>BSBN01000270.1:107500-2639057 GCA_027924645.1 Cunninghamia lanceolata
ATGCATGTGGGATCCATCCATAATAACCTCTCTTAGTTTCTGCGAACTCAACATCGTTTGATCATGAGGATAGTGGATGCATTCTTACAAAATGCTTCAATTTCGTGCAGTGGAAAGGTGCAAAGAGTGAAATTTTGCATCCTGCACCTCATGGGGGCCAAACAAATTATGGTAATGCATTGGGGTGGGTGGGTGAATACTAGGAGGGGTCTCATTCCATGCCCCAAGTGGCCAAATCATTCTAGACTACACGCTACCGACAATGTCCCTTAAGAGCCCTGAGAGGCAAAAACTATCAATCTTTGATGGGCTAGTTCTCAAATTTTGTGACACCTGGGAATGTTTTGATTGGACCTACATATGTATGTGGGTTCCATCCATAATAACCTCTCTTAGTTTTTGCAAACACAACATCATTTGACTATGAGGATAGTGGATGCATTCTTGCAAAATTCTTTAGTTTCATGTAGTGGAAAGGTGCAAGGAGTGAAATTTTTCATCCTACACCTCGTGGGGCTGAATGAATAGTACCAACATGTCGGGGTGGGTAGGTGAATGCTAGGAGGGGTCTCATTTCATGCTCCAAGTGATTTAACTTACAACAAAGCCTCTTAAGAGCCCTAAGAGGCCAAAACTGCCAATCTTTGAAGGGGCAATTCTAGGATTCCATGACACTTGGGAATGTTTTTTTTGGACCTACATATGCATCCAGGATCCATCCACATTAACCTCTCTCAATTTCTATAAACTCAACATCATTTGACTGTGACGACAATGGATGCATTCTTGCAAAATGCTTCAGTTTCATGTAGTGGAAAGGTGCAAGGAGTGAAATTTTGCATCCTCCACCTCGCAGGGCCAAATGGACAGTGCCAACACATTAGAGTGGGTAGGTGAACGCTAGGAGAGGTCTCATTTTTTACCCCAAGTGGTTGAATCATTCTGAACTACACATTATGAGAAAAATGAGACCTCTCCTAGCGGTTATCCACCCACCCCGATGTGTTGGCACTATCCGTTTGGCCCCACAAGATGTAGAATGAAAAATATGACTCCTTGCAACATTTAACATAACCATGCAAGGAGTAATTTTTTGCATTTTGCACCTCGTGGAACTAAACAAATAGCACCAATGTGTCGGGGTGGATGGGTAAATGCTAAGAGAGATCTCATTTCATGCCCCAAGTAGGTGAATCATCTCAGACTACATGCTACCGGCAAAGCGGCTTTGCTAGTAGCGTGTAGTCTGAGATGATTCACCCACTTGGGGCATGAAATGAGACCTCTCTTAGCATTTACCCACCCACCCCGACATGTTGGTGTTGTCCATTCAGCCCCATATGGTACAAAATGAAAAATATGGCTCCTTGCACCTTTCCACTACATGAAACTAACGCTTTTTGCAAGAATGCATCCACTGTCCTCACAATCAAATGATGTTGAGTTTGCAAAAACTAAGAGAGGTTATTGTGGATGAACTCCACATGCATCTATAGGTCTAAATGAAACATTCCTAGGTGTCATAGAATTTGAGAACTACCCTATCAAAGATTGGCAGTTTTTTCCTCTTAGGGCTCTTAAGAGACTTTGTCACAAGCATGTAGTCTAGAATGATTCGGCCACTTGGAACATGAAATGAGACCTTTCCTAGTATTTTCCCACCCATCCTGATGCGTTGGCATAGTTTGTTCAGCCCCATGAGGTGCGAGATGGAAATATGGCTCTGTGCAACATTTAGCATAACCGTGCAAGGAGTGAATTTTTACATTCTGCACCTCATGGGGCCAAATGAATAGTGCCAATGCATTTGAGTGGGTGGGTATGCTAAGAGAGGTCTCATTTTATGCCCCAACTAGTTGAATCTATTGAATTGTTGTAATTGATGTCAAAGAATGGAGCAATTGATCGGCACACGGTGGAGATTGATGAATTGTTGTCATTGTTGTCAAGTGATGATGTCTCTGTTTTTGTGTATCTCTGTGAAAGTGTTTGATGAGAAAAGGAGATTAGTTGGAATGGAGGCCATTTTAGGTTGTGTGTTCAATTTGAAGACATCATTTTGTTAAAGACCCAAACGGGTATCCCCAGTTTCATTTCTGTAAAATTTGGGTGAAAATCGGCTTTAAATTCTAGCCAGTTGGAGTTTTTAGCAATTCTAGAACTAGCTAGTTCACTAATTTCATTTTTGGCCAATTCATCAACAACAAAGAAAGGTGAAGTGATAAAGACTTGGAAGAAAAGAGAAGTAAAAAGTCTTATATCAACAAAGTCTTTGTTTTGAAAACTTGTTCACAAGTTTAGCTTTTTGCCGATTTGCCGACAAAGTAGGAGGCATAAAAGTGCATGTTTGAAGTGTTAGAAGCATTGTCGGGAAAGTTTTTTTTTTCAAACTTGTTCACAAGTTCTATTTTCTTCTGATTTGTTGACTAGCCGATAGTAGCTTGTGAAGGAAAACATACAATATCTTTTGAAAAAGTTGTCTTCGATATTTCGAAATCTCCCAAAATCGTCGATAGAAGCGAAGGCATAAGAGACAAAGGCCAAGTTTTAAAAATTTATTTTTGCCGACTAAATGGATATTGGTTCAGAAAAAGAAACATTCTCCTAGAAGCATTTGTGAGATGGCCACTTTGCCAACAAAGAGTGCTAAAGGCCAAGTTTGAGAAGGGAGAATTCGCTAACCAAAGTGACAATAGGATGGGGTTGTGATAATATGTTTTTCGCTGATAAAAGCCTTCTATGCTAAGTTTGTGTAAAATAAAAGTTGACGATAAAGGCCATAGATGTGTTAGTTCGAGTTAGCAAGAATTTGTCGATGGAAGGAATAAAAGCTAAAGATAACTTTTGGCAATAGAAGTGAATAAAGGAAAGTTTGAAGAAGATAGTCTTTGCTGATAGAGGTGACAAAAGTGAAAAGACAAATGGTGTAATATAAACCTTTTGCCAATAGAGATTGCCTTAGTTTGGAAATATGAGATTTCACCGACAACAGGCAATAAAGGCCAGTTTTAAAAAGACAACACTTGCCGATAAAAGAAACAAAGGCCTAAGTTTGTAATATTGCATTTTTGCCGATAAAGGTATATGTTTTATGTCCAACATCATACTTACAAAAGTTAAATTGGCTACATAAGCGATAGTTTGAATGGAGGAAACATCCACATAAGTGACAGTTCTGCTAATGGCAGTCTGGTATAAAAAGACTTGAAACTGTCAATGTTTGGTTATTGAGAAGTTGATGGTGGTTAAACTGTTGGAAATATGTGTTTTTATACACAATGAATTTGTTGTGAATAGGTTACTGAACTAGACATTTCTCTTTCACGGGCAAAGAGTGCAAAGTTTGTACAAACATACAAATGTTCATAGGCAGATTGTGTTAAGAAAAGGGGAAATTTTGTTAAAGTAAATAGAAAATGCAAAGAGCATAGAGAGAGAAGAAGACTCTGTTATTGAAAACATAGTGCAGTAGTGGGGGTGAGATTATATAAGAATTGAAAGGGAGCATTTCATGTTAGTGAAGAACCAGTGACTGCGTATCAGAATTTAGAATTTGTAAGGATTCATAGGTTGGTGCCTTGTTGGGGTTGGTGCCTCATTGTATTGGGTTAGTGCTCAATTAGGTGTACTATTTACCTGAAGGTTGGTGCCTCAAAACATTGTCTTAGGTGTCAATGTACCTATAAGTTGGTGCTTTCAAATCATTTGTAAAAAATTTTATTGTGACGTTGGATTTGAGCAATAGACTCAAGCAACATTCTCATCATGGTTTTTCCCTTTTAGGGTTTTCCATGTAAATATAGTGTTTCTTGGTGTGTATGTGATTTATGTGTCTTTAATTCTTGTCTGCTGATTTCATTTTAAAGTTTTTAACATACACTGATTAACCCCCCCCTCTCAATGTATTAGTGTTCTTCCAACAATTGGTATCAGAGCCAAGTTCCTTGAAGAAAGTTTAACTACTTAAGGAAGATCTGGTCTCAAGAACACTATGGCAGGACATGAGGGTTCTTCTTCAAATAAAGCACCATTATTTGATGGATCCAATTATAGTTTCTAAAGCATTAGAATGGAGACTTACATGACCTCTCTTGGATTTGATGTATGGAAATCTATTTTAGATGGCTACACACCACCACAATATACTCCCACTAAAGCTGATAAGAAAGATTGTGAAAACAATGTGAAAGCAAAGAATGCTATACTATGTGGTCTAACCAATACAAAATTTGTAAAAGTTATGTATTGTAAATCTGCCAAAGACATATGGGATAAGTTGCACATCTATGATGGTGATGATAAAGTCAAGCAAACGAAACTGCAAACCCATAGAAGCAAATTTGAGGCTCTAAAGATGAAAGATGATGAGAATATTGCAGAATACATGCTCAGGGTAGACGAAGTATTGAATGCAATCATAGGTCTTTGAGAAGAGATAAAAGATAAGGTGGTTTTAAAGAACGTTCTGAGGTCTCTCCCATAGAGGTATGATTATAAAGTCTCTGCAATTGAGGAAGTAAAAGATCTAGATAAGCTTACTATGGATGAATTATTGGGTCACTCACAGCATATGAGATGAGAAGTGAGAATACTAGTTCAAGAAAGAAAGAAGCAATAGACTTCCAAAGTCAAGTAGATTGAAGAAGATTCAGAAACAAGTATTAGTTCAGGTGAAGAAGACGCAAATTTTGTTAGAAAATTAAAGAAGGGCTCTGGTAAATATAAAGGTAAGCTACCTTTCAAATGTTTTAATTATGGAAAAATTGGTCACTTTGCTTCTAAATGTCCCTTAGGTGAAAATGAAAAAGGAGATAGTTCTAGGAGTCAAAATGTTTTCAAGTATACAAAGAGAAACTTTAATAAGAAGAAAAAGAGTCTATATGTAGACAAAGAAATTAGTTCTCCAGATGACTATTCTTTTGCAAGTGAAAATTATGAAACTGCATTCATGACTGTTGAAATCAGAGAAAATGAAAACACCCCTATAGAAGATTGTTGTGAAGACTCTTATGAGGAAGAAGAGGGTGAAGTTGATTTGGAAGGTGAACTAATCTCTGCATTAAAAGATTTAAAAGATGAGAGAAAATAATGCAAAATATAAGTTAAGGATTGAAGAAGATGAAAAATTTGTAGTAGGCTTGAAGTTGGAGCTAGCAGAATCTAAGAGAATAGAGGAAGTTACTAGGTCGAGTTTGAAAACCAAACTTGAAGAATGTCAAAAACTAGAGGTTGAAGTTGTCTCTCTAAGGAAGGAGTTAGAAAAGGTAAATGAACAGTTAAATAGAAGCCTCAAGTTTGAAAAGAGCTCAAAAATTTTTGATCAAATAATTGGCTATCAAATATCCTTCTCCAACACAGTTGGGTTAGGATATGTTGAAAACAAGAGTTTCAAAGATGCTATCTCTGAGAAGAATGTAGAAGATAAGACTATCAAGAAAGTTGTTCCCTACAAGAAGACAGTTGGAGAATAGGACAAATCAAGCTCTACTATGCCTAAGAAACGTGTTGATTCTAGGAAGCCTGAAGGATTCAGAAAGAATAAGAAGGATGCAGATTTTAGAAAGGATGATGATGGATTCATCAAAGTTCACAATCCAAGGAGGAGATTTAATGACCAACCTACAAGACAAACTAGGTTTAATTATGCTTTTTATGGTTACTATTTTTCATGGAATCAATTTGGACATAAAGCAATAAACTTCACAGTTAGACCTAGGAGAATGGATAGGCATGATTTTGTAAGAGAAAATCCTTTTGCCCCTTTAGTTGATATGAATGATGTTTGTTATAATTGTAACAACTATGGGCATATTGCCAAGTTTTGTAGAAGTGTGTTTATACAGCCTTCTAGATAGGAGAAAAGGAGATTTACCCCTCCGAGGCAAGATAGACCTGCACATAACACTGCAAGAAAATAGAAAATATCTACAGAATCCTCTGCAAGTCAAAAGAAAGAATTTGCACCCCCTGCTCAAGAGAAAGAACCGGCAAAGCATTCTGAGAAAAAGGAGAAATGTTCAAAAAGGCATTGGGTAGAAAAGTTGAAGGATGAAAAGTCTATGTTAGTCCAAACAACTTTTCATGCCAAAAGACAAGGCAATCCTTGAGTATAGACAGTGGATGCTCAAGTCATATGACTGGAGATAAGAGCAAATTCACTATTTTGGAGAAATGTAATGGCAGTTCTGTCAAGTTTAGTGATAACACCACTGCTAAGATAGATGGAAAAGGCACATTATGTATAGATGGTAAAACTAATGCTCAAGATGTGTTGTATGTAGAGGGATTACAATATAATTTACTTAGTGTCAGCCAAATGTGTGACAAGGGGTATAACTTGTTATTTCATGCTAGTGGATGTGAGAAAAGAAAAGATAGCTATGGTAGACTTGTTGCTAAGGCAAATAGAACAAACAACAACCTATACCATTTGAAGGAGGTGAAGGGTGGAAGATGTCTGTTAGGGAAAACTGATGAAAGTTGGTTATGGCACAAAAGGATGGGCCACATCAACTTTGACCATCTAGTGAAGGTCAGCAAGAGGAATGCAGTTAGACATATGCCTAGTATTGGCAAGCCAAAAAATAACTTATGTAAAGAATGTTAAGAAGGGAAGAAAATCAGGGTCAGTTTCAAGACAAAGAAATATTCAACCTCAAAAACTCTTGAGTTGATACATACAGACTTGTGTGGACCAACCAAAACCAAAAGCATCAATGGAGAAATATATTTCATGTTGTTGATAGATGATTATTCAAGAATGGCATGGGTAACGTTTCTTAAAGAAAAATATCAAGCTCTTGAAAGGTTTAAAAGCTTTAGGGCTATGGTTGAGAATGAAATTGGGTCAAGAATAAAATTCTTAAGATCAGACAGATGTGGAGAATTCACTTCTAATGAGTTTGATCGGTACTGTGAAAAGTGTGGTATTAAAAGACATTTTTCTGTAGCTAGGACACCTCAACAAAATAGAGTTGTTGAGAGAAAGAATAGAACTATCCAGGAAATGGCTAGAACAATGTTGAATGAAGCCAAATTTCCTGATAGATGCTGGAAGCAAGAAGTTCATATTGTTGTTTACATTTTTAATAGGGGTCAATTAAGAGTAAATCATGCTAAGACTCCATATGAATTGTGGAAAGGCAAACCTACATCTGTGAAGTATTTTAGAATATTTGGAAGTAGATCTTTCATAAAAAGGGATGAAGATACCTTGAGTAAATTTGAGACAAGGTCTGATGAGGGAATATTTCTTGGTTATTCAACTACAAGCAAAGCCTACAAGTGCTACAATAAAAGGTTGCAAAAGATAGTTGAAAGTGTAAATGTTAGAGCAGACAAAGACTTCTCTCAGTTGTCACATAGAAATGATTTATATTCAAAGTTACTTGTTTATGAAGAAGAAGAAGTTGCAAAAGAAAAGTCAAAAGATGAGAGTGACATTGATGAAGAAGAACAACCAAAATCTACTCCAAAGGCTCCACCCAAGTATGTCAAATGAGATCATTCTAAAAATCATATTCTTGGAAATAAATTTGATGGTGTCATGACAAGGAGAAAGCTAAAGCTAGCACAACAAGAATGGGTAAACTATTCTTTATTGTCTAAAATAGAACCCAAATCTTATGAAGAAGCTAGTACGGATGAAAGTTGGATTGAGTCCATGAAAGAAGAACTTAGTCAAATAGGGAAAAACTAGACTTGGGAACTTGTTCCAAGGCCTACTAATAAGAATCTCATAGGCACAAAAATGGGTGTTTAGAAATAAACTAAATGAAGATGGGCAGATAACTAGAAACAAAGCTAGATTAGTCTACAAGGGCTATGCTCAGGTTGAGGGCATAGATTTTGATGAGACTTTTGTACCTTTAGCTAGGCTTGAAACCATTAGAATGTTTCTTGCATATTCAATTTATAAATACTTCAAGGTGTATCAGATGGATGTGAAATCTGCATTTCTCAATGGCTATTTGAATGAGGAAGTTTATATAGAGCAACATGAAGGATTCCAGGTGACTAAAAACAAAGACTATGTGTGCAAATTGAAGAAGGCCCTATATGGTATAAAACAAGTTCCTCAGGCTTGGTACTCTAAGATGGACAAATATCTTCAACAGCAAGGTTATAAGAAGGGTATAGCTGCTAGTAATTTGTATTTTAAAACTCAAGGTAATCATATGTTGATTGTTATTGTTTATGTTGATGATATAATATTTGGTGGAGTTAGTGAAAAAATGTGTAGAGAGTTTACTAACACTATGCAAAAAGAGTTTGAGATGTCAATGCCAGGAGAATTAGTATTTTTCCTTGGTTTACAGGTCAATTAATTAGACACAGGGATTTTCATTTCTCAGACCAAGTATGTGAAGGAAATTCTGAAGAAATTCAAGATGGAAGATTGCAAGCTAGTCAATACACCTATGGTCACTAAGTGTAAACTTAACAAAGATGATGAATCTACTTTAGCAAATCAAACTTTGTAGATATCCATGATTGGAAGCCTCTCGTATCTCACAGGAACAAGGTCTGACATCATGCAAGTTGTTTGCATGGTAGCTAGATTTCAAGCTACTCCTAAGGAAACACATCTCAAAGTTGTAGAGGATATTCAGATACTTGAAGAGTACAGTAGATTATGGTCTATGGTATCCTGTTGGTGATGATTTCACTTTGACTGCATACACAGATGCAGATTGGGCCAGTTGTGTGGATGATAGAAAGAGCATTAGTGGTGGTGCATTCTTTCTAGGAGATAGACTAGTAGCTTGGTTAAGTAAGAAACAAGAGTCAGTCTCTTTGTCAATAGTTAAAGCTGAATATATAGTTGTCATATCTTGTTGTACTTAGGTGTTATGGATGAAACAAACTCTACAATATATTAAGATTGGGTTTGATGAGCCAATCAATATTCTTTGTGATAATACTAGTGCTATAAACATCTCAAAAAATCTAGTTATGCATTCAAGGACCAAACACATATCCATTAAGTTGAAAGGAAGCAAGGTATGTGGAAATGCTTCCTACACTGATCTACTAAGGAAAGACTTATGTAAATTTTTACTTTTACAGTTACAGATTAAGATGCACATTAACAGAAAGATAATAACAACTTCCAAATGAAAACACAAAACTCACAACATAAGATATACATGGGGAAAACCCTTTCAGGTAAAAAACCCCAGACTCCAAAGCTGCCTAATATATTATTCAGGAATCACGAAGATTACAATATACTTGCAGAGAAAGATTTTACAGGAGTATATCCAACCAGAGATCTAGGAGGTCATTCAACATCTATAAGATTCTTACACACAACCTCCATCTCCAGCTCCTGATATATAGGAGATGCAATACAGTAAACCGTTATCGGTAATTACAAAACCATGAGCCAAAACCACCCATAAAGTGGCACCCAAATTATCTCCAATCAAAGATGCCTTGTGATGTGCCAAACCACACACCAACATGTGTAACTCTCCCCTTTACAGCTCTTTTATGTGTCCAACACATTTTTATATTTCCCAAAAATAGAAGGTCCAACTTTCGAAGGCCATAACTTTTGATCCAGGTGTCCGATTGACAAACCGTTTGATGTGTCAGAAATCTCGTGAATAGATCTATCACCCTATAACCCACTACGCTAGTTATGACAATTTTTGGGACATTTAGAGAAGTTTTGATTCTAGTAATTGAGTTCAAAACTTTTTTCTAGCAATTTCAAAAAATAGAAACTTTAATATCTCGCGATCCAGATATGATCTTGAGACAAAACTCACCTGAGATGTTCACTTAGCTATTCCACACCTTCTGGGAAAAATTTTAGGTCAATATAAGCTCAACCAAAGGACTCACTAAAAATAGTAAGTCTTGCTATTTTTATCTCTTTTGGAAACTTTTGGAAACTTTGAAAGTTCCAAACCATTCTCCAAGATAAAGGGTATTCAAAAAGACTAAAATTGGGAAGAATAGTAACCTTTCGAGGTTGCAAGGTTGAGACACTTTTCCTAACATTCTCTGACTTGCCAAACACCTTGCAAGAGAAAAGGGAGTATCAACACCATGATTTAATTGCTAGGGGCCGTGAGGCCCATAGACTCTGAACACCATCTAAACTTCTATGTGCTCATAAGTTTTATCAAGGAATTTGCAACATTCATCAAAGTTTCAACTTTTTCCAAGTTTACCTTCCCATCCTCTACCATGTCACGAACAAAATGGTACTGGACATCAATATGCTTAGTCCTTGTGTGGAAAGTAGGATTCTTCACCAAACATACGGCACTCTAACTGTCACAACAAATAGTAATCTTCCCTACATCAAACCCAACATCAAAACACAATCTCTTAAGCCAAATGGCTTCTTTACAAGCATGAGTTGCTGCCATGTACTCAACTTTAGTAGTAGACAAAGAAACCACAGGTTGCCGCTTACTCATCCAACTAATAGCACCATCAAACATAGTGAACACATAAACACTGGTGGATCTCCTGCTGTCAATGTCACCTGCCCAATCTGAATCCACAAATCCATGAATACAAAGTGAATGCCAAGGTCCTGTAGGATAACCATGATAACATAAGGAATACTCAGAAGTACCCTGCAAATATATGAACACTCTCTTCACTACATTCCAATGTACCCATCCAAGATTAGCCATAAATCGACTAAGGACTCCCACTGCTTGGGCAATGTCTGGTCTTGTGCAGACCATTCTATACATCAAACTGCTAGCTGCACTAGCATATGTAACTCTGCTCATATCCTCTATCTCAGAAGGAGCCTTTGGACAATCTTCAACAGATAACTTTGTCCCTATTGTAAAAAGAACAGTCAAAGGTCTGCAATCCATCATGTTGAATCTCTCCAACACAATGTTAACATACCTACTCTAGCCTAACCAAAGTTTTTTGTTTGCTCTGTCTCTTCTAATTTCCATTCCCAGAATGTACTGAGCTGCCCCTAGATTTTTCATCTCAAACTGTGCTAACAAATGAGACTTTAAATCAGAAATCAAACTTTTACCATTTCCAATGAGTAAAATATCATCGACATACAATGCAATAATGAGAATGCGATCATTGTCAAACTTGTAGTAAACACAATAATCTGATTTTGATCTCTAAAATCCAATACTCAACACAAAGGCATCAAACTTCTGGTACCACATCCTAGGAGACTGTTTCAAACCATACAAAGACTTTTTCAACTTGCAAACTAGATTTTCTTTACCTTTCACCATGTAGTGCTCTGGATATGACATATAGATTTCCTCCTCCAAGTCATCATGAAGGAATATTATCTTCACATCCATTTGTTCCACTTCTAGATCATACGCTATTGCAAGAGATAACAGGAACTGAATAGATGTCATCTTTTCAATGGAAGAGAAAATCTCACCATAGTCAATTCCCTCCACCTGAGAATACCCCTTCACAACCAATCTAGCCTTATATTTCTCAACACTGCCATCTACACCAAATTTCTTTTTGAACACCCATTTGCATCCAACAAGTTTTCATCCTTCAGGAAAAGGCACCAAGTCCCAAGTATTATTCTTTTCCAAAGAAGCCATCTCCTCTTCCACGGCCTCCTTCCAGGAACCTGCATCTTTCATACCCATAGCCTCTTTCACAGTTCTAGGCTCATCAGTGTTAGAAATCAAAGCAAAAATACAATAGGAATCATGAAATGAATAACCAAACCTATCAGGTTGCTGCCTTATCTGTGTGGACCTCCTCAAAGGTTGAGGTTGAGGTTCTTCATCCGCTTATGAACTTTCAGAGCTACTAGAGCTCTCCTCATTATCAGGTCCAATAAATGTTTTTGGTTCAACTTTCTCAGGGGTGGAAGGAAGCTAAACCACATCATCTTTCTTCTCTTCTTTCTCTGGCTGGAAGACAACAGAAGAAGGATTAAGCTCTCTGAAGATCATGCTTCTAATTTACATAACTCTCTTAGCTACTAGATCCCAAATCTTGTACCCTTTCACACCGATGCCATAACCGATGAAGATACACTTTACAGCCTTGTTCTCCAACTTAGACCTCTTCTCCTTAGGCACATGTGCATATGTCTCACAACCAAATACTCGAATGTGTCTTAATGAAGGCTTTTTACTAGACCATACTTCCATAGGTGTCTTATTAATGAGCGCTGATGTAGGAGACCTGTTAACCAAGTGCCAAGTGGTAGCAATAGCTTCAGCCCAGAACTTTTGTTCAAGACTGGCTCCACTTAGCATACTCCTTTCCCTCTCCATCAATGTTCTATTCATCCTCTCTGCAACTCCATTCTACTGAGGGGTATACGGAGTTGTCGTGTACCTATCAATCCCCTGTTCTTTATAGAACTTGTCAAAATTTGCTAAACAGAACTCACAATCGTTGTCAGTCCTTAGATACTTAATCTTTCTATCTTTTTGATTCTCTACAAGAGCTTTGAACTCTTTGAATCTATTAAAGACTTCAGATTTGCTTCTAAAAAAATACACCCATGTCCTTCTACTGTAATGGTCAATGAATGAAACAAAGTAAACAAATTTTGAAATCTAAGGAACATTAACATGACCAAACACATTAGAATGAATCAAGTCCAACACCTCATAAGATTTGTGAGAACTGGAATAAAACTAAACACGGTTTTATTTTCCATAAATGTAATATTCACAAAAATTGAACTCAAGGTTACAATCATTCATACCCTCGACAAGATTTTTATTCTTCAGGGTTCTCAAACCCTTTTCACCAATGTGACCAAGCCTTTGGTGCCATAATATTGTCTTCTCAACTAGAAGTTTCATCTCCATAGAATGAGCACCGTTAGGTACCCAGAAAGCATGACCATCGGAAGTAGATGCAACAGTCTTCTTCGCTACTAGTTCCAATGGTGAGGATGAAGACTCTGAAGCTCTCTTCATTGAAACAAAGGCACTACTGCACTGAACTATGCATGCTTCAAGCTAAAATAGAGTGCCACTCTGAAAACCCTTAGCCAACACCATAGATCCTCTACTCATCTTGCATCCTCCATTCAAGAAAACAACCTGCACACCCACATCATTCAATTTACTTACAGAAAGAAGGTTCCGTGTCAAACCAGGGATATGTAGAACACCATTGATTCCCTTTACTTGTCCATTAGGGAATCAAATCAAGACTCTTCCACGGCCAACAATATCCAGGTGAGAATCATCACCCAAGTACACATTTCCACCATCATATTCTTCATACTTTGAAAACTAATCCCGATGCAAGGTCATGTGAAAAGATGCACCAGAGTCAATAATCCACACATCCTCAGATGCATGTGTTGCCAAGGTAGTGACAAATGCTTCTCCTTCATCCTGAGAGGACTCGTCAGAATTTGAATCATAATTCTTCTTCTTTTTCTTTTTCTCTTCCTTGCACTCCTTGCGGAAGTGACCAGGTTTGCCGCAGTTCCAACATAGGGCCTTGGACTTTCTGGGAGACTTAGATCTCCCATAGGATTTGGATCTTCTTTTTTCTTCCTTCTTATCCTTTTTCTTTCCCTTCTCTTTAGATCTACCACAAACCACAAGAGCCTCCTTAGTTGATTCGAAAGACTTTCTCCGCATCTCTTCAGACAACAATGAAGAAACCACTTCATCCATCTTGAAGGTGGTAGTGGAACTCCCAATGGCCATAACAAGGTGGTCCCACGAATCTAGTAAGGAACATAGTAATGTCATACATCGATCCTCCTTCATCTTCACACCAACAAAAGTCAACTAGGCAACAAGCATATTGAATGTATTCAGGTGATTAGCGACAGATCCTCCATCTTCCATCCTCAGAGAATACAATTTCTTTCGTAAGAATAACTTGTTCACTAGGGATTTAGCCTGATAAACATCTCCAAGCTTCTTCCAAAGTTCCTTTCTAGTTTTCTCTTCATGGATATTCAGGAGCACTAAAGCAGCCAAATAGAGTCTTATCAAACCCTTATCTTTTTGATCTTTGAGATCCCAGTCTTATTGAGACATTGCCATTGGTTTTGTACCAAATATGGCTTCCCATAAATTCTGATCTACAAGTATGTCCTCCATTTTGAGTTTCCACAACTCGAAATTACTGCCATTAAACTTCTCTATCTCAAACCTCCCAGATGTGCTCACCATCTCTTACCTACAACAAAGATTTCAAAATCCTCTACACAAGTTCCCACTCAAATGAAGATCAGCTCAAAAAAACCCTCTACCCAACAACTAGAACCAAAGGTGATCAGGCTCTGATACCAACTGAAAGGAAGCAAGGTATGCGGAAACGCTTCCTACACTGATCTACTGAGGAAAGAATTATGTAAATTTTTACTTTTACAGTTATAGATTAAGATGCACATTAACAAAAAGATAATAACAACTTCCAAATGCAAACACAAAATTCACAACACAAGATATATGTGGGGAAAACCCTTTCAGGTAAAAAACCCCACACTCCAAAGCCGCCCAATATATTATTCAGGAATCACGAAGATTACAATATACTTGTAGACCAAGCTTTTATAGGAGTATATCCAACCAGAGATCTAGAAGGTAATTCGGCATCTATAAGATTCTTACACATAACCTCCATCTCTAGCTCCTGATATATAGGAGATGCAATACAGTAAACTGTTACCAGTAATTACAAAACCATGAGCCAAAACCACCCATAAAGTGGCACCCAAATTATCTCCAATAAAATATGCCTTGTGATGTGTCAAACTACACACCAACACGTGTAACTCTCCCCTTTACGGCTCTTTTATGTGTCCAACATGTTTTTACATTTCCCAAAAACAAAAGGTCCAACTTCCAGAGGCCATAACTTTTGATCTGGCTGTCCGATTGATGAGCCGTTTGATGTGTTGGAAAGCTCATGAAGAGATTTATCACCCTATAACCCGCTACGCCAGTTATGACAATTTTTGGGACGTTTAGAGAAGTTTTGGTTTTGGTAATTGAGTTCAAAACTTTTTTCCGGTAGTTTCAAAAAATAGAAACTTTAATATCTCGTGATCCAGATATGATCTTGAGATGAAACTCACCCGAGATGTTCACTTAGTTGTTCCGTACCTTCTGGGAAAATTTTCAGGTCAATCCGAACTTAATCAAAGGACTTACTAAAAATAGTAAGTCTCACTATTTTTAGCTCTTTAAAAACTTTTGGAAACTTTGAAAGTTCCAGACAATTCACCAAGATAAAGGGTATTTAAAAAGACCAAAACTGGGAAGAATAGTAATCTTTCGAGGTTACAAGGTTGAGACACTTTTCCTAACATAAGTACCATTTTCTCAGAGAGAAAGTTGTTGAACTGGAAGTCAAGTTGGAATATCTTGCTACAAAAGAACAACTAGCAAATATATTTACAAAACCCCTTCCAAAGGAGACATTTGAACAGCTCAAGCAAAAGTTAGGAGTTGTTCCTTCTCCTATCTCTAATTGAGTACATAATGTATTCATCTAGGGGGGTATATGAAAGTATTTCTTTATCCCTGGTACCGCAGTTGTCCTATAGGATGATTATCCTCAGGGGGAGTACGTTAGCACTGTCATCACAGATAAGGCTTTTTTCTGTGAGTCCCTTTGTAATTGATGTCAAAGGGGAAGAATGGTTAGGTGTTGTCATGGCCATTTCAGATTTAGGTGTTG
Source organism: Cunninghamia lanceolata (assembly GCA_027924645.1). NCBI lineage: Eukaryota > Viridiplantae > Streptophyta > Pinopsida > Cupressales > Cupressaceae > Cunninghamia > Cunninghamia lanceolata. The sequence continues at coordinate 123,152 of BSBN01000270.1, forward strand.
CCAGCAATGTGGTGCAGGAGCACCTACCTGACAGCTGGTCTAGATAAGGCAGTTAGTAGTTAGGTCCTGTTTATGTTTCCAAGAAGGTCTGTTAAGACCATTTGCATGTATTAAGGTCATGCTGATCATGATAAGATCATGCTGACCAGGCTTTTGCTATTTTTAGCTAGTTAGTTATAACAGCTGTCATGATGTATGTTCGGTGGGATCTCCCAGCCGCCTGGAGAGTTCCCAGCCGCTTGGAGTCGGGTCAGTAGTACTCGAAAGCAAGTCTATTTAAGCATGAGATCGGTTGATTGTAGAGGGCATCGATCGGCAGTCTAGTGTTGCATCAAGTAGAGGAACTGAGTGTTCTGTGTGGGGAACATCATATTTGTATTGCATCTTTGAATCAATAAAGATCCTATTTCATTTTCTGTTTGGTCTCCTTTGTGCAATTGATCTGCTGGGTTGAGTGGTTTCATGGATTCACTGATCCATTCCACCGGTTGACTCATCTGATCAGTGGAATGGTAATGTACAGTAGGGTAGGCTGTAGTTTGTTTTCCGTTTGCATGCAGGTGTGCAGGATCGCGACTGAAGGATGTTGAGAAGCCTAGCATCCTCATGTGCTAGGTCAAGTTGATAAGACAGCGTGTAGAAGATCACCCTGAGTTGGATCGGGTCATCCCTGGAGGATCGGCGAAGTAAGATTTCGCTAAGTGAAGAAGTTCGTGAAGATGGCATCATCAGGATATCTTGGTGAATATCCTGCAGTCAGTTTGAGCATCGTCATCCGGATAAGTGAAGGTGAGCATGATGCTGTCGGTTGCATGAAGTGCAAATGCGTCGGGGTGATCATCATCATCTGGAGGAGCCGAGGTGGAGTGCATCGGCATCAGATAGAAGACGATCGGGTCATGAAACTGTTGGAGTTTTCATGTTGCGTGTGCATCAGGATGTTCTAAGCCGGACATAGACTAAGTGCATGTATCGGCATCAGGATCATCATATTGGGAGTGCCGATCATCCGCGTATCGCGAGTAGATGCGGGAGAGAAAGTTCGTGTTTTTTTGACTAAGTGTTGAAAAGGTCATCAGGATATTGGGTGACGTCATCGTCATCAGGATATGACGTCATCGTCATCAGGATATTGAGATATCCCCCTATGCATATTGATCCTGTCGTCGCTAAGGGTTTGGGCATCGGCGAAGGCTCTCGGCAGAAGGTTGTGAAACATCATCAGGAGGTGTATCGGCGTAGGCAGAAAGTTGTTAAGCATCATCAGGATGTTCCAAGACAACCGGATAAATCGTATCATGATGCTGTCGTGTGTATAGACGGCTATCGGGACATCGAAGGGAAGCAGTTGAAGGAGATCGTCATCAGGATATTAGAAGCTACCGGATATTTGGATATCCTGCTGACGAAGGTAGTGTCGGAGATCATGATGAAGACGTTAGTGTTTGGAGCCCGATGAACAGTGCAACCGGAGGATGTGTTCGCCCGCTGAACATCATGATGATGATGTTAGGAGGAAAGCGGAGGAGGTGAATAGTAGTCAGCAGGAGGATGTTAGCGATCATCCGAAATATGATGCTGACAGTATAAAGCAGAATATGATGATGATGGCGAAGATGATGATGATGAGGTTGGTCTGCAGACATTCATGCTATATGCGAAGGTTATAGTGTGGATGCCTCTGCATCATAGTGGTATCAGAGCTCAGCAAAAGGTCTGGGCTGGTGTGTGTTGATTCTGTCACCGAAAGGGCAGAGGTAGAGTTGAATTGTGTGTTGTGTGTTGATTGAGAGGTTGACAAAAAGCCTCCTAAAGGTAATGGTACTGCAAGGGAACTGCAGGAGATGAAGGAGAAACATGCTAGAGAGATGAGGAAGATGAAGGAGCTTGCTGAAGCACTTCAAGCCAGGCTGACAGCCCTGGAAAAGAACAAAAAGAGGGAAGTGGAAGACAGTGAGTCTGAAGAAGAAGCAGATACTGTTGAAGAGTATGAAGAGGTAACTGAAGATCTGGATGCTGAAGACCAGAGATTGGCAAAACTGTTAAAGGCAGTGCAGAGTGAAAAACCTAAGGTGAAGGTTGATGTTACCAAATATACTGGAAGCTTGAATGAAGATGAATTGTTAGATTGGATTGCTGCACTGGATAATCACTTTGAATGTGAAGATGTTGCTGAGGATCAGAAGGTAAAGATTGCAAAGACCAAGTTAGGAGGTCATGCTTTGGTATGGTGGGATTATGTACAATCTGAGAGAAGGAAACAAGGGAAGCCTAAGATCACTTCATGGGATAAGATGGTAGCAAGAATAAAAGGTAAATTCTTGCCAAGGGATTATGAAATCCAGATGTTTAAGAAGCTGCAATTTTTAAAGCAGAAAGACAGGGATGTGAAAGCATATACTGAGGAATTTTATCTGTTAAGTATGAGATCTGGTCATCATGAGAATGAGGTAGAAAAGGTGGCTAGGTACTTGGCTGGTTTGAGGTTTAACATACAGGATGAGTTAGTGTTAGCTAACCCTAAGAATGTGGAGGATTGTTACCAAATGGCAATCAGGATTGAAGAAAAGATGAATAGAGGACATGATAAGTCCATGAGAGGAAGAGGAAACAATAGGGGAAGAGGAGCAGCCCCTGCACAAAAGCAAACCAATGAGGGTAAAGAAGACACTGGTAAAGGACAGGGACAGTCTGATTTCAGAGGTGGATGGAAAGGCAATAGAGGAAGATTTGGAGGTGGTAGAGGTTCTACTACATTTTCAGGAAAATGTTACACCTGTGGAGAGTTTGGTCATCCATCTTTCAAATGTCCAGAAAATAGAGGTTCATCATCCAAGAATGATAGAACTAGTGATAAGAGAGTACAATTGGTACAGGAAGAAAAAGGGGAAGAAAGTGCATAGAGTTCAAACAGAGATCCTGATAATGTTGGATATCCAGAGAGTGGAGAATCATTGATGTTAAGGAAAATTAGTTTGCAGGCATCAAAGGATATGATATAAAGAAAAGCTCTTTTCAAGACCACATGCAAGAGTAAAGGTAAGGTATGTAAAGTTGTCATTGATACTGGTTCAACAGACAACATGGTATCTCAGGAAATGGTGGATAAACTGAAGCTGGAAAGGATTCCACATCCACACCCTTACAAGGCATCTTGGGTGAGTGATAGGCAATCACTTTTTGTCTCTGAACAGGCATATGTGGATTTCCAGATTGGACCATATCATGATAGAATCTTGTGTGACATATTGCCTATGGAATGTTGTCACCTACTGCTAGGTAGACCATGGCAATTTGACAGAAGGGTACTGTATGATGGGTATGCTAATACCTACACCATCAAGAAGGATGGGAAGATTATTAAGTTGATGCCATTGCAGGCAAAAGCTGCAGTACAGAAGGCAGCCCAAATCATTTTAATGGGAAAGAAGGAGTATGTGCAGATGCCTAGAGGAGCAGGCATGCAGGCAGATAAGGATACTGCAGAGAAAGGAGTTGTTACAGACAACAAGCTGAAGACAGTTTCAGTTGTGACTGACAGAGGTCAGCAACAGGTTCAGAAACAGGGGTACAACCAACAACCAGTTCAGAAGCATGACAAGGATGTTGTCATGATTGGGACTATTGCTTGTCCTCTAACAGTTGACAGGAAGCTAGAGTTGAACATTTCAGCAGTTCAAGAGGAAGTTCAGACAGAGGATCTGGTCAGGCAACCTGACAAACACAGGGAATGTGAGACAAAGGCCTACATTGACAGGCATGAGGATTTACTTGCCAGAAAGCAAGTCACAGTTCCAAAGGCTTGGAGCAGCCAAGAGTCAGCAGCAGATAAAGCTGGAGCAGGTCAGAAGACTGACAAGGCAAAGTGTAAAGGTGGAGGACTTCCACCTACTAAACTCATGGGACATGAGTTCTTTTCTGTTGGGGAGTATGGTGCAGGAGCACCTACCTGACAGCTGGTCTGGATAAGGCAGTTAGTAGTTAGGTCCTGTTTATGTTTCCAAGAAGGTCTGTTAAGACCATTTTCATGTATTAAGGTCATGCTGATCATGATAAGATCATGCTGACCAGGCTTTTGCTATTTTTAGCTAGTTAGTTATAACAGCTGTCATGATGTATGTTCGGTGGGATCTCCCAGCCGCCTGGAGAGTTCCCAGCCGCTTGGAGTCGGGTCAGTAGTACTCGAAAGCAAGTCTATTTAAGCATGAGATCGGTTGATTGTAGAGGGCATCGATCGGCAGTCTAGTGTTGCATCAAGCAGAGGAACTGAGTGTTCTGTGTGGGGAACATCATATTTGTATTGCATCTTTGAATCAATAAAGATCCTGTTTCATTTTCTGTTTGGTCTCCTTTGTGCAATTGATCTGCTGGGTTGAGTGGTTTCATGGATTCACTGATCCATTCCACCGGTTGACTCATCTGATCGGTGGAATGGTAATGTACAGTAGGGTAGGCTGTAGTTTGTTTTCCGTTTGCATGCAGGTGTGCAGGATCGCGACTGAAGGATGTTGAGAAGCCTAGCATCCTCATGTGCTAGGTCAAGTTGATAAGACAGCGTGTAGAAGATCACCCTGAGTTGGATCGGGTCATCCCTGGAGGATCGGCGAAGTAAGATTTCGCTAAGTGAAGAAGTTCGTGAAGACGGCATCATCAGGATATCTTGGTGAATATCCTGCAGTCAGTTTGAGCATCGTCATCCGGATAAGTGAAGGTGAGCATGATGCTGTCGGTTGCATGAAGTGCAAATGCGTCGGGGTGATCATCATCATCTGGAGGAGCCGAGGTGGAGTGCATCGGCATCAGATAGAAGACGATCGGGTCATGAAACTGTTGGAGTTTTCATGTTGCGTGTGCATCAGGATGTTCTAAGCCAGACATAGACTAAGTGCATGTATCGGCATCAGGATCATCATATTGGGAGTGCCGATCATCCGCGTATCGCGAGTAGATGCGGGAGAGAAAGTTCGTGTTTTTTCGACTAAGTGTTGAAAAGGTCATCAGGATATTGGGTGACGTCATCATCATCAGGATATGACGTCATCGTCATCAGGATATTGAGATATCCCCCTATGCATATTGATCCTGTCGTCGCTAAGGGTTTGGGCATCGGCGAAGGCTCTCGGCAGAAGGTTGTGAAACATCATCAGGAGGTGTATCGGCGTAGGCAGAAAGTTGTTAAGCATCATCAGGATGTTCCAAGACAACCAGATAAATCGTATCATGATGCTGTCATGTGTATAGACGGCTATCGGGACATCGAAGGGAAGCAGTTGAAGGAGATCGTCATCAGGATATTAGAAGCTACCGGATATTTGGATATCCTGCTGACGAAGGTAGTGTCAGAGATCATGATGAAGACGTTAGTGTTTGGAGCCCGATGAACAGTGCAACCGGAGGATGTGTTCGCCCGCTGAACATCATGATGATGATGTTAGGAGGAAAGCGGAGGAGGTGAATAGTAGTCGGCAGGAGGATGTTAGCGATCATCCGAAATATGATGCTGACAGTATAAAGCGGAATATGATGATGATGGCGAAGATGATGATGATGAGGTTGGTCTGCAGACATTCATGCTATATGCGAAGGTTATAGTGTGGATGCCTCTGCATCACAATGGCAAAGGGGGAGATTGTTGAATTGTTGTCAATGATGTCAAAGAAAGGAGCAATTGATCGACACATGGTGGAGATTGATGAATTGTTGTCATTGTTATCAAGTGATGATGTCTATTTTTTGTGTATCTCTGTGAAAGTGTTTGATGAGAAAAGGAGATTAGTTGGATTGGAGGCCATTTTAGGTTGTGTGTTCAATTTGAAGACTTCATTTTGTTAAAGACCCAAATGTGTATCCTTGGTTTCATTTTTGTAAAATTTGGGTGAAATTTGGCTATGTTCTAGCCAGTTAGAGTTTTTAGCAGTTCTAGAACTAGCTAGTTCACCGATTTCATTTTTGGCCGATTCGTTGACAACAGACAAAGGTGAAGTGATGAAGACTTGGAAGAAAAGAGAAGTAAAAACTCTTATATCGGTAAAGTCTTTGTTTTGTGAACTTGTTTGCAAGTTTAACTTTTTGTTGATTTGCTAATAAAGTAGAAGGAGGCATAAAAATGAATGTTTGAAGTGCTAGAAGCATTGTCAGGAAAGGTTTTTTTTTCAAACTTGTTTGCACATTATATTTTCTTCTGATTTGCTGACTAGTGGTGGGTCACTAAGCAAAGAGCAGCAGAACAACATAGAGAAATGCTACAAGAAGTTAGAGTTGAGAATAAATTAGACTATGATGTAATCAGTTCTCAGGTATCAAACTGTAACCTGAACATAAAACACACTGAAGCAAAAGTTGATCTAGTCCAACAAGACATTCAACGAGTGTCTGGTCCCAAATGCTTATAGGGGATTCTATCACTAGAGAATCAACTAGTATACAGTCTGTAGTCTTAACACTCAAACAGTCACAAAATGCAGGAGTGTTAAATTTCCCATCAAGTGCAAAAGGATACTTACAGGCACAATATGAAGGCCCCAAGATTTCTACTGAAGGTAAGTAGCCTGTAATTGAAAAGGTTTATGATCCCTCTACTGGTGAGTTGAGAAATACCATGGATTTAGAAAAAGCCAAAGGTAAGTTCCAAATGGCCTGTGGGAATGAAACAAATCCTAATGGTGCCGACCTAGTAGATCCTTTTAAGAATATCCAGTCTTACAAAGCAGATACTCCTCTTGTAAATTTTGATAATTTTGAGGATGTTGAGAATATGAGAGGCATTGATGCCATGTGTGCCTGGATCACCAACTATATTGCTACAAATGTAGGAGCTGCTGAACCTCAGGTGATAAAGAAAGCCCTCAATTCAATGACTGGAGTAGCATGCAATGTGTGGGATCGTCTTGAAGATACCTTTAGAGAAAACCTGATAGCTAGAGGCACTGATCATGTTTGTGCATAGTTAACACGTCTATTTGTAGGAAGAACAGACACAAGGGAAAAACTTGCCTATAATAAATTCATCAGAGGCAAGTGTAAGATTTTAAGTATTTCAATGATTACTGCCAAGAGCAATATAAGAACTTCTACCAGTCTGGTCGTGAACAAAATCATGAATTTATGTTCACAACTTTCTTAAAAAGTTTTGGATATGTGGTTGGAAAATTCTACCACAAAAAAATTCTTGAAAATTTGGTAATAGAGAACATAGAAATAAAGGAACTAACATTCCCTTAGCTGGTGCAGTTTTTGATAGAAATAAATGAAGAGATCTGTCAAGAGTCAAAAAAGAGAAAACAAATGAAAAATGTTAAACCTTTACTCTCTACATCTACTTGTTACCAAGTAATGCCATCTAATTAATTTCCTGATAAAGGTAAGTCTTCTTCCATATGCTACTCATGTGATAAATCAGATAAGTCTTATTTCAAAAAGAAGAAGAAATTTAGTAGATGCCCTAAGAAGAAGGGTTATTTCAAGAAAAAGGATAAGAAAAGCTCTGGTAAGAAATGGGAACCAATGTGCTACATCTGCAAAGGAAAGCACTATGCAAATAAATGCCTAGAGCGAAACAAGAAGAAGAATAAAGGAAAGGTCTGAACTGCTAGAGTTGCAGGATTAGATGACAATGATGAATATGAATTCATCAATGATTATCCATTAGATTCGGAGGACATCATCCTCTCAGAAATGGAAGAAGAATCTAGTGATGAAGAATATTTGTCTGCCCTAGAGAAGGCAATGGTAAATCAGACCAAAGGACAAGAAGAATCAGAATCATTAGATGATTCTGAGAATTCATTCTTCTATAGAATGATGAGAAGAGACACAAGAGCTAACCTAGACAAGATAATAGAAGAAATTGTCTAGATTGAAGATCGTCTTCACAAGATGGACATGGGCCAAGAAACTTGGAAAAAGGTAACCAGTAAACTGGAATAGCTTACTGCTAAGAATCATTTTCTCCTCAGAGAAAATGAAAGGTCCAGCAAATTTCTTGCTAGAAGAACTCTGGTGCTTAATTATTCATAGCTAGTCACACCAACAGAACTAATAGCGCCAATTGCACAAAGGAGCTTAGCAGTAGCCCCTTGCCGCAGGAAGTATGGAAAGAAGATTATGGTGAAGACAAAGAAAAACCTTTTTAGAAAAGGTTACTCAACAAGCTCAAACTGAGATCAATGAAATTGAGGATGAAGAAAATCCTTAGCTTGTTGATGAAATGGAGAAATCTGAGGAATTGGATAAGTATATTAACCAGTTCAATTCTTCCAGTTCTTTCTAGCTACCTAAACAAACTACTGTGCAAGAAGAGCAGCTTTATTGTGAAGAAAAACCATACAATCCTCTGGTCCATCAAGGTGAAGAAATAGAAAGTAGTCTTGTGCTTATTCAAAATTTGGCACCCTATCTAGAAGAAGGCAGTAGCAGTCAACACCAGGTTAGAGCCTATCAGCGAAATAAGGTAACTACAACCTATCCTGGAGTTATCCTAACTATTCATCTTCTAGGTATTAAGGCATACCCACTAGCATTCCTATGGGACACTGGTGCTGATGTCAATGTGGCTAGGTATAATTGCTTTCCAAAAGATCTCTAGATAGAAGGTTCGACTGAATTGATCTTTGGTAAAGGAAAGTTTTAATCCAAGCTGGTTTGTAAGGTCCCTATTCAGTTAAGTAATTGATACATTGATGAACTAACTTTTGTTCATTACGAGGTAGATGGATATGGAGTTATTGGAAGTAGAGCTATGCAGCACTAGGAACCAATTACCATTGATTCCACTTTTATCACCCTGCAAGGTACTTTTCAAGTTCCTCGACTTCACCAAGATTTAGCCTTCACCACCAAGATAGAAATTCCAAAGAAAAGGAAAGAAAATAAAGTATGGTTAGCAAGATAGATTGAGGCCACTAAAGAACCTCTAGAATAGCCCAAATCAGAATTTGCAGCTACTGTACTTACCAAGGACCTAAAAAAGCATAAACGGAACCTGTTCTACAGTTTGCCATTGAAACGAGATGCAGAAGGTAAGGAGATAACTCCTAAGGCTAAAAAAAACTATTTTCTTATGAGCGTGTAGGAACTAAAGTTTGCAGAGAAGAAACTGAAGATTTACACAAGATGGATTTGATAAGAGCCTCAAGTTCACCATTTTGTTGTCATGCAATGTATGTTCCAAAGTTTGATGAGAATGGCAATGAACTTCCTGGGAAACGGCTAGTTGTAAACTATAAGCCGTTAAATGAATATCTAGTAAATAACCGTCACCCTTTACCTAGTAAGGATCACATATGGCAAACCATTCAAGGAAGTCATATATATTCAAAATTTGATCTAACAAAGGGTTTCTGGTAGATTGGCTTAAAAACTGAGGATTACTACAAAACAACATTCTCAGTTCCACAAGGGTTGTTTGAATGGAAAGTTTTTCCATTTGGAATCAAGACATCACCCTCTATCTTCCAACAAAAGATGGATCTAATTTTTCAAGTGTATGCTAAATTTCGTCTGCCTTACATTGATGACATTCTTGTGTTCAGCCAGGACATGAATCAACATCTTGTTCACTTGGAATAATTTTTCCATATTTGCCAAGAGCATGGTCTTGCGGTCAACCCGACCAAGTCCTACTTTGCATAGGAGCAGATCATTTTTATTGGCATCAAGCTTCTTCTAGGGGGAGAATGGAGGCACTGCCACACATTTTGACCAGAATCCAAAATCTCTAGGTAACAAATGTCAAAGAATTACAAAGATTTATGGGTTTAGTCAATTATATTGTTGGATTCTATCATAAGCTTGCTAAAGACAGGCTTGAATTAAATAAGTTATTAGGAAAGAATCCACCTCCATGGTCAGATATTCATTATGCCATGATTATCAGAATTAAGAATAAATGTGCTAATCTTCCATTATTAAGATTGTGATCTATGAAGTCAAAATGAAATCCAAAAATACAAATCAAATGCAAACACAAATGATATACCTTTCACAATGAGTCACAAATCCTTGATAGGGTGGAAGGAGTTGCACCCAAACTCCTTAGATTTTACCCTAGTAGATGAAGAATGGAATGTGGATTGCTCAATGCATTCAACACAATGTAGATAAGGGATTGGATGATAGATTGATAGATTAGATGGAGAGACTAAAATAATTTTGGCATTATGAGGGTATGATGAAGAGATTTGAGAGAGATTTGGGCATGGTAAGGATGCAAGAAGAAGTTATTGAAAATGGCTTAGAGAAGGGTCTCATTTATATATTTTTGGAAAATGGATGGAGGGTGAGGATTAAAAGATGAGATCAAGGGCTAGAAATGCTTGAGAGTTAGGGTTTGGATTGAAGTCATAGCCTTGTGACAAGTTTCACAAGGGGAATGGATGAGAGAGATCAAGAGTTGAGATTTGGTCAATGGATTTGGAGGTCTCATTATTTGTGAATTTTAAATTCACATTGGGAAGAGGTGTGGAGGATAGAAATGAGTTAAATTTTCATTTTTGGGAAGAGTGGATATGACAAGAGAATTAAAAATTCAACTCATAAGGGAGTGTGAATTAAAAATTCACTTTTGTGTGGAGATGTGAAGGTTGAAGGACACATGTACACTTACATGTGTAAGAGGGTGATAAATGAGTTGTAAGGAGATTTGACCCTTTGATTAAAAAATTAACTTTTATTCAAAGGTGTGTGGGAGGATGGGCTAAGCAAGATTAATTAAGTGTTTAGATTAATTAATTTAGGTCTAGGGGATAGGTAGGCTAGGGTAGCTAATTAAATAATTGATATTTGATTAACTAGGATATGGATAGGTTGATTAATAGGCTAAATTAATTAGATAAGCATGATTTATCTAATTAATAGGGATTAGGGAGATGGACAAATTAGCTGAATAAATATTAGGAATATTTATTTAATCAATGAGGATATAGTTATAAGGTATAGTGATAAATTAAGTTAATTAATTGATCACAAAGGATAGATGATAGATGGTTAGGGATAAATTAATTAAATAAAATAAATTTATTTAATTAATAGGAGGGATAATTGGTGTAGAGATACGGGAAATTAGATTGCGGAGCAAGTCAATTTTAGGTGTCTACAAAGATTACTAGGTGATGGTCCTAAAATAGTTGAAATGGGTGCTAGTGAAGGCGCATGGGCTGGTGTGTTAAAGGAAAAGATGCCCCAAGGCTGAGAAGAGATTGTCAAATATGTATCTGGCAGCTTTAAGAACATCAAGTTAAATTATCACAGTACTCATAAGGAGATACTTGCTGTTATAAATACCTTAAAAGCATTCCAGATGTTTGTAGCTGACAAAAGATTCTTGATCAAAAGTGACCTGCAAAATCTGCGTGGATTCTTTAGGAAGGAATCTAAAGATAAAGTAATTAGAGGAAGATTGTTAAGATGGGCACAATTCTTGAATACATTTGATTTTGATATTGTTCATCTTCCTAGAGCTGACAATATTTTTGTAGATTTCTTATCCAGAGAAGGTCACATCATAGCTAAAATGGAGCATGATCTTCCTGTTGAAGGACCACCTAAAATCACTGGTAAGGTTAATGTCATCTGGGTTCGTGAACACAGGTGGTATGAAAAAAGTTGTCATGAATGGAGCACAAATCCATTTGCCATGCGAGATCGTCATAACTTCTAGATGGCTAACGATTATCTGTTTGACAGTTATAAAATGATAACTGCAAAGCAACAGCTCACTCATGAAGGTCTATGGACACAAAGACCTTTCTTTGAATTTTCAGCTGAGGTAGAACCAATTGATCCTGAGGTTGGTCATGTTCTATAAAAACTAGTGTGGAGACTTTGTTCCACCAGTAAAGTTCTTAAATCCATTTGTGCATAGACTAGACTAATGGCTCAATGAGGAAAAGGGAAAAGAATTAATAAGAGATATGTTTCAAGGGCCTTATCCTCCAGCTGATGGAATGCAGTTTAGTGGTACTTCTACTTACATGGGATGTATTTTCAAATTAATATTTGATTCCCCTGATGAGAACCTGATAAGCAGATATCTCTGTCAAATGTATGGACCAACTGGTGTTGGAACCATGTACCAACATTGGAGCGTTCCAGATAAGCTTAGAAGTCTGCACTCTAAGCAAACACCCATCTGGATACATACAAAGACTTACAGGATGGAAATGACTGATCGAGGAGCAATGGAACAGGGCATATATGGGCCATATAAACTAAAGACCATGAGTATTATATGGAAGGAACCAGATCACAACATTGGCTCCGCTCCTGATCCTGTCACACCTAACCGTGCTGGTTGTATACCACATGCTTCATACATGACTTGTGCCAATTGTGAATATGACCCACTTGATGACCTAAGATGTGCAAACATGAGTGACTCTGAGCCCAACACTAGCTAGTGGATGTGGCTTGTCATCCTCTGAAGGAATCTATCCCTTTGTGTCAAAAGACAGACGTGGCCCACACCATGGTAAAAGGGGAAAGCTTACGAGCCTTACAGTAAGCACGAGATATGCCTCTCGTGATCAAAAAACAACTTTGTAAAAAGTAGATTCCATAAGGGTCTTGTCAGTCCCTCTTTATTCCTTGTTCACGGGTTATCGGGATCCACCAAAGGAATCTTATTCTCACATGGATAACCCTTTGGGTAAAGAGTTGCAACGTGTCCACTTCCTATGGTCAGATTTGAAACTTGGACTTAATACCATGACGTAAAAGATCTACCTTGCCTTCCTATATAAAGGACATAAGGCCGCCTCATTCGGCAATCGAGTCTTGAGCGAGTAAGTCCTCATAGCAAGTTTAGAGTTTTAATAGCGAATCGAGTCTTGAGAAAATAAGTCCTCATAGAAAGTTTAGAGTTTTAATAGCGAGTCGAGTCTTAAGAAAGCTCTAAGGATCAGAGTAGTATGCTCTTTCTACCCTGCAAAAATCAGAACCTCAGAAGTCCTGATGAGATAGGTTTTATAAGATAATATAGCGAGCATTGTATGATATGAATGTAATCCTGAAGTACTGATAATGAAATATTCTGCATTCAAAACAATCATTTGAATAATTTGTCTCTTGCATTTGTCTCTTGCAGCTATTGTAAAATCTGGTATTAGATGCTACCATCTCATTTCACCAAATCTTGGCAGTGAGTCACCCACCAGCAATGAGCCACCCCATTGGCAGTGAGCCTCTCAATTTGCAGTTAGCATCTGGGCAGTAAGCCCTAAGTCAGTGAGCCTTTGATTTTCAGTTTTGATATAACATAATATATTGTGAGCTGACACTCACCATGGTTTTTCCCTTATAGGGTTTTCCACGTAAAAATCTGGTGTCTCTTGTGTTGATGTGCAAATGTGTTAAGTTTCTGGGTTTATGCTTTCATGGTTAAACTTAATAATAGTAATTAAGTGGATGATATCTTAATGGTTTTGAAATATTGGTTACAACTGATTCACCCCCCCTCATAGTTGTCTTTCCCTATTCAACAATTGGTATCAGAGGGAGGGTTCCTCTGTAAAGAGTCTAACAGCTCGAGGAAGATCCAGGATGGTGCATAGGAGGGAACCACCATAGTTCGATGGAAGGGATTATGATCTTTGGAATGTATGGATGAAAAGTCATATCATTTCTCTTGGTTATGGTGTTTGGAAAATGGCAAATACAAAATACACTATTCCTAAAAATGGTCCGAACGATGAAGATGAAATCAAACAGTATGAATTAAATGGAAAAGCTAGAGATGCTTTGTTGATGCAGAGGCAACAACACAAAGACCACTAAGGGGTCACAACCACCAAAATAGGAGAAAAAGGATACAGGGGATGGTAGGGCAAATAGGTCTTCTAGGTTCTAGTGGACCAAACTACAACACTTGACATGAAACAGGACATGACTATCCACTCTTTCTCCATGGTTTCAACACTGTCAAACAACACCATTTTTTGGTTCATATGCATGGGGACCTTCCCAAACTTTCTAGGGACCCTAGACCTTCTAGTTTTGACTATCCCAAGCTCAAAAAACTACCAAAATGCTCAAGGGGTACCTCCTTGTACCACGTCCTTCACAATTGTCCTAACTTCCTTATAGCCATTAGAAAAGGACTGTCATGCAATAACTTTAGATGTAGACCTCCTAACTAGACTATCATAGGATTTTTGGATACCCATTATCTTGTTCTTTAACATACTCAACATGCACTATAGGTTGTTTTGGAACACAACACTCTAAACTTGATTGTACCGATTTCAAAAGAGGCCTAATTAGGTCAGTTTTGCAAAGGGAGTACACACAAACACAAGACTAAACTTCTCACTCCTATTCCAGAGGATCCATTATGATGCAAATGGACTGATTTCAAATTTTTTATGGGTCTATGGCCTTTTAACTTCATTCAATGACCAAATCTTCACTCCAACTAGGCTAGTTTGTCAAATTCATGTCACAAAGAGGCTCAATGGCTCAAATCTTCACCTTAAACTTGTCCTCTGCTCTTGCACACCAAACCCATTTGAAAAATCACCATTCTACACTCACTCCACCCATTTTGGGGTTTTAACATAGCAATTTGAGTTGGGAAAACCAAAAACCTCTCTAAAACCCCCAAATCAAGGGTTTGCTGGAATGACACAGGCAGTCTTAGAACAAAGGCAATATCTCCTTCTAGAAATTGGATCAAGACCTCAGACTAGAACCATTAGAAAGGTATCTCAACCCTATTTCTATAAATATATGGTTTTCCTCTATATTTATCCGTACAAAGGCATGTAATGGCTGGGAACAGGACTATTATAGTCAAAAGACAGGGTTTTGGACAGTTTTTAGTAAAAACATGATAACTTTCACAAAAATGAATGAAATGACCTCAAACCAATGGAATTGGATAGTTATATCACCCCTCTATCACATACAATAGGTTTCATGGCATAACTATGCCATAAAAGTTTGTGGTATGGTCTATAATAGCAAAATTGTAGAAAAAGAGAAAAACTGAGATAAGGGACAACAAACAGTAATCTTCCTCATTCTCCTCCCCAAAACTTCATCAAATCACAATACATTATCATGAGAGAGGTCTCTCTCTTATGTCTACCATAAATTTCACTATTACCAACTCCCCAAATCATGGGAAAAGGCTAAAAAAAGCCTAAACTGACTGATTTTTCATAAAAGGACTATTTTTTCTAATATTAGACTGTCACAAGTTTAGTAACCTACATACGACTGAGGAAAACTAACTATTTTCAATCTCCACTAGATGTTTATGCCTCTCAAGGCTTTAATACATTATTCAAAACTTCATTTTTCCTTTAACAAATAAATTTACAAAAATTAGACTTAATGATTACTCTAGGTGCACTGCACCATACACCCTAACTTGAAACTTTTCCAAGTCCCTTGGAAATAATCTTGCAAATTGTCCTCCATTGCTTGTCTTTGTCCTCCTTGTTTGTCTTCATTAGGTTCTTTTGGCTTTGATCCTTCACTGTCTATGGCATGCTTGCCAACATTACTTGCTTCTTGACCATATGCATTCTTTGTAGACTGTCAAATTCTAGGTCCTTTGACCTTGTCACCTTCATCAACATCCATGCTTCTCTCAACTATCTTTCCACTATTCACTATCACATTACCTTTTGTGACCTCTGTCAGGTCTTTATTCAAATTGTTTATTGTCCTATCAACCTTGCAAACTATTGTACTAGCTTCACTTAGCTATCTCTTATCTCTACTCATCACTACAGGGCACATGACTGTCCCTACTAAGATCCCTTCACTCACTTCTTGCCTTTACACAGGCTCTTCACTCTTACACTCCACATTTTTACTCACTTCCTTCTTCCACATTTAGACATTCCTTTTAACAACTAGCTGCAACTCAGCTTCACACTTGCTCTTTGTTGTCTCAATAGTTTTATGCCTTGAAAAGGTTGCACACTCCTTGTTTTCACTCTCCTCAAACATCACTAGCTCCTTCTTGCCAAACATAATCATCTTTGTTGTCCTTGACTGCTCCTCTAATGGCAGTAGTACAAAAGTCTTCTCATCCTTCTTAATAGTGAAGGTATTGGCTCTTCCATCATAAATTGCAAACATATCAAATTGCCAGGGTCTCCCAAGTATCACATGACAACAATCCATGGGTAGGATATCACATAGGACCTTGTCCTCATATGCTCCAATCTTAAACTCAACTAATGCTTGCTCAGTCACTAAAATGGACTGATGATCACTCACCCAAGAAACTTTGTAGGGTATTTCCCTAGGAACTCTCTTTAATTTCAGTTTGTCTACCATCTCACTTGACACCATATTATCAGTACAACCAGAATCCACTATCACTTTACATACCTTGTTCTTGCTTTTGCAAGTTGTCTTAAACAATGCTCTCCTTTGAATCAGCTCCTTCTCCCTGGAGGTCTTCAGTAGTGCTCTTTCTCTCAGCACCAGTGTTTCTCCTATCTCAGCATCACACTTTGTGGAACTAGAACCACATTCTTCTTCTTGGACTAATTGAGTCCTTCTTTCACTCTTCCTTTCACCATCACTTAAAAAATTTTGCTTCTCAGGACACTTATATGTTGGGTGCCCAAACTCTTGACAATTGTAACACTTACCTACAAAGGTATTTGCACTCCTTCCACCACCAAATCTGCCTCTAGAACCTCTGCCTCTGAAATCATCACTTTGTCCTTGTGCCTTGTTCATCTCCTCTTGACTCTCATTGACTTGCTTTGTGTTTTGAAAAGACCCTCTGCCTCTAGAGGTGCTACCTCTGCCTCTGGCTAACTTATCTTGTCTCATTTTCAGCTTCTCGTCCAATCTAACTACCATCTGATAACAGTCTTCAACACTCCTTGGATTTGCCAACACCAGTTCATCCTGCATGTTAAACCTCAAACCGCCAATATATCTAGCAACTTTTTGTACTTCACCTTCATTTTGACCAGACCTTATACTCAGCTTATAAAAATCTTCAATGTATGTCTTAACATCCATATCCTTTTGTCTTAAACTTTGAAGCATTTTAAACATTTGAACTTCATAATCTTTAGGTAGGAATTTACCTTTGATTTTTGCTACCATCTTGTCCCATGAAACAATCTTTGCCTTTCTTTGCTTTCTCCTCTATGTTTGCTGATAATCCCACCATAACAAAGCATGACTTGTTAGCTTGGTCTTTGCAATCTTCACTTTCTGATCCTTAGGAACTTCTTCACACTCAAAATGATTGTCCAATGTTGCAATCCAGTCTAACAACTCTTCATCATTCAGGCTTCCACCAAACTTTGGCACATCTATCTTTATCTTGTGCTTGTCTTCTTTTACTACCCTCAGCAACTTCACCATCCTTTGATCCTCAAGGTCCAACTCTTCTTCCACATCTTCATACTCAGCTTCCTCTTCTTCCTCAAACTCATTGTCATCACCTAGAGCCACTCCTCTTCTCTGATTTTGTTCTAGGGTAGCCATTCTTTCTTTCAGCTCCCTCAACTCTCTAGCATGTTTCTCCAACTCATTCATCTCTTGAGCCATGTTTCTCACTCTTGGAGGCATCTTGACAAACTACCTCTTCAACTTAACACTTCACAGACCTACCAACTGTTCTTTGATACCAATTTGATGCAGAGACAACAACACAAAGACCACTAAGGGGTCACAACCACAAACACAGGAGGAAGAGGATACAGGGGATGGCAGGGCAAACAGGTCTTCTAGGTTCTAGTGGACCAAACTACAACACTTGACATGCAATAACTTTAGATGTAGACCTCCTAACTAGACTATCATAGGCTTTTTGAATACCCATTATCTTGTTCTTTAACATACTCAACATGCACCATAGGTTGTTTTGGAACACAACACTCTAAACTTGACTGTACCAATTTCAAAAGAGGCGTAATTAGGTCGGTTTTGCAAAGGGAGTACAAACACAAGACTAAACTTCTCACTCCTATTCCAGAGGATCCATTATGATGCAAATGGATTGATTTCAAATGTTTTATGGGTCTATGGCCTTTTAACTTCATTCAATGACCAAATCTTCACTCCAACTAGCCTAGTTTGTCAAATTCATGTCACAAAGAGACTCAATGGCTCAAATCTTCACCTTAAACTTGTCCTCTACTCCTGCACACCAAACCCATTTAAAAACTTGCCATTATACACTCATTCAATCAATTTTGGGGTTCTAACACATCAATTTGAATTGGGAAAACCAAAAACCTCTCTAAAACCCCCAAATCAAGGGTTTGCTAGAATGACATAGGCAGTCTTAGAAAAAAGGCAATATATCCCTCTAGAAATTGAATCAAGACCTTAGACTAGAACTATTAGAAAGGTATCTCAACCCTCTTTCTAGAAATATATGGCTTACCCCTATATCTATCCGTACAGATGTGTGCAATGGCTGGGAACAGGATTGTTACAATCAAAAGACAGGGTTTTGGATAGTTTTTCGTAAAAACATGATAACTTTCATAAAAATGAATGAAATGACCTCAAATCAATGGAATTGGATAGTTAGCTCACCCCTCTATCACATTCAATAGGTTTCATGGCATAACTATGTCATACAAGTTTGTGGTATGGTCTACAACAACAAAATTGTAGAAAAAGAGAAAAACAGAGATAAGGGACAACAAATAGTAATCTTCCTCATTCTCCTCCCAAAAACTTCATCAAATCACAATGCATTATCATGAGAGAGGTCTCTCTCTTATGTCTACCATGAATTTCACTATTACCAACTCCCCAAATCATGGGAAAAGGCTAAAAAAAGCCTAAACTGACTGATTTTTCATAAAAGGACTATTTTTTCTAATATTAGATTGTCACAACTTTAGTAACCTGCAGACCACTAAGGAAAACTGACTATTTTCAATCTCCACTACATGTTTATGCCTCTCAAGGCTTTAATACATTCTTCAAAACTTCATTTTGCCTTTAACAAATAAATTTACGAAAATTAGACTTAATGATTACTCTAGGTGCACTGCACCATTTGTTAAATGCCTTATCTAACACTGAGCTGGTAAAGGTTATGGATTTGGAGACTACGCATGAAATCTGGGACAAGTTGAAAATTTTATATGAAGGAGATGATTCTGTAAAGAGTGCCAAATTACAAAATCTGAAGGCAAGGTATGAAGCCCTGAAGATGAGTGAAGATGAGAACATAACAGTCTACATGCAAAAAGTTGATGAAATTGTTAATGGAATCAAGGGTCTTGGAAGAATTGTCAAGGAAGAAGAGGTTGTCATGAAGATTCTGAGATCATTGCCTAAATCCTATGGTCACAAGATTTCTACAATTGAAGAAATTATGGTTGTGCATAAGGTTACAAAGGATCAATTGCTTGGTAAGCTTACAACTTTTGAAATGAGAGAGTTTGGTGATGCTCTGCCGAAGACTGAGACTGCTTTCAAAGCCAACACTTTAGAACAGACTTCAAGAGCACAAAAATATGCTATAGAATCTGATGATGATCTTGATGAGATTGAAGCCAACTTTGTGGACAAAATGGAAAGAGGTACCGGTAAATTCAAAGGCAAATTACCATTCAAATGTTTTTCTTGTGGTAAGGTTGGTCATTATGGCTCCAAGTGTCCGGAGAGAATTGAAAGAGGTAGGAAGAATTTGAAAGTAGACCTAGAGTTGTGAAGAAATGTTATATTGTTAGAGATCTTGATAATGATGGTGTAACAGATGATGAGTCTGATGATGCTAATACTAGTGCAAATGAATGCTTGTTTATTGCTATTAAAGAAGAACCTGTGTCTACTAATCCTACTAGTTGTGTGAAGGAAGAAAAGCTAGTAGAAGAGAGTGCTTTGTCTGTTTATGTTGAGAAGGATAAGGATGAATGTATTATTGATAGTGGATGCTCACATCACATGACTGGTGATAAAGTAAGTTTGTAAGTTTAGAAAAGTATGATGGAGGAGTGGTTAGGTTTGGAGTTAATGCAACTAGTAAGATTTGTTGAAGAGGATCTATTTCTTTTGATGGCAAGCATAATACAGATGATGTTCTATATGTTAAAGGCCTAAAGCATAATCTTTTAAGTGTTGTTCAGATGTGTGATAAAGGGTATGATATGAGTTTCAAGGATAATGCATGCAAGATCATGGAAAGCTCCAGAATAGTGATTGCAACTGGTAAGATGACTAAAGGTAATGTTTATCATTTGAGAGGAACAAATGATTGTTGTTTGTTGGCTTAGATAGATGAGAGTTGGTTGTGGCATAGGAGGATGTGTCATATCAATTTTGACAATTTGGTGAAGATAAGATCAGTGCAAGCTGTGAGAGATTTGCCTAGGCTTGTGAAGCCTGCTAACACTATTTGCAAGGAATGTCAAATGGGAAAATAGACAAGAGCAAACTTCAAGAGTAAGGAACAATTTTTTGTTGGATTGCTTGAGTTGGTGCATACAGATCTGTGTGGTCCTACAAGAATAAGAAGTCTACAAGGAAATAGGTATTTTATGTTTCTTATTGATGATTATTCAAGAATGACTTGGGTTACTTTCTTAAAGAAAAAATCAGAAGCTCTAGACAAGTTCAAGTTTTTCAAAGTGATGGTTGAAAATGAGTTAGATTTATGGATTAAATGCTTAAGGTCTGATAGAGGAGGAGAGTTTACATCAAATGAATTCAATACATTCTATGAAGAACATGGGATAAAGAGACAGTTGTCTACTCCTAGAACTCCTCAGCAGAATGGAGTTTTGGAAAGGAAGAACATGACAGTTCAAGAGGTTGCAAGGACTGTGATGAAAGAGGCAAACCTACCATAATTGTATTGGAGAGAAGCTATACATACAACTGTCTACATTCAAAACAATGTTCAAGTCAAAGGTAATGGTACTAAAACTCCTTATGAATTGTGGTATGGAAGAGTTCCTACAGTGAAATACTTCAAAGTTTTTGGAAGCAAATGTTATATCAGAAGAGATGAGGAGTTAGGCAAGTTTGATGCTAGATGTGATGAAGGAATTTTTCTTGGTTATTCCACTAAGAGCAAGGCCTACCGGTGTTATAATAAGAGATTGAAGAAGATCATTGAAAGTACAAATGTAAGAGTTGATGAAGACAGGGGAAGAATATCAGATCTGGGAGGCTATGAATCAAATGAACCTGATACTACAAAGAATGAAGAAAAAGTTGAACAGATGTACAGTCAAGATGAAGAAGAAAAAGCTCTAGAAAAGACCCCCAGATATGGAAGGATTAATCATTCTGAGGATCAGATAATTGGTGACAAGAACAAAGGGGTATTGACAAGGAAAAGAGTTGCAAAAGAATAGGTGAACTATTGTTTACTTTCACGAATTGAACCTAAGAATGTAAATGAGGCATGCAAAGATGAGAGTTGGGTAAAGGCCATGGAAGAAGAGTTGATGCAAATAGAGAAAAATCAAACTTCGGAATTGGTCCCTAGACCTGTTGATAAGAATGTGATTGGAACCAAATGGGTGTTTAGAAACAAGATGAATGAAAATGGAGAAGTGGTAAGAAACAAAGCAAGACTGGTATGCAAAGGATATTTTCAAGTTGAAGGCATAGATTTTGAAGAGACATTTTCTCCTGTGGCAAGGATTGAAGCAATCAAAATGTTCTTGGCATTTGTAGTACACAAAGACTTCAAAGTATACCAAATGGATGTGAAGTCTGCATCCTTGAATGGAAAGCTGGAAGAATTGAAGTTTACATTGAACAACCGGAAGGATTTCAATCATCAGACCAAGGAGACATGGTATGCAGATTAAAGAAAGCCTTGTATGGACTTAAACAAGCCCCTAGAGCCTGGTATGCAAGATTGGACAAGTACTTGTTGCAATTAGGATTCAGTAAAGGACTATAGATTACTCAATCAGAAAAAAGAATTTTCATTTCTTAGTCCAAGTATGTCAAAGAATTGTTGAAGAAATTTGGAATGGAGGATTCTAAGCCAGTATGTACTCCTATGGTAACTAGCTGCAAGCTGAGCAAGAATGATGAATCACCTAAGACTGATCAGAAAAAAAGTATAGATCTATGATTGGAGGACTGCTTTATCTAACCCATACCAGACCTGACATAATGCATGTAGTGTGTCTTGTGGCAAGATTTCCAAAGAATCACATGTGATGGCAGTCAAAAGAATTTTGAGGTATTTGAAAGGCACTTTAGACTATGGATTGTGGTATCCTAAAGACTCTGATTTCACTCTCAGTGCTTATACAGATGCAGATTGGGCTGGAGATGCAGATGATAGAAAGAGTACAAGTGGAGGTGCTTTCCTCTTGGGTAATAGATTGGTTTCATGGTTGAGAAAGAAGCAAGAATCAGTTTCTTTGTCTACTGCAGAAGCATAATATATTGTTGTAGCATGTTGTTGTACTCAAGTGCTTTGGATGAAGCAAACATTGAAGGATATAAGAGTTGTGTATGAAGAACCAATTTCAATCTTTTGTGACAATACAAGTGCTATAAACATTTAAAAGAATCTAGTGATGCACTCAAGGACAAAACATATATCTATAAGGTATCACTTTCTAAGAGAAAAAGTAATTGAAAATGAAGTGAAGATGGAGTATGTGTCTACAAAGGATCAAATTGCAAATATTTTCACAAAGCCGCTACCTAAGGATACTTTTGAATATCTCAAAGGAAAGGTGGGGGTTATTACCCCTCCTACTCTAAACTAAGATGCATGAAACGTGCATTAGTCCAGTGGTGCCTAAAGTCTTATTCTTTGATCTGGATTAATGTTTTGAAGGCTACCTCTCAGGGGGAGTAGGTAGAAGTTGTTGATATAAGTTCCTAATAAAGATAAGTATTGCAAAGCTGATGAGAGAAGAAATTCTAGTTTGATCAGAGCAGTTGATTGCAAGTATGTGTAGAGAAAGGAGAACTGATGTCCTTTGCCATTGATGTCAAAGGGGGAGAGTAAATCATGTGAAAAACTCAGGGGGAGAAAGAATTCAGAAGTGTAAAAAGAAAGGGGGAGAAAGTAATTAGTGCAGAATCTTGTCTTGATGGTGTTTACAGATTTTCACATCAATGTTACCATCAATGACAAAGGGGAGATTGTTGCAAGTATGTGCTTACCGGTGTTGTCATTGATGTCAACATATTTGTGTTATCATTGGTGTCAATTGTGCTTTTGTTGTGATGCTTGCTTGTGTTGAGGTAATTGGTTTGTAATGGCTTACATAAGTGTTGAAGATAATGAGAAAGTGTTCCTAGTATTGTGTTTCCAAGTGCTTTTGAGAAAATTTGCTCTACCAGTGGAAACAGTGTATTGCAAAGTATCTTGGTTTGTAGAAAGATAGTAAAGTATTTTGCTCCGCATTTCTTGTAGATTAAAACTCTTTTTCTATGGTTTGGAAGTTAAGATGAAGGTTGTATGTAATTGCTATATTCCAAGTTTCAGCCTCTGGTATGAAGATTTGAGTGAGTTATGTTCACCAGAGTAAAAACTATTTTTCTGTGCTCTCAGTGGTGATAGGGAGAATGTATTCTGCTCCACACTTCTCCACAAATAAGTGTTACTATCTACAGTTTTGGAATTAAGTTTATGATGAGGATATGTACCTTTAGTTCTAATGGTTCATGATAGGTGGTCCGCAAGCAATCTTTCTTTTATGACAGTGGCTGATAGTAATGTTCAAGTGCTCCGGTTTAAAGAATCTTGTGGGTAAAGTGTTTTGAGGTTGTGCAATTGTTCTTGGTGATTGTAATGTACTTGTGGATGTCTCTAGATTGTGTTCCTACCTTTTTATGGGTCCACAAAGCGTAATCCAGATCGTGCATGAAGCATGTTCTCAAATACTTTAGTGTTAACACTAGTTTTAGCCTACTTGGTTGTTTTCAGTTGTTGCAGTTATACTTTGGAGATTGTGATAACGTGTTGTAGCGTGGAAGATTATGTTTGAGTCCTAGATAAGGCTTGGTTTGGTCTGCATTCTTTCCTTCTCCTTCATTAATCTGTTTAGGTCTAGACCTATTCTTATGTATATGTGTTTACCAACCTTGAAGAATGTTCCAATGGTTGATGATTGTAATGCCGACCTTGATGATCATTCCAAGGTTGATGAATTGTATAAATGCTTGTAATAGAATCGTGAAAACTTATCCAAGAGCGAAGATGTAAAGATAGTGTGAAGTTAAAAGTAGAGCAAAGCAGAGGATGTTTACAGTACTTCAATGGAATTGAACTTTGGCATGATATAGATGCTACCATATCAATTCACCAAATCTTGGCATTGAGTCACCCACCGGCAGTGAGCCACCCAATGGTAGTGAGCCACCCCATTGGCAGTGAGCCTCTCAATTTACAGTGAGCATCTGGGCAGTGAACCCTAAGGCAGTGAGCCTCTAATTTTTGGTTTTGATATAACATAATATATTGTGAGCTAACACTCACCGTGGTTTTTCCCTTATAGGGTTTTCCACATAAAAATCTGGCATCTCTTGTGTTGATGTGCAAATGTGTTAAGTTTCTGAGTTTATGCCAACCTTGATGATCATTCCAAGGTTGATGAATTGTATAAATGCTCGTAATAGAATCGTGAAAATGTATCCAAGAGCAAAGATGTGAAGATAGTGTGAAGTTAAAAGCAAAGTAGAGCAGAGGATGTTTACAGTACTTCAATGGAATTAAACTTTGGCATGGTTTAGATGTTACCATGTCAATTCACCAAATCTTGGCATTGAGTCACCCACCGGTAGTGAGCCACCCAACGGCAATGATCCACCCCATTGGCAGTGAGCCTCTCAATTTTTAGTGAGCATCTGGGCAGTGAGCCTCTGATTTTTGGTTTTGATATAACATAATATATTGTGAGCTAACACTCACCATGGTTTTTCCCTTATAGGGTTTTCCACGTAAAAATCTGGTGTCTCTTGTGTTGATGTGCAAATGTGTTAAGTTTCTAAGTTTATGCTTTCATGGTTAAACTTAATAACAGTAATTAAGTGGATGATATCTTAATGGTTTTGAAATATTGGTTACAATTGATTCACCCCCCCTCTCTCAGTTGTCTTGCCATGTTCAATAGATGTTTGGATTAGTGGGTGGAATGGTGGCATTGTTAGAGGTGGATGGATTAGTGACGATGTTTGCAGAATTTGGCGGATTAGACGACATCATGTGTGGTGACATGCCATAGATAGGGTACAACACTTGTGATTGTGGGACGGTACTACCCCTTATGTGTTGGTTAATCATGTAAATGGGATTAGTGGGTGCAACAATATGGGCCCATGGATTATCATAGACCAAATTGTTGGGATCAGGGACACAACCCCATGGTTGATCATATATGGGTGATGGTGGCAGTGTTTTAAGGTTGTCATGGTTGAAAGAGTGAGGGAGACGTGCTCCATGGTTGATGAGTTGTTCAAGAAATTCATCTTTATGATTTTCAAGGAATTGATCGAATTTGTCATGTAGTGATGCAACCAAACTTCACAACATAATATTCATCACCATTGTTATTTCCAACAAATTTAGAAACACAAAAATATTTTCAAATTCTTCTTCTCATTCCATTCCATCTCGCTACAACTGAAAATAAATAGCAAACATATACAAAAACGAAAATTACCTTTTTTGGCAGTTTTTAGCAACTTTCTAAAATTGCCATTTTTGGTAATTTTGCATCCTTATCCGTATGGCCATAAAAATTGCCAATTATTTGAAACTAACTAAAAGAGGACTAATTGTCAACTTTCTAACCTAATTGCATGTAAAGTTTAAAAACTAATTAGAAAAAAAATTGGAAAAATCCTGCAAAATCATTATGACCTCAATCTGAGGCCCTAGATGATCGAAAAAGGTCCAGAAAAATGTTGAAATGGTGACCTACTAAACTTGCTAGTTTGGTTGGTATTTCAATCAACTCCTCAAGATGCATCTACCCACCAAATTTTAGCTCAAATGGACTCCCGGGTCAAAAGTTATGACCTCCGGAAGTTTTTGCATCATGTAGCCTCTTCTCATTGAGAAAATCAATGAATGTAGGTGAATAGGCATAAGTGGGTGTGGAGGTTTCTCCCATTTCAGGTTGATTGGTGTATCCCTCCATATTGCTTATGTTAGAGCCATGTGGAGAGAGGGGTTGGTAACAGGAGTCCATTTTGCATTTTCCTTGTGATCGAGTGATGGGAGGCGTAAAAAGGTAAATTTGTGTTGGATAATGGTGTGATTTGAAGGTTTTGATAATGTGGATGGATGTTTGATTATGAGGATGAGTTTTGGATCCTTCTTAATATAGGTTAAGTTCTTAAGAAAGGATTGGTTTTGGAGATGGATGGTTGGTAGGATTGATGATGTTTAGGGTCTTGATGATGGATTATGATTTTACCATAGGTGGTTTAAGCACAAATCTAGATCTTTTGTGAATAACAAGGGGATCTTATCCTTTCTTACTTAGGGTTGACAAAGAGCCTAAGGGAAAAGAAGATAGGATTGTTCTACTTGGGGTAAACAAGATGCACCAAGCAAAATGGGATTCTTGAAGTCCACCAACTTAGGAGTAGTCTAAGCTCTTAATATAACTTATCCAAGAGGGATAGGATCTAATTTACACTAAACTTAAGATAGACAAATTCTTAAGCCAAATGCAAACTAGAGGATGATGGATGAAAGATCTACATTCTAGCTTTAGCGAACTTGGTAATGATGGATGAGAAGATTTGATTTGATTTGGATGGGATTGATTAAAGTGGGATGATTCAATTTGATGGGTAAATGGGATGATTTGGTTTGGAGAAAAGGTAAGGTTAATTGGATTTGGTGAAGGATGCGGCTTGGAAATGATGAAAATGGATTAAGGTGAAATGGGTGAATTGATCACAAGGCTAAGGTCTAGATAGATGTTGTGGACATGATTTTTGGGAATGGAGATGATCTAATGGAAGTGTAAGGTTTCAATGTCGAAAAGGAAGGTGATTATGTAGTTTTAGGGATGAGGTGAATTGATATATGATATGTCTAAGGCTAGTGTAAAGTCTGATTTTAATTTTGGAAAGGGCTACTTTTGGTTGTCTAAGGTTGTAGGCACAGGCTCCAAGATAGAGGTCAAGGGCACCAACAGGTTATTTCAATGGCACTAACAAACAAAGCACGGGCGTTGAGTCTAGAGTCACGGGCGCTGAAAAACAAAGCACAGACCCTAAGTCTACAGTCACAAGTGCCGATAGAAATGTCAAGGGTGCTAACAAGTGAGTTATAGGCATGGTTTGATGAGTTACTGGCGCTAACAGACAAGTGTTTGATGTTTTGCATAGGCGCTGAGGAATTGGTCACAGGCGTTGATAGAGGTGTCAGAGGCGTTGATCCTAACTACAAGGACGTTGAAATATGTTTGTCTCAGTATGAAGAAAATCAGTTCAAGGGAACTGAGCCATCAGGAAAAGGTGCTAAAACTTAGAGCATAAGCACTGCGAGACAGTTAGTGGCACTGACAGGGTCTATTGTAGTTTTGAAGTGTTCGATGGATGGATTTTTGGCAAGAGACATACAAACAATCAAACATAATGGATGATTTGATACTTTGGGAATAAGGCTTATATGGCTTTCATGGGTTTCACACAAATAAGACACACCAAACACTTGATTACAAGTCTAAAATTAGTCAAGTAGGTGTGACATATCTTGTGGATCTCACGAATGGTCATGGGCCAATCCCAACTCAAAATAGGGAAGTGATTCCCACCCCCATTAATACCATAATGCCATATATTGGATAGATAGGGAATATAAGGTTATGTACCACCTTATTCCCCTTAATTTGGAGACTTTCATCTTGCCCAAAGTAGACCCTATCTCAAGTATGATGGTACGTGTGAGTGTCTTCCCCTCCTATTGGAGTGGTGCACCACAAGATATGATGGTTGATAGACTTAAGATAGGTTTGACAAGGCATCTAAGGAGTCCCATATATAAACAAGGTATGTGGAGCCCAAACCATGAACAAGATTCCAAGCAACATGCCACAAACAGCACCAAATCAAGTCTCAGCGGACCGAGGGTCTCGAGATCAATTTGGACTAGTTGTGTTCACCATTGAGGTACAACTTTCGCTCTCCCCCTTTATATACCCTGTCGATACGCATGGTTGAGGTTGTCCCTAGGGGTGATGAAATTCCCTAGCAGGCCTCCTAATGGGAAGGAATGTTATTCACTTTTGATCCCTAAGATCGCACGAAGCGTAAGGGAGAGCATACGTGATATAACACCCTAGGATTAACAATGAAACAAAGAGAGTGAAAGAAGGTTTTTGATCCCCAAGATCACCCAAAGGTGAGAGGGGAGAGCATGCACCTTCTAACACCTTAAGGCAAAGAAAACAAGTTCATTTACCCTCTATTCTAATTTAGTGTGCCTAAACTAGTGATAAAAATGATGCTTTGACTTGCGGGGTTGCAACCACAAATGATTAGTAGTCTTGGAAATGTCTTGGACGGTCGAAAAATGCTGCAATCACAAAAGTTAGTCCAAGAAAAGAGGTTAGTTCAAAAATCAGAATTGAAGCAAACACAAGTGCTAATAGAGGTTGTGCAGGCACTAGCAGACGCTGGCACAAGCACTAAAAATAGACACATAGGCATTGAAATTGTAGATATAGGTGCCAAATAGATAATCAAAAGCACTAAAGTCTATGACGCGCTAATCTAGGAAATGTATGTGCTAAAACATAGAAAGTATACTTGAGTGCAAGGGTGTTGAACCCAACTGTACAGGCATTGATTCGGCGTTGAGATGATGGGTGACCTACAACCAAATGGGAAACCTATAAAATAGAGTGTTAAACCTGCAAAATAGCCTGTTAGGAATTGTTAGAGATGCAATCAAATCAATTGCAACCGTTAGATGTGAAATTTCAAAACATGAGATAATTGAAATGATGTTAAATAGAGGCATTGATTGACAAAACACATGCGCCAAACTGAGAGCAACCTACAAAACAGACTGGATTAGTGAACATAGGCACTGCAATATGGGACACAAGTGTTGACAACAGAGACGCAGGTGCTGAAACACAAAGTGCAAGCATGGACAACAGAGATGCAGGTGCTAAAACACAGAGTGTCGGTGCTGATAGCAGAGACACAGGCGCTGATAGAAGAGGCGCGGGCACTAATCCACAAGCATAGGCACGACTGTAACCTACACGACAACACCAAACAAGAAACTCACAAAAATAGTTAGATTAGGTGGTGGGGGTCCCACTAGGCGTGCTACAAATGTGAGCAAGTGGGAAATGAACTACCTAGAACAAACTAAGCTAGCTTAATTCACTCCATTCATTAACCTATGCCACTTCAAGATTAGACTAAAGAGTAATATGAGTAAACTATCCTAATTGCACCCTAATTGATCATGTAAAACTATTGATATGTCCTAATACTATGATTATTGCTAATGGATGTTAAGTGCTCATAGAGACAGAATTTCTTTGCATTCAATTGATCTCCCAAAATGAGGGGAGGAGACTCCAATTTATAGATTTTTGGAGGTCAAGATGGAGGACTAGAATTGATTGTGGAGATCAAGGGTTCATATTGCTTGAGAGCTCTAAAACAAGGAGAGATGGACAAGTGTCAAGAGGTGATTGAATAAGAGGGGAGCTCCAAGATTCAAGGAGAAATCAAGGGTGGAGAGTGAAGGGTTGAATGGATGGATGGCCAAGATTGAGTAGGTGGATGAGGTGTAAGGACTCATTTATGAAAAGGTAAGGTTTGGATGTTGTGGAGAATTAAAAATTAGGATGAGAGGACTTGTGGAATTTTAAATTAGAGGACTAGTGCCACATGAAATTTTAAATTTGATGAAGTGTTACACATGGAGTGGGTGAGAGATCAAATGGAACTATTTGGAAGATTTGCCTATGCTTCCAAAGTACCACTTGTTATGTACATGCATGTACATGGAATGACAAGTGGACTTCTAGAAACATGGGGAGATGTAATCCTAGATTAGCCTAAATTAACCCATGTGCACATCATTAGAGGTGATTAATGATGATTACTAAAAGTAATAAAAATGGATAAAATAGGGAATTAAATAAATAGATATATTTATTAATTTTTGGGGTGGATAGGAACTATAGTCTTTGGATAAATATTTGATTTTTTGGACTATAGTAGAGGAAAATGAGATGATTAATGATTTTTGGTGATAAGACAGGATAGGGGAAAATATTAATTAAATAATTAAAAAAATATTTAATTAATATATGTGTCGGATAGAATGGATAATTGTTCAATTTTAGTTGATCAATTATGCAAATGAAGTTGGGAAGTGGTGTGACCATTTTTAGTTGTCTACACATATATACATATGTATACATGTATATGCATACATGTATGTATGCATAGTATATATGTGTATACATACATATACTAGATACATATTGGTGCAGGAGCACCCCTTTGAAATACAAATTAGGTCTAATTATAGTATGTTTTACCTTATGATGTAATAAGGTCCATTGGACCAATTCTTATGTTTTAAGTCAATCTAGGATTGTGTGTTGACAATTATAGTTTGTTATGCTAGCTGTCCTCCCAGCCGCTTGGAAGCTCCCAGCCGCTGGGAATCGAGTCTGTACTACTCATGAGGAGTAGTTATTTATGCCCTAGATCAGTTTGTTTAGAAAGAGTTCAACATTGCATATGAAAAACAGAGACATTGTGTTTGGATCAGACTGAGCATTGTGGTACGGTGGGACTGTGAAGTCAGATATTTGTATGCATTTTCTGATATTGAAATAAAGAAGATCCCATTGGTATTGTTTGTCTGATCTTCGATCTATCTGTGTGATCATATTTCTTGTTTTGCAGTTGAGATGGAATCATTCATCTATTCCACCGGTTGATTCTCTGAATCAGTGGAATGGACATGTATAGTAGTTTAGTTTGCATTCTCATTTTTTTGTTTTTACATTTCATGTTTTTGGGATCGAAATATTGCATGCAGTGAGAAAACCTAGCATCCTCATGTGCTAGGGTTTGAAGGATAAAATCTAAGTTAAAATTGCCCAGGAAATAGATCGGCTCGATCTCAGAGTTTTTGGTGCAAATTTGTGAAGGCATTGACGTGAGAAGAACCGTCGGGTTGAGAAAATTGCATTGAGCCGACAGGGGGCGCTTTCATTGATCGGGGTGACAATTACAAAGTGCTGCCAATGAAGAGTCTATCGACATGAGATATACTATCGGTGGAGAAGTGAAATGTTCCGCCGACAATGTTAGTCACACCGATGAATGAGGTCTGAAGGCTCATCGAGGTGACCAAAGGTATTAGTATAAGGTTGTTGGGTGTAGCCGATGTTATATGTCACAGTGACAAGTGCGAAAGGAAGAGTGGATAGTCCATCAGGGAGAGTTGGTGAAGTCTCAGCGAAAGAAGAAAGCATATCGGTGTGAGATGGGTATCGAGGTGAAATGTATCGAAGGTGCCGATAGTCATAGTCTGGCCAACGGTGGAACCCGGCATTGGTAGTATCAAGGAGACAATAGAGATCGGCAAAAGACTCAAGGAGTTCGCTGATAGTGGAAGTCCCGCCGATAGGTGAAAAGGAGATTCTTCATCGGTAAGAGGGTGCGATCGGTATAGAGATTTTAGAGGTGGCCAATAGAGGTTATCTTGCCGACAGGCAATAAAGCGAAAAAACATCCATCGGTGTGAGGTTAAGTTCAGTGTGACAATTTTCTTAGGTGCCGATAGTTGTTATTTGGCTGATAGTGTATATCGGGGAGACATTATGGTAGATCTTGCCTATGGAATGAGAACAGTTAAATCCCGCCAAGTTTGAATGCTTGTGCTGGCCACTCTGCATCAAAGTGGTATTAGAGCAAAGGAAGGATCTTCTAGAAAAGATAAGAAGATAGCAAGATGTTAGATGAAGAAGGAACATCAGAGATTCTGGCAAGGTGACCAATGCTGAGTTGGCAGTTCTGGTAAAGAAGCAGATTGCAGAGAGCATTGTTGTAAAGGCTCAGAATTAGGCATTGAAAAATGAGTTGGAGAAGTTGAGGGACAGAGAAGGTTCTGGTAAAGAAGAAGATAGGGAAGAAGAAGAGATCCCTAGGTGGAACGAGGAAGACATTCCTACAGACCAGAGACCCTTGATTAATGCCCTCAAATCCATGGAGAGGAGAACCATGGATGTGAAACTGGATTTGCTAGTGTTTACAGGAAAGATGGATTTTGATTCGGTGATGGAGTGGATAAACTCCTTAAACAATTTCTTTGAGATAGAGGAGATACCAGAACACCAAAAGGTAAAGATAGCCCAATAAAAAATGAAAGAGGCTGCACTAACTTGGTGGAATTTTATCCAAGATGACAAAGTACAAGAAGGAAAGCGTAGAGTTGCTACATGGAAGAAGATGATGGCTTTAGTGAAAGAAGCCTATGTTCCATTGGATTACAGCATCTAATTGCATAAGAGGAAACAAAATTTGAAGCAGAAGGAGCTAGATGTCAGCTCATATATAGAAGAGTTCATGAAGCTTTGTGTCAAGACAAAGGTAAAAGAGAGTGAGGAAGAAAGCTAGCCAGATACCTTAATGGATTGAGGTTCAACATTCAGGAAGATTTAAATCTGCATAACCTAGATACAGTTCAGAAATGTTTTCAGTTGGCATTGAAAGTGGAAGAGAAGTTAAAGAGAAGACAAGAACAGAACAATAGGGGAAGAGGAAAACAGCAAAGAGGTGGAAGAGGTCCTTTCAGAGGCAGAGGACATGGATTTGGATATCAGGGAGAATCCAGTCATGACAACAGCAAGGGAGATAACAGTCA
Organism: Cunninghamia lanceolata; assembly: GCA_027924645.1. Taxonomy (NCBI): domain Eukaryota; kingdom Viridiplantae; phylum Streptophyta; class Pinopsida; order Cupressales; family Cupressaceae; genus Cunninghamia; species Cunninghamia lanceolata. The sequence continues at coordinate 155,949 of BSBN01000270.1, forward strand.
AAACCAGAGAGGAAGTTACAATCAGCAAGAAAACTTCAGAGGCAGAAGACCTTTCAGAGGAAGATCTCAGGGCAGAGGATCTATCAGATGTTATAACTATAATAAAGAAGGCCATATAGCTAGCAGATGTCCAGAAAAGGCAACAAGTTCAATGGGAGAAAGGAGAACAAATCTGATCCAAGAACCTGATAGTCAAAGTGCAACAAGCTCAAACACTTTTAAAAGTGTGAATGCTCTTGACAATTCTGGATATCCAGAGAGTGGAGAATCTCTGATGATGAGGAGAACAATGACCACCATGAAGGTACCTAACAAAGAACCCCCACAAAGAAAGTCTCTTTTCAGAACTACATGCAAGGCAGGAGGTAAGGCATGTAAAGTTTTAATTGATTCTGGTTCTACTAAAAATTTTGTATCTGATGAAATGGTAACAAAGCTTAAGCTTAGAACATTGCCTCACCCATCCCCATATAAGGTCTCATGGCTTACCCAAGGTCAGCAAATAGTTGTAGAAGAGCAGGCTTGGGTAGAATTTCATATTGGAGCATATAAAGATAAGTTGTTTGATATCACCAAGATGGATGCTTGCCATCTTTTATTTGGAAGACCATGGCAATATGACTTGAAGGCACGCCATGACCGTGTTAGGAACACCTATACTATCACCAAAGATGGTATGGTGACAGAGTTGATCCCACGGACAGAGAGGGAGGAGAAATCAAAAGGAAAAGAGGTGAAGGTAATGTTGATGGAAGGAAAACAATTCACGAAAGAAGTAGCAGCAAAAGGTGCAGTTGCATATGCCCTAATTCCATGTCTGACAATGAATAAAGAATAGCAGCAAGAAGTCAAGAAAGAGAAGAAGCAGAGGTTCATAGACCCAGTTGTCCAAGAGTTATTGGATAAGTATAAAGGCATCATCTCTGATGGAATGCCAAGGTCCCTACCACCTGTAAGGGATATCAGCGATTGTATAGATCTAATCCCCAGATCTACACTTCCAAACAAAGCAGCATACAAGCTAACTCCATAACAGAATGCAGAAGTAGCAAGACAGATTGAGGAATTATTAGACACAGGTCTAATTGGTAAAAGTTTAAGCCCATGTGCAGTACCAGCTGTGCTAGCACCAAAGAAAGAAGGCACTTGGAGGCTTTGCACAGATTCCAGGTCTATTAATAAGATAACAATCTAGTATAGGTTTCCAATCCCTAGGATAGAGGATTTACTTGACTGTTTGGGAGGTGCTAAGTATTTTACAAAATAGATCTGAAGAGTGGTTATCATCAGATCAGAATTAAACCAGGAGACGAATGGAAAACAACATTCAAAACCAATGAAGGGTTGTATGAGTGGAAGGTTATGCCTTTTAGTTTATCTAATGCACCTAGTACTTTTATGAGATTGATGAATGAGGTTTTGAGAGAATTCATGGGAAAGTTTGTCATAGTATATCTAGATGACATTCTGATTTTCAGCAACACAAAGGAAGAACATCTCAGACATATAGATTTGGTTCTCAAGAGGTTACACGAAGAGCAGCTGATGATAAATTTATATAAGTGTTTGTTCATGCAAGAGGAGATCACATATTTGGGTTTTGTCATTTCACAAGGAAAGCTGCAGATGGATAAGGAGAAGGTGAGTGCCATATTGTCTTGGCCAACTCCAAGGACTATGAATGATGTCAGAAGTTTCCATGGGTTAGCAACCTTCTACAGAAAGTTTATAAGAGGGTTTAGTCATATTTGTGCACCCATGCTTGATACTATAAAAGGAGGACAAAAGTGCAGATTTGCTTGGACTAAGGAAGCAGATGATTCCTTTAAAACATTGAAGAAGAAAGTGGCACAATAGCTAGTCCTTGCACTTCTAGATTTTAACAAAAATTTTCAGGTAGAATGTGATGCAAGTCACATGGCAATTGGAGCAATACTCAGCCAAGAAGGTAGGCCAATTGCATTTTTCAGTGAGAAGCTCAATGATGCTAAAAAGAGGTATTCATCATATGATTTGGAAATGTATGCTTTAGTCCAGTCACTCAAGAAGTGGAGACATTATTTGATGCCAAAAGAATTCATAGTATTCACAGATAACCAGGCTCTAAGTTTTATCAACAGCCAGGAAAAGTTGAATCACAGGCATATGAAATGGGTAGAAACTTTGCAAGCTTTTACTTTCACATTGAAGCATAAGAAAGGAGTCAAGAATAAGGTAGCAGATGCCTTGAGCAGGAGAGCTCTAACAGTCAACCAGATTTAGTTGGAGAGTGTTGGCATTGATTCATTGAAGACCATGTATGATGTTGATGAAGATTTTGGAGAGATATATCAGGTATGTACTTCTTTTGGAGATAAATATCATGCTAAATTCTCTGAATTTCTGATCTAGGATGGATTGCTGTTCAAAGGTGGACAATTGTGTATTCCAAGGTGTTCTATGCGGTTGAACATCATTGAAGAAAAACATTGTGGAGCTATGGCAGGACATTTTGGTTTGGATAAGACTCTTGATCTTGTCAAAAGACATTATTATTGGCCTAAGTTACAATCAGATGTTAGAAAATTTGTAGAGATATGTGTGATATGTTAGAAAGCAAAAGGGAGATCCACTAATGTAGGTTTATATCAGCCATTACCCATTCCTTCTAGACCATGGGAAAGTATCAGTATGGATTTTGTGTTGGGTTTACCCAGAACGAGAAAAGGATATGATAGTGTTTTTGTTGTAGTGGACAGATTCAGCAAAATGGCACATTTCTTGCCATGCAAAACCACTGCTGATGCTTCATATATTGCAAATTTGTTTTCCAAAGAAATAGTAAGAATACATGGATTGCCATTAAGCATAGTGTCAGATAGAGATGTGAAATTCATTCGTCATTTTTGGAGGACTCTTTGGAAGAAACTTGGAACAAATTTGTCTTTCTCATCCGCATATCATCCTCAAACGGATGGACAGACTGAAGTGGTAAATTGTTCCTTAGGGAATTTGCTTAGATGTTTGACAAGACAGCATGGAGACAAGTGGGATAATATCCTACCACAGGCAGAATTTTCCTATAATGATACTGTCAATAGAAGCACATGGAAATCACCTTTTCAGATAGTCTATGGTATACATCCAAGAGGTATTTTGGAGCTGAGAGATCTACCTACAGGAGATTCTGTTAGTGCAGATGGTGAAGCTTTTGCAGAAGCCATAAAAGAGGTACATGTTCAGGTCAAGAACCAACTCCAACAAACTACCTTGAAGTATAAGGAGTATGTTGATAAAAAGAAGAAAGATGTACAGTTTGATGTTGGTGATTTGGTATGGGTTCATTTGAAAAAGGAAAGACTTCCTAAAGGTAAATATACCAAACTCATGTAGAGGAAGATTGGACCATGTCAGATTTTGAAGAAATGTGGGCCAAATGCTTATGAGATACAACTTCCTTCTGATCTTGGTTTTATCACCTATATTCAATGTATGTGATTTAACTCCATACAAGCATAATCCAGATGAAGAACAGGAACTACTACAGGATACAGCAGCTGATGACATTCCAAAACATGATCCACCACAGTTGCAGAAGATTTTAGACACAAGAGTGATCAAGAAGACCGCGAACAAAAAATATTTAGAATATTTGGTGGCTTGGCAGGTAAAACCTGATTCAGAAGCAGTGTGGATGACTGACGAATAGATCAACCAACATGGTTTAGACCTACATACTATCATCTCAAGTGGACTTGAGATTTCTTCTTCTGGGGAGTATGGTGTAGGAGCACCCCTTCGAAATACAAATTAGGTCTAATTATAGTATGTTTTACCTTATGATGTAATAAGGTCCATTGGACCAATTCTTGTGTTTTAAGTCAATCTAGGATTGTGTGTTGACAGTTATAGTTTGTTATGCTAGCTGTCCTCCTAGCCGCTGGGAATCGAGTCTGTACTACTCGTGAGGAGTAGTTATTTATGCCCTAGATTAGTTTGTTTAGAAAGAGTTCAGCATTGCATATGAAAAATAGAGACATTGTGTTTGAATCAGACTGAGCATTGTGGTACAGTGGGACTGTGAAGTTAGATATTTGTATGCATTTTCTGATATTGAAATAAAGAAGATCCCATTGGTATTGTTTGTCTGATCTTCGATTTATCTATGTGATCATATTTCTTGTTTTGCAGTTGAGATGGAATCATTCATCCATTCCACCGGTTGATTCTCTGAATTGGTGGAATGGACATGTACAGTAGTTTAGTTTGCATTCTCGTTTTTCTATTTTTACATTTCATGTTTTTGGGATCGAAATATTGCATGCAGTGAGCAAACCTAGCATCCTCATGTGCTAGGGTTTGAAGGATAAAATCTAAGTTAAAATTACCTAGGAAACAGATCGGCTCAATCTCAGAGTTTTTGGTGCAAATTTGTGAAGGCATCGGTGTGAGAAGAACCATCGGGTTGAGAAAATTGCATTGACCCGACAAGGGGCGCTTTCACCGATCAGGGTGACAATTACAAAGTGCTGCCAATGAAGAGTCTATCGGCATGAGATATGCTATCAGTGGAGAAGTGAAATGTTCCGCCAACGATGTTAGTCACACCGATGAATGAGGTCCAAAGGCTCATCGGGGTGACCGAAGGTATCGGTATAAGGTTGTTGGGTGTAGCCGATGTTATATGTCACAGCGACAAGTGCAAAAGGAAGAGTGGATAGTCCATCGAGGAGAGTTGGTGAAAGTCTCAGCGAAAGAAGAAAGCATATCGGTGTGAGATGGGTATCGGGGTGAAATGTATCGGAGGTGCCGATAGTCATAGTCTGGCTGACGGTGGAACCCGGCATTGGTAGTATCGAGGAGACAATAGAGATCAGCAAAAGACTCAAGGAGTTCACCGATAGTGGAAGTCCCGTCGATAGGCAAAAAGGAGATTCTTCATCGGTAAGAGGGTGGCAATCGATGTAGAGATTTTAGAGGTGGCCGATAGAGGTTATCTTGCCGATAGGCAATAAAGTGAAAAAACATCCATCGGCGTGAGGTTGAGTTCGGTGTGACAATTTTCTTAGGTGCCGATAGTTGTTGTTTGGCCGATAGTGTATATCGGGGAGACATTATGGTAGATCTTGCCGATGGAATGAGAATAGTTAAATCCCGCCAAGTTTGAACGCTTGTGCTGGCCACTCTGCATCACATATACATGTATATTATACATACATATATACATATCACATATATATATGTGTATGTGCGCATGCGTGTGTGCATGTACATATATTTGAATGTGTATTTCAATTAGATCTTTAGTCATAAAAAGCACATTGAACTCATTAAATCTATATGCTTGACATTATAGAGTAAGGCAATGACTCCTATCTCATATAGGGTATCCCTTTCCTAGTAGGGTTTAGGGTTCATCTTAATAGGGCTAGCCCTGTCCCGTGGCACCCCTATAGATAGTAGGGTGATTGACCTCTTGTTGCCTCTATTGAAAGGTTGAGGAAAAGACCTTTCTATTGTGACATCTTAATGGTTTTGGAGATGGGTGAGAGGGGAGAGGATAAAGGGTTGAGCTGACTCCGTCACTCAACCAACCTATAATAAGTATTTTTTAGGCAAGCTAAAGAATATTCCTCAACAAACAAGTAACCGATAACTATGGTTGAAAAAGTGCGTGTATGAACACAATTTTATAAAAATAAATAAAAAATTATATATTGCTTTTTTCTCCCTCTCAAGCATAATTAGATAAACATGGTGAGTTGAGTATTTAATTTAATATTTTATCACCTCTATTGGAAGGTTGAGGAAAAGGCCTTTCTATTGTGACATCTTAATGGTTTTGGAGATGGGTGAGAGGGGAGAGGATAAAGAGTTGATCTGACTCCCTCACTCATCCAACCTATAATAAGTATTTTTTTAGGCAAGCTAAAGAATATTCTTGAACAAACAAGTAACCAGTAAATATGGTCGAAAAAGTGTGTGTGTGTGTGTGTGTGTGTGTGTGTGAACACAATTTTATAAAAAAATAAAATAAATAAGTATATATTGTTTTTTTCTCCCTCTCAAGCATAATTAGATAAACATGGTGAGTTGGGCATTTAATTTAATATTTTATCACCTCTATTGAAAGGTTGAGGAAAAGGCCTTTCTATTGTGACATCTTAATGGTTTTGGAGATGGGTGAGAGGGGAGAGGATAAAGGGTTGATTTGACTCCCTCACTCAACCAACCTATAATAAGTACTTTTTTAGGCAAGCTAAAGAATATTCCTAAACAAACAAGTAACGAGTAACTATGGTCGAAAAAATGTATGTGTATGAACACAATTTTATAAAAAATATAAAATAATTATATATTATTTTTTCTCCCTCTAGGCATAATTAGATAAACATGGCGAGTTAAGCATTTAATTTAATATTTTAAAATAAAAGAAACCAAACTTAGTTGACTTCTTTTCTCATATCTTTTCCCTACCTCAAATTCCAACATTCTTTTAATCTTCTTTTAGTTGTAGTTAGGTCGAAAACGTTAGGTCCGGGATTGCATAAAAGCTAAGTGCGAGTTGTTAGATAGGCCAAGGAAAGGGAATGTGGGGACCTGATGACGGCAAAGTTGACCCCCGCAAGATTGAAATTGACGGACAAGACGGACAAGACGACTCCGTCCGTCATTGACCCCATTTTTGCCGTATTCCACGAGCGAAAGGGCGTCACCGAACATTATTACGCGACGCTGACGGTATACAGCCGTAACCGTCAAAATCCTCGGCGGCCAAATCTCGGGAAATGTAAATAAGCTGAGCTGTTCCGTCGCCACCGGAGGTGCCGACTGCCGTCAAATGCAAAGAAACAAAGTCACTCCGCGTGCGGGCGGTCACTGCCATGTGACCATGCTTTAATCGCCCACTCTCCACGGGTCCTTTGCCAAATTAAAAAAACAAGTCCCACACAAAATCAACTTGCCAAGCTAACAAACGCAACAAAAAGATAAAGAAAGAAAAAGTGAGGTAAGCCCAACCTTTGAGCTATATAGTACTAAAAATTCTAGGCCTTTTGTTAGGCAATGTATTTAGCCTGCTAATGTATTTAGCCTAGGCAGCCCATGGAAAAGAGAGTTCTTTTTTGAGGGGGCACAGACAAGAATCTTAACACTTAAATTTCATTGGGGAGGGAGTATTGGCAAAAGGAATCTCAAATTGAGTGTGTCGGATGGGGAGAGACCATGACCCAAATCAGATTTTGTCACACACATAAATTAGTGCCATGGCATTTGTGAATGATGATTGATGATTCATCATCATACTACCTAAGTTCCAATCTCATGGGTATCATAACCAGGGGTTCTCGATCACTATGCAAAGCTTTGGTAACTGCATCGAGGTCTCAATCATCCCATGAGCTTTTATTGCAATGGATTTGTTTTTTATATCCTATGAAGACAACTTTTTATATCTCACTTGGTTGAGCCTTTCTCTCTCTATATATACATATAAATTTGGGGGACCAATTTAATCTATTTGGTTTGTGTTGGGTGGTGTTGAGGTTTTTGTTATGCCTTTACTTTATGGTTGGTGAGTGTTAGTGTCATCCGGGTGGGACGCTGTAGCTCCCTATCCAACCCCAACAACATCTACCTCACGGGGGGGTGGCTGCAGAATGGTTAGAAGGTTCTTGATCTTCCTTTTGGTGAGCTTTTTTCTTGGATGGTTTCTTAGCAAGATGATCTACCTCTCCTTTTCTATGGTGTGACTATGTGTGTTGCCTCTCCTTTTCTATGGTGTGACTATGTGTGTTTAGTAGTTTGTCTTGATGCCTTTGTTTATTCTTGTTTCTCGCTTGTGTTGTGATGGGTTGTGTATGCTAGTTTATTGTTTTATATTGTAAACCTCTATTATGTACTCTTATTTGTATCATGTTCAATATGTGTAACTCATAGACATATACATACATATGAAAAAACTACCTTATTAGACAATATTTTACTGAAAGCTATTATAAATGTCTTCCCGTACTTTACTTCTAGCTCCTAGCTAGAAATCAATGAATTGGTGGGTGTCCTATGAATAAACAGTTTGACAAAGAATGTAAAAACTTTCACTACACACTCAAGGACATCCTTAGACATGACTCTATTGATTCTAATATAAAACTTATTGAACTACTCTATGATGCAAAAAAGTAACAAATTCCTTTCCACCCATCATCGTAACATGCTATCCACCTTGTGCAGTTACCCCAAACTCCTTTGGTGGTCCCTTCTCTAGGCGATAAGAATATTTTTTCATATCACACACCCCTAAGTTTGGTTCTAGCATGTTTGTAACTTATATGACATTCCTAGTGAACCTCCAATAACAATACCCTCATCTTCATCTTCTTGTAACTTCTTTACTTACCACAAAGTGAAAGATGCCATTTATAAATTTCAAACTAATAAAGCAATTGGTGTTGATGGATTGAAGTTTGAACCCCTAAACTATGTAGTTTCTATATTTTGTTATTTCATATTTGATGTATTTAATGAAGTAGTAATCCATAGCTTCCCTACATTCTATTCTTCTCACTTAATTCATCCTATCTACAAGTCTGGTCATCCCCCTTTCAACCCTAATTATTACACCACTATCAAGATTGGGCACACACTTTCTAGGTACTTTCCAAGATTTATGCCACTATTCATGATGCTCACATGTCCTTTTTAGATAACTTTAAGATTCATGATCCGAGTCATATTGGATTCTGATCATCAAATAATTGATCATATTTCTACTTTTAGTTATCATTGAGGAAGTTCATTATAAAGGTGAACACACACACACACACACACACACACACACACACACACACACACACATATATTATTGCTTTGTTGATTTTAGGAAAGCCTTTGATGTTGTACGTAGAAATCTACTCTATTAAAGGTTGAGAGGTCTAAGTCCAATAGTATTGTTCAAGTAGTTTTGAGACTCTATGGAAGAATCAAAGGTCATTTTCATACATGCAACACTTCTTTAATTATCTACAAGATTGTATTGGAGTTAAGTAGGGTTTCCCACTCTCCTACGCTATTCTTTTTGGTCTATACATTGATGAATTGGAAAAATTTATTAAATAGGAGCTCTTCTAGACATTGGTAGGTCATTGTGTAGTACATACTTATCCCATTATTGTTGTTTGTTAATGGTGCAATCACGGTAGGAGGGTTCATAGAATGAACTATTCGGACCGTGCAACAAGAGTAAACACAACAGAAACAACTCAAAGAGATGGAACAAATGCAGATTCGGTCATTTAGTATATCATAGAATTCAAATACAATCTGGCCGGCAACATGCGGGATTCAAGTGGGCTCACATGCCTGATTAGATACATGCGTAAGATAAAGCTTTGAAGTTCCTCGCAGAAATCTAAACTATTAATTATCACTATGTCAACTACTACTTTCCTAGGGATTTATTACATTAATATATATCATCTCTGAACCAACAGATTCCTCCGCGTCGGCCAAGGAAGATCACGAATTCCAAAGAAGAGCTGTAACGTGTGTACATAGATAGGTCAGACCTAATTGCTTAGAACTCCTCCAAAAAATGAATGAAATGAAGTGCGGATCTTCAAGGAAGGTCGGCCACAAACCAAAGATCATTGAATGACGTGTCATTAGATTCTGCAAGTCTAGGAATTCTCCACAAGTCTTCTCCTTCAGCTGATTGTCTGAGACTGTCAGGATGCTCTGCTCTAAAAAAATAGTCGATCTTCTGATAGCGATATCTTTCTGATAATTATGTGTGAATCTCTGAATTCTGGATATGATTTAGATGAATGAGTCTAGATGCTAAGTCCAGATCTGCAAGGTGTGAAATGAAACTACGATAGAATACCAGACCAAAAGCTGAAACTGCTTCGGATTGAACTGCTTGAATTGAAATGGAAAATGAAAAGAAACAAGCTGAATTGCAAACAAACTGAAATGTAAATGTTTTTGGTTGATGCAAGATTGCTCTTGAACTAGGGATGCTCTTGCATCAGACATTTAGGGTTATTGAAAAAGTGAGTCCCTCACTTTGTTGGGGCTAAGGGAGAACCAAGACAGTCCACCTCAGCCTAAGTAATCCATGATGAATCTTCTTCTGGTCTGTCTTTCCACTTCACAAGATATTCTTTGTATTGTCTTCCTCTAGTGTTGCATCCAACTCTGCTATCCAAAATGTCTTTGATCTGCTCCAGTGCTTGTTGTGGTAATTGCTTATTCAAGTCTTCTTCCATGCTATCACTAAACTCTGCTTCATGATACTGATAAAGGTTTGCAATGTTGAAAATAGGTGATATATCCAAGGTCTCTAGTAACTCCACTTCATATGCATTTCCTGAATCAAATTTCTCGAGTATCTTACAAGGTCCAAATTTCTTTATCTTTAACTTGTTATATGTCCCAACTGGAAATCTTTCTTTTCTCAAGTACACCATTACTTCATCTCCCACTTCAAATTCCTTATGTCTTCTCTTCTCATCTGCCTTTTCCTTATACTTATTGTTCATATTCTCCAAATGCTTCTTCACTTGATTATGCATTGTCTTCATGTGATCTACAAATTATTTTGCTTCTACACTCTTCTTTTCTTCTGTACTGATATCTCTCAATTCTGCAACTCCTCTAGGGTTTACTCCAGTAACAATCTCAAAGGGTGTTCTTCCAGTACTCCTGTTTACTAAATTATTGTATGCAAACTCTGCTTGTGAAAGAATCAAATCCCAACTTCCTATCTTCTCTCCAACCAAACATATCAACAAGTTTCCCAAACTCCTATTCACTACATCTGTTTGTCCATCAGTCTATGGATGAAAAGTTGAATTGAACTTCAAATTTGTCTTCATCTTCTTCCAAAGTGTCCTCCAAAAGTATCCAACAAACTTTGTGTCTCTATCTGAAACTATACTCTTAGGTAATCCATGCAATCTCACAATCTCCTTGAAAAATAGGTCAGCTACATGCACTACATCAGCTGTCTTCTTACAAGGTATGAAATGAGCCATCTTTGAAAATTTGTCAACCACTACAAATATCGAATCATGTCCTCTCTGTCTTCGGCAATCCCATTACAAAATCCATGCTTATGTCTTCCCAAGGTCTCTCTGGTACTATCAAAGGTTTATACAATTCAGTATTTTGACTACTCCCTTTTGCAACTTGACAAACTCTACAGCTCTGCATAAATCTTCTAACATCCTTATGTATCTGAGGCCAAAAGTAGTTTTCACTTACCAAAGCCATTGTCTTATCAATGCCAAAATGTCTTGCCAATCCACCACTATGCTTCTCCATGATCAAATTATCTCTCATTGAACTTCTAGGTATGCACAACTGACTTCCTCTGAACAACATATCTTCTTGAATGAAATAGTCCAACCACTTACTCCTATCTATCACCACAGGTTCCTTACATGCTTTCCATGGTCAATTCATCAAATCCCAACACTTCAACTCTTATCTCTGTCAACAAGTTTCCTCTTCTACTCGATGCATCAACAACTTTGTTTGATTTTTCACTCCTATGCTTCAATGCAAAAGTATAACTCTGCATGAACTCTACCAATCTCATATGTCTCTGATTCAACTTACCTTGACTGTTCAAATACTACAAAGCTTGATGATCTATATACAACACAAACTCCTTAGGCAACAAGTAATGTCTCCACTTCTTCAAGGCTTGAATTATGGCATAGAATTCCAGGTCATAAACTGAATATCTTCTTCTTGCATCATTCAACTTCTCACTGAAATATGCTACAGGTCTACCTTCTTGACTTAATACTACTCCAATTGCATTTCCACTTGCATCACAATCAACTTGAAATACCTTATTGAAATCTGGTAATGCCAAAACAGGTTGCTCTATCACTTTCTGCTTCAACAACTCAAAACTTTTATCTGCTCCTGATGTCCACTTAAAATCTTTTGTCACCTCTTATTGTCTCTGTCATAGGGTTACAAATTGAACTGAAATTTCTGATGAACTTTCGGTAGAAACTAGCCAATCCATGAAATGATCTAACCTCTCCAATTCTCTCCACTATAGGCCATTCAACAATTGCTCTTACTTTCTCAGGGTCCATCTTCAATCCTTCCGTAGAAATCACAAATCCCAAGTATACCAACTCTTCTGTCATGAAACTACACTTCTTGATGTTTATCAACAATTTCTCTTCTCTTAACCTCTTCAAAACTTGTCTAATATGCCACAAATGTTCCTCCTTTGTCTTATTGAAAATCAAAATGTCATCCAAGTACACAATAACAAACTTACCCAAGAATTTCTTCAGGACTTCATTCATTAATCTCATGAAAGTACTCGATGCATTTGTCAATCCAAAGGGCATCACTAACCACTCATATAATCCTTCATTTGTCTTAAAAGCAATCTTCCATTCATCTCCTTCTATGATTCTAATCTGATGGTATCCACTCTTTAGGTCTATCTTTGTGAAATATCTTGATCCACTCAAATAATCCATGATATCATCCATCCTAGGTAAAGGAAATATATACTTAACTATGATCTTTTTTATTTCTCTAGAGTCAGTACACATTCTCCATTCTCCATCTTTCTTCGGTGCAAGCACTACAAGTACTACACAAGGACTCAAGCTTTCTCTGATCAAGCCTTTCCTCAACAATTCTTGTATCTGTCTATTCAATTCTTCATTCTCTATCGATGTCATTCTATGTGCTTCTTTGTTAGGTAAACTTGCTCCCAGTATAAGATCCATGTGATGACTAATACTCCTTATAGGTGGCAATCCTTCAGGTACATTATTTGATATGATATCTTCATACTCTGTCAGAAACTCTCTTATCTCCTCCGGTTGTGATTCTTCAGTCTCCTTCTTCAATGCTTTAGGCTTCTTAGGAATCAAGGCATAACACATATTCTCATGTCTCAAACCATCCAGAAATTTTTTTCCATCTACCAAACAGATTCTAGCATTCCCACATACTTCGCTCTTAGAATCATCTTCTAGAGGAATCAAGGTAATTCTCTTCCCATTTACTGTTATAGTATATGTATTCTTCCTCCCATCATGTATAGCTTTTCTATCATACTGCCAAGGTCTACCTAATAAGATATGACAAACATGTCCATAGGCATAATATCACATAATACTTCATCATGATAAGATCCAATATGAAATTTCACCAAATATTGTTCACTCACCAGTACCTTATGATCATCCTAAATGCATGCTATCTGATAAGGATTAGGGTGTTTCAATCTTTCCAAATTCAACTTAGTCACCATCTCCTTTGGAACTAGGTTATCTGAACTACCACTATGAATTACAACTTTACAACACTTACCTCCTGATTTGCATCTAGTTCTGAACAAACTCTTCCTCTACGGTGGTTCCTCATTTGTCTTTGCTTGAAATAGTGCTCTTCTCATCACAAGTGATTCTCCTTTCTTAGGTTTGCCAACTGAATAGGGTGATTCAACATGTTCTTCTTCCACATAGGCTGCTCTTCCACTGTTTTCTGTCTTCTTACTTGTACTACCCTGATTACACTCAAATGCTCTATGTCCTTCACCTCCACACTTGAAACAAGTACCTCTGAATGTTCTCTTATCAAATCCTCTTCCTTCTCTTCTGTATCCTTCATTCTGGTATGCATTATAATGACCTCTGTGATGAAAATTCCTGTCACTGCTCTGGTAGGCATTGTTATCTCTATCCTCCTTGAATGTGTTGTCAGACTTGTTCTTCTCTGGATATGATCTGTCTCCTCTAGAAAATGTCCTATTTCTCTGAAATTTACCTCCTCTGCCTCTCTGTCTCTAATCATGCCTCGTATTTAGCTTCTCTTCAACCTTCAGGGTAAATTGATATGCTTCTTCCAAAGATGTCATCCTTACCAAGCTTAGTTCCTCTTGAATGTTCAATCTTAGTCCATTGATGTATCTAGCCACTTTCTCCTTGCTTGCTTCACTATGTCCTGTTCTTATGATCATTTTATGAAATTCTTTAGTGTACTTCACAAATTTCTCCTTTTGTCTAAGGTTTTGCATTCTCTTCAACAACTCCAACTCATAGTCAGTAGGTATAAATTCATTCTTCAACTTTGTCACCATCCGGTCCCACTTTGTAATCTTTTCTTTTCCTCTTATGTTTCTTTCCAACTGAACTTCTTTACACCATATAGCAACATGTCCTTTCAATTTTGTCTTTACAAATTTCACCTTCTCCAGATCTTCAATTTCCTCATATTCAAAGTATTCTTCCATGTCATTTATCTAGTCAATCAATTCTTCAGGGGTCAAATTACCAGTATAGTTCAATACATCAACTCTAGGTCTCTTTGCAATCTTTGAAATAGCTCGCAACATCTTTACTTGATCTAATTCTTCCTCTTCATCACCTCCTAGGGTTTCGCCAGTTTGTTCAGCATATTGAAACTCTTCTTCATCGCTTTCAACATTAGGTCTCAATGTCAATCCTCTTCACCTATCTTCTTCAATAGCATCTAAATGAATTTGCATTGTTTTCATCATCTCCATCATCTCATCCATTCTACCAGCTATTGTTCCAACAGCAGCAACTCTCCTCGGTGGCATTCTTCCTTGGATCAAGTGCAAACTGCCTCCAGTTCAGTGATTGGGCTACAAGGTGACAACTGCCTCTCAATCGACAATCGATTGCGACACAAGTAACCTGCCTCAATTCAACAATCTATCTACAATAAGATCTTAGAGAATTCCCTTGCCAACTTCACTTAATTTGCTCCCAAAGATTTGAATTTTCACTCTAATACCACTTGGTGCAGTCATGGTAGGAGGGTTCATAGAATGAACTGTCTGGACCGCACGCAGCAAGAGTAAACACAATGAAAACAACTCAAAGAGATGGAACAAATGTAGATTCAGTCATTCAGTATATCATAGAATTCAAATACAATCTGGTTGGCAACATGTGGGCTTATTGAAGTTCCTCACAGAAATCTAAACTATCAATTATCACTATGTCAACTACTGCTTTCCTAGGGATCTATTACATCAATATATATCATCTCCGGACTAATAGATTCCTTCGCGTTAGCCAAGGAAGATCACAAATTTCAAAGAAGAGCTGTAACATGTGTACACAGATAGGTCAGACCTAATTTCTTAGAACTCCTCTAGAAAATGAATGAAATTAAGTGCAGATTTTCAAGGAAGGTTGGCCATGAACCAAAGATCATTGAATGATGTGTCATTAGATTCTGCAAGTCTAGGAATGCTCCACAAGTCTTCTCCTTCAACTAATTGTCTGAGACTGTCAGGATGCTCTGCTCTGAGAAAATAATCGATCTTCTAATAGCGATATCTTTCCTGTAATGATGTGCAGATCTCTGAATTCTAGATATGATGTAGATGAATGAGTATAGATGCTAAGTCCATATTTGTAAGGTGTGAAATGAAACTGCGGTAGAATACTGGACCAAAAGTTGAAACTGCTTCAGATTGAATTGCTTGAATTGAACTAGAAAATGAAAAGAAACAAACTGAAATGCAAACAAACTGAAATGCAAATGTTTTTGATTGATGCAAGATTTCTCTTGAACTAGGGATGCTCCTGCATTAGTTAACAACATTGTTCTTATCTTCTCAACAACTAATGGTTTACAAGATTTGCTAGATAAATTGGATCTTTTTGTGTTCCAACAAAAGGCTACATGTTAGCCTAAAAAGTAATCAACATGATGTTCTCTCATAAAAGGTGCCAATCTCATTCCTTCATTTTTCAAGGTGAGATCATCTCATGGATCTTTTCTTACACATATCTTGGGGTCACATTCAAAGGGCCTAGATTTTCTTTCAAGCTTGCTATTGAGGCAAGACTTTTTAAAGGCTATGCTACTTGAAATTAGTTAGAAATAGGTTATTTTCAACATTAGTTCTAGGATACATGTACCAAGTTAGCTCTTTTTGACACTTTTATTCAAACAACCTCTCTTTATGGATCTAAGGTTTGGTAACTTGAACTCTATATGGAATTGAATGTGATCATCTAGAATGATTACAAACTTCATTACTTTAAAGAGTTATTTGATGTAAAAACATAGTTCCTTACTATATTGTCCAAGTTAAAATTGATACCCAATCACTCAAGTTGGGAACTATTATTAGGATTTCTTATTATTTGCACAACTATGAGATTTTGTGGATAGTATGAAGGGTACTTTGAATTATCCTTATTATGCTTACTTATCCTCTTTGGATCTCTTCAAATAAAGGAAAAAGTGTTGTTTAACTAGTGTGGTCTCTCTTCTACAAACTATTGGTGTCTTAAATGATAATCTTCTATAATATTTAAGTTTTTGTAGAGAGCCCCTAGTCTCAAAGTGGGTTAGAAAGATATTAACAACTTCATTCAAGAAGACATTTACAAGTCCTACATCCAACATACTTTGATTTCTCCACCAAGGTCATTGAGTCTAAAAATATATCATTATGTAGCTACATTTATCCAAATATGTGATGAAAACATTATCCTTCAAAACTATCTTCAACATTATTGACCTCTCATGGACTTAGATTTACCCTTGGTTAGATGCATGTCGAATCCCTCAATTGAGGATTGAGATAGACGATCACATTTCAAGAGAGGAACACATATGTCAACTTTATTTTTAAGAAACTGAGGATCATTTTATTTTCACATGCACATTTTTTATGAGATACATGGAAGATTCCAGTGCTTCATTAGGGACTCGAAGTGGTCTTTGGAAACTTTCTTCCAATATCAATATTTGAAATGCTTGGCATTATACATTGAAAATTTTGCATGTTTAGAGATCGTCACTTAAGTAAGGGGAACAAATAGGATCTTATACTAACATTAGAATGATCATCTCCTTCATGTTCTAGACAATTCTCTTAGTAGTGTAAAACATGTATCTAATAACTTTCCTTACATAATAGACCTAATAAAAGGAGGTAGATTTCAAATAGTGCTAACAGGAAGCATATGGTCTCAAAATCTAGGATCTACCCTTGTGTGGTGGGGGGCTCATTTTGGAGGGTTGCTTGAGGATTATAGTGGTGGGGATACAAGGGCAGGGCCTAGAGATAAGCTATTTTGTTGTAACTATTACTATTCAATCACTCTTTTCTAATTCGTTGCTACTTGTATAGTGTGACATAAAAACCCTAATAGAAGTACTCATATTAAAGATTTCTTTCACAAATGATTTAATTTTAGATTTTGAAATTAACTTTGGTTGTTAAACTTTTTCTATAGTGCATGTTTTTATTTTTGTTTCATTTAAACACATAATAAGTGTTATGTCTTAACTTATTGTACTAGATTTTATCTTCAATTTCATTATCCTTTATAATTATTTGTAAACATTAATAATAATTTCATTTCATTTTGTAGAAGTGTTTCCAACAAATTTCTTTTAGAAAGTTATCTTTTAAAATAAATAAATTATTATATTCCATCATTGGTATAATGAGAAGGTAAATTCCTATATAGTAAGGTCTAGTCTTAAGATTAATATCCAAAAGTATAATTTGGTGTTTCACTTAACTTTGACTCATGTTAGACATTTAATATCTTTTCAATTAACTTAGTATATAGAAACTATTGTTATTTATTTATTTATCTAGATATAATATTTGTCTTTTAGCGGTACAATAATTTTTCACATAAAATTTATTTTTAATAGTTATTATAGGAGAGAATTTTTTAATGTGAAGGTTAGGTTTTGTATATTAATTTATAACTATAAAGTCTAACTTATAATTAGTATATTTATTTGGATAGAATAATTTATATACATATTTAAAAAAAAAAATTAATGTTAGTTTATATGGTAATGTAATTTTTAGTAATTGAAAAATATAACTACTTTTAAATAAGAGATTATTTTTAACAAAGCAAAACATTGAAGTTTAGGAAGGTTTCATGTATTATATAAATTTGTAAATGTTTTCATAATTAAAAACCTAATATATATTGGTAAAATAAGTAAGTCAATATAAAAATAATTTTTGTCCACATCTTTAACTAAATTACATACTATATATTATTTTAATTGAGAATTTGGGTACAATTCCATTAATACATTCCAATTAATAATTCATATGATTTAATGATTCTTTATTTAAAGCAATCACCTTTTTCTTTAGAGAATAGAATTTTTTTCTTTATCTTTAATTTTATAGATGTTCTAAAATAGCTCTTATTAGTTTTGTCTATATAGTAAGTTTTAGGACATTTAATTATTTTAATAATATATGTATGAATATCTCAATCTTCTAATCATTTATTTGAATATTCTTTTTATTTTATTAAAGATGGCTTGAACATAATTCTTCTCAAATGGAGAGTTTTATTATGACTTGGTTTAAATAGTTTTAATTTTAATAATATATAACATTTTATCTCATTTTACTTGCAGTGGGTGGCAAGCTAGCATCTATGAGAAGATATGCCAACCCTCAAAATAAGCTACCTCCCTAAAAATCATAACTTACATGATATGTGTTAGTAGGCTCTACAATAACATGTTTTTCTGTCTTTATTCTAAATTTGAAAATGCTGTGATAATTATTTCTTAATCTATGTACAACTTTCCAAGTCATAAATTATGCTTTTTATAACACTAACACTCAAGTTCAATATAATTAAAGTCCAAGTCAATGTATTTTTATGTAGAGGAACTAAATACTACTTTTGTCTATATGTTAAGTTAAATTAGGTACCTAAATTAGCTCTTACTAGTTTTGTCTCTATGTTAAGTTTTAGGTTATCTAATTATTTCAATAATATATGTATGAATATCTCAATCTTCTATCCACTTATTTGAATATTCTTTCTATTTTTTTAAAGATGGGTTGAACATGATTCTTCTCAAATGGTGAGAATTTTATTATGACTTGGTTTAAATAGTTTCATTTTTAATAATATATAACATTGTATCTCTCTTTACTTGTACTAGCTAGCAAGCTAGCATCTATGAGAAGATATGCCAACCCTCAAAATAAGTGACCTCCCTAAAAAATATAATTGTAGATGATATGTGTTATTAGGCTCTACAATAATGTTTTCCTGTGTCTTTATTCTAAATTTGAACATGTTGTGATAATTATTATTTAATCTATGTACAACCTTCCAAGTCACAAATTATGTTTTTTATAACACTAACACTTGAGTCCAATATATAATTGAGGTCCAAGCCAATGTATTTTTACCTAGAGGAACTAAAACTATAATGGATGATTGTAGGAAGGAATTGGTGAGTGCTTCAAGTATTACCAACATTTATTACTATATGCACACCAACAAGGTAGGTGACACATGGACAACAATGTAAGAACAAAACTTCCCTAGGTTTTCCACTTTAGATTACATGGTTCATTTTTTCTCACATTGTACATTAAATTTTTATGATGCTTATATTGCATGTTAATTATGCCATGTTAGGGCTCCTATCTTTCCACTTCATTGCTCATAAGGAAAATTGTGCATAAGATTTTAAAAAAATCAAATCAGACAATTCTTTTGTCCCTTAAATAGAGACTCACTTGGCTCTCTCTAGACATTCATGGCTTATCAAAATTTAAGATGGAAAATATTTGACCTTTTTCAACAACTTTCTAGAAACAAATCCTCCAAAAGGACATACGCTAGGTCAATTACCTCCTACTTCCATCCTTCTCATACAATTAGTAGGAAGAGGCTCTCTAGCCATCTACCAATCTCATTTGGTAGATCCACAAGGCATTGGAGACCCAACGATTTACATGGCATTACATCCATCACATGCTTCTTTATCACTTTGAGTATTAGAAGTATTTCTCTAAAGCATGAGGTTTCATTTCCCTACATAAGACCCTTCTCTCTTTAATCTTCTTCATTCTTCTTCATTTTATTGGGTTAGTGCTTTCCAACTGTTATTTCCTCCTTTTTAAAATTAGTTTACTTTGTATATTTCTTAAAATGTACCCGTTGTACTTTCCATTTCCTCTTTATATTGTACTTTTATAATTCCATAAACCATTCTTAACTTAACTTTTAGTAGACATTAATAAATAAATATAAAGTACTTATTAAACATAAAGTGAATTTGAAATGATTTAATAATTTACTGTCAAGGTTGATCGTGAGGCCAAAACTTGGCGGTGCAAAAGTGAATGCCCCCCATCTATACTTGTGGTTATTGGACTAAGTTAGACAATCAATTCTCTCATAAATCTACTTATATGTTGTTTGAGAAAAAGTGACTGTTTTGAAAGTAGCCAAGGAAGTAGGGTATACTTGTGAGAATTTTCATGCCTCAATGCCCTTGGGAATTTAACCATGAATGTTCCTCTCTTTCTTTAGATTGTAGAGGTGGCAAGTGTACGTAATCATTAATAACCAAATTGTCAATATCAGTTCTCATTTTCAATCTAAAAGCTGGCATACTGCTACTCCCTTTCTTTCAATGGAGTGTATTTTTTGTTTTTATTTTGGGTCCAGGGGTATAGAATCTAGCTGTGTTCATTACCTTTTAGACTTTTGTCTATTGTGGTTAAAGGCACATAAACTAAGATTGAATTTTAACCTCAATAACTGTAATTTATGATCCACTTTCCTCATTTAAAGTACTAAGAAAATGAATGTCAAATGCAACTAAAAATGACAAAACAAAGCTCCCACATTATGAGTTTTCCTGAACAAAACATACCTTTTGTAGAAAAGCATAACAGCTACACGGGAACAAAGGGCCACCAAACGACTTATGCCTCTTCCAGTTATGTAAATTATGAAAGGGCGTAGCTGAGCTTATGAGATGACACCACTAATTTTCTAAAATCTATTTTTCTCTCAATGTCTGCTGAGAATACATTCGGAGGGAGTTATTAAATTAAAGGAATCAGCGGAAGGGTTTAAAGTGTAACCTCCCCATTCATGAACAGAATTTAAATGCAAGTGATTAAAGTAATATGATTACTTATGAATGTTCTGCAAAATGTCAAAAGCATATTCTCTTTTTAGCAACATGCTCACGCGAGAATCCAACAGCGTAGATCCTACAAGCTCGAATTTTTTCAAAGTAAACTAATTAAAAAATTTTGGTGGGGTTGGGGAATGAGTAGAAGAATATGTGACAAAAGTTTCAGGCAACAAAAATTGATAATACAAATGCCTTTCCAAATTTTTTTAATTGAAAAATGTTAAATTATAATAAAATAAGTATTAATGTTGTCTTTTGGCTGTTAGTTTAGTGTTTTTGTTGCAGTTTTTAGTCTTGGTATTGGTGAACTTATATTTGTCTTTATTTGTAATTCTTATGGTGTTTTATGGGTTTCATTGTTGAATCTTTGTTAATCTTTATACAAGGGTTTGGGCCCTTTCAAAAACCCACCTTTACTTTTTATCAAAAAAGAAAAAATAGTTATGGTAGCGAAGAATTAAAGTATTAATTAGGATTAAACAAGTATTAATATATTAAATATCTTTACAAGCATGACATTGATAACACATACAGTAAGCTTTTAACAATTATTGTACAAATTTCATTATAACATTGGTTGTGTACATAACTCTTTTATTTTCAATACATTAATCCACTTACAATTAATTGATTTACAATTTAATTTGTTCCAACTGTTAGACCATCTCTTCTATTTAAATGCACTGATCAACTTACAATTAACTGATTCACAAGGTTACCAAGTCTGGATTTAGACTGTTGTATGCCAAAATTTGTGTATATGCAGATATGGACAAACCTCTTCCATCTTTGATTGTGTTGTCTTCTAAATTTGAGGTTTGGACACAACAGATTGTTTTTGAGGACTCATTTGTCATCTATTAGTTGTGCCATAGAGCAGGTCACTCTTATGCTACCTACAAGGGTAAAAAAGAGAAGCATTTGATTTGGAGAAGGAAGGATTCCTATCTAATTCAGCCTTCAGGTCAAACTTTGAGCAATGAGGCTCGCCTATCGATTGAGAAGGAAAATGTGGTGGAATACCTTGCTAAAATCAAAGAGGGCTCTAATGCCTAGGACAAAGTTGTATCCACTACACCAATCAAAAAGAAAAGAAATATAGAAATTTCGTCCGCTTTAAGGGTGGTTTCTACTCCCAACTCTTTGTTTCATGATGACCATAGGCGGCTGCCTTGCAAAAAGAAAAGGAGTGATTCTAGCAACAATGTTACTAAAGGAAGATCTATGGTTAGATTTCAAAGCTCATTGGAGCTCTTTGGATTCAAACCACCATGGATGACACTTTGTTGGTAGCTTCTTGTTGGTGTGTTGTTGGACTTGAATTAGTTTCTTGAATTTTGTCTAGAATGTATAGCTACATCTTTCTAAAATCTTGGGCCCTCTTTGTTTTTGACTCCTTTTGGGGGTTTTTGGTTTGATCTTTGAGGTTTGTTGTTTTGGTTATATAAGCTGTTGATGTTGTAACATTTACAGTTGGGCTGCAGTTCCGCTCGTTGAAATTATGCAGTAATTTCACTGTTGTAAAGGTTTTTGGTCCTTTCAAAACCAACCTTAATTATGGTCCCTTCAAAACTAACTTATCTTAATCAAAACTAATTTATAATTTAATTTGCTTCAACTATTCAACAATCTTTTTATTTATCTTTAAAATTATCTGTAACCCAAAAAAAAAAAAAAAAAAACACCTTTACATTTACAAAATACTTGTTCACTTTAGTTTACCGCATATAGTAATTGCTAGGATTAAACTAACATGACTGTAATTTATTTAATCGACGTTTGTTTAATCCAGCTTCCTTTATATACAGTGAAGTTGTTAAAAAGGATTGTATACGTCTAGAGACGTAAGACAAATTTACAATTGCATTAAAATAATTAAACGCTGGAGAATATTGACATTTCGGGAACGAATTATATGCTGTTATTAGTAACGTATGACAGACAAACACTCACTAACGTGCAATGTGTAAAGTGATAATGAAAATAATCTACAGAATTCAATATGCATGGCGTAAAGCCTGTTTTAAGATTCTAATTTAAAGGTTAAAACATCATTCTTTATAAAAGTTCTGATGCTCTTCCACTAAAAAGAATTAATCAATGGAGTGAATTTCCAACGCATTAGATACTCCCAAATTGTTGTTAAACAACCAGACATTTCTTTTTACAGTCCAAAAATAAGCAATCACACATAAAAAGTAAAGCAAAAGAAGCTTAGAAGACAGTTATGAACAGATATATCAATCTGTACCGGATAAACACAATTAGATAAACTTTAGATCAATAAAGAATAGACAAGCATATGTTTAAGAACAAAAGTATTGATAAGTATGGCATGCTTCTACTCTTTCCCTGCTTAAAGCTTTCTTCATCTAGAAGGCCTCAAATTCCAACCTTCTACTGAGTTGGGTCCTATGTAGTTTTATTGCACACATTTTCGGTGAGGAACAACATTAATTGTTTAATCAATAAAAGACTGGAGCACATGGAAAAAATCCTTTTGAAGGGTGTTTTATTATTGATAGTTATATGTTTGTGTTTCAATTAAAAGATTAGGTTACTTTAGTTTCAAAATTATTTATAATTTGTTTTTAATATAATTGTAATGGTGAAAATTGCATAGCTTGCATTTTTTATTTTGGGTTTATTTTGATTTGGTTATCTTTTATGTGATAGTAAGTGTATAAGTGACACGATTTCTACTAAGAGTTGGCACATAATCTGAGTCTTACATGGTTCAATTTGTTCTCATTCTTAGGGAGCAATCTTGATCCTTAGTTTATCCATTTTCTATCTAAGTTCATATCCACAATTTGTAGGATTGACCCAAGTGAATTCTTCAATTTGTAGAAATGAACCTATAACTTTTAAATTCCAAATTCAAATTTCGGGTTGATCCAACCCTTTCCACTAATCATTATGTACCAAGTCGAGGTGTGAACATTTCACTTACCACATTTGGAGTTGTATTTAAGAATTAACCTTAGTTCATTTCAAATCATTTGATATGAGCACCTAGAGAACATTCATTTACATAATCAAAGAATGCATTGTTGCATTACCTGATTGCATTAACATCTAGTTTATTCTCTATACATCATCTTGAAATCTTTTCTAAAATGTCATTAAATTAGTATTCTAAGGGTTTGATCAAAGGATAATCAATCCTTGCATTGCAAGCTCCCAAAAATGTTCCTAAATGCCAACAATTAGCTTAAATAGATCACAAACATCAAGGCAAACCAAAAATTAGATATCAAATTTAAGTAAAGATTAGATTTGCATACCAAAATTTAGATCTACATGTTTGGGCCAAATTAGTAGTTGTGTTGATCACTTCTACAATCACAAAAGTGACACACGATAACATACAATCAATTTTCAAAATTTGAATCATCTGTCTAATTACTGTTAATTTTCCTATGCACCAGTAAATCACATACATATACTTACACTATATTTTCTATTAATTGAGTTCCTATCTAAATACTATTTTTTAATTTTTACATTTATTTCAATACATTAATTAAAGTAATTTCTAACTCAACTCATATAACTAGTATATTTATATTTAAAAAATATATCTAAAGTACATTGAGGGATATTTCTTTTCCATAGGCTATTTGATTTTAAATCACTTTTTTTTAATCATTTTTTATTTTTTTATTTTTCAAATTTTTTTGGTTTGATATTTTTTGTGATTTAAAAAGAAATTGATAATAAGAAAATCACAAAAACTATGGAAGCAAAAAAGAAATTGGAAAAAATAAAAAATAAAAACCAAAAAAGAAATTGGAAAAAATAAAAAATAAAAACTAAAAAAAATGGAAAAAATAAAAAATAAAACCAAAAAAATTAAAAATAAGAAAATCACAAAAACTATGGAACCAAAAAAGAAATTGGAAAAAATAAAAATAAAAATCCAAAATGAAATTGGAAAAAAATAGAAAAAATAAAAAATAAAAACTAAAAAAGAAATTGGAAAAAATAAAAAATAAAAACAAAAAAAAAATTGAAAATAAAAAATGACAAAAACTATGGAAATTGGATAAAATAAAAAATAAAAACCAAATTTTAAATTTTTTTTTTAAATTTTTAGATTGAAATCTTATAAAATTACACATGAATCTTTGAGCTCTTCAACTTCACCCCTTTGGCGTAATTAAGTTAATTATTTATTGATTCTTTCATTAATTTAATTAATATTAGATTTTTATGTCAAGGATATTTTATTTCCTTACAATAATATATATTTAAAATCTAACATCTCAATTTTAAACAAACCTTTTTTGATTTATTGAGGATTTAGTTCATATTTTTTCTCAATGTGATTTTGATTTGGTATTGTATTTAATTTAAATGAGTTATATGTTTGATGTGTAGTTATTTAATGTACCTTTTCCAATGGATATGTTATTAGTTAGACATGTTATTTAAATGCATAATTTATTTGGTTATTAAATTGAATAAATACATTTGCAATATTGATTTAGTTATTTTTGTAAGAAGAATTTTAAACACTCTAGATTTGTTTTTTAGTGACAAATAACATTGTATTCTCTAATATTTTAGGTAAAAACCATCAATAGTAGATGGACAATATTTTTTAAAATTGTCCTTTGACTATGCAACAAATAACCCCAAAATTTTTGAAAAGTAGAACTCAATGCAAATTCATTCATAGGCTTGATTATTATAATGCACACTATTTTTGATGTACTTACATCAAACTAATTAGTATGAATGTATCATAAAATGTAGCAAAATAACATATTTTATTAGTATTCAAAATAGAAATTAATGTTTATGGGTTCATTTATACCCTTTTACTTGTTTCCTAATATTTAATTACATTATAAGTATGTCAAAATGTTCATTAATGTTCATTCTCTTTTGATGCCAATTTTTAAATTGAAAAAGATAATTTAGATAAATATTCATTCCATTGTATTTTATTATTTTTCCAATATAAATCAATTAGATTAAGAAAATTAAAAACTAAAACAATATTCTAATTAATTAGATTAAAATAAAATTGAAAACAAATGATAATTATTAATTTTTATTTTGTTAGTTATTAATTTTTTCTAATCATATTTTTATGTAATTTAGAATAATATATCAATATAAATAATAAGAAAGCTAATATTTTAGGTTATTAAATAAATAGAACTTTAAATAAGTAAAAGATATGATTTTATCAATTGTAAATGAGTGTAATTAAACACAAAAGAAACAATGTCAATGATAACACAAGGTGAATGGAATTTTTAATTTAAATTATACACTAAAAGTGGAATTTAGAAAACATACAAATTAAATATAAATTTTCAACATAAAAGTAAAAATAAAATAAAATTATGTGTAATAGAATTGGATTCCACCAAACTAAACTCAAGTTTTAAATTAATATAATAAAATTATAAAACAAGCCATAAATTTGGAGTTGCATAACCCCCTAGATCAAATATTGGTCCAAAATAAGTGTATACTTGATCTTAAGTATTGCATGAAATGATCTATATGCAAACGTTCTGTAATTAATCCTATACAAATAGTGTCACAAGATATTCAACCTACACAATTTCTAACATCATTCAAAAATAATAATAGCACAAAAGAAATTACAAAGAATGAAAGATCACAATACAACAAACACATAAGAGAATGAGACACTAATATACCCTAGCAAAACCCTTTTAGGAAATAAACCTAGTTGTTGGCTCTCAAAACCATTAGCCACAATCCTTGAGAAGGAATTCAAGACCTAGACCTAGGAATGTATGTTGACCTATGCTAATGAGGTAAAACTCGTAATTAGACTATGGAAAGTTAGGGGCCAAATGACAAGAATGGGTAACTCCTCTACACTTTTGGCTCTACAGGGCTAAGGAAGGTGATCCTAGAGGTCTATTGTAAGATAAACATAAACAAAATCATCTTCAACCAAGCCATACCTTATATAGAAACACAAAAGATTTGTCATTAATCATTTAATATACTACCTCACTAATAACAAGACCAAACTACCTCTTTTAAGAAGATAAACTATAGAATGCACATGCAACTAAAGATGTGAAACAAATTTGTACTCCCTTAGATGATCCCCTTATGCTTTGGTTACTTTATGTACAAACCGAAAACTCTGTTGCAAGGTGTGTGCCCTTGGTCTCCTTGTGCTATGCAACACAATGCTTGGGTTCGTGACAAGGCTTAGCCACCTCCCGTGGATTCATTAACTTTGGCAGTTGTATCAGGCATTAACAAGTCAATCTTTTGGTGCAACAACAACTATCTTGCTAACAATTGGTATCAGAGCCTAGGTAATGGGTTCAAACCCCTCGCTTGCGCTAGGGGGGATTGTTGCAAGGTGTGAGCCCTTGGTCTCCTTGTGCTATGTAGTGCAGTGCTTTGGTTTGTGACAAGGCTTAACTACCTCCCATGGATTCATTAACTCTGGTGGTTGTATCAGGCATTAACAGGCCGATCTTTAGGTGCAATGGTAACTGTCTTGCTAACAAACTCTAACATACATAAATCTCTAGAAGTTTTCAAGAAAAATATTTCAAAATGTTTAGAAATTGTTATAATATCGAGTCATGCAATTTTGGTAGAAAAAAAAATCAAAACTAAAGGAGGATGAAGAAACAATGTTTTAATAAAAATATTTATCATATTAAGAATAAGGACTAATCCCTTAGCTCATTGGGTGGTAGAGTCAAAGCCTGAAGAAACATGCAAATATTACTGTAAATTAGAAATAAAGGACTAGCACTACACATTTTCATCTACATGTGATGCACAAATTCGAGAATCTTCACACAAGAATTTCTTCTTTAAATATCCACAATTACTCAAAGATACCCCATATGTTACTTTGATGAGATTTTCTCAAACATGCTTTGAGAAAGTTTTACAGTTGCTATGATAACTAACTAATCATAGATAATGATAAGTTAGTAAATGTGACCCCAAAAACATATGCATGATCCCCTAAAATACCTTAATCATTTGAGGAGATAGCTAGATCATGGAGAGGAATCCACTAGACTACACCTTCTCTGAATTTACAAGCAACAAATAACATAGACCCAAGACTTCGACTTGCAAATTAAATGACATCCAATAATATGCTAAACTAGAGGACACCTATACAATTTTGGCCTAAGGGCCAAATACTATAGATAATCCAAAAATTGGCAAAAGATCTATTTCATAAGAGAGACATGTATAAATAAAACTAGAAAGCTACATAGAACTCCCAAGATGATGACACATATTGCCATCCCTAGTGTTGCAGGATATGTTCTTTTAATTTTGTTGTAACAACACTTTGTACAAGAATTTAATTCACTTTAGTATGATATCCACACTACAATTTATTTGATCGTATATAAAGGGTGAGTGTGAGATCATCATGGGCCAAACAGTGGTAGTGTCAAAAAAAACCTATTAGATTGAAAAGTGGTAACATTTAGATATATTTAGATTTGGATGGAAAAATTGTTAACATATCTAGCTCAAAAATGGATTCCCTCTAAAAAGCTTTGGTATTACCTTAGATTTAGGCAAATGGGAGTCCTAAAACTTGCACTAAAAACTTGCAAAAACCACTTGTTTAGTGTTATCTTAAAATTTTCCATGACTTCATCCTTGATGCCGATAGAGTTTTTTGTAACTAAATTTAATAAAATAAAAAGGGTTTATAGAGGAAACTATCAAGATTCTAAAACTATAATATATTCCTCATTATAATTTTAATAGTTAATTATTATTAATTTTCTGCATATACTATGTCTAATTTCCTAATTGATATACATATGAAAAAACATTCATAACTTTCAAACTATAGGTTTTATTGGCTATAGTTTTTTTAAAAGTTTTTAATTTCATATATTTTTTACTAAGTTAGCTTGGTCAAAGAATTATTTTTTAATATTTTTAAAAGTCACAGTAAAAAATTCATAAATAATTATTTATTTATTAAAAAAATTTTAAAAAATATGCGTCACATCTGCTCATGTGTCATTTACTTAAATCAAAAGTTTGGAGGAAAAATATTTTCTTTTGCTTATACTTATGTTGGCTGTAATGACACCTACTATTTTATTTTTTTTGAAAATTTTAGTAGTGTCTCATTGAAATATCCAATATTTACAAAATTAACTTTCAATTTTTTTTTTAAAAAGGTAGTATCCCATAAACTATATTCAATTTCCTACAACTTTTATTACTACCTTATTTTCATATTATATAGATAACTCGTTCAATTTTTTACATGAAGTTACTTAAGTATGTTTCTAGCATTTTCATTGCCACTTAGGGGTATTTTTTGGCCCATCATGATCTTGCAATCACCCTAAAGAAGGATATCTTCTTTAGATTGGATTATGTGCAAAAACATGGGAAAATCTATTTCCAATCATGTATGAAAAGCATCCCATAGCACCTAACTTTGTGATGCAAGAGCTCATCCAAGTTCATGGGCAATCCTATGTCACCCAAAACATTTGTAGTTTATGTTTTAGTTTCCACATTTTGTTGTGTGTATTTCTCATCATGTTGTTCATGTCAACTCACTTGATTAAGAATGCTACATGAAGGTTACAGACTCTTTTGTGGTACAAAGTTATTTGTAGTAGTGTTAAGATTCATTATTGTGTTATTTTAGACAAAAAAATAAGTTGCTATAGGTCTATCTTTTGTAAAATGGACTACTATAGATTGGCTACAGGAGCTATATGTGTAAAAATATTGCAAGTTATATATGAAGTGATATGAGTTGTACCCATACTTTAGGCTGAATGTTTATGTTTTAAATTGCATTTGATATTGGGCTATGATAGGAAATGTGTGACATAAGAGATCTCCTTTGATTTTAATGCTAAAATGGACATTGCCTAGGTGTATAATGTGTTATCATTTAACGCCTATTCAAATCCATGTTGTAGATATTATTTATCAAACTGTCAACTATAGATTTTTTCAAAAAGGAAACTTTTGTTTGTCTTTTGCTAACTTGGCACTATGGTCAAGCTATCACCTACATTTATTATTGCCTAGTGTGGTGATGTGTAGAGATAGATTATTTCAATTTATTCTAGATTTCTTTCTTGGTGTTTGATTTCAATTTCTTGTTGTTTGGTGAATCCACTTCATGCCTAGCCATGAATCTCACATTCTTTCCCAATTGTGAGATTTAATCTAGCTTGGGAAAGTAAGTTTACTATTGTTCAATGTTTATTGATATTCTCCTCTTGCTACGTGGGTATATCTTCATCCATTTCTTGGCCATTTACTCTCATCATGGTTATTTTTCTACTAGAAATTGTGTGTGGAATCCTTGAGGGATAGAAATAGAACATGCAAGGAAATGAAGAGTTTTCTTGGCTGATCAAATGATGATTTAGGGGGTTGCTGAAGTTGATCAAGAAAAACAAGAAGAAAGGGTTTGATGCAAAAAGAAAGAATGTAGAGGAATCAAGAAAAAGAAAAATAAGCTCGATAAGGAAAAAAGAAGAGGGAGATATCATTAGATAGTGTATAAAAACAAGAAGTGATAGCAAAACATTAAGCAAGAAGTATTTGAATGTAGAACAAAAAAGGTATTAAACTAAAAAAATAGAGCATGGGTATAGCAAAGGTAGTAAAGGACATTGAATTGATCAAAATAAAAGATGTAAATATTTTGATTGTTAAAACTAAATTTGTATGTATAAGATCCAAGCTATATAAAATATGTCGTAGTTCCCAAAGCATTGTATGCGTCTATTTGAGCATGTTGTATTGAGCTACAAATATGTAATAAATATCTATTATTTAATCCTATTGCCTCCATTTTGCTAATGTTCATGCATTGACATAAGTTTGGCTACTAGTTTAGGTAGTTTTTACTTAAATTCCCTATGCTAGACTACATTAGGTGGTTTCAAAGATAGGTTACTTGATAGGTTGTGTCAAATAAAATGCTCTAGAAATTTGTTGTGGGTGAGAGTGAAGTCCTGCAACTACAAAGATCTTGAGAATAATGTGTGGCACATAGAGGAAGACCAAGAGCACTAACAGTTTTTTGACATGGAAAAGATGTTGAGAGGAATTATAGCTCGGTTGGATCTAATGGTGGTAGAGCAAAGATAAGGAGTGCATGTGGAAGATGTTAGTGAAGATGAAAAAGTTGAAGGTTAAGAATTGAAGGAAGAGGATATAATGGATGAATCGGAAGGAACAATTTTAAGAGCTATGTCCAAGATGAGTAGTAAATTGAGATTGGATACTCC
Organism: Cunninghamia lanceolata; assembly: GCA_027924645.1. Taxonomy (NCBI): domain Eukaryota; kingdom Viridiplantae; phylum Streptophyta; class Pinopsida; order Cupressales; family Cupressaceae; genus Cunninghamia; species Cunninghamia lanceolata. The sequence goes on from BSBN01000270.1 coordinate 187,187, forward strand.
ATACTACAATGCAAGTTTAAATCTAAAAGAGATTATAGATTAGATTTTAGAGATGGAAAAATACTTTGATTACGAATCAATGGATGACCTAAAGAAAGTAAAGTTTAATGGCACAAAGTTAAAGAGCCATGCATCCATGTGGTGGGATCATGTTCAAACAAAAGGACAAATAAAATGAAAGGATAAAATTAAAACCTAGGATCAGATGGTTGCAAAATCAAAGGTTAAATTCATACCAACAAACTATCAATTAAGCTTATTTAGAAAATTGTATAACTTAAAACAAAAGGAAATGAGTTTTAAGGACTACACAGAGGAATTATACAAGCTCAACATTCAAGATAGCCACATAGATGATGATGAAGAGAAGATCTCAAGGTTAAACAAGTTGCGAGTTCCAATTCAAGATGATTGAATAGTATGACTTAAGTGAGGTTGGTAGAAGAGGTCTATCAGTATGCTTTAAAGGTAGAGGAGAATTTGGAAAGAAAACAATAAAATATCTCTAGAGGAAGAAGTCAATCTAGTGGTGGTAGAGGACAACAAGGAAAAGAGGGATAATCTAGCACAACATAAAACAATAAATACAATCAAAACACAAGAGGAAGAGGAGACTTGTCTAGAGAAAGAGGTTTCTATAGAAGAGGTAGATGAAGAGGATTTACTAGAACTTGTTATAAATGTGGAGAGGTTGGTCATAGGACATTTGAATGTCTGTAGGTATAACAAAATAGTGTTAGAGTAAATGATGCAAGGAGCCATGTTGCATAAGTAGATGAAGCAATCATAGCTTAACCTAAGCATAGAAAAGAACTAGAGAAAGGAGAGTCATTAATGGTTAAAAGATGATGAGTCAAATCCATGACTCATTTATTTCTTTATATTTCCTATTTCAAAAGACTTTTATAAAATATTATGGCATATACATATATATTATTATAATTATATTTGTCTCTTGGATGGATTATGCACATGTTTAGTATTCATTTCCTTTTGATGCTATCTCTTAGCTTATTTACTTGAATTACATTTTCAACGTGCATATCTCATGGATTGTGGTATAAGTGGTTTATGTTTGCATGTGGATTATGGCAGTGAGACTCCCAGTGGTCTCCAAATCTCTCCGGAGTGCCTTTTCCTGCAAAGAACTTGAACTCCATACGGCTCCAGATGTTGTTACCCTCCAATAGAGCCATCCTCCCCTCAAGTCAATGACTATTACATGCCGATCCTAGGGCTACCCAAAAGGTCCAGCAACACAAATATGACCCACACCTCAATTAAAGAAGTTGTTATGATCTAAGTCTCCACATCACTTCATTTTAGTGACTAACCGAAATAGCTATTAATTGGCATCGGTTCCAACTAAAGTCACTGCCACCAAGTGCCACACCATTCCAGGAAATCACTCAAGTTCACCAATAGCCAAGTCGATACAATTCTGTAATCTTCAGTAACCTGCAATAGAATCATTAATGTAATAAATAAGTAATTGGCTTTAATTCCAATTCACTATAGTTAGGTTCATTGATAGTTATTTCCTTTTAATAAAGCTCAACTGTATAAATAAGAGCAAGTTGTCTCTTTAAGTTAGTTCCAGATTTTGATAGCAAGTTGTTAGTCCGTTTATACTTTCAATTGGAGAAAAACTCCTTGTTTTTCTAGTTTTGTATCCATGTCCATTTATGGACTTTGATTTAATGCAAATGAAGGGGGAATTCTTCTGAAAGTTAGTTCAAGATCAAAGGATCATCTCTAGCTGGGAAAGTAGGGCCTTCTTCCCCAAATTAGAGGAGATCACTCAGTATTTTATGTAATTCTATTTTGTCTTTCTGTTTAGTGAAACTATCTGTGTATGTTAACTTTGTGATGTGTCCTCTCTCTTCTGTATAATTGTTTAGCTAATTGTCACCTATAGACTTGTTTTATAGATTCTAAAAATACCAAAAATAGGATTGTTATTTCATCAGCACTAATATATCTAGAGTGTCTCATTACTGTGGTTTGACAATGGATTCAATTACTTTGAAGTTTTGCTTTAGCACTTAAAATAGTTTTCTTCTAGTAATTTAACTAGTTTCTTTTCAAGCAAAGTGTGTTTATTTTTACAGCAACTAGAATAATTTCCGTTAAAGAAAGTGTGTTTTTTTTCCAAAGCTACTAGAATAGTTTCTTTCCAAGTATGTGTGTTTCCTTTCAAGAAAATAGATAGTTCCATTCCTTGCATGTGTGTTATTTCTGCAAGTAGAGTAAACCAAACTTTGTCCACCAACCACCAATTTAGATTCACTCCAATATCCCACACACTAAGAGTCTTATCACAGATCACTCTAGACACCTCTGGATTGATAATTAAATGATAATGAATTAATGAGCACTACTACGACCTCATCAAAAGAGTGTTGCTAAAACTTGATAAGGAAGAGCGTGAGATAGTACAGAGAAGGAATTTATTTAGAAATAGAATCTAGAGGAAAATATTGCAAGGTCATTGTAGACAATGATAGTACTAATAATTTGTTGTCCTAGGAAATAGTGGAGAATCTTAAGTTGAAGAATACTAAACACCCAAACCTATACAAGGTTTTATGGCTATAGAAGGGGCATCAACTCTTGGTATGTGAGTATTGTATGGCTAATTTTTAGATTGGTACACATAATGATGAATTTATGTATTGTATAATGCCCATGGACACTTATCATGTCCTATTAGGGAGACCTTGGTATTTTAATAGGAGGAATATGCATGTTGGTAGAATGAACACTTACACCATTGTGAAGGATGGAAAATAATTTATATTAATTCTATTGAAGGAAAAAGGTGAAGAAATGGATAATAGCCCAAAAGTGTGTTTTATTTCTAAAAAATAGTTTATAAAGGAGATGAGAAGAGAGAAGGCATGCTATCCTTTCATTCCTAAGCCTATGAAGGTTGGTACTATTTGTCAAACTGAATTGCACCTTCAAGATAGTGGTTTAGCAACTCTCTCTTTAGTTGACACAATGGAAACACTCCTAGGCTGTGGGTGACATGTATGTTGGAGTGAATCGCTAGAGAGGGCTAGTTCCCCTAGTGTAGCACTTAAACTAACTTATTCTACTACTGTTCACAAGGAAAAGGGGATAGAAATCAAACTAAAAATGAACTTAGAAATTGAAAAAATGAGGTGATACACTATATATTAAGTGATTTGCACTTACCTACTTATATACAATAAAATCAATGAGCCATTACACCATACACAACTTAGGTTTCAACATTTTTCTTCATAAGTGTTTCATAGAAAGGGTCAAAAGTTTGTGACAATGTTCAAAAGGAAACTTAAATGACCTTAAGTTTTCACAATTGAACCTTGTACAACTTAACAAGACGCAAACTATGACCTACAAAAATGAATATACTACTATATAAATGCAAAGGAATGGGACAATAAATCAAGGACAAACCATTTATCATAAGATAGAATCAATCATTCTATAACATTGCATAATATATCATCTTTGAGAAGGTAGAAAAATGGCTTTTATTGATTACAAAGGTACTTATAGCTGAGTACAAATATGAGAATACAATATTTCTCTCAAAATAGTTTTTTACAATGCTCTTTTTCTAAGAAAAAAATTGTTGTTACAATGCTATGCTTGAATAAAACTAAGAATGAAGTTTCTTCCTATACTATGCATCCACCTTGCCTATCCAACTACAAGAGAGAATTTAGGAAATGTCTTTAAGGCAATAAATGAATTTGCTTGCCTTGACCTGCTTGTTTGACCTCCTCTTAGGTGCTTGGGAGACTTTTGTCCTAATTTTGCTCCTTAAGATGCTTCATGATGACTTGAAGGATGAATGTCCTTGTTGCTCTTTGACTCTTCCAACTGAAAAGGCTCCTTGAAAAACTCCAGCAACTATCTTTGTCCTCTTAGATTCTTGCATGGTGTCCAAAAATTTCTTTAGAGTCTTCATAATTGCTCCAACTACCTTGACTTCTTTTCAACTCTATTAGCAATTTGCAGGTCCAATAAAACTAATTCCACATAATCCATAAGGAGAAAATGATGCATACAAGTTACCATAATGCAAAGATCAAATGACAAACACAAGATATACCCTGGGAAAACCCTCAAGAGGGAAAAATATGGCAGCTCCAAAAGCATCCACACTCATATGTATTATTCAATAATAAGATATTATAATACATTCTCATGAGTCTCCATGAATACCTCTAAAACATCAAGCTCCTCCAATGCATCCTCCATGTGTCCAAGCATGAATCCACACATCCCATTCCATGCTTCACAAAATGCACTCACAAGAAAAATCTCAATACAATGATAGCCTCTCACACAACCTCTCGTACACCAACAATGATGAATTAGCCAACCCACAACTAATGACCATGTTCTTGCTTTTATAGACCAAGCTCACACAAATACAAGTAGTATAGAGTAAAAGCATGTGTTCCAAAACCATGGATACACAAAACCATTGACCCCCTCATTTAATCATTGGTACTACATTTTCCCAATAATTAAATAATTACAAATAATTAATTAATTACTCTATGTGTCCCATGTTGCAAGGTGTGTGCCCTTGGTCTCCTTGTGTTGTGTAGCATAGTGCTTGGGTTTGTGATAAGGCTTAATTGCCTCCCATGGATTCATTAACTCTGGTGGTTGTATCAGGCATTAACAGGTCAATCTTTTGGTGCAACGACAACTGTCTTTACAACAATAGGTATCAGAGCTTGGGTCATGGGTTCAAAACCCCCACTTGCACTGGGGTAGATATCTGCAAGGTGTGCACCCTTGGTCACCTTGTGCTATGCAGCGTAGCGCTTGGGTTCATGACAAGGCTTAACCACCTCCTATGGATTCATTAACTTTGGCAATTGTATCGAGCATTAACAGGTCGATCTTTTGGTGCAACAGTGTAAAGTACTCAAACCATCACAAAAGTAAAATTAAGTAAATAATCCATTTAAATACATCAACACAAGTAAAATATAAATCTCATAAATATAATTCAATAAAAAGTCATTTAAATATTACAAAATGTTATGTCAAAAAAAGTAACCTTGGGGGATTTTTCCTCTTAAGGTTTAGCTCATGGGGCCTTTAGAATGCATTTAGAGTATCTTGCATGATTTTGATGACTCCCAATGAGAAAACCCTAAAGTTTCATGGAAAATGGGACCTAAGGGATGCAATTAACATAAATCCTTCTTGAAATACCTATGGGGGAGGACTTGGGCACCTGTGCCCTAGTCCTGCCCTATTTTAGGTAAGGACCAATTTCAAAGTGTCAGTTTATGACTGTTATTTAGGTCCTATGCCGACACGGTAAGTTTGAATTATGAAATTCTTAGCGGGAATGTTTGTAGTTGAATATATAATCATGATTAGGTTATCATTTGTAAACTAGATGGAAATTAGATGAGCATTGTGATTTTGTGAAAGTGATTCAAGACATTCATTGTGTTGTAGAGAAGAATTTATGTTGTTTGTTGTGTTTGTATTTGTAGATTTGGCATCCATCTCCTCATGGCATGAAGAGCATCTTCCTTCCATGAGATTTTCACTACAAGGTGATATCAATTGTGTTTTCTATCATTTATCATTTGGATTTTGCCTCTATCCCATAGGGATATGCATTCTTTATTTTACAACAGTGTTCGAAAGACTTGAATGTCTCTCTGGGACTTGACTGAGGCAAGCCTCTAAACACCACAACCCCAACCCACTTTTTTGTGATTACAGGTTACAGGTTGTGAAAGAGAAAGAAGTGGAGTTGCAGGAGAGAAGTGCAGACTGTCTAAATTGTAGATAAAAAAGAAAACAAGAACTTGGACTTGGGTGCCCACTCATTAGTCCTCTAGATCCTGCAATTGGAAAATCTTTGGAACAACAGGAACATGTTACAGACAAGATCCCCAGATCCTGAAGAAAATTGTGGCACTGGACTAGGGCACCAGCTCATTAGTCCCTGAATTTTTTGGACACTAAATTTCAAAATATAGTACACATTTGATTGTCATTTGGTATCTCTGTATGCAATCATTTTCCGTAATTTGTCCGTTTGTTTACGATTTCATGAAATTAAGGTTTTGAGCATAATTGGGCTTAATTGAACAACAAAATCACACAATTCCAATCTTCCCCTATGTTTCAAGTGATAGATCTATAGTAGAGTTCTCTACTTAGTTGAATGTCCTTGAATGTTTAGTGGTGAAAGGAGGATCAACATAAACCATTAAAAACAAACCCTAATCAAATCCTCTTCAAACATTTTTCACCTTAAACATTTTGGTGAATCCATGTTTTTGGACTTTCTTGCACCTTGCTGAGTTTTTACCTTCATATTTTCAGTCATTTCATTCATTCATATCATTTTTCATCTTATTGCATTTGAAAAATTACAAAAAAATTGGAAATTTTGAAAAATTTGAAAAAATTGGCATTTTTAGCTTGCAATTTCAAATAATTTGAATTAGTTGGCATTTAATTTAAATAAATTTCTTTCATTTTCATCATATCTGATTTAAAATACAAAAAAAATTCATTCATCATTCATTTACATTGCTTTTTCATGCTTAAATTGATAAAAATTGCTTAAAATTATGCATTTTTACATATAACCTAGTTTTGCATTAGCTAGGGTTTGTAGTCAAAATTTTGTTTCAGATTTTACTACCATTTTAAAACACTCATTAGAACTAATTTCTAACTTTAGTGTTTCATCATAGCGGTTTTCTTGCAAAATTTCATGTCTAGGGTTTGAAAACCTTGAATTTTCACTAGATTTGGCCTTATCGTATCTCTAGATTTGCACTCCAAGCATGTTGTGAGGGATTTTTATGTATTAATTGGCTGTTATCAAGGATATAATCTTCTTCCCCTCCTAAAATTCTTTACAACACTCTTTTGATTGGGTCTTGGCATTGAAAATTTGTGAAAAATTACATATTTTAGTGTATTTTCACTAGGTTTTTACTTGTCATCATCCTAGATCCACACTATAGATGTGCTGTTAAGGATTATATAAATGTAGTGGACTGATATAAGATGTTTTATTCTCTGTACTTCTTCATTTTCCTTACAACACCTCTTCTACTAGTCATTTACATCAAAAATTTACATATTTTAGCTATATTTTCACTAGGGTCCGACTTGTCAACTCTCTGGATTGGTACTATAGGATTGTTGTGATAGATTTTATGGAATTATGTGACTTATATTACTGTTATAATCTGTTTTCCATCACAACATTTCTCACAACACCCCTTCTTTTACTCATTTACACTAAAAATTGGTGAAAATCACATATTTTAGCATATTTTGACTTATCGACTCCTTAAATTTGCATCACAAGCATGTTGTGGAGAATTTTTTTGCATCACTAGACTGTTATTAGATATATAATTTTCTTTCTATCTTTAAATTTTTCACAACACCTTTTTTTTCATTCATTTGCATTGGAAAAAGTAAAAAAATCAAGCATTTTAGGCCATTTTTGCATATAGTTTTGCATTTACTTTTTGCATCCATATCAAAAATCATTCAAATCTGATCTTACATACAATTGAAAGAACACATTTAACATCATCTGATCATATTTTTTGAAATCTTTCATTCACATTATGTGTCTCAATATAAAAACTTGAGTACACCTTGTTTGAGAAAACTTGCAAATTTACCTTGTTGTGTTTGCATTACTTCACTTTTTACACTTTGATTTGTTATGGATCTTGTGTGTGTCATTTAGAACCCCCTTTACCCCTCAAACAAGTGTTTAAAAGTTGAACCAATCTCTCATCTAAGGTACCTTTGAGATCTTGTAAGTTAGTATCATGGATATTTCTTGTTATTCATCTTTGGAAGACTTGTTTGTATACATCATAGACATTGACAATTTTTCAAAATTTACTCATGAATATCCTCAAGTCCCAAAACAAATGACATGCATACATGATGTTGATATTTCTATGTGTTGCACATACGAAATCCTTTGTTATATATCTGATTTTGATAGCTTCACAAATCTCATGGACATATACCCTTCAATATTAGATGATCTCACCAAATTTATAGCCAAAATACATTTAGTAGTGATGACTTCAATATGTTAGATGAAACCTTAGATGCCTTTCTCTCTGTTGAACATTCCACTATGCCTCCTATTGCTAATACATGTGATTATAATTGAGGTTTCCCTCATGATCCCTCTCCCAAAGTTGTTCCCCCTTATGAGGACACTTCGATGCAAGAGGATGATTTCATTGACACCTCTCTTAACATCATACCTCCATCTCTTAATTCCAATGCTCTCTCTAGCCAAGAAGAAGCATTAGTGAATGAAGAGCTCCCACCACCTCTTTATTACAATGCTCTCTCTGGCCAAGATGAAGCATTGGTGAATAAAGAAGTCTCTCCAAACAAGAACATTCTATGGGTAGACAATGAGCTTTCATCTAACAACACTAAAAACTCTCTCCCTATCATGGTGCATGAAACCTCTATGGAGAATACTATCAGTCTTACTCCTTTATTTGAATATTCAAGTACTTTGGACATTACTAAGGAAGTAAAGACCCTTGATCTCCTTCCTTTGGTTGAATATTTGGGTCCCTTAGATATCACTAAGGATGTGAAAGACTTGATTGCATATTATTTGAACATCACTAGAGATACAATCACCAACAATTATCCTCACAATACCTTACCTTCCCTTCATTCTTATTCTCTCTCTTCAAAAGATGCAACACTAGTGGATGAGGAAAGGTCTCTCACATTAAAACCCTTATGGATGGATGTCGAGGACACTAAAAACAAATCACTTCTTCCACCTCCTAAGAGGATAGTGAACAAGTGTATTTCTCCCTACCTAAGCCACACTCGTTGTAGTACCTATTCTAGTTTCTCTCAAGGGTGGCCTCCTAGATATATATGTTGTTAGCATTGGGTTGTATCAGGTAAGTATTTCTAACCCTTTAGCTCCATGTGGTGTTTCCCCCATGATGTGTTATGTGTTGTTTAGGCCTCCTAGGATGACCCTTGATACTCTTGTATGATCAAGGCTACTAGGATACTACCTCTATTGTGACCCTTCTTCTATTTGTATCATCATTCTTCTATATTACTTCTCCTCTATTTTTACTATTATGTGTTGTGTCTTAAGGACATAGCATTGTGGTTGGTGACTTGGGCGCACCCTCCTATGTGACCATCCCTAAGGCACTTGTTTCTCCTCTCTTGATTTATTGTTTACCTTCCTCTAGTGGTTCTATCTAGTGGGTGAATGATGAAAACATTTTATACTGATACGGACCTAGTGTCCCTTCAGTGAGAAATCAAAACATGGACCAAGTCCATACATGATGATGGGGTCGATATATATTATCCGATGCTTGGCTAGTAGAATCACTCCGTGTGACCTTGATGTTGTCTTATCGCACTAACAAACCATAACAATATTGCTTCTCTGTACACTTTGTTTGTCTTTGAATCTCACCTTGGTTACACTCAATTTTGAGATTTCTGTGGTATAGCCCCACGGTTATACTTAGTCTCTGAATTCATAGTATAACCATGACTCTTTGTGTGAATGATCATATGCATTGTTGTTTATCATGATTATATGGACACTAACACTTTTCTTACAGGAATGTGTTTGTGGGAACATTTGGCGATCGTAAAGTACATGTCACCTTTGTGGGGCATGGGATTTGTGAGAGCTTGTGTTCCCTTGTGTGTTTTCTACCTACGTTAATTGGCTTGATATCGGTACACGATATCAACCACCTTAAGGTGGGGGCATATATAAGGTAAGCTACCTATTTTAGATGCTAGCAAAGTGTTTGTTCTTAGGTGCAGTCTTAAAGACTAGTGACGATGAGTCCCTCCTACACTCTGAGATTTGTTTGAAATCAACTTACAATCATTTAAGCCCTCTACAAAGGTGAGATATTGCACATATCCCTTTTATCTTAAGCCCTTTGTGGAGGCGGGATATCATGCATTTCCTTTTTATCTTAAGCCCTCTGTAGAGGTAGGGATTGTGTATTTCTTGAGGAGAGTGCACATCCTGTCATTTTCTAAAAGTCCTTTGCAGAGGTGGGGAGCAGTTCTGTGACTAACTCAACCCTTAAGCGTGTCTTCAGAGATTGTTGTGGCAAAGCCCAATCATTGGTGTGTGCCTGTAATGTGCCTGAGATGGTGATGAACCTAGAAATAGGAACACTCCATCGCTTGTCTATCATGTTTTCTTCATGTCTTCCAAGTGTGTGTGTATTGCATGTTTGTTCCCAAGCATAGTCTAAAGATCGGTGACAATGAGTCCCTCCTATGCTTTGGGATTTGTATGGCATGCTTGATTTGTATGGCATGCTTGATTTGTATTGCATGTCTGTTGCCCCATATTTAGTCTAAAGACCAATGGCGATGAGTCCCTCTTGCATTATGGATGGTGTGTTTACTTTCCTTGTACTTGCATCTGCATTTCATATATATGACAAAAAGAAAAAGAAAAGAAAAAATCATCACTGTCTTCACTGCATTCACTGTATTCACTATGTTTTGCATGTCTTCAATGTTGTCTTCTCTGTGTTTTGTATGATTGTAACTGTCTTCTTTGTGTTTTGTGTGCCTGTTACTGTCTTCATTGTGACTGGCATGTCTTCTCTATGCTTGGTGTGTTTGCTATGTTTGTTGACCGTACTTTAATGCATGTATTGGCTTGCATTTATACATACATTAAAGTGGGGGCTAAATGTTATGTTAGAAAAAGTAACCCTGGGGGCTTTTTCCTCTTAAGGTTTAGCTCCCTAGTCCTTTAGAATACATTTAGAGCATCTTGCATGATTTTGATGACTCCCGATGAGAAAACCCTGAAGTTTCATGGAAAATAGGACCCAAGGGATGCACTTAACATAAATCCTGCCTAATATAGGGGGGAGGACTTGGGCACCCATGCCCTAGTCCTTCCCTATTTTAGGTCAGGACCAATTTCAAAGTGTCAGTGTATGACCATTATTTAGGTCCTATGCCGATACGGTAAGTTTGAATTACAAAATTCTTAGTGAGAATGTTTGTAGTTGCATATATAAGCATGATTAGGTTATCATTTGTAAACTATATGGAAATTAGATGAGCATTGTGATTTTGTGAAAGTGATTCAAGGCATTCATTGTGTTGCAGAAAAAAAATTGTGTTGTTCTTGTGTTTGTATTTGTAGATTTGGCATTCATCTCCTCATGGCATGAAGAGCATCTTCCTTTCATGAGATCTTCACTACAAGGTGATATCAATTGTGTTTTCTATCATTTATCATTTAGATTTTACCTCTATCCCACAGGGATACACACTCTTTATTTGACAATGGTGTTTGGAAGACTTGAATGTCTCTCCAGGGCTTGATTGAGGTAAGCCTCTAAACACCACAACCCCCAACCCACTTTTATATGATTACAGGTTACAAGTTGTGAAAATGAAAGAAGTCGAGTTACAAGAGAGTAGTGTAGACTATCTGAATTGTAGATTAGAAAAGAAAATAGGTACCTAGATTCAGGCACCTACTCATTAGTCCTCTAGATCCCGCAACTGGAAAATCTTTGGAACAACAAGAACATGTTACAGACAAGATTCCCAGATCCTGAAGAAAATTGTGGCACTAGACTAAGGCACCCACTCATTAGTCCTTGACTTTTCTGGACACCGAATGGTGCAGGAGCACCTACCTGACAGCTGGCCTTCATGAGGCAGTTAGTAGTTTAGGTCTTGTTTGTGTTTCCAAGAAGGTCTGTTAGACCAAATGCATGTAATAAGGTCATGCTGATCAGGATAAGATCATGCTGACCAGGCTTTTGCTATTTTTAGATAGTTAGTTATAACAGCTGTCATGATGTATGTTCGGTGGGATCTCCCAGCCGCCTGGAGAGTTCCCAGCCGCTTGGAGTCGGGTTAGTAGTACTCATAGGGAAATCTTTATAAGCATGGGATCGGTTGATTGTAGATCATCGATCAGACTTTGCGAGAGTGAGACAGAGCGAGAGGAACATCATATTGTAGTTGCATCTTTTGAAATCGAATAAAGTATTCCTGTTTGTGTTCATCCTCTGTTGCATTCCATTGCTTGATCGATTGCTGGTTTGAGAGGTTTTCATGGATATACTGACCCATTCCACCGGTTGACTCATCTGATCGGTGGAATGGCAATGTACAGTAGGTTAGATTGTAGATTGGTTTCTGTTTGCATGCAGGTGTGCAGGATCGCGGTCAAGAGAGGTTGAAGACCCTAGCATCCTCATGTGCTAGGTCAAGTTGAGAAGTTTGAGTTGGAAGATCACCCTGAGACGGGATCGGGTCATCCCTGGAGGATCGGCGAAGGGAGATTTCGCTAAGTGAAGAAGTTCGCGAAAACAGCATCGTCAGGATATTTCTGCAAATATATCCTGCAGTCGGGTTAGGCATCATCATCCGGATAAGTGAAGGAGAGCATGATGTTTTTGAGTGCATGAAGTGCGAGTTCGTCGGGGTGATCATCAGCAGGAGGAGCCGAGGAGCGTATCGGCATCAGGATCATCATATTGGGAGTGCCAAACATCCGCACATCGCGAGTAGATGCGGGAGAGAAAGTTCGGATTTTTGACTAAGTATTGAGAAGGTCATCAGGATATTGGGTGACGTCATCGTCATCAGGATATGACGTCATCGTCATCCGGATATTGAGATATCCCCCTTATGCGAGTTTATCCTGCCGTCGTTAAAGTGCTAAGGTATCGGCAGAAGTCCGTGGCAGAAGGTTGTATTAGCATCATCAGGAGGTTTCGAAGACAACCGGATAAAGTATATCATGATGCTGTTGCTTGTACCGTCAGGTAGCGGAGCGTTGAAGGTAAACTGCTGAAGGTGATCGTCATCAGGATATTTGGAGCAACCGGATGTTGAATATCCTGCTGACGAAGGTAGTGTCGAAGGTCATGATGATGACGATAGTGTCTCGAGCCCGATGAACAGTGGAACAGGAGGATGTGTGCGCCCGCTGATCATCATGATGATGATGTTAGAAGGAAAGCGGAGATGAATAGTAGTCGGCAGGCGGATGTTTGCGATCATCTGAAATATGATGATGCTGACTGTGTAACGCAGAACATGATGATGCTGTTGGTAGTTTTAGGGAATATGATGATGATGAGGTTGGTCTGCAGACATTCATGCTATATGCGAATGATATAGTGTGGATGTCTCTGCATCATAGTGGTATCAGAGCTCAGCAAAAGGTCTGGGCTGTTGTGTGTTGATTCTGTCACCGAAAGGGCAGAGGTAGAGATAGAGTTGATTGTGTTGTGTGTTGATTGAGAGGTTGACAAAATGCCTCCTAAAGGTAATGGTACTGCAAGGGAATTGCAGGAAATGAAGGAGAAACATGCTAGAGAGATGAGGAAGATGAAGGAGCTTGCTGAAGCACTTCAAGCCAGGCTGACAGCCCTGGAAAAGAACAAAAAGAGGGAAGTGGAAGACAGTGAGTCTGAAGAAGATGCAGATACTGTTGAAGAGTATGAAGAGGTAGCTGAAGATCTGGATGCTGAAGACCAGAGGTTGGCAAAACTGTTAAAGGCAGTGCAGAGTGAGAAACCTAAGGTAAAGGTTGATGTTTCCAAATATACTGGAAGCTTGAATGAAGATGAATTGTTGGATTGGATTGCTGCACTTGATAATCACTTTGAATGTGAAGATGTTGCTGATGATCAGAAGGTAAAGATTGCAAAGACCAAGTTAGGAGGTCATGCTTTGGTATGGTGGGATTATGTACAATCTGAGAGAAGGAAACAAGGGAAGTCTAAGATCACTTCATGGGATAAGATGGTAGCAAGGATCAAGGGGAAATTCTTGCCAAGGGATTATGAAATCCAGATGTTTAAGAAGCTGCAATTTTTAAAGCAGAAAGACAGGGATGTGAAATCATATACTGAGGAATTTTATCTGTTGAGTATGAGATCTGGTCATCATGAGAATGAGGTAGAAAAGGTGGCTAGGTACTTGGCTGGTTTAAGGTTTAACATACAGGATGAGTTAGTTTTAGCTAACCCTAAGAATGTGGAGGATTGTTATCAAATGGCAATCAGGATTGAAGAAAAGCTGAATAGAGGACATGATAAGTCCATGAGAGGAAGAGGAAACAATAGGGGAAGAGGAGCAGCTCCTGCACAAAAGCAAACCAATGAGGTTCAAGAAGACACTGGTAAAGGACAGGGACAGTCTGATTTCAGAGGTGGATGGAAAGGTAATAGAGGAAGATTTGGAGGTGGTAGAGGTTCTACTACGTTTTCAGGAAAGTGTTACACCTGTGGAGAGTTTGGTCATCCATCTTTCAAATGTCCAGAAAACAAAGGTTCATCATCCTGAAATGATAGAACAAGTGACAAGAGGGTACAACTGGTACAAGAAGAGAAAGAAGAAGAAAGTGCACAGAGTTCAAACAGAGGTCCTGAGAATTTTGGCTATCCAGAGAGTGGAGAATCACTGATGTTAAGGAGAATTAGTTTGCAGGCATCAAAGGATCTGATGCAAAGGAGAGCTCTTTTCAAAACCACATGTAAGAGGAAAGGTAAGGTATGTAAAGTTGTCATTGATACTGGTTCAACAGACAACATGGTATCTCAGGAAATGGTGGATAAACTGAAGCTGGAAAGGATTCCACATCCACACCCTTACAAGGCATCTTGGGTGAGTGATAGGCAATCACTTTTTGTCTCTGAACAGGCATATGTGGATTTCCAGATTGGACCATATCATGATAGAATTTTGTGTGATATATTGCCTATGGAATGTTGTCACCTACTGCTAGGTAGACCATGGCAATTTGACAGAAGGGTACTGTATGATGGGTATGCTAATACCTACACCATCAAGAAGGATGGGAAGATTATCAAGTTGATGCCATTGCAGGCAAAAGCTGCAGTACAGAAGGCAGCTCAAATCATTTTAATGGGAAAGAAGGAGTTTGTGCAGATGCCTAGAGGAGCAGGCATGAAGGCAGTTCAGGATACTGCAGGGACAGGAGTTGTTACAGACAACAAGCTGAAGACAGTTTCAGTTGTGACTGACAGAGGTCAGCAGCAGGTGCAGAAACAGGGGTGCAACCAACCATCAGTTGAGAGGCATGACAAGGATGTTGTCATAGTTGGGACTATTGTTTGTCCTATAAGAGTTGAAAGGAAGATAGACTTGAACACTTCAGAAGTTCAAGAGGTAGTTCAGCCAGAGGTTCTGGTCAGACAACCTGACAAACACAGAGACAACCTGAGAAGGGCCTACATCAACAGGCATGATGATTTACTTGCCAGAAAGCAAGTTACAGTGCAGAAGTCTTGGAGCAGCCAAGAGACAGCAGCAGACAAAGCTGGAGCAGGTCAGACTATTGACAAGGCCAAGTGTAGAGGTGGAGGACTTCCACATACTAAACTCATGGGACATGAGTTCTTTTCTGTTGGGGAGTATGGTGCAGGAGCACCTACCTGACAGCTGGCCTTCATGAGGCAGTTAGTAGTTTAGGTCTTGTTTGTGTTTCCAAGAAGGTCTGTTAGACCAAATGCATGTAATAAGGTCATGCTGATCAGGATAAGATCATGCTGACCAGGCTTTTGCTATTTTTAGATAGTTAGTTATAACAGCTGTCATGATGTATGTTCGGTGGGATCTCCCAGCCGCCTGGAGAGTTCCCAGCCGCTTGGAGTCGGGTTAGTAGTACTCATAGGGAAATCTTTATAAGCATGGGATCGGTTGATTGTAGATCATCGATCAGACTTTGCGAGAGTGAGACAGAGCGAGAGGAACATCATATTGTAGTTGCATCTTTTGAAATCGAATAAAGTATTCCTGTTTGTGTTCATCCTCTGTTGCATTCCATTGCTTGATCGATTGCTGGTTTGAGAGGTTTTCATGGATATACTGACCCATTCCACCGGTTGACTCATCTGATCGGTGGAATGGCAATGTACAGTAGGTTAGATTGTAGATTGGTTTCCGTTTGCATGCAGGTGTGCAGGATCGCGGTCAAGAGAGGTTGAAGACCCTAGCATCCTCATGTGCTAGGTCAAGTTGAGAAGTTTGAGTTGGAAGATCACCCTGAGACGGGATCGGGTCATCCCTGGAGGATCGGCGAAGGGAGATTTCGCTAAGTGAAGAAGTTCGCGAAAACAGCATCGTCAGGATATTTCTGCAAATATATCCTGCAGTCGGGTTAGGCATCATCATCCGGATAAGTGAAGGAGAGCATGATGTTTTCGAGTGCATGAAGTGCGAGTTCGTCGGGGTGATCATCAGCAGGAGGAGCCGAGGAGCGTATCGGCATCAGGATCATCATATTGGGAGTGCCAAACATCCGCACATCGCGAGTAGATGCGGGAGAGAAAGTTTGGATTTTTGACTAAGTATTGAGAAGGTCATCAGGATATTGGGTGATGTCATCGTCATCAGGATATGACGTCATCGTCATCCGGATATTGAGATATCCCCCTTATGCGAGTTTATCCTGCCGTCGTTAAAGTGCTAAGGTATCGGCAGAAGTCCGTGGCAGAAGGTTGTATTAGCATCATCAGGAGGTTTCGAAGACAACCGGATAAAGTATATCATGATGCTGTTGCTTGTACCGTCGGGTAGCGGAGCGTCGAAGGTAAACTGCTGAAGGTGATCGTCATTAGGATATTTGGAGCAACCGGATGTTGAATATCCTGCTGACGAAGGTAGTGTCGAAGGTCATGATGATGACGATAGTGTCTCGAGCCCGATGAACAGTGGAACAGGAGGATGTGTGCGCCCGCTGAACATCATGATGATGATGTTAGAAGGAAAGCGGAGATGAATAGTAGTCGGCAGGCAGATGTTTGCGATCGTCTGAAATATGATGATGCTGACTGTGTAACGCAGAACATGATGATGCTGTTGGTAGTTTTAGGGAATATGATGATGATGAGGTTGGTCTGTAGACATTCATGCTATATGCGAATGATATAGTGTGGATGTCTCTGCATTGTTGCAACATGGACCAGCTAGGACTCGAACCTAGGACCTTCCATACGCTGCTGGAGTGCTCTACCACTGAGCTACTGGCCCCTCTTGGACCAGTCCATCGTCGGTCCGGGTGTGGCTTACACCAACACCCCCCCTTAAGCCACACCTCTCCCACACCTCTCGTGTGCTTGGGGCTCCTAGCCTGGCCTGGCTCTGATACCATGTTCCAAAGATGATGCTGTTGCTTGTACCGTCGGGTAGCGGAGCGTCGAAGGTAAACTGCTGAAGGTGATCGTCATCAGGATATTTGGAGCAACCGGATGTTGAATATCCTGCTGACGAAGGTAGTGTCGAAGGTCATGATGATGACGATAGTGTCTCGAGCCTGATGAACAGTGGAACAGGAGGATGTGTGCGCCCGCTGAACATCATGATGATGATGTTAGAAGGAAAGCGGAGATGAACAGTAGTCGGCAGGCGGATGTTTGCGATCATCCGAAATATGATGATGCTGACTGTGTAACGCGAAAATCTTTGGAACAACAAGAACATGTTACAGACAAGATTCCCAGATCCTGAAGAAAATTGTGGCACTAGACTAAGGCACCCACTCATTAGTCCTTGACTTTTCTGGACACCGAACTTCAAAATTTGGTACGCATTTGATTGTCATTTGATATCTCTATGTGCAATCATTTTCCATAATTTGTCCATTTGTTTACAATTTCATGAGGTTTTGAGCATAATTGGGCTTAATTGAATAACAAAATCACACAATTCCAATCCTCCCCTATGTTCCAAGTGATAGGAGATCTGTAATAGAGTTCTCTACCCAGTTGAATGTCCTTGAATGTTTAGTGGTGAAAGAAGGATCAACATAAACCATTAAAAACAAACCCTAAACAAATCCTCTTCATTTTTCATTCTAAACAAAAAATCACATGCTCAATCCAGGTGATAGCACTATAAATTAATATACAAGTTCCATTTTCTCTCATGTTGTAATACATCCAATTACAAGTTACAATAAATATGTACAACAAGTATAATAAATCAAAACACTCCCCAGTTGCCACGAACCCACATGGTTCTCTTGCAAGCTGAGAGATGGGAACATGGCTCAGGCACTTTTCCACCCAACCATGAAGAAATTAAACTTCCTCAGATCCCTTCATGACACGAAGGAAACCCATCTCTGCATGAAATGTCTAGCTACCTAGAAACAACTGGTAGGAGGGAACACCTGATGCAACCTGATGTCTAATGTACAATTCTAAATAATGAAATGTAGATTGTCTCACAATAGGATGTGGAAGAAATATATATCATTAAAGTTTGCTAGACAAAATATTCATCTTTTTCAATGATTACTCTTTTAGATCTAAACATTTAAAACAATAGTTACTGGTTCAATTCCTAAAAAGAGGAAAAGCTATCTCTGATAATCCACATTCGGCATCCTAGCCCAAAAGTAACCCAAAATTCTCCTAGATAAAAATCTACTTTCTTTTCACAAGTAAGATAATAGAAATAAAAAAAGAAAAAGAAAATAACAACCCATATTCACCTATAGACCATCTATAAATTCCCTTTCCAAAGAAACAATCATGAAGACACACTTTCAATAAGCAATATGTAGAACATCACTCATTCATTCATTTATGTAAATATAAATATAGTGTCTATATTCTAGCTATAATCTTTAAATATAATTTGTTGTCTAAAAGTTTTGCAGAATCTAATGTTTAACTCTTTCCAATCCAATATTAGTTTATGATTTAACAATTCAGAGAGTCTTTAAATAAGAGTTTAAGACTAGTTTCAACATTAAATAAGCATGGATGATAATCCAAAAAATACACTAACTTTGCTCTGATTCATAATCTAACTGTTTAAAGAGTTTATAAGAAGCTATAGGAATTCACACAAGTCTAATATAGAATTTTAATGACTATGACAGGAACTAATCAGGTCTGAACAACAATAATAATAGATAGAAGGATAACTACAGGAAATTTATATAATAAGCTACAGGGTCTTTATAAATCATGCTATAGTTCAAATTACAGGAACCCTTTTTAAGAGTACTAAATAGAATTAAATAGGTTGCAATAGGATAAAGAATTTTTGCTATACGAATTGACCGAGAATGTTACATAATCAACAATAGAAATAGAAAAACAAGTCTACGACAGGGACTAGATTAAGATTTGTTTTCATAGACTAATAATCATCAAGCCGATTAGGAATAGAATAGATCATCTAATATAGTGTTAATTAGATAAGAAGGCCATCCTCAAAATCAAATCACAGAGGACTGGAAACTAGTGACAGGGATAAATAAATAGTGACCATAGGGCATTTTTTTATAAGTTCAAAAATTTGATTCTTCTAGCTATTTTCTAGCAAGCCCTCACCCTCAGCCAAGCCACTCTAATTTAGGTCATTTTTAAAGCACAAAGGATGATGCTGGATGTCAAGTTGGATTTACACACCTGCAAGTCAATTGGGAGATTTAAGAGGTTGGCACCTACAGAAATAGAGGATCAATTTCTAATCTAATACAGAGGTAAAAGAGGGTTGGCGACAGGAACAGATTTAAAACTAAGCAAGAGAAGGTTGTTCCAACAATATGTAGACCAGGAAGAATAGTCTATTTACAGGCCAAAATAACCAAAGCATACAGTATTATTCCACCATTAAATTATTGCTAACATAACAAGTAAAATTCTTGATTATTCGCTTGCCAAGGGGATCAAATCTTTGCTGCTATCGATGTTCTCTTTGCTCTCTTGTTGCTTCTCAGAATAGAATCAAAGTTCTATCCTCCTTCCTTCTGCTTCTCAAAAATAATGGTGTCCTGTATATCTTACTACCCTTTTCTTTTATTAAAAAATCCCCTCTTATTTTTGGTGTCCAATATTTTTAGGTTTTTGGGTTGCTTTTGATAATTGAAGTTTATTTTAGTTTGCATTATATTTGGCTTTTCAAAGCCTGGAAAATTAAAATAAAATAAACTTATTTATTCCTATCGCTTGTATGATAGAATTATTATTCTTTTAAATCCTTTATTTAGATTTCTAAATATAATAAGTATTATTAATATAATTTATTTATTTTTAGTATAACATAATCACTTTAAATCAAAACAAGAAGTATTTATAATAATAATAAAATAATATATAACTCAAAAGAACATTAATATTTATGACTAAATCATGCATTCAAAATAGACTTATTGTAGCAATTAAAACACAATATTTTTCTAAGCATCTAATCACCAATCACATTTTATTATCCATACAATAATGCATAATAAGCCATTCAAAAATGTAATATGAGACTATGTGAGTGTGTGAGTACATCAGGTTATCCATCCCAAGTGGCTAGAACATCTCTACCTCAACCATGTTCTCCTCTTCGATGAGTACCTACATTCATTCGCACTCAACTCGAAATCAATAGGTTAGTTCCTCAAAACATAGCCAAAGAAAAACATTGTAAACTCATCAATAATATTTAATATTTAAATCAACTTTCCAATTCACGCAAATATAACATCATCATAATTACCTTCACACATGTGGAATTTGCTCAAAGTAAAAACAATCATAGTAAAATATTCACTAATCTAGAATAATATTATAGTCCATAAAATGAGATGTGACATCCTTCCCCACTAGGAAGAGACATTGTTCCAATGTCTTATTACAAAAACTAAAATAATAATGTATCATTCTACCACCAACAATGTATCAAGTATCACAAAACAATAACAGTAACTCAAAGTATCATAATCCATGCATGAATAAGAAATCTATGCTAAATCCTCAAATGAGGAAAAGATCTATCAATCTCCTCTGCATCCTCCCATGTGGCACTGTCCTCTGAATATTGGTCCCATTGGACCTTATATTGCTCCACCAGCACCACTCCTGGATCTTGAACCTGTAAAGCATGCCAATAAAGAATGTGTGATGCATCAGGATGATAAAGCTTAAGAAAGGACACATGAAAAACATTATGGATCCTGGCAAGTGTAGGTGGTAGAGAAAGTCTATAAGCTACAAGATTGATCACTTCCAAGACATCGAACAGTCCTACAAATTGAGGAGCAAGTTTGGACACTTTGCCAAATGAAACTAAACTCTTCTGAGGTTTGACCCTCAAAAAGACTTTGTCACCAACTGAGAACTGTCTAGGCATCCTATTTCTATCTACATAGCTCTTTTGACGATCTGAATCTTGCTTCAATTTTTCTTTGATCAATCTTATCTGATCATCCATTTCCCTTAACATATCAGGACCAATCACTATTCTGTCCTCCACCATATCCCAACTGATAGGTGTTCAACACCTATGTCCATAAAGAGCTTTGAATGGTGCCATTCCCAAAGATGCATGGTATGAATTGTTGTATGCGAACCCTACCAATGGAAGATACTCCTCCCATTTATATTTCTGATCCATACAATACATTCTAAGGTCTTCTATAACTTGATTAACTCCTTCTATCTGACCATCCATTTGAGGATGATATGCTGAAATGAAATTCAACTTTGTGCCCAAAGCTGCGTTAAGAGTTGTCCAAAATCTAGATGTCATGCTAGTGTCTCAATCTGAAATGATCGTCTCGGGCACTCCATGCAATCAAAAAATATACTGAACAAACTTCTTAGCTAAAACCAAAGAAACATCTGAAAGATTCCCTGGAATAAAATGTGCTACCTTTGTCAACTTGTCCACAACCACTAAGATGACATCATGCTGATTCTTAGACATGGGTAATCCCTGAATAAATTCCATACTTATTACTGGCCACTTATGCTTAGGAACAATGTGCGAGTACAACAATCTTGTTGGATGCACATGCTCAGCTTTGACTCGTTGGCATTCCAAACATCGAGCCACAAATTCTGTCACATCCCTCTTAAGTCTAGTCCAAAAGTATAAGAGTCTCAAACCTTCGACCATCTTGGTCACTCTTGGGTGCCCTGAATATGGTGCGTTGTGGATCTCCTCAAGCACTAACTTCCTCAACTCTCTTGAGTTAGGAATATACATCCTTCCCTAATATCTCAAAAGTCTGTCTTACTCAATCACATACCATCAAACCTATGATCTAAGGGGTCTACTTCCAAAGATTTCTTTACTCTTTCATAATGCTCATCCCCTTGAAGATTCTGAATTACTTTCTACTTCAAATTAGATCTCGTTGTAACCATGGTAACCAAATGTCTTCTTCTACTAAGAGCATATGCTACTCTATTCTCCTTTCCTTTTATATACTCAATTCCTAAGTCATACTCACTAAGGAATTCTAACCACCTTCTCTATCATGCATTAAGTTTAGGTTGAGTAAATATATACTTGAGCCCTAAATGATTTGTCTTTAACTCAAAGGGCTTACCTAGAAGATAATTCCTCCACATCTGAAGTGCATAAACTATGGCATCTAACTCAAGATCATGTGGCACATAGTTTAACTCATATTTCTTTAGCTTCCTTAACTCATATGCAACCACTTTCTCATTCTACATCAACACACCTCCTACTCCTTCTCCTGAAGCATTAGTTAAAACTGTGAAGTGACCATTAGGATCTAGTATGGTCAAGATAGGAGTAGTGAGATTTTCCTTTAGCACTTGGAAAGCTTGCTCACACCTTTTTGTCCATTCAAACTTCTTACCCTTCTTTTGTAGTGAGGTAATCAATGTTGTTATAGTTGAGAATCTTTCCACAAACTTTCTATAATAACCTGCAAGTCCCATAAAACTTTTGACTTCTGTTACATTCTAAGGTGTAGGCCATTCCATTATTGCTTTTATCTTCTTAGGATCAATTGCAATCCCTTATGTCGAGATCACATAAGAAAGACAGTGCACTTTATCTTGAAAGAATGAACACTTTGATAGTTTACCATAAAGCTTCCTCTCTCTCAAATGTTGCAAGACTATCCTCAAATGCCTTTTGTGCTCTTCCACCGATTTAGAGTATATCAATATTTTATCAAGGAAGATCAACACAAAATCATCTAAACAATCACTGAAAATGCTATTCATCAAATTCATGAAGGCTGCTGGAGCATTAGTCAACCCAAATGGTACCACTGTGAACTCGTAGTGACCATATTGAGTCCTAAAAGCTATTTTAGAGATGTCCTCATCCTTAATCCGTAATTGGTGATAGTCAGATCTAATGCCTATCTTAGAGAACACCGTAGCTCCTTTCATCTAATTGAAGAGCTCATCTATTATTGTGAGTGGGTACTTATTCTTTATAGTAGCTTTGTTAAGCATCCTATAATCAATGCATAACCTCAAAGTCCTATCCTTCTTCTTTACAAAGATAACCAGTATGCCCCATGGTGACATACTAGGTCTAATGAACCCTTGATTTAGCAACTCCTGCAATTGTGCTTTAAGCTCATACAATTTTGTAGTAGTCATCCTGTAGGGTGCCTTATATTGAGGCTCAGTCCCTAGTAGCAAATCAGTTGAGAAGTCAAATTCTCTCTTTGGTGGTAACTCTATCAACTCCATAGGGAATACATTTTAGAAATCTGTAAGGATTGGGTAGTCATTGAATACTGGTTCTTCTTTGTCAAGGTCCTTTACTTGGATGACATAAATGGCACACCCTTTCCTCTTGGCTTTCTTCAATTGCATAGCCGAGATTTGTCTAATCTCTAAAGGTCTCTTAGATCCATTAATTTCCACTTGATTTCCTAGGTCATCCAGACACTCAACAACTTTGTCTTCATAATTTACTAGATACTTATGTTCAGCTAACTAGTTGATTCCCAGAGTTACATCATAAAACCCTAAAGGTGCTACATACATATTAACTTGTGTCTAAAAACTTGGAAACTCTAGCTCATTGCATGCTAGACATGAATTTACTCTCTTTTCTACTCTATTTCCATATTGCACCATCCAAGAGTTTTCCATATGCCCAGGTCTAATAGATAACTTAGATACCACTCTAGGATCTACAAAATATTCTATGGTACCAGTATCAATCAAAATAGAAATAGGTAGTCCATAGAG
The DNA here is from genome assembly GCA_027924645.1 of Cunninghamia lanceolata. Taxonomy (NCBI): domain Eukaryota; kingdom Viridiplantae; phylum Streptophyta; class Pinopsida; order Cupressales; family Cupressaceae; genus Cunninghamia; species Cunninghamia lanceolata. The sequence goes on from BSBN01000270.1 coordinate 211,243, forward strand.
CTTACCTTGAAACTCTATAGGTGCCGCCTGAAAGTCAACTTGCAGATTGTCCATTGCGACATGAATCTGATGTTGAGGTGCTCCTTACTGATTTTTGTTTCCTCTTCCCGCCAATCTTTGGGGACATGAATTAGCATAATTCTCTCCTCCACAAACAAAACATCTACCCTCAGGTGCTCTCAACCCTTCAGTCCTTTCTCACTAGTTGTTGTTTCGGTTGTTATATCCACCTCTTTTGTTTTCTCCATGCTAGTTTCCACCATTTCCATCTAGAGAGTTATTACCTCTCTTTAAATTCCTGATCTGTCGATTGCCATTAACTTGATTGTTATTCTGATTATAATTCTATCAATAGTTCTATTGATTATTCCGAGGTCTCTTATTGGCAAACTTTACATCTCTCTGCTTACGGTAACTGGCTACTTGTTGCAACTTCTACTCTTGTTTAATTGCTTTCTCAAAAATGACATCCATAGTAAGTGGGTTATGAATGTCTACCTCTACTCCAATCTAGGGCCTTAAGCCTAATATAAACTTCTTGATCTAGAATCTCTCATATGTTTGGTATTGTGGAACATACTTAAGTAAATGTGAGAACCTCTCCCAATAATTGGTTACGGACATTCCTCCTTGTACCAAATTCTAAAAATCTGTCATCTTCTTGTCGAAGAAGAGCTATGATAACCATCTTTTCCTAAAAAGTTATAGGAAAATTTCATGTTATTTCACGAGGTAACAGTTTCTTATCTACCTTCTCATTATCCTACCATGTTGCGGCTTCACCATTCAATTGATATGATCCCCACATTGCCTTTGTGTGATTTGAAAGGTTTCAGAGCCCAAATTATTTTTCCATTTCTATGATCCATGCTTTAGCTCCATCTCCAATTGTCTTTCCATCAAATTTGGGTGGCGAGACCTTCTTGAGGTCTTTCCCCAACTCTTCTACAATCCTTACTTGATTGTTAGCATTAAATCCAACCTCAGAAACTTGGACTTCTATCTTCAGATTCCCATTCTGTACCTCAGCCCTTGGGTTTTCATTCACATTCTACTCTTTAGGATTCCCTTTCATCTCCCACTCAAGAGCATTCATCCTCGTATCTTGTTGGATCAAAAGAGAAAGAATATGATCTAATCTTCCATCTTGATCATTATTAGCATCTCCACAATTGCTTGCATTTTGACCATTACTTGTGCCACCATGGTTTCTTCTATTTTGACCACTTCCTGATCCTCCACCATGATTAGTGTTTCTAGTATTCATGATGAATAATCTGCATCAAGTTCACAACTTAGCATAATAGTCCTGAAAAGAGGCCCTAGTGTTCAACCTAGAGATCTGATACCAAATGTAAAGTACTCAAACCATCACAAAAGTAAAATGAAGTAAACAATCCATTTAAATACAACATCAAAAGTAAAATATAAATTTCATAAATATAATTCAATAAAAAGTCATTTAAATCTTACAAAATCACATGCTTAATCCAGGTGATAGCACTATAAAATAATATACAAGGTCCATTGTCTCTCATGCTATAATACATCCAATTACAAGTTACAATAAATATGTACAACAAGTGTCATAAATCAAAACACTCTCCATTCGCCATGATCCCACATGGTTCTCCTGCGAGCCGAGAGACAGGAGCATGGCTTAGGCACTCTTCCACCCAACCATGAAGTAATTACACTTCCCCAGATCCCTTCATGACACGAAGGAAACCCAACCCTGCACTAATGAAATGCAGATTGTCTCACAATAGGATGTGGCAGAGATATATATCAATAAATTTTGCTAGACAAAATATTCATCTTTTTCAATGACTGCTCATTTAGATCTAAACATTTAAAACAATAGTCACCGGTTCAATTCCTGAAAAGAGGAAAAGCCATCTCTAATAATCCACATTTGGTATCCTAGCCCAAAAGTAAGGTTCCAAAACACTCCTATATAAAAATCTACTTTTTTTTCACAACATAAGTAAGATAATAAAAATAAATAAAACAAAAAGAAAATAACAACCCATATTCACCTATAGACCATCTGTAAATTCCCTTTCCAAAGCAACAATCATGAAGACACACTTTCAATAAGCAATAAGTAGAACATCACTCATTCATTCATTTATGCAAATATAAATATAGTGTATATATTCTGGTTATAATCTTTAACTATAATTTGTTGTCTAAAAGGTTTGAAGAATATAATGTTTAACTCTTTCCAATCCAATACCAGTTTATGATTTAACAATTTCGAGAGTCTTTAAATAAGAGTTTAAGACTAGTTTCAATATTAAATAAGCATAGATGATAATCTGAAAAATACACTAACTCTGCTCTGATTCATAATCTAACTCTTTAAAGAGTTTATAAGAAGCTATAGGAATTCACACAAATCTAATACAAAATTTTAATGACTGCGACAAGAACTAATGAGGTCAAAACACAATAATAATAGATAGAAGGACAACTACATGAAATTTATATAATAAGCTACAGGGTCTTTATAAATCAGGCTACAATTTAGATTACATGAACCATTTTTAAGAGTATTAAACAAAATTAAATAGGTTACAATAGGATAAATAATTTCTATTATACAAATTGACTGAGAATGTTACATAATCAACAATAGGAATAGAAAAACAAGTCTGCGGCAGGGACTATATTAAGGTTTGTTTTCACAGACTAATAATCATTAGGCCAATTGGGAATAGAATAGATCTGATCTAGTGTTAATTAGATAAGAAGGCCATCCCCAAAATCAAATCACAGAGGACTAAAAACTAGCGATAGGGATAAATAAACAGAGACCACAGGGCATTTTTTATAAGTTTAGAAATTTGATTCTTCTGGCTATTTTCTAGCAAGCCGTCACCCTCAGCCAAGCCTCTCTAATTTAGGTCATTTTAAAAGCGCGAAGGATGATGTTGGTTGTTGAGTTGGATTTACACACCTGTAGGTCGATTGGGAGATTTAAGAGGTTGGCACCTGCAAAAACAGAGGGTCGATTTCCAATTCTAATATAGAGGTAAAAGAGGGCTGGCGATAGGAACAGATTTAAAACTAAGAAAGAGAAGGTTGTTCCAACAATACATAGACCAGAAAGAATAGTCTATTCATAGGCCAAAATAAGCAAAGCATACAATATTATTCCACCATTAATTTATTGCTAACATAACAAGTAAAATACATGGTTATTCACTTGCCAAGGGGGTCGAATCTTTGCTACTATCATTGGTCTCTCTACTCTCCTATCACTGCTTAGAACAAAATCAATGTCCTATCCTCCTTCCTTCTGCTGCTAAAAAATAGTGGTGTCTAGTATGCTTTACTACCCTTTTCTTTTATTCAAAATCCCCTTTTATTTTTGACGTCCAATATTTTTAGGTTTTTGGGCTACTTTTGATAACTGAAGTTCATTCTAGTTTGCATGAGATTTAGCTTTTCAAAGCCTCCAAAGTTAAAATAAAATAAACTTATTTATTCCCGTCGCTTGCATGACATAATTATTATTCTTTTAATTCCTTTATTTAGATTTCTAAATATAATAAGTATTATTACTATAATTTATTTATTTTCAGTATAACATAATCACTTTAAATCAAAACAAGAAGTATTTATAATAATAATAAAATTATATATATATATATATATATATATATAGTAATTTAAATATAATTGTTTTAAGTCTAATTTAGATATTGTCTTCCAAACAATAATATTTATTTATTATTTATTATTAAATAATACACATTTTAAATATAACTCAAAAGAACATTAATATTTATGACTAAATCATACATTCGAAATAGACTTATTGTAGAAATTAAAACACAATATTTTTCTAAGCATCTAACCATCAATCACATTTTATTATCCATACAATAATGCATAATAAGCCATTCAAAAATGCAATATGAGACTATGTGAGTGTGTGAGTGCATCAAGTTATCCATCCCAAACAGTTCTTGCCAAGTGGCTAGAAAATTTCTACCTCAACCATGTTCTCATTTCCGAGGAGTACCTGCATTCATTCACACTCAACTCAATATCAATAGGTGAGTTCCTGAAAACATAGCCGAAGAAAAAAATTATAAACTCATCGACAATATTTAATATTTAAATCAACTTTCCAATTCACGCAAATATAACATCATGATAATTACCTTCACACGTTGAATTTTCTCAAAATAAAAACAATTATAGTAAAATGTTCACTAATCTAGAATAATAACATAGTCCATAAAATGAGATGTGACAAACAATAACCGTCTTTGCAACATCCCATATCCATAAAATAATTAAATCAATGTTACATCAAACATTTACAAGTGACACTGAAATAAATATCTAATGTGGCTAAACACGTCTTGAAATTAAGATGCACCACAAATAAATATTTATTTTACATGAATAAAATAATATAATGTTATGCAAGGTGTACAACACCTATTTCCCAACAAAATCCACCTTGCACATTTATAGGGCATGTGTTATCAAGTCTTTGAAGCTATTAGGAATTGTTGAAGGGTGTAGGAGGAAGAGGTAATCTTTTAGGACTTCAAACTATCACTTGAAATCATCCTTTTATGCCTTTTGCTCTATTATTCAGCATTCTTCAATGCTCAAGAGCACTTGTAGATGTTTACCATACCTTAGAATGATGATCAGACCTTTTGGAAATGGTTTATTATGCTTTAGGAATGATGAGGAAGTCATTTTGATCCTACAAATTTCCACATGGTGTATTTCAACAAGGTTGCAATACTCAATGTGGCTTTCAAATTTGTTGTCATTCTCAACCATTCTTAGGTATCTTAAACCTCTTGGTTCTCTTGGTCACATGATGATGGCCCTATGGCTTTACTCCTAAGGTTTCTTTACCCTATTAATGTCTTCACCTTATCAACTTACTAAACTCTTGGAGGTCTCTATATCTCTGTAATTGATTGTTGTCAACTATACCTCCTTTCCCTCAGACCTGCATGACCTTATAGACTATCATAAATGACTTCTCTAGACTATATCTTATATGTAATTTGATCTTTCTCTTTCTTGAAATGTACTCAAAAACCACTATCACACTATTTACACCATGTTTTAACTCTCATCTTCCCTCTCATATTTGTAGCAGACCTTTAACTAACATTGATGCATGATGACTATTACTTATTGGCATTTGTCTTAGACTGATTGCAATATCCTTTGACTAGAGGTTTGAAACCCTTAGCAGGCTTAGTGTCCTTGAAGACTAATGGTGTTCACTATGTAGACCTACTCAAATCTTCTCTTATCCACTGTCACATGTTCACAACTCACTCTTTCACCATTACCACTCATCATGTTTCTCACTAACCTATGTGACTTAGATTAGCTCCTTATATACCCTTTGTTCTCATGTTCTTGATATAGTCTACAAGCCTTTAGCCTCATCCTCTGTGGCTTCATACAGTCTACACTCACAAGAGTTTGGTCCAAGTTAATCACCTCTTCCTCTCACTATTCATTCTTGGTCTATAGCTTCTCTCATTAATTCTTCTTAGAACCCCTATATATACCTTGTTCTCACTGTTCATATCTCCTAAGGCATATGAGTGAGACTAAGGTGTTATGGGTGGGTATAGGTTCTTCTCAGGCTTCTTTAGATGACTACAGATCCTTATATCTTCACTCTGCTCTCTTTTCTTATCTCATATATGTAATGTATGAAAATTGGGAATATGGTTGATTTGATGATATGCCTAGATCCTCCTTTCACTACACACATTCAAGGACCTTCAACTGAGTTGAATCACAACTTTTGTAAGAGGCTTCACCCACAAGTTGGTTGTCACTTGTAATGATAAGGAAATTTAGAATTTACTAATTAATGTATTAATTAAATGCCCAATTATGCTTAAAACCCTAATTACGTAAAATTGTAAGTAAACAAATGAATTCTGACAAATGCTCGCACATAAAGATGTTATATTTAGAGTGGATACATACTAGATTTCAAGATTTAGGATGCAAAAAAGTCAAGGGCTAAAGAGCAGGTGCCTAAGCCCAAGGTAGGAATTTCTTTTGGGATTTCTAGGAGTTGTCTACTACTGTTCACCACTATCCCAGAGGTTTTTTGCTTTAGAGATCTAGAGGGCTTCGGGGTGGGTGCCCAAGCCCTTGTAGTGCTTTCCTTCTTAGATCTAGAATCTATATAATCTATCACAGCCTTCTACAACTCCACTCTGCAAGATACAACACATGTCACCTGCAATCACAAGGAATGGGGTTGGGGGTTGTGGTGTTTAGGAGCTTGCCTCAATCAAGCCCTGGAATGACATTCAGGCCTTCCAACACCGTTGTTTGATAAAGAGTGTGTATCCCTATGGGATAGAGGCAAAAACAAATTGGTAAATGATTGATTCAACACAAATAGATATCACCTCAGAGGTGTAGCTCACATATAGATGAAAATCCTTCACATCATGAGAAGATGAAGCCAAATCTGCATAACAAACACAACAACCACATTCTACTCTACAAAAATGAATGCGCTTAATGCTCTAAAATCATCAATTCACCAAAATATCATAATCATCTTCTAGTTTACAAATGAAACCTTAAACATTCTTATATATGCATTCCCACTACAAATTTCGTAATTCAAACTTAAGATGTCGGCAACGGAACCTTTTAACGGTCACAAAACTAACATTCAAATTTGGGACCCACCTAAAATAGGGCAGGACTAGGGCACAAGTGCCCAAGCCCCTGAGTCCTATTTTAAGGCAGGGTCAAACTCAAAAATGTCTGTCAAGCCCCATTGGACATGGGTTTTAGGCCATTTTGTCTTGGGAGTAAAATCTAACATGCAAGATGAAAACAAGGGACCCAGGAGATAAACTTAGGAAGTAAAAGTCCTATGGGGACATTTTATGACATAACTTTTAGCCGCCACTTTAATGTATGTATGATCTTATGAACCATACATGCATTAAAGTGTGGTCAAAACACAACAAACATGCCAGGCACTTGAAGCTAATGCAAAACACAAAGAAGACAGTAACAAGAATGCAAGACATGGAGAAGATATTATTAAATACACGTAAAACACAATGAATACAGTGATTATTTCTTTTTCATTTTCATATATATAAATGAATGTAGATACATGGAAAGTAAAAATGCAACACACAACCCCAAAATGTAGGAGGGGCATTTCACCACACCCTTGAGACTACATATGGGGGAGAAGACACACTAAACAAATCCCAAAGTGTAGGAGGGGCATTTTGCCACACCATACAAAATCCAAAGAATAGGAGGGGCATTTCACCACACCCTTAAGACTATGCTTGGGAGAAAACACACCATACAAAGCCTGAGTGTAGGAGGGGAATTTCACCACACCCTTGAAAATACACATTGGGAAAACACACAGAAAACATGAGCATCATATAGTATGCCAAAGATATACTATACATCTAAAACATGACAAACAAGGCAATAGAAGGAACTTATTACTAAGCCCCAACCATCTCAAGCATGGTATAGGCACACATGACGGTTGGGCTTATGCCACAAGAACTACCAAAGACACGCTTAAGGGAGGATACACCAACCCCACCTACTTGAAGGACTTTTGAAATAAAAAGGATGTGAACTAACTCAAGAGATACACCATCCCCACCTCTGTAAGCACAAAAATCATACACTGCCTCCATGAGGACCCTTATGATGAGTCAGATCCTTGTCACGTACATGTAAGTGTGAAAATAAGTCCTTTGGGCAGCATGCCTCTTGACGACGTGTCCTCTCCTCTTGTTTTGTGTCATTTCTGCTTTGTTGGTTCTCCTTATTTCCTTTCTTCCCCACTTTTGACACTTTTTGCGACACTTGTCAACTTGTGTCTTCTACCTTTCGACCTTGACTGACGAAAGTGGTGACCCTGTTGTCTTTTATCCCATGGAAAAACTAAAGTTTATCTCACGTTTTGCTCCATTTTCACCCGTTTTTCTTTATGTTTGTATGATTTTTGATCCTTGATATGGAGTTAACTATTTCATGCACCCACACATGCATAATTAGCTCTATTTGATCTATAATTAACTCTCCAATCAATCTCATGTAATCTTCTAACTCCTGTTCTTCTTCAATTATAAGCTATCATTGCTTCATCACTCTCCTTCTTGTTGAGTTCACTGGGCAATCAACCTTGTTAACTCCCCAATCTATTCTTTTTAACTCATCAATCAAATGAGTTAACTCTTCAATCCAATCCCTTCTTCAAACCTATAAATATCCCCCTCCCTCAAGCACAAAGGGAGGCAAATTCATTGTGCACCAGCTCTTGCCAAGTTTTCTCTCCAACCTAGCATCCATATGCTCAATACAGGACGTAAGTGCCTTTTATTTTCTTTGTTTCAATCAAGTAGCATCACGCTGCTCAATTTTTAGCCATTGTGCTCAATTCAAAGCTCACATCAAGCTCACATAAACTTCACAAAAGCTTCTTTTTGCTTCTTCGGGTCATTTTGTCATCGAGAGAACCAACTACTGTCACAAAATGATTCGAGGTTGCCTACACAAGGATCATTGAGGGATAGTGGAGTCTTCAAATCTTCATCTATTCAAGTTCTTTTATTGCTTTCATAGTAATTAGAAAATCATCTTTCTCTTGGGAATACTAAAATTCTTTCTTTTTCCTTGATAGATTAGATCTTGCATGCTAGATTAGTCATTTTTGCATTCTTAGATCTACTTTGTTAGAAAAAGCATCTTTCCTTTTTGTTAAGATTAAATTGCATTTAAAACACCAAAAACCCAAAAACATAGATTACACATTACATTTGAAAAGACATAGGATTGCATACATATTTCTTTCATAGATTAGAAGCATTTTTCTTTCCAAAATATTCTAAAAAATACCAAAAAGATGCATTGCATGTCATTTAGTTTGCATTCATATAGAATAGACAACATTGAAAACCTTCGATTCCATCAGGAGTAAACATGTTTCAAAAGATCTCTCACAAACCCTTTCTTTCATCACAAGGTACAAGTGATGTCAAAACATAAGTCAAACCCTAGTTCAACAAACCCTAGGTCAAAACCCTAGATCTGGTTAGAGTTAGCAATCACACAACTTCCTCTATCCTAATTCACGCATGTGTTTAGGAGTGAGAGGAGAGTCAGTGAGAGCTGTCTAAGATGAGATCAAGGAGATTCATTTGCGACCATAGTAATAGACACACATTCCACCATAAGATGATCCATTTGTTCTCTAGTTGATTGAGGAAATTAGACAATTGTGACTACACAGAGCATTTCTTAGAGACATAGAGACAAGAGAAATCATCAATGAGAACAACTATTTTCCCACACAAAGGTGGAATTCAAGGAATCCAAATAGAAGAAGAGAGACTAGTGACCCTTTGGGTCATATGGTTATCTCAACCACCACAACAATTGAAAGAAACATACAATAAAACACATAACAACAAAGGCCACAGAACTTGCTGACCCCCCTTCTTGAAGTCCATCTCTCTAATGAGCCAGATCCCTGCTATGTCTCACCTCCTCTTGACTGGCTAATTCCACATGAGCGAGAGTGACGTGGCAGATTGCCCCCTGGCAAGGAGGGAAAGGGTCTGTGTGCATGCCGAGATCTGACTCGACATCCTCCAGGCAACCGAAGTCATGATTTCAAGCATACAACCTCCGCAGAGGGATTTGAATAAAAGGATATGCATGATATCCCACCTCCATAGAGGGCTTTTGAATAAAAGGATATGCACAATATCCCACCTCCGCAGAGGGCTTTTTGATTGCAATATAGATAAATATGTGCACTTGCACTGGAGATGCAACATCCTACCTCTGTAGAGGGCTTACAAACATGCTTCATTAGTACCAAAATAATCATACAACTTACCTTATATGCCCCCACCTTAAGGTGGTTGATATCATGTACCGATATAAAGCACGTTAAGGTAGAGAGAAAACACACAAGGGAACAAGAGCTTTTGCAAAGCCCATGCTCCCAAAGGTGACATGTGCTCATGATCGCCGAATGTTCCCACAAACACATCTTATCTAAGAAAAACATGAAAGCAATGCATGAAAACAAAGAAGCCAAGGCTACATAAATGGGTTTGAGTCCGAGTATAGCCACGGGGCTTATACTGTAGGCATCTTCAAATTGAGTGTAACAATAAGGTGAGACACCAAAAACAATCAAAGTGCATGGAGAAAATGTATTGTAATGATTTGTTAGCACAATTAGACAACATTTAAAATATCACACCAAGTGATTCTACTAGCCAAGCGTTGGATATATATATCAACCCCATCTTCATATATGGACTAGGTCCATTTTTTATTTGCTTGCTGAAGGGACATGTGTTCTATATCAGTATATGTTTGTTTTCGTCATCCTCTGACTAGATAGAATCATTAGAAGGTAAACAATAAAATGAGAGAGGAGAACAAGTGCCTTAGGAATAATCATGTAGGAAGATGCGCCCAGGTCATCAATCATAACACTATGCACCTAAGACACAACACACAAAAATAAAAATAGAGGAGAAGCAAGATAGAAGAATGGTCATAATAGAGGCAATCTCCCAGTATCCTTAACCTTACAAGAGAATCAGGGGTCATCCAAGGAGGCCTAAACAACACATAACACATTACGGGGGGAACACAACACAAGAGGGGAGGTCACATAAATGAGAAAATAATGCTATGACGTAGGTGACCACAAGGGTTAGAAATACTTATCTATTGTACAACTGAACTGGTGGTTTTCAAAAAGCAAATCATCATCTTCCCAATCTTGAATGCGAGAGGAAAGAGGTACATAAGGTACAAGAGCCCAACATTTGTCATTATTCTTAATCTCTTTCTCTTTAAATTTTTCATTGTTTTGTTCAATGTTAGATGGTGGAATGTTTTCTTGTTGAGGTACATTTTGTTGGGAAAAAGATTGTCTTCTCTTCCTCCTTTCTCTTGCTTGTGGGCGTCTTCTTGTCTTATTGCTTATGTCTTCAAAAGTAGTTTCATGTTTCTCCTTAGGTTTTCTTATCTTAGAGGAGGAAGCTTGCTCAAATCTAATTTGTCTTGATGAAGTGCTTTGTTTTCCATGAGTCACTCCCAATCCTTGTAAGGATAATGGAGGAGGAACCTCAACATAGAGTCCTTTACCTTTATCTCTAGGAAGTTCTTCTAATGCGGGTTGTTCTTCATTTATTGCTTGTTGAATAGAAGGTTCAACCACTCTGGATAGAAGTTTTTCTTTGTATCATCTATATGCTAAGAAAGATTGGTCTCTTCCTGGTTCAGGGTCTCTATCAGTTTTTGGCCAAAAGTAATCAAGAGTGAAATTCTTTTCCATAACCATGGGCTGCCATGTATTACGACGAATAGTATGCACTTGTCTATGTAAAGGGAATTTTATGCATTTGTGAATTGTTGAGAGGACAACCTTCATAGCCTTAGGCCATGGATGTCCTATTTTTATGTGGAAGAGGTTAGATGAAGGGATGAAATCAAATAATTGATTGACGGATTTATCATATACCATAACTAATAAGGATATCTTCCCAAAGGTAGGAATGAAAGCTCCAGTATGTGTCTTAATCATTAAATCTAAAAGTTCATAAGAGTCTTGTATCAACTCATGAGAGAGAAGAAATTATTTCGTAGCCACATTTGTCATGCAATTAGGATCTATAAGTGTACCATGCACCACGATTTCTATTACACTCACGATGATGTAGAGATGCCCTTCAATATCACTCATTGTCTTATCATAAGGTGTAAATGTTATTTCAGGTTCATGAGTTTTTCTTTTCAAATAAGGCCTAGGAGGGAACCTATCATTGTTTTTATGATGAGAAGCCATGTATGTTTGTTTTCAAATGGATGCAATATCTGAATTTAAAAGAATTTGATATATATGCAATGGAATAAATGTAAAACTATGTATATTTATGACCTAAAATGCTTGATTTTTTCACTTTTTTCAATGCAAATGCCTAAAAGATGAAGTGTTGTAAGGAAATTGATAAGGGATAGTGAATTAAAATCCTTATTATCAGTTAAATAATGCAGAAATATATTTCACAACACAATTATCATGCAAATCTAGATGAAGGATGAGTCAAAATCTAGTGAAAATGAATGAATTTTAAACCCTAATTGTGAAATTAAATCATGAAACTATGCAAAATGATGTATGAATGAAATCTAATCAGATTTAAGATGTGAAATAGCTCAGCTCAGATCTGAAAATGATGTCACAAGTTCTACAATGCTCAATGCAAGTGCAATTTTAAGGAAAGATGATTGAATATGCTAGTTTTTGTTGAAATTGACTATGTAAATGCAAAATGTAAGATGTAAATGAAAAAACACCATATGATGAAACACTACAATCTGAAATTAGACCTTAAAGAGTGTTTATAAGAGTAGTAAAATTTGAAACAATATTTTAACCACAAACCCTAGCATTTGGAAAAACTAGGTTATATGAAAAATGCACAATTTCAAGCAAAATCTAACAATTTAAGCATGAAAATGCAATGCAAATGATTATAGAATGATGTACTATTGTAATTTGTATCAAATCTAATGTCAAAATCAGATATTAGATGAAATTAAATTAAATTAATACAAACTATGCAAAAATGCAAGCCTAGGATGCCAATTTTTTTTTTCAAAATTTTTAAATTTTTTTGTAAATTTTCAAATGTAATAAGATGAAAATGAAATGAATGAATGTAAATTTGAAGTACAACACTCAACAAGGTGAAAAATTCAATTAAAACATGGCTTCACCAAAATGTAATGTATGAAAAATGGGAATAGGGTTGATTTGATGATATGCCTAGATCCTCCTTTCACTACACACATTCAAGGAACTTTAACCAAGTTGAATAAAAAATTTTGCAAGAGGATTCACCTATAGGTTGGTTGTCACTTGTAATGATAGAGAAAATTTGAATTTAGTGATTAATGTATTAATTAAATGCCCAATTATGCTAAAAAGCCTAATTACGCAAAATCGTAAGTAAACAGATGAATTCTGACAAATGCTCTCACACAGAAATGCTATATTCAGAGTGGATACATACCAAATTTTGAGATTTAGGATGCAGAAAATTTAAGGGCTAAAGAGTAGGTGTCCAAGCCCAAGGTAGGAATTTCTTCGGGGATTTTCAGGAGTTGTCTGCTACTGTTCACCATTGTCCCGGAGGTTTTCTACTTTAGAAATCTGGAGGGATTCAGGGCAGGTGCCCAAGTCCTTGCAGTGATTTCCTTCTTAGATCCAGAATCTATACACTCTATCACAACCTTCTACAACTCCACTTGTCACCTGTAATCACAAGGAATGGGGTTGGGAGTTGTGGTGTTTAGGAGCTTGCCTCAGTCAAGCCCTGAAATGGCATTCAAGCCTTCCAACACTGTTGATCGATAAAGAGTACATATCCCTGTGGGATAGAGGTAAAAACAAATTAATAAATGATTGATTCAACACAAATAGATATCACCTCAGAGATGTAGCTTGCATATAGATGAAAATCCTTCACATCATGAGAAGATGAAGCCAAATCTACATAATAAACACAACAACCATAATCTACTCTACAAAAATGAATGCCTTCAATGCTCTAAAATCATAAGTTCACCAAAATATCATAATAATCTTCTAGTTTACAAATGAAACCCTAAACATGCTTATATATGCATTCCCACTATAAATTTCGTAATTCAAACATAAGGTGTCGGCAACAGAACCTTTTAACGGTCACAAAACTGACATTCAAATTTATGACCCACCTAAAATAGAGCAGGAATAGGGCGCAAGTGCCCAAACCCCTAGGTCCTATTTTAAGGCAAGGTCAAACTCAACAATGTCTCTCAAGCCCCATTTGACATGGGTTTTAGGCCATTTTGTCTCGAGATTAAAATCTAACATGCAAGATGAAGAATAAGGGACCTGGGAGCTAAACTTAGGAGGTAAAAATCCTAGGGGGACATTTTATGACATAACAATATCAAGCCAACAAAACATTCTCTATCCACTGTAGGGTTTCCTTTCTTTGTGAATACTCCTTAAAGGCATGAAACTATGCTCTTGACACTTGTCGTTGCAACTAGCTCTGATTACTATTACAAGGCCATTTTGACTATCTAAGGGTCCTTAAATTTATGAAAATATTGTTGTGGGCTTGTTTTAATGGTCTTAAAACATCTTAGCCCAATGCTATTATATTTGCAAACCTTTTGGACTTGATTAAATGGTGTCATGGCCTATGAAATTGCCCTTACAAACCTCACATGACTTTTTATTTAATATCTGTCTTGCATCCTCAAATCTATAGTAGACTTTTGATCTTGGTTCTTGATGCTTGGTAACTACACTTGCATGCTTTATAGAGATCTAAAACCTTTGGCAGACCTTGTGCCTCTCTACCAGTGTCCCTGAGGGTTATTGTAGGTCACTATCTCTTGCTTTCCTTATATTATTTCTCTTATGCTCTCTACTCCCTTATAAGACCATTTTGGTTGTCCCCTCTTTGTGACCTAGTTGAACCTTGTGAATGCATGTAAAATCCAACCATTATGAAGAGGGATAGACCTTCAAAGAGATCTACAATGTGAATAAGACATGTACCACCATTGAGTGAAGGCATACCACTATGAAGAAGAGAATAGAACTATGGAATATGATCCTTGACTATCCTCAATGACTGAGAATGAATGGACAATGATATTATAAACCTTTGACCCTGGAATATCATTGTGACATGTATAAGATCTTAGAAGCCTTCAATGTAGTATCAACCACTTTCCTATGCAAACCTATCTTCATTGTTGATCTCACTTTCTCCTTCTTCAAAACAACATATACCCCATCAAACCATATGTAGGTTTATGACTGAGATAGAGGTTAAAGGTCACTGTATAGACCTTCTATGATAGTAGCACAACCTTGTGTTTATCATGAATTCTTCCTAAGACTGTAGAAAAATTTCTTGAACACTGGTTTTCCTTCCCATATAATGATTTGACCTCTTGAGAATAGGACTCAATGACTATGGCAAATTATCTTTGATGACTGAGGTGGACTCTAAACCAAACATACATTTCACTATTTGAAGAGTTAAAAATACAAGTGTAAAGCCTCTATCCTGTGAAGTATATCCTGTTGATAACTGAGAGGGGGGGTGAATCAGTTATCCTAATTATTTAACTTTCTGTGCTTTCTTAACAGTTATTGCAACATCAGATTCTATAAGCAAGCATAATCATGAAATGTAAATAACACCAATACACATGACACAATGATTTTGACGTAGAAACCCTGTTAAGGGAAAAAACCATGGGGTGATTAACCCAATATATTATTATCTGTTAGAAGAATAGAAGATACAAAATGGCACTTGCCAATTAGGGCTTACTGCCCAAGCACACTGCTCTCAAGAGGCTTACTGCCTACAAAAGACTTACTGTCTACAAGAAGAAAACTTGAACTGATGAAGAGCATCCACACATGCTGAAGTTTAGTTCCGGTTTAAGCTCAATAGACTGATCTGCAACACTTCATTCTGACTCTCCTTGAGTGCTACTATCTTCTTACATTTTGAACCTATTTTTCTGCCTTTTATATATTCTTCTCCTTTTATTCACACTTAGACACCCACAACACACCCTTCACATATAAATCCATCTTGTATATATATCCGCACAAGTGATTTCAACACTTTTCTAGTCGGCATCCGGAATAGTCAATATTATCTCAAACTTTGGTCTGTCAGCTGAATCCTTGCATACCAAGTAATGTGGATCAAAGATATGCTTTTAGAAGTCTTCAATCATGTCAACCAATCATGAATGATACCTTAGGAACCTTTATCACCATCAACATCTCATCCGGAATAACTTCTGATGCTCTACCTGTCAGTTCTTCCTCTGTCTGTTCTACTGAACCAGACCCCAATACTTGAATACTTATATCTCTTTATTCTTTTATCACTGGAGGTTCAATTTCTGGAATCTATCAGTCAAGGTACTCCTCTTGACTTTACCAAATCTGTACTTCACTGAAATACTTCCTCTGAGAGATCCGGACCTGACTGTCGAACCTTTCCACATACTCTATTCTTGCTTACCAGACCACACCACTCTTCAATCTGACTTCCGGTTATGGAAGATGAGAGAGGATCAAAATTCTTTGATAGATTTTTTAGTTTGTCCTCCTATTCTTTTACTTTCTTCTCAATGTCCAATGTTACTTTGGACCATGATAAACAAAATTTCTACATTTCTCCACCATCTTTAAGAGCATTTTCTAAGCTCTTTATCCCGATACTCATATTTCTTCTATCATTTGATATTAAACTTAGTACTTCAGAGAATCTTTTATCCAAAACTCTTTCCAGACCTTTTCCTCAGCTGATTTCTCTAAGGACTCAAAATGAGTGCTAACTGAACTAACAAGAGATTTAAGATTACCTGATGAGGAGGCTGAGGGATCCTTTTGAAAAGATGGCATGATCTTTTCTAAAACGCCAGATGTAGCTTCTATTAGCTCACAGTCTTCCATGTGAGACTTCAGAAGTTTTTCTTTTGCCTTTGCATTGGCAAATGAAGCTATCTTCATTGTTTGAACCGGGGAGAGAGAGTCAAAGTTAACTAGACCTTGAAGTAACTCCGGTTCATCAATCTCCAACATTTCTTTTGTCAAGAAGTCTTTGACAGTTTCTGCAGTGTCTCTTGCCAGAGACAGAGATTTCTTTTCTTCTGCACGGTCACTTATGTTCTTCTCAGCTTGACTTTCTTCTCTTCCTTTCGCTTCTTCTTCTTTCTCCTCTATTCTTTCTTCTCCTTTAGATCTGGAGACTGTAGGGGAAACTGGAGGAGAGATATTTGTTTATGCATGAGCCACCTCTTCCAGAGTAGAGGATTTTAAGCCCTTGTCTTTACCTTCACCGGAGTCCATTACTTCTTCTATCATTGCCTCAGTAGATTCTTTTTCAACTCTTGAAGTCGAGGGATCAATACCCAAGTCCTCTATAATAGGAATGTTGAATCTTGAGTATGCCTTCCGCAGAATTTCTTTTGTTTCTTTTGCCACTTTATCAGTCTCTCCAAGCATGAGCTGATTCATTCTAGTCTTACTCCGGAACTCATCCTTGCAATCTTTGAAGATCATATCCATTTATTTTGGAGTAATTGAAGGGTAGAGCTGAATAGCTATCTATTCTCTGATTTCTAAGTCCTTTGCCTTAGCATTTTCTTTTCTCATTTCAAGTTCCTTTTCCAAACTTTTAGGAATTAGAGAAATTATTTCAATCAAGGCTTTATTGTATATGTTCAAGTACTTAACTGTGGTTTCCTCCAAGATTTTTCTATCTGCATCATTATATGCATCATAGAACTCTATTATTGGTTGCAGGTTTCTATCCATAGTAACAGCTTTGACTACATCATCTGGGGACAGAGTGGGCTTTTCAACAAATTCTTCTTCCTCTGCATGGATACTTTCTTTTTCTTCTTCATCTTCTTGATTTCTTCATCAGATTCTGTCTCTTCTTCATCATCCTTCTGACTAACATAAGACCTTGTGGCCTTTGTTTTAGTTCTTTTCTCTCCTCTGCCAAATGATTTTGCTTCTGGTTTTGATGTCCTTGAGCTTTTAGCAGTGGCAGGTTCAGATCTCTTTGATGATCTTGTCCGGGTGGAAGATTTTACCAGAGCACTTTCCTTACTTCCCTTGTCTACCTCTTTCTTCTCCTCCTCAGCCCTTTCCATCTTTTCCCTATTGGCATCAAGTGCCTCCTTTGAGATGCCTAAGCCTCCTTTGAGATGCCTAAGCCTTTGGTGACTTCTTCAACTTCTTTTCTCACTTTCCTCTTTATTTTCAGTTGTCTAAGTTCCACATGGATCTTTACACTCAACTCTTCAAAGGTTCCAAATCTTTCTGCCTTGGGATCTTTGGGCTGACTTAGCATGTGCTGAATATGCAGCTCCATAATTTTCTCATCCACTTCATACCCCATTGGCATGATCCAGACTATCCTTGGCTCCACAGCCTCCATTGGGCACTGATCAATTTCTACCATGAAATAAACTGTATCCTTATACTTTTCAACTAGAGATTTAGGAATTCTCTCCCTTGCTTGCATCATGTTCTGAAAGTTCTTAAAGTGCCCCCAGAGTGCTGTATTCTATGCCTTGGCATCACCAAGCCCATGTATATAATCTCTAATTTGAAAGGCTACTGGTCTATCATTCTGCCATACCCAGCCACTGGATTTGGGAAGCTCATTTATGTAATAGAAGAAAAGACAGAGTATCAAACCACCATATTTGAAGGAGTTCTTCTTATCCTTCTTTATCTTATGTAGATTCTCCAAGAGTTGGTTTAGAAGGAGTTCACAAGATCATAGTCTACATTCTTCCTCAACATTTCATAAGCAGTATGTATAGCAGTTGCAGAAACTGAATTCTCCCTGCTGGAGTGATATATCTTATATCCAATTATCATTGATGCAAACTTGATATCCGGATCTGTGATATCCTCAATAGCCATAGCTCTTTTATCAAACTTTGATCCAGTAGCCTCACTGACAATTTGGTTTTTGACAGATTTGAGTGTAGGCATTTCACCGGTTGAGTGTAACCCTATTATAGCCCTAATGGCATCCTTAGTGATCTTAAATGGCCTTTTTAACCACATGAAGTTGTCATGCATGTTGCTCAAGATATACCGGACCCATTCATCTTCCGAAAAATAGGGGAAATGAATGCACTGTGCAAAATGTTTATCCCGGACAACTCTATATTGAGTTTTGAGTTCAAATGAGTCATCTATCAAATGCTTGTGATAGATATCAACCAGGTTGGATTCCCCAAATTCTTCGATGTTTGCATGAATATATGCCCTAACATCTTCTACATGCAGAACTCCATGTGAAATACTTGAAAAGGTGCCTAGGGGATCAACTTCTAGGGATTTATATGGATGTTTCTTGAACTTAGGTCGTGGCCTCTCAGTGATCTTTACAACATTCAGTGTATCCATTTTCAAAAAGACTTTCAGAGAAATATTCAATAACGGAAAGTACCTTTTGCACGTGTAAGGTTCGTGAAAAGATTCGGATTGATTCACTGGATGAATCGACTTCTGTAGAAGACCTTTGATGGGCTTCAGGAGATTTGATGCAGAGCTCTTCTTTTGCTTCTTCTCTAATGCAGAATGACCAAGTGTTTGACAGGAAGAACCCTTATATTACTCCACAAACCCTAATACCAAGTTGCAATAAATGCTCGACCTAAGTCATTCTAGTTTATTTGGATGACTTGAAGAATCGGATCAATCTTGATCTGAACATCTTGCGGATCTCCCAAATCTTAAGCATAGTTTATTTGATGTTTTTCTTATGAACCCTTTAATCCAGAACTCTCCTTGTATCAGTCCGGCACCAATTGACTGGTTGGGGGAAAAATGGTTTTCTTTGTGTCTCCCCCTGAACTAGAGCTCACTTTTTAATTTCTGGAAGGAATATCAGCACCAGAGTTTGGTGCGGATCCATCCCTTACATTCTCTATACTTTTCTTCACCCAAATCTTGTTCATCTCACTTTGAACTTCATCCGCATTCACTTTTTGTTTTCCCTTATCTTGATTCTGATTATGATGTACCAAACCTCTTTTGTCCTGATTCTTGCTTCTACAGAATTTTGCAATATGACCGGATCTATTGCAAATTTGGCAAATAACATTTCTTTGCATATTTGATTGATATCCTCTTGATCTACATTGATTCACCATATGACCCATTCTATTGCATGCAAAGCATCTACCATTGAATGAATTGTTCATTTGCATATTTCTGCATTCATGAGATTTGTGACCATACCTTTTGCAGTTGAAACACTGTCCGGAGAAGGATGTATTAGTCTGATTCATTCTCTTTCTGCACTGATTAGCTTTATGACCAAAGTTATTGCAGTTGTGGCAGTATCCATTGAAGGATGGATATCTTTGATTATTAGGCTGCCTTACCGGAGGTCTTCTAGGCCTGTTCCTTAGATTTTCTGATCTAAAATTCTTCTGACCGGATCTGGAGCTTTCACCTTTTTCATACCCCAGGCCACACTTGTCATCTACCCTCTTTTGGTTTTCAAGGAGAACTTCAAGTTGAGCAGAGCTTATCTTGAATTTCTCTTTGTATTCATTTGCTGTTTGAAGATCCATTTTGAGAGATACAATTTGATCCTCAAGTTTTTCTTCATTATCTTTAGCATCTTCAAGATTAGATTCAAGATGTCTGATTATTCTATCCATCTTGTGGTAGTCTTCTGATTTTTCTTTGAGAGATTGTCTTAGATCATCTTCAGTTTTTCTTTTCTCTTCAATCTCTTGGGTAAACTTTATAACTCCTGATTCCATTTCATGTCTTACCATAATGATTTCTTTTGATAACTTTTCACATAACTTGGTTTTCTCCTTCAGATCTCCATTTGTATCATTGGCTTCACTTTGTCTTGCCAGTTGCTGAAGTAGCTCCTTTCTCTTTTTCATAGAGAGACTCAGCTTCTCTTTTAATTCATTTATGAAATCATCAGCCTATTTGAGTCTTTCCTTCAATTCATTGATTTTAGAATTTGACTGCTCAAGATCATCTAGGGCAGACTTAAGTTGCTCCTTCATACCATATGCATCCATTTGAATTCCTAGATCTTCCTCAAGCTGTTAGGCTCTGTTTGGAGGAACTTGGCTCTGATACCAATTGTTGATAACTGAGAGGGGGGGTGAATCAGTTATCTTAATTATTTAACTTTCTGTGCTTTCTTAACAGTTATTGCAACATCAGATTCTATAAGCAAGCATAATCATGAAATGTAAATAACACCAATACACATGACACAATGATTTTGATGTGGAAACCCTGTTAAGGGAAAAAACCACGGGGTGATTAACCCAAGATATTATTATCTGTTAGAAGAATAGAAGATACAAAATGGCACTTGCCAATTAGGGCTTACTGCCCAAGCACACTGCTCTCAAGAGGCTTACTGCCTACAAAAGACTTACTGTCTACAAGAAGAAAACTTGAACTGATGAAAAGCATCCACACATGCTGAAGTTCAGTTCCGGTTTAAGCTCAATAGACTGATCTACAACACTTCATTCTGACTCTCCTTGAGTGCTGCTGTCCTCTTACATTCTGAACCTATTTTTCTACCTTTTATATATTCTTCTCCTTTTATTTGCACTTAGACACCCACAACACACCCTTCACATCTAAATCCATCTTGTATATATATCCACACAAGTGATTTCAACACTTTTCTAGTCGGCATCCGGAATAGTCAATATTATCTCAAACTTTGGTCTGTCGGCTGAATCCATGCATACCAAGTAATGCGGATCAAGGATATGCTTGTAGAAGTCTTCAATCATGTCGGCCAATCATGAATGATACCTTAGGAACCTTTATCACCATCAACATCTCATATGGAATAACTTCTGATGCTCTGCCTGTCAGTTCTTCCTCTGTCTGTTCTACTGAACCGGACCCCAATACTTGAATGCTTATATCTCTTTATTCTTTTATCATCGGAGGCTCAATTTCTGGAATCTATCAATCAAGGTACTCCTCTTGACATTACCAAATCCATACTTCACTTAAATACTTCCTCTGAGAGATCCGGACCTGACTGTCGAACCTTTCCACATACTCTGTTCTTGCTTACCAAACCACACCATTCTTCAATCTAACTTCCGGTATAGACCCACCATGTCCTGCGGATGTGTGGGAAGAACTTTGTTGCCATCAATGACAACAATCATGAAGCTCCAATGTCTCTCTTGCCAACATATCCCTCTATGTACACTATGAAAGCTTCAATGTAGCAGAACCTTCATTGTCATCTCACTAGCACACCTCTGAACCTCTGTTCAATCTTCTCAAAACTCTGTGACAAGCCTATGATTGTAGTAGACCATTGTGGCTTTAGAATGAATTGAAAATGATATTTTAGACCTTTTGATAGTATTGTATACCTCCTTGTAAGCTAGTGATTGTGGTAGGCCTCATACCTTGCAAAGATGATGACACCTCCAAATATGTAAGAAAATCTTGTGTGAATGGTGACAAATCTAGGAAACTCTTCAACAACTTGCACTTGATCCTTAGCAGTCTCATGATGACTTGGAGTTTTTCATGATGCCCCCACTGGTTTTTATGGCTCCTGAGATACAATAATATGGATTTTACACTCTTGAACACATTGTGTCTCATGCTTTCAACTGGTTTCCATGGCTTCACAGGCTTCATACACCTGGTACACACTCTTCATGCATTAAGACACCTACAGATATTAGTAAAAACCCTAAAACAACTCAAAAATTAAAAGACTCGACTTTCTTCTCAAACAAAATGGTCCCTCCAACCATGTACATGATTTTTAGAAAATTTAAGATCATATTTGATCCTTTTGACACTAAATATATCTTAACAAGGTGATGGAGGAGCATTTGGGTTCACTGGCAATCCTGTGTCACCAAAAATATGTTTTATTTTATAAGTTGTTTGGCTTTGTTTTCTTTGCAGCGTTGGTTTTGTATTTCAGGAGCAAATTTAGATTTATTTAGCCAAGTTCAGGACATCATCTTGTTAAAGACCCATTCGGGTATCTCCAATTTCATTTTGGTGAAGATTGGGTAAAAATTGGCTAAGTTGGAGCCAGTCAGAGAATTCCCCAGTTTGTGAACTATTCAGTTCGCCAACGACTTAGTTCTCTTTACCTCATATTGCTGATAAATCTTTAAGGTTTGAAGTCATAGCCTCTATAGTTCATTGATTTGGACAATCACCAACAAGCTTTGGTGTTTTGTGATTGCTTTCTTCTTCAAAAAGAATCTCAAGTAAAGTCTTCTTTAATATCAGCAAACTTTGAAGTTTCAAAACTTTGTCTTTTGCTGACAACTTCTTGTGTCAGAAAATCACCAGACTACGAACCCTTAAGTTTGTCGATGATCTATTTCCCTAACAATTTGACAAAAGACTTCAAGGTTGGTTTTGAAGTTGGCCGATAGCAGGAAAGGTATAAGTATCGGCTAGTTCATTGTTTCCAAACTTTGCCAATATGCTAGCAAGAGTATCAACAAAGCCTGTGTAATTTCATGACAAGTAAACTTTGCTGATAAGGGGGGATCGATGGTTAAAAGCTTTATATCAATGAATCTTTTTGTTTGTGGACTAACTAATTCATCGATAGCCTATGATGGTGAACTTGTCATTTTTTCCAATAGGAAAGTTCATTGTTCCTTAAGTTCACCAATGGATTATTTTGGCAATGATAGCTTGGGGAAGGAAGGCAAAGGGTAAGTTTGTGATGTTGGAACATTGCTAATAATTTCTCCATAGTGATGTGTCAGATAAAGTTGAGTTTCAAAACTTGAACGAATGCCATTAGAGAGCTCTGTGGTTCATAGACAAGGCATTTTACCGATGGCTATCTTAGAGCTTGAAATGTGTAAATTACTGAATGTATATAGTGGGGGCTGATATGCGCCAACAAGGATGTTTAAGATGGTGATTTAGTTCTGTAACTACTTATATGTGTAATGTAGGAAAACAAGGGAAGATGGGATTGATAGATGATTTAGTTAGATCCTCATTTAATTACACATTCAAGGACATTTAACCAAGTTGAATCATAACTTCTACAAGAGGATTCATCTACAAGTTGGTTGTCACTTGTAATGATAGGGAAATTTGGAAATTAATGATTATTGTGTTAATTTAAGCCCAATTATGCTCAAAACCCTAATTATTACAAAATCATAAATAAACAAATGAATTTCGACAAATGCTCGCACACAGAGATAGTAGAAGAAGATTAGCTTTATACTAGATTTTGTAGTTTGAAATTCAAAAATATCGAGGATGAAGGGACTCCCACCAAAGTCCAATGTAGTATTTTTATCAGGGTTTTTCAAACCTTTTCTGATGCTGATTATCATTGTTCTGTTAATTTCTGGCTTTACAAACTTGGAGAACATAGGGACTAGCACCCTTGTCCTGTTTCTACTCTTTTCTGCTCTTTCCTGTAGATCTGATATCCTTACACTCTGCAACACTCCTCTACAACTCCACTCCATAGAATACAACACCTGTGACCCGCAATCACAAGAGAGGGGTTGGGGTTTGTGGTGTTTAGGAGCTTACCTTGGTCAAGCCCCAGAATGGCATTCAAGCCTTCCAACACCATTGTTAGATAGAGAATGTGTATCCTTGCAGGACAGAGGTAAAAACAAATTGATAAATGATTAATTGAAGCACAAATAGATATCACCTCAGAGGTGTAGCTCTCACATAGATGAAGATCCTTCACAACATGAGAAGATGAATCCAAATCTGTAATAAAAAACACAACAACAATATTCTGCTCTGCAACATAATGAATGCCTTGAATGCTCTAAAATCATAAGTTCACCAAAATCTCATAATCATCTTCTAGTTTACAAATGAAACCCTAAATATGCTTATATATGTGTTCCTACTACAAATTTCATAATTCAAACTTAAGATGTTAGCAAGGGACACTTTAATGGTCACTTTATTGACATTCAAATTTGGGACCCTACCAAAATAAGGTAGGACAAGGCAATGAGCGCCCTTATCCCAGGACCTACTTTAGGTCAAGGTTTAGGCTCAATAATGTCCCTCAAGCCCCATTTGACATGGGTTTCAGGCCATTTTGTCTTGGGAGTTAATTCTAAGATGCATGATGAAAAACAAGTGACCTGGGAGCTAAACTTAGGAGGTAAAAGTCCTAGGGAGACATTTTACGAGATAAAAATATATTTGGTGGTGTTAGGTCTCAAAAATGTAGGTTGTTAACCCTAAGAGGATGCCAATCTCTCTAAATGCTTTTGGCTAACGAAACAGGGTTGATTTGATTAAAACCCCCTTCTCTTTAGGTTCTGCCAGACCTAGGCAGGTGTACCTTGATAGCTGAAGCATATTTGTATAACCTTAGTGATCTACTCACAGTGGCATATAGATGTGAGATAGATATAAGGATGAAAGTTATTCCTAATGCTAATTTTTGCATTTTGAGAGTGTAAATTAGGTTTCTATTAAATGATGTTTTGAAGTGAGTATGACCAGTGCTTGAATCTACTTTGGGCAACAGAGTCAAGATGTGCAGGATAGATGTGTCCTCCCTCTTAGATTAACTCAAATTATTTGGCACTTTTCAAATGTTTATACCTTGTATAAATGTGCAAGGTTGTAGGCCACCAGGCTCTTCTTACCAAATCCCAATGATATTTTCCTAGGTTACTGTGATCAATTGAAAGGATTTTAATTCTAAAAGGAATTAAACCAATTAAGATGATCCATTCAAAGGATTTTAATTCCGGGCAGAAACCAGTAAACTAAAATCACTTAAGAGGACTTAAATCAACTTCTCTTAGAAACCAATCAAACAGATCACACGAGTGTAGCAAATGTGCCTTGATAAATTAAACACATCCTTGATATATTCAATTTAAATAACAAAGGAAAACCACTTTGGAGATAGCACAAATAACACATATGAATAAATATTAACAATTAATTGAACACCAGAAAGATTGGACACTAGATAAAAATATTCCTTCTCCATTCAATTTGCTTCAAAAGATTTTATAATTCATATTGAAAGTTTTCATTTTCTATTTGTTCCTAATCTACTAATTGCTGCTTGCTCTAATTTATTCTTGTTTCTGATGATTTTTATCTCCTATTTATATTTTACAAATTTAGGGTTATGACCCTTCATCCATTCCATCTAGTGCGGCTCTTCATTTAATTAATTATTTTCTGTAGATAGAATAATTAATTAACTCAACTTGTCTTCGCATTCCTATGAAAAAATAAAGTATTTCCCAATGCTTTAATCTTTATTCCATTTCTCAATTATATTCACCTGTGTATGTCTTCACCTTTATTTGGCAAAAATATTCAATTGGGGGAAAATGATTACCCCCTCTTTATCTTCTTGGTGAAAATGTTTTACCGGCCTTCATATGCAAAAATATCCATTTGGTAAAATAATTACTCATCTGGTTTGCAAATATTTGCTTGGCTTTTTTTTTACCCATGACATATTTCCTCCTTGCATTTTGATCTTTCTTTTAAATCTATTTCTCACTTCCATGAAATATTTCATGTGCTTCACATTTTAATTTTCCTTAATGTTTGATTAAATCTTTCTCACCTTCATTTCACTTCTACGTGAAATCCGTTTACCTGAGTATTTTACTGGCAACCACCTCCTGATGCAATCCTTTTATGAAAGGGTGAATTTTACATTATATTTCACTATGGTCGCATTTTATTTTAAATTTTTATTTGCACTATGGCAATGTTCATTTGAAATTTCTTTCTTGCCAATATTTATAATTTTTTCATTACTCCATTATTCCTTGGATAGATTTTTGCTTTGCAATGCCTTTAGGAATTTCAAAGAGACTAGGAATTCACTCTCTTTGATAACCCAAAGCCTTTTATCATCTTGATTTTTGCTTTGATATTCTTTATCCCTTTTGATAACTCTATGTATCCATTTTTTATATTACTTCATCAATACCTCCAACTATATAAAATGACTGTTCGGAAAGATTATCATATTTGTCATTCTTGCAGTGACCAAGGATGAAGGACATGTCAGTGAAGGTGTTAGCAGGCCATTATTTCTAAAGAAATTTGCCCCACACAAGCCAGGCCTCTTGTACCTTCCCCTGCTTCATCAAAGAAAATTTCTTCACTATTTACAATTTTATGGGTCCATCTCATCTTTTTGGGACATCAGAGGGACTCCATTTTACTCACTTCGACATCCTGATATTCATTTTGTATTTCAGCACTATGCCAATTTTAGGGTTTGTGCCTAGGTTTTGTTCCAAGCTCCTTCACTACATCTTTTAACATTATATGCTTCATTTCTTACCCCTATGCTCACATCAAGTAAAAAAGCAAGCATCTGATGCACTCGTCTAATCATAGTGCACCCTTCTATAGTTGTGAATGGCTTGATCTCCATTCCCATCTTCAACATCACCAAACTGGGTGTAATTAAATCACAATAGCTAGATACCTTTGGGTAGCATCACTCTTTTGAAGTACCTATTTTCACGCAGTGAATACATTATGACTAATGCAATCTTAAGCTCATCACCCATGTCAAACTCATAAGCATACATCAATAGATATATCAATGCATTCTCTATTGTTATCTCTACCTTCATCCTACTCCTCACAGTTCCTCTAGTTACTAGTACCACATGTTCGGCATCACTAGCTATCGAAATGTGTTTCCTACATGGGTAGTTCGGGTTTGGGTATGCCCCACTCATAACATACATGAATCCTGAGTGTGCATTTTTGTGTGGCATCGATGAAAACACATAAATCACTCTCACTCTAGAGTGGGCATTGATCAAGTTTCTCAAATTATACTGAGTATGCTCAATTAACTCCTCATACTTAACCACACCTCCATTCTCTGGCAAATCGAAGAATAACAAGAAACCTTTAATGAGTCTAGTCAATTTACTCTGGCAACCCATTCCCATAGCAAATGTCCTCTTCATTATATTCACATCATCATCTCCTATCTTTTTCAAATATGCTGGTGGTAACCTAATTAATTCAACCAATTTTTGTAGATGTTTTATACTATTATCATTAATAATATTCTCCAATTCTGGTATTACTTGAGTTCTTCGTCCCCCACCAATAATCATGTAGCATATCATAAAAAACATTAGATGACAGTAAATTCACGGCTCCTTTATACATGTTCTGTAGGTAGTTTCACACACTTGCAATAATGTTAGCATCAAATGTTAACTCCTCTCTAGTGCCAATAGTTATGATAACCACATTTGATATGAGTAGTTCCTACATGGAGACCTTTCAACAACCTTTTCAATCTAGATTACGTTGAATCATTATTAGAGTCATTTTTGGACAATGTGGCATTTAAATCTCAAAGATCCATTCTTAGGGCATTTCCAGTGTGCCCCAATTTATGTGCAATGAAGATGTTATCCAACGGGGAACACAATCATCTGCAAATATATACAGTTGGTTCTCATCTCGCTGATACTTTATGTAATGAAAGGATTCTTCAATGTCTCCAACATAAATCCGATCACCATATGTGTGAATGGATACAATCTTATTAGGAAAAAGCTTCTTCTCACATCTCTAAAGTAATTTCCTTTTGCCCAAATCATAGATTTTCAGTACCTACCCGATTTCGACCAATAGGTGACCTTGGAATTGACATAATGCCAATAGTACTCCATCAACTGATGTTTTATGCTGAAGAGAAGAATAACCTTAGGTGTATATTGAGTGTCCCATTTGATTGGCTCCATCATATTCAAAATTTAGGTGTCTTCTTGGCCTTATAACTTCATAATTGTGTGAAGCATGTTGGGTCCCCTTGTGGGCCTGGGTAAAAAGATTTTTCATTTTGAAACAATTTTTCTATCTTGAATTGTCCTGACACTACATCAATATGCTTCTAAGATGAAAAAATGAATTGGGTAATCATCAAAGTCCACTTTCAGGCATTTTGTATCGTGAACAAAATAGGCCAAGTAACCTCCAGAATTGTCCTGGAAAACTAGTCAAACCGTCTCCTAAAGTCACAAAAATTCATAGGCATATAGACATTTGAACCAAGAATTTAGTGCAACAAACAGTTCCGTGAAACACATTTTGAGGTGCAAGATATAATCATTCAAAGTGGCTCACTTAGCCTTTTCTGGAACTGCATCTGTCAAAACCTAATTAGGGCTCACCAACTTGCCATTTTGAAAAATCATCAGATCTCTTCCTAGGAAACTACAACTGGGGGAATTAGTTCATTTAGGGTCCATGAGCATGAGTGCAAGAGTATTTTTCACCAGTCATCTTTCTTCACCAAATATTTAGGGTCAAAGTTGATCTCTCTAGAAATGCAACTGTGAAATCAAGGTAAACTGCATTTGCTTTTGATTTTGAAAAATACCAAATGAGATGTTGGGGTTTTGAAAATTGGCATGAAAGTACACTAGCATGTGGACAATATAAAACACCAATTTTTTCATCATGAAAATCATCCAGCTACTAGATATTGACCTCCAAAGTTGACCTCTTGGGCAGATTTCACACTGCGCAGACATCAAAGCTTACCAGAACCCTCCAACTTGATGCTTGAAAGCCTAGTCAAATCTGATCATGAGAGGCTGAAATTAAAAATGCACACTCACATATGGTAAATAAACATATTTTAAAAGTGGTTTGGCATAGGAGTGAACAAGTCTCAAGCTGTGAATTTTCAAAGTGGGCTCCTTGTTGGGATAAGGTGCCATTAACCTTCTAAATCCCAATATTGTATTTATTCCATTTATTATTTGTAATTTGTAATTACCCATAAGGGATGTACAAGTTTCATTGGCAGTGTTAAAAACTATTTACTATCCATGGTAATTACAGAGTTACTGCATGGTAAGTCCTAGAGTTACCGGTGGTAGTTACGGGATGTCATTTACTATGGTAAATGGTAATTGGTCAAAGTGGGGTGCACATGTGGAGGAATAATCTATTTTTTAGTGTTATGATGCACGTCATAGATGTTGTAAGGTGTAAGAGATTCTATGACAACTGTAAGTTGTCATAAAAATCTATGACACTAATAATATCATATGACGCATCATAAGATGTTGTAAGTGGCTATTTTTTGCCCCAAGTCGTTCAAACTTGCATGGGAATATTTTTCCAGGTGTAGGATGCATGTATGACAACATTTATGACCCCATAAGAGCCTATTCTTGGCTATGGACGCCCAATGTAGTATTGTTGACTCTTGACAAGTGTTATGGGCTTGCAAGAAGTCATTTAATGTCTTGAGGTTGTGTAAATTCTATTTAAACCATAGCATAGTAGATGAGATGAATATAATAGTTTACAGGTACCTAGATTTTGCCGGAGTGAAGGTTGGAGGACAGAGGAAGTGAATGTATTTGTAATCTCCTTTTGTGAAGATAATACAACTTGGCCTCTTTTCTTGGTGGATTTTTTTTTACCCGAAATGGTTTTCTCCATGTTAAACACTTGTGTTATGTGCTTCATTCTACTTCTGGTATATTTATGTATTGTGGTTTTATGTTTTGTTACAATCTCCATTAATAACACATAGTTAAAGTTTGCTGAAATTTATTCAAATCAGATTTCCATTGAAGTAGTGTTACTTTCATTTCTAACATTTGGTATCAGAGCCTAGCCATCTTTGACTCTTGGGTGGTAGTGTGGAAGCTATAGCTGCAGTGGGAGATTTGGTTGTATTTGGTTTACAGATCTTGTGTTGTTATTATGGCTACATCCACCATTGCATCAACCTCTTGATTAGACATTGAGAAGTTCAACATAACAGGGTATGAGTTGTGGAAGCTAAAAATGAAAGATTTATTGGAAGAAAGAAACCAATGGTTGGCTATCCAAAAAGAGAAGAAACCTGACGATGTCTCTCAAGATGAGTGGGATAGACTAGATAAGAAGGCACGGGGAACCATCTGGTTGTGTCTTTCAGACTCTATCCTATTGAATGTCACAAAGGAAGAGACTGCATACAAATTGTGGAAATGGTTGGGTGAGATCTATCAAGCCAAGAGTATCAAAAATAAACTTTATTTAAAAAGAAAATTGTTTTCCATGAAAATGCGAGAAGGTGAATCAGTTGCAGAGCATTTAAATTCTTTTAATTTGTTAGTGAGTCAACTTGATTCAGTAGATGTTGAGGTTAGTGAGGAAGATAAATGTATCTTACTTCTATGTTCTTTACCTGAGTCTTGGGAGAATGTTATCCTTTCTATCACTGCTAACCTTGCGGATTCAAAGTTGGATGCTCTTGTTTCAGTGCTACTGTCACAGGAATTGAGGAAGAAGAGTTCTGATAGTTCAAGGGATGCTCTCAGTGTTAGGGGAAGGTCTAAGGAAAGAGGACCTAAGGGAGATCAGAAAGGGGCTAAGGATAAGTCCAAGGGCCGGTCTAAGACTCCTGGTAAAAAGAACAGAGTTAAGTGTTGGAACTGCAGTAAAAGGGGACATGTGAAGGAGTGCAGAAATCCCAAGAAATAGTGGGAGAGTGCTTCAGATAAGTCCTCGAATGCAAGTGAAGAAGTTTTACTTTTTGCATGTAATCTTGTTTCTAATGATCACTGGTTGATTGACTCAAGATGCTCATTTCATATGACCCCGCATAAGGAATGGTTCTCCTCATATGAAGAATATGATGGAGGTAATATCTACCTTGGTGACAACTCTACATATCTGATTGTCGAGAAAGAAAAGGTATTGTTGTGTTTCAGTGATGGGAGGATTAAAACCCTCCCTGGTGTTTTGCATGTTCCTGGATTAGCTAGAAATCTAATTTCAATTTTGAAGTTGAATGATTTGGGAATGCATGTGACATTTGACAAGCATGGCTGCAGATTGGTGAGAGAGAACTTGGTGGTAGCGAAAGGGAAGAGATTCGGGAACTTGTTTAAGCTTGAAGCCACTACAGTTTGTAATACCTCCTATGTATCTGAAGCCACTACTGAAAATACATGTATTTTGTGGCACCGTAGATTGGGCCACACAAGCAATAATGTACTGAAAACTATTAAGAATAAAAATTTGTTGGACGGTTTCTCTTATTCTGATGAGCACTTTGATTTCTGTGAGCATTGTGTGTTTGGTAAACAAAATAGAAAATCATTTCCTTCAGGAAGCAATAGAGCAAAAAAGAGTTTAGAAATTATTCATATGGTTGTGTTTGGACCTGTGGATAATGAATCTATTGGAAAAATTTCATTATTTTGTAACCTTCATTGATAATGTATCTAGATTTACATGGATTTATTTTATGAAGCATAAATATGAAGTTTTCACTAAGTTTAAGGAATTCAAAGTCTTAGTAGAGAACCAATCAGGTTTAAAGATAAAAATATTAAGATCTGACAATGGAGGGGAATATTGCTCTAAGGAATTTGATGAGTTTTGCAAGCATGCAGGTGTAATCAGACAAAAGATAACTCTATATACACCACAACAGAATGATGTTGCAGAAAGGATGAACCAAACAATTATGGAAAGGGCCAGAATTATGCTTAGTGATGCACAGTTGGATAAATGGTTTTGGGTAGAGGCTTTTTGTACTGCTTGCTACTTGATAAATAGATCTCCTTGTAAGGCTCTTGATTCGACACCTTATGAAGTGTGGACAGGTAAGAAACCTTCTGTTTCACATTTAAGGGTTTTTGGTTGTGAGGTTTTTGTTCATGTGTCTAAGGAAAAGTGATCTAAGTTGGATCCAAAGGCTGAAAAGTGTACATTCATTGGATATGGTGATAATGTGAAAGGTTATAAGCTTTGGAATCCACTAACCTGCAAGATTATCTTTTCTAGAGATGTAATTTTTAGGGAACTTAGAGCTATTTCTGAACTTGAGTAGCCAAAAGAAAAAGATGAAAAGGTAAAGAGAGTGCACTTTGAGTTAGAGCATAAAGATGCACCTCAGGAAGAATAGAATGATGGATTAGGGGGTGAAGAAGAAGAAGATTCAAGTAGTTCTGATGAAGATGAATCTATTGTGACAGAAGAAGTTGGTACAGATGATCATGCAGAAGAACAAGTAGAGTCTCTTACTCCACCCTTGAGGAGATCCACAAGACAACGGAATCTAGTTGACAAGTATAGCCCACCATATTTCCATTGTGTATATGCTTTATTGAGTACTAACGATGAACCTAGATCCTGCAGGGAAGCTATTTCTGTAGATGATAATGAGTCTTGGCAGCTAGCCATGTAGGAGGAGATGATGGCTTTAGACTCTAATAACACTTGGGATCTTGTTTGTTTGCCCAAAGGAAGAAAGGCCATAGGATGTAAGTGGGTCTTCAAGAAGAAGTTTGGAGCAGATGAGTCATTGGAAAAGTACAAGGCTAGACTGGTAGCCAAGGGCTACTCCCAGAGAGAGGGAGTTGATTTTGGTGAGATATTCTCTCTTGTTGCTAAATTAACTTCTATTAGATTTCTGTTATCCATTGCTACAGCTTATGATTGGGAGATTGAGCAAATGGATGTTAAGACTGCGTTCTTGCATGGAGATCTTGAAGAAGAAATTTATATGCAACAACCTACAAGTTTTGAGGTAAAAGGAAAAGAACATTGGGTTTGCAGGTTAAAGAGGTCTCTTTATGGTCTGAAACAGTCCCCCAGAATGTGGTATCAAAAGTTTGATTCATTTGTTTTGAAATTGGGTTTTGTTAGAAGCGAGGAGGATTATTGTGTTTACATTTATTGTGTTGATGATTCTATACTAGTTATTGCTTTGTATGTTGATGACATGTTGTTTTTCAACAGTACTAAGGGTATGGTCAGTGAGCTTAAAGCCCAACTTTTAGGTGCATTTGAGATGAAGGATCTTGGTGCTGCAAGGTATATTTTGGGAATGGAGATTAAGAGAGACAGAATTAACAAAAAGCTTTGGTTGTCACAAAGTAAGTATGTGAATACTATTTTGCAGAGGTTTAGTTTGAAGGATTGTAACCCAATTAGAGTTCCTTTACCCATTAGTACTAAGCTTTCATTAGATATGTGTCCAAAGACTGAGGATGATCTTGAGGATATGTCTAATGTGTCATATGCTAGTGTTGTAGGGAGTTTGATGTATGCAATGGTTTGCACTAGACTAGATATTGCCCAAGCAGTGGGAGTTTTGAGAAGATTTATGTCTAACCCTTGTAGATAGCATTGGAACTATGTGAAGAGGGTGTTTAAATATCTTGCAGGTACTCCTAATCATTGTTTAGTTTATTCTGGTATTGATAGTGCTGATAAATCTTTGGACATACAGGGTTTTGTTGATGCAGATTGGGCAAGTCACTTGGATAGTCGAAGGTCCACTAGTGGCTATGTGTTTACTCTGTTTGGAGGTGCAGTGAGTTGGATGAGTAAGAGGCAGCCCACAGTTGCTTTGTCCACCACAAAAGAAGAGTATATGGCTGCAACTCATGTCTCTAAGGGGGCAGTTTGCTTGAGGAGATTGTGTAGAGGTATTGGTTTTGATTGCAGGAATATTCAGATTGGTTGTGATAGCCAGAGTGCTATTTGTTTGGCTAAGAATCCCATGTATCATGCTCGAACTAAGCATGTTGATGTTCAGTATCACTTTGTTTGAGAGTTGGTTGCAAATGGAGAGATTGAGTTGAAGAAGATAGACACTCAAGAGAATGTTGCAGATTCATTGACCAAGCCTGTGAGCACAAAAAAGTTCGTGTGGTGTAGAGGGGCCATGGACCTTGTTTCTAGTACCTAATTATTTTTTATTTTGATTTTCTATGGGTTGATTTACAATGTATAATGTCAAGTGGGAGAATGTTGGGATAAGGTCCCATTAACCTTGTAAATTCCAATATTGTATTTATTCCATTTATTATTTGTAATTTGTAATTACCCATAAGGGATGTACAAGTTTCACTGGCAATGGTAAAAATTATTTACTGTCCATGGTAATGATGGGGTTACTACACGGTAAGTCCCGGAGTTACCGACGGTAGTTATGGGATGTAATTTACTATGGTAAATGGTAATTGGTCAAAGTGGGGTGCACATGTGGAGGAATAATCTATTTTTTAGTGTTATGACGCACGTCATAGATGCTGTAAGAAGGTGTAAGAGATTCTATGACAACTGTAAGTTGTCATAAGAATCTATGACACTAATAATAGCATATGATGCATCATAAGATGCTATAAGTGGCTATTTTTTGGCCCCAAGTCATTCAAGCTTGCATGGGAATATTTTTCCAAGTGTAGGATGCATGTATGACAACATTTATGACCCTGTAAGAGCCTCTTCTTGGCTATGGACGCCCAAGGCTATATTGTTGACTCTTGACAAGTGTTATGGGCTTGTAAGAAGTCATTTAATGTCTTGAGGTTGTGTAAATCCTATATAAACCATAGCATAGTAGATGAGATGAATATAACAATTTATAGGTACCCAGGTTCTGCCAGAGTGAAGGTTGGAGGACATAGGAAGTGAATGTATTTGTAATCTCCTTTTGTGAAGATAATACAAATTGGCCTCTTTTCTTGGTGGAGTTTTTTACCCGAAAGAGTTTTCTCCATGTTAAACACTTGTGTTATGTGCTTCATTCTGCTTCTTGTATATTTATGTATTGTGGTTTTATGTTTTGTTACAATCTCCATTAATAACACACAGTTAAAGTTTGCTGAAATTTATTCAAATCAGATTTCCATTGAAGTAGTGTTGCTTTCATTTCTAACACTCTTGAGATGGATTTTGTAAGTGTATTTTTGAGTGCTGAAATGGATTTTTTCATCATAGGTTCCAATAGTGGCTCTTGCTTGGGGATGTATGCCCCTTGCGGGTATAGCAAGATCCCAAATCTCTAGGAAGTAGACTGAGTACCTACTCCATTGGACAATAGAGTCCAAATGTTACTTCTACCCTAAACTGATATGGTTTGAAAAGCCACATCATAGCTTGTGGCATGAGGCCACCAAAAATAGAAAAGTTATATTTTCCCCTATCATATATCTCATTCTGATATGATTCCATCAAACTCCACTTGAAGAAATTTATTAAATCCTTATTCTAGTCACTGTAATGTATCATGGAACGATCTTCCAGCTAAACTGAAAACTAAAAAATTTTATAATCCACCACATAGCTGAGCTCATTAGTTTTGATTTCATCATAAGTTTGCATGAAAAATCTAAAATTATCATATGGCCATAGATGCAAACTAAGCAGGCAACTTTTGGGTGTGTGTATGGAGCAAAATAGTCATAACCATCTATGTTATTGATTCCATCATCTGAATACCTCTCACATGAGTCTAAGAAATCTGCCATATCCACATCTTTTGAGACAATCAAATCTGAAATACTTTCCATCTCTTTTATATCACTTATTGGGAGTGACACTGATTTCTGATGCACATTTGAATCAACCAATGTTGAACATTCATCATCCACAATATGTGAATCAACATTATTTTCATATGAGCCCAAAATCTCTAATTCTAATTTACATGTCTCTTCTTAAACATGGATACACCTAAATTCTTGATTAAATTCAAGAAATCCTCCACTATTGTGAGAACTATACTTGACATCACATAAATCTTCATTAGGATCAACATCATAGTAGTACTTGAAATCATTAGATATGACAATTTCATCAGTGTATTTGTTTCCCTCACAGTTTGATGCATTATTATCTTGTTTAGTTGGGGAAGGAAAGATGGATAGGGAATATTATCTTTGTCAAAGTTAAAGTGAATTAGGCACAGAAGCTCATGACCATTTTTATGTACATGCCTTTGATATTATATGGTTAATAAATTTGAAATTTGCTCACTACTGAGTGAACATGCTTCTTCATCCACCAGATCTGTTGTCTCTTTCTCATGATTGCAATACTCGTGATTGCAATACTCATGATTGTCAAGAAATAAAAAATTAGATGCATTTATTTTACAGTCATTTGCTTCACAAGTTGATACATCCTCCTGATTGTCTGAAAATGCTTCATCCCCTTCATAGAATGGATTTGAATATACATGAAATTCCTATTCTGGCATGTCTTGGAAATATGTCATTTGTTTTTCTTCTATTATTTGATCATTCAATGGGTTTGAAAAAAAAATTAAAACCATTTCCAGGTGTACCAATTTCTTCTTCATCAATTATGTCACTGTGGTACTCGACTACGATTGGATGTATTATTTGTTCACTATCAGGCAGACTTGCTTCTTCGCTTACTTCATTGCTAGCTAATACATTATTTAGGCATTGTGTCTTCAGTAGTAACCTTAATATTGCAATCTTGATGCAATATTTATCCCAGGTGGAGAATTGGACTTTTAAAACTTATTCCTCATTTAAATCTAAAATATCATCACTAAAAATTTCACTTGCACATGTCTCATCTACTGACTGCATTGTTAGATTAGTCTCTTCATATTCGCCACTGATATCATTATTAGATTCACCATGAATAGCATCCTCATACCTTTTCTTATCTATGATATCAATCAATTTACCCACTTGGTCTAGAGTAACTAACTTTAATGATTCAGGCCAATAAATTAACGTAGGCTCATATGCTAACATGAATGTTTTAATGCATAAGGATTCATCAAGTCTGAGATTAAAAGGTATCTGCATATAGATATCCACCATTATGTTAAACAAAGCCCATCCAAATTCTCCTTCATGTCTCCTTAGGTCAAAAAATGCATCTAAGGGGGGTATGTGATACTTTTTTATACTAGAACCTTGTCCCCTTTCTTGAAGATGCAAATACTCATCCTCTTTTAGAGACTGGTATATACTGTGATTTATTTGAAGCAAGTTTGGCTTTCAACTCTTACAGTTCCTGAATCACTTTTTTTTCTTCCTTTAACAAATCAAGCCTCCTTTCTTCTTCTGACATATTTATTTTGACTGTAAATAATATTGTCACAAGATATCTTTGTATTTTTCATTGAATTCCTTTTCAAAGTTGCCACCTCTTGTCAAAAGAGGAATGATTTTATCTTTCTAGGTCCTTCTTTCCAACAGAGTTAGAATTCAAAACTTCAATGACTCTATAATGAGATGGTCTTTAACTAAGATTTTGAATTACTCCCTAGCAGAGTCACCAATTCTGTTAAGTCTCAAAAATGTAGGTTGTTAACCCTAAGAGGATGCCAAGTTCTCTTAATACTTTTGGCTAACGAAACAAGGTTGATTTGATTAAAGACTCCCTTCTCTTTAGGTTCTACTAGACCTAGGCAGGTGTACCTTGATAACTAAAGCAGATTTGTATAACGTTAGTGATCTACTCACAGTGGCATATAGATGTGAGACAGATATGATGGTAAAATTTATTCCTAATGCTAATGTTTGCAGTTTGAGAGTGTAAATTAGGTTTCTATTAAATGATGTTTTGAAGTGAGCATGACCATTACTTGTATCTACTTTGGGCAATGGAGTCAGGATGTGTAGGATAGATGTGTCCTCCCTCTTGGCTTAACTCAAATTATTTGGCACTTTTTAAATGTTTATATCTTGTATAAACGTGCAAGGTTGTAAGTCACCATGCTCTTCTTACCAAATCCCAATGATATTTTCCTAGGTTATTGTGATCAATTGAAAGGATTTTAATTCTAATAGAAAGGAAACTAATTAAGATGATCTGTTCAAAGGATTTTAATTCTAGGTGGAAACCAGTAAACTGAAATCACGTAAGAGGACTTGAATCAACTTCTCTCAGAAACCAAGCAAACAGATCACACAAGTGTAGCAAATGTGCCCTGATAAATTAAACACAACCTTGATTATATTCAATTTAAATAACAAAGGAAAACTACTCTGGAGACAAAACAGATAACACATATGAATGAATATTAACAAATAATTGAACACTAGAAAGGTTGGACACTAGATAAAAATATTCCTTCTCCATTCAATTTGCTTCAAAAGATTTTATAATTCATATTGGAAGTCTTCATTTTCTATTTGTTCCTAACCTACTAATTGCTGCTTGCTCTGATTTATTCTCATTTCTGATGATTTCGATCTCCTATTTATATTTTGCAAATTTAGGGTTGTGATCATCCATTCCATCTGGTGCAACTCTTCATTTAATTAATTATTTTCCATAGATAGAATAATTAATTAACTCAACTTGTCTCCACATTCCCGTGAAAAAATAAAGTATTTCCCAATACTTTAATCTTTATTCCATTTCTCGATTATATTCACCTGTGTATGTCTTCACCTTTATTTGGCAAAAAAATTCATTTGGGTGAAAATGATTACCTCCTCTTTACTTGCTCCGTGAAAATGTTTTACCGGCCTTCATATGCAAAATATCCATTTGGTAAAATAATTACTCATCTAATTTACAAATATTTGCTTGGCTTTTTTTTACCCATGAAATATTTCCTCCTTGCATTTTGATCTTTCTTTTAAATCTATTTCTCACTTCCATGAAATATTTCATCTACTTCACATTTTAATTTTCCTTAATGTTTGATTAAATATTTCTCACCTTCATTTCACTTCTGCATGAAATCCGTTTACTCGAGTATTTTACTGGCAACCACCTCCTAATGCAATCCTTTTATGAAAGGGGTGAATTTTACATTATATTTCACTATGGTCACATTTTATTTTAAATTTTTATTTGCACTATTGCAATGTTCATTTGAAATTTCTTTCACGCCAATATTTACTTTTCCTTTGATAATGTTTATAATTTTTTCATTACTCCATTATTCCTTGGATAGATTTTTTCTTTGCAATGCCTTTAGGAATTTCAAAGAGACTAATTAGGAATTCACTCTCTCCAATATCCTGAAGCCTTTTATAATCTTGATTTTATCTCTCCACTCAGTGATGCTTTACCGATATTCTTTATGCCTTTTGATAACTCTATGTATCCATTTTTTATATTACTTCATCAATACCTCCGACTATATAAAATGATTATTCAGAAAGATTATCATATTTGTCATTCTTGCAGTGATTGAGGATGAAGGACGTGTTAGTGAAGGTGTTAGCAAACCATTGTTTTTGAAGAAACTTTCCCCACACAAGTCGGGCCTCTTGTACCTTCCCCTACTTCATTAGAGAAAATTTCTCTGCTATTTACAATTTTATGGACCCATCTCATCTTTTTGGGATATCAGCGGGACTCCATTTTACTCACTTTGATATCTTGATATTCATTTTGTATTTCAGCACTATGCCAATTTTAGGGTTTGTGCCTAGGTTTTGTTCCAAGCTCCTTCGCTACATCTTTTAACATTATATGCTTCATTCCTTACCCCTATGATCACATCAAGTAGAAAGCAAAAATCTGATGTACTCATCCGATCATAGTGCACCCTTCTATAGTTGCGAATGGATTGATCTCCATTCCCATCTTCAATGTCACCAAACTAGGTGCAATCAAATCACAATAGCTAGATACCTTTGGGTAGCATCACTCTTTTGAAGTACCTATTTTCATGCAGTGCACACGCTATGACTAATGCAATCTTAAGCTCATCACCCATGCCAAACTCATAAGCATACGTCAATAGAGATATCCACACCTTCTCTACTATTATCTCTACCTTCATCCTATTCCTCACAATTCCTCTAGTTACTAGTACCACATGTTCGGCATCACTAGCTAACAAAATGTGCTTCCTACATGGGTAGTTCAGGTTTGGGTATGCCCCACTCATAGGATACACAAATCTTGAGTGTGCATTACTATGTGTCAGCGATGAATACACACAACTCACTGTCACTCTAGAGTGGGCATTGGTTAAGATTCTCAAATTATACTCAGTATGCTCAATTAACTCCTCATACTTAACCACACCTCCATTCTTTGGAAAATCAAAGAATAACAATAAACTTTTAACGAGTCTAGTCAGTTTACTCTGGTATCCCATTCCCATAGCAAACATCCTCTTCATTATATTTACATCATTATCTCATGTCTTTTTCAAATATGCTAGTGGTAACCCAGTTAATTCATCCAATTTTTGTTGATGTTTAATACTATTATCACGAATAATATTCTCCAATTTTGGCATTACTTGAGTTCTTCATCCCCCACCAATAATCATGTAGCATATCCTAAAAACATCAGTTGATAGTACATTCACGACTCCTTTATACATGTTCTGCAAGTAGTTGCACACACTCGTAATAATGTTAGCATCGAACGTTAACTCCTCTCTAGTGCCAATCGTTATGATAACCACGTTTGATATGAGTAGTTTCTACATGGAGACCTTTCAACAACCTTTTCAATTTGGATCACGTTGAATCACTAGAGTCATTTCTAGACAATATGGCATTTAAATCTCAAAAATCCATTCTTAAGGCATTGCCAGTGTGTCCCAATTTATGTACAATGAAGATGTTATAAACAAGGAATACAATCATCTGCAAATATATACAACTGATTCTCATCTCGCTGATACTTTATGTAATGAAAGGACTCTTGATTATTGTCTCCAACATAAATCCAATCATCATATGTGTGAATGGATACAATCGTATTAGGAAAAAGCTTATTCTCACATCTCCAAAGTAATTTCCTTTTGCCCAAATCATAGATTTTCAGTACCTAACTGATTTCAACCAATAGGCGACCTTGGAATTGACATAATGCCAATAGTACTCCATCAATTGGTGTTTTATGTAGAAGAGAGGAATAATTTTAGGTGTATATTAAGTGTCCCATTTGATTGGCTTCATCATATTCAAAATTTAGGTGTCTTCTTGGCCTTATAACTTCATAATTGTGTGAAGCTTGTTGGGTCCCCTTATGGGCCCGGGTAAAAAAAAATCATTTTGAAACAAGTTTTCTATCTTGAATTGTCCTGACACAACATCAATATGCTTTTGAGATGAAAAAATGAACTGGGTAATCATCAGAATCCACTTTCAAGCATTTTGTATTGTGAGCAA
Source organism: Cunninghamia lanceolata (assembly GCA_027924645.1). Taxonomy (NCBI): domain Eukaryota; kingdom Viridiplantae; phylum Streptophyta; class Pinopsida; order Cupressales; family Cupressaceae; genus Cunninghamia; species Cunninghamia lanceolata. The sequence continues at coordinate 252,829 of BSBN01000270.1, forward strand.
AACAAGCCAAGTAGCCTCCGGAATCGTCCTCGAAAACTAGTCAAACCATCTCTTGAAATCACAAAAATTCATAGGCATGTGACATTTGAACCAAGAATTTAGTGCAACAAATGGTTTGGAAAAAAACATTTTGAAGCATAAGATATAGTCATTCAAAGTGGCACACTCAGCCTTTTCTGAAACTGCATCTATCAAAACCTAATTAGGGCTCACCAACTTACCATTTTGAAAAATATCAGATTTCTTCTTGGGAAACTGTAGCTGGGGGAATTATTTCATTTAGGATCCATGAGCATGTGTGAAAGAGGAGTTTTCACTAGTCATCTTTCTTCACCAAATATTTAGGGTCAAATTTGACCTATGTGGAAATGCAACTGTGAAATGGGGTTTTGAAAACCAACATGAAATTATAATAGCATATCGACAATCTAAAACACCAATTTGTTCATCATGAAAATCATCCAAATGCTAGATATTGACCTCCAAAGTTGACCTCCCAGGCAGATTTCACACTGCGCAGACAACAAACCTTACCAGAACCCTCCAACTTGATGCTTGAAAACCTAGTCAAATCTGATCACGAGAGGCTGAAATCGAATATGCACAATCACATATGGTAAATAAACATGTTTACAAAGTGGTTTGGCACAGGAGTGAATAGGTCTCAAGCTGTGAATTTTCAAAGTGGGCTCCTGAGATGGATTTTGTAAGTGTATTTTTGAGTGCTGAAATTGATTTTTTCATCATAAGACCTTCAAATTTTGCAAAAAATTGAAGTTTCCAACAGGTGGTTCATTTTCTATTCTAGTATTTCATTCAGTTCCTTAATTGAATGATAAAGGTCTTCTTTTCCTGGAACAGTATAAATACCATCATTTGGTCTTGATTAGGGGTTCGATTTGATTTTCTTGGTGAATGTAGAAGCTACAGAGCACTCTGTAAAGAGGTGGATGTTTTGATTTTGAAGCATGATTGTAGAACTTGAATTTGTACTCATGTAATTCATTATTGCTGCTAAATAAATAATACAAATTGTTGTGGGTGTGGTGTTGTCTTTTGTGTTTATTTTGTTTTGCTACTTAATTCTATAGTCTAATAAGACCCTTAAATTTAGACCTGCACCAAGTGGTATCATAGCAAGTTTCCTGAGGAGACTGTGGACATGTCAAAGAAGAGATTCTAATATTTTTTTTGTGGCTAGAGGATAGTGTGTGTAGACCTGCAACTGCTGAGAATCTGAAGAAGACATGGCACAGAGAGGACATGGTAGAAGAGGGCCACCAGGAGATATTTCAAGTGTAGAAATTTTGAGAGGAATAACCACATTATTAGATGCTATAGAAATGGCACAACACAGAGGAGTACATGTTGAAGATGTTAGTGAGGATGAAGAAGAAGTTGATGATAGAGAGGATGATGTGAATGAAGGAGACGAACTAGAAAGGAGGTTTTGGAGGGCAACATCGAAAATAAATAGTAAGCCTCGTTTAGATCCTCCCAATTACAATGGTATTTTAAATTTAGAAGAACTAATCAACTGGATATCAGAGATGGAGAAATATTTTGACTTTGAATTGATTGAAGATCCTAATAAATTGAAGTTTTCCTGCACGAAGTTGAAGGGTCATGCTTCCCTATGGTGGGAATGTGTTCAGACAAAAAGACAAAGAAAGGGAAAGGAGAAAATTCAAACTTGGAAAGAATGTTAACTAAGTTGAAGGCCAAGTTTCTGCCTACAGACTATCAAATTAGTTTGTTCAAGAAGTTGCAAAATTTGAAGCAGAAGGATAACAATGTACAAGAATATTCTGAAGAATTCTATAGATTGAATATTCAGGCTAGTGATGTTGATGCTAAGAAGGTTTCTAGATACATCAATGGATTGAACTACTCCATTCAAGATGAATTAAACATGGTGTGAATCACCAGTATGGAGGAAGCATACCAATATGCTTTGAAGGCTAAAGATAAGCTTGCCAAAAAGAAAAATAATTCTAGAGGTAGGGGTAAATTTTCACATGGAAGAGGCTAGTCTAGTGGTGGAAGAGGATACCAAAATAAACAAGGAGAGGCCAATTAATTACAAGCAAATACTCATGAAAGTAAATGTAGAAGAGATTCATCAAGAGGAAGGGGTGACTATTTTAGAGGCAGAGGATCTTTTGGAAGAGGCCGAGGAAGAGGATTCAGTGGCACTTGTTTTTAGTGTGGAAAAATTAGACATAGGGTGTCTAAGTGCCCTCAGATCTACCAGAGTATTGGAAAAGGAAAAGAGGCAAGAGTGAATGTGGAAAAAGAAGAATATGGAAGCATGGCTTCGCCAAAGTGTGGAGAAAATCTTGAGGATGGAGAATCCTTGATGTTGAGGAGGATTTTATTAAATCTAGAGAAGGAGAAATTTGAACCTATTCAAAGGAGAAATTAATTTCTAACCAAATGTAAGGTAGGTGGTAAATGTTGTAAGTTGATGGTAGATAATGTAAGTACAAACAATATTGTGTCTGAAGAAATGGTTAATAAACTGAAGTTGAAGTGGTTGAAGCATCCCGACCCTTATAAAGTTTCTTTGTTGCAAAAGGAGCATCAATTGGTGGTAAGTGAGAAATGTTTAGTTAATTTTCAAATTGGTAGTTATAAGGATGAAATTCTATGTGATATAATGCCAATGGATGCATGCCATATTTTTCTGGGTAGACCATGGTAGTTTGATAGACAAGTTGTTCATGAAGGTAGAACAAATACATATAGGATAATGAAGGATGGGAAAGAGTAAACTTTGAACCCTATGAAGGAGAAGGAAGATGGAGTAGAAAGTAATCCTAGAGTTTGTTTGATTTCTGGGAAGAAATTCTTACAAGAATTGAAGAAAGGAGTGTCATCTTTTTCTTTTATTCCCAAACCTAAAATGGTGATGACAATAGAAAAATAAGAAGAGCTACCCATAGAAATTCAAGAGATGGTGGAAGAATATTTAGATATAATAATGAAGGAGTTGCCGGATTGATTGCCACATGTGAGGAATATTATTCATTGTATGGATTTGATACCCGGTGCGAGTTTACCAAACAAGGCACCGTATAGGATGACACCTATGGAGAATGAGGAGATAAATAGGCAAGTTCAAGAATTGTTGGATAAGGGGCTGATCAGGGAAAGTCTGAGTCTATGTGCTATACCAACAATGCTGACACTAAAGAAGGATGTAGAATGACGAATGTGTATAGATTTGAGTGTCATTAACAAAATAACAATCAAATATTGATTCCCATTGCCATTGATGGATGATATGATGGATTACCTCAGTGGGGAAATATTTTTCAAAGATTGATTTGAAAAGTGGATATCATCAAATTAGAATCAGAGAAGGGGATGAGTGGAAGACTCCCTTCAAAACAAAAGATGGATTGTATGAATGGTTGGTGATGCCTTTTGGGTTGACAAATGCTCTCAACACTTTCGTAAGGTTGATGAACGAAGTGTTGAAGCCATTTCTTGGTAAGTTTGTTATTGTATATCTTGATGATATTTTGATTTTCAGTAAGACAAAGGAAAAACATTTACTGCATGTTAGAGTAGTATTGCAAAAGTTAAGAGAAGAGAAATTGCTATTAAATTTGAAGAAATGTAGTTTCATGAAGGAGGAGTTAGTTTATTTGGGATTTGTAGTTTTTGGTGATGATGTGAAAATGAACCCATAAAAGGTCAAGGCAATTGTAGATTGGCCTTCACCTCGTAGTATGTTTGAAGTGAGAAGTTTTCATGCTTGGTGAGCTTCTATAGGAAGTTCATTCAAAATTTTAGTGGGATTTGTGCACCTATTGCTGAGACAATGAAGGGTAATAGGAAGGAGTTTGTGTGTACAACAGTAGCTGAGAAGAGTTTTAAAATTTTTAAGAGCAAGGTGACTGAACAACTAGTTTTGGCACTCCCTGATTTTGGGAAAGTTTTTCAAGTGGATTGTGATGCAAGTTGGACATCAATTGGAGGCATCCTTAGTCAAGAGGGGAAACCAATTGCATACTTCAGTGAGAAGTTGAATGAAGCAAAGAAGAAATATTTTGTGTATGATCAATAATTCTATGCAATTGTAGAGGGACTCAAGAAGTGGAGACATTATTTTCTACCAAAGGAATGTGTATTGTATACTGATCATCATGCTTTGCAATTCATTAATAGCCAAGGTAAGTTGAATCAGAGACACATAAAATGGGTTGAATTTCTGCAGAGTTATTCTTTTGTTTTGAAACATAGAAGTGGAAAATCTAATAGGGTAGCTGATGCATTGAGTAAGAGATGTCTGTTGTTGAATCAATTGAGGGTAAATGTGGTTGGTTTTTATTCTATGAAAGAATTGTATAAGGATGATGTTAATTTCAAGGAAGCGTGTGCTGCTTGTATGACTCCAACAGAGAAGGATAGAACATGATGGTCAGAATATTTTATTTAGGAAGGTTTGTTGTTCAAAGGGTAGAAGTTGTGTATACATCAAGGGTCAATGAGGGAAAATTTGATAAGAGAAAATCATAATGGTGGTTTGAGTGGACACTTTGGTATTGATAAAAGGTTGGCACAATTGAGTGAAGGTTATTTCTAGCTTGGCATGGCTACAGATGTTAAGAAGTTGGTACAAGGTTGCAGAGTTTGTCAATATGCTAAAGGAGTGAGGAAAAATACTAGTTTGTATCAACCATTATCTATACTAGAAAGACCTTGGGAATGCATAAGTATGGATTTTTTTTTGGATTGCCTTGCACATAGAGAGGTAATGATTCTATCTTTGTTGTTCTTGACAAAATTTGATGGCAACCCAAATCATTACCAACAAATAAGAACGTAGAGGAAAAATAGAGAACAACAATTAGATAACAGACTTAAGTTGTAGTATGATAATTAAGTGATTTGATTAACTCAGTGAAAGGAATAATTCATGACTCAAAATTGATTGGCATTCAATTACCAGAGCTTTATTCAACAAGACACTTCTTATGTAGTTCACAGGCCAATCGGCCTTCAATATAGATGATACACATTGGCAGATGCTAGACTAATCAGACTTTTCAAACATTGTTCAAAGTGGCTTTCTCCTAGCCGAATCACCCCAAATCAACTTCCCTCACATACAATTTGTCTTTGGTTTATGTCTGCATCAACATCCCCATTGATCTCTACCAACGTCCCCTCTCTTACCATCTACTCCACACCATGCCTTCACAACTTATGTCCCCCTTGTTGAGACATCCAACTCTGCTAAAATAGGCCCAACTTCCTCCTCTTCTATCGTCCTAGCAATTTTTACCCATTTTGGGTAGCTTGTGGAATGAATTCCTTTCAGTTTGTTTATAACTTCTTCTTGGCAACATGAATCAAAATGAAGAATAATTGCCCTTCCCTCTTGACGGATCTAGAGGAGATCGCTTACATGGCAGTTAGGGAGTTAATCATGAACATTAATAGGCAGAGATAACAAGATATAATAGAGTTCCAATTAACAAAAATAGAGACTAAATGTAACCAATAACTAAACAAATAAAAGATTAATGGAATGGGGAAAAATGCCCTTGCATTAGTTTTTCTAAAATGGTTCATTTTAATCCATGTCAAAGAAGTAATGATGCTTCCCACATTGCTACATTAATTTTCAAGGAGGTAGTTAGATTACATGGTTTGCCTAAGACCATAGCTTTAGACCAAGATGTGAAATTTGTTGGTCATTTTTGGTGTACCTTGTGGAAGAAAATGGGTACACAGTTGGGTTTTACTTCAACATACCATTCTCAGAGCGATGGTCAAAATGGATTTGTAAATAGAAGTCTGGGAAATTTATTGAGATGTTTGGTAGGGAATAAGCCTAACTAGTGGGATTTGGTTTTTGCCCAGGCAGAGTTTGCCTATAATAATTCAGTCAATAGGAGTGTAGGAAAAAGTTCTTTTCACATTGTGTATGGTTACAGTCCAAGAGGGGTAGATGAATTGAGGGATAGTGCTAATTTGACTCAGAAGAGTGCTATAGCTAAAGATTTTGTACAATATATCCATGATTTACATAAACAGGTGAAAGAAGATTTGGAAAAAAGTGTCGCCAAATACAAGGAGCATGCTAATATTCATAGAAGAGAACAAGAGTTTCAGGTTGGAGATTTGGTCTTGGCACACTTGTGGAAGTAGAGGTTCTTGTAGGGAACATATAATAAAATAAAATGGAAGAATATTGGACCTTGTAAGGTCTTACGTAAGTTTTCATCCAATGCTTACAAAATAGAACTTCCACTAGGTGTAGATATTTCACCCATTTTCAATGTGGCAGATTTATATCAATATATGAAGGGGAGTCAGCACACAAGAGGGATTCAATTTAGATGTTTAGGATAAATGTGAATGGACAGTTTAGTTTCCTAAAAAGTAGTTTGAACAAGTTGATCAATTGATTGATTCTCGTGTGGATAAATGAACAAGGGGAAAAGAATACATGGAGTATCTTATTTGGTGGAAGGGAAAACCAACTGATGAAGCCTCTTGGATGTAAGCTTCTAAATTGGTGAAGTATGGGATTTCTATTCTAGACTTGCCAAAATGTTCTTGAGTTGCAGTCTCAAGGAACATTTCTCTTACCCAGTGTGTCTGATGCAGGAGCATCCGAGTTCACTGGAAATCATATGTCACCAAAAATATGTTTTATTTTATAAGTTGTTTGGCTTCAGTTTTCTTTGCAGTTTTGGTTTTGTATTTCAAGAGAAAATTCAAATTTATTTGGCCAAGTTTAGGACATCATCTTGTTAAAGACCCAGTTGGGTATCTCCAGTTTCATTTTGGTGAAGATTGGGTAAAAATTGGCTAAGTTAGAGCCAGTCGGAGAATTCCCCAATTTGCAAATTGTTTAGTTTGTCAACAACTTAGTTTGCTGATACCTCATTTTGTCAATAAATATTTAAGGGTTGAAGTCATAGTCTCTATAGTTCATTGATTAGGACAATTGCCGACAAGCTTTGGTGTTTTGTGATTGCATTCTTCTTAAAAAATTATCTCAAGTAAAGTCTTCTTTGATATCAACAAACTTTGAAGTTTCAAAACTTTGTCTTTTGCTGGCAACTTCTCATGTCAGAAAAATTGCCAAAATGCAAACCCTTAAGTTCACCGATGATCTATTTCCCCAACAAAAGCCTTCTGTTGGCAAGAGACACTATATGGATTCATGGTTGTTGTCATTGATGGCAACAAAGGTCATCCCACATATCCGCAAGTCATGGTGTGTCTCTACCGGAAGTCAGAATAAAGATTGTTGTGGTCTGGTGAACAAGAACAGAGCATGTGGCAAGGTCCGACAGATTGGTCCGGATCTCTCAGAGGAAGTGTCTTGGTGCAGTGCGGATTTGGGGAAGTCAAGAGGACTACCTTGAGTGGTATATTCCAAGGATTTAGCCTCCAGTGATGGACAAGGAAAAAGATATGAATAGTTGAGTACCGGATTCCTGAGAGACAGTGAAAACAGAGGAAGAACTGACTGACAGAGTATCAGACTACTTTCCGGATGTGTTACTGTTGATGATAAAGGTTGTGAAGGCATGAATCATGTTTGGCTGACATGATTAATGATATCTACAAGTATATGCTTGATCCGCATTGCTTGGTGAGCAAGGATTCAGCCGACAGAACAGAGTTTGTAAGAAACTAGACTGTTCCGGATGCCGACTAGAAAAGTGATGAAATTACTTGTGCGGATATATATAGAGGATGGATTTAGTTGTGAAGTGTGTGATTGTGTGAAGGAATATGCGAATAAGTGCAAGAACACAGCAGAAGTAGCAAGAAAGATCCGGTATGTGAAAGGATAACAGAATAAAGAACAGAGGAAAGATGAAGTGCAGCAGATCAATGTACTGTGCCTAACCGGAACTGAACTCCAGCATATGTAGATGCTTCCAATCAGTTCAAGACTGTGATTCTTATCACTTTGTAGACAGTGTGTCTCCTTGTAGGCAGTGGGCCTCTTTGTGAGCAGTGTGCTCGGGCAGTGAGCCCTAATTGGCAAGTGCCATTTTTGTAATTTCCTATTCTTCTAACAGAGAATAATTTTTGGGTTAATCACCCCGTGGTTTTCTCCCTTAACAGGGTTTCCACGTCAAAAATACTGTGTCATGTGTTTCTTATTTCATGGCAATGTTTTTGTGTTTGATTCAATGCTGCATTAATTAATAAGAAAGTTCAAAAAGGGAAATAATTAGGATAACTGATTCACCCTGGCCCTCTCAGTTATCAACAATTGGTATCAGAGCTAAGTTCCTCCTAATAGAGCCTAACAGCTTGAGGAAGATCTGGGAGTTCAAATGGATGCATATGGTTTAAGGGAGCAACTCAAGACTGCCCTTGAGGATCTTGAACAGTCAAATTCTGAAGTCAATGAATTAAAGGAAAGACTCAAACAGGCTGATGAATTCATGAGAGAATTAAAAGACAAATTAAGTCTCTCTATGAAAAAGAGAAAGGAGCTGTTCCAACAATTGGCAAGACAAAGTGAAGAAAGCAATACAAATGAAGAATTGACTGAGCAAACCAAGTTATGTGAAAAGTTATCAAAAGAAGTCATTATGTTAAGACATGAAATGGAATCAGGAACTATAAAGTTTACTCAAGAGATTGAAGAAAAAAGAAAAGCTGAAGACAATCTAAGACAATCTCTTAAAGAAAAATCAGAAGAATGCCACGAGATGGACAGGATTATCAGACATCTTGAATCTAATCTTGAAGATGCCAAAGATAATGAAGAAAAACTTGAGGATCAAATTGCCTCTCTCAAAAGAGATCTTCAAACAACAAATGAATATAAAGAAAAATTCAAGATAAGTTCTGCCCAACTTGAAGTACTTCTTGGAAGTCAAAAGAGGACAGATGACAAGTATGGTTTGGGATATGAGAAAGGAGAAAGCTCTGGATCCGGTCAAAAGAATTTTGGATCAGAAAATCCAAGGAATAGGCCTAGAAGACCTCCGGTAAGACAGCCCAATGCTCAAAGATATCCATCTTTCAATGGATACTGCCACAGCTGCAACCACTTTGGTCACAAAGCTAATCAGTGCAGAAAGAGAATGAATCAGATTAATTCATCCTTCTCCGGACAGTGCTTTAACTGCAAAAGGTATGGACACAAATCCCATGAATGTAGAAATATGCAAGTAAACAAATCATTCAAAGGTAGATGCTTTACATGCAATAGAGTAGGTCATATGGCTAATCAATGCAGATCAAGAGGTTATCAGTCAAATATGCAAAGAAATGTTATTTGCCAAATCTGCAATAGGTCCGGTCATAATGCTAAAGTCTGCAGAAGCAAGAATCAGGACAAAAGAGGTCCGGTGTATAATCAGAATCAAGACAAGGGTAAACAAAAGATGAATGCAAATGAAGTTAGGAATCAGATGAGCAAGATTTGGGTGAAGAAAAGTTCGGATAATGTAGAGGTTAGATCCGCACCAGACTCTGGTGCTGATATTTCATCCAAAAATTAAAAAGTGAGCTCTGGCTCAGGGGGAGACTCAAAGAAAATCCTGTTCCCCCAGCCAATCAAGTGGTGTCGGATGTGTCACAAGATGCGGAGTAAAGGGTTTAAAGATATAAGTCTTGAGATGATCTAGATAAGATTTCAGAGGTCCGCATGAAAATGTGAAGAAGCTGTGATCGATCAAGTAAGACCTGTTCCGGGAGATGCTCTAGAATGACAGAGGATTACAAAAAGGGTCCGGAGAGATCCGGAAGTGCATTGTCTTATTCTGCGGATTGGACAGAGTGTTTGGGATGTCCTTGTGATGTGTTATCTCGATTTATTCATGATTGAAAGATCCGCATGATGTTCATAGATCAGGACTGATTTGGGATACTCCAAGCTATCTGAACAAGGCAAACCGGAATAATATAGGTGAAGCATTTATTGCAAACAGATATTAGGGTTTGCGAAATGATATAAGGGATCCTCAACAATCATTTGATCATTCCACATCCAAGAAGAAGCGAAAAGTGGAGCTCTGCAACAAGATTCATCAAGCACACCAAAGATCTCCTGCCGAAGTCATTGCATAAAGAAATCAATCCAACCATTCTGTGCAAACCGAAGGCGCATAAGGTATTCTCCGTTTTCATTATCTCACTGCAAATCTTTGAAGAATGGCTACTCCGAATATAGTTAAGATCTCTGATAGACCTCGCCCCACATTCAAGAAACATCCTTACAAATCCTTGGAGGTAGATCCACTAGGAGCCTTCTCTAGTGTTCCTCATGGTGTATTGCACATGGAAGATATTAGGGTTTACATCCATGTGAATCTTGAAGACTTTGGAGAATCAAAACTGATGGATATCTATCACAAACAATTGATAGATGACTCCTTTGAGATCAAACCTCAGTACAAAGCCATCCGGGACAAACACTTTGCACAGTGCATTCATTTCCCCTGTTTTGAAGAAGATGAATGGGTCCAGTATGTACTAAGTAGAGTACATGACAACTTCCTATGGTTGAACAAGCCCTTCAAGATCACCAAAGATGCAATTAGGGCTGTAACCGGTCTGCACTCATCCGGTGGATTACCTGTTCTCAAGTCTGTCAAAAATCAGACAGTTAGTGATGCAACCGGATCCAAGTTTGACAAGAGAGCTATGACAGTTGATGACATCACTGAACCGGATGTCAAATTTGCATCTATGATAATTGGTTACAAAATCTATCACTCCAGTAGGGAAAATTCAGTACCGGGAACTGCAATCTACACAGCCTATCAAATGTTAAAGGAAAATGCAGACTATGACTTGTGTGAGCTTCTTGTAAACCAACTCTTTGAAAATCTGTAGAAGATTAAGAAGGACAAGAAAAACTCCTTCAAGTATGGCAATCTGATCCTTTGTCTCTTCTTTTACTACATGAACAAGCTTCCTGGATCCAGTGGATGGATATGGCAGAATGACAGACCGGTTGCCATCCAAATCAAAGACTATTTGCATGGACTTGGGGATGCTAAAGCAAGAAACACAGCTCTATGGGGATACTTCAAGAACTTCCAAAGCATGATGCATGCAAGAGAAAGAATACCCCTATCCCTCGTTGAAAAGTACAAAGACACAGTATGCTTCATGGTAGAAACAGATCAGTGTCTAATGGAGGCAGTAGAACCAAGAACTGTATGGATCATGCCCATGGGGTATGAAGTGGATGAACAAATAGTGGAGCTGCATGTTCAACACATGCTAAGTTAGCCCAAAGATCCAAAGGCAGAAAGGTTTGGAACCTTTGAGGAGCTAAGTGTAAAGATCCATGTAGAACTCAGGGAACCTGAGATAAAGAGAAAGGTGAGAAAAGAAGTAGAGCATATTGCTCAAGGCCTAGGCATCTCAAAAGAGGCACTTGATGCCAGCCGGGAAAAGAGGAGGAAGGCTGAGGAAGAAAAGAAAAGTAAAGAAAGTGTTCTAGTTGAAACTTCCACCCGGACCAGATCATCAAAAAGATCTGCACCTCCCACAACCAAAAGCTCAAAACCGAAAGTCCAGGCATCCGGTAAAAGATCTAAGACAAAAGCCACAAGGGCTTATGAAAGCCAAAAGGATGAAGAGGAAACAGAGTCAGATGAGGGAGTAAAAGAAATAAAGAAGCAGAAGAAGAAAGGATCTGGTAAACCCTCCACAGGCCAAGACAAGGATGAAATGGCAGAGGTATTTGTTGAAAAGCCCACTCTGTCTCTAGAGAGTGTAATCAAGTTGGTTACGGTGGATGGAAACCTTCAACCAATGACTGAATTTTATGATGACTACAATGAGGCTGACCAAAAGACTCTGCAGGAAGCCACAGTCAAATATCTGAACATATACAATAAGGCTTTCATTGAGATCATATCTCTTATTCCTAAAAGCCTAGAAAAGGAATTAGAAATAAGAAAGAATAATGCTCATGCAAAAGATCTTGAGATCCGGGAGCAGATAGCTATTCAGCTATATCCTCAAATTGATCCCAAGACAATGAACATAATCTTCAAAGACTGCAAAGATGAGTTCAGAAGTAAAGCCAGAATGAATCAACTCATGCTTGGTGAGACTGACAAAGTGGCCAAAGAGACAGAAGAGATCCTCCGGAAGGCCTTCAAAAGGTTCAATCTTCCTGTTGTAGAGGACTTAGGTGCAGAAACAGCTGCGGATTTGGAATCATCTGCTCCAGAAGAAGTGGGCCCTGAATAGACTAACATCTCTCCTCTGGTTTCCCCTACAGTCTCCGGATCCCAAGAAGAAGAGAAACTCCAGGAGAAAGAAGCAGTAGTTAAAGAAAAAGAGGTTGATAGCACCCCAACAGAGAAAACCACGACTGAAAGTGGTAAGAGTAAGGAAGGAGAAAAGATTCAAAAGGACAAAACTGCAGAAGAGAAGAAACATCTGTCTCCGGCAAGAGACACTGCACAAACTGTTCAAGAATTCCTGACAAAAGCCACTATAGAAATTGATGAACCGGACCTGCTAAAAGGACCATTAGATTTTGACTCTTTGTCACCGGTGCAAACAATGAAAATAGCCTCATTTGCAAATGAGAAAGTCAAAGAGAAACTGCTGAAATCTCACATGGAAGACTGTGAGCTTATGGAGGTAGCATCTGGAGTGCTAGAAAAGATCATGCCATCTTTTCAAAAGGATCCCACAGCCTCCTCTTCCGGTAATCTCAAAACCTTAGTCAGCAGTGTTAGTACACATTTTGAATCTCTAGAAAAATCTGCTGAAGAAAAGGTCCGGAAGGAATTTTTGGATAAAAGATTTTCAGAAGTATTAGGATTAATCTCTAATGATAGGAGAAATATGAGTATTGGAATAAAGAGCTTAGAAAATGCTCTTAAGGATGGCGGTGACATTTACAAATTTTGTATATCCTGGTCAAAGGCAACAGCAGCAATTGATAAGAAAATAAAAGAGGAACAGGACAAGCTACAAAGTTTATCTCAAAGTTTTGATCCTCTCTCTTCCTCCATAATAAATCAAGAATGTCAGACTATTGCAGTCTTGAATGAAATAAAGAATCTTGAGAAGGAAAGGAAGAATATCACTAACCAGATGGGAGAACTTAGAAGGATTATAATCCCTAAGTTAGAAACTATGCATGAGGCCATCGGTGATGCTCAGACCACCGCCCAAACAAATGATCCGACAGATCTCAAGAGGGCAGAAGCTTTTACATTTTTGTTGAGTGGTCACATCTCAATTTTGGATAGAATGAAGCAAAGTTGGGCTACATAACTGATCCAATTGAAGACATCCTTTGCAGACATTCTTCAGTATATGTGAGTATGTAAATATGCGGCTATGTATAGAAAATTTTTGAAAATTTTGGTGTGCGGACCCTACCCTTTGCCATTGATGTCAAAGGGGGAGTGAGGAGCAGTGAAAAATGAGGAATCCAACTAAGGGGGAGTTCCAGAAATTGTATATAAAGACAGAGCATCAGCAAAGGGGGAGCATAGTGTAAACACTTAGTCATTTTTCATTAAGTGTTGCCATCAATGCCAAAGGGGGAGATTGTTGGCAAGAGACACTATATGGATTCATGGTTGTTGTCATTGATGGCAACAAAGGTCATCCCACATATCCACAAGTCATGGTGTGTCTCTACCAGAAGTCAGAATAAAGATTGTTGTGGTCCGGTGAACAAGAACAGAGCATGTGGCAAGGTCCAACAGATTGGTCCAGATCTCTCAGAGGAAGTGTCTTGGTGCAGTGCGGATTTGGGGAAGTCAAGAGGACTACCTTGAGTGGTATATTCCAAGGATTTAGCCTCCAGTGATGGACAAGGAAAAAGATATGAATAGTTGAGTACCGGATTCCTGAGAGACAGTGAAAACAGAGGAAGAACTGACTGACAGAGTATCAGACTACTTTCCAGATGTGTTACTGTTGATGATAAAGGTTGTGAAGGCATGAATCATGTTTGGCCGACATGATTAATGATATCTACAAGTATATGCTTGATCCGCATTGCTTGGTGAGCAAGGATTCAGCCGACAGAACAGAGTTTGTAAGAAACTAGACTGTTCCGGATGCCAACTAGAAAAGTGATGAAATTACTTGTGCGGATATATATAGAGGATGGATTTAGTTGTGAAGTGTGTGATTGTGTGAAGGAATATGCGAATAAGTGCAAGAACAGAGCAGAAGTAGCAAGAAAGATCCGGTATGTGAAAGGATAACAGAATAAAGAACAGAGGAAAGATGAAGTGCAGCAGATCAGTGTACTGTGCCTAACCGGAACTGAACTCCAGCATATGTAGATGCTTCCAATCAGTTCAAGACTGTGATTCTTATCACTTTGTAGACAGTGTGTCTCCTTGTAGGCAGTGGGCCTCTTTGTGAGCAGTGTGCTCGGGCAGTGAGCCCTAATTGGCAAGTGCCATTTTTGTAATTTCCTATTCTTCTAACAGAGAATAATTTTTGGGTTAATCACCCCGTGGTTTTCTCCCTTAACAGGGTTTCCACGTCAAAAATACTGTGTCATGTGTTTCTTATTTCATGGTAATGTTTTTGTGTTTGATTCAATGCTGCATTAATTAATAAGAAAGTTCAAAAAGGGAAATAATTAGGATAACTGATTCACCCCCCCCTCTCAGTTATCAACACCTTCAAGGTTAGTTTTGAAGTTGGTCGATAGTAGGAAAGGTATAAGTATCGGCTAGTTCATTGTTTCCAAACTTTGCCAATATGCCTACAAGAGTATCAACAAAGCCTTTGTAAGTTCATGACAAGTAAACTTTGCCGATAAGGGGGGCTCAATGGCTAAAAGCTTTGTATCGGTGAATCTTTTTTGTTTGTGAACTAACTAATTTGCTGATAGCCTGCGACAATGAACTTGCCTTTTTTGTCAATAGGAAAGTTCATTGTTCCTTAAGTTCACCGATGGATTATTTTGGTGATGATGACTTGGGGAAGGAAGACAAAGGGTAAGTTTGTGATGTTGGAACATTGCCAATAATTTCTCCATAGTGATCTGTCAGAGAAAGTTGAGTTTCAAAACTTGAAGGAATGTCGTTAGAGAAATCTGTGTTTCATGGACAGGGCATTTTTTTGATGGCTATCTTAGAGCCTGAAATATGTAAATTGCCAAATGTATATAGTGGAAATATGTAAATTGTTGAATGTATCTAGTGGCAGCTGATATGCGATAATGAGGATGTTTTAGGTGGCAATTTAGTTCTGCAACTGCTTATCTATTTGGCAGTTCATTTTCTATTCTGGTATTTCATTCAGTTCCTTAACTGAATGATGACTGTTCAAATTGTTTTCTTGGAAAAGTATAAATACTTTCATGTGGTCCTAATTGAGGGTTTGGTTCAATTTTCTTGGTGAATGTAGAAGTTGCAGAGCACTTTGTAAAGAGGCGGATGTTTTAATTTTGAAGCATGATTGTAGAACTTGAATTTATACTCCTATAATTCATTGTTGTTGCTAAATAAATAATACAAGTTGTTGTGGGTGTGGTGGTCTTTTGTGTTGATTTCATTTTGTTGCTTAATTCGGTAGTCTGATAAGACCACTGAATTTAGATCTGCACCACAAGGCTAAATGGCAACCCTTGAACCTTTATTTGTCATAAGATTACCTTTGGAAAAGAAACTTTGGGGATTTTAAAACTTTAATATACCAAGGATATGACCAAAACCTTTATTTTACCTCCTTATAAAAAAAATCTATGACCCCTAAACCAGGACTTGAAACTTATTAACATTTCTAGGACACCTATGTTAGCTATTTGAGCCAAGGAGGCACAAATAGGCTGACATGTACATTAGATACACTTAAAGAAGTTCGATTATAAATAAATGAGATATTGGAGGAGTATGTTGAAATACTTTTAAAGGAATTACTAGATGAGTTGCCACCTATGAGAAGAATTAGTCACCACATGGATTTAATTCTAGGAGCTAGTTTACTGAATAAGACAGTGTATAGGATGTTACCCATGTGGTGCAGGAGCACCTAGTCCTCATAATGTAAATAAGGTTAGAAGTCATATTTTGTGTGATTGAGTTATTTTTATTTGTAATAAGGTCATGTATGACCATGTCTCATATGTTAGAGTCTTTATTTGGTTGCTAGGTTAGAGGTGTGTAAATGTTTCATTGTTGCAAAATATAAAAGAAATGCAAAAACAAGTGCAAACTGGGAATAGGAAGAGTCATCAGTGGATAGAAAAGCATTTGAATGGTTGGAAAATGAAAATTCAGTTGGGAATGGTTGTAAACAGTTAAAAAATGCTTTGTAAAGTTGAAGAAGTGGTTGGAAGTTGATTTTTGGTGAAAAAGACAATAAAACATACCCTCTTTCTACACTTTCTCTGTGTTTTTTCGTTGTTCCAGCTAGTTGTATGACCCTATACGACATTTTCACAACCCAAAATCAATTTCATGTGTTAGAGAAAAGAATATAAATTCATTTGGTCCTTGTTACATCGAATTTCATCAGGTTTGAAGTATTTTAGAGCCATTTTTTTTCTTAAAACAGTCAGAAATCCTAGTTGTGAGGGTTTGATTGAACGAAAATGAATTGTTGACCTATACCATTGATAGAAAGGTCTAATAATTGGTGGAATGAGCATATATAGGATGTGTTTTATGTTTGTGAAGTTTGCAGGAGTAGGGAATGAGGATTTTGGCAATTTGGTTGATGCCCTAGTTGATTAAACTCATGTTTTTAGGCAAATATGATGCATAGGTGTTAGGGTTTGATAAAAAGATCTTGGGAATTGGTTTGTAGTGGTTGGAAATGAGTGGTTAGACCTTATTTGTCATGACTAATTCATTTCCATGAAGATTTGAGACTTGGGTTTTGAAATCCCTATTGTGAGCCATCGAGCAAGCCTAATTTGGCCTTTGTCAAAATGGGACAGTCAAATTTAGGACCTTGTGTTACAAAACAACACCATATGCATGTGAAGTATGTTGTGTAAGAGGATAATGGGTATCCAAAACAATTTTAAGATTATGGGTTTGAGGTCTTCCCTGAAAGTTATGTTAGAAAAAAGCCCATTTGTTGTCCTAATTGGCATAATTTGCAGAAGAACAGTCAATTTTTGGAAGGTTCCATACAAAGTTACCACACCCCATTTATTAGTATGTTATGTAAGACTATATAGGGTATTTGAAACAATTCTTACTTTTTGGAAGTCAGGCCTACAATAAAAGTTATGTCAAAAATGTCTCTGCAAAAGGCTACAAGGAAAAGGGGTTAGTTATGAAGGAATGCCCTATGGATAGAAGTCTAGGTTTTTGGTGAGTGTTTATTTGGTGTTGTTTTTATGTCCTTGTCCCTACTCTGCATCATATCTAATGATTAGGGAAAAAGAGTTTATAAAGCTAGAGGAAGAAAAGCATGAGGAGTTTGCAGTCACTTCTAAACTTGAAGGTACTGAGATAGCAGCATTGAAGAATGATTCAATCTTGGAGAAAAATGATATTGAGAAGGTCAAGGATGAATTAATTGTGGAAATTCAAGAGTGGGTTAAGAAGCATGTTGAGGTGGTGATGCAAAAAGTGTTTTGTTCATTATTTTCCAAAGAAGATAGCGGCCATTCAAAGGTTGGTAAATTTGAAGTTGGTAAACTTGAGGTTGGTCATTTCATATTAGAGGTTGGTAAATTTGAGAAAGCAACAGTCCTAGAGGTAGAGTATCAGATGGGAGAGATTGAAGGCAATGGTAAAGTGATCAAGGGTAAGCTACAATGGAAGAAGAGAAAAGTTAAGCACATAAAGGGAGTGAAGAAGAAGACAATTTAATTCAAGAGTGGAAGAGGTTCGGTAGCAGGTATAGGGGTAGATGTGACAACATTCTTAGATAAAAGAGCAATCAAAGGGCATCCATCAAGTGATGAGCAACATTTTCAAAGGAAGAACTAGTCAAAGGCAAGAAACAATGCATGTTTCTAATACTTGACTCATTGGAAGGGATTACCAAATGAAAAGGCACTTGGAGATCAATGAATGATTAGATATAGCATGGTTTTGTTGTAGCACAATCCTCAAGGGGACTTGAGTTCCTTTCTCTTTGGGTGTATGGTGCAAGGGAACCTAGTCCTCATAATGTAAATAAGGCTAGAGGTCATATTTTGTGTGATTGAGTTATTTTTATTTGTAATAAGGTCATGTATGACCATGTCTCATATGTTAGAGTCTTTATTTGGTTGCTAGGTTAGAGGTGTGTAAATGTTTCATTGTTGCAAAATATAAAAGAAATGCAAAAACAAGTGCAAAATGGGAATAGGAAGAGTCATCGGTGGATAGAAAAGCATTTGAATGGTTGGAAAATGAAAAGTCAGTTGGGAATGGTTGTAAATAGTTAAAAAATGCTTTGTAAAGTTGAAGAAGTGGTTGGAAGTTGATTTTTGGTGAAAAAGACAATAAAAAAATACCATGTTTCTACACTATCTTTGTGTTTTTTGTTGTTCCAGCTAGTTGTACGACCCTGTATAGCATTTTCATGACCCAAAATCAATTGCATGTGTTAGATAAGAGAATCTACTTTCATTTGGTCTTTGTGGCATTGAATTTCATTAGGTTTGAAGTATTTTAGAACCATTTTTTCTGAAAACAGTCAGAAATCCTAGTTGTGAGGGTTTGATTGAAAGAAAATGAATTGTTGACCTATTCCACTGGTAAAAAGGTTTGATAATTGGTGGAATGGGTGTAGATAGGATCTATTTTGTTTTTGTGAAGTTTGCAGGAGTAGGGAATGAGGATTTGGGCAATTTGGTTGATGCCCTAGTTGATTAAACTCATGTTTTTAGGCAAATATGATGCATAGGTGTTAGGGTTTGATAAAAAGCTCTTGGGAATTGGTTTGTAGTGGTTGGAAATGAGTGGGAAGAACTTATTTGACATGATTGATCCTTTTCCATGAAGATTTGAGACCTGGGTTTTGAATCCCTATTGTGAGCCATCAAGCAAGCCTAATTTGGCCTTTGTCAAAATGGGACAATCAAATTTAGGACCTTGTGTTACAAAACAACCCCATCTACATGTGAAGTATGTTATGTAAGAGGATAATGGGTATCCAAAATAGTTTTTATATTGTGGGTTTGTGGTCTTCCCTGAAAGTTATGTTAGGAAAAGCCCATTTGTTGTCCCAATTGGCCTAATTTGCAAAAGAACAGTCAATTTTTGGAAGGTTTCGTATAAAGTGACCCCACCCCATTTATTAGTATGTTATGTAAGGCCATAAAGGGTACCTGAACAAGTCTTACTTTTTGGAATTCAGGCCTACAATAAACGTTATGTCAAAAAAAGTCTCTGCAAAAGGCTACAAGGAAAAGGGGTTAGTTATGAAGGAATGCCCTATGGATAGAAGTCTGCTTTTGGTGAGTGTTTATTTGGTGTTGTTTTGATGTCCTTGTCCCTTCTCTGCATCACCATGTAAGATGAGGAGTTGAGGAAATAAGTCCAAGAGCTATTAGACAAAGGTTTGATAAGTTAGATTAAACCCATGTGTTGTTAGAGTAGTACTAACACCTAAAAAGGATGGAGAATGGAATATATGCATAGATTCAAGATCCATTGACAAAATAACAATAAAGTACATATTTCCATTACTTAGTTGATGACTTATTTTAGATTGTCTAAGTTGAGTAAAATACTTCAGAAAAATTGATTTAAAGAGTTGGTCTCACCAAATTTAAATTATAGAAGGGGACAAGTGGAAGACTACATTTAAGATAAAGGATGGGTTGTATGAGTTGCTAGTTATGTCATTTGGGCTGACCAATGCACCAAGCACATTCATTAGATTAATGAACAAAGTGTTGAAACTATTTCTTAGTAAGTTTTTATTTATCCATAGAGATGATATCTTAATTTTTAGTAACACAAAGCAAGAGCATTTAATGCATTTAAGGTTAGTTTTGTAAAGGTTGAAAGAAGAGAAGTTGCTATTCAATCTGAAAAAGCGTGGTTTTATGAAGAAAGAGTTTGCATATTTGGAGTTTTTCATTTCAAAACAAGTTTTATGGATGTACCCCAAAAAAGTAAGGGCTATCATGAAATGGTTGTGACTAAGGAGAACATTTGAAGGAAGAAGTTTTCATAGATTAGAAAACTTCTATAGGAAATTTATTAGAATTTTTAGTGGTAATTATGCACCTAACATAGAAATAATGAAGGATGGTAGGTAGTTTTAGTGGATAGCTATAGTAGAGAAGAGTTTTCAACTTTTGAAGGAGAAAGTAAACCAAACAAATGGTTCTAGAATTACTATCTATTTCAATAGTCTTCCAAGTAGATTGTGATGCAAGTAGGCTAGCAATATGAGGAGTTTTAACTCAAGAAGGAAAGCCCATAACTTATTTTAGTGAGAAGGTAAATGTATCCAAGAGGAGAAGCTAAATGAATCCAAGAGGAGATATTTAGTCTATGACCAAGATTTTTACACTATAGTTCAAGAACTCAATAAGTTGAGGCACTACTTGCTACCCAATGATATTGTTTTGTACATAGATCATCACATGCATTGCAATTTATAAATAGCCAAGGTAAGTTAAATCAAAGGCATATGAAATGGGTTGAATTCCTGTAGAGCTATTCATTTGTTTTAAAATAGAGGAGTGGAAAATCTAATAGGGTAATTGATGCATTAACTAAAAGGTATTTATTATTGAATGAGATGAGAAATATTGTTGGGTTTTACTTCACAAGAGAGTTGTATGAGGAAGATTTAGATTTTAGAGAGGCAAGAGCAACATGTAAAATTTTTATTGAGAAGGATAAAACTCCATGGCTATAATTTTTAATTCAAGAAGGTTATTATTTTAAGGGAAAATGGTTATTTGAATACCTAAAGGCTCAATGAGGGAAAAATTAATAAGAGATAAACATAGTGGATGTCTTGCTAGACATTTTGGAGTGGATAAAACACTAACACAATTGTGTGAATGTTATTATTGGCCAAGGATGAGTGTGGATGTGAAGAAAACATTGTAGAGTTTTTTACTTGCTAAATGGAAAATTCAAAGATAGGTTTACATCATCTTTTGCCAATACCAAAGATACCTTGGGAAGATATGAGCATGGATTTTGCTCTTGGATTACTAAGAACTCATTGAGGTAATGACTCTATTTTTATTATAGTAGATAGATTCTTAATGATGGCACACTTTATTCCATGTAAGAAGTTAAATGGTGCTACACATATTGCTACATTATTCTTTAAGGAGGTAGTTAGACTACATGGTTGGTGTGAGGTCCACCCTTTCCTAGCAATTTATTTTACACCTAATAGACCCACTTAAGATGTTGTTACTCGTTATTTGTACATTATGTGCAAATTGTGATCATGATAGTAGATTAACATGGATATTGATATCCATCGAATTTATTTTTATGAATAGATCTATTATGTTATTGGTAAGTGTGGATTTTGGTATTATGGTTAGATTAACTAGTTTCCATAATATTATTGTGATGATCTAGTTAGCTAATGATTTTAGTTTACTCACATAATTTAATTATACATATTTGATATGGAGTTATATTTTTCTCTCTTTATCATTATGAAGCGATTTGATTTATATTATGATAGAAATTAGAAAGAAATTTTATGAAATATCATTATTATATGAATTGTGTGTAAGGGTGATTGTGTTCATTAGGCTTAAATTATTTTAATCACTATTTCTTAATTTGAGATGATTATGTTGATTATTGTTTCAATTATTTTGTACTAACATTTGTTCAAGCATGTAGGTAATCCCATGGCCAATGGAAATATTGAGAGGCACTTAAGAAAATATTTGTTGTGAATTCCTTATGACACCTTGACCTAGGCCCATGAGGGGACTAAGGTCATCATTGTGACAAATGTGTTAAAATGTAACATTGATTTTTAATTTTATTCTAAATTGATGTAAAGATTCTTTTTCCTTATTATTTTTACAAAATTAAGTACCTAGAATGTTTACCTTTAGGTTGGATACTTGTTTGTGCATAAATTTTATGTTTTAGTGAAGTTTTGACCCTTCCTAAGTCCCTTACGAAGAAAGTGGCGAAAATTGGTTGAAATGGGAAGGCCAAGAGTCACCTCTTCTTGCGAAGAGGAAGAGTCATCTAGTATATTTTATTTGATTTCTCTTAAGAGTGGGAGGGGCTTGATCTTCAGATTTAGGAATGAATGTTGGTTTTGGTTTTGTTTGTGAATAATTGTTGGATTGTTGGTGTGGATATTCAATGTTTGGATTGAAAGAGAAAAGTTTGAATAGAAAATCAAGACTTCTATTTTCAAGGAAACATTTCTACATTTTGGAAGGTAATTGAGGTAGGATATTTAATCTTTTAAAAAATTGATGTTGATAGTGAATGTGTTTTCTCGTGAAGATCTTGTGTGTCTTTGTTTATGTATGTGTGTGTTGGGATGGGAGTTTGTGTTGGTGTAGCTTTTCAAATTTGATTGAGAGAAACTCACATGTGGGGTTGAGAGAGGCACAAGGCCTCCATTTAGGGAAATTTTTTCATTTCCTTGTGAAGAAAATATTGGCACGAGTTCCTTATGTGCTTACATTTTAATGGTATGGTGGTATTTTGAGAGAGGTGTGAAGCCTCTACTTCGGGAAAATTTTACATTTCCTTGCTAAGGAAATATTGGCATGAGTGCCATATGTGTTTATATTTTGGTGGTGTGGTAGAGTTTTAGTATGATATTGTTATGGAAGAATGGATATGTGATGGTGTTTTGGGTGTTTGGAAGAATAGCTCTGTGATGGTGTCTTGGTGTGATGTTGGTTATGGGAGATGGATGATTTTATTGTGAAGATTATTATTATGTTAGTAATTGTGGAGATATGATATTATAATTTATTTTCCTCATTGGAGTGTATTCCCTCTTCCCCCCTTTTCAATGAGTCTATTTAAAATTCATGTTTTGTATGTACCTTGGGAAAATTTGTGTTGAAAGTGTATTTTTGTGTATGTTTTTTGTGAAAACCTAGTTTTCTTGAGAACCTCCTAGCTCAGGGGTGGGCTTCTAAGCAAGCTAAATGGTTGGAAGGAGAACATCTCCTCCAAATGCTAGATGCATGTAATAATATATATTGTAGATTGTAGGAAAATATGAGAAGTTGACCAACATTATTTTTAAAGAAATATAATTACAAGAGCATAGAAGAAATACTTAGACAATGGATTTCATTCTTTCTTCAAATTGATATACTAAAATTTTGTTGTACAAATACATTTATTTCAGAAAGAAAAGTTTATTGGTTACTATTGGAATTTGTGCAATCTCTAGAGTTCCTCCTCTCTTTCTTTTTGAAATCTTGTTTGAATCTAATCTGTAATAAGAAGATCGAGCCAAAAGAATTTGTTTGTGTGTGTGTGTGTGTGTGTGTGTGTGTGTGTGTGTATATATATATATATATATAAATTTTCAATTTTATTGTTGGTATAAATCTTATATGTTTTCTTACTAAGAAAATAAATAATAATTTATTGTTTTGTTTGTTGTACAAATCTAGAAAAATTGAAATATATGTGTGTATTAATGTGCAGATTTGGAACACACACACACATACACACACACACACACACACACACACACACACACACACACACACACACACATATATCACTACGGGTTTCAAACATATATAATTTATTAAAGTTAATGAGGAGCTTAATGTAGATAGCCTAACATTAATAAAAGCAATTATTTACTCTGAATCAATGTATGCATTCAAAAATAAATTCAATTATATTTATAGATAGAACTTTATTCAGTAAGTGTTAAAGACTTAAAAGTTAAATGTTGCATATTGTTAAGATGGTTGTGGGACTCCAACTCCAAGTTCCTCTCATGGGGAGAGGTTAGACATGGATGGTGCCTCTTCCTCATGGCCCCTATAATATTAAAAGAAAATTATATCTATGAACAATTTAAAATTATTTATTTATTTAAACCATTAATATTTATATATATAAATCTATTATATTTATTTTATTTTCTATTCTAAAATATATTTCTTCTTACAAATAAATTTGCCACAGTTTCCTATTCCATGGGGATTTCAGGAAATCAAATAAATATTTATAAAGAATTTAATATTTTTACTAATATATTTTTTTCGAGAAAATTAAATAACACCCCTGTATAAATTTAAGCAACTAAACAAAGCTTTTCTTTGGTTTCAACCTTGGTCAAATGAACATCACTAGACTACTTTATTTCTCTTCTTGTAGCTTTCATGTAATTGGAAAATAAGTAGAGGCTATAGGTAAATGATGAGAGTTGAGATTTGTGAATTTGGGAGACATGCATCAATTGAATCCATAGATCTACAAAACTAAAAAGAATATATTTTGCATAAAATTAAAAGTATTCTTCTCTTTGTATTATATTTGGATCTCTCTAGATCTATGAACCCTCTAAAACATAAAGCAATAATATTAATAAAAAATAGATTGTAGCAAAGGTCTGCCAATGGCCAAATGAACATCACTAGGCTACTTTATTTCTCTTCTTCTAACTTGCATGTAAATGGAAAAATAAGTACACGCTATAAGTAAATGATGAGAGTTGAGATTTGTGAATATGGTAAACATGCATTAATTAAATCCATAGATTTGCAAAACAAAATCAAAACTAAAAAGAATATATTATGTATAAAATGAAAAGTATTCATCTCTTTGTATTATCTTTTGATCTCACTAGATCCATGAACCCCTTAAACATAAAATAACAATATTAATAAAAATAGATTGTAGCAAAGGTCTACCAATGAAGCAATTAATGGTTGAACAAAACCCTTGCCTGTAGTAAACCTAGAAAACATAAATAAAAATTTAGAAGAAAAAACTAATGGAAATTCATATAGTTTTCTTCGTGGATTTGTAAATAAAGAAAATAAATAAGAACTAAAATTTTAAGAAAAAGAAGAAAATGCTTGAATAAACATCGAGAGCAAAAGAAATAAATTGCATGTAGATGAGAAGAAAAAAGGAAAAAATGCTTTTATACCTAGTCTTTTGCCTTTGTTTTACTCTAAATTTGTATTTAGCAATTATTTAAAATATTTTAAGATAGGCATTTAGTTTTATTAATTGTATTTTGAAAACTAGATGATAAATATGTTTTGAATTTTGGGATAATATTAGAATTGAATTTGAGTTATAAATTTCATGAGTGTTTTGCATAAATAATAAAATTATTTGTTATATATGATACTTTAATAGTCAAATTTAACTAAGTTTTAATTAAATATTAGTTGAATTATGAGATTATTGGAGAGATCAACAATCTTGTAGTTTAAGTGAAATTATAATCATTTAATTTACATTAAATTGCATTTTCTTACACTCTTTATATTAATTTCATTACATTTAGCAAAAGTATGTAGATGTTTAAATATGTTTTCAATACTTGTTAAAATACTAATTGATGAATTAATGAAAAAATGTATGGTTGTGTTATTAATTTTGTGTGTAAATTTGGGCATGACATTAGGTATTAGAGCATAGGTTGTAAACACTGGGTGCTTTGGAGTTTGACTAGGTTTTGGTTGTTGAGAAAACTTGTGTGTTGTGTGAATGTTCTTGTTTGAAGGTTGTTGTTGTTGTTTGGAAATAAATAAATAGTTTGTGAATCATACCTTATTGCTGAAATTAATATTTTAATTACATGAGTAGTATGTCTTATGTGAAAAGTTTAAGTTATAATATATGAGAATGTAAAAAATGTCTAGTTGAATATTATATTTATGTTAATATAAGGTTATTTCTTGCTTGTTGCTTGATTATTTTATTTAGTTAATTTAGTAGTAGATCAAGAGAAATGTAAAAATGAAAGAAATGTGTTTGATTGGCAAAATGTAGTATATTTCATTTGTAAGTGTGATTCCTTATACATTTACTAAACCATGAATTCCTAGGAAGGGTTAAAAGTTGATTGTGTAAGAAATGGATTACCTTCTAGAATCATCATAATTACATGTGTAGATACTTACAAAATTATTTAATGTGATAATCAAAGGATTAAAAGAGAATTGTTTAAATTATTAGTTAGGGTTTCTTACTTTGTTGGGATACATGTGATGTACTTATCTTCATGTATCATATATAGAGACTTGTTTTAAATAGAACCAACCTCTTAGAGAAGTGACTTAACTGGCCTTATTTTAGATAGTTCACCTCACCTTAGGTTGCTAGACTAAAATCATGCATAAGTTGGGCCTTGGTTACTTTAAATTTGAGGTCTTCTATATTTCCCCTGAATCTTAACACGGTGCCTAAACATGATACTCTTGTGATCTCCTAAATGAATGTTTCTTTTAGATAACCCAATTAATATTTATTAGCATAGTGTTGGTGTGAATTGGAGTATTTCCTATCCATTTTCCATTTATAGTGTGAATAGGGGATATTATCTAACTAGTTATTAGTTAGGATCTATTCACACATATTTACATGTTAAGCTGACTTAG
Source organism: Cunninghamia lanceolata (assembly GCA_027924645.1). Taxonomy (NCBI): domain Eukaryota; kingdom Viridiplantae; phylum Streptophyta; class Pinopsida; order Cupressales; family Cupressaceae; genus Cunninghamia; species Cunninghamia lanceolata. Next base: position 279,284 of record BSBN01000270.1, read on the forward strand.
GGCACTAGGTATCTTTCTAGATGTTTCTAGTTCACTTGTAACCTTATCCTCTAGTTGTCATATGTCATAGGATTATGACACTTGTCCTAATCCTATGTTCTCCTCAATCTCACCTTGCCTTTATAAACAAAGGATCTCTTGTACATTATGTATCTTGTATAATTATCTTTCATCCATTAGTATGCTTGTATTATTGGCAAAAGAGCATTATTTGTTGCTTGTCTCTTTTGTGTAGGGTATTTGGTGTTACCAATTTGATCTTGGTTGGTTAACGGCTTCAACATGGTATTAGAGCCTTGATCTTGCAAGCCCCTTCTTGATTTGGAGAGATTCTACAATCAACTTTTATCAAGAGCATCTTGGTCCAAATCTGACCTCACGATTCAGTTTGGAAGGGCCAAATCTATTAGGATCAACTATAAACACTCTATATTTTACTTATAGTCAAATCCAAGATTTTTTTGGCCCCGTAAGCATCATACAATCATCCATACCTCCTACACAGGCACTGCTGTCAGTAGTACCATTGATAGAAAAATCAACCAGTGACTATTGGGTTTAAAAAAATATTAATTTTTATCCTTTGGTTTTAGTTTTTATTTGAGGGTTATTTGATTTTTTATTTAAAAATAAAAAAATTATTGGTAGTGGGTACACAAACCCTGTACTAGTTAAATCTGAGTCATAGTATAGAAGCACCCACATGGCAAGTTTGTAGTGATTGTAAGGAGTATGGATTCATAGATTTTTCAACCCACATGGCAAGTCATTTAGCATTCATTGGCATTTAGTGCCTCTTTTTTAATATTCATGCTAAGCCTAGCACCTTAAGCACTGTGGCAATCAATGTTATCTTTAAGCACTCAGTAGAGTAGCACCTCCTATCATTGGTGGTGCCACCTACTACATTTCACTCAAACCAACATTGCTTAGTAGTGGCTCTACCTATTGGAGCCCAAAATTACTAGTTCCAAAATGCCATTATTCTGCCCCCAAAAAACTAAAAAATTCCATCAAATTTTCCCACTTTGCCTTTGAATTCCAAAACCCATCAATTATACCCGATCTGAGATATCTTGCATGGATTCCCTTCTAAAAAATTTCTAAGTAAAATCCCTTTTTTCCTTGTGTTTCCTTTAGGTTCTTTACCTTAGAATTTTTTTTCCTTTTCTGTCCTTTATCTACAAATCAGTGATTTCCCTAACTTCTGAACTAGATCAGAAGTTAGTTTTTTTTTTGATTCACTGATATAGTGGCCAGGTGAGTGATCAGTGTTGTTCAAGGTAGCAAAGCAATGTTGAAGACTCTTTTGTCAATGAATTTTTGAGTTCACAAACTCAAAGGTTCACCAATGGTGAACTTTTCTAACTAAGGGAAGAAGGTGGCAGCCGCGATGAGAAAAAAAATTCTAAGGCACAGAGAAGAAGTGATGAAGGAAGTTTTATTGGTGAAGTTGGAGGTTTGTGAACCTCCAAGTTCACTGACAAAAGATTTGGCCAATGGAAGATTTGCTGACTGAAGGCATCTGATGGAAGGAGCCGTGGCAAGTGCAAAAGTTTCTAAAGCAAGGAAAAAGGAAGGTAAGAAAATGGTTAAGGCAGTGGGCTTTATTAGGCTATCAACAAAATCCCAAACTTTGTAAAAGTTTGCCTTTTTAAACTTTTGCCGATAGGTTGATAAAGGGGGAAGACAGATACAAAGAAGGAGAGGTTCGGAAAAGCTAACTTTTGTTAACCAAGTAGAGAATGGGCAGAATGATAGAAAGAAAAAGACAAGGCACTGGCTGGTTCAGAAAATTCCCCGACAAAGAGGAAAAACAGTGAAAAGACAAAGTTTGCAAAAGGGTTAGTTTTGTCGATAGGGAAAACATATGTGCAAAATTCACTAAGGTAAAATGTTAGGATAGTGGCTCAGTCGACAAACTAGAGATGGGTTAAACCTCCAAAGGGGTTCAAATATTTTGATATTCACTAAAAAGGTGATAGGTGAAGGAAAAGGAAGAGAGGCACGATAATTAAAAGGGTTAAAAAAATTGAAGATTTGTCGACTAAGGGTAGACAGAGAAAGTGCCCACCGGTTCGGCAAATTGAAGATTTGTCGACAAAAGGGGAAAGGCTAGTTGGTTCTGAAAAGATGGAATTTGCTAATAAGGTGGATAGTGAAGAGCGAGAAGGGGGAAAGAAAAGTTTAAGAAAAGCAAAATTTGCTGACTAAAGAAAAGGCAAAGTCAGCCCAGTTCACCAAATTGAAAAGTTGCCGATAAGGCAAAAGAAAAAGCTAAAGATGGAGATACCAAGTTTGAGAAAAGAAAGATTTTCTCGTAAGGCAAAGTTAAATTGAAGGTTAGATGTGTGGCGTGAATACAAGATTGCTTATGTTAGGATGGTTGCTGGAATAGTGTTTGCCATTAATGCATAGGTACAAAATTTAATTGGAGGATGTAGTGTGCCAGTAACCATATTTTCTACAGGTCCCCTCAAGGATGGAAATTAGTTTGCAGGGCATGGGAGCCTAAAATATCTACTGATTCTTCTGATAGATGGCCATGTACCTCATTCATTGCAGCGCAATTTTTTGTTGACTAGTTTTCTACACCCTGTGTTGCACTGTATGTGCCAAATTACTATATATGCATCAATTTTTGACATTCTCAGGGTTGGTCGCTGAGCCAACTGTTTGGTCTAGGAGAGCCTAAGGATTTTCTCTGGCATCAACACATGATTTGTCTAGTCTATAAGTGAAGGGATATGTTTAGTATAGAGTAGGAAGGTTATGTAAAGTAGATTTGAATGTAATGGTATGTCTCCACGGGAGTTTGTAGTGATTTTGGTAAATATATAATTGCAGTTATGTATTTTCCTTTGGCACATTTGTTGGTATGATTGTAACAGATGTTTGGAGATGTGTGACAACATCCAAGTTAATACAAGGCTTTGTATTTGCCATTCATTTGTTACAAAGGAATCATTGCAGTTCTCTTTTGGATTGTTCAGTATGTCCATTATAGGGAGATCTATTTAAAAGTCATAAATGTGAATGTATGTCTAGTTCTATTGATCCTATGTTATGTATTTTCTTTCCTCCTTGCATTCTATGACTCTATTGCCCAATGGAGTAGGCACTGGTCTATATTGGAGAGGGATCAATCACTCTTTAAAATCAAACAAATCATTCACCTATGGTTTAGCAGAAAAAACCATATATCTTTCCTATGCATGTACATTTGTACAGTTGAATCAGCTTAATATAGAGGCCTGTGCAGCCAGTTTGTCTTGGCCTAGTGACAACTCTTTGGGTCAAGTGTACATTAGGTATGGTTGTGTTTGTTCATTCATATTTTATTTCATGCCTCTAGGAATATCCCTCCTAGGTTTAGTTGAGCTTGAAGTGTAGAGGAGTATACCCACTCCTGTAGTTGGCCAAAATCCTCCTCAACTCGTTGATAAACCTCTTCCTATCACCCTAAGGACAATCTCTGTCCTAGGTGATTTAGGAATGTTTTAGAGTTTTGGGTTGCAACTATTTTTGGAGACAACATTTTCGCACCATTGTTGGGGATAAATTTACTTTAGCCATTGCAAGGTTTTAGGCAGCTTGAGCATTTTTCACACCCTTGGTAATAGTAGGTTTGTAGTGGTGCAATTTGTTGATGTGTGTAAGTTTGGTAGCCCGTCAACTTACACCAACATTTTTGCACCGTTGCTGGGGAGATAATATTTTGATTCAAATTTCATGCCCTTGGTAATAGTTAGTTTGTAGTTGTACAATCTATTATTATGGGTAATTTGGTAGCCTTTTCAACTTACGCCAATAGATTGGCACCAATGTACTGCTGGGTTAAAGATTTGAAGACTTTGCTGGAGTGAGCAACCCAGAAATCAATTTTGAAGCCTTGAAGATTGTCACACTTCAAGGGATTTCCTCATTCAATGAGGTGGCGACTCTGCTGTCAAAAGAAAATAAAGTTCTAATGTTGTGTGCATGTTTCAAGGAGACTACAATTGGTTAAGGTACGTGTTTTTCTTCCTTCTTTGATCATAGTTTCTTTCTCAGTAAAGGAACATGTTGTTTGCTTTCCTTTGTCCTACACATGTGGTTTGTAGTTGGTCATGGCCAATTGGTATGAATATGGATGCCCTAGGGAGAATTATTCTTGTGCATCTTCTTATGTTGCAGACCCTAGGAACTATATGGTATTTGATCATCCAGATAATGCATTTTTTTATCACAACCCTGCCAATCTTACAAACCTAGATTTTTTTGAGCCCTTGCATAATAGAAATGAGTCCACTAGGCTACAGTATGAAATTGAAAAAGAAAAGCAGTTTCTTTATTCTTTGTTGCAATAAGAAAAAGAATTAGAAAGCCAAATCAAGTTGCATCAATCTAGGCTGCAGTCCAATCCCCCTCCTATTGTTCCCAATTGCTTTTTTCCTTGGCCTCCCCCTATTGTAGATGAAAATGCATACAAACAGATGGACCTCTAATGGGTCAGTTATGAGCAGAAATCCATGCCCAAGAAGATTTATAATCAGATGTCATTATTTGATGGGTGTGGAATGTATGATGGGAAGGTGCATATTGAGGCATTTTTAGACTTCATGGACAAATTTCATGTTGAAGTTGAAGATATGTGGATGAGATTTTTTTGAACACCAAAGATACTGAGAGGAGGGGTGAATCAGTATCTCATTAAATCTTTTACTTGTTAGTCTAACAATCCAATTAGTGCATGCAATAATTAAATAGATTAAGCATAGAAGAGACAACCACAATTCATCACACATGAACACATAGATTTTACGTGGAAAACCCTAAAGAGGGAAAAACCATGGTGAGTGTTAGCTCACAATATATTATGTAGGAACAATACTGAATTACAATAAAGGCTCACTGCTCAAAGAAGTGCTCACTGCAAAAAGGCTCATTGCCTAGAGAAAGATAGAAGAAAGGAAATGGTTCACTACCAAAATGAACTACTCAGATTGCATCTACACATGCATGATTGCAGCTTCAATGACTACTCAAAATATTGTCTCAAAACTCTTCATCTTGACTACTTTTTCCCATTGTTATGCTTTTACATTAGACCTGCTCTTGTCACACTCAATATTCTTTTCTTATCAAATTCACAATCACATTTTCACATCATATTGCCTTAACAACTAAATCCATCAAGTATTTATATCCGCAACAAGGTCTGATGCAAAACTGGGTCAGCTTGCCAGAAATGAAACGTGTACACAAAAGATTATACTTTGTCAGCTTGACCTCTTTACACAAGAAGTTGTGCAGACCAATAACCTTCATATAGGTACGGACCTATTAAAGAACCACTCAGGATGATGATCTAGACAATATATCTTTACCACATATTGATCCAACTTGTATGTCAGCTTCATACTTAAGTATAAACTTGACCAAATTAATTGTCATACCACAAATCCCAATGTAAATCACACAAGACTCTAAAATTCATACAAAACATTCATTATGTGTCACCCAACATACATTCAGAACTGTGAGTCATACTATTCTTATGCGGCAAAATGCGGATTTCTGAACTACTATCTCTATCACTATGAAATACTATCAACCTGAATGCTGATACTTAGAAACTTGTAGATGATCATCTAGTAAACCTTAGACTCCATAAATCTAGAATTGGATACTCTTAAAATGTGTTTACAACACCTCCAAACTACAAATCAAAACAACCAATAGTGGAGAAATGTGGACTAAAATACTTAGGTATTCTGTACTGTTCGTGACTTAACTATGTTAACCCTGATTTAAGCAATTCAAAGTGTAGCTTTCGGAGACTACTAGGACATGAAACTTGGAATATAGAAACATCAAACAACTATGTGCAATATACCATAACCCCATACCAGAATCTATATCTGGGGAGGAATACCCACCAACTCTCTATCACTAACTCAGTAAGCTACCAACACTTCATTAATTTGACTAAGTCATTCTTCCCGGACCAAAAAGAAACTATACACAACTTGTCTCAAGACTTGTTCCCAATTATATCTGATTGTTACCATCAATGACAACACCATATCACAATCAAATCAGTAGTGTCTCTTGACCATGTTACCAACAATCTCCCCCTTTGGCATTAATGTCAACACTTAGTGAAAAATGTTCATACTGCTCCCCCTTACTATGTACACCTTGTTTTTCTTCTCCCCCTTAGATATTTAGCTATTTTTCACTGGTTCTTCTTTCCCCCCTTTGACATCAATGGCAAAGGTGTATGTACAAGTGACAAGAATGTATCAAAATTTTAAAACTTATATACTTGGCTACATATGTACAAGTCCAATCACATAACTTACTTACTAAGAGTGGAAAGGATGTCTTTGTATATGGTTTTTAGTTGGGCAGTCTCTCCATCCCACTGAGCCTTAGCACTACTCAAAATCTGAATGTTCCCATTTAGTTGGAACACCAATTCTTATGCCTTAGTTATAGTGATAGGAACTTCACTTATTGCCTTTATCTTCATTGCCTTAGCTACTATGTCAGTCATAGAATCAATCTTAGAACTTACTATCTCTATGAGCTAGCACATTCTATTTTTGATGGTCTCTTTCTAATTGAACAAACTACTCATGTTTGTATGAATATTCTCAACTTCTGCTTTCTTATTGTTGAAGGAGTCAACTGCTAGGTCATATGTTTTTAAAATTTTTAGCAGTTGAAGTTCCATTGCATTTATTTTCTCCTTTATTTCTTTTGTAGTTTCTGGCCATGTTAGACAAAAATTGTATATGTTGCTAGCTTCCTTGATAGCAATATCTACATACTTAATGTTATTATCCAACAAAATTCTATCTTGAGCTAACTTATTCTTTAGCTCAATTAGTCTTTTATCATCAATCTTTGTTCTAACCTTTTTTTCCATAGCCTTTTCAAAAGACTCAAAATGTGTACACTTACAGAGCTTATTAGCTTTTTGAGGCATTTAGTAGGAGCTAAAGATGTGTCCTTCTGCAATCCAGGCATCAACTTTTCTAAAACACCAGACGCCTCACCAATAAGCTTACCATCCTAAATATGAGACTTCAAAATTTCTTTCTGAGCCTTAGCTTGGAAAATTGTCCCTAATTTAAATTTCTACAGAGGGGACATGGAGGCTAAGTTAATTGGTCCTTGTAGCAACTCAGGTGTATCCAAAATCTGAGCTTCTTGCTGCCTCTCCAAGAAATCTCTCACTAAATCAACTGGATCTTATGTAGCTGTAGTAATGTATCTTACCATGTCATGAGACACTTCTTCTTCTTTAGTCTTCTCGGGAGGTTCTTGATCCATGGCTTCTTGCTCATTAGTTCTATGCTCTAGAGGAGGACTAGCCTTAGCTTTTTCATCACCTTGATTTCCCTGATCAATAGTTACATTCTATTCTGGAGGGGCTTCAACATTCTCTAGAACATTGTCCTCTTCTTTCTCTTTTATTTCATCTCTTCTTCAGCTTTCCGAAGGAATTGTCTCTATTTGATTCAAGCCCTGTTCTATATTGATTTCCAAAAGAGAGGTATCATCACCAAATTTTGGTTTTTCCTTATCATGAATTGTTGGGATGTTAAACTCTCTTAAGATATCAAGAGTTATTTCCTCTATTTCCATCACCAATTTCTCTATGTCTTTAGACATTAGAGTGTTGATCCTCTTCTTTGTCTTAAACTTTTCCCCAAGCACATTGGTGACCTTGGTTTTCTCTTCAACAGTTATATCCAGAGACAACCTTATTAATGCATGTTCTCTTAACTCTATGTCTTTGGCCATTGGTACTTCCTTTGTAATAGACATAATGCTGGCCAAGTTATCTGGTAGATCAGTAATCACCTCAATGAGGGCTTTGTTGAACATGTCCAAAAATCTAATCATTGCAATCTCAATGATGCCTTTGTCTGCATCATTATACTCATCTTATAATTCTACTATTGGCTTTAGGTTACCATGAGCTTCCATAGCGCATTTAAGGTATCTTCTAATGTTATTGAGGCCTCTACTTCTTTGGGCTCTGATTTGTTTGACTTCTCCTTGATTTCTCCCTTACCGGAGGGCTTCTCCTATTTACTCCTGGAGACTTCACCAACCTTAGCCTTCATTTTCTTTACTTCTTCATTTGTTTCAGTTTCCTCTTCATTAACTCCAATACTAACATACATTCTTTGCCTCTTAGTTTTCTTTCTTTTATGTCCTTTATCAGTGGATTTCTTTGTAGGTACTTCCATACTCACTGAAGGAGTGGGACTGGAGGACTTAAATGTAGTTTCGGTAGAGGTTGAGGCTCTTGTTCTTCTCATTGGTACTACAGGCTCCTTTGATTTTTTCTCAGGCTCTATTAGAACTGGAAAAATCCCCATTTTCCACCACTCACTTATCCTCCACATTTGGCACACAATGATCTTATGATTAATGCAGATTGCCAAAATTTGTGTGACAAGATCCATCTAGTAACCCATAACAACTAATGATTCCATAAATATGACCTTTCAGATAAGCATTTCTCTTACCATAGTTGTGCAAAATGAGCAATCAAACCCTATCGGCAAGATCATATACATGTCTTTCCGATCAAATAACCCATAATCTTCTAATGAATATTTTCATGTATATCAGGAAGAGCTAAATGAAGTTACACCGATCCAAGAACCTAGAGGTAACAATTGTACAACAATCGAGAAGAATACATAATGTATCACTGATGAAAAACTTATCGGCAAGAGAGATAAAGTCAGAGTGAAATTTTTAAACTATGCCAATCTCAGAAGTCATACTGATGGACATAAGTTTGGCAAGAGATATACGTACTCTCACCGATGAGTCGATACACTAGTTATATTGACGTAACATATACCATTGGAATGGATTATTTTATGTCTTCCTGACTCTGCAAGTCACCTCAATGAGAAGGTATTGAAATGTTTTAGTGAGAGTCCTACCAATGTACCCTAATGGACAAAAGATATAAGAAAACACTATCGGAGAGACTTAATGTATTGGAAGAACATTCTATTCTCTTAGTGATAGCAATTGTCAGCCGATGGCTACAAGGTAATTACTGCTCATCGAGAAAACACTCGTCGATGCACAAAGGGAACCTCAATAGTGAAGACCACCTTGATATCGGAATGAAAGTCATAATGTCTCCCCAAAATGTTAAGAATAAACAAACAAAAAAAGGTGATTTGTGCATAATCAATGAAAGTGTTAAGAAGTCTTCTCAATAAAATCAGAGAACTAAAAGGGGCACTTCGCATCAGAAAGATATTGAGATAGTCTTGGTGATTGGTCAAGAATGTATAACAAAAGATGGCCCCAAAATGAACAGACAGATCCACCTAAGATCAAAATAGTCTTCCTGATACAAAGACGTTGTATTGCTCTAATATTTTTGAAGTCCAAGAAGCCCACTACATTCAATTCATGTGGCCAACATTAATGGCCGCTTGAGCATAATATTGTACAAGCCACTCTGAATCACAATGAATTAAAATCAAAAGAAATCTTCAAGAGTTACAGTGGAAGAAATAGGAATTGACTAGAGGATGAGATATTCACGATGCCAAAGACATACAAGTAAGCATACCATACCTTCTTGTTACTAATAAATTATAAGGTTAAAATTTGTTGTCTAGCATAAAGATAAAATGGAGGGTTTTGTAAAAACAAAAAGAAAGTAGCAAATTGAAACTAGCCAAACCAAGGGAAAACAGTAAAATGTCGAAACAGGGAAGGGAGAAAAGGCACAGGAATGAAAACTCAACCAAGACCTTATAGAACAATCAGCTAGTTTAGGACCTAATGCTAGAAGAACTGCACAACTAAGGGCAGACGTTGAAAAATTAGAAGACAAATATAAACATGTAGGGAACATATGGACCCCTATAAGGGGATATGAACTATTTATGTTTCACTACTATCAGAGGAATAGGTTGGAACCTATCTGTAACCCTTGGAATCTTAATTTGGGGAAGCTGGTTGTCACAGATATCTTTGTAAATATCAACCTCATAAAACTTTTGGCCTACCATTATAACCCCGACCTAAAAGTCATCTACAATTTGCAAGGGGAACCATTTATTCATGTGTCTAAGAATGTAGTATGTGAAGTTTTTGGCCTAGATGACACATGCAATACTTCCATCATATATGAAGATCTAGAAAAGGAATACTTGAGAATGGATACCACTTATAAGGGGTGGAGATTGCGACTGCATAAGCCTAGAGAAGAGGGAAATTTAGTACCACTTGAGGTAGGTGATGGACCTCCTTTTCATGTTGATTTATTTGAACCCTATATGAAATATACATATTATTTAGTGGGACAAGTATTGGGAATAGATGTCTCAGAATTTATGTCCATAGCACCCATGGTCATCTCTATAGACATCTAATGCCATCATGCAAGAACTTTTGATTATGATTCACATCTCTCTAGGGGAATTGATTCAGGACTGATGGCCATAAAAAACGGCTCTCCAACAATAAGTTTCAAGCATTTTTATTCTCTTATGCATATGGTATTGTATTATGGACAAGAATTAAGAATGTAGCCTAAACAAGTAAGAATTACACAATTTGATAAGGAGGGATGGCCGCTACCCATACAATTATGGACTTCCATATGGGATAGTAGGTTTGTAAATTCTATTTATGTTCATTTCAAAGAATTCTTTGTCAAAACACTATATAGATGTTATGGTTATCCCTGTAGTTATTCTTTATCAGATGGGATCAAAAAGTTTTTAAGGCCTAAGGATTTTGGTGGACCACCGACTGTGAATCATAACTGGGGTGATTGGTATTGTTTCCTTGACTCCACCATGGTTAGAGTGTATGGCTTCAAAGATACACCATTCTTGTTACCTAAAACTCAACCTGATAGAATCGCATACTTGGAAATTGTCAGACAGTTGGACTATTCAAATGTTATGAATTTGAGTGCTTATGATAAGCAATATTTCATGCCAAGCACATTATGCTTTAGAGATTTTACTGTGTTGTCAAGAGAAGGTTATAACTTTATTCATGACAAACTATTGCATTTTAATTTGGGAAAAGCAATATCAAGAAAAGGGTTTGACCCTGAAGGTTTCATTGATTTTGCAAGAAAGAAGTAAAATCTAAGTGGATATATTCATGTTCCATTTCCTCATGATGATGTTATCAGAAACATGGAGGAGGCAGAGGCTGAATTGGCCATTGACGAATATAATCAAGAAGTAGAAAAGAGGAGGAAGGAGATATAGGAGGTAGAGGTGTTATCCTCCAATAGTGAAGGCTCCTTTGACAAAAGATCCCAAGACTAGCCTGACATAATCCCCAAACATAGAATTGAAGAATATAGGCTTCCAGACAGAGAGCTAGAGATTGAAGAGACATCTGATACTGATGCCCGACAATTGGCTTACAAATCGTTTATTTTAGATGATTAATTCATTCAGTCCCTAGAATTTAAATCTTTCTTGTATATACATAAAGGCAAAGCAATTAGAGAATCAGTTCCAGACATCACACCTAATAATGAAAAATAGTTATTGAATACTTTGAAAATAAATGTTGAAAATGAAATAAAAAACATGACTCCAGAAAAAGGGACGAAACTCTTAGAAGAAGTTGGTGTGATGATTTTTTTGGGTTTGGATTTGAAATCTTCTTTGGTTTTTGATAGATTTCTGCATAATGATAATGCCAAACATAAACTCAGTTTAGAAGGTGTGACAGAGGTGTGTATTGGATCATGATACAATCTTGACGAAGAATCTCTTATGATATGGGTCCAATACCCTCCACACTAGAAGCTTGCCATTATTGACATAGAAAAAGCATTTGGCCATGTGATGACACTAAAAGTGGGCAAGACCGATCCTATGGTCACTACAGAAATTGGTATTAATGTGGCTAAATTAAATAAAGCACAGAGTCAAATGCTGATCTGAGATAGAGACATGTATAAATTAAACTATGAGAATGCAAAAGGAAAATTATTTTTTGAAAGATTCAGTTCCTACCAAACTGTTAACCCAAGGGGAAAGTTCCCAGATAATGGACAAAGTTGAAGCATCACAGGTGAACACCTAGATAGCCCAGGCTAGATTCAATGCACTTTCCATGGTGTTCAAAAGGAGACATGCTAACATGATGACATGGATGAGTAAGTTCCGGGTTGCCCATTCCAAAAATCAAACTGCTCTTCAAGAACACAGAAGGTTGGCTAATAGACTCCAAGAAAAACTTCAAGAAATATAGAACAGAGACCCACCTAATACTAAATCCATTAGCAATGCTAAGGAATTGATCAAGGAACATATAGATTTTCATGAAGATCTTCAAGTAGAATCTAAGGAGTTCATTAATGCTTCTAGAGGAGTGCCTACATTGTGCACTGATAACAAGAGTTTGAAAAGTCAATAGGGTTGGACGAAGACTTCCAAGTAATCTTACATGAAGCTTTGGAAGTAGTGAAAAGTGAAGATCCAGCATTGGAGGAGGCTTGTGCATGCATGGAGAAAATGGTTGCTATGGAGTTCACTGCAAAGTGTGCCGTGGAGTGTGTAGATACTCACTTAAGACAAAAGTATTTGGATCATATTACTAAAATACATTTATGGCTTATTAGAGCCTAATGATAATTTGTTTGTTGTTACTAAAATTCAAAAAGACACTTGTGAAAGGGTACATCCTCTTCAAAATATAGCTCTATAAGCCAAGAAAGTAGGAATGAAATATCATCATTACCATTTTCATATTTTAGGTAGAGCATTAGTAAGAAGATAGATTGTATCCATCCCACTCATCCACCTTCATACTTCAAAAGGACTTATGCAATTATTATATATTATCTCAAGCAATATAATGGAGCAAATTAATCTTACATGGTGATCTATTTCAGTGTTTAGCAGTTGTGTGGATTGATTTTGTTCATATGTTATTTAACTGTCTCCAAAGTGGTTGTTTATGTTATTCAAATTAAGTGTGAAAATGCATTTGATTTGTCAATACACATTTGTTGTAGTTGTGTGATACTACTGATTGGTTTCTGTGTGCACAAGGATTAAAATACCTTTTGAGCAATCTAATTTGATTGGTTCTTGTGTGTGGATTAAAATCCTTTGAAATAGATCATCTTAATTGGCTTCTCCTCACATTTGAATTAAAATCCTTTCACAACTTCACAGTAATATAAGGGGATATCACTAGGATCATTAAGAAGAGTTCAAATAACTGACATACTTGCATGTCTGTATAAGGTACATGCATTTAAAACTGCCCAATTGGTAGAGTTAAGCTAAGAAATAAATCTACCAATCATACACATCTATTTCCATAACCATCATTTATCCACTGACTCCATCCACCCAATAGATTAGGCACTGATCAATTTTAGAACTCCTTATACAAATTTAAATCACATCCTTCATACTTCAAGTTTTTATTAAGAGTTAGTTAGCAAGCCCTGCATTTATCTCACACCTGTGTACCATAAGTGAGTAAAATTGCCCAAGTCAGAACCCACTTAGACTTTAAATCTACCTTATCATTTAGGCACATCTGCCTAGATCTAGTAGAACCTAAAGAGTAGGGGAATTTTAGTTACATAAACCCTGTCTTGTTGACCAAAAACGTATCAAGAGACTAACACCCTCTTGTGGTCTAAAAACTTGCATTTTTGAGAACCAACAAATTGGCGACTCTACTGGGGATTAAGCCCATTTTTTAGCCTTCCATAATAGAGTTGCCCCAAAATATCATAACATATTTAAGGATCTGCTAGGAGAACTACAATCATTTTCCTACATACAAAAAAGTAGGTGGTGACTCTAAAATTTTTATGACTGATGAAATAGATATCATATCAGAAAGGATTGACGATAGACATTAGAGATATATTATATCATCCAACATCAATGGAAGGAGATCTATGCATCAAGAAAGTCCTAAGAAAAACAATCTCAAGTGCATAAACAAGTATGGACCTCCTTGTGGAAAGAACAATACAAATAAGGGTGAAGCAGTCCCCAAACAACCTGAAGACAATGTAAACACATTAGATCAACCCTTTACTATATTCAACTCCCTAGTGTACAATGATGTTGAAAATCCCTCAACACTTCCTTAAACAATCAATACAAATGATAACATCCTCAATTATAGGACAAATCCTCAAGAAGTAACTGAATTTGAGGAAAGGATGAATGAAGAAAGGAGGCCGAAATAGGAAGAATTTGATAAGGGATTTTTATCACAAGGAGAAGAACACCAGGAGGGGTCTATAGCCCATATTGTTGATTTTGATGCTATGAGTAATCAGGAGATTGAGATACATTTGGAGTGGCAAAGACAACAACTTAGAAGAAGACAACAGATGATATAGGAAAGCCATGAGATAGACTGGCAAATGGCACAATTAAAAATCCAAATAGTAAAACCTCCAAGATATGCCCTGTTGTGATGTTCACAACACGCCCCATTTTACTCGTTAGCAAAATGAGGACCCCTACTGTGGCTGTGGCTTTTGCTTTTGTGTGTGGGTCTGTTTGGTGGTGAAAGGGAAAAAGGGAGTGAAAGTTGTAAACCTTGTTGAAAACAAAGAAAAAATAGCATTAAGTACCAGAGTTGAATATGGGTGAATTCCTTGTAAAAAATGAATAGGGTTGCTTTTTGAACCATCTTAAAATTCCTAGTATTTTGCAAGTTATGTGTGTTTTTTGGTAAAATGCATTGTGATATGGGTTTGTATGTTCATATACAAAGTCCTTTGTATATCGGGTTGCATATACAAGGTCAAAACATACAAGGTCGCTCATATACAAAGTCCTTTGTATATCGGGTTGCATATACAAGGTCAAAACATACAAAGTAAGTATACAATGGGAACATACATAGCACGGAACCGAAAAGATCATGAAATAAGGTTAAGTTGTATGTTTCGCGCTTTGTATGTATATCCCAGAGACATACATTTCAATATACAACAAGGATATGCATAGCGTGGAACTGAAATGATTATGAAATAAAGTTAAGGTGTTGTATGTTTTGCGCATTGTAGATATGTTTCGATACATACATTGTAGTATACATACATAGCGGGGGACATACAATGCGGAATTCAAGAAAGTTTAAAATATGATATAATGGATTCATTGTACTTTATGTAGGTTGCGGAACCGAAAGTGAGTAAGATATGATTTATAAGAGTTGATGTCCAAAAGGACATACAAAGGATTTGGTATGATCTAGGATTGTATAATTTTGATACAAGCGAAAGATGCAACGCTGAGATATAAAGGGAAAGTAATGTGGACCCCACCATTTGCACATCAAGTTTGTATAATTACAATGTATATCTTCAATATACAAAGAGAAAGATGCAAGATAAAGTTACATCAGGCATATATGAGCGATCGGCCAAAATTTTTTGGATCGCCCTGACTAAAGAGGGTTATGCCGATGATAAAGAGTTGCAAGCCGATAAGGAGTTGCATCGGCGTGACTAGGGTGATTGGAGTGAAATTATTAGCTCACCCTGACCGAAGTAGGTTACGCCGATGACAGAGATATAACAAGCCGATAAAGAGTTGCATCAGCCAGAAATATATGATCGGAGTGAAATTTTTGGATCGACCCGACTAATTGAGTTATGCTAATGATAAGGAAATAGAAAAAACATGATATAGAAAGTAGAAGACATACAAGGGAGCATACAAAGAAAGCTGTATGTATGCAAAATTAAACTAACGGTAAAAGAAAGTTTGAAAGTGCATGAACACTGCAACTGAAGACCAAACTTGTGGCACATTAATTACTGTAATTAATGCCCATCGAACATTCTGACGAGGTATAAATTGGTGAAAGTGACGTGGTTTTTTTATAATCCATTTTTGTGTCTGTTTGTAGGTATGTAGGTAGATATTAAGGAGTTATAATGGCGATGACATCACAGGAGGCGGATCAAATCACAAAAGATCGCAAAAGAAGTGAAAGATTTCAATGAAAAGAAGTATGTAGGTGAAGGGAAACATTATTAAAAGAACAAAAAAAGATATTTTGGTGGTTGTTAGGGTTTCCAAAGGGCATCCTTACACTCAGTATGGGTATGTTGCTTAGAGATTTTTGGTAGGATTTGTTTTCCACAATTGTTGCTGCATTTGAAGTGTGGACCGTTGATTGACTAGGGTTTTGGAACTGTATTGGGGATAATCAGATCTATATATTGAGCCCCTTTACTCTGTAATAAGTTACACAGGGAATCATAGGGATTTTTTGTAGAATAGAGCTAGAAGTTGTAATTAACAGTTTTAGAAGAGCATTTTAGTTTAGAATAGAAGGAGGTCGCCTATGTCTGCAATAAGAAATGTGTGGAACATCTAGCTTCCTTACTGTATCTGTAAAGCGCTGTAAGTTTTCTGTGAAGTTGATTAATGAAGCTAAGAGTCATTCATACATTATAAATCACATATGACTATGTGTTTTGAATACAAATGAATCTAGAATTCTACGTCTATATTCAGAGTGTCTTTTGGCTCTTCCTTGTATTTGAAATAATATCTCTTAAAGCTTGCAATCTTGAATGTGTGTTCGTGAAAATACTCAGGGCATTCGCATTTAAAGGTTTAGTCTGTGGATTTAATCAAGTTTGTTGTACTGCTTACAACGTGCATAATAGAACATTTAGATCCTGTAGTAGAATAAAGTTTAATTTATATTTCTCTAACTTTTCCCAAACCATTTGAAATACTTAGCTTAAAAACAGAGATTGAAAGAAGATTGTCTGATATTTGAAGGAAACATGAACAACTGAGTTGATATTGGACAATTTTCATAATATTTGAAAAGAAAAGCTTGTGTTAATACAAATCATATAGAGCTTTGTGATATAGTAACAAATTTATGCAAAGGAATGAAGAAAATATTGATATTTGTGATATTTTGCATAATTAGAGTCCAGTAAATCATCAAAAAACCTTAAATCAAGTAAGGCCCCTTGCATATTATAGCTTCACATTAACCTACTGAATTATCCACAAGGTCAAGACTTGACCATACAGAAACTTGGAATTAAGCAAATCTTAATTGATTTCTTTATATCTTTCAAGACAGTTAGGTTCATTTTTGTGAATTTTAACTTTTGTTATGAATGTGTAAAAAAAATCATCAATAGTTTTTGGAGCTAGAAGGAGGGCCTAATTGGAGTTAGGGTTTGTTTTAAGTAGAGCTGTCTCATAACAGTAACAGAGTGACTAGGTCTAGATCCAATTTAGAGGATATATTTGTGCAATTACCTGATAAAAGGCAAAATAAGAGTCCTTTGATTTGGAATCCTAGAATATCACATGCAAGAGGTTCATCTAGAATGCCTCCTGGATCACCTTTTAGTATCCATAACATTGTGAGTCTTGACCATTCTTCATTTAGATCTTTGAATCTTGGTTTAGGTACTCCTAGGGGTCCTAGTTCTCCTAGAGGTCCCAATCCTCCCAGGAATCCTATTCCACCTAGGAATCCAGGTATTCACCAAGGTCTAGGCCAAGCACAAGTACCTGCAATGGCTTATTTTAAAGTCAACTCTCCCATACAGTTCCCTAATTATCATGAGATGCCAAAAAATCCTAAAAAATATGTCCTAAATGCCAGTTGCATCAAGATCCAGAAGATCACATTAGAATATTCAAAGAGGCATGCTTTAGGGCCAGGTTAGAATATGAGGATGTTGTGTGTAGGTTGTTTCCTCACACCTTCAATGAGTACGCTTCTAACTGCTATGTTAACTTGCCCAATGGTTATATTTCTTCTTGGGCACTTATGGAAGAAACATTTTTGTCTAGATTTAGAGGACCAATAGATCCTTCCACCTTATATCATAAATTGGCTACAATAAAGAGAGGTGAAGGAGAGCTGATTGACAACTTTAGTGACAGCTTTCAAAAGGCATATTCTAAGTTAGTAGCTCCTTACACAGTAAATGCAGATACATTGTTAGCCATGTATTATGTTGCCTTAGATCCATTAATTGCTATGTTTGTCAAAAGAAAGGCTGACATAGATACAATATCCAAAGCGTATAAATAGATAGCCTCAGTAAACCAGGAGATGAGGCAAACAACTTATAATCCATTTCCTAATGGAGGAAATCTTGGGATACAAAATCAAACACAATCCGCGAATGGAGTCCCTACACATAACACTCCATTATTGAATCCAGTTCCTACATACACACCTGTGTATAATCCTACCCCAATCTAGGCCATAGCCCCTTATACTGGTAACACTGCCAATAATAATCAGAGTAATGGTCAATCTTTCTTCTACCCTCCTCGGGATACATTTGTGGCAAAGGCACAAGAGGAAAGAGAAGAAATCAAAGAAATTACTGCACATTTGAGAAGATTGACTACTGAAATGACACAACTGAGAAATGAAAATCTCTATGGTAGAAACAACCAAGGATATAGTCAAAGCCATAACCAAAGCTATAGTCAGAACTACAACTAGGGTCAAAGTTCAAATCAAAACTAGAATTACAATTAGAATGAAAATCATAATCCAGGGAAACCAATGCAATATAGAGGACCTGTGGTAGATAACATGGCCTGATGTAATAAAAACATAAATTAAAATCAGCCAAGGCCACCTAAGACATGGAACACAGGGCCAAATAATGGCACTCTAGCTTCTCCATTTGAGAATCTAGATAATCAAGATATAAAACAAACAGTTGGAATTCAAATGGCTAATACAACATTGAAGAATTAATGTAGATTTCATAATACCAGTGCCCATGCTAAACTAGATTGTCCTCAGTTCCATTTAGTAGCCAGTATTTTCAATGTAGATGTACAGGCTCCCACTTTTGAGTTTCTCATTCCCAAAGGTAATGAAGTAGTGCCCTCAAGATATGTGACTGCTTTAGTCTTAGAGACTTTTACCTTTGCAACTGGAAAAGAAGAGGATAATTGTTAGAGAATGAACCTTATTTTTGTGAAAACCTATATCCTGAATCAACCTTTGTACTAAATGCATTTCAGTTTCCCTTTGAAACTAAAAATGAGGTGTTATATGAAATAGAAGAGGTATAGGCTTTTTAGCAGTCAAACAAAAATCACACCTACAATTAAAGAAATAACACTAGGCCAGGAGGTCCTTTCACTACTTCCAATCCTCCTAACAATTTTAATACTCCCCTAGATCAGAACGCTAGTAATAAACCTGCTATATTGAAGGCTAATCATCGTGCAAATAATGGAACAGTAGCACAAAAGGTCCAAATAGTTAAAACAGAGATAGTAGATACAATGAGATTGATGAGTTATTTATCTGAAGAGATAAAGAAAATTAAGGTTAGTATACCTTTGTGTGAATTATTGAAAACTCTAGGGGTCAGAAATGCTTTCATAGAGTCCTTGGATACATCTGTGACAGGTGAGGTTTCTGCTGATGTGAGTGTTCATAGTAGAGATTCACAACCCAAAGAAAAGGGTAAGAAAATTGAGCAACCTTCCAACACTAATGTGGTAATGTATGAGGATAAGAAGGATGCTCCTCCTTTCTTGTTAACCATTAGAATGTGTGGAAAGAACATACATAATTGCATGTTGGATTCTGGTGCATCAGCCAATGTAATGCCTTTAGGAATATGCAAAACTTTAGGGATGACCCCTACTAAATCTACTAAGGTTGTTACACAATTGGATGAAACTAAGGTTAATGTAATAGGAGAACTAATGCATATTCAAATGCAATTAGCCTTAGATCCTAGGGTGAGTTAGTTTATTGACATTCATTTAGTAGATATCCCTATGAATTATGGGATGTTGTTGAGTAGAGACTGGTCTAAAACATTGAATGGATATATGGCCACTAATTTTTCACATATGTGGTTACCTTGGAGAGGTGTTCCAGATTAGATCAGGATAGAAGAAGAACCCAGGATGAAACACATGATTACAGAATACAATAGGACTAATGAGATATTGTATGCTTCTGTTGAACCTGATGTTTATAGAATCACTGACAAAGGAGTACAAATTGAAGAAATCCTAATGTTAAATTTTAGAGAGAAACATGTCAGTAAGGAAACAATATTGTTCATTGAGTCTAATGGAAACTCTTTTGATGAAGAAAATAATGCAATGAACAATTTTGGTCAGACCATACAGAAACTTGGAATTAACCAAATCTTAATTGATTTCTTCATATCTTTCAAGATAGTTAGGTTCATTTTTGTGAATTTTAACTTTTGTTATGAATGTGTAAAAATAATCATCAACATGTCCCTCCACATAAACAAGGTAGTAATGCCAATTCACATGGGATATCTCATAATACAACTTCTTCAGGTACTTCAAAAATGCCCCAAAATGCAGGAGGTAATTCAAGACAATATGCTCAACATATTACGTCATCACAAAGACCCCAAACCCCAAATACTGGTAGTATTCCCCAATATCACCCACCACTAGGTCATGATGGTGTCCCACAACATCAACAACATATTCCACCTCAGAATATACACCCTCAACAACACATACAACAAAATGATTACCATCAGCCTCCATATGGATACCAATATTACCCCACTCCACCACCTATGAATATACCTCCACCAAACCTCATGAGTGTATGTAGGCAATTTGATTTAATAGGATATCAATTGTATACATACCCTATAGATAGTAACTGGAGAAATATGGTCCCCAAATTCGCTGGGAATAATGGGATATTAGCTGAAGAGCACATTAGGAATTTCAATGCCTTTATACAGGACATTGGAATGGAGCACGAGGATGTAAATGTGAGATTATTCATGATGTCCCTAACTGAAGATGCAAGGGATTGGTTTAATGGTTTACCAGATGCCTCAATTACTTCTATAGAAGACTTCCATGACCAATTCAAAAAACAATATGGAAATCAATATGCCCCTAAATTTTCCCTACATGAGCTAATAAGCATCCAGAAATACCAGAATGAGTCAGTATATGACTTCAATCAAAGATTCTCCAAATTGCACAATAAAATGCCACATGGATCCAAATTGACTTATTTGGCAGCTCTGAGTATCTATCTAAAGGCTTTTGATCCAAAAATTGGGTATGCACTCAGGAATAAGTCTCCCATGACCTTAACAGAGGCACAAAAGATAGATATCTGTATTGAAAATAATAAGAAGGCTGCAGGGATGACTAGAAAAAGGGATAACCTTAGAATGCCACAATAATCTAACAACCCTCAAAATAAGTAGGAATACCAATATAGGAATGAAAGACCAAGGTTACACAATATGCCCTATAATACCAATTGGAAAGATGGAAAACCTTTAGAAAATAATAGAAAGGAGAATTATGGGAAAAGCACTCCTGATCCTCTTAAAAGAAATGGAATACATGTAGCAGAGAATAATCCATGGTGCTTAGTGTGTATTTTGCCTCACTCACCTGATTATTGTGTAGTGGCACAATCAATACAGGAAGAAGGAATATCCCTATCGGTAGGAAAGAGACAATCATACCATAAACATGCTTGAAATCAGACCCCATCATATTGATGAAGAATATTCATCCACAGAAGAGGATGGATATGAATATGATGTGACAAATTAGAGATATAATATCAATATGGGGAAACAGTAGGTGTTTTCAGATCAAGAAGATAATTATAAAGAAAATGTTTGTGATCATAGTGGGCCACTACAAAACCAATGGAGAAAACCAATCGAAGAAGAAAGAAAGACTCTTACAATGGTTGTGGTGGTACAGATAAAAAACAATTATAATATGAGAAATTGAATAGTCAATGCATATCAAGGAACACCTAGAAGTGTGTTCATAAAAGACTAGAGTCATAATAGGGACAATATGAACAATACATCTAAAGAGCCAGCCAAGACTGAACAAAGTAAGATAAAAGACAAAATACCAGTTGAAGAAAAGGGCTATAACAAAATAGAAAAGGCTGATCAAATAATGACTCCATCATTTGACATAGCCCAAGAAGTATCCCAAGTCAAAATATCGGTACCACTGCTTGAAATGATGAAGGTAGATCAATATAGAAATATAGTGGTTGAGATGATTTTGGATATATCAAAAAAGAAGCAAGAACCTGAAGTCAAAATAAATAATGTTTGACAAGAGACTGTTAAAACTCTAGAAGTGTATTTGGGTGATACCTTAACAAGGAATCCCTCTTAGGTAGATCCTTTTTACACTACCTTGCTAATTAAAAACATGCTGGTGAGGAATTGTATGATTGATTTTGGGGCAACTATGAACATCATGCTAATAGCAGTCATGAAGGAGTTAGGATGTGGGTTAACACCACATACAGTAAATGTTATGCAATGGATAACAGATCCATCCTAGTCATGGGTATTATGAATAATGTAGAGATAAGGTTAGCTGCCTACCCTGAAGCAACATATAAAATTGACATCACTATAGTGAACATCCCACCTTACTATGGAATGTTTCTATCTAGACAATGGACTGCAATAGCTAGAGGAAATGTCTAGTTGGATCTATCCTATGCTACTATGCCAGTAGGAGGGAATGAGATTAAGCTTTGTAGAGATCCAAGATATGAGAATATCATAGAACGAATTGATCAAAATCAAGTAAATTTTTTCTGTGATATAGACCTTGGTGCATTCAAAATTGAGAAAAGTCAACCAGAGTTACAGAACATTGATCCAATACACCAAAAGGCCCAAATGGATGAATGTGGTGTATGGAAAATGTATTTTGATGGTGCGTGTAGTAAACCTGGTAATGGAGCAGGAGTATTATTTATTTCCCCAACTGGTAAGACTTTCAAGTACTCATTCCCGCTAACATTTGAGTGTACCAACAACATAGCAAAATATGAAGCTTTGCTCATTGGCCTGAACATTGCCGTAAAGCAAAAAATAAAGTACCTTGCTATATATGGGGATTCATAATTGATTATATCTACGGTCAGATGGAAGTATTCATCTAAGAACAAAAGATTAAAACAATATAGAAATGTTGTCTGGGATGATATTGAATTGTTTGATGCTTTCTCCATTAACTGGGTAGACAGATCAAAAAATGTAATGGCAGACTTCCTAGCAAACATAGATTTGAAAAGGGATGATGTCACATTAGCAGGCATTATTGAAGTTGAGTTTAAAACTAGACCTGCAATCCCAGGCAATATCTATAATTGACAAGTTTTCAATGATGACACATATATGATTAAATTATTACAATGCATTGACCAATATGAGGCTCAATAGATTGATTTCAATGCATTCGTAGAGGAAGTAGATGGCAATCAAACTTTGTTTGGTAAAGCAATTGTCCATCTTAAAACTAACAAAATTCCTAAGGGGCTTGTAGCACTAGAAAGCATGTTTGATGGACATGACCAAGCTCTTATGAAATAGACACCAGTAAAAAAGGAAGACCTTGAAGAAATCAACTTGGGCACTGAATTGGTACCAAAAATGGTATACATTGGGAAGAGGATAAGCCCAACAATCAAAACGATGTTGATAGCCTTATTAAGGAAATATAAGTGAGTCTTTGCTTGGTCTTATGATGATCTCAAGCCATACAGAGAAGATTTGTTTCAACATGAGATCCCACTCAAACCAAATGCAAAACCTTTTAGACAAAAATAGAGACCAATAAACCCAATCTTGAAGCCCAAAATGCATGAAGAACTTATGAGGCTTAGGGAGGGAGGTATCATTAAGCCTATTAGACATTCTACATGGGTCTCCAACTTGGTGCTAGTCAGAAAAAAGAATGGCAACATAAGGTTATGTGTAGATTTTAGAAATCTAAATATCTCATCCCTTAAAGACAACTATCCACTTCCAAATATAAAGGTAATTCTACAAAGAGTCACAGGATGTGAGTTGTTATCTATGATGGATGGATTTTCAGGTTATAATCAAGTGAAAGTAAAAGAATCAGAACAATATAGATCTACATTCACTACTCCTTGGGGCACATATGTATATGTTAGAATGCCATTTGGACTTACAAATGCTAGTGCAACTTTCCAGAGAGCCATGGATGTTGCTTTTGCTGAATTGATCAATGTTATAATGGTGGTTTACCAAGATGACCTCACTGCATATTCCAAGAAAGTAGAAGATCATGTTGATCATCTTGAAAAGGTATTTGTCAAAGTTTTCGAATATGGTATTTCTTTGAATCCAAAGAAATGTCATTTTGCAGTGACAGAGGGCAAATTACTAGGACATATAGTGTCCAAAGATGGGGTTAAAATTGATCCAGAAAGAGTGGAAGCCATAGACAAAATTCATATTCCTAAAAAAGTTAAAGCCATCCAATCATTCTTTGGGCAAATAAATTTCATAAGAAGATTTATCCCAAACTTTGCTGAAATTGTCAAATCCATTTCAAAATGTTGAAGAAAGGGGCTAAGATAGATTGATGTGCAAATGCACTAGTTGCATTTGTAGCCATAAAGAGAGCAATTAAGGAGGCCCCAATATTGAAATCCCCTAATTTTAGTAAGCCATTTCAAGACTTCTCATTTGCATCATACCATACTATTGCCACAATAATGTTGAAAAAGAGCGATGAGGGATATGAACAACCTATATCATTTTTTAGTAAATCCCTCCAAGGAGCAGAATTGAACTATGATATTATAGAGAAATGGATATATTCTTTGGTGAAAGCAGTGAAAGTTTTTAGACCTTACCTGGTAGGGGTAAAAGTGATTGCATATGTTCCCAATGTTGCGGTTAAAGATGTGTTGTACAAGCAGAAGTTACTGGGAGGAGATGTAGATGGATTAATAGAGTCTAGGAGTTTAACATAGAGATCTAAATAACCAAATTAGTGAGAGGATAGGGTTTACCTAAACTAATGGCTGAATCAAATCTATAGGCCTCTCAAATTCACAATGTGGGAAAAGAAGAGACCGTGATTGCAAGCATTGAAAAAATAGCTTGGTACACTGACATAATGTATTACTTGAAAAATCATAAATGTCTTGAACATTTGAATGACAATCAAAAGAGAACTTTGAAATTACATGCCTCTAAATATGTTTTCCTAGATGGTAACTTATATTGGAAGAATAGAGATGGGGTACTACTACTTTTTTTAGATGAATCCCAAGCAAAAAGAGTATTGAAGGAAATGCATGAAGGAGTCTGTGGAGGACACTTTTCCAACAAAACCACTACCCATAAAATTTTAAGAGCTGGTTATTACTGGCTAGGAGTTTTCAATGATGCTTTCATGCATGTAAGGAAGTGTGAAGCATGTTAGAAATTCTCAAGAAAGATGAAATATCAAGGAGCACTGCCACTCAAGCCAATGCAAGTTGAGGCTCCTTTTTACCAATGGGGAATCGATTTTATTGGAGAGATATCAGAAAAATCTAGTGGAGATCATAAGTGGATATTGGTAGCAACTGATTACTTCATGAAATGGATAGAAGTCATCCCAACTAAACAAGCCACTAGCAAGGTTGTAATTAATTTCTTAATGGATAACATCATTACAAGGTTTGGGACACCTGCCAGGATAATCACAGACAATGGAATGTGTTTTAGATCAAATAAATTTAGAAAATTTTGTGAATCATATGGTATTGTGATTTCATATGCCTCACCATACCATCCACAGGTGAATGGATAGGCTGAGTCAAGTAATAAGAGTATCCTGAAAATTATTAAAAGGATCTTGGACAAAAATAAGAAGGCATGGGATTCTAAATTGAGGATGGCAGTATGGGCAGACAGAATCACTGTAAAGAAATAAACTAGTAAGTCACCTTTTGAGCTAGTTTATGGAACACATGCTAGAATGCCCATGCAAAACCTATTACCTATATACAAATTTATGCTTCAAGAAGATTTGGATATCCCTAAACCTATGGAAGAAAGAATGGAACAGTTGGCAGAATTAGATGAGATTAGAAGATTGGCCCAAGAATAGAATACTAAGATGCAATCACAAATGAAGTATTTATTTGACAAAAGGGCAAAGGATAGAAAGTTCAATGAAAATGATATGGTCCTACTGTGGAATGTAAGGTGCCAGGATAAAGGGAAACATGGAAAGTTTGAAGCTCTTTATATTGGGACTTATGTTATTATTGGAAAAGGAGGAGAAGATTCATATTATCTAAAAAATATGTTAGGAGAAGATCAGGAATTGCCAGTGCATGGACAATTCTTCAAACATTTATTTTCTTAAAAACTTCCATGCACAATAGTCTAGGAAAAGGTCGAGAATTGCCAGTGCATGGACAATTTTCAAAGTTGCCTTTTTACAATATATCTTCCATGCATAGTAGTTTTACGTTTTCATATCATTCCATTTCCCATTCATGGTCTACCTCCCAGAGATCTTTCTGGATTCTTGCAATGATCTCACTCTCATTCATCCAATCAGAGCCATTGCTAGAACTGGAAAATTCACATTTTCCATCACTCACTTTTCCTCCACATTTACCACACATTGATCTTATGATTAATACAAATTGTCAAAATTTGTGTGACAAGATCCATCTGGTAACCCATAATAACTGATGATTCCATAAATATGACCTTTGAGATAAGCATTTCTCTGACCATAGTTGTGGAAAATGAGCAATTGACCCCTATCGACAAGATCATATACATGTCTTTCCAATCAAATAAGCCATAATCCTCTAATGAACATTTTCATGTATATCAGGAAGAGCTAAATGAAGTTACACTGATCCAAGAACCCAGAGGTAACAATTGTGCAACAATTGGAAAGACTACATAATGTATCACTGATAAAAAACTTATCGACAAGAGAGATAAAGTTAGAGTGAAATTTTTAAACTATCCTGATCTCAGAAGTCATACCGATGGACATAAGTTTGACAAGAGATATATGTACTCTCATTGATGATTCGATACACTAGTTATATCGGCATAACATATACCATCGGAATGGATTATTTTATGTCTTCCCGACTCTACAAGTCACCTTGATGAGAAGGTATTGAAATGTTTCGGTGAGAGTCCTACCGATGTACCCCAATGGACAAAAGATATAAGAAAACACTATGGATGAGACTTAATGTATTGGAAGAACATTCTATTCTCTTAGCGATAGCACTTGTCAGCTCGATGGCTACGAAGAAATTACTTCTCATCAGGAAAATACTCGCCGATGTACAAAGGGAACCTCAATAGTCAAGACCACCTTGATATCGGAGTGAAAGTCATAATGTCTCCCCGAAATGTTAAGAATAGAAAAATAAGAAAAGGGGATTTGTGCACGATTGATGAAAGTGTCAATAAGTCTTCCCGATAAAATCAAAGAACTAAAAGGGGCACTTCACATCAGAAAGACATTGAGATAGTCTTGGTGATCGATTGAGAATGTATAAACAAAAGATGGTGCCAAAATGAACAAACAAATTGGCCTGAGATCAAAATAGTCTTCCTGATACAAAGATGTTATATCGCTCTAACATTTTTGAAGTCCGAGAAGCTCGTTGCATTCAATTCTAGTGGCCAACATTAATGGCCACTTGAGCATAATCTTGTATAAGCCACTTTGAATCCCAATGAATTAATATCAAAAGAAATCTTTAAGGGTTGCAGTGGAAGAGCTGGGAATTGACCAGAGGCTGAGATATTCATGACACCAAAGACATACAAGTAAGCATACTAGGCTTTCCTGTTACTGATAAATTATAAGGTTAAAGTCCGTTGTCTAGCATAAAGATAAAATGGAGGGTTCTATAAAAACAAAAAGAAAGTAGCAAACTAAAACTAGCCAAACCAAGGGCAAACAACAAAAGGTTGAAACAAGGAAGGGAGAAAAGGCACAGGAATGAAAAATCAACCAAGACCTTATAGACCAATTGCCTGGTTCAAGACCTAAGGTTAGAAGAACTATACAACTAAGGGCAGACATTGAAAAATTAGAAGACAAATATAAACATGTAGGGAACATATGGACCCCTATCAGGGGATACGAACTGTTTATTTTCACTACTATTGGAGGAATAGGTTGGAACCTGTCTGTAACCCTTGGAATATTAATTTGGGGAAGATGGTTGTCACGGATGTCTTTGTAAATATCAACCTCATAAAACTTTTGGCCTACCATTAAAAACTCTGACCTAAAATTCATCTGTAATTTGCAAGGGGAACCATTTATTTATGCATCTCAGAATGCAGTATGTGAAGTTTTTGGCCTAGATGACACATGCAATACTCCCATAATATATGAAGATCTAGAAAAGGAATACTTGAGAATGGATACCACTTATAAGAGGTGGAGATTGCCACTGCATAGGTCCAGAGAAGAGGTAAATTTAGTACTTGATGAAGGTGATGGACCTCCTTTTCATGTTGATTTATTTGAACCCTATATGAAATATATATATATTATTCAGTGGGACAAGTATTGGTAACAGAGGTCCCTAAATTTATGTCCATAGCACCCATGGTCATCTCTATAGACATCCAATGCCATCATGCAAGAAATTTTGATTATGCTTCCAATCTCTCTAAGGGAATTGATTTAGGACTGATGGCCATAAAAAATGGCTCTCCAACAATAAGTTTCAAGCATTATTCTTCTCTTATGCATATGGTGTTGTATTATGGACAAGAATTAAGAATGTGGCCTGAACAATTGAGAATTATATAGTTTGATAAGGAGGGACAACTACTACCCATACAATTATGGAATTCCATATGGGATAGTAGGTTTGTAAATTCTAGTTATGTGCATTTCAAAGAATTCTCTATCAAAACATTGTACAGATGTTATGGTTATCCTTGTAGTTATTCTTTATCAGATGAGATCAAAAAGTTTTTAAGGCCTAAGGATTTCGGCGGATCACCGACTATGAATCATAATTGGGGTGATTGGTATTATTTCCTTGACTCCACCATGGTTAGAGTGTATGGCTTCGAAGACACACCATTCTTGTTACCTAAAACTGTACCTGACATAATCACATACTTGGAAATTGTCAGATAGTTGGACTATTCAAATGTTATGGATTTGAGTGCCTATGACAAGTAATCTTTCATGCCAAGCACATTATGCTTTGGAGATTTTATTGTGTTGTCAAGAGAAGGTTATGACCTTATTCATGACAAACTATTGCATTTTAATTTGAGAAAAGAAATATCAAGAAAAGGGTTTGACCCTAAAGGTTTCATTGATTTTGCAAGAAAGAAGCAAAATATGAGTGGATATATTCATGTTCCATTTCCTCATGATGATGTTATTAGAAACATGGAGGAGGTAGACGCTGAATTGGCCATTCACGAATATAATCAAGAAGTAGAAAAGATGAGGAAGGAGATACATGAGGTAGAGGTGTTATCCTCCAATAGTGAAGTATCCTCTAACAAAAGTTCCCAAGACCAGCCTGACATAATCCCCAAACTCAGAATTAAAGAATACGGGCCTCTGAATAGAGAGCTAGAGATTGAAGAGACATCTGATACTGATGCCTAGCAGTTGGCTTACAAATCTTTTATTTCAGATGATCATTTCATTCAGTCCCCAGAATTTAAATCTTTCTTATATAAACATAAAGGCAAAGCAATTAGAGAATCAGTTCCAAACATCACACTGGATAATGAAAAATAGTTATTGAATACTTTGAAAATAGATGTTGAAAATGAAATAAAAAACATGACTCCAAAAAAGGGGAGGAAACTCTTAGAAGAAGCTAGTGTGATGATTTTTCTGGGTTTGGATTTGAAATCTTCTTTGGCTTTTGATAGCTTTCTGAATAATGATAATGCCAAACATAAAGTCAATTTAGGTGTGAAAGAGGTATATACTGGATCATGATACAATCCTGATGAAGAATCTCTTACGATATGGGCCATATACCCTCCACACCAGAAGCTTGCCATTATTGACACAGAAAAAGCATTTGGCCATGTGATGACACTGAAAGTAGGCAAGACCGATACTATGGTCACTATAGAAATTGGTATTAATGTGGCTATATTAAATAAAGCACAGATTAAAATGCTAATCTAAGAAAGAGACATGTATAAATTAAACTATGAGAGAATGCAGAAGGAAAATGATTTTCTAAAGGATTCAGTTCTTGCCACACTGTTAACCCAAGGGGAAAGTTCCCAGACAATAGACAAAGGTGAAGCATCACAGGAGAACACCTAGATAGCCCAGGCTAGATTCAATGAGCTTTCCATAGTGTTCAAAAGGAGACATTCTATCATGATGACATGGATAAGTAAGTTCTAGGTTGCCCATTCCAAAAATCAAACTGCTCTTTAAGAACACAAAAGGTTGGCTAATAGACTCCAAGAAAAACTCCAAGAAGTACAGAACATAGACCCACCTGATACTAAAGCCATTAACAATGCTGAGGAATTGATTAAGGCATATGCATATTTTCATGAAGATCTTCAAGCAAAATCTAAGAAGTTCATTAATGCTTCTAGAGAAGGAGTGCCTGCATTGTGTATTGATGACAAGAGTTTGAAAAGTCAGCAAGGTTGGACGCAGGACTACCAACTAAGCTTACATGAACCTTTGGAAGTAGTGAAACGTGAAGATCCAGCATTGGAGGAGGCTTGTGCATGCATGGAGAAAATGGTTACTATGGAGTTCACTGTAAAGTGTGCCATGAAGTGTGCAGATACTCACTTGAGCAAAAAGTATTTGGATCATATTACTAAAATCCATTTATGCCTTATTAGAGCCTGATGATAATTTGTTTGTTGTTGTTGAAATTCCAAAAGACACTTGTGAAGGGGTACATCCTCTTCAAAATATAGCTATATAAGCCAAGAAAGTAGGAATGAAATATCATCATTACCATTTTCATATTTTAGGTAGGGCATTAGTAAGAAGATAGATTGCATCCATCCCACTCATCCACCTTCATACTTCAAAAGGACTTATGCAATTACTATATATTATCTGAAGCAATATAATGGAGCAGATTGATCTTACATGGTGATCTATTTCAGTGTTCAATAGTTGTGTGGATTTATTTTATTCATATGTTATTTAATTGTCTCCAAAGTGGTTGTTTATGTTATTCAAATTAAGTGTGAAAATGCATTTGATTTGTCAATACACATTTGTTGTAGTTGTGTGATGCTACTGATTGGTTTCTGTGTTCACAAGGATTAAAATACCTTTTGAGCAATCTAATTTGATTGGTTCCTATGTGTGGATTAAAATCCTTTTAAATAGATTATCTTAATTGGCTTCTCCTCACATTTGTAATTTAAATCCTTTCACAACTTCACAATAACATAAGGGTATATCACTAGGATCATTAAGAAGAGTTCAAATAACTAACATACTTGCATGTCTATATAAGGTACAAACATTTAAAAGTGGCCAACTATTAGAGTTAAGCTAAGAAATAAATCTACCAATCATACACATCTATTTCCATAGCCATCATTTATCCACTGACTCCATCCACCAATAGATTAAGCACTGATCAATTTTAGAACTCTTTATATGAATTTAATTCACATCTTTCATACTTCAAGTTTTTATTAATAGTTAGTTAGCAAGCCCTACAATTATCTCACATATGTGTGCCATAAGTGAGTAAAATTGCCCAAGTCAAAACCCACTTAGACTTTAAATCTACCTTATCATTTAGGTACACCTGTCTAGGTCTAGTAGAACCTAAAGAGCAGGGGGTTTTCAGTTACATAAACCCTGTCTTGTTGACTAAAAATGTACCAAGAGACTGGCACCCTCTTGTGGTCTAAAAACTTGCATTTTTGAGAACCAACAAGCTCTCCTAGAGCCTTTTCCAGTTCGTCTTGCTTCTTTTCTCTAGCAGCCTTTTTTGCTTCTAACTTTGCTCTTGCCTCTATAATTTTTTCTTTAGTATACCCCTTACTCTTGGCATATTCCTCTTCCATTTTCCTAACCTTCTTGAGTTTCAGGCTTCTTCAAATCAAGATGTACCTTGACTAAAATTTCCTCATATGTTCCAAATCTTTCCTCAATGATGTCCTTGGGCTTGCTCAACATGAGCTTAGCCGAGCCAATCAACACATCCTCAATTACCTTGTACCCCAAAGTAGGGACCCATACTATCCTTGGCTCTACTGCTACCATTATACACCGATCTTTATTCACAATAAAACATATATCATCCTTACATTTTTCCACTATTGATCTAGGTATCCTTGCTCTAGATTGCATGGCCTTTTGAATGTTTTTGAAGTAGTCCAACAGGGCTGCTTTTGTGCATCATGATTGCTTATGTTTTTTAGATGATTCCTAATTTGTATTGCAATAGGTTTTCTATCCAACCAGACCGAATTCTTCATTCTGGGTAGTTCTTTTAGAAAATAGAAGAATAGGCAAATAATCAACGTACCATATTTAAAAGCATATTTTAAATCTTTGGTCTTCTTCAGGTTCTCCATCAACTATTGTCAGAGCAACTCACAAAGGTCATAGTGAATGTTCTTCTTGACCATCTCATATGCAGTGTAGATGGTGGTACTAGAGACAGAGTTCTCCTGGTTGGTGAAGTAAACTTTATACCTAATCACCATTTATGCAAATCTTACTACATGGTCTTCAATGGACTTCACTGTCAATGCCCTTTTATCAAATTAAGTACTAGTAGCCTCTATTACAGTTCTATTTTTCATAGCCTTTAGCATGGGTATAGTTCCAATGGAGTTTAATCCTGTTACAACCCTTATTGCTTCCTTTGTGATCATGAAAGGTGTTACAAGCCACAAAAACTCATCATGAATCCTGCTAAGCACATACTAAACCCATGAATACTTAGCAAATGTTAGGAAGTCTAGATATTGTATGAATTTCTTCTCCTCCAATGCCTTATATTCTTCCTTCAATTCAAATCCATCATCACTCAGATGTTTTTGATATAGTTCCCCAAGTTTTCTATCATCATGTTCTTCTAGGGCAACATGCATGTATGTCCTAATATCTTCCTCATGCATCACGCCATATGGAACTTCCAAGAATGCACCATCATGGTCAGCTTCCATTGATTTGAAAGGGTGTTTCTTAAATTTTGGATGGGGCCTTTCTGTGATCTCTATTACTTGTGGGATCAACATTTTTCCTCAACAATTCAAAAAATTTCATAGAGAAGTTTCAACTGTAAATACCTTTTTCATTTTTTTGCCTGATTAGGGTTTCTTCACTTTGAATCACTAGAAATTGTTGAAGTTGCTTAGGGTTTCACTTTAGATCTTCCTGGATACTTAAAAACTTGAATGTAAAGTGATTATTCCTTTGAATGCAAGACTTTTATCCTTTATTGACCAAAACCTAATTGCAATAAATTATAACTTTCAAAAAGTTGTCAAACACTTCATTGATAAGCATAGTCGATCTATATAGCTCCGCAATGCGCCACATTAGACCTTTTTCTATCAGTATCTTCTTCAAAAGATTTATCAAATAGATTTTTAACTCATATCCTCGTGTTGGATCTCAGCACCAACTATCTGGCTAGGGGATTAAGATTTTTCATTAAAGCTCCCCTTGAGCCAGAGCTCCCAATTTACTTCCCAGAGGAAGTGTCTGCACCAGCGACTGGTGTGGATCCATCCTTGACCTCATGTACCTCCTTCTTAACCCACATCTAGTCCATTTCCTTCTTAATTTCTATTGGATCAACCTTGTCTTTCCTTTATCTTGTCTCTACTATGTTTTCCTCTTTTCTGTAGGATTGTTTCTTTTCACATTATTGCTTCTGTAGATATTTGCAATATGTCCAGGCTTATTCCAATTGTAGAAAACAACATTCCTCTGTCCTTGGTTCCTTTGATTCATTGGATTCATCCCTGATATGCATTAGTTATCCTTATGCTCAAATCTATTGCATGCAAAAGAATTCCCTTTGAAAGATTGAGCATTCCTTCCATTATTGTAGTTGTTCCTTATCTGACTTCTGCATTCACTAGCTTTGTGACCAAACTTCTTACATGTGAAATAGTGACCAGAGAATGATAAAACATTTTGATTCACTCTGTTCCTACATTGAGTAGCCTTATGGAAATTTATTGCATGTATTACAATAACCATTGGAAGAAGGGTACCTTTGATCATTTGGTTTCCTAACCAGTGGTCTTCTAGGTCTGTTCATTTGATTCTCAATCTATTTGTCTTTGTCCTTCTTGAACCCAACATTCCTTTCTTGACCAGTTTTGGAACTTTCACCTTTCTCAAATCCCAAGCCTTTTTTGTCATTAGAACTCTTCTGACTAGCAATCATCTCATCAAGTTTTGTAGAACTTATCTTAAATTTTTCTTCATCACTTTTTGCTTTTTCAAAATCAGACTTCAAGTTCCCAACTTCCTTTTCAAGATTTGTGTAGTCTTCATTTTTTCTTTTCACCAACTAATTTAGGTCTTTTGCTTTTGCTCTTTTTACAACTTCCACCTTTAGATTACTCAAGGTGTCTTCTGCCAATATCAATTTTTCACTAACCTCCTTGTATTTTTCTTTAAACCTCTTGACTTGTTCCCTTAATTTCTTTATGCACTCATCAGCTTCCTGGACATTATCTTTCAGATCTCTATTTTCTATTTTAGCCTTTCCAAGGTCTACTAGTGCAAGTTTAAGTTCTTCATTGACATGTGTGCATTCTTCTTTGGTCTCAGTTTCCTCAATTTCTTCAGGAGGAGTAGAGCATTTTTTACCTGCCATGTGCTCAATCTCCAAGATCTTCCTCAAGTTGTTAGACTTCTTTTGAGGAACTAGGATCTGATACCAATTGTTGAACACCGAAGATACTAAGAGAGGAGGATTCAATCTTTTACTTGTTAATCTAACAATCCAATTACTGCATGCAATAATTAAATAGATTAAGCATAGAAGAGACAACCACAATTTATCACACATAACCACAGGGATTTTACATGGAAAACCCTAAACAGGGAAAAAGCATGGTGAGTGTTAGCTCACAATATATTATGTAGGAACAATACCAAATTACAATGAAGGATCACTACCTTAGAGCTCATTGCCCAAAGAAGTGATCACTACAAAAGGCTTAGTGCCTAGAGAAAGATAGAAGAAAGGAAATGGCTCACTACCAAAATGAACTACTTAGGTTGCATCTACACATGCATGATTGCAGCTTGAATGAATACTTAAAATATTGTCTCAAAACTCTTCATCTTGATTGCTTTGCTCCACTGTTCTACTTTTACATTAGACCTGCTCTTGTCACACTCAATATTCTTTTCTTATCAAATTCACAATCACATTTACACATCATACTACCTTAACAACTAAATCCATCAAGTATTTATATCTACAACAAGATCTGACTCAAAACTGGGTCGGCTTGCTAGAAATGAAACGTGTACACAAAAGATTATACTTTGTTGACTTGAACTCTACACAAGAAGCTACACAGACCAATACAATTCTTTAAGAACCTTCATATAGTTGCAGACCTATTATAGAACCACTTAGGATGATGATCCAGACAATATATCTTTACTGCATATCGATCCAACTTGTATGTCAGCTTCATACTTAAGTATACACTTAACCAAATTAACTGTCATACCACAACTCCCAATGTAGACCACACAAGACTCTAAAATTCATACCAAACATTCATTATGTATCACCCATCATACCTTCAAAAACACAAGTCATAATATTCTTATGCGGAAAAATGCAGATCTCTGAACTATTCTCTCTGTCACATGAAATATTGTCAACCTAAATGTCGATGCGTAGAAACTTGTAGACGATCATCTGGTAAACCTTAGACTCCCCAAATCTAGAATTGGATACTCTTAACATGTGTTTACAACACCTCTAAACTACAAATTGAAACAGCCAATAGTAGATAAATGAGAACTAAAATAATCAGTTATTCTGTATTGTTCATGACAGAACTCTATTAACCCAGATTTGAGAAATTCAAAGTGTAGCTACTGGGGACTGCTAGGACATGTAACTTGGAATACAACAACATCAAACAACTATGTACAACATACCATAACTGCATACCAAAATCTATATTTGTGGAGGAATACCCGCCAACTCTCTATTGCTAACTCAGTAAGCTACCAACACTTGGTTAATTTGACTAAGTCATTCTTCCCAGACCAAAAAGAAACTGTACACAACTTGTCTCAAGACCTATTCCCAATCATATCTGACTGTTGCCATCAATGACAACACCATATCAGAATAATATTAGCAATGTCTCTTGACCATGTTACCATCATATTTTTTGTTAGATCTCTATGTGGAGTAGCACAAAAATGGTTGGTTAGTTTCCCTGACCAGCATTTTGCTTCTTGGGAGCAATTGGTGGATGCATTTGAAGACTATGCAAATAGTCTAGACCCTATTTTTATTATCCAAGAACTTGAAGATATTAGAAGGTAAGAAGGAGAGTCTAGCATGGAGCTCAACCACATATTTGGGGTGGCCCTCTCTCACATCCCAAAAAAATTCACACCTGATCTTCCTGTGTGTATTGACATGTATCTGTGGGCTTATGATGCTACTTTAAGCCCAATTTCTACATAGGAGGAATTCAATTTAATGGGTATGCAACAAGCATATTTTTTCATTGATTATGTTGACAAAGTTAAGCAAGATATGATTGCAAAATCTATATCCTCAGATGTAGAGGTAGCTGATAATGAATAGGTTGTAGACAACAAGGATGTGGATGTTTCAAATGATCTAGACACAATATCAAGTGATGATTGTGTGTGCAGAAGGGTAGAGGAAGGTACTGGTGCAATATATGACAGTGATTCAGATGAAAATAGTAGTGATTGCACCTGCATTCAATTGGATCAATCATCAGTGGATGATGAAGATGAGAAAATCAATGATGATTTCCAATCTAGTGAAGAGAGTTATGACCCTGAACTGCTTGTTGTAGTATTGTGGACCACTTGGAAGGTATGTATGCAAGTAAAAATTTGAATGATTCAGTTCATATAGTTGATTATGTAGAGCATACATATATTGATGAAGCAATTAATGATGAAGAGATGAGCATAAGGGATAATTCCCTTTATGAAAAACATGCAAATCCATCAGGTAATACAATTCATGATTATCATTGGTGCATGGATACTCCTCTTTTTGAAGATGACTTTGGGCTCAGTGAATTTGAGCTGTCATTTTTGGAGGTGGTGTTTTATGCAATATGACAGGGTTACCTATGGATATCAAGTGGACAAAGAGGGAATACAAAATGTTGTTAAGGGTGAACAAAAGACTGGTCTCTTTTTTTATGTTTTACCCTTATTTATCCATGAAGATGATACTAAGGTCATTGGCTCTTGTTTGCATGAGGATGAAGAGGATTATGTTTCAACTAGACATCATAAGTGTTAGTGTAGGTTTTTTATTTTCCTTAGGGATATTTCTTTTTCTGACACATTATTAAGCTTGCTTAGGTTTATTAGATGTAATTAATATGAGGACACATGGTGAAATACATCAACTACATGTGTAACTCTCTCCCACACATGGGTAGTTTAGTTACACACCTTCTTTTGGCTTTTTTACCACCTCTCATAACCACTATTCTATCTTTACCTGAGTATCTTATGGGGTAGTTGGGTTTCTCACCCTCTTTTGGCCTTTTGTGCCACCTCCTTTCTGTCTTCACTTGAGGAGGTTATGCCACATATTTTTTCATTTACCAAGTAGGTAAAACCTCCCACCTTTTATGGGTAATAGGAGTTAATGCACCTCTTGGATCTATATGCCCTATTTTTGCTATATATACAGCACTATACTCTCACCTTCACTAGTTTAGTGAAAGCTCCATGAGAGTATCGAGAGTATTCTCAAATTCTCTTTCTTTGTCTCTATTTTTCTCTCTTTTTAGATTCTATCTCCATTCCGCTATTTTGATCTTCAATCATTTGTCAACTGGAGTGTATGTGATCTACGACCAACATCAGATCCTGGCTCAACTCTCACTTCTTGAAGAATCTAACATGCTATCAAAGCCTGTTTGTTTGGTTTAGTTCATTTTTTTGTAATATTAATATTGGAGACTATTAGATTGCTAATATTTTCTCAAAAACCTAGTATGCTCTTCTCTTGCATCCTTGCATGATCTAGAGAATCAGAATAGTTTGAAGGAAAATAAGCATCTATATTACTTTGGCATGCATATTTTTGTTCCTATGAGATCTGGGTGATTGCAGCATTTTTGGTAATCCTTGAGGCATTTTCAGCATCTCCATAGTGTCCAGAAGGCTCGAAAAAGTTAAGATTGGCTTTTGTTTCACCAAATTTAGAGATTGGAGGATCCAGTTGCTATAGAGGTTTTCAAAGGAGTTCCTGGAGGAAGGTGATAAATTGGTACATTTTTGGCCCAAACGGACCTCACAATCATGCTTAGAAGATGTCAAAACCTAAGGTTTGACTATCCAAAAGTCAAATTTTGAAAAGTTGACCTTTGAGGCAATTTTTTTTACATTTTGAGTTGTACGACCCCCATTTTCAGCTGATTGTATGGATTT
Source organism: Cunninghamia lanceolata (assembly GCA_027924645.1). Lineage (NCBI taxonomy): Eukaryota > Viridiplantae > Streptophyta > Pinopsida > Cupressales > Cupressaceae > Cunninghamia > Cunninghamia lanceolata. Next base: position 317,794 of record BSBN01000270.1, read on the forward strand.
TTTTCAAAAATAAAGTTAAAAAAAATTAATTAAAGGCCTTTCGGCTTAAGCACTTAGCATTGTCTTAAGTGCCTTAGCGCTAGTTTTGGCACTGAGTTAATAAGCACTCAAAGTACTTTATTTAAATTAAAGGGCTTTAGCCCTATTTATAGGGCTTGACCCAGTTTATACAGAGGGCTCCACCCTATTTTAAGGGGTACAGGCTTAAATCCTCTTGCTACCCTAGTGGGCCCCAGCCTGGTCACTGTTGCCCTCCATAAATTGGGCTAGTCACTTCAACGCCACCCAACACTGCTCCTCAGAACGTGACGACCAAGTGTCTCAATATCACAAAAACCACTTGAGCGGCCCTCCAACCACACAAGAAGTGATTCAAATTGCCACACCTGCAAAGTGCCACCAGGGTGCCTAAACCACCTCTATATCCCACCAATTTGGCGGTGAATTTGGGGATCCACCAACTGAACCCCCATTATATTTATCAAGACGTCGCCAAATTTGGCGATAACCAAAACTATAGCTAAACTTGGTATTTTTACCAAAATTGGAGGTTTTCTACTAAATTTGGTGTTGACCTCATTCTAACATTAGTGCAGGAGTTTTGACTTTTTGCCCCCTCTCCAGTGGTAATTTTCAATTTGGAAGGCAAACTTCGGAGGGCTCATTGTCAGTCATACGAAGGCCTATTCTAGTGAATTATTTTTTGATTTGGAGTAGAATTTCGTACTCTATGTCATTGTGAAGTTAGTTTTTTGATTTGATGCTCCAGATTCCCAAAAATTGAAGATTCTTCTAGAATTTGATGTGTAGTTCTCATTTTGAGACCTTCCAAGAGCCATAACTTGTGCAAATGGACTTAGTTTTTTGTGCCATTTTTTCTAGGGTTCATAATTTTTTGTGTACTCAACATTAGTGCTCTCAATTTGATCTCATGTTGTACTTGAGCTATAGTTTTAGTGTTTTGGCCATTTTGGGCCCTGTAAGAGTCTAAATATCTAATTTTTGCATTGTAAATCGCACTAATTATAAAGTGCCAACATTGTAATTTTTTGGGGGGATCATTTCAGAAACTAGTGAAAAGGGAGGGTGTTTCATGTGTCTCTTTCTCACACTTCTCTTTCTACATTCTAGTTTACTTTTTTGCACAAATAGATACATCTACAATTCCTATTTTAACACCATATAACTATTTTGAATGGAAATCAAAGATGATAATCTATCTCAAAAGGAATGGATATCACAAGGTTACAATGGGACTTGAGACAAAACCCAAAGATGATGTAGAAAAGATAAAATTGTTTAACAAATGTGATGAAGCTTTTGGTACTTTGTGTATATCAGTTTCTCCTGACTTACTTTTTCATATTGAAACTGTTAAAACACCCAATGATGTGTGGACCACATTGGAAAACCTCTTTGGTAAGCAAGATGAATTAAGGGGTCATCAATTAGAGAATGAATTCATATGATTGAGTCTTGGCAATTTTGACACCATACAAGACTTCTTCACAAAGTTGAAAGCCATCAAATTGTAGTTGAAACAATGTGGAATAGAAAAAGAAGACAAACAACTGATCTTAAGCATTCTTTCTAAGCTTGGTCCGAACTATTCTATGTTTTTTTCTACCTTTTATGCCACAAAATGTGCTCTTGGCTCTAATTATTAAATGTCTTCTCTAGATGAGTTTGCTGTAGAACTCACTAAGGAGAAAGATAAACTAGTTCACATGGGTACAATTAAACCCTTGAAGTCACATGCCTTGGCTGCAAATCAAGGCACAAAAGAATAGAAGGGGTCTGGCAAACAAAAAAAGAAACAAAAGAACCAAGGAGAGAAGAAGAAAGATCATAAACCTGCAGCTCCAAATGTAGATAATCGACCTCTTCATCAAAAGGTGATCAACCTAAGAAGGAGAAGGTCAAGTGTTCTTACTGTAAAAGACTAGGACATGGGTGATTCCACAATACTAGGTTACACTTTTGGCCAAACTTGATATTGAAATGAACATTTTGAACTAAATCTTCACTTTCAAACACCTATAGCTGCTAAACCGTGAGGAATTTGAAGATGATGCAAACTAATGATTTGTGACATTTTGTCTGTAGATTTTAAATATATATATTTTTTAATTTTTGGAATGAAATTGCATTTCTTTTTTCATCTCCTTCGATAACTAGTTTTTAATAGTAAATGTCATTTTTAAAGAGTGATGTGTACTATAAATCACATAACTTGTTTTCTATGAAGGATAAAATTCTAATTTTTTCAAATTTAGATTTGTAACTACAATATCTAGAGGATGTATTTGGTTTAATAATTTTTTATTATTATTTTTTTTAATTAGGTTTTGATGTCAAACCAACTACAATTTAGACATAGGTGTACTATAAAGAGCATAACTTTTTTTGTATATATCAGAATTCAAATTTTTTTTGTTGGAATAAGGACATCAATACCTAGAGGACATGTATTTTTTAGAAATTTTTTCTATATTTTCGTATTTTTTCATATTTATGAAACAAAGACCTTAATGTTCATTGAAAAACCTACATTCACAAGAAATAAAAAATGAAAATAATAATCAAATTAAATATATTTAAAATTATACTTTTTGGGAAGCTTATAATAAGGAATACATACTTACAAAACATAAATTTTAAATGAATTCATTTGATCCCCCAAAAGGTAAATCAAAAGTGGTTTTTTATCAGCATTTTGATAGGTGTAGAGGAGACTCCATTTTAGGTATGGTTTAAAACTAGTGGGTTCTATCCAAGGGGGTTTGATCTAAGGGGGTTTGATCAAACCCTCTTCAATTAAAATCCTTTAAATTGAACCTTTAAAGGATTAAATCATTATATTTTCTAAAAATATGTGATTTCAACAAAAATTAGGATGTCCTAGAAAGTGTAACTAATTATTGTTGCAACACCCACATGATGAGCACAAGTGTTTAAAAAGCAGATTGATCATTTGTCACATCTTGAGAATAACAACATCAAGGTGCCTGACTCTAGCAAACAAAGTTCATCAGAAGGGTCTTTAAAGGACAAAAAAAAGAGCAAGGGAAAGGAAAGGGCAAGGCCCTAGTTGCAGTTGCTTCACAACCTGATACTTGGATAATTGACTTGGGTGCTTTACACCACATGGATTCCTCACAGGATGCTTTTTCCTCCTTAGAGCCATGTACTATGTCTTCCATACTCATGGGTGATGACACTCCTATTGAAGTGCATGGGAAAGGGTCTATTGACATGGGTGAAGGAACATTTAGATATGTTCACTACATTCCATATTTGTCAACTAATCACCTATCTATTTATCAGATCACTAACACAGGCTCTGGTAAGTGGGTTGAGTTCACACCAGATAATGTGGTCATTAGTGAATTGCATGATGGGTCTACAGTTGTTGTAGGAAGAGCAGATCACCATTCCAGATTGTACCAATTTTCTCACTTTGTTCTTGACTCTCCTTTGATATTCTTACTCACTCATGCAGATGAGGTGAGTCATTTGTGGCATCAATGATTTGGCCACTTGAACTACCACTACTTGCAATAGCTTAGTCAACAAGACATGGTTTTAGAGTTGCCTTCAATTCAATTTTCTGATGGAGTTTTCTAGGGATGCATTCTTGGTAAGCATCTTGAGGAGAAGTATGACAAAGGCAAAGCATGTAGGGCCACATAGCTTCTGGAGTTGGTATACAATGACTTGGCAAGACCATTTCTACATCATTCTTTCAGTAGGGCTAGATATGTCTTGACATTCATTGATGATCTTTCCCAATCTACTTGGGTTTATTTTCTCAAGAAGAAGTCATAGGTGTTTGAATCTTTTTAGGACTTCAAAGCTTTTGCAAAGAAACAATCTAGGAAGGCCATCAAGATTCTACGTATAGGCAATGGGTGGGAATATATCAACCATAGGTTTGAAAAATTTTGTGCCTCTGAGGGCATTGATCTTTAGCACACAGTTCCCTATAGTCCACAACAGAATTGTGTTGTAGAATACAAGAATAGGTCATTGAAAGAGATGGACAATTGTATAATTCATTGTAGGTCTATGACAGCTCAATACTAGGTGGAGTCCATCAACTGTGTGTTACATCCATAACCGCTTTCCCCACAAAGTTGTGAAGGGGGTAACTCCTTTGCAAGCTTGGACTGATCAGAAACCCACAATTAAGCACTTCCGAGTGTTTGGTTCTCCTACGTGGGAACACATTCCAGTAGAGAAACGCAAGTCTATGGATCCACAAAGCAAGCCTTACATATTTGTTGGGTACCTAGACAATGTCAAGGGATACAAGCTTCTCCATCCCACTACACACGAGTTGTTTCAAGGAGGAATCTTCCAATTCTTCTCCTACCACTTCTCCATCAACCATCACATTGGAGACATTACAACATGATGATAGTTCTTCAAAGGATCTTAATCGTCCTAATTTTGATGAGAGTCTTCTTCCTCCACTTCAGATGGCGACAGTGATGATGAGGATCCACCCTCTCCTCCTAGTCATCATTTAGAGGTTGATGATTCTCCTCCATATTCTCCTATTACAAGGCCTCTTTGGGCTCATCAAACTTTACAGTCAGTAGGTGATTGGGTTGGTGATCCTTAAGATACAAGAAGAACAAGGTCACAATTTCAGCAGGCTCTACATCTCTTCGTTGCTTTAGCTTCTGGTGTCCCTGAGTGGGATGCAACAATGTAGGAAGAGTTTAGTTCCTTGAAAAGGAATCATACATGGGATTTAGTCCCTCTTCCTAAGGGAAGAAAACTTGTTCGATGCAAGTGGATCTATAAAACAATATTTGTAGCAGATGGGTTGTTTGACAAGCATAAGGCTCGCTTGGTCGCTAAAGGATTCTCCCAGGTGCCCAAGATTGACTACTCTAAGACTTTTACGCCAGTAGCCAAAATGAATTCCATCTAACTTGTACTGGCTATAGTTGCAACCCATCATTGGGAAGTTCATCAAATGGACGTGAAGAGTTTTTTCTTCATGGTGACCTTCAGGAGGAAATCTACATGGAGCAGCCATAGGGGTTCATTTAGGATCCTTCACTTGTTTTTCATCTTCGAGAGTCTCTCTATGGCCTCAAACATGCTCCTCAGGCCTAGTATGCCAAAATGGACTCCTTCCTTCTGTTAGTTAGGCTTACTTGATACCATTTTGATTTGAATGTCTACATTCTGTAACAGGATGATACTGTAACATTTCTAGTTCTCTATGTCAATGACTTGTTAATCACAGGAAGTCACTCATCCACCATCAAAGCAGTGAAAATTGCACTACATGATCAATTTGTGATGTTAGACTTAGGTCTTTTGCACTACTTCTTAGGGATATTTCTTTTTCCTACACATTATTAAGCTTGCTTAGGTTTATTAGATGTGGTTAATATGAGGACACATGGCAAAATACGTTAGCTACATGTGTAACTCTCTCCCACACATGGGTAGTTGAGTTACACACCTTCTTTTGGCTTTTTATGCCACCTCTCATAACCACTATTCTATCTTTACTTGAGTATGTTATGGGGTAGTTGAGTTTCTCACTCTCTTTTGGCCTTATGTACCACCTCCTTTTTGTCTTCACTTGAGGAGGTTATGCCACATGTTTTTTCATTTACCAAGCATGTAAAACCTGCCACCTTTTATGGGTAGTAGGAGTTAATGCACCTCTTGGATGTATATGCCCTATTTTTGATATATATATATATAGCACTCTACTCCCACCTTCACCAGTTTAGTGAAATGTCCATGAGAGTCTCGAGAGTATTCTAAAATTCTCTTTCTTTGTCTCTATTTTTCTCTCTTTTCAGATTCTATCTCCATTTATCTATTTTGATCTTCGATCATTTGTCGATTAGAGTGTATGTGATCCATGACCGACATGAGATCCTAGCTCAATTCTCTCTTCTTGAAGAATCTAACAATAAGGGCACAACTACAACTACAAATGATTCTAAGGTAACTATTTCCCATTATGAAGACTATGTCACAAATGATTTTCTAAAGCTTTGTTTGGGGAAGTTATCTCTCGTTGATGTGGATCATGTGGAGAGCACTTTTATAATCTCATTGGCTAGGCCTGATAACATTCAAGTTGTATTTTCTAGTGTGGGTCAAGTTTTTGATCTCCAAGGTGAAGAGTACCAAATCATTGGTGATTTTCTTGGCAATAATTTTTACACAACAATGTGTGTCAAGGAATCCAAAATAGAGAGGCAATTGGGAGATTTTGAGTCTTCACTTAAAGTACCCCAAATTTTTTATTTATGTGCTGATGGTGCTATTTTAAATCTAAATCATGCCCTTGATTAAGTCATGGAGGAGTACATTAGCATCAGTAGTGCTGCTAGGCCACAAGAATTAGAACAGTCATATGACATAGCCCAGCATAAGACCACACTTGGGCTCGATATGTTTCATCTTGATGTTCCTCATCATGCTGATGTTTATGCAGGACCAAAAATACATCATGCCAACATTGAATTTGAAGGGGAGTATTTCTATATGTGTCAGCATGATGATGAGTCATATTATCTATGGCTGCCTTGACTTGGTGAATTTTTTTTCCATCTTTAGCATGATGATATGAATGTCTATAGTTTGTATGTGTATGCATGCAAAACATTTTTATTGCTGATGTTGGGTGATAAGTGTAGCATAGGATTGAGGGATATCAACTCCTTCAATAGGCTTGTCTTTGATAGAGGCAAGTAGCTTCACTAGTTTTTCTCTGCAAGGGTGGCCTACAGTGTCCCAAAATTTTGATGCAGTCATTTTGTGGTTGTATGTTGTTGTAAATATGTTTTGTGTTTTGTGTGTTGGTCTGCCCAGAGATATTTTGGATCCTTGTTGTGACATTACTTGTCACACATCCCCAACTAGAGCTAGTGCTAGAGCCTAAAATTACCAGTTCCAAAATGCCATTATTATACCCCAAAAAAACAAAAAATTCCATCAAATATTCCCACTTTGCCTTTGAATTCCAAAACCCATCAATTATACTTAATCCAAGATATCTTGCATGGATTCCCTTCTAAAAATTTTCTAAGTAAAATCCCTTTTTTCCTTGTGTTTCCTTCAAGTTCTTTCCCTTATAAAAATTTGGCCTTTTCTTTCCTTTATCAATGAATCAGCAATTTCCCTAACTTTCAAACTAGTTTGGAAGTTAGCCTTTTTTCTGATTCATCGATATAGTGGTTGGGTGGGCGATCAATGTTGTTCAAGGTAGTAAATAGATGTTGAAGACTCCTTTGTTGGTGAATTTTTGAGTTCGTGAACTCAAAGGTTCACCGATGGTGAACTTTACTGACTGAGGGAAGAAGGAGGTAGCCACGGTGAGAAAAAAAATTCTAAGGCATGGAGAAGAAGTGATGAAGAAAGCTTTGTCGGTGAAAAAGAGAATGTAAGAAAATGGTTAAGGTAGGGAGATTTGTCGGGGAATCGACAAAGTACCAAACTTTGTAAAAGTTTGCCTTTTCAAACTTTTGTAGATAGGCCGATAAAAGGGGAAGATAGATGCAAAGTAGGAGAGGTTCAGAAAAAGGTGACTTTTCTTGACCAAGTAGAGAATGGGTAGAATGATAGCAAGAAAAATACAAGGCACCAACTAGTTCAGAAAATCCTTGACCAAGAGGAAAAAATAGTGAAAAGTCAAATTTGTAAAAGGGTTACTTTTGCTGATAGGGAAAACATATGTGCAAAATTGACTAAGGCAAAATGTCAGGATAGTGGCTCAGTCGGCAAACCAGAGATGGTTTGAACTTCCCAAGGGGTTCAAATATTTCAATATTTGTCGATAAGGTGATAGGTGAAGGAAAAGAAAGAGGCATGGAAATAAAAAGGGTTCGGTAAATTGAAGATTTTTTGACTAAGGAGAGATAGAGAAAGTGCCTACCGGTTTGGCAAATTAAAGCTTTGCTGACCAAAGGGGAAAGGCTTGCTGGTTCTAAAAAGATGGAATTTACTGATAAGGTGGATAGTGAAGAGTGAGAAGGGGTGATAAAGAGTTTCAGAAAAGCAAAATTTGTCGACTGATGAAGAGGCAAAGTCAACCCAGTTCACCAAATTGAAAAGTTGCAGATAAGGAAAAAGAAAAAGCTCAAGACAAAGATAAGGACAAGTTCAAGAAAATGAAGATTTACCAATAACGCAAAGTCAAATTAAAGGTCAGATGTTTGGCATGAATGCAGAATTGCTTATGTCAAGATGGTTGCTAGAATAGTGTTTGCCATCAATGCACAAGTACAAAATTTAATGGGAGGATGCAGTGTGCCAGTAACCATATTTTTTGTAGGTCCCCTCAAGGATCAAAATTAGTTTGCAAGGCATGGGTGCCCAAAATATCCACTAATTCTTCTGACAGATGGCCATGTACCTCATTCATTGCAGTGCAGTTTCTTGTTGACTAGTTTTCCATGCCTTGTGTTGCACTATACGTGCCAAATTGCTATATATGCATCAATTTTTGACATTCTCAGTGTTGGTCTCTGAGCCAATTGTCTAGTTTGGGAGAGCCTAAGGATTTTCTCTGGCATCAACACATGATTTGTCTAGTCTGTAAATAAAGGGATATGTTCAGTATAGAGTAGGAAGGTTATGTAAAGCAGTTTTGAATGCAATGGTATGTCTCCATGGGAGTTTGTAGTATTTTTAGTAACTATATAATCACAGTTATGTATTTTCCTTTACCACATTTGCTTGTATGATTGTAACAGATGTTTGGAGATGTGTGACAGCATCCAAGTTAATGTACCAGGCTTTGTATTTTCCATTCATTTGTTGTAAAGAAATCATTGCAGTTCTCTTTTGGATTGTTAAGTATGTCCATTATAGGAATATCTATTTAAAAGTCATAAATGTGAATGTATGTCTAGTTCTGTTGATCCTATGTTGTGTATTTTCTTTCCTCCTTGCATTATATGACTCTATTGCCCAATGGGGTAGGCATCAGTCCATATTGGAGAGGGATCAATCACTTTTTAAAATCAAACAAATCATTCACCTTTAGTTTAGGGGAAAAAATCATTTTTCATGTGCATGTACATTCAAACAGTTGAATCAACTTATTATAGAGGCCTGTGTAGCTAGTTTGTCTTGCCCTAGTGACATCTCTTGGGGTCAAGTGTACATTGGCTATGGTTGTGTTTGTTCATTCTTATTTTATTTCATGCCTCTAGGAATATCCCTCCTAGGTTTAGCTGAGCCTGAAGTATAAAGGAGTATACCCACTCCTGTAGTTGGCCAAAATCCCCCTCAACTTGTTGATAAACCTCTTCCTATCACCCTGACAACAATCCCTAGCCTAGGTGATTTATGAGTGTTTTAGAGTTTTGGGTTGTAGTCATTTTGGGAGCCAACATTTTGGTGTCATTGTCGGGAATAAAGTTACTTTAGCCATTGTCAGGTTTTAGGAAACTTGAGCATTTTTCACGCCCTTGGTAAATGTAAGTTTGCAGTGATGCAATTTGTTGTTATGTGTAAGTTTAGCAGCCCATCAAATTATGCCAACATCTTGGTGCCATTGCTAGGGAGATAATATTTTGATTTAAATTTCATACCCTTGGTAATAGTCAATTTGTAGTTGTATAGTCTATTATTGTGGGTAAGTTGGCAACATTTTCAACTTATGCCAATAGATTGGTGCCAATCTACTGTTGTGTTAAAGATTTAAAGACTCTGCTAGTGTGAACAACTCAAAAATTAGTTTTAAATCCTTGAAGATTGTCACACTTCAAGGGATATCCTCATTCAGTGAGGTGGTGACTCTACTATCAAAAGAAAATAAAGTTTCGATGTTGTGTGCATGTTTCAAGGAGACTACAATTGGTTAAGGTACATGTTTTTCTTCCTGCCTTGACCATGGTTTCTTTCTCAGTAAAGGAACATGATGTTTGATTTCCTTTGTCCTGTGTATGTAGTTTGTAGTTGGTCATGGACAACTGGTATAAATATGGATGCCCTAGGGAGGATTCTTCTTGTACATCTTCTTATGTTGCAGACCCTAGGAACTATATGGCATTTGATCATGGAGATAATGCATTTTCTAATCACAACCCTGTCAATTTTACAAACCTAGATTTTTTTAAGCCCTTGCATAATAGAAATGAGTCCACTAGGCTGCAGTATGAAATTGAAAAAGAAAAGCAGTTGCTTGATTCTTTGTTGTAGCAAGAAAAAGAATTAGAAAGCTAAATTAGGCTACATCAATCTAGGCCACAGTCCAATCCCCCTCCAGCTATTCCTAGTTATTCTTTTCCTTGACCTCCTCCTATTGCAAATGAAAATACATATAGACACATGGACCTCTCATGGGTTAGTTATGAGCAGAAATCCATGCCCAAGAAGATTTATAATCAGATGCCATTATTTGATGGGTGTGAAGTGTATGATGGGAAAGCACACATTGACACATTTTCAGACTTCATGGAAAATTTTCAATTTGAAGATGAAGATATGTGGATGAGATTTTTTATTAGATCTCTATGTGGAGTAGCATGGAAGTGGCTAGTTAGTTTCCTTGACTAGCATTTTGCTTCCTTAGACCAATTGGTGGCTGCATTTGAAGACTATGCAAATAGTCTAGACCTTATTTTTCTTGTCCAAGAACTAGAAGATATTAGAAGCAAAGGAGAGTCTAGCATGGAGCTTAGCCATAGATTTGTGGTGGACCTATCTCACATCCCAGAAAAATTTAGACCTAATCTTTCCTGTGTGTATTGACATGTATCTATGGGCTTATGATGCTACTTTAAGCTGAGTTTCTATACGGGAGGAATTCAATCTAATGGGTATGCAACATGCATACTTGTTCATTGATTATGTTGAAAAAGTTAAGCAGGATATGATTGCAAAGTCTATATCCTCAAATGCAGAGGTAACTGATAATGAACAAGTTGTTGTAGACAGCAAGGATGTGGATGTTTCAAATGATCTAGACATAATATCAAGTGATGATTATGTGTGTAGAAGGGTAGAGGAAGGTGCTGGTGCAATATATGATAGTGATTTAGATGAAAATAGTAGTGATTGCACCTGCATTCAATTGGATCAGTCATCAGTGGACAATGAAGATGGGAAAATCAATGATGATTTCCAATCTGGTGAAGAGAGTTATGACCCTGCTACTTGTAGTATTGTGGACTGCATAGAAGGTATGTATGCAAGTGAAAATTTGAATGATTTAGTTCATATAGTTGATTATGTAGAGCTTACATATATTGATGAAGCAAGTAATGATGAAGAGATGAGCATAAGGATAATGCCCTTTATGAATAACTTGCAAGTATGTTAGGTAATACAATTCATGATTATCAATAGTGCATGGATAATCCTCTTTTTGAAGATGACTTTAGGCTTGATGAATTTGAGCTATCATCTTTGGAGGTGGATAGTTTTATGCAATATGACAGGGTTACCTGTGGACATCAAGTGGACGAAGAGGGACTACAAAATACTGTTAAGGGTGAATAAGAGACTAGTCTCTTGTTTGATGTTTTACCCATATTTGTCCCTCATGATGATACTGAGGTCATTGACACTTGTTTTGCATGAGGATGAAGATGATTATGCTTCAACTAGACATCATAAGGGCACGGTTACAACTACAAGTGATTCTAAGGTAACTGTTTCCCATTATGAAGACTATGTCACAAATGATTTTCTAGAGCTTTGTTTGGGGTAGTTATCTCTTATTGATGTGGATCATGTGGAGAAAACTTTTTTGAGCTCATTGGCTGGGCCTAATAATGTTTAGGCTGAATTTTCTAGTGTGGGTCAAGTTTATGATCTGTAGGGTAAAGAGGAGAAAATCATTGGTGATTTTCTTGGCAACAATTTTTACTCAACAGTGTATGTCAAGGAATCCAAAATAGAGAGGCAATTGGAATATTTTGAGTCTTCACTTCAAGTGCCCTAAATTTTTGATTTGTGTGTTGATGGTGTAGTTTCAAATTTGAATCATGCCTTTGATTCAGTCATGGAGGAGTACATTAGCATCAATAGTGCAATTGGGCCACAATAATTAGAATAGTCATATGACACAGCCCAACATGAGACCACACTTGGGTTGGATATGTTTTAGCTTGATGTTCCTTATCATGTTGATGTTTATGCATGCCCAAAAATGCATCATACTAACGTGGAATTTGAAGGTGAGTATTTCTATATGTGTCAGTGTGATGATGAGTCATATTATCTATGGCTGCCTTGTCCTAGTGAGATTTTTTGCATCTTCAGCATGATGACATGAATGTATGCAGTTTGTATGTGTATGCATGCAAAATAGTTTGATTGTTGATGTTGGGTGATAAGTGCAGTATAGGATTGAGGGAGATCAGCTCCTTCAATAGGCTTGTCTTTAATAGAGGCAAGTAGCTTCACTCATTTATTTTTTCTTCTGTGGGGGTGGCCTCCAGTGTCCCAAAATTTTGATATAGTCATTTTGTGGCTATATGTTGTTGTAAATATATTTTTTGTTTTGTGTGTGTCCCTTAGTGTGTTTTGTGTGTTGGTCTTCCCAAAGATATTCTAGATCCTTTTTGTGATATTTCTTGTCACACGTCCCCAACCAAAGCCAATGTTGGAGTCCAAAATTACCAGTCCCAAAATGTCATTATTCTACCCCAAAAAAACTAGAAAATCCCTTCAAGTTTTCCTGCTTTGGCTTTGAATTCCAAAACCCATCAAATATACCCAATTTGAGCTATCTTGCACAAATTCCCTTCTAAAAAAATTCTAAGTAAAATCCCTTTTTTCCCTATGTTTCCTTGATGTTCTTTCCCTTATAAAAATTTAGCCTTTTCTGCCCTTTATCAGCAAGTTGGTGATTTCCCTAACTTCCAAACTAGTTCGAAAGGTAGCCTTTTTTTCTTATTCACTAATATAGTGGTTGGTTAGGTGATCAGTGTTGTTCAAGGTCGCAAAGAGAAGTTGAAGACTCCTTTGTGTTCACTGATGGTGAACTTTTTTGACTGAGAGAAGAAGGAGGCAGCCCCGGCGAGAAAAAAACATTCTAAGGCACAAAGAACAAGTGATGAAGGAAGCTTTGTTGGTGAATTTGGAGGTTCGTAAACCTCCAAGTTCACCAACAAAAGGTTTGGTTGATGGAAGATTCATCGACTGAAATCATTAGATGGACAAAGTGGCGACAAGTGTAAATGTTTCTAAAGCAAGGAAAAAGGAGAAGGTAAGAAAATGGTTAAGGTAGGGGGCTTTTTCAGGGAATCAGAAAAGTCCCAAACTTTGTAAAAGTTTACATTTTAAAACTTTTGCTGATAGGCTGATAAAGGGGGAAGACATGCAAAGAGGGAGAGGTTTGGAAAAGGTGACTTTTTCTGACCAAGTAGAGAATGGGTAGAAGGATAGCAAGAAAAAGACAAGGCACTGGCTGGTTTGAAAAATTCCCTTACAAAGAGGAAAAATAGTGAAAAGTCAAAGTTCACAAAAGGGTTAGTTTTGCCGATAGGGCAAACACGTGCAAAATTGACTAAGGCAAAATGTCAGGATAGTGGCTCTGTCAGCAAACTAGAGATGGGTTGAACTTCCCAAGGGGTTCAAATATTTTGATATTCATTGATAAGGCAATAGTAAAAGGAAAAGGAAGAGAGGTGCAACAATAAAAAGGGTTCAACAAATTGACGATATTTTGACTAAGGGGTAATAGAGAAAGTGCCCATCGGTTTGAAAAATTTAAGATTTGCTGCCAAAGGGGAAAGGCTTGTTGGTTCAGAAAAGATAGAATTCACTAATAAGGTGAATAGTGAAGAGTGAGAAGGGGGAGAGAAAAAGTTTGAGAAAAGAAAAAATTTCTAACTGAAGAAGAGGCAAAGTCAACCTAGTTCACCAAATTGAAAAGTTGCTAATAAGGCAAAAGAAAAAATTGAAGATAAAGATAAGGCCAAGTTTGAGAAAACAAAGATTTGTTGATAACGCAAAGTCAAATTGAAGGTCAGATGTATGGTGTAGATGAAAAATTGCTTATGTCAGGATAGTTGCTGGAATAGTGTTTCCCATCAATGTGCCAGTACAAAATTTAATGGGAGGATGCAATGTGCCAGTAACCATATTTTCTGCACATTCTCTCAAGGACCAAAATTAGATTTTAGGGCATTGGTGCCCAAAATATCCATTGATTCTTCTGATAGATGGCCATGCGCCTCATTCATTATAGTGCAGTTTCTTGTTGACTAGTTTTCCATGCCTTGTGTTGCACTGTATGTGCCAAATTACTATATATGCATCAATTTTTGACATTCTCAAGGTTGGTCGCTAAGCTAATTGTCTGGTCTGGGAGAGCCTAAGGATTTTCTCTCACATCAACACATGATTTGTCTAGTCTATAAGTGTTCAGTATAGAGTAGGAAGGTTATGTAAAGCAGATTTGAATGTAATGGTATGTCTCCACGGGAGTTTGTAGTGATTTTGGTAAATATATAATCGTAGTTATGTATTTTCCTTTGCCACATTTGCTGGTATGACTATAACAGATGTTTGGAGATGTGTGACAGCATCCAAGTCAATACAAGGCTTTGTATTTGCCATTCATTTGTTGCAGAGGAATTATTACAGTTCTCTTTTGGATTGTTAAATATGTCCATTATAAGAAGATCTATTTAAAAGTCATATATGTGAATGTATGTCTAGCTCTATTGATCCTATGTTGTGTATTTTCTTTCATTCTTGCATTTTGTGACTTTGTTGCCCAATGGAGTAGGCGTCGGTCCATATTGGAGAGGGATCAATCACTTTTTAAAATCAAACAAATCATTCACCTGTGGTTTAGGGGAAAAAACCATCTTTCCTATGCATGTACATTCGTATAGTTGAATCAGCTTAATATAGAGGCTTGTGCATCTAGTTTGTCTCAGCCTAGTGACAACTCTTGTGGTCAAGTGTACATTGGCTATGGTTGTGTTTGTTCGTTCTTATTGTATTTCATGCCTATAGGAATATCCCTCCTAGGTTTAGCTGAGCCTGAAGTGCAGAGGAGTATACCCACTCATGTAGTGGGCCAAAATCCCCCTCAACTTTTTGATAAACCTCTTCCTATCACCCTAAGGACAATCCCTGGCCTAGGTGATTTAGGAATGTTTTAGATTTTTGGGTTGCAATCATTTTGGGAGCCAACACTACCAACAACAAACCAATCTCTACCTTAAGTGACCCTCCACCGCTAAGTGGCACTAGAAGTAGCTCTACCTTGGTACCACTAGTAGCAGCCCTCCAGAACACTTCCACCTTCAGATTAGCACCTCCACCACCAACCAACACTGCTCATCCTAGCAGAGCTGCCCACATGACACCTCTGTCAAGTCCATAGGCCATTTTCAAGCCTTAAAGAAGCATTTTTTTAGAAGCACAACTTCACACCACGGTGTCAAATTTTTGCATTAAAATAGGCATTGGAAAGGTGGTTCCATGTACTTTATTGTGGTATAGGTGATTTTTCTATATTTTTCTATTTTTTACTAATTTTTCAGTCTAAAGGTACATCTTGTGTTCTTTTTTGCAACTAGCATAAATTTTGCATACAGAGTTGAAATAAATGGCAAAACATTTTTTGAAATTGCTCATAAAATCATAAGGAATCTGATTGTAACCTTTATTTTCTTCTTTGACAAGTATTTTTTCAAAAAATTATGAAAATCATAGTGTGTTATAAATAGTTGTTTTAAGCTTGTCAACTGTACAAATTACAAATGTAGACACCTAAAATTGACCTGCTCTACAAATCAATTTCCCATATCTTCCTTAAACCATCTGTCTATCCCTTGTGATCAATTAATTTATTTAATTTATCACTTTTACCTCACAACTATATCCTCACTTGATTAAATAAATATTCACAATATTTATTTAGTTAAATTCTCCTTTTCCCTAATCCTCATTAATTAGATACATCATGCTTATCTAATTAATCTAGCCTACTAATTAACCTACCCTACCCTACCTTAGCCTACCTCATCCTAGACCTAGGTTAATTAAGCTAAACACTCAATTAACCTTGCTTATCCCCTTCTTCCATGCACCTTTGAATAAAAATCAATCTTTTATTCAAAGGGTCAAATCCCCCTTAACCCTCATTTATCACTCTCTTACACATGTAAGAGTACCATCTTCACATCTCCACATAAAGGTGAATTAAAAATTCACTTGTCATGTCCCCTCTTCCCAAAATGAATCTTTTATTCATTTTAATCCTCCACACCTTTCCCCATGTGAATTTAAAATTCACTTTTAATGAGAGCCCTCCAATCCCATTGACCAAGATTCAACCCTTGATCTCCCTCATCCACTCTCCTTGTGACACTTGTCACAAAGCTATGAACCCAATCCTAACCCTAACTCTCATTGATTCCTAGCCCTTGATTTCACCTTCTAATCCTGACCCTCCATCCTCATTCCCAAAAGTCTATAAATGAAACCCTCTCCAAGCCATTTGAGAGAGACTCCTTTATGCATCAAATCTCTGCCAAAATCACTCCAAATTCTCCTTCATCCCATTATCATAATGTCAAAATCTTGCCTCAATCCCATCTAATCTATCCATCCACTTGTCTCTCATCTACATTTGTGTTGAAAAACTTTGAGCAATCCACATTAGTCACACTGATCACGAGAACAATCTTGAGGAGCTCTTGGGTGCATCTCCTTCCCGCATGGATTCGTGAGGTTTCAATGAAGGTATAATCGTTTTGTTTATGCATTAGATTAATTTATTATCTTCATTTTAATCTCACTTATCACATTTGGCACACCCGGTGGGACCCACAAGGTCCAAATCTAACTTGATGTGTGAGTTTTTGTGTGCATAGACATGTTTTTACAGGTGCGATGCCATCCACCCCTCGCAATAGTGCTATCACTACCACATATTGGCGCTATCCTCTGTTTTAGTGCCATTTCTGCAGAAATTTTTTTTCCTAACTTCCACTCACATGTCTCTTTTAAAGCATTTTTCTGCTATTTTTGTGTCAAAATGCTCTCAGTTTTTGCAGGAATGTTGATTAAACAAGGGGAGGTTATGCCAAAATTTCTCTAGAAGAAGAAAAAAAAACATTTTTTGCAGGTCGGACGCATTTTATCCCCGTATCGACGCTATCTACCCAGAACGACGCTATCTTCAAACTGGGATCAGACCACTTTACAGCGCGCAGTGGCGCCTTCCATGACCTATTTTAGCACTATTGTCTGTATTAGCGCTTTCTTTCTGTTGTATTAGCGCTATTGTCTGTATTAGCGCTATTTTATGTATTAGCGCTATCTTTTGTATTAGTGCTATATTTCTTCTTTATTAGCGCTATTTTCTGTATTAGCACTATTATCTGTATTAGCGCTATCTTATCTCTGTATTAGCGCTATTTTCTGAGACTATTTTTTGGGTTCTGTGTAGGGACTGACAGTTTGCTTGCAGGTCACCAATATCATCTTGAGGATACTAACAAGTCTTTTTGCAAGGCTCTTTCATCTTTGTTTAAAACATTTCATTTGCAACTTAAAATGAACCCTTGCATGTTATCTACAAATCAAACATTTCATTTTGGTGCACCTTAAAAGAATCTTTGAGTGCCTTAGTGTAAAGAACATTTGATTTTGGTGCAACTAAAATTAATCATTGCTTGCAACAAACAACTTTAGGCACATTTTCAATTTGGGCTTAAAACAAACATTAGCTCTTGTTTGCCGTGTCTTGTGCACTTGCACATTGGTGTTATCCCATAGGGTAGAATCAAAGTATCCTCTCCCCTTGCCTTCAAAAGGATCTTGGGTGAAGAGAAATGGTTCTATTCTATCTTTTTTAGGATGTGGGCCTCCCCTTGAGACACATCCATTTAGAGAACTCATTGGCGACCCCAAGCGGTACTTTCATTTGGTCCACTATATGTAAATTAAGGATAAGGTGAAAGCCAAGTCTAATCAGTATGAGCACTTACCATTCGGTGCTAGCTTGAAAGGAAGTAGTACCCTCGAGGTATATTAAACTCCTAGTAGAGCTAGTCAAAACCTTAAGTGGTTTATCAGATGCTCGTAAGGTGCTGATCCCCTGGATGTTCCCCCACTACGAACCTTTGTTTTAGTGGCCCAAATCCATAAGGTTGTACATGCTTGATTGTCACATTTTTCATAAATCAATCCTTTAACCATTGTGTCTTCGTGCTTGATCATTTGTCTACTTGCCAAGAAAAATCAAATTCATCCATCAATCCAACCATTCACATCCTTTAGCGCCATTTCCTCTCTATTTTAGCGCCATTTTCCACCTGTTTTAGTGCCTTCTTCATCCATGTCAAAAAATCAAATTTTCCCATCAAAAACATCAATTTTCACGTCGAGCTGAGTTTTCATCCCAACACCGCTAAACCATCCCCCCATTTATCAAACCCCATATGTTGAGCTTACCCAAATCCCTTTATTTGAGCTTGATCAAATTCTAATCCACTTCCTCTCGAGTCATAATCTATCTTCATCATCCTAATCATTCTTATCCACTTCATCTTAATCCAATCACCCATCTATCCTAATCATCTTAAACACCTATCTTATCCACATCATCATCCAAATCATTCAATCTAATCTTATCCTAATCACTCTCATCATCCTTAATCCAATTCATCAACATCATTCTAAACCCATCTCATCCATATCAAATCCAAAAACCAACCAACATTAGTCCATAATCTTCTAAATCCATAGTCCAAATCTAATCCAAAATCAACATCAATCCCAATCATTAATCAAATCCCCCAACATCATTATCAAACTCCAAATCCAAATCAACCCAATCAAAAATCAAGACCTTAATCGATCACCTAATCAAACCAACCCAATCAACCCTCTTGCTTAAGATCATTAGCCTATCTTAAGCATAGAGAACCATTCATCAAATCAAATCAAATCAAATCAAATCATCTTAAGGTCTTGAAATTTTGATCCCACCATCACAATCATCCATTATCCCCATCATCCCATACCATCTCCAACGAAATGGATCTTTATGAAACAATACAACAATTACAAAGACGTAGAAAAGTCTATGAGAACATGGATCCTAATGCTAAGGAACAATTCAAAAATGCAATTAAAGATATGCCCTTAGCACACCTCATCATTGGAGAATGCCAATCCCCTATCCAACCTTCATCATATCAACAAACATCTTACACATCATCCCCATCCACATCATATCAATCGTCATTCTTTCAACCTTCATACCAACCTACATCTTACATATCCACACCATCAACCTCCCATCAACCTTTATCATATCAACTTCCATCATATCAACCTCCATCATCCTCATATCAACCTTCAACATCCTACATATCCACACCATCAACCTCATATCAACCTTCAACCTCATACCAACTTCCATCATATCAACCTTTACCCTCATATCAATCACCACCCCCTTACACATCCATGCCATCATACTTATCCACTCAACCAATACCTCCAACTTGTCCATCCCCCAACCTTTGTCATGCTAACTTTGATCGAGGGAACACCAATCTCGCACACCTTATATCCGAAATCCAAACCTCATATCAACAACCAAATCCCCCATCTCCTAATCCCCATCCTCCAACCCTCCCATCACAATATCCCTCCAACCTTATCAACCTTAATCCATCACCTTATGTATCTCCCAATCCACCAACCCCTATCACCCATCCACCATCACCTATCCTTGAACCTACCCAAGAACCATCATTACCTAATCCTATCACTCACCTATCCAATCCCAATCCTAACCCCACATCATCCACCATCATTATCCATCCATTACATTGTTCTTCAACCGATAAACTCATGAAGGATACCATCTATTGGCTATTAGCAAGGAATCAAACACCCTCATGCAATCCAACACTCATCAAACCTCTTGAACAATCCCCTATCATAAGTCAAGAACCATCATGTATCCATGTTCAAGAACACATAAGTCAAACACCTATTGCATCCATCCAAGCACCTATCACATCTATCCAAGTCACTCCCACTTCTATCCAAACCCATGAGCCATGTCAAGAATCAAATCCAAAGCATGTTGAAACATCAACCCCTTCTCCTAATCAAGATCTAACCATCCCATCTAATCCCATCCACGATCCCCTCCCATCCATTGATCAACTTATTGATCTCACACCATCTTTTACCACCCCTTCACCATCCCCCATGAATCCTTCACATCCATCTACCAATCCCATCCAAAATCCATCCCCTTATCCACTTGGCACAAGCACTTTCATCCGTGGTGACTTCCCTGTAGGAGGCAAACAACTTCCTCTGACCACCTATCTATCTCCAACAAATAATGGATTCGCGTCTTGTTTCTGAAGCAACAAACATCCCATTGCATGTCGCATATTCCAACATATGAACTATCAAGGCAAAGGCTTAGGCCTTCATGAACAAGGCATCTTGGAGCCCATCCACACCACATTCCATCCATCCTCTCATGGCCTTGGCTATACATCCCAAGGCAAACAATTTAAACATGTTGATACCATCCACCCATCTTCCAAAATCCATTCATCCAATCCCAAACATGGTGCATCTCATCGTACCCCCAAAACATATGTTGCCATCCCTCCTCCATCATCTTATCATTTGCAAAAGCATGTGACCATCCATCTTCCTCCATCAAATTTACCTCCACTTCTTCCAACTCCAAATATTCCTATCACATCCACTTTACCTCCTATCTTACCAACTCCTAATATCCCCATCCTCAAATCTCCTCATCCATTTATCCATAAATCCATATTTTACTCCTCCACCCATAAATCCCCTAAAATCCCCAATCAAGACCAACCAAAGCACACATCTTTCAAACATGAATCTTCCCCCAAATCCATGGGATTCGAAACTTTGAATGTCTCAGCTCATAAAGCAAAAAAGCCTAAAGATGTTATCTCTTCCAAGCCAAATCAAAAATCCCAAAGGCTATCAAAGCCCACACCATCACAAGAAAAAGAAAAAACAAAAATGGTGTGGGTCCCTAAACAAAAAGCACCAAACTCTAATGAGGCATCTACATCCCAATCTAATGCAAAATCCCAAACATCCCGCTCCCCATCTAAAAATCCCATAAAACCTAAGTCTATTTGGGTCCCTAAAACCCCAAATCGATCATACAAAAATCCCCCATCCCGATCCCCATTACTCCCAACTCCACATCCAAAATACAAGCTTCCAAATACATCACGGTGTGTGCGACCGTTGGTCTTGGTTCCCCTCCACAACTTAACATTCCCACATACCCCCATCTCTCCATCTTTTGTTCACTATCGTACATATCTTCCCCATCACCTTCCTATGGTCCATGCTTTTGCATAATCCACATCATAATCCACATCATAATCCATTATCCACCATACATTCCATCTTCTCCTATCTACCTACATTTATGCAATCATCATCCAAAATGCTATCCAACATGGCACCATCTTCTCCTTGCTATGGAAACAGATGCTAGAGTCCCCATTCCATAAAAAAAAATTAAAATTAAAAAAAAAAAAATCAAGAAAATAGTAAAGAGAAAAAATCCATCCAATGGTGAAAACCACTCCTTGTGGCGCCTTGGGCAAGTACCTTGATGAAAACCCCTTGTGGGCATCATGTGTAACCCCTTCTCCATCAATTTTGCATCCCTACACTTGGGGGCAAAACCATCTAATCATCCACATCCATAACATCCTTTTGCATATCCTATCCATGTATCTTTATCCTATCATTCCCCATCCATCCTATCCATTATATCTTGCTTTTCCCATCTCCCACCTTAGATCTTGATGAAGACAAGGGGCAAAACATCAACAACATGCTTTGGACACCTCTTGGCATACTCCCTTTGTAAGTATATCCTCCATCCATCTACTGCAAAGTCCATCCATTCAAACATGAACCCATCATGCAAAATCCTAAGCATTGGGGCATATGATTCCTTGCAACCTAGCCCTTGGAGAAAATCCTCATCCCTATCTTCCATCTATCTAACATGCATCCCTATCACTTGTCCATTCATCTACCACAAATTAGTTATCCATCATCCTTTCATCGCCAACCCCCCTATCCAACCCGATCACCCTCACCTCTAGACTTGGTGTTCCCTTGTCATTGATATCTAGCATAAAGGTCATCCACACGAAAGCCAATGCAACCATCTCATAATAAACCATTCCTTTTCCACAAATAGAAAATCCAAAAAAATCAAAAAATCCCTAAAATCCCAAAAATATCCATCATGAAATCAACATTGCTCCATCAACATCTCATCATCCAACACATCATTCAATCATTCATCACATCATCACATCTATCATCATCTCACATCATCATCACAAATTAGAACTACATATCATCATCACCCGCATCTTAATGTGCCTTGATCCCGTGGATACAGGGTATGTAGGCAGTCTGGAATACGAAGGAAGTTTCCAGTACTCAGGTACCTAAGATGCACCCATCTATCCTCAATGAGCTTACACTAGATCCAAGCATCACATCACTTATCGAAGCATCATCCCTTAATCAAAATCATCAACTATCAAATCAGCATCAACCACAACTTGTCACCATCATATCTTGAGCCAATCTTACATCAACTAATCATGATCCAATCATCAATTGATTCCTGCCTTAGGATATATCTTTCCTACAATTGGCAAAATCTATCCAATCATTATCCATCTTGGCAAGAGATACAATGGTTACTTATTTGGTTCGTTGGTCTTTTTGTTTTTGATTTTTATCTTTTGTCCTATTCGAAGATCACATCAAAGCTACCTTGATCTCATTATATCATGGTATGTGGCGACAACATCTAGAATGGGGCATAGTCTTGCTTTTGTATGCTATGCTTGTGGGTTGTTTTCATTACTCCAAGCTAGTATTCATATCTTGTTGATCATAGGGTTGGTTCTAGCATATTGATCCCCTTATGCATCTAAGGTTCATCATACCTTTTGTGTACTAAGGACTTATGCTATGAGTCCCCTTCCCTCGTCAGGACAAGGTTGTACTATCTTGGGCATGCATGGGATCATCCCTTTGTTTGCATGTCTAGTCCATGCAAATGTTGGATAAACATCATCACTTTGGTCTTCTATACCTTGGTGAAAATATCCACTTTGCTATATCAAACCTAGGATTGCTCTAAATCAATTTTCAACACAATGATCATCCACCAATCAATCTTCCACCATCATCATCCTTCCATCTCACCACTTATCCTCCAACCACTCCAACCAATCTCTTCCATCCATTTCGAGAGCACAATCGTGTTCTTGCAACCCACCTATCCTCTCGAGGGGGCATCATCCTTACTAATTATCCCCAACCTTACCCTATTCTTCTAAGCCAAAATCTTTTTTCTATCCAATCCAACTCTATGTTTTAACTTCTTTGAAATGATGTTACTTAGCCGCAACACCATCTCAAAGAGGGGCAAATGTAGACACCTAAAATTGACCTGCTTTGCAAATCAATTTCCCATATCTTCCTTAAACCATCTATCTATCCCTTGTGATCAATTAATTTATTTAATTTATCACTTTTACCTCACAACTATATCCTCACTTGATTAAATAAATATTCACAATATTTATTTAGTTAAATTCTCTTTTTCCCTAATCCTCATTAATTAGATACATCATGCTTATCTAATTAATCTAGCCTACTAATTAACCTACCCTACCCTACCTTAGCCTACCTCATCCTAGACCTAGGTTAATTAAGCTAAACACTCAATTAACCTTGCTTATCCCCTTCTTCCATGCACCTTTGAATAAAAATCAATCTTTTATTCAAAGCGTCAAATCCCCCTTAACCCTCATTTATCACTCTCTTACACATGTAAGAGTACCATCTTCACATCTCCACATAAAGGTGAATTAAAAATTCACTTGTCATGTCCCCTCTTCCCAAAATGAATCTTTTATTCATTTTAATCCTCCACACCTTTCCCCATGTGAATTTAAAATTCACTTTTAATGAGAGCCCTCCAATCCCATTGACCAAGATTCAACCCTTGATCTCCCTCATCCACTCTCCTTGTGACACTTGTCACAAAGCTATGAACCCAATCCTAACCCTAACTCTCATTGATTCCTAGCCCTTGATCTCACCTTCTAATCCTGACCCTCCATCCTCATTCCCAAAAGTCTATAAATGAAACCCTCTCCAAGCCATTTGAGAGAGACTCCTTTATGCATCAAATCTCTGCCAAAATCACTCTAAAATCTCCTTCATCCCACTATCATAATGTCAAAATCTTGCCTCAATCCCATCTAATCTATCCATCCACTTGTCTCTCATCTACATTTGTGTTGAAAAACTTTGAGCAATCCACATTAGTCACACTGATCACGAGAACAATCTTGAGGAGCTCTTAGGTGCATCTCCTTCCCGCATGGATTCGTGAGGTTTCAATGAAGGTATAATCGTTTTGTTTATGCATTAGATTAGTTTATTATCTTCATTTTAATCTCACTTATCACAACAAAATTTCATCATTATAATTTGCTAGGGGGATTAATATACTTTGGTGGGTGTAAGGCATGATTCAAGTGCCCTTTTTTATTTGTTATATTGGTTTTTTTCTGCAAGACATGGCAGAAAGTGGGTCTATTCAGCCTCCACATAACTATCACACATGGAAGTTAAAAATGAAACAACTAATACAATCTAAGGGACTTTGGCAAATGTTAGAAGACAATCCATCTAGTTTCACTAAGGATTTTGAAATATTTTCTTATAAAAAAAGTTAGATGAATCCATGGGGCTCATAGGATTGCATGTACCAGATAATTTGTTATATATTGCAAAGTGTAAAACACCTAAGAAAGTATGGGATAAACTTGAAGAATTGTATGGTACAATCAATGAATTCTAAATCTTGCAACTAGAGGTAGAATTGACATCACTCTCTCCAAATAATTTTCCTTCTATCCAAAATTTTCTAGAACAATTCAAGTTTCTCTAGTCACAATTGAAAGGATGTGGACATGATAAAATTGATAAGGAATGTATCTTCTTGATTCTGTTAAAATTCAAGGGTCCATTTCAAGTTTTTTTATATACTTTCTATTCTATTATAGATGCCTTGGGGAAAGATTTTAAGATGCCTATCTTTAAGTTGTTTTATGAGCATTTTATTAGGGAGTGGGCCAAGTTAATTCAAATGGATGCACTTCCTAGTTTTAAGAGTCAATCCTTGATTACTTCATCTTCTAAGGGTAAAGGAAAGAATAAGAAGAAAACCAAGATAGAATCTCCTTCTGGTAGTGAGACTCTCTCCAAACCAAAATAGAAGAGCAATTCTAAACCCACTCATTCTCCTACTTCTTCAAAATCTAGTGAGTATACCTCCAAGTTGAAGAAGAAGAAAGGTGACATTTGTTCTTTTTATGGCAAACCTAGTCATGATGAGTCTCATTGCTTTAAGAGGGTACAGGCTTTAGAGGAAGCCATGAAGCAACACAATATTTATATCTCCAATCCCTCCTCTTTAGGAAAAGGTCAAGATCTTTCAACACATGGTTTGTATACAACTTTAAATAGCTAGATACTTGATTCAAGTTCTTCACATCACATGACTAATTCACCTAATCTACTTGAGTCTATTTCTGATACTAGCACTTCTAATATTACAGTGGGTAACTCTTTGTAAATTCTAGTTTTGGGGACAAGCATTGTTTAGTTACAATGATTGCATTGAGGATGTTCTTCTTGTTCCTAAGATTTCTATGAATCTTCTCTCCATATGTTAGATTTGTCATTCTAGGGATGGGAATAAAGTTGTGTTCACTCCTCATGATGTGGTTATTTGATAGTTATAGGATCCTGAGAGAGTTTTTGATGTAGGTCAAGGTCCAGGGGCTTTGACAAGCTACTAAACCAGGCAACAAAATGAATAACACACAACAATAAAACAACAAACTTTTATTCATATGCAATAGAAAATATTATAGTAGGAGTACAATGATCTTCATACATGCCTTAGACTAAGCCTTACAACCATTCTAATAGTTAGATCAAGCTAACCCTAGCTTTCCTTTGAAAACCTAGAACAATCTTAGCTTTCTAGTAAAAACCCAAAACAATCCTAGCTTTCTGATGAAAACCCAAAACAATCTCAGCTTTCCTATGAAAACCTAGAACAATCTCAACTTTCTGGTGAAAACCCAGAAAAATCTTCCAATGGAAGCCAAAAACTCACTATGGAGAGGTCTCTCTCTTTTAGTGTGAAATTCCCCTATTTAGAGGCATTTGAGGTGGCCACTACACTCATCACATGAGTAGGACACTTTTCAATCATTAAATGGCTCTTGGATCAGCCATACAGGCGGTCAAAACCCTTTTTTGTCACTTTCTAGGTGCTTTTGAATGAATAAGCAGGAAAAAGTACCCTCATTGGATATTGCAAGAAAAAAGTGCCTTCACTAGATATTGCCAAAAAATGTTCCCTCACTAGATATTGCAAGAAAAATTGCCCTCACTAGATATTACAAGAAAAAGTGCCTCCACTAGATATTGCGAGGATTTTGGGGTCTGCTGGACATATCCTGTGACATACAAAAGTGTCTACGCATATCCTATTGCAGACCAAACCACCTAAGTACAACTTGCTCAATTTTTCTTAGAATCTTGCATAACTTAGAATTTTGGACACCCATTTGGCTTTTTAACATGATAACATCATCACTTGGATTTTTGTGGGATTTCAAGGGTCATTTGCATATATCTATATCCTATAGACACTAAAAGTTTCACTTTTGCATAACTTGTCCAATTCAGCTTAGATATTCACCAAAATTGAAATGTGAGTACCCTTTTGGATCTTCTTCAAGATCAAGTTAACACTTGGACAAGAATCCTTAGGAAATTCTCTAGAAATTTGATCATCAACTCCTACAACAAAACAAGAAGGAAAAAACAAGCAAGAAAGAAAAGAAATATTTTTGGTTGATGAGGATTGCTCATGGACCCAGATGCTCCTACATCAGTTCTTTAGAGGGAGAGTGTATCATGAGTCTCACCTATACAAATTTGATGGATTTAATTCTTCATCAGGATCATCTTTTATAGCACATGCTAATGCCTTGAGAAAGCTTTGGCATGAATGATTTGGGCATCTAAAATATAGGTATATTTAATAATTGAGCACATAGGATTTAGTTGTTGGTATTCCTAGGATTTCTTATAGAGAGGGAGTTTGTCCAGGTTGTGTACTTGGAAAACATCATCAGGTTCCCTTTCCTAAGGGTAAGGCTACATGAGCTTCTGCACCCTTGGAGTTGGTTGATAGTGATGTCATGTCCTTTTCGACTCTATTTTTAGGGGCCAAGTATGTGCTCAATTTTATTGATGACTTCTCATAGTGCACATGGGTGTACTTTAGTAAGTACAAAAGTGAGGTTTTTGCCACTTTCAAGACTTTCAAGGCATTTATGGAGAAGCATTCAAATCTTTTTCTTTAACAAATACACAGATAATTGGAGGAGTATCTAAATCAAGATTTTCAATATTTCTATAGTGAGCATGGTATTCAACATCAGTTTTTGGTTCCCTACACTCCTCAAAAGAATGGTATGGTTGAGAGGAAGAATAGGACTTTATGGGAGATGGAAAATTGTATGATTCAGTCTAGGTCTATAGCACCTACTTTTTGGGTTGAAGTAGTCAATTGTGCCAAGTTTATTCAGAACCATATGCCTCAAAAGGTAGTGCAAAATATGACTCCCGAGGAGGCTTGGTCCTATGTCAATCTTGATGTTTTCTTTCTTAGAGTATTTGGTAGTGAGGCTTGGGTATTTATTTTGGATGTTTGGCATAAGAAAATGTAGAAGAAGAGTCAACCTTTGATCTTTGTTGGCTATTGTGAGGATGAGAAGGCTTACATGTTGCTTGATCCTATCACTCGTGATGTCTACTTTTGCAAAGATGTCTAGTTTGATCAGATCTTCACATAGGTAGATTCCCCCTTCATTTCTTCTTCATCACTAATTACTCCACCTTCTTCATCATCAATTGAGGATATTTTCTTCTTTAGGATGATACAGATGATGGTCCTACTCCACCACCTCTTAGTGCACCAGTTTTTCCCCAATGGGCCTGCACTACTCTTCAAGAGGCTATACCTCTTGTTTGTGATCCCATAGATACTCACTGTACTCATCCATAGACAATAGGAGTTAGTATTTTGAGTCATACAATTTTAGTCAATCCTCAGAAGTTTTCAAATGCTACAGGTATTCCAAAGTAGGATAGTTCTATGGTAGAGGAGTATTCTTCTTTGATGAAGAATTGTACTTGGGATCTTGTTCCTCTTCCTAAGGGAAGAAATTTGGTTTGGTGCAAGTGGGTGTACTACACCACATATGTAGCTAATGGTTCTATTGACAAGTACAAGCCACATTGTGTATCTAAGGGGTTTTCTTAGGTTGAGGGTATTGACTATTCTGAGACCTTTTCTCTTGTCACCAAGATGGATTCCATTCATCTTATACTTTCTCTAGCTACATTTCAAGGATGGTAAGTGTACCAAATGGATGTAAAGAGTGCCTTCTTGCACAATGATCTTCATGAGGATATATGCATGGAGAAACCTCTAGGTTTTATGCAAGATCCTTCATTTGTTTGTAGGTTTCATCATTCATTGTATGGTCCTAAACAAGCCCCAAAGGGCTTGGTATGAGAAGATGGATAGATTCCTGCTTGCTTTTGACTTCATATGCTATGATTCTGATCCTATAGTTTAAAATTAGAGACATGGAGAGGCACTTTTGATGCTTATGTTATATTTGGATGATTTGATTCTCACAAGGATTTGCACCTCCTGTTGATAACTGAGAGGGGGGGTGAATCAGTTATCCTAATTATTTCCTTTTTGAACTTTCTTATTAATTAATGCAGCATTGAATCAAACACAAAAACATTACCATGAAATAAGAAACACATGACACAGTATTTTTGACGTGTAAACCCTGTTAAGGGAGAAAACCACGGGGTGATTAACCCAAAATTATTCTCTGTTAGAAGAATAGGAAATTACAAAATGGCACTTGCCAATTAGGGCTCACTGCCCGAGCACACTGCTCACAAGAGGCCCACTGCCTACAAGAAGACACACTGTCTACAAAGTGATAAGAATCACAGTCTTGAACTGATTGGAGGCATCTGCATATGCTGGAGTTCAGTTCCGGTTAGGCTCAGTACACTGATCTGCTGCACTTCATCTTTTTCTATTCTTTATTCTGCTATCCTTTCACATACCGGATCTGTCTTGGTACTTCTGGTCTGTTCTGCACTTCTTCGCATATATCTTGACATAGTCACACCCTTCACAACTAAATCCATCCTCTATATATATATCCGCACAAGTAATTTCATCACCTTTCTAGTCGGCATCCGGAATAGTCTAGTTTCTTACAAACTCTGTTCTGTCGGCTGAATCCTTGCTCACCAAGCAATGCGGATCAAGCATATACTTGTAGATATCATTAATCATGTCGGCCAAACATGATTCATGCCTTCACAACCTTTATCATCAACAGTAACACATCCAGAAAGTAGTCTGATACTCTGTCAGTCAGTTCTTCCTCTGTTTTCACTGTCTCTCAGGAATCCGGTACTCAACTATTCATATCTTTTTCCTTGTCCATCACCGGAGGCTAAATCCTTGGAATATACCACTCAAGGTAGTCCTCTTGACTTCCTCAAATCCGCACTGCACCAAGACACTTCCTCTGAGAGATCCGGACCAATCTGTCGGACCTTGCCACATGCTCTGTTCTTGTTCACCGGACCACAACAATCTTTATTCTGACTTCCGGTAGAGACACATCATGACTTGCGGATATGTGGGATGACCTTTGTTGCCATCAATGACAACAACCATGAATCCATATAGTGTCTCTTGCCAACAATCTCCCCCTTTGGCATTGATGGCAACACTTAGTGAAAAATGACTAAGTGTTTACACTATGCTCCCCCTTTGCTGATGCTCTGTCTTTATATACAATTTCCGGAACTCCCCCTTAATTGGATTCCTCATTTTTCACTGCTCCTCACTCCCCCTTTGACATCAATGGCAAAGGGTAGGGTCCGCACATCAAAATTTTCAAAAATTTTCTATACATAGCCGCATATTTACATACTCACATATACTGAAGAATGTCTGCAAAGGATGTCTGCAATTGGATCATTTCTGTAGCCCAACTTTGCTTCATTCTATCCAAAATTGAAATGTGACCACTCAACAAAAATGCAAAAGCTTCTGCCTACTTGAGATCTGTCGGATCATTTGTTTGGGCGGTGGTCTGAGCATCACTGATGGCCTCATGCATAGTTTCCAACTTAGGGATTATAATCCTTCTAAGTTCTCCCATCCGGTTAGTGATATTCTTCCTTTCCTTCTCAAGATTCTTTATTTCATTCAAGACTGCAATAGTCTGACATTCTTGATTTATTATGGAGGAAGAGAGAGGATCAAAACTTTGAGATAAGCTTTGTAGCTTGTCCTGTTCCTCTTTTATTTTCTTATCAATTGCTGCTGTTGCCTTTGACCAGGATATACAAAATTTGTAAATGTCACCGCCATCCTTAAGAGCATTCTCTAAGCTCTTTATTCCAATACTCACAATCTTCCTATCTTTAGAGATTAATTCTAATACTTCTGAAAATCTTTTATCCAAAAATTCCTTCCAGACCTTTTCTTCAGCAGATTTTTCTAGAGATTCAAAATGTGTACTAACACTGCTGACTAAGGTTTTGAGATTACCGGAAGAGGAGGCTGTGGGATCCTTTTGAAAGGATGGCATGATCTTTTCTAGCACTCCAGATGCTACCCCCATAAGGTCACAGTCTTCCATGTGAGATTTCAGCAGCTTCTCTTTGACTTTCTCATTTGCAAATGAGGCTATTTTCATTGTTTGCACCAGTGACAAAGAGTCAAAATCTAATGGTCCTTTCAGCAGGTCCGGTTCATCAATTTCTATAGTGGATTTGCTCAAAAATTGTTGAACAGTTTGTGCAATGTCTCTTGCCGGAGACAGATGTTTCTTTTCTTCTGCAGTCTTGGAACTGTCAACCTCTTTATCTTTCACCCCTACTTCCTTCTCCTGTAATTTCTCTTCTTCTTTGGATCCGGAGACTGTAGGGGAAACCGGAGGAGAGATGTTTGTCTGTTCAGGGCCCACTTCTTCCGGAACAGATGATTCCAAATCCGCAGCTGTTTCTGCACCTAAGTCCTCTACAACAGGAAGATTGAACCTTTTGAAGGCCTTCCGGAGGATCTCTTCTGTCTCTTGGGCCACTTTGTCAGTCTCACCAAGCATGAGTTGATTCATCCTGGCTTTACTTCTGAACTCATCTTTGCAGTCTTTGAAGATTATGTTCATTGTCTTGGGATCAATTTGAGGATATAGCTGAATAGCTATCTGTTCCCGGATCTCAAGATCTTTTGCATGAGCATTATTCTTTCTTATTTCTAATTCCTTTTCTAGGCTTTTAGGAATAAGAGATATGATCTCAATGAAAGCCTTATTGTATATGTTCAGATATTTGACTGTGGCTTACTACAGAATCTTTTGGTCAGCCTCACTGTAGTCATCATAAAATTCAGTCATTGGTTGAAGGTTTCCATCCACCGTGACCGACTTGATTACACTCTCTAGAGACAGAGTGGGCTTTTCAACAGATACCTCTGCCATTTCATCCTTGTCTTGGCCTGTGGAGGGTTTACCGGATCCTTTCTTCTTCTGCTTCTTTATTTCTTTTACTCCCTCATCTGACTCTGTTTCCTCTTCATCCTTTTGGCTTTCATAAGCCCTTGTGGCTTTTGTCTTGGATCTTTTACCGGATGCCTGGACTTCCGGTTTTGAACTTTTGGTTGTGGGAGGTGCAGATCTTTTTGATGATCTGGTCCGGGTGGGAGTTTCAACCGGAACACTTTCTTTACTTTTCTCTTCTTCCTCAGCCTTTCTCCTCTTTTCCCGGCTGGCATCTAGTGCCTCTTTTGAGATGCCTAGGCCTTGAGCAATATGCTCAACTTCTTTTCTTACCTTCCTCTTTATCTCCGGTTCCCTGAGTTCTACATGTATCTTTACACTCAGTTCCTCAAAGGTTCCAAACCTTTCTGCCTTAGGATCTTTGGGCTGGCTTAGCATGTGTTGAACATGCAGCTCTACTATCTGTTCATCCACTTCATACCCCATGGGCATGATCCAAACAGTCCTTGGCCCCACTGCCTCCATTAGACACTGATCTATTTCAACCATGAAGCATACTGTGTCTTTGTACTTTTCAACAAGGGATTGGGGTATTCTTTCTCTTGCATGCACCATGCTTTGGAAGTTCTTGAAGTATCCCCATAGAGTTGTATTTCTTGCTTTAGCATCCCCAAGTCCATGCAAATAGTCTCTGATTTGGATGGCAACTGGTCTGTCATTCTGCCATATCCATCCACTGGATCCGGGAAGCTCATTCATGTAGTAAAAGAAGAGACAAAGGATCAGATTGCCATACTTGAAGGAGTTTTTCTTGTCCTTCTTGATCTTCTGTAGATTTTCAAAGAGTTGGTTCACAAGAAGCTCACACAAGTCATAGTCTGCATTCTCCTTTAACATTTGATAAGCTATGTAGATTGCAGTTCCCGGTACTGAATTTTCCCTACTGGAATGATAGATTTTGTAACCAATTATCATAGCTGCAAATTTGATATCCAGTTCAGTGATGTCATCAACTGTCATAGCTCTCTTGTCAAACTTGGATCCGGTTGCATCACTAACTGTCTGATTTTTGACAGACTTGAGAACAGGTAATCCACCGGATGAGTGCAGACCGGTTACAGCCCTAATTGCATCTTTGGTGATCTTAAAGGGCTGGTTCAACCATAGGAAGTTGTCATGTACTCTACTTAGTACATACCGGACCCATTCATCTTCTTCAAAACAGGGGAAATGAATGCACTGTGCAAAGTGTTTGTCCCGGATGGCTTTGTACTGAGGTTTGATCTCAAAGGAGTCATTTATCAATTGTTTGTGATAGATATCCATCAGCTTTGATTCTCCAAAGTCTTCAAGATTCGCATGGATGTAAACCCTAATATCTTCCGTATGCAATACACCATGAGGAACACTAGAGAAGGCTCCTAGTGGATCTACCTCCAATGATTTGTAAGGATGTTTCTTGAATGTGGGGCGAGGTCTATCAGAGATCTTAACTATATTTGGAGTAGCCATTCTTCAAAGATTTGCAGTGAGATAATGAAAAACGGAGAATACCTTATGCGCCTTCGGTTTGCACGGAGTGGTGGGATTGATTTCTTTATGCAATGACTTCGGCAGGAGATCTTTGGTGTGCTTGATGAATCTTGTTGCAGAGCTCCACTTTTCGCTTCTTCTTGAGTGCAGAATGAGCAAATGATCTTTGAGAAATCCCTTATATTGCTCCGCAAACCCTAATATCTGTTTGCAATAAATGCTTCACCTATATTATTCCGGTTTGCCTTGTCCGGATAGCTTGGAGTATCCCGGATCAGTCCTGATCTGTGAACATCATCCGGATCTTTCAATCATGAATAAATCGAGGTGACACATTGAAAGAACATCCCAAACACTCTGTCCAATCCGCAGAATAAGATAGTGCACTTCTGGATCTCTCCGGAACTTTTTGTAATCCTCTGTCATACCGGAGCATCTCCCGGAACAGGTCTTACTTGATTGATCACAGCTTCCTTATAACTCCATGCGGACCTCTGAAATCTTATTTGGATTGTCTCAAGACTTATATCTTTAAACTTTTTACTCCGCATCTTGTGCCACATCAGGCACCACTTGATTGGCTGGGGGAACAGGATTTTCTTTGAGTCTCCCCCTAAGCCAGAGCTAACTTTTTAATTTCCGGAAGAAATATCAGCACCAGAGTCTGGTGCGGATCCAACCTCTACATTCTCTGAACTTTTCTTCACCCAAATCTTGCTCATCTGATTCCTAACTTCATCCGCATTCATCTTTTGTTTACCCTTGTCTTGATTCTGATTATACACCGGACCTCTTTTGTCCTGATTCTTGCTTCTGCAGACTTTAGCATTATGACCGGACCTATTACAGATTTGGCAAATAACATTTCTTTGCATAATTGACTGATATCCTCTTGATCTGCATTGATTATCCATATGACCTACTCTATTGCATGTAAAGCATCTACCTTTGAATGATTTGTTTACTTGCATATTTCTGCATTCATGGGATTTGTGTCCATACCTTTTGCAGTTGAAGCACTATCCGGAGAAGGATGAATTAATCTGATTCATTCTCTTTCTGCACTGATTAGCTTTGTGACCAAAGTGGTTGCAGCTGTGGCAGTATCCATTGAAAGATGAATATCTTTGAGCATTGGGCTGTCTTACCGGAGGTCTTCTAGGCCTGTTTCTTGGATTTTCTGATGCAAAATTCTTTTGACCGGATCCAGAGCTTTCTCCTTTCTCATATCCCAAACCATACTTGTCATCTGTCCCTTTTTGATTTCCAAGAAGAACTTCAAGTTGAGCAGAACTTATCTTGAATTTCTCTTTATATTCATTTGCTGTTTGAAGGTCTCTTTTGAGAGAGGCAATTTGATCCTCAAGTTTTTCTTCATTATCTTTGGCATCTTCAAGATCAGATTCAAGATGTCTGATAATCCTGTCCATCTGGTGGCATTCTTCTGATTTTTCTTTAAGAGATTGTTTTAGATTGTCTTCAGCCTTTCTTTTTTCTTCAATCTCTTGAGTAAACTTTATAGTTCCTGATTCCATTTCATGTCTTAACATAATGACTTCTTTTGATAACTTTTCACATAACTTGGGTTGCTCAGTCAATTCTTCATTTGTATTGCTTTCTTCACTTTGTCTTTCCAACTGTTGGAGCAGCTCCTTTCTCTTTTTCATAGAGAGACTTCATTTGTCTTTTAATTCTCTCATGAATTCATCAGCCTGTTTGAGTCTTTCCTTTAATTCATTGACTTCAGAATTTGACTGTTCAAGATCCTCAAGGGCAGTCTTGAGTTGCTCCCTTAAACCATATGCATCCATTTGAACTCCCAGATCTTCCTCAAGCTGTTAGGCTCTATTAGGAGGAACTTAGCTCTGATACCAATTGTTGATAACTGAGAGGGGGGGGTGAATCAGTTATCCTAATTATTTCCTTTTTGAACTTTCTTATTAATTAATGCAGCATTGAATCAAACACAAAAACATTACCATGAAATAAGAAACACATGACACAGTATTTTTGACGTGGAAACCCTGTTAAGGGAGAAAACCACGGGGTGATTAACCCAAAATTATTCTCTGTTAGAAGAATAGGAAATTACAAAATGGCACTTGCCAATTAGGGCTCACTGCCCGAGCACACTGCTCACAAGAGGCCCACTGCCTACAAGAAGACACACTGTCTACAAAGTGATAAGAATCACAGTCTTGAACTGATTAGAGGCATCTGCATATGCTAGAGTTTAGTTCCGGTTAGGCTCAGTACATTGATCTACTGCACTTCATCTTTTTCTATTCTTTATTCTGCTATCCTTTCACATACCGGATCTGTCTTGGTACTTCTGGTCTGTTCTGCACTTCTTCGCATATATCTTGACATAGTCACACCCTTCACAACTAAATCCATCCTCTATATATATATCCGCACAAGTAATTTCATCACCTTTCTAGTCGGCATCCGGAATAGTCTAGTTTCTTACAAACTCTGTTCTGTCGGCTGAATCCTTGCTCACCAAGCAATGCGGATCAAGCATATACTTGTAGATATCATTAATCATGTCGGCCAAACATGATTCATGCCTTCACAACCTTTATCATCAACAGTAACACATCCGGAAAGTAGTCTGATACTCTGTCAGTCAGTTCTTCCTCTGTTTCACTGTCTCTCAGGAATCCAGTACTCAACTATTCATATCTTTTTCCTTGTCCATCATCGGAGGCTAAATCCTTGGAATATACCACTCAAGGTAGTCCTCTTGACTTCCTCAAATCCGCACTGCACCAAGACACTTCCTCTGAGAGATCCGGACCAATCTGTCGGACCTTGCCACATGCTCTGTTCTTGTTCACCGGACCATAACAATCTTTATTCTGACTTCCGGTAGAGACACATCATGACTTGCGGATATGTGGGATGACCTTTGTTGCCATCAATGACAACAACCATGAATCCATATAGTGTCTCTTGCCAACACCTCCATGATCTAGAGTGTTCAGTAAGCATTGATGAAGTAGTTTGATATGACTGATCTTGGGCTTCTACACTTCTTCCTTTGTCTTCAAGTTTGCTAGACTTTTGAGGGGATCTTCTTTTTTTAGAAAAAGTATGCTCTTGATTTGCTTTAGAGATTTGGCATGGCTGATTTAAGCCTACCTCTACACTATTTTAGTTTGGTGTTGTCCTATCTACCTGTTGCACTATTCCTACAGTTGATGTTACTTTGTATTCGTAGTTGGTTGGCTGTCTTTTATAATTGACACATAGTTGTCTTGATATTTTCTTTTTTATTGGACTTGTCTCCCAATTCTCTCAGGACCCTCATGAGAGTCATTGGAAGGCAACGAAACATATTCTAAGGTATATCCAAGGTACATCACACTTTGGCATTCATTACACATTAGGAGCTTCTCAAATTGTGGGCATCACTAACTTAGATTGGGTTGGTGATGTTGATGATTAGAAGTCTACTTCTAGTTTTTTCTACCTTGGTTCTATCTCGATTGCATAGTCTTGTAAGAAGCATAAATCTATTGCATTATCATTGACAAAGGATGAGTATTAAGGTACAATTTTGGCTATCAAAAAGGTTCTTTGGCTTAGACAATTGATAACTAGGTTTAGATTTCCTCCTGATCATCCCACTACTCTTTGGTGTGATAATCAAAGTGCCATTCACATTTCTAGCAACTCAGTGGAGCATCAGCGAACTAAGCACATCAAGATCCACATTCACTTCATCAAGTAGCTCATCTAGGATGGTGTTCTCAACTTGGAGTACTTTCCTACTAAGGAGTAGGTTGCAGACATCTTCACTAATCATTTGGTATTGCCTCAATATCTTCA
Organism: Cunninghamia lanceolata; assembly: GCA_027924645.1. Lineage (NCBI taxonomy): Eukaryota > Viridiplantae > Streptophyta > Pinopsida > Cupressales > Cupressaceae > Cunninghamia > Cunninghamia lanceolata. The sequence continues at coordinate 354,915 of BSBN01000270.1, forward strand.
TTTGTAATTTATGCTTGGGGTGAAGGAAGTTGTCCTTGGGGGGTCTTCTTAAGTCCTCATTGCTTCACTTTTTCATGATTTTTCTTTACATGTTTTCTCTCTTTTGGGGAGTTTTTTCCCATGAGGTTTTCTCTTTTTCTCTACTTGTGAGAGATTATTTTTACATGGGTACCTCATCGGGCCTTTGTTTCTAGGACCCATCTTTGCATCTTTGCATTTGTTTGTTCCTCTCTAAGGTGCACTTAAGGGGGGTTGTTGGTGTGAACGGGGTATGGTCTATCTAGTTTCCCCTTTATAGTGTGAATAGAGGACATTATCTAACTAGTTATTAGTTAGGACCTATTTACATATGTTCACATGTTAATTTGACTTAAGGCACTAGGAATCCTTTTAGATGTTTCTAGTACACTTGTGATCTTATCCTGTAGTTGTCACATGTCATAGGATTACGAAACTTTTCCTAATCCTATGTTGTCATGGGTCTCACCTTACCTTTATAAGCAATTCCTCTCTTGTACATTATGTATCTTGTATCATTATCTTGCATCCATTAGTATGCTTATATTATTGTAAAAATAGCATCCATTACTCTCGAAAGGATGTGACGAAAGCGAAGGTGATGGAAAAAGAAGATGGTGGGAAGAAAAACGGAGGAAAAAGGCCGGGATCTGCACCCTGGAGGGAGAAGAAAGGGATGGAGGGAGGACATGGCCCACTATATTAGGAAAAGTGGGCCCAAAGAGTGCCACATTTGCACACTTTGACCTTCTAGAAGAAAAAGACAAAGGAGAGATGGGCGAGCGCAACCCACAGTTCCCGCGACTTCATCACATCTCAGAGCGATTCCGAGAGGTCGGGCGGTCTCCCGAGGCTGGACCCCAGGTAGGGCCTAACCCGTTCTTTGTGATTTTTATTTTACGTACTTATTTTTGGGTTTCAGGAAATGGGTTAGGAGCGCGTGGCGCCATAGACAAGGCGGATTAGCGCAATCCTGCGGATTAGCGCTATTCGCCAGGGTAGGTTAAGGCGATTTTGTCGCCATTTAGGGGGATTTTTGGCGCTATCCTCTAGATTGGTGCCAAAGGCTTGGAAGAAAACATATGGCGTTTTGGCACCATAATATGGTTCGAGTAGCGCTATCCTCTGGATTGGCGCGTTGCTGGGGAATGGCGCTATGCTAAGTTTTAGCGCTAAAACTGGAATTGATGCGAAAAATTGGTTTGTCGCCAACGTCTAGATTGGCGCGATATATGCCTCGCAGTGGCGCCAATGTCTTGATTGGCACTATACAGGGAGCGCAGTGGCGCCATTTATGTATTGGCGCTATGGGTAGGGTGAAGTAGTGCTATTTTTAAAATAGCACTAGGGACTGTCTATGCGGGGCCACATGAGTGAGGCCTGTGAGACATTAAGAAGAAGGAAGGGTGTGGGGGAAAATGAGTTAGTATCTAATCGAAGAAGTTGTGGTTGTAGGAGACACAGCGGTTTATACTGCAGTCGCGGGAGTGACGAGTGCGATCTGTGGTGGTACTCTTTGATGAGGCTTGGCGGCCTCGACTGGCGAGGTTGGGGCTGTGGACGGTGGCAGCGATGCCAGTGCTGCGAGCTCATAGAGCTCTGATGACGGCCGCAGTGGAGCGATACCGCAGCGAGACCTCCAGCTTTTTGCTGCCGACAGGAGAGATGACCATCACACTTGAGGATGTTTATCGCATCCTCAAGCTGTCGATTCATGGTCGACGTGTGAGGTATGACACGAGAAGGGGGCGGACTGCGTTGATCAGAGTGTTCGGAGCAAAGCACGTGGTGCTTTCCGCAGACGGGAGAGAGATGGACTACGATAGGACACTGGCGGCGGGTGCAGATCCCTTTTCCTTGTTTCTATGTGCGTTGATTGGAGGTGTGGTGCTGCCAAATAGGCGAGGCAGAGGTTTTCCTGTGGGGTGGGGAGGGGTGATTGAGGGGATGGTGAGGCATGATGTTGTCTACGCATGGGGGCCAGTGATGCTAGCATAGCTGCTACATGAGATGCACACGGTCGTTTATCTGTATGATAGGGCCTTATCTGCTGGGGTTACGCTACTACACGTATGGCTTTGGGAGCACATCCCTGTGACTCGACCGACCTGCGGCTATTATCGGCAGCCGTTTGAGGCATTTGTGTTCTTATATCGGGATGCCGTTTATACGTATACTGGACAGGTCGGCCACTGGCGGAGGATACTGGATGATGTGATCAACGTGATCTATCGTCCATATATTGGTTGTGAGGAGTGGCCTGATGATGTGACCCATCTCCCATACGCATTTCAGCAGAGATTTCTTATGGGTCGTGGTGACCATATCATAGAGATGTACCTACCCTCACGGGTTATGCGCCAGTTTGGACTGGTTCAGGATATTCCTCGCCAGATGGCGATATATGCGCGGACGCCGCGAGATACAGCTTATTGGCCCACAGCATTACAGCCACAGGTTGCGCTGAGTGATTGGGCAGCACTTCGGCCAGTTTAGTGGGATTGGAGGAGTACAGTGGTAGATGCAGGTACTACGCCTGCCTATGATGCATGGTGGCAGACACATCGGCCCACCTGATTTACCGATCTGGCAGCGGAGCTATCAGAGGATGAGGGAGATGGAGATGATCCAGATGGGGGTGGTGATGAGGTTATTGCAGATTTTATTGTAGAGGTGATGGATGATGGATCGGAGAGGGTGATTGCCAGAGATGGTCAGCTGGTGGATGAGGGGGAGGCAGCGATAGCGGGACAGGGGCCAGTGGGGCAGGATATTCCGGGACAGCAGGTTCTTGCTCAGCAGGTTCCCGCGCAACAGGTTCCAGCACAGCAGGTTCCAGCAGAGCAGGTTCTAGCAGAGCAGGTTCCAGCAGAGCAGGTGCCTGCGTAGCAGGTTTTAGGATAGCAGGTCCAGGCTAGGGGTGGACGGCTGGGTAGAGCACCACGACGACGCGGTGGTCGGCCGAGGACAGAGTAGGGTCATCTATCCCCATCACGGGTGGAGCAGCTGCGGGTCGGTAGGCATGACGTCGAGGCAGGGAGCTCGGGGGTAGCGATGGAGGCAGAGGTTGAGAGGTTGACACCTCGACGACGGCCACGGGATGAGATGGAGGAGATAGAGACACTACGTGCTCAGGTGGCCAGTCTAGAGGAGGCGTTGGGGCGTCGAGAGGCTAAGTTGGGACAGCTGCAGGGAGTAGATGGGCGGCTGGCAGTTGCAGAGGCTCAGCTGGCTCAGGCTAGAGAGGATATGGAGGACTTGAGGATAGAGCGGGATGCAGCACTGGTGAGAGCATAGCAGGCAGAGACTGCGTTGAGCAGTGCACAGGCTATGGGTGGGGGCCTTGCCCCGATATTGGCAGAGATGTAGACTCAGCTGGCCCAGGCTCAGACACATGCGCATCAGATACAGGGGTAGTTGAGCCAGGCACAGGGATAGGTAGTTCAGATACAGGGACAGATGGCTCAGGTACAGGGAGAGCTAGCAGAGGCCAGAGCACGTACGGAGTACTATCGGGGATTATACTATGCAGCCGTTCCTACAGCACAGCGAGCACTGAGTTATAGCCAGGTCAGCAGGTCGGGGGCATCGAGGTCACATAGATCGAGATCTGTGCAGTCAGTACAGCAGATGATGCCTCCGCCCTCACATGTGCCCTAGCAGGGTCCCCAGGTACCAGTAGCGCCACAGCCACAGCTGCCATCGGGATCACAAGCTCGACCCGGGTCATCATCTCCTACCCCCTCAGAGAGAGGATCCTCAATGTGAGTTATACCATGATAGCCCTTGGAGGCATTGTATCAGGACACTTTATTATTTTTTTGATGATGTGAGAGATGTACATTTTTTGCGGTGATTATATATGATGCGAAATTTCTGATGGCTTATGATATTCTATTGTGATGATGCTTATGTGATGGATGCATATGTTATATTTTATATGTTGTGGATGTATGATGTGTGTGCTTTGATGGATGCAATTATGTTTTTATGATGTATGCATGGTGTTAGTGATTTTTATGGACTATATGATGTGACTGAATATGTGGACTAACAAACATTTATTATGGATAATGGTGTATGGGATTATGTATATGTTGCTAGATGATATGCTGTTTCAATGATGATGATGCTGTTATGAAACTTAATTGTTTATTTATATGTATGGAATGCAATGTGATGATGTTTCTAATTTTTATGATGTGCCTATGTGATAAATGAGTGTGATATGATGTTAATGATATGCTGCTAAAATGAATCTATTTATGTTCTATGCGATTTTTAAATGGATGAAAAATGAACCTAATATGCGATGCAACTAGACTAAAATGAGCCTAAAATATGATGCGAATGGATTACAATGAACCTAACATGTGATGCAAATGGATTAAAATGAACCTCAAATGATATGCAAATGGATTAAAATGAACCTCAAATGATATGCAAATGGATTAAAATGAACCTAAAATGATATGCAAATGGATTAAAATGAACCTAAAATGATATGCAAATGGATTAAAATGAACCTAAAATGATATGCAAATGGATTAAAATGAACCTAAAATGATATGCAAACTAGGTGATAGGTGATATGTCCTAATTCTGATATACATGATGTTCCTTGTGAAGACCCTGAGGGGCGAGACTGTGGAGGATAGTGTTAGGTGATGGGGGATGATAGGGGTGGGCGTGTCTAGGGGATGGCGGTGGGGAAATTGGGGGATTGCTAGATCATAGAACACCACGTCATTGAGGGGTGGAGGGGGGGTTTGGGTTGGTTCAAGATGTGTTAAGTGAAGAGATGGTGGGAAGGTGGGGTTAGTTAGATTGGGTGGTGGGGTGGCAAAATGTTGATCAAATCTAGGCCCATATGGGATGGTTGACTGAGTGATGATGATGTTGAGCTAGTATCAATAGTTGCACAAAATTAATTGAGAGCATTTCTTAGTTTAATGTAGCAATGTAGGATACAATTCACAAAGGTATAAAATGACCTAGGTGATGATGTATATCCTACGATTGCATGGACTAGACCCACAAACAATAGGTTGGTTTCATGCATGCCCAAGGTAGTATAATCTTGTCGAGTGGAGGAAGGGGACTCATAGCAGTGCGTGTGTATAGTGCATATAAGGTGTTTTGTACCTATATATGCAAATAGAACACATCATGCTAGAACCGACCTGAACTTCAAGATATGAATACTATTCTTGGAGTAATGAAATCAAGTCACAAGCACAGCATACAAAAACAATGACTATGTCTACTCCAGGTGTTATCCGCAACATGCCATGATATAATAAGATCAAGGCAGCTTTGGAGATTGCCTAGAGCGAGACAAAGAAAGATAAAAATCAATAAGCAAAAAGACCAACGAAGGATACAAATAGCCTTTGTGTGCTCTTGCCAAGAGACGTGATGATAGAATGATAGATTTTTGTCCATCGTAGGAAAGACATATCCTAGGATGCAGAACTGTTGGTGTTTGATTAGAGGGTTTGTGGAAGATGGGCAAAAGACACATTCAGGCCAAATGTAAGACTTATAGTTGGTATGTTGCTTGACGATTTTTGCGTGAGGGATCATGTTTCAATGGTATACGTAGCATGCGCATCATTTCATAGATCTAGAAAGCTCAGTGATTTGGGAACCATCCCAAGGGGTGGGATGGGTGCATCTTAGATACCTGAGTACTGGAAACATCCTTCGTATTCTAGACTGCCTACATACCCTGTGTCCACGGGATCAAGGTACTTTTAAGATGCGGGTGAAATGAATATGTAGTTCTGGCAAGACTTGATGATGTGGGAATGGTTGGCGATGTGATGTGATGAGGGTTGAGACGTGTTTAGATGATTGTGGTGGGATGTGAGATTGATGCCTGTGGTGATTATTTTGGGATTTTCTAATTTTCTGCTATTTTTTGGATTTTCTAATTTTATGATGTTTTTGGATTTTCTGATTTTATGATGTTTTTGGATTTTCTGATTTTATGATGTTTTTGGATTTTCTGATTTTATGAACTGTACAAAGGAGAGCTTACAAGGATCCTCGTTCCCCAGGTGGGGTTTTGGGTGGGTGAGTGAGTGCGGGATGGGCGAACAAACTTGATGTATCAGAATTTCAAGCCATGGGATGTGTGGGTATGGAGTGTTATGCTGGAAAGAGGACTTATTAGATGGTAGAACCGGCCATTACGCATGGCGCCTGAAACAGGTTTTCACCATGGTACTTATCCAAGGCGTCACCGAGGTGATTTTCACCATTGGAAGTTTTTATTGCACTCTGATTTTTTCTTGATTTTTTGATTTTTTTGATTTTTTGATTTTTTGACTTGTGGTATCAGATGGGTTATGCATAGAATCGCTTGAGATGCAGGATGTTCATTGGCTCATCTAGAGGCTGCCCCTCAGGTGTTGCAAGCTGATAAGCTCCTGACCCATAGTCGGCAGTGATGACATAAGGTCCTAGCCAATTAGGTTCAAATTTTCCTTGCTTCGGACGCTCTTGCAGGTTCTTTTGATTTTCCATTAGGACCAGGTCACCTACCTCAAACTTTCTAGTTCTGATCTTTTTGTTGTAGCTTCTTCTGAGGCGGTTTTGGTATGCCTATAAGTGATTTAATGCATTCAGGCGTTTCTCATCCAACAATTCAAGTTGATGCAACCTTGCGACACGATAGTCTTCATCAGATATAATATTTTGCAATGATACTCGGAGGGACGGGAGCTCGACCTCTATCGGTAAAATGGCTTCTGATCCGAATACTAGTGAGTATGGAGTGGCTCCAGTAGGAGTGCGGATGCTAGTGCGGTAAGCCCATAGGGCGGGGTTAAGTTGGAGGTGCCAGTCGCGGCCAGCTTCATTGACTGTCTTCTTTAAGATGCGGAGGATGGTTTTGTTAGAAGCCTCTGCTTGACCATTTCCTTGGGGGTAATATGGCGTGGAGAAGTGGTGTTTGATGTCAAACTTTTCGCACAAAGTGCGAACTTCTTGGTTCTTAAATGGTTTCCCATTATCAGTGACAATGGAATGGGGGATACCGTAGTGGCAAATGATGTAGTGGAGAATGAATTTGGAGATTTGGATGCCTGTGGTGAAGGTGAGTGGTATTGCTTCCACCCTCTTTGTGAAGTATTCGGTAGCAGTTATTATAAATTTATGGCCGTTGGAAGATGGAGGGTGTATTTTACCTATGAGGTCGAGTCCCCATTGTGAAAAAGGCCATGGTGTTGTGATTGGTTGCAGCTCCTGTGCTGGTGCGTGGATGAGATCACCATGCTGTTGGCATGGGAGGCATTTTCTGATAAACTGATGTGCATCCTTGTCCATAGTGGGCCAATAATAACCAGTCCTTAGGATCTTCTTAGAAAGAGCTGGTCCACTTGAATGTGCCCCGCAAATTCCTGGGTGTACCTCTTCCAAAGTTGCTTCGGCTTCCCTAGAGTCTAAACATCGTAGAAGCGTACCATCAAGACTTCTTTTGTAGAGGGTGTCGCCTACAAGGATGAAACGGGAGGCTCGACGGATGAAGGATTTTTTCTGTGATGGGGATAGGTTGTTGGGGAGGATGTTATCATGCAGATAGAGGTAAGTTTCCTGATACCAGGGGGATAAGGGACCAACGATTTCGCACACTAATTCAGACTGGGGAACGTCATATGCTGGGATGGGGAGCTCTTCAATCAGGAACTCGCATTTCTTGCTGCCTTGCTGCATATCAACCAGAGATCCAATGGTGGCCATGGCATCTGCTGCTTTGTTGTTTAACCTTGGGATCTGCTCAAAGTAGATGTCACTAAAATAATCTTTAAAGTCATCGACCATCTTCTTATAGGGAAGAAGCTTATCGTCCTTGGTTTTATATTCATTATTGACTTGTCTGATGACTAGTTGAGAGTCGCCATACACAGTTAGTTTGTCTATTTTCCATTGGATGGCCATTCGGAGGCCTGTGATTAGGGCCTCATATTCTGCTACATTATTGGTGCATGGAAATGTGATTTTGAATGATTTAGGGATCGTGTCACCTTGAGGGGTAACAAATAGGACGCCTGCCCCCGAGCCTCTGTGAGTGTAGGATCCATCGAAATACATCTTCCATGTATCTGTGGCTGGTGTGATTGTCAAGATGGCCTCGTCTGGAAATTCTGCTATTGTAGGATGCTCTGCTTGAATAGGTGCCTCAGCCAGTTGATCTGCTATGACTTGTCCTTTGATTGCCTTCCTTTCTGTGTATTCTATGTCAAATTTGGTGAGAATCATGACCCATTTTGCCATCCTTCCTGTGAGAGCTGCTCTGTTTAGCAAATATTTGAGTGGGTCGATCTTAGCAATGAGCTTAGTCTTATGATTGAGCATATAATGTCTTAACTTTTGTGATGTGAAGACGAGGGCTAGGCATGCTCGTTTAATTTGTGTGTAGTTAAGCTCATAGGAAATCAAGGTGCGGCTGATGTAGTAGATGGCTCTTTCCTTTCCTTGTTCATCGTGTTGTGCTAACAAAGCCCCAATTGCTGTGTCGGTTGTAGAAATATACAAGAGGAGGGGCTCTCCTGGTCTTGGTGGAGATAGAATAGGGGGGTTAGCCAGATATGCTTTTAGCTGGTCAAAGGCATCCTGACACTGAGTAGTCCAGGTAAAAGCTGTATCCTTTCGGAGGAGATGCTGGAATGGTTGGCATTTGTCGGCAAGTTGAGCAATGAACCAGCGAATAGACTGTAGTTTACCCTGTAGGCTTCTCAATTGTTTCAAGTTTTTTGGAGGTGGCATTTCGGTAATAGCTTTGACCTTTGCTGGGTCCACCTCGATCCCTCGTCTAGAGACTATGTATCCCAATAATTTGCCTGAAGTGACGCCAAAGACACATTTTTTTGGATTTAAACGAACATTATATTGCTCTAACCTGTCAAAGATTTTGGCTAGCACGTCCAAGTGCTCTTCTTGGGTCTTTGATTTGCTGAGTAAGTCATCAATGTAGTCCTCCATGATGTGGTGAAAGAGGTCATGGAAAATGACAGTCATCGCTCGTTGATAAGTAGCTCCTGCATTCTTTAGGCCGAACGGCATTACTACCCAACAGTATGTCCCCCATGGGCAGATAAAGGAGGTTTTATGCTGATCTTCCTCGGCAATTTTGATTTGATTGTATCCTGAAAAGCCGTCCATGAGGGATAGCATCTCATGCCCTGCGGTAAGATCCACGATCATGTCAATGTTGGGAAGAGGGAAGTCATCTTTTGGGCAGGCCTTGTTGAGGTCTCTGAAATCAGTGCAACAGCGGATTCTGCCATCTGGTTTAGCAACAGGTACTAGATTCGAGACCCATTCGGGATAATCAATTGGACGTATGAACCCCACATCTAGTAACTTTTTAAGCTCTGCTTTGACAAGAAGGGCCACCTGAGGATTCATCTTTCGGAGCTTCTGTTTGACTGGTTTGGCATCAGGACGCACTGCAAGGTGATGTACAACCAAGGCGGGATCTAGCCCTAGCATGTCTGCGTAGGTCCATGTAAAGTTGCGATTTCTGCGTTTGAAGAATGCCAAGAAGTCCTCCTATTCGAACAAGCTGAGAGATTCTGCTCGATATGTGATTTTCGGCTCTTCCTCTGTCCCTAGATTCATTTCCTGCGCTGGCTCAACCAAGATAGGTGATCTATCAGGATATACCTTATCTATTTCAGGGAGGCCCATGCTTCCATCTCCTGGCGCCTCATGGAGGTTTTCACCAGGAGATACGCCCTTTATTTTTACTTTTTTAGGATCTGATACTGCCGTGGAATGGTTTTCACCATCAGACCCATTTTTTATTTTTGTATTTTTGCGACTAGAAGCAGGGGTTGTCTCCCCAAAATAGGCAGCCGGATTGAGTTCCATGATGTATCCAGCTCTGTGGTCTCCCAAGGGGAAGTTGTCTCTCACTCCCATCATTTCGGCAATGGCTTCGTCATTAGGTGCAATATCCAAAATAGGAGGTCCTCGTTGGTCCCAGTCGATGAGGTCAGGGTATACTAATGGTAGGTCATTAGGTGATGAGGCGAGAGTAGTGACCGAGTAGATGGTACAAATGAAAGAGGCGAAGAAATCGGCAAAGTCACTAAAGGAGTCTTGTAGGTCCGTCTCATTAATGTGGTCGACGTCTAGAGAAACTGGAGCGAACTCGGCTAAGATACATTCGCTGGTATTAAGGATGCGATGTGGTTGGCCATATCCTAACCCTTGAGTATAGGGGTTCCTTGTTGCTTGCAGTGGTTCCACAATGCCCTATTCATGAAGGCCAATGCCGCCTTGTCCTTTGTAACCCATGCTTTTGACTATCTCAGAACCTTTGCCGTAACTGTTTGCTGGGATGGTGGGGATGTCTTGTTCTGTTTGCTCATCCTTGTAAAGCCAGGATGAAATATCTTCAAGTATATCCTGATCCAGAAGGTGTTTTTTCTCAAAGACGGGCGAGGGTTTGCATTTGATGATGACTGTGTTAGCTGCCTCTGTGTGCGGAGTACCAAATGTCTTGGGAGTGGGTAATAAGCCCATGCAAAAGGTGCCATGAAGGTTGTATTCTCCACAGCCTTGGTCGCTGAGCTTGATCTTGACCTCAGCTGGTGAAGGTGTTTGTGATGAAGTGGTGGCGATGTTGGCAAGGTCGATGTATGAAGTGGAAGCTGTTGGGGTGATTTGGTTGGTGGCTTTATTGTACGGACAGAAGGTTTGGTTGTGTCCTTCCAGAAAACTACAGTATTGGAAAGGACAAGGATCAGCATAGATAGTGACTTCAGTGCCGTTGTGGGGGAATTTGAGACATTGGTGGAAAGTGGAGGGGACAGCTTGCATGGCATGAATCCATGGGCGGCCGAGAAGAATGTTATAAGGGAGGTCAAGATCCAGAACCTGACATTTGGTTTCAAGGATTTTCTGTCCCACTTGAATAGGAAGCTTTATGGTACCTTCTAATAGCCTCTCGGTGTCATCATATCCTTTTATTGTTATGCACTCGCTAGCATCCACAACCACATCTGAATACCCCAAGTGTTTTAGCAATTTTAGAGTGCATATATTTAGGCCGGAACCACCATCTATTAGGACCCTTTTAATGGTGTGTTTGTGAATGCGGACCTCGATGTGTAGTGCGTCATTATGTAGGTACTCGGAGGCAGGAAGGTCTTTTTCAGAAAACGTGATATGGTGTGGTGTGGCAATATGGCCGACCATGGCTTGAAATTGACTGACATCCAAGTTTGCGGGGACTTGTGTTTCCAACAAGGCCTTGTTGAGAATGTCCTTGTGGCGGGGTGATCTACGAAGGAGCTCAAGGATGGAGATTTGCGCGGGTGTCTTTCCTAGATGGTCTAGGAGGTTGTATCGAGCAGTGAGTGATGGACGAGCGTTTGGACAAGGAGGGAGGGGATCAGATGTGGATGGGGGTGTTGGTTCAGTGGGAGGGGCAGTGCGGATTGAGACACGGCCTCGACGGGTTGTGACGGTGCAATCGGGTGCTTGTGCCCGAATGGTGATTGTGTTGACAGAATGGGATGAGGGTTCAATGCTGTTGGCAAGAGACACTATATGGATTCATGGTTGTTGTCATTGATGGCAACAAAGGTCATCCCACATATCCGCAAGTCATGATGTGTCTCTACCGGAAGTCAGAATAAAGATTGTTGTGGTCCGGTGAACAAGAACAGAGCATGTGGCAAGGTCCGACAGATTGGTCCGGATCTCTCAGAGGAAGTGTCTTGGTGCAGTGCAGATTTGAGGAAGTCAAGAGGACTACCTTGAGTGGTATATTCTAAGGATTTAGCCTCCGGTGATGGACAAGGAAAAAGATATGAATAGTTGAGTACCGGATTCCTGAGAGACAGTGAAAACAGAGGAAGAACTGACTGACAGAGTATCAGACTACTTTCCGGATGTGTTACTGTTGATGATAAAGGTTGTGAAGGCATGAATCATGTTTGGCCGACATGATTAATGATATCTACAAGTATATGCTTGATCCGCATTGCTTGGTGAGCAAGGATTCAGCCGACAGAACAGAGTTTGTAAGAAACTAGACTATTTCGGATGCCGACTAGAAAGGTGATGAAATTACTTGTGCGGATATATATATAGAGGATGGATTTAGTTGTGAAGGGTGTGACTATGTCAAGATATATGCGAAGAAGTGCAGAACAGAGCAGAAGTACCAAGACAGATCTGGTATGTGAAAGGATAGCAGAATAAAGAATAGAAAAAGATGAAGTGCAGCAGATCAGTGTACTGAGCCTAACCGGAACTGAACTCCAGCATATGCAGATGCCTCCAATCAGTTCAAGACTATGATTCTTATCACTTTGTAGACAGTGTGTCTTCTTGTAGGTAGTGGGCCTCTTGTGAGCAGTGTGCTTGGGCAGTGAGCCCTAATTGGCAAGTGCCATTTTGTAATTTCCTATTCTTCTAACAGAGAATAATTTTGGGTTAATCACCCCGTGGTTTTCTCCCTTAACAGGGTTTCCACGTCAAAAATACTGTGTCATGTGTTTCTTATTTCATGGTAATGTTTTTGTGTTTGATTCAATGCTGCATTAATTAATAAGAAAGTTCAAAAAGGAAATAATTAGGATAACTGATTCACCCCCCCCTCTCAGTTATCAACAATTGGTATCAGAGCTAAGTTCCTCCTAATAGAGCCTAACAGCTTGAGGAAGATCTGGGAGTTCAAATGGATGCATATGGTTTAAGGGAGCAACTCAAGACTGCCCTTGAGGATCTTGAACAGTCAAATTCTAAAGTCAATGAATTAAAGGAAAGACTCAAACAGGCTGATGAATTCATGAGAGAATTAAAAGACAAATTAAGTCTCTCTATGAAAAAGAGAAAGGAGCTGCTCCAACAGTTGGCAAGACAAAGTGAAGAAAGCAATACAAATGAAGAATTGACTGAGCAAACCAAGTTATGTGAAAAGTTATCAAAAGAAGTCATTATGTTAAGACATGAAATGGAATCAGGAACTATAAAGTTTACTCAAGAGATTGAAGAAAAAAGAAAGGCTGAAGACAATATAAAACAATCTCTTAAAGAAAAATCAGAAGAATGCCACCAGATGGACAGGATTATTAGACATCTTGAATCTGATCTTGAAGATGCCAAAGATAATGAAGAAAAACTTGAGGATCAAATTGCCTCTCTCAAAAGAGACCTTCAAACAGCAAATGAATATAAAGAGAAATTCAAGATAAGTTCTGCTCAACTTGAAGTTCTTCTTGGAAGTCAAAAAGGGACAGATGACAAGTATGGTTTGGGATATGAGAAAGGAGAAAGCTCCGGATCCGGTCAAAAGAATTTTGCATCAGAAAATCCAAAAAACAGGCCTAGAAGACCTCTGGTAAGACAGCCCAATGCTCAAAGATATTCATCTTTCAATGGATACTGCCACAGCTGCAACCACTTTGGTCACAAAGCTAATCAGTGCAGAAAGAGAATGAATCAGATTAATTCATCCTTCTCCGGACAGTGCTTCAACTGCAAAAGGTATGGACACAAATCCCATGAATGCAGAAATATGCAAGTAAACAAATCATTCAAAGGTAGATGCTTTACATGCAATAGAGTAGGTCATATGGATAATCAATGCAGATCAAGAGGATATCAGTCAATTATGCAAAGAAATGTTATTTGCCAAATCTGTAATAGGTCCGGTCATAATGCTAAAGTCTGCAGAAGCAAGAATCAGGACAAAAGAGGTCCGGTGTATAATCAGAATCAAGACAAGGGTAAACAAAAGATGAATGCGGATGAAGTTAGGAATCAGATGAGCAAGATTTGGGTGAAGAAAAGTTCAGAGAATGTAGAGGTTGGATCCGCACCAGACTCTGATGCCGATATTTCTTCCAGAAATTAAAAAGTTAGCTCTGGCTTAGGGGGAGACTCAAAGAAAATCCTGTTCCCCCAGCCAATCAAGTGGTGCCTGATGTGGCACAATATGCGGAGTAAAAAGTTTAAAGATATAAGTCTTGAGACGATCCAAATAAGATTTCAGAGGTCCGCATGGAGTTATAAAGAAGCTGTGATCAATCAAGTAAGACCTGTTCCGGGAGATGCTCCGGTATGACAGAGGATTACAAAAAGGTCCGGAGAGATCCGAAAGTGCACTATCTTATTCTGCGGATTGGACAGAGTGTTTGGGATGTTCTTTCAATGTGTCACCTCAATTTATTCATGATTGAAAGATCCGGATGATGTTCACAGATCAGGACTGATCTGGGATACTCCAAGCTATCCGGACAAGGCAAACCAGAATAATATAGGTGAAGCATTTATTGCAAACAGATATTAGGGTTTGCGGAGCAATATAAGGGATTTCTCAAAGATCATTTGCTCATTCTGCACTCAAGAAGAAGTGAAAAGTGGAGCTCTGCAACAAGATTCATCAAGCACACCAAAGATCTCCTGCCGAAGTCATTGCATAAAGAAATCAATCCCACCACTCCGTGCAAACCGAAGGCGCATAAGGTATTCTCCGTTTTTCATTATCTCACTGCAAATCTTTGAAGAATGGCTACTCCAAATATAGTTAAGATCTCTGATAGACCTCGCCCCACATTCAAGAAACATCCTTACAAATCATTGGAGGTAGATCCACTAGGAGCCTTCTCTAGTGTTCCTCATGGTGTATTGCATACGGAAGATATTAGGGTTTACATCCATGCGAATCTTGAAGACTTTGGAGAATCAAAGCTGATGGATATCTATCACAAACAATTGATAAATGACTCCTTTGAGATCAAACCTCAGTACAAAGCCATCCGGGACAAACACTTTGCACAGTGCATTCATTTCCCCTGTTTTGAAGAAGATGAATGGGTCCGGTATGTACTAAGTAGAGTACATGACAACTTCCTATGGTTGAACCAGCCCTTCAAGATCACCAAAGATGCAATTAGGGCTGTAACCGGTCTGCACTCATCCGGTGGATTACCTGTTCTCAAGTCTGTCAAAAATCAGACAGTTAGTGATGCAACCGGATCCAAGTTTGACAAGAGAGCTATGACAGTTGATGACATCACTGAACCGGATGTCAAATTTGCAGCTATGATAATTGGTTACAAAATCTATCATTCCAGTAGGGAAAATTCAGTACCGGGAACTGCAATCTACATAGCTTATCAAATGTTAAAGGAGAATGCAGACTATGACTTGTGTGAGCTTCTTTTGAACCAACTCTTTGAAAATCTGCAGAAGATCAAGAAGGACAAGAAAAACTCCTTCAAGTATGGCAATCTGATCCTTTGTCTCTTCTTTTACTACATGAATGAGCTTCCCGGATCCAGTGGATGGATATGGCAGAATGACAGACCAGTTGCCATCCAAATCAGAGACTATTTGCATGGACTTGGGGATGCTAAAGCAAGAAATACAGCTCTATGGGGATACTTCAAGAACTTCCAAAGCATGATGCATGCAAGAGAAAGAATACCCCAATCCCTTGTTGAAAAGTACAAAGACACAGTATGCTTCATGGTTGAAACAGATCAGTGTCTAATGGAGGCAGTGGAGCCAAGGACTGTTTGGATCATGCCCATGGGGTATGAAGTGGATGAACAGATAGTAGAGCTGCATGTTCAACACATGCTAAGCCAGCCCAAAGATCCTAAGGCAGAAAGGTTTGGAACCTTTGAGGAACTGAGTGTAAAGATACATGTAGAACTCAGGGAACCGGAGATAAAGAGGAAGGTAAGAAAAGAAGTTGAGCATATTGCTCAAGGCCTAGGCATCTCAAAAGAGGCACTAGATGCCAGCCGGGAAAAGAGGAGAAAGGCTGAGGAAGAAGAGAAAAGTAAAGAAAGTGTTCCGGTTGAAACTCCCACCCGGACCAGATCATCAAAAAGATCTGCACCTCCCACAACCAAAAGTTCAAAACTGGAAGTCCAGGCATCTGGTAAAAGATCCAAGACAAAAGCCACAAGGGCTTATGAAAGCCAAAAGGATGAAGAGGAAACAGAGTCAGATGAGGGAGTAAAAGAAATAAAGAAGCAGAAGAAGAAAGGATCTGGTAAACCCTCCACAGGCCAAGACAAGGATGAAATGGCAGAGGTATCTGTTGAAAAGCCCACTCTGTCTCTAGAGAGTGTAATCAAGTCGGTCACGGTGGATGGAAACCTTCAACCAATGACTGAATTTTATGATGACTACAGTGAGGCTGACCAAAAGATTCTGCAGGAAGCCACAGTCAAATATCTGAACATATACAATAAGGCTTTCATTGAGATCATATCTCTTATTCCTAAAAGCCTAGAAAAGGAATTAGAAATAAGAAAGAATAATGCTCATGCAAAAGATCTTGAGATCCGGGAACAGATAGCTATTCAGCTATATCCTCAAATTGATCCCAAGACAATGAACATAATCTTCAAAGACTGCAAAGATGAGTTCAGAAGTAAAGCCAGGATGAATCAACTCATGCTTGGTGAGACTGACAAAGTGGCCCAAGAGACAGAAGAGATCCTCCGGAAGGCCTTCAAAAGGTTCAATCTTCCTGTTGTAGAGGACTTAGGTGCAGAAACAGCTGCGGATTTGGAATCATCTGTTCCGGAAGAAGTGGGCCCTGAACAGACAAACATCTCTCCTCCGGTTTCGCCTACAGTCTCCGGATCCAAAGAAGAAGAGAAATTACAGGAGAAGGAAGCAGGGGTGAAAGATAAAGAGGTTGACAGTTCCAAGACTGCAGAAGAAAAGAAACATCTGTCTCCGGCAAGAGACACTGCACAAGCTGTTCAACAATTTTTGAGCAAATCCACTATAGAAATTGATGAACCGGACCTGCTGAAAGGACCATTAGATTTTGACTCTTTGTCACTGGTGCAAACAATGAAAATAGCCTCATTTGCAAATGAGAAAGTCAAAGAGAAGCTGCTGAAATCTCACATGGAAGACTGTGAGCTTATGGAGGTAGCATCTGGAGTGCTAGAAAAGATCATGCCATCCTTTCAAAAGGATCCCACAGCCTCCTCTTCCGGTAATCTCAAAACCTTAGTCAGCAGTGTTAGTACACATTTTGAATCTCTAGAAAAATCTGCTGAAGAAAAGGTCCGGAAGGAATTTTTGGATAAAAGATTTTCAGAAGTATTAGAATTAATCTCTAAAGATAGGAAGATTGTGAGTATTGGAATAAAGAGCTTAGAGAATGCTCTTAAGGATGGCGGTGACATTTACAAATTTTGTATATCCTGGTCAAAGGCAACAGCAGCAATTGATAAGAAAATAAAAGAGGAACAGGACAAGCTACAAAGCTTATCTCAAAGTTTTGATCCTCTCTCTTCCTCCATAATAAATCAAGAATGTCAGACTATTGCAGTCTTGAATGAAATAAAGAATCTTGAGAAGGAAAGGAAGAATATCACTAACCGGATGGGAGAACTTAGAAGGATTATAATCCCTAAGTTGGAAACTATGCATGAGGCCATCAGTGATGCTCAGACCACCGCCCAAACAAATGATCCGACAGATCTCAAGTAGGCAGAAGCTTTTGCATTTTTGTTGAGTGGTCACATTTCAATTTTGGATAGAATGAAGCAAAGTTGGGCTACAGAAATGATCCAATTGCAGACATCCTTTGCAGACATTCTTCAGTATATGTGAGTATGTAAATATGCGGCTATGTATAGAAAATTTTTGAAAATTTTGATGTGCGGACCCTACCCTTTGCCATTGATGTCAAAGGGGGAGTGAGGAGCAGTGAAAAATGAGGAATCCAATTAAGGGGGAGTTCCGGAAATTGTATATAAAGACAGAGCATCAGCAAAGGGGGAGCATAGTGTAAACACTTAGTCATTTTTCACTAAGTGTTGCCATCAATGCCAAAGGGGGAGATTGTTGGCAAGAGACACTATATGGATTCATGGTTGTTGTCATTGATGGCAACAAAGGTCATCCCACATATCCGCAAGTCATGATGTGTCTCTACCGGAAGTCAGAATAAAGATTGTTGTGGTCCGGTGAACAAGAACAGAGCATGTGGCAAGGTCAGACAGATTGGTCCGGATCTCTCAGAGGAAGTGTCTTGGTGCAGTGCGGATTTGAGGAAGTCAAGAGGACTACCTTGAGTGGTATATTCCAAGGATTTAGCCTCCGGTGATGGACAAGGAAAAAGATATGAATAGTTGAGTACCGGATTCCTGAGAGACAGTGAAAACAGAGGAAGAACTGACTGACAGAGTATCAGACTACTTTCCGGATGTGTTACTATTGATGATAAAGGTTGTGAAGGCATGAATCATGTTTGGCCGACATGATTAATGATATCTACAAGTATATGCTTGATCCGCATTGCTTGGTGAGCAAGGATTCAGCCGACAGAACAGAGTTTGTAAGAAACTAGACTATTCTGGATGCCGACTAGAAAGGTGATGAAATTACTTGTGCGGATATATATATAGAGGATGGATTTAGTTGTGAAGGGTGTGACTATGTCAAGATATATGCGAAGAAGTGCAGAACAGACCAGAAGTACCAAGACAGATCCGGTATGTGAAAGGATAACAGAATAAAGAATAGAAAAAGATGAAGTGCAGCAGATCAGTGTACTGAGCCTAACCGGAACTGAACTCCAGCATATGCAGATGCCTCCAATCAGTTCAAGACTGTGATTCTTATCACTTTGTAGACAGTGTGTCTTCTTGTAGGCAGTGGGCCTCTTGTGAGCAGTGTGCTCGGGCAGTGAGCCCTAATTGGCAAGTGCCATTTTGTAATTTCCTATTCTTCTAACAGAGAATAATTTTGGGTTAATCACCCCGTGGTTTTCTCCCTTAACAGGGTTTCCACGTCAAAAATACTGTGTCATGTGTTTCTTATTTCATGGTAATGTTTTTGTGTTTGATTCAATGCTGCATTAATTAATAAGAAAGTTCAAAAAGGAAATAATTAGGATAACTGATTCACCCCCCCCTCTCAGTTATCAACAAATGCGGCCAACAATAGAGTCGTAGTGTGTGGGTGGTGGAGTGACATTGTACGCTTGATTAGATGATGAAGCTTTGTTATGGTTGGGTAAGGGATCCTTGTAAGCTCCAAGATTGGCATTTGGTGATGGCTGTGTACTGTGCTCAAGGTTGACAAGATTTTGATCTATTAGGTCTTGGATACAATGTTTTAATTGCATGCAGTCTGCTGTTTTATGACCTGCCACGCAGTGGTATTCGCAATAATCATTTTCATTGTACCATGCTGCCTTGAGGTCATTGTCTTGGCGTGGTCTAACAGGCGGGAGTGTGATTTCTCCTTGCTTGAGACATCGATCGAGAATGTCCTCAATAGGTTCTGCTAATGGCGTGAAATTTTGGCGAGGTTTGCGAAGTTTGTTTGGTCCTCATTGGTTATTGGTGTTTGTTGCATATGTGTGTGCCAGCGTGTGATTTTGGATGTGCTGGACGGCCTTTATATCAGTGACGCCGTCATTCAAATTATTCTTGTTTTTCCCCCAATAACATGATTTATCATTAGATTGCGTGTTGGTATTGTTGTTGTTGTTGGGGGTGTTATGATTGGATTTGTGGTTATTATTGTTGTTGTTATTGTTGGACTTGGGATCGTAAAGTTTGATAGAACCTTTGGCAATGAGGGCTCGTTCCACAGTGGTGCCTTTGTCGATAACCTCTTCAAAGGTACATGCGCACAGCATCTGTAAGTGAAAGCCTAATTCCTGATTAAGATTGGCCACGAACATGGTGACAAGTTGTTTTTCAGGAATAGGCCATGGGAGCTTGCTTGCTAGAGCCCTCCACCTTTGTAGGAAAGAAGCGAAAGCTTCGCCGTTCTTTTGTTTGGTGTTACAAAGGTTGGTCATTGACACCTCATGTTCAAAGTTGTAGGAAAAGTGATTGACAAACTTCTCCGCAAGCTCGGGAAATGTTCGAATTCCTGGTGGCAGATGGGCAAACTATTCAGCGGCTTGGCCGCCAAGACTTCTTGGGAATAGTCTCATAAGATACGTGTCATTGTGAGAGACTTCAAGGCAAGCAATATAGAATTCCCTTAGGTGGTCCCTAGGGTCTCCCTTTCCCTTGTATTTGTCAAATTTTGGCATTTCAAAGTTTTTAGGGAAAGGGGGCATGTGCAAGGTGCGATCGAACGGGTAGGGGCAAATATCCTCAAAAGAATAGTATTTGCATTTGCCCCCAGTTTGTAAGTCATCCACCTTTTGGATTAGGCTTTGCAGCGCGGTGTTGAAATCCTGTGGTTGTTGTGGTTGAAACGTGTAGGGTTGTTGATTGGTGAGATATTGGAGGTGGGGTGGGATTTGGTGTTGGGGATTGGTTTGGATGATATGTTGATGTTGCGGGTTGGGGTTTGGATTGAGATGTTGGTGTTGGGGGTTGGTTTGGATGAGATGTTGGTATTGTGGGTTGGTTGGGATGAGATGTTGGTATTGCGGGTTGGGGTTTGGATTGATTGGTGTCTGTTGTTTTTGGTATGCGTATAGCTGTGGGAGAACATGTGGTGGTATTTGGGGGTTGGGATTGTGTTGACTTGTGAGATTGACGTTGGGTATGTGGACGTTAGATGGGTTGGTCGTGTTGTGGGATTGTTGTGCGAACAGTTGTCGTAGGTATGCAAGGGTGTGAGGGTTTGGTGGGGGCACACTTGTGGAGGTATTAGCTTGTGTGATGTTGCCTTGTATAGCCGTTGTGTTTGAAGCGGAGGGGTTGACAGTAGTCGTGGTAGTGGGGGTGATGACAGGTTGGGAGATGTTAGCAGTGGATGTGGAAGTAGTAGATGTGGTAGATACGTTAGGTGTTGACGTTTGAGAGATGGTGGGTTGGGTATGTGACGTAGATGCTTGGGTATTTGATGGGGTTGGGACAACTGTAGAAGTGGATGGTTGTGATGATGTTGTGATGGGGGGAAGTTGTGCGCCCAGTTTGAGAAGATGGTCAAGATATCTCTTTGGATCCGATCTTAGGACTTTATCAAGTAGGTCCATATTATCGGCATCTTGCGTGAAAGTCAAGACATCTAGATCATCTTGGGATATGATGGGGACATTTTGTGGTGGGGGTGGGGTTGGTGTTGGTGCTTGTGGTAGGAAGTGAAAAGGGTCGTTGGCGCCAAATGGGGGGATGAAGGAATATGTAGGTGGATTGTATGTCTGATAGATGGGTATGTTGGTAGTGTCGGTGTTAGGCATGCCAAAGGGCCATCGTTCCGCCATTTCTTGATTTCTTTTGTGTTGTGATCTTGTGGTGGGCATACACATATGGATTTGATTTCTTGATGTGGGATGAGGTGGAGACCTTAGAGAATCGAATTGATTGTGTTGGACCCAAAGATGGATGTGGTTGTGAGATGTAGTAGAGGGATATGATGAAGATCGATATGTTTTCCAAAGGTTTTACCCTAAGGGTGATATGGATGGGTGATATTGATTTTTGCACAAATTTTGGACCAAAGATGTATGATAGGAAAGGGATTTGATGTTTTTTTGATTTTTGATTGGTTTATGGTGATGAGGATGATATTGTTGATGTTTCTTGAATTGAGCTTTTGGATAAGATCTAGATTTTGATTTGACACACAAAGGATGACGATTTTCTTTGTTTGGGGTAGACTAATGACCTTACACAAAGAGAGGTGATTTGTTTTTCTTGAAAGGTAGACTAGTGACTTTTCAAGGAAAATGTGATGTTAATGATAAGATCTAGATCTAACTTTGGCTCAAAAGGGGTGACAAGCTTTGATTGATGGTAAGGTCTTGATTTGGATTTGTTTTGAAATGATTTGTCTTGGTCCAAGGAGATATGCAAAAGGACTGAATGGGGATGGATAGATATGTATTTGGGCTGACTATGATGTGTCAAAGGGGTCCAACAATGGTGATGATTGATCCTCTAAGGTCAAAATAGAAGGTGTAATTTTGGAAGACTTTTGAAGAAAGTGACTGGACTGTTGGTGTATTTCTGTGAAATGGATATGGATTATGGCAGAGCAGAAGGTGTAGATCACAACAAAATAGGTCTCTGTCTCAGGGACATCAATCTAAAAATAGCGTCAATCCACAGGTGTAAAGGCACTACAATCAAACAGAGATGGCGCTAAAACAGGGAAACGATTTTCAAATGGCAAGTTTTTGGATTCCTGATGGGAAAATTCTTGATTTTGTCTGCTGGAATCTGATCAACTGGACTGGTCTGTCTCAGGCACGTCAATCTAAAAATAGCGCCAATCCACGTATGAAATGGCGCTACAATCAGGCTGATAT
Source organism: Cunninghamia lanceolata (assembly GCA_027924645.1). Lineage (NCBI taxonomy): Eukaryota > Viridiplantae > Streptophyta > Pinopsida > Cupressales > Cupressaceae > Cunninghamia > Cunninghamia lanceolata. The sequence continues at coordinate 377,164 of BSBN01000270.1, forward strand.
GGCGCTAAAACAGGGGAAACAGAATTCTGAAGGCAAATTTTGGATTTCTGATGGGAGAATTTTGGATTTGTCTGCTGGAAATCTGACCGACTAGTTTATTCTGTCCTAGGCACGTCAGTCTAAAAATAGCGCCAATCCACGGGTGAAGAGGCGCTACAATCAGACTGATATGGCGCTAAAACCGGAAAAATAGATATCTGAAGGCAAAATTTTGGATCTGTGTGTTTGGGATATGATAAACTGATGTTATTATGTCTCAGGCACGTCAATCTCAAAATAGCGCCAATCCACGGGTGAAAAGGTGCTACAATAAGACAGATATGGCGCTGAAACAGGGTTTTGACAGATTTCAGAAGGCAAATTGTTGGATTTCTTGGACTGTGATCAACTGATTTGTTTTGTCTCTTGGCAATTTATTTGTGAAAAAAAATCAAAGCACTTTAACACACATTTGAACGCATAACAAGCAATGATTTTTGTTTGTGAAATGATATGACTTTGTTTAGATCAAGCACATTTTTTACAACCTATGGTGAGATTGGGACAGTATTTGTTGAATCCCCTAGCTGTGCCTATTCAAAGCGGGTAGCTCCAGGATCTTGGTAGCACTGGCTCCTCCTTACATTTGCACACACTTCTCACGCATACCAAGATCTGGGTTTCTTATAAGGCTTGACCCTCTCCAAACCTTTAGATTATCCCTGCTACCTCGGCTAAGAACCGCATGAATCGGGGCCGCTTCAAGGGTTTTGCCCTCTGCGTCAACAAATAGAAGGATTTTGGCTTTCTAAACAATGGCTCTTAGTAAGGGCATCCGTTCAGGTGGTTATACGTGCGGCAGCGCTACCGGGCGTGCCAATGTAGATTAGAGAAAAGCAATAAGGTAAAAACAAAACCAAATGTAAACAAAACACAAGATTATACCTCATGCAAAACCTAATCCCATCAAGGGAAAGAGGAGCCCTTGCACCCAAGAGAGGCTCCCAAGACCAAGATTGTCCCTAGACTATTGATTCAAATGTGAAATGCCTTCTCAAATGTGCAACTCACTATAAGCTGAAGTGTGATTTTGGCATGGTAACTTTGCATGAAAATGGATGATGAAAATGACTTGTGAGAGGTTGTATTTATAGACTTTTGAAGAGGATTTTGATCCAAGGGTGGAGATTGATTGGAGAGATCAATGGTGGAGGATGAAAGTGAGGTGGAGGGCCTAGATTTGATCTTGGAAGATGGAGGGCTAGGAATAAAAGTAAATCTTTTATTCATTTTTGGGAAAGGGGTGAATAAATGAGGTTTGGTGAGATGGATTATTTGTGAATTAAAAATTCACAAAGGGAGGGGTAAAATGAATTAAAAATTCATTTTGGGGAAGAGAGTTATGACATGTGTAAGAGGAGTAAATGTGATGTGTGATTTATTTGAATTTTAAATTTGAGGAATGTGGAGAGAAGTGCTAATGGGGATTTGACTTTCTTAATTAGGGTGATTAACCTAATTAATATGGCTGGAATAAATTAGTAGAGGGATTAGAGGGGGGGTTAAGATTAATTAATTATTAATTTAATTAATTAATCCTAAGGCTAGGATGGGATAGGCTAGAGTAGGCAATTAAATAATAGCTATTTAATTGTCTAGGGTAGGGATAGGCTAATTAGTAGGCTGGATTAATTAGTTAACATGGTTTTAACTAATTAATTGGATTTAGGGAAAATGGGAAATTGATTTAATAAATTTTGCATATTTATTAAATCACTTTGGCTAAGGTTTGGACTATTGAATTAATAAAATTAATTCAATTTTGGGGATAAAATGGTGTGGATATTAGAAGATGAAAGGGATGATTAATTAAATAGAAATTTAATTAATTAGTTGGAAAGGGAATTGGTAAGTTTAGGGGTGTCGGGAGTCAGTTTGGTGGTCGAGACATTTTTAGGTGTCTACATATCTCAAATTGCAATACAAGATATCCAAATTGGGAGGAGGGTATGGTGGACATCATCTGTGATCCACATATGTATGTACCCTTTTGTGATATTTGTGTATGTGCAAATAATTATGTGTGTTTTCATTGAGCATAGAATTGTAAAAAAAAATATGTATTAGCAAGTGTGAAAGGAATTGTGTGAGTCATCATCCATGCTCTCACATTTTGAAATGATAAAGTTTCCCTTGGTGAGGGATCACTGACTAGATTAAGAGCATGTTAATGTATCTAGAGATCAAAAGAGAAGGGACCTCCATGAAAAGGATCCACCATGGAGGTTTTGTCCCTGATTGACTTCTGCACATTCAAAATCACATTTGTTGGTTCATAATGAAGACCTACTTTTTATTTGAGTTGTATGGGTTGAGGATGAACCCTAACGTGTCATTGGAACTAGAACTTATTCTTAGTTCTAGATTTACACACTTGGTATTTATGATTGGCATGAGCACCTGAGGTAGCTACTGGCTTGTGAGTACTTGATGTCATCACTGATTACTAGTATAGGTAACTACTATTAGTTATGGATATTTAGCACCATTAGTGAATATAGACACTTGTTATGATCATTGATCTCAAAAAATTTGAGGACATATGTGGATAATTTGGATTGGTAAATTATAGCATTTGCACATAGTATTTTATTAGAGTAATTGATGTCATGAATAGTGATGACCTCAAATAATGTGACAGGATGACAATATAAATAGATTGTCATCATTGATAGAGTGGAAAAATGTGTATGGTGAAGTAACAATGGTATTAGCAATTTGATACAATGGTGGTTTGTGGTATTACTTATATGGAAGTTTGGGTTATATTATTCTTATCTTGGGAAACTACAAGTACTTTTATGCATGTGATATTCCAAACACTTGGTATTTTACATTTATTGTAGAGGATGTCTTGGGTCATATAGAACATGAGTTCATTTGAAAATATTTTGTATTCCCCTCCTCTCCTTAGGTGGGCTTATTAAAGATGCATGGTGTTCATGATGTGCAAATTTTATGAGATTGTTGAGTTATTGTTTAATTATTTGTGACTTTTTTTAATTGTTAAGCCAACAACATTGAATTTTTTTCTTGGTATGCTTAGCCAGTTGAATTTGAAATGGTCCTCTTTTCCTTAAGGATTTATTTAATTGCATTTTTTGTTTGAAATTGAGATGTTACATTAGTGGCCACTTTTGAATTTTATTTTCTTTTATAAATTTTATTGGTGGATTTAATCGAGATCTTATTTTATTGAAAATTTTATTTTTTTAAGGCTTTCTCAATGTTTGATATTGATGGTGTGTATGGAGTAACATGACTTGCGTTAAAATACTATATCTAAGAGGGGTCCTTGGAAGGTCATATGGGGGAATAGATGGCATGGGGAATTCTATTATAAGGTTGAGGGATACAAATGGGACTAGTATAGGATGGTCATAATCCATTCATCCTAAGATTTAGGTGTGTGATTTCTTGTACCCTCCTTAAACAAACAAGAGGAAGATACTAGAAAATGTATGGAGGGGACCTCAGGAAGAGCTCTGAGACCATCTTTCCTCTTGATACATGGCTCCATAATACTTGTGACATTAGTTATTTTGGATCTATGATTATATGATACTATAATGTTAGCTCAGTGGATTTTATAGTTATATGATTTTTTAGTTACTAGCTCTATAGCTTCATAGTCCTATGGTTACTCAAATATGTTAGTCACTGGTCACCCTTGTAAACCCCATTTTGTGAGCCTCATAATGTGGGTCATGTGGAATCAATTTTCTATGATATATGTTTAACACATGTGAGTTGTGTTTTGTTTGTTAACTAAGTGTTGGAAAAATAATAACAAAAGAGGAGTTAAAAACTTTCAATGGCTATAATTGTATATGATGTCTTGATGACTCAAAGGATTGGAAAGTTTCTTGTTTAATATATAGATTTCATTGGTATATTCATGATGGCTAAAGAAGGGTGAATAACTTGTTAATGTGGTAGGTGAAAAAAATAATTATTGTGGTTCTAGCATACATTGATGTAACTTTACTCTTATGTGTGGCCTTGTAATAATTTGTGAACTATGTTGGTGACTTATACTCTTTTTATATGATTGGGTTGTATGTTGGGTGTATTATACAATTATTACTTTTAGGGCAATGTTTTCTCATTGTGGAAAGTTACTATTTAAGATACTTGTTTTTATTGATGACTTCTTTGATTAATTCTTTTTATACAACTTGGGTTAATGAATCTCATGGGCTTTAACATTTTGTTGCATCAACACAATGGTGGGTTTCTCTACTCTCTCGTCTTTGAGGACTTCCATGAGGAAGTCTAATCTTGGGGGGGATGTGTTGCATGTATGAGGTGAACCAATGTTGTCATTGATGGCAACATACTCATATTGCATTGACAAGAGGGATTCGATGAGCAGTATGCTGAGGATATTGAGAAAGTTAGCCTCAGTCAGGAACAGTGAAGAACAGTGATAAGAAGAAGGCAAATGTATTGTATAGGATGCGAACCAGAGGATGCGGATTAAAGGGTTTGTATATATGAGTCTTGAGATGCTTCAGTTAAGATTTCAGAGGTGTGCATGAAGATCTGAAGGAGTTGTGGCTGTCGGTGTAGAACCGGTTCTGGCAAGTGTTCAGAGGTGACAGTGGATCACAGAAAGGTCCAGTGAGGTCTGGAACTGTATAATCCCAATCTGTGGATTGGAAGGAGTGTTTGGGATGTCCTTGTGATGTGTCATCTTGAGTTGTGTATGATTTGGAGGTTCGAAAGTACCTTTTGCATTATGACAATGGCGACAGACAGTGTTCTTGAAGTTCTGGATGAGGAAGAGAAAAGATTCCAGTACGTAGAGAAAGTGCGGATGTACTTGGTCATTCAGGCAGGCTTGTGAAGGTTCTTGAATCATGTTGAGGTTGTGTTGTTGGTCCGCATTGATGGTAGAGCCCGGAATTGAAGATAATCTTTCGGATGAAGTTCTTGCTCTGTTTAGCTGACCGGATGAGTTGTTCCTCCTGCGAATGTTCTTGTGGTGGCCGACCGGATGTGTTATTCATCTTACGGATATTCTTGTGGTTGATTGCCGACTTAGATGATTGTTCCTAAGTCAATGTCTTGTATAAATAAAGGTTTGTGAGTTCATTTTGTAGGGCTGATTTGTGTGGATGAGGATGGTGTAGTGAAGAGAAGTGCGGAAGGCAAAGCAGAGGTTTTTGGGCTTAAATGGAACTGATCCAGACATGGTAAAGGTGTCATTCTCCAGTTCAATAACGTGATTCTTATCACTTTGTAGACAGTGTGTCTCCTGGTAGGCAGTGTGCCTCTTTGTGAGCAGTGTGCTTGGGCAGTGAGCCCTAATTGGCAAGTGCCATTCTTTTTCTTATTCTTTTAACAGAGAATAATCCTTGGGTTAATCACCCCGTGGTTTTTCCCTTAACCGGGTTTTCCATGTCAAAATCTTGGTGTTCATTGTGTTGATGTTTATCTACTCTTGTGGTTGTGTGTTTTACTTTCATGGATGATTAATTGATATGCTGTTAACTAACAAGACGAATCAAGTGTCTGAAATAGAAGAAAGTTTGTATACAATTGATTCACCCCCCCCTCTCAGTTGTATGCCCTAGATCCAACAATTGGTATCAGAGCCAAGTTCCTCTGAAAGGAGCTTAACCACTTGAGGGGATCCAGGATGTCGTCATACAAAAAGGATAGTCCAAAGTTCGATGGAACCAATTTCACTCTCTAGAAGGGTCGCATGAAATGTCACTTGGAATGTATGGGAAAAGCATACTTGGCCATGGTTTCAAAACCATATGTACCTCCACAAGGTAGTCCAACAACTCTAAATGAAATCACAGATGCTAAAAATAATCTGCGAACCAAGGAAGCTCTTCTAAGCGCATTGAATGACTCAGATCTCTCAAATGTTATTGACCTACCAACTGCATATGAGATCCTGACTAAACTGGAACTTCTGTATGAAGGAGATGAGTTTGTCAAGAGTGCAAGGTTGCAAAGTCTGAAAGGAAAATTTGAAAGATTGAAGATGAGAGATGATGAAAACATCACTACTTTTATGCCAAGAGTGAATGAACTAGTGTGTGGAATTAGAAATGCTGGTGGAACTCTCGATGAAAATGAGATTGTTTGCAAAATCCTCAGATCCCTTCCTGCTGCCTACAAAATCAAGGTTGCTGCAATTGATGAATTCAGAGCCCACACAACTGTCACAAGAGAACAATTGGTTAGCAAGCTAGCTGCATTTGAAATGACCGAGTTTGGAGATGATCCTCCCAAGACTGAATTTGCTTTCAAAGCCAGTGCCTATGTGAAAGGCAAACGGAGATTTGATCCAGGAGAAAACTCTTCAAGGAAGATGTCATGGTATGATCAAGCAAGAAGAGACATGGAAGAAGAAGAAGCAGAAACAGCTCAACTTGAAGCCCTCATTGCAAAAAGATTACCAAGAGGATCTGGTAAGTATGAAGGAAAACTACCCTATAAGTGCTTCAACTGCAATAAGATTGGTCATTTTGCTTCAAGATGTCCGGAAAGATCTGCAAGGTCTAATACTAACAGACAAAGGTTTCAAAAGAACTGCTATTATGTTCATGAAGAAGATGACAATGAAGGAGTAATAGATGATGAATCAAAACTAGGAAGCAAATCCGGAAATGAATGGGTGTTTATTGCCATCAAGGAAGAAGATTCATTACTCTCTGAACCTGTCAATCACAAAGTTGTGGAAAAAGCTCTGGCTGCTCAAGTAGAAGAAAAGGATGATTGGGTTATTGACAGTGGATGTTCTCACCATATGACTGGTGACAAGGATAAGTTCTTGAATTTGGAAAGGTATGAAGGAGGAATGGTAAAGTTTGGTGACAATTCTGCTGGCAGAATCAGAGGTAGGGGAACTATTTCCTTTGATGGAAAGAGCAAAACAGGTAATGTACTATATGTTGAAGGATTGAAGCATAATCTTCTCAGTGTTGGTCAGTTAGTAGACAAAGGCTATGATCTCCGGTTTAAGAATGGAAAATGCAGAATCTTTACAAGCTCCAGAACTGAAATTGCATCCGGTAGTCAGACAAAAGGTAATATCTTTCATCTGGTTGGTTCAAATAAAAGTTGTCTGTTTGTTCAAGTTGATCATAGTTGGTTATGGCATAGAAGAATGTGTCATGTAAATTTTGATAACATCATCAAGATAAGCAATACTCAGGCTGTAAGAGATCTTCCAAAATTGATGAAACCTACAAATAGTTTGTGCAAAGAATGTCAGCTAGGTAAACAGAGCAGAGTCTCTTTTAAAAGCAAAGATCAGTCCTCTACCGAATTGTTGGAATTAGTACATACTGATCTCTGTGGTCTGACAAGAATCAAGAGTCTACAAGGTGATAGATATTTCATGTTGTTAATTGATGACCATTCCCGAATGATGTGGGTTACCTTCCTAAAAGAAAAATTAGAAGCATTTGAGAAGTTCAAAATCTTCAAAGCTATGGTAAAGAATCAAACTGGATTGAAACTAAAGTGTCTAAGGTCTGATAGAGGTGGTGAATTTACATCTGGTGAGTTCATTGACTTGTGTGAGAAGCAGGGTATAAGGAGACAATTGTCTGCTCCTAGGACTCCACAGCAGAATGGAGTAGTTGAAAGAAAGAACCGGACCATCCAGGAAGCTGCCAGGACAATGATGTTGGAAGCAAATGTTCCTCAAATGTTCTGGAAAGAAGCTATCAGCACTGCAGTCTACACTCTAAATCGAGTTCAAATCAGAAACAATACCGGTAAGACCCCCTATGAACTCTGGTTTGGCATCACTCCTACTGTGAAATATTTCAGAGTATTTGGTAGCAAGTGTTATATTAAAAGAGATGAAGATCTAGGAAAGTTTGATGCTAGAAGTGATGAAGGAATTTTCTTGGGTTACTCCACTCAAAGCAAAGCATACCGGTGTTACAATAAGAGATTGAGGAAGATGATAGAAAGCACTAATGTGAAAGTTGATGAAGGAATTGAGAAGCCCTCGAGATTTTATGAGTTTGATGAAGATGACCAAGACGGTGTTCAGGTTCAAGGAACTCAATCCTCTCCGGTAAGTCAGAGTCAGCCTGATCCGGTAAATCAGGAAGTAGAGATAGGTTTGAATGAGCCTGATCAAGAAGCAGCAGTGCAGGATACTCCCAAAATTCCAAGGTATGTAACACTGAACCACTCTGAAGATTAGATCATAGGTGACAGAAGCAAAGGTGTGCAAACTAGAAGGAATGTTGCTCAAAATCAGGATGAATGTTGTCTGATTTCAAAGATTGAACCTAAAACAGTAAATGAAGCCTGCAATGATGTAAACTAGACCAAAGCAATGAAAGATGAATTAGTGCAAATTGAGAAAAATCATACTTGGGATCTTGTTCCTAGACCTAGAGACAGGAATGTGATTGGAACCAAATGGGTCTTCCGGAACAAATTAAATGAAGCTGGTGAAGTAATCAGAAACAAAGCTAGATTGGTCTACAAAGGCTACTCTCAAATAGAAGGAATTGATTTTGAAGAGACCTTTGCTCCGGTGGCAAGAATTGAAGCAGTCAGATTATTTCTTGCATTTGCTGCCTTTAAAAACTTCAAGGTATATCAGATGGATGTCAAGTCTGCCTTCCTAAATGGTGATCTGGAAGAAGAAGTTTACATTGAACAACCGGATGGATTTCAATTGTCTAACAATGATGATATGGTCTGCAAGTTGAAGAAAGCATTGTATGGATTAAAACAAGCCCCAAGAGCATGGTATGAAAGGTTGGATAAACATCTTGTGCAGATTGGATTCAGCAAAGGTATTGCTGACAGTAACTTATATTTCAAAATTGATCATGAAAACATTTTGATTGTTGAAGTGTTTGTGGATGATATCATTTTTGGAGGAAGAGATAGTATGTGCAAAACTTTTGCAAATCAAATGAAATGTGAGTTTGAAATGTCTATGCTTGGTGAAATAAATTTCTTCTTGGGTCTGCAAATTACTCAAACAAAGAAAGGGATCTTCATTTCTCAGACCAAATATGTGAAAGAATTGTTAAGGAAATTTGGTATGGAAGATTCAAAGCCAATGAACACTCCCATGGCAACTGGATGTAAGTTGAGCAAAGATGATGACTCCCCAAAGGCAGATCAGACAAAGTATAGATCAATGATTGGTGGATTGTTGTATCTCACTCAGACCAGACCAGATATAATGCAGGCTGTTGGTTTTGTAGCAAGATTCCAGGCTGATCCTAAAGAATCTCATGTTATGACAATCAAAAGAATTTTCAGATACTTGAAAGGAACAACTGAGTATGGTCTATGGTACCCTAGAGATCTAGATTTCTCTCTTCATGCTTACACAGATGCAGATTGGGCAGGATATGTGGATGACTGGAAGAGCACCAGTGGTGGAGCATTCTTTTTGGGGAAGAGATTGGTTTCTTGGCTAAGCAAGAAACAAGATGCAATATCTCTGTCTACAACTGAAGCAGAATACATTGCAGCAGCAGGTAGTTGCACTCAAATCTTATGGATGAAGCAGATGCTAAGAGACATTAAAGTTGAATATGAGAAGCCTATCACAATTTTCTGTGATAATTCAAGTGTAATTAATATTTCCAAAAATCTGGTATTGCACTCTAAGACTAAGCATATATCTATCAAGTTTCACTTTTTGAGAGAACAAGTGAACAAGGAAGAAGTCAGGTTGGAGTATGTTCCCTCCAAGGACCAGATTGCAGATATCTTTACTAAACCTCTTCCCAAGGACTCTTTTGAATATCTCCGAGAGAAGTTAGGGGTCATGGCCCCTCCGGTGATGAACTAGGATGCACTGACGTGCATCAGTCCGGTGGATATCACAGTCATATCTTGTGATCCAGATTGATGATGGGGAGCTGCTACTAAGGGGGAGTAGCTGGTATGATTCTGATGTGTTAAAATTGCAAGTATGAGCCCTTTGCCATTGATGTCAAAGGGGGAGAGAAGACATGTGAAAAACAAGTAGCTAATGATCAAAGGGGGAGCAGTAAATGAGGAGAAGACATGTTGCTGATAGGGGGAGCTGTGACAGAAAGGAGAAGTTCTTGTCTTGATGGTTTTTCACATCATATGTTGCCATCAATGACAAAGGGGGAGATTGTTGCATGTATGAGGTGAACCAGTGTTGTCATTGATGGCAACATACTCATATTGCATTGACAAGAGGGATTTGATGAGCAGTATGCTGAGGATATTGAGAAAGTTAGCCTTAGTCAGGAACAGTGAAGAACAGTGATAAGAAGAAGGCCAATGTATTGTATAGGATACGAACCGGAGGATGCGGATTAAAGGGTTTGTATATATGAGTCTTGAGATGCTTCAGTTAAGATTTCAGAGGTGTGCATGAAGATCTGAAGGAGTTGTGACTGTCGGTGTAGAACCGGTTCCGGCAAGTGTTCAGAGGTGACAGTGGATCACAGAAAGGTCCGGTGAGGTCTGGAACTATATAATCCCAATCTGCGGATTGGAAGGAGTGTTTGGGATGTCCTTGTGATGTGTCATCTTGAGTTGTGTATGATTTGGAGGTTCGAAAGTACCTTTTGCATTATGACAATGGCGACAGACAGTGTTCTTGAAGTTCTGGATGAGGAAGAGAAAAGATTCCAGTACGTAGAGAAAGTGCGGATGTACTTGGTCATTCAGGTAGGCTTGTGAAGGTTCTTGAATCATGTTGAGGTTGTGTTGTTGGTCCGCATTGATGGTAGAGCCCGGAATTGAAGATAATCTTCCAGATGAAGTTCTTGCTCTGTTTAGCTGACCGGATGAGTTGTTCCTCCTGCGAATGTTCTTGTGGTGGCCGACCGGATGTGTTATTCATCTTGCAGATATTCTTGTGGTTGATTGCCGACTTAGATGATTGTTCCTAAGTCAATGTCTTGTATAAATAAAGGTTTGTGAGTTCATTTTGTAGGGCAGATTTGTGTGGATGAGGATGGTGTAGCGAAGAGAAGTGCGGAAGGTAGAGCAGAGGTTTTTGGGCTTAAATGGAACTGATCCGGACATGGTAAAGGTGTCATTCTCTAGTTCAAGATTGTGATTCTTATCACTTTGTAGACAGTGTGTCTCCTGGTAGGCAGTGTACCTCTTTGTGAGCAATGTGCTCGGGCAGTGAGCCCTAATTGGTAAGTGCCATTCTTTTTCTTATTCTTTTAACAGAGAATAATCCTTGGGTTAATCACCCCGTGGTTTTTCCCTTAACCGGGTTTTCCATGTCAAAATCTTGGTGTTCATTGTGTTGATGTTTATCTACTCTTGTGGTTGTGTGTTTTACTTTCATGGATGATTAATTGATATGCTGTTAACTAACAAGATGAATCAAGTGTTTGAAATAGAAGCAAGTTTATATACAATTGATTCACCCCCCCCTCTCAGTTGTATGCCCTAGATCCAACAGGATGTGAGGTGCAACCTTTCCTAGAAATTTCTTTTACACCTAAAATACTTGCCTAAGATATTGTTACTCATGAATTTGTACATTATGTTCAATTGTGATCATGATAATAATTAGCAAGGATATTGATATTCATGGACTTTATTTTTATGACTAGATTCTATTATTTTCTTGGTAAATGTGGATTTTGGTATTATGGTTAGATTAATTAATTTCCATAATATCATTGTGATGATCTAGTTAGCCAATGATTTTAGTTTACTCGCATAATTTAATTATACATATTTGATATGGAGTTATGTTTTTCTCACTTTATCATTATGAATGGATTTCATTTATATTATGATATAAATTAGAAATAAATTGTATGAAATATCATTATTATATGAATTGTGTGTAAGGTTGATTATGTTTATTAGGCTTAAATTATTTTAATGGCTATTGCTTAATTTGAGATGATTATGTTGATTATTACTTCAATTATTTTATAATAACATTTGTCCAAGTATGTAGGCAATCTCATGGACAATGGAAATATTCAAAGGTTATCAAGAAAATATTTGTTGTGCATTCCTTGTGACACATTGACCTAGGCCCATGAGAGGACTAAGGTTTTCATTTTGAGAAATATGTTAAAATGTAATGTTGATTTTTAATTGTTGTTCTAAAGTGATGTAAAGAGTCTTTTTCCTTATTATTTTTGTGAAATTAAGTACCTAGAATTTTTAACTTTAGGTTGGGTACTTGTTTGCACATAAATTTCATGTTTTAGTGAAGTTTTGACCCTTCCTAAGTCCCTTAGGAAGAAAGTGGTGAAAATTGCTTGAAATGGGAAGGTCAAGAGTCACCTCCTCTTGGGAAGAGGAAGAGTCATCTAGAATATTTAATTTAATTTCTCTTGTACAGGGGGATTAATCTTTGATTCAGGAATGAATGCTAGTTTTGGTTTTGTTTGTGAATAATTATTGGATCATTGGTGTGGAGATTCAAAGTTTGGATTGAAAAATAAAAGTTTAAATAGAAGATTGAGAATTATTTTTAAGAAAACATTTATAGTTTTTGGAAGCTATTTGAGGTAGGATCTTCATTCTTTTGTAAGAAATTGAATATTAATTTTTGTTCAAAAATTGATGTTGATTGTGAATGTGTTTTCTCATGACAATATTGTGTGTCTTTATTTATGCATGTGTGTGTTGGCATGGGAGTTTTTGTTGGTGTAACTCTCCAAATTTGATTGAGAGCAACCCACATGTAGGGTTGAGAGAGGCATGAAGCCTCCACTTGGGGAAAATTTTGCATTTCCTTGTGAAGGAAATCTTGGCATGAGTGCCATATGTGCTTATATTTTAGTGTCATGGTGGTATTTTGAGAGAGGTTTGAAGCCTTCACTTGGGAAAATTTTTACATTTCCTTGCAAAGAAAATCTTGAAATGAGTCCCATATGTGCTTATATTTTGGCGGTGTGTTGGTGTTTTGATGTGATATTGTTATGGAATAATACATATGTGATGGTGTTTTGGATGTGTGGATGAATAACTTTGTGGTGGTGTCTTGGTGTGATGTTGGTTATGGGAGATGAATGATTTTATTGTGGAGATTATTATTATTTTAATATTTATAAAAATATGATATTATATTTCTTTTCCCCATTGGAGTATATCCCCTTTTCTCCCCATTTTCTATGAGTCCATTTGAGATTCATATGTGTTGTATGTGCCTTGGGGAAATTTGTGTTGAAAGTATATTCTTTATGTATTTTTTTATGAAAACCTAATATTATTGAGAACCTCCTAGTTTGGGGTGGGCTTGCGAGAAAGATCCATGGTTGGGAGGAGAGAATTTCCTCATTTGGTTGGATGCATGTAATAATACTTATTACAAATTGCAAGGAAATATGAGAAGTTGACTAGCCATATTTTAAAGAAAGTTGATTATTTGAAAATCCTCTTCTGAGGATGAACAAAGTTTATTGAATATGTATTGGTATCTTTAATTAAAATTTAATAGAAAAATAGCTATTTCATATCAAATTATAGAGTTCTAGTTATTGTATTTTATTTTCTACTTTGATTAAGGGAAATTACAATAGCATAGAAAAAATACTTAGACAATTAATTTCATTCTTTCTTCAAATTGATATTATTGAAATATTGTTGTAAAAATACATTTATCTTAGAAAAAAAATTATTGCTTGCTATTGGAAGTTGTGCACACTATAGAGTTCCTCCTCTCTTTCTTTTTGAAATCATGTTTGAATCTAATCTATAACGAGAAGATCAAAACAAAAGAATTTGTTAGAATATGAATTTTGTATATGATATATATATATATAACTCAAATGTTAATGTGTAGATTTGAAAGATTATTCTGATATATATTTATATATAAATATATTTATTAACTATAATATCCTTCAATGTAGATTTTAAACATATATCATTTATTAAAGTTGTTGCAAAACTGAATGTAGGTAGGCTAACATTAATAAAATCAATTATTGTTGAATCACTATATGCATTAAAAAAAAGCAATTATATTTATAAATAGAAGTTTATCAAGTAAATGTTTAAGACTTAAAATTTAATAACTACATATTGTTAAGATGGTCATGAGAGGACAACTATGGGTTCCTTTCATGGGGAGAGGTCATCCATGGATAGAGATTCTTCCCCATGGTCCTTATAATATAGAAAAAAATTATATCCTTAAATAATTTAAAATTGTTCCATGGAGATTTTCTTGAAAACAAATAAGTATTTATAAAAAATATAATATTTTTACTGATACATTTTATTGGGGAAAAATAAATAAAACCCCTATATAAATAGGTAGTTAAGGAAATATTTTCTCTAGTTTCAATCCTGGCCAAATGAACATTAGTAGACCTCTTTATTTCTCTTTATGTAGCTTGCATGTAATTGGAAAAATAAGTAGAAGCTATAGGTAGCTAATGAGAGTTGAGATTTGTGAATTTAAGAGACATGCATCAATTGAATCCACATATTTGCAAAACAAAATCAGAACTAAAAAGAATATATTATGTGTAAAATGAAACATTCTCATCTCTTTGTATTATATGTAAATCTCTCTAGATCTATGAACCCTTTGAAATAGAAAATAATAATATCAATAAAAATAAGATCACAACAAAAGTCTACCAATGAAGCAATTAATAGTTGAACAAAACACTTGCTTGTAGTAAACCGAGAAAACACAAATAAAAATTCAGAAGAGAAAAATAATGGAAATTCATATGGTTGTCTTAGTGGATCTGTAAATAAAATAAATAAATAAGAGCTAGATTTTGAAGAAAAAGAAGAAAATATTTTTCTAGGATGAAAATATGAGATCCCATAGTAGACAAGTCCTCCTTATCTTTAGTTGATCCCTATTCCAACTCTACATTAGTGAAGTCCTCCTTATCTTGAGCCAAACCTAGTGTCACATTTGATGTTGGATCTTTTGATACAAAACCTTTTCTCTTTGTGGTACTACTTTTAGCAAGATGGTTAGGGGAATTGCAGATGTAGTAGGTGAAAGGGGACCTTTCAGACACAAGGCTCTTCTCCCATTAGACAAATTTGGAGTTTAGGATAACTGAGGATGAGGTAGGGAGTTTGAACTAATGTAGACACAAATACAGGTGAAAACCAACCTCTTCCTTGATCTAGTGATAGGATCAATAGTGATTAACTGGTTAAAACAAGAGGCTATACATTTGAAAAATTATTCTTCCCAATACTCCATAGGAACACCCAAAAAAATCACCCACAAAGGGGCTATGTTGATATTTTAAGTAGGTGAATCAAATCTTGTGAACATTTTTTAAGGAATACGCCTGCCTTACTTAAAAACCAAGGACTTCCAATCAAGGCAGAGGAGACCTTATGGAAACAAAGATTCAAATCCTCATCACTTGAGGAAGATGATAGAAATACAATTTTTTTCCATATTACCTCCCTCGAGCACAAAGAAACAAATCATATAAGGGATATTTTTTGTGCAAGAGGACTCAAAATCTATGATGAAGATCCGATAAAGGAGTATGCTATTAATTACTTCAGGAGACTTATTGTAGTTGATCCTTTTATGGGAAGTTTTGATGAGGAGATCCTTAACATTATCCCTTCCCTGGTGTCTCATGAGGACAATTCTTCCCTTCTTGCCCCAATCTCAAAGGATGCAGTTAAAATGGTGGTTTTCTCTTTCGATGGTCTCAAGGCCCTAGGGCCTGATGGCTTCACCCATTATTTTTCCCAGTAATTTTGGGACATTGTCTTAAAGGATGTTGTAGATTCCACTAATGAATTATTTTCATTAGCTGATGTTCTCAAGCAACTTAACAATTTTTTTCTCAAACCCAAGAAGCAAGGAACCCAATCTTTCATTGATTTTTCCCCATTAATCTATGCAATTCCCTCTACAAGATCCTCTCCAAGACCCTTGAAATGAGGATCCAAAGTCTTCTTCCTCTTCTGATCATGCCTTAGAAAAGTGGCTTTGTGAAGGACTATCAAATCTCAGACTCCCTAATTTTGGTTCATGAAGTTATTCATTCTGTGGAGAAAAGAAAAGAAGTTAGCATGTTGCTCAAACTTGACGTGAACAAAGCCTACAACTCGATTTCTTGGAAATTGCTAGATGTTGTTTTGGAGAGGTTTGGATTTGGGGCAAAGTTTAGGAAGCTTATCAGTAGTTGTGTCTCTCCTTCCAAATTAACAATGCTAATAAATGGATTTCCATGTGGATTTTTTGGGGATGGTTGTGGCCTAAGGTAGTGGGACTCCTTATCCCCTTTCCTCTTCATTTTGTTTTCTTAATTATTAATAAAAAGTTTCAATAATGTCGTCTCTTTTAAGAAAGTGAAAGGTTTCTCTCTAGCTTCCATGGTTGAGTCCATTTCCCTTCAATAATTTGTTGATCATACTATCATTTTGGGATAGGCATCCATTGTTGAAGCCAAGGAAATCATCTTCATACTCCAAGAATATGAAAGAGTAACTAGTCAAATAATCAATCAAGAGAAGAGAAACATTTTCTTTTTGAACACACCTCAAACTAGGCAACCAAAATTTATGAAAATCCTAAACCACTAAGTGAGCTTGCTCCCTACAAGCTACCTTGATCTCCCTATTTTCTTACGCTCTTTCCCTTAAAATACCTAGGCTAGACTCACAGACCATTTCAACTATAAGTTGGTAGGTTGGAAAGGTATGTTATCTTAGCCTCGGAAGCTTCAACTTATAATATCCACTTTTTAAAATCTCCCAATTTACTTCATGTTTGTGTTTACAATCTTGATGAAGGTGGTGGAGAAGATAAAAAATATTTAAAAAATTTTCTATGGATGGGATCTAAGTAATGATTTATATTCCCCCATCCCTTGGAAACAAGCATGTCTTCTTAAAGGTTTTTTTGGTCTAGGCCTAAGGAGCACAAAAAAAGATTCAACATGGCCCTAATTGCTAGACATTCTTGGCACTTGATCATTGAGAGAAAAGAATGGACTAAGATCATTCAATCTAAGTACCTCAATAATTTGGGCCCTTTTACTCTTCTACATGAAACTTTATAGGGACAAGGTTCTCTCTTTTGGAAAGGAATCTTGAAATTTAACTACTTACTAAAAGGGCACCAAATGGAAGATGGGTAAAAAAGCTAGTATTAAATTTTGGGAAGACACCCGATTGGGTGAGTAACCCCTTGAGACATTGGATTGGTGCCTGCCAATCATTCCTTTCTTGAAGCACACTTTTGGTTGTAAAGTGGATGATTACACCAAAGTTATCGACTCTAGGAGATTCTAGAAACCGCATGTCTCCTCCCCTAACCTTTCTCCCCTCATTGGCAAATTGTAGTCCTTGCTCCTTGGATTATGTTGGTACCCCCAATTTTTTGCCCCATTTTATGCCTAAAATCCCTCAAAATATCCTAAGTATGCCCCTTCATGTCTTTCCATGTTCCCAGTGCCTTAAAAAATGTTTAAGTTTCCAAAAAATTCTTAAAAATTCCTAAGTTAGGCTCTGTCATCCATTTTGGGCCTACCAAGAACAATCTTGATGAGTTCATGATCCCCATTTTATGCCTAAAATCCCTTAAAATATCCTAAGTATACCCTTCATGTCTTGCCATGTTCCTAGTGCCTTAGAAAATATTTAAATTTCAAAAAAAACCTTAAAAAATCCTAAGTTAGGCTCTATCATCCATTTCGGTCCTACTAGGAACAATTTCGGTGAGTTCCTGGTTTCCAAGAACTCATCAAAATTATTCCTAGTTCCTAGTGAAACCCCACCTACCAACAAAGAAATTAGCACTTGTTAGAAAGGGGGAACCTTTTGGTGGTTCACATGGTTCCTGGAACCATGGAACTTGCTGAAAGTGTTCCAAGTTCCTATTCTCCCCCTAATTGCCAAATTGAAAAGGTTGTTACACATATGGTTCCTGAGGTTGTCATTGATGTCAACATTGTCATGGATGTGTGATGGTGTTCATGGTTGGATGTCATGTCCTATCTAGTAGAGAAGATACAGTTCATGGTTGAATGTCATGTCTTATCCAGCAATAGTAGAGAAGATATATTAAGATGGAAAGTATAAGTTCATGGTTGGATGCCATGTCCTATCTAGCAGAGAAGATACAGTTCATGTTTGGATGTCATGTTCCTAAAATTCTTAGTTAGTAGAGACTGTATTCATTGAGTATGATTGTTGATAGCAAAGAAGACATATTAATATTGGAATTAGAAGCACTAAGATGATCAGATGTGTTGCTGATTTTAGGGAGATGTTATTGATGGTCTAAAGCATATTATATGCTCTCTCTTCTTGTTCCTAAGAATGCATGTGTTAATACAAATAAGATTTAGCCTTCGGATGTTGGTGAAAGTTTCTTCTATAGAAAGACTATTTTGAAGATTGTCTGGGAGATTGCTCCGCATTTTCATGCTTTTGATGTTGTATCTCTGTGGAGTATAAGATAGCCTCATATAGTGTCAAATCATGTATGTTCCAAGATTCATATTGTTTGGACTATTGGAAGAGTGTTTTACGTTGATATTTTGGAGACAGTGTTGTTCCTAAAGAAGGTATTCGTAGTACTACAATGTATGGCTCTGCATTTCTCCATGTTTGAAGATAAGGTCTTGTGGTTCAAAAGTTAAGTTCAATTTTTAATGGAGGTGCTATTTCCAAAGTTTCAGATCGTTTGTCCCTCCACAATGAAAGTTATGAGAGGTAGAGTTCTGGTCTATGCTCTAGTAGAATTAAGTAATGAAGAAGACTATTTTGAATGCTCCACATTCCTCTTCAATGATAGATATGGATGTACAGTTTTGAGGACATGTTCATAGAAGGGTATGAGTGCATCCATATGAGTTTTAGGTGTTTTGGAAGTCTGCAAGCTTAGTTTTCAATTGACATGTGTGTTACAGTGTGTTCCAAATGGTTGTTTGATCTCAGTGTGCATGTTTTAAGGTATGTGATACATTGTATTTGATGTGTGTTGTTAGAGGCATAACTGAAGGTGTTGTATGAGTCATGAAGACTCATCTAGAAGAATTTCATGAAGATCTTTTGTGTTTCTAGTACCGCATAAGGTTTTCAAGTGATGGTAACCATTATACTTCAAATTTCATGTCTTCCTCCTTAAGGTCATCCTATTTCAAATGAGCGATGTGTGTGGAGGTGATTCATTGAAGAATGGTGTTGTGGAGGATGTTTAGGACTAGACTAAGCATGAATTGGGATCCGCAAAGCATGTGTTTGAGCTTTTGGAGTAGAGTGTAGTTCATGATAGGGCTTTCCCTATGCATGTTTCATGTTGTGTGATCTCTAGATGACATGTAAAATGTAATATTCTTATTGTATTGGCTGACTTGTAGTGAAATCAATGTAATGTCATTTATATATTATAAACCTAGCTGGTCTAGGTGAGGTATGATTGTGAAGATGAATATGTGAGTGTGTGAAGAGTAGAATATGAAAATCATATGTATTGTGATGTCTGATTCAAGGAGAAAGAGCAGAAGTGTTAGATGTTGTCCTGATTCATCTTGAAGATACTTTTGTGACATGAGGGAAGTGAAGAGTGTTTCTAAATGATCCAATCATCAGAATAAAGTGTGAAGAGGTAGAATTGCAATCATTAAAGGTTTGAGCTTCAATGTTAGTTTTCAGATAGTAGAAGGATTGTCATGCTATAATCTTTTCTAAGTTTATTCTCAGTCTAGGGAGTAGTTGCTTCCTTGGGTTGTAGCCCTAAAACTTAGTTAGCAAGGAGTTGTAGCTTCCTTGAGAGTGACCCCAAAGCAAGGTTTTCAGGAAGTAGTAGCTTCCTTGGGTTATAGCCCTAAACAAAAGTTGTTATTTTGAGATTCATATATTGTGAGTTAATCCTCATCATGGTTTTTCCCTTCTTGGGTTTTCCATGTATACTCAGTGTTATGTGTTGATGTGCATTGTATTGATCTTGTATATTTATATTAATACTGTAATCCTTAAGTTTTAATCTACTCTAGAGGATTTGAAGTTTGTTTAGATACTAATTCACCCCTCCTCTCATTATCTTGGTGTGTTCAACAATTGGTATCAGAGCCAAGTTACTCAAAAGATCCTTAACTACTTGAGGAAGATCCGGGATGGCTAATAATAGATCTCTCAAAGTACCTATGTTTAATGGAGAAAGTTATTCCTTTTGGAAGCTAAGGATGGAAAACTATCTATCTTCTCTAGGATATGGCATTTGGCAATCAGTCAAGAAGGGTTACATTGTTCCTACTAATGATCATGCAGATGCTGATGAGGTTAAGTTGTATGATAACAATGCCAAGGCAAATAATGCTATCATGAGTGGGATAGCTAATTCATAACTTGTGAAGATAATGAGTTGTACACCTACTCAGGAAGTCTGGGATAAACTTGAAAGTATTTATGAAGGAGATAGTAAAGTGAAGCAAGCCAAGATGCAAATTTTCAATAGTAAATTTGAAACCCTGAGAATGGCAGAAGATGAAGACATTGTTGGTTACATGTTGTAGGTGGATGAAATAGTCAATGGCATCAGAAGTCTTGGTGTAGAAGTGAAAGAATATGAGATTGTGAAGAAGGTTTTGAGAACTCTTCCTAAATCTTATGGTCATAAGGTGTCTGCCATTGAGGAATCTTAGGATTTGAATACATATACAATATATCAATTATTTCACTCTCTCGCAACTTTTGAAATGAGAGAATTTGACAAAGGTGCTCCAAAGAAGGAAGCAACATTCAAAGCAAGCAAGAAGATACAAAATGAAGTAGTTGATCAAGATGATGACCTGGATGAGGTAGAAGCAAACTTTGTAAGAACTTTGAAGAAAGGCATAGGCAAATATAGAGGTAAGTTACCTTTTAAATGTTTCAATTGTGGAAAAATTGGTCATTTTACTTCTAAATGTCCTTTCAATGAATTAAGGGGTAGTAATAAGAGAGACAAGTTCAAAAGAAGCATGTATTCCATAGAGAGTAGTTATTCTTTAGAAGATGAGGATTATGATGATTCAAATAATGAAACACTTTTCATGGCCTTGAATGTTGGTAACAAAAAGGATGATACTAAAAATTATGAAGAGACTGATACCTTGCAAGATGACCAAAACAATGATAGATCAATGGTGGTATGGACTATCTTTCATGCAAGAGAAGAAGCCAAGGCTTTGGTAATTGATAGTGGTTGTTCTAATCATATGACTGGTGACAAGGAGAAGTTTATTAGCCTTGAGAAGTGGAATGGTGGAGCTGTTAAGTTTGGTGGTGATGAGTCAACATAAATCTATGGAAATGTTGCTATAACTATTGATGGGAAGAATAGGACTGAGGATGTTCTCTATGTCAAAGGACTAAAGAATAATCTTCTCAGTGCCAGTCAAATGTGTAGTAAAGGATGCAATCTTACCTTTCATGCCAAAGGTTGTGAAAATAGGAAGGCAGGGTCTAGAAAACTTGTTAAAAAAGGCATCAAGTCATATGGTGATATCTATCATCTAAAGGAGGTAAATGGAAGTACATGCTTATTGGCTCAATCCAGTGAGTGTTGGCTATGGAACAAGTGAATGGGACACAACAACTTTGACAACATGGTAAAGATAAGATCTATTCATGTAGTGAGAGATATGCCCAAGATAACCAAGCCTGCAAACACATTATGCAAGGAATGTCAGATGGGAAAGTAGACAAAGACAAGTTTCAACAGAAAGGAGTACTCTTCTTCAATGTCATTGGAGCTGATCCATACTGACCTATGTGGGCCTACAAGAGTAAAGAGTCAACAAGGTGAAGGTATTTCATATTTCTCATTGATGATTATTCTAGAATGACTTGGGTTACTTTCTTAAGAGAGAAATTAGATGCCTTTGATAAGTTTAAGGTCTTTAAAGATATGGTTGAGAATAAAATAGATATTAAGATCAAATGTTTAAGGTCTGATAGAGGAGGTGAGTTTACTTCAAATGAATATGATAAGTTTTGTGAAGATCATGGTATTAAGAGACATATATTAGCTCCTAGGACTCCTCAACAAAATGGGGTAGTGGAAAGGAAGAATAGGACTGTGCAAGAGATGACCAGGGCAATGTTGAAGGATGCAGATCTACCTGACATGTACTGGAAGGAAGCAATTCACACCACTATCTATCTGATTAATATAGTATAGTTGAGTGTCAATAGCACTAAGACCCCTTATGAGCTATGGTATGGAAGACCTCCCACTGTCAGATACTTTAAGATCTTTGGCAGTAAATGTTATATCAGAAGAGATGAAGAAGACCTAGGAAAATTTGATTCAAGAAGTGATGGGATCTTTCTTGGTTACTCAACCAGAAGCGAGGCCTATAGATGCTACAACAAGAGATTGGAAAAGATGATTGAAAGCACAAATGTCAAAGAGATGAAGACTTGTATCAAATCTCACAAGAATCAAAGGACTCCAAATTTGATATCTTTCCATGCATTGAAGATGAAGTAGAAGAAGGGAAAGAAGAAAAGGAACAAGAACCAGAGTAGATACCCAAGACTTGAGCAAAGTATGTTTAGAAGAACCATTTAGCAGATCAAATCATTAGGGACAAGAATAAAAGTGTGTTGACCAAGAGAAGTTTTGCAAAAGCATATGAGCAAGTAAATTTGTGTTTATTATCAAATGTAGAACCCAAAACCTTGGCTGATGCTAGCAAAGATGATGAGTGGATAAAAACATGGGAAGAGGAATTGGATCAGATTGAGAAAAATCAAACATGGGAATTGGTTCCCATACCAACCAATAAGAATGTTATAGGAACAAAGTGGGTGTTCTAGAACAAGCTAAATGAAGAAGGTGAAGTTGTGAGGAACAAAGCAAGATTGGTGTGTAAGGGCTACTCTCAAGTTGAAGGCATTGATTTTGAGGAGACTTTTTCTCTAGTAGCTAGGATGGAGGCAATCTGAATGTTTCTTGCCCTTTTTTCTCACAAAAACTTCAAGGTTTATTAGATAAATGTCAAGTTAGCATTTTTGAATGGTGATCTAGAGGAGGAAGTCTGTACATTGAGCAACCAGATCGTTTTCAGATATCAGAAGATCTAGACATGGTATGCAGACTCAAAAAGGCCTTATATGGTCTCAAGCAAGCACCTAGGGGTTGGTATGCTAGGTTGGATAAGTACTTACTTTAGAAAGCCTTCAAGAAAGGTACTACATATAGCAATCTTTACATCAAGGAAGAAGGAGATATGACATTGATAGTTGCAGTATATGTTGATGACATCATCTTTGGTGGAGATGATGGTATGTGTAAGAGGTTTGTAGAGGAGATGCAAAAAGAGTTTGAGATGTCTATGATTGGTGAGATGTCTTTCTTCCTTAGACTTCAAATTACTCAGCTAGATGATAGTATGTTTAATTCTTAGGCTAAGTATGTTAGAGAGATGTTGAAGAAGTTTGGTATGGAGGATTCAAAACCAGTGAGTACTCCCATGGTCACTGGATGTCACTTGAGCAAGGATGATGAGTCTTTGGAGGTTGATTATACTTCCTATAGATCTATGATTAGAGGATTATTGTACTTAACTTCTTCTAGACTTGATATCATGCATGTAGTATGTGTGGTTTCCAAATATCAAGCTAATCCCAAGAAAACACATGAGAAAGGGAACTCTGGATTATAGCTTATGGTGTCTAAGAGGTAATGTCTTTGATCTGAGTGCCTACACTAATGCTGATTGGGTTGGTTGTGTTGATGATAGAAGAAGTAAAAGTGGTGGTGCTTTCTTTTTAGGAAGTAGATTGGTTTCATGGCAGAGAAAGAAGCAAGATTTAGTGTCATTATCAATTGCAGAGGTAGAGTATATTGTAGCAGCATCATGTTGTACACAAGTATTGTGGATGAAACAAACCCTAAAGGATATCAAGATACTATATGATGAGCTCATTCCTATTTTGTGTGATAATACAAGTGCTATCAATATTTTAAAGAATCTAGTTATGCATTCTGGAATCAAGCATAGAGCAATTGGGTATCATTTTTTAGAGAGAAGGTTGTAGATAAGGAAGTAAAGATGGAATATGTTCCAACAAAGGAATTAGATTGTAGATATTTTCACAAAGGCTCTTACAAAGGACACATTTGAGGATCTCCAATAGAGGTTAGGGGTAATTTCCCCTCCTTGTTAGATGCATAGTGGTGCATCTGTCAAGGGGAGTGGTTCATGTCATATCTTTTTCCTAGACTAATGGTAGCTAACTCTTAGGGGGGGCAAGTAGTGGTTACTAATGATAGGGGGAGTCTTTTTGTTGCAATAAGAAGTTATGCCCTAAGGGAGAAGAAATTTCCCTTTGTCCTTGATATCCAAGGGGGAGAATGAGCATGTGTATGTAGCAGTTGCACGTTGCCATCAATGCCAAAGGTGGAGATTGTTACACATATGGTTCTTGAGGTTATAATTGATGTCAATACTATCACAAGCTTGTAATTGATGTCAACACTATCATGGATCTGTGATTGTGTTCATGGTTGGATGTCATGTCCTATCCAGCAGAGAAGATACAGTTCATGGTTGGATGTAATGTCTTATCCAGTGATAGAGAGATGATATATTAAGATGGGAATTAGAATTTCATGGTTGGATGCCATGTCCTATCTAGTAGAGAAGATACAATTCATGTTTGGATGTCATGTTTCTAAAATTCTTAGTTAGTAGATACTGTATTCATTGAGTATGTTGATAGCAAAGAAGACATATTAATATGGGAATTAGAAGCACTAATATTATTAGATGTGTTGCTAATGTTGGGGAGATGTTACTAATGGTCTAAAGCATATTATATGCTCTCTCTTGTTGTTTCTAAGAATGTATGTGTTGATACAAAGAAGTTTTGGCCTCTGGATGTTGGTGAAAGTTTCTGCTATAGAAAGACTATTTTGAAGACTATCTAGGAGATTGCTCTGAATTTTAATTCTTTTGTTGTTGCATCTCTATGGAATAGAAGATTGCCTCATATAGTGTTGAAGCATGTATGCTCCAAGTTTCATATTGTTAGGACTACCAGAAGAGTGCTTTGCAGTTGATAGTTTGGAGATAGTGTTGTTCCTAAAGAAGGTATTCACAATACTACAATGTGTGGCTCCACATTTCTCTACATTTGAAGATAAGGTCTTGTGGTTCAAAGTTTAAGTTTAGTGTCTAATGGAGGTGTTATTTCCAAAGTTTTAGATCATTTACCCCTCCGTAGTGAAAGTTATGAGAGATAGAGTTTTGGTCTATGCTCTGGCAAAATTAAGTAATGAAGAAAATGATTTTGAATGCTCTACATTCCTCTGTGTTAGGATTAAGGTGTCATCAACCTTGTAAATCCTATGTAATTAATTACTCCTAATATTATTTGTAAATCACCCATAAGGGATGAAAGGTTTCACCAATAGTGGTCTTGTTTCAACTACATGTTTATATTCGGTCCTCAATGCTAATTCATCTGCGACGGCGGTTCGCACGAGGGTTCCCCCCTGTGAGGGGTCCAGGGGGATCATGTGAGGCTGATTATTTTTCCTTCCTTATTTTGATCATTATGCATTTTAGTTGATGACATTATCAGACTTTTAGAGACTATGGTTTCATTATGCAAATTTGATTATATCTCATGATTTTTGATATGACATCGATTAGACATATGGTGATTCGATTTGATCATATTTTAATGATATTTTGTGATCTGACATACGAGATATATTAGATGATGTTTTGTGATGTGATTTCTAGTTATTTATGTGATGATGATTATTTGACATGTGATAGAAAAATGCATTTTAATTCAGAATTATGTTATTGATGATTATTGTTGTATTCTATGGCATGAATTTAATTCCAATTGCTTCAGCTATGATTATCATGATATGATTGACACTTGATCGAGATGTGCAGGTTTACATTCCCAAGCCACAGGAAATTGGAGGTAGAATTCACACCAATGTTATTCCTTGTGATACCAATCCTTTCCCAAGAGGGATAAGGATCACGTTTGAAAATTGAGTGTTGATTTAAGTGCTTGATTTACATTTTATCATTTTGGCCTAGTACCCTTTGTTTTAATTAATTAATATTAAGTGTTGTATAATTTTTATTGACTTACACCACTTGGTATTTGTTTTTTTTTTATTTTTGAGGCCATTTAAAGTGGATTTATGACCCCCTTGGTGAACCTTAGTGTCCCAAAATTTACCCTAGGTGGTTACCCATGGGTCTAGGATCAATTTTGACTAACTAACCCTTGGATTAACCCACTTTTGGTCACCCTAAACTATGGTTTAGTCAAATTGACGAAATTTGAAATTAGATAAGGTGGGAGATGAGTCATGCTTTGGGAAAGACTCATCTCCCTTCCCAAAGTTTGGGAATCCTTTCCCAAGGAGGACTTGGGAGGTCTCCAAGACTCCCAAGTGTGTGGGATCTTCCTCCAAGGCTCTCACACACATGTGAGAGCATCTTGGAGGGAGATGGCTCTTTGAGAGAATAAGAGGATGCCATATGGCATCCCTTATCCTCTTGAAGGTTTGAATGGGAATGCCACCTCACCACTTGTCCTCTCACACATGTGTGAGAGCACAAGTGGATAAGGTGAGGATTGAGATGGAATTGGAGGATGACACTTGTCATCCTCACACTTCCTCTCCCTTGCAAGTGGCATTGGAGGAGGAAGGAGAAGGTGACAAGTGTCACCTTCTCATTCCTCAAGAATAAAAATTGATGGCCTATATTACCTCCTCTTGTTGAGGAGTGTGGGGTTCTTGCATTTTGGAGTTTCTTTCTATTTTTGGGAGCAATTTTGGGGAAGTTAGAGAAATTTTGAAAATTGGAAGGTTTGGGAAAACTTGGAGCTCACCACCAAACATGCTTCCATTATAGGGCTTTGAAGGTAAGCCTCATGAACTATGTTTCTTCACCCTTGCTTATTTATTGTGATGTGTTTGTGTTTTCTTTTGTTGGTTGTTGTTTCTTTACTTTTGTGTGGGATGGGGGTACGGTGAGAGCAACTCCATTTGGAGGTAGGGCTCAACTTGTTTGGGGTAGGGGAAAGGAGCCTCCTTGAGGTCACTCCCATATTGGTGTATTTATGCTTTGAGGGCTTCTTACTCATTGAGGAGATTATTTGAATGGCAAGAGTGCCATGGAGGTTATTTTGTGATATTTGGAGAGTTGTGGTTTTGGAGATTTTTACCTTGAGGCCATGAGCTTGGTATTTTAGTATTTTTGGATGGCCTTTGAAGTAGAGGGGTCCATTCCCTACCCCCATCAAACTCATTTTCTTGAGTTGAGTTATGTGTTTATCCTTGGGACTAATTTTTGTGTTGATGTGTTTTGATACTTGTTGTTGAGTGGTTGCACTCATATGAATCCCTACCTCCCTAACTCGGGGGTGACCCTCTTTCGGGTCTACAGTAGGGAGGAGGGCATTTTGATGTGGCTGGGATGTTCTTTTTGTGGTATTTTATTTGCAGGTGTATTAATGAGGAAATGGAGCCTTTGTGGAGTCCATTTTTGTGTTATTATATTCTTTTGTTGTTGGTTGTTCGAGCCTTGGCCTTGTGGCCCTATTGTAAAATATGAATAGTTATTTTTTCCATGGGTTTGGTTGTAATAAATGTTGTATGGGAAACATCTTCTATATTTTAATAGAATGTTGTTTAACCTCTATGTTGTGAATTTTTGTTGTGAGAAATGTATGTGAAATTACTTTTGTTGTTATCATGTTTTCCCTTCAAAAAAAATATATACATATATATGTGTTGTTAAATGAATTCTCTATTGCATACAAAAAAAAGGGGTTGAGATTTGTTATCTATTGTTGCATTGGAGTTCCATTGTATTAGTTGCTTTATAACTTTTATTGCATCCAAGGAAAGAAGAAAGAAATTCTAGTAAATTATTTTATGATAAATGGCTTGAAAATTCATTTTATTAGTTGTTGGTTTGGAAGTTGAACTATTAAAAGGAAACTTAGATAAAATGCATATCTTAGTATATTATGTTTCAAAAAAAAGAGAAGTGATAATGATTTATTTTATGTGTAAATTTGAAAGTTAGTATTACTTCTATTTATACTATTGCCTTGTGAAAGTAAGTGCAACACACACACACACACACACATATAGGTGTATATACATATATAAATATATAAATATATTTGTTTGATTACTAATTTTAAAATCTAATTTGTTGTTCTTCCTTTAAAAAAAAGATATTGTGTCTAATACAGAAGATTAGAAGAAAATTTATATTTTACATATTGTTGTATATATTATAATATATATATACACTTGTATATATATATAATGAGTGTATAAATATATATTATATACAACAACTAGAAGGAGAGTTTTTTTTATACTGTGATATTTTTAGATAAACTGTGTATCATTCTGAAGATATACATATAAATATATATATATTAAACTATAATTTATAAATAACAAAAGAAAAAAAAATAACTGTCAATGAACATTTTAGGGCTGAAACCCCATCGCTATATTTTGTTAGTGTTTTGTATAAAAAAAAAGAAGAAAGAAACAGGGGGGATGACGGCCCAGCCGCCGCCCCCTAGCTCTGTGTATCCAATGGTGTGGGGAGGGGGTTGTGCCTCCCCCCACACCCGTGGGTGTGGGGGGAGGCACAGCCCCCTCCCCACACCTTCCCCTCTTTAAACTCCAACCCCCGCAACATTGCCCACACCTTCCCTCACCTGACGCTCTGCCCAGCTCTCTAAACTCTGTGCCAGCCCTTCACTCCAATGCCAATCTCACCTCTCCTTCAGCCTTCATCCTTGGACACTGCAGTCTCTTCGGTGGTGGCGGTGAGATCTCCCTCACCCCAAACCTTGCAACATTTAACCCTATTCAAAATGCTTATTACATAAATATATATATATATATATATATATATATATATATATATATATATATATATATATCATTCTATTAAAAAAAATGTGTATGGTAATAGTTGTTGTGTATACCTCCGTGAGAGGTAGTAGCAACTCATCCATGGATATCCCTTCAAACCCTAAACCTACAAAACAAGTGGAAGAACAAAAACAAAACAAAAGAAAACAAGAAGAAATGAGATAATGAAATTAGGGCAGCAAAACAAAGAGGAATATTAAAATGCAATTAGGGTTTCCATTAGAAAAAATAATTTTAAATTAGATTAGGGTTCCTCCATTTAGAAAGCAATATTTTATTTGAGAGGTTTTTAGTATGTCAGGATATTTGTGTTATTTTCATTTTTAAATCCTCTATTTTACTATGCCCTTATTTCAATTATTGTGCTCTTTTAAAATTTGTCTTTATTTTAATTAGGGATTTGCATTTTGCTCTTATTACCTTGGGATTTCATTTTATTTGGGAAGTTAATACTTTTGCTAAGTTGGGAAGAGTATTCCATTGAATTTAATTTATTTCAATTGGGATATTTATTTTATTTTTCCTTGGCGGGATTTTATTGTTTTAATCAATTTTCTATTTTATTATTATTTTTACGGGAGTGAGTATCTTAGTCTCCTCCCTTCTCTATTATTCTGAGTTCGATAATAAACATAATTGCCGAATTTATGTTTATTAACAGACTCAAATTTTTGAGATCTGTTTTGGCGTTGTTACTATTTTATTTTATTATTTTATTATTTCATTTCGATTTTTTAATCTTTTATGCAAGGCCAATTTATTTGACCTTGGAGGATATTTATTTTATTATTGTAAATCATTTTAAATTTGTTTTTAAGTTTTATTTTAAATTTTATTTTTAAATTTTATTTGAATTCTTTTTTGGAGTTTTATTTTAAAATTTTTATTTCGATTATTGAAAACGCGTTATGCTGTCGAATATTTCCTAGATTTCTAGGGTTTTAATTTTACATTATTTTATTAATTTTCATTCCATCACTCCACTTTAATCACGCATTCATCATGTCATTATTGTCTTAATCATTATTTCATTTTCATTTTGACCTGAGTTAGAGTTAGGATTAAAAGCTGGCAAGATCATCTTCACACCTAGGAGACTTAGGGTTATTATTGAAATCACTCTAACCCTATAAATGACTCACTTCATGTCGCATACTACCTAGACGGCTATCATCACGTAGGGGACTATGTGGGACAACGCACCTCCTCGAATTATGTTGACATGTTTACGCCTTATGCGTATTGCCACCAAGCATGCAAACGCATGTGAGGGGGTTCCTAGGGATAGGTAGAAAAGTTTTTCATAATTCATGTCATGACCACATGGCAAATGTGGACATGACACATGTGTTGTGTGTCATGACCACATGGGAAATGTGGGCATGATAGATCATCCCCCCAATGGGGGGTCTGAGGGCTATGCACCCTGGCGAGCGTTCAGGGATAGTACGTCTGAAACCACATTTTATTTATATTTTATCATTGTAAATCTGGACCATTCGTTATTAGGTCACAAATCTAATGGTCGATATTATGTTAGTTTTCTTGACCTAGAAGGCAACCCCCTTTTATAAGGACATTTGTACTACATTTTTATTAGAGTTGAGAGTAACAGGAAGCACTGGATTGAAGACTAAAGAAGAAGAGGAAGTGCATGTATTGTAATCTCATATATTTGAAGATAATACAACTTGGAGCCTCTTTTCTTGGTTGAGTTTTTTACCTAAAAGGATTTTCTCCACATTACATACTATGTTATGTGTTCAATTCTTAATGCATGTTATTTCTGTGTAGTGGTTTTTATTTCTGTTGTAATCTCCATTGAGTCTACATTATTTAGAAGAAATTAATAAGGTTTGAATCAGATTTTCATTGTGTGGTTTACACCTTCATTTCTACCACTCTGCAATGATAGATATGGCTATGCGGTTTTGAGGACATGTTTACAAAAGGCTATGAGTGCATCCATATGAGTTTTAAGTGATTTAGAGGTCCACAAGCTTAGTTTTCAATTGACAGGTGTGTTACAGTTTGTTCCAGATGGTTGTTTGATCTGAGTGTGCATGTTTTATTAAGGTATGTGGCACAATGTATTTGTTGTATAGAGTTAGAGGTGTATCTAAAGGTGTTGTATGAATCATGAAGACTCATCTAGAAGAATTTCATGAAGATCTTTTGTTTTTGAAGTACCATACAAGGTTTTCAAGTGGTGGTGACCGTTATAATTCAAATTTCATGTCTTTCTGCTTTAGGTCATCCTATTTCAAATGAGTGATATGTGCGGATGTGATTTCTTGAAGAAAAATGTTGTGGAGGATGTTTAGAACCAAACTAAGCATGAATTGGGATCCACAATGTGTGTGTTTTTATTCTGGTGTAGCATGTAGTTCATGATAGGGCTTACCCTATGCATGTTTCATGTTGTGTGATCTCTGGCCGACTTGTAAAATGTAATATTCTTACTGTATTGGCTGACTTGTAGTGAAATCAATGTAATTTCATGTATATATTATAAACCTAGTTGGTCTAGGTGAGGTATTATTGTGAAGATGAAGATGTGAGTGTGTGAAGAGCAAAATATGAAAATCATAAGCATTGTGATGTTCGACTGAAGGAGAGAGTAGAAGTGTTAGAGGCTATCTTGATTCATCTTTAAGATACTTTTGTGACAAGAGGGACATGAAGAGTGTGCCTAACTAATCCAATCATCAAAAGAAAGTGTGAAGAGGCAAAATTGCAATCATCAAAGGTGTGAACTTCAATATTAGTTTTTTAGATAGTAGAAGGATTGTCATGCTATAATCTTTCCTGAGTTCATTCTTAGTTTAGAGAGTAGTTTCTTCATTGGGTTGTAGCCTTAAAGAAAAGATATTAGGGAGTTGTATCTTCCTTGGGAGTGATCCTAAAGCAAGGTTTTTAGGGAGTAGTAGCTTCCTTGGGTTGTATCCCTAAAACAAAGTCAACATGGAGTAGTAGCTTCCTTGGCTTGTAGCCCTAAAACAAATTTGTTGTTCTGAGCTTCATATATTGTGAGTTAATCCTCACCATGGTTTTTCTCTTCTTAGGTTTTCCACGTATATCTAGTGTTATGTGTTGATGTGCATTGTGTTGATCTTTCTTGTTTATGTTAATACTATAATGCTTAAGTTTTAATCTACTCTGGAGGATTTGAAGTTTTTTTAGATACTAATTCACCCCCCTCTTAGTATCCTAGTGTGTTCAACAAAGTTACAAGGAAAAAAGGAAAAAAAAAAGGAGATTTCAGATATTTGGCTAGTTCTTAGAAGTTAGGAACTTGCCAGCAAGTTCCTAGTTCCTGGTCAAGCCCTGATCATCGACAAGGTAAAATGGCATGAAGAAGAAGATAGAAGAATGTCATTTTAATGAGTTCCTGGTTGGTAGGAATTTATTGACAAAGTAAGGATAAAGGAGGAGGTGATTTCAATGTTTCTCCTAGTTCCTAAAATTGGGGAAACCCTTAAAAATGTTCATGGTCCCCCCCAATGCTCTGACATGTATATAAGGAAAATTTGACTAAGGCATGGAAGAGTTAGAAGATGGGAGAAAAGAGACAAAGAATGAGATTTCAGTCAGTTCCCAATTAGTTGGAACTTGCCGAAAAAGGGAAAAGGAAGAATAAAGAAAGCTTCAATGAATTCTTGGTTACTAGGAACTCGTCAGGAACTCATCAAAAATGTTTTTATGGGCCTAAAAGTTTTGACAAAGGCAAAATTGAGTTTTTTAATTGTTTTAAAAAGTGTTTTGTGCATGGTCTACAACTGAGATGTGTCCCTACCTCCCAGAAGTGTCATTATTGCCTAGTATGATAAAATTGAAGGTAGATGATGAATTAAATGCAAAAAGTATAGGTAGATAAAGGGTAGGTGGGGAAGTCGATGAATTTTATTGCAGAAAATGTTTTCCCTAATTATTTTCTCACCCATAATCATGTTAAGATAACAAAGAGGACTAAAATGCTATATATACCTAGATTTTACAAAATGTAAGTGTTGGTTTTTAAAGGATCTCCAAGTAGAAGATGGTGTACTGCTCTATAGGCTTCAAATAACTTCCATATTAGCATATCAAGGAGTAAATATTCAGAAATATATGCAAATTTATAGGTTCAACTAAGTACAAATTGTGGACTTCTCCAACATTTTGTGTGTTAATTTAGGGAAATCCCTTAAGTGTTTTTAGGGTTTCCTCTTGTTATGTTTGATAGCATGAATGTAATCAATGATTTGAGAAGTAAGACATACTCTTAATACATTGTAGCCATTGCAATGATCATTTTAGTGTTATGTGTGAATGGATGCATTAGAGTAGTGGATAACTAAGTACATCCACCATTTGTAATTAGTTTTTATGCACAACATCCATATCTTTCTTTATATCTATTTCCCTTGATAGATCGATAACTCTATTTCCTAGAATAGGTACCATAATGATGTTGCTTAACCACCCATGACCTCATAAAATGAAAAAAAATATTTCATGTGTAAGGTAGAAATAATAACAATTTTATGCATCATTTGGTTTTGTTTTAACTAGAGAAAACCCATTAGAAATTGATTGACATTCTTGTTTATTAGACCAAATGTATGTCATCTACATATTTCATGTTTCAAAGATGTGTTTATCAACTTAAATAGAGCTTTTACATTTAGTAGGTTTGTTTTAATCTAGTGACAACATTAGGGATTAAAAATGCATTCTAGGTACCTATTGTGCTGCCATGATTTTTGTACACATCTTGTATTGTCTTCAATCCCTATTGAGGGATACCTCTAGGAATAGCCTTCTAAGTTTAGCTAAGATTTAAGAGTAGAGGAGATTACCCATTTGACTATTAGTTTCCCCTAAATCATCCTTAACCTATTGATGAGCCCCTTCCCAATCCTCTTGATGACACCCCTAGCCTAGATGATTGCGTAATATTCTAGGGTTTTGGATTAGCTATTTTGGGAACCAACATTTTGGCACTGTTTTTGGGGACTAGCTTATTCTAGTTAAAATTATTGTATCCCTACAATATAGTTAAAATTCAAGTATTTTCTTCCAAGTTCAGAAGTGGCGACTCTGTTTAAATAAAACAAGAAATCATCTTTCAAAAACTACAATTCACAATGGAAGGAAGAAGGCAATACCAAGATTAGTCTAGGCATGATGACTCTTTAGATCAAACCAAAAATTAGAGAAATAGTTGGAGGGCTAGAAACAGTAGTGAGACCTCTAGACAAGATCTTCATGACCATAGAGAAGCATTAGGTATGAATGATGCATTTATAGATTTGAGAGATCAATATTAATATACATCAAAAGACTCTGCTAATAACCTATTGAGAAATAATAGAAGAATAAATAGAAATGAGTATGAAGTTAGAAGAAATGAAGACATGGTTGGCAGAAGAGATATAAATAGGTCTCAAGAGTACAACATGAAGATTTAAGTGCCCCAAATCTTACAAACGTGAGAACTGCAAGAGTAGGATCACATCCTAGTTCCCTTGCCTCAACACATGGGAATGAACATGAACAAAATATT
This sequence comes from Cunninghamia lanceolata, assembly GCA_027924645.1. Taxonomy (NCBI): domain Eukaryota; kingdom Viridiplantae; phylum Streptophyta; class Pinopsida; order Cupressales; family Cupressaceae; genus Cunninghamia; species Cunninghamia lanceolata. Next base: position 411,618 of record BSBN01000270.1, read on the forward strand.
CTATTTTATGATGCCAATGATGCCACATAATCAAAAAATGAATGTAGGGAAAGAGAAATTGGTGAAAGGATGGATTTGTTAGATCACCTTAGAGAAAGGCAAAGGGGTTTAAAAGGTCAAATTAATTTGCAACAAGATCAACTTGCCCAGAATGCTCAACTAAAAAATGATCCTCAACATCATAATGTTCCTAATTAACCCATGGAAAATCATCAACAACAACAAGAAAAGTACAAACAAATGGGTTAGCAAGGTAGGAACCTAAGTTGTTACACATATTGTTCCTAGGGTTGTCATTGATGTCAACACTATCATGGTGGTGTGATGGTGTTCATGGTTGGATGTCATGTCCCATCCAACAAAAGAAAGGAGAAGATATAGTTCATATTAATATAGGAATTAGAAGAATGAACATGATCAGATGTATTTCTAATGCTACTGATGGCCTAAAGCATGAATGATAAAAGTTCCATGATGATTACATTACTGGAAGAGTGTTTTGTTGTTGATTGTTTGAAGACAGTGTCACTTCTGTGAAGATGTTCTATGTAGGAAAATGGAATGCTCCGCATTCTTTCACATTTGTAGATATGGCCATGTGGTTCTAGAATTGTGTTCAAGATGCTATGAAAGTGATAATTCCAAGTTTTTACATCATTTGTCCTTCCTCTATGAAAGTTATGCATGATAGTGTACCGACATGTGTTCTAGCAGAGTATGCTAGTGTTGAAGGCCTGTTGGAATGCTCTGCATTCTTCTAGAAATTAATGGTTGCCCCTGTGGTTTTGATGATATGTTTATGGATGTGTATTACATGGTTCCTTGTAGTTTCAAGGTTCTTGGCAGTCTGCAGCTTAGTTTTTCAAATGACATGTTGTAATGTGTTCCAAATGACAGCATGTTACAATGTGTTCCAAATGACAGATTATTCCCAAAGTTCATGATTGAAGATGTGTGGGACAATTCTTTGATGTGCGGTGGCAAAGGAGTATTTGGAGATGTTGTATGATTCATGTGGACTCATCTAGAAGAGTTTTCATGAAGATATTTCTTGTTTCTAGTACCACACAAGGTTTTCAAGTTGATGTGGCCATTATGCTTCAAGGCTCATGTGTTTTTGGTTAAAGCTGTCCTATTTTCAAATGAGCGGAGTGTTTGGATGTAATTCCTTGGTTTTGAAGCTGTGAAGGATGTTTTGGGCCTAGTTAAGCAAGTGTTGATGTCTGCAAGGTATGGATCTTCTGCTGGTGTAACATGTGGTTTCACTTAGGACCTATCTTCTAAGTGTTTCATGTTGTTTGTTGTCTGGCGGACTTGTAAATGCATTTTTCATGTTGTATCTGGCCAACAAGCAATGTAATCAATGTAATATCATGTATAAATGGGGAATCAAATTAAGTTAGGAGGGTGTGATTGCAAGTTGATTTAAAAGATCACAAGTAGATAAAAAGTAGAATGAATTCATTGTTGATGTGCGACTGAAGGAGAAAGAGCAGAAGTTGTTGATGTTGTCCTAATTCATCTTGAAGACTTATATGTGATAGTGATAAAGTGTAGAGTGTGCCTAACTGATCAGATCATTAGAAGAAAGTGTGAAGAGGTAGAAGTGAAATCATCAAAGGTGTGAGTTTTAATGTCAGTCTTTAGACAGTAGGACTGTCATACTGAAATATTTTGTGTTTTCAATTCAGGGAGTAGTAGCTTCCTTGGGAGTGACCCTAAAACAAATTCTTCAAGGAGTAGTAGATTCCTTGGGAGTGACCCTAAATCAAAGTTTTTAGGGAGTAGTAGCCTCCTTGGGTTGTAGCCCTAAAACAAAGTTGTTATTTGAGCTTCATATATTATGAGTTAATCCTTGCCATGGTTTTTCCCTTCTAGGGTTTTCCACATATATCTGGTGTTATGTGTTGATGTGCATTATTTTAATCTTTAATGTTCATGTTAATGTTGTAATGATTAAGTTTTAATCTACTCTAGATAAGTTGAAGTTGTTAGAATTGAAGATTGTTTAGATACTGATTCACCCCCCCTCTTAGTATCTTGGTGTGTTATGTGCATCAAGTTCCCAAGTTCCCAATCAGCTACCACAACAACAATATGGAAACATTCAAAATCCTAGCCCTGCATTCTGAAGACGGGCTCAAAGGTTCCCTCTAGCTAAGCAGCCCTTAGGAGCAGAAAGGTATAAACAGTTGGACTTCTTTGGTATCCTTGATTTTCCTAACCTAATTCCAAAAGAAATAAGAGGAAATATTCCTAGGTTTTAGGGAAATAATGCAATCATAGGTGAGGAACATTTGAGGCATTTCATCAATGTCACTAATGAATATGAGATAGATGACGAGGATGTGATGATGAGGTTGTTTGTGTATTCATTAGAAGAGAGTGCCAAAGAATGGTACAAGAATCTATCGGACAACGGTATTGATTCATTGGATGAGTTCATGAGAGTATTCAGATTATAGCTTGGGGATAGGATTGATCCTAGGTTTGCAATACATAAACTTATATGTAATGTCCACCCTAGTATTTGTCTACTATGCTTTTTGATTTATATGTTAGCTATTGTATCGAGTGTTTACTAATGTGTAATGTGATTCTCTTGCTTTGATCCATTGCACTGAACTTTTTGAGGAGGCCTATTGTACCATCAAGGGGTTTTCAGGGTGTATTCTGGATGACCATTAGGGTGTTTTCAATGGGGTTTTGCATTGGCATTTGTTATAGTTGTGATTGGCATATTATTCCAGCATTATGAGATGTTGTTGGTTATACATCATGTTCCTAGATCATGCTAGTCATAGATGATTACATTAGATGTGATGATTTTATATCATGTATGATTTATACCACATTGGGGTGGATTATGTTTCTTCGACTATTATATGTGGAGCAGGTACGCTTGATGGATGACTTAAGTGTGTAGGTAAATTACATGTGTTTGACTAATGTGGAAAATGTGGAGAAGGTTGACATGGGATGCTCAGTGATCTCACCCTTATCCTTGTGTTGTGGAAACTGGTAATGCGTGTTTGAAGTCCTTTATGTGTGTTTCCTTATCTTTTTTCACTATATTTTAAATTATCTCAAAAAACATGTTTTTTGTGTTTTTGAAATATTTTAATGATATAGTTGAAAATTATTAATTCTATCTTAGCGAAAAAATTTATTGCATTATTTTCTGCCAGAGGAATAAATTTAAAATTATTTCGATTCTTTTCTAAAATTTAATATTTTTCCTTCAAAAAGATTGAATTGTATTACTTTGGAAAATTGAATCCTTTATTATGAGTGTTTGGACTTTTCAAAATGCGGTTAAGTTAAATTGAAATTACCTAGTGAGAATAGTTGCATTAATTTAATTAACTAATTTCTTATTTATTTCACAAAAAGTATTTGTTTGAAAAAAGTAATATGGCAATTAGAAAAGAAAAAAAAAGACTTAGGGCCTTTTGTTTTGATATTAGTAACTGGGAAGGGCCCGAACCCATGAACAAAAGCCAAAAATGGCGAGACGAAAGAGTTTTACAAGAGGTAAAACAAGAGAACTACATAGAAACAACAAATAAAGAGAGATGGGCCAGTAGAGCCAGCCAAACCCAAAAAGACCAACAACGGGCCAGGCTACTACTTGGCCATAGATTTGAGGCTATTAATAGCCTTCATTCCTTGTTGAGAAACTCAATCTTGTCCTTGAACGTGCTCTCTTCCATGTCCCATCCCTGCAACTCCTATGTATCCTTTGAAACCAAATCTTTGTCCCTGACTACTTCAATCTAGAAGCTAACTTGTTTACCTTTGTTTCTTTTGTCTTTAGTCTTGGGTCTATTGGAAGGCCCTGCCATCCCCTGTTTCTAACCCTCCTACCCAGTCTTCCCCATTTTGTCTTCCCTCAAGGTCTTCCTTTTCTCCATCTCCTCCTTGAGCACATACAAATTGGTTGCTGAGTGCTTTACCAACTCGCAGCTAAAGTTAACCAGTTTAGTCACTTTCTTGTTCAGTTTCTCATGGTTTTCTTTTATCAAAACAATGTCATCCTCCATTTGATCCCATTTTTCAAATTTGTTAGCTAGTTTTTCCACATGTTCCCACAAGTCATCCCTATTCTCCTTGGGCCATTTTGTGGTTTCTAACTAGGTTATTACCTCCAGGTGTTGTATCTTTCTCTTGGCATGATGTAGCTAGGCTAATTGCCATTTGAGTACTTGGTTTTGTAGATCAAGGGCTTGATAAAGGGTAGCCACCCTGTCCACCAGATGGTTGCAGGAATTACACTCTTTGTTTATCTCTCCCTAAATCTAGGTTGTGGTTCCCTTATTTTTCTTGTTGGGAGGTTCAGTAGGGTTTTTATTGGTATCTTCTTTCCTTTGGGTATTGATCCTTTTTCCTTTGTTAGGGTTGTCCTCCTCATTGCCTAAGTTATCCAGAAGTATAATGTCCCTCTCAGAATGATCAACCCTCTTACCCTTGCATTTTCCACTACCCTGTTGGGTGGCATTAAACTTAACAGTAGACTGGGCATCCCCCCTATCATTTGGATCCTTCATGATTCTCAATTGAGGCCTTCTAATAGGTTCATTGACAACATATTTAGTATTAGGATTAGGGTCCTGAGTGACAATGTCTCTACTCCTATGTTTCATCAGCACCTTCTCTTTAGGAGTACTGGGAGTGTTGTCCATAGTAGTAGCCATATTGACCCTAACTATACCCTTTCCCTTGGCATTGATGGTATTCTATAGAGCCTTGTTATTGTCAATTTTACTGGAAGAGGCCCCTGTTTCAAAACCTAGTTATTGATTGATGGAAACCAAGCTGCTCAATGAAGTAGAAGTGCCCTTGTTTTTTCCTTGACTAATGCCCCCCACCCCCCAAGGGTTTGGCTATGAATAGAAGGTTTACTCCCCCCAAACTTCTTCCTAGTGATGTTTTCAACCAATTAAGGGTTATATATTCTAGGTATGAAAGCAAGGGCGGGGCTTAAGGAGAGTTCAAACTTGTACAAAGCATAGATAAGCCCCTGATGCAGGGGAAGCACCTTCTCACCAAGTAGGAAATTTTGGACTAAGTCTTCCAGGGAAGAGAAAATCTAGAATGGGAAATTGATCTTAATCTCATGATGGAAATGATTGAGTAAAGGAAAAAGATAGAAATGAAATCTTTTGTATCTCCTGTCTAAAGTGACATACATCATTAGCACCTCGACAACATCCTTCCAAACACCTAGTAGCTCCTCTCTATTGAATCCATTCTAGAGCCTACTAACACTTTCCCCTTCCTATAGAAAGGTCTTCATGTCCGCATTGTAATTTCCTTTGACTCTCTTAGGGATTCTCACCCCCTCCATTCTGAGCCCAGCGACTTAAGTAATTAATTCTTCTATCACTCTAAAAGAGATCCCTCTGATAGAAACAACTCTAGCTTTCCAAGAGTCAACAAACTCTTTGGAAAGAATAGTGTCGTGCCCATTCATAAACTCTATGTAGCCAGTGAAATTACCTCTCTCCAAGATGCCCCACAGAACCTCATCCTGCTTGAGATTGCCACGTTGGGTGGGCTCAGTTTGTGTGAGCTCGCCACCCATACTGTGCTTCTCAAAACTAATGTTTCTCCTGCTAATAGAGTTGAGAATAAAATGAAGAAAAATCTAGAATAAGATGTATCTAAACTAGAATAAGGAATGTTTGAAGCTTATTAGACTATTATTGCAGCTAGTCATGTCTCAAAGATGGTTCGTGTGACTCAGCCTTTCTTCAGTCGGTCCAAACCAAACTTTAATATGCGATGTATTAATCATTATGAATGAGATCAGTTAGCACCTCTAGGACTTCTTTTCCAAGTTTCCACTTCAAATCATCAATTAATTTGCAACCTATATTGGCCAAGGCATCTACTTGAGAGTTGCCTTCCCTAAATATATGATGAAATGTCACTTTATCAACGTCCCTTAGTTCCTGATCACATAAAATTATTATATCTTTGATTATCCAACTAGGGGAAGCCTTAGAATCTAACATGTCAAGTATGATTTTGGAGTCACCTTCCACAATTAGATTTCGGATCCCTAGTTCCTTGGTCATTCAAATCTCTTCATAAGTAGCATAATCCTTGGCAAAGTTGTTGGTTTGGAAACCCAAAATCCCTACATAAGTCCCTAGGAATTTGCCTTTGCTATTTCTTATTACTGCACCCCTCTCACCTAACCCAGGTTCCCCTTAGAAGCCTCGTCGAAGTTTAGTTTAGTCCATCCAGTATCAAGGGGGCCCATTTGGTGTTCTTTCTTCTGATAATCTTACTAAAGTCAGGCAGGGAGAGTTTCCTTGATAGCCCCCAAGACTTAGCTATCTATATTTCTAGCTATGTGGGATTAACCTTAGTAGCTTTGAGGTTAGTGACTTTAATGTTTTCTATTATTCTTTGCTTAATGGTTTTAGCAGTGGAGTTACATTTCCTCTTTTCTTCCCTAAAAATCATGTTATTTCTTTCTCCCCATATCCCCCAACTAACGTAGAGTAAGGATTGCCACCATAGCTCCTTTATGATCGGATGCTTAAAAGGGGAGATCCAACTCTCACTGATCTTATTTATACTATTCTTCCAAGACCAATACAAATGAAAATAATTCATTATTTGATGTTTGATGTTCTAGACATACTCACATTGAAACATAATATGATCTATACTCTCTTCAGCCCCTTCATAGAGCACACATTTGTTAACCATTTGAAATCCATGCTTTTGTAGGTTATCAACTGTGAGGATCCTATGATGATTAGTCATCCACCAGAAGAACTTGACCTTGGGAATTGTATTGTTGTCCCAAATGTTTTTCCAGTTGAATCCTTCCCAAGCTATGTTATCTAAACCGTTGTATCTAGTCCTCACTGTGTATCTGCCATATTTATCTTCCTTCCACACTAGCTAGTCCTCCAAATATTTCCTATGAAATTTGTGATTTTTTAGAATCCCTAGTAAAGTGTCAATCACTGAGTCAAGAGGGTGACTGAAATCCTCCTTGTTGAAACTTTACTTCTCCATGCCATTGCCAAGTTTCCAATAATTGCATATTTTTTCTCCTAACTTCAGTTGAAGGTTGTTTTTGATTGCTGAGAAGATAGGATGAAAGTCCAAGGGGGGAAAGAAACCCAAGGATCCTATCATAATCTCACTTTGCTACCTTTTCCCACATTCCATTGTAGCCCAGAGTTAAGAATGTTTTTAGTGTTGACTATATTGTTCCATATGGATGATCCCTGAGGGTGGGATAGGGATTGTAATAAGGAGATGCCACTAGCATTGTTGAGATATTTCACCTTCATAATGTTGGTTCACGCATTGTCATCTGACACTAGGCACCATACAATTTTAGCCAGTAAGGCTTTGTTGAGCTTGGAAACCCTTCTAACTCCTAAACCCCCTCTATTATTGGGAGTGCACACCACTTCCCAAGAGACCAAAGAAAGATGATCTTTCTCTTCCATGCCACTCCAAAGAAACATTCTTTGGATCTATTCAATTTTGTCTATTATATATTTAGCGAGTTTGAAGAGAGATAAAAATATATACTTGGGTGCTCTGGAGAGAGGCCTGAAGAAGAAGAAGTTTGCCAGCATTGCTTAATAGGGAGCCTTTCTAGGTTGCTTGCTTTCTCTGTATTTTTTCAATTAAAGAGTTCTAGTATAATTTAGGCAGTTTCCCTGCTACTAGGGGCATTCCTAGGTAGGTGTGCAACATCTCCTTAATTTTACACCTCAATATATCTACAATTGGGTTCTAGAGTCTCCTGTCAGTATTGAAGAAGAAGATGCCACTTTTCTTGAAGTTGATCTGTTGCCTAGATCCAAGAGTAAAGATTTTAAGGATCTACTTCCACTCCCTCACTTCCCTGAGGGTAGCTTCCCCCAAGAGAATGGTATCATCCACAAACTATTGGTGAGAGGAAGGGATAATCTCGGAGGCTAGGGTGAAGCCCTTTAGTTTACCAAAATTGATTTTACTTTTTATAATTCTTCCTAGGACATCCACCATGACAATGAACAAGTATGGAGAGAGAGGATCTCCCTGTCTTAGTCATTTGTTAGCCCTGAGTGGCCAGTGGGGGAGCCATTGATTAACACAAAGTAGGTGAGGTTAGAGTAGCAGTGTTTCATCATACTTATGATTCTCTCTTGGAAACCAAACCTACTTAGGATTTTCTCCAGGAACTACCAAGAAACCATATCATAGGCTTTGGATATATCTAATTTTAGAATCATGCTTTCCTTTCTACTTTTAACCATTGAGGGAATATTCTCATCCATAGTGATTATGGAATCCATTATTTGCCTTCAAGGGACAAATACCTTTTGTTTGGGGTGAATGATTTTGTCCAGCAGAGGTTGAATTCTAAGCACAAGTAATTTGGTGAATATCATGTAGAGGGTGTTGCAAAAACTTATGGGCCTAAATTCCCCCATTTTATTGGCTCCTTCCCTTTTAGGTATGAGAACTAAGAAGGTGTTATCTATCTCCTTCAGAACTCTACCCCTTCTAAAGAATTCTTTAGCTTCCATCGTTATGTCTTTACCTATGATTTCCCAGTATGTCTAAAATAAGACCGAGGGAAATTCGTCTGGACCTGGGGCCTTGTAAGGGTCAAGAGAGAACAATATTTTTCACCTCCTCCTCAGAGACCTCCTTAATCAGACCAAGATTTTCATCCTCTATAACAAATTTGGGTATATGACATCCAACAATTCAGAAGCATGGCATCACCATCTCGCAGTTGAGGACCAGTCCCATTTAGGATTTTCTCAAAATGCTTGGTTCCTTCAATCTTGATCTGTTTCTCATCCCTTATGACACTCCCATCTTCAAGGATAATTTTTGAGATTCTAACATTGAAAAATGTCCCCTTGGGGGCTTTTCCCTCATAAGGTTTATCTCCTGGGTCTTTTGCGTGCATTTAGGACATCTTAATTCATAATTTGGCATCCCAATGGAATGAGGCCTAGGTAACATGACAAATGGGACCTAGGAGGACCCCTTGAGCTGTACCTTACCCAAAATAGGGAGGAGGACTTGGGTGCCTGCACCCTAATCCTATCCTATTTTGGGACAGCCCTAATTTTTGGGTATCAGTTTATGACCATTATTTAGGTCCTATGCTGACACGGTAAGTTTGAATTACGAAAATCTTGGCAGGAGTGTTTGTAGTTTCATATAAAAGCATGTTTAGGCATTCATTTGTAAACTAGATGGAAATTGTGATGTTCAAGTGTTCTCAAGGTGATTCAAGGCTTTCATTATGTTGCAAGAGTAGAATCGTGTGGTTGTGTGTTTGTATTTACAGATTTGAGCATCAATTTCCTCATGGAATGAAGAGCACCTTCCTCCCATGAGAGCTTCACTACAAGGTGACATTATATTGTGTTTTCATCATCATTTCCTTTGGTTTTTGCCTCTGCCTCATAAGGGCATGCACTCTCTATCTGACAACAGTGTTCAGAGACTTAAGTGTCCTCCATGGCTTGACTGAGGCAAGCCTCTAAACACCACAACCCCCTCCCAAAGTCTTATGATTACAGGTTACAAGTGTCACATTTGGGAAAAGTAAAGTTGCAGGAAGGATTGGCAAACATCAAAGATTCTGGATCCAAAGAGAAGTAGGACACTAGAGCATTTATAGGACTTGGGCACTCACTCTAGTGTCCTCCACAACTAAATTTCTAGAAATAGGAGTTATAGTGATGATCAGTGTTGGAAGGAGATCAGGATCCTGCAAAGAAGCTGGTACCTTGGACTTGGGGCACCTGCACCTTAGTCCCCAATTATTTTGCCTTGGAACCCCAAAAATAGGTACTCTATGATTTTCTATTTTACTTATGTCTACAAGAGCTTTTTCTGTTATTCGTCAGTTTATTGTCGTATTTGCATAATTTGGGTTTTAATGGTCAATTGAGCATAAGAGAAGAGAAATTGATAATTAAATTCCCTAATCCAAGCTTCCCTACATCTCACAGTGATCTATGGTATTATAGTGAATTTGCACTCGACCCTAGATCCTTGAATGTATAGGGTGAAAGGAGGATTCAAACATCTAAACACTAAAACATTAAACAATCCAAATTTTACCCTAAACATTTTGGTGAACCTGTGTTTTTGGAATTAAATTGAAACTTGTTGAGTGTGTTTCTTTAGATTTGGATTGATTTTATTCATTCATATAGTCTTTCATCTTATTGCATTGAGAAAAATTCAAAAAAAAATTAAAAATTTTGAAAAATTAAAAAAAAAAAAAATTGCATTGTTTGGCTTACTAAATTGCATCAATTCTTTCTAAATTTCCTAATTCATGATTTTTGCATCAAATATGATATAAACTATAGAAAAACATAAAAATTCAATAATTTGCATTGAATTTTCATCATTAATTTGCTAGGCTTTTGTAGAAATTTTGACAATTTTCATATAACCTAGTAATTCCAAAATCTAGGGTTAGTAGGCAAAATATTCTTTCATATTTTTCTACTGATTTTAGAGGCTCATTAAAATTTTTATTTGTCTTTAGTCTTTCATTTTAGTGTAAATTTGCATTTAGATTCAAAATATTTATATTTTTGCATAGAAAATTTCAACAAAAACTAGCAATTTTCATGCATTTTCATTAGATTTGCATTGGCATTTTGCATGTTCAAGCTTGGAAATAATTTTAAGATCTGAGAGTAATTCATTTTCATCATAAATCATACTTAAAAACATTCACATAGCATTTTGTGTCAAGATCTAAAATCTAGGGCTTCAAAAACACCAATTTTCACTAAATTTGGCCTTATCAACTCTCAAAACTTGCACCATGGGCATGTTGTGAAGGGTATTTTTGCATAAATTTTCTGTTATCAAGGTAATAATTTTCTTCCCCTCCTAAAAATCTTACAACACCCTTTTAATGGGCTCTTGTATTGAAAATTTGGTGAAAAACTACACATTTTGACTATTTTTGGCCTAGGGCTTGACCTAGTTTGCACTCCAAGCATGTAGTGATCAATTTTATGGATTGAGGTGACTGATATCATTGATTTTATTTTCTCCACCTCCTTAAATTCATTACAACACCCCTTTTCTAGGTCTTGGAATTGAAAACCGTGAAAAATAGCCTATTTTTTGCTATATTTTCACTAGGGTTTTACCTTAAGTGGCACTAAAAGCATGTTGTGTTAGGTATTTTTGCACCATGTGGCTGTTATTACTGATATTATTCTATTTCCATCATAATTTTCCTTACAACATCCTTTCTTATGCTCTCTTGCATTGAGTTTTGTTGAAAAAAGTGCCTATTTTGACATATTTTCACTATAGTTTGACTTGGCATTATCTTGGATTTGCATCAAGAGTGTGTTGAGAAGGATCTTGTTGATTTTTTGGACTCATATCATACATATAACTCACTTCCCTTGATCAAAATCCTTACAACGCTCTTTGTTTCATTCATTTGCATTGAAAAAGTACAAAAAATCAAGCACTTTAAGTCATTTTCATACATTCTTTTGCACTTGGTTTTTGCATCAAATTTGAAAAGATTTTAAAATCTGAGTTTACATTTAAAACAATGCAATGGCACCTTCATGTCATTTTTCTATGGTATCTCTGCATGCATTTATCAAAGATCTTGATTTTGACGAATTCCTAATCCTCATGAGTGAACATCCTATGATATTAGAAGATTTATCTAAATTCATCTCTAGGAACACTCATGAGAAAGATGAGAGTGAAAATCCTTTTTCCACCATACATTATGATGATGATGATGTACCTTCCTCTCATCCCATTGCTCTCTCTAGCCAAGATGTAGCATTAGTGGATGAGAATAGGTCTCTCACATTAAATACTTTAGGGATGGATATTGGGTGCAATCAAGAGGGAAACAATGTTAATTCGATACGTATTAATAGACTTGGTAACACTATTCCTAAGATGGTTGTGTGGGGGGCACCTAATGCACATTCTTGCTTAAAGCCAGTGATTACAGTTCAAGGTGTTCAAAATGTGTTACAACAACCACACCACAATGTGATTGCTCACACATACAACACCCATAATAACAAGCAAAGTAACCAAGCACTGCATGTGCCTATCTCCCTTCCATGTTCTCAAACTATGCTCCCTCTACCACCTCATCTTACTCATAAAAGTCGTCAAGAGTATGATCTCATCGAACAACTTTGCACTACTCTGGCTAAGATCTATCTTTGGGATTTAATACAAACATTGCCTACATACCATGGAATGCTCCAAGAATCTTTGCAAAAGGTGATTGTCCCACCTACTGCTAAGCCTAATGATGTAGCAGTCATATTGGATAGTATGCATGTGATAAAAATAGATATTATGTTTCAACCACAGGAATTACCGTCAATTGAAGTTCAAATCCAATATGATCCACTTATAATCTCTGACATAATAAATAAAACATTGGTAAAATGCATTATGATTGACAATGGATCAGCTCTTAATGTTTATAGCATTGACCTACTACAAAAAATCAAGGTTGAAACATTAGAAATCATACCAAATGGCATTAGCATTCGTGGCTTTGATAATGTTGGATGACAATCCATGGGTACTATAACTCTACCTATACAAGTAGGATCTATTCTTGTGCCTACCCTGATTCATTTCATGCCTTGTTCTTTATCTTACAAAATGATTCTTGGTAGACCTTGGATTCATGCTTTAGGGGCAGTTCCTTCCACCTTGCATCATTCAATCAAATTTATATTCAAAGGTAAACTTCATACTATTAATGTTGATCCTAAACCAGATAACTGTTTACATATTGAAGCTCAAAAACTAGCTTACAATCATGAGCTTAAATAATTTACAAACTAATTCATCAATGCCTCTAGCCATGAATGATGTTGTGAAAGATTCTATACCATCGAATGCACTCTTTGGTAATAATTGGGGCTCATTAGATATTAATCCTTGTAGTATAGGGGAATATAAAATAAATAGCCTTGACACATCAAAAGTTGCATCGATCTCACCTAAGAAATCTTTTTAAGCACCTAAGAAACCTAAAGTCCCCTTGGTAGAAAATAAAAACAATACTCTCACTTATACCACAAATTACGAGACCTATGAGGCTTCACCATCTTCTAAGGAAATGACATCCCTTTATGGTCAAGGATTTAAAATCCTTTATAACAACTGTGAATATGAAGGTAAGGGATGTGGTCTAAATCAACAAGGGATTCAAGTACCTATAGAATCTGCTTCAACACATTACTCAAGTGGCATTGGATATAATCCTTTTAAAGAAAAGAAAGCCTCTCGTCGTCCTACACTTAATGTTAATTCAATAAGATCAAAACAGCATGACAGATATCCTAGATATGTAGGTTCTTAACGGTGGTACCCTAACAGGGAAGTATCTCTAACCCTTTATCTCTCTCATGATGTGCTTCCCCCGTGATGTGTTATGTGTTGTTTAGGCCTCCTGGGATGACCTCAGATTCTACCATAAGGTCTGAGATACCAAGAGACTACCTCTGTTGTTACCTTCTTCTATTTGTATCATCATTCTTCTAAATTGCCTCTCTCTGATTTCATTGTTGTGTGTTGTGTCTTATGGACATAGCATTGCGGTTGGTGACTTGGGGGCACCCTCCTACATGACCATCCCGAAGACACTTGTTTCTCCTCTCTTATTTATTATTTCCCTTCCTCTAGTGTTTCCATCTAGCAGGCAGATGATGAAAAACATTTATACTGATGCGAACCTAGTGTCCCTTTCAAGAGCAATAAAAAAAATGGACTTAGTTCCTAATATGATGATGGGGTTGTATATTTTATCTGATGCTTGGCTAGTGTAAGCACTCATGCTTTCCGTGTAGTAAATTTGATGATGTTTTATCGCATTTACAAACCTTAACAATACTGCTGCTCTATGCACCTTTGATTGTCTTTGAATCTAGCCTTGGTGGTGCTCAATTTGGAGAGCTTCGTGATATAGCCCCACGGTTATCCTCAAACTCTAAATTCATAGTATAACCTTAGCTCTTTGTGTGGTTAATCATATGCATTGATGTTGTTGTTTATCATGATTTTGTAGACACTAACATGTTTCTTGTAGGGATGTGTTTGTGGGAACATTTGGCTATCGTGAAGTACATGTCACCTCCGAGGGGCATGGGCTTTGCAAGAGCTTGTGTTCCCTTGTGTGTTTTCTTCCTATCTTAATGTGCTTGATATCGATACCTGATATCAACCACCTTAAGGTGGGGGCATATATAAGGTAAGTTGTCTGTTGTAGATGTTAGCAATGTGCTTGTCCTCAGGTGTAGACTAGTGCAATGAGTTCTTCCTGCATCTTGATTTTGTTTGCAATCAATCAATCTATCTTGAAATCTATTGTGTATACCTCCTTTTCACTGTAAGGTGTCTCCATGATGCAGGTGGGGTTGTATACTTTTGATCTCATACCTCCTTTTCACCATAAGGCATCTCTATGATGCGGGGTGGGTTGTATGTCATGCTTCCTTTTCACTGTAAGGCATCTCCATGACATGGGTGGGGTTACATTTTCAAAAGTCCTCTACAAAGGTGAGGAGCAGTTCTGTGACTAGCTCAATCCTTAAGCGTGTCTTCAGTGATTGTTGTGGTGAAGCCCAATCGTCGGTGTGTGCCTATAATGTGCTTGAGATGGTGTTGGACCTAGAAATAGGTACACTCCATCACTTGTCTGTCATGTTTTCTCCATATCTTCAAAGTGTGTGTATTTGGCGTGCTTGCTTTGTTTGATAAGTCTGTTGCCCCATATACATCCTGCATTTTAGGAGGTTTTGCATGTCTTGCGTGTGTGTTGCCCCATTTATACAAAGACCTGCATGATGAGTGCATCATGTATTATGGGAGGTTTGTTTACTTTCCAGTACTTGCATATGCATTTCATATATATGATAGAAAAAGAAACAAAAAGAAATCATGCTTGTCTTCAATACATTAATGTGTCTTCTATGCATTGACTGTCTTCTCCATGTTCTGCGTGACCGTAACTATCTTCTCCATGTTTTGCGTGGTTGTTACTACTTTCTATGTGATTGGCATGTCTTCTCTGTGCTTGATGTGTTTGATGTGTTTGTGACCTTACTTTAATGCATGTATTGACCTCACGTTTATACATACAATAAAGTGGGGGCTAAATGTAACGTCAGAAAATGTCCCCTTGGGGACTTTTCCCTCATAAGGTTTAGTTCCTAGGTCTTTTGCATGCATTTAGGACATCTTACTTCATAATTTGGCATCCCGATGGAATGAGCCCTAGGTAACATGACAAATGGGACCTAGGAGGACCCCTTGAGTTGTACCCTAACCAAAATAGGGGGGAGGACTTGGACGCCCAGGCCCTAGTCTTGCCCTATTTTGGGGCAGCCCTAATTTTTGGGTGCTGGTTTATGACCATTATTTAGGTCCTATGCTGACACGGTAAGTTTGAATTACAAAAATCTTGGTGGGAGTGTGTAGTTGCATATAGAAGCATGTTTAGGCATTCATTTGTAAACTAGATGGAAATTTTGATGTTCAAGTATTCTCAAGGTGATTTGAGGCTTTCATTGTGTTGCAAGAGCAGAATTGTGTGGTTTGTGGGTTTGTATTTTTAGATTTGAGAATCAATTTCCTCATGGAATGAAGAGCATCTTCCTCCCATGAGAGCTTCACTACAAGGTGACATTATATTGTGTTTTCATCATCATTTCCTTTAGTTTTT
Organism: Cunninghamia lanceolata; assembly: GCA_027924645.1. Lineage (NCBI taxonomy): Eukaryota > Viridiplantae > Streptophyta > Pinopsida > Cupressales > Cupressaceae > Cunninghamia > Cunninghamia lanceolata. Next base: position 427,366 of record BSBN01000270.1, read on the forward strand.
GCCTTTGCCTCATAAGGGCATGCACTCTCTATCTGACAATAGTGTTCAGAGACTTAAGTGTCCTCTGGGGCTTGACTGAGGCAAGCCTCTAAACACCACAACCCCTTCCCAAAGTCTTGTGATTGCAAGTTATAGGTGTCACATTTGGGAAAAGTGAAGTTGCAGGAAGGATTGGCAGACATCAAAGATTCTAGATCCAAATAGAAGCAGGACACCAGAGCATTTCCAAGTCTAGTGTCCTCCATAGCTGAATTTCCAAAAATAGGCGTTACAGTGCTGATCAGTGTCAGAAGGATGTCAGGATCCTACAAAGAAACTGGTACCTTGGACTTAGGTGCCCGCACCTTAGTCCATGACTATTCTGCCTTAGAACCTCAAAAATAGGTACTCTGTGATTTTCTATTTTACTTCCGTCTACAAGAGCTTTTTCCATTATTCATCAGTTTATTGTCATATTTGCATAATTAGGGTTTTAATGGTCAATTGAGCATAAAAGAAGAGAAATTGATAATTAAATTCCCTAATCCAAGCTTCCCTACATCTCACTGTGATCTAGGGTATGATTATGAATTGCCACTCGACCCTAGATCCTTGAATGTATAGGGTGAAAGGAGGATTCAAACATCTAAACACTAAAACATTAAACAATCCAAATTTTACCCTAAACAGAGATCCTATTTCTTTTCCTATGTTTCATGGTCGATTGGTGGAAGAATTTTGTGTTCTTGTCCCCTTCCTTTAACCATTGAACTCTAGATCTTTGTTTCTAATATATTTCTTCACTTTCCACTGTGTTATGGAGTTCTGATAGCAATTCTTTCTCTTTTGTTCTTTCTTCTTGGGAGAAAATACCTTTGTCCATATCTCCTTGTATCTTCTGTAGATTGGTTCTGAACTCAAGTTTTCTCTTGAAAATATTTCCAAAGGAATTCCTATTCCACCGTTTTAGTTGAGACTTGACCTCTTTCAATTTTTGTACTACTATAAACTGTTAGATTCAAGATAGACAACTGAGAGGGGGGGTGACTCAGTTGTCCAAAACTTTCTTCCAATTAAACACTTAAATCCACTTTGTAATTCAGCAGCATAATAATAAATCAATCATGGAAATACAATGCATTAAATCAAGAGCAGCAACACATTAACACATAAGACACCAAGATTTTTACATGGAAAACCCAATTAAGGGAAAAACCATGGGGTGACTAACCCAAGAATGTATTCTCTGTTAGAAGAATAGAAAGAACCAAATGGCACATGCCAATTAGGGCTCACTACCCGAGCACACTGCTCACAAGAGGCTCACTGCCTATAGGAGACACAATGTCTATAGAATAATAAGTATTACATACTTGAATTGAAGAATAGCATCTTCACCATGCTTAAGTCAGTTCCATTTAAGCCCCATACTTCTACTCTGCCTTTCACTCTCCTCCTTGCTACCACACTCTCATCTCCACAAAATACATTTGAAATGACTTGACAATCCCTTATTTATACAAGACATCAACTTAGGGATAATCATCCAAGTCGGCATACATTACAGAGAAAATACATAAATACAACATGACTAATTACAAAAAGACTTCACGTGGACCAACACACTGTTGGCCACATAGATTTGAGACTTCAATCTTCATTTAGGAACACGCCAATCATCACATAACATCTTCAAGATCATCCGTAGGATGTGTAACTCATTTGGTCAGCCAGAGTTAGGAAGAACATCATCATCCAAAAGTTATTCTTTAATTGTGAGATCAAACTCCAATATAGACCATCAACACAAACTGGACATGATCCAAAGACCTCCACCAGCTTGCCTGAATCACCAAGAACATCCAGACTACATTTGCTTACTGAAATCCTTTTCTCCTTCATCCAGAACCTCAAGAATACAGTCTGTCATCACTGTCACAATGGAATAGATGCTTACAGACCTCCAAACCACGAACCAATTGAGTTGTCAATTCACATTGACTTCCTAAACACTTAACCAAATCTGCAAAACAAGATATTTCATTTCCGGATCTCACCAGACCTATTTGTGTCACTCTATCACCTCTGAACATCTGCCAAAACTAGTTTTACTTGAGCAGCCACAACTTCTTCAGATCTCCATGCGGACCTCTGAAATCTTTACTGGATCATCTTAAGACATATCTACAAACCCTTTGATGTACATCCTCTGATCTTCATCTTGGGTAGGATCTTTAGCTCACTATCTTCACTGTTCTTCTATGTTCCTGATTAGGACTAATTTTCTCAATATCCTCAACACATAGCTCATCTAATCCTTATCATCAATGCAATAGGAATATGTTGACATCAATGAAAACACCGATTAGGCCCATACTTGCAACATAAACATCCCTGATCCATCCACTCTCTTACTCCACCACTCAAAGATCAATTGATGCAGGTCTGAATGCCTAGTCCACATGGCTTCAAATCTGAAAGGAAAGTTGGTTCTCTCTAGTTCTGGATGCCAGGATAGGACTAAAGGAGTGTGGTTTGATTTGAACCTTAGGAGGTTTTGGAGTTTGCTTCATTCAACTATGTCCCAATCTATTGAAACTAGGACCCAGTCAAGTTTGACCTGGATCAGCTTACTTCCCTCCCTCCTATTAGACCAGGTGAAGTTAAAACCCTCAAGTTCCAAGTCAATCATCCTACCAACATGGAGGAAGTTATCTAGATCCATCATGTTGTCACTGAAATCCATGATTCCCCCAACTTTAGCTAAGGGGTACAGAGGAGATTTTAAGTCACCCAAAACCACCCAATTTGTGTCTTCCCACTTTTCTTTGGTCCCTATTAAGCTTAAGCAATAGTTTCTTCTTTGAACCACACTGTTGGGGGCATAGATGTTCATTAATGTCTAGCTCAAGTTGCTTCTACTAACTTTGAATCTGATGTTCATGGTATTTCTATTAGTGCTTAAAAAATTACCTTGCAAAGATTAGGCCTTCCACATAGTTGCTAATCTACCAGACACCCTTTCCGTGTTGATCGCTTTGACACACGAAAATAGCCAGATGAGGTTGCTAACTTTCCTAAATTCTTCCTCTTCCATTTTGGTTTCTTGAATAACAAGTATGTTTGGTCTCATTTCCTTTATGATGTTCTTTAGCATCAGCTTCTTGTGGGGGTTGTTTAGTCCCCTTATGTTCCATGAGATTATTATCATTTTTTATTTCTCTTGGAGCTCACTAGCTCCAATGTCTTCTATTTTCCATTGTTCAAATCTTTGGTAGTTTCTTTTCTCCTTGTCTCCCTCAAATCCTTCCTACCTCATTTGGAGTCCTTTCCCACATCCATAGTTCTTCTAGATCCCTTCTCTGAGGAAGGGGATAGAGGGAAACATACTAGGGAGAGGGGTGGCTAGAATTTTCCCCTGGCAACCTAGTCCTCTGCCTGACTTAAACTCTCCAGGGCATTTTCCTAGAGTTGACATCGATTCAACGTTCAAAGGGGGAAGGTTCATCCCCTCACAAGCCACTGAAGCCTCCTAGGAGGTGTCCTTCAATACCAACTTAGAGGAGTGCTGGCCATCAAGGCTAACCTCCAAAGACTGTTTGTCCACACCAACTACTAGAGCCAGAATCTGAGCCAGGACTAGAGCTAACTCTAGGGGGTTAGGGCCAACCACTACCTCCTAGGATTCCTTAACCAGCTTGGTATGAACCAAATTGACCTCTTGAGGAACCTCCAAGTGAGCATCGAAGCACTCAGGCACTGGCTTACTAGATTTCTAAGTAGAGACTTCCTTTTATTTACTCTCTCGCGCTAGTTCTTGACTAGGCTTGAGGAAAGCATTGATGAGGTGTCTAGTGTTCCCGCACCTTTGTTAGAATAAAGCAGAGTTCTCATAAACAATCTAATGAGTCCATTCACCAAATTTAGAATCTAGCACTATGGAAGTGGGGAGAACCTTATGAGTCATAACATTCACATAGATCCTGACAAAAACATATATGATCTTGTTCTTGGTAATGCTATCCAGAGATAGGAAGCGACCAAAGGAGTTAGCAATGGCCGCAAAAACCTTATCATCTAAAAACTTGAGAAGCAAACTTGGGAGTCTAATCTAGGTTAGGGTAGACTCGGCAAGCACGTCCTCTACGTTGAGACCAAGATGCCTTTTGCAGAGGGACATGTTTTGTTTCCCAAAGAACCAAGGGCCACTAGTCAAAATGCTCAGGCAATCCTTAGAGTTATTGAAGGCAAAGCAGAAAATGCCTTTTGGGAGGGCATAGATGGTTACACTACCCTTGATAGCCCACTTACTAGTAGCCCATTTTCTTAGCATTTCAATGTTGGGTCTTCTTCTAAAGACCTTCCCAACCAAGACAATCTCCATTTTGGCCACTTTCCTATCCAGAGTGGGGTTTTTGATCTTGAGGCACAATCCAACAACTAAGTGTTCAATGTCCACACCATCTTCTTTTGACTGACAGGACTTGAAAAGAGATCCTTCCAGGCCTAGGTTCTTCCCAAGCCATTATCTTTATCTCCACGGAACTTGCTTTTCGAGCCAGAGGCCCCATGAGAAGGACTAAACTTGCTATTAACAATAAACAAAGGAATAGTAATAGGAGAAGTACCAACCTTAGATGTCACCTTGCCTGGGGATCCTGAGTAGCCTTGACCAAACCCTGCACTTGGTTTTTCCCTCCTGTCCATCTCCGCTCCCATTTCAAAAAAAATTAGGACATTTTGTTATATAAATGAAAAATAGACTTATTTCATATGGATTCTATTTTCTTGGATTTTTCTCTCAAACCCTCTCCTTGCAAGAAAAGAAAGGAATTTTTCTCCATGGATTAAAGGAAGGATTTGCTTGGTTGTTGGAAGAAAGATTGATTATGATTACTTTTTGGATGCTTGGAGTTTGTGTGCTGAAGGAATACTTCCCAAACTCTCTCTTCATCTTGGATTTGCTTGTTGATGGAAAGGTATAATTCTTCCATTGCTTATGTTTTAAATTCTTATGTTTTTTCCTTGTTGTGCCAATACATGTGGTTTTATCATGGCTTCATTTGATAGAAATAAGAGTTTAAAATGAAATTATAGTTTGTATTTATTTATTTTCTTGCATTCTTGAGCTAAAAACCTGCAAAACCAAACAAAGTTATGGAAAATTTTATGTAGAAATGGACACTTGAATTTTATTGATTGAATAAGTAGAGTGTTGTTCACATTTAGAACAATGGGTTGTTATTTGTTTTTGGATTAAACTTATATACTAGAAGTTAGAAATTTATCCAAGGTAGCAAGGCAACCTTTAATGGTGAATTTGGGAGTTTTATGGTTTTTATGCATTGAGAAAAATATAGATTTTGCATTTTAGGCCCAATTTGAATGAATTGAAATGTGGTATGAGTAGTCTCCATTATGAATTTTTTTATTGCATCTTTTTATATCATATCGTGATTTTTATCACCTTGTTTTTTGTGCCATGCCCAATTTGTAAATTGGTGAAATGGATGTGTAGGAAGAGGTATAGGGTAAGAGAGGAGTGGCTCCCACCACGCACCATGATACAAAGGCATCTTAGGAATAGTGAGTGGGGAGTTTAATTAATTTTAACCATAATCACATTGGGTAATAAAATTTAATAATAAGATTTCTACAACAAAATAGGGATGCAATCTATGATTTAGTTTTGATTGTAAAGAGCATGTTACAACTCACTGCATTGGTGAACGTTGGAGTAGACCCCATATGATTGGGTGACCAGTTACTTAAAGTCTACATGTAAAATGAGGATGCTATCATAGATTTGATTTTGATCATAATGGCATTCCTTGTCTTGACTGTTATGTCTCTCTTCCTTATTTACCATTGGATTTGTATTCAATGGGATGTGACCCTAGCATTGCATGTGCATTGAGATGTATGATTCATGATTTTGTGTGTGTGATTTGTATTTGATTTATGTCTTGTGTGGCATGCATTGAAGGTGTGATAATCTCCCTTATGCTTGAATGTTATGGTGTAATTCTATCATGTTTGTTGGCTTGTGTGAGTTATTTATACTTGTAAGTATTTTATTAGAAAGTGTGCCACATGTTACTTATATGTAATTGTTTGGTAGTTGTGCCATGTGTTACTTGCATGCATTGGATTGGAAGTTGTGCCACATATGTGTTGTGTGTATTGATTATCATATATGTCATATGTTGCCATGTATACCTTGGATTTGTGTGAGATGGTTGATAGCAGGTTTCCCATGATCATCTTCTCCGTAGCTCAGGGGTTGCCTAGAGTGGCATACATAGCTATTGTGCTCAACGATGGAGATATGGTTGAGAGGTGGGAAACATTTCCCCATTGGTCCTATTGATGATCTTTTTGGTGTTGGATGGCTTTCTTGACCTTTTTTTAGGTTGAGTATGCCGCGCTATGTGCCTATGGTAGCACCTTGGAGAGCATGATGGAATAATGGTGTTTTATGCACTTGCAGTTGTTTAATATGAAAAAGGAGGTTGTTTGAGGGTTTAGTTAATTTGTTGTTGTATGGGGGTTTTAGCTTGAATCCTCCTTTCCACTAAACATTCCAATGGCTTTTTAACTGAGTTGCCTCTCCACTTGAGAGGAGAGTCACCTATCAGGTTGGGTTACCACAAGGGAAGCTAGGAAGTTCAAAAGTTGTCACACAATATCTCTAATTAATTATTTTATTCTCTTGAAACCCTAATTTAAGCAAAACAGTAAGTAAATTTATAAATTATGACTGATGCTATTGAAATAAGACAAAGAGCAGAGAACCTTAACTCACTGTTTTTCATAGTTCAAAAAATAGAAATGTTAAAGACAATGTTGATGGCACCCAAGTCCAAGATGCATCTTTTCCTGTAGAATCCTGATCTCCTTCTGACGCTGATCTCCACTGTTCCTATAGTTTCTAGCAATTTAGATGCGGAGGGCACTATTGATGGTGCCCTAGTCTACTGAGGAATCTTCTATCAGATGTTGGAAGCTCTACAAACCCTAATTATCACTATCCAGTCTATTTCTATAGCTTCATATGCGGAGGACAATTTTGATAGCACCTGTGTCCCAAAATCTTGCACATTTTCTGCTACTTTTCGGATCCTAAATCTTCAATGTTCTCCAATCTTCCCTGCAACTCCACTTTCTCCAGATCTAATACCTATAATGTGCAATCACAAGGAGTGTGGGAGGGGGTTGTGGTGTCTAGAGGTTTGCCTTAGTCAAGTGCCAGAGAGACATTCAAGTCTTCTATACACCATTGTCAGATGAGAGTGCATATCCTACAAGATAGAGGCAAAAATCCAAATGATAATGATGATAAAACACAATAGATGTCACCTTGATGATGAAGCTCTCATGGAAGGAAGATGCTCTTCAATGCCATGAGGAGAAGACGTAATCCAAACTACAAAAACAAACACAATAACAATGCTATGCTCTGCAACATAATCAAAATCATAAATATGCCAATAGCTCACAATCATAAACATCTTCTAGTTTCTAAATGATAACCTACATATGCTTTTATATGCAACTACTAAGATTCCCACCAAGAATTTTGTAAATAAAACTTATGATGTTGGCCTAGGACCCAAATAACCGTCACAAACCCGACATTTGAATTTAGAGTAGACCAAAAATAGGGCTGGACTAGGGTGCTAGCGCCCAAGTCCACCCCTATCTTTATTCTGAGATCATCAAAATTGTCCTCCTTAGGTCCCATTTGTCACAAGGCCCAAGAGTTTCCTCATCGAGAGTTTGAATTATCATACAAGATGCTCTAAATGCAATCTAAAGACCCGGGAGCTAAACCTTAAAAGGAAAAAGCCCCCAAGGGTGCATTTTTCTGACATAACATTTAGCCCCCATTTTAATGTATGTATAAACACAAGGCCAATACATGCATTAAAGTAAGGTCAACAAACACAGCAAACATGCCAAGCACAAAGAAGACACGCCAACATATCAAAGACAATAGCAAGCATGCAAAACATGGAGAAGATAGTTATAGTCACACAAAACATAGAGAATATAGCATTGAAGACATGTAGAGCACAAAGAATATAGTGCTTTTTTTTTAATTTCCCCATATGAAATGCAAAATGCAAGTACAAGGAAAGTAAACAAACAAATCCCAAAAGAGTGTAGAGGAGCTCATTGCCACTAGTCTTGCACCTTTTGAGAACAGACACGCCAAACAAAATCCCAAGGTGTAGAGGAGCTCATTGCCACCAGTCTTGCACCTTGAGAACAAACATGCCAAACAAATCCCAAAGTGTAGAGGAGCTCATCGCCACCAATCTTGCACTTTGAGAACAAACACGCCATACACAAACACATGAAAGACACAGAGAAAACATGGTAGACAAGCGATGGAGTGAAACTATTGCTAGGTTCATCACCATCTCAGGCACACACTAATGATTAGGCTTCCCCATGAAAACTACTGAAAACATGCTTAAGGGTTGAGTTTGTCAAAGAACCACTCCCCACCTCGTGATGAGGACTTTTGAAAATGACAGGATGTGCACTCTCCACGAGAACTACACCGTCCCTGCCTCACAATGAGGGCTTAAGATAGAAATGGATGCGATATCCCCACCTCATGATGAGGGATGAAATGATTGTGATTGATTTTCAAATTGTTCAAATACGCTTTACTATTATCTAAAATAGATAGCTTACCTTATATATGCCCACACCTTAAGGTGGTTGATATCATGCATCGATATCAAGCACGTTAAGGTAGGAAGAAAACACACAAGGGAACACAAGCTCTCACAAAGACCATGCCCCCTAGAGGTTGCATGTACTTCACGATTGCCAAATGTTCCCACAAACACACAATTTCCTGCAAAAAAGGTGTTAGTGTCCAAATAATCATGATAAACAAAAATGCATATGATCAACTATATGAAAGAGCCATGCAAGGTGAAAGACAAAGTGTGTAGAGCAGCAGTATTGTTAAAGTGTTGTTAGCAAGATAAGATAACATCAACATCAACATCGACATAGAGAAATCACACAAAGTGATTCCACTAGCCCAACATCGAATAGTATATAACAACCTCATTGACATGTATGGACTAAGTCCATTTTTTTATTACTCGCTAAAGGAACACTAGGTCCGCATCAGTATAATATGTTTTTTTTCATCCACTAGCTAGGTGGAAACACTAGAGGAAGGTAAACAATAAATCAGAGAGGAGAACAAGTGCCTTAGGGATAGTCATGTAGGAGGGTGCCCCCAAGTCACCAACTGCAATGCTATGTCTGTAAGACACAACACGCAACGATGAAAATAGAGGAGAGGAAATATAGAAGAATGATGATACAAATAGAATAAGGTTACAAAAGAGGTGGTCTCCTACTATCCTTGACCTTATAAGAGAATTAAGGGTCATCCTAGGAGGCCTAACAACACATAACACATCATGGGGGAAACACAAGACAGAGGTAAAAGGGTTAGAAATACTTACCTGTCGGTAAAATTGCGCTAAATTTTGTAACCTATGAGCCTCTTAGAGAGATGCTCCATCAAGTTGTATGAGAAGCTTGAGTGGTTCTTATTGGGCTGTTGTTTATTAACAGAGAGTCCATGTAGTACTTTCTCATCATTTCCTTATTTATGTAAAATCTTTTGTTTCTTGTGAGGAGGAGAACCACTGTTATTTCCAACTGATGATAAACATCTTGCTTGTTTCCAATTTTTATTTCTCTTGTTCTGTTGGTTTTGTCTATTATAACGACAAGGACTATCTTGTACTGTTTCAACCTTTTCTATTGTCATAATCTCTTGCTTCAGGTTTTCCATTTGTCTTTTTGATATATGTTGATTGTCTCCTGATCCCTGAAGGGATAACAGAGGAGGAACTTCAGAGTAAATACCTTTTCCTCATGGATGAGGTGATACTTGAGTATTTTTCTTATCCACTTCAATTGTAGCAACTATCTCATCATAATCTAAATAGTCCTCTTCTATCTCTAGTGTATTTTGTTCCATCAAATTGTTATCGGTATGCTTAGGGAAAGGATTAGTGAAATCTGTAAATTTTGATTCAGCGGAGCAACCAACTTATTCCCATTATCATTCACAGCAAATACCTGTATAACATTTGAGTCGATGAGGTCTTTGATTTTATGTTTAAGATGCATACATTGTTCAGTATTATGTCCTTGTGTCTGATGATAGTGACAAAAGGCATTAGCATCAAAATAAGGTCCTTGCATTCTATTAGGATCCACTGGTTTAATCAAGGGAATCTTCAAGAGATTATTACTCAGAGCTTGATTCATCATAGAATTATAAGACTTAGATATCAGAGTGAACTTTCTTTGTTGATACTATGTCTTTTTCATATTAGTGATAGCGGATATTTGTGTAAAGTGATTTGAATTTGGTCCATTAACCTTGATGAAACTCTTATTATTTCTCTTAAATTTGCTTTGTGACAATCCACCCTTGGATTGACCAACTTGAGCCAATGAGTTTCAATTTTCATACTGACTAGAAGAAAGTTGGTAGTCACGAAGGGCAGTACATAGATGTTGAAAAGAAGTATACTTCATCAAGAGGATCTTATCACAGATGTTAGGCTGTAAATTTGTTATAAATATCTTTTGAACATCATCATCTTTCATCTTATATTGAATTTGTGCATAAAGTCCTTGATACCAGCTAATAAACTTAGTCAACTTCTCTTTTGGACCTTTCTTGTAATGAACCAAATCAATCATAGAGACTTGGGGTCTGATGTTTGCTTGAAAATGTTGTGGAAATTGAACAATTAACTGGGAAAAAGAATTTGTTGAATTTAGAGGTAAAGAGCAAAACCATTCTAAAGCAGTATCTTTGAGAGATTGCAGGAGAAACTTTGTTAACAAGTCCTCTTCAAAGTAGAAATCACTACACATAGCTATAAACACTGCAACATGAGTATTAGGATCACCTTTTCCACCATATTTTTCAAATCAAGGAGTTTCAAACTTCTGAGGAATAGGAGTTCTCAAGATTGCATAGGATAAGGGATTACGAATATGGTAAGTCAGTATATTAGGTTGTGAAGCATTTGACAAGCTTGTCACTTTTTGTTGTAAAGAGGTCATGCATTGCAAAAGTTGATTTAGGATGGCATCATTAGGAGATGCAGTTTGCGGTTAGGAATTGGAACCAAGGTGTGGAGGAGACTAAGCATGGGTTGTGACAAGAGGAGGTTGTGAATAATTGAGTGGTGGTTGGACATAGCGATAGGTGGAAGATGGTTGAGAATAAGCAGATTGAAGGGGTGGTTGAGAGTGATATGAAGACACCCTAGGGGTAAGGTTTTGATAATTGAATCTGACAGCTCTGTAATTTTGTGAATTGGTGCCATTAGATACTCCAATACCAATGGTAGCATTACTACAAGCATTTGCATTAGTTGTCAAAATATTCAATGTAAATGTAGATATTCCCACGATCAATATAGGTACTGATACTTGCATATGAGATGGTGACAAAGTGTTATTGATCACTTTTGGACATTCAGTCACTGGCATAATATTGGTTTGTACAATATGTGTTAAACCACATGTTAGATCAATACCATCTTGTCCTTCTTTTATCAATTCCCTTATGAATTACAGGAAGAGCTTCTTCATCTATCCTCTCATTTTCCATAAATACTTGAAAATCAGCTAACTCTTTATCAAGTTTATCTATTTGTTCATCAGATACATGTATTTCTACATCCATGGGTTCATCAACATCATGAAAATTTTTCTCTTCAATTGTAGTTGTGATAGGTATAGTATCTTGCAACATTTGTGTCTCTCCTTTTGTAAAGAAGGTATTCAATGGATTTTCAGAGGTAGGAATATTGATTTCATCAAAGGTGCTAGATCCCATGAGTCTTATTCTTCTTAAAGGGATATTTATATTAGGGTACCAAGTTATAATACTCATGCAACATCATGCACAAACTAATAGAATAAACCCTAGGAGCAAGATATGTTTAAGGGCAAAAATGCTTGATTTTTCAACTTTTCTCAATGCAAATGAATGAAAGAAGAGGTGTTGTAAATATTTTCAAGAGGGAAAGCACATTATATGCCTAAAAATAGTCCACTAATGCAAAAATACCTTTCACATCACGCTTTTGAAAGAACTCTAGAGAGTTGATAAATCAAAACTTAGTGAAAATAGACCAAAATATGTGATTTTTCACCAAATCTCAATGCAAAAGAGTAGGGAAACGGGTGTTGCAAGCAAAATGATGATGGAAAGAAACTTATAATAGTAATAACATCCATCTAATGACAAAAAATATGTTACAACATGCCTATAGTGCCACTCTAGATCAAACCCTAGTGCAAAAATATCAAAAATATGCAAATTTTCACCAAATTTCAATGCAAAGGCCCAAAAGAAAAGGTGTTGTAAGGAAAAATGAGAAGGGGAAGAAGATAATAACCCTAATAACTATTGATAACTGAGAAGGGGGGGTGAATCAGTTATCCTAATTATTTCCTTTTTGAACTTTCTTATTAATTAATGCAGCATTGAATCAAACACAAAAACATTACCATGAAATAAGAAACACATGACACAGTATTTTTGACGTGGAAACCCTGTTAAGGGAGAAAACCATGGGGTGATTAACCCAAAATTATTCTCTGTTAGAAGAATAGGAAATTACAAAATGGCACTTGCCAATTAGGGCTCACTGCCCGAGCACACTGCTCACAAGAGGCCCACTGCCTACAAGAAGACACACTGTCTACAAAGTGATAAGAATCACAGTCTTGAACTGATTGGAAGCATCTGCATATGCTGGAGTTCAGTTCCGGTTAGGCTCAGTACACTGATCTGCTGCACTTCATCTTTTCTCTGTTCTTTATTCTGCTATCCTTTCACATACCGGATCTGTCTTGGTACTTCTACTCTGTTCTGCTCTTCTTCGCATATATTCTTGACATCGTCACTCCCTTCACAACTAAATCCATCCTCTATATATATCCGCACAAGTAATTTCATCACCTTTCTAGTCGGCATCCGGAACAGTCTAGTTTCTTACAAACTCTGTTCTGTCGGCTGAATCCTTGCTCACCAAGCAATGCGGATCAAGCATATACTTGTAGATATCATTAATCATGTTGGCCAAACATGATTCATGCCTTCACAACCTTTATCATCAACAATAACACATCCAGAAAGTAGTCTGATACTCTGTCAGTCAGTTCATCCTCTGTTTTCACTGTCTCTCAGGAATCCGGTACTCAATTATTCATATCTTTTTCCTTGTCCATCACCAGAGGCTAAATCCTTGGAATATACCACTCAAGGTAGTCCTCTTGACTTTCCCAAATCCGCACTGCACCAAGACACTTCCTCTGAGAGATCCGGACCAATCTGTCGGACCTTGCCACATGCTCTGTTCTTGTTCACTGGACCACAACAATCTTTATTCTGACTTCCGGTAGAGACACACCATGACTTGCGGATATGTGGGATGACCTTTGTTGCCATCAATGACAACAACCATGAATCCATATAGTGTCTCTTGCCAACAATCTCCCCCTTTGGCATTGATGGCAACACTTAGTGAAAAATGACTAAGTGTTTACACTATGCTCCCCCTTTGCTGATGCTCTGTCTTTATATACAATTTCCGGAACTCCCCCTTAATTGGATTCCTCATTTTTCACTGCTCCTCACTCCCCCTTTGACATCAATGGCAAAGGGTAGGGTCCGCACATCAAAATTTTCAAAAATTTTATATACATAGCCGCATATTTACATACTCACATATACTGAAGAATGTCTGCAAAGGATGTCTGCAATTAGATCATTTCTGTAGCCCAACTTTGCTTCATTCTATCCAAAATTGAAATGTGACCACTCAACAAAAATGCAAAAGCTTCTGCCCGCTTGAGATCTGTCGGATCATTTGTTTGGGCGGTGGTCTGAGCATCACTGATGGCCTCATGCATAGTTTCCAACTTAGGGATTATAATCCTTCTAAGTTCTCCCATCTGGTTAGTGATGTTCTTCCTTTCCTTCTCAAGATTCTTTATTTCATTCAAGACTGCAATAGTCTGACATTCTTGATTTATTATGGAGGAAGAGAGAGGATCAAAACTTTGAGATAAGCTTTGTAGCTTGTCCTGTTCCTCTTTTATTTTCTTATCAATTGCTGCTATTGCCTTTGACCAGGATATACAAAATTTGTAAATGTCACCGCCATCCTTAAGAGCATTCTCTAAGCTCTTTATTCCAATACTCACAATCTTCCTATCTTTAGAGATTAATTGTAATACTTCTGAAAATCTTTTATCCAAAAATTCCTTCCAGACCTTTTCTTCAGCAGATTTTTCTAGAGATTCAAAATGTGTACTAACACTGCTGACTAAGGTTTTGAGATTACCGGAAGAGGAGGCTATGGGATCCTTTTGGAAGGATGGCATGATCTTTTCTAGCACTCCAGATGCTACCTCCATAAGCTCACAGTCTTCCATGTGAGATTTCAGCAGCTTCTCTTTGACTTTCTCATTTGCAAATGAGGCTATTTTCATTGTTTGCACCGGTGACAAAGAGTCAAAATCTAATGGTCCTTTCAGCAGGTCCGGTTCATCAATTTCTATAGTGGCTTTGCTCAAAAATTGTTGAACAGTTTGTGCAGTGTCTCTTGCCGGAGACAGATGTTTCTTTTCTTCTGCAGTCTTGGAACTGTCAACCTCTTTATCTTTCACCCCTGCTTCCTTCTCCTGTAATTTCTCTTCTTCTTTGGATCCAGAGACTGTAGGGGAAACCGGAGGAGAGATGTTTGTCTGTTCAGGGCCCACTTCTTCCGAAACAGATGATTCCAAATCCGCAGCTGTTTCTGCACCTAAGTCCTCTACAACAGGAAGATTGAACCTTTTGAAGGCCTTCCGGAGGATCTCTTCTGTCTCTTGGGCCACTTTGTCAGTCTCACCAAGGATGAGTTGATTCATCCTGGCTTTACTTCTGAACTCATCTTTGCAGTCTTTGAAGATTATGTTCATTGTCTTGGGATCAATTTGAGGATATAGCTGAATAGCTATCTGCTCCCGGATCTCAAGATCTTTTGCATGAGCATTATTCTTTCTTATTTCTAATTCCTTTTCTAGGCTTTTAGGAATAAGAGATATGATCTCAATGAAAGCCTTATTGTATATGTTCAGATATTTGACTGTGGCTTCCTGCAGAATCTTTTGGTCAGCCTCACTGTAGTCATCATAAAATTCAGTCATTGGTTGAAGGTTTCCATCCACCGTGACCGACTTGATTATACTCTCTAGAGACAGAGTGGGCTTTTCAACAGATACCTCTGCCATTTCATCCTTGTCTTGGCCTGTGGAGGGTTTACCGGATCCTTTCTTCTTTTGCTTCTTTATTTCTTTTACTCCCTCATCTAACTTTGTTTCCTCTTCATCCTTTTGGCTTTCATAAGCCCTTGTGGCTTTTGTCTTGGATCTTTTATCGGATGCCTGGACTTCTGGTTTTGAACTTTTGGTTGTGGGAGGTGCAGATCTTTTTGATGATCTGGTCCGGGTGGGAGTTTCAACCGGAACACTTTCTTTACTTTTCTCTTCTTCCTCAGCCTTCCTCCTCTTTTCCTGGCTGGCATCAAGTGCCTCTTTTGAGATTCCTAGGCCTTGAGCAATATGCTCAACTTCTTTTCTTACCTTCCTCTTTATCTCCGGTTCCCTGAGTTCTACATGTATCTTTACACTCAGTTCCTCAAAGGTTCCAAACCTTTCTGCCTTAGGATCTTTGGGCTGGCTTAGCATGTGTTGAACATGCAGCTCTACTATCTGTTCATCCACTTCATACCCCATGGGCATGATCCAAATAGTCCTTGGCTCCACTGCCTCCATTAGACACTGATCTGTTTCAACCATGAAGCATACTGTGTCTTTGTACTTTTCAACAAGGGATTGGGGTATTCTTTCTCTTGCATGCATCATGCTTTGGAAGTTCTTGAAGTATCCCCATAGAGTTGTATTTCTTGCTTTAGCATCCCCAAGTCCATGCAAATAGTCTCTGATTTGGATGGCAACCGGTCTGTCATTCTGCCATATCCATCCACTGGATCCGGGAAGCTCATTCATGTAGTAGAAGAAGAGACAAAGGATCAGATTGCCATACTTGAAGGAGTTTTTCTTGTCCTTCTTGATCTTCTGCAGATTTTCAAAGAGTTGGTTCACAAGAAGCTCACACAAGTCATAGTCTACATTCTCCTTTAACATTTGATAAGCTGTGTAGATTGCAGTTCCCGGTACTGAATTTTCCCTACTGGAATGATAGATTTTGTAACCAATTATCATAGCTGCAAATTTGACATCCGGTTCAGTGATGTCATCAACTGTCATAGCTCTCTTGTCAAACTTGGATCCGGTTGCATCACTAACTGTCTGATTTTTGACAGACTTGAGAACAGGTAAACCACCGGATGAGTGCAGACCGGTTACAGCCCTAATTGCATCTTTGGTGATCTTGAAGGGCTGGTTCAACCATAGGAAGTTGTCATGTACTCTACTTAGTACATACCGGACCCATTCATCTTCTTCAAAACAGGGGAAATGAATGCACTGTGCAAAGTGTTTGTCCCGGATGGCTTTGTACTGAGGTTTGATCTCAAAGGAGTCATCTATCAATTGTTTGTGATAGATATCCATCAGCTTTGATTCTCCAAAGTCTTCAAGATTCGCATGGATGTAAACCCTAATATCTTCCGTATGCAATACACCATGAGGAACACTAGAGAAGGCTCCTAGTGGATCTACCTCCAATGATTTGTAAGGATGTTTCTTGAATGTGGGGCGAGGTCTATCAGAGATCTTAACTATATTTGGAGTAGCCATTCTTCAAAGATTTGCAGTGAGATAATGAAAAACGAAGAATACCTTATGCGCCTTCGGTTTGCACGGAGTGGTGGGATTGATTTCTTTATGCAATGACTTTGGCAGGAGATCTTTGGTGTGCTTGATGAATTTTGTTGCAGAGCTCCACTTTTCACTTCTTCTTGAGTGCAGAATGAGCAAATGATTTTTGAGAAATCCCTTATATTGCTCCGCAAACCCTAATATCTGTTTGCAATAAATGCTTCACCTATATTATTCCGGTTTGCCTTGTCCGGATAGCTTGGAGTATCCCGGATCAGTCCTGATCTGTGAACATCATCCGGATCTTTCAATCATGAATAAATCAAGGTGACACATTACAAGAACATCCCAAACACTCTGTCCAATCTGTAGAATAAGATAGTGCACTTCTGGATCTCTCCGAACCTTTTTGTAATCCTCTGTCATACCGAAGCATTTCCCGGAACAGGTCTTACTTGATCGATCACAGCTTCTTCATAACTCCATGTGGACCTCTGAAATCTTATTTGGATCATCTCAAGACTTATATCTTTAAACTTTTTTTACTCCGCATCTTGTGCCACATCAGGTACCACTTGATTGGCTGGAACAGGATTTTCTTTGAGTCTCCCCCTAAGCCAGAGCTAACTTTTTAATTTCTGGAAGAAATATCAGCACCAGAGTCTGGTACGGATCCAACCTCTACATTCTCTGAACTTTTCTTCACCCAAATCTTGCTCATCTGATTCCTAACTTCATCCGCATTCATCTTTTGTTTACCCTTGTCTTGATTCTGATTATACACCGGACCTCTTTTGTCTTGATTCTTGCTTCTGCAGACTTTAGCATTATGACCGGACCTATTACAGATTTGGCAAATAACGTTTCTTTGCATAATTGACTGATATCCTCTTGATCTGCATTGATTAGCCATATGACCTACTCTATTGCATGTAAAGCATCTACCTTTGAATGATTTGTTTACTTGCATATTTCTGCATTCATGGGATTTGTGTCCATACCTTTTGCAGTTGAAGCACTGTCCGGAGAAGGATGAATTAATCTGATTCATTCTCTTTCTGCACTGATTAGCTTTGTGACCAAAGTGGTTGCAGCTGTGGCAGTATCCATTGAAAGATGAATATCTTTGAGCATTGGGTTGTCTTACTAGAGGTCTTCTAGGCCTGTTTCTTGGATTTTCTGATGCAAAATTCTTTTGACCGGATCCGGAGCTTTCTCCTTTCTCATATCCCAAACCATACTTGTCATCTGTCCCTTTTTGACTTCCAAGAAGAACTTCAAGTTGAGCAGAACTTATCTTGAATTTCTCTTTATATTCATTTGCTGTTTGAAGGTCTCTTTTGAGAGAGGCAATTTGATCCTCAAGTTTTTCTTCATTATCTTTGGCATCTTCAAGATCAGATTCAAGATGTCTGATAATCCTATCCATCTGGTGGCATTCTTCTGATTTTTCTTTAAGAGATTGTTTTAGATTGTCTTCAGCCTTTCTTTTTTCTTCAATCTCTTGAGTAAACTTTATAGTTCCTGATTCCATTTCATGTCTTAACATAATGACTTCTTTTGATAACTTTTCACATAACTTGGTTTGCTCAGTCAATTCCTCATTTGTATTGCTTTCTTCACTTTGTCTTGCCAACTGTTGGAGCAGCTCCTTTCTCTTTTTCATAGAGAGACTTAATTTGTCTTTTAATTCTCTCATGAATTCATCAGCCTGTTTGAGTCTTTCCTTTAATTCATTGACTTCAGAATTTGACTGTTCAAGATCCTCAAGGGCAGTCTTGAGTTGCTCCCTTAAACCATATGCATCCATTTGAACTCCCAGATCTTCCTCAAGCTGTTAGGCTCTATTAGGAGGAACTTGGCTCTGATACCAATTGTTGATAACTGAGAAGGGGGGGGTGAATCAGTTATCCTAATTATTTCCTTTTTGAACTTTCTTATTAATTAATGCAGCATTGAATCAAACACAAAAACATTACCATGAAATAAGAAACACATGACACAGTATTTTTGACGTGGAAACCCTGTTAAGGGAGAAAACCACGGGGTGATTAACCCAAAATTATTCTCTGTTAGAAGAATAGGAAATTACAAAATGGCACTTGCCAATTAGGGCTCACTGCCCGAGCACACTGCTCACAAGAGGCCCACTGCCTACAAGAAGACACACTGTCTACAAAGTGATAAGAATCACAGTCTTGAACTGATTGGAAGCATCTGCATATGCTGGAGTTTAGTTCCAGTTAGGCTCAGTACACTGATCTGCTGCACTTCATCTTTTCTCTATTCTTTATTCTGCTATCCTTTCACATACCGGATCTGTCTTGGTACTTCTACTCTGTTCTGCTCTTCTTCACATATATTCTTGACATCGTCACTCCCTTCACAACTAAATCCATCCTCTATATATATCCGTACAAGTAATTTCATCACCTTTCTAGTCGACATCCGGAACAGTCTAGTTTCTTACAAACTCTGTTCTGTCGGCTGAATCCTTGCTCACCAAGCAATGCGGATCAAGCATATACTTGTAGATATCATTAATCATGTTGGCCAAACATGATTCATGCCTTCACAACCTTTATCATCAACAGTAACACATCCAGAAAGTAGTCTGATACTCTGTCAGTCAGTTCATCCTCTATTTTCACTGTCTCTCAGGAATCCGGTACTCAATTATTCATATCTTTTTCCTTGTCCATCACCGGAGGCTAAATCCTTGGAATATACCACTCAAGGTAGTCCTCTTGACTTTCCCAAATCTGCACTGCACCAAGACACTTCCTCTGAGAGATCCAGACCAATCTGTCGGACCTTGCCACATGCTCTGTTCTTGTTCACCGGACCACAACAATCTTTATTCTGACTTCCGGTAGAGACACACCATGACTTGCGGATATGTGGGATGACCTTTGTTGCCATCAATGACAACAACCATGAATCCATATAGTGTCTCTTGCCAACAATAACAGCCAATTAATGTAGTAAAATCCCTTACAACATGCTTGGAGTGCAAATCTAACAAGACGATAAAGCCAAATCTAGTGAAAAATGCAAGTTTTCAAGCCCTAGATATGAAATTTCGCAAGGAGGCCACTATGATGCAAAACTACAATTAGAAATCAGACCTAATAATGGTTTTAACAAGGTAGTAAAATAGGAAACAAGATTTTGACTACAACCCTAGCTCATGCAAAATTAGGTTTTCATGAAAAATGCACAATTTTCAAGCAATTTTTAACAAATCAAGCATGCGAATGAAACGTAAATGAATTGTAAATGATGAATTTCTGCAAATTAATGAAAATTATAGAAATTAAAATCCAATTACTTCTAATTTTACAAAAAATGCAAGCCTAATATGCCAATTTTTCAATTTTTTTATAATTTTTGAACTGCAATGGAATGAATGAATGCAAAGCTATCAAACAACACAACAAGGTGCCAAAAAGTCCAAAAACATGGGTTCACCAAAATTAATATGAAAAGGGAGGTTGTTTGAGGGTTTGGATAAATTGTTGTTGTATGGGGGTTTTAGCTTGAATCCTCCTTTCCACTAAACATTGCAAGGGCTTTTTAACCGAGTTGCCTCTCCACTTGAGAGGAGAGTCACCTATCATGTTGGGTTACCACAAGGGAAGATGGGAAGTTTAGAATTTGTCACACAATGTCTCTAATTAATGCTTTTATGCTCTTGAAACCCTAATTTAAGCAAAATAATAAGTAAATCTGTAAATTATGATTGATGCTATTGAAATAAGACAACAGGCAGAGAACCTTAACTCACTATTTTTCACAGTCTAGAAAATGGAAATGCCGGGGACAATGGTGATGACACCCAAGTCTAAGATGCAGCTTTTCCTATAGAATCTTGATCTCCTTCCAACACTGATCACCATTGTTCCTTTACTTTTCAGTAATTTAGATGCGGAGGACACTGTTGATGGCACCCTAGTCCACTAAGGAATCTTCTGCCAGATGTTGGAAGCTCTGCAAACCCTGATTATCATTGTCCAATATGTTTCTATATCTTCGGATGCAGAGGACAATGTTGATAGCACCCATGTCCTGAAATCTGGCACAGTGTCTTCTTGTTTTCAGATCTTGAATCTGCAATGTCCTCTAATCTTCCCTACAACTCCACTTTCTCCAGATCCAATACCTATAACCTACAATCACAAGGAGTGTGGGAGGGGGTTGTGGTGTTTAGAGGCTTGCCTCGGTCAATCCCCAGAGAGACATTCAAGTCTTCTGAACACCATTGTCAAATGAGAGTGTGTATCCCATGGGATAGAGGCAAAAATCCAAATGATAATGATGATAGAACACAATAGATGTCACCTTGATGATGAAGCTCTCATGGATGGAAGATGCTCTTCAATGCCATGAGGAGAAGATGTAATCCAACCTACAAAAACAAACACAATAAAAATGTTATGCTCTGCAATACAATTAAGATCACAAGTATGCCAATAGTTCACAATCATAAACATCTTCTATTTTCTAAATGATAACCTACATATGCTTATATATGCAACTACTAAGATTCCTGCCAAGAATTTTGTAATAAAAATTTATGATGTTGGCCAAGGACCCAAATAATGGTCACAAACCCAACATTTGAATTTAGGGTAGACCCAAAATAGGGCTGGACTAGGGTGCTAGTGCCCAAGTCCACCCCCATGTCTTTGTTCTGGGATTATCAAAATAGTTCCCCTTAGTTCCCATTGGTCACAAGGCCCAAGAGTTTTCTCATCGGGAGTCTAAATTATCATGCAAGATGCTCTAAATGCAATCTAAAGACCCGAGAACTAAACCTTAAAAGGAAAAAGCCCCCAAGGGTGCATTTTTCTGACATAACAACAATATTTCATTATTTTATATTATAAATATTTGTAAAGTACGTACATGAGACCTTTGTAATAAGACTTTAATGCTTTTATGAGGTATTTTATGATGTTGGTTATGATGCGTCCATGTTTAGGATGAAACCATTTGAATGTATTATTGATTTATTACCATCTTGTATTTTTCCATGCCTCGACTTGTGAGGAATTTGGCATAATTTGTATGTTTTACTTATTGCAATCTAGCTATGTTAGCATGTTTAGATTCATTTATATGATTTCATAATTGACATTTATGGATGTGTTAGTATTGGATCGTACTCTTCCCACATGGGTGGTGAGGATCCTACCATTACTTTTGGCATGTGTCGACGTTGGTATAAAACATGTATAGCATTTTGTAACACTTTGGTCTTACTTATCATGTGGACATTGTTGGCCTAAGGCCTTAATTTTCATGTTTGGTAGTTGGAATAAGTGCCTTGGTGTTTTCTAGAGCATCAAAATCATGTTTTGAGCCTTTGGTGGGACTTAGAGGAAGTTCTAGGTTTTTATATATTTTTAATTTTTGTCTTCTTTTTGATGCTGCCAAGACTACAATGCCTAGTGCTAGAGTATAGGGACTACAATGCCCAATGCTAGTGTCCAGGGACCATAGCACCAAGTGCTAGTGTCTTGGACAGAGGGATCTAGCTCAGGTTTCTAGGCTTCTCTCCAGTGCCAGTTCTAGTACTTTTTTCCTATGGGGAAACTTGTTTATGAAAGTAATTCTTTTGTCCCCTAAGTCTATCCATGTATTCATTTTATTGATGTGATTTTTATTCTTGGAATTATTCCCTCTTTTTCTTTGGGAAGTGTGCCTTTGCACTAAATCGACTAGTGACCATTCCAATTGGTGAAGGCTTGTACCTCCTAGTCGAACCATCCTGTGGGTGAGTGTTACCCTCAAGTTGGGATGTCTTGTGTATTCATGGAATGGATTGAGGTAGTTTTCACCCTCATCCTACTCCATGTGTTTCCAAGGGAGTGAGGTCATGGATGTGTATCCAATCTTCTTCATGGAGTGAGCTCCACCTCTCGCTTGGTCATCATGGTGAATTGTCATATGATGAGTGAAGTCTTCTACTTGTGCCATCTTTCTTAGTGCAATGGTGATGTATTCTTAGGTCTTGTTGTACTTTTTATGACACCTTGTGTGTGTGTGATTGCAATGCAACATGTTAATGTCACACTTGCAAACATAAAAAAATGTTTGTCTAGTATTTGTTCAGCTAATGTCTAGGGTGAAAACTTGGGGTATTACATCATAGCCATCAAGAAAGGAATTATCGAAGTGGTGGTGGACTTCAACAATAGGTTCATCATGACCATGAGAAGGGTACCTATGAATCTTAGGCCCAATGATTCAATGTGTTTGGTATTATATTGTGGTGCCTTTGATTCTAAAATTGGTTATTGTTTGAGAGATAAGAATCCTCAAAACCTAAGGAAGGCATATGCTACAACCATAAATATTGAGAGTAACATGAGAGCATTAGTTAAATAGGTTAAGAGATCAAATGTGAAGATATCCTAGCTAGATAGGGTAGCAATGAATAAGCCTCTCACAACTGAAGACAAATTGGATAAACTCATGGGAGTTATGAAGGATTTATCCTATAAGGTAACAAGAAACAAAAAAGGATTGCCACCTCAAGGTGCAACAACACACTTTTAATGAAGGCCAATGTTTCATAATAGTCCTTAAAACACTGATTGATGTAAGATGCCACTGTTGGCAAGAGACACTGTGTGGCTTCATTGGTGTTGTCATTGATGGCAACAAAGACCACTCCACACATCCGTAGGACATGGTGTATCTTTACCGAAAGTTAGATTGAAGAATACTTTGGTCCGGTGAGCAAGAACAGAGCATGCAGCAAGGTCTGACAATCAGGTCCAGATTTCTTAGAGGAAGTATCTTTGTAAAGTATGGACTTGGGGAAGTCAAGAGGAATACCTTGACTAATAGATTCCAGGGATTGAGCCTCCGGTGATGAAAGAATGAAGAGATATGAGCATCTAAGTATTGGGGTTCGGTTTGGCAGAGTAGATAGAGGAAGAACTGACTGACAGAGCATCAGAATTATTCTGGATGAGATATTGATGGTGATCAAGGTTCTTAAGGTATCATCCATGATTGACTGACATGTTAGATGACTTCTATAAGTATCTCCTTGATTCGCATCACTTGGTAAGCAAGGATTCTGCCAACAAACTAGAGTTTGGAAAAATATTGACTATTCTGTATGCCGACTAGAAAGAGGATGAAATCTATTATGCGGATATATATACCAGATGGATTTCGATGAGAAAAGAAGTGTGGTGTATTGTGTGGTATGAAGAAAAGTAGAAGAGTAGTGTGAAGGTTGTAAGACAGGTCTGGAATGTAACAGGACAGCAGCACCTAAGGAGAGTAAGAATGAAGAGCAGTAGATCAGTATATTGGGCTTAACCGGAACTAAACCTCAGCATATGTGGATGCTTCTCATCAGTTCAAGTATCTAGTTTCCTTGTATAAACTATTGTAGGCAGTGAGCCTCTTGTGAGCAGTGTGCCCTAATTGGCAAGTGCCATTTTGTACTATCTTATTCTTCTAACAGAGAATACAATCTTGGGTTAATCACCCTGTGGTTTTTCCCCTAACAGAGTTTTCCACATCAAAATCATTGTGTCATGTGTATTGATGTTATTTCTATTTCATGGTTATGTTTGCTTATTTGATTTGATGCTGCACTAATTGATAAGGAAATTTAGAAAGCTGAAATAATTAAGATAATTGATTCACCCCCCCTCTGAGTTATCAACTATTGGTATCAGAGCCAAGTTCCTCCAAATAGAACCTAACAGCTTGAGGAAGATCTAGGAACTCAAATGGATGTGTATGTTATGAGGCAACAACTTTAGTCTGCCCAAGATGATCTTGAGCAATCAAAGTCTGAAGTCAATGAATTGAAGGAAAGACTCAAACAGGCTGATGATTTCATAAATGAACTAAAAGGGAAACTAAGTATCTCTATGAAAAAGAGAAAAGATCTACTTCAGTAATTGGCAAGTCAAAGTGAAGACAATGGTACAAATGAAGATCTAAAGGAGAAAACCAAGTTATGTGAAAAGTTATCAAAAGAGGTCATTATGGTAAGACATGAAATGGAATAAGGAGTTATGAAATTCACCCAAGAAATTGAAGAGAAAAGAAAAACTAAAGATGATCTAAGATAATCTCTCAAGGAGAAGTCAGAAGATTGCCACAAAATGGATAGAATAATCAGGCATCTAGAATCTGATCTTGAAGAAGCTAGAGATAATGAAGAACAACTTGAGATTAGATTGACACTATTAAAAGGGATCTTCAAACAACAAATGAATACAAAGAGAAATTCAAGATAAGCTCTGCTCAACTTGAAGTTCTTCTTCAAAGCCAAAAGAGGGTGGATGACAAGAAAGGCTTGGGGGATGAAAAAGGTGAAAGCTCTGAATCCGGTCAAAAGAACTCAAGATCAGAACATCCAAGAAACAGGCCTAGAAGACCTCCAGTAAGACAACCAAATGCTCAAAGATATCCATATTTCAATGGATACTGCCACAACTGCAACAACTTTGGTCACAAAGAAAATCAATGCAGAAAAAGAATGAATCAAACTAATACATTCTTCTCCAGACAATGCTTCAATTGCAAAAGGTATGGTCACAAATCCCATGAGTGTAGAAACATACAAATAAACAATTACTTCAATGGTAGATGCTTTGCATGCAATAGAATGGGACATAGGGCTAATCAGTGTAGATCAAGAGGATATCAATCAAATATGCAAAGAAATGTTGTTTGCTACAATTGCAATAGATCCGGTCATGTTGCCAAATTCTGTAGAAGTAAGAATCAAGACAAAAGGGGTCTAGAACAGCATAATCATAACCAAGACAAAGGAAAAGGAAAAGTGAATGCAGATGAAATTCAAAAGGAGATGAATAAGATTTGGGTGAAGAGAAGCACAGAGAATGTTGGGGATGGATCTGGACCAAAATATGGTGCTGATAATCCTTCCAAAAATTGAATAGATGAGCTCTAGCTCAAGGGGAGACACTAAGAAAAACCAATTCCCCCTGCCAGTCAATTGGTGCCTAAAATTGGCACATGAGAAGTTGTAGATAAAAAGGTTCTTAAGAGAAACATCCAAAGTAGGTTTGGTAAAGGTATGAAAGATCCGCAAGAAGATTTGAAGAGTCTAATCCACCAAGATTGATCTGGTTCAACAGTCATCCGGTAAAAAAAGGATTCTCACAATTAGATCTAGCTTGATTCAAAAATTATGGAATATTGATCTACGGATAGATCAAATGATTAGGGAAAGGAAGATAGATTGTCACTATTCACCAAGAATAACTCTAAGTGTATCTTAGTGATCCGGAAAAAGATCTGTCTCAGAATAAGAAGAACAAGGCAACCAGAATGACTTAAGTTGCACATTTATTATAGTGTGAAATTAGGGCTTTCCCAAAAATAAAAGGGTTCATTTGTTCATCATTTGCACATTTGCATTCAAGAAGAAAAGAAAAGGAGCTCCGCAACAAATTGTTTCAAATTCTCAAGATCAACCATTGAAGTCAACTCATCTAGCAAATTAATCTAGCTCATTCAACAAACCCTAGAAACGCAAAAGGTATTTTCTATTGTTGAATATCTCTCTATAAATCTTTGAAGATGAGCACTCCAAATGTTGTAAAGATTTCTGATAGGCTTCACCCTAAATTCAAGAAACATCCCTACAAATCTTTAGAAGTGGATCCCTTAGGTGCATTTTCCAACACTCTGCATGGGGTTTTACATGTTGAAGACATTAAGGCATATATTCATGCAAACATTGAGGAATTCAGAGACTCCAAACTAATGGATATTTACCATAAGGAACTGATAGATGACTCATTTGATCTCAAACCCCAATACATGGTCATCAGGGATAAACATTTCAGTCAGTGCATTCATTTCCCCTGCTTTACTGAAGATGAATGGGTCTAGTATGTGTTAAGTAGAATACATGACAACTTCATGTGGTTGAATAGGCCGTTTAAGATCACTAAGGATGCCATTAGGGCAGTTACCAGATTGCACTCATCCGGTGGGACATCTGCTCTCAAATCTATCAAGAATCAGACAGTGAGTGAGGCTACCAGATCAAGGTTTGACAAGAGAGCGATGACAATAGAAGATATTACTAATCCGGATATCAAGTTTGCCTCCATGGCCATTGGTTATAAGATATATCACTCTAGCAGGGAAAAGTTAGTACCCAGAACTGTAATTTACACTGCTTATGAAATGTTAAGAAAGGATGCTGATTATGACCTTTGTGAGCTCCTTCTAAACCAACTTTTGGAGAACCTATAGAAGATAAAGAAGGATAAGAAGAATTCCTTCAAATATGATGGCCTGATACTCTATCTATTCTTCTACTACATGAATGAGCTACCCGGATCCAATGGGTGGATATGGCAAAATGACCGACCAGTAGCAATTCAAATCAGAGACTATCTACATGGAATTGGTGATGCCAATGCTTAGAATACAGCACTCTGGGGGTACTTTAAGAACTTTTAGAACATGATGCAAACCAGAGAGAGAATTTCCCAATCCCTAGTTGAAAAGTATAAGGATACAATATGCTTTATGGTAGAAACTTATCAATGCCTAATGGAGGCAGTGGAGCCAAGGGTAGTCTGGATCATGCCAATGGGGTATGAAGTAGATGAGAAAATAGTTGAGCTACATGTTCAACACATGCTCAGTCAACCCAAGGATCCTAAGGCAGAAAGGTTTGGAACCTTTGAAGAGATGAGTGTGAAGATTCATGTGGAGTTAAGGCAACCAGAGATGAAGAGAAAAGTGAGAAAATAAATAGAGAATGTTGCCAAAAGGTATGGCATCTCAAAAGAGGCACTTGATGCAAATAGGGACAAGATGGAAAGGGCAGAAAAACAAAAGGAAAAGGCAGAAAAAGAAAGTGCTCTGGTAGAAGCCTCCTCCCAGACCAGATCCTCCAAGAGCTCTGCATCCACCACTACTAAAAGCTCAAAGGCATCAAAACTAGAAGCAAAATCATCCGGTAAAGGTGAAAAGAGAACAAAGACAAAGGCAACAAGGTCTTACATCAGTCAGAAAGATGATGAAGAGATAGATTCTGATGAAGAGATCAAGAAGATGAAGAAGAAGAAGAAGAAAGTATCCAGTGAAACCAAGGAGGCAGAGGCAGAAGAGTTTGTTGAAAGGCCCACTCTATCATTAGATGATGTAGTTAAAGCAGTTACTATGCATGGAGACCTACAACCAATAACATAATTCTATGATGCATATAATGATGCAGATAGAAAGATCTTGGAAGAAGCCATAGTTAAGTACTTGAACATATACAATAAAGCATTTATTGAAATAATTTCTCTAATTCCTAAAAGTTTAGAGAAGGAACTTGAAATGAGAAAAGAAAATACCAAGGCTAAGGACTTAGAGATTAGAGAACAGATAGCTATTCAACTCTATCCATCAATTACTCCGAAACAAATGGATATGATTTTCAAAGATTGCAAGGATGAGTTCTAGAGTAAGGCTAGAATGAATCAGGTCATTCTTGGAGAAACTGATAAAGTGGCAAAAGAAATAGAAGAAATCCTTTGGAAAGCCTATAAAAGATTCAATATTCCTATTGTAGAGGATTAAAGTGATGATCCCTCGGGAATGGATAACAAAGAAGAATCTACCGAGACTGTAGCAGAAGAGGCAAAGGAGACTGGTGAAGAAAAAGCTAAGGACTTAGATTCCTTTGTTCCGGAAGAGGAAGTCCAAGGAGAAGTAAATCTGGATTCTCCAGCAGTCTCTGGATCCAAAGGAGAGGAGAAAAAAGAAGTGAAGGGAAGAGAAGAAGGTCAAGCTGAGAAGAACACAAGTGATAGTGCAGAAGGAAAGAAAATTGTCTCTGGCAAGAGACACTGCAGAAACTGTCAAGGATTTCTTAACTAAAGAAATGATGGAGATTGATGAACTAGAGTTACTTCAAGGATCATTTGACTTTGATTCTCTCTCCCCGGTTCAAACAATGAAGATAGCATCCTTTGCCCAAGCAAAGGCTAAAGAGAAACTTCTAAAGTCTCACATGGAAGACTGTGAGCTACTAGAAATTGCATCCGGTGTGCTTGAAAAGATCATGCCATCCTTTTAGAAGGATTCCTTAGCTTCCTCATCCAGTAATCTCAAGTCTCTTGTTAGTTCTGTCAGCACTCATTTTGAATCTTTAGAGAAATCAGCTGAGGTGAAGGTCCAGAAAGAGTTTTTGGATAAGAGATTCTCTGAGTTACAAGGCTTTATAACCAATGATAGGAGAAATATGGATATTGGGATAAAGAGCTTAGAAAATGTTCTTAAGGATGGAGGAAAAGTATATAAATTTTTTATATCCTGGACTAAAGTAACAAAGGATATTGAGAAGAAAGTGAAAGAACAAGAGGATAAACTGTCAAGCCTCTCTCAGAATTTTGATCCTCTCACTGTATCCATAATAAACCAGGAATGTCAGACTATTGTAGTCATGAATGAGATTAAGAAGCTTGAGAAGGAGAGGAAGAACATATTAAGCAAGATGGGTGAACTTAGAGGGATGATTATCCCTAAATTAGAGGCCATGCATGAGGCCCTAACTGATGCCTAGACCATAGCCCGAACCAGTGATTCGATAGATCTTAAGAGGGTAGAAGCTTTTGCATTCCTATTGAGTGGTCACATCTTAATTTTGGATAGGATGAACTAGAGTTGGGCAATAGAATTTGCCCAGTTGAAGACATCTTTTGCAGATATACTTTAATATATGTAAGTGTATCATGTATTTATACTTATGCGGCTAAGTATAGTTGATTTTTTTTAGGATTGTTGGTATGCGGATTCTACCCTTTTCCATTGATGTCAAAGGGGGAGTGAGGAGTAGTGAAAAATGTGGAATCCAGCTGAGGGGGAGCTCTAGAAAAATGTACATTAGAACAGAGCATCAGCCAAGGGGGAGTGTAGTGTGACACTTAGTTATTTTTCGCTAAGTGTTGCCATCAATGCCAAAGGGGGAGATTGTTGGAAAGAGACACTATGTGGCTTCATTGGTGTTGTCATTGATGGCAACAAAGACCACTCCACACATCCGCAGGACATGGTGTATCTTTACCGGAAGTCAAATTGAAGAATACTTTGGTCCGGTGAGCAAGAACAGAGCATGCAACAAGGTCTGACAGTCAGGTCCGGATCTCTTAGAGGAAGTTTCTTTGTAAAGTGCAAACTTGGGGAAGTCAAGAGGAATACCTTGACCAATAGATTCTAGGGATTGAGCCTCTGGTGATGAAAGAGTGAAGAGATATGAGCATCTAAGTATTGGGGTCCAGTTTGGCAGAGTAGACAAAGGAAGAACTGACTGACAGAGCATCAGAATTATTCTGGATGAGATATTGATGGTGATCAAGGTTCTTAAGGTATCATCCATGATTGGCTAACATGTTAGATGACTTCTATAAGTATCTCCTTGATTCACATCACTTGGTAAGCAAGGATTCTGCCGATAGACTAGAGTTTGGGAAAATATTGACTATTCCGGATGCCGACTAGAAAGAGGATGAAATCCTTTCTACGGATATATATACCAGATGGATTTCGATGAGAAAAGAAGTGTGGTGTATTGTGTGGTTTGAAGAAAAGTAGAAGAGCAGTGTGAAGGCAGTAAGATAGGTCCAGAATGTAACAGGACAGCAGCACCTAAGGAGAGTAAGAATGAAGTGTAGCAGATCAGTATATTGGGCTTAACCAGAACTGAACCTCAGCATATGTGGATGCTTCTCATCAGTTCAAGTATCTAGTTTCCTTGTATAAACTATTGTAGGCAGTGAGCCTCTTGTGAGCAGTGTGCTTAGGCAGTGAGCCCTCATTGGAAAGTGCCATTTTGTACTATCTTATTCTTCTAACAAAGAATACAATCTTGGGTTAATCACCCCATGGTTTTTCCCCTAACAGGGTTTTCCACATCAAAATCATTGTGTCATGTGTATTGATGTTATTTCCATTTCATGGTTATGTTTTCTTATTTGATTTGATGCTGCACTAATTGATAAGGAAATTCAGAAAGCTGAAATAATTAAGATAACTGATTCACCCCCCCTCTCAGTTATCAATAGCCACAACATAATGATAGGCAGGCATGCCCAAGAAAGTAAATTTCAAACAACCTAAGAGGGACACACTAGATCCATTGAGAAGGGATCAAGTTAACTTTCAAGAGGTTTCCCCTTGGTGTAAGGCTGTTATCTTCCACATGACTCAGCCAATTGTGTAGTTTCCCTTTCAATGAGAAGAGAAGAAGAATTTCCTAATGAGGAAGGTGTTGTTGAGTATTATGAAGATGAGATAAATCAATTTGATACTAATGATTATGAGTAGTTGGATAGAGAGGCTAATTATGACAATTATGATGAAGATGATCATGTTTATCAATATGATTATAGTGTAGGCCCTAAAAAGTGTGAGCTACCTTCTCATGATTTTGAGCATTTAAGGTATATCACGCAGAAGAAATACAAGGATTCTAAGCCCTCTAATGAAGACATAAAGGCCCTGACTAATGCAACCATATGGATACCAATTGAGGAATAGGCATGTGCCTGTACAGGGTGGTTCTACTTCAAATTTATCTGGGAATAAAATTGAGATTGAGAAATAAAATAAGAAAGTGGATATTGAAAGGAAAGACAGTGGTGTCCAAAAGATGTGTTAGAGAAGAAGAAGGCTCTAGTGCAATAGTCAATAGCAAAAAACAAGTATGTCCAAAAGGTTCCAACATATGTGGTGCAACCAATTGTTGTATCCATCCCAAAGGTGAAAAATCCAAAGAATGATGCCAAAGAAGATCAACCCCAAATGCCAAAGGAACAAGAAAAGGGAAAGGAAAAACAAATGATTTGAAAGGTATGGATATCTCTGCCAACTAGTTGATATCTTTCATTCCAAATGCAAATGATGTTATCATATCATGTGATTCCCCTCTACCAACTTATCACCCTATAGATATGGTGTAATTCCTTAGCCAAGTCAAAATTTTAATACCAATAGGGGAAGCCCTTAGAATTCCTGAGCATAGGGATAGAGTTCTATCATTTTTCACTAATGTTAATGCACCATAATAGTTTGTTGTTCTTTCTAGTAACAATGATGAAAATAAAAATGAAGAAAAGATCATAGAAGTGTATTTAGGGTCATCTATTGTTAATAAGTGGATGGATGTTGATCCTTTTTAAATACAACACTGATTATCAATGGGTGGCTGTTACATAATTATATGCTTGACTCGGATGCCTTCAGTAATGTCATGCCATAAGAGGTCATGAATGACTTAGGTATGAAAGTGTCTAAGTATTATGGAAAATGCTTTTCCATGGATTCTAGAGAGTTGAATGTCATTAGACTGGTAAAATATGTTGAAGTCCAACTTGTTGCCTACCTTGATAAGTTATTTTTAATGGACGACATCATTGTTGATTTCCCTCCCAAGTGGGTTATGTTAATGTCTAGAAAGTGGGCAAGTTCCATGGGGGTAGTATCCAAATGGACTTGTCATATGATACCATCCCTGTGCATGGAGTAGAGGTGAAGTTGTATAGGGAAAAGAAGATGGACAATGGTATTGAGAACCGTTACAAAATAGCTAATGAAGCAAACTTTTTTGATATTGAGATTGACCACTTCATTGGGTATTGTGAAAATGATAATCATGATATTATTGGGTAGTGTTACCCTTGTTTGTGATGTAAATTATTTGTGGACAATGTGTTTTAATGGTGCATATTCAAGTGCTGGTATTGTCTTGGTATCACCAGGGGGAACATTTTGGATTGTCATTCAAGCTTGATTTCCAATGCACCAACAATATTGTTGAGTATGAAGCTCTTTTGCTAGGATTAAATGTTTCTCATAAGCATGGAATCAAAAGTTTAAGAATCTAGGGTGATTTTAAACTTGTGGTGCATCAAGTTTGAAGTGTTTATACAACCAAGGATAATAGGTTAAGAGAATATAGGAATGTAGTGTGGGACACATTGGAATTATTTGATGTTATTTGCATAGAGTGGATTGAAAGGTCAAAAATGAAGAGGTAGATACTCTAGCTATTGCAACCTCAAAGTTTAATCTACAATCAGTATCTTCTCATTCTCAGTATGTTGATATAGCACTTAATGTTATGCTCCATGATATAAGGACTATGGTGATGATGTGTTAAATGTATAAAGGATTGAATTCGCAAGAAAAAATATGCCTATGCCACCATGATATGAAATACCATGATGAAGTTGTGTTAGGTATGTTGAAAGGACTGATATAGATGCAAGACAATTTGATAACAAACACACAAGCATAGCAAGCATGTATGCACAAACGATGCAAAAGAAAAACATGATGTTGCCCCTCGTCAAGTTAAAAATTGATGATTTTTATTGATGGTGATGATGATAGTGTTGTTGATGTGGGAACGATATATCCCAAGAACAATGCAAGGATTGTGTTGTTGATGTTGGAATGATATATCTCGAGAACAACACAAGAATTAGGAATGATATATCTCAATAATGAGAATTGATTAGATTAAGTTAATGAGGATTTTACAACAAGGCTGGGATCAAGATCTATGTATGCTTTAGGATAATAAGATAGATTTATTGTCAAGATGTGTGGATTAGG
Organism: Cunninghamia lanceolata; assembly: GCA_027924645.1. NCBI lineage: Eukaryota > Viridiplantae > Streptophyta > Pinopsida > Cupressales > Cupressaceae > Cunninghamia > Cunninghamia lanceolata. Next base: position 460,885 of record BSBN01000270.1, read on the forward strand.
ATTGCTTGTGCTTGATTCATTTCTTTAAGGTCAAGATTGAGATTATTACATTAGATTGCTTTTGGATAGGGTTGGGATTACTGCATTTTTGGGATGATGATGCATTAGATTACTTTGGAGGATTGCATGGATTGGATTGGATTGGATTGGATTATATATCTTGAAATGGATTTGTTGGGATGAGTACATTGGATGACTGCATTGAAAATAATTTGATGTAAGAGCATCCTAGGTTACAGAGAAATCTTGCATCAACCAAAAATATTTGCATTCTTTTCTTTTCTTTCATTTCAGTGGTAGTTCAGTCATTTGCAGTTTTAGTATTTTCTACCACATTTTATTGCATCTTCATATCAAAACTCATGGAGTAGGAATTATCTTCTATGTCATGTTAGCTACATCATATTCAGATTTCTTGAGATTTGGATTTTTTTACAAAAAGTTATCGCTACCAGAAGATCATCAACTTTCACACAGAAGAGCATTCATGCAATTAGTTGAGAGGAGAAGGTTTGTAGAGCACTTCCATGACTTGTGGAGCCAAATGGAACATATCACAAGGAAAATAAGGACTAGATAGACCTTCCTTGAGGTCTGCACCAAATTTCATTCATTTGCAAAGCAATACCTTGAGTTGTAGGTTGACCTACATGTTCTCTACATGTTACATCACTCATTAGATTTTGTAACCTCTTAAGGCCGACGCGGAGGATTCTATGAGCTTGAAGATGATATATATATATCTATTAGATGCATTAGGAAGTTAGTTAGTAGTTATGATAGTTTAGATAAAGAATTATGTTCCAGGAGGCACTTCAATGCCATATCTTACATATATGTTGTAACCTAGAAAGCAGACCTACGAGCCCTTGGATTGTAGCCTACATATTGCCAACATATAAGCATTGTGATTATCTGATATATTAAGCATTTGAATCTTCCATTGTATTTTGTTATTGCATTATTTCCATTGTGTTTACTCTAGCTGCATGGTTTGGACAATCCCTTCTTAGGAGCCTCCATCCATGAGTGCACCAAGTGGTATCAGAGTGAAGTTATGAATGTTGTGGAAGTGAAGGCATTTCATAAGATCTTGTGGTGAACTAATTTCCAACTTAAGGTAGTCTACTTGTGTTTTTAAATGGAGCACCGATTGTGAGGTAGTTACTACCTTGTAGCCAGATCACCAAATTGAGGCAGTTACACTGGATCCTAGGAAGAGATGCTGCCGAGGAGGATGCCTGCTATGATCAATGTTGCTAGAAGAATGGAAGAGATGATAGAGATTATGAGAACAATGAAGGTTAGATTAGATGTTGTAGAAGAAAGTGATGATGATGAATTTCAAGTTGCTGACCAAAATTAAGAAGCCCTAGAAGAAGAAGAATTAGATCAGGTAAAGATGTTGAAAGATATTTCTAAGATGGGTAAGAGACCTAGAATGGAAGTACCAAACTATACCACAAATTTGAACCCTGAGGAATTTATTGAGTAGATAAATGACTTAGAGGAATACTTCGAATATGAAGAAATTTAAGATCCAGAGAAAGTTAGATTTGTAACAACTCAGTTGAAAGGACATGCTACTATTTGGTGGAAAGAAGTTCAATTGGTTAGGAATAGGAGAGGAAAAGAGGAGATCATAAAATGGGATAGGATGGTAACAAAGTTGAAGAATCAATTCATACCTATTGACTATGAGTTGGAATTGTTGAAGAGATTGCAAAACCTAAGGCAAAAGGAGAAATATGTGAAGGAGTATATTGACAAATTTCATAAGATGATTATCAAGACTGGACATAGTGAACTAAGCAAGGAAAAAGTAGCAAGATACATAAATGTATTGAGGATGAATATTCAAGAAGAACTAAGTTTGGTGAAGATGACAACAATAGAAGAAGCATATCAGTTTGCCCTGAAAGTTGAAGACAAGTTGAATAAGAAGCATGAGTAAAGGTAAAGAGGTAGAGGAGGTAAATTTCAAAGAGGTAGAACATATTCTAGAGGAGAAAGACCATATGTGGAGCAAAACAAGGAAAGTAGTCTGTACAAGAAGGAAGATAGAGATAACAATTCATACCAGAGAGATGATAGGAGTTTCTACCGCAACAATAGAGGGAATCATAATTCTTACTACAATGAAGGATATAGGAGAGATGAAAGAGGATTTGATAAAAGATTATTTAGAGGAACTTGTTTTAAGTGTGGAGGAGAAGGACACAGAGCATTTGAATGTCATCAAGGCAGTACTATCAAGAGGACAGAGAATAGTGCAAGAGCATCTTATGCAGAGGAGGAACCTAATGGATCACCTAGTTTAGTGGGAAACCCAAAGAAAGGAGAGTCATTGATCATGAGAAGAGCATTATTTCAAGTAGAGACAACTATAGAACCATCGCAAAGGAAAAGTGTTCCGGACAAGATGTAAATTAGGAGGTAAATGTTGTAAAGTGGTCGTTGATAGTGGTAGTACTGATAATTTGGTTTCAAAGGAGATGGTGACTAAACTGAACCTAGAGAGATTGAAACATTGTAATCTCTACAAGATAGCATGGATTCAAGATGAACACAAGGTACTGGTGAGTGAACAATGTTTGGTGAAATTTCATATAGGATCTTGTGTTGATGAGGTATTGTGTGATATTATGTCAATGGATGTATGTCATATATTGTTGGGGAGAGTATGGCAGTATGATAGAAAGGCAATACATGATGGAAGGAAGAATACCTATACGATAACATCTAATGGGAAGAAACATATCTTGATACCTTTGGAAGACGAGCCTTAACATGAAGTATGTGGGAATGCTAGAATCTATTTGGTTGATGGAAGGAAATATTTGGATGAATTGAGACATGAGAATATGTGTTTTTATTTGATTCCAAAGAAGTACAGAACCCTAAGTGCAAAAAACACCACCGCAAAAGAAGAACCACTACCAGAGGAAATCACTGATTTGTTGACAGTACCAAGATATCATATCAAATAATGTGCTTGAAGGATTGCCACCAATCTAGAGTATGAGTCATCATATGGACCTTATACCTGGAGCTAGTCTGCCTAACAAAGCAACACACCAGATAACACCAACAAAAAATGTGGAGTTGAATAGACAAAAACATGAGCTGTTAAGGAAAGGATTGATCAGAGAAAGTTTGAGCCTATGTGCGGTACCTACAGTACTAGCATAGAAGAAAGATGGAGAATGGAGAATGTGTACAAACTCTAGAGCAATCAATAAGATCATAGTTAAGTATAGATTTCCATTTCCAAGGATGGATAACATTATGGATTGTTTAAGTGTAGCAAAGTATTTCACAAAGATAGACTTGAAGAGTGGATACCATCAAATCAGTATCAAAGAAGGAGATGAGTGAAAGACTACATTCAAGACAAATGAAGGATTATATGAATGGTTAGTGATGAATTTTGGATTAACTAATGCACCAAGTACTTTCATGAGATTGATGAATGAGGTTTTGAATAAATTCTTGGGGAAGTTTGTTATTGTATACCTGGATGATATTATAATTTTTAGTAAGACAAAGGAGGAACATTTGCAACATATTAGACAAGTAATTCAGAGGTTAAGAGAAGAGAAATTGTTGATAAACATCAAGAAATGTAGCTTCATGAAGGAAGAATTGGTATATTTAAGATTTGTGATTTTTGTGGAAGGATTGAAGATGAACCCTGTGAAGGTTAGAGAAATTGTTGAGTATCCAACACCTGTGAACATTGGAGAGGTAAGATCATTTCATGGACTAGCATGTTTCTACTAGAAATTCATCAAAAAATTTAGTACATTATGCACACCTATGATAGAGACAATGAGAGGTGGCATAAAGGATTTTAAGTGGACATCAGGAGCAAAAAAGAGTTTTGAATTGTTGAAGCAGAAGGTGATAGAGTAACCAGTGTTAGCATTACTGGATTTTGACAAAGTATTTAAAGTTTATTGTGATGCCAGTGGAAATGCAATAGGAGTAGTGTTAAGTCAAGAAGGGAGACCAGTAGCATATTTCAGTGAAAATTTAAATGATGCAAGGAGAAGATATTCAATTTATGATCAGGAGTTCTATTCCATATTTCAAGCCTTGAAGAAGTGGAGACATTACTTGTTGCCAAAGGAATTTGTGTTGTACACTGATCATCAAGCTTTGCAGTATATGAACAGTCAAGGAAAGTTGAATCAAAGACATATGAGATGGGTAGAGTTCATGTAAAGTTACACATTTTTATTGAAGCACAAGAGAGGAAAGTCAAACAAACATTGCAAATGCATTGAACAGAAGAAGGAATTTGTAAACAGAGATGAGGGTAGAAGTATTAGGTTTTGAGGAACTAAAGCATATGTATCAAGAAGATCTTGATTTTGTAGAAGCGTAGAAAGCATGTAAGGAACCTATTGTGATATATAGAAGTAAGTGGTTACATTATTTCATTCAGGAGGATATGTTGTTCAAAGAAAATTAGTTGTGTATACCTAGGAGTTCAATGAGAGATAATTTGATCAAGGAGAAACATAGTGGCGGATTGGCATGACATTTTGGGATTGATAAGATAGTGACTTTGGTAAGTTTATATTATTTTTAGCCTCAGATATATAAGGATGTAAGGAAATTTGTTTAGAGTTGTAGAGTTTGTCAAGTTGCAAAAGGAAGTAGTCAGAATACTGGTTTGTACAAATCTTTGATAGTACCGAAGAGACCTTGGAAAGATATAAACATGGATTTCATATTAGGTTTGCCAAGAGCACATAGGAGAAATGATTCTATATTTGTAGTAGTGGATAGATTTTCAAAGATGGCACATTTCATTCCTTGTAAGAAGACAAATGATGTTGTACATGTTGTTGACCTATTTTTCAAGGAGATTGTGAGATTGCATAGATTACCTAAGAGTATAGTTTCAAATAGGGATACAAGATTCATTGAATATTTTTGGAGGACATTGTGGAAGAAGATGAAGATAGACCTAAAGTTTAGTTTATCTTTTCACCCACAGACAAATGGAAAAATTGAAGTGGTAAATAGAGTTTGGGTAACTTATTGAGATGTTTAGTAGCAAACAAAATAGGAAATTAGGATCTAATTCACCCATAAGCAGAGTTTGCATAGTACAATAATTTAGTGAATAGAAGTACAGGGAAGACACCATTTGAAGTTGTGATAGGAGTAAAACTTAGAGGATTTGCAGAGCTGAGAGACATTAGTATGGAGAACAAGAGCAGTGTAGAGGTAGAATAATTTGTAGGGTACATGGAGACACTACATAATCAGGCCAGGAAACATTTGGAGGAGATGAATAGTAAGTATAAGGAGCAAGCAGATGAGAAGAGGAGACATAAATAATTTTTAGTTGAGATGAAGTGATGGTATATCTAAGCATGCATATGAAGTGGAGCTACCAAAAACATTTGGTATATCACCTATATTCAACATTGCAGACCTAGATTAGTATCATGAAGGAGATTGAAGTGACAGCATTGAAGACGGTTTGAAGAACTAGTTACCACAACAACAACTAGTGTAGATAGAGAACATCTTGGATAGTAGAGTTGGACATAGTACCAGAGGCAAGTAGTATAAAGAGTACTTGGTTAAGTGAAAAGGAAGACCGGAAGAAGATTTGTCATGGATTTCTCAGGCTAAGGTAGACTGCCTTGATTTTCCTCTAGTCCTAGCAAAGTGAGGGACTCACTTTTTCAACAACCCCAAGTGTCTGATGTAGGAACATCCCATGTTACAAAGCAATCTTGCATCATCCAAAAATATTTGCATTCTTTTCTTTTCTTTCATTTCAATGGCAGTTCAGTCATTTGTACTTTCAACATTTTCTATTGCATTTTAATGCATCTTCATATCAGACTCGCCAAGTAGGAATTATCTTCTATTACATGTCAGTTACATCATATTCATATTTTAGGAGATTTGGATTTGTCTATAGAAAGTTATTGCTACCAAAAGATCATCAACTTTCACAGAGCAGAGCATTCATGTAGTTAGTTGAGAGGAGAAGGTTTACGGAGCACTTGCATGACTTGTGGAGCCAAATGGAACATATCACAAGGCAAATAAGGACTAGATAGACCTTCCTTGAGGTCCACACCAAATTTCATTCATTTGCAGAGCAATACCTTGAGTTGTAGGTCGACCTACATATTTTCTACATGTTACATCACTCATTGGAGTTTGTAACCTCTTAATGCTGACGCAGAGGACTCTATGAGCTTGAAGATGATTATATATATCTTAGATGCACTAGGAAGTCAGTTAGTAGTTATGATAGTTTAGATAAAGAATTATGTCCTGGGAGGCACTTCAATGCCATATCTTGCATATATGTTGTAATCTGGAAAGCAGGCATGTGATCCCTTGGATTGTAGCCCGCATATTGCCAGCATATAAGCATTGTGATTATCTAATAAATTGAGCAATTGATCTTCCATTGCATTCTATTATTACATTGTTAACATTGTGTTTACTCTAGCTACATGGTTTGGACAGTTCCTTTTTCATCCATGACTGCACTAGAATTACATTATATTGCTTTGGATAATGATGCATGGATTAGGATTTCCTTAAGGATTGATGTATTATGATTTCTTGTGATTGCACTGAATTACTATTGGATAGTATTGCATGGGATTTCCACACTTGATCACTTTGGATGACAATGCATTGGATTGGGTTGAATAGCTGCATTGGATGGGAAAAATGATTGTCTCCATATGATAACTATTGGCAAGGGAACACCCAATGTAGACACAAGGATGAGAGATAAGTTGATTTAGGATGATGGATTCAATCAATTGGATAGATGGATCAAGGGCTTATAGATAGTGGATGGAAGGGAGGATGGATGGAAAATGGATGTGTGAAGGGATTATTGATAGTGTATGGTAAAGAAGATGGATGGGTGAAGGGATGTAAGGTGTGACCTCCAAGGACTATGCAACAAAGGAATATCATTCCCCTATTTTGTAGATGGTGTTTAGGATTCTAGACTAAGGAATATAGTATACGACATAAGTAATAACAAGATGGTTAGGAGATTTGTTGCAAAAGGATTAGCTATGTCAAGTGTTTATCAAAGCATATATAAAATCATGCCTAAGTCCTTATCAAGATCAAATTCATTATAAGATCAAAGTAGAATAGGGTCAACGAAGTGGAATGATAGAAAGGTTATATGGATATGATGGATTAAGATGATAGTAGAGGGATAGGATAGGATAGATGAGACAACTTTCCCCCAAGTGTAAAGTTCATTCACAATCATTTTACACATGATGTTTGCGAATAGGTTATCATCATGGTACTTATTCAAGGCACCATGAAAATGGTTTTCACCATTAGATGAATGATTTCTCTTTACTATTTTTATTTTTTAAAATTTTTTTATTTTTTCTCTTTTGATTTTCTATGTTGATTTGATAACACTGATAATATGATATTCAAAGGGTCTTCACATGTCCTTGGATACTATAGATATTTGATGTAGATGCACTTGTCATAACAAGCCAATAATGTCCTACTTGAAGTAACTACTTTGTGAGGATTAAAATGCTCTTGTACAATCCTTTGATGTTTGTGTGATCTTCATTGATAACTAAGTTGGCCTTATCTTAATGTTTGCATTTCGATAGGGAACCATCATAGCCCTTATGGTGAAGCATTTCTGCCACAACACAGTGGATTTGGGAGTTGGATTTTTTGGATTTTAGACATGATTTTGGATTAGTATGGGGGTATTGGATGTGATATTAGGTGATTGTGATGTATTTAGTTTAGGTGGATAGGAGATGGGTTTGGTGGATTTTTGACTCACCACACATGAGATAGCAGATTGTGGAATGTGGATTTTGGATTGTGAAGTTTGGATGAGGGATTAGGATGGTAATTAGGACCAACATTCTTGTAAAAATTATAATGTGGTGGGAACCTATTATATGCAAGGTGCTTCATTTGATTTTGATAGCTTGTTGTATTTGGATAATTGGTTTCATTTGATTTACGTGGTTTTGGGAAAAAAATTCATTTGATTTGCTTGGTCCATTTTGTTTTGGAACCCATATTACTTGTATATGTTTTCCTTGATTTTTTTAACTTCATATGCTTTTGATATTTGATTTGAATCTTTTGCTTTGTATGCTCTATGATTTTGTTGGTTCTGATTGAGGGTGGAAGATGTGGAGGATGAAGTTTTCTAGTAGAGATGGTGGAAGTGGAAGGATTGTTAGCAACAAGATTATTGCAAGGGCTATGAGTGGTCCCTATCTCAATGCTCTTATTGGATGAGGTTGCCTTAGTGATCATTGAAGTATCACTAACACCATTAGATTTCTTATATAATTCTCTGCCAATGATTTGACCATGTTTGATGTAGATTGGGATAGGTTATAAGGTACCTTGCTTATGAAGGTCCAATCATTTTCCATGATAATTCATGCTTTTACATATCTTGTTTGTGATTGGATATTTGTCATCTTTGAAATATGATGCTAACTCCTTAGTATGTTGTTGAGAGTAATCAAAATTTACTATTGTCTCCTCTTTAAGTAAAATTGACTTGATAAAGATGGTATATCCTATTTTATGGGATTCATGTGCTTTCTCATTATGTAGACTTGTTGTACCTTGGTCATTGTTTACACTTGTAGTTTCATGATCATTAGAATGTTCAATGTGATCCATTATGACTTTCTTATCTTCATGCTTGATGTAAGTGGGATCTTGATTGCCACTATGCTCATTAGGATCCTTTGTGATATGATCCAAGTTATTTGTTTGATTGTCTATGTTTACTTGGGGACCAAGTGTATCACCATAGTAAGTGGATGTTATAGTTGGATGTTTGATAGGCCTAGTTGGATAGGTGATAGGATTATTTTAGTTTTATTGATCATGGACATCATAAAGTTGAATAAGGAGATCAACTTGGTTTTCTTGATCATAGCTAGGATCGGGATCATAAATGGGAATGAATTGGCTAGTTTGATCTTGGATAACTTGGATAATTTAATCTTGAATATCTTGGATAACTTGATCTTGATTTAGTTGAGTGCAAGGTTTATCATGGTTTACATTGGATTCTTGACATAGCTCTTGAGTTTTAATGAACATAGAGGTTTCTTGAATAGGCTTTATGGAATTTGGATCAACATGATTGCATAATGGATTTTAACTTGACATTAGCATAAAAGGCTCTTGGATATGCTTAGTGGGCATTGGATCACTGACAACATTATGGTATAAATGATTTGTGCTTGATCTTGGGATAAGAGACTCTTAGATTGGCTTAATGGACATTGATTTGCATCGTAGTATTTGACTTTGGATAAGGATGGGATTAGTAGACCCCTCGATGATAATAGGCCCTAGATAGGCTCAATAGGAATTAACTTACATGATAGTGTTATGTTAGAAATTGTCCTTCTACATGGAATGGTACAATTTCCCATGGTTTAGGTCCTCTCCTTTGGTGACCTTTTAACCTAGTTTATACAGACCTTCCTAAAGCTTGACTAACCTAGGTCTAACTAGAAGAATGTCATATTTTGAAGTAACTGAAGGTAAAATGTAAAATTGAATTTGGGGTCCCCTAACCTCCTTGAGGCATTTCTGAGCTGGAAATCAAGGCTTGGACTTGGGTGCTAGCGCCCTTGCCCTGCCCTATTTCCCAAGATCTTGAATGTTGAAGGGATGTCAACTATTGCCATGCTTTCTAGGATTTCGTTTTCAAATTTTTATTTTAGAGTGATGTTGACATCTTATTTTGAAATTTGAAATTCCTAAGGTTAGATATTTAAAGACATTTGAAAAAAAATTTATCACACATAATCTTTATGCAAGATTTATGCCAAAAATCTACTGAAATTGCCATTGAAGATCAGTGATTTGTTGAAGCTCTTGAAGTTATTTGAATTTGCTTTCATGGAGACAATGAATGGAGATTAGGAATCAAGATCTTGAGACTATCTTGCTCTTCCTAGGTTTTGTACACCTTTTTAACAATCGGGAGAAGGGTTGAAGCCTTCAACATCGAGATTGGAGATCCTCTGTGGACATTTCTGATTTGCCTTCTTGTTCATGCAAGTCTTCATTATTTTCATCTCTTTGAGGTGAAGTTGTATTTGTTCATTAAGTTAATTCAAGTCATTGATCTTCTCTTGATTGTGACATCTAGGGTTTGATATTTCTACATACACTTTGTTAGGTTTGCACACACTTCTACAAATCTTTATCTTTGGCTATTGTTGAGGTAGGAATACTAAAAATAGGACTTAACGGAGGCAAGCTCCTATATAGCCATAACCATCTTTCTCCTCCTTTTGTATGTGCAAGTTGTATTTGTCAAGATCTGGCAGAAACGAGCAATAGGAAGATTGATATTACAGACACAATCATCATTGAATTTGAATTTCATGATTCCAATACTTTTAGGACACTGGGACTAATGCCCTAGTCCAACTGGGTGATTTTTCTAAAATCTGAAAACCTCCAAAGAGTGAGAAGCAACTAGTACAAAAAATCCTAACATTAGGAAATCTTTGGGACACTGGGACTAGTGCCCTAGTCCAACTACTCCTCAGCTATCGAGTACACAGTTTCTGATCTGTTTACTTTGCATTTCTATAATCATTTTAGTTCTATTGGTGCAGGAGCACCTACCTGACAGCTGGCCTCCATGAGGCAGTTAGTTTGTTTTAGGTCTGGTTAATGTTTCCAAGAAGGTCTGATAAGACCAATGCATGTAATAAGGTCATGTTGACCATGCTTTACTATTTTTAGATAGTTTGTTAAGACAGCTGTTATGCTGTAGGTCCGGTTGGATCTCCCAGCCGCCTGGAGAGATTTCCCAGCCGCTTGGAGTCAGGTTAGTAGTACTCACAGGAGATCCTATTTATGCATGAGGATCGGTTGGTTTTAGATCATCGAGCTAGTTTGCAGGAAGTAAGACAGAGCATTGTATTGCATCTTTTGAAATCAATAAAGAAGATCCTGTTTGTGTCAATTCTCTGTTTGATCTCCACTGTGTGATCGATTTGCTGTTTTGGTGGTTTCATGGATTCGCTGATCCATTCCACCGGTTGATTCATCGAATCGGTGGAATGGCCATGTATAGTAGGTTAGGAGTTAGTTTGCATTTTGTGTTCGTTTGCATGCAGGTGTGCAGGATCGCGATCAAGAGGTGTTGAGGACCCTAGCATGGGTATGTGCTAGGTCGTGCTGGCAGTTAGAGTCTGGAAGATCACCCTGAAAGTAGATCGGGTCACCTCAGGAGGTTCGGCGGATTGGAAATTCACTAAGGTTGGAAATTCGTCACAACGGCATCATCAGGATATTTCTGTGTATATCCTGCAGTTACTTCAGGCGTCATCCGAGTAAGTGGAGATGAGCATGATGCAGTCGATTGCATAAAGTGAATGTGTTTCGAGGTGATCATCATCAAGTGTTGCCAAGGAGGAGCGTATCGGCATAAAGTAGAAGATCAGGTTGATAAAACCTTCGCGGGCCGATAATGTTAAGTTTGGCCGACAGCAGGATATTGAGGAACTGCATGTGACGTCATCGTCATCAGGATAATCGTCATCAGGATATCAGGGCAGCAGGATATTGAAGGAGCTGCATGTGACGTCATCGTCATCAGGATAATCGTCATTAGGATATCGGGGTGACGTAAGCATCGAAGGAAAGGTGCTTGAAGCGGTCGTCATAAGGATATATCGGAGCAACCTGATATTTTATATCCTGCTGATGAACATGATGTTGAACATCATGATGATGAAGAAAGAGATTGGCGGTAAGATGAACAGTGAACATCAGGAGGATGTTTGCGCTTGCCGAATATGATGATGCTGCCGATAGTCGAATATGATGATGCTGCTGACATGCGAAAGGGCGAAGGCTTGTCTGCAGGAGGATATCAGTCGGCAGAGTAAATATGATGATGCTGACAGTGTAAAGGAAAATATGATGATGATGATGAAGGGTTGTGGACATCCATGTTGTATGTCAAGGTTATAGTCTGGACGCCTCTGCATCATAGTGGTATCAGAGCTCAGCAAAAGGTCTGGGCTGTTGTGTGTTGATTCTGTCACCGAAAGGGCAGAGGTAGAGTTGATTCTGTCACCGAAAGGACAGAGGTAGAGAAGTGAGAGGTTGACAAAATGCCTCCGAAAGGTAGTGGTACTACAAGGGAATTGCAGGAGATGAAGGAAAAACATGCCAGAGAGATGAGGAAGATGAAGGAGCTTGCTAAAGCACTTCAAGCCAGGCTTGTAGCCCTGGAAAAGAACAAAAAGAGGGAAGTAGAAGACAGTGAGTCTGAAGAAGATGAAGATGCTGTTGAAGAGTATGAAGAGGTAGCTGAAGATCTGGATGCTGAAGACCAGAGATTTGCAAAACTGTTAAAGGCAGTGCAGAGTGATAAACCTAAGGTAAAGGTTGATGTTTCCAAGTATAATGGAAGTTTGAATGAAGATGAGTTACTGGATTGGATTGCTGCACTTGATAATCACTTTGAATGTGAAGATGTTGCTGAGGATCAGAAGGTAAAGATTGCAAAGACCAAGTTAGGAGGTCATGCTTTGGTATGGTGGGATTATGTACAATCCGAGAGAAGGAAACAAGGGAAGTCAAAGATCACTTCATGGGATAAGATGGTAGCAAGGATAAAAGGTAAATTCTTGCCTAGGGATTATGAAATTTAGATGTTTAAGAAGCTGGAATTTTTAAGACAGAAGGAAATGGATGTGAAGGCATATACTGAGGAGTTTTATAAGTTGAGTATGAGATCTGGTCATCATGAGAATGAGGTAGAAAAGGTGGCTAGGTACTTGGCTGGTTTGAGATTGAACATACAGGATGAGTTAGTTTTAGCTAACCCTAAGAATGTGGAGGATTGTTACCAAATGGCAATCAGGATTGAAGAAAAGATGAATAGAGGACAAGATAAGTCCATGAGAGGAAGAGGCAGCAATATGAGGGGAAGAGGATCAGCCCCTACACAAAGGCAAACCAATGAGGGTCAAGAAGACACTGGTAAAGGACAGGGACAGTCTGATTTCAAAGGTGGATGGAAAGGCAATACAAGAAGATTTGGAGGTGGTAGAGGTTCTACTACATTTTTAGGAAAGTGTTACACCTGTGGTGAGTTTGGTCATCCATTTTGCAAATGTCCAGAAAGCAAAGGTTCATCATCTCGAAATAATAGAACGAATGACAAGAGAGTACAACTTGTGCAAGAAGAGAAAGTAGAGCAAAGTGTGCAGAGTTCAAACACTTATCAAGGAGATAGAGTTCTTGACAATTATGCATATCCTGAGGAGGGAGAAGCATTGATGCTAAGGAGAATTAGTTTGCAGACATCAAAGGACATGATGCAAAGAAGAGCTCTTTTCAAGACCACATGCAAGAGCAAAGGTAAAGTGTGTAAGGTTGTCATTGATACTGGTTCAACAGACAACATGGTATCTCAGGAAATGGTGGATAAACTAAATTTGGCAAGGATTCCACACCATCACCCTTACAAGGCATCTTGGGTGAGTGATAGTCAATCACTTTTTGTCTATGAACAGGCATATGTGGATTTTCAGATTGGAGCATATCATGATAGAGTTTTGTGTGACATTTTGCCCATGGAATGTTGTCACCTACTATTGGGTAGACCATGGCAATTTGATAGGAGAGTACTGTATGATGGGTATGCTAATACCTACACCATCAAGAAAGATGGGAAGACTATTATGTTGATGCCATTACAGGAAGCAGCTGCAGCACAAGGGGCAGCCAAAATCATTTTAGTGGGAAAGAAGGAATTTGTGCAGATGCCTATAGGAGCAGGCATAAAGGCAGTTGAGGACACTGCAGGGAAAGAAGTTGTTAAGGACAACAGGTTGAAGAAAGTTTTAGTTTTGACTGACAGAGGTCAGCAGCAGGTGCAGAAACAGGTTTGCACATAGCAACTAGTTTAGAGGAATGACAAGGATGTTGTCATAGTTGGGACTATTGTTTGTCCTATAAAGGTTGAAAGAAAGATAGAGTTGAACATTGCAGAAGTTCAAGAGGCAGTTCAGACAGAGGTTCTGGTCAGACAACCTGACAAACACAAGGTATGTGAGAGAAGGGCCTACATTGACAGGCATGAGGATTTACTTGCAAGAAAGCAAGTTACAGTTCAGAAGTCTTGGAGCAGCCAAGAGACAGCAAAGGACAAAGCTGGAACAGGTCAAAACACTGACATGACAAAGTGTAAAGGTGGAGGGCTTCCACAACTAAACTCATGGGACATGAGTTCTTTTCTGTTGGGGAGTATGGTGCAGGAGCACCTACCTGACAGCTGGCCTCCATGAGGCAGTTAGTTTGTTTTAGGTCTGGTTAATGTTTCCAAGAAGGTCTGATAAGACCAATGCATGTAATAAGGTCATGTTGACCATGCTTTACTATTTTTAGATAGTTTGTTAAGACAGTTGTTATGCTGTAGGTCCGGTTGGATCTCCCAGCCGCCTAGAGAGATTTCCCAGCCGCTTGGAGTCGGGTCAGTAGTACTCACAGGAGATCCTATTTATGCATGAGGATCGGTTGGTTTTAGATCATCGAGCTAGTTTGCAGGAAGTAAGACAGAGCATTGTATTGCATCTTTTGAAATCAATAAAGAAGATCCTGTTTGTGTCAATTCTCTGTTTGATCTCCACTGTGTGATCGATTTGCTGTTTTGGTGGTTTCATGGATTCGCTGATCCATTCCACCGGTTGATTCGTCGAATCGGTGGAATGGCCATGTACAGTAGGTTAGGAGTTAGTTTGCATTTTGTGTTCGTTTGCATGCAGGTGTGCAGGATCGCGATCAAGAGGTGTTGAGGACCCTAGCATGGGTATGTGCTAGGTCGTGCTAGCAGTTAGAGTCTGGAAGATCACCCTGAAAGTAGATCGGGTCACCTCAGGAGGTTTGGCGGATTGGAAATTCACTAAGGTTGGAAATTCGTCACAACGGCATCATCAGGATATTTCTGTGTATATCCTGCAGTTACTTCGGGCGTCATCCGAGTAAGTGGAGATGAGCATGATGCAGTCGATTGCATAAAGTGAATGTGTTTCGAGGTGATCATCATCAGGTGTTGCCGAGGAGGAGCGTATCGGCATAAAGTAGAAGATCGGGTTGATAAAACCTTCGCGGGCCGATAATGTTAAGTTTGGCCGACAGCAGGATATTGAGGAACTGCATGTGACGTCATCGTCATCAGGATAATCGTCATCAGGATATTGGGGCAGCAGGATATTGAAGGAGCTGCATGTGACGTCATCGTCATCAGGATAATCGTCATCAGGATATCGGGGTGACGTAAGCATCGAAGGAAAGGTGCTTGAAGCGGTCGTCATCAGGATATATCGGAGCAACCGGATATTTTATATCCTGCTGATGAACATGATGTTGAACATCATGATGATGAAGAAAGAGATTGGCGGTAAGATGAACAGTGAACATCAGGAGGATGTTTGCGCTTGTCGAATATGATGATGCTGCCGATAGTCGAATATGATGATGCTGCTGACATGCGAAAGGACGAAGGCTTGTCTGCAGGAGGATATCGGTTGGCAGAGTAAATATGATGATGCTGACAGTGTAAAGGAAAATATGATGATGATGATGAAGGGTTGCGGACATCCATGCTGTATGTCAAGGTTATAGTCTGGACGCCTCTGCATCATCTATCTATATCAAGAATTCAATTATTGTAGTTTGATTTGAAAATTAAGGTTTTAAGGTTAGGAAGAAATACTAGCTTGTGATAACCTGATTCAAACAATCTCATAGACACAATATACAGGAAAAGAGAACATTGGATATCAGTAGTTTATCCCTAAACATGTCCTTTGCTTCTCTAATGTTTTAGTGCCAGTGAAAGTGTGGGACTTGAAACCTTCTATCTTGCTTCTACATTTTCACCCTAAACATTTTGGTGAACTCATGCTATAAAGAATTTGCATCCTTTACAAACTCATATCTGAATTAGTTTGATGTCCTAAAAAATATTTAAAATGCAAACCCTCTTTTATGAAAAGTCCATGCATTGAAATTTGGTGATTTCTCTTAATCTTTTTATTAAAAGAGTTTGAAATTGGAACTTTGTGTGTTGTATAGTGTTATTTTATTACATTTTCACAAAGTTTATGCTTAACAATTTTACATTTAAGTCTTGGGTTAATTTGAGCATGTTAAAATGTTCAATTACTTTTTGCAAGACTTTCATGTGTATGATGAGCTATTTAGTTGTGATGATTTTAATATGTTAGATGAAGGCCTTGAGGACTTTATCTCAATCAAACATTCCACTACAACTCTTAAATCTTCATTGTTTCAAAGATTTGTAAATGCAATCTATGTTCCTAAAACTAAAGAAGAATCTGTGAAACCAAAAATAGTGGTCACTTTGTGTTTAGATGTCATTCCTCCTAAACTAGTGCTCACTATTAGAGGTCATTCACCTTCTTCCCATTGTCCTAATTACATTTATAACTATGCTAAACAGATTACATCAAAATCTACAATAGCCTAGTCATATTGTGGTTGCACATACTTACAATACTCAGAATAACAAATAAATAAAACAAAAATTGAGCATTCTGATATCTTTACCAACTTCTCAACCTATGCTTCCTCAAGCACTTCATTTAACACATAAGGTTGGCTAAGATTATGACCTTGTTGAGTAGCTTCATGCTACTCCTGCTAAGATATCTCTTTGGGAACTTATACAAACTTCACCTACATACCATGGAATGCTTCAAGAAGCTTTACAAAAGGTGATTGTACCACCCACTATAAAACCTAATGATGTAGTAGCTCTTCTTGATTGTATGCATGCGACAAAAACCAACATTCTATTTCAACAACATGAATTGTCATCTCTTGAAGTTCAAAATCAGTATGATTCTTTGATTATATTCATTACAATAAACAAGAAACTGATTAAATGAGTTATGATTGATAATGGATTAGGTCTTAATGTTTGTAGCATCAATCTATTGCATAAGATTAAAATTGACACATCTTTGATCAAACCGGATAGGATAAGTATCCATGGCTTTGATAATGTTGGAAGACAATTTGTAGGCACTTTAACTTTACCTGTACAAGTTTGGCAAGTGTAACTCTACCTACCCTGATTCATGTCATGCCTTATTCTTTATCTTACAACATGATTCTTGATAGACCATGGATTCATGCACTAGGGACAGTTCCTTCTACTCTTCATCGTTTAATCAAATTTGTTCATAAAGATAAACTTCATACTATTCATGTTGATCTTGAACCAGATCTTTGTTTACAAATTGAATCACAAAAGAAAATTGTCCAACATAAGATCTTAAACAAGTTGAAGGTTGAATTATCAACCCCTCCTGCTAGAGATAATGTTATGAAATAATCAAAACAATCGAATGAATTTCTTGGTGACAATTGGGGTTCATTAGATTTTTCATCTCCCTCTACAGGTGAGTATAAACTTAACGACTTTGCTCTTGAGACATCAAGTGTTGCATCAATCTCATCTCAGTTTTTAAATACTAAAGTCTCTTTGCTAAAAAATATAGATAATACTCTTACTTATACTATAGATTATGAGACTTACAAAGCCCCACCTTCTTCCAAAGAAATGGCTTCACTCTATGGTTGACGATTTTAGATCCTTTATAAGAATTGTGATTATATAGGATATGGTTGTAGTATTAATCAATAAGGGATTCATGTACCTAGATAGAATCTGCTTCATAACATTACTCAAGTGGTATTGGATATAACCCTTTGAGGGAATCTAAAGCTCATAAACATCCTACTCTTAATGTGAATACAATATCCACACTTAATTTGGTCTTCCCTGAGATGATTGACACTAATTGTCCTCCAGGAAAGATCCCCTTAGATATATTTTCAATAGATGAAGTGATAATTGAATTCTTGGGTGCTTATGACAATATTCCCCATTACCATCATAAATGTAGATGGCCTTATTATTTGAATAGTGCTGCATATTTTGGAAAGTCTCCTAGCATGATAAATACTACTCTAAAATCTGAAGAATTACTCCAATCACTTGATCTCCTAGACTACAGTATTCTACTTGATGGAAAGACTGTTGATATTTTCATGGAGAAAGATAACACTAAAAAAGTTATCCCTATAGGTGATTGCTTAAGTGAAGAAAAAAAAGATATGACAAAATTGTTACATGAATTCTCTGAATTGTTTGCTTCGAACTATTTGGATATGCCTAGTATCGATCCTCAGATTGTAACACATAATATTGTACTAAAACCAGATGCTAAGCTGTTTAAACAAAAGATTCGTAAGATTAATCCTAAGATTGCGTTACTTGTTAAGGTTGAAATAGAAAAGCTTTTACAAGTTGGCTTTATTCATCCTATTGACTATTCACCTTGGATCTCGAATATAGTGGCTATCGCTAAACCCAATGGTTGTATTCACATGTGTACCAATTTTAGAGATTTGAACCTTGCATCCTTGAAAGATGATTTCCCACTTTCTAACATTGATATGATTGTTGATTCAATAGCCAGCCATGAATTACTTTCCTTCATGGATGGATTTTTAGGATATAATCAAATCTTTATAAACCCTCAGGATCAATATAAAACTGCTTTTATAATGCCTTGGGGTACATTTTGTTGGGTAGTCATGCCATTTTGACTTAAGAATGCTAGAGCAACTTACCAACGCATCATGACTCTTATTTTTCATGATTATATGCATAATATCTTAGAGGGCTATGTCGATGACATCTTAGCAAAATCCATTCACCACCAAGATCGCACCATAACTCTTCGATAGATTTTTGATCGAATAAAGAAATACATGTGATTGAACCCCCATATGTGTGTATTTGGTGTCGATAGTGGAAAACTATTGGGATTCATAGTTTCAAATCGTGGTATTGAAGTAGATAAGAAAAAGATTAACACGATCATTAACATGACATCACCTACAAATATATCTCAAGTTCATAGTTTACAAGGGAAGATACAGGTCATTCGTCGATTTGTTTCACAACTCGCAGATAGGACTCACCCTTTTACTCAACTACTGAAGAAGGATTCAAAATTTCAATGGAATTCAAAATGTCAGAAGGCTTTTGAGGACTTAAAAAGTTATCTCGCTAAACCTCCTTTTTTACAACTTGTCACTTCTGATAAACCTTTTATACTTTACATTTCCACATCTAATAATTCTTACAACTTTAATAGCACAACATAATACTGAAGGAAAGGAATGTGTTGTATATTATATCAAGTAAACATTACTTGATTATGAAGTGTGATATACTGTTATTGAGAAATAATGCTTAGCCCTTGTCTTCGCAACACAAAAGCTCAAGCATTATCTCCTAAATGATGAGATACATGTAATCATAAAATTTGACCCCTTGAAACATCACTTCACTAAAACAGATCGTTTTTATCACCTTGCTAAATGGGTTATGTTGTTAACAGAATTCGATCTCAAATTTATATCTTAGAAATTGTTAAAAGGACAAGCATTAACCAACCATTTAGTTGAGGTGCCCTCTCCTTTTGCTACACATAATTAGGAGACATTCCCTAATGATCAAATCTTAGCTATTGATACAAAAGATAAATGGGAATTGTATTTTGATGGATCAAGATGTTGAACCGGCTTCGGTGCTGGTGTCATATTGGTACCCCCTATAGGTAAGCCAATTCCTATGTCTTACCGCCTAAGCTTCTCATGCACAAACAACATTACTGAGTACGAAGCTCTTATTGTAGGACTTCATGTTGTCTTGGCTTTAAACATCAAAAATCTCACTATATACTATGATTCACAATTGATTGTAAGACAAATAAATGGATCATATCAAGCTAAACAAGACAAATTATCTCAATATCATGATTTTGCCTTGTCTTTATTAAAGTATTTTCAATCCTTTTCAATTGACACCATTCCAAGAAAAGATAATTGACATGCAAATGCAATGGCAAACACATCATCCCTTATATCCCCTAATGATTCTCTTGATGCATTTACTTTTCTTATCCATAATCTTAAAACACCAGTCATAGAAGATGTTGTAGTTGCAAGTCTTGGTTTTTTCTATGATATAAACTCTGATGAATGGTTCTCCCATTTATTCAACTACTTGCATAATGGAACAATCCCTAATTTGATGTCTAAGAATGCTCGAGTTCACCTACGCAAATTTGCAGCGCGCTATATCATATTATCTAATGTCTTATACAAATGAAGTTATAATGGTATCCTTCTCTGATGTGTTAGTAATTCAGAGATTCCAATAGCTTTAGAAGAAGCTCACTCTGGCACTTGTGGAGGAAATTTTGGAGGAAAATCATTGCTATAAAAACTAATACATATGGGATATTATTGGCAACGCATGGAATAAGATTCCTTTCCTTATGTCAAGAAGTGTCCGCAATGTCAACAACATCAACATTTAATTTGAGCACCTACCTAGGAACTTCGTGCCCAAGTGTCACCTTGGCCATTTTTTGTCTAGGGCTTGGATCTAATTGGTAAAATCTCTCCACCCTCCTCTAAAGGACATACATTCATTATCAGCACTACGGATTACTTCACAAAGTCGGTTGAAGTTGTCCCATTATGATCCATGATTGCTGACGTAATTTGTCATTTTATACAAGATTATATAATTTCTCACTTTGGTATACCTTCCTCTTTGGTCTTTGACAATTGCACGCCATTCAAGAACAAGGAAGTGAAGAAATTTTTAGAAAAATAGCACATTCAACATCGCTTCTCTACACCCTATTATCCTCAATCAAATTGCCAAGCAGAAGCTTCAAACAAGGTTATAGGACAGATTTTACACAAAATTGTTAACAAACATCAAAAAGACTGGCATATTGAATTATCTTACTCATTATGTGCTTATAGAGCAAGCATTCGTATGGCTACTGGAACTACCCCATATAATCTTCTTTATGGAGCTGACGCAGTAATGCCCTTGGAACTCAAAATTCCTTCATTAAGGGTCTCCTTGTGAGATGTTATTGACGACGCTATGGAAAGAGAAAAGCGATTACAACAACTTGAGATGATGGATGAACATCGTATCTGTTAGGTCTCAAAAATGTAGGTTGTAAACCTTAGGAGGATGCCAAGCTCTCTTAACGCTTTTGGCTAATAAAATAGGGTTGATATAATTGAAAACGCCCTTCTCTTTAGGTTCTGCTAGACCTAGGCAAGTGTACCTTGATAGCTGATGCAGATTTGTGTGACCTTAGTGATCTACTCATAGTGGCATGTAGATGGAAGATAGATATAAGACTGAGAGTTATTCCTACTACCAAGGTTTGAAATGTGAAAGTATAAACTATAAATTAATGTTTTAAAGTGAGTATGACCAATGCCTAATTCTATTGGGTGAATGGGGTCAAGAATTGTATAATATGTGGATCTTCTTACTTGGCTTAACTCTAATTACTTGGCACTTGTAAATGTTTATACCCTATATAAATGTGCAATAATGTTGGTTATGAGGCTCTTCATATTTATCCCAATGATATATTTCCAGGTTATTGTGATCAAAAGAAAGGACTCTTAAATCTGGAGTGAAGGAAACCAACCAAGATGATTTATTTAAAGGGTTTCAACTCTGGGCAGAGACCAATAAATATAAACCACTTAGAAGGACTTAAATCAACTTCTTACAGAAACCAATCAAGTAGATCACACAGAAGAAGAAAATGTGCCTTGATAAATTAAGTATATCCTTGATATATTAGTTTAAATAACAAAGGAAAACCATTCTAGAGACAGCCAAATAACTCATAAGCTTTAATATTGATAAAGTAATTGAACACTAGAGATTTGAGCCATTGATTATATATTTTTCCCCATTGTATTACTTAAAATTCATAAGAGTTGTCTTGCATTTTATCAATAACTAGAGATAACAGTATATTTTGATTTCAATTGCTTGTATATATACAGTTTTGTCAAGTAATGATGATATTGATGATCATACAAAATGGCCTTGGTTTCCCATATATATGGCAAGCGAACAAGCTTTAGGCCAAAAGAGGGTGTCACTTCATTACTCGTACCTCTTGGGATAACTAATAAACATTTAGAACATAATTAAGAAATAATCAAAGACAATAATGTGGGCATTCACAATTATCAAGATCTGAGTCTATTAATCAATGTAGATAACCCGTGATCATCCTGATCTGGCAAGATTCTCCTCTCCAATGATGCGGAGTCTTGACGTATATGCTTTCCCACTGTTGTTGTAAATTTATTCCTCTGTGCTACAAAAATTCTTGAATTAGCATTGGCAAAATTCTTAAGGATCAAAAAGATTCTCCAAATTTTCTAGCTTCTTTAGCTTCTTTCTTAACCATTGTCTTCCATTTTTTAATCAGTTAAGGATGTAGACATGGTTGGTATAACACCTCCTGATCCTTTATGCTACTCTTGCGATGAACAAATTAATCTTGGTAATATGATCAATTTACTCTTGAGTCACATAAGAGTCTGTGGAGATTATATATTCCATGATAGATTCTAAAGTGAATATTTTGTCTAAATGTATATGTGTGTTTTCTATCACTTTGTCCTTATCATTGATCTTCTTAAGAGCTATTTCTAACAATTGAGCCAATTCATTTTTCCAAATGTCTTTTTCCTATAAATTGCCTTCACTATCAAAGAAACTAGGGAATGCCATATCCAAATGTTGATCAAAATCACCAAGGTCCTCTGTTAACAAAGTGTAAAACCTTTCATGCACACTGATTAGTTCAACAAATTCCTTAAACACATGTTTATCAACATCTGTTTTGGCTCTCAACTCTTCTTTCTTTTCCAACATCCTGAGGTGTAGTCTTTTATGCTCTTGGTAGGCATTGCGTGTTCTCTTATGCAATTCCCATACCTTATCACTATTCTCCATCATGTTCTCAAATCTTTTCTTAATCGATTATGAAGCCATCTTATATTTTATAGATTTTATTTTTGTTTCCAATTGATCAATGTTCTTTTAGAATTGCTTTGCCTTAATCTTCCAATAAGTAGTATCAGTTCTGGCCTCCACTAGTCTCTTGTCAAATTCTAGGTAAGCTAAATAGTTGCTTGATGATGATGACAACTTGTCCTTATAATTGGCAATTTCTTGCCTTAGTTTTTCATTCTCTATCATGTATGCTTTATTATTCCTTACCAATCACTCAATTTGAGCCTTTCTAAATCTGGCAACATTGACATTTAGATCAACAGTCTCCAAAGGATTTGTGTCTTCAATTCACTGTATCAATAAGTGACCAAATGCTTCATTTGGATCATTAATGATCAGGGGCCTTTTATTAGGTGGGTACAATGCCCACATTAGTAGTGTTGCCTTATCAAGATCATATCCTAGCCCTATTTTAATCTTATCAAGTACTTCAATACGCAGCTGCACCTTTTTGTCTTGATTTCTTCCAAAATTGTCAAAGACAATGGCTAAAGTCATGTCCCATCCAGCTACCAAAAAGACTCCTACTTCTTCAAGTAGTGATCTTCCCTTTGCTAGAGTTATATTCTCTATTTCTTTATCAATTTATGTTTGGAGCTCCTTTAATGCATTAGCCTCCACTTTTGGAGTGATGTTCTTCATTTTCTCCCTAGCCTGTTTGCCTTTGTACTCATACAAGAAGGATTTGAATTTAGGGATTTTGATAAAATCATCATCAGAGACAAATCTTTTTCTTTCCATGTGTCTGATATCATCTGTCATCTAATCAAGAGCTTCCATCGTAACAAATTCTCTCTCCACAAGGGGCTCATATTTGTTAACCATAGGTTGGAATGCTTATGAGTCCTCATTTTTGTCCTCATTTTTCTCTTCTTCTTGTTCAATGTCAAAGGTAATATTGTTGATAACTGAGAGGGGGGGTGAATCAGCTATCTTAATTTATTCAACTTTTTGTTCTTCTTTAATAATTAGTGCAGCATCAAGGCAAACAAGCATGAAAGTAGAAACAAAGTTAATACACATAACACAATGATTTTGACGTGGAAAACCTAGTTAAGGGAAAAACCACGGGGTGATTAACCCAAGAATGTATTCTCTATTAGAAGAATAGAAGTACAAAATGGCACCTACCAATTTAGGGCTCACTGCCCGAGAACATTGCTCACAAGAGACTTACTACCTATAAGAGAGGAAGATAACACTATGTTTGAACTGATGAGAAGCATCCACACATGCTAAGATTCAATTCTGGTTGAGCTCAATAAACTGATCTGCTGCACTTCATTCTTATTTTCTTTTGGTTCAGCTGTCCTGTCACATTCTGAACCTATCTTACTACCTTCACACTACTGTTCTTCTTTTCTTCACATAATTACACATTCACTCCACACCTCTTCATATCTAAATTCATCTGGTATATATATCCGCATAAGTAATCTCACCACCTTTCTAGTCGGCATCTAGAATAGTCAATATTTTCCCAGGCTTTGAACTGTCGGCTGGATCCTTGATTACCAAGTGATGCGGATCTAGGAGATGCTTGTAGAAGTCATCAATCATGTCGGCCAATCATGAATGATACCTCAAGAAACTTAGTCATCAGCAATATCTCTTCCGGATTCGGGTCTGACAATCTACCAGTACAGTTCTTCCTCTGTTTACTTTGTCAAATAGGAACCCAACACTCAAGTGCTCATATCTTTTCATCCTTCCATCATCGGAGGCTAAATCCTTGGAATCTATTAGTCAAGGTGCTCCTCTTGACTTCCCCAAATCCACACTTCAATAAGATTCTTCCTCTGAGAGATCCAGACCTTGCTGACTGCTCTGTTCTTGCTTACCGGATCATAACACTTCTTCACTTTGACTTCCGGTAGAGACTCATCATGTCTTGCAGATGTGTGGGATAACTTTTTTTACCATCAATGACAACATACATGAATCCATATAGTGTCTCTTGCCAACAATCTCCCCCTTTGGCATTGATGGCAACACTTAGTGAAAAATGACTAAGTGTCACACTATACTCCCCCTTGGCTGATGCTCTGTTTTTATATACATTTTTCGGAGCTCCCCCTTAGCTAGATTCCTCGTTTTTCACTGCTCCTCACTCCCCCTTTGACATCAATGGCAAAGGGTAGGGTCCGCACACCAAAATTCTCAAAAAGTCAACTATACTTAGCCGCATAAGTATATATATATATAGCATACTTACATATACTGAAGTATGTCTACAAAAGTTGTCTTCAATTGGACGAATTTTGTTGCCCAACTTTGCTTCATCCTATCCAAAATTGAGATGTGACCACTCAACAAGAATGCAAATGTGTTTGCCCTTTTTAGATCTATCAAATCACTGGTCTGGGCTGTGATCTGAGCTTCTTTTATGGCCTCATGCATGGCCTCTAACTTAGGGATAATTATCCCTCTAAGCTCACCCAACCTGTTTATTCTATTTTTCTTTTCCCTCTCAAGCTTCTTGATTTCATTCAAGGCTGCAATAGTCTGACATTCTTGATTTATTATGGAAGAGGAGAGAGGATCAAAATTCTTAGAGAGTTTTGTCAGTTTGTCCTCCTGTTCTTTCACTTTCTTCTCAATATCCAATGTTACTTTGGACCATGATAAACAAAATTTGTACATTTCCCCGCCATCTTTAAGAGCATTTTCTAAGCTCTTTATCCCAATATTCATATTCCTCCTATCATTAGTTATTAACCCTTGTACCTCTGATAATCTTTTTGCCAAAAATTCCTTCCCGACCTTATCTTCTGTTGACTTCTCTAGGGAATCAAAATGTGTGCTAACACTATTGACTAGAGATTTGAGATTACCAGATGAGGAGGCTGAGGGATCCTTCTAAAAAGATGGCATGATCTTTTCTAATACTCTGAATGCAACTTCTATTAGCTCATAGTCTTCCATGTGAGAATTCAGGAGTTTTTCTTTAACCTTTGCATTAGCAAATGAAGCTATCTTCATTGTTTTTACCAGGGAAAGAGAATCAAAATCAAATGGCCCTTGTAAAAGTTCCAGTTCATCAATCTCCATTGTCTCTTTGTTTAAGAATTCTTTGATAGTTTCTGCAGTGTCTCTTGCTGGAGACAGATTCTTCTTCTCTTTTGCAGTTTTAGAGCTATCTCTTGGAGCTTTCTCTCCTTCTACACTCTTACCACTAACAACTGTGGTCTTCTCTGTTGAGGTCTTCTTTCCTTCTGCAACCTTAGTACTGTCATCTTCTTTTTCCTTCACTCCTTTTTCTTTATCCTCTATTCTTTCTTCTCCTTTGGATCTGGAGTCAGCAGGGGAAACCGGAGGAGTGATGTTTGTTTGTTCATGGGCCACCTTTTTTGGAGCAGATGATTCCAAGTCCTTATCTTTTTCTTCACCGGTGTCTATTACTTCTTCTGGCATTGCCTCAATAGATTCTTTTTCAACACTTGTAGCTGAGGGATCAACACCCAAGTCCTCTATAATAGGAATGTTGAATATTGAGTATGCACTCCGGAGGATCTCTTCTGTCTCTTTTGCTATCTTGTCAGTTTCTCCGAGCATAAGTTGATTCATTCTCACTTTGCTTCAGAACCTGTCCTTGCAATCTTTGAAGATCATATTCATTTTCTTTGAATCAATTGAAGGATATAGCTGAATGGCTATCTATTCTCAGACCTCAAGATCTTTTGCCATAGCATTATTCTTTCTTATTTCTAACTCTTTCTCTAGGCTTTTGGGAATAAGAGATATAATTTCAATAAAAGCCTTATTGTAGATATTCAGATACTTGACTGCTGCTTCCTATAAGATCTTTTGGTCAGCCTCATTATAATAATCATAGAATTCAGCCATTGGTTGAAGGTTTCCATCCACAGTAATTGATTTGACGACATCATCTAATGATAGAGTGGGCTTTTCAACAAACTCTTCTGCGATCTCTTCCTTGTCTTCACCGGTAGAGGGTTCACCAGATACTTTCTTCTTTTTCCTCATTTTCCTTACCTCCTCATCTGACTCAGTCTCTTCATCATCCTTCTAACTGATGTAAGACCTTGTGGCCTTTGTCTTAGTTCTTTTTTCTATTTTTCCGGATGATTTTGCTTCCAATTTTGATTTATTTGAGCTCTTATCAGTGGTAGGTGCAGAG
Source organism: Cunninghamia lanceolata (assembly GCA_027924645.1). Lineage (NCBI taxonomy): Eukaryota > Viridiplantae > Streptophyta > Pinopsida > Cupressales > Cupressaceae > Cunninghamia > Cunninghamia lanceolata. The sequence goes on from BSBN01000270.1 coordinate 488,064, forward strand.
CTCCTAGAAGATCTGGTCCTAGAGGAGGATTCTACTAGAATACTTTGCTTTTCTACCTCTTTCTTCTATTTCTCATTCCTTTCCTTCTTTTCCCTGTTGGCATCAAGTGCCTCTTTTGAGATGCCAAAGCTTTTGGCAATGTTTTCTACTTCTTTTCTTGCCTTTCTTTTCATCTCTGGTTGCCTTAGCTCAACATGGATCTTCACACTCAATTCTTCAAAGGTTCCAAACCTTTCTACCTTGGGATCCTTTGGTTGACTCAACATGTGCAAAACATGCAGCTCTACGATTTTCTCATCCACCTCATACCCCATTCGCATGATCCACACTATCCTTGGTTCCACAGCCTCCATTAGGCACTGATCAGTTTCTACCATAAAGCATATTGTGTCTTTGTATTTCTCAACTAGAGATTTGGGAATTCTCTCTCTAGCTTGCATCATGTTCTAGAAGTTTTTGAAGAAACCCCAGAGAACTATGTTTTGTGCTTTGTCATCACCATGTCCATGCAGATAATCCCTGATTTGTATGGCAGCTGGTCTGTCATTCTGCCATACCCATCCACTGGATCCGGGTAACTCATTCATAAAGTAGAAGAATAAGCACAATATTAACCCACCATACTTAAATGAATTCTTTTTATCTTTCTTTATTTTCTGCAGATTCTCCAAGAGTTGGTTTAGAAGGAGCTGACAAAGGTCATAGTCTGAATTCTTTCTTAACATTTCATAAGCAGTGTAGATAGTAGTTCCAGGTACTGAATTCTCTCTGCTAGAATGATATATCTTGTATCTGATGATCATGGAGGCAAACTTGATATCTAGATCAGTGATATCTTCTATTGTCATTGCTCTTTTGCCAAACCTAGATCTGGTAGCCTCACTTACAGTCTAATTCTTGACAGATTTGAGGGTAGGTATCCCACCGGATGAGTGCAAACTGGTAACTGCCCTAATGGCATCTTTTGTGATTTTGAATGGTCCATTCAACCACATGAAGTTGTCATGTATTCTTCTCAAGACATACTGGACCCATTCATCCTCAGCAAAACAAGGGAAATGTATACACTGTGCAAAGTGCTTGTCCCAGAGGGCCTTGTATTGGGGTTCAAGCTCAAATGAATCATCTATTAGTTGTTTGTGGTAGATATCCCTCAATTTGAACTCTCTAAATTCTTCAATATTTGCGTGAATGTAAACCCTAATATCTTCTATATGCAAGACACCATGCGGAACACTAGAAAATGCTCCTAGGGGATCTACTTCCAAGGATTTGTAGGGATGTTTCTTGAATTTGGGGCGAGGCCTATTAGTGATCTTCACAATATTCAGAGTAGTCATCTTTAAAAAGATTTGCAAAGAGATATTTAAGAACAGAAAATACCTTTTGCGCCTTTAGGTTTCACAGAGTGAGCCGGATCGATTGCAGGATGAATCAACTTCTGTAAATGATCTTTGATGGGCTTGAGAAAATTTGTTGCAGAGCTCCTTTTTGCTTATTCTTGAATGTAAAATGAACAAATGTTTGATAAGAAGAACCCTTATATTACTCCACAAACCCTAATGCCAAGTTGCAATAAATACTCAACTTAAGTCATTCCAGTTTGCCTTATTTTCCTTATTCAGATGACTTGATGAACCAGATCAATCTTGTTCTAAACATCTTGCGGATCTTTCATATATTAATCCTAGATTATTTAGATGATTCTCTGAGAACCCTTTAATTCGCAACCTTCCTTGTGCCAATTCCAGCACCAATTTACTGGCTAGGGGAAAAAGTTTTTCCTTGTGTCTCCCCCTAAGCCAGAGCTTACTTTTTAATTTTTGAAAGGAATATCAGCACCAGATTCTGGTGCAGATCCATCCCCTACATTTTCTATGCTTTTCTTCACCCAAATCTTGTTCATCTCACTTTGAACTTGATCCACATTCATTTTTCCTTTTCCCTTGACTTGATTCTAGTCATGATGTACCAGACCTCTTTTGTCCTCATTCTTACTTCTACAGAATTTGGCAATATGACCGGATCTATTGCAATTGTGGCAAACAACATTTCTTTGCATATTTGATTGATGTCCTCTTGATCTGCATTGATTAGCCATATGACCCATTCTATTGCATGCAAAGCATCTACCATTGAATGAATTGTTCATTTGCATATTTCTGCATTCATGAGATTTGTGACCATACCTTTTGCAATTAAAACACTGTCTAGAGAAGGATGTATTAGTTTGATTCATTCTCTTTCTACACTGATTAGCTTTGTGACCAAATTTATTGCAATTGTGGCAATATCCATTGAAGGATGGATATCTTTGAGCATTAGGTTGCCTTACCAGAGGTCTTCTAGGCCTGTTCCTTGGATTTTCTGATCCAAAATTCTTCTGACCTGATCCAGAGCTTTCACCTTTCTCATATCCCAAGCCACGCTTGTCATCTACCCTCTTTTGGCTTTCAAGAAGAACTTCAAGTTGAGTTGAACTTATCTTGAATTTCTCTTTGTATTCATATGCTATTTGAAGATCCCTTTTAAGAGAGAAAATTTGATCCTCAAGTTTTTCTTCATTATCTTTAGCATCTTCAAGATCAAATTCAAGATGTCTAATTACTCTATCCATCTTGTAGCAGTCTTTTGATTTCTCCTTGAGAGATTGTCTTAGATTATCTTCAGTCTTTCTTTTCTCTTCAATTTCTTGGGTAAACTTCATAACTCCTGATTCCATTTCATGTCTTACCATAATGATTTCTTTTGATAATTTTTCACATAACTTGGTTTTCTCCTTCAGATCTCCATCTGTATCATTTGCTTCATTTTGATTTGCCAATTGCTGAAGTAGATCCTTTCTCTTTTTCATAGAGAGACTTAGTTTCCCTTCTAGTTCATTTATGAAATCATCAACCTGTTTAAGTCTTTCCTTCAATTCATTAACTTTAGAATTAGATTGCTCAAGATCATCTAGGGCAGACTGAAGTTGTTCCTTCATACCATACACATCCATTTTAATTCCTAGATCTTCCTCAAGCTGTTAGGCTCTTGTTTGGAGGAACTTGGCTCTGATACCAATTGTTGATAACTGAGAGGGGGGGTGAATCAATTATCTTAATTTATTCAACTTTCTGTTCTTCTTTAATAATTAGTGCATCATCAAGGCAAACAAGCATGAAAGTAGAAACAAAGTTAATACACAACACAATGATTTTGACATGGAAAACCCGGTTAAGGGAAAAACCACGAGGTGATTAACCCAAGAATGTATTCTCTGTTAGAAGAATAGAAGTACAAAATGGCACCTACCAATTTAGGGCTCACTACCTGAGCACAGTACTCACAAGAGGCTTACTGCCTATAAGAGAGGAAGATAACACTATGTTTGAACTAATGAGAAGCATCCACACATGCTAAGATTCAGTTCCAGTTGAGCTCAATAAACTGATCTGCTGCACTTCATTCTTACTTTCTTTTGGTTTAGCTGTCCTGTCACATTCTGAACCTGTCTTACTACCTTCACACTACTTTTCTTCTTTTCTTCACATAATTGCACATTCACTCCACACCTCTTCATATCTAAATTCATCTGGTATATATATCCGCACAAGTAATCTCACCACCTTTCTAGTCGGCATCCAGAATAGTCAATATTTTCCCAGGCTTTGAATTGTCACCTGGATCCTTGCTTACCAAGTGATGCGGATCTAGGAGATGCTTGTAGAAGTCATCAATCATGTTGGCCAATCATGAATGATACCTCAAGAAACTTAGTCATCAGCAATATCTCTTCTAGATTCGGGTCTGACAATCTGCCGGTACAGTTCTTCCTCTATTTACTCTGTCAAATAGGAACCCAACACTCAAGTGCTCATATCTTTTCATCTTTCCATCACCGGAGGCTAAATCCTTGGAATCTATTAGTCAAGGTACTCCTCTTGACTTCCCCAAATCTGCACTTCACTAAGATACTTCCTCTAAGAGATCCAGACCTGACTGTCAGACCTTGCTGACTGCTCTGTTCTTGCTTACCGGATCATAACACTTCTTCACTCTGACTTCCGGTAGAGACTCATCATGTCTTGTGGATGTGTGGGATAACCTTTGTTTCCATCAATGACAGTATACACGAATCCATATAGTGTCTCTTGCCAACAAATATTAGGTGTTGGTTGTGGGGATAGATGGCTGAGAGGAGCTTCATATTCAGCCTGTGTATCTCTGACACTCTTACTTCTTTCAAAAACCCACAAGGGCACATTTTCAGTCAATGTTGCCTCATTGGCAACCAATTTCTCCAATCTTGAGATAGGATCATCAATCTCAATAAAGGCCCTTTGTAAACAAGATTATTTGAAACCCTCCATGATTCTTCTAGCATTACCCTGTGATACTTATTTCTCCTTTCAATGGCAGAGTTTTCATCAATATTCCTGATTAGGTCATCATCTACAAAAAGATTATGATGATATCCTTTCAACTTCTTACTTTCTTTGACATCATTTATAAAATTCTCAGGGTCAAATTTCTCCCTAGCATTCCCTTCAAGCATTCTGAAATGATCTAATTTCTTATCTATTGCTTCATACCCCTTTTCAGAAAATGCAGTAAAATCTCCAAAATGTAAAGTACCCAGCATAAAAGATTGTTTATTGTGACATTTCAAATGCATAAAATTAGAGTAGACCAATTGCCTCACAATTTCTAAATAGGCAATTCCATCAGGGCAAGTCTTTGGAAGCAAGAGTGGTTCTCCTTCATATCTAAAAACTCTAATTTTTTTGCAATCATTGTAGGCATACCAATCACCCCAGCTATGATTGATTTTCTTATCTTTATCCATATCCTTAGGTCTGAGAAACTTTTGTACAGTAGGTGACAAATTATAATTACGTGGGTGACCCAACAATCCATTGTTGATAGTAAGGAATACTGAGAGGGGGGGTGAATTAGTATTCCATAAAACCACTTCTTAACAAGTCTATTAATCCAATTTCCAAAATTAATAATATGAAAGCATAATAAGAATAGGAACAACAACCATAAAGACATTACACATGGGCACCAAGATTTTTACGTGGAAAACCCAAAAAGGGAAAAACCACGATGAGTGTTAGCTCACAATATATTATGAAAGCACAATGCCAGATTATAAGAAGGCTCACTACCCAAAGAAATGGTCACTGCAAGAAAGGCTCACTACCAAAATAGGCTCACTACCTAGAGAAAGAAAGAAGGATGTATGGCTCACTACCAAGTTGAACTGTTCAGATTGCATCTACACATGCATGGTTACAGCTCTAATGAAGCACATAAATACTATCTCAAAACTCTTCATCCCTGACTACTATGTTTCACTGCTTTGGTTTTCCATAGGAACAAGATCTCTCTTCTACTACTCTTATCACTTCCAAAAAATCACCTTACTTTGCATGTCACACCTACATATATTCACATTTGCATCACCTCACTTAAACACCAAGTTTGATCCCATATATATATCTGCAACACTTAAAATCTTCATATTAGGTCGGCCTAATAAGATGTAGCATGTAGTAATACCTTAAGTAGCTTGTCAGCCAAATTCATTTACAAAAATTCACAACAGGCCCAAACAATTGTACAGTAGTCTTCATATGGGTTGGCTTTAATCATTCAATCACTTAAATTGATTGTTCAAACAATATAGCTTCTCTACATATAGATTTGTCATGTCTGTTAGTTTGTTCTTCATGAACACACTCGATCAATTCAACTGTCACAACATAACTTCCACTACAGATCAAATGAGACTCTAAATCATATTTAACATTTATCATTGATCTCTTAGTATACCTTCAAAGCTGCAGAACATAATAATTGACTGCTGAGAAATGCAGAAATCAAAACTGTTGTCCTATCACTGGGAAACACTGTCAAACTGCAAGTTGGTAAAGAACATCTTATAGAATGAAACCAAAGGAAATTTGGAAGCTACAACTCTAGATTCAGGCAGCCATGATATGTAACTTTTCTAATTCAAAACCATAAGATAAACTTTTTCATAGCAAAGGAATGCGAACCATTTTTCTTTTGGACTGTGCATTGTTTCTGCTTTAACTTTGTTTATCTAGACTTGGACAATTCTTGATGTGACTACCAAAGGAAGTCAAAACCTAGAGACTTAACCAATTGACCACTAGGTAGTTGTGAACAACATACCTGATCCACATACAAATGCTATTAACTACAAAGGCATACCACCACAAACATTGTTACTCTACATACTTCCCATAGTCAAATTAGCCTTCTGGACCAAAATCCTTGCATGCCTTGTTGCCCCAAATCCATTTGGTCTGCCAGAGCAAAAGTCTCTTTACCTTTTTGCCATAAATGACAACACTCAATTATTCAACAAAGTAGTGTCTCTTGCCAACAATCTCCCCCTTTGGCATTGATGGCAACACTCAGTGAAAAATGCTTTTGTTGCTCCCCCTTACTCTGTACTCTATTTTTCTATTCTCCTTTAGATGTATGCTTATTTTTCACTAGTTTTTCTCTCCCCCTTTGACATCAATGGCAAAGGTGTGTGTACAAGCAAAATTGTGTCAAAAATTCTTCAAAATTGTCATATTCTGCCGCATATATATACAGGTACATATTTCTATCTCAATTTATGGAAGAAGGTAGAATATCATTACAGATAGTCTTTATCAGAGCTATCTCTCCTTTCCATCTATTCCTTGCACTCCTCAAAATATGGATATGGCCATTTATCAGATCTTTGCCTTCTGCACATCTGAAGGTGTATCAATTAATGCTTGTGATTTCAAGGCTTCTTCTATCAAATTAGTCATGGAATCAATTTTTGGACTTATCAGCCCCCTAAGCTGGCATAATATATCTTTGACTTCCCTTTTCTTCATTAGAGTGCTCAAATCATTGTGAATATTTGCAACCTGTGTTTCTTTGGTATTTATTGGCTCAGCTGTCGGATTATGTCTTGGAGATATTAAGCAGTTTGTTCCAAGTCCTTGATTTTATCTTCTAATTCCTTTGTAACTTCTGGCCAAGATAAGCAAAATTTGTATATTTTACAAGCTTCTTCAATGGCATTTTGTATGCCTTTTATTCCATTTTATAACAGAGTTTTATCTTTTTCTATCATAGTCTTTAACTCAACCAATCTCTTCTCATCAAACTCTTTTCTGACTTTTGCTTCTACAAATTTTTCAAAAGATTCAAAAAGTGTACTTACAGAGTTTAATGGACCCTTGAGTTGATCATCGGAAGATAATGTGGTATCCTTTTGAAATGTCAGCATCATCTTATCCAAAATGTTGGATGCATAATTGATTAAACAACTATCTTGGATATGTGATTTAAGCATTTCTTCCTGTGCTTTGGCTTGAACAATTGATCCTAGCTTGACTTTCTGTACAGGTGACATTGAGGCCAAATTAATTGGTCCTTGAAGAAGTTTAGACTCATCTAGATCTTGTTGACTCTCAGAATCAACTGAGACAACTACAGTGTCTCTTTCTCTAATAGATACTTCTTCTTGACTTTGTTTTGGAGGATCCATGTCTATGTTCTCTTGTTGACCAATATCTTTCTTTGGTGCAGGGCTCCTTACCTGTCCTTTATTCCCATCAATATCAGCATGTTGCTCTGGAGGAAGATTACTTGCATATTTTCCTTGATTTTTCATATCTAACATATCAATGTTAGGGGCTTGATCAGTCTTATCCGGTCCATGGTCTTGGCTTATATTTGGAACAGATGTATCTTCATCATTTGCTTCTTCATTGTCATAAATGGTAGGGAGATTAAATTCCTTCAATGTGTTCAAAATAATTTCTTCAAATTCCTTAACCACTTTTTCAATATCTCCTCCCATAAGAGAATTCATTCTTCTTTTTGTCCTTAATTTGTTATGAAGTGCTTTGGATATTTTCACCTTTTCCTCCGAAGTGATTTTCAGACAGAGTTTTATTAATAAGTGTTCTCTAAGTTCAACATCCTTTGCCATAGCCACTTCCTTTCTTGCACTCATTATACTTGCTAGGCTATGTGGAAGATTAGTAATTATTTCAATTAAGGCCTTGTTGTAGATGTTTAAGTATTCTACAACTGAAAGGGAGCTAGGTGTGCGGAAATCACTTCCTACACTAATCTAATGAGGGGAGAGCTATACAAATTCAATTTAATCCTTATCACTATAGAAACATACAACATCTAACAAAGTTATTACAGCAATACATAAGAACTAGAAAGAAGACATAAGAAGGGAGACAAAGATATACGGTGGGGAAAATCCTTATCAGGTGAAAAACCCCACACTCTGAAACCTGCACAATGTATTTAACAAATCTGAAAGTTGTTTACAATACACTTGCAATGCAAGCTTCAATGGTCTTCAACACTCATGTCTAGAGTCAATCTGACAGCATAACAGTACCTGTAAACCTATGCTACAAACTCCATCTCCAAGCACCTATTTATATAAAAAATACAAGGCCATATTGTACCTATCTTGGGATGGGTGTCCAACATGGCTTCATGGACCAAAACCCATGCCTAAGGACACTTGGTCAAAATTGTAGAATGTGCCGGACACTTGTCCATAGCTCCCATCCCAAAGAGGTTGCCTATTTCCAAAATGGGCTATGACAGATGCTCTTACAACACTTACAACCATCATAGAATTTGTCATAGTGGTTACAACTTACAACTGTAAGAGAATATGTCATACACATGCTATAAATAGCATAATCTCTTACAACATATCATAGTCCACCTTGGGGCACCCAAATATGCCTTATTCAAAGATGCTTCATGACACATGTCCTTACCTGTCTTACAAACTTCTATTTATGACTCTTACATGTTAGATTTTATCATAGGAATCCATCATAACCATTTCGGTCAATATTCCCTTACACAACATGGAAGATCCTGACACATGGAAAAATACTCCTACCACAAAGTGGGATTCCTATCTCCTCATGTGAGGACAAAATTACAAGTTGTCATACTCCATGTAGGATCGACACATCACCGTGCCACATCCCACAATATGACAATATGGAATTTACAAATATTTACAACATAGGAAATTAATTAATAAATACAAACATAATAAATGCAAGGAATTACCAAGGTTGAGATACCTTAATTCCCAACATTCTCCCACTTGTTGAACACCTTGTAAGAGCCAATAAAAAAATAGGATTTAACTGCTATAGGCCGAGAGGCCCATAGACTTCGAACACCATCTAAACTTCTCTGTGCCCACTGGTTTCATTAATGCATCTGCAACATTCTTCAAAGTATCTACCTTCTCCAAATTTACCTTTCGATCCTCAACCATGTCTCACACAAAGTGAAACTGAACATTAATGTGTTTTGTTCTAGCATGGAAAGTTGGATTCTTCGCAAGACAAATTGCACTCTGACTGTCACAACTGATCATGATCTAACCTGCATCAACACCAATATCTAAACACAATCTCTTAAGCCAAATGGCTTCCTTACAAGCATGAGTTGCTACCATATACTCATCTTCTATCGTGGACAAAGCAACAATAGGTTGTTGCTTACTCATCCAACTAATAGCACCACCAAACAGTGTAAACACATAAACACTAGTGGATCTCCTGCTGTCAATGTCACCTGCCCAATCTAAATCCACAAATCCACGAATATCAACAGAATGTGGAGGTCCTAAAACATTACCATGATAGAAAATAGAATACTTAGAAGTACCCCTCAGATATCTAAACACTCACTTAACTACATCTTAATGAACTCGTCCAGGATTAGCCATAAATCAACTAAGGACTCCCACTGCTTGGGTAATGTCTGGTCTTGTATAGACATAGCATACATCAAACTGCCAACAATACTAGCATAAGGTACCCTGCTCATGTCCTCCACCTCACTAGGAGATTTTGAACAATCCTCAACAGACAACTTTGTCCCCTAAGAATGGGAACACACAATGATCTACAATATGCCATGCTAAACCTGTCCAACATGGTCTTCACATACTTACTCTAGCTTAACCAAAGTTTTACGTTGGTTCTGTCTCTTTTGATTTCTATTACTAGAATCTACCTGGATGCCCCTAAATATTTCATTTCAAACTATGCTGACAACTAAGATTTAAGATCATAAATCATATTTTTACCCTTCCCAATGAGCAGCATATCATCAACATACAGTGCAACAATGAGAATACAATCACCATCAAATTTATAATACACATAGTGATCCAATTTTGATCTCACAAATCCAATTGACAACACAAAGGAATAAAACTTCAAGTACCACCCCCTAGGGGATTGCTTCAAACCATACAAAGACTTTTTAAGTTTGCAAACTAAATTTTCTTTACCTTTCACCATGTAATGCTCTAGCTGTGACATGTAGATTTCTTCCTCCAAGTCACCATGAAGGAAAGTTGTCTTCACATCCATCTGTTCTACCTCCAAGTCATAAGTTGCTACAAGAGACAATAGGAATCGAATGGATGTCATCTTTGCAATGGGAGAGAAGATCTCACCATAATCTATACCCTCCACTTGTGAATACCCCTTCACAACCAATCTGTCCTTATACTTCTCAACACTGCCATCTACACCAAATTTCTTCTTGAACACCCATTTGCATCCAATGGGTTTCCGTCTAGGAGGTAAAGGCACCAAGTTCCAAGTTTGATTCTTTTCCAAAGAAGCCATTTCATCCTCCATGGCCTCCTTCCAGGAACCTGCATCTTTCATGTCCATAGCCTCTGATATAGTTCTAGGTTCATCACTGTTAGTAACCAAAGCATAAGCACGACTAGAATCAAGCAATGTAAAACCAAACCTTTCAGGTTGCTTTCTTATCCATATAGACCTCCTCAAGAGCTGAGGTTGAGGTTTAGCTTCTTCATCTAAGCTTTCAGAGCTACCAGAGCTCTCCTCATCATCAGGTCCAACATTGCCTTTTTATTCAGTCTTCTCAGGGGTAGCAGGAAACTGAACAACATCCTCTTTCTTTACTATTTCTTCTAGCTGCAAAATAGTGGAAGAAGGTGTAAGCTCTCTGAAGATGACACTTTTGCTATACAACACTTTTTCAGCCACGAGGTCCCAAAGCTTGTATCCTTTCACACCGACACCATAGCCAATGAAGATACACTTAACAACCTTGTTCTCCAACTTTGACCGCTTCTCCCTAGGCACATGTGCATATGCCTCACAACCAAAAACATGAAGATGCCTTATTGAAGGCTTCCTACCAGACCACACCTCCATGGGTGTCTTTCCAACAAGAGCTGATGTAGGAGATCTATTTACTAGATAGCAAGTAGTGGCAATAGCTTCAGCCCAAAACTTTTGTTCTAGGCCAGCTCCACTAAGCATACTCCTAGCCTTCTCCATCAATGTCATGTTCATCCTCTCTACAACTCCATTTTGCTACGGGTTGTATGGAGTTGTCTTATGTCTTTCAATCCTAAGCTCCTTGCAATATTTATCAAATTATGTAGAATAGAACTCACCACCATTGTTAGTTCTCAAACATTTAATCTTTTTACCAGTTTGATTTTTAGCAAAGGCCCTAAACTCATTAAACTTGCTATAGACTTCAGATTTGCTTCTGAGAAAATAAATCCATGTTCTTCTACTGTAATCATCTATAAAAGATACAAAATATACATACTTTGATAATGAAGGAACATTAATAGGACCAAACACATCAGAATGAATAAGGTCCGACAAACCAGAAGACTTATGAGAACTCGAGTAAAATTAAACATGGTTTTGTTTTCCATAAATGCAATGTTCGCAAAAGTCAAACTCAAGATTACAATCATCTAACCCCTCAATGAGGTTCTTATTTTTTAGGGTATGTAGACCCTTCTCACCAATGTAGCCAAATCTCTTATGCCATAACATTGTCTTTTCAGTAGGAAGTTTAACTTCCAATGCACGATTACAACCATTAAGACTAGAAACAACAGATTCCTTCACTACTCTTTCAGATGGTGGGGATGAAGTGATTGTTGTCCTTTTCCTTGAGTTAGAAGAAATATTGCATTGTGAAATGCATGCCTCCAGCTGAAATAGAGTACCTCTCCTAGTACCCTTAGCAAGCACCATAGCTCCTCTAGTCATCTTGCATTCTTCTTTCGAAAAGACAACCTGCACACTTGTATCATTCAAACTACTTATAGAAAGCAGGTTCTGTGCTAAGCCTGGGATGTGCATAACCCGAGAGATCCCCTTCACTCAACCATCAGGGAATCAAATAGAGACTCTTCCATGAACAACAATCTTCAGATGAGAGTCATCACCCAGATACACCTTTCCACCATCATACTCCTCATACTTAGTGAACCAGTCTCAATGCGAGGTCATGTGGAATGATGCACTAGAGTCGATTAGCCACACATCATCAAATGCATGGGTTACTAGGGCTGCAATGAAAGCATCACCGTAATCTTGTGACTTATCAGAATCTGAATCAAGAGCTTTCTTCTTCTTCTTCTTCTTCTCCTCTTTGCATTCCTTTCGGAAATGCCCAGTTTTTCCACAGTTCCAACAAAAAGCCTTAGACTTTCCAAGAGATTTAGATCTCCCACAGGATTTGGATCTACCCTTCTCATCTTTCTTGTCCTTCTTCCCTTTCTCCTTGGGTCTTCCACAAATTGCAAGGGCCTTTTTGGCTGCATCAGAAGACTTTCTCTGCATCTCTTCAGACAATAGTGAAGAAACCACTTCTTCCATTTTGAATGTGGATGTGGTGCTTCCAATAGCCATGACAAGATGATCCCATGAGTCTGACAAAGAACAAAGCAAGGTCATACGTCAATTCTCCTCCTCCATCTTTACACCAATAGATGTCAATTGTGCAATGAGCATGTTAAAAGCATTCATATGTTAAGCAATAGATCATCTATCCTCCATTTGAAGAATACAACTTCTTTCTCAAAAAAAGTTTATTAACCGGGGATTTTGCTTGATACACATCTCCCAACTTCTTCCAAAGTAGTTTTGCAGTAGTCTCCTCATGGATATTTAATAACACAGAATTAGCAAGACTAAGTCTTATGAGACCCTTAGCCTTCCAATCCTTGAGATCCCAGTCATCTTGTGACATTGGAGCTGGTTTAGTTACATTAACACTTTCCCAATGGTCTCGGTCAACAAGCATGTCTTCCATCTTGAGCTTCCATAGCTTGAAATTACTGCCATTGAACTTCTCTACTTCAAACCTTCCTGATGTGCTTGTCATCTCCTTACTGCAATAGAAATTAGAATACTCTACACAGACTCCTGCTCAACTTAAGATCAGCTCAAAAAACCCCTACCCAACAACTAAGACCAAAATTTGTCGGGCTCTAATACCAACTGAAAGGAAGCTAGGTGTGTGGAAATCACTTCCTACACTAATCTAATGAGGGGAGATCTATACAAATTCAATTTAATCTTTACCACTACATAAACATACAACATCTAACAGAGTTATTACAGCAATACACAAGAACCAGAAAGAAGACAGAAGAAGAAAGACAAAGATATACGGTGGGGAAAACCCTTATCAGGTGAAAAAACCCACACTCCAAAACCTGCACAATGTATTTAACAAGTCTGAAAGTTATTTACAATACACTTGTAATGCAAGCTTCAATGGTCTTTGACACTCATGTCTGGAGTCAATCCGATAGCATAACAGTACCTGTAAATCTCTGATACAAACTTCATCTCCAAGCACCTGTTTATACAGAAAATACAAGGCAATATTGGACCTATCTTGGGATGGGCATCCAACATGGCTTCATGGACCAAAACCCATCCCTAAAGACACTTGGTCAACATTCTAGAATGTGCCTGACATTTTTCCATAGCTCCCATTCCAAAGAGGTCACCTATTTCCAAAATGGGCTATGACAGATGCTCTTACGACACTTACGACTGTCATAGAATCTGTCATAGTGGTTACAACTTACAACTGTAAGAAAATCAATCATACACATGCTATAAATAGTATATTCTCTTACAACATGTCATAGTCCACCTTGGGGCACCCAAATATGCCTTATTCAAAGATTCTTCATGACACATGTCCTTACCTGTCTTACACACTTCTATTTCTGACTCTTACATGTCATAGATTCTGTCATAGGAATCCATCATAACCATTTCGATCAATATTCCCTTACACATGGAAGATGCTGACACATGGAAAAATGCTCCTACCACAAAGTGGGATGCATATCTCCTCATGTGAGGACAAAATTACAAGTTTTCATATTCCATGTAGGATCAACACATCATCATGCCACATACCACAATATGACAATATGGGATTTACAAATATTTACAACATAGGCAATTAATTAATAAATACAAACATAATAAATGCAAGGAATTACCAAGGTTGAGACACCTTAATTCCCAAAAACAATGATAGGCTCAATGATCCTCTTATCCGGATCATTATACTCATCATACAATTGTGCAATGGGTTTCAAATTACCATCAACTGTTATGGCTTGCAATACATCCTCTAAAGATATAGTAGCTTCTTCAGTTTGAGGCACATCTTGCTTTTGCCTTTTTTCAGGCTTACCCTTACCAGAGGATTTATTTTTGCTAGTTCTATAAGCTTTAATAGTTTTAGATTTCATTTTCTTTACTTCTTCATATGTCTCTGTTTCTTCTTCATCAACTGCAATGCTTACATGCATTCTTTTTGCCTTGGTTTTCTTTCTTTTGTGACTAGTGGCAGGAGTCTCCACACTTGCAGATGGTGTGGGATCAGAGGGTATGGATGTAGCTTCTACAAAGGTGGATCCTCTATTTCTCCTTCTTGATGCCTCTGGTTTGTCTGGTTTATCCTTGGGTTCTTTCGGAGCTCTAATTGGTTCACTTTTTCTTTTTTCTTTTGCTTCCTTATTAGCTTGTGCTTTTTCCCTTGCCTTTTCCACTTGTTCTTTTGTGAAGCCTTGTCTTAGGGAAAAATTCTCTATTACTCTCAACATTTTCTTGGAGATCTCTAATTTTCTTACCTCAACATAGATTTTAACATGCAATTCCTCATAAGTGTGAGGCTGATTATTTTCCTTCCTTATTTTGATTGTTTTACATTACAGTTGGTGACATTATTAGACTTTTAGAGACTATTGTTCCATTATGTAGAGTTGATTATATCTCCTGATTCTAGTTTTGACATTGATTAGACATGTGGCGATTTGATTTAAATCATATTTTGATGTTATGATGAGATTAGACATGCGAGATATATTAGATGATGATTATTGATGTGATTTCTAGTTCATTGTGTGGGTTCATTAATTGATGATGATTATGTGATATTGGATAGAGAATGTAGTTTAATCTTGAATTATGTTGTAAATGATTAATGTTGTATACAATGGCATGAATTTAATTTTAGTTGCTTTAGCTATGAGTATTCATGATATGATTAACACTTGATCTAGTTGTGCAAGATTATATTCCTAGGTCATGGGAAATTGGAAGTAGTGTTCACACATATGTTATTCCTTGTGAAACTGATCCATTCCCAAGAGGGATGAGAATCACGTTTGATCAGATGTTGTTTAAGTACTTATTTGATTTATTATTTTGGCCTAGTAGCCCTTTTTGTAAATTAATTTATATCATGTGTTGTATATTTTTATTGTTTTACACACTTGGTATTATTTTCATTTATGGGCAATTCAAAGTGAATTTATGACTCCCTAGGTCTACCTTAGTGTCCCAAAACTTACCCTTGGTGCTTACCCATGGGTCTAGGGTCAATTTTGAATAACTAAACCTTGGGGTAACTCACTTTTGGTCACTCTAAACTCAGGTTTAGTCAAAGTGACACATTTTGAATTGGCTAAGGGTGGGAGATGAGTCATGCTTTGGGAAAGACTCATCTCCCTTCCCAAAGTTTGGGGATCCCTTCACCAAGAAGACTTGGGAGGTCTTCAAGACTCCCAAGTGTGTGGGATCTCCCTCCAAGACTCTCACACACGTGTGAGAGCATCTTGGACGGAGATGGCTCTCTTGAAGAATAAGAGGATGCCATATGGCATCCCTTATCCTCATGGAGGCTTGAAGGGAATTGCCACCTCACCACTTGGTATCTCACAAATGTGTGAGAGCACAAGTGGATAAGGTGAGGGATAGGATGGAATCGGAGGGTGACACTTGTCACCCTCACAATCCTTCTCCCTTGCAAGTGGCATGGGATGAGGAAGAGGAAGGTGACAAGTGTCACCTTCTCATTCCTCAAGGCCAAATTGGAAGGCCTATTTTATCTCCTCTTGAAGAGGAGTGTGGGGTTCTTGCATTTTGGATATTTTCTTTCTATTCTTAGAATTCTTTTTTTGGAGTTAGAGAAATTTGGATATTGGGAGTCTTGGAGAAGCTTGGAGCTCTTCACCAAATGCGCTTCCATTTTTAGGGCTTTTGAAGGTAAGCTCCATGGCTATGGCCATTTTCCCTTGTATATTTTATTTATGTTGTGTTTGTGGTTTTATGTTGTTGGTGTTTTCATTTTTGTGTGGGTTGGGAGTTTGGTGAGAGCACCTCCATTTGGATGTAAGGCTCAACTTGTATGGGGTAGGGGAGAGTGAACCTCCTCGAGGTCACCTCCTTATTTTGTGCTACTTATAGCCTTGACGGATTTTCTAGGGTGTGAGAACAATTTTGATGGAAAGAGTGCCATGATAGTTCTTTTTGAGTTATTTGGAGATATGCATTTTGTGGTTGTGGCTTAAGGCCTTGAGACTTGGTGATTTTGAGATCATGGAGTGACCTCTTGAGTTGAGGGGTCCACTCCCCTGCCCCCATCAAACTCATTTTCATTAATTTAGTTTTGTGTAAGCCATGGGAAAATTTTATGTGTGTGTTGGCATTTCAATTCGCACCTCTGGAATGCAATTTGGAAACGGACAGCTATGCACAAATAAACTGGTCTCCTAGTGAAAGGGGGAGTTCCCTTTCTTTCTGATATTTGCTGAAAAGATAATTAAATGAAACTTTGCCTATCTTCTTTTTCATTCTCAGCTGCAAGCACAAGGTTATAAAACTCTAAATGCTGCAGAAGAGATTTTTTCCTTTTTACAAAACTTCTACTACAACTAGCATAGACTAACAATGCTTTCAACCTCCTAAGTAAATTCAGAGAAAAGAAAATTGAAAGTGAACAAAGAATGATTGTTAACACAAAAACTTAATTAGTTTTCCTCCAGATTTACACAAGACTAAAAGTAGTTTAATGATTAAATCTGAAATGAAAGATGCAAAAAGCTACACATCTAATGACGATAACTTGATGAATCGAGATAGAATATCAGAGAAAAATAGGCATGAGACTTCTATTCAATATCATAAAGTTTACACAACTCCAAGACAACAATGTTGTAGCAAAAGGAAGCCATACAACAAGCGATCAAACACTGGAGAAAAATAAACACAGAGTGAACAGACACTTGGAATATCAAGATTTGCAGGCTAGAATGGGCACAACAAATTTTTTATCACAACTACCATTACAAACAATGGGCAAGGATGCCCTTATTTATACTAAAATCAAAGGAGTAGGGAACCCTAAAATCTCCTTGATTAACCCTAACTTGCCAACTCACAAGTTTTATTACTATTCTAAGACAAAGATACAATAAACAAATTCTTTAAAGTGAAGTGCTTTAAAGCAAAGAAGATTCTAACTATCAAAAAGTTATTTCTTTTCTAAATATAGAATGGATGAGCTTAGGATGAAAGCATATGCTTTAAAACAAAAAGCATATTATTTAAAGCTGCTTTATTTTGGAATGCATCCTCATCAACATTCTAGCTTTTTGGTGATGTCATCCATTGATATTCTGGGAAACAATATCTTCTAAAAAGTGAGTGACTGCATCTCTGCCAGGAACACTAATACTCTCTAGAATGATATTCTGATTCTCTAACATTTCTTCACCATTGGCAACCATCTGAAGAAATTTGTGAACTTCACCTGCAGCCTTGTCAAATTTCACTGTCATTGTGGCAAAACAACTCATCTTGCCGGCATTGATATCATCATTGAAATTGTTGTAGACGAGAGTCTGGAACTCTGCTTCCACTTCCCTAAGATCATACAGGGTACCATCTTCTCTTTCATACAAACATAGGATCTGAGAGATAAAAGATTTGATGAACTTAAGGATGTTGACTACCTTTTCTTTCCATTCTGTCAACTCTGAAAACATAGTGTCATAAGTTTTTACTGTGAAAAGATATTGCACTTTCCAAGTAGAAAATGTCTTCTTATCTTCAGCTGAATCAACAATATCAAGTGCAATCTTCAAGTCAGAGATAATGATCTTGAACACCAGTCTATTTTCTACCATGGTCTGTTGCAATCCCTATATGCCTTGGCGTAAATCATGAGCATTGTACTTCAACTGATAAAGCTCTGAAAGTACAACTCTCCCTTTAGTCACAAATTCTTCCACCCAACTGTTCATGTGCCTCCCATAAAGGACCAACTTACTAAAATGCCATTGATCAGCTAGTGATTAAAGATTTGGTGGAAGAAGTAAATCATCCTGTAAAGTGCCATGGAAAAGGTTTGAAATGTACTGCCACAATTATCTAACTTCATCTTTGAGAGCTGCCTTGTCTTCTCCATTTTTTAACACCCTTTCCTTCAAGCTATCTGATGCAACCTCGAAGAGATTTACATCTGTATGGCAGGTGCTTCTACCAAGGTTATCTTTGACAACCATAAAGTCATCAACCTTGACATCATTAGCACTTCTATTTTCTGGTGGTGTTGCAGTTTCGAGGATTATTTCTCCATCCGCATTCTTCTCAATGCGAACCTGCTTCTTCAGCTTCTTGTCTGGTGTGTCTTGGTAGACACTTTTTAGCTCTGTTAAATCTAGCTGATATGAGGGCTTTCTCCTCTTTCTTCCCAGGATGTTTTCAAGCCAGGATAAGCCATCCTCTCTTAGAAACCCGGTTCTAACCTCATCAGCTCTTGATGAATCAATGTTTGCATCAAAGTTATGAACCAGTGAATCTGGCTCTGAATCTATGTGGATAGGAGAAGTAATCAGTGAAGAAGGTGGAGAAACATGATCTGAAGGTAACACTTCAACATGCAGCATTGTTTCAATAGGAACTTCTAGTTCAACTGGTGGTTGTTCCTGTTGGACATGAGTTGGAGACTCGTCCTTTTTCCTCTTTAACTTAGCTATTTTCGTTCTTTCTGGAAGAATACTCATATCTTTTACTCTTCGTTTTGGCTTGGAAGTGGAAGGCTCTGATGGTTGCACAACTGGCGGCTCTGCTAATGGAATATCATCCTTCCGCTTAGTCTTCAAGAACATCAAATTGTTTTTAACCACTCGACTTGTTCTCTCCTCAATGGAAGTGCTCTCTTTTACTAACCAATTAACTGGTCGCAACGGTTGTTGCTCAATTTGGTCTCTGAAATATGTGGGAAGTAGAAATTCACCACTCTGTCAAACCCTCTATGTCTTCTTATAAGATATCAGACATATGTTGAAGAGTGAACCTGCTGTAACTGCGTTCTTGCACTTCAAACTCATCAACGAAATTAGCCCAGAAGTCTTCAACCACAAACTTGTGCATACAATTCTAACCAAGATGTGATACATAAACACCATGGGGATCATATGAAGATCTCCTGTTGAAAAAATTAAGACCATAACTAGATGATTCATTACCAATTGCCTTGGCGTCTACTCCAGATCTACATCTATAAATACTCATCCCAAGTGGAAAACTGAAGGCTATCTTGCATCTGCTAAGCAAAAATGTATGAACTTCATAGGCTTGCCTCAAAAATTCCATAAATGCAATTTTGTCTATAGGATATCGTGGCAACATGGCTGGCTCTCCTGAGAAGCCATATACTCTAATGTAGGAAAAAGTAGGAATTTGGATAAACCAATCAACCCATTCTGCCATTGCTATTCTAGCCTCTACTAAAAATTGTATATGCAACTCGTTGTCCATATCTTGTACTGCGTGCATCAAGAATGTATCATTCATCTTGAGAGATCTCTAACTATGGGAAATGATGATACACATGCTGAGTACCCAGAGTTCCAACAACATTCAAACCTCTAAATTGACCCTAAAAAGCCATCAAATACACAAGGTATGATATCATGTGAAATTCATGGGCCCTTTGCAAATCAATTATTTGTTGGTGGAGACTATCACTGATGAGAGCCGACCAGTCATAGAATTCGGTTCCGTCAACAATCTGAGACATGATGTAAAACATCGAAGGCTAGAATTTGTTTGCATCTACTTGACCCATGATCTAGCTTAGCAAAGTAATCATTATGGCATGTTCCTCCTTGAACTCTCCATGTCCAACGTTCTTTGGCATGACATTCTGCTCCTCTTTTAACCACCTCTTACCAATCTTTTTTCTATATTTTTCTTTATCATTTTTCCAAACCCTCTTGCATTCTTCAAGTGAAACAGTTAAGTTTTCTCTCCAAATAGGTATTGTAAAACACTTCTCTATGTCGTTTGGTCTCAACCTGCAGAGCACACGTCCATCTCTTGACTAAATTTCTCTTGTGACCAAGTTGTAATGCATCATGCAAGCAATCACAAACTCAATACTTTGCACTGTGATAGGAAAGGATGCTGCTACAAGCAAACCAGAGTGTCCAAGATTCCTAATAGCATTATTTCCTACATCCTCCAAGGAATGTAAATTGATTACTAGAAGTAATTTATGCAAGTCTATTTCACAAGTTTTTAGGTAATCATGAACCAATGTCATTTTGTGCCTGATTTGTGTTGGAGAGTATTGCATATTGGAAGATTTGAAAATCAACTGTGAACATGCCTATGTTGGAAAAAAAATTGGACAAATGGCTGAAAATTATTTGCTGATTTTTAGAAAAAGAAGAGTGTGAGCCAAAAAAGTTGGCACATGGGTTTTGTAGATAATTCTGTTTTGAAGCAACCTAGATTGTCAGATTTTGAATCGATGAAAACTGAAAAAGCTCTAGTCGGATTTCTAAAAAATTATCCCCTTGAAACAAGGACCCTGAAAAAGCAAGCTTCTCTTCTTCCTTAACCTAAAACTATGAAGAATGCTAAAAAAGCACTTGGTTTGGGTCTTTGAATCTTTGTTGAAAGAAAAAAAAATCTTTCCTCTCGATGCAACCTGTAAAAGATAATGAAATAAAGAAGCCAAATCCTTGTCTTTATAAATCTTTTGGGCGAAAAATTAGCTTTATTTGTGTGAGAATAAAACTTCACCCTCATCCATGAAGAAAGCAACTTTTAAAGCATAAATCCAAGTGGATGTCTTTGAATAGGAATAATCCCTATTTTGTAGCTGCCTATGGCTTCATGTGCAAGATGACAAAAAATATCTTCTTTTGATGATGTTATCGAACACGCGAGTTGAAAGAAGTGCTAACCATTTTCCTTCGTTTTCGACACTTCAACACTCATTTTGACTTAAATATGGCCTGTCTCTGACTTCAACAAGGCGGCAAAATGTCACTATTGACTAAAAAAGCTGACTGATCCTGACATTTTGGAGATTGATCAAATAAGATTCCATCCCCTGCCTCCGACTGACGATCTGGCATCATTTGACCAAGTTTGACCTCCCAAAAACTGCCAACAGGCAAAGATTAGACACAAAGCATGTCAAAAAATACTGTGAACATGAAAATATTCTAACACTGCTCAAGTAGGGCACCCCAAGTCACCTGGGGCGCCTGGTTTCCCAACACTTAGGCCATTTTTTTAATTTTTGCAACTTCTTCAATTTCTTGGTTTGCGTGCACGTTCCGGTGGCACAGGACCCTTGTTTGGTTGTTGATTTCTATCAACTAGGATGAAATTAAGTCTAAAGATCTGGCAAATAAGCAGGCTTGATGAAAACTAAGTTGACTGTACCTTTATTTTGCCTCGAAAAATGTGCTAAACTAATTAACTTTGAACCAGACCAGGCTGGCAGAAGGAGATTCATGTTTTTCAAGAAAATATTCAAAAATAAACTAACTCTAGAGAGTTTGGGTGCTCCAAGCCACCTGGGGCACCTGGTTTGCCAACACTTAGAAAATTTTCTGAAAAATTCACTTTTTGTACCTTTTCTCTATTTTTGTGCCCATAGCTCCTGTTCGATCTTCGATTTCAGTCATTCTAACAATTGTTGAGGCAGGACGAAGGGTGATCTAAGTATTCTAAACATATCTGTGACGAAATCCTGGCTTCAACTGACTTTTGACCAAGTTTGACCAACCAGAAAAGAGCTGACGGAAGCATTTTCGACATTTCTCGAAAAACATGAAAAAAACTAACACAGGAGAGTTTGGGTACCCCAAGCCACCTGGGGTGCCTAGTTTCACCAAAATTAGTCAAATTTATGATTTTCCAACTTTTCAATTCACCTTGGATCCATCTTGCATCGTTTTGCGTGCATCATTGAGTCGACGACTGTTCGTCAGTTCTACATCATTGGAACAATGTTGAAAACTCATTGATGAGCTCTGGCAGGTGAACTTTTCTTTGTTGATGACTTTCAAGCTCATGCTTCACCTTCTAAAAAAGCAAAAATGACCCAGTAGAGAAAACTTGGTTGTTTGAAGATTTCGTCTGAACCGCGTCGATCGTGAAGCAAAATTGACCAATGAGAATCAAGTGCGACACCTGATTTGGAAGATTCTATTTTTAGAAAATTTCTATTTTTAAAAAGTTTTGCTAGCATCCATATCTCGAGAAACCTAGAAAACCTAATCTGACGTCTATTTTTAGACATTTCTAAAAATAGAAATTTCTATTTTTAGAAATTTTGCTTTTTTGACTTTTTGACAAAAAAATTTCTAGACTTGTTTCAAAATGCCTTAATGAAGCAAAAAATTTGGTTGGGTACAACAATTGGCTCTGTCTGGGGACCATGGTGGATACTTATGGCATAGGAGAACTTAGAACCTCTGGACTTTACAGCTTGGACCAGTGCCTTATCCATTGGGCAATAGAGTCAGGTCACATTCCTAATCACCTAGAACAAGACTTTTCCTTACATCACCTAAAACTGGACTTCCTAAAATCACCTAAGAAGTTGGAACTTTCCAAAACACAGGAACACAACTGTCACATTACGAAAAGGGGAAAAACATTACGACATAACGATCACATCACAAAAAGGGGAAACACATTACGAGAATAGAAAGTATTTCACGCACTCTTTTTCCTGAGCGAGGATGAGATGAGATTAGGACTATCACATAAAACCATCAATCAACTCAGAAAAGTAAGAACCATCTCTCCTTAGCTGTGAAGATTGTCTTGGTAGCACAAAACTTTTCTTTCTTTGCAACATCTCCTCAAAGAGCCATGATTCAGGAGGGTACTCGCGTTCAGGCCATGAGAAGTTCCTGAGGAACTGATTGATATGCCAGAGATCAGGTGGAGCATCTTCTTCTAAAGCGAGCAACCTCTGTAACAGGTGAAGATACAAAACTTCCTTCTGAAGATATACAAGAAAGTCTTGTGGCCAAATTACATCTGTGGGAATGGTCATCACCACATATTGAATATGAGTTTCATTTATATCTTGTACACACGCAACTTTATACTCAGTCAATGCATCATCTTCTGGAAAAGGTGCAAGTTGTTCATACACAACTCTCATTATTGATTCTTGGCTTATAGGATCCACAACTGTTATTGCCCATTTTTCAAGTGCTTCAAGGGCTTCTTCATTGGTTGTGTTTTCATCCATCCACTCTCCAAAATCTAATGAATTATCAAGATCTGGATGCTTAAACTCTTGAACATCTTCACCTGATAACTCACTTTCCCATTCATTACCTAGAATTGTTGATGATTGTTTTTACACATTCATAACAAAAGTTAAAATTCATAAAATGAACCTAACAATCTTGAAAGATATGAAGAATCAATTAAGATTACTTAATCCCAAGTTTCTGTATGGTCAGGTCTTGACCTATTGGACAGTTCAGTAGGTTACTATGAAGCTGTAATATGCAAGGGGCCTTACGTTATTTAAGTTGATTGATGACTTACTGGGCTCTATTTATGCAAACTGTTATAAATATCAACAAATTATCTATCTCTTTGCATAAATCTGTTACTGTATATCAAATCTTTGAATGATTTATGTTAAAACATGCTTTTCCTTTCAAATATGTATAAAGATTGCCAAATATCAACTCAATTGCTCTTACTTCTTGCAAATGTTAGACAATCTCCTTTAGATTTCTACATTTAAGCTAATTATTTCAAAGTTTGGGAAAAGTTAGAGAAAATTCAAATTCAACATCACTTGCTACAGGATCTAAATGCTCTATTATGTACATGGTAAATATTTCAACAAATTCAATTAAATCAGCAGACTAAATCGTTAAATGCAAATGCCTTGAATATTTTCACAAACATGCATTCAAGATTGCGAGCTTTAAGAGAAACTATTTCAAATATAAAGAAGAGCTAGAGGCCACTCAGAAATAGATGCAGACCTTCAGATTCACTTATATTCAAAACACAACCATTTATGGTTTACAATGTAGTAATGACTCTTAGCTTCATTAATCAAATTCACAAAAACTTACAATGCTTTACAGATACAATAAGAAAGCTGGATGTTTCCACACGTTCCTTAATGTAGACACAGGTGACCTCCTCTAAACTAAAATACTTCTTCTACTCAAAGCTCAGAACAAATTACAATTGCTATACTATTTTCTACAAATCCCTGTGTGAATAATATACATGTAGCAGAGTTCATTATATAGATTTTTGAACTTCAAACTGCTACAGCTACAACTTTCATCTACAACTGAGCTGTCTCCATCCTTGATCAATGGTGCATCTTTGTCTCTAACTATCTACCCAAAATATCCCTTTGGCATCTTTTCCCTCGCTCAAAGGATGCCTTTTAGAATCTTTAAAGAAATAAGATTTCTTCTTCATTGACTTTCTCTTTCTAAGGCATCTTTATTTGACCTCTTTTCAAAACCTTTACACTTACTTTTCACTTTTTCAAATATTTTCTAAAATTATCAATTACACCTTCTACAAAGGTGTGGTCCGCTCCTGGACTTTTTACCAAAATATACTCTTGCATCACCACCCCTTCTTTCAACTTCTTCTCTTCATTCTCTGAGCCTTCTCTTTTCTTCTTGTATTTGTTCATTTTAGCCTGCTCTTCCATTAATGTATCTATCATTTGCTTATTGAGAATTGTATCAGGATTTTCTATACAAGGTGTGAATATGGCCTTGAATTCTATTGTAGCCCTCTCTAAATCATATGCTGGCATCTCAACACATTCATGTTGTAGGAGTCTTTCTATGATCCTTTTATGCATTTTTATCATGTCTTCTGCTTTTTCTTCCAACTCTTGTATAATTGTTGTACACCTTTTGAGGTTAGTTTCCTCAAATTTAAGCTCCATTATTGTTCTTGGCATTTTATTCGCCAATGCAACACTAAGTGCTCCTTCATGGATCAATTCATCTACTTTTCTTTCCATTTCTATCAACTGCTCGATCTTTGACCTGCATTCTTCTTTCCTGATGTGGCATTTATGTATGAATATCATACATTTATTCTTCTCTTCTACAGCTATCATCCAACTTTCCACAGCCCGCTTTATTATTTGTTCCCCTTCTTGCATAAAATCATTAAACCACTCATCAAAAATATTAGCTTTAAACCTTTTATTTTCCATATCTTTTATCTCCTCTTTGGATATTACTGCTATGTTAGTAGGTAAATTAGGAACTGTGGCATTGGGATCAAATATCCCCTTAATAAATTGTTGGAGCTGGACAATGTGTCCTTTTAAATGTTCTAGTTTATTTTTATCCTTCCTTAGGATATCAGCTGTTACCTGGTGCATATCCTCCCATTCATGAAGGTGTTGTTCTCTTGTTGAATGCCCAAGGTCAAGATTTAATATCTTGTACTCCTCCAATGTAATATCACCTTTTACCTTTTCTTTCTGTGGTATAGCTAGGTTTAAAGTCCTTGATCCATCTGGACCTCTCTGGATTGCGGACATTGTCCTAGCTTTTCTCTTCTCTTTCCTTGGAGTTGTCTTGTCTTCTAACAAGCTCTTAATATCAATTGGAGCCAATTGTATTTCTTTCTTTTCCTTCCTTATTTCTCCTTCCATCCATGTAGGAACCTCTTTTGTGCCTTCTGCAATTTTCTCTTCATCAATTACCTCTTCATGAGGTTGTTGCTCCTGCTGTTGTTGTTGCTCAGGTATTTGTTGTTCTGGTTGATCTTGTTGTTCCTCTTCTGGAATTTGTTCCTGATGTCTTTGTTGTTGCTATTGGGGTTCTTCTAGATTTTGCTGTTGTAATGGAGGCTCTTGTTCTTTTGACTCAACTTCATTTTCTTCCTCCTCTAACTCAGTATCTCCCCCTTCTTGATCTTCTTCTTCAGGAGCTTTTTCTGTTGATGACTCTTCTTTTTTATCATCTCCTGCATGTATCTGTTCAATATTTGGCTTGTTCAACTCTTCTTCTTATTCATCAATTTTTTTCTCATCTACCTCTTTTTTAGGAGCCTTTTCTGCTGCTAGTCCTTTCTCTTGATCATCTCCTGCCTGCTCCTCAGGTTCATTCTCATCCATTTTTTCTTCTGCTTCTGTATCTTCAGGATTCTTAATTTCTTCTTCCACCTTATCTATATTTCCTATATGTGGTTGCTCTGGATGTACTGGTGAATTGATCTTTACCTCATCCTCTTTTACTTCTTCTTGGGCTTGCATGTTTTCTATATTTTTTTCTTCTTCACCTAGCTCCCCATACATATTTAGCATGTTTAAATCATCAACACCTGAGGTATCTTCTTTTGTTTCCTCTTCCACTGAAGCAAGTGTTTCTGTAATCATTTCTTGAGGTTCCTCCTCTTTCTCAGATTCTTCAATTTTATGTGCTTCCTCCTGCACATCCTTAATAATTTTAGGTGGCACCAAAGTACCAAAGGGATCTACTGATCCTACTTCCTCTTGTACCTTCTCTTCTTCTTGTACTTTTTCTTGTTCAACCTCCATTTCACTACGAGTGCTGGGCCCTTCCTCTTCACTCAGGAAGTCACTGGAATCCTCTTCTATTTCAATTTCCTTCCCTTTATACATGCCCCCTTCTTCACTGTCACTACTTTCAATATCAATAGTTTCCACAGTTTGTTTGGCTTTTTTTGCCTTCTGCTTCTTGTTGCATTTCTCCAGCCAATTTTATCTTTACCTTAATGTATGTTTGTCTGGGGTCTACAAAAGTGGAAGCACCCTATATGTTGCTCAGTTTTTCTCCTCCTTCATGTGCTCCAATTACCCTCTCTGATTTAGAAGTTTCTCCTTTAGACAAACCTATTGGTATTGCCCTCATAATTGGTCGTCCTGCTACCTCTTTAGCAGTTTGTGGCTCCTTTGCACTTATTTCATGGCTTATTAATTTTGCATCCACAAAATTTTTAGATGCCACTGCAATTGTTATCCATAATGCATATGGATCCATCAATGTAGCATTTTATCTTTTTCCACAATTTTTGCTTCAACAATTTTTCTCTTCTTCTTATAAAAACATTGCAAGTCCTCAGTAGGTTCTACTTTTCTTTTCCTCCCTTTTTGTGGGTAGGTGACCTCTTTGCCTTCATCTTTGATCTCTTCAATTTTATCCTTTAGCCATGTTTTTGAAAATAATATTATTGGCTCAAATACTACATCTAAAGATGTATTCCATGGTTTTGACCAATCAAGCTCTGTAATAGGAGCCATCCTTGCTTGTACATAGTTGTGATGTAACAATCTGTCATCATCTTGAATCTCTGGGGGCACATAAATATTCCCTATGGATTTCATTTGTTCAATAGTCAATCTTTTGTGAGCTCTTTTTCTCACCTCTCTGTCATTCTTGCAATCTGCCTAAAAATCCTCAATGTGTATTTGATGCTTATATTTTTTATCTACAAAGTTTTGAATCCTATGGAAAGGATCAAATTTTCTTACTAAATAAAATTCTTGGAATCCATAATACCTCAATTCTTGCTCTAAATAACTTGCTACCTCTTCACTAAAACAAGAATATCGGCCAATTGCCCATGCAAATTTCACATTTCCCTTGTTATTGAATTTCCTTTTGTACATTCTGAACACAGTCAAATTCTGTCTTGAAAATTCCAAAATGATTAGCATGTCAAAAGGATACCTGGGAAGCATGAATGGTTTCCCTTCAAAACCCTCAGTCCTTATGTAAGTGAAGTGCTCAAATTGAATGAACCATGAACTGTGCAATCCAATTGCCCCTTCTACATCCTTAGACAATCTTTTATCAGGTTCTTCCCTTAATATCCTTACCAGGTAAGTGTAGAAGACATCATTCATCAGAGCAAACTCTTTTACTGCATTCTCTTCTTGTAATACAGGGTAATGCTCATACACTATCTTCTAATTAAGGCCATTTCCTAAAACACCAATCCTTTCTATCTTGTGAATAAAAGGCCTAATTTCTGCAGCACAGGAATATAACACATAAGAGGATAAATAAAATGGCAAGCTCTTTTGTTGTCTCTACATGGCCTGCCTCCAAATGGCTGTGCTAATGGCCTTGGCCCAATGAATTTGTCCTTGTTTCTTTTCCCATGTTCTTATGAATTCGATGACAGTGAACATCCAAGGTTCACATTTGGTGCCATTCCTTAATCCAACTAATCTACTCAACATAGTGATCATCAAATAGATCTCCTCCTTGAAATGTATCCTCATCAAATTCTTAGGTATCCTGGCTACAGCCTTGGGTTTATTCTCTAGGTTGTACCAATTGCAGAATATTTTACCCTTACAATCTCCTTCATTTGTGTAGAAATTTTCATTGTATTGATCAATATCAATATCCTTCATCTTTTCTTTAATCTCTAAACCAAATGTTTTTGCAATCCCTTCTGGAGTCAGATCAGCAATTAATCTGTCATGTACAATGACCTTTCTTGTAGTAGGATCATACAAAATTATATAGTCCAAACATAAATCTCTAGCTTCCATTGCCAGAGGAAAACACGCAGCTCTATACAGTCTACTTTCCCAAATGCATTTCATATCAGGAGTAGCATCTGCAGCAGTAATCTTTTTTAGCACATCCTCTGCATCATGTTTCCTATGTTAGTATTTGTGCCCACTCCATTCGTACTGATCAGGGTCAGATACCCTCTATGTATCAGTAATTCCTCTTTCTCCACCTCTTTCTGTGGTTTTCTTTCTTTCTTTTCCTTGCCCCCTGTATCCTTCTTCTGTTTTGGGGCCATCCTGTAGAAATAGGCATCTTTTAACTTTTATTTTCTTCATGCCTAGGGTTTTTTACCATGAATCTCTGTTTTTACTATTTTACCCTAATTCATTTTTCTTTTTCTATTTTAACCTCTAAATTTGTTTAAGCTCTACTCAGCAAATTACCAATTAAAAAATAGTAATTCTGACCAATGCTTACATTTTGCAATGAAATTACTAAAATTAACAGTATTTTAACAACTGAAACTAAACAGCATTTTGGATAAATACCTGTTTGTCGTGACCGTTTACCCGTTGACTTACTTTACCATTTTCACCTTTGTCTAGCTACTATAATTCTGTCACTCTGGTAAATTCTGCCTAATCATTGCAACAGTTCTCTTTTCTGCAATTTTTACTCTTAACAGTATATCTTGAAAGCAAAATAACATTAAAATTGCCCCAACCCTCGTTAAATTTCACTTTGTTTGAGTATTCAATTTGCATTAATTACAGTAATTAATGCACAACAACCTTCAGCTTTCATTATAGTGTTTATGTTTTTTTTTGAACTTTTTTACTGTTAGTCAAATTCTGCATACATTACTCTCTTTGTATATTTCATTGTATGTTTCTTTTGTATATCTTCATTGTATCTTTCGAGCATACAAACACCCAAACCTACAAAGGTTTTTCTGTTATTTAATCCCTTTTGACATCTAGGCTATGTATATTAGCTTGTATATCAGATGTACATTATAAACATACAAAACAAATATACAACTGGTGGGATCCACCTTACCTTTCAAATTTGCAATTCCCGCGATGCACATAGCTTCGTATCTCTTTCGGACTTCAACCCCTTATAAACTGCATTATACTTACCTTTAAATCCGTGATGTATACAACCCAATGTATCTCTTGATATTTGATCCAAATGTGATGCATTGTATTCTTCATATTTCAATCTCATTGAGTTCCGACCTGTATGTATAAAGCAATGTATATTTCGGAACATACATACAAGCACAAAATATGCAATAGTTTAACTTCATTTGATAACCTTTTCGATTCTGTGATGTATACAGTGCAATGTACATCGGATTGTATATAAAGAATATACAACACGTGATATACAAAGACTTAACTGTCCTTTATAACTCCTCGGTTCCATGATATATAAATCAATGCATCACTAGATATACTTTAAGCCCAAATGTATCATTTATATTGTATTTTAATTTTCTTTCCATTCTGTGCTGTATATATTGCCATGTATCTCTCCTGACATCTTACATACAAACCTGAAATATGCAATCATTATACGTTATTTCATGATCTTTTCAATTCCACTTTGTATAAAGAGCAATGCATATCGTGAAAACACATATATACAAAGCGTATAACATACAACGATTATATCAAATTTAATACTCTTTCAGTTCCGTGCTATGTATAATCCTTTGTATATTACTTTGTATGTCTTCCATTTGCCAAATATACAAACCAAAAATATACATACTAGCTTTCAACGTTTATTCATTTCAACCTTAACTCATTTTGGATCCAACTTGTATATTAAGATAAAACATTAGCAAGCAATGTATACAAGCACAAAAGATACATTTTCAAACCCAACAACTTACTTTTTGCGACTAACACACCAACCCGACATACAAACTCATTTGTATATAAAATGACTTTGCATATACAAAGAACTTTGTATATGCAAAACACAAACCCTATGCTTGTACATTTACCAAAAACACTCATAACTTGCAAAATACAGGGAATTTTGAGATGGTTCAAAAAGCAACCCCTATTCATTTTTCACAAAGAATTCACCCCTGGTACTTAATGTTATTCCTTCTCTATTTTCACCAAGGTTTGTACTTTCTGTAGACACCTAAAATTGACTTGCTTCGCAAAACAATTTCCCATGTCTCGACACCCTCCTTATCCCTCCTATTAATTAAATAAATTCATTTTATTTAATTAATTTATCCCTCATTATCTACCTTGACCATTTACCCATCCCTTGTGATCAATTAACTTACTTAATTTATCACTAAGACCCTACAACACTATCCCTCATTAATCAAATAAATATTCCCAATATTTATTTGGTTCAATTCTCCTTTCCCCTAATCCTCATTAATTAGATAAATCATGCTTATCTAATTGATCTACCCTATTGATCAATCTACCCTAGCCTACCTATCCCCTAGACCTAGGTTAATTAAGCTAAACACTCAATTAACCTTGTGTATCCCCTTCTTCCATACACCTTTGAATAAAAATCAATCTTTTATTCAAAGGGTCAAATCCCCCTTACCCCTCATTTATCATTCTCTTACACATGTAAGAGTACCATCTTCACATCCCCACATAAAAGTGAATTTTTAATTCACACTCCCCCATGAGTTGAATTAAAAATTTACTTGTCCTATCCACTCTTCCCAAAAAATGAATATTTAATTCATTTTAATCCTACACACCTTTCCCCGTGTGAATTTAAAATTCACTTTTAATGAGAGCCCTCCAATCCCATTGACCAAGTTTCAACCCTTGATCTCCCTCATCCACTCTCCTTGTGACACTTGTCACAAGGCTATGGCTTTAATTCTAACCCTAACTCTCATTAATTCCTAGCCCTTGATCTCATCTTTCAATCCTCACCCTCCATCCTCCTTTCAAAAACTCTATAAATGAAACCCTCTCCAAGCCATTTTGGAGAGACCTCTTCATGTATCAAACCTCTGCCAAAATCACTCCACAATCTCCTTATCATGCCACCATAATGCCAAAATCTTGCTTCATCTCCATCTAATCTATCTAAATCCACTTGTCTCCCATCTACATTGTGTTGAAAAGCATTGAGCAATCCACATATATTTCAATTATCATGGGTAAAATCTGAGGAGACTAATCAGGTGCAACTCCTTCCCTCTTGGATTTATGGGTCATTATGAAGGTATAATTGTGTATTTTACATTTGATTAGTATTTAGACTTCAGTTTGATTTCATTGATCACATTTGACATGCCCGGTGGGACCCACAAGGTCCCAATCTAACTATCTCATGAGTTTTTTTTTTGTGAAAGACATGTTTTTTACAGATTAGCGCTATCCACACTGTGTAGTGGCGCTATCCTTGGCGAGTTTTAGCGCTATCTACTGTTTTAGCGCCATCTTTGCAGAGCATTTTCTGTTCTAAATTCCACTCACATGTCTCTTTTAAAGCATTTTCTTGTTGTTTCCATGTCAAAATGCTCTCAGTTTTTGTAGGAATGTTGACTAAACAAGGGGAGGTTATGCCAAAATTTCTCTAGAAGAAAAAAAAACATTTTTTTTTTGCAGGACGGATGAGTTCAGACATGTTTTAGTGCTCTCAGAGCCCAGAATGACGCTATCTTCAAACTGTAACTAGACCACCTGACAAGTTGCACAGTGGTGCCTTCCATGACCTACATTAGTGCTATTATCTATATTAGTGCTTTCTTTCTATTGTATTAGCGCTATTTTCTATATTAGCGCTATTTTCTGTATTAGCGCTATATTATGTATTAGCGCTATATTTCTTCTGTATTAGCGCTATTTTCTGTATTAGCACTATTTTCTTTATTAGCGCAATCTTATATCTGTATTAGCGCTATTTTCTAAGACTAGCTTTGTTCTATGTGCAGGGACTGACAGCTTTTGTATAGGTCATCAACATCACTTG
This sequence comes from Cunninghamia lanceolata, assembly GCA_027924645.1. NCBI lineage: Eukaryota > Viridiplantae > Streptophyta > Pinopsida > Cupressales > Cupressaceae > Cunninghamia > Cunninghamia lanceolata. The sequence continues at coordinate 521,053 of BSBN01000270.1, forward strand.
GAAGTTACTAACATCTTTTTTGCAGGGATTTCTTAGCTTAAAGAACATTTATCTTTAGTGCACCTAAAATGAATCTTTCTTCCAAACAATCTACAATCAAATATTTCATTTTGGTGCACCTAAAAAGAATCCTTGTGTGCCTTAGTGTTAAGAACATTTGATTTTGGTGCAACTAAAATTAATCATTGCTTGCAACAACTATCAAAACACTTCGATTTTGGGCTTTAAAATGAACCACAAATTGCATCAATGAGATCTTTGGGTTAAAAAGAACAACAACCTTGCATTCTTCACTCATATAATCAAGGAAACCAAATCTTAATTTGTGTGAAGTGTCTTGTGACCTTTTTCTTGTGGTGTGAAAAAGCATATGCTCTTGCCTCGCACCGTTTTGGTGACCTTGGGAATCAAAAGCTTCTCACAAAACTTGCATTAATCACACCCAATTTAATCCAAAGATCTAAAATGAACCATGTTTAGTGTGATGCAATCATAAAGAATACGTATGCTCTCCCCTCGCATCTTTGTATGAACTTGGGGATCAAAAGTATTTTTATGATTGTATTGCTTTTGTAATCCTTAAAGGGCCTGCCACCCCGCTTCGAAAGGTGGGAACGACCCAAGCAGCAACAAGCTAAAGCCAAGATCTTTCAAGCCGCTATATAAATTAATGTGTTTGTGATGAAAGTCACAAGAAACAGGTGTTGTTGTGTTATACCGACAGCCAACCTCCCCCAAAACCCTCCAAGGCGTAACCCTTGGAGGCTGGGAGACTCCATAACGGAGAGTAGTGCTGCCACTTGTATAACCACCTAAACAAAATCACTCAATACGAACATTTGTTTTAGTGGCCCAAATCCCTAAGGTTGTACATGCTTGATTGTCACATTTTTCATAAAACAAAACCTTTGGCCATTGTGTTTTCTTTCTTGATTGTTTGTCTACTTGCCAAGAAAAATCAAATTCATCCATCAATCCAACCATTCACATCCTTTAGTGCTATTCCTTTTTGCTTTTAGCGCCATTTTCATCTGTTTTAGCGCCTTCTTCATCCATGGTCAAAAATCAAATTTTCTCATCAAAAACATCAATTTTATAAGCCATTTTTCAAAAAAATTCTGATCGGGAGGCTACGCCCCTAAACCCCTGTCAGCGGGGGGTCGCGTCCATCCCCCCACACCCCCCCTCACGTCGAGCTAGGTTTTCCTCCCAACACCGCTAAACCATCCCCCCATTTATCAAACCCCATAAGTTGAGCTTATCCAATCCCTTTATTTGAGCTTGATCAAATTCTAATCCACTTCCTCTCAAGTCATAATCTATCTTCATCATCCTAATCATTCTTATCCACTTCATCTTAATCCAATCACCCATCTATCCTAATCATCCTAACCACCTATCTTATCCACATCATCATCCAAATCATTCAATCCAATCTTATCCTAATCACCCTCATCATCCTTAATCCAATTCATCAACATCATTCTAATCTCATCTCATCCAAATCAAATCCAAAATCCAACCAACATCAATCCATAATCTTCCAAACCATATTCCAAGTCCAATCCAAAATCAACATTGATCCCAATCAACATCCGAGGCCCCTAATATCACTATCAAACTCCAAATCTAAATCAACCCAATCAAAAAAATCAAGACCTTAGTCAAACACATCAACCCTCTTGCTTAAGATCATTAGTCTATCAAAAGCATAGAGAACCATCCAGCAAAAAATAAATCAAATCAAATCATCTTAAGGTCTTGAATTTTTTATTCCCAACATCACAATCATCCATCATCCTCCATTTCATCTCATATCTCTCCCACAAAATGGATCTTTATGAAGCAATACAACAATTACAAAGACATAGAAAAGTCTATGAGAACATGGATCCTAATGCTAAGGAACAATTCAAAAATGACATTAAAGATATGCCCTTAGCACACCTCATCATTGGAGAATCCCAAGCCCCTACCTAACCTTCATCATATCAAGAAACATCCTACACATCATTACCATCCACATCATATCAATCTTCATTCTCTCCACCTTCATACCAACCCACATCTTACATATCCACACCATTGACCTCATACCAACCTTTATCATATCAACAAACACCCTACACATCATCCCCATCCACATCATATCAATCTTCATTCTTTCAACCTTCATATAAACCTTCAACATCCTACATATCCACACCTTCAACCTCATACCAACTTCCATCATATCAACCTTTACCCTCATATCAATCTTCATCCCCTTACACATCCATGCCATCATACTTATCCAATCAATCCATACCTCCACCTTATCAATCCCCCAACCTTTGTCATGCTAACTTTGATCAAGGGAACACCAATCTAGCACACCTTATCTCCGAAATCCAAACCTTATATCCACAACCATTTCCCCATACAAATCCCCCATCCTCTAATCCCCATTCTATCAACCTTAATCCATCACCCTACCTACCTTACAATCCATCAATCCCAACCCCCCCATCACAATATCCCTCCAACATTATCAACCTTAATCCATCACCTTATGTATCTCCCAATCCACCAATCCCTATCACCCATCCACCATCTAATCCACCATCAAATCTTCCAAGTCCCAATACTATCACATTCAAAGAATCCTTGTGGGATTTCCTCCAAAGAACATCACCTAAAAATGAAAGCAAAGCAAAGGAATCCCCCCAATCCCCCAAACCTCCAACACCACCATCTAGTCCAACACCTATCCTTGAACCTACCCACGGACCATCATTACTTAATCCCATCACCCCCTATCCAAACCCAATCCTAATCCTACACCATCCACCATCATTATCCATCCATTACATTGTTCTTCAACCCATAAACTCATGAAGGATACCATCCATTGGCTTTTAGCAAGGAATCAAACACCCTCATGCAATCCAACATCCACCAAATCTCTTGAACAACCCCTTATCATAGGTCAAGAACCATCATACAACCATGTTCAAGAACACATAAGTCAAACACCTATTGCATCCATCCAAGCACCTATCACATCTATCCAAGTCACTCCCACTTCTATCAAACCACATGAGTTATGCCAAGAATCAAATCCAAAGCATGTTGAAACATCAACCCCGTCTCCTAATCAAGATCTAACCATCCTATCTAATCCCATCCCCAATTCCCTCCCATCTATTGATCAACTTATTAATCCCACACCATCTACCAATCCATCATTCTATTCAATTGGACAAAGCACTTTCATCCATGGTAACTCCCTCATAAGAGGTGAACAACTTCCATCCACCACCTATCTTTCTCCAACAAATAATGCACTTGCATCTTGTTTCCAAAGCACCAAACACCCCATTGCATGTTGCATGCTCCAACACATGAACTATCAAGGCAAAGGCTTAGGCCTTCACGAACAAGACATCTTGGAGCCCATCCACACCACATTCCATCCATCCTCGCATGGCCTTAGCTATACATCCCAAGACAAACAAAATGAACATGTTGGTACCACCCACACACCTAAAATCCATTCATCCAATCCCAAACATGGTGCATCTCATCGCACCCCCAAAGCATATGTCGCCATCCCTCCTCCATCATCCTATCATTTGCAAAAGCATGTGACCATCCATCTTCTTCCATCAAATTTACCTCCACTACTTCCAACTCCAAATATCTCTATCAAATCCACTTTACCTCCACTACTTCCAACTCCAAATATCTCTATCAAATTCACTTTACCTCCACTCCTACCAACTCCTAATATCCCTATCCTCAAATCTCATCATCCATTTATCCATAAATCCACTTTTAATGTCTCCACCCATAAACCCCCTAAAATTCCCAATCAAGACCAACAAAAGCACACATCTTTCAAACATGAAGCTTCCCCCAAATCCATGGGATTCAAAAGTAATAATTTGAATGCCTCAACTCATAAAGCACAAAAGCTTAAAGATGTTATCCCTTCCAAGAAAAATCAAAAATCCCAAAGGATATCAAAACCCACACTATCACAAGAAAAAGAAAAAACAAAAATGGTGTGGGTCCCTAAACAAAAAGCACCAAACTCTAATGAGGCATCCACATCCCAATCCACTCCAAACTCCCAAACATCTTGCTCCACATCTAAAAATCCCATAAATCCTAAGTCTATTTGGGTCCCTAAAACCCCAAATCGACCATCCACAAATCTCCTATCCCGATCCCCATTACTCCCAACTCCACATCCAAAATACAAGCTTCCAAATACATCACGGTGTGTGTAGCCATTGGTCTTGGTTCCCCTCCACCACTTAACATTCCCACACACCCCCACCTCTCCATCTTTTGTTCACTATTCTACATATCTTCCCCATCACATTCCTATGGTCCATGCTTTTGCATAATCCACATCATAATCCATTATCCACCATCCATTCCATCTTCTCCTATCTACCAACATCCATGCAATCATCATCAAAAATGCTATCCAACATGGGACCATCTTCACCCTACTATGGAAACAAATGCTAGAGTCCCCATTCCATCAAAAAATCAAAAAAATCAAAAATCAAGAAAATAGTAAAGAGAAAAGTCCGTCCAAAGGTGAAAACCCTCATGGGCATCATGCGTAATCCCTTCTCCATCCATTTTGTATCCCTACACTTGGGGGCAAAACCATCTAATCATCCAACTCCATAACATCCTTTGCACATCTTATCCACTATCTTATCCTAATCCTATCATATTCCTATCCACCATCCCCTATTTTCCTATCATTCCCCATCCATCTATATCTCCCACCTTAGATCTTGATGAAGAAAAGGGGCAAAATATCAACAACATGCTTTGGAAACCTCTTGGCATTCTCCCTTTTAAAATATATCCTCCACCCATCTACTGCAAAGTCCATCCATTTAAACATGAACCCATCATGCAAATTCTAAGCATTAGGGCATATGATTCCTTGCAACCTAGCCCTTGGAGAAAATCCTAAAACCCCCCATCCATATATCAGGCATCCCTATCACTTGTCCATTCATCTACCACAAATCTCCTATCCATTATCCTTTCATCGCCAATCCCCCTATCCAACCCCATCACCCTCACCTCTAGACTTGGTGTTCCCTTATCATTAGTATCTAGCATAAAGGTTACCCACACGAAAGGATATGCAGCCATCTCATAATAAACCATTCCTTTTCCAAAAATCAAAAAATCCAAAAACATCACAAAAATAAAAAAATACCAAAACAATAGAAAACACACAAAATTCCAAAAATAATTTATCCATCACAAAATCAACATTACTCCATCAACATCTCATCATCCAACACATCATCTTCCAACATCATTACACCTATCCTCATCATCCCACATCATCATCACAAATTAGAACTGCATATCCTAACCACCTGCATCTTAATGTTCCTTGATCCGGTGGATATAGGGTATGTAGGTAGTCTAGGATACGAAGGATGTTTCTAGTACTTAGGTACATAAGTTGCACCCATCCAACCCGCTGAACTTACACTAGATCCAAGCATCGCATCACCCATCAAAGCATTGTCCCTTAATCAAAAATCATCAACTATCAAATCAGCATCAACCACAACTTGTCACCATCATATCTTGAGCCAATCTTACAACATCAACAAAACATGATCCAATTATCAATTGATTCTTACCTTAGGATATGTCGTTCCTACAATAGGTAGAATCTATCAAATCATCATCCATCTTGGCAAGAGAGACAATGGTTACTTGTTTGGTTCGTTAGTTTTTTCGTTTTTTATTTTTATCTTTTGTCCTATTCGAAGATCACATCAAAGCTACCTTGATCTCACTATATCATGGTATGTGGTGAGAACATCTAGAATGGGGCATAGTCTTTCTTTTCTATGTTGTGCTTGTGGGTTGTTTTCATTACTCCAAGCTAGTATTCATACCTTGTTGATCATAGGGTTGGTTCTAGCATATTGATCCCCTTATGCATCTAAGGTTCATCATACCTTTTGTGTACTAAGGACTTATGCTATGAGTCCCCTTCCCTCGTCAGGACAAGGTTGTACTATCTTGGGCATGCATGGGATCATCCCTTTGTTTGCGTGTCTAGTCCATACAAATGTTGGATAAACATCATCACCCTGATCTTCTATACCTTGGTGAAAATATCCACTTTGCTATATCAAACCTAGGATTGCTCTAAATCATTCTTCAACACAATGATCATCCACCAATCAATTTCCCACCATCATCATCCTTTCATCTCACCACTTATCCTCCAACCACTTCAACCAATCTCTTCCATCCATTTCGAGAGCACAATCGTGTTCTTGCAACTCGCCTATCCTCTCAAGGGGGCATCATCCTTACCAATTATCCCCAAAACCTTACCCTATTCTTCTAAGCCAAAATATTTTTTCTATCCAATCCAACTCTATGTTTTAACTTCTTTGAAATGATGTTACTTAGCTACAACACCATCTCAAAGAGGCGCAAATGTAGACACCTAAAATTGACTTGCTTCGCAAAACAATTTCCCATGTCTCGACACCCTCCTTATCCCTCCTATTAATTAAATAAATTCATTTTATTTAATTAATTTATCCCTCATTATCTACCTTGACCATTTACCCATCCCTTGTGATCAATTAACTTACTTAATTTATCACTAAGACCCTACAACACTATCCCTCATTAATCAAATAAATATTCCCAATATTTATTTGGTTCAATTCTCTTTTTCCCTAATCCTCATTAATTAGATAAATCATGCTTATCTAATTGATCTACCCTATTGATCAATCTACCCTAGCCTACCTATCCCCTAGACCTAGGTTAATTAAGCTAAACACTCAATTAACCTTGCTTATCCCCTTCTTCCATACACCTTTGAATAAAAATCAATCTTTTATTCAAAGGGTCAAATCCCCCTTACCCCTCATTTATCATTCTCTTACACATGTAAGAGTACCATCTTCACATCCCCACATAAAAGTGAATTTTTAATTCACACTCCCCCATGAGTTGAATTAAAAATTCACTTGTCCTATCCACTTTTCCCAAAAAATGAATATTTAATTCATTTTAATCCTCCACATCTTTCCCCATGTGAATTTAAAATTCACTTTTAATGAGAGTCCTTCAATCCCATTGACCAAGTTTCAATCCTTGATCTCCCTCATCCACTCTCCTTGTGACACTTGTCACAAGGTTATGGCTTCAATCCTAACCCTAACTCTCATTGATTCCTAGCCCTTGATCTCATCTTTCAATCCTCACCCTCCATCCTCCTTTCAGAAAATCTACAAATGAAACCCTCTCCAAGCCATTTTGGAGAGACCTCTTCATGCATCAAACCTCTGCCAAAATCACTCCACAATCTCCTTATCATGCCACCATAATGCCAAAATCTTGCTTCATCTCCATCTAATCTATTTGAATCCACTTGTCTCCCATCTACATTGTGTTGAAAAGCATTGAACAATCCACATTAGTCATTCTAATCATGGGTAAAATCGGAGGAGACAAATCGGGTGCAACTCCTTCCCTCTTGGATTTGTGAGTCATTATGGAGGTATAATCATGTATTTTTGCATTTGATTTATGTTTTAATCTTCATTTGGTCTCATTAATCACACTTTCAGTTACCTTTTTCCCTTTACCACCAAGCAGACTACACATAGAAGAAACCAAAAGCCAGCCACGGCAGGGGTCCTTATTTTTCTAAGAAGTAAAATGGGTGTGTTGTGAGCATCACAACAGGAATCTCGTCATCCTCTGTAGAGTAATCTTCTTCAATGCAGATATCCAGCATCACTTCCTCTTCAGCATTCATGTATATTTCTTCTTCTGTAAAAGGAGTAGAATCAAAAACAAATTCATCTGAGTCATATGTTTCCTCTTCTTCTTCTTGATCAATCTCACACATGGCATATCTCACAAGACATTTGTCAAGAATTTCTAATTTTTTAATATCATCCTCTTTAGTGACCAAAACTGAATATTCCATGAACTCCTCTTATCCATCAATCTCTTCATATGTTGTGTTCCACATTGGTTGCATAGTATCAGTAAAGTCTTTTTCTTGTATAGGTTCATAGATGGATTCAACATCATCCTCTTCACTAGTATGTATGAAAGATTCTCAAGATGCAGGTGAAGATGGGCTATATTGTAAAGAAAATTCTGTAGTGTCTTCTGTTGAAGAATCACTTTCCCACTGATGTTGAAAACAATTTAGATCTGATAATGGAACTTCCATATGATCTCCAGTTCTGAAAAATTCTTCCAGGAAGAAATCATCTTCAAAAAGAAGATCATGCTCTTGCTCCACTTGCAAAACTTCTTTGGTCTCTTCTTTGGATATATTTGACACAGGTTCTTCAAACTAGCCTTCGAAAGATGAGAAAAACAAATCTGATTCATCATTTTTTTTTCTCTAGAGAGGGTTGTCGCACTTCTTCTTCCTCAAAGAAAGTTTGTAAGTTGTACATTTCTTTGGACTCTTCTTCTGATTCGTCAACCACATAGACATCCTCCTAATTTTTAGTTATCTAAGACAGCATAACATATGTACCAGGACCCATTTCTTGATATAACACTTGTCACCATGAACTGTGACTTGGTTTCTGGCTCCAATTTGAAACTACCTTTCTTTAAAGGAATGGTCGCAGATGACCAATCCAATTGTATTTCTCCTCCAAGATCTTTGTAGAAACTTCTACTTAGCAGCATCCCATAGCTGGCTAGAATGTCGGCTACCAAGATAGTCATCATTATTTTCTTCTCAGAGCGAGCCACCAATCGTACTTGAGCATCCTTCAATTGTCCAACCAACGGCACTAATTTAGGCTCAAGCGAATAACACTTGTCATGGATTTTGGTGCATGAGAGTCCCAAAGCATTCATCACCTATAAAGGCATGACATTGTCTGAGGCTCCTGAATTAATGGTACAATTGCTCAATTTATAGCCTCCTATATATAGAGAGATATAGAAAGGCTTGGGCTTCTCTCCTGCTGGAACGGAAGATTCAAGTAATGTAGGTTGTATGAAAGTCTCTTTCTTGACATACTTAACAATTCTATCTAGTTGATCTGGATGGTCCTGAAGATACTCCAGCTGAGAAATCTGCACCTTTGTCTTCATCATGGAATCCACTATATCAAAATTCGTTGAAGACGAATTTTGAGCAGCCTAAACATTTTCATGTGTTGGCTTAGCATTGGAAGTGGAAGCCACTTCCTTCTCCTTTTCTTTTGGTCTTTGTCTATCCTCTCCTTCCTTCTATGCTTTAAAATACTGAGTACGTGTAAACACAGGAGTTGAAAGATTTTCATGATTCACTGCAAGAGAATATTAACGAAAATTGTCTTGTTCTTCCTTCATTATAACGGGTTCGTTCTGGAAGTATCCCATAGTAGAGTGGCCATTGAAGTTGTCTGTCTGTGGTAAGACAACATTCGCACTTGGGGAAGGAACAATGTTTGAAATAGGTACAGCATTAGTATATCCCATGATTTGATTCGTTCTTAAATTTTTAGGACATGTGGCTCCAGTATGCACATCTGTCTCATGAAAGGAATAAAACACTACATTTTGAGCAGTATCAACTGCCTGTCTTGGTGGTGGTGCTGGCAACCTGGGCCTGTAGTTATTGAAAGGCTGAAAATTATTCCTCTTAGGCTGATATGGTTGATGTGGTTGGTATTTTTGTTGTGGTGACTAATATGGCTGTTGCGCAGGTTGCCCCTAAGTAGGCAACTATCTCTACATGATAGTCACTTCATTTGCTACCTTATCTAGCAGTGGATCCATAGAATTCTGAACAAGAGGCCTAATTGAATCCATTTTCATCTTGCTAGAGGTAATCATTTCATCCTCTAACTTGATGGCATTTTCTTGTGCATTGGATAATTCTATTTCATTAGCCAATCTCAAAAAGAAGGCTATTTCAGAAGGAAGAGCATTAATGAAACTACTCAACAGAATTTGCAGAGATGGATTGAGAGTGTGAGAAAGGCATGTAACTAGGTGATTAAACCTTGCCACAAACTCCCTCATTGGTTCATTATTTTCCATCTTTTAATTTGAGAGTTGGGTGAACAATCTGTGTCCATCTTCGGCAGGTTTGAACCTTGCCAAGAATTTCTCGCTCATAGTTGCCCAACTTGTAATGATTCCTGGTTCTAGATGATTGATCTAGTTGGCAGTATTTCCCATGAGAGTCTCAATGAAGAGACGCACAACAACATCTTCATGTGATACATGCAAAATAGTGCAAGCTGTTGTGAATGTAGAGATGTGTTCATCGGGATGTTGAGTTCCATCACCATGGAACCGAGGAAAGTGCTTCCTTGACCCCTTTGGTAAATCATGATGTGCTTGCAGAGCCAAAGGTCCAATGTTATTATCCCAAGGCAATGGTGGTGGTCGCCTTTGATTTGGATCATTGTGATTGTTGTTATTTGCATCACCCATTGCTCTAGGCTGGATTATTGGTTCTTCTTGCTTAACTTCAGGTACTTCTTGCTTGACCTTAGGAACTATCTGAACTTCTTGAACTATGTTGGATGCTTCTCCAACTTTTGTAGAATCAAGATCTTGAAAGAAAGGATCCGTAGCACTACATTTTCCCATTCTTGAATATACCCTGTGAGCTAGGATTATCTATTGCCACGTGGGAGGTGGTAGTACTGGTCTTCCTGCTGCAAGATCCACTTTGTGTTCTTCTTTGTCAAATATAGCAGCTGCATTTCTCCACTGATCAGGAATTTCCTTTTGCACAAATATGAAACTTCTAAGGCTGCTAATGATGTCTATTTTCTCTCCTTCCACTCGTACAAGATTTGGTTTACTAAGAGGTGGTGCAAGATTTAGTTGTTGAACTGGAGTAGAAGGATGCTAGAGAGTCATTTCCATGACATAAGCCTAAGCTTACTTGAAGTTTTATGCCTCGTGCCCCACGTGGGTGCTCGAAAACTATTAGCATTTCAATTCGCACCTCTGGAAAGTGATTTGGAAATGGACAACTATGCACAGATAAACTACTCTCCTATTGGAAGGGGGAGTTCCCTTTCTTGTTGATATTCACTGAAAAGATAATTAAATGAAGCTTCACTTATCTTCTTTTTGATTCATAGCTACGAGCACAAGGTTATAAAACTCTAAACGCTGCAGAAGAGGTTTTTTCTTTTTTATAAAACTTCTACTACAACTAGCATAGACTAATGACACTTTCAACCTCCTAAGTAAATTCAGAGCAAAGGAAATTGGAAGTGAACAAAGAATGATTGTTAACACAAAAACTTAAGCAGTTTTCCTCCAGATTTACACAAGACTAAAAGTACTTTTATGATTAAATCTAAAATGAAAGCTACAAAAAGCTACACATCTGATGATGATAACTTGATGAATCGAGATAGAATATCAAAGAAAAATAGGCATGAGATTTCTATTTAATATCATAAAGTTTGCACAACTCCAGGACAACAATGCTACAGCAAAAGGCAGTCATACAGCAAGTGATCAAACACTGGAGAACAATGAACACAGAGTGAATAGACACTTGGAATATCAAGATTTATAGGCTAGAATAGGCACAACAAATTTGTTATCACAACTACCATTACAAACAATGGGCAAGGATGCCCTTATTTATACTAAAATCAAAGGAGTAGGGAACCCTAAAATCTCCTTGATTAACCCTAACTTGCTAACTCGCAAGATTTATTACTATTCTAAGACAAAGATACAATAAAAAAATACTTTAAAGTGAAGTGCTTTAAAGAAAAGAAGATTCCAACTATCACAAAGTGATTTCTTTTCTAAATATAGAATGGATGAGGTTAGGATGAAAGCATATGCTTTAAAACAAAAAGCATATGTTTTAAAGCTGCTTTATTTTGAAATGCATCCTCATCAACATTCTATCTTTTTGGTGATGTCATCCGTTGATATTCTAGGAAACAATATCTTCTAAAAAGTGAGTGACTGCATCTCTACCAGGAAAACTGATACTCTCTAGAGTGATATTCTAACTCTCTAACATTTCTTCACCATTGGCAACCATCTAAAGAAATTCATGAACTTTGCTTGCAGCCTTGTCGAATTTCACTGTCATTGTGGCAAAACAACTCATCTTTCTGGCATTGATATCATCATTAAAATTGCTGCAAATGAGAGTTTGGAACTCTGCTTACACTTCCCTGAGATCATACAGGGTACCATCTTCTCTTTCATATGAACATGGGATCTGAGAGACAAAAGATTTGATGAACTTGAGGATGTTGACTACCTTTTCTTTCCATTCTGTTAACTCTGAAAACATACTGTCATAAGTTTTTGCTGTGAAAAGATATTGCGCTTTCCAAGTAGAAACTGTCTTCTTATCTTCACTTGAATCAACAGTATCAAGTGCAATCTTCAAGTCAGAGATAATGATCTCAAACACTGGTCTATTTTCTACCATGGTCTGTTGCAATCCTTGTATGCCTTGGCATAAATCATGAGCATTGTACTTCAACTGATAAAGCTCTGAAAGTACAACTCTCCCTTTAGTCACAAATTCTTCCACCCAACTGTTCATGATCCTCCCATAAAGGACCAACTTACTGAAATGCCACTGATCAGCTGGTGATTCAAGATTTGGTGGAAGAAGTAAATCAAACTGTAAAGTGCATGGAAAAGGTTTGAAATGTACTGCTACAATTGTCTAACTTCAGCTTTGAGAGCTGCCTTGTCTTCTCCATCTTTCAACACCCTTTCCTTCAAGCTATCCACTGCAACCTCGAAGAGATTTACATCTGTATGGCAGGTGCTTCTACCAAGGTTAGCTTTGACAACCGTGAAGTCATCAACCTCGACATCATTAACACTTCTATTTTCTGGTGGTGTTGTAGTTTTGAGGATTATTTCTCCATCCGCATTCTTCTCAATGTGAACCTGCTTCTTTAGCTACTTGTCTGGTGTGTCTTGGTAGATGCTTTTTAGCTTTGTTAAATCCAACTGATATGAGGGCTTTCTCCTCTTTCTTCCTAGGATGTTTTCAAGCCAGGATGAACCATCCTCTCTTGGAAACTTGGTTCTAACCTCATCAGCTCCTGATGAATCAATGTTTGCATCAAAGTTATGAACTGGTGAATCTAGCTCTGAATCTATGTGGATAGGAGAAGTGATTGGTGGAGAAACATGATCTAAAGGTAACACTTCAACATGCGGCGTTGTTTCAACAGGAACTTCTGGTTCAACTGGTGGTTGTTCCTGTTGGACATGAGTTGGAGACTTGTCCTTTTTTCTCTTTAACTTAGCCATTTCCATTCCTTCTGGAAGAACACTCATAGCTTTTACTCTTCATTTTGGCTTGGAAGTGGAAGGCTCTGATGGTTGCATAACTGGCGGCTCTGCTAACAGAATATCATCCTTCCACTTAGTCTTCAAGAATATCAAACTATTTTTAATCACTTGACTTATTCTCTCCTCAATGGAAGTGCTCTCTTTTACTAACCAATTAACTAGTCACAACGGTTGTTGCTCAATTTGGTCTCTGAAATACGTAGGAAGTAGAACTTCACCACTCTCTGTCAAACCCTATATGTCTTCTGATAAGATATCAGACATCTGTTAAAGAGTGAACCTACTGTAACTATGTTCTCGTACTTCAAACTCATCAACACAATTAGCCCAGAAGTCTTCAACCGCAAACTTGTGCATACAATTCTGACCAAGATGTGATGCATAAACACCATGGGGATCATATGAAGATCTCCTATCAAAAAACTTAAGACCATATCTGGATGATTCATTACTGATTGCCTTGGCATCTACTCTAGATCTACATCTATAAATACTTATCCCAAGTGGAAAATTAAAGGCTGTCTTGCGTCTGCTACGCAAAAATGTATGAAGTTCATAGGCTTACCTCTAAAATTCCATGAATGCAATTTCATCTGTAGGATATCGCGGCAACATGGTTGGCTCTCCTGAGAAGCCATATACTCTGATGTAGGAAAAAGTAGGAAATTGGATAAACCAATCAACCCATTCTGCCATTGCTATTCTAGCCTCTACTGAAAACCGTATATGCAACTTGTTGTCCATATCTCACGTTGCATGCATCAAGAATGTATCATTCACCCACCTGTAATGTCATTCATCTTGAGAGATTTCTAACTGTGGGAAATGATGATACACATGCTGAGTACCCAAAGTTCCAACAACATTCAAACCTTTGAATTAACCCTGAAAAAGCCATCAAATAAATAAGGTACAATATCATGTGAAATTCATGGGCCCTTTGAAAACCAATTATTTGTTGGTGGAGACTATCACTGATGAGAGCCGACCAGTCATAGAATTCAGTTTCGTAAACAATCTGAGACATGATGTAAAACAGCCAAGGCTAGAATTTGTTTGCATCTGCTTGACCCGTGATTAGGCTTAGCAAAGTAATCATTATGGCATGTTCCTCCTTGAACTCTCCATGTCCAACATTCTTTGGCATGACATTCTGCTCCTCTCTTAACCACCTCTTACCAATCTTTTTTCTGTATTTTTCTTTATCATTGTTCCAAACCCTCTTGCATTCTTCAAGTGAAATAGTTAAGTTTTCTCTCTAGATAGGTATTGTAAAACACTTCTCTATGTCATTTGGCCTCAAGTTGCAGAGCACACATCCATCTCTTGACTAAATTTCTCTTGTGACCGAGTTGTAATGTGTCATGCAAGCAATCACAAACTCGATACTTTGCACTCTGATAGGAAAGGATGCCGCTGCAAGCAAACTGTAGTGTCCAAGATTTCTGATAGCATTATTTCCTACATCCTCCAAGGAATGTAAATTGATTACTAGAAGTACTTTATGCAAGTCTATTTCACAAGTTTATAGGTAATCATGAACCAATGTCATTTTGTGCCTGATTTGTGTTGGAGAGTACTACATATTGGAAGATTTGAAAATCAACTGTGAACACGCCTATGTTGGAAAAAATATTGGACAAATGGCTGAAAATTATTTGCTAATTTTTACAAAAAGAAGAGTGTGAGCCAAAAAAGATGGCACATGGGTTTTGTAGATAAATATGTTTCGAAGTAACCCAGATTGTCAGATTTTAAAAAACCAGAGATTTTCTCAAATAAGCAAGAAAAAAGTAGTTTCCCAAAAAAAAAAGCACAAATCCCAATCTTCAAGAGGATAATAATCTAGATGGACCCATCTCGATGAAAACTGAAAAAGCTCTGGTCGGATTTCTAAAAAATGATCCCCTTGAAACAAGGACCCTAAAAAAGCAAGCTTCTCTTCTTCCTCAACCTGAAACTATGAAGAATGCTAAAAAAGCACTTGGTTTGGGTCTTTTAATCTTCGTTGAAAGATAAATAAAATATTTCCTCTAGATGCAACCTACAAAAGATAATGAAATAAAGAAGTCAAATCCTTGTCTTTATAAATCTTTTGGGCGAAAAAGTAGCTTTATTTGTGTGAGAATAAAACTTCACCCTCATCCATGAAGAAAGCAACTTTTAAAGCATAAATCCAATTGGATGTCTTTGAATAGGAAGAATCCCTATTTTCTAGCTACCTATGGCTTCATGTGCAAGATGACAAAAAATATCTTCTTTTGATGATGTTATCGAACACGCGAGTTGAAAGAAGTGCTAACAATTTTCCTTCATTTTCGACACTTCAACACTCATTTTGACTTAAATATGGCCTGTCTCCAACTTCAACAAGGTGGAAAAATGTCACTGTTGACTGAAAAAGCTGACTGATCTTGACACTTTGGAGATTGATCAACTGAGATTCTATCCCCTGCCTCCGACTGACGATTTGGCATCTTTTGACCAAGTTTGACCTCCCGAAAACTACAACAGGTGAAGATTGGACACAAAGCATGTCGGAAAACACTGTGAACATGAAAATATTCTAACACTACTCAAGTTGGGTGCCCCAAGTCACCTGGGGCGCCTGGTTTCCCAACACTTAGCCATTTTTTCAATTTTTGCAACTTCTTCAATTTCTTGGTTTGCGTGTGCATTCTGGTGGCACAAGACCCTTGTTTGGCTTTCAATTTCTATCAACTAGGATGAAATTGAGTCTGAAGATCTGGCAAATAGGTAGGCCTGATGAAAACTAAGTTGACTGTACCTTCGGTTTGCCTCAAAAAATGTGCTAAACTGATTAACTTTGAACCAGACCAGGCTAGCGAAAGGAGATTCATGTTTTTTGAGAAAATCTTCAAAAATAAACTAACTCTGGAGAATGTGTGCACCCCAAGCCACCTGGGGTGCCTGGTTTGCCAACACTTAGAAAATTTTCTAAAAAATTCACTTTTTGTACCTTTTCTCAATTTCCGTACCCACAGTTCCTTTTCGATCTTCGATTTTGGTCGTTCTAACAACTATCGAGGTAAGATGAAGGGTGATCTGAGTAGTCTAAACATATATGTGATGAAATCCTGGATTTGACTAAATTTTGACCAAGTTTGACCAACCGAAAAAGAGCTGACGGAAGCATTTTTGACATTTCTCGAAAAATGTGAAAAAAAACTAACACAGGAGAGTTTGGGCGCCCCAAGCCACCTGGGGTGCCTGGTTTCACCAGACTTAATCAAATTTATGATTTCCCAACTTTTTAATTCACCTTGGATCCATCTTGCATCGTTTTACATGCATCATCAAGTCGACGACTGTTCGTCAGTTTTGCATCGTTGGAACAACGTTGAAAACTCGTTGATGAGCTCTGGCAAGTGAAATTTTCTCTGTTGATGACTTTCTAGCTCATGCTTCACCTTCTGAAAAAGTAGAAATGACCCAGTAGAGAAAACTTGGTCATTTGAAGATTCTGTCTAAACCTCTCTGATCGTGAAGCAAAATCGACCAATGAGAATCGAGCGTGACACCTGATTTGGAGATTATATTTTTAGAAAGTTTTGCCAGCATCCATATCTCAAGAAACCCAGAAAACCTAATCTAACGTCTATTTTTAGACATTTCTAAAAATAGAAATTTCTATTTTTAGAAATTTTGATTTTTTGACTTTTTGATGAAAAATTTTCTAGACTTGTTTCAAAATGCCTTAATGAAGCAAAAATTTTGGTTGGGTACAACAGTGTGTATGGAAAATTGCATTGTTGTGGAGTGTGTGTCAAATTGTGTGAATCCTACCTCCCTAGCTCAGGGGTGACCCACTAGCGGGTCTATGGTAGGGAGGAGGCCTTTCCTTCGTGGCTTGGTTCCCCATTTTTGTGTTGCAATATTGCAGGTTTTCATTGGAAAGAAAATGGAGCTTAGAGGGGTCCATTGTTATCTCATTTGTCTTATTTTAGTTAGTTGGTTTGAGATGCCATGGCCTTGGAGGCCTTGTTGTATTTGTGGCAAATTGTATTACCTTGTTGTTTTATTGCCAAATTGTATATTAAAAAAAAAGAGTTATGTAAACTATTTTCCTTGTATGTAATTTAAATATGCTTTCAAATATATTCAATGATGTGGTGTTTGAAATATCTCATGTTGTCCTATGCACTTGTTAATTTTCTATTTAAACAAATGTTGTGTAGGAAGGTTTTGGAAGAAAGAAAATTATTAAACTAGTTACCCTGAAAATTGTTGTTCTAAACAACATGTATCGTTCCATTTTATTACAGAAAAAGGAAATGTATAGTTTTTTGCTATTTATAGTTTCCTGTAAATAGTATTTTGTTCCATTTTATTTACCGTAAAAATGAAACAAAAGAAATAATTAGTTGTGTTATTTTTACAAAAAGAAAAAAATATATAGGTATATGCTGTAGTTGTTTTATGTGGGATGTTCAAATAGAAAAGTAAATAAATTAGTTCTGTTGTAATGCATTTTAGGAGACAAAAAAAAAACATTTGTAACATCCTCATGTATGATTCTATTTCATTTTATGAAGAAAGAAAATGTTTTAAAAAAAAAGAGAGAAAACTTACAAATCTGGTTATGTTATTTCATTCTAAATCTGTTTATATGTAAATACATGTTACAATATATATATATATATATATATATATATATATATATATATTGAATGTATATATATACTTCTGTTTTATGACTTCTTACCTTTAATGTAGGATTGAATAAATTGTATATATATATATATATACACACACATATATATACATATTTTAATAGATTTACAAACTGGACTAAAAGAAAAGTATTAATAAATAGCCAAAGCCAGGAATGATTCTGAGGGTCGAGCTTTAATTTAAAGAATGTAATATGAAGGGAACGGTGGACAGCGGCCATGGATACCACCCACCGTTGTTTTGTTTGGGAGCCGTGAGGGGTGTGGGGAGGGGGCCGAGCCCCCACCCACACCCCCTTTACCTTAACTCAAACTTTTAACGCTGCCCTCCCTCTCCGCTGTAAACTACAGCCTGTGCCATGGTGGTTACGACACCATCTACTGTGCATCCTTTAATACCTGCAATGTTAAATCTGATATATATATATCTGGTAAGAACAACAGAAAATAAAGAAACCCTATTGTTTTAAACAAAAATGTATACCTCTGTGAGAGGATTCAAGCATGGCGGCCATGGGTCTTCTCCAAGCCCTACCTGCAAATCCAAAGAAAATGAAAACAAAGAGAAGAGAAGAGAAAGCATAAGGAAATGTTAGGGTTTCATAAAGAAAACAATAAAATAGAGATTAGGGCTTTTCTTTGAGGAAATTAGTATTATAATGGTTAGGGCTACTTGGAGGAGGTGAAGGAAATTAGGAATTTATTTTATTTAATCTTTTTGTTTTCCTTCCATGTGCACGGGAAACTAAGTTCCCTCCACTTATGTTTTTCAAGCCATTTTGAATTATTTGACTTTCTTGGTGCTTTATTTTAGTGGTTGTTAATATTATTTGGAGGTTTTGATTTTAATTCCTTTTGGAGAGTTAATTTAATTGAATGGGTTGTTTTATTTTAGATGGGGTGTTTTATCCCATAGTAGGTTATTATTTTGGGACATTTATGTAATTCTAGTGCATTTTAAATTAACCTTGTGGTTAATCTTTTATTTTATTTAATTTTAATTTATCAATTTTATCCCAGAGGGGATGTTATAATTTATCCTCTTTTCAAATTATTTTAACGGGAGTCAATTAATAAATATGATTGTTGAAGTTATATTTAATAATGGACTTGATTATTGAATTTTATTGGTCGTCTATTATTTTAATTCAAATTTTATAATTTGATGGAGTGGTCAATTTAGTTTACCTTGAACATTTATTTAATATTCCTTATGATTATTTATTTTAATTTTTGCATCAATTTCTTCTTAGAGTATTCTTTTTAAAAAAATTATTTCAATTATTGAATACGCATTATGCTATCAATTTTTTTCCTAGATTCTAGGGTTTCATTTTTTATAGCATTTTCGCGACATCATTTAATCACTCCATTTTATCATGCGACCATCTCACCATTCAATGTGTTATTATTTTATTCAATTTTCATTTATGCATTACAGTTAGGGTTGGTTTCGAATCTCATGAAATCATCTCTTCACCTAGGAAACTTAGGGTTCAAATTAAAATCGTTCTAACCCTAGAAGCGGTGCACATCATGACGCACACCCCCTAGACGGCTTTCATCACACAGGGGATGGCGTAGGAAGACGCACTTCCCTGAATATGTTTGACATGTTTACGCCTTATGCGTATTGCCACCGAGCACATAGACACATTCAAGGGGGTTCCTAGGGACATGCAGAAAAGTTTTTGGTAATTTGTGTCATGACCACATGACAAATGTGGACATGACACGTGTTTTGTGTGTTGTGACTGCATGGGAAATGTGGGCATGACAATAAGTCTCAAATCTTTCTTCATTGGGATCTCTAGGTTTACTTAACATATGTTGGGCATAATTCTCCAATATTCCTCCATCTACCTCATATCCCATAGGCATGACCCATATCATTCTGGGCTCAACTGCCTCCATCAAGTATTGATCTTTTGTTACAATAAAATAGAGAGTATCCTTGTATTTTTCAACAACTGCTCTAGGGATTCTTTCGCTAGATTGCATTGAGTTCTAGAATTTTTTGAAATAGCCCCATAGGGCTAAATTTTGTGCATCAATATTGTCTATGCTACTCAACTAATTCCCAATCTGAACTGCAACTGGTTTATCTCCAGTTCACAAATAATTCTTTATGCCAGGAAACTCTTGCATGAAATAGAAGAATAAACATATGATCAATGTACAAAATTTGAAGGGATATTTTCTCTCTTTTGTCTTCCTCAGGTTCTCCATCACTTGTTGTTAGAGCAATTCACAGATATCATAGTCTACATTCTCCTTGATCATCTGAAAGGTAGTGTATATGGTTGTGCCTAAAACAGAATTTTCCCAGTTGGTGAAATAGAATTTGTAGCCCAGTACCATGGATGCAAATCTTACAGCATGGTCTTCAATATCATTAATTGTTAAGGCCCTCTTATCAAATTTTGCTCTAGTGACCACTATTACTGTATCATTCTTTACTGCTTTCAATAATGGTACTGATCTAGCGGAGCTTAATCTAGTTATTGCCCTTATAACATCTTTTCTAATCTTAAAAGGTCTCTCAAGCCACATGAATTCATTATGAACCCTACTCAATACATATCGAACCCATTCATCCTCTGCAAAAGTTGGGAATTCCACGTACTGAATGAATTTGTTCTCTTCCAATGCTTTAAATTCTACCTTCAGATCGAGATTCTCATTACTCAAGTGTTTCAAGTATAGATCAAAAAACCTGCTATCACCAAATTCCTCTAGGGCAACATGAATATATGCCCTAACATCCTTTGCATGCATAACTCTGTGTGGAACATCTGAAAATGCACCCATTTGATTGACTTTGATTGATTTGAACGGGTTTTTCTTGAATTTTGGTCGGGGTCGCTCAACGATATCCACTACTTGTGGTGTTTCCATTTCTACAAATAATCGAGCAAATTTGAAAAAGGGTTTCAAACAGAAAATACCTCTTTGATCGGATTAGGGTTGAATTTGATCTTGCCCTAAAATGCTTTGGAGAACATTGTAATCATTTTTTGAATCTTGCTTTGGTTTACCTTGGACACCTTAGATCTTAGAATGCAAAATGATTTTTCCTTTGGATACAACTCCTTTTAATCCTTGCGTGTCAAAACCTAAGTGTCATTAATGTTATTTTTCAAAAATTTGTCAAGTACTTTTCTGACACTCGCAGTTAATCCAAATTGCTCCACAATCCTTCGCATTGGATCTTCTTCTACTGGAATTTCTTTCAAAAGTTTTCTCATAAGGTTCTTCACAACATACCTTAGTACTAGATCCTAGTACTAACGTTTTGGCTGGGGGTTTTAGATTTTCAACACAACTCCCCCTAAGCCAGAGCTCCTAATTTACTTCTCGGAGGAAGTATCTACACTAGAATCTACTGTGGATTCATCCTTGGTATTGTCAATATCTTTCTTAATCCAAACCTTGCTCATTTCCTTCTTTATTTCAACTGGATCAACCTTTTCCTTTCCCTTATCATTCCTCTGCTCTATTTTCCTTTCTTCCGCATAGTAGTTTCTTTTCACATTCTTGCTTCTGCAAAATCTTGCAACATGTCCAAACTTGTTGCAATTGTAGCAAACAATATTTCCCTATCCTTGATTCCTTCCTCTAAATGAATTCAGCCTTGATCTGTAGTGATTAGCCATGTGTCCAAATCTATTGCATGCAAAACACTTTCCATTGAATGATTGAGAATTCCTTGCATTGTAAGAACCATTCCTAACTAGACTTCTGCATTAATTTGATATATGACCAATTTTCTTGCAATTGAAACATTGACCAAAGAATGATGGAACATTCTAATTTATTCTACTTCTACATTGAGTAGCCTTATGACCAAACTTATTGCAATTAAAACAATGGCCATTGAAATATGTATACCTTTGAGCATTTGGTTGCCTGACCGGAGCTCTTCTAGGTCTTCTTCTTTGATTTCTAAACCAATTCCCTTTGTTTTGTTTAAACCTAGTGTTTACTTGACCAGATTTTGAACTTTCTCCTTTCTCAAATCCCCAACCTTGCTTGTCATCTGGATGTTTTTGACTATCAAGAAACTCCTCAATCTTTACAGAGCTTATTTTGAATTTTTCTTTATAGCTATTAGTTGCTTCTAGATCAAATTTTAGAAGTAGCACTTCTTTGCCCAATTTGTCACATTCCTCTGACTTATCCTTGACAACTTGATTTAGATGCCTTTCAATCTCTTCTTTCTTTTCAACTTACAATGTCAAACTATTTAGTATTTCATGTGCTTCATCTAATTAATCATTTAGCTCCTTTCTTTTCTCCTTAAACTTCCTAACTTGCTCTCTTAGCTTTAAGATGCATTCATCGGCTTCTTGAACATTAGCTTTTAAATCCCTAATTTCTACCTCAGATTTTTCAAGATTAGTAAGAGTTGCTTCTAGTTCTTTGTTGCTTTCATAATTTCCAAATCTTCTTTTTGCCATGATTGCACTTCCCTAGATCTTCCTTAAGCTATTAGGCCTCTTCCAAGGAACCTTGCTCTAACACTAATTGTTGATAGTAAGGAATACTGAGAGGGGGAGGGTGAATCAATATACCACAAAACCACTTCTTAACAAGTCTATTAATCCAATTTCCAAAATTAATAATATGGAAGTAGAATAAGCATAGGAACAACAACCATAAAGACATTACATATGGACACCAAGATTTTTATGTGGAAAACCCAAAAAGGGAAAACCACGGTGAGTGTTAGCTCACAATATATTATGAAAGAACAATACTAGATTACAAGAAGGCTCACTGCCTTAGGGCTCACTACCCAAAGAAATGCTCACTACAAGAAAGGCTCATTACCTAGAGAAAGAAAGAAGAAGGAAGAATGACTCACTACCAAGTTGAACTACTCATATTGCCTCTACGCATGCATGGTTACAGCTCTAATGAAGCACATAAATATTGTCTCAAAACTCTTCATCTCTGACTTCTCTGTTTCACTGCTATGCTTTTACATAGGAACAAGATCTATCTTCTTCTACTCTTATCACTTCCACAAAATCACCTTACTTTGCATGTCACACCTACGTATATTCACATTCGCATCACCTCACTCAAACACCAAGTTCAATCCCATATATATCTGCAACACTTAAAATATTCATATTAGGTTAGCCTAATAAGGTGTAGCATGTCTAGTCATACCTTAAGTAGCTTGTTGGCCAATTTTATTTACAAAATTCACAATGGACCCAAGCAATCATATAGTAGTCTTCATATGGGTTGGCTTTAATCATTCAATCACTTAAATTGATTGTTCAAACAAGATAGCTTCTTCACATATAGACTTGTCATGCCTGTCGACTTATTCTTCATGAACACACTTGATCAATTCAATTGTCACAACATAACTTCCACTGCAGATCAAATGAGATTGTAAAAATCATATTTAACATTCATCATTGATCTCTTAGTATACCTTCAAAGCCATAGAACATAATAATCAACTGCTGAGAAATGTGGAACTCAAAAATGTTGTCATGTCACTGGGAAACACTGTCAAACTGCAAGCTGATAAAGAAAATCTTGTAGAATGAAACCAAAGGAACTTCGGAAGCTACAACTTTAGATTTATGCATCCATGATATGTATCTTTTCTAATCCAAAACTGCAAGACAAAATTTTTCATAGCAGAGGAATGAGGACCATTTTTCTTTTGGATTGTGCATTGTTTCTACTTTAACTTTGTTTATCCAAACTTGGACAATTCTTCATGTGACTACCGGAGGAAGTCAGAACCTGGAGACTTAACCAATTGACCACTAAACAACATACCTGATATGCATACAAATGCCATTAAATTTGGAGGCATACCACCACAAACATTGTTACTCTGCATACTTCCCATACTTAGTTAGATTAGCCTTTCGGACCAAAATCCTTGCATGCCTTGTTGGAAAATCCATTTGGTCTACCAGAGTAAAAGTCTCTTTACCTTGTTTCCATCAGTGACAACACTTAATTATTCAATAAAGTAGTGTCTCTTGCCAACATCCATATAGTGGATTCACAAAATAGTCTTCAAAGTACAAATAGTGTGATTTATCACATCTATTGTCCTAGATAGTTGTCCACATCTGTATGGGTTTAATATCTCCATCCCTATCCAAATCTCTGACCCTAAGACATTTATTCTAGAAACCTATGTTTTGTCCTTCATACAGAACAAGATGCATAAACAAGGAATAGCGCATAAATCATTTTGGAGATCATTTGCAAGGTACTCAGCATAATCTGATGGTCAAGCTTCTTAACTCTGCACATCTGTAGTCAAAGCCATTGGTTCCACTTCCATGAATACAGTGACATCCAAGCCTAACACTTGACAGACAGAATAATAAGTGTATTGAAAATATTTCTCAAACAAGTCAAAAGAATATGAGGGATCTTCTACCCCAGAAAACACTCTGAGCCCATTGTTCTCATCATGAGGCCTGTGAAGTGGTAGCCTCCACCTATTATAACTATTGCTCAGATTCTAATATTCATTTCAGAGGTCCCTAATCCTAAATCTCATGTCGAAACTGGTATCCAATTGAAATACCATGGATATATAATCCCTGGTGATAGGGATAAATGCAGAACCATCTTTAAGCTTAATCATATGAGTTTGTGGATTATATCTATTTGCCAACACTTTGAGCAATTCCACATTTACAAAAACATTAGGCACCACTAATTTCCCCAATTTTAACCTCCATGGATTTGAAATAGGTTTATGTCTATACATTTTCCTATAGTGATATATAAACAGGTCATACCCTCTTATCAGGGTTCAGGAGTCACCTACTCATTTGTTCACATCTTCCAATTGTTCAACTTGGGGGTTCAATTGGGTGTTTCTCCTGGACCTCTGTCCAGAACCTGAGCATTGGTCCATCAAATATTGGATTAAGTGTCTTTCTTCTATTTTTTGCCTCTTTTTAGGGTTCTCAGTTGTGTTTTCCATGATAGAAGGGAAGCTATATCTCTATGTTTATACTTCAACGAGTCTATGTATACTCTACAAATTTAAGCTTGAGATTGAGGTACTTACTTGAATGAGCTTCTTTTGGTTATTGAATTGCTATCCTTAGCCAATTTGCCACCTTGATTTTCCTTGATTGCTTAATGATTTCAAAAATCCGCTTGGAGATTAATTTTACTACACTCGGCTCTAGTTTATTGATGGCACCTTGTGGTAAATTTTATATCAGCGCAAGAGTAATTAATTCATTTGAATGCGAGTCATTTGATCTACACCAAATAGTCTTGTCAATAGCTCATTGGGATGACCCTTCTGTTCTTATCAATATCTTTCTCTTTCCCTGATGTTCTTTTATTCCTTTTATTTCCTTCAGGATTTTGGAATGACCCTAGATAGCATCATACTGATATCATGACTTCCTTTTGAAACCTCTTTTATGAATAGTCTCTTCGATATCTCCTTACTTATTATATCATTTTTGCTTTTTCAGGGGGACTAGGGATCAACTCACTCTGACATCCCTGAGTCTCTTCGAAATACTCTCATTGTTTTTCTTTATTCATAAATGTCATCGGCTTATTGGTGGGACTGGAAATCATGTTACTCTGACATTTAGGTGTCATCTCGAAACACTTTAATTACCCTTTATAAGAACTATCACTTTATCAGCGAAACACATTTACTAATTGATGATTTAGTACATACTGATCTATGTGGACTAGCAAGAATCGAGAGTTTGCAAGGTGATAGATATTTCATATTACTAATTGATGACCATTCCCAGATGATGTGGGTGACTTTCCTAAAAGAGAAATCTGAGGCTCTTGAGAAATTCAAAATATTCAAGGCAATGGTAGAAAATGAAACCAGGTTAAAAATAAAATGTCTTAGGTCTGATTGAGGTGGAGAATTCACATCCAAAGAGTTCATTGAATTCTGTGAGAAACATGGGATAAAAAGATTGTTATCTGCTCCAAGGACTCCACAGCAAAATGGAGTAGTGGAGAGAAAGAACTAGACCATCCAGGAAGCCTCTAGAACTATGATGATGGAAGAAAATGTCCCTTAGATCTACTAGAGAGAAGTTGTAAGTATTGCTATCTATACTCTTAATTGAGTACAAATCATAAGCAATACTAGTAAGACCCCTTATGAACTCTGGTATGACATCACTCCTACTATGAAGTATTTTAGAGTCTTGTTGTGTGATTACACAACACGCCCCATTTTGACTTGACAAAATAGGGACCCAACTTTTTGGCTTGTTGTGTGCTGTTTGGCGGTCTGGTAAAAAGTAAGTCATGCAAATCATCATGCATGGAAGGGCTGGGTAAGTCATCATCATGAGGTTAGTTTGTCAAAATTCATATTTTATTCCGGTGACCTCATATTTAGAAAGAGCATAAAATTTCATGTAGGTTTGCCTTTTTATCACCCTGATATTCGTCAGGATGTGAAAGTTATGAATGGTCAAAGTTTGAGTCAAACCTGATATTCACAGGGGGAGGATCATATTTCTAAACATCAGTCATATTATAGAAGGTCACCCTGATCTAATTTATCACCTGATAAATCATGTGGTCCAAATATCTGGACGTCAATTTTAGGTGATAGTAACCTTTACCCATTAGCAGCCTCATGCATTTCGCGAGGATCATATTTTTCAATGTAACCCAATATTTCTTAATATCCTCCTACCACGAAATATCCCCCTAAGCCAATATCCTGATGACGTCATTCAAGTCCGATAAATGAAGAAATAAACATGACAATGACGTAATCATCATTTTACCTCTCGGGGCATATTTCATGGGAATGATCCTGCTCGTATAGCATGACGATGATGTCATGATGCCTTAGTGATACAATGAGTGAATATCTGGATGACGTCATCCTGATATACTGAGAGAGAAGTATAGTTTTGTTTGGTCATTATCATCACTTTTGAAACATCACCTGATATAGCGAAATATCCTCTTGATGTACAAACATGACCAAAGGGTGAGAATATCACCCGATCTTGTTGATGATGGTTTTCTCCTCTCCAGGAGGAGGATCATATTACACTCAAGGTGATATTTTGAGAATATCACCCGATATCCAAATATCATGTATTCATGATATCCTGCCATCTAGATATCACCCCACTCTCATTGCCACCATTAACATTTAATGCGCGCAGAGGTGGTAGGTGGTTCCCGCCGACCACGAAACCCGATGGAACAACTGGCGAAATCCTGTGTTTCTACACGAATGATCAATGAATAAACTTTAATCTACCAGAGTTGCCCTAAATTTACCAAAATTGCAAGGTTAAAAGGTAAATTCATCGTCATTTCAAACTTACCTTGCGATAAAAATCATTTTTACAGAGCAGAAGCTTCCAAACCCTCATCCAGGCGACACTTGTACGAACAGAGCTTGCAGGCGAGAAGAAGCATGTGATCATTAGCAGAATTAAGAGCTCTTTTAGAAATTCACTGGTATAAAGGGGATCTGCATAACTAGGTAAGTAATTGAAACCCTCATCCTGTTGTTTCTGCATAATCAAGTATGGTGATGTTGGTTTGAGGTTCTAGTTTATGCATCCCATGATAGGTTAATGCTGAGTAAATATTGTATGCATGATGTAAAATTGAAATAAATGCTATATGCATGCATGTGAGTATCCATTGTAAGACCAAGTGTGTTAATTGTAGGTATCCATGGCTGACAAGAGGTTGGCTAGATGTGAGGCTAAGTTCAGCAGGCCCATGTTCTCATCTCCTAGGGGGATCCTGTTTAAATATGGAGCCGTAACAGATACACACTAGGGGAGTACCAATTTAGAAGCCTGGTCCGCCAAGCTGAACGATGATAAGAATAGAAGCCCAGTGCTGGATGCAGTGTTCATGTCCAGATTGTGGAATGCGGCTGGTTTTCCATACTCCATGGAGTCTCCAGAGCTGGTGGTTGAATGTGCACGGAATTACAATCCAGAGACCAGACAGGTGGTAAAACATGGAAGAGTATATGTAGACCTATCTATTAAAGGTCTTTCCAGGACATTTGGACTGCCATTGGGCAGCAAGGTTAAGAGTGTGGACCTGAAGAAGTCTGAACGTGAGTATGAAAGCAACAAGAAGTAGGCCAGGAAGAACATGTACCAATGGAGGGCCAAGAATAGCACATACCCTATAGCTGCCAAACTTCCTATGCATTTGTTTAAATATGATTTTGATGATGAATACCAGTACATGATTGCATTACTTAGCAGAGTGACAGGCCAGCCTGATGCTGGTAGTTTTAAGGATTGGATGTACAGTATAATCATGATGTGCATGTATGTAGATATCAAGCCATTATGGGGCCAGCTGATAAGTGATGCTCTACATAGGCAGCTATTGAACCTGGGAGGTTCAAATTGTGCTTTTTACATGACATCATACATTGTATACTCATGTGCTTATAAAGGCACATTTGATGCATTGACAATAGTTGGGAAGATCAGAGGAACCACCAATGATGCCCACATCTGGGATCATCATCCCCAATTACAGAGAGCTAACTACCTCCAGGACTATAAATTGGTAAATGATGCATTCTCTATGCATCTGGTAAGAACCATGGAGGAGGATAGGATAAAGAGATTGAGCATGGAAGCTCAAGAGATAATCTACAGGCATGGGGCCTGGTATATTCAGTTTGCTACATTTTCCTATATGATGGTTGAGGGTTTTGAAGGACATCCCATCATGCTGCCAAGGTATCCCACTGATGCAGTGATACTGATGGAATTCATAAGGCAGAGTTCCACCATGCTAAAAACATACAAGGATGCACAGAAGTTGCCACCAATTTTGTTTCCAGTCACCATTGTCTAGTATATGTGCCCTGACTCAGAAAACATCAAGAAGGTGATGATCAGCTTGAATAAGATGCATTTGCAGCCATTCCCCCTGGCAAGACCATATGATCCTTATGGAAGGATACATAAAATAACAAGCAAACCTCTGCATATGAAGCACCTAGAGGACTTCTGGGCTGATTGTGAAGATGAAGCAGAAGCCAAAAGGAGAAGATACCAAAGGTTGACCCTGAATCAAATCAAAACCTTTGGCTATATCCCCCTTCCTCAGCAGTTGAAGAAAGATGATGGCAGGCTAATTGCAGATGAATATGAGGAGAAGAAAATATACAATGATACCATATCTGCACCTGACCTTACCCTGCAGGAAGATATATCTTTAGATCCTTTCATTGCCAAGACCTTACAGCTAACCCAAGCTTGGGTTGATGAACAAATAGAGGCATTGAAGAAGAAAGGTGTTGCCCTTACTGTGGACAACAAGAAGAAAGGACAAGATATTCCTAATGAAGAATATGATGATTTCATAAATGAAAAGAGAAAATCAAAGGGAGACAGGTTGCCTCCACAACAACAACAAAGCAAAAGACCCCCCAGGGGCAAGAAAATTGATAGTGAACCCAAAGGGGTGATCATTGAAAAGGCAGTGTTTGCAGCTGAATAGGAGGCAGCATCAGGATCAAGATCTGGATCAGGATCGGCATCACCCCCATGGACAAGGAAGCAAAAGTCCAAGAAAGCTAAGACTGCAGAAGCAAAACTTACAAAGACCTAAGAAGAGGGACAATCCTCACGAGGACGAGCTGAAGAGTATATTGTTATGGAGGAGGAGCCTGAAGAAGAGGAGGCCCCTCTACTGTTCAAAAGAAAGAGAAGAGCTCCACAGGTGGTGGTATCTACCCCACCTAAGAAATTAAGAACCTCCATGAGAGGTGAAATAAAGCAATCCCCTACACCATCACAAGGGGCAGGTAGTGAAGTTGTGCATAAAGAACTTCAACACAATGTTCCACTTCCTACCATTGTGAAGTTCAAAATTGAACTTGCAGAGGAGCAAATGAAAGAAACCTCCAAGGTCTTTGAAGAAGGTCATATCTCAGTGGAGGAAACAATTAACTTATTAGATGATGAGGTTGTGAAGGAAGTAGCTTCACAAAAGATGGAAACCCTTGCTGCAGGTACACACATGACTCCTCAGAAGACTCCACCAGTACAAACAATACTAGAGGAGATGAAGCAAGTGGAAGAAGAAAAAGAAAAGAGCCCAGAGAGGGTAGCCCAAGAAATGGGGCTAGATACATTAATTCCACAGGTAACAAGTCCTGTAGTGGTAGACTTAACAGACAAATAGGGTGTGAATCCTGAACATCCAGCAGGAACACCTGATAAAGGGCAACATACAGAGGAAGTGAAGATGGCAGAACCAGAGGGCCATACTTCAGAACTGGACCGACAAAGTCCACAAGACACATCAGCAGAACCTGCTATAGTAGAGGTTCAAGAAAAGAACGCTGATGAGAAGGAGAATATAACAGAAGATCTTGCTTCCAAAGTTTAGGAAGTAAGTGGTGTAGGTGTAGAACAAATTGTGATAACAGAACAAGCACCAGCACCTAAGGAGGATTCTGCAATAGCCACTACTGTGAATGAACCTCAACAGGAGGAAAAATCAAAGGTGGATGAGGTAATAACAGAGAAGGATCATGACCATCATGATCATCATATGGATACATCACAAGATCCTCCACCTCAGGATGATGCTCCTTCGGATAAGGAAGTGTCTCAATAGGAGGATGTACCACAAGATCGCCCTCAGACCAAGCATCATGAAGAAGAAATGAGAAAATCACCTTCTCCATCACATATGCTGACGGATATAGGAGATCAAGGTGAATGTCATGATGATGCCGAAAAACATGATCAAGTACCCCCATGGCTAGAAAAGGAAGTAAACGCAGAAGTAGATTTTGTAATTCAAGAATTTGATGTATCTACTTTATTTTCTAAGAACATAATAAAACCAAAGAGGAAGGCCAGAATGATTTCAGCCATTAAAAGAGATCCCTCAACTGGAAGGAGGACTGCACAAATTGCAATCCCCACTGTAGAAAAAGAAAAAGGTAAGATTACTCTGGAAGAATTTCAGATTAATACAGTCGACCTGGGATTTGCAAATAAAAACCAGGAGGGTCAAGAGGGCAAAGACATCATTGATTCTTTAATTCAAAAGGTAAAGAAGGAAAAAGAGAAGAATAAGCAACATAAAGAGCACATTGCTCAGTTGCATGCATACATAAGCAGATTGACCAATCCTGAAGGTAGTTCCACTGATAATGCAGTCCCATTGACTGCTATTTCCCAAGATGAGGTGTATAAGTTGGACCTCATGAAACATGAGTCCTCCATTTTGAGAAAGTGGATGTCTGCCACATTTGACACTGCAGAAGAAGTGGTGAAGGCCTCGTTGAAAAGGTGGAGTACTCTTAGTGACTCCAGACAAAAGGTAGACAAGTTGCAGATGCAGGCTAGTAAAAGATCTTTCCAATTGGAAAAGATATTAGAGATCCTAGGAGAAATAAAGAGGATAAATCCTCAACTGCTCATCAACCAGTAGGTACTGAATAATAACACTGCTCTATTGGTTGACATATGGTATAAAGACATTCAATTTGAATGTGGTGTTCTCAAGAGATGTAACAATAAGCTGAGGGAGATCAGCATAAAACTGCATGACATGATGTCCTTTGAGGCAGAGATTTTGGAAGCCTTGGAAGGAAAGGTGGAAGGGAAGATAGATAATCAGGATGAAGAGTTTGCAATCTAGGCTCTACCTAAAAACTTCCAATTTGTTGCAGATGATCCATTAGGCCAACTGACAGAAGAAATCATGGACAAACTGGTGAGGATGAAGATGAAAATAAAGTAGTATAATGAAACGCTGCAAAACAGGAAAAATAAGCTAGACAGCTTTAGAGATAAATACTAGGCACACAAGCATGCCATCATCAAAGCAAAGACTCAGGATGGTGGAGAGATAGATAAAGTTGTGTAGTTGTATGAACAGGTCCGGAGCAGCATGTAGCCTCATATGTGGGGTCATCATCATCAGGATGATGAAAGTTCAGGAAGTGATGCACATGATGATGATGCACATGAATCAGATAAGGTAGATGATGATTCATCATAAAGTAAATATTAGCATCAGATACTAAGTGAAAATAAGAATTTCTAGATGGTTGCCAGCTGGCAACTTGTGCTATTTTGATAACGTTGACATAGTCAAGGGAAATCTTGACCATAGATATTCATAGACAAATCAAGATCGTTGATCTTTTTGTAACGGATTCCCTCACCTTGTTCTATAAAAGGTGCGGGAATGCCTCATTTTAAAACATTCAAAACTTAATTGAAATCCGTTTGCTGAAGTATTCAGGGCTCATTTCAAAGCTTTTGTATACATTTATATCTTTGCATACTTAGTGAATGAGAAGACTATTTTGGTTACAATTCATAGTAAATCTTGAGTAATCAGTGTGTGAATTCTGGATATATGTGGTGATTTCCTATGTCCCTTAGAGTGCATGTCTACTTACATATGTTGTTTTCATACAATTCCTTTGAAGTTAGCACCTACTGTATCTAGCTGTGGAATGTCCTGGTGAACATATGGTTTGGTTTTCTTCTCTTCAAGACTGTATCTAATGTAAATGTGATTCAATAGCTGAAGGTTCAACATTCATTTAAAGCATTTCTTTCAAATTTCTTTAAATTTCAGAACATTTCACCTTCATAATTGCAAATAACTGAACATCTGAAGCAAACAATACAAATATGTGGACATCTCATAGATAAGTGGAAATATTTAGCATATTTGAAGCTAAAGCATGTATTACTGATAAATATCATGCCAATATTTGAGCATAATTGTATCATTTAATCAAATAACTATGTAAAATGACCTCTCTATAAAGAATCTTTGCAGAAATAGTGTCATGATGATGAGATCTATGTAAGGCCCCAAAATGGAAACAGCAACACACATCAACCTCTGAGTAATGTCAGACGATTAAGACCTAATCACTGGAGACTTGGGATCATGAATTCTCTGAATTCATCGTATCTTTCAAGATGAATAAAGGTTAATGTGTACTTTTATTCTATGCTTGTTTATGACTAACATCATGACCAACAAGTCTTTGGTAGCAAATGTTACATTAAAAGGGATGAAGACCTTGGCAAATTTGATGCTAGAAGTGATGAAGGAATATTCTTGGGTTACTCTACTCAAAGCAAAGCATACCGGTGTTATAACGAGAGATTGAGAAAGATTGTAGAAAGTACAAATGTAAAGGTTGATGAAGGCATTGAAAAACCCTCAAGGTTTTATGAATATGAAGAAGATGATAAGAATGATGTTTTGATCCAACAAGTTCAAGCCCCTTCTGAAATTCAGATCCAGACTGATCTAGAGAATCTTGAAATACAGGAAGAAGAGATAAGTTTGAATGAACCTGTCCAAAATATAGTAGTGTAAGAAATTCCCAAAACTCCCAGGTATGTAAGACTAAATCATTCTAAAGATCAAATCATAGGTGATAGAAGCAAAGTTGTTGAAACAAGAAGAAAGATTTCTCAAGACTCAGAAAAGTATTGCCTAGTTTCAAAGTTTGAACAAAAAATAGTAAGTGAAGCATGCAATGATGAAAGCTGGACTAAAGCAATGGAGGAAGAGTTGATGTAGATTGAGAAAAATCACACTTGGGATCTTGTCCCCAGACCTAGAAACAAAAATGTGATTGGGACAAAGTGGGTCTTCCGGAATAAATTGAATGAAGATAGTGAAGTAGTCAGAAACAAAGCCAGATTGGTCTGCAAGGGTTATTCTCAAGTAGGAGTTAATTTTGAAGAAACTTTTTCTCTGGTGGCAAGAATTGAAGCAGTTAGATTATTTCTTGCTTTTGTTTCCTTCAAGGATTTCAAAGTATATCAGATGGATGTCAAGTCTGCCTTCCTGAATGGTGACTTGGCATAAGAAGTATACATTGAGCAACCGGATGGATTTCAATTGTCTGATCGTGGTGATATGGTCTGCAAGTTGAAGAAAGCACTATATGGACTCAAACAAGCCCCAAGGGCCTGGTATGAAAGATTGGATAAACATCTTTTGAATATTGGTTTCAACAATGGTAATGCTAATAGTAACTTGCACTTCAAGATTGATAATGAAAATATCTTGATTGTTGAAGTATTTGTTGATGATATCATTTTTGGAGGAAGAGATAGTATGTGCAAGACTTTTGCAAATCAAATGAAAAGTGAATTTGAGATGTCTGTGTTTGGGGAAATAAATTTCTTCTTGGGTCTGCAAATCACTCAAATAAAGAAAGGAATCTTCATATCACAGACCAAATATGTGAAAGAATTGTTAAAGAAATTTGGGATGGAAGATTCAAAACCAATGAATACTCCCATGGCAATCGGATGTAAACTGAGCAAAGATGATGAATCTCCTAAGGCTAATCAGAAAACGTACAGGTAAATGATTGGAGGACTATTGTATCTTACTCAAACTAGACCTGACATTATGAATGTTGTTGGTCTTGTTGCCAGATTCCAAGCTGATCCTAGAGAATCTCATGTCATGGAAATCAAGATAATTCTCAGATATCTAAAGGGAACAGTTGTGTATGGTTTATGGTATGCTAGGGATCATGATTTCTCTCTTCATGCATATATAGATGTGGATTGGGCAGGAGATGTGGATGACCAGAAGAGTACTAGTGGTGGTGCATTCTTTTTGGGGGAAAGATTGGTTTCTTGGTTGAGCAAGAAACAAGAGGCAATATCTCTGTCCACTACAGAAGCAAAATATATTGCAATAGCAAGTAGTTGCACTCAAGTATTGTGGATGAAACAAATGCTAAGATACATCAGAGTGGAGTTTGAGGAACCTATCACAATCTTCTATGATAACTCAAGTGCAATAAATATATCAAAAAATTTGGCACGTTGCATTCAAAGACAAAACATATATCCATCAAGTTTCACTTTTTAAGAGAGTAGGTGAACAAGAATGAAGTTAGATTGGAGTTTGTGCCCTCTAAGGATCAGATTGTGAACATTTTTACTAAACCTCTACCTAAGGACTCTTTTGAGTATCTCAGGGAGAAGTTAGGGGTTATTACCCCTCTGGTTCTGAATTAAGGTGCACTGATGTGCATCAGTCCGGTGGATCTCATAGTCATATCTTGTGGTCCGAATTGATGATAGGAAGCTACTACTCAGGGGGAGCAATCTATATGATTCTAATTGATGCAAGTATGTGCCCTTTGCCATTGATGTCAAAGGGGGAGAGAAGACATGTGAAAAACAAAAGTGGTTGCTGATCAAAGGGGGAGTAGTAAAGAAAGAGAAGACATATGAATGATTATTGTTGATAGGGGGAGCTATGTCAGTTAGTGAGGAGAAGTTCTTGTCTTAATGGTTAAAACAATTTTTCACATCATATGTTGCCATCAATGACAAAGGGGGAGATTGTTGCAAGTATGAGCCTAATCGGTGTTGTCATTGATGTCAGCATACTCCTATTACATTGATGTCAAGGATTGGATGAGCTGTGTGCTGACGATATTGAGAAAAATAGTCCTATCAGAAATAGAGAAGAACAATGAAGACAGTGAAGCTCTATGAAAGATCCAAGATAAGATGAAGATCAGAGAATGCACATCAAAGGGTTTGTATATGTGTGTCTAAAGATGATCTAATAAAGATTTGAGAGGTTCGCATGAATATTTGGAGAAGTTATGGCCATATGAGTAAAACTGGCTCTAGAAGCTATTTAGAGGTGACAGAGTGACACAAATAGGTCTGGTGAGATTCAGAAATGCAAAATATTGTTCTATGGATCTGATGGAATGTTTAGGAAGACAATGTGAATTGACAACTCAATTGGTTCATGGTCTGGAGGTCTACAAGCATTTATTCTAATGTGACAGTGATGACAGACTGTGTTCTTGAGGTTCTGAATGAAGATGTGAATGATTTTAGTAAGCAGAAGTAGTGTGGATGTTCTTGGTGATTCAAGAAAGCTTGTGGGGGTCTCTAGATTGTGTCCACTTCATGTGGACAGTCTACATTGAAGATTTACTTTCAGGTGATGGTGTTCCTCCTAATCATAGCCAACCGGATGTTTACACATCCTGCAGATGATCTTGAAGATGTTCTGCGAAGCATGGCGTGTTCCTCAAAGAAGTTTGAAGTCCCAGATATGTGTGGCTGATAGTGTGGTGATACGCATGAAGTTCTTGTAACAAATCAAGTTGTATTTATGTATTTTCTCTGTAATAAAATAATGTATTGTGCCAACTTTGATGATTATCCAAAAGTCGATGTCTTGTATAAATAAGAGTTGTGAAGTCATTTCAAAGCATCCTGATGGAGATGAGTGTGTGGTAGAGAGGAGAAGAGTGAAAGGCAGAGTAGAAGTATTGGGCTTAAATGGAACTTACTCAAGCATGGTGAAGATGCTAATCTCCAGTTACAAGTATGTAATATTTATTATTCTATAGACAGTGTGTCTCCTATAGGCAGTGGGCCTCTTGTGAGCAGTGTACTCGGGCAGTGAGCCCTAATTGGCATGTGCCATTTTTTTCTTCTTATTATTTTAACAGAGAATACAATCTTGGGTTAGTCACCCCATGGTTTTTCCCTTAACCAGGTTTTCCACATTAAAATCTTGGTGTCATATGTGTTAATGTGTTTCTACTCTTGAGTTATTGCATTGTGCTTCCATGATTGAATCATTATTATGACATTGAAATATAACAAGGATTTAAGTGTTTAAAGAAAAGAAAGTTTTGTAACAACTGATTCACTCCCCCTCTCAGTTGTCTATCCTAAACCAACACGCTGTCCCTGTATGCATCTATTCTCATCATCTCCAGTAATGGTACTGACATTTTTATTTGATACAATGCTTTTGTTATGTCAAATGAGGGAGTGGTAACTGATTGCTCTATTGTTTCTATCTTATTGGAGCCCTTTTCTTCAGATTGTTGCTTACTATTGTCCTCTATTTTATTTTTCTCAACCCTTGTTTTTTATTTATGTGAATCTTTCTAAGTTTCTCCTTTCTTCTGGTTATCCAAGTCACCCTAATGATTTGGTTCTTTGATGAACAAGCCTCTAGGTGTTCCTTGATCTACATTTCTAGTTATATTCCTCAAGTTGTAATTTTTTCTTGCCTGAGCCACAACATCAATTATAAGATCTCTTTTATCTTCCTCAGATGGTTTTCTTAATTGGAACTATGGGACTATATTGGGTATATAGGTGATTCCTTCATTATTATCTTCCTTATCAGAGAAGATTTCTTGTTTACCCATGTTGACATTAAACCTCTAATTACTCACATCATATTCAAACCCATCTTCTTCAAAGGATGATTAGTCTTCATCAATTTGGTGAGGTCTCATTCCTAACATCTTTATAGTATGATCATCCATGTCCTGGTCATACGATACTTCATTTTCTTGTAATGATTGGACCACTACATAGTATTTACGTGAATGTGGTAGGTTGCATGCTAAACACCATGGATTATTTTCAACCACATGTGTCCCATGTTTCTTTAAGGGATCAGGGGTATCTTTACTATAATTCTACTTTTGTTTGTTATCCACAGGTCTCATATCTTTCCAATTAGTATTGTAGGGCATATCATGTAACCTGGATCTCTCATTTCTATAATAGTTAGCTTGCCTAGTCTGATGGTTGTTAGGATTTTGTGGAATTCTGATGTTTTCCCTTTTGCCTAGTTTTCCAGTAGCTCTCCTATTATTTTCAATCTTCATAGCGGCTTTCTGAGCTTCTACAAGAGTAATAGGAGTTATGTTTCTGAGTTCATATCCACTTTTAGGATCAAAGGCTTTTAAGTATAAACCAGGGCCATACCATCTAGGGGTTTCAACTTAAGTGAGATTTTATAGTATATTTTTTAGAACCTCTGGTTGAAATCCACAACTGATTCATTATGGTATTTTTGTATGTCTATTAGTTCATGCACTACATAATTTGGATCACAGTGATTTCCATATTTTTCTTTAAACTAATATTTGAAGTCTTCAAAGGAACTAATTGAAACATCAGAAAAATTCTTATACCAATCCCTAACATCTTCTATCAGGGACAACATAAATATCTTCATGAGGACATCTTCATATTGCACATCATAGTTATCCATAATTGTCTCAAATTTTCTGATATGTTCTTCTTTTGAAATGGCATTATTCCTAGAAAACTTTGGGAGTGCATTTCTCAAATCATTGTCAATGGGATCAAGACAGATCTGGTACCCAGATAAATCCAACTACTTGTATTTGTTTATATTCAAGGGTCCTTACAAGTTTTGGTTTGGCTAATATTGTTGGTGGTGATGATGAGGTGCATTATGGTGTGGATTCATACTTACATTTTGCTAGAGAGGTGGAACATGTTGTTGACCAGGAGGTGGATAGGTATTAGCCATATGTTGGGAAGTCATATGAACATTATGTGTTCTTGGGTTTCTTGGTAGAATGTTCTGTTGCACATAACTAGTGTTACTTGGATTTTGTGGTGCTTTTGAAGCATTTAAACTACTTATACTCTGATGTGACCCTTGTGGATTGCTTGTAGGAGCATGTCCACTTTTCTTATGGGGGTATATACTTTGAGCTACTTGTTGTACTTCTAGACTCTATCTATTGTAATTCTTATTTTATCTATTCTTCTTCTTCTTTCAGCCTGGCTAGTCTAGGCTCTTCCTATAATTTCAGTAAAATTTGTTATACCTCATCAGCATTTTGTGTGTCATTTTGTGGACTACCTTGAGTCTATGTCGATGTCATTTGATCCATAGACTCATATTGATCTTCACCACCATGCTGCAATGACATTTTATAATCATATTCTACTTGCTTTTATATCCTTTCCCGTTCAAGTTATGCTTCAAATTCAAGCTGCTTCTAAGGGTTGGGTCTATATTGGTCTAGAAAATCACAAAATCTATTTTTTCAGACTGGTCATGATAGTTTTTTGATCAAAATACTTCATGAAATTTTGATTCATGTAGAGGAGTAAAACTTTTGTGTGTTGTAAGAGGTTGCTCTGATGCATTTTCTTGAGTACTCTGGCTTTTAGTTTGGATGCATTCTAACTTATTTGCCATTCCTCCATTCTTTTTAGTAGGGCTCCTTGAAGGTGGGGAGGATTGTTTATCATTCATTTTTTTATCATTTGTCTTGGATCTCCTACCATCCATGTTGCAAGAGACTGAGATCTTGTTTTTGTTGTAAATATGTGCATATGATGTGTTGTCATTGATGTCAACATATCTCTTTGTCAGAGACAGTGAAGATAGTGCAGTGGATTGCTCCTCATTTCTAGTGAGAAGAAGATCAGAGTCTGTAGACTAAAGGGTTTGCAGAGGATTGTCTGAAGTTGCTCCAGTTAAGATTTGAGAGGTTCGTATGGAGGACTAGAGAAGTTATGGCCATCTGAGTAGAACTGGGTTTTGCAGTTGTTCAAAGGTGACAAAGTGACAAGAATTTGGTCTGGATTGCTCTGCATTGAAATATTATGGTCTGCAGATCTAGAGGTATGTTTGGGATGTTGGTGTGTGTCCTCAACTCAAGTGGTCCATGGTTTGGAGGTCTACAAGCAATCTTTCTAGTGTGACAGTCATGATAGTTGGTGTTCTTAAGTTCCCAGATGAAGATGCAAGTGTTTCTAGTGATTTGATGTGGTACGGTTGTTCTTGTTGATTTTATTATGCTTGTGGTGGTCTCTGGATTGTGTACCTATTGTGTTGGTGGTCCACATTAAAGATTGAGCTTGTGGTTGAATATTTCTCCTTGAGTGTTGTTCTTTTCAGTCTTGGCCGACCGGATGCTTGGTGTGTGCTGTGGATGACATAAGAGAAGTTTTATGGAGTGTGGCATGATGTTCGAGGAAGATTTGAGTCCCAATTATGTTTGGCTGATAGTGTAGTGGTTCGCATGTAGCATTTTAAGTCTTATGATTGCAATTTTTTGTAATACCTATCTTGGAGAATGTTCCAGAAAGATGATTATTTGGCTGACTTTGATGTTCATTCCAAAGTTGATGACATGTATAAATAAGTGTTGTGAAGTCGTGGAAATGTGTGGATGTGAGCGAAGATGTGGATGTAGCAAGGAAGTGAGTGGGGGCAAAGCAGAGGTGTTATCCACTTCAATGGAACTAAATCTTGCATGAAGAAGATGTTTCTCAGTTCAATCTTTCAGTGTAAACATTGTAAATGTTCTTGTAGCTAGTGAGCCTCCTTTAAGCAGTGAGCTCTGGGAAATGCACCCGAAGGCAAGTACCTTCCCATTTTCTATTCTGTTAACAGAGAATAAATCTTGTGGGTTAACACCATGGTTTTTCCCTTAACCAGGTTTCCACGTAAAAATCATGGTGTTATGTGTGTTGATTATGTATCTTCTCATGTGTTATTGATTCATGCTTTCATGGTTATATCATTAATCTATTTATAAGAGATAAAGAAGATTAAATGCAGAAAAAGATAAATATTTGTGACAACTAATTCACCCCCCTCTCAGTTGTCTATCCTAATTTCAACAATTGGTATTAGAGCCGATTCCTCTAAAAGAAGCTTGACAACTTGAGGAGATCTAGGATGTCGACTTACAAGAAGGATAGTCTAAGATTTGATGGAACAAATTACTCTCTTTGGAAGAGTCGCATGGAGTGCCATTTGCAATGCATGGGTGATTCTTATTGGTTGATAACAAAGAATGAGTATAAGCCCGTGGAGAAAGGTCCTTCAACTCCAGACGAACACAAAGATGTTGAAAACAACATTCAGGCTAAAGAAGCATTGTTAAGTGCCCTGATTGATATAGAAATGACAAATGTCTTGAACTAAAAACTGCTCATGAAATCTGGAAGAAGTTGGAAACTCTATATGAAGATGATGCATATGTCAAATGTGCTAAGTTAGAGAGCTTGAAGCGTAGATATGACAGATTGAGAATGAGTGAAGATGAAAACATCACTTCCTACATGCAGAAGGTGAATGAACTTGTGTATAGTATTAGGTGTGTGTTGTGTGGTTACACAACACGCCCCATTTTGACTTGACAAAATAGGGACCTGACTTTTTCGTTTGGCTTTTCTTGTGTTTTCTGATTGCTGTCGGTCTGGTAAAAGTAAGTCAATACAGATGATCCTGCATAATAGGGACTAGGTAGGTCATCATGATGAGGTCAATCTTTCAAAGTTAATATTTCATATCAATAACCTCATGGTTGAAAAGAGTACAAAATTTCATGCAGGCTTGCCTTTTGGATCACCCTGATATTCCTTAGGGAACAAAAGTTATGATGAGTCAAAGATCCGGTCAAACCTGATATTCTGAGGGGAGGATCATATTTCTTAATATCAGTCATCTTGTAAAAGATCACCCCAATCTAATATTATCACCTGATAAAATCATTTGCTCCGAACATCAGGATGTCAACTTTATGTGATAGCGATATCCACCCGACAAACAACATCATGTATTTTGCGAAGGCCATATTTTGAATATCACCCAATATTCAGAATATCACCCTATCTTTCGAATATCATCTTGCCGCAAAATATCACCCTAAACCAATATCCTGTTCACGTCATCCAAACCTAGTAAATGAAGAAATAAACATGACGATGACGTCACCATCCTTTTTACCTCGTGGAGGTATATTTCCAAACATGACCCTTCCTACATAACATGACGATGACGTCATAGAGTCACAATGCTGAACTAAGTCATTATCATGATGACATCATCCTGATATTTCGACAAGGGGTCAGGTAGTCCAGGGGGAATCATATTTGAACATCACCCGATATCCAAATATCACCCGATATTTGAATATCATCCTATCCTACAAAGATCACCCCGCGCCTTGCCACCATAACATTAAATGCCATAAATGTGGTAGGTGGTTCCTGCTGATTACAAACCTGATACATACACCTGGCCAGATCCTGAGTTGTCATACAGAAAATCCATAATTTTAATCAATTCATCCCTAATGTTGCCATAATTTTACCCTAAAGAGGAAATTAAAAGTGATTTATAGAATCATTTCGCACTCATCTTGCGATAAAACAAGTTTTTACAAAGCAGAGCTTGCAAATCCTCATAAGGCTACCTACAGATGCATAGAGCTTGTACCAAAATGGGATACATGAGCATTGCGGGTATTTGAATTCCTTTCACACAGTTATCAACATAATTGAGAGGATAAACACATCAGGTAAGTAATTGAAAACTTCTTGTTGCCATGTTTTGCATATCCAGGTATCATGGTGTTTTCTGGTTTGAAGTTTTAGATTATGCATATCGGGATAAATGAAATGTTAAAAGAATATAATATGCATAATGAGTAATAAAGATATAATGTATATGCATGATTGTAAGAAGTCAATTGTAAGACCAGTTTTGTTAATTGCAGGCATCCATGGTGAATAAGCGGTTGGCTAAGTCAGAGGTAGAATTTCTAAAACCCATGTTTGCTCAACCTGAGGGTGTCCAGTTCAAATATGGAGACATCACAGACACGCACCAAGGGAATATAGATCTGGCTGCATGGTCAACTAAAATGAGTAATGAAAAGAATAACAGCACCTTGCTGGATGCAATCTTTGCATCTGGAATGTGGAATGCAGCTGGTTTCCCTTATTCCATGGAAACTCCTGAGCTAGTTATTGAATGTACAAGAAACTATAACCCCCAAACAAGGAAAGTGGAGAAGCATGGCAGAATATATGCAGATCTGTCTATGAAGGGTCTTGCTACTACATTCAGTTTGCCATTGGGCAAGAAGGTTGCCAACATAGATTTGAAGAAATCAGAAGTAGAATATGAGAATAACAAGAAGACTGCTAGGAAGAAAATGTATCAATGGAGTGTGAAGAATAGTCCTTATCCTACAGTAGCTAAACTTCCAGTACACTTATATAAATTTGAATTTGACGATGAATACCCATACATGATAGCTCTGCTCAGTAGAGTGATAGGCCAGCCTGATGCTGGAAGTTTTAAGGACTGGATGTATGCAGTCATCCTGATGTGCCTGTACACAGATAACAAGCCAATGTGGGCTAAGATGATAAGTGATGCTCTAGATGAGTAGTTGATGAACCTAGGAGGTCCAGATTGTTCCTTCTACATGACCTCATACATAGTTTATTCATGTGCCTATAAGGGTACATTTGATGCACTGATTACAGATGGGAGAATTGGTGGCACAATAAATGATGCACATATATGGGATCATCATCCCCAACTGCAAAGAGAAAATTACCTCCAAGATTACAAATTAGTAAATGATGCATTCTCTATGTATCTGGTAAGAACAATGGAGGACAGAACAGAAAGACTGAGCATGGAAGCTCAGGAAGTCATATACAAGCATGGAGCCTGGTTTATTCAATTTGCAACTTTCTCCTACATCAAAATTGAAGGCTTTGGGGAGAAGCCTCTCATGCTCCCAAGATACCCTACAAATGCAGTTGTCTTAATGGAATTTTTAAGACAAATTTCCACAATACTGAATGCTTATAAGGCAAATAACAAGCTTCCACCAGTATTGTTTCTGATCACAATGGGCTGGTATATGTGCCTAGATTCTGAGAATATTGAAAAGGCCATAGCTGGTCTAAATATGATGAATTTCCAGCCGTTCCCACTGTCAAGATCATATGATCCATAGGGCAACATCCAAAAGATCATGGGGAAGCCCATCCACTAAAGACATCTTGAAGACTTCTGGGCTGATTGTGAAGATGAAGTTGAAGCCAGAAGGAGTTATCAAATGATTATA
This sequence comes from Cunninghamia lanceolata, assembly GCA_027924645.1. NCBI lineage: Eukaryota > Viridiplantae > Streptophyta > Pinopsida > Cupressales > Cupressaceae > Cunninghamia > Cunninghamia lanceolata. Next base: position 564,835 of record BSBN01000270.1, read on the forward strand.
CTCAGCTAGATCAAGACCTTTGATTGCATTTCCATCCTAGCACAATTAAGGAAAGATGATGGAAAGATGATGGCTGATGAGTATGAGGAGAAAAAGATATACAATGATACCATCTCAACACCGGATCTCACCATGTAGGAGGATATCTCCTTAGTCCATTTACAAGCAAAACATTGCAACTGACCCAAGCATGGGTCGATGACCAAATAAATACATTGAAGAAAAGAGGTGTTGCCATCACGGTGGACAATAAGAAGAAAAGACAAGAGATTCCTGAAGATGAATATGATGAATTCTTGAATGAGAAGAGGAAGTTTAAAGGAGAAAGGTTGCCACCTCCGCAACAACAAAGAAAAAAGACCCCCTAGAGGTAAGAAGATTGATAATGAACCTAAAGGGGTGATTATTGAGAAAGTCATAATAACAGCTGAGGGTGCATCAGCATCATCTACACCGCCTCCTAAAGATAAGCAAAAAGCTAAAAATGTCCAAAGGCCAGCTATTGAAACTATGGAAACATATGATGAGGGTCAGGCATCACAAGCACAAATGGAAGAGGATGTCCCCCTTGATGAAGAGACTGTAGAAGAAGACCCAATGATCTTCATCAATAAAAGAAAAGCACCTCAGGTGATAGCAACTACACCTAAGAAATCAAGAACTTCAATGAGAGGTGAAATAAAACAGACCCCTATAATGCTAAAAGGGGCAGGTGGAGAAGTATTCAATAAGGAATTGCAGCATAACATTCCACTTCCCACCATTGTAAAGTTTAAAACTGAACAAGTAGAGAACAAATGAAAGAAGCCTCTAAGGCAGTTCAAAGTGGTCTAGTCTCATTGGATGAGATAGTCGACTTATCTGATGATGAGGTGGTGAAGGATGTAACTTCATAAAGAATGGAAACCCTTGCTACTAGCACCCGGATAACACCACAAGGGACCCCATCAATCCAGGCAGTATTAGGGGAGATGAAGCAAATAGAGTCAGAAAAGGGAAAAGAGCCCAGAAAACATTGCACAACAAATAGGGCTGGGTGCCTTAGTTGATCAAGTGACAAGTCCTGCAGTTATATATTTGACATATGTAGATGATGTAAATCCCAACGATATGGCAAGTGCACCTGAGAAAGTAGAGAATATTGAAGAATTCAAATAGAAAGAAGTAGAGAACAAAGCTCCAGGTATGGGTCAGCAACAGCAGGATGCATCAGCTAAGCCCAAAGTAGTAGAAGTCCCACTAAAGGACAAAGAAGATAAAGAAATATCAGGTCCTGATGACCACAAGGTTCAAGAGGTAATTAACCCAGGGTCAGAGAAGCTTACAGCTGCAGATCAGGTGGAAGAGCCTAAGATAGATAAAATAACATCCACAGATACTAACATACCTCAGGAAAAGGAAAATGCTAACATGGATGAAATACCCATGGAGGAAGTAAAGGATCAGGATCACCCTCCAGAAAAGGAAAGTCCTCAATAGGAGGATATACCCAAAGATCACCCTCATGAGGAGAATCATGAGGAAGAGATAAGAAAATCACCCTCCCCATAGAACATGATGGTAGATACTGGACATCAGGGTGATCATCATGATAATGATGGAGACCAACAGTCAAAGGATCAATTTCCTCAGTGGCTCGAGAAAGAAATTGAAGCAGAATCAGGTATAGAGGCATGAGAATTTGATGTATCTACATTATTTTCAAAAACCTTAATAAAGCCTAAGAGGAAGGCTAGAATAACTTCTATCATAAGAGGAGATCCTGTTATGAGCAGGAGGACTGCACAGGTAGCACTCCCTACTATAGATAAAGAAAAAGGTAAGATCACTCTGGATGAATTCCAGATTAGTACAATTGATCTAGGGTTTGCTAATGAGGATCAGGAAGGCCAAGAAGGTAAGGACATTATTGATTCATTGACCCAAAGGGTGAAGAGAGAGAAAGAGAAGAATAAGCAGCATAAAGAGCACATTGCTCAGCTACATGCATATATAAAAGGGTTAATCAACCCTGAGGATACATCAAATGATAGAGCAGTCCCATTGACTGTAATTTCTCAGCAAGAGGTCAACAAGTTGAACCTCATGAGACATGAATTAGTAATAATGTTAAAATGGATGACATCTGCACCCGATGGAGTTGAAGAAGTGGTAAAAGCCTCTTTGAAGAGGTGGAATTCTTTAAGTACCTCCAGGAGAAAGGTAGATAAACTATAGATAGAGATCGAAAGGTCATTTCAAATAGAAAAGGCCGTGAGCATTTTGGATGAAATGAAGAGGATTGATCCTTAGATTTTAATAAAGAATCAAGTATTGAATAATAACACAGCCATATTGATTGATATCTGGAATAAAGACATCTGATTTGAATGTGATGTGCTGAAAAGATGCAACAGTAAACAGAGAAACATCAGCATAAAGATGCATGATATGATGTCTCATGAAGCAGAGGTCTTGGAGACCTTAGAAGGAAAAGTAGAGGAAAAGATAGAAAATCAGGATGAAGAGTTTGCCATTAAAGCTCTACATAGCAACTTCCAACTAGTAGCTGAAGATCCCCTCAATCACCTGACAGAAGAAGTATTGGATAAAGTAATGAGAATAAAAGTCAAGGTGGAGAATTATAATGAAATATCTAGCAGTAGGAGGAGTAAATTGGAATCCCTTTGGAACAAATATCAGGTGCATAAACATGCCATAACCAAAGCAAGAACTCAAGATGGCAGAGAATTGGAAAAGATAGTATAGACATATGAGAATATCAGGACAGTTATGCAGGTCCATATTCAAAGAGATAATCATCATGATGATAAAGATAGCGAAAGCGCTGAAAGTGATGATCATGATAATAAAGATGATGATGAAGAACCTGACAAATAGATGAAGGTGCACCATAAAGGGAACATATGCATCAGGTACTTAGGAAAATCTGAGTTACCTAGATGGTTGCCAGCTGGCAACCTGTGCCACGTGTAAAGAATTGACTTGGTCAATGAAATGTGAACCGTAGATCTTAATAGATAAATCTTGATCATAGATCAATTGTAACCGCTCCCTCACTTTGTTCTATAAAAGGTGCAGGGATGCCTCATTTTAAACATTCGAAACTTAATTGAAATCTGTTTGCTGAAATATTCATGGCTCATTTCAAAGTTGTTGTATACATATATGTTCTTGCATGCTTAATGAAGAAGAAGACTTTTTTTTATTACAATCCATAATAAATCCTGAGTAATCAGTGTATGAATTCTTGATACATGTTGTGATTTGTTGCGTCCCTTGGAGTGCATATGTACTTACATGTGTTGTTTTCATACCATTCCTTTGAAGTTAGCATCGACTGTATCTAGTTGTGGAATGTCTTGGTGAACATATGGTTTGATTTCTTCTCTTCATGACTGTATCTGATGTATATGTGGATCAATAGCTGAAGGTTCAACATTAATTTGAAGTATTTCTTTCAATTTCTTTCAATTTCAGAGCATTTCATTATCATAATTGCAAATAGTTGACAATCTTAAGAAAATAATACAAATATGCAGACATCCCGTAGATAATTGAACATATTCAACATATTTGAGGTTAAAGCATGTCAAAATGATAAATATCATGCAAAGATTTAAAGATAGACACAATATTTGAAGCATATCTTGTGTAGAATAACTATCTGTGCAGCATCATTACAGGAAACATTATCTTACTGATGAGATTTACGTAAGGCCCCAAAATGGAAACAGCAACACACATCAACCTCTGAGTAACGTCAGAAGATTAAGACCTAATCACCAGAGACTTGGGATCATGAATTCCCTAAATTCAGTGTATCTTTCAAGATGAATAAAGGTTAATGTGTACTTTTATTCTATGTTTGTTTATGATTAACATCATGATCAACATAAATTGGTGCTAGAAGGAGGGCGAAGCTAAAGGATCATCATCAGTACTTCAGGTGATGATGAAGATTGTAAAGTAACGCTTAGACACTGCTAAATTTCTAAGTTAGACGCAAATATTTGTTGTTTTTAGCTTATACATGTTAATCCTATGTAAAGTTTTGGAGATCAATCATAAATATTACAAGCTTTATAGCCGATCATCATGAATTTGCAGAAATAAGCCTTGTCTCATGTAAATTTGCCTAAATCTTTGAGGTAAATAGCTCAAAAAACTTGATATCCTGTCATTTGTGACACAAAACTTCAAATATCACCTCATATTTGCAACATCTCTGCAAATATTTCATAAATATCCAGTCAGTACAATTTCCTGACCATAAATATAGTCCTTGCTGGTGAATTCCAACTGATCTTTACAATCATCCAGCCAATTTTCCTCAAAATTGAGAAATCTTGGCTCACAGGATAAATACCAGGTCTAGATCCACTGGAATTTTTTAAGAACTACCTATTAGAGGGTTCAGACCTAGAACTGTAGATATCCATCACACTCCAGAGTCTAGTGCATCAAGAGCTTCATCTGAACGTTCTCCTGTGACTCCTATTGGTCTATAGATACCTACAGGATCACCTATACAACCTCAGGTTTAGCCTCAGCCTGTTATACCTCAAGCTCAACCTCCTCCAGTTGCAATGTCATTCTTTGCAGCAGAATCACCTCTAACTTTCACTGCATATCACGATTTACCAAATAATCCAGATAAAATTTGTCCAAAATATCATCCGTATCAAGATGCGGATGATCACATCAGAACTTTTAAGGAAGCCTATTATAGAGCCAGAATAGAGCATCAAGATGTTGTATGCAGATTATTTCCTTTTTCCTTAGGGGAAGAGGCTTATAATTGGTATATTAGTCTTGGTCAGAGTTCAATCAGATCATGGGTTGTCCTAGAGAAAGCTTTCACTGATAGGTTCAAAATACCTATCGATCCTTCAATGAACTATCACCTATTTGCCACAATTAAGTGGTTTGAGGGAGAACCTATTGCCAATTTTAATGCTAGGTTTCAAAAAATGTTATCCAAGCTAGTTGCTCCATATGTTGTAGTTGATGCAGCTACTAGGAGTGTCTATTATTCAACTCTGGATCCTTTAACTTCTATGTTCATCAGGAGGGATCATCCTAAAATCACAACATTAACAGGAGCTTTTTAGGAAGCTATTAAAGTCAATCAGTAGTTAGTCCCTGCTCCTACACTAAACATAGCCTTTCCTGCACTTCCTGGTTATCCAGGATATCTTCCACAACCATAGTATAATGGAGCCATGATGCCTCCAATAGTAATGCCAGCACCTCTGCAGATACCAACATTGAGTATAATGCCACCTCCTAACGGAAATGGCCAGATGATGCAGTATCCTGGACAAGTCCAAGCACCTTAGGTTGTAGACCAGAACCATAACAATAATGGATCCTCATTCTTCAAGCCTTCAACAGAAAATGTAGTAGCTAAGGCTCAGGAAGAAAAAAAAGAGATCAAAGAAATATCAGCTCAGCTAAGGAAGCTTACAACTGAGATCACTCATTTGAGAAACCAAAACTTCTACTCTCAGCCTAACTAGAACAGAAGCTATAACAATGATAGACCAAACTATCCTGACGGGGGGTATAACAACAATAACTACAACAACAGTGGTAATAACGTTCCTCCTAGGCAGCCTAGAGTATGGAACTCCAGGCCAAATAATGGTTCCTTACCATCACCTTTGGATAGTCAGCCTCTTGGTGAAGTTAAACAGACTACCAGGGTCAATCTTGCTGAGGCATCCCTCACTAATTGGTGTAGGATACACAATACTAATTCTCATGTAGAGCTAGACTGTCCCCAATTTCAAATTGCTGCAAGTATTTTCCAAACAGAGGTATCCAATACTGCAGGAAATCCACATCATGCAGAAGGGAATGAGCTTGTTCCCTGTGGATATGATTTAGCTTTAGTATTGGAAAGCTATACCGATCAGCCTTATCAGTAGACTATGTCATCCCATCAGCATTATACCCAGACATGTGAAGAATCAGCCATGAATTTTGAGTCAAATTATGTTTTTCCCTTAAAGGATGACAATGAGCCATCAAATGAGCCTGAAGAGGTACATGCTTACCAATAGCAGTACTAGGGTAAGCATAACTATAACTTGAGAAATAGTGCCAACAGACCTACTAGCCCATTGACTTCTTCCTTACCCCCGAATAATTTTAATACCCCTCCTGATCCCAAAGCGAGCAATAACCTGGGATTTCCTAAAGTCAATACTCAGTATTTATCACCATCAAACATAGTATCAAAAGATTTGAGCATGCCTCATGAGTCTAACAAGCTAGTCACCTATCTGGCAGATGAGATGAAGAAGATCAAAATCAGCCTATCCCTATCAGAGTTGCTGAAAACTCCAGCCATTAAAAAGGCATTTATGAAATCACTAGATAATCCTGCTCCTAAAGAGGATACTCATCCATCAAGTCAATCTGGAGGTAAGGATCATGCTGTCAGAGATAATAATGTTAAAACTAAAGTCCCAGCTACTGTTCAAGCTACGGAGACTTCTCACATGACCTTGTATAGAGATAAAAGTGAATCACCTCCATTCCTCCTAACCATACGAATGTTTAGTAAAAACCTGCACAATTGTCTAGTGGACTCGGGAGCATCCACAAATGTCATGCCTTTAGCCATATGTAATGCTCTAGGGTTACATCCTGCTAAATCTTTGAAGAAGGTAACCCAGCTAGACAAGACCGAGGTGAATGTAATAGGGGAGTTAACTCACATTCACATGCAATTGGCATCAGACCCTAGGATCTAATATTATATTGATATTTAGGTAGTTGACATACCTGATACGTATGGTATGTTACTCAGTAGAGATTGGTCCAAGACCCTCAACGAATATATGTCTACCGACTTCAGTCATATGTGGTTACCTTGGAAAGGTATACCAAACCAGATAAGGGTAGATGTTGAACCAAGAATGAAACACATGATCACCGAGTACAACAAAACAAATGAGATCATGTACGTGAATGTTGAACCTGGGGTATACTCCATTAGACCCCAGACTGTCAGAATAGAGGAGGTACTAATGTATGACTTTCATGATGATCATGATCCTGATGATCATCCTCATGATGATAATGTTGTAGTCTTAAAATCTGATCATGATCATGGAGACGAAACAAAAGTAGACCATTTCAAAAGTTTTGAAATATACTTGTCTAAATAGGTAGAACGCTGTCAATTATTAGATATACATGTTCATGACATTTTGATTGCTGGTTGCTGCAGATTACATGATGAAGCACATTCTGAGAAAACTTGTGAAGCATCCATTGACATGCTAGAGCTCGAGCAAACATGCGGAGAAGCATCATCATCATCATCATCAGAGGTAAGTTCCATATATAGTGATGATGATCATACTAATTCTTGTTCGTTCGCTGCAGGAACAGGAGAAGATGTGAGTCAGAATGAGGATTTTATCCAGAAGATAGAAGAAATTCTGGTCTGCAATGAGAAGAAGGATAACATAAATAATAAGATCACCCTTGGGAGTGATTGCCTGATGGAGTTAGATTACGAATTATCTGATGATGACAGAGGCAGTAATTTGACCAGATTTGAGAAGTTTTTATAAGAAGAAATTAAAAAGATGATAGAACATAAGAAACCTCCACAAGACACACTGACTAAAGGATGGTGTAGATTGCATGAGGCACCTCACTCAGAGACTGCCTATTCACTGTGCCTACATATTTTAAAGAGGCATATGATGCCTAGTTCAGAAGATCATCCTTCTGGTGATGAAAAGAAAGTAGATAGATCAGCTTCCCAGAAGAAAGGAAAGATGAAATATGGGAAGGTTGAAATTCCTAAGTTAAAGTGGATATCAAGTGGAGCAGCTGCCAGAGCTGCAAAGAAGAGAGAAGGCTCAGCTAAGCCTCTTGCTGAAGAGAAATCGTGGATCCTTAGATTCGATGGATCCAAGTTGAAACAAGGTGCTGGAGTAGGAATTGATCTCATAGATCCATCAGGAAAGTCCTACCTAGCAGCCTACAGACTACAATTTCCCTGTACTAACAATGCAACAGAGTATGAGGCTCTAATACATGGGATGTTGTTTGCCCTTAAGAAGAAAGTAAAAATTATGCATGTCTATGGAGACTCAGAATTAGTGGTGAGACAGGTGAGAGGAATTTACTCTTGTAATTATAGAAAATTGTCTAACTACAGACACAGCGTCTAGGATCTGATTGAAGATTTTGACACATTTAATATCACCCACATACCTAGAGAGTAGAACCATAGAGCAGATGCTCTAGCCCAGGCTGCTAGTACCTTAGAGCCATTGTCTATTTCAGGTTTGAAGAGGTTTTCAGTAGAACTAATATCAGTGCCTTCAGTACCTAATAATGTTACTAATCTCCAGGTATTCGACGATGATTAGCATATCCTGGATTTCATCCCTAATAGAGATATATTTGATGCTCAGATCATAGATGAGAACAATGTGGAAGATCATGTTTGGGAAGAAGAGGAAATATTAGAGTTGCCTAGCAACAGGATTCCCAAAGGTATGATTGAATTAGAAAGAGCATTTGACTTGGATAACATGCTGAAGTAGAAGGATCTTCCAAAGGCTGATGGAGGACAATATTCACAAGTGAACATTGGACAAAATGATGACAAGAGAAATGTCTTGATTGGTAAGGTCTGCACACTAGAAGAATTAGAAGGAATAATTCAGGCACTCAAAGACTACATCCATGTCATTGCATGGACTTATGATGAGCTAAAAACGTATGACACATCAGTCAAAACTCACACTATACCTCTCAAGCTAGATGCTAAACCTTTCAGATAGAAGCAAAGGCTAGTCAATGCCTTGCTGGAGCCTACAATTTTTGAGGAGGTTAAAAAGTTGTTAAATGCCAAGATTATATTTCTTGTGAGACACTCCACCTAGGTGGCTAATCTAGTCCCAGTGAGAAAGAAGAATGGAGACATCAGGTTATGTGTGGACTTCAGGAACTTGAACAGAGCATCAGAGAAAGACAATTATCCTTTACCTTCCTTAGATGAAGTTCTATAGATTGTCAATGGAGAAAAAATGATGTCATTCCTGGATGGTTTTTCTGGTTATAATCAGGTAATGGTTGACAAAATTGACAGACTGAAAACTGCCTTCACCACAAAGTGGGGGATCTTTGCTTATAGACACATGCCATTTGGGGCTGATAAATGCTAGAGCAACATTCCAGCGCGCAATGGACATAGCCTTCAGAGGCTTAATAGGAAAGTGTATAGTCATATACATGGATGACTTAACAGTATTCTCTAAAAATAGAGAAAACCATGTAGCAGATCTCAGAAATGTATTGAAAAAATGTGAACAATATGGGATATCCTTGAACCCCAAGAAATGCATATTCGGGGTGACAACAGGAAAGTTACTAGGCCACCTAATAACTGAGAATGGAATTATCATTGATCCTGACAGGGTGGAGTCCATTATGAAATTACAGCTTCCAGGAAGCAAGAAGGAACTCAAATCTTACTTTTGTAAGATAAATTTTGTTAGGAAGTTCATCACTGGCTTTGCTGAAATAATGAGACCTCTAAATGTGATGCTGAAGAAGGATGCCACGATTAAGTGGAGAACAGAAGCCAAAGCAGCTCTTGAAGACATAAAGAAGGCTTTATCTGAAGCTCCAGTGCTGATCAGTCTAGACTACACCAAGGACTTCTACATCTATTCATTTTCTTCAAAGCATACCTCTGCAGCAGTACTGACACAAAGGAATGAAGAAAAAGAAGAAAAACCTATAGCATTCATGAGCTGTCCATTCAGAGATACAGAACTCAGGTATATGGATGTAGAAAGGTAGGCTCTTGCTTTGGTCAGAGCAGTGAAGAAATTCAGGCACTATATCCTGAGAAGCAAAGTGATTGCTGTAGCACCTGACGCAGCAGTAAAGATGTTATTGATGTAAAGTGAGCTAGGAGAAAAGAGGGCTAAGTGGATCATAGTCCTACAGGAATATGACATGGATATCACACCCATGAAGCTAGTGAGAGGACAGGATTTAAGTCAAATGATATCAGAAATTGATCCAAATATCACAAGTCAGTAGTATGTTATCAATGAGAAGGACAATGGAGAATGGTACTCAGATATTAGGCATATCCTAATTACTGGAAGGTGTTCTCCTAGAATGTAGGCTTCACAAAGAAGAGCCCTGAAAATAAAGTCCTAGAAGTACATGATGAAAGTAGGAGTACTTTTCAAGAAAAATTATGAAGGAATATACCTAAGATGCCTAGAGAGGCCTGAAGCAGATAAAGTATTATCAGAATTACATGACAGGTTTGGAACAGCACATGGGTCATCCTTGGCCACCACACATGCAATCCTCAGAGTAGGATACTAGTGGCCCACAATTTTCAAGGATACTGCCGAACATATTAAATGCTGTCATGTATGTCAGGTAGCTGCCAACAGAGAGAGATATGCTGCTCAACCCCTGTAGCCAGTGATGGAAGAGCACCCATTTGCACAATGGGGCATGGATTTCATAGGACCAATTAATCCTCCATCATCATCAGGCCATAGGTATGTTTTAACCATTACTGACTACTGTACTAGGTGGACTGAAGCCACTATCAGCAAGACTTGCAGCGCAAAAGATGTCATCAGATTTCTTGAAAGTAATATAGTCACCAGGTATGGGGTTCCCTATGCTCTGGTAAGTGATAATGGCTCTGCTTTTACTTCAACCAAATTGTCAGGTTGGGCCTTTGATTATGGGATCATACGAAAGTTCTCATCTAATTATTATCCCCAAGGGAATGGATTGGCAGAATCCACTAACAAAAATTTGTTGAATATCATAAAGAAGTTAGTAGACAAGAACCCTAGGGAATGGAATACACTTCTAAAATATGCCTTATGGGTAGACAGAACTAGAAACAAGGCTGCATTAGGAAACTCACCTTATCATTTAGTCTATGGGGTGGATCCCATCCTCCCTGTTAACCTGAAGATTCCTACCCTACAGTTTTCCCAAGAGTACCTAGGCATAGACAATAACCAAGAAGTCAGGTTGCTTCAGCTGATGCACCTAGAAGAGAAAAGAAGTCAGGCAATTGATCAATTTGCCAAACATCAGGCTATTGTCAAATGCTGGTTTGACAAAAGAGCCAAAGTTAAAGCCTTCAGGATATCTGATTTAGTCCTGATGTGGGATAAATCCCATGAGAAGAAAGGAGACCATGGTAAGTTTGATAAATTATGGATAGGTCCCTTCCAAATTTCTGAGATATTAGGAGATAGCACTTTCAGGCTTAAAAACTTGACAGGTGAGGATGTTCCATTACCCATTAATGGACAGTTCCTCAAACACTATTTCCAAGCCTGAGTAGCTTCATGTCAGTCATGTGTATCATAATGTATATTTGTATAGTTGTTTGTAGAGTGTTTTGCTTTTGTTTTTGCTTTGTTTGCTTGTTGAGTTTTGTTTTGGTTAGTCAAGATGATGCAGCTCATCACCCCAGAAAATAACAAAATTTGTTAAGATTCAAGTGATGAGAACACATTTATATATAGGTTGTGACCCACTTTGAGAAAGTCATCATGATTAGGTATGTGATATCTTTTCGTCAAGGTACCTTTTCCTAACCAAAGTGACTCCTTCACAATGACTCACCTAACAACCTTGGGTTTGTTGAAAATACAAGTATAGGTGTTAAGTGAAAAATCTAAAGGGACTCCCTTGCTACCAATGCAATCTCCAACCTAAAACAGCAAGTGACCATACCTTACATTTTGAACTTACATGATGACATCAGATATATGAAGTATAAATGTTAAAAAATCCAAAAATATAATAAAATTAGGCCATCTAAGTAACTCTACCGGGGCTATAAACGCCTACTGGTAGTGGGGCTCTACTTAGGGGGATTGTATAGATAACCTTGTCAAGGCTATAGACATCTGTTGGCAGCAAGGCTCTATCCAGGTTTGCTATGAGGGATGATCTCCAACTATGTAGGTTAACACCAGTTACTCATGTTTTCAACTTGCTTTCAAGATGAGGATAATTAATCATTTACACACACCTGATCCTTAGTTAGCATTGTTACCATGAGGACATTTTATCATTCAAGAATATTATGATGCTTATGCTTAGAAAGAGTTAGAATGCTATGTTAGAATGTGTTCATATCACTTGAATCATTAGAATTTTAGTGTTTTCTTTGGTGGTAAGTTGTTGTGTGGTTACACAACACGCCCCATTTTGACTTGACAAAATAGGGACTTGACTTTTTTGTTTGGCTTTGCTTGTGTTTTCTGATTGCTAGCAGTCTGGTAAAAGTAAGTCAATACAGATGATCCTGCATAACAGAGACTGGGTATGTCATCATGATGAGGTCAATCTTTCAAAGTTAATATTTCATATCAATAACCTCATGGTTGAAAAGAGCACAAAATTTCATGTAGGCTTGCCTTTTGGATCACCCTGATATTCCTTAGGGAACAAAAGTTATGATGAGTCAAAGATCCAGTCAAACCTGATATTCCGAGGGGAGGATCATATTTCTTAATATCAGTCATCTTGTAAAAGATCACCCCAATCTCATATTATCACCCGATAAAATCATTTGCTCTGAACATCCATACGTCAACTTTATGTGATAGCGATATCCACCCAACAAACAACATCATGTATTTTGTGAAGGTCATATTTTGAATATCACCCGATATTCAGAATATCACCCTATCTTTCGAATATCATCTTGTCGCAAAATATCACCCTGAACCAATATCCTACTGACGTCATCCAAACCCGGTAAACGAAGAAATAAACATGACGATGACGTCACCATCATTTTTACCTCGCGGAGGTATATTTCAAAACATGACCCTTCCTACATAACATGACGATGACATCATAGAGTCACAATGCTGAACTAAGTCATTATCATGATGACATCATCCTGATATTTCGACAAGGGGTCATGTAGTCTAGGGGGAATCATATTTGAACATCACCTGATATTTGAATATCATCATATCCTGCAAAGATCACCTCGTGCCTTACCGCCATAACATTAAATGCCATAAATGTGGTAGGTGGTTCCCGCCGATTACGAACCTGATACATACACCTAGCGAGATCGTGAGTTGTCGTACAGAAAATCCATAATTTTAATCAATTCATCCCTAATTTTGCCCTAATTTTACCCTAAAGAGGAAATTAAAAGTAATTTATAGAATCATTTCGCACTCATCTTGCGATAAAACAAGTTTTTATACAGTAGAGCTTGCAAATCCTCATAAGGCTACCTGCAGACGCATAGAGCTTGTACTACAATGGGATACATGAGCATTGCGGGTATTTGAATTCCTTTCACACAATTATCAACATAATTGAGAGGATAAACACATCAGGTAAGTAATTGAAAACCTCTTGTTGCCATGTTCTGCATATCCAGGTATCATGGTGTTTTCTGGTTTGAAGTTTTAGATTATGCATATTGAGATAAACGAAATGTTAAAAGAATATAATATGCATGATGAGTAATAAAGATATAATGTATATGCATGATTGTAAGAAGTCAATTGTAAGACTAGTTTTGTTAATTGCAGGCATCCATGGTGAATAAGCGGTTGGCTAAGTCAGAGGTAGATTTTCTAAAACCCATGTTTGCTCAACCCGAGGGTGTCCAGTTCAAATATGGAGCCATCACAGACACGCACCAAGGGAATACAGATCTGGCTACATGGTCAGCTAAAATGAGTGATGAAAAGAATAACAACACCTTCCTAGATGTAGTCTTTGCATTTGGAATGTGGAATGCAGCTGGTTTCCCTTATTCCATAGAAACTCCTAAGTTGGTTATTGAATGTACAAGAAACTATAACCCCCAAACAAGGAAAGTGGAGAAGCATGGTAGAATATATGCAGATCTGTCTATGAAGGGTCTTGCTACTACATTCAGTTTGCCATTAGGCAAGAAGGTTGCCAACATAGATTTGAAGAAATCATAAGTAGAATATGAGAATAATAAGAAGACTGCTAGGAAGAAAATGTACCAATGGAGGGTGAAGAATAGTCCTTATCCTATAGCAGCTAAACTTCCAGTACACTTATGTAAATTTGACTTTGATGATGAATACCCATACATGATAGCCCTGCTCAGCAGAGTGATAGGCCAGCCTGATGCTGGAAGTTTTAAGGACTAGATGTATGTAGTCATCCTGATGTGCCTTTACACAGATAACAGGCGAATGTGGGCTAAGATGATAAGTGATGCTCTAGATGAGCAGCTGATGAACCTAGGAGGTCCAGATTGTTCCTTCTATGTAACCTAATACATAGTTTATTCACATGCCTATAATGGTACATTTGATGCATTGATTACAAATGGGAGAATTGGTGGCACAATAAATGATGCACATATATGGGATCATCATCCCCAGCTGCAAAGAGCAAATTACCTCCAAGATTACAAATTAGTAAATGATGCATTCTCTATGCATTTGGTAAGAACAATGGAGGAGAACAGAACTAAAAGACTGAGCATGGAAGCTCAGGAAGTCATATACAGGCATGGAGCCTGGTTTATTCAATTTGCAACTTTCTCCTACAACAGAATTGAAGGCTTTGGGGAGGAGCCTCTCATGCTCCCAAGATACCTATAGATGCAGTTGTCTTAATGGAATTTTTAAGACAAATTTCCACAATACTGAATGCTTATAAGGCAAATAACAAGCTTCCACTAGTATTGTTTCCGATCACAATGGGCTGGTATATGTGCCCAGATTTTGAGAATATTAAGAAGGCCATAGCTGATCTAAATATGATGAATTTCCAGTTGTTCCCACTGTCAAGATCATATGATCCATATGGCAAGATGCAAAAGATCATGGGGAAGCCCATCCACCAAAGACATCTTGAAGACTTCTGGGCCGATTGTGAAGATGAAGCTGAAGCCAGAAGAAGGAGGTATCAAAGGCTTACACTCAGCCAGATCAAGACCTTTGATTGCATTTCCATCCCGGCACAATTAAAGAAAGATGATGGAAATATGATGGCTGATGAGTATGAGGAGAAAAAGATATACAATGATACCATCTCAGCACCGGATCTCACCATGCAGGAGGATATCGCCTTAGATCCATTTACAAGCAGAACATTGCAACTGACCCAAGCATGGGTCGATGACCAGATAAATACACTGAAGAAAAGAGGTGTTGCCATCATGGTAGACAATAAGAAGAAAAGACAAAAGATTCTTGAAGATGAATATGATGATTTCTTGAATGAGAAGAGAAAGTCTTAAGGAGAAAGGTTGCCACCTCCACAACAACAAAGCAAAAGACCCCCTAGAGGTAAGAAGATTGATAATGAACCTAAAGGGGTGATTATTGAGAAAGTCATAATAACAACTAAGGGTGCGTCAGCATCAGAGCAAGCATCAACATCATCTACACTGCCTCCTAAAGATAAGAAAAAAGCTAAAAATGTCTAGAGGCTAGCTATTGAAACTATGGAAACATATGATGAGGGTCAGGCATCACAAGCACAAATGGAAGAGGATGTCCCCCTTAATGAAGAGCATGCAGAAGAAGACCCAATGATCTTCATAAAGAAAAGAAAAGCACCTCAGGTGATAGCAACTACATCTAAGAAACCAAGAAGTTTAATGAGAGGTGAAGTAAAACAAACCCCTATAATGCTAAAAGGAGCAGGTGGAGAAGTATTCAATAAGGAATTGCAGCATAACGTTCCACTTCCCACCATTGTAAAGTTTAAAACGGAACAAGCAGAAGAACAAATGAAAGAAGCCTCTAAGGCAGTTCAAAGCGGTCTAGTCTCATTGGATGAGACAGTCGACTTATCTGATGATGAGGTGGTGAAGGATGTAACTTCACAAAGAATGGAAACCCTTGCTACTAGAACCTAGATAACACCACAAGTGACCCCATCAGTCCAGGCAGTATTAGGGGAGATGAAGCAAATAGAGTCAAAAAGGGAAAAGAGCCCGGAAAACATTACACAGCAAATAGGGTTGGATGCGTTAGTTGATCAGGTGACAAGTTCTGCAGTTATAGATTTGACATATTAGAGGATTTAAATCCCAACGATATGGCAGGTGCACCTAAGAAAGTAGAGAATATTAAGAAAGTGAGTGTCCTCAAGACACTTGCCACCCGTGCTTATCACATTTGTGATAACGAGCACATTGACCAGGAGCTTGCCCACCTATCTCGGGTTTTCAAGCTTAATGGTTATCGCAATAGAGTTATCGCTTGTGCCTTTAACCTTGCTAAAAATTGAGCCAACCCCTCCCCTAAACCCGTTGTCCCTGATACTACGTGGGTGGCCACCCTCCCCTACATTGAGGGCCTCTCTAATAAAATCTCTAAAATCCTTCGCAAGAAAGGCCTTTCATGTACTTTCAAACCTTTCTCCACGTTGAAGAATCTTATCCCTTCTACCAAAGATCCCAGAAACAACCTAATCAACTCTGGGGTCTATAAGATTGCCTTCTCTTCTGGGACTCCATACATTGGAGAAATAGGTCGATCCATCAGCACGAGGATCAAGGAGCATAGTGCAGACATCAGACATGACCGGATCTCCAAATCTTCCCTAGCGGAGCACTCCTTCCACACCAAACACCACATTTGTATCGAACACACCCAAGTGTTGGTCAAAGAAGATTGCTTTTTCAAGAGGAAACTCCAAGAAGCCATCTTTATCAAAAGTCATCCCACCAATCTAAATCGCGATGAAGGTTGGCATTTCAGTCCAACCTGGAAACCTCTGTTGAACTCTCTCCAACCACTCCCGTCTCCCCCTTGATTCAACTGTCTGCTTTAACCCACCCATCCCTTCCTCCTCCTCCCTCCTCTCTTGTCCATATCTTCCCCTCCTCTTTGCCCTCTTTGGCGGTTGTTTCCCCCCCATTTTTAATGGTGTATTTTTCTTAGGTGTACTTTTGGGTTGTCTTTGGTCCTTATATTTTGTGTGACGTTGTCCTTTTATACACATTTCTAGTGTATATTTAGGTTTGAGTGGGTTTTTTAGTGTTTTATGTCACTTTTTTACACACACTATATTAACGTGTGTGTGGGTGTGTTTTGTGTTGGAGTTCGGATGGGCTAGTTTGTATTTTTTTGTTTTCTAGCATGTTGGCTCTGTTCTTCCCTTAATTTAATTGGGCGGATCTTTTGTATTATTAATATTTATGTGCTTCTATATTATACTTATATAGGCACACCCCTATATTTTTCTTTTAATTTTCTTAGAATTTTTCCTATAATTTTTCACTTTTACTTGTACCCTTGTTGACATATATATATATATATATATATATATATATATATATATATATATATATATATATAGGTTTGCTCTCGGTGTTGGTTATGTTGCTACCTTTATTTGTTGTTCTATATTTTTGTGTTTGTGGGTGATTACTATTTTTTCTTCATATTTCCTCTTGATTTATTTTCTTCATCACCGTTCTTTTGTTGGTTTGTTGTCACCTCTTCCTTTTATGGAGCACTCGCCTTTCACTTGCACTTCATTTTCATTTGTTGTATAGGTTGGTCTCTCCTTCTTTTTAGTTGTTGCTTCTTTTGGTTTCTATTTTACTTCATTATTTTTGTCTTGGTGTGTTGTACATCATCCTTGGTCTTATTTTTAGTTATCTCTATTTTAATTATTTCATTATTTGCTTTGACTATTCCTTCTTATTCTTTATTTAGGTGCTTGTTCTTGTATTAATATGTAGAATTTTTCTTCTTGTTATGATTAGTTTGAGGGCTTTTATGGCCCCCCTTTTCCGTCTCCTTGCTTTCACTTGCTTTATCTTTTATTTGCTTTAGCCTGCATATGGCTTGTGTGTTTTGATTCTTACCCCTTTACCCCCTCTTTGATCATTTTTCCCTTTAACCTAACTTTATTTTTCCTCCTCACCTCCTACCCTTCATTTTTAGTGCCTTCTTCCTCTCTCACTCCTTTATAAAGTTCAAGTTTGTTGTCCAACTCTTAACTATCCTCTTCCTGATGATGGATCATTGAGCATGATCTGAAACGTTGATGCAAAAACATACATAGTTGTTTCCAGAAGCACTTACATATTACTGTTATGGACTGTGGAAAACTCATGCCTTCTATTGATACCCTTCATGGGAGGGAAATTGGTTTCAAAGCAAAGCTTCTTGAGAAGCTGAGGATTAAACTTTCAAAGAGGATTGCAGACTTTACCTTCTTAAAGCACTGTCGAGACAACCGCATCATCCCCTCCTTTGTGCAGGTGCTGCATCATCCACGGAACCAGTACACTTCTCACATCTTCGAATGTGCGGGTTTGGCCCTACTCAGGTTAGTAATCCAAGGAATTAGAGCCTCAATCAACCAAATTTCAACTAGGTTATTCTACCTACACCTAGAGCTAGCAGCCTCGTTGTGCCCTGATTTATGGTTTATGCTTGATACACAATCTCACGCCAGAGCTCAAGGTTTAAAAACTGCATGTGAAGACAGACAAAAGAACAAATTCACCAAATTACTCCACAAGAAGTTTCAGGGATCACAGGGGCTCTCGTGTTGTCTCCCTGGGCACATTCCATGGTCTGGCTTCCCCTCCTCATCGCATGTGTCTCTTAATCTATCTGCAGTGGGGCACCATATTAGCGTCACCGTGCCTCATTAACCACCCTCCTCGCACCACTGCAACTCCAGTTCCTCGGTCTTAGCTGCAAATGATGGGTTTTTTCTCTCGTCTCATAAGGTGCCTCCCTTACTGCTGCCACTCAGCTCTCCAGGGAGTTCACTATTGTCAACTGATTTCTTGTTATCCAACCAAGAACACTCTCTAGAGGGCAACAACCCCATCAGCCTCACTCCTTGCACTCCTTCTGAGCTCGTCGTTGCATCTATGGCGGATCCCTCCTCTTTAGAAAGTGTCCTTGTGTACTCTTACCCCACGCGTCAACACCATTCTTGTTCTCTAGTTTTAACCACCAGTGGCAGATCACTATCTCGGTGTCGGAGTTCACCTCGCTCTCCTCCTCCTCTCTACTCACCAGGAAGATCCAAACATGCCTCTGGCTCGATGCTATCCTCTAGGCAACACTCTTCTCTCGATGGCAACCCCATTACGGCAACATCACACACACAGGAACCTCCTTCTCCCAGGCTGGCGGCTGCACCAGGTGAGTTCAGACTGACTGTTGGTCCCAACGTCTCTTTCATTTATGATGGTTTGACATCTGCTATAATTGTTCTTCAATCTTATTCCTCGAACCTGACACCTTCTCCCTCCCTGCACATGCCAACTCTCTTCTTGAGCCTCGTGTGGCCTTTGAACCCATCCCTTCCTTTATCACCCCTTCCCCATCACGTTGTCTCTCTCTTCCACACCTCAACACCTGATGCTTCTCACAATCTCGTGTCCCCATCCATCCCTCCTTGTCTCTCGCATATGGCCCACCCTTCTCACATGGATACATCCGTGTCACTTCCTACCATCTCCCTTGCCTGCTGCCCCTTCCTTTCTACATGCCTCTCAACACCATTTTGATACTCTTCTGTACCCATCCCACCCCATCTTTAAAAAATTTTGTGGTAACCTTTCTAAGCTTCCTAGCATTCACGGGTCCCCCAATGTCATTAATAATTGGGAGGACAAACTGGTCCTTAACCTCTCTAGTCTTCATATTGACCCTCTTGCGCTCAACTTCTTAAGAAGAGGTTTGAGCTTCGCCATTACCCCTTCGACCATCCCTAAGATTGACTTTTTGATTAAAATTTAAAATGTTGTCCACACACTTCCTGTAGCCATTGCTGATGAGCTTCAATAGGATTGTGCGGTGGCACTGAGACATCCCAAACGTCCCAGTTGGAATGCTCCCAAAGATGAGTTTTTTGCCTTCAAAAAACTCTTGAAGAACACTAATATTGTCATCACCAGAGCTGACAAGGGGAATGCAACTGTCATTCTCAACAAGCATGACTACATCACCAAGATGCTTGACCACCTCTCCAATAGTGGGAGCTACACAGTCCTTCCCCATAATCCCATCTCTAAGGTTTGTAAAAAAGTCAAGCAAGCAATTTCCCTTTCTTCCTTCGATGACCTCACCAAGAAACGTCTCCTTCTTAATAAAGAAATCACCCCTCGCATCTATGGAGCCCCTAAAATCCACAAACCTGGTGTTCCTCTCAGACCTATTGTCGACACCATGCATTCCCCAACCTACAAGTTAGCTGCCTTCCTTGCTAAGTTGATCTCACCTCTTGTGGGCAAGACTAATACCTACATTAAAGATTCTGCCCATTTTGTCAATTTCATACATGACAAAAAGGTTGAGGACAATGAAATCCTTATTAGCTTTGATGCGGTGCCTTTGTTCACTAGAGTCCCTGTAGTTGACTCTATAGAGCTCATTAGACATAAAACTAATGACAAGATTGCTTCTCTTGTTGAGTTGTGTCTTAGGTCCACATTCTTCACTTTCCAAGATGTGGTCTACGAGCAATCTGATGGAGTCACCATGGGCTCCCCCATTTTGCCAGTTGTTGCCAACCTATATATGGAACACTTTGAGGAATCAGCTCTCAACTCCTTTCCCCTCAAACCCAAGTGGTGGAAACGATATGTTGATGACACCAACATATGTTGGCCACATGGCCAGGATAATTTAGAGCTTTTCAACTCTCACCTAAACAATTTGGTGGATTGCATTCAATTCACCATGGAGCTAGAAAAGGACAACCAACTTCCTTTCTTGGATGTCCTTATCATGAAGAAAAAGGATGGCTCCCCTGCTCAAAGTGTCTAAAGAAAGTCCAGCCACACTGACCTCTACCTTCACACATCTTCTCACCACCATCCTGCCCAAAAAGCGAGTGTCCTCAAGACACTTGCCACCCGTGCTTATCGCATTTGTGATAATGAGCACATTGACCAAGAGCTCACCCACCTATCTCGGGTTTTCAAGCTTAATGGTTATCGCAATAGAGTTATCGCCTGTGCCTTTAACCTTGCTAAAAATTGAGCCAACCCCTCCCCTAAACCCATTGTCCCTGATACTACGTGGGTGGCCACCCTCCCCTACATTGAGGGCCTCTCTAATAAAATCTCTAAAATCCTTCGCAAGAAAGGCCTTTCATGTACTTTCAAACCTATCTCCACGTTGAAGAATCTTATCCCTTCTACCAAAGATCCCAAAAATAACCTAATCAACTCTGGGGTCTATAAGATTGCATGCTCTTCTGGGACTCCATACATTCAAGAAATAGGTCGATCCATTAGCACGAGGATCAAGGAGCATAGTGCAGACATCAGACATGACTGGATCTCCAAATCTGCCCTAGCAGAGCAATCCTTGCACACCAAACACCACATTTTTCTCGAACACACCCAAGTGTTGGTCAAAGAAGATTGCTTTTTCAAGAGGAAACTCCAAGAAGCCATCTCTATCAAAAGTCATCCCACCAATCTAAATCACGATGAAGGTTGGCATCTCAGTCCAACCTGGCAACCTCTGTTGAACTCTCTCCAACCACTCTCGTCTCCCCCTTGATTCAACTGTCCATTTTAACCCACCCATCCCTTCCTCCTCCTCCCTCCTCTCTTGTCCATATCTTCCCCTCCTCTTTGCCCTCTTCGGCGGTTGTTTCCCCCCATTTTTAATGGTGTATTTTTCTTAGGTGTATTTTTGGGTTGTCGTTGGTCCTTATATTTTGTGTGACGTTGTCCTTTTATACACATTTCCAGTGTGTATTTAGGTTTGAGTGGGTTTTTTAGTGTTTTATGTCAGTTTTTTACACACACTATATTAACGTGTGTGTGGGTGTGTTTTGTGTTAGAGTTCGGATGGGCTAGTTTGTATTTTTTTGTTTTCTAGCATGTTGGCTCTGTTCTTCCCTTAATTTAATTGGGTGGATCTTTTTTATTATTAATATTTGCATGTTTCTATATTATACTTATATAGGCACACCCCTATATTTTTCTTTTAATTTTCTTAGAATTTTTCTTATAATTTTTCACTTTTACTTGCACCCTTGTTGACATATATATATATAGGTTTGCTCTTGGTGTTGGTTATGTTGCTACCTTTATTTGTTGTTCTATATTTTTGTGTTTGTGGGTGATTACTATTTTTTCTTCATATTTCCTCATGATTTATTTTCTTCGTCACCGTTCTTTCGTTGGTTTGTTGTCACCTCTTCCTTTTATCAAGCACTCGCCTTTCACTTGCACTTCATTTTCATTTGTTGTATACTTGGTCTCTCCTTCCTTTTAGTTGTTGCTTCTTTTGGTTGCTATTTTACTTCCTTCTTTTTGTCTTGGTGTGTTGTACATCATCCTTGGTCTTATGTCTATTTATCTCTATTTTAATTATTTCATTATTTGCTTTGACTATTCCTTCTTATTCTTTATTTAGGTGCTTGTTCTTGTATTAATATGTAGAATTTTCCTTCTTGTTATGATTAGTTTGAGGGCTTTTATGGCCCCCCTTTTCCCTCTCCTTGCTTTCACTTGCTTTATCTTTTGTTTGCTTTAGCCTACATATGGCTTGTGTGTTTTGATTCTTACCCCTTTACCCCCTCTTTGATCATTTTTCCCTTTAACCTAACTTTATTTTTCCTCCTCACCTCCCACCCTTCATTTTTAGTTCCTTCTTCCTCTCTCACTCCTTTATAAAGTTCAAGTCTGCTATCCAACTCTTAACTATCCTCTTCCTGATGATGGATCATTGAGCATGATCCGAAACATTGATGCAAAAACATACACAGTTGTTTCCAGAAGCACTTACACATTACTGTTATGGACTGTGGAAAACTCATGCCTTCTATTGATACCCTTCATGGGAGGGAAATTGGTTTCAAAGCAAAGCTTCTTGAGAAGCTAAGGATTAAACTTTCAAAGAGGATTGCAGACTTGGCCTTCTTAAAGCATTGTCAAGACAACCGCATCATCCCCTCCTTTGTGCAGGTGCTGCATCATCTGCAGAACCAGTACACTTCTCACATCTTCGAACGTGCAGGTTTGGCCCTACTCAGGTTATTAATCTAAGGAATCAGAGCCTCAATCAACCAAATTTCAACCAGGTTATTCTACCTACACCTAGAGCTAGCAGCCTTGTTGCACCCTGATTTATGGTTTATGCTTGATACACAATCTCACACTAGAGCTCAAGGTTTAAAAACTGCCTGTGAAGACAGACAAAAGAAAAAATTCACCAAATTACTCCACAAGAAGTTTTAGGGATCACGACGATTCTCGTGTGGTCTCCCTGGGCACATTCCATGGTCTGGCTTCCCCTCCTCATCGCATGTGTCTCTTAATCTATCTGCAGTGGGGTACCCTATTGGCATCACCGTGCCTCATTCACCACCCTCCTCACACCACTGCAACTCCAGTTCCTCGGTCTTAGCTACAAATGATGGGTTTTTTCTCCTATCTCATAAGGTGCCTCCCTTACTGCCGCCACTCAGATCTCCCAGGAGTTCGCTATTGTCAACTGATTTCTTGTTATCCAACTGAGAACACTCTCCAGAGGGTGACAACCCCATCGGCGTCACTCCTTGCACTCCTTTTCTCATTGTTGCATCTGTGGCGGATCCCTCCTCTTCAGAAAGCACCCCTGTGCACTCTTACCCCATGCGTCAGCACCATTCTTGTTCTCTGGTTTTAACCACCAGTGGCAGATCACTATCTCAGTGTCAGAGTTCACCTCACTCTCCTCCTCCTCTCTACTCACCAGGAAGATCCAAACATGCCTCTGGCTTGGTGCTATCCTCTAGGCAAGACTCTTCTATCAATGGCAACCCCATTGTGGCAACATCAAACACACAGGAACCTCCTTCTCCTAGGCTGGTGACTACACCAGGTGAGTCTAGACTGACCGTTGGTCCCAACGTCTCTTGCATTTATGATGGTTTGACTTCTGCTATAATTGTTCTCCAATCTTATTCCTCAAACCTGACACCTTCTCCCTCCCTACACACGACAACTCTCTTCTCGCGCCCCATGCGGCCTTTGAACCCATCCCTTCCTTTATCACCCCTTCCCCATCGTGTTGTCTCTCTCTTCCACACCTCAACACCTAATGCTTCTCACAATCTCGTGTCCCCATCCATCCCTCCTTGTCTCTCGCATATGGCCCACCCTTCTCACGTGGATACATCCATGTCACTTCCTACCATCTCCAACCCATCTCCCTTGCATGCTGCCCCTTCCTCTCTACATGCCTCTCAACACCGTTTTGATACTCTTCCATACCCATCCCACCCCATCTTTAATAATTTTTGTGGTAACCTTTCTAAGCTTC
Organism: Cunninghamia lanceolata; assembly: GCA_027924645.1. NCBI lineage: Eukaryota > Viridiplantae > Streptophyta > Pinopsida > Cupressales > Cupressaceae > Cunninghamia > Cunninghamia lanceolata. The sequence goes on from BSBN01000270.1 coordinate 589,149, forward strand.
CTACCATTCATGGGTCCCCCAATGTCATTAATAATTGGGAGGACAAACTGGTCCTTAACCTCTCTAGCCTTCATATTTACCCTCTTGCACTCAACTTCTTAAGAAGAGGTTTGAACTTTGCCATTACCCCTTCGACCATCCCTAAGATTGACTTTTTGATTGAAATTAAAAATGTTGTCCGCAGGCTTCTCGTAGCCATTGATGATGAGCTCCGACAGGATTGTGCGGTGGCACTGAGACATCCCAAACGCCCCGGTTGGAATTCTCCCAAAGATGAGTTTTTTGCCTTCAAAAAACTCTTGAAGAACACTAATATTGTCATCACCAAAGCTGACAAGGGGAATGCAACTGTAATCCTCAACAAGCATGACTACATCACCAAGATGCTTGACCACGTCTCCAACAGTGGGAGCTACACAGTCCTTCCCCATAATCCCATCTCTAAGGTTTGTAAAAAATTCAAGAAAGTAATTTCCCTTTCTTCCTTTGATGACCTCACCAAGAAACGTCTCCTTCCTAATAAAGAAATCACCCCTCGCATCTATGGAGCCCCTAAAATCCACAAACCTGGTGTTCCTCTCAGACCTATCGTCGACACTATGCATTCCCCAACCTACAAGTTAGCTGCCTTCCTTGCTAAGTTGATCTCACCTCTTGTGGGCAAGACTGATACCTACATTAAAGATTCTACCCATTTTGTCAATTTCATACATGACAAAAAGGTTGAGGACAATGAAATCCTTGTTAGCTTTGATGTGGTGTCTTTGATCACTAGAGTCCCTGTGGTTGACTCTATAGAGCTCATTAGACGTAAAACTAATGATGAGATTGCTTCTCTTGTTGAGTTGTGTCTTAGGTCCACATTCTTCACTATCCAAGATGTGGTCTATGAGCAATCTGATGGAGTTGCCATGGGCTCCCCCCTTTCGCTAGTTGTTGCCAACCTATATATGGAACACTTTGAGGAATCAGCTCTCAACTCCTTTCCCCTCAAACCTAAGTGGTGGAAATGATATGTTCATGACACCAAAATATGTTGGCCACATGGCCAGGATAATTTAGAGCTTTTCCACTCTCACCTAAACAATTTGGTGGATTGCATTCAATTCAGCATGGAGCTAGAAAAGGACAACTAACTTCCTTTCTTGGATGTCCTTATCATGAAGAAAAAGGATGGCTCCCTTGCTCGAAGTGTCTACAGAAAGTCCACCCACACTGACTTCTACCTTCACGCGTCTTCTCACCACCATCCTGCCCAAAAAGCAAGTGTCCTCAAGACACTTGCCACCCGTGCTTATCGCATTTGTGATAACGAGCACATTGACCAAGAGCTCACCCACCTATCTCAGGTTTTCATGCTTAATGGTTATCACAATAGAGTTATCGCTCGTGCCTTTAACCTTGCTAAAAATTGAGCCAACCCCTCCCCTAAACCCATTGTCCCTGATACTACGTGGGTGGCCACCCTCCCCTACATTGAGGACCTCTCTAATAAAATCTCTAAAATCCTTCGCAAGAAAGGCCTTTCATGTACTTTCAAACCTGTCTCCACGTTGAAGAATCTTATCCCTTCTACCAAAGATCCTAAAAACAACCTAATCAACTCTAGGGTCTATAAGATTGCCTGCTCTTGTGGGACTCCATACATTGGAGAAACAGGTCGATCCATCAACACAAGGATCATGGAGCATAGTGCAAACATCAAACATGACCGGATCTCCAAATCTGCGCTAGCGGAGCACTCCTTCCACAACAAACACTACATTTGTCTTGAACACACCCAAGTGTTCATCAAAGAAGATTGCTTTTTCAAGAGGAAACTCGAAGAAGCCATCCCACCAATCTAAATTGCGATGAAGGTTGGCATCTCAATCTAACCTGGCAACCTCTGTTGAACTATCTCCAACCACTCCCATCTCCCCCTTGATTCAACCATCTGCTTTAACCCACCCATCCCTTCCTCCTCCTCCCTCCTCTCTTGTCCATATCTTCCCCTCCTCTTTGCCCTCTTCGGTGGTTGTTTCCCCCCCATTTTTAATGGTGTATTTTTCTTAGGTGTATTTTTGGGTTGTCATTGGTCCTTATATTTTGTGTGACGTTGTCATTTTATACACATTTCCGGTGTGTATTTAGGTTTGAGTGGGTTTTTTAGTGTTTAATGTCACTTTTTTACACACACTATATTAACGTGTGTGTGGGTGTGTTTTGTGTTGGAGTTCGGGTGGGCTAGTTTGTATTTTTTTCTTTTCTGGCATGTTGGCTCTGTTCTTCCCTTAATTTAATTGGGTGGATCTTTTGTATTATTAATATTTGTGTGCTTCTATATTATACTTATATAGGCACACCCCTATATTTTTCTTTTAATTTTCTTAGAATTTTTCTTATAATTTTTCACTTTTACTTGCACCCTTGTTGACACACACACACATATATATATATATATATAGGTTTGCTCTCGGTGTTGGTTATGTTGCTACCTTTATTTGTTGTTCTATATTTTTGTGTTTGTGGGTGATTACTTTTTTTTCTTCATATTTCCTCCTGATTTATTTTCTTTATCACCGTTCTTTCGTTGGTTTGTTGTCACCTCTTCCTTTTATGGAGCACTCGCCTTTCACTTGCACTTCATTTTCATTTGTTGTATAGGTTGGTCTCTCCTTCTTTTTAGTTGTTGCTTCTTTTGGTTGCTATTTTACTTCCTTCTTTTTGTCTTGGTGTGTTGTACATCATCCTTGGTCTTATGTCTATTTATCTCTATTTTAATTATTCCATTATTTGCTTTGACTATTCCTTCTTATTCTTTATTTAGGTGCTTGTTCTTGTATTAATATGTAGAATTTTTCTTCTTGTTATGATTAGTTTGAGGGCTTTTATGGCCCCCCTTTTCCCTCTCCTTGCTTTCACTTGCTTTATCTTTTGTTTTCTTTAGCCTGCATATGGCTTGTGTGTTTTGATTGTTACCCCTTTACCCCCTCTTTGATTATTTTTCCCTTTAACCTAACTTTATTTTTCCTCCTCACCTCCTACCCTTCGTTTTTAGTGCCTTCTTCCTCTCTCACTCCTTTATAAAGTTCAAGTCTATTGTCCAACTCTAAACTATCCTCTTCCTGATGATGTATCATTGAGCATGATCTGAAATGTTGATGTAAAAACATACACAATTGTTTCCAGAAGCACTTACACATTAATATTGAAGAATTCAAATAGAAAGAAGTGGAGAGAAAAGCTCTAGGTATGGGTCAGCAATAGTAGGATGCATCAGCTAAGCCCAAAGTAGTGGAAGTCCCACTAAAGGACAAAGAAGATAAAGAAATATCAGGTCCTGATGACCACAAGGATCAAGAGGTAATTAACCTAGGGTCAGAGCAGATTACAGCTGCAGATCAGGTGGAAGAGCCTAAGATAGATAAAATAACATCCACAGATACTAACATACCTCAGGAAAAGGAAAATGCTAAGGTGAATGAAATACCCATGGAGGAAGTAAAGGATCAGGATCACCCTCCAGAAAAGGAAAGTCCTCAACAGGAGGATATACCCAAAGATCACCCTCATGAGGAGAATCCTAAGGAAGAGATAAGAAAATCACCCTCCCCATCGAACATGATGGTAGATACCGGAGATCATGGTAATCATCATGATGATGATGGAGACCAATAGTCAAAGGATCAAATTCCTCAGTGGCTCGAGAAAGAAATTGACACAGAATCAGGTATAGAGGCACAGGAATTTGATGTATCTACATTGTTTTCAAAAACCTTAATAAAGCCTAAGAGGAAGGCTAGAATAACTTCTGCCATAAGACGAGATCCTGTTACGAGCAGGAGGACTGCACAGGTAGCACTCCCTACTGTAGATAAAGAAAAAGGTAAGATCACTCTAGATGAATTCCAGATTAGTACAGTTGATCTAGGGTTTGCTAATGAGGATCAGGAAGGCCAAGAAGGTAAGGACATTATTGATTCATTGACCCAAAGGGTGAAGAGAGAGAAAGAGAAGAATAAGCAACATAAAGAGCACATTGCTCAGCTGCATGCATATATAAGAGGGTTAATCAACCCTGAGGATACATCAAGTGATAGAGTAGTCCCATTGACTACAATTTCTCAGGAAGAGGTCAACAAGTTGAACCTCATGAGACATGAATCAGTAATAATGTTAAAATGGATGACATCTGCACTTGATGGAGTTGAAGAAGTGGTAAAAGCCTCTTTGAAGAGGTGGAATTCTTTAAGTACCTCCAAGAGAAAGGTAGATAAACTGCAGATAGAGATCAGAAGGTCATTTCAAATGGAAAAGACCATGAGCATTTTGGATGAAATGAAGAGGATTGATCCTCAGATTTTAATAAAGAATCAAGTATTGAATAATAACACAGCCATATTGATTGATATATGGAATAAAGACATCTGATTTGAATGTGATGTACTAAAAAGATGCAACAGTAAACAGAGAAACATCAGCATAAAGCTGCATGATATGATGTCTCATGAAGCAAAGGTCTTGGAGACCTTAGAAGGAAAAGTAGAGGGAAAGATAGAAAATTAGGATGAAGATTTTTCCATTAAAGCTCTACATAGCAACTTCCAGCTAGTAGCTGAAGATCCCCTCAATCACCTGACATAAGAAGTATTGGATAAAGTAATGAGAATAAAAGTCAGGGTGGAGAATTATAATGAAATATCCAGTAGTAGGAGTAAATTGGAATCCCTCTGGAACAAATATCAGGTGCATAAACATGCCATCACCAAAGCAAGAACTCAAGATGGCAGAGAATTGGAAAAGATAGTACAGACATATGAGAATATCAAGACAGTTATGCAGGTCCATATTCAAAGAGATAATCATCATGATGATAAAGATATCGAAAGCACTGAAAGTGATGATCATGATAATAAAGATGATGAAGAACCTGACAAATAGATGAAGGTGCACCATAAAGGGAACATATGCATCAGGTACTTAGGAAAATCTGAGTTACCTAGATGGTTGCCAGCTGGCAACCTTTGCCACATGTAAAGAATTGACTTGGTCAATGAAATGTGAACCATAGATCTTAATAGATAAATCTTGATCGTAGATCAATTGTAACCGCTCCCTCACTTTATTCTATAAAAGGTGCAGGGATGCCTCATTTTAAACATTCAAAACTTAATTGAAATCTGTTTACTGAAATATTCATGGCTCATTTCAAAGTTGTTGTATACCTATATGCTCTTGCATGCTTAATGAAGAAGAAGAATTTTTTTTATTACAATGCATAATAAAATCCTGAGTAATCAATGTATGAATTCTTGATACATGCTGTGATTTTCTGCATCCCTTGGAGTGCATATCTACTTACATGTGTTGTTTTCGTATCGTTCCTTTGAAGTTAGCATCAACTGTATCTAGCTGTGGAATGTCCTGGTGAACATATGGTTTGATTTCTTCTCTTCATGACTGTATCTGATGTATATGTGGATCAATAGCTAAAGGTTCAACATTAATTTGAAGTATTTCTTTCAATTTCTTTCAATTTCAAAGCATTTCATTATCATAATTGCAAATAGTTGACAATCTTAAGCAAATAATACAAATATGTAGACATCCCATAGATAATTGAACATATTCAGCATATTTGAGGTTAAAGCATGTCAAAATGATAAATATCATGCAAAGATTTAAAGATAGACACAATATTTGAAGCATATCTTGTGTAGAATAACTATCTATGCAGCATCATTATAGGAAACATTATCTTACTGATGAGATTTATGTAAGGCCCCAAAATGGAAACAGCAACACACATCAACCCCTAAGTAATGTTAGAAGATTAAGACCTAATCACCGAAGACTTGGGATCATGAATTCCCTGAATTCAATGTATCTTTCAAAATGAATAAAGGTTAATGTGTACTTTTATTCTATGTTTGTTTATGATTAACATCATGATCAACAGTGTGCTAATGGAAAACTGGAAGAATTAGAGATTGTTGGCAAGGTGCTTAGATCCTTACCTGCTTCATACAAGCATAGAGTTGCTACTATTGAGGAGATCAGGACTGTGACAATTGTTACAAGGGATTATTTCGTTGGCAATCTTTCAACATTTGAAATGAGTGAGTTTGGTGATTCCCTTCCTAAATTAGAATCTACTTTTAAGGCCATTGTTTCCAAGAAGCAAAGATTTGATCTAGGTGAAATCTCTTCAAGAAGACTAACCAGATATGAGAAGACAAGGAAGGAACTTGAAGAACTTTAAGCCCATATTGCCAAAAGATTACCAAGAGGATCTGGTAAGTATGAAGGAAAATTGCCTTTTAATGTTTTATTTGCAATAAGATTGGTCATTTTTCTTCAAGATGTCCAGAGATGGGTTCAAAGCCAATCCCCAACAAACCTAGGTTTCAAAAGAAATTCTACTATGTCCAAGAAGTTGTTGATGAAGGAGTTACAGATGATGAATCTAATAAGGGAAGTACATCTGGAAATCAATGGGTGTTCATTTCTATCAAAGAAGAAAATTTGGTGCCTATTGTATCTGCTAGTTATGTGAATGTGGAAAGTGCCTTGGCTACTCAGGTTGAAGAAAAGGATGAATGGGTGATTGACAGTAGATGTTCTCATCATATGACAGGTGACAAAAGTAAGTTTGTAAGTATGGAAAGATATGAAGGTGGAATTGTGAAGTTTGGAGACAATTCAACTGGTAGAATCCATGGCAAAGGATCCATCTCTTTTGGTGGTAAGAACAACACTAATGATGTTTTGTATGTAGAAGGGTTGAAGCTCTTCTCAATGTTGGACAATTAGTTGACAAAGGGTATGACCTCTGATTCAAGGATGGAAAATGTAGAATTTTGGAAAGCTCTGAAACTGAGATTGTGTTTGCTACACAGACTAGAGGTAATATCTTTTATTTAAGTTGCACTGGTAAAAGATGTTTGATTACTCAGATTGATCAGAGTTAGTTATGGCATAGGAGAATGTGTCATGTAAACTTTGATAAGATTGTCAAGATACGTACTACTCAGGCTATGAGAGATCTTCCAAAGCTTGTAAAACCTTCTAATAGCATGTGTAAGGAATGGTAGTTGGGCAAACAGAGTAGAACTACATTCAAAAGTAAAAAACAATCTTCAAGTGGATTGTTGGAACTTGTGCACACTGATTTGTGTGGTCCTACCAGAGTTAGGAGTTTGCAAGGAGATAGATACTTTATGTTGTTGATTGATGATTACTCTCGGATGATGTGGGTCACTTTCTTGAAAGAGAAATCAGAGGCTCTTGACAAATTCAAGGTGTTCAAGGCTAGGGTGGAGAGTGAGATTAGTGTGAAGGTAAAGTTTCTGAGATCTGAGAGAGGTGGAGAGTTTATCTCTGGTGAGTTTAATGCATTTTGTGAAAAGCATGGAATAAGAAGACAATTATCTGCTCCTAGAACTCCTCGGTAGAATGGAGTTGTGGAAAGGAAGAACCAGACTATTCAAGAGGCTACTAGAACCATGATGATGGAGGCAAATGTTCCACATGTCTATTGGAGAGAGGCTATGAGTACTTATGTCTACACTCTTAACTAGGTGTAGATCAAAGGTAATACTGGTAAAACACCTTATGAACTTTGGTTTGGTAATGCTCCTACTATGAAATACTTCAGAGTTTTTGGTAGTAAATGCTATATCAAGAGAGATGAAGATCTAGGCAAGTTTGATGGAAGGTGTGATGAAGGAATATTTCTAGGAAAGCAAGGCATACCGGTGTTTTAACAAGAGATTGAAAAGGATTGTTGAAAGTGTTAATGTTAAGGTACATGAAAGCATGGAGAGACCTTCCAAGTTTTGTGGATATGAATTAGATGATGAAAATGAAAAGAAAGTTCAAGCTCAGACTTAGATTCAGATTGCTCCAAAAAATCAAGTGACTCAAGAAGCTAATGAAAATGCTGAGGAACAAGTTCAAGAATCAAAAGTTCAAGAAAATCCCAAAACTCCCAGGTATGTAAAGTTGAATCATTCTGAAGATTAGATCATAGGAGATAGAAATAAAGGTGTGCAAACAAGAAGAAAAATTGCTGAAGAACAAGTGGAGTATTGTTTAATTTCAAAGATTGAACCAAAATCAGTGAATGAAGCATGTAATGATGAAAGTTGGGTGAAAGCAATGGAAGAATAATTAATGCAAATTGAAAAGAATCACACTTGGGATCTTGTTCTTAGACCTGAAGACAAAAATGTAATTGGAACTAAATGGGTCTTTCAGAATAAATTAAATGAAGATGGTGAAGTTGTGAGAAACAAAGAAAGATTGGTGTGCAAAGGATATTCTCAGGTAGAGGGAATTGATTTTGAAGAAACTTTTGTTTTGGTGGAAAGAATCGAAGCAGTTAGATTATTTCTTGCCTTTGTTGCTTACAAAGATTTCAAAGTTTACCATATGGATGTCAAGTCAGCATTCCTGAATTGATGCAGAGTGGCACAAGGGAAGCAACAAGTGTCTTCTCTTCTCTCTGCCCACTCACCCACTTCACCTACTTTATGCAAGCAAGGCCACACCAAGGCAAACTAAGGATTTGTTAACCAGGCTATTGTCCAACTCTCAGGACTATTTCCACACCTTCCAACAGGTCTACAAACACCTTTTATATAGTTGGTTTGATCACCAACTTTCCACAACTCTCCAACCTTCACTTGGCCTAGCAAGGCTACTAGCCCTCCAAACCAGGTTTTGACTACAAAGCTTGACAAAACCCTAAATGACTAGGCAAGCAAATGATGGATTTGAATACCCTTTAGGGAACTTCAACAAACTTCCAAACCTCTAGTCCCAACTCTACTCCAGCAATCCAACACACCCACTAGGTCACTAGGCCTAATTAATTAGTTTAGGTCTAGGTTACAAAGCAAGTGGTCTAATTTGGGTTCATATAACTAGGACAGGGACTTGGAACACTTCCTCCACATACAAACATCTCAAAACTACCATTCATTCACTCACCTTATCAGAGTTTTGTCATTTACAACAGCAAATTGCATAAATTTGGTCAAATACCTATGAATACTTGACCTAGGGCATCACTTCAAAATTTGAAGATTGTCTTTCCTAGAAAAATGCTTTTGGAATTAGATAAAGTACATCCCTAGCCTGCATTTCACCAATTTGCATGAGGTTTCATCTGCTAGAATGCATTCTAGGGCAGATTTTGTATGATAAACCCTAGAAAATAGGGTTCTAGACTAGTTCAAATAAAGATTGCAATAACTTTCTACTCAAATCACTTTAGAACCTCAAACTTGCTGCATTTGAACCCTGACTCCAAGTAGTTTCAAAAAAATAACATGGATCCACCTGGCTAATCCATATAGGCCATACAACAGGAGAAAAATAGGGAAAAATAGTCAGTTTTCTTTATTTCTGTGCCCAAAACTCCATACCAAAACTTCTCTACTGCACAGGAGTGAGATGACAATAGTATAAATCGATCCAAGTTGGTATCCAACCTCCAACAACAGTTTTCAACTGTCCAAAATGAGTTGTAACTGGCCAATGTGTCATTGACACCATTGGCAACATTTGACACTATGGTATTTTTGCATTTACACCAAGATACCGATTGGTTCAACTTGTCTAAGGATCTCAAATGACCAACACACTCCCTAAAACATGCTAAAACACTAGAACAACCAAAAAGACTCAAAAACCAATCATTAGACCTACTAGGCCTAAGTGGCACAACTAGGGTCCAAGTGGCCTAAGAATGAGTGAGGTTTATATGGTCACCCCAAACATCTTGACCACACAAAAGGACCTTTACATCCATGGATAAAAGCCTTATTACAAACACATTGAACAAAAAAACACAACTTAGCAAAATGTTTCAAAATGTTCTTAGGAATCAAACTGCTCCTAGGTGCCCTGCACCATACACCCACTATCAAACTGAACTCAAGCCTCTTGAGTTGGGAATGTTGTCAAATGTGAATCCTGCCTTCTCAATGGCTGCTCTGCACATCCAAGTTGCATCTTCCTGAGGCTTGTTGAGCCATTTCACCAAATACTCATAATAGGTGTGCCTCCTAGTTTGTTTTGCAATCCTTTTATCCAAAATACACTCAATCTGATCAGGAGATGAAGGAATCAATTCTTGGAGTGTCTGATTAGTTTGTTCTTCTTCCACAACTATCTGAGGATCAAATCCCTTATAGGGATAAAGGTCTAAAACATTAAAAATTGGTGACAAGGCAATGCCATCCGGTAGCTTGATTTTGTATGCATTTTCTCCACATTTCTTGAGCACTTCACAAGGCCCAATATTCTTCATGAGTAGATTAGTGTATTTACCTGCAGGTAGCCTCTCCTTTTTCAAATGTACCATGACCAAATCCCCTTCTTTGAACTGCAGATCCCTTCTCTTTCTATCAGCAGACTGTTTATACTTCTGAGAAGTGGACTACAATTTCTGTTTTACTTGTTCATGGACATCTCTCATCACTTGGACAAAGTCTTCAGCCAATGCACTGCTCTTCTCTAGTCCTCCAACCTCTCTAAGTTCCAAAATACCCCTTGGGTGAGTGCCATAAACAATTTGAAAAGGTGACAGGCCAGTGCTTCTGTTGACAGTGTCATTGTATGAGAAATCTACCTGAGCCAAAACTGAGTCCCAACTAGCACCCTGCTCTTTAGTTAGGCACCTTAGGAGGTTGCCAAGTGACCTATTGATCACCTCTGTTTGACCATCAAACTGAGGGTGATAGGCAGATGATAAGGACAGATTAGTACCTAGTCTTTTCCAAAGTGTCCTCCAGAAGTGTCCTATGAACTTGGGGTCTCTGTGAGAAATGATTGACAAAGGTAAACCATGTAATCTGACTATTTCCTTGAAGAAAAGACCTGCTATGTGTGAGGCATCATGTGTGGTTTTACATGGGATGAAGTGAGCCATTTTTGAGAACCTATCAACAACCACAAAGATGCTATCATGTCCATTCTTTGTCCTAGGCAAACCAAGTACAAAGTCCATTCTAATGGAATCCCAAGGCTTTGAAGGAATAGGTAGTGGAGTGTATAAACTTGCATTTGATGTATGCCCCTTTGCTCTTTGACAGATTTGACAAGTTTCTACAAACTTTCTTACATCAGTTGGCAACTTTGGCCAATAGTAGTATCTTCTAACCAATTCTAGGGTCTTATCAATGCCAAAGTGGCCTGACATGCTGCCACAGTGCTTCTCCTAAATGATACACTCTCTAACAGACCCTCTTGGGATACATAACATACTACACTTGAAAAGATATCCATCTTGTATCAAAAAATCAAAAAAAATAGTGTTATACCTGCCTGTCATGGCTTTGCAAACTTGGTAAGGTTCCTTGAAGTCTTCATCTTCTACATACTGATCTTTGATGGCATGTATACCTGTACTCTCCAACTGAATGGTCTGCACAACAAGATTTCTCCTACTTAAGGCATCAGCTACCTTATTGGCCACTCCTTTCTTGTGCTTAATGGAGAATCTATATGCTTGGATGTACTCCATCCACTTGACATGCCTGTGGTTTAACTTCTCCTACCTATTCAAGAAGCTCAAAGCATGGTTATCAGTGAAAACAACAAACTCTTTGGGTAGTAAATAGTGTCTCCATTCTCTCAATGACTAAACCATTGCATATAACTCTAAATCATAGGTAGAATAGTTCTATTTTGCCTCATTTAACTTCTCACTAAAGAAGGCTACAGGCCTCCCATCTTGACTTAGGACTCCCGCAACAGCCCTCTTACTTGCATCACACTCAACAACAAAGGTCTTGTCAAAATTAGGCAGCACTAGGAACGGTTGTTCTGATATTTTCTTCTTTAACAGTTCAAAGGCTTGATTGGCCTCACTTGTCCATACAAACACACATTTCTTGCCTCCTTTTATAGTGTCAACAAGTGGAACACAAATAGCACTAAACCCTCAAATGAAATTTCTATAAAAGCTGCACAAACCATGGAAACTCCTTACCTCAGAGGCTGTAGTAGGTGTTGGCCAATTAAGAATGGCTACCACTTTGTTTGGATCCATCTTGATGTTGCCTTTAGAGATGACAAACCCCAAGAATGTCAATTCTTCTTGTAGGAAGACACATTTGTCAAGGTTAATTCTCAACTTCTCCTCTTGAAGCCTCCTAAGCACTTGATGGATATGCCTTATGTGATCTTCCTTGCTGTCACTAAAAACCAATATATCATCCAAATATATAACAATGAACTTATTTAGGAAAGGTTTTAGCACCTCATTCATCAACCTCATGAAGGTGCTTGGTGCATTTGATAAGCCAAAAGGCATCACAACCCATTCAAATAGCCCTTCATTGGTTTTGAAGGCAGTTTTCCACTCATCCCCCTCCCTTATCCTGATTTGGTGGTAACCACTTTTTAGATCCATCTTGGTAAAATATTTAGCCCTACCCAAGCAATCCATTAAATCTTCTATCCTAGGCATTGGAAATCTATACCTGATAGTGATCTTGTTGATGGCCCTGGAATCAGTGCATAGTCTCCATGTTCCTTCCTTCTTGGGTGCAAGTACTACAGGTACTACACATGGACTAATACTCCTCTTGATAAGCCCTCTATCCAACAAGTCTTGGATTTGTCTTGCCACTTCTGCATTTTGCTCTGGGGTCAACTTGTAGGCTGCTTGGTTTGGTAGAGTGGATCCAGGGATGAGATCAATGCAATGACTAATCTCCCTCTTTGGTGGAAGGGCATCCTTACTTTCATCGGCTATCACATCATGAAACTTCTCCAATAGTTCTTCCACTTCCTTTGGTCTAATCCTCCTAAGAGGCTACTGCACTTTGATCTTTTTAGGATTTGCATCCTTGGGCTTGATGACCACTGCAAAACATGGCACTTTCTCCTCCTTGAGGTTAGCCAAAAACTCTTTTTCACCTACTAACATGACTGAACTAGGAATGATCTTTTCCTTGCTGTCATCAATCAAAGGAGTCATTGTGAAATTTTCACCATTTTTGGACAAATGAATCACATTTTGCTTACCATCATGTTGGGCACTTATATCATGTTGCCAACGTCTTCCAAGAAGAAGGTGGCATGCATCCATATCTACTATTTCACAAAGAATCCTATCATGATATTCACCTATCTTGAATTCAACCCAACATTGTTCTTTCACCACAATTTGTTGTTCCTTGGTTAACCAAAAGACTCTATAGGGGTTAGGATGAGGTATTCTTTGCAATCCTAACTTATTCACCATTTCAGTAGAAGCTAGATTTTCAGAAGAACCTGAGTCAACAATTACCTTGCAAACTTTCCCTTTCACCTTGCAAGTGGTTCTAAACAAATTGTTTCTTTGGGGCTACTCCTTGGTGGCTAGCATGATGAGGGACCTATTAAACATGATGCATTCTCCACTCTCTGGTGCTGCAAGCTTGGAATAGGCTATTTGATAAGATGTGGTGCTTTGACAGTCATCCTCTTGAAGGAGCTACACCCTTCTATCTTTCTGATTTGCAGCATTGTTTCCCATCTTCTCTAGGCACCTAAAGGACTAATGTCCTATCTGATTACAAGAGAAACACCTTCCAGTGAACACATTGGGACCCCTACCTCCATTTCTTCCTCTACCATTACCTCTCCCTCTAAACTGACCCTTATCAGCACTGTTTCTATTAGCCTACCCTTGGCTGCCTTCTTGTGATCTGCCATCTTGGGGTCTAGGGAAGTTATCTCTGTTCTGAAATCTACCCCTGCCTTTGAAATTTAGATTGCCTTTGCCCTTGCTATTTGTATCACCTCTCCTTCTTTGTTTATCCTCAATCCTCAATGCCATTTGAAAACACTTATGGACTGTCTCAGGGTTAAAGAGACTTAATTCATCTTGAATGGAGAACTTAAGACCATTAAGATACCTTGCAAGCTTCTATTTTTCATTCTCAGGCATCTTGGCTTTCAAAGACATCTTGTGAAACTCCTCAGTGTATGTCCTCACGTCCATGTCCTTCTATCTCAAGTTTTGCAACTTCTTGTGCAAGTTGACTTCATAGTCTTCAGGAACAAATTTCTTCTTGATTTCAAGCACCATCTTCCTCCATGTAGTGATAGGGTTCCTATCATCCTCTATCCTCTCATTTTGAATGAAGTTCCACCAACTTAAGGCTGGCCCTTTCATTCTAGACTTGGCAATCCTTACCTTCTGATTTTCTGCCACTTCATCACACTCAAAATAGTTCTCCATTGCCTCTATCCAATCAAGGCACTCCTCTAGATTCATCTTACCAGGAAACATAGGTAAATCCACCTTACTATCCTTCCTACTCAACTTTCCAAGTGCATCTAGGAATTGTCTTTCTGACATGCCTCCTTGTGGCTCTTCCATTGGCAATTCTTTTTCTTCATCTTGATCCTCTTCATCTGAATCTAAGATGACTTCTGGTTTCTTCTTCTTATCCTTTTCCTTCTTCAACTTCTCTATCTCAGCCTCCATCCTTTTGTTCTTGGCTGCTTGCTCTCTCACTATCTTTGCCAATTCAGCATTTGTCACGTTTTAAGGAATTTCCTCCTCTTCTTCTCTATCTCCCATCTCTTTGATGGCTCTGATACCACCTGATGTAGAGTGGCACAAGGGAAGCAACAAGTGTCTTCTCTTCTCTCTACCCACTCACCCACTTCACCTACTTTATGCAAGCAAGGCCACACCAAGGCAAACTAAGGATTTGTTAACCAAGCTATTGTCCAACTCTCAGGACTATTTCCACACCTTCCAATAGGTCTACAAACACCTTTTATATAGTTGGTTTTATCACCAACTTCCCACAACTCTCCAACCTTCACTTGGCCTAGCAAGGCTACTAGCCCTCCAAACCAGGTTTTCACTACAAAGCTTGACAAAACCCTAAATGACCAGGCAAGAAAATGATGGATTTGAATACCCTTTAGGGAACTTCAACAAACTTCCAAACCTCTAGTCCCAACTCTACTCCAACAATCCAACACACCCACTAGGTCACTAGGCCTAATTGATCAGTTTAGGTCTAGGTTACAAAGCAAGTGGTCTAATTTGGGTTCATAAAACTAGGACAGGGACTTGGAACACTTCCTCCACATACAAACATCTCAAAACCACCATTAATTCACTCACCTTATCAGAGTTTTGTCATTTACAACAGCAAATTGCATAAATTTGGTCAAATACCTATGAATACTTGACCTAGGGCATCACTTCAAAATTTGAAGATTGTCTTTCCCAGAAAAATGCTTTTGGAATCAGATAAAGTACATCCCTAGCCTGCATTTCACCAATCTGCATGAGGTTTCATCGGTTAGAATGCATTCTAAGGTGGATTTTGTATGATAAACCCTAGAAAACAGGGTTCTAGACTAGTTTGAATAAAGATTGCAATAACTTTCTACTCAAATCACTTCAGGACCTCAAACTTGCTGCATTCGAACCCTGACTCCAAGTAGTTTCAGAAAAATAACATGGATCCACCTGGCCAATCCGTATAGGCTATACAACAAGAGAAAAATAGGGAAAAACAGTCAGTTTTCTTTATTTCTATGCCCAAAACTCCATACCAAAACTTCTCTACCATACAGGAGTGAGATGACAATAGTATAAACTAATCCAAGTCAGTATCCAACCTCCAACAATAGTTTTCAACTATCCAAAATGAGTTGTAACCGACCAATGTGTCATTGACACCATTGGCAACATTTGACACTATGGTATTTTTGCATTTACACCAAGATACCGATTGGTTCAACTTGTCTAAGGATCTCAAACGACCAACACACTCCCTAAAACATGCTAAAACACTAGAACAACCAAAAACAATAAAAAAACCAATCATTAGACGTACTAGGCTTAAGTGGCACAACTAGGGTCCAAGTGGCCTAAGAATGAGTGAGGTTTATATGGTCACCCCAAACATCTTGACCACACAAAAGGACCTTACATCCATGGCTAAAAGCCTTATTACAAACACATTGAACAAAAAAACACAACTTAGCAAAATGCTTCAAAATGTTATTAGGAATCAAACTGCTCCTAGGTGCCCTGCACCATGAATGGAGAGTTGGAAGAAGTCTACATTGAGAAACCAGAAGGATTCCAGTTGTCTAATCAAGGAGATATGGTCTGCAGATTGAAGAAAGCATTGTATGGACTTAAACAAGCCCCAAGAGCCTGGTATGCAAGATTAGATAAATATCTGCTAAAGTTAGGCTTTAGCAAAGGCACTGTTAATAGTAATCTTTATTTCAAAATTGATCATGAACACATCCTGATTGTTGAGGTATTTGTTGATGATATCATCTTTGGTGGAAATGAGAACATGTGTAAAAAATTTGCTAATCAGATGCAAAGTGAATTTGAGATGTCCATGCTTGGTGAAATGAATTTCTTCTTTGGTCTACAAATCATTCAGTTAGAAAAAGGCATCTTCATATCTTAGTCTAAGTATGTGAAAGAGTTGTTGAAAAAGTTTGGAATGGAGGATTCAAAACTAATGAGTACTCCTATGATAATCGGATGCAAGTTGAGTAAAGATTATGGTTCCCCTAAGGTAAATCAGAAAAGGTATAGATCAATGATTGGAGGACTGCTTTATCTGACTCATACCAGACCTGATATTATGAATGCAGTTGGCCTTGTTGAGATTTCAAGCTGATCCTAGAGAATCTCATGTTGTAGCAATCAAAAAAAAAATAGATATCTAAAGGGAACATTTGATTATGGCTTATGGTATCCTAAGGATGATGATTTCACTCTTCATGCAAATACATATGCTGATTGGGTAGGAGATGTGGATGATAAGAAGAGTACTAGTGGTGGTGCATTCTTCTTGGGAAAGAGATTGGTTTCTTTGTTAAGCAAAAAGGGAGGCAATATCTCTGTCTACTGCAGAGGCAGAGTATATAGCAGCAGCATGTAATTGTACCCAAGTGTTGTGGATGAAGCAAATGATGAAGGATATCAGAATTGTGTTTGAAGACCCTGTTACAATCTTCTGTGACAATTCAAGTGCAATAAACATCTCAAAGAATTTGGTGTTGCATTCAAAGACAAATCACATATCCATCAAGTTTCACTTTTTGAGAGAGAAGGTAAATGCGAATGAAGTCAGATTGAAGTTTGTTCCCTCAAAGGATCAAATTGCAGATATCTTCACTAATCTTCTACCTAACGATACTTTTGAGTATCTCATAGGGAAGCTAGGGGTGATTACCCCTCCTATTTAGAACTAAGGTGCACTAGTGTGCATCAGTCCAGTGGAATTCACAATATTATCTTGTGATCCAGATTGATGTTAAGGGAATACTACTTAGGGGGATTAGTTAGTATGTTAATTCTAGAGTTCAGTTTGGAAACAAAAGGAGAGATGATTGCAAATATGTTCCCCTTTCCATTGATGTCAAAGGGGGAGAGAAGTCATGTGAAAAACTTGGAAGTAAGAAGTTACTGGTGAAAGGTGGAGCAGTGAAGAAAGTGGTTGTAGGTGTGATAAGAGAAAGGGAGAGAAGTCCTTGTCTTGATGGTTGAATCAGTTTTTCACATCATATGTTGCCATCAATGACAAATGGGGAGATTGTTGCAAATATGTGCATATGATGTGTTGTCATTGATGTCAACATATCTCTTTGTCAAAGACGGTGAAGACAGTGCAATGGATTGCTTTGCATTTCCAATGAGAAGAAGATCAAAGTCTGTGAACTAAAGGGTTTATAGAGGATTGTCTAAAGTTGCTCCAATTAAGATTTGATAGGTCCGCATGAAGGACTGGTGAAGTTATGGCCATCTGAGTAGAACTGGGTTTTGCAGTTGTTCAGAGGTGACAGCATGATAGCAATTTGGTCCAAATTACTCCACATTGAAATATTATGGTCTACAGATCTAGAGGTATGTTTAGGATGTTGGTGTATGTCCTCAACTCAAGTGGTTCCTGGTTTGGAGGTCCGCAAGCAATCTTTCTAGTGTGATAGTCATGAAAGTTGGTGCTCTTATGTTCTCGAATGAAGATGCAAGTGTTTCTAGTGATTTGAGGAGGTGTGGTTGTTCTTGTTGATTTCATTGTGCATTAAGGATTGATCATCTCTGGATCATGTACCTATTATGTTGGTGGTCTGCATTAAGGATTGATCTCGTGGTTGAAGATTTCTCCTTGAGTGTTGTTCTTTTCAGTCTTGGCCAACCGGATGCTTGGTGTGTGTTGCAGATGATCTAAGAGAAGTTTTATGGAGTGCGGCATGATGTTCAAGGAAGATTTGAGTCCCAGTTATGCTTGGCTAACAGTGTAGTGGTTTGCATGTAGCATTTTAAGTCTTGTGATTGTAATTGCTTGTAATACCTATCTTGGAGAATGTTCTAGATAGATGATTATTTAGCTGACTTTGATGTTCATTCCAAAGTTGATGACATGTATAAATAAGTGTTGTGAAGTCATGGAAATGTGTGGATGTGAGCAAAGTTGTGGATGTAACGAGGAAGTGAGTGGGAGAAGAAAAAGGGTGTTGTGTGCTTCAATAGAATTGAATCTTGCATGAAGAAGATGATGTTTCTCAGTTCAATCTTTCAGTGTTAACATTATAAATGTTCTTGTAGGCAATGAACCTCCTTTGAGCAGTGATCTCTAAGCAGTGCGCCCAAAGGCAAGTGCCTTCCCATTTTATATTCTTTTAACAGGGAATAAATCTTGTGGGTTAACCCCCAATGTGTTTTTTCCCTTAACCGGTTTCCACGTAAAAATCCTAGTGTTATGTGTGTTGATTATGTATCTTCTCTTGTGTTGTTGATTCATGCTTTCATGGTTATATCATTAATCTATTTATTAGTTATAAAGAAGATTAAATGCAGCAAAAGATAAAGATTTGTTACAACTAATTCACCCCCTCCCCTCTCAGTTGTCTTCCCTCATTTCAATAGTTTTAGAGTCGCCACCTCTCTTGGAGAGGAATGATGTTGTTTTCTATATTTTCTCCACCATCAGAGTTATAATTCCTTAATTCCTTGACTCTATTAAGATGGTCTTGTACTAGGCTTTCTTATGTCAGTCCCTAATAGAGTTGCCAATTCTATTAGGTCTCAAAAATGCAGGTTGTAAACCTTAAGAGGATGCCAAGCTCTCTTAACGCTTTTGGCTAATGAAACAGGGTTGATATAATTGAAAACCCCCTTCTCTTTAGGTTTTGCCAGACCTAGGTGGGTGTACCTTGATAGCTAATGCAAATTTGTGTGACCTTAGTGATCTACTCACAGTGGCATGTAGATGTGAGACAAATATAAGGCTGAGAGTGTGAGGCCAATTATTTTCCTTATTTTGATCATTTTACTTTTTAGTTGATGACATTATCAGACTTTTAGAGACTATTGTTCCATTATGCAGATTAGTTTATATCTCATGATTTTGGTTTGACATTGATTAGCCATGTGGTGATTCGATTTAAATCATATTTTGATGCTATGATGACATTAGACATGCGAGATATATTAGATGGTGATTATTGATGTGATTTCTAGTTCATTATGTGGGTTCATTAATTGATGATGATTATGCGACATTAGATAGAAAATACAGCTTAATCTTGAATTATGTTGTAAATGATTAATGGTGTATACAATGGCATGAATTTAATTTTAGTTGCTTCAGCTATGATTAGTCATGATATGATTGGCACTTGATCAAGTTGTGCAGGATTATATTCCCAGGCCACGGGAAATCAGAGGTAGTGTTCACACATATGTTATTCCCTGTGAAATCGATCCATTCCCAAGAGGGATGAGGATCATGTTTGATCAGATGTTGTTTGAGTGCTTGTTTGATTTATTATTTTGGCCTAGTACCCTTTTGCTAAATTAATTTATATCATGTGTTGTATATTTTTATTGTTTTACACCACTTGGTATTATTTTCATTTATGGGCCATTTAAAGTGAATTTATGACTCCCTAGGTGTACCTTAGTGTCTCAAAACTTACCCTAGGTGGTTACCTATGGGTCTAGGGTCAATTTTGACTAACTAAACCTTGGGATAACTCACTTTTGGTCACTCTAAACTAAGGTTTAGTCAAAGTGACGAATGGAGGCTTAAATGGGATTGCCACCTCACCACTTGGTCTCTCACACATGTGTGAGAGCACAAGTGGAAAAGGTGAGGATTGGAATGGAATTGGAGGGTGACACTTTTCACCCTCACACTTCCTCTCCCTTGCAAGTGGCATGGGATGAGGAAGGAGAAGGTGACAAATGTCTTCTTCTCATCCCTCAAGGCCAAATTGGAAGGCCTATATTACCTCCTCTTGAAGAGGAGTGTGGGGTTCTTGCATTTTGCATTTTTTTCTATTCTTGGAGTTCCTTTTGGGGAGTTAGAGAAATTTGGAGATTGGGAGACTTGGAGAAGCTTGGAGCTCTTCACCAAATGTGCTTCCATTTTTAGGGCTTTTGAAGGTAAGCTCCATGGCTATGGCCATTACCCTTTTTGCTTATGTTTTCTTTTGTGTATGTGGTTGAATAGTATGGGGGTTGTTATTTTAATTTTATGTGGGAAGGGTGTGGTGAGAGCACCTCCATTTTGGAGGAAAGGCTCAACTAGTTTGGGGTAGGGGAGAGTGAACCTCCTTGAGGTCATCTCCTTTGTGTTGCACTATTTTAGCCTTGAGGGCATTATATGAGTTTTGGAAACAATATGTGATTTGACATGAGTGCCATAGTGATTCTTGAGTATGGTGGAAGATTTGTGTGGCTTGAGGCCTTGGGATTTTTGTGATTTTTGTTAGAGCTCTAGGGGTGCCTCTTGAGTTGAGGGGTCCACTCCCCTACCCACTCCAAACTCAATTTATTGAGTTTTGTATGTGCAAATCCATGAGAGTTGAATTTTTTTGTGTTTGGAAAATTTCTTTTGGTGTGGTGTGTGTGTGCAACCGTGTGAATCCTACCTCCCTTACTTAGGGGTGAACCACTAGCAAATCTATGGTAGGGAGGAGGGCATTCCTTTGTAGCTTGTTTCCTCATTTTGGTGTTTTATTTAATGCAGGTGTTTATTGTAGAAAATGAAGTTTGGAGGAGTTCATTGTTACTTTATTTGCCTTATTACTAGTTGGCTATTTTGGAGCCATGGCCTTAGAGGCCTCATTGTATTTCTTTGGCAAAATGATTACTATTCCTTGTGTTGGTTGTAAAAGGAGATCTAATGTGAGCAATCTTTATTGTTATTCAAAACTTGTCATAATTTATGTTGTTATGTTGAAATGTTTATTGAGAAATGCAATAGAAAATATAAGTTGATGTCATATTATTTCAAAAGAGTATGTGCTGCTATTGAAACTTTAGTGTATGCTATGTGGAAAAATAAATATGCAATTTATGTTATGTATGCATTGAGATTTTATGTTTATTATTTTGTTGTTGGTGCACGTGTTGTTGAAAATATGACTGAAATGATTTTTGTATAAACCATCATTTTATACTTGAAAGGAAAAAGAAAGGAGGAAGAAATGGTATTCTGTTACATTTCCTTTTCAAAAAAAATAGGGTTATATCTTATTGGTTATTATAATAATACAAATCTGGTTTAAATATAAGTTATAAGCCTGGTTATATTCGTTTGTTATGTGATGTGGTTATTTATATATATATGATATATTAAATATATATGTGGAATATATACATTTATTATATATATATGTATGTATGTAAATATATATATATATATCATTATTTTTTTTGCATATATACCCACTGCTGTAAATGGAAGATCAGTATATATATTTTGAAACTGTTTTAAGTATTGTAAATAAATCTGATAGTAGTTAATGCTAACATATCTTATAGAGATTAAATACAAACAAAAAAAGAGAACTGAATGAAGGGTCGAACCCACGTAAAGGGTTTGTTTTAAGTTTTAGTTTTAACCCAAAAAAAAATTACAGAGGGGCTGTGGTGGGCAACAGCGCCCACCACAGACCCCCCCTTTCCTTCCGCTGATGCCTTGTGTTGCTACCGTAATGGGGTATGGGGAGGAGGCCGTGCCTCCACCCACACCCCTCCCCCTTCTTTGAAAACGGTCGTCCATGGACTCTTGGAGCAGTTGCGCTGCCCCCATCCCCTCCCTCTTTGCCTTCGCTCAGCTTCGAACGCTGAAAGAAGCTTTTGATGGCTGTCAGCCCTGCCATACACCGCAGCATCCCTTCTATGTTTTGGCCTTCGATCTTGTCAGCATAACATTCTTTCTTTACCTGCAATAAAGGAATATATATATATATATGATCTACTTTAAATGAATATGTATTTATATATGTATGTATACACAGAAGTGTATATATACGCATCTATAAATAAATATAAAAGAAGGGGAGAAAAGAAACCCTTGGTTGGATATATACAAAATATACCTCTGTATATCCCCATGGTAGTCATGGATGAGTAAAACCTGCAACTTGCAACAAAGAGAATAGATAGACAAAAAGGAAAGAAACAAAGGCGAAAACAAGAAGAGAAGGATAGGGTTTTCCATAAGGATACAATAGAATATTGTTAGGGCAAACTTTTGTGGGAAATGGTAAAATAATTTATTAGGGCTTTGAATGGGTGAGGAGGAATTTAGGATTTTTTTTTTATTTCTCCTTTATTATTTTGATGTGCACGGGAATTAAAACTTCACCCTCATTTGCATTTTGACCCCTTTGAATTTTATTTGACTTCCCTTGTATTTAAAATTTATGTTGATTTTAAATATATTCTAGGGGTTGGATTAATTATTTTCTTTGTGGGTTTATTTTATGGGATTGGGATTTTTGATTTATTAAAATTCTTATCCCTTTGCTTATTAATTATTTTGGTCTTCCTTATTATTTATCTAGTGGTTTTTAATTTAATTTTATTGGGAAGACCTTGTGATTTAATTTATTCTTAATTTAATCGTTTTCATTTCATAGGGATGTTTTAAATTTCCCTCTTCTAATATTTTTTTACTTGAGTGATTTAATAAATATAAATGTCACGATTATATTTATTAAATGACTTAATTATTTTTATTTTTATTTTTATGTTTATTTATATTTATTTTATATTTTGATGAGTAGTAATTTTTTTTCTTTTTATGTTGACCTTGGAATTAATTAATTTATTTATTTGGTCCTTTATTTTTCTAATTTTTGCCTTAATTAATGTCTTGGGAATTCCTTTTAAAATACTTATTTCAATTGTCGAAAATGTGTTATGCTGTCAAAATTTTTCTAGAATTTAGGGTTTTATTTTTACGGCATCTTGTGACTTTCATTTAATCACTCCATCTTATCATGTGACCATCATGCCATTGATTTTCATATTTTAATTATTCACTTTCTTTTATGCATTAGAGTTAGGGCTTGGCTTTGAATCTGATGAAAATATATCTTCACCTAGGAAACTTAGGGTTCGAATTAAAACCATTCTAACCCTAGAAGTAGCGCACATCGCATTGCATACCCCCTAGACAGCTTTCATCATGTAGGGGATGGCGTAGGAAGATGCACTTCCCCGAATATGTTTGACATGTTTACGCCTCTTGCGTATTGCCACTGAGCACGTAAACACGTGCAAGGGGGTTCCTAGGGACATGCGGAAAAGTTTTTTGTATTTCGTGTCATGACCACATGTCAAGTGTCGACATGACACGTGTGTTGCGTGTCATGAATGCATGGGAAATGTGGGCATGACAGAGAGTTATTCCTACTACTAAGGTTTGAAATGTGAAAGTATAAACTATAAATTGATGTTTTAAAGTGAGTATGAGCAGTGCCTAATTCTATTGGGTGAATGGGGTCAAGAATTGTATAATATGTGGATCTTCTTACTTGGCTTAACTCTAATTACTTGGTAATTGTAAATGTTTATACCCTATATAAACGTGCAAGAATGTTGGTTATGAGGCTCTTCTTATTTATTTTCCAATGATATCTTTCTAGGTTATTGTGATCAAAAGAAAGGAATTTTAATTTTGGTGTGAAGGAAACCAACCAAGATGATTTATTTAAAATGTTTTAACTCTGGGTAGAGACCAATAAATATAAACCACTTAGAAGGACTTAAATCAACTTCTTATAGAAACCAATCAAGTAGATCACACAAAAGCAGCAAATGTGCCCTGATAAATTAAGTATATCCTTGATATATTAGTTTAAATAACAAAGGAAACCATTCTGGAGATAGCCAAATAACTCATAAGCTTTAATATTGACAAAAAAATTGAACACCAAAGATTTGAGCCACTGATTATATATTCTTCTCTATTGTATTACTTAAAATTCATAAGAGTTGTCTTGCATTTTATTAATAACTAGAGATAGCAGTATAATTTGATTTCAATTGCTTGTATATACAAAGTTCTGTCAAGTAATGATGATATTGATGATCATACAAAATAGCCTTGGTTTCCCATATATATGGGAAACGAACAAGCTTAAAGCTGAAAGAGGGTGTCACTTCATTACTCGCACCTCTTAGGATAACTAACAAACATTTAGAACATAATTAAGAAATAAATAAAGACAACAGTGTGGGCATTCACAATTATCAGGATCTAAGTCGTTAATCAACGTAGAGAACCCGTGATCATCCCAATCTGGCAAGGTTCTTCTCTCCAATGATGCAGAGTCTTGATGTATATGCTTTCCCACTGCTGTTGTAAATTTATTCCTCTGTGCTACAAAAATTCTTGAATTAGCATTGGCAAAATTCCTAAGGATCAAAAAGATTCTCCAAATTTTCTAGCTTCTTTAGCTTCTTTCTTAACCATTGTCTTCCATTTTTTAATCAGATGAGGATGTAGATATGGTTGGTATAACACCTCTTGATCCTTTATTTTGCTCTGGCGATGAACAAATTAATCTTGGCAATATGATCAATATACTCTTGAGTCGCATAAGTGTCTGTGGAGATTATATCTTCCATGATAGATTCTAAAGTGAAGATTTTTTCTAAATGTATATGTGTGTTTTCTATCACTCTATCATTATCATTGATCTTCTTAAGAGCTATTGGTAACAATTGAGCCAATTCATTTTTCCAAATGCCTTTTTCCTGTAAATTGCCTTCACTATCAAAGAAAATAGGAAATGTTATATCCAAATGTTGATCAAAATCACCAAGGTCCTATGTTAACAAAGTGTTAAACCTTTCATGCACACTAATTAGTTCATCATATTCCTTAAACACATGTTTATCAACATCTATTTTGTCTCTCAACTCTTCTTTCTTTTCCAGCATCCTGAGGTGTAGTCTTTTATGCTCTTGGTAGGCATTGTGTGTTCTCTTATGTAATTCCCATACCTTATCACTATTCTCCATCATCTTCTCAAATTTTTCTTAATCAATTATAAAGCCATCTTATATTTTATAGATTTATTTCTATTTCCAATTGATCACTCTTCTTTTGGAATTGTTTTGCCTTAATCTTCCAATAAGTAGTATCAGCCCTAACCTCCACTGCTCTCTTGTTAGATTCCAGGTAAGTTGAATAGCTACTTGATGATGATGGCAACTTGTCCTTATAATTGGCAATTTCTTGCCTTGGTTTTTCATTCTCTATCATGTATGCTTTATTATTCCTTACCAATCACTAAATTTGAGCCTTTGTAAATCTGGCAACATTGATATTTAGATCAGTAGTCTCGAAAGGATCTGTGTCTTTAACTCATTGTATTAATAAGTCACCAAATGCTTCATTTGGATCATTAATGATCAGGGGCCTTTTATTAGGTGGGTACAATGCCCACATTAGTAATGTTGCCTTATCAGGATCATAGCCTGACCCTGTTTTGTTCTTATCCAGTGCTTCAATACTCAGCTGCACATTTTGTCCTGATTTCTTATAAAACTGTCAAAGACAATGGTTGAAGTCATGTCCCATCCAAATACCAACAAGACTCATGCTTCTTCAAGTTGTGCTCTTCCCTTTGCTAGAGTTATATTCTCCATTTCTTTATCAATTTCTATTTGGATCTCCTTTAATGCATCAACCTCCACTTCAAGAGTGATGTTCTTCATTTTCTCCCTAGCATGTTTACCTTTGTACTCATGCAAGAAGGCTTTGAATTTAGGGGTTTTGATAAAATTATCATAAGAGACAAATCTTTTGCTTGCCATGTGTCTGATATCATCTATCATCTCATCAGGAGCTTCCATTGTAATAGATTCTCTCTTCACAGGGGGCTCATATTTTTTAACCATAGGCTGGAATGTCTGTGAGTCCTCATTTTTCTCTTCTTCTTGTTTAATGTCAAAGGTAATATCAGGTGTTGGCTATGGGGATAGATGGCTGAGAGGAGCTTCATATTCAGCCTATGTATCTCTGACACTCTTACTTCTTTCAAAAACCCACAAGGGCACATTTTCAGTCAATGTTGCCTCATTGGCAATCATTTTTTCCAATCATGAGATAGGATCATCAATCTCAATAAAGGCCCCTTTATAAACAGGATTATTTGAAACCCTCCATGATTCTGCCAGCATTACCCTATGATACTTATTTCTCCTTTCAATGGTAGTGTTTTCATCAACATTCCTGATTAGGTCATCATCTACAAAAAGATTATGCTAATATCCTTTCAACTTCTTACTTGTTTTGACATCATTTATAAAATTCTCAAGGTCAAATTTCACCCTGGAATTCCCTTTAGGCATTCTAAAATGGTCTAATTTCTTATCTATTACTTCATACCCCTTTTCAGAAAATGCAGTAAAATCTCCAAAATGTAAAGTACCCAGCATAAAGATTGTTTATTGTGGCATTTCAAATGCATAAAATCAGAATAGGCCAATTGCCTCACAAATTCTAAATAGGAAATTCTATCAGGGAAAGTCTTTGGAAGCAAGAGTGGTGCTCCTTCATATCCAAAAACTCTAATTTTTGTGCAATCACTATAAGCATACCAATCACCCCAGTTGTGATTGATTTTCTTATCTTTATCCATATCCTTAGGTCTGAGAAAATTTGTATAGAAGGTGACAAATTATAATTACATGGGTGACCAAGCAATCTATATAGTAGCTTCACAAAATACTCTTCAAAGTACAAATAGTGTGATTTATCACATCTACTATTCTAGATAGCTATCCACATCTGTATGGGTTTAATATTTCCATCCCTATCCAAATCTCTGACCCTAAGACATTCATTCCATAGACCTATGTTTTGTCCTTCATACATAACAAGATGCATAAACAAGGAATAGTGCATGAACTTAACACCTCCCTTCTCACCTTTTGCAACAACCAAATCATTATGGAGATCATTTGCAAGGTAGTTAGTATAATCTAATGTTTGTGCCTCCTAGCTCTACACATCTGTAGTCAAAACCATTGGTGCCACTTCCATGAATATAGGGGCATCCAAGCCTAACACTTGACAGACATAATAATAAGTGTATTGAAAATATTTCTCAAATAGGTCAATAGAATATGGGGGATCATCTACCCCAGAAAACACTCTGAGCTGATTCTTTTCATCACAGGGCCTATGAAGTGGTAGCCTCCACCTCCTATAACTATTGCTCATATTGTGATATTCATTTAGGAGGTCCCTAATCCTAAATGTCATGTTGAAACTGGTATCTAATTGAAATACCATGGATATATAATCCCTAGTGATAGGGATAAAGGCAGACCCATCTTTAAGATCAATCATATGAGTTTGTAGATTATATCTATTTGCCAACACTTTGAGCAATTCCACATTTACAAACACATTAGATGCTACTAATTTCCCCAAGTTTAACCTCCATGGATTGAAATAGGTTTATGTCTATACATTTTCCTATAGTGATATATAAATAGGTCATACCCTCTTATCGGGGTCCAGGAGTCACCTACTCGTTTGTTCACATCTTCCAATTATTCATCTTGGGGGTTCAATTGGGCATTTCTCTTGGACCTCTATCTAGAACTTGGGCATTGGTCCATCAAATATTAGTTCATAGTTGCATTTTCCATGATAGAAGAAGGGAAGCTATATCTCTATGTTTATACATCAACGAGTCTATGTATACTCTGTAAAATTTAAGCTTGAGCTTGGGGTACTTACTTGAATGAGCTTCTTTTGGTTATTGAATTGCTACCCTTAGCCACTTCACCACCTTGATTTTCCTTGATTGCTTAATAATTTCAAAAATCCTCTTGGAGATTGATTTTCCTACACTTAGCTCTAGTTTATTGATGGCACCTTGTGGCAAATTTCATATCAGTGCAAGAGTAATTAATTTATTTGAATGTGAGTCATTTGATCTGTGTCAAATAGTCTTGTAAATAGCTCATTAGGATGACCCTTCTATTCTTATTGATATCTTTCTCTTTCCCTGATGTTCTTTTATTCCTTTTATTTCCTTCAGGATTTCAGAATGACCCTAGATAGCGTCATGACTTCCTTTTGAAACCCCTTTTATGAATAGTCTCTTTGATATTTGCATGTCTCTTTGATGTCTCTTTAATTATTATATCATTTTTGCCTTTTTAGGGGGACTAGGAATCAACTCACTTTGACATCCCTGATTCTCTTCAAAATACTTTCAATGTTTTTCTTTATTCATAAATGTCGTCAGCTTATCAGCAGGACTAGAAATCATGTTACTCTGATATTCAAGAGTCATGTCGAAATACTTTAATTACCCTTTATAAGTGCTATCACTTTATCAGCAGGACACATTTAGGTGTCACACCAATATACATCTGTCTCTTTGATATGCTTTTATTTTTTTGGAATATCGAAGAGACCCTTAAGTGACTCATTCTGATAATCCTCAGTCTCTTCAATATTTCAATCCCTTCATTTTTTTGATGTTATCTCAATATGTCGATGAGTTGCATGTTTATGTCCATTTTGTATTTCAGATTATTGAAGAGACTCCAAAGTGAGTCTCCCTGATATGGTGGTTTCTTCTAGTTAGGGCTAACAACACCTAACGACCGACATTAGCAGATGTGGAAGTTAGTGATGATGATGATCTAGAGGATATTGAGTTGATATGAGATTTAGATGATGTTAGAGTTACCCAAGCATATCAGATCTAGTGGTAGATAGCGCAACATGCTCCTATCTATCTGCCTAATCACCCTACAGGTGATCCTCAACCTTAGACCGATCATGGGAGTGACACAGGGATAGAGGATGATATGAGTGATTTTGCAGGTTACTATTATCTAGATGAGGATGAGGATGATAATGATTATAGTGAGGAGGAGGTCCTGTCATGGTACATCTTTAGGGCGAGGCCAGGGTGAGATGAGTGGGAGGTAGACAATGATGATGATATCAAGTCTCAATCACAGTCGAGAGCTCATGGTCTAGCCCCTACAGATGTGAGGATGTTGAGCTAACCTGAGAAAGGGGAGACTAGTACTCATATGCCCCTAACTACAGAGGTGGCTATAGAGCTAGTCACACCTTCAGCTATTCAAGATCCATCTTGGCGAGATGAAGATCCAAGTAGGATTCTTGTTATGTTTAGATGCAATTATTTGTGATTATTTTCTTATGATATCTATATGTGTTACTGATATTTATTTTATTTTCTTTTTCTAGTTGGGACAGATGCCTAGCACAACATGGTGGGTCACATCATAGCCAAGATAGTTCCAGCCGATGCAGTCAAGCAGCGGGTGCAGGCGGGATACTCGCCATAGCCATTTGCAGGGTGGCATGATGAGATCTTTATGCCTTTTGGTAGATATCAGTTATCAGTGGAGTCTATTCTAGATCAGGCTATCCAAAGAACCGAGCATACAGAGGCAGAGCTCCAAACACTATGAGATAAGGTAGCAACTACACCTGCAACTGAGAAAGATCCTGTCGCTAGTGAGATATTACTTCTTGAGTTATGTTAGGTGAGAACTGATAGAGATAGGACTCAGGTAGAGAGAGACCAATATCAACAGATGTATATGGAGTTATATGGTGATGTAGAAACAATTGAATATAAGAAGAGGGACAAGCAAGACAAGGTTCTATTCACCCCAAAAACCCAAAACTAAGGATCTTTATAGAAAAATGGGAACAACAGGAAGGAACTTATTATGACCTAATCACACATCGCCCCATTGCAAATGGGGACCCCCCTTTTTTTGAGTTTTGATGCTTTGCATGAAGATTTGATGATGTCTTAGAGCTATTTCATGATGAAGTCAGTGGTGTTTGAGTCCTATAGTCCCTTGATGACCTAATCCTGATGTTTGAGATCCTAAAAATGACTAAGTCTGGTATCCTAATCCTAAAGATCTTGAAAATTGGCTAAGTCTAAAATCTGGTGGATCCTCAAAAATCTAGAATCTGCATGTTAAATCTGGTAGATCTGAGACCTATCTCAAACATCCTGAAAGGTATATTGAAAAATATTTAAAGTATTAAACTTATACTTAAATATATTTTTTAATATACCTTACCTCAGGCACTGTCAGTTCTAGGCGTGAAATTGCTCTAGGATCACCTCAAAACTCCACCTAGAACTTAGGGCACCTTTCATCATCTAGACAACCTCAAGATTGCACCTTGGGCAAGGAGAGCTTAAAACCAAAGTGCCTTGATTGAAATTGATGTTGGGAAGCTTGAAACCCTGTGAATTTGACAAGGAAGAGGCATTTAGGTCTAGATGCCATTTCATGTTTTATTCAACCACAAAAGTGTGCCTAAGTTGAAGGCATGGAAATGAGCAAGTAAAGCTAGGTGCCCTTCATACATTAGATGAATAAATTCAAAATGGCCACCTAAGGTTCAAGTAGTCTCACAAGGATGTAATCAAGTGTTGAAGAGCCTTAAAGATGTCAACAATGAGCAAATTCAAGTCTAGGCACCTTCATGCATTAAACTACCTCATTTTGGCACCTTAGCATGAAAAGAGATGTTTAAACTAACTCCAGGTTGCACCCTAGGAAGAAAGAGTATGAAATCCCTAATGTATGTTTGAGATCCTGAAAATGACCAAGTCTAGTAGCCTAAAATCCTGAAACACTGAAAATTTGACTAAGTCTAAAATCTGGTGGATCCTCCAAATTCTATAATCTACATGTTAAATCCAGTGGATTCAAGACCTACCTCAAACATCCTGAAAGGTATATTGAAAAATATTTAAAGTATAAGAAATTCAATCTTATACTTAAATATATTTTTCAATATACCTTACCCTCTAGACTTTCAGTTCTGGGCACAAATTCGCTCCGGGAGGCTAGGCGCATCTTCTCACTTGCAGATACCCAAACCAGCGCCTTAGGTTGAGACTTCAATGTGCACCTAGAGGAAAATCACCTTTCAATCACTCCAAAATATGGTGCCTTGATTGAAATTCATATAAAGGGCCTTAAAAATCAAAGAATTCACCAAAGAAATGGTTAAGGACACTAGGCACCTTTTTCATGTTTAAGTGACCATCAGATAGCACCTTAAGATGAGAGAGATGTTTTAACTAACATATGTACCTAAGAGAAATAAGGATTGAAGTGTGATGTTGAAAATTCCAAGATAGGCACCTTGCAAAGGAAGTCTCTATGATGAGCATAAAGTCACTTAGACTCTAGGCACCCTTCTATTCCCATGTGCATTCAAATGAGCACCTAGGAAGTGGTTGACTTTGATCAGTAAGTTTGGTGCCCTAGCATATGGAGTGAAGGTTTCTAGATTTCAATTCACTCATCTTGGCACCTAAGGGTTTAATAAGTTTAAAGAGTTATTTTGAGTCTCAATGGAGTTTAGGCGCATATCAAACATTGGGGACTTCATCTTGGCGCCCTTCTTGTCCAAATAACCTCATCTTAGTGCCTTACATGAAGGAAGCAAGGGAATTTAGCATATGGAGTGTGGGTGGACTTCTTGGAGACTTAGGGGAGTAATTGAAAATCTTAGAAAACCAAGAGATTAAGTCTTAAGACCTTGGGCGCCCTTAGCCATCAAATCAACCTCAAAATGGCACCTAGTGTTAAGAAGCCTTTGAATGATTAAAATTTGCCCAAGGAATGAAGGCGCTAATTCCTACTTGAACAACCATGGATTTGCGCCTAAGGAAGGAATCACATCTAGTAGTGGGCACTGAAGAGATAGAAGCCTTCTAAGGCATGTCCCATTGATGGATATCACATAATTTTAGGTATAAAGCTAATTTGATCAAGGCGCCCTTTCACTTATTTACCAACCTAAATAGGTGCCTAAGGGTAAGTTGCACCTAATGATCTCATTGATTGAATGCCTAGGAGGAAATTTGATTGCTCAAGTGAGTTTTGGCGTCTAGGATCACAGAGGTATACATTAATCAATTTAAAAGAGAAGGTACAAGGCAAGCTTTAAGGGAAGTAGTCCAAAGTTGATCAAACATGTTGAATCAAGTCATGAAGTTAGGCACCCTTTTCATCAAAATTACCCCATTTTGGTGCCTAGGAAGAAATTGCATTGCAAGACACCTTTGAATGAACCTCTTAAGTGAGATTGACTTCTTTAAACTATTACAATTGTTAGAAATCATTTAAAGTGATGAATGTGGGACTAACTTGTGTTAGGCACACTTTGCACCTCCAGAACATTATATATGTGCCTAAGTTTGAAGTGGGATTATTCATATGTTTAAAGTTATTTCTTTGTGTTATGAAGTGATTGATATATTGTCTTGTCTTGTAGGAGCATCAACAAATCTAAGGAGTTGTTCAAGGAGTCACCTTCAAGGAAGAGTCATCATGCTAGCCACCTTTGGACATCACTGCTTCAAGATCATCATCAAGTTGCATCATTGAGAGAAGGAGTGTTGGTGAAGCCAAGGAATCATCTGAAGGACAAGCACCTGAGTCACCTTCAAATTGTAGAGGAAACATCAATGACATCATGTTAGATCACATCAAGTTCAAGTATACTTCATCAATGGTATCATGTTTGAATACATTCATCCATCCAAGCTTCAAGTCAAGTTCTCCCAATCTTCAAGATTCATTAAGCTTCAAAGTCTCTTTGAGAGGTCATCTACTCCACATCCAAAGAAGGTGTTATCATCTACATTCCAAAGGGCTACTTCAAGATCATTATGAAGAACTACTTCATCTTCATCATATCATCAAGCTAGGCACTTCATCTATTTAACTTCAAGTTCCATTCAACCTTCAAGTCCAAGAGAGATCTTCTACTCTACTTGAAGATAGCAACATCATCATCATCTCCTACTACTCTACATGAAGATGCATCAAGGAAGATCATCAACTTACCTACAAGAAGAATGAACATCACAGTGTTAGTCAAATGAGCTACAAGCATCATACATATCCTACTTACAATGAACAAGGCAAGATCAACAAGATACATCTCAAGTGTTCATCATCAAAAGCAATTACATCCACAAGTATGCTGAAGTGGCACCTATGTGGCGAGTACACATTATCATTCAATCATAATCAGCCACATCATTTCAACTGCATTCAATGTATCATTTAATAAAAGAAGCCAAAGGGATGCCTATGTGGAAGATGCTTTAAATGATTTCATTTTATCCTTATCACATTGGAAAACGTGCCTTCATTGCCTCTCTCTTTTGTACTAAAAATAGTAGTTGTTGTAACTACCTACTAAGATGGCACGATCTGGACCCTTGGCTACATGAATTGATCTTAGCCATTCATTGTAATCTGGACACTATATAAAGGCCTTGTTGCCTCATTTGTAAGATATAGTTTTTGTAGGAGTAGAATAGGAGAGACTCTCGAAATTCTCTAAGAGGACTTGGAGATTGTTGTAAATATTTCTCAAGATTAATGCAAAGACATTGGAATTTATTTGGTGTTAAGTGTTGTCTTGTGGAGTAACATGATTTCCTGTATCTTAATGAAGTGGAGAGATGTTTCAAGTAGATTAGAAGTAGATTAGAGCTCTTTGATGTAATGCTTGTTGTATGGAATATTTGATCAACTCCTAGCTCATGCTTTTAACATTCATCGCTGGTGAAGTGTTGTGTAAAGCTAGTCTGAGCCACATTTGCTTGAGTTTGATTGTGGATGCTTGTTTGAGCTGCACCATTCGATGGGTGCTTGTATGAGCCTTCATGATTTGAAAACCATTCACGTAACCTTAGGAGATTACACCAAATTCATGTAGTTGTAGGCATCCTTGGCGAAGTGAAGATAGGTTAATCAAGGATTTTGTCTATTTATACATCATCATTGCTTCATTGACCTTAGATTAGTTTCCTAAACTCTTGACCTTTTACTTTTCTTTATCATTGATGCCTTGTACATATATCATCCACATTGAAAGGAGGAATAAGCTAAATGAAGTAAGAATAAGTCAGCGTAAGTCCCTTTGTGTTTACCAGCAGAATCATATCAAATCACTGAGCTATCCCTTACAAAATCATAAAAAAAAGGAACCTTGGAGTCATCTTGTTTGATCACTTTGTTTAGCATTCGAGAGGCTTTGCTCAAGAGAGAGTTAGATACTCTGTATTTTACTCTATTATTGACTTGTCTAAAAATAATCATGAACAAAACTATTGGTTCTTCATGGAATGATTGATTTGGGATGCTAGAGGACTCACTCCAACCATTGGTTAAGGTAGATCACCTACAAGACTTACACTTCCATCACAAACCTCAAAAATGGCTAGTAGCCCTACAAACAGATAACAGTCCTAATATCTTCTTACATAGACACCCAAATGCAAATCTTAGGCAATTGGAAGATACCCTTTACGCTCCCACACAACATACTCAAGAATGGGTTTGGGTTGTTTTGCAAAGTATGCCCTAACCAATAGCCCTCCTAGTGGTTTTAAGCCCTAAATAGGCCCATTTTGTGAAGCAAGTACCCTCAGATGGTAGCTTGAGACTCTCCCAGTGACTTAGCAGATGGTTTTGACCTCCCTTTGTTGTTTTGACCAACTGTCCCCAAAAGTCATACTATTGTAGCTTCTGTCAGTCACTTAGCACATGGTTTTGCTAAGTGGAATCAAAGGAATCTCAACAACAATAGTCCTCTGCACAAAGAGACCTTACAAAACATGAAAATAGATTCTAGACTACTCATTCCACTGACCACAGAGCTTGGTGATTCAGTGGAATGGAGAAAACATCTTAAAGTTGTTGTCAGAACCCTAGTTGAGGTTTTCCAACCCAATTGCAGAGAAAGGAGGAATACAATGCTATAAATGAAAGTCAAGAACCCAAACTACTTGCAAATTGAAGGTGACTCACCAACCTAACTCTCCATCATAGGCACTAGTCACCACTTGGCCATACAGGTATGGAGCATGCAGAGAAACAGCAAATTTCTTGAGGAAATAGTAGTTCGGTGGACAGTTCAGTATCAAGTGATTGTGGAATGGTTTATCCTCAATGGTAGAAGCCAAACTAGCTTTGAAAGATGGTCATTCCATCATACTCCACTCCCATATGATCTATACCCCATGATAGAGTCATACCATAGAGAAGTATGGGCTATTACACAGCAAATTCAAAATTTACACAGAAAATGCAGAGAACTTGACTTGTATTGTCTTGTATTCTTTCACACCTGTTACAATCATCATGTTTAAGGCATTAAGAAGCCTTCTCCAATTGAATGAGTTAGTTTGAGAGTGGTTGGGGTTGATGGAACTACCCCAACCATCAAACTTCCTATCAAACTATTTTGTGTTTAACTACAGCAACCTTTGTTTGGTAGAGTTACCTCTTTGGTTTTGGGCCTAATACAGTCTCCTAACATATTTACAATGTAAAATAGGCTTTGAACATGCCTTAGGCTCCTTGAATATGCCTTAGACCTTTTAATCATGCCTTAACTGTTGCAAGTATGAGGTTAGCCAGTGTTGTCATTGATGTCAACATACTCATATTGCATTGGCAAGAAGGATTGGATGAGCTGTGTGCTGAGGATATTGAGAAAATTAGTCTCAATCAGGAACAGTGAAGAACAGTGATGAGAAGAAGGCAAAAGTACTCAATAGGTTGAGATTCAGAGGTTGTAGATTAAAGGGTTTGTAGATATGTGTCTTGAGATGATCCAGTTAAGATTTCAGAGGTTCGCATGAAGATTTGAAGAAGTTGTGATTGATCAAGTAGAACCGGTTCCGGGAGATGCTCTGGAGTGATAGAGTGTTACAAAAGGGTCTGGTGAGATCCGGAAGTACATTGTCCTATTCTACGGATTGGACAAAGTGTTTGGTATGTCCTTGTGATGTGTCATCTCGATTGGTATGTGGTTTGGAGGTCCGGAAGCACCTCTTGCAGTATGACAGTGGCGATAGACTATGTTCTTGAAGTTTCAGATGAGGAAGAGAAGAGATTCCAATGAGCAAAGGAAGTGCGGATGTACCTGGTCATTCAAGTAGGCTTGTGAAGGTTCTTGGATCATGTTGAGGTTGTGTTGTTGGTCTGCATTGATGGTAGAGCCCAGAATTGAAGATATTCTTCCAGATGAAGTTCTTGTTCAGACTAGCCGACCCGATGAGTTGTTCATCCTATGAATGTTCTTGTGGTGGCCAACCGGATGTGTTATTCATCTTGCGGATGTTCTTATGGTTGTTTGCCGACTTAGATGATTGTTCCTAAGTCAATGTCTTGCATAAATAAAGGTTTGTGAGTTCATTTCGAAGTGTGGATGTGGAGCGGATGAGTATGGTATAGCGAAAGAGCGAAAGGCAAAGCAGAAGTGTTTCGGGCTTAAATGGAACTGATCCAGACATGGTGAAGTTGTCATTCTCTAGTTCAAGGTTGTGATCCTTATGATCTTGTAGACAGTGTGTCTCTTTGTAGGCAGTGTGCCTCTTTGTGAGCAGTGTGCTCGGGTAGTGAGCCCTGACTGGCATGTGCCATTCATTTTTCTTATTCTTCTAACAGAGAATAATCCTTGGGTTAATCACCCCGTGGTTTTTCCCTTAACCAGGTTTTCCACGTCAAAAATCTTGGTGTCTAATGTGTTGATGTTTATCTGCTCCAGTGTTTATACTTTCTACTTTCATGAATAATTAATTGATATGCTGCTAACTAACAAGAAGAATCAAGTGTTTGAAATAGAAGCAAGGTTTATTTTTGCACAACTGATTCACCCCCCCTCTTAGTTGTGTGCCCTAGATCTAACATTAACAAGGCTTGAAAAACATAGAGACTACATGACTGTCCTCTGTGGTTTTATGACAGCAATAGAGTTTTTTGGACAAGGTCCATTACAACATGACATCTTAACCTTATTACATCATGAGAATGGTCTCTAGGACCTTATTGAACAAACAAAACAAAATGAACTTCAGAGTAAGAGAAATCAAGTCTTCTTGTATCCCTCCTACACCATACTCCCTGGGTGGAAAGAGAACTCAAGTCTCTTGAGGAAGTAGATCAGAAATGGTAACACCATGTTTCAAGATGTCTTCTTCAGTCTTCCAAGTGGCATCTTCAATAGGCAAGCCACTCCACTTGACAAGAAATTGCTTGTATGTCTTCTTCCTTGTATTTTTCAAGACCTTGGTGTCAATAATACATTCCAACTTCAATGGCTAATTGGAAGACCTTTGATCCAATCTTCATCTGCTACTATCATATCTACCTCTGGATCTGCATTAGAATCACCTTTGAAGGGGAACAAATCTGAAACATTGAAGATGGGAGAGATGGCCAAGCCTTGAGGAAGTTCAATCTCATAGGCATTGGGCCCAAACTTGTGTACAATCCGGCATGGTCCTATCTTCTTCATGAGGAGTTTGGTTGGTTGCCCCTTAGGAAGTCTTTCCTTCTTCAAATGTGCCATGACCAAATCCCCAACCTTGTATTGTACATCTCTCCTTCTTTCATTGGTTTTCTCCTTGTACTTGGCATTGTTCTTTTGAAGAGTTTCCTTGACATTATCATGAATGTCCTTCATGGCCAATGCAAAGTCTTCACCTTGAGCACTTTTCCTTTCCAATCCATGGAGATCTCTCAATTCAAGAACACCTCTTGGATGAAGGCCATAAACAATCTCAAATGGACTCCTTCCCATGCTTCTATTGGTGGAATCATTGTAGGCAAACTCTGCTTGAGGGATGATCATATCCCATGCCTCTCCATACTGCTTGGTAAGACACCTGAGAAGGTTTCCCAAGGACCTATTCACCAGCTCAGTTTGGCCATCAGTCTAAGGGTGATAGGCTGAAGTAAAGGACAATTGAGTGCCCAACTTCCTCCACAAAGTGCACCAAAAATGGCCTACAAACTTTGGATCCATGTCAGTCACAATGTTAAGAGGCAAACCATGGATTCTAACAATTTCTTTGAAGAACAAACCAGCAATGTGAGAAGCATCATTAGTACATTTAAATGGCAAGAAATGAGCCATCTTACTGAATCTATCCACCACAACGAATATACTATCAAAGCCTCTTTGAGTCCTAGTAAGACCCAACACAAAATCCATGCTAATACTTTCCCATGGCCTATTAGGAATAGGAAGTGGCTGATATAGACCAGCATTAGATGAAGTACCCTTTGCCCTTTGACAAATACTACAACATTCAATAGATTTTCTGATATCTAATTGCATTTTAGGCCAAACATAAAACCTCTCCACCTGATCCAATGTTTTATCCAATCCAAAATGACCTCCTAGTCCACCACAATGTTTTTCCTTTATGATGTTCTCCCTCACGGAACATTTAGGAACACACAGTTGGCTGCCTTTGAACAACAACCCCTGCTGCAACAAAAACTCAAAAAAATCAGAATGATAAGAGTCTGAAAATTGTGAACAAACTTCATATACCTCCTTGAAATCTTCATCATCCTGGTACATATT
This sequence comes from Cunninghamia lanceolata, assembly GCA_027924645.1. NCBI lineage: Eukaryota > Viridiplantae > Streptophyta > Pinopsida > Cupressales > Cupressaceae > Cunninghamia > Cunninghamia lanceolata. The sequence goes on from BSBN01000270.1 coordinate 627,884, forward strand.
CTTGAGAGCATCAACCCCTACACTTTGCAACTAAATTTCTTGAACCATACACACCCTCCTACTCAATGCATCTACCACTTTGTTAGCCTACCCCTTCTTGTGTTTGATTGAAAATGTATAGGCTTGGAGTTGCTCAACCCATTTCATATGCCTATGATTAAGTTTCTCCTCAGACTTCAGAAAACTAAGTGCATGGTTGTTAGTATAGACAATAAATTCCTTTGGCAAAAGATAGTGTCTCCAGTTTTTCAAAGCTTGCACCATTGCATGCAATTCCAAATAATAAGTAGAGTACTTTCTCTTAGCATCATTCAATTTTTCACTAAAGAAATAAATAGGCCTGCCCTCTTGACTTAGGACAGCCCCTATAGCAAGATTGCTAGCATCACATTCTACCATAAATAACTTACTAAAGTCAGGAAAAACAAGTATGGGCTATTGTGCTACCTTTTGTTTCAGAATTTCAAAAGAATCATTGGCTGCCTTTGTCTACAAAAACTTACATTTCTGCCCCCCTTTGATGGTATCCAAAATTGGTGCACAAATATGACTAAAACCCCTTATAAATTTCCTATAAAATGTTGCCAACTTCCTTCGTGAAGACACTCTTTTCCATGTTGATCATCAATTGTTCATCATGCAACTTCCTCAAAACCTTATCCAAATGTTGCAAATGCTCCTCCTTAGTCCTACTAAAAATAAGAATGTCATCCAAATATACCACAACAAATTTGCCAATAAAATCCTTCAACACTTCATTCATGAGATGCATAAAAGTACTTGGAGCATTAGATAGACCAAATGGCATCACCAACCACTCATAAAGACCCTCATTTGTTTTGAATGTTGTCTTCCATTCATCCCCTTATTTTATTCTAATTTGATGATACCCACTCTTAAGGTCTATCTTGGAAAAGTATCTAGCCCCTCCCAAACAGTCCATTAGGTCCTCAATCCTTGGCATAGGGAACCTATATCTTATGGTAATCTTGTTAATGGCTCTAGAATCCATGCACAACCTCCATTTACCATCCTTTTTAGGGGCTAGGACTGTTGGGACAGCACATGGGCTAAGACTCTTTCTCACCAATCCCTTATCCAACAATTCATGTACTTTCTTAGCAATCTCTTCATTTTGTGAAGGTGTCATCTTGTAGGCTGCTTTGTTTGGCAAAGTAGATCCCGGTATGAAGTCAATTTGATGGCTTATGTCCCTAATAGGTGGCAACTCATTAGTCATTTCTTCTACCATAATCCCATTATACTAGTAATTGTTGCACCTCATAGGGAACTTCTTCCTTACTAGGATCATGTAAACTAGGACTATTTTTAGGCTTCAAAATTAGAGCATACACTTGGGTTCCTTCATCCTTAAGGGCATCTAGAAACTCTTTTCCACTCACAATCATGACACTTGACCCAACATTCTTTTCTACATGCTCAAGCAATGGATCTATTCTATACTTTTTACCATTCTTAGTTATGATGAAAGAATTAGTTTTACCATCATGTTGTGATTGAACATACTGCCATGGACATCCTAACAACAAATGACAAGCATCCATAGGAATCACATCACAGAAAATTTTGTCCTTATATTCTCCTATCTCAAATTCAACCCATGATTGTTCATCTACCAAAACTTGTTGCCCTTTATTCAACCATGATACTTTATAAGGACTAACATGAGGAAGCCTTTTCAATTTCAATTTGTCTATCATTTCAATGGAAACTAAATTTTTAGTTGAGCCTGAGTCAACAATTACCTTGCAAATCTTACCATAGGCCTTGCATGTTGTCCTGAACAAAGTCTTCCTTTGAGGTGGTTCTTGTGTTTGAGGCACCTTCAACAAGGTTCTCCTCATCATCAAACTTTCTCCCTCATGGACCGGGGCTGCACTTCCAATTGGAGAGTTGACACTTTGGCAATCTTCCTCTTGGATCAATTGGTTCCTTCTCTCTCCTCCATGAGAGCTTGAGGCTTGCTTTTTAGGACATTTGAAGGTTGTATGTCCCACTTGGTTGCAATTGTAGCACCTTCCTTTGAAGACATTAGGACCTCTCCCTGGTCCACCAAATCTACCTCTCCCATTAAGCCTTCTTCCTCTAAAGCCTCCTCTAGAACTGGATTCTCCACTTTGCTCTTGGGAACTAGATTCCCCTTGGCTTCTTTGGGACTGATTTTTGCCCCCAAAACTGCCCCTATCTCTAAAATTTCTGCCACCTCTTCCTCTACTTTGCTGCTCACCTTTCCTCCTCAACTTCTCTTTAGCCCTTAGTGCCACTTCAAAGCACTTCTCCACGGTTTCAGGGGTCAATAAATTGATTTCATCTTGAATATTGAACCTCAAACCATTTAGATACCTTGCTACCTTGGCTTTTTCATCCTCCATGTACCCACAACGAAGAGTGTATTTGCGAAACTCCTCAGTGTAAGTAGCCATATCCAAATCTCTTTGCTTGAAATTTTGCATCCTCTTGTAGATCTACACCTCATAGTCTGATGGAAGGAATTGGGACTTGATCCTCTCCAACATTCTACTCCATGAAGAGATCATACTCTTCCCATTCTTTACCCTCTCACCTTGGGTGTAATTCCACCATGTAAGGGCAGCACCTTTGACTTTAGTTTTTGTAAACTTAACCCTCTTACTTTCAAGAACTTCCTTGTACTCAAAATAGTTGTTTAGATCCTCAATCCACTCCATAACTTCATTAGCATTCATCTTCCCACTAAACATGGGAATCTCCATCTTGGCCTTCGAAGAATCCTTGCCAATTGCCTTGATGGCTTCAAGGAAATATCTTTGATCAGCTGGTACCTCTACCTCTTCTTGATCTTCTTCTTCTTCCTCTTTCTCTTCCTCTTCATCTAAACCTTCATCTATCCTCTTCCCTATCCTCAATGCTTCAACTCTTCTTGGAGTGCTTCCTTGACTCCACTCTTGATCTTTTCTTCCATCTCCTTGAAATTTTTGACCACTTTGGTGGTCATCCCCTTTGGAGGCATATTTCTAGCCTCTCCTTCACTTTCCTCTACTGACATATACTAGGCCAATAACAGAACCTTTTGTGGCTCTGATACCACTATGTTGTAGAGGCAACTAGATACAAGAATAGGGGCAAGCAAGACAAGGTTCTATTCACCCCAAAAACCCATAAATAAGGATCTTTATGGAAAAATGGGAACAGAAGGAAGGAACTATTGGTTCTTCATGGAATGATTGATTTTGGATGCTAGAGGACTCACTCCAACCATTGGTTAAGGCAGATCACCTATAGGACTTACACTTCCTTCACAAACCTCAAAAATGGCTAGTAGTTCTACAAACAAAGAACAGTCCTAATATATTCTTGCATAGACACCCAAATGCAAATCTCAGGCAATTAGAAGATACCTATTATGTTCCCCCACAACATACTCAAGAATGGGTTTGGGTTGTTTTGCAAAGTATGCCCTAACCAATAGCCCTCCTAGTGGTTTTAAGCCCTAAATAGGCCTATTTTGTGAAGCAAGTACCCTCAGATGGTAGCTCTGGACTCTCCTGACCATTAGAACATGTCAATGGCATCTCAAAATCACAAGATTCAACCTCCCTTTGTTATTTTGACCGACTATTCCCAAAAGTCATACTACTATAGCTTCTGTTAGTCACTTAGCACATGGTTTTGCTAAGTGCAATCAAAGGAATCTCAACAACAATAGTCCTCTACACAAAAATACCTTACAAGACATGAAAATAGACTCTAGACTACTCATTCCACTAACCACAAAGCTTAGTGATTCAGTGGAATGGAGAAAACATCTTAAAGTTGCTGTCAGAACCCTAGTTGAGGGTTTCCAACCCACTTGCAGAGAAAGGAGGAATACAATGCTATAAATTACTGTCAAGAACCCAAACTACTTGCAAATGGAAGGTGACTCACTAACCTAACTCTCCATCATAGGCACTAGTCACCACTTGGCCGTACAGGTACAGAGCATGCAGAGAAACAACAAATTTCTTGAGGAAATAGCAGTCCGGTGGACAGTTCAGTATCAAGTGATTGTGGAACGTTTTATCCTCAATGGTAGGAGCCAAAATAGTTTTGAAAGATGGTAATTCCATCATACTCCACTCACATATGATCTATACCCCATGACAGAGCCGTACCACAGAGAAGTACGGGCTGTTACACAACAAATTCAGAATTTACACAGAAAATGCAGAGAACTTGACTTGTATTGTCTTGTATTCTTTCACACCTATTACAATCATCATGTTTAAGGCATTCAGAAGCCTTCTCCAATTGAATGAGGTAGTTTGAGAGTGGTTGGGATTGATGGAACTGCCCCAACCATTGAACTTCCTCTCAAACTATTTTGTGTTTAACTGCAACAACCTTTGTTTGGCAGAGTTACCTCTTTGGTTTTGGGCCTAATACAATCTCCTAACATATTTACAATGTAAAATAGGCTTTGAAAATGCCTTAGGCTCCTTGAATATGCCTTAGACCTTTTGAGCATGCCTTAACAAGGCTTGAAAAACATAGAGACAACATGACTGTCCTCTGTGGTTTTATGACAACAATAGAGGTTTTTGGACAAGGTCCATTACAACATGACATCTCAACCTTATTACATCATGAGAATGGTCTCTAAGACCTTATTGAACAAAAAAAACAAATTGAACTTTAGAGAAAGAGAGATCAAGTCTTCTTGTATCCTTGGTGCTCCTGCACCATAGGGTGAGGTACTAGGATTGAGAGGCGAGATCAGGGAGTTATGATCGTGAAGCGTCTCTAGGAGTCATTTGTGAACCATAGCCACACATGGTCATGCCTCTGTCACATGCGCACCACAAGGTCCCAAGGGCATAGGTGACAGGGGTTCAACTATGTGATGTATATGACTTACAACATCTTGTTTTGATATACAGGATAGTCGACTTGGATGTTTATGCAAACTAATGATATATGTATATGTATATGTATATGTATATATGTATATATATAAGATGTTTTCTTATTACTATGTCAAGTGTTGTCTAATCTATCACATGTGATTTATGTAAAATATGACTAGTGATAAATGTTAAATGCTTATGAGGAAATGTGATTAATACAAATGTGATACTAAACAATTCTTTATAGAACATATAGTAAAAGCACAATGATTAATAAATTTCACACATAACTAATATTCTATGCTATACTAAAGTTAATACAAAAGTGATCATAATAAATCATGTTTAACAAGATACCACAATGATTAACTAAAAGAGATTCTATGTTAAATGTATTATGACAAAATAATCATATCTTGTCAAAATTGAAGCTAAACTAACTAATAAGGTTTTCTTTCTATAGTATCATCTAACATATAGTATTAAGCATAAAATTTCTTGAGGTGTGTAGCATTAATAGGTTCTTTAAGCGGCATACCTTGTTCGTCAGCTAGCCTATATGCTCCTGATCCAAAGGCTTTAGTAACGACATACGGTCTGAGCCAATTAGGGCTGAAATTTCCTTTTTCTCCAAGAGGTGCATTCACATTGCGTTGATTCTCATAAAGTACCAAGTCTCCAACATTGAATTAATGGTGTATGACACACTCATTGTACAATCGTTGCATACTCTTCTGATATGCCTTAAGATGCTCAAGAGCGTTGATACTGTTGGAACAAAATTTTGACCCCAATATTTTTATAAAAAATCCATTTCCCACCATAATACTATCCCCTAAAATACCATTTTAAATTTTCCCCTGCTCAAAATAATATATCCATTCGACCCAGAGTCTTAACCCTAATAAAAATTCAAGTCTTGTCGCCTTCATTAGAAAGACACTTCTATATCGCCCAATTGTAACCCTAAGCTAAATAATTGGAAGATGACGTGACCCACCATGTCATGCTAGGCATCTATCCCAACTACAAAAATAAAATAAAATAAATATCAGTAACTCATATAGATAACATAAGCAAATAATCACAAATAACTGCATCTAAACATAACAAGAATCCTACCTAGATCTCCATCTCGCCAAGATGGATCTCAAATAACTGAAGGTGTGACTAGCTCTACAACTGCCTTTGTAGCTAGGGGCATATGACTACTAGTCTCACCTCACTCAGGTTAGCTCAACCTCATCACATCTACAAGGGCTAGACCATAAGCTCTCGACTATGACTAAGACTCAACATCATCATCATTGTCTGCCTCTTACTGATCTCACCCTGACCTCACCCTAAAGATGTACCGTGATGGGACCTCCTCCTCACTATCATCATCATCATCTTCATCCTCATCTAGGTCATAGTAACCTACAAAATCACTCATATCATCCTCTATCCCTGTGTCACTCCCATGACTAGTCTAAGGTCGAGGATTGCCTATAGGGTGACTAGGCAGATAGATAGGAGCATGTCACGCTGTTTTCCACCAGATCTGATATGCTCAGGTAACTCTGACATCGTCTGCATCTCATATCATCTCGGCATCATCTAGATCATCATTATCACTAACTTCCACATCTGCTAATATCAGTCATTAGGTGATGTTCACCCTAACTGTGTTGCACACAGAGCACGCGAAGCTTAGATGCATCATAGGTACATCCTACTGACATCCAAACTGTCATGCTACTTGATCAAAGTAAAACCATGAAACAATGTGATTGAGGTGACTGGCCATCTTCTAATCCATATACATCTTCACTAACTATCTCTGTTGACCTGGCCATCCTATATAGTCATGATATAGTCTCTAGATAACATCGTTCAGCTACAATCTATAAAACAAAATCCTCTAGTATAGTAGATCACCATGTCTCCAACATTTGATAAGAGGATAGGTGTGGACCCATGGATAGGTGAATGTTGGCTCTATAGGAAAACCTGTAAGCCATGTACATTTGATGTGCTCAAAGGCCCAGACCTATAGTAATGTGCAACACATCAAGCTCTATGCCTCATAATGGACATACCATCTCAAGTCACGATAGAGGTGTGCAAGCATACTGCACCCCCACGCATAGACGGTTTGATGCTCCTCCACAACCTTGATCATATGAACAAGGCCCCCATGAAGGTGGATGTCATGTCCATCTGGTGCGGCTGCTAATGCTACTATGACAATCATAATCTTCTAGATCAGGGGGATGTCAGCGCATCCCTACTCTAGTAGCCGAATCTATATGTGCCCTCACTCTGCCTGAGTGACTATGCATCCTAGACAGTACATCTAGCTATCTCATGTATACATCATTGAGCGACACTCTATGACCCTCACTGTCTCTCCATGTATAGGCAGATGCAAGATCCTGTAGACATCCTCTAGTGTAATGGTCATCTCCCCTGTAGGAAGATGGAATGTAGAAGTATCTGGATTCCACCTCTCCATTAATGCCATCAACATGCTAGCATGAAATCTTATTGTGGGCATATCAAACACCCACCAGAGCCCTACTAATTGTAAGTGATCTCTCTCTCTCTCTACATTAGACATAGTGTTGATGTGATCACGAAGCAGCAACATCAAGTGACTGTCTGTATGCTCTCGCATCACTGGAACAACCTGTATGACAAACAATAAGAGCATGAATTAGTAAACCACATGAAAATAAAGCTAAGTATCTGCTATAATAGTCAGTGCCCTATCCCTGGGGCCCTTGTCCTTTTTGGACTTAGCCACCCCAGGTGGACTAGGGCACCCTAGAAGGACTTGGGCACCCTAGGTGGACTTGGGCACCCCTGTTGGTGACCCTTGTCCACAATTGTACTAATTGACACAAAAAATGATAAGATCTAAAAAAGTAGAATGAATGATCGCGTAAGCAAGGATTGAGACCCTACCTCAACCTTGAAATGTCTCTCTACCACTTGGGCTTGGAGCATCTCTAGTCGCGGAAGCTAGTATGGACATCAGGTTGACATCATCGATCTCTCTCTCCTTCTCCTCTCTCCTCTACACAATGACAAGTAACAATGAATAGTGATAATTTAAAACTCCCTTTACATATAGTAAGTGGATGAGAATTCCTATCACTATCTAGGTACAAAATTGACCTGTTTCACTCTTAAGCCTCTATCTTGAGCTGTCAAACTTGAATTTTCACGTCGTTTGTTGCGTTGGGATCTTGGTTCCACTCTCTTCTTACCCAATGTGTTGTGCTTGGGTGTTCTTTCTTTAAACAACCCTCACAACACATTTCTCATCAAGTTCCCTTGAAATCGATGCGTGTAGATATCTCCGTGTTTCTCCTTTTTGGACTAAGCAAGAAGAAACAAGGGGCCATACATCTCCCTCAATTTCCTCCCTCATCATGTCTCATCACTCAACCCCCTTAGGGTTTATGGACTAACTTATTGGTGTTGGTTGCAAGTTGATTTAATTTTTGATCTTCTAACAAGTGTTCCTTTGTAGGTTGCGGTTCCTAACTTTGTGGTCTTGTAGGATTATAGACTTGGAGGCTTCTTCCTGTCTTGCGACAACACTTCAGCATCCTCTACAGTATCCTTTTGGGTATCCTTTTCATGATTAATGTATTTTTCTTTCCTTTAGTTGCATATGCATGTAGTATCATATGCCCACTAAAGTGGGGGCTAAATGTTATGTCAGAAATTATCCTCCTGCATGGAATGGTACAATTTCCCATGGTTTAGCTCCTCTCCTTTGGTGACCTTTTAACCTAGTTTATTATAGACCTTCCCGAACCCTAACTGACCTAGGTCTAACTAGAAGAATGTCATATTTTGAAGTAACTAAAGACTGGAGGTGAAATGTAAACTTGAATTTGTGGTCCCCTAACCTCCTTGAGGCAGTCCTAAGTGGGAAATCAGGCCTTGGACTTGGGCGCTACCGCCTTTGTCCTACCCTATTTCCTAGGATCCTAAATTTTGGAGGGATGTCAGCTATTTCCATGCATTCTGGGATTCCATTTCCAAATTTTTGTTTTCACGCGATGTCGACATCTTATTTCAAAATTTGAAATTCCTAAGGTTAGATATTTAAAGACATTTGAAAATCATTTTATCACACACAATCTTTATGCAAGCTTTATCCCAAAACTCTATCAAAATTACCATTGAAGATCAATGATTTGTTGACGCTCTTGAAGTTATTTGAATATGCTTTCATGGAGACAATGGATGGAGATTATGAGTCAAGATCCTGAGACTATCTTTCTCTTCCTAGGGTTTGTACACCTTTTGCATGATTGGGAGAAGGGTTGAAACCTCCAACATCAAGCTTGGAGATCCTCTAGGGACATTCTTGATTCACCTTCTTGTTCATGCAAGTCTTCATTGTTTTCTTCTCCTTAAGGTGAAGTTGTATTTGTTCATTAAGTTAATACAAGTCATTGATCTTCCCTTGATTGTGACATCTAGGTTTTGATATTTCTGCATACACTTTGTTAGGTTTGCATACACTTCTGTAAATCTTTATCTCTAGCTATTGTTGAGGTAGGAATACCGAAAATGGGGCTTGATGGAGGCAAGCTTCTATATAGCCACAACCATCTTTCTCCTCATTTTGTATGTGTAGGTTGCATTTGTCGAGATCCGACAGAAAGGAGCGATAGGAAGATTGATATTGTAGACACAATCATCACAGAATTTGAATTTTGTGATTTTGAGACTTTCGAGACACTGGGACTAATGCCCTAGTCCAACTAGGTGATTTTTCTAGGATCTAGAAACCTCCATAGAGTGATAAGCAACTGGTATAGAAAATCCTGACATTCAAAAATCTTTAGGACACTAGGACTAGTGCCCTAGTCTAACTGCTCCTCAACTACTAGGTACACAATTTCTAATCTGTTTACTTTGCATTTTTGTAATCATTTTAGTTCTATCTATATCAGGAATTCAATTATTGTAGTTTGATTTGAAAATTAAGGTTTTAAGGTTAGAAAGAAATACTATCTTGTGACAACCTGATTCAAACAGTCTCATAGACACAATATACAGGCAAAGAGAACATTGGAAATTAGTAGTTTATCCCTAAACTTCTCCTTTGCTTCTCTAATTTTTTAGTGCAAGTGAAAGTGTGGGACTTGAAACCTTCTATCTTGCTTCCACATTTTCACCCTAAACAAATAGTACTTGATGGATAGGTAGAGTACTAGGAAGATCTTGATCATGGTTAATAGGATTAGGATCAATAATATCTTTGCATGATGAAATGTGTTGTTTGTGCTTTAGAAAAGGGTTGTGATAGATGCCCAATTGCTCATTTGGTAATTTTCCTTGATCAAAATGATCTTGGACATAATTGTTAAGCTTCATGCATTTTCTAGTAGAGTGACCTTTGATATGATGATATTCACAATATTTGTTCTCTTTATACCATGCAGGTTTGGGTTGATTATCATCATAAGGTATAGTGAAAGGGAATGTGATCATGTTTTCTTATACCAATTTGTGAAATATTATCTCTATGGAATTTCTATGCTTTTGATTGCATGGTGCTATGTTTGAATAGGCATGGTAACATATGACTCTTAGATAGGCTTGGTGACATATGACTCTTGGATAGGCTTGGAATGGGTAGACTCATTGGTTTAGGGCTTTCTAGTTTGATTTTCTTCCTTTGCCCCTTGGATAGAATCCTTCATGAGTTGCTTGGATGGGGTTGGATTAGGTTGATAAGTGGACAATTCATAGGATTGTGGATAGTATTGATTTGGATAGGAGGGATTTAGTGAATTAGATGATGAAGTCTTGGAAGATGGAGGATTTTTGGCTATTAGTTGTAGTATTTGGAGCTTGGCCATAAATTGTTGGATAGGGTCTTGTTTTAGGATAGTGTTTCCCTTGCCAACATAATCATAAGGATGACTAATGGATATATACTCAGGATAGGTATAATGGCTAGTGCTAGTTGATTCTTGACTGCAAGGCTCTTTCATGTTCATGAGTGAAAGAAGAAAGTTCATAGCAAGATTTTGATCAATAATCTCATCATCAAAGCTATCTTTATTGAGATATTCATCATGATCCACAAGAGTATTATCATCACCAACAAAATGATATTTAGGTAGAGGACCTTCTTTGATAGTAATTTTGGGCTTCACATTGGCTTCATAGATGATAGAGCACAAGGTGTTCTATCTTGCATAACAAAGTTCTCAAACCAAGGATTCATGGTGTACATGATGAAGTATTAAAAGATATTTGGATACAACCAGGATGCAGTTGGATTCAATAGGATTGACACAAGACTATGAATTGACAAAAAGATGACTTTGAAAGAGACTTGAGTTTAAAAGATAAGGTTGATTGGATGAGGACAAGATTTGATGAGTATGATTTGACAAGATGATTTGATGTAGGATAAATGTTTAATTTGGATTTGAGGGATCAAAACTAAAAACTCAAATTTCAAGACCTTAAATGGATTCAAAGATGAAATAGGACATCTATAATTAAGATAGGAAAGTTCTGAAGATAAGATAGATTGGATAGCTAGGTTATTAAGTAAGCTATGACTAGGAGACAATGATAAGATTTAGGCAATGGTTACAAGTTTGAGTTTTAATTCAAAAGATGGTGAGTTGGTGATTTCATATGACTTAGGATGGACATGGGAAGATTGGGATAACAGATGCAAGACAAGGTGAGTTATGCAACTATGACAATAATGATGGATTGAGGGTGGTTTCAACCTTTTGCAAAGGGATGTAGTTATGCTCTCTTTAAAGTGGAATGTATGGATTCAGTCACAAGTCTAAGGTTTGGATGTTTGCATGATTGACTTGGGATGAATTTTCTAGAGTATTCAACAAATGAAGGAAACACATTGGTTAATGTGATAGATGTAAGGATAATCACTGGTTTCACACAAGAAGACAAATCAAGCACATGAGCAATCCTAATTTTATTCAAGTAGGTGTGTCAATCCTTGTGGGCCCATGAATATACTATTTATCAAGTGATGGATAGCTAGGGAATGCAAGGTCATGTACCACCTATGCACCCCTTACCTTGGAGTTCGAGGCCTTGCTCAAAGTGAGTTCTATCTCTCCACTATAAATGCCTACATCATGAGTAACTTTGTTATCCTCGAATTCTAGCTTGCTCAATTCGTGGGATAACCCCTATGTAACTTGTATGTTTCATAGCCCATGCCCTCTAAGCACATAAATCAAGACATTTCTAGGTCATCTCGGGCATGGTTTGATCCATCGAAGAATCTCTCTGATTTGAGTCATGTTTCATTTTTAGTAATTTACAAGAGTTTGTTTTTTCAGTGTTAGTCTTTTTTGAATGATTAGATGTAATTGCGCTAAAATTCTATGCATTTGCATAGGGCATGTAATTAAAGAAAAATTTTCCACAATGACATGGAGGATGTAATTGTGGAAAAAATTCCACAATTACACTCCTCCTGCAGCACAATTGGCCATTAATGGTCATTTAATGAAAGATTTCAAAAATCTTTTGTATACACCTAAAAATGACACGACTTGGTCTAAATAAATATTCTTAATATTTATTCCCTTCTAATTCTTCTATCAATAAATAAATAATCAAATTTATTTATGTGATTCATATTCCTCTAAATTAATTAAATATCAAAATATTTAATTACCTCTTCTAAAGTCAAAATTAAATTAAATCCTTTATTTAATTAAATTCTTCCAAACAATTAAATAATTCTTAATTATTTAATTAAGTCAAATTCATTCTTCCAAATTTGAATAAATCAAATCAAATTTATTTAAATCCTCTCAATCTCCAAAAATAAAATATAATCAAATATTTTATTAATTCTTCCAAAATCTTCTAAATTAAATAATACCAATTATTTAATTGTTTCTTCCAATAATATCTTCTCTAAATTTAAATAAATCAAATGTTTATTGAAGTTGTCTTTTTCTTCTAAATTGAGTTATCTCTAAATATAATTCATTCTTTGTGCACATGCAATTGAATATTCTAAATATTAATTGAGTTAAATTATCTTCTCATCCTCATGCAATTTCCATTCTCTAGTTCTATTTCTCTTAACTAATTGATCTATTCTTTTAATTGATTAATCTCTTCAGTTAACTCATTCTTCTATTTTATTAATTCCTCTCATGCAAAATATAGAAAGACACTTGTCTTCTTCTTATTCGCACACGTTTCTCAACCGTTGATCTTCTCATTTTTTCTATACCATTGATCTTCATTCTCTCAAGTCTATAAATTGAACCCTGTGCTTCCATTTCATTCATCCAAACTTTAAGTATTGTTACTATGTAGGAATTATAGCGCACCTTTGGCACCAATTCCTTCATTGCTTGTGATCAAAATCATTACTACGCAATACTATCATTGTTGTGAAGCTCATCTTCATGGCAAAACTATCATAGTCGTTCCCATTTGAACATCTTAGAATCATAGCAAGGAAGTGCACCTTCTGAGGGCCATATTCATAGACAAGATCATTTGTGATAGGCAATCAATGGAAGCTACGATCTGAAGGAGGTTTGCTTTGTATTGTTCATTGTTTTTTATTGAATCTCTTTTGTTCACTATTTCAATGAGTTTTGGGTATCTTGATATTGATATTATTGATTATTCATTTGAATCCAATTTTCCCTTAACAATTTTGGTGCCCACTGTGGGGCCTAGCCCCAAATTTAACCCAAAAACTAAGTTTTTGTGTTTTAGAAAGCCGTACATAGGAGGAAACAAAGCATCTGACACATTCTAACACACATATACTATCTGTTACGGTGCATACATTCCCACAACGCATACAGTCTTTGATCTGACGCATATACTATATGTTCTAGTGCATACGTTCTTGCGGTGCATATAGTCCCTATTATAGTGCATATACCCTCTTATACGGCGCATATATCAGATCAATGCATATACACTATTTTCTAGCACTTTTGACCTCTATCTTAGCGCATATGTACTGCGGCACTTTTGTTCTCTATTTCTGCGTATTCAGTCTCTGAAGCGGCGCATATGTTTTAGGCAATGATTTTTAGGGTTTCCTTGAAGTTTTCACTAATGCTAACGTCTCTTTGCAGGAACTCTCTTGATCTATTTTGCAAGATAGGTACTAGTTTAGAATCATATAGTTGCACTTGTTAACTCACACTTTAATTTCTAATAGGAAAGTAAAATGGATGCTCATGCAAATCTCACATAGTTTTTAACTAGGAAAGCGGTAATTAAATCATTGCTATCTTGCATATCATTGAATCATTTCTATATTTCTATCTTTTCAAAGTTTACAACTCATTGCTATCTGGGTAAAACTAAACCATTGCTATCTCGATCATCACTCCAAAGTTAATAATTCATGCTACGTGGATAAAATTGAACTCATCATTGCTATCTGGGTAAAATTGAACCATTGTTATCTCGATTATCACTTCAAAGTTAACAAATTCATGCTATCTGGGATAAAATTGAACACATCATTGTTATCTTGATAAAACTGGACCATTGCTATCTTGTTATCACTTCAAAGTTAACAAAATTTTGTGCTTGCCCAAGTAGATAGCTCATCTAGTTTTTCTCATTTTAACTAGGGGAAAAGAACCACTGTATTATGTGTTTTGGGAATGATACTAGGCCTATTCTCTCCCCTATCTTGGGTGACCAAAATGCCAGACATATCATTTTCACATGTGTTTTTCCTTTTGAGGGGCCTGCTCTTGGATACTATTCATCCAAGTAGGAATGACCCTAAGTGGTAACAGGCTAGACGCCAAGCCACTATAAATAAATTGTGTTTGGAGTGAAAGCTTCAAAAAATGAGTGCAGTTGTGTTATACCAACAGCCAACCTCCCCCAAAACCCTCCAAGGTGCAACCCTTGCAGGCTAGGAGACTCCATAATAGAGAGTAGTGATGTTGCATGTATAACCACTCGAACGGTTGCCTTTATTACTCATCCTTTGTTTTAGTAGACCAAAAACCCCTATAATCTGGTGTAGGGAAGGGTGATTATCACCTCCTAAAGATGCTTCACTAGAGATAGTGAGAATTTGGTTTTATACTGTCCTTTGAAACCTAGGGTGTACTTTCTTTTCTTTTTAGTCCAAAAAGAGTCAAAAAATCACAAAAAAATAAAAAACCATAAAAATATTCTTTGTGTTTGCTGTGTCTTCTTGCCATAATTTTAGAAAATTTAGATCAAAAAGACCTTCTTGCAACCAAAGTACCAAAAACATCAGAAAAATTCTAAAAAAATGCAAAAATACTGAGAAAAACCAGAGTGGCTCATCCGTCCTCTATTGTTGTGCATTTGTGCTGACCTACGATGCATCTATACTGACTTGTAGCACTTTTACTAACTATTACAGCGCATTTAATTTTCTGCAGCGCATCAGTTTTGGTGCATGCATGACAGTGAGCACTTGCACAATCTTTGAGAGAAAAATCTTGTCATTTCTGGATACCCATTTCTATCTAGTTCTAGGTTCTGAGATCAGATCTTACCTTGCAGTCATTTTTCCATCCATTTCATGTCAAAGTCTCTCTTTCGTTGGTCATCCCATTCACCTTCTATCAGGCCCTCCTAGTCCAAAGTTAAAGTATCCCATATCAGATCAGTATAGGCCCCTTTTTTGTATCATTGTGGATTCAAGTAACCCTAGTAGGTCACAGAACTTCGCTAGTGGTCTTGGTGCATGACTAGTCCCTACACAGTAAGACAGGTATCGAGTACCCTTACTAGTGGCTATCGTCTTGTATCAGCCGTCTTACTTGGAATCATTGATCGAAAGAGTCCCTTGCCCAAATCTTGTCATAAGTATCCTATTCTCTGTAGTCTCCATCGGCACCTTGCCAAAATCTCTAGTTTCATCCCACCTCATCCCATGTCACCTTGCATGGTTATTACTAGATCTCAATACAAAAAGCAACTTGAAATGGCTAGATCATCCAACCACATCATCACACCTCATGATAGTGATGAGGAAATCTCTCACGAAGAGTATCAAGGAACCATCCAAGATAAAAAATTCGAACGCTTGCTAGAGAAAGTTCTCCATGAGGACCCTCACAAGTATTTTTATCATCTTGTAAATCTTGGAATTAAACTCCCTGCCGATTTCAATCTAAGCACAATCCAAGAAAACATAGAGGATAATCATGAAAAAGGAAAAAAAAACCATGGACCCAAGCACTCCTATGGAAGAAATGAGGAAACAAATTGAGGATCTTACACAACAAATGATGAATCTCAAGACAAGTACAAACACTAAAACCTACTCCTTGGAAGATATTGTACCATACCCCTTTGATAAAAGTTTGAACATGACACCATTTCCCTATTGATTTGAAATTCCTAAGTTTGACAAATACAAAGGGAAAGGGGATCCTAGAGATCACATTAGGGAATTCAACATAGCATGCTTAGAAGTAGCTCACAATGAGACTTACTTAATGAGACTATTCCCTAGATCTCTAGGTAGTCAAGCCATGGAGTGGTTCTCATGACTCCCACTAGGCATCAAAACTTTTAATGAGCTAGTCAACAAATTCATCACGCACTTCTCATACAATATTGAACACGAAGTCTCTATGCTTGATTTATGCAATGCCAAGCAAAAGAGTGGTGAATCATTTGCTACCTTCCTACAAAGATGGAGACAACTAGCAAGCAAATGCTCATACGATGTACCTGAGAAGAAATTAATGGAGATGTTTGTCCATAACCTCAATTCTGATCTTAGCTATCAAATACAAATTCAATGCCCTACCTCATTTTCAAAGGTCATTGAGATGGGATTGTTCATCGAGAAAGCTATGATCGCCAAGGGGCAAATCAAGTTATACAAGGACACACCTACCTCCAACTACACGACTAATAAATCAAAGTTTTGGACTAAGAATAAAAATGTCATCAATGATGGAATAGTTGATGCCAAGGTGGTGGCTCTCAAGCAACTACTGATATTCACTCTCAAAGGAGAGGCAAGCAATGTTACACCCAACAAAACATTCTCTCAGGAGCCAAGATAGTGGTTCACCTCAAATCTAAGGCAAAAGTTTACACCGTTGGGTGAGTCCCAAGAATCTGCATTAAGGAAACTATTGGCCAACCATGAAATCTCTCTACCGCCAACAAGTGATTATAAGCCACAAATAAAACCTCACTATTGGAAAGATACCGACTATTGTGAGTATCATAGAGGAAGAGGACATACAACCAATAATTGTATCCATCTCAAACATGTTATTCAAGATGTGCTTGATCAAAATCAAGTAGGTTCTCATCAACATACTTCTAATGAGACACATGTGGCTTACAAGGATCTGCTTCTAAATCATGACAAGCCATACAACAACAACAACAATGGCAACAACAACAATAACCGTAATAGGAAAAATCAAAATAATGGGAATAGTAATGCCAACTATGCAAGTGTTCCATTCGACTATACCATCAATTGCATATCAGAGCATGTCTCACAAATTAATGTGGTTACGCCCAACCAACAATCAGAACCCAACAGAACTGATTGTAGTATCATTACCCACAATGATAAGGTCACCTTGAATACCATTCCTCCAAGGTCATCACCTTCTCAGTCCAACTTCCATCAGTATAGTGTCATAGACCAACTATGGAAGACTCTGGCCCACATTTCTATCTTAGAGTTGTTGCGTTTATCTCCTTTCCACAAGGAGATTCTCGATAAAGCCTTAGTGGAAACCACTATCCCCACTAACTTGGCCTAAGAGAAGTTTTAGGCCATGGTAGGTAATCTGACCTCCTCAAGTACCATATCATTTACCAAACAAGATGACCTCTCGGTGTCTCAACCTCATAACACCCCTCTACACATTGTCACCTTCATCCATAAGCACCGCATCAAGAGAGTTCTCATTGATGGGGGAGCTGGTTTAAATATTTGCAAGTTGAAGCTAGTCCTTACTTTGGGGTTCTCTAAAAATGTAGTTGATCCAAGGAAGAAGATCACTATCAAAGCCTATGATGAAGAGGAGAGAACTACCAAGGGAACAGTGGTATTACCCATACAAGTGGGACCGGTGATAAAAGATGTGTGACAAGTCCTAGATAGGGAGCTCACCTATAATATTCTCCTAGGTAGACCATGGATTCATGCCATGAAAGTTGTGCCTTCCACCTTTCACCAATGCATAAAATTCCCTCATAACAACAAGCAAATCACCATCCAAGGCAACCTTGACCGCTTTCATCATTGCAACTCTATCTGATGCAGAGGGAAACGCAACAGAAGCTTACAAATGGGAAGGAGGAGTCATTAACACAACCAACATGTTAAAATCCTGGACATGCAATATGTAATACCTATCGGCTTATCATCATCATCATATTTCTTGCTAACACAGACAGCATCATCACATTCGGCAAGCACAAACATCCTCTTGATGTTCACTGTTCATCTTACCGCCAAACTCTATCTTCATCATCATGATGTTCAGCATCATCTTCACCCTTCGTCGGTAGGATATGAAATATCCGGTTCCTCTCATATATCCTGATGACGACAACTTCAAGCACCTTTCCTTCGATGCTTACGTCACCCCGATATCTGACTACTCAAACAACAGCATCAGGATATGACTTATCCGGTCATATTGAAACATCCTGATGATGATACTCAACTTTATGCCGATGACTTACGCCGATGCCAAAACCCTTAGCGACAGCAGGATAAACTTGCATAGGGTGATATTCGCAATATCCTGATGACGATGACGTCACTTGCATCCGATGATGATGTCAACACGATATGAGACACTTATATCCTCCGCAACATGATAATGAATATCCGGTGATCTTTTCAATATCCTGATGATGACCTTTCTGGTCCTTAGCCAAAAAGTGAACTTTCACTCCTGCATGCGATAGCGACATGCGGACGATGGATACACACGAAAGATGATCCTGATGATGATATACACACTGAGTATATATCCAACCTATATCATCCTGATGCATTCAAAACATACAGTCTTCGTCAGCTTCATAACCCGATCCGGATAGCGATATACTCGTAGATGATGCTACGATTCACTCCGTCTGGAAAAGCACATGCAGATCCCTATATATCCGTCAGCTGCATGCAAACTCACAGAACCACATAATTTCACAAAGAAAACATGATGATCGGGCCGGATCACCTTCAGATCAAAACTTAACAGTTTATCTTCCTAAATCCTAGCACATGAGGATGCTAGGTTGATTCACAGCATGCTACCAATCGATCTCCCACACAATGAAATGCATAAACAGAAAACTAAAATACAACCTAAACTAACATGCATGACCATTCCACTGATTCACAGAATCAACCGGTGGAAGGGTTGAAAGAATCCATTAACCTGTAATCAGAACAGAAATCAAAACATAAACAGCTGATAAATCAGATAATGCAATTGATGAGATCTTATTTAGATGAAACACAAATGTCCTGTTTCTACAACAATGTTTCACAATGTCTGGACTGATCTCTGGATCTCACTCAATCACCAGTACAACATAACATAACTACTACTCTCTGATATGATATGATCTCAAACCCTAACTGATCTGAGTTATTTATAGCAATATCCTACGAGTACTACCAACTCGATTCCCAGCGGCTGGGAGCTTCCAAGCGG
Source organism: Cunninghamia lanceolata (assembly GCA_027924645.1). Taxonomy (NCBI): domain Eukaryota; kingdom Viridiplantae; phylum Streptophyta; class Pinopsida; order Cupressales; family Cupressaceae; genus Cunninghamia; species Cunninghamia lanceolata. The sequence goes on from BSBN01000270.1 coordinate 647,475, forward strand.
CTGGGAGAAGACAGCTCATACTACCTGATCACGAGCTCTAACTACCTGCACACTCTCCTAGGCTGATCTGATACATATGCATTGGTCCAATGGACCTTATTACATTATGAAGTCAAACATGCTAAAAATAACTAATGTCCCTGTCATGCGGACAATGAACCTATATCCTGTCTTGTAGGGGTGCTCCTGCACCACTATCCTTTCAAAACCTGATTGCATCATACCAAACAATAGAGCATCTACATCCCCTATGCCATAGCATGATTCTACCTCTAAAGCTTCCTCATCAAAGCCCAAAGAGCAGAAAATTACCATCAAAGAAAAAGGAGTAGGGGGATACTCCATTGAGCATAGCCTCAATCTAGCCAAGATGCCTTTATCTCCTAGATCCTTTGGTCGACCCAAGCATTTTCAAAAGCCATCTGCTCCTCCTATATCTCCCACAACTCCCTTTGTAAAATGGGGGACCTTATCAGATGAAACAGAGGAAAGAGATATCCTGCAATGGCTTTATACCGAAGAAGAGAACATACAACAAGAACCACCTAGGCTCCCAAACATAAATCTATGGGCAAGGTGAAGTTATCCTACACAGAATGGGTTATGAAGGACAAGGCCCCATCGGCCTAAGAAAAGAAGGAATCATAGAACCCATTCAACCTTCTTCATCCTCATTGGCTAGAACTACAAAAGGCCTAGGATATAAAGATAAAGGCAAAGCTAAAGCAAATGTTTGTCTTGTAGAAATGATCCATACACTTCAAGTGGACAATGACACAGATTCTAATGAATATGAGTGGGATGAGCTGACAGAGCATTCCTACGATGACAAAGAGGTTGATACCATTCAAACATATAGCCCCTACCATGAGGGACAAATGCTATCGAATAGGCCATTAGAGTGTGATTTGCCTATCCCTGAGAATATGACTTTCGAGGAAGGTTTGAATTCTATCGCAATAAACAACTTGGAGGAAAGTACCATCCCAAACACTCCCCCTACCAATACTCCTAGCATATCCATTCAAACTATCATCAAATCAGATCTATCCTCCGACTCCCTACCCCTTGTGCATCCTGGGCTTATAGACTGGGATCTACGAGGAACCCCACAACTAGATATGTTCCAAAATGATGATGCTTATATTGACTACATGGAACATAGGGACCACCTACCCAAAGGATATCATAAAGCTAGTTTCTCTATTGAACTTAATACTGTGGCTTATTTCAGAGAGGGTGCCAAGCCTTCTAGTTGCAAAAATATCAAAATAAAAACTGGATCTGATGGTGAAAACTGCTTCGCGCCAATGTCAGATCCCAAAATAGTAAAAAGAAAGGATGCATCCAAAGGTGAAAACCCAACTGTGGCACTTGACAATGGAAGGCTTGACACTCTCCCTGACAACATGCACCAGGAGAAGTCTCAGATTATAGTGGAACCTACAGAACCTGTTAACATTGGAACATAGGAATAGCCTAAGATCATTCACTTTGCTAAGTCTCTAACCCCACCAGAGAAGACTAAGTTTGTACCATTTTTCAAGAGAAAGCAAGTTAATTTTGCTTGGTCATACGTAGATATGCCAAGGTTAGATCCAGATTTGATTCTACATCATCTTCCATTAGATCCAGGAGTGAAACTAGTGAAACAGAAGCTTAGAAAGATGCATCCACACATAGCACTTCTTGTAAAGGAAGAACTCAAAAAATTACTAGATGTAGGGTTCATTAGAGCTATAGACTATCCAGAATGGGTCTCCAACATAGTACCAGTGTCCAAACCTGATGGCCTAGTTAGACTATGCAATGACTTTAGAGATCTAAACAAAGCTCTCTGCAAGGATGATTTTTTGTTGCCAAATATAGATATCATAATTGACTTAACAACAGGGCATACCATGTTATCTCTCATGGATGGCTTCTCAGGATATAATCAGATTAGGATAGCACTAGAAGACCAGCATAAGACATCTTTTACTTGTCCATGGGGCACTTTCTGTTGGAATGTCATGCCATTTGGGCTAAAGAGCTTAGGAGCCACATATCAACGTGCTATGACCACTATATTCCATGATATGATGCATGTAACAATGGAAGACTATGTAGATGATATCCTTGCAAAGTCACTCACAAGAGAATCACACCTAGATGTGTTAGAGAAAGTCTTTCAGAGACTAGAATAATTCAAGGTCATGTTGAACCCAAAGAAATGTGTGTTTGGAGTCACCTTAGGCAAGCTCCTAGGCTTTATTGTATTAGCAAATGGAATAGAGGTGGACCCCACCAAAGTCAAGGCTATTATGGACATGCCACCACCCAAGACTCTTACTCAACTAAGATCTCTATAGGGCAAGCTGCAAGCAATCTATAGATTCGTATTACAACTGGAAGACAAGTGTCAACAATTCAGTCATCTCCTACACAAGAACATTCCATTCAGATGGGATGAGAAATGTGAAGAGCATTCAACAAACTGAAAGAGTATCTTATGAATCCACCTATTCTCATGCCTCCTATCCAAGGGAAACCATTGATACTTTACATATCTGCTACACCTACAGCTCTTGGGGCTCTTCTAGCACAACAAGATTATGAAAATAAAGAAAGAGTCGTCTACTACATCAGTCGCACATTAGTGGGCTATGAATTGCAACACTCTCAGATAGAAAGATCATGTCTAGCAGTAGTTTTTGCTTCCCAAAAACTCTAACATTATATGCTTGCACATCCAGTCAAACTTATTGCAAAATAGATCCACTGAAGTACCTACTAATCAAAGCAGCTCTTATAGGTCACCTAGCCAAATGGGTAATGCTTCTAAGTGAATACGACGTTGAGTATATAGATAGAAAGGGTATCAAGGGACAAGTCATTGCTAATCAGTTAGCAGATGCACCACTATAGGACACCACACCAATGTAATTTGAATTTCCAGATGAATCCTTATTCAATATATCAACACATTCCTGGAAACTTTACTTTGATGGGTCCTACACAAACCATTGATTAGGGGCAAGAATCTTGTTTGTAACTCCTCATGGTGACACCATACCAAAGTCTTACCATCTATTATTCCCATGCACAAACAACATAGCAAAATATGAAGCCCTAGTCATTGGTCTTAAGATGGCAACAGAGTGGAAAATCAAAGAGCTACATGTCTATGTTGATTCTCAACTAATAATTAATCAGGTCAATGATGATTACCAAACCAAAGATGAAAAGCTTGTCCCATACAAGTAGATGGTTGAGGACTTTAAGGAACACTTTGTGATCATCTCTTTTGAACAGATACCTCTCATTGAGAACAAAGCATCAAATGCCATGGCAACCATTTCCTCTCTTCTTGAAATACCAGAGAATGACTCACGGTACAAGTTCTTAGTGGAATCAATTCATAAACAAGCTTATAATCTTCCTAAGATCCATTTCATATGCCTATTGGTTGTATCTGATTCACCTTGGTACGGTAAGGTTTACACTTACCTCAAGGACAACACCCTCCCACCTAACTTATCTTAAAACCAATGATGAACCTTCATACACCAAACCTCTCGCTATACTATTATTGCCAACACCCTATACTGACATGGTCTAGATGGTACTTTACTCCATTGTTTAGAATGAGAAGAATCCCAAACCACCTTATAAGACGTACATGAAGGGACTTGTGAAACACACTTTAGCGGTCCTTCCTTAGCTAAGAAACTCATGTGTTTGGGTTATCATTAGCCGAACATGGAAACAAATTCATATTAGTTTATGAAGAAGTGCAAGCAGTGCCAAATACATGGAAACCTGATACATGCACTAGCTCAAGAGTTGAGACCTTTAACGACACCTTGGCCCTTTTGCCAATGGGGACTTAACCTTGTGGGAAAGATCCATCCACCCTCATCCAATGGCCACAAATTCATAATAACCGCCACTGAATACTTTACCAAGTGGATTGAAGTTGTCCCCCTCACCACCGTCATAGGTAAACAAATCTCCTCATTCATCCTGAATTAGCTCATCTGTAGATACGGAATTCCCTCATCCATTATCACGGATAATAGAAGACCCTTCAAAAACTAGGATGTCTAAGAACTCTGTGACCAATTCAAAATCCAACACCATTTCTCCACACCCTATTACCCCCAAGGCAACGGTCAAGTTGAAGCATCCAACAAGACCATCTTGAAACTCCTCAAGAAGACAATCAACAATGCTAGACGTGATTGGCACATCCAACTCAATCCTACTCTGTGGGCCTACAAAACTAGTATACGCACTCGCACAGGTGCTAACCCCTATGCTCTTGTCTATGGCTCTGAGGCTATCCTCCCCATTGAGGTCAAATTACCATCTCTCAGGGTGTCGTTAAAAGGTCTCATATTAGATGAAGAATTCAGAGTTTCTAGATTGCAAGAACTAGAGTTGCTAGAAGAAAGGAGACAAAAAGCCTTTGACCATCTCAAAGCATATCAACAAATGATGTCATGAAGCTATAACCATAGATTTCACCCAAGGGTCTTTAAAGTTGGAGATCTAGTACTTAAGGAGAATCCCCGCAATCAATAGGATCAAGAAAAGAAAGGCAAGTTCGAACCCAACTAGCTTGGGCCTTATGTGATCATAGCTGCTTATGGATTGGGGGCATATCAATTAGTAACATTAGAGGGTGAGCTGTTAGATGACCCAATCAAGAGCATGCATCTTCATCGGTTCTATACCTAAGAGAACCCCAATGTAAGGGGGGCATAGAATACAAAAAATACAAAAATCAGAAAAATACAAAAAAATCAAAAAAGTACAAAAAAATCATCTTTTGGTGAAAACCTAGCAAATAGGGACCTTGGATAGGAGTCATGATGAAAACCTAGCAAATAGGTGCCATGTTTAATTTCTAGCTTTCATGCAAATAAAAGCAAGTGGTGAAAACTTGGTAAATAGGTGTTACTTGTGATAAACTGCTTCCTCCATCTTTGGGAAACCAATCACCTTGTGTCCATTATTCCTCGTGTCCCATTCGATCCATATCTGTTCCAAAATAAAAACCTAACGATAACTTATCATGGCTTGATACTCTATCTCTTTGTTGCCTTGTCAACCAAGGTTTTATCCCATATCATATCCATAGTGTCAGCCTAGCATAGTGTCTCTCGTTAGTATCAATGGTCCAAGTCCATGAACTATGTTGCCTCTGCATTGTCACGTAGGCAAGGCCATTTTTCAAATGTGCCCCCAAGGCTCCACTATCCCATCTGTCGCATGTCTGGTCCTTCTATCTATCTGAGTTCACACCACTTTCTACCGCCTAGGTCTTAGGTCTGTTAGGGTTTACCCTAAACTATATTGTCTCTACGTCGTCACATAGACAAGGCCATTTAGCAATGAGCTCGCAAGGCACTAGGTCAATCCCTTAGGGTCCATCCCACCAATAAAGATTGTGGAATCTTCTCACCAGGCAAGCAAGTGCAAACAAAACCCACTCTTTTCAAGTAGGAATCCTAATGCAAGACATTGACCTATCCAGAGCAAAGAAAACAAGCACCTAAGGCATTCTAAATGATTTTTACCCAAATTATGACAAGAAATAAACACACCTAAATGCAAATATGTTTTGTGGATTGGAAACATGGTTAAAATATAGAGTCTTGATTTTTTTGCTATCATGCCTTTCTATGCTACTTGAGGATGCCAGAAGCTAGAGATGCTATGATGGGGGCATGATTATTTTCTTTGTTTGTTGATTGTGGATTAAACTTTAGTAATGTGAAGCCTTGTCTAATAACATGATCAGCAAAAGATCATCGAGGACATCAAAGGTCTAACATGAATGGGGGCAATCCTTGACTGTTGATACACAAGAAATACTTAGGTCATCTCAGTTCAATTATACCTCGAAGCTTGTATTAAACTTACTAAATCAAAATCCATGTAAGCAATGCTCAGGTCATCTCGGTTCAATTATACCTAGATGCTTGTATTAACTTACAATAGTAGGAAAAAGTACCAAAAAAATCACCCAATGATGAAATAAGCACTTCAAAATACTTGCACCATCAAGATGTCAAAAGAAAAGAATCCATTATACATCCATATCCCATGCAATAAAAATCCAAACAATGTAGAGTAACATTACAAAGTCAAGCTTGTGAATATTTCTATCAAGTCATTCTTTCAATCAATCTTCAATCTATATCATCTCTGTGTCGATAGAGTACATTCGGACATTACAAAAAAATATAGCATATAATTGCATATCATATCACATGAGATAGTCATTTACATGATTAAATTACTTGCATACATAATAAAGTGCATTAGGTCATCCATATACATCTATGCAATCATCATATAGTGTCAACAGAAAAAATAAAAAAACATAGATAAGTGCATCACATAAATGGCATAATCATATAGATACCATTTGCATTCACACACATCAGAGGCATATTAAATAAAACATCTATGTCTAGATTAGGTCATATAGCATCACATAGCATCATATGAAAATCTACATTAGATAACATCACATAGCATCAAGTAAACAACTAAGTCTGCATTAGATAAACACATGCATCACATCATATAATAGAAATGCATCATAACTCATACATATAGAGAGCATCAAAATAGTTGCATCATCATATAAATATCATAAAAATGTGTCCAAATATATAAAATCAAGTGGTCCATCTGTGAGTCAATGTCATATACAATAGATACATCCCACATATGGTGATACATGTCTCAAAATACAAAAATGGTACATAGGTATATCCGGCTATTTGAGCCATCAAAAAGGTGCACATAGGATCCAAAATCTACACAAGTGTCAGCTATCCCTACTGCTGTGAACCACTGCTACCGACAGTGTCTCCTAAGTCCCCTCCTCTGTTAGCCCCAGACTATTGTGAGCCCATCACAGAGGCTCCTAACCTCGATCCACCTGCTCTCTGGGAGGCCATGGACTAGCTCCTATAGCTTGGAGCCCTCTGACTAACCGGCATAGCACCATGGTATAGACCTTGATAATGTTGTGTCTGAGCCTGCACTCTAGCAAGCTTACCTTGTACTTGTGCTAACTGAGCCTGTGCCTATGCTAGTTGTGCATGTACCTGATGCACCTGCCCAACCAAAAAGCTGTTGGAGGCATCTGTCCCAAAGGTTGCCACTATTGTATCCTGCTCTACTCAGATAACTTGTATCCGTGCCTCTACCATATCTCTCTCTCAGGTGAGCCCCAAGATAACCTCCACATCTGTCTCCTACTGGGCCTCGGCAGTCCTGAGCTATGCCTGCAGCTGTCTAACCTATCCTCTCAGCATAGCTATAGCCCTCTCCTAGACATCTGCCTATGCTGGACCCTGCGGTGCCTATGCATATCCCTGCCACTGTGGTTGGGGTGCCTGCTATTGTGCCACCTATTGAGGTGGCGTCATCTATACCTACGGTGCCTACCTTGGAGCCTGTTGTACGACCTATGGTGGCATTACCTACTAAGCGTGGGAAGGTCCCACCCTAGCTCTCCTCCTCTATCTAGGTTCTCCACCACCTCCTCCATCTCCACCATCTTTGTCGCCTCCACGTCCACCTCTCCTCTGCCTCCTCCCCCTCTGGCCAACCTAGCCCTCATCATCTGAATCTGCCTCATCTATATGAGGCACCAGCTCCCCAGGCCCTGAGTATCTCAAAAATGGGTGGGCAACAAACCAATCCTCAAAATCTAGGGTCAACCCAACATTTGTGATCTCCCTCCTCATATCCTAGGAAACGTAAGGCATCTGCTGAAACTCTGCCAGTGCCTCCTCATAGGACACCATCGGCCCCCATCCGAACCTCTTAGTGTGAGTCCACACAAATCGAGCCTACCCCTGTGGAATGCCTTGCCTCCTCCCAAACTGTCTCCGTACTTAGCTAACAATCTCCCTCTCCAAAATAAACTGTGTCTGGCCTATCAACCACCTCGTCTGGTAACAATATGGTAACTCATCTACCTCATCCTCCCAGGGCTCACAATCTAGATATGGCCATCAGATGACCACATCTACTCCATCCAAGGCATGCCTCGAGTACTCGAGCTTCCCCAACCTTGCTGGGAAATCACTCCTACGTAGCCATAGCTATATGGCTCTCCTCTCTGCATATCAAAGACACATATTGGTCTGGTGATCGCTATGTGCTCCTATAGCCAAAACAACAATAATGACACACCTGTAGATAGACTCGCACCCCTGTGGTATACCACCTAATGCATGTCGTAGTATAGGTGCACTAGTACGCAGGCACCCCAAGCGTATTGAGTGCTCTCTATAACCATCCTCTCCATGATTTGACCCCATCCAATGGGGAACCCGTGTGATCTCCTATCGGGGCATACAACGCCTCCAATTAGTCCTGCTACAATCCCTAGGAAGTAGTCATAATAGTCATGAATATCCTACCAGGAGATGACCTGTCTGACTAGCTCAGGGTCATCGAATACTCGCCTACACTCAGCAAGTCCTATGTCTCTATGTGGATCATACTCCAAAAGCTCTCCCTGAATAGGTAAGTGGACAATCATGTACACATCCTCCAAAGTAATGGTCATCTCACCAGTAGGGAAGTGGAAGGTGTTGGAAACAAGGCAGATAACTGAGAGGGGGGGTGAATCAGTTATCTTAAACTTCTTAACTTTCTTTTCTTCTTTAACAATAGTGCAGTATCAAAACATATAAGCATAAATGAACATGAAAGTAGAAATGAAATCAACACACATAACACGAGGATTTTTATGTGGAAAACCTTGTTAAGGGAAAAACCATAGGGTGACTAACCCAAGATTGTATTTTCTGTTAAAAGAATAAGAAGTATAAAATAGCACTTGCCAATTAGGGCTCACTGCTCGAGCACACTGTTCACAAGAGGCTCACTGCCTACAAGAGACTCACTATCTACAAGGTATATAGAAAGTAACTAGGTGTTTGAACTTATCAGAGGCATCCACATATGTTGAGGTTTAGTTCTGGTTAGGCTCAATATACTGATCTGTTGCACTTCATTCTTCCTCTGCATAATACTGTTGTATTGTCACATATCGGATTTGTATAACTGCTTCCACACTGCTCTCTACTTTTCTTTGCACACACTAAAACCACAACACACACCTTCACATCAAAATCCATCTAGTGTATATATCTGCACAAAGGATTTCGACATCTTTCTAGTCAGCATTCGGAATACTCAAGATTTTCCCAAACTTTGGTCTGTCAGCTGATTCCTTGCTTACTAAGTGATGTGTATCAAAGAGATAGTTATAGAAGTCATCAATCATGTCATCCAACCATGAATGATCCCTCAAGAAGCTTGATCACCATCAATTTCTTATCCGGATTAAGGTCTGATGCTCTATCGGTCAGTTCTTTCTCAGTCTACTCTGCCAAACAGGAACCCAACACTTAGGTGCTCATATCTTTTCACTCTATCATCACTGGAGGCTCAATCTCCAGAATGTAGCAGTCATGGTACTCCTCTTGACTTCCCCAAGTCCACACTTTGCTGAGATACTTCCTCTGAGAGATCCAAACCTGATTGTCAGACCTTGCTGCATGCTCTGTTCTTGCTCACCAGACCAAAGCACTCTTCAATCTGACTTCCGGTATAGACATACCATGTGTTTCAGATGTGTGGAATGGACTCTGTTGCCATCAATGACAACACTCATGAAGCCACATAGTGTCTCTTGCCAACAGAAGGTCCTGTCCTCGCTGTGGAACCTCTCCACTACTGCAATCAGCAACTTGTAGTTCACTCAAACCTCAGGCATGAAGCAAACATAGTCAAGTCCCATCGCATTGAGCACCTCTCTATCCATCTCAGTCAGCATGTGTCTCTGCAGCATGGGCATAGGGAACTGCTCCCTCGACTGAAGTGTATCTCATATATCCTCCTGCAAGCATGCAAAGCAAGGCATCAACCTAAAGCTGTAAGCACCATACTCAACATATCTATAGAAACATATCAACTAACTTAACATGTAAATTTGATCAAAATAGCACACTACATCTCTTGACTAGATTCCTACAATCTCAGAGATAGCTTATCGATTGACGCATCAAACAGGATGCCAATCGAGTCAATTTTGTTAAGTAAACTGCCTATCTATATCTATGTGCCATAACAGGTGGTACATGTGCCATTTCTTGACAAATGCACCATTTATTATCAAATGCGCCACTTCTAACAAGTGCGCTGCAAGATTCCATGCATGCACTATCCTATACCATAAATGTACCACCCAGGCAAAAGCACCACTTCATACCGTAAATGCACTGCAGAATTATGCATGCACCAACTAAACTCATGCATGCGTGGCTTGAACAGATGCGTTATTTGTATGCACCGTAACAGATAGTATATGCGTGTTAGAATGTGTCAAATGCACTGTTTCCTCTTGTGTACGGCTTTCTAAAACACAAAAACTCAATTTTTGGGTTAAATTTGGGGCTAGGCCCCACAGTGGGTGCCAAAAATGTTAAGGGAAAATTGGATTCAAATGAATAATCAATAAATATCAATCATACCCAAAACTCAATGAAATAGTGAACAAAAGAGATTCAATCAAAACAATGAACAATACAAAGCAAACCTCCTTTAATTTGTAGCTTACATTGATCACCTATCACAAATGATCTTGTCTATGAATATGGCCCTTAGAAGGTGCACTTCCTTGCTATGATTCCAATATATTCAAATGGGAATGACTATGATATTTTTTCCTTGAAGATGAGCTTCACAACAATGATAGTGGTATGCAGTAATGAGTGTGATCACAAGCAATGAAGGAATTGTTGCCAAAGGCGCACTGTAATTCCTACAAAGTAAGAATACTTAAAGCTTGGATGAATGAAATGGAAGAATAGGGTTCAATTGATAGACTTGAGAGAATGAAGATCAACGGTATAGAAAGAATGAGAAGATCAACAGTTGAGAACGGCTGAGGAACGTGCACGAATAAGAAGAAGACCACTATCTTGCTATATTTTGCATTAGAGGAATTAATAAAATAGAAGAATGAGTTAACTGAAGAGATTAATCAATTAAAAGAATAGATCAATCAATTAAAAGAAATAGAACTAGAGAATGGAAATTGCATGAGGATGAGAAGATAATTTAACTCAATTAATATTTAGAATATTCAATTGCATGTGCACAAAGAATGAATTATATTTAGAGATAACTCAATTTAGAAGAAAAAGACAACTTAAATAAACATTTGATTTATTTAAATTTAGAGAATATAATATTGGAAGAAACAATTAAATAATTGGTATTATTTAATTTAGAAGATTTTGGAAGAATTAATAAAATATTTGATTATATTTTATTTTTGGAGATTGAGAGGATTTAAATAAATTTGATTTGATTTATTCAAATTTGGAAGAATGAATTTGACTTAATTAAATAATTAAGAATTATTTAATTGTTTGGAAGAATTTAATTAAATAAAGGATTTTATTTAATTTTGACTTTTGAAGAGGTAATTAAATATTTTGATATTTAATTAATTTAGAGGAATATGAATCAAATAAATAAATTTGATTATTTATTTATTGATAGAAGAATTAGAAGGGAATAAATATTAAGAATATTTATTTAGACCAAGTCGTGTCATTTTTAGGTGTATACATCTTTTTTCCTCCATATCTTTGCATTTCATTTTATTTTTCTTCATTATTTGATGTGTGTTACTCCTCTTAGCTCCTTCCGCATCCTAGCTACTCGAATCCAGGATTTTCGTGTTTCACGTTCGGATCTGAGTTCGTTGTTCGAGTATGTATTTCTTATTCATCAATTATGTGTTATATTTATGTAATGTGCTCTATTGCAAATATGTGCCTAAGTGGTGTTGCCATTGATGTCAACATATTCTTGTTGTCATTAGTGCCAACTGTGCCTTATTCTGTTACCTTTTCAGGAGACTGGAATGTTGAGGATATTGAGAAAATTAATGAAGACTCAATGCTCACGAACTATATGTGTGTGTAGAGGATTGTCAGGGGTTGCCCCAGTTAAGAATTGAGAAGTCCGCATGAAGATTTGAAGAAGTTATGGCCATCTGAGTAGAACTAGTTCTTGCAATACTCAGGAGAGACAGACTGACAGGAAAGAGGTCTGGATTGCTCCGGTAATGTACAATGGTGATCTACGGATTTGAAGGCATGTTTGGGAAGTCAGTATGTAGCATCATGGCAGACAGTGTTCTTGAGGTTCCGGAGGAAGATACAAATGATTCTAGTAATTTGGTATAGAGTGGATGTTATTGGTAAATTCAATGTGCTTGTGGAGATCTCTGGATCGTGTGGCTATTGTGTTGGAGGTCTACATTAAAGTTTGAGCTTGTTACTGAATATTTCTTCTTTAAAGTTGATGTTCTTCCCAGTCTTGGCCGACCAGATATTCCTAGCATGTTGCAGATGATCTAAAGAGCATTTTATGAAGCGTGGTGTGTTAATAGAGGAAGATTCAAGTCTCGATTATGATTGGCCGATAGTGAAAAGATCCATGTTAAGTTTAGCCAACCTTGTTGATCATTCCAAGGTTGATGAAGTGTATAAATACTTAGTGAAGAGTTGTTGAAAATCATCCTTGTACAAAATGAATTAAATTCGAAGGAAGGATCAAAAGCAGAGCAAAGAAGAAGAAAAGCAAAAGGAGTATAGAGTGAAGATTCAGTGAAGGAGAATTTGAATATAGAAGTAGAAGTTTTTGAGCCTTCAAAGGGATTGAATTAGGCATGAATGTTGATACTATTTCTCAGTTCATTATCTCTGTGTAAATCATAATTTCTTATAGGCAGTGAACCTCTTTTGAGCAGTGAGCCCGAAGGCATGTGCCTTCTATTCTCTTAAGTACTTTTAATAGGGCACGCATTTTTGTGGGTTAACCCCCACCGTGGTTATTCCCTTAACCAGGTTTTCCACGTCAAAAATTATGGTGTTGTGTGTTCATGTTCATGTGTTGATTCATACTTAAATGTTTACATCATTAATCTAGTTGTAAATTAAGAAAGAAAATTAAAATTACAGAAAAGGTTAAAGTTTAGGGACAACTGATTCACCCCCCTTCTCAGTTGTCCAAACTAATTCCAATATACTCATTGTTTTCTTAGAAGCCCTAGTTCTGTATGTATTCAAAGCTAGGTTTTTGTTTTACTGTATGTCATTTTTTCTTTCACTATGTTTTATTTTAGATGTCATTTATTCTATCTATGTTTTTTGAAAACCCTAGGTTTTTGTCTGTGTTTTAGTTCGTTGTAACAACATGATCAAGAGATCATATGTTATTCAGAGATTAAACTCTAAACAACCTATGATCGTTACATTGCCACACCCCTTTAGAGGATGTCATGCAGAGTTTGAGCTCCACACAACATCCAAGATTAGGATGTTGTGTGGAGTTCAAACTCCACATGACATCCTAAGACATTACATGTTCTACCAACAATCCAAATATTATTGTGCAGAGTTTAAACTCTGTACAACACTCTTAAGTGAGTTGTTGTGTGGAGTTTAAACCTCACACAACAATCTCTAAACCTTGTTTGTATCTATTGTTTAAAGTGTCGTATGGAGTTTAAATCTCACACGACATCTCATGATCAATTCTTCAACATAACACTAAAAGTGGTGTGCAGACTTTAAACTCTACACAACACAAAGAGCAATATGTTGTGAAGAGTTTAAAGTCCACACAACATGACTTGTCTACCCCGCAAAAAAACTAAGTCATACCTGTTGTATGAAGGGATGCAGATCAAAGATTTTTCTCCAATGTGCATCTCATCTATCTAAAATTTTCTAACACTGGAAATAATACCAAGTACTCAAATGGGAGATTTTTTCCAGTGTTGCACATGAAATTTTCTAAGTGTAGAAGTATTGTTTTTTCCTGCAATTACACAAAGGCAAAATGCATGAAATTTTTCTAACACTGAGAAATTTCTAAAAAGTTAAATTTTTTTAGTTGTTTACTAGATGTTTGAATCCTCTCCAAAGAAGAAGATGAAGTACAAATTTTAAGGTGCGTTCTAGCGACCTCTATGGAGTCAAAAAATGATGACATCAAGGATACAGAGATTGGACATGTGGATATGTCCAAATTTTTAGAGAGGGTGAATCAGCAACTAGTACTAGTGCACATGCAATCCATTCTAAATAGTGACATTCACTTGGTCTCCACGTTCCTAGTATCTACACAAAACCCTGATTTCATATTGGCTATGGCAGGGAAATTTGACAAAGACACTAAAAGCATATCTGATGCAGATGGTAATGCTATCATCCAATTGGATGCAAATTTCTTTGACATAGTTTTCAAGTGTCCAGATATTGAGAATTAAGCTAATATTACTGTTGAGGATGCATAAAAGCACTATGAGACTCATACATACAAGTGCAAGAGAATCATCAACACTAGATGGCTTAAGACTCCTAGACCTACAATCTCAAGATGGCCTAAGAACATCTTCAGGAGTGAGTTTATCGAAGAGGTGGGTGATCTCATAACCCTTCTCAATAGGGTAAAAGGCCTTCCTACATCAAATACCTTTCAGGAATGGATGTATCAATACATTCATGTCATAAAGAAGGGAAATCAGAAGATATGGTGGGGATAGCAGATTAGTGACTCTATTTGCGAACAATTGTCAAAGGTATTCACAACATTGAAATTCTAAATGACTTCATATTTGGTATATGTTGTTGCAGCAATGAAACATTTCCTAGGACTTACATCAGAAGGAGATAGGAGAGTGATTCTTGTATATGAGTACTACCCCCAGTTAACCCTAAAAGAGAGCATCAAACATTTTAGAAGGGTTAATGATGCACTGTTCTACAACTATATCTGCAAATTGGAAAAGGATCTTGAGAAGAAGAGGGTTTCAAATGACGCATGGGAAAAAGTAAAAAAGTTTGGATGCATATTCTTACAATTCCCTACTTTCACTTACATTAGTGCTGGTTGTTTCAGTGGACAACCTATATGCTTCCAAGGTATCCAGGTGATAGATAGATTCTAATGGAATTGTGCAGACAGGTTATGGATGTACATATCAAGCAAGTTGGATCTTATAGAGGTGGCTTTAAGTTTTAATTTCAAATTAGTAGATATGGTATTTCTACAACTCCCAAAGCCAAAGCAATGGAGACAGAATTACAATGGATTAACTTAAAGAGATATAGGAAAAGACTGGATTTTGATTACCGAGGGATGAAGGACAAGCTCAAAGGTAATTACATCCATGTTCATAAAGCTAAAGATGTTTGGACCGAATGTCAGACTGAGGAAGATGTAAGGAGAATGTCGACTCTCTTTGGATCAAGTGAGGAATTTTCAATTAGCTAATATTCCAAAGGATATGCAGGATGAAGGTGATATAGTTGAAACCATGTATATGGGCAACAAGATTGTTGATACTCCTCTTCCTGCAATTCAATGGTCACAAAAAAAATGGTCTCGCTAAGAGAAAGATTTCAAAAAATTATTGCTAATGCAAATGTTTGGCTACAAAAGAAAGGTATAAAGTTGAAACCTTTCAAAACATGTTTAGAGGAGGAACAAAAAGATGGACCTCCAAGGAAGAAAGAGGATTTGAGGACAAAAAATAAAGAGGATACTCCTGCTAGTGACAAGAGGCTTAAGTTTGTTTTCAAAATAGAAGATAAAGGTAAGAAGAAGGAAAAGGAAGGAACATCTACATGACCAGATGTTGATCAAGAGGAGACAGCTGAAGAAGAGTTACAAGAACATCTAATCAATTCTCAAGTTGAATCTACATAGGTGACACCTCCTCATTCCTCTCATTTAGATTTAAATGTTCAAACCCCTATGCCTCCTGTGTCATCAAGTGCACAATAGTTACCATGTGTTTCCATTAGTCCTCAATCACCCATTGTATCAATTCATTATGTTCATTCATCTCCCTCAATACCTCATAATGAGTCATTATTTGATCAACCTCTTGATAATGTTGATAATGTTTTTATTTCTCTTTCATCCATGCCTAGTTTATCTAATGTTCCCACATCAATGATTGATCCAATAACACAATCTCAGTTTGAAAAGTTTTTAGCCCCTACCTCTTCCAAAGTGTCATTGGATGTTAACCCCTCTACCACGCAAACACAAACTCTGGCTATTGTTACTCACACTCCACTTGTGTCCACACCCATACAAGATTCTTTCATTTCACCTATGTCACAAGAATCTATAGTTCCTCTTATGTCTTCCCAAACTCTAATGATAGAAATAAGAGGTGATACCTTTGTCCTTCCACCATGGATAATGACTCAAAAGTCAAAAAGAAAGAAACAAGTTGTGTCACCCGAAGATTTTGACTTTGGTCAGCTAGTTCCAGTGAAGTCAAAATCAACCAAAAAAACAAGACTTTATCTAGGGTGCTTATTGATGCATCAAGCAATAAATATGCTGAGGTAGTTGTGCCTCAATCTGACAAGAGTATTGTAGAAGTTTGGGTAGAGGATTACACTATATCAAGAGTTGATCTCGGCAAGCAAACACATGAAAGTGTAAAAGAAGATTTGTTAGCACAATTGTCTACTTTGTTAGATAGATATGACAGAGACAAAGAAATCAAAGATCAATTCAAGGTACAAGTGGATCAGCTAAAATTGGTACTTCTAAAGATAGCATAATCATTAGAGCAGGTAAAACCTGTTATTACTAGTACAAAGAATGAATCCATTCAAAAGGATGAGAGGATTGGTGCTAAGGGTCAGGTAGTTCATGCCTGGATAGAAAGAATACTTGCCTAAGGTTCACAGCTGATAAAGTCATCAATTGAACTTTATAATGACCTGGGAAAAGTAGGAAAAGAAGTCAACCAGACACTTGAGATCCTTTCTCAAGATATGTAGCTCATTGAACAAGATTTGGATTCATGGAATAAGTTGCGGGAATTCAAAATTGAAGGGTTGGTTGAGCATGGGGTAATCCCCAATAGAAAGAAATATGTAGAGTACAGGGAGGCCATGATTCACAAGAAAGAAATCATTGAAGGCCTAATTCAAGATTTGAACAAAGATTTGGAAAAGGGAGAAATTAAAGCTCTAGATATTTCAGATGAGCTGGCTGAGCTTCCATGTCATATGCTAGATGATAACCAGCAAACACCCCCAGAAGATGCAGTCATTCAAGATTTTACCAACCTAATACAAATAGAGGTAAAAATAGAAGTCTTCACATTGGCTTCAATTTACAGGTTGGTAGAATTCGAGACAACTCTGAATAGGCTACAGAAGATATTGAATAAGCACAAGAGCATGCCTAACACCCTTAGGGATTCCATCACCTGAGTGCTTACCATCTTCGAACATACATTGGGGCCCGACAATAATAAAGTCTAGGCCACCATGAAGACATGAAAAATTTCTGGAGAAAGATGAAGATGATGAAGAAGTGCTTGAGGACACTTAGTTATTTTTCTATTCTTTAGTTATGTTTTTTTGTAATTTGTAGACGACAAACTCCATGTGTTTTTGTAAAATCGAATTACATGAAGTTGTGAGACAGAGTCCTAAGTCAATTGGAACTGTGATTTTGAATAAGTCAAATTAGTCGTAATTTCCCTATTTTTGCTCTTAGCCTCTCCCTATAAATAAAGAGGGGATCTTATGTAAATATTATCTTTTAGTTATTGAAGTGAAACGCTCCCAAATTGAAGAGCATTTTGAAACTTTGTGTTCAAGTTGTAAATCATATTTTATCAATAATAAGAAAAGCAAGTAGGCATTCAATCTTTGTCTTGAAACAAACTTGTGGTGCATTGGAGATGTTCTTATGTCTTTTCCCTTATACTTTCTTATGCATTTGATCAAATAGTAGTGTGAATTTGGATAATCTAGGAGATGTTCTAACCCTAATTTTGGAGACTTTGTTCTACAACATTATCTTTGGGTTGGTGTTTTATGTTTGTGAGTAGAAGATATTGGAAGACTTTGAGTTGT
Source organism: Cunninghamia lanceolata (assembly GCA_027924645.1). NCBI lineage: Eukaryota > Viridiplantae > Streptophyta > Pinopsida > Cupressales > Cupressaceae > Cunninghamia > Cunninghamia lanceolata. Next base: position 665,477 of record BSBN01000270.1, read on the forward strand.
TGGTTATCTTCTATGTTCATTAATTTTAATTTAGCATACGGTGGAGACTTTGGGCTGCACCTTATTCTATACTTTTTTAACTTCAAGTCAACATAAGAAGCAACAAAAGACTTTGTGCTTTTGTGGGTTTCTTGGTATTAACTCATTCTAGTATCACTTTGTGTATTCTTGTGTTTATTCAATTTGGATATTGGTTATTATTGTTCCAACAAGTGGTTTTTAGTTTATCACACTTTGTAAGTGAACATCTTTTTTGAAATAAGAGAAATAGATGATATGGCAACATCCACAGGTTAATTTTTAGTGTATATAAACATAGTTAAGTACTTGTTGATTGTAGTGGGAAATAAGAAGGGAGCCTCCCCTTTTTGAGAGGAGAGATTATATCTCATCACACTGTGGTTGATATAACCTTTTGTTATCAGTTAGTTGATAACAAAATATTCGCCCAACAAACTTCTCAGGCCTTTTTAGCATTGATGCACCATACGGAAAGATGACCGAAGGGTCCTAAACTAGGCTTGAACAAGGTGTCTAGGGGAGTCCTCGATATACACTAGGTACTTCAAGGCTCAAGTTCATGAATAGAAACCCATCTAAAAGCATGTGACATAAGCGCAAGCGAATGTCACTTCACCTTATGTCCTTATGACAAGGGGTCCCAAGGCTATGCCAGACATGATGATGGTTTCATTGAAGTACATCTTTTGTTCTCCCCCCTTTCTATACCTTGTTAGAACATGTGGTTGAGGTTGTCCCTTGGGGTGATGAAATCCCCAAGCAAGCCTCCTAAAGGGAAATAAATCTGAGTGCTTTTGATCTCCAAGATCACTTTATAACATGAGGAGACAACATACACACTTAGACTCTTGGGATAAGACAAAACAAAATAGAACTTAAAGAGTGATTTTGAACTCCAAGATTGCTTTGTAGCACGAGGAGAGAGCATACACACTCTAAAGTTCCCAAACATGGAAAATGAATGTTAATTCCCTTTAGATAAATCAAATGTGCCTAATTTAGTGAATTGATAGCCTTTGACATAAAGTGCTACAAAAACAAGCATGAAGCTACAGGGAAAAGATGTTAGTGCAAAAGGATAAAACCATGAAAAATCTAAAAAAATGTCAGTCCACAAAAGAACTAATTACACCAATGAATTCTTTGCAATTTTATGTGCAGTTTTTTAAAAATCATCAAATTTCACTTATGTATGAAAAAGTTATGTGTGTTTAAAGTTTGCAAAGAAGATCTAACTTTAGAGAGATATACTTGAGAATTTGGGAAGAATCTAGAAAAAATCTTACATCACAGCATAGAGCACTAAATTATATTTTCATCACCTACAAAATTGTTAGGATTTTAATGGAAAATTGGAGCAATACAATTAACAATTATATGTAGATTTAATAAACACAAAAATAACAATGAATAATGAACACAACAGATTTAACATGGTTGACCCAATGTGGTCTACATCCACAAACACAACCATCCAATATTATTATCTAGAAAAACTTATTACAACCAGCAATCTACATAGCTCAATACTGCTGCAATACTACATTACAATCTCAACCATGACTCTTGGCCTTTTGCCTTCTCTAGCCACCTTTTTATCAAGCCTTATGGCGGTTACACAAAGAGGGTTTTTACATGTCAACTATAAAATAACTTGAGATGCCTTTATTAAATAATAGGCAACTCCCATATTAAATACATTAGGGTCCGCGGCTGACAAACTCACTAGAATTTATGTTTTATGTTGCTATGGGTACTCATAGCCCCTATTGTAGCATGATTAGTCACCATATAATAATAGCTTCCTACTTGAACTGATCAAGCTCCACACCAAACAACCTCCCACTTGGAGATTGATCCTACAGCATCACTGCTACACCTGTAACTCCCACTGGATTTCATGCCTAGATTAGTTGGTTCCTCATTTCCACCTTTATCAGTCAAGAAGGCCAATAGAAACTAATGAGGAAAGTAGTTTCTCCCATGTGACTGCCTTCATGAACATATCTACAGGATTTTCACTTGTGTGAATCTTCTCAAGCTTCAACTACCCATCCTCCAAAACTGACCAGATGAAGTGGTACTTGGGCTAAATGTGCTTAGTCTTTGAATGAAGAGCTAAATTCTTTACAAGATGAATGGTACTTTGGCTATCAGTAAAGAATGGGATATCTTCATGCTACTAGCCCAATTCCTTCATATAATGTTGTAACCAAATCATTTCCTTGCTAGCTTCAGTAGCCGCTACATACTCAGCTTCAATGGTTGAAAGTGCAACAACCTTTTGCAGTCTAGAAATCCAACTGACTGTTGTACCTCCTACAATAAGAACATACCATGTAGTGCTCCTCCTACTATCTATATCACCTGCCAGATCAAAATCAACATGTCCTTTGAGAGTAGTGTTGGTTCCTCCAAAACAAAGTTGTTTTGTAGAATTACCTCTCAAATACCTAAGAATCCATTTTAATGCAGTCTAATGTTCCATTCCTGGATTGCTCATATACCTGCTCACAACTCCAATAGCATGTGTAATATCTAGCCTTGTGCATACCATTGCATACATCAAGCTACCAACCACTGATACATATGGTATTTTAGATATTTTGTCTTCCTCCTCTTGTATCTTGGGACACATACCCTTAGTCAATTTAAAATAACTAGGCAAAGGTGTACTAACTACTTTTGTATTCAACATGTCTTCTCAACCACCTTCTCTATAGACTCACATTGTGACAAAAAAAAATCTATTTTTTCCTATCCCGAGTGATCCTCATACCAAGGATTTGTTTTTCTGCACCCAAATCCTTCGTAGAAAATGACTTTTTTAACTTCTACTTAAGCTCACTAATACGTTGCATATTAGACCCAGCAACAAGCATGTCATCAACATAAAGTAACAGGATAATTGGTGTAGTCATGGATGGAGGGTCCAAAGAATGAACTCTCCAACCATGCAGCTAGAGTAAACACAATGGAAACAACTCAAATGTAGAATGCAATGGAAGATTCAAATGCTCAATATATTAGAGAATCACAATGCTTATATGTCGGCAACATGCAGGCTACATTCAAGGGCTCACAGGCCTACTTTCTGGGTTACAATTGAAATGAAAGATATGGAATTGAAGTACCTTCCAAAAAGAATCTAATTATCTAACTTATCAAATTCACTAACTGATTTCCTAATGCATCTAAGAGATGTATATATATCATCTTCAAGCTCATAGAATCCTTTGCATCAGCCACAAGACGTTACAAACTCCAATGAATGATGAGATGTGTAGAAACATGTAGGTCAGCCTACAACACATGGTATTGCTCTGTAAATGAATGAAACTTGGTGTGGACCTTAAGGAATGTCTATTTGGTCCTTATGTGCCATGTATGATGTTCCATTTGGCTCTACAAGTCACGAAAGTTCTCTGCAAACCCTCTCCTCTAAACTAACTGCATGAAAGCTCTGCTCTGTGAAAGTTGATGATCTTATGATAACAATAAATTTTTGTATACAAATCCAAACCTCCTAAAATCTAAATATGATATAGCTGACATGGTATAGAAGTTAAATCCTACTCTACGAGCTCTGGTATGAAGATGCAGTAAAATGCGTTAGAAAATGTTGAACTATAAATTATTGAACTACAACTAAAATGAAAGAAAAGAAAAGAAACAAAAGATGCAAGATTGCTCTGCAACCTAGGATGCTCCTACATTAGACACTTGAGGTTGTTGAAAAAGTGAGTCCCTCACTTTGCTGGGGCTAGAGGAAAAGGTAGTCTATCTTAGCCTAAGAAATCCATGATGTATATTCTTCTAGTCTTCCTTTCCACTTTACCAAGTACTCTTTATACTTCTTGCCTCTGGTACTGCGTCCAACTCTAATGTTCAATATATTCTCTATCTTCTCTAGTTGTTGTTGTAGTAATTGATTATTCAAACCTTCTTCAATGTTGCCACTTAACTCTCCTTCATGATACTGATATAGGTCTGTAATGTTGAATATAGGTGATATACCAAATGTCTCTAGTAGCTTTACTTCATATGCATTCCCTGAGTCAAATTCCTTAAGAATCTTATATGGTCCAAACTTCTTCATCTTTATCTTGTTGTATGTCCCCACTGGAAATCTCTCCTTTTCTTAGATATACCATAACTTCATCTCCCACTGAAAATTCTTTATGTCTTCTCTTCTCATTTGCTTGCTCCTTATACTTACTATTCATCTCCTCCAAATGCTTCCTAACTTGATTATGTTCTATCTCCATGTATCCTACAAATTATTCTACCTTTGCACTTCTCTTGTTCTCCATACTGATGTCTCTCAACTCTACTACTCCTCTAGGTTGTACTCCTGTCACAACTTCAAATTGTGTCTTCCCTATACTCCTATTCACTGAATTATTGCATGCAAACTCTTCTTGTGGTAGAATTAGATCCCAATTTCCTGCTTTGTCTCCTACTAAGCATCTCAACAAGTTGCCCAAACTCCTATTTACCACTTTAGATTGTCCATCTATCTGTGGGTGAAATGTTGAACTAAAATTTAGGTATGTTTTCATCTTCTTTCACAATGTCCTCCAAAAATATCAAATGAATCTTGTATCCCTGTTTGAAACTATACTCTTAGGTAATCCATGCAATCTCACAGTTTCCTTGAAAAATAGGTCAGCAACATGTACAACATCATTTGTCTTCTTACAAGGAATTAAATGTGCCATCTTTGAAAATCTATCCACTACTACAAATATAGAATCACATCCCCTCTATGTTCTTGGCAAACCTAATATGAAATCTAGTTTAACTTTCTTTGATCAAACCTTTCCTCAACAGCTCCTATATCTATCTATTCAGGTCTACATTTTCTACTAGTGTCATCCGGTGTGCCGCTTTGTTAGGCAAACTTGCTCTAGGTATAAGGTCCATATGATGACTGATACTTTGGATTGGTGGTAATCCTTCAAGTACATTATCTGACATGATGTCTTGGTACTCTATCAATAATTCATGTATTTCCTCCAGCAGTGGTTCTTCTTCTTTTGTTGTGGTGTTTTTTGCACTCAGGGTTCCACACTTATTTGGAATCAAAGAAAAACACATATTCTCATGTCTCAATCCATCCAAAAATTTCCTTCCATTAACCATAAACATTCTAGCATTCCCACATACTTCACTCTTAGGCTCATCTTCCAAAGGTATCAAGATATGTTTCTTCCCATTTGATGTTATAGTATAAGTATTCTCTATCCCATCATGTATACCCTTTCTATCATACTGCCATGGCATAATATCACATAATACCGAGCATCAACATAAGATCCTATATGAAATTTCACCAAATATTGTTCACTTACCAGTACCTTGTGTTCATCTTGAATCCATGCTATCTTGTAGGGCTTCGAATGTTTCAATCTCTCAAGGTTTAGCTTAGTCACCATCTCCTCTGAAACCAAGTTATCAGTGCTACCACTATCAATGATAACCTTACAAAATTTACTTCCTGATTTGCATCTTGTCTAGAACAAACTTTTCCTTTGTGGTGGTTCCTCAGTTGTCTCTGCTTCAAGTAATGCTCTTCCCATGACTAATGATTATCCTTTCTCTAGATTTCCCACTGACTGGGTGATGCAACAGGTTCTTCCTCCACATATGCTACTCCTGCATTGTTCTCTGTCCTCTATCTTGTATTTCCTTGATTACATTCAAATGCTCTGTGTCCTTCACCTCCACACTTAAAACAAGTTCCTCTGAATAATCTTTTATCAAACCCTCTTTCATCTCTCCTATATCCTTCATTGTGGTAGAAACTCCTATCGTCTCTCTGGTATGAATTGTTATCTCTATCTTCCTTCTTGTATGGACTACTTTCCTTGTTTTGCTTTGCATAAGGACTTTCTCCTCTAGAATATGTCCTACCTCTTTGAAATTTAACTCTTCTACCTCTATACCTTTTCTCATGCTCCTTATTCAACTTTTTTTCAACTTTTAATGCAAATTGATATGCTTCTTCTACTATTGTCATCCTTACTAAACTTAATTCTTCTTGAATATTCATCCTCAATCCATTTATGTATCTTGTCACTTTCTCCTTGCTTGCATAACTCTGTCTAGTCCTAATGATCATCTTATGAAATTCTTCAGTGTACTCCTTCACAGATTTCTCCATTTGCCTTAGGTTTTGTAATCTCTTCAACAATTCCAACTCATAGTCAGTAGGTATGAACTGATTATTCAATTTTGTCACCATCCTATCCCATTTTATGATCTTCTCTCTTCCTTTCCTAATTCTATCCAAATTAACTTTCCACCAAATAGCAACATGTCCTTTCAACTTAGTTTTTGCAAATCTCACTCTCTCCGGATCTTCAATTTCTTCATATTCAAAGTATTCCTCCAAGTCATTTATCCAATCAATCAATTCCTCAGGGTTTAAGTTTCTAGTATAGTTTGATACTTCCATTCTAGGTCTCTTACCCATCTTAGAAATAGCTTTCAACATCTTTACCTGATCAGATTCTTCTTCTTCTAGGGCTTCTTCATTTTGGTCAGTAGCTTGAAATTCATCATCATCACTTTCATCTTCATGTCTAGGGTTTAGTCCTCTTCTTCTATCCTCTTCTACATCATCCAATCTAACCTTCATAGTTCTCATCATCTCTATCATCTCCTCCATTCTTCTAGCAACATTGGCCATAGTAGGTATCCTCCTTGGCGGCATCTCTTCCTAGGATCTCATGCAAATTCCTTAACTCAATGATCTGACTACAAGGTAGAAACTACCTCACAATTGATGCTCTGTTGAAAAACACAAGTAAACTACATCATGTCAACAATCTATTCACCACTAGATCTTCCAGAATGCCTTCACTTCCCAAAGGATTCAAAACTTCACTCTGATACCACTTGGTGCAGTCATGAATGGAGGGTCCAAAGAATGAACTATCCAAAGATGCAGTTAGAGTAAACACAACAAAAATAACTCAAATATAGATTGCAATGGAAGATTCAAATGCTCAATATATTAAAGAATCACAATGTTTATATGCTGGCAACATGTAGGCTACATTCAAGGGCTCACAAGCCTACTTTCTAGGTTACAACTGAAATGAAAGATATGGCATTGAAGTGCCATCCAGAAAGAATCTATCTAACTTATCAAATTTGCTAACTAGTTTCCTAATTCATCTAAGAGATGTATATATATCATCTTCAAGCTCATAGAATCCTTCACGTCAACCACAAGAGGTTACAAACTCCAATGAATGATGAAATGTGTAGAAACATGTAGGTCAGGCTACAACACATGGTATTGCTCCACAAATGAATGAAACTTGGTGTGGACCTCAAGGAAGGTCTATCTGGTCCTTATGTGCCATGTATGATGTTGCATTTGGCTCTGCAAGTCATGGAAGTGCTCTGTAAACCTTCTCTCAACTAACTACATGTAATCTCTGCTTTGTGAAAGCTAATGATCTTCTGATAATGATAACATTTTGTAGACAAATCCAAACCTCCTAAAATCTGAATATGATGTAGTTAACATGGAATAGTTTAGTTGAATCCTACTCCATGAGTTCTAGTATGAAGATGTAGTAAAATGTGGTAGAAAATGCTAAAATATAAATTACTGAAATGCAACTGATATGAAAGAAAAGAAAAGAAGCAAAATGTTTTTTGTTGATGCAAGATTGCTTTGCAACCTAGGATGCTCCTACATCAATAATATAGTTGCCATTATCCAATCTTTTAAAGTAAAAATAGTAATCAAAATGACATCTACTATAACCTTGTTCAGCCATAAACTTATCAAATATCAAATACCATTGTTGGGGTGCTTGCTTTAGGACATACAAACTCTTCTTTAACCTGCACACTAAATCCTCCTTACCTTTGACCTCATATCCCTATGGTTGCTGCATATAGATCTCTTCTTCCAAATCCCCATGGACAAAAGCTATTTTCACATCTAGTTGTTTAAGATGCAAGTATTCTGCAGCCACAAGACTCAAAACAGTCCTAATTAAAGTCATTTTTCTTGCTCCTATATCAAATGTTGTCATTGATGTCAAAATAGAGCATGCAATTTTGTAAGATAATGTTACAAGGTGTCAAGGTGTTACAAGATGCAGGTGAGTTAAGCCAGATTGGTGTTGCAGGAGAATGTTAGTTTGTAAGATGGAGGTGTGAAGGGACAAGTGATTAGTAGTGCCATGTTGGTGAGATCAAGCAATGGAGGGAGTGATTGCTCACTTCAAGTTATGTTTCTTAGAGAGGATTATCACTTCAATTTATGTTTCTTAGAGAGGATTATATGTTGTGGTCTTAGGTTGTGCTCCATTGTATTTGTTATCTCCATAAGTTGCTATCACTCATGCATGAGATTACGAGTCTTCATATGTTTGGTGTAGTAGATTGGTGATGATGTTCTCATATCAAATCCCACTTCACTCATATCAGATCATGGTCAGAGTTGAGAGTTGATCTTCATAATATTCAAGTGCTTCATATCAATTCAAGTATGTGCCTCAAGGTTGTGATTTGTTTCAGGTTGATGATGATTTCAATATTGATCTTTTTCATGGTGTTCATGTTGCTTACTGTCATTGCTTCATGTTGATAATCATATCGGTCATTCATGCAGTGTTCATCAATGTAGAGAGTCAAATTGTTTAGCTAGTCCTACAATTTAAATCCTTAAAAGTTAGAAGTCAAAGTGAGTTATTTGTGCCCATTTTGTTAGTGATCATTGTATACACCTAAAAATGACATGACTCTACCTAAATAAATATTTTAAATATTTATTTCATCTTAATATTCCTCTATCAATAAATTAATTTATTTTTTTGATTCATTTTCTCCCATTAATTGAATAAATTACATTTATTTAATTAATTCTATCAATATCAACTTTATTCTTCTAAACAATTAAATAATTTTAATTATTTAATTAAATCATTAATTCTTCCAAATTTAAATAAAATGCAAATTTATTTAAATTAAATCTTAATCTTCAAAAATAAAATATAATTAAATATTTTATTTATTCTTCCAAATCATGTGCAAGTAATTAAATAAATTTATGTATTTAATTCGCTTTCTTATCTTCAAAATCTTCTAAAAATAAATTCTTCTTGTCATACAAAAGCAAAAGTTGAGTTAACTAATTTAAAGCAACTTTGTTTTTATCAACAAAACTCTTAAATTAGAAAAATATATTCTAATTTAAGAAATAAAAGCTCATCCTCATCAAGAAAGCAGTTAACTCAACAAAGCATCATTTTCAATGACACATGTCCTTCTTCTATTCGCGCACGTTCTCTCAAACATCCTCTACCATTGATCTTCTTATTTCTTCTACACCATTAATCTTCTCTCACACAATCCTATAAATACCCCTCTATTCTTCCATTTCATAATAACAAGCTTTCAAGTAAACTTATGCTGCAGAATCCATAGCGCACCGTTGGCACCCCCACTATCACATCCATCATTATCCATTTCACATTGTGTTGAAGCTCACCTTCAATACAATAAGTATCCAAGCCATTTCTCTTTTGCCATCTTAAGGAATTAAAGCAAGGGAGCAAGCTTCCTGAGGGTTGCATTCATCACTGAAGATCAAATGGGAATAGGTGAACAATGGAAATCGTGAGGTAAGAAAGGTTGTAAGTATCACTTCCTTATTTTAATCTTCTTTACTTGCACATTTCATTGATGTTATTGGGTTTTTGTAATTCATTTTATTATCCCATTTTACCCATTACAATCATTGATACTTTTTTGTCTCTTCCTGTCACTCAAGTTCTCTCAACCAAAATACCTTTATCTATCTTGTTCTTTCTACATTCAGAGGTTCCTATATATTCAATGACTTCACAGTGATCTATTGATTGAAAGTTACTATTAAGCCTTCATGGTTTAAGGTTAGGTTTTTATGTTTGATGTCTTTTAGGGAATAAAACCCTAAATAAAGTGCTAAAGACACATTATGTTATAACTCTATTATACGCATCCTACCTTTATTTCTAATTCGTTGGTGTCCTATATTAACCTATCAGAACCCACTTAAGTGAACACCTATGGGTATCACCTTCATAGTTTAACCTGCCCCTTCAACTAGGACTCATCAGGCACAAAGGTAAAAGCTACTTGGTCGAGCAGGAAGGTCAAATCAATGGTGGTATCGAAGGTGCAAATAACCCATCCGACAATCAAAGTTTAAATGGCATTCAAATCATAACGGAACTTCATGCTTCTTAAGATTGACAAGCAGACCTTCTAACTACCTTGTAATAGAATTCTAACCGGCACAGAGGGCTAGTGAAATTGATAACTTGCACTATCTGACAGGAGTGAATGTGTGACTTGGTTGATGGTAATATATAGGGTGAGATCTTTCTTCTCATGTAGATATTATGAGGATTGGTGAAGGAAAACATAGTTGTTAATGAAATCAAAATTAAAGGAGGTTCACAAGTATACAAAGAGATGTAAGTGAGAGAAGAACTTGCAGCATGTAGACAAGTATGAATGTTTGTTTGATTAGATTCAAGGTATGACTTGCAAAGGGAATAGGAGTTCTTTATGTAGTGGCAAGATGTCTTAATGAGTCAGGGTGTTTTTGATGGTCTATCTTTTGATGCAAAAATCATGCAATGTACCCTTAGTAAGATTTTATGTGTGATGAAGAGGGTTAAGTCATTTGGTGTATTGTAGAGAATTAGGGCAACCCCCTGAATTGAGTTTTCTTCCTTGTGGTCACATTTTGCCAGTGAAGCACACTTTCCTAGTGAGGAAGTTGTATTTTCTAGTGAGGTTGTGTCAGTGAGACACTAATTGTACCTAGTGAAGGTTATTGGTTTTACCAGTGAGGCACAATAAAGTGGAAGGATTCAAGAATGGTTTTTTATCCCTATGAGGGTTTTCCACTCATTAAAAATGCGTGTTATGGTTCATGTTGTTTATCTTTATGTGTGTGCCCTAATGTTTTGTCTTTGAAGTCTTGATCATACTAATTATCATCATACTTATGCATATGTGTTTGATAAATCTTTAAAGTCTCTCTCATTGTCTATTCAGTAGATTAAAAGGTGCAAAAAGTTTTAAAGTTTATAGACCACTGATTCACCCCCCACTCTCAGTGGTCCTATACTCCAACAAGTGGTATCAGAGCATAGGTTCCCTGTGGAAGTCTAATAGGCTTGGGTAGGTCCTAATAGTGGAGTACCATGGGAAAGTGTAGGAGAAATAGAGAAATGAAAGATGCCAAGCAAAAGGTTGTACAACAAACCCTAGTCAAGTCATGTGATGAGTTTTTGCATGAGTCTCCCCTGAATGTTGATATAAAGTGTGATAAAAAGAATGGTCTTGCAGTTGAGAGTTTTGATAAAAAGGAAGACTTCATTGTAAGTGTAGATGAACAAGAACTTGATGAAAAAGAAGATAATTTTGTTGTTGACATTGATGACAAAGAAGGAGACCTCTTTGTGGGTGAAGATGACTATGAACAAGAGTATAATGAACATGAGTGTGAAGTTGATGCAAGAGAATCCCTACTTCAAGAGAAATATTGCATAAACCAAAAATATTTGCATTTCAGTTTGTTTGTAGTTCAGTTTGTTTCTTTCAATTTCTAGTTTAGTTCAGGCAGTTCGATCAATAGCAATTTATGTATTTTGGTCCACATTCTACTGCAGTTGCATTTCACATCTTACGGAGCTAGACTTAACATCTAGATTCATTCATCTACAACATATCTGAATATCAGAGCATTTGGATCAATTAGCAGAAAGTTATTGCTATCAAAAGACTGACTATTTTCTCAGAATAAACCATCCTGACAGTCTCAGACAACTAGCTAAAGGAGAAGACTTGCAAAGCATTTCTCAACTTATGGAGCCTAATGACACATCATTCAATGATCTTTGGTTCATGGCCAACCTTCCCCAAGATCCACACTTCATTCCATTCATTTGTAGAGGTGTTCTATGCATTTAGGTCTGACCTACCCGTGTACACACATTACAGCTCTTCATTGGAGTTTTTGATCTTCCTTGGCCGACGTGGAGGAATCTTTTGTACTGGAGATGATATATATTGATGTAATAGATCCCTAGGAAAGAAGTTAGCAATTGATTCATAATCCTTAGTTTAGATTATGGGAAGGGACTTCAAAGCTATATCTTGTGCCTATTCTAATATTCTGTAATCAGGCTTGTGAGCCCTAATTGTAAGCCTGCATGATGCCAGCCAGATTGTATTTAAATTCTATGATATACTAAATGATTGAATCTACATTTTTTCTATATCTTTGAGTTGTTTCCATTGTGTTTACTCTTACTGCATGGTCTAGACAGTTCATTCTATGAACCTTCCTACCATGACTACACCAAGTGGTATCAAAGCAAAAGTTTGAATCTTTGGGAGTGAATTGAGCAAAGTTGGCAAAATAATTCCATAAGATCTTGCTGTGGACAAATCACCAAATTGAGGAAGGTTACTTGTGTCACAATCGATCACTGATTATGAGGCAGTTGTCACCTTGTATCCCAATCGTTGAACTTGAGGTAGTTTGCACTTGATCCTAGGAAGAATGCCACCAAGGATAATCCATGTTGTTGGAACAATAGCTGGTATGATGGATGAGATGATGGAAATGATGAAAACAATTAGAATTCAATTGGATGTTGTTGAAGAAGATAGGCAAAGAGGATTGACACCGAGACCTAATGTTGAAAGTGATGAAGAAGAATTTCAATCTGTTGAACAAGTTGGTGAAACCCTAGGAGGTGATAAAGAAGAAGAATCAAATCGAGTCAAGATGTTGCAAGCTATTTCAAATATTGGAAAGAGACCTAGAGTGGATGTACCTAATTATACTAGTAATTTGAACCCTGAAGAACTGATTGACTGGATAAATGACATGGAAGAATCCTTTGAGTATGAAGAAGTTGAAGATCTAGAGAAGGTGAAATTTGCAAAGACAAAGTTGAAAGGACATGCTGCTATATGGTGGAAAGAAGTTCAGTTGGATAGAAATAGAAGAGGAAAAGAAAAGATTACAAAGTGGGATAGGATGGTGACAAAATTGAAGAATCAATTTATACCCACTAACTATGAGTTGGAGCTGTTGAAAAGATTGCAAAACCTAAGACAAAAGGAGAAATCTGTGAAGGAGTATACTAATAAATTTCATAAGATGGTCATAGGGATAGGACATAGTGAAGCAAGCAAGGAGAAAGTGGCTAGATATATCAATGGATTGAGATTGAACATTCAAGAACTAAGTTTGGTAAGCAAAACATCACTGGAAGAAGCATACCAATTTGCCCTGAAAGTTGAAGAGAAGTTGAATAAGAGGCATGATCAGAGATAGAGAAGAAGAGGAGGTAAATTTTAGAGAGGTAGAACATTTTCTAGAGGAGACAGATCACATCCAAAGTAGAACAATTTTGACAACACATTCAAGAATGATGACAAAGATAATAATGCTTATCAGAGAGATGACAAAAACTTTTACCGGAAAGGAAACCCTAATGCACATCAGAATGAAGGATACAGAAGAGAAGGAAGAGGATTTGATAAGAGAACATTCAAAGGTACCTGTTTCAAGTGTGGAGGTGAAGGACATAGAGCATTTGAGTGTAATCAAGGGAGTACAAGAAAGATAACAGAGAACAGTGGAAGAGCAGCTTATGTTGAAGAAGAACCTGTTGGATCACCCAGTTTAGTTGGTAAAACTCAGAAAGGAGAATCATTGATGATGAGGAGAGCACTATTTCAAAAAGAGACAAATGAATAACCACTGCAAAGGAATAGTTTGTTCAAAACCAGATGTAAATTAAGAGGTAAATGTTGTAAAGTTGCAATTGATAGTGGTAGTTCAGATAACCTAGTTTCAGAGGAGATGGTGACTAAGCTAAAATTGGAAAGATTGAAACACCCTAAGCCCTATCAGATGGCGTGGATTTAGGATGATCATAAGGTACTAGTGAGTGAACAATGTCTGGTGAAATTTCATATTGGATCTTATCATGATGAAGTCTTGTGTGATATTATGCCTATGGATGTATGTCATATCTTGTTGGGTAGACCTTGGCAGTATGATAGAAAAGCTATACATGATGGGAGAAGGACTACATATGCTATAACATCAAATGGGAAGAGAATTACCTTGATTCCTTTGGAGGATGATCCTAAGAGTGAAGTATGTGGGAATGCTAGAATCTATTTAGTAGATGAAGAAAATTTCTAGATGGTTTGAGACATGAGAATATGTGTTATGCATTAATTCCTAAGAAGCCTAAAACATTGAAGAAGGAGACTGAAGAATCACAATCGAAGGAGATAAAAGAGTTGCTAACAGAATATGAAGACATCATATCAGACAATGTACCTAAAGGATTGCCACCAATCAGGAGTATCAGTCATCACCTGGATCTTATACCAGGAGCTAGTTTGCCTAATAAAGTAGCACATAGAATGACACCAGCAGAGAATGAAGAATTGAATAGACAGATACAGGAGTTGTTGAGGAAAGGTTTGATCAGAGAAAGTTTGAGTCCTTGTGCAGTACCTACAGTGTTATCACCTAAGAAATATGGAGAGTGGAGAATATGTACTGACTCTAGAGCAATAAACAAGATCACAGTTATGTATAGATTTCCTTTACCTAGGATGGATGATATCATGGATTGTTTGAGTAGAGCAAGATATTTCACAAAGATAGATTTGAAAAGTGTATACCATTAGATCAGAATCAGAGAAGGAGATGAATGGAAGACTACTTTTAAGATAAATGAAGGATTGTATGAGTGGTTAGTGATGCCTTTTGGACTAACAAATGCACCTAGTAGTTTATGTTAGATTCAGGACAGACAACTGAGAGGGGGGTGAATCAGTTGTCCAAAACTTTCTTCTATTTTAAACACTTAAATCCACTTGTAATTCAGCAGCATAATAATAATTTAATCATGGAAACACAATGCATTAAACCAAGAGCAGAAACACATTAACACATAAGACACCGAGATTTTGATGTGGAAAACCTGGTTAAGGGAAAAACCACGGAGTGATTAACCCAAGATTGTATTCTCTGTTAAAAGAATAGAAGTAAAAAAATGGCACATGCCAATTAGGGCTCACTACCTGAGCACACTACTCACAAGAGGCTCACTGCCTACAAGAGACACACTGTCTACAGAAGAATAAGTATCACATACTTGAACTGAAGAATAGCATCTTTATCATGCTTGAGTCAGTTCCCTTTAAGCTCAAAACTTTTTCTTTGCCTTTCACTCTCCTCCTCACTACCACACTCTCATCTTCACAAGATACACTTTCAAATGACTTCACAACTCCTTATTTATACAAGACGTGGACATAGGAATGATCATCTAAGTCGGCAAACATCTACAAGAACATCCGCAGGATGTGTAACTCATCCAGTCGGCCAGACTTAGAAAGTATACCATCATCCAGAAGTAATTCTTCAATTGCAAACTCAACCTTCAATGCGGACTAGCAACATGAACTAGACACAATCCAAAGACCTCCACAAGCTTGCTTGAATCACCAAGAACATCCACACTACATCTTCTTATTGAAATCCTTTTCTCCTTCATCTGGAACCCCAAGAACACAATCTGTCATTACTGTCACAAAGAAATAGATGCTTGCAGACCTCTAGACCATGAACTAATTGAGTTGACACATCTTAAGGACTTCCTAAACACTCCAAAAATCCACAAAATTAGATAATGCACTTTCGGATCTCACCGGACCTATCTGTATCACTCTATCACCTCTAAACACCTGTTGGAACCAATTTTACTTCAGCGACCATAACTTCTTTAGATCTTCATGTAGACCTCTAAAATCTTTACTAGATCATCTTACGACACCTATATACAAACCCTTTAAACCACATCCTCTGATCCTCATCTTAACTAGGACTTTTACCTTACTGTCTTCACTGTTCTTCATTGTTCTTCAATGTTCCTGAAATGACCAATTTTCTCAATATCCTTAGCAAACAGTTCATCTAATTCTTATCATTAATACAACAAAGGTATGTTGACATCGATGACAACACCGGTTAGGCCCAAACTTGCAACAATCTCCCCCTTTGTCATTGATGGCAACATATGATGTGAAAAACTATTTTAACCATCAAGACAAGAACTTTCCTTTACTGACACAACTCCCCCTATCATTCACATGTCTTCTCTTCCTTTCCTGCTCCCCCTTTGATCAGCAACTACTTGTTTTTCACATGTCTTCTCCCCCCCTTTAACATCAATGGCAAAGGGCACATACTTGCAACTCCACCACTTCAGACTCATGCCATCTACTCCCCTTGAGTAGCAACTTCCCATCATCAATCCAGACCATAAGATATGACTGTGATATCCATCAGACTGATGCACATCAATGAATCTTAGTTCATCACCAGAAGGGAAATAACCCCTAACTTCTCCCTAAGATACTCAAAAGAGTCCTTAGGTAGAGGTTTAGTAAAGATATCTACAATCTGATCCTTGGAAGGCACAAACTCCAATCTGACTTCATTCTTGTTCACTTGCTCTCTCAAAAAGTGAAACTTGATGGATATATGTTTAGTCTTTGAATGCAACATGGGATTCTTAGATATATTTATTGCACTTGAATTATCACAGAAGATTGTGATAGGCTCCTCATGCTCCACTCTTATATCTCTTAGCATTTGCTTCATCCACAAAACTTGAGTGCAACTACCTGCTACTGCAATATATTCTGCTTCTGCAGTGGACAAAGATAGTGCCTCTTGTTTCTTGCTCATCCAAGAAACTAATCTTTTCCCCAAAAAGAGTGTTCCACCACTGGTACTCTTCTAGTCATCCACATCTCCTGCCCAATCCACATCTGTATATGCATGAAGAGAGAAATCATGATCTCTGGGATACCACAATCCATACTCAACTATCCCTTTTAGATATCTAAAAATCCTTTTGACTACCATGACATGAGATTCTCTAGGATCAACTTGGAATCTAGCAACAAGACCAACAGCATTCATAAGTCAAGTCTAGTTTGAGTGAGCTACAACAGTCATCCAATCATTGACCTATACTTTTTCTGATCAGCCTTGGGAGAGTCATCATCTCTGCTCAATTTACATCCAATTACCATGGGAGTATTCATTGGTTTTGAATCTTCCATCCCAAATTTCTTCAACAATTCTTTCACATAGTTGGACTGAGAAATGAAGATTCCTTTCTTTGTTTGAGTGATTTGTAGACCCAAGAAGAAATTGATTTCCCCAAGCATGGACATCTCAAATTCACTTTTCATTTGATTTGCAAAGGTTTTACACATACTATCTCTTCCTCCAAAAATGATATCATCAACAAACACTTCAACAATCAAGATATTTTCATGATCAATTTTGAAATACAAATTACTATCAGCAGTACCTTTGTTGAAACCAATCTTCAAAAGATGCTTATCCAATCTTTCATACTAGGCTCTTGGAGCTTGCTTCAGTCCATACAATGCTTTCTTCAATCTGCAGACCATATCACCATGATTAGATAATTGAAATCCATCTAGTTGCTTAATGTATACTTCTTCTTGTAAGTCACCATTCAGGAAGGCAGACTTGACATACATCTGATATACTTTGAAATCCTTGAAGGCAACAAAAGCAAGAAATAGTCTGACTGCTTCAATTCTTGCTACTGAAGCAAAAGTTTCTTCAAAATCAACTCCTTCTATTTGAGAATAACCCTTGCAGACCAATCTCGTTTTATTTCTGATCACGTCACCAACTTCATTCAGCTTGTTCCAGAAGACCCATTTGGTTCCAATCACATTCTTGTTTTTAGGTCTGGGAACAAGATCCCAAGTGTGGTTTTTCTCAATTTGCATCAGTTCTTCCTCCATTACTTTAGTCCAGTTTTCATCATTGCAAGCTTCATTCACTGTCTTAGGTTCAAACTTTGAAATCAGACAATACTCTTTTGAATCTTGAGAAATCCTTCTTGTTTGTACACCTTTGCTTTTATCACCTATGATCTAATCTTCAAAGTGGTTTAGTCTTACATACCTGGGAACTTTGGTAGTTTCTTGCACATCTGATTCTTGATTAGGCTCATTAAAACTCATATGTTCTTCCTGATTTACCGGATTAGTTTGAATCTAACTTTCAGAAGGGGCTTGGCCTCTTTGAATCAAAGCACCATTCTGATCATCTTCATCATATTCATAAAACCTTGAGGGTTTTTCAATTCCTTCATCAACCTTCACATTTGTACTTTCTATAATCTTTCTCAGTCTCATGTTATAACTGTTGGTGCCTGAATTCACTGTCGGTTATTTTAGCAATTTTCATGCAGGCACCTTCCCAAAAAATCCAAAAAAGTTCTAAGTCTTTGGGCCTCCTCAGCATGTTTTAACATCAGCATCATATTTTCTTTGGAGGAGGTCATCATCATCATGTTTCCAGACATCACCCTGATGTTGCTTACGAGGGTCATCATATTTTCTGTCAGCATGATCTTTCGCTGGGGTGATATTCTAACATCGGGTGATCTTACTTAAGATCATCCTGATGATGTTGCTGCAAAGTCCTAAGTATGATCCGATCTTCATCGGGGTCATCATATTTGAACATCGGGTGATCTTAGTCAAGATCATCCTGATGTTGTTTTATCACTCCATGTTCGTTGTTTTATCACCCTGATGATGCTGACGTCATTCTTATGTCAGGGTGATATCCATTTTTCTACCTGTCTGCATCATGATATTTCCGAAGGGAGATATTCGCCTGTCAGCTTCATGCATTGTCCAATGGGGGTGATCATTTCAAATATCAGTCACATATTCATATATCACCCCGATCTTATAGTGGAGCTACAGTGCAGCATGATATGTGTGCATCAGGATGATATTTCCAAATATCCGGTTATCTTCCGAATATCATCCTAATGCCGATGTATGGTGACGTCATCAAGGTCCGGGGGGGTCATATTTCTAACACTGATCATCTTGTGGAGATCCCCCGATATTCACAAACATGACGATGACGTCATCTGGATATGAGGAGGTGCGCGATAGGCAGATATGCTGATGACGTCAGCAGGATATGACGGTGACATCATCAGGATGTTCATCAGCCAGACATTTGGTATCGGTTAAGCAGGAGGATCTTCCTCCGATGCATCAGGTTGTGCCGATGAAGGCGATTATCATGTAGGTGATATTGCGATGATGATGCTGACGTCAGGGTGATTTTTCAGGCAACAGGATATCATGCTGTTGGAGGATGATGATGAAGTCTTATACTAGTGTCGTCGGGAGCAAAAGCACCGACATCATATATGCTCGTGGCCTAGTATATAAAGTGTTGAAAAGGTCACCGCGAGGTGCATGTGGGATAATTGATATCCTGCATATTTTGAAATATCACGATGAGGTATTTTGGCGGGAAACAGTTGCGATGCACTGTTTGATGTTTTCCCGATGGCTGCGAGGTAGATGAGCATTAATGGCGAAGGTTGCAGAGGTATGGACGGATCTGGTACCCGTTTGAAGGTGTACATCAACAGACAGTGGCGCAGGGCTCGAGGTTTCTTCCTGTCTCCTCCCCTACCTACTGCATTCATGTTTGGGCGCCAATCTGGTAATGCGTTGAGCGCCATTTTTCTAATACTGTGTATCTGGCGGGATTTTTGGTCAACCATGTAATTAATGCTAGAGGTACACTTTCTGGCCAATATAGGCAGACTGTGTTACCATTGTTTAGGTTGTTGAAAACTGGACATTTTGGCTCTGTAATAAGATACAACTAGTTTTGGTTGCTCTATGCAGCAAAACTTGTGAGTTTATGTATCTCCTGTTGTACGTTTTGGCATGAATCCACTGATTTCATGGTTAATCTTATATGAATAATGCTATGTTTGCATGTGTTATGCTGATTCTGTCTCCAGTTTTGCATGTATCTTTCTTCCTGCAATAGGGATGCCATAAGTATCGACAGCTTAACACTCTGTATTGGGAGATATCTGTAAGGCAGGTATCATGTGTATCCCCCTGAAATCCAGTTTTAGCTATTCATGCTGATCATTCACAGGTGTATGTCTACCGACTCCAAGCCCTGGATAGGCACCAATCTAGCTCTGTGTTGAGGTTATACACCATGTCCAGCTTTGCATCCAAACACCATTTCAAACCATCTCTCCCTTCCATCTGTTAGTTGTAGGATTAGGAGTAGGAAACCCTTGCATGCTCTCATCCCTAACCAGACATATATGTCCAAGAAAGTTGCCCACCTTGCGATCTATCATACAGATCTTCATCCATACATGAGAGTATTCTGCCTGTTGTTGTCAAGTTAGATCTTTCTATCTTTGAGCTAGTCAAGGTTACATCTTGAGTTGTAGGGATACCCCCCTTGGTGCGACAGAACCAGAAGTGAAGGGGAGGAGCTCACGCAACCTCCTGTATTAGTTGGCTGAATCTGCCTGTGCATTAGAAGTGGCAAACCCTAATGCTGATTCAGAAGAAAAACCAACAATAACACCGGCATGCTTTGCTTTGAGTAGAGTAACCCAAGAATATTCCTTCATCACTTCTAGCATCAAACTTGCCTAGATCTTCATCTCTCTTATTGTAACATTTTCTGCCAAAGACTCTAAAATATCTCACAGTAGGAGTGATGCCAAACCAAAGTTCATAAGGAGTCTTACCCGTAATGCTTCTAATTTGTACTCGATTAAGAGTATAGACTGCAATGCTGACAGCTTCTCTTCAATAGATCTGAGGAACATTGCTTCCATTATCATTGTCCTAGATGCTTCTTAGATGGTCCGATTCTTTCTCTCCACTACTCCATTCTGCTGTGGAGTCCTAGGAGCAGACAATTGTCTCTTTATTCCATGTTTCTCACAGAATTCTATAAACTCACTAGATGTGAATTCTCCACCTCTATCAGACCTCAAACATTTTAATTAATCCAGTTTCATTCTCTACCATAGCCTTGAATATTTTGAATTTCTCAAGAGCTTCTGATTTCTCTTTCAGAAAAGTTACCCACATCATCTGGGAATAGTCATCAATTAGTAACATGAAGTATCTATCACATTGCACACTTCTAATCCTTGCCAGACCATAAAGATCAGTATGAACTAAGTCCAATAATCTAGTAGAAGATTGTTCCTTGTTTTTGAATGAGACTCTGCTTTGTTTACCCAACTGACATTCTTTGCACAAACTATTTGGAGGTTTCACCAATTTTGGAAGATCTCTTACTGCCTGAGTATTGTTTATCTTGATGATATTATCAAAATTCACATGACACATTCTCCTATGCCATAACCATCTCTGATCAATTTGAACAAATAAGCAACTTTTACCAGTACCAACCAACTGGAAGATATTACCTTTAGTTTGAGTACCGGATGCAATCTTTGTTCCAGAACTTTTAAAGATCTTGCATTTTCCATTCTTGAATCAGAGATCACAGCCTTTGTCCACCAACTGTCCAACACTGAGAAGATTGTGCTTCAATCCTTCAACATATAGTACATTACCAGTTTTGTTCCTTCCATCAAAAGAAATAGTTCCTCTACCTCTGATTCTACCAGCAGAATTATCACCAAACTTTACCACTCCTCCCTCATACCTTTCCAAATCTATGAACTTATTTTTGTCACCTGTCATATGGGGAGAGCATCCACTGTCAATGACCCAATCATCTTTTTCTTCAACTTGGGCAGCCAGAGCTCTTTCCACAGTCTTATGATTGATAGATACAAAGGACATTAGATCTTCTTCCTTGATGGCAATGAACACCCAGTCATTTCTAGATTTGTTTCCTGTCTCTGATTCATCATCTATTACTCCTTCATTATCATCATCTTCATAAACATAGTAGCAATTCTTTTGGAACCTTGGCTTGTTAGGATTTGGCTTTGAAAATCTTTCCGGACACCTTGAGGCAAAATGACCAATCTTGTTGTAGTTAAAACACTTAAAAGGCAATTTCCCTTCATACTTACCGGATCCTCTTGGTAGTCTTTTTGCAATAAGAGCTTCAAGTTGAGCAGTTTCTACTTCTTCTTCCAGGTCTTTTCTTTCCTTTTCATACCATAATAGTTTCCTTGAAGAGTTCTCTCTCAGATCAAACCTTTGTTTACCTTTTACAGAGGCACTAGCTTTGAATGTTGATTCAATCTTGGGGGGGCATCTTCAAACTCGGTCATTTCAAATGCAGCCAACTTACCAACCAATTGATCTCTTGTGATAGTTCTATGGCCTCTGAATTCTTCAATGGCAACAACCTTGATTTTATAAGAAGCAAGAAGGGATTTGAGAAATTTGCCAACAATCTCATCTTCATCCAAGACTCCACCAGCACATCTAATGTCGTAAACAAGCTCATTTACTCTTGGCATAAAAGTAGTGATATTTTCATCTTCTCTCATCTTCAGATTTTCAAATTTCCCTTTCAAACTCTGTAGCCTTGCACATTTAACATACTTGTCTCCTTCATGCAGAAGTTCCAATTTTTCCCAAATCTCAAAAGCAGTTGGTAGATCAACAACATTTGGAAACTCTGAATCAGATAATATGCTTAGAAGAGCTTCTATAGTCTGCAGATTGTTTTCAGCATCTGTGATTCCATTTTGGGATTTTGGGCCACCCTGTGGAGGAGTATACTTCGTTGAAGCCATGTTCTAGTACTGCATTCCCATACATTATAAGTGACATTTCATGTGACTTTTCCAAAGATTAAAATTGGTTCCATCAAACTTTGGACTATCCTTTTTGTAGGACGACATCCTAGATCTCCTCAAGTGATTAATCTTTTTTTTTAGAGGAACTTAGCTCTGATACCAATTGTTAGATTTAGGACAGACAACTGAGAGGGGGGGTGAATCAGTTGTCCAAAACTTTCTTCTATTTTAAACACTTAAATCCACTTGTAATTCAGCAGCATAATAATAATTCAATCATGGAAACACAATGCATTAAACCAAGAGAAGAAACACATTAACACATAAGACACCAAGATTTTGATGTGGAAAACCCAGTTAAGGGAAAAAACCACGGGGTGACTAACCCAAGATTGTATTCTCTATTAAAAGAATAGAAGTACAAAAATGGCACATGCCAATTAGGGCTCACTGCCCAAGCACATTGCTCACAAGAGGCTCACTACCTACAAGAGACACACTGTCTACAGAAGAGTAAGTATCACATACTTGAACTGAAGAATATCATCTTTATTATGCTTAAGTCAGTTCCATTTAAGCTCAAAACTTTTGCTCTACCTTTCGCTCTCCTCCTTGCTACCACACTCTCATCTTCACAAGATACACTTTCAAATGACTTCACAACTCCTTATTTATACAAGACATCGACTTATGAATGATCATCTAAGTCAACAAAGATCTACAAGAACATCAGCAGGATGTGTAACTCATCCAGTTGGCCAGACTCAAAAAGTATATCATCATCCAAAAGTAATTCTTCAATTGCAAACTCAACCTTCAATGTGGACCACCAACACAAACTAGACATGATCCAAAGACCTCCACAAGCTTGCTTGAATCACCAAGAACATCCACACTACATCTTCTTATTGAAATCCTTCTCTCCTTCATCTGGAACCCCAAGAACATAGTCTGTCATTACTGTCACAAAGAAATAGATGCTTGCTGATCTCTAGACCATGAACCAATCGAGTTGACACATCTTAAGGACTTCCTAAACACTCCACAAAATCTGTAGAATAGGATAATGCACTTTCAGATCTCATCGGACCTATCTGTATCACTTTGTCACCTCTGAACACCTACCGGAACTGATTTTACTTGAGCAGCCATAACTTCTTCAGATCTTCATGCAGACCTCTGAAATCTTTACTGGATCATCTTAAAGACACCTATATACAAACCCTTTAAACCGTATCCTCTGATCCTCATCTTAACTAGGACTTTTACCTTATTGTCTTCATTGTTCTTCAATGTTCCTGAAATGACCAATTTTCTCAATATCCTCAGCAAACAGTTCATCTAATCCTTATCATTAATGCAGTAGAAGTATTTTGACATCAATGACAACACCGGTTAGGCCCATACTTGCAACACTTTCATGAGATTGATGAATGAAGTCTTGAAGAAATTCTTTGGTAAGTTTGTTATTGTATATTTGGATGACATTCTAATTTTCAGTAAGACAAAAGGAGAGCATATGTTGCACCTGACACAAGTTTTGTAGAGACTGAGAGAGGAGAAATTGTTGATCAACATCAAGAAATGTAGTTTCATGAAGGAAGAATTGGTATATTTGGGATTTTTGATTTCTGTGGAATGATTGAAGATAGACCTTGAGAAGGTAAGAGCAATTGTTGAATGGACTACACCAGAGAGCATTGGAGAGGTTAGATCATTTCATGGATTGGCTAGTTTCTACCAGAAGTTCATTAGAAATTTTAGTTCAGTTTATAACCCTATGACAGAGATAATGAGAGGTGATAGGAAAGACTTTAAGTGGACATTAGGAGAAAACAAAAGTTTTGAATTGTTGAAGCAGAAGGCGACAGAGCAACTTGTTTTAGCATTACTGGATTTCAATAAGGTATTTCAAGTAGATTCTGATGCAAGTGGAAATGCAATTGGAGTAGTGTTAAGTCAACAAGGTAGACCTGTGGCATATTTCAGTGAGAAGTTGAATGATGCAAGAAGAAGATATTTGTTGCCTAAGGAGTTTGTGTTGTATACAGATCATAAAGCTTTACAATATTTGAATAGTCAAGGTAAGTTGAATCAGAGACACATGAGATGGGTAGAGTTCATGCAAAGTTATACATTTGTATTGAAGCATAGGAGTAGTAAATCAAATAAAGTGGCTAATGCATTGAGTAGGAGAAGGAACGTGTTGACAGAGATGAGAGTTCAAGTGTTAGGTTTTGATGAATTGAAGCATATGTATGAGGGAGACACTAATTTTGTAGAACCTTGGAAAGCATGTAAGGAACCTATTATGATAGATAGGAGTAAGTGGCTGGACTATTTCACTCAGGAAGATATGTTCTTCAAAGGAAGACAAATATGCATACCTAGAAGTTCAATGAGGGATAATTTGATCAAGGAGAAACATAGTGGTTGATTGGCAGGACATTTTGGCATTAATAAGATAGTAGCATTGGTGAGTGAAAATTACTTTTGGCCTAACATACATAAGGATGTTGGGAAATTTGTGTAGAGTTGTAGAGTTTGTCAAGTAGCAAAAGGGAGTAGTCAAAATACTAGATTCTATAAACCTTTGACAGTACCAAAGAGACCTTGGGAAGACATAAGCATGGATTTTGTGATGGGATTGCCTAAGACATAGAGAGGACATGATTCTATATTTGTTGTGGTGGATAGATTTTCAAAGATGGCTCATTTCATACCTTGTAAGAAGATAACTGATGCAGTGCATGTAGCTGACCTATTTTTCAAGTAGATTGTGAGATTGCATGGATTACCTAAGAGCATAATTTCAGATAGAGACACTAGATTTCTGAGCTATTTTTGGAAGACACTTTGGAAGAAGATGAAGACAGATTTGAAATTTAGTTTAGCATTTCATCCACAGACTGGTGGACAGACAAAGGTAGTGAATAGGAGTTTGGGAAACTTGTTGAGATGTTTGGTTGGAGAGAAAGTAGAAAGTTTGGATTTGATTCTTTCACAAGCAGAGTTTGCATACAATAATTCAGTAAATAGGAGTACTGGAAGAACACCGTTTGAGATTGTTACCAGATTAAACCCTAGAGGAGTTGCAGAATTAAGACATATTAGTTTGGAAGAAAAGAGAAGTGCAGAAATAGAGGAATTTGCAGAACATATGGAAACAATGCATGATTAGGTGAAGAAGCATTTGGAGGATATGAACAATGAATATAAGGAGAAAGTAGATGAGAAGAGAAGGCATAAGGAATTTGCAGTTGGAGATGAAGTCATCGTGTATTTGAGAAAAGAAAGATTTCCCGTTGGAACATATAACAAGTTGAAGATGAAGAAGTTTGGACCTTGTAGGATACTCAGGAAATTTAATTCAGGAAATGCATAAAGTGTAATTATCAGAGACATTAGGCATATCACCTATTTTCAATATTGCAGACCTATACTAGTATCATGAAGTAGATTTCAGTGACAGCATGGCATAGGACTTGAAGAAGCAGTTACCACATCAAGCATTGAAGCAGATTGAAGACATTTTAGATAGCAGAGTTGGATGCAGCACCAGAAGAAGACAATACAAAGAATACCTTGTGAGGTGGAAAGGCAGACTGGAAGAAGATTCATCATGGATTTCTCAAGATGAGGTGGACTGTCTTGGTTCTCCCCCAGCCCTAGCAAAGTGAGGGACTCACTTTTTCAATAACCCCAGATGTCTGATGCAGAAGCATCCCTGGTTCAAGAGCACTACTGCATCAACCAAAAACATTTGAATTTCAATTTGTTTGTAGTTCAGTTTTTTTTTTTCATTTTCTAGTTTAGTTCATGTAGTTTAGTCAATAATAGTTTCTATATTTTATTTTGCATTCTACCGCAATTGCATTTCACATCTTGCGGAGATGGACTTAGCATCTGGATTCATTCATCTACAACATATCCGAATATCAGAGCATTTGGATCAGTTACCAGAAAGTTATCACTATCAGAAGATTGATTGTTTTCTTAGAATAGAGCATCTTGACAGTCTCAGACAACCAGCTAAAGGAGAAGACTTGCAGAGCATTTCTCAACTTATAGAGCCTAATGACACATCATTCAATGATCTTTGGTTTGTGGCTGACCTTCGCCAAGATCCACAGTTCATTCCATTCATTTGCGGAGGTGTTCTATGCATTTAGGTCTGACCTACCCGTGTACACACATTACAGCTCTTCATTGGAGTTTGTGATCTTCCTTGGCCAACACGGAGGAATATTTTGTACCAGAGATGATACATATTGATGTAATAGATCCCTAGGAAAGCAATTAGCGATTGATTCATAATCCTTATTTTAGATTATGGAGGAAGGGACTTCAAAGCTATATCTTGTGCCTATTCTAATATTCTGTAATCAGGCCTGTGAGCCCTAATTGTAAGCCCGCATGATGCCAGCCAGATTATATTTGAATTCTATGATTTATTGAATGACTAAATCTGCATTTGCTCTATATCTTTGAGTTGTTTCCGTTGTGTTTACTCTTGTTGCACGGTCTGGATAGTTCATTCTATGAACCGTCCTACCATGACTGCACTAGAAGTTGACTTAGAAGGTGAACTCTTGTGTGCTCTGGATATAATAAAGAAACTCAGAAAGGAGAACCAAAAATTAGAAGACAAATTTTAACAAGAAAAAGATTCCAAAGACAAGGTATGTTCAGATTTTGCAAAAGTTTCTTTAGAACTTGAAGAGGCAAGAAATATGATTGTGGACTTAAAGAGTCAAGTTGATGAATCTGACAAACTGATTATTTGTTTAAAAACTAAAGTTGAAGAATCCAAAAGGGTAGTTGATTTTACAAAATCTGATCTTAAAGTCAAAACTAATGAATGCCTAAAACTAGAATTAGAAATAGTTTATTTGAGAAAGGAATTGGAAAAGGCATCTTCTAAGTTGGACAAGAATCTGTAGTTTGAAAAGAGTACTGAATGCTTAAATGACTTGTTGAGGAAGCAAAAGCATCATAAAGACACTAATGGTCTAGGTTATGAATAAGGACAATGTTCAAAAGTCAAGGATACACCAAGGAAGAAGATAGATTTGGATCATCATGTTGCTGCTCCTAAAGAGAAAACATAAAATAAAGTTGTTGATGTTGGAAGAAGAACAAATAGGTTCTCAAGAACTCCACCTATTAGGCAATACCATTCAATAAGGTACAACTACTCTCAGTTTCATGGTTATTTCTATTCTTGTCATGTTTATGGTCATAGAGCTAGAGATTGTAGAACTAACTCAAGAAATGGTCTTGGATGGAATAAGGATAAGAGTTCTGATAGTTTGTCAAATTAGGACTAGATAACAATGTTTGTTATAACTATAATAAAGTTGGTCACATAGAAAGGGATTGTGTGATTCTAGCAAGATATGAGCATAGAAGTTCTTTTTGGTTTTCAAGAGAATATGATTTTGTTCCTCATGTTGGTCATAAGATCATATGCTATAGATGTCATGAGTTCGGACACAAAGTACAATGGTGTAGAAAAGTGTGATGAAACCATCTAGGAGCTATATGATCAAACAAAAGCAAGAGAATACCTTAAACAAGAAAAAGAAAAAAAAGTTTAGGAAAAGCAAATCCTAATCTTGTGCACTCTATACAAGAGATGTCTTTTGTTTCCTAAATACCATCATGAAATCAGGGGGAGATGTGTAAGGTCTTATCATTTATCCCCATGAAGACATCAATGATTTTGCCTTGGTGATAGTGATTTTTCTATCTTGGTAACAATATTGCAAATGTTCATGATGTTTCATGCTTCAGTTGTTCTCATGATATTGTTATGATAGAGTAACCTTCTTGGATGTTTTTTGGGTCCTGTTTTGAATAGTTTTGATTTCAATATTCCAAGTGATACACTAGGCACATTGGGTTTATATTGTTTCATGCTTCATAGCGCTTCAAGTGCTTCAGTATGCTCAAAGTGATTGTGATTCTTTCAATGTGAATATAGTGCAAGGAGTTTCTTGTATGATAAAGACTATAATGAAAGAAAATTATTCTCTTTGCTTGATTTGTCTTATAATTGAGGTTGTGAGGGGGGAAATAGGTTAATCCAAAAGATTATAAAACCCAAACATCTATAGAATCTGAAGATAAAAGGAGATTAAAACAAATAAACAATAATACTTACACCTTTACCTTGTGTCTTCTGTAGTTTGCCTATCTTTCTTTGATCTTGGTGATGAAGCCCTCAGAAGCTATTGCTCCCTTGCTTGTTAAAGATGACAAAGATAGAATGGCCATGATACTTGTGTGGTTGAAGATGAACTTCAAACACACTAACAAATGGATGCTATGAGGTACTTTAGGAAGTGGGGTGCCAAAGGCGTGCTTGTATTCCTGCAGCGTAAGTTTGCACAAATGAGAGATATCCGAAATGAAGAGAAGAAGGTTGTATTTATAGAAAAAGGTGAGGGAAGATCAATGGTTGAGAAGAAAAGAGAAGATCAATGGAGGAGGATTGTTGAGGAACGTGCAACAAATGGAAGAAGGACACATGTCATTCGAAAAGTAGCCTTTGTTGAGTAACTCCTATCTTGATGAGGATGAGATTTGATTTTCTTAAATTAGAATTTATTTTTCTAATTTAAGAGAAGATTTGCTTTAAAGATGCTTTAAAACTGATTTTGCTTTTGTAACTCAGTTTTTGCTTTTATGTGACAAGAGGAAAGTATTTTTGGAAGATAAGAATGATTTTTGAAGATAAGAATGGATAATTAAATAAAAAGATTTATTTAATTATCTTGTAGATAAATGAGAGGAATAAAATATAAGAATATATTTTATTTTTTGTGAAGATATTTGAAGAATAAAATGAAATATAAAAATATATTTTATTTAGTGGAGGATTTAGATTTTATTTAAATAAAATTTGTATTTTATTTAAATTTGGAAGAATAAAAGGTTTTAATTAAATAATTAAAATTATTTAATTATTTAGCAGAATGAAGGTGATGTATATGAATTTAATTAATTAAATAAATGTGTTTATTTAATTAAATGAGAGGAAATGAATCAGATAAATAAATGAATTTATTTATTTATTGATAGAAGAATGTGAAATGATGAAATAAATATTTAAAATATTTATTTAAGTAGAGTTATGTCAATTTTAGGTGTATACATTTTGCCCCTCCTTGATGCAATGTGTTTTATCACGTTGTTTCAAAGAATAAGATTTTCGATAGTGATACATGCCCTAGTTTGCCCCTGGTACAAATTTAATGACAGGATGCCCCCTCGGGAGATTGGACGGGAAGAAGGAAGAAGGTGTGAGACAGACAATCTCACGAAGAAGGTGAAAAACTGGTTAGGATGGAGAAAAATGGGATATGGTTCAGAGAAAACGACATGGGAAGTAGCCACAGTTGTCATGCAGTTAGGTAAGGGTCATTTGCTATATAAAGGAGTTGGGTCCACATATTCTAATCATTTGTACACTTGTCCATAGTTGATTAGTCCTCTAGAGAGCTTATGAGAGCATGGCAGCCAAACAGATGGATATTCCTCGCGAGGAGCACCAGTTTGAGTGGATTCGACGGTTCGATCAGCCAGCGGAGGCAAGACCCCCAGTACTTAGTTCTTCAAAACTTGTCAAAAGTCAATTTTTATGCGCATTATTGTCTAGGAAAACCAACTAGGACAGATGCGCCGAAACAACCTTTTTGCACATATGACCTCCAAAGTGGTGCATCTGTCGCGTTATGGCACATTTGAGTTGTGAAGCAGCGCATTTGATAAGATTGCGCATTTGATTCTGGAAGTGGTGCTTTTGATAGTTTTGCGCATTTGAGTCATTAATTGGCGCATCCGTCTCCGTATGGCGCATTTGAGTCTAGAATTGGTGCATTTATCAGGAAATTGCGCACATGATGGGAAATGGTGCATGTGACCTAAGGATTGGCGCATGTGCCAGAACGACGCATACAAGCTATGGATCAGCGCATTCACAAGGAAGTGGCGCATGCAAGCTCAGGATTAGCGCATTCATGGGGAAGTGGCGCATGTGATATGGATCAGCGCATCTACTACCTGGATTGGTGCATTTGCACCAAAAATTCAAATGACTTAACAAAATTAACCCAATTGGCACCTTGATCGATGCATCAATTAATGAGCGATCTCTAAGATTGTCGAGAATCTAGTCGAGAGATGATATGTTGTTTTTGATTAATTTGATATGTCAAGTCATTGATATGATAATTTGATTGTTATGGGTAGGCTTGCTTGGTTATGGATTTTGTTGACGGTATGCTTTGCTTGGTTGCAGGAGGATATTCAGACCGTCCTGACGTCACGAGAGTAGTTCCCGTTGTCGTTGTTGCAGTGGTATATGTTGACGGAGATAGAGCGCGAGGCTCTAGGCGCTATGGGTCGGCACTATGTTTGCTTTATGCCCAAGGTTCGCACGAACCAGGCTATGCTGATGGCAGCGATGGAGCGATTTCATAGTGAGGATGGCACATTCCATCTACCAACGAGGGAGATGGCAGTGACTCTTGAGGATGTGTACCAGATTCTACACCTCTCGATTCAGGGAGAGTTGGTTGAGTATGAGTCACAACAGGACGATGGCTTGGAGGAGTGTAGATGCATATTTGATGATCCAGAGTTGGTGGGGGAGGAGATCTCGTGGTAGGACATGCATGACTGCTATGACTACTTCCCAGGCATAGTGGCTGGACTGATTGGTGGTGTGATATGCCCCGATAGGAGATCGCATGACTTCCCGATCGGCTGGGGGAGGGTGCTGGAGAGTATGATCACAGACGAGACCCGGTATGCGTGGGGGGTGTGTGTGCTTGCACACTTATATAGAGACATGCACCAGGTGGTTTATCACAGAGGAGCTAGTTTATCTATGCGTACGTCGCTATTGCAGTTTTGGTTGTGGGAGCACATTGCTATCACACGGTCGATATGCATATTTCACAGGCAAAGGGGTGAGCCCTATAGTTACAGCTATGTAGGTGTGATTTCCCAGCATAGGCTGGGGAAGCTGGAGTACTGGAGGCATGCTTTTGATGGCGTAGATGCAGTTGTCTGGCATCCCTACATAGATTGTGAGGTATGGGATGACGAGGCAGATGAGCTTCCATATTGCTTCCAGACGCGGTGGCTTATTGGCAAGACTATGTACATTCTAGAGAGGCAGATTGTGAGTAGAGTGCAATGACAGTTTGGCTGAGTCCAGGGTAGACCATAGGGGGAGGCACGCTTCGCTAGGACTCACGCAAAGAGGTACAGGTAGGGTCCTGTGGCATCATATGAGGAGGCCTTGACAGATTTTTGGCAGATTCCTCATGCAGCTTGGCCCATGCGAAGGGAGATAGTGGACGCTGGCATGACGCCAGACTACGAGGAGTGGTTAGTAGCAGACCCATTCCTGAGATATTTAGGGCTAGGAGAGTTAGCTCCTCGTATAGATGAGGGCGATTCAGATGGGGAGGGTGCATCTAGCAGGAGGAGGGGAGGATGGAGGACGGAGGAGGAGAGATCAGGGAGATGATGGGAGACTGAGACAGAGGCAGAGGGTCGAAGAGGGGCTTGTGGGCCAGCAGGCAGTTGGACAGGCATAGGTCCAGGTGCCAGTTCAGCCAGAGGTAGCACAGAGACAAATGCCGCTACCACAGCAGGTGGTACAACTGATACAGGGACAGGTGCCAGCACAGCAAGTGGCACAGGCAGAGCAGGATCCACAACCTGATGTGCAATAGCAGATTATGGTTTCACCACAGAGCTAGCTTAGGTAGCTGAGGGCTCATCTGAGAGCAGCAAAGTCATGGAGAGAGTCAGATGTGACTAAGTTATCAGAGTTGACTAGAGAGAGAGACATAGCCTTAGCCAGTATGCGGGCTATGAGGGCAGAGAGAGATGCAGCCGTGATGGCCATGGGCACAGATGGGACATCCAATTTTTTGGTTTCACAAGTGCAGCAGGCACAGGCATAGGTGGTCCAGGTGCAGAGCGAGCTGACTAGAGCCCAGGCATAGGCTCAGTACTATAGAGGGTTATATCATGGGGTAGTGGCAGTGGATCAGCGTGCCCCTAGCTTCAGGAGCCAGTCAGAGGCATTCCAGTGGGCAGGTGGGTCTCAGTCTGTAGGCTCAGTGAGGGGTCCCCAGCAGTTAGGGGGAAGCAGAGGAGAGGCCAGTGCAAGGAGCAGTATTCCACGGCAGTAGAGTTAGTCAAACCTGGATACTTGTATCAGTTTTGATTGGATTGTAGCACATTCTTGATGGATGGCTATGATAGCTGATATATGTACTTATTTTGCTCTGAGACATGTATCACCATTTTTTGTTGCACATTTTATACATTTTATGACATGACTCTAAGATATTGGACAGATATTTTTGATATGTTGTACATTTGGACATGTTTTTGATGATTATATGATGATGCAGTTGTTCGTGGTCTACATGCATGTGTTTTTACATTTATATGCTATGGATGCAATCTATTTCATGATGTACTTGTATATGTGATGTATGCTAGATGGATTTGGGATGATTTGGTATGCAAATGTACATGTGTATGGATATGATTATGCAGCTCTATATGGCAATGTCTATTTTTTTGATTTTGTTGCTATGGATATACTGATGTAAATGTATGTGGATAACCTAATGTATGTATGCAAAATGATTTAATCATGTGGATGACTATCTCATGTGATATGATATGATGTCTATGCTATGTTTTTTAGATGTCCAAATGTATTCAATCAACATAGAGATAATATAGATAAGTAGAAGAAAAGAGGTGGAGAAAATGAGGATTTTGCACTTGATATGCTGCAGGATTTTATTTATTGCATGGATGATATGGATTTGCTGGATATGAGATGGATATGGGTGTGGATTGTCATCTTGAGATTTTTGCAAGGTTTTTGCTTTCATCATTGGGCACTTTTTGGTATTTTTCACTTTTTAAAATGTTGGAAGGAAATACAAGCATCGAGGTATAATTAAGCCGAGATGACCTGAGCATTCCTTACATGGATTTTGATATAGCAAGTTGATACAAGCATCTAGTCAAACTTGAATCTAGATGACCTAAGTACTTCTTGCGTTTTAATAGACAAGGATTGCCCCTTTTCATGTTTAGACCTCGGAGTCCTCGATGATCTTTTGCTGATCATGTCGCTTAGACAAAAGTCGTCACATTACTAAAGTTTAATCCACAAGCAGCAGACAAAGAAAATAATTATGCCCCCATCATAGCATCTCTAGCTTTTGGCATCCTTGAGTAGCATAGGAAGACATAATGACAAAAATTCAAGACCTTGTAAATTAACCTATTGACAAAACTTCTTTGCATTAGATGTGTCTTTTGCCATAATTGATACAAAATCATTTTGAGTGTTTTGATATGGTGTTGTGCTTTGTTTAGGACAGGTTGATGTTTTGAGCCAAGAACTTTGTTGTTGGGTAGCTTGCTTTATTGCTCTTGCTTGTCTAGTGAAAGGTACCGCAATCCTTATTGGTATCCTCTTAGAAAAGTGCCATTCAAGAATCCAAATCTGCAACTACGTCGAGGAGTTGCCCCCAGTTTAGACAAGGATCGACTTATTATGGGTGAGACAACATACAGATATGGAGAGACAGACCCTAATGGACTGACCTAGTGCCTCAGGGGCTCATTGCTACATGGCCTTGCCTACGTGACATCACAGAGGCAACGTAGTTTGAGGTGAACCCTGATGGACCTAAGACCTAGGCGATCAGAAAGTGGTGTGGACTCAGAGAGATAAAAGGACTAGACATGGAAGGATGGGACAGTGGAGCCTCAGGGGCATATTTGAGAATGGCCTTGCCTACATGATAACTCAGAGGCGACGTAGTTCCACAACGAGACAAAGAACTGGTTCAAGGTGAACGACATGATAGACACAAGAGGTATGAAGTCGAAACATATGGAGAAAGGAGTTTGTCGTAGATAGCGCCTATTTACCAGGTTTTCACCACTTGCTTTTATTTGCACGAGAAGCTAAAAGTACACATGATGCCTGCTTGTCAGGTTTTCATCATAGTACCTATCCTAGGTGCCTGTTTGCCAGGTTTTCACCGTAGGACGATTTTTTTGTTATTTTCTCAGTTTTTTTGATTTTTTTGTTTTGTTTTTTTATCACTTTTTTTTTTGATTTTTTTCAGGACTCCTTTACATTGGGGTTTTCAGGTATAGAACTTGTGAAGATGCATGCTGTTGATAGGATCATCAAATAGTTCACCTTCAGATGTAGCCAATTGATATGCCCCCGATCCATAAGCTGTGATGATAATATAGGGACCCAGCCAGTTAGGTTTGAACTTTCCTTTCTTTTGTCTGTTTTGCTGATTTCTAGGATTATCTCTTAGGACTAGGTCACCGACTTGGAATATCTGGAGTTTTACTTTATGATTGTAGCTTCTGTACATGCGTTGCTGATATGCTTTCAGGTGGTTAAAGGCCTATTACCTTCTCTCTTCAAGCAGTTCTAATTCTTGGAGTCTTGTTACTCTGTACTCTTCATCTGATATGAGGCCTTTTAATGGGACTCGCAAGGATGGGATCTCGACTTCAATGGGCAAGATAGCTTCAGATCCATAGACTAGGGAGTATGGTGTTGCACCTGTGGGTGTGCGGATGCTTGTGTGGTAGGCCCACAGTGTGGGATTCAGTTGGACATGCCAATCACAGCCGGCATCACTGACAATCTTCTTTAGTATTTTTGGAATGGTTTTATTTGATGCCTCAGCCTGGCTATTGCCTTGTGGGTAATAGGGGGTTGAAAAGTGGTGCTGGATGTGGAATTTGTCGCATAGTTCCCTAACATCTTGGTTTTTGAAGGGTCGTCCGTTATCCGTGATAAGGGATGAAGGGACACCATAACGACACATGATATAGTTTAGGATAAATGAGGCAATTTGTTTGCCTGTGATGTTGGCTAAGGGCATGGCTTCAATCCACTTCGTGAAGTACTCTGTGGTGGTGATAGTGAATTTATGGCCTCTTGAGGAAGGAGGGTGGATCTTTCCCACTAAGTCGAGTCCCCACTGACAGAAAGGCCAAGGAGTTGTTAATGGTTGTAGCTCCTGTGCTGGTGCATGGATTAGGTTCCCATGGATTTGGCACTTTTTGCATTTCTTGACAAATTGATAGGAGTCTTGTTCCATAGTTGGCCAGTAGTACCCCATGCGGATGAGTTTCTTGGCTAGGGTAGGGCCACTAGAGTGAGCCCCGCATATACCGTCGTGTATTTCGCTCAAGGCAGTTTGATATTCCTCCCTATCGAGACACCTAAGGAGAGTACCATCGAGACCTCGGTGATACAAGGTGTTGGCGACAATGGCATACCGGGATGCCTACCAGATGAAAGTTCTTTTTTGTTACTGGAGAGGTCAGGTGAGAGAGTATTCTCTTTTAGATAGGAAAATATTTTACCATAGAGAGGGGAATCGGCTCCTACGATGTGGCATATGATATGGGATTCTGGGGTATCGTATGTAGGACAGGAGACTGGCTCTACTAAGAACTCATATTGTGTTTGATGACCTGGAATGTCAAGGAGAGATGCAATTGTAGCCATTGCATCGGCAACTTTGTTCTCGATCCTTGGTATCTGTTCAAAAGATATCTTGACAAAATATTCTTTGAAGTCATCTACCATTCGTTTGTAAGGAATCAGTTTCTCATCCTTCATTTGGTAGTTGTCATTCACTTGATTGATGACTAGCTGTGAGTCCCCATAGACTTGAAGTTCCTTGATGTTCCACTAAACTGCCAGCTTGATACCGATGACCAGGGCTTCATATTCTGCTACGTTGTTAGTGCAGGAGAACATTAACCTGTATGACTTTGGAATAGTGTCGCCATTAGGTGTGATTAATAAGATACCTTCCCCCGATCCATGTTGAGTGTATGAGCCATCGAAGTACATTTTCCAGTTTGTTGTGTTGACATGGAAGATAGATTCGTCTAGAAATTCGAAGCTCAGGGGGTTGTCATCCGTTAAAGGTGCTTCTGCCAGTTGATCTGTTAGTACTTGTCCCTTTATTGCTTTCCTATTGACATATTCAATATCAAACTCACTGAGAAGCATGACCCATTTAGACAATCTACCTGTTAGGGCTGCCTTGTTGAGTAAATATTTGAGCGGGTCTATCTTTGCTATCAATTTGACAGAGTGTGACAGCATGTAATGTCTCTATTTTTGTGAGGTGAAGACAACAGCTAGACATGCTCTTTTGATTGGTGTGTATTGTAGTTCATACCCAACAAGTGTTCGACTAATGTAGTAGATAGCTTGTTCTTTCCCATCGTAGTTCTGTTGTGCAAGGAGAGCTCCTAGAGCTGTTGGTGTAGCTGAGATATATAGTAATAGAGGCTTGCCCTGAATTGGTGGCATTAATACCGGTGGTCTCATGAGATATTCCTTTAGTTGTTGGAATGCCTATTCACATGACTCGTTCCATTTAAAGGGGACATTTTTGTGTAGCAGATGAGAGAATGGGTGGCACTTGTTTGCCAGTTGGGAAATGAACCTTCTAATAGACTGTAGTTTGCCTTGTAGGGATCTTAACTAAGTCAGGTTCTTAGGAGGTGGCATCTCCATTATGGCCTTCACCTTTGCTGGATCAACTTCAATACCATTTGTAGACACTATGTAGCCCATTAATTTACCTGATGTAACACCGAACACACACTTCTTTGGATTAAGTCACACATTGAACTGTTCCAACCTGTTGAAGATTTTACCTAAAACTGCTAGGTGTCCTTCTCTAGTGAGAGACTTTGCTAGAATGTCATCGACGTAATCTTCCATTATAGTATGCATCATATCATGGAAGATTGTTGTCATGGCTCTCTGATATGTTGCCCCAGCATTTTTCAGACCAAAAAGCATAACACACCAGCAGTAAGTGCCCCAAGGACATGTGAACGCAGTTTTGTGTTGGTCCTCAGGTGCAATCTTTATCTGGTTATATCCTGAGAAACCGTCCATGAGTGAAAGCATAGTGTGTCCTACCGTGAGATCGACAATCATGTCTATGTTGGGTAGGGGGAAGTCATCTTTGGGACAAGCCTTATTCAAGTCTCTGAAATCATTGCATATTCTAACCCTGCCATCTAGTTTAGCCACCGGTACTATATTCAAAACCCATTCAGGATAGTCTATAGGCCTGATAAATCTGACATCTAAGAGTTTCTTTAGCTCTTCTTTCACCACAAGGGCCACATGCAGATGCATCTTTCTGAGTTTTTGTTTGACTGGTTTAGCTCCCAGAGCTAGAGAAAAATGATGCATGATAAGATTTGGATCTAACCCGGGCATGTCAGTGTATGTCCATGCAAAGTTGATCTATTTTCTTTTGAAGAAATCTGTAAATGCTAGTTTTTCATGTTCTGTTAGAGCCTTTGCCATGTGGACCATTCTAGGATTATCACCTGTGTTGACATTGATTGCTTCTGTCGGTTCTATCAAGATCGATGATCTCTCCTGATGTGTAAGATTGGGGAGAGGGTCAAGCCTTCCATCCTTTGGTGCCTTAGAGAGGTTTTCATCGTTGGATACGTCTTTATTTTTACTATTTTGATGATCTAACACTACCGTGGAGTGGTTTTCACCGTTAGATCATTCTTTTATTGTGATGTTTTTATGACTGAAAGGCTTGGCTCTCTCTCCAAAATAGGCATTCTCGTTGAGTTCAATAGCATAGCCAGCTCTGTGGTCTCTTGCAGGTATGTGATCTCTAAGCTCAAGATAATCGATGATGGCTTCGTCATTTTCAGAGGTGTCTAGCTCAGGGGTGGTGCCTTCTAGGTCCCAGTCGATAAGTTTAGGGTGTACCAAATGTAAGAGATCATTAGGTTGGTCTGGTTCATTGGCATTGATGGTTAGGATAGAATTATTAAAGGCCCAGACAAAGTCTGCGATGGTACCCTCTATTAGTGGATCTCTCAAGGGGGGATCATTCCTTCCTCACGATTTTCACTATTGTTGCTATGCAGGTCAGACTCTAGCGGTCTAGCCCTTGGACCTTGTCTCTCGTTGGCATGGGTCGGGTCGTACTCATGGACAACGTCAATATCCTTTTCATCACAAGACATCTCAAAGAGGCTATCCCACTCATACTCGTTAGAGTCAGTTTTGCTCCCCATTTGCATTCTCTGAATTTGTTCAACCAGATTACTAGTGGATGCTTTTGGTTGTTTGCCTTTGTTCTTGTTGGTTCTATTGTTTCTTGATGCTCCAGTGTACCCTAGCCATGTAGTGTCTCGAGTTGTTAAGGTATGAGGTTGGATGGGTTCAGTGATGCCATCCTTTCTTGAACCAAGTGGACCGTGTCCTTCATACCCCATTCTTTGTAGCATTTGAAAGCCTTGACCATATTGTGTCGTTTGTATAATGGGATGGTCATGTTGTGTTGAGGAACTACCTTCATCTTTGTATAGCCACTGTAGAATATCTTTTTCATCGCTTTCATCTTCTAGGCTTCCCCATTTCACAAATGGTCCTTTGGTGGTTCTCTCTGCTTTGGGTGTCCTTAAGATAGGTCTCCCATAAGATCTAGGAGATATAGGTAGTTGAGCCAAACAGAGGGACTGAGATACCGTGTATTCACCCAAGCCTTTATCTTTGAGTTGGAGTTTAGGTTGAGACGCCCTTGAAGAGGAAGCAAGTGCAGCTAGGTCAACATGAGAGGAGGATGAAGCAGAGGCATGGTTATTGGGGATCACAACTTCTAGTTTGGGCTGAATGGAGTTGCAGTATTGATAGGGGTTAGGATCACCTTGGATGGTGATCTCTTGTTCTTCATGTGGGAACTTGATACATTGATGGTATGTAGAAGGTACTTCTTTCAAAGCGTGGATCCATGATCGCCCAAGAAGCATGTTGTATGCTAGTTCCATGTCAAGGACTTGACAAGCTACATCTTTCACTATGGGGCCCACCCTAATTGGTAGGGTAACAATTCCTTTAGACATTCTTTCTTCCTTATCATAGGCTTTTATGGTGATTTTTCTTTTCAGATCGATAGCCTTCTCTGAAAACCCCAATGTAAGGATTAGCTTCAATGTGCAGATATTCAAACCAGCCCCTCCATCGATTAGGACTCTTTTGATTTTGTGCTTGTGTATGAAAGCTTCGATGTGAAGGGAGGCATTATGGGGTTGAGTGATAGACATATCATCCTTCTCAGTGAATGATAGGGAGTGCGGTGAGGTGATGTGACCGACCATAGTTTGGAATTGCTCTTCATCTAGGTTCGTGGGGATGGAGGCTTTTGCTAAGGCTTTGTCAAGTATGGACCTATGAGAAGGAGATAGATGCAGAAGTTCTAACATGGAGATGTGTGCAGGTGTTTTGTGGAGTTGATCCATGATACTGTATTGACTAGACGGAGGAGCAGAAGCTCCTCTAAGGGTGACCCTGTTACTACGGGTAGTAACATTGCAATCCAAATCCTTGTTGATAGTGATCACATTGATGTGTGAATCACCTTCTAAGATATGGTTAACATAGTCGAAGCTGACATTTGTGTAGTTTGCATTGTTAGAGCCACTATTATTTCTGTTGGAAGGTCCTCCCTATTCATAGTTAGGAAGAGGATCCTTGAATGCCTGATGATCATTGTTGGAAGTATGTCTGTGAGATTGTCCGTTAATGGATATTTTGTTTTTCTCTATTAAGTCTTGGATTATATGCTTGAGTGCAATACAATCATTTGTCTTGTGCCCCCTGTTTCGGTGGTATTCGCAGAAGTCATTATCATTCCACCAATGGGGTTTGACCTTTGGTTCATACTCTCGTGCTGAGGGAAGCGTTATGAGATTGTTGGCGATTAGCTTCTATAGGGAAGTTTCTAGTGACTCATCCAGAGGTGTAAACTTTCTCCTAGGCTGAAAGTTGGTAAACCTAGATTCAGTATTTCTTGGTTTGTTTTGTGGGGGGTTATTTTGAGGTGTTGATAGGCTGAAAATTGGTTGCTTAGGTGCTGTATTATTGCCATCCACCACCCCGTCATTCACAATGTTCTCATTTTTTGTCTAGAATCTAGGTTTGTCATTGTTGGTGTTGGTATTGGGAAAGTCTTTATAGAGATTGATTTGACCTTTTGCAATTAGGGCTTTTTCTATGATGAGGCCCATCTCAATGACCTTGCTAAAAGAAGTAGGACATTGGATTTGGATTTGGTAGCTTAGGTTCATTTGCAAGTTGTGGACGAACATCTCTAGTATCTATTTCTCTAGCATTTGGTGTGGGCACTTGCTTGCTAGTTGTCTCCATCTCTGTAAGAAGGCGGCAAAAGATTTTCCACCTTTCTGTTTGGTGTTACAAAGATCCAATATTGAGGTGTCATGCTCAATATTGTAAGAGAAGTGGGTGACAAATTTTTCTACAAGCTCATTAAAAGTTTTAATACTGGGTGGCAATCTAGAGAACCATTCCATGGCTTGCCCACCTAAGCTTCGTGGGAAGAGTTGCATAAGGTAGGTGTCGTTATGTGTGACCTCGAGACAAGCAGTGTTGAATTCTCTGATGTGATCCCTTGGGTCACCCTTTCCTCGATATTTGTCAAACTTAGGCACCTCAAATTTTGAGGGGAAAGGTATCATGACCAAGGCCCTATCAAAAGGATATGGTGAAATATCCTCTAGGGTGTAATGTTTAGTCGATGCTCCTATTTTCATATCTGAAATTCGTTGTTGGAGATCTTCATATTTTTGGTTCATTAGACTTAGGGCATCTAAGGAGTTAATTGTTGCTTTGCTCTTATCTGTGGGTATTTCATCATGTCTACTTCCTTCAGGGATTCTCTCTTTGTCAGTTTCTCTTAGAGCCTCTACATCATAACCTTTAGGAAGTTTTACTCCTAGGCTTGCTAGGTGTAAGAAGAATTTTGTAGGGTCTTGTGCAAGTACTCCTTCTAATAGGCATTGAAATTTTGGGTCATACTGCATTTGAAGGATCTCTTCTCTAGAAATTTCTTCGTCACTTTCGTGATCGTTGGGAACACTTTTCTCTGCCATTTCTACCTATTTTTGTTTTTGTAATCTTGTCAAGACCATGCAAGGTAGTAAAGAGATGGGATGAGGTGAAATTGGAAGATTTGAGCAAGGTGCTAGAATGAGACAAGGTTATAGCAAGGTTCTTCTTAGATCTAGGTGGTGTCAAACAAAGTGGGGTATGAAAAAGCGATAGTCTAAGCTAGGATGTTAGAAATCCATATACTTGATGTTGACTAGTCTTGCATAGCCCCCTAGTGGATTTCCAAAAGGATAAGTAACCCTTGATATTGGAGCCTCACTAGGTTTTGCTTGAGGTTTTTGATTTTTGATCAAGAAAATATTTGGCTATAACCTTGTTGGAAATTGAACAGATTTGGTGGGACTTTGGATGACAAGAAAGAGAAATGGTTGATTTTCAAGGTCTTAATCAGATTTTTGAAAAACTGAACAGATTTGAAATGGTTTTTGAAAAATGTTTGAAAAATTTTGCTTTTGGAAGATACTGGATTTTGGTCTCTGATTTAAATGCACAACAGCGGGAGTCAAATGCGCCAGAAGTTAGAGTAAATGCGCAAGAAGTCAGAGTAAATGTGCAAGAAGTCAGTTCAAATGCGCAACACTGGCAAAGTTTCAAATGCACAACAACAGACGCTAAATGTGCAAAAAGTCAGGTCAAATGCGCAATATGGGCAAATGCGCCACGACAGAGTGCAAATGTGTTGGAAGTCGAATCATATGCACAACTCTAGTTTTTCTGTCTTGTTTTCTCAGGAATTTTGTAGAACTTGGAACATTTTTCAAGATTTTTCTATTTTTGGCTTGAAAAACTTTGGTGTTTCTGAATAGTTTGATGTTCAATTATGGCAAAAACACAGCAAACACAGAAGTTTTTCATGATTTTTATCTTTTTATATTTTTTTGTATTTTTTGGACTATTTTGACTCAAAGACAAGTACACCCTAGGCTAGATATGACAGTATTCATTGAATCCTCTAGTTGTGCCACTCAAAGCATGTAGCTCCAGGATCTGGTAGCACCAACTCCCCTCCACGGCACTTACTTCTCACGCATACCAAATCCAGGTTTCCTTAGGCTTGTACCCACACCAAACCTTAGGATTTTCCCTGCTACCTCTACTAAGAGTCACTTGAATCGAGGCCGCTTCAAGAGCTCTGCCCTTTGCATCAACAAATAGGGGTTTTTGGCTTGCTACACAATTGGTTCTTAGCTAGGGCAACAGTTTAAGTGGT
Source organism: Cunninghamia lanceolata (assembly GCA_027924645.1). NCBI lineage: Eukaryota > Viridiplantae > Streptophyta > Pinopsida > Cupressales > Cupressaceae > Cunninghamia > Cunninghamia lanceolata. The sequence goes on from BSBN01000270.1 coordinate 708,495, forward strand.
TACACGTGCGGCGGCACTACTCTCCGTTATGGAGTCTCCCAGCCTCAAAGGGTTACGCCTATGAGGGTTTTGGGGGAGGTTGGTCGTCGGTGTAACACAGTAGCACTCGTTGCTTGAGGTTTTCACCTCAAGCATAATTTATTTTAAGTGGCTTGGTAGGGCTTGGCTTTAGCCTGTTACCACTCAGGGTCGTTCCCACTTGGACAAGCGTGCATCCAAGGGCAGGCCCCCCTAAAGGTTTGACAAAAAGAATGACAACTCTGGCACTTTGATCACCCAGTTAAGGGGAGAGCATAAGCCTATTGTCATTCGCAAGCACAGAAAACACTTGTTTATCTAACCTAGTTAAAAATAGAAAAACTAAATGAGTTAATCTACTTGTGCACTCACATGATTGTTAACTTGGAAGTGTTTAGATCATAGCATTGTTCATTTTCCTGTTTGTTAACTTGAAAGTGATTAAGACATAGGATTGTTCATTTTCCATTTGTAAAGATAGCAGTGGCCTAATTTAGGAAAATAGATCAACAATGCAGAGATAGCAATTGGGTTCAGTTACTTCCTTCCTAGTTATGAGCTATGTGAAGTTTGTATGAAATGCACTTGTTACTTTACCCTTAATTAGTCTAAGTGAACTATGTAAGGCATCTAAATGACCTAATCCTACGGCTAACCCTACAAAACAACTATTAGTTCAAAACACACAAAAATCAAAAAACTCTAAAACAGTGAGCAGAATCAAATGCGCCACACTATAGCCTGAATGCGCAAAAATAGGGAGTGCATGCGGCATTGTACAGAAGCGCAAAAATAGAATGTAAATGTGCAAAAATAAGAGGTATATGCGCAACTATAATGGATGTGTTGTTAGACAGAATGGAAGCGCCAAAATGCAGGGTATATGCGCAGCTACGATGCAGGCACAAAAATAGAGGTTGGATGTGCAGTTTCTGAGGGTAAATGCGCCGAAGTATCAAATGCGCCAATTCACGAGGTAAATGCATCGTCTAGGAAGTCAGATGCGCTGAAAGGTTAGATGCGCTAACTTGGAATGCAAATGCATCACTTCGGGGGTTAGATGCATCAGATGCCTCTGTCAGAACCTGTTCGTCACCTGTACAGACCTGTCACTTGAAAACACTCAGTTTATTGATTAGTAAGAGGGGCAAGGGCCCCACGGTGGGCACCAAAATGTGAGGGGGAAAATAGGTTAATCCAAAAGATTATAAAACCCAAACATCTACAGAATCTGAAGATAAAAGGAGATTAAAACAAATAAACAACAATACTTACACCTTTACCTTGCATCTTCTGTAGTTCACCTATCTTTCTTTGATCTTGGTGATGAAGCCCTCAGAAGCTATTGCTCCCTTGCTTGTTAAAGATGACAAAGATAGAATGGCTATGATACTTGTGTGTTTGAAGATGAACTTCAAACACACTAACAAATGGATGCTATGAGGTACTTTAGGAAGTGGGGTGCCAAAGGCGCACTTGTATTCCTACAGCATAAGTTTGCACAAATGAGAGATATCTGAAATGAAGAGAAGAAGGTTGTATTTATAGAAAAGGTGAGGGAAGATCAATGGTTGAGAAGAGAAGAGAAGATCAATGGAGGAGGATTGTTGAGGAACGTGCAACAAATGGAAGAAGGACACTTGTCATTCGAAAAGCAAATTTTGTTGAGTTAACTCCTCTCTTGATGAGGATGAGATTTGATTTTCTTAAATTAGAATTTATTTTTCTAATTTAAGAGAAGATTTACTTTAAAGATGCTTTAAAACTAATTTTGCTTTTGTAACTCAGTTTTTGCTTTTATGTGACAAGAGGAAAGTATTTTTGGAAGATAAGAATGATTTTTGAAGATAAGAATGCATAATTAAATAAAAAGATTTATTTAATTATCTTGTAGATAAATGAGAGGAATAAAATATAAGAATATATTTTATTTTTTGGAAGATATTTGAAGAATAAAATGAAATATAAAAATATATTTTATTTAGTGGAGGATTTAGATTTTATTTAAATAAAATTTGTATTTTATTTAAATTTGGAAGAATAAAAGGTTTTAATTAAATAATTAAAATTATTTAATTATTTAGCAGAATGAAGGTGATGTATATGAATTTAATTAATTAAATAAATGTGTTTATTTAATATAATGAGAGGAAATGAATCAGATAAATAAATGAATTTATTTATTTATTGATAGAAGAATGTGAAATGATGAAATAAATATTTAAAATATTTATTTAAGTAGAGTTGTGTCAATTTTAGGTGTATACAGAGGTGATAGTCTTTTTGGTTAAAATTTTATGATGTAAGTGGTGAGCAATGCCTTTTCTAGATAGTATTTGCACTGCATGACAGTGAGACTGTATATGACAAGATAGTAGGATGAAAGTCTGCCTAACTCAGTTGTTGATATTAGATGCATAGTCAGGGGAAGCTTACTTGAAAATGTGTTAAGATAGGAGAAATAGGATAATGTATCTAATTTTGTTTTCTAACCATCCATGTGTTGTGCAGTCATGTGATTTAAGTATAGTCATTATGGGTGGTGTGTGAAGTGACAGCCCATATGTGAGACTTTGTGATGCAAACTCTGATGTTGATGCAATAAGTGTTGTTGCAGACTTGAAGCAACTTGATTGTTCTCTTGTAATGTGTTCTCTTGCAGTGTTTTTATAGAGGTTCTCTTCAAGGTTCTCTTGTTGTTGCAATTTCTTGTTGATGTATGTGGCACAGCAGATCTTTTGATGTATGTAAGCAGTTTCCTAGAAGAAATAGACTTTTGAAACCTTATTTACAGTCCTCTACTCTTCAAGATGTAGGAGACAACAGATCTGAGATAGAAAATCTTGTTTGATATGTACCAGTGCATTCATGTTGCTCCTTGATTTTGATTCATGACAATAGCATTGCTTTTTTTTTCATCACTTGGTGCATAGTTGATATTGGTTTAGTGTAGGTTTCTCACTAAGTTGACTGATTTGGATTAACGTTTCATGTTTCATGGGTTGTAAGTTTTCATGACTAGTATATTTGCAAAGGTTGTTTAGGTAGTTTGAAATACAGAACAGGTGGTTTCCATATCAGAATATCTTGCAATATGATCAATTCTAGTTATGCTGATATGTTGTTGATCTTGAAGAGTCTGCATTGAAATTGAGAGGCTTACTTGGCAATTTTAAGCAAAGACAGAGTACAGGGACAATTTTGTTATTGTGATAGATACTTTCACTGGGTATGGTAGTGACTTGCATTATCTTTCATGCTAATTTGTTCAATGTCTCTTAGAAACAGAGTATGACATTCATCATTGTAACAAGGAGGAAGTTTATTGTATTCCAAATGTGGAAGGCTAGATAAAGAATAATAGGAGTTGTTAAGTACATCTATGCCAGTGAAATGAAAGTAATTCCATTGCTTTGCCATTAAGTGTTGTACAATGTTATGATTGTAGTGACTGTCCTTTCTGTTGTTACAAACCCTACAAACTTTAATGATGGAGTATGTTGATTTGCAATGATAGAACATTTTATTTTGTAGACAGTGGTGTGAAATTGATGTGGCATTTCTCATGATAAAAGAGAAGGTTTTGATCAAGTGTCAAAGCAAAAATGCATGCTCAATGTAGAAAGGAAGGTGATAAGACAATTTCTTATCACATTGACAAATTTATGGCAGTGTTCTTGTTATGGGGGTATTAGAACTTTGTATGAATAATTTGTTAGCACCTATATGTTGGAAAGAGACACGGTATAGCTTCATGAGTGTTGTCACTAATGGCAACAAAGTTCGTCCCACCCATCCGCAGGACATGGTGTGCCTTTACCAAAAGTCAAATTGAAGAGTGTTACGGTCTGGTAAGCAAGAACAAAGCATGTGGCAAGGTCTGATAGTCAGGTCTGGATCTCTCAGAGGAAGTATCTTAGTAAAGTGCAGACTTGGGGAAATCAAGAGGTGTACCTTAACTGATACATTCTAGAGATTGAGCCTCCGATGATGAAAGAGTGAAGAGATATGAACACCTAAGTGTTGGGTTCCTGTTTGGTAGAATTGACAGAGGAAGAACTAACCGACAAAGCATCAGACCTTAATCTGGATGAGTTATTGATGGTGATCAAATTTCTTAAGGTATCATTCATGATTAGCTGACATGATTGATGACTTCTATAAGCATCTCTTTGATATGCATCACTTGATAAGTAAGGATTCAGCCGACAGATCAGAGTTTGGGAAAATATTGACTATTCCGGATGCCAACTAGAAAGGTGTTGAAATCATTGGTGCGGATATATATACCAGATGGATTTGGATGTGAGGGTGTGTGATGTGTTGTGTGAAGAAAAGCAGAAGAGTAGAGTGAAGACAGTAAGGTAGGTCTGGTATGTGACAAGACAGCAGCACCAAAGAAGAGGAAGAATGAATTGCAGTAGATCACTGTACTGAGCCTAACTGGAACTAAACTCCAGCATATGTGGATGCTTCTCATCAGTTAAAGTATCTTATTACTCTCTTTATAACTTGTAGACAGTGAGTCTCTTGTAGGCAGTGAGCCTCTTGTGAGCAGTGTGCTCAGGTAATGAGACCTAATTGGCAAGTGCCATTTTGTACAATCTTATTCTTTTAACAAAGAATACAATCTTGGGTTAATCACCCTATGGTTTTTCCCTTAATAGGGTTTTCCATGTCAAAATCATTGTGTCGTGTGTATTGATGTTATTTCTATTTTCATGGGTATGTTTGCTTATATGATTTGATGTTGCACTAATTGCTAAAGAAGATCAGAAAGTTAAAGTAATTAAGATAATTGATTAACCCCCCCTCTCAGTTATCAACAATTGGTATCAGAGCCAAGTTCCTCCAAACAAAGCCTAACAACTTGAGGAAGATCTAGGAATTCAGATGGATGTGTATGGTATGAGGTAACAACTTTAGTCTACCCTAGATGATCTTGAGTAATCTAACTTCGAAGTCAATGAATTGAAGGAAAGACTCAATCAGGTTAATGCTTTCATAAATTAACTAAAAGGGAAACTGAGTATCTCTATGAAAAAGAGAAAGGATCTACTTCAGCAATTGGCAAGTCAAGGTGAAGTCAATGATACAAATGAAGATCTGAAGAAGAAAACCAAGTTATGTGAAAAGTTATCAAAAGAGGTCATTATGGTAAGACATGAAATCGAATCAGGAGTTATGAAATTCACCCAAGAAATTGAAGAGAAAAGAAAAACTAAAGATGATCTAAGACAATCTCTCAAGGAGAAATCAGAAGACTGCCACAAAATGGATAGAATAATCAAGCATCTAGAATTTGATCTTGAAGAAGCTAGAGATAATGAAGAACAACTTGAGAATCAGATTGACACTCTTAAAAGGGATCTTCAAATAGCAAATGAATACAAAGAGAAATTCAAGATAAGCTTTGTTCAACTTTAAGTTCTTCTTCAAAGCCAGAAGAGGGTAGATGACAAACAAGGCTTGGGGTATGAGAAAGGTGAAAGCTCTGGATCCAGTCAGAAGAACTTTGGATCAAGAAATCCAAGGAACAGACCTAGAAGACCTTTGATAAGGCAACCAAATGCTCAAAGATATCCATCTTTCAATGGATACTGCCACAACTGCAATAACTTTGGTCATAAATCAAATCAGTGCACAAGAAGAATGAATCAGACTAAATCATCCTTCTCCAGATAGTGTTTCAATTGCAAAAGGTATGGTCACAAATCTCATGAGTGTAAAAATATGCAAATAAACAATTCATTCAATGGAAGATGCTTTGCATGCAATAGAATGGGTCATATGGGTAATCAGTGTAGATCAAGAGGATATCAACCGAATATGCAAAGAAATGTTGTTTTCTACAATTGCAATAGATCCAGTCATATTGCCAAATTCTGTAGAAGTAAGAATCAGGACAATAAGGGTCCGGTACATCTTAATCAAAACCAAGACAAAGGAAAAGGAAAAATGAATGCGGATGAAATTCAAAGGGAGATGAACAAGATTTGGGTGAAGAGGAGTACAGAAAATGTTGAGGATGGATCCGCACCAGAATCTGGTGTTGATATTCCTTCCAGAAACTAAATAGATGAGCTCTGGCTCAAGGGGAGTCACAAAAGAAAATATTTTCCCCCAGCTAGTCAATTAGTGCCTGAAATTGGCACATGGAAGGTTGCAGACTAAAAGGGCTCTCAAAGAAACATCTAAATAACCCTTGGGAAAGATATGAAAGATCCACAAGGAATTTGAAGAGATTAATCATCTGAGATTAATCTGGTTTAACAGTCATCTAGTAAGAATAGGATTTTCACAGATAGATCTGGTATGATTCAAATTTGAAGTATCTTGATATGTGGATAGATCAAATGTTTGGGGAAAGGAGGATAGATTGTCAAGAAAAACTCCATGTATATCTCAGTGATCCAAAAAAGATCTTTCTTAGAACAAGGAGAACAAGGTAACTAGAATGACTTAAGTTGTGCATTTATTGCAATATGGAATTAGGGTTTGCTCAGAGATAAAAGGGTTCATTTGCACATTAGCATTAGTGAAAAAGATAAGAAGAGCTCTGCAAACAAGTTTGCTTCATTTCTCTCGAGGATCAACTGCAGAATTCAAGTCAACCAGTGATCTTTTTGGCTCATCCGTGAACCCTAAAAGCGTAAAATGTATTTTCCATTCTTGAAATCTCTCTCTGAATCTTTTGAAAGATGGCTACACCAAATGTTGTGAAGATCACTGATAGACTGCGTCCAAAATTCAAGAAACATCCATACAAATCCCTAGAAGTTGATCCCCTAGGCACCTTTTCTAGCATTCCGCATGGGGTTTTACATGTTAAAGACATTAGGGCATACATTCATGCCAATATTGAGGATTTTAGGGAATCTAAGTTGATGGATATATATCACAAGTAGCTAATAGATGAATCATTTGAACTAAAACCTTAGTACAAAGCCATCCAGGACAAGCATTTTGCACAATACATTCATTTCCCTTGTTTTACAGAGGATGAATGGGTCCGGTATGTTCTGAGTAGATTGCATGACAACTTTATGTGGTTGATGAGACCATTCAAGATAACCAAGGATACCATTAGGGCAGTTACCGGATTGCACTCATCTGGTGGGATACCTACTCTCAAGTCAGTCAGGAATCAGACAGTGAGTGACGCAATAGGATCAAAATTTGATAAGAGAGCAATGACAATAGAAGATATCACTGATCTGGATATCAAGTTTTCCTCCATGATAATCAGTTACAAGATATATCATTCCAGCAGGGAAAATTCAGTACCCAGAACTACAATTTACACTGCTTATTAGATGCTTAAAGAAAATGCTGACTATGATCTCTGTGAGCTCCTTCTAAACCAACTTTTGGAGAATTTGCAGAAGATAAAGAAGGACAAGAAGAACTCTTTCAAATACGGTAGCTTAATACTCTGTCTATTCTTTTATTACATGAATGAGCTACCCGGATCCAGTGGTTGGATGTGGCAAAACGACAGACCAGAAGCCATACAAATCAGGGATTATTTGCATGGTCTTGTTGATGCCAAGGCACAAAATATAGCTCTGTGGGGTTACTTCAAAAACTTCCAAAGCTTGATGCAGGCCAGAGAAAGAATCCCCCAATCATTGGTTGAAAAGTATAAGGATACAGTATGCTTTATGGTAGAAATTGATCAGTGCCTAATGGAGGCTGTGGAGCCAAGGATAGTCTGGATCATGCCAATGGGGTATGAATTAGATGAGAAAATTGTAGAGCTACATGTTCAACACATGCTTAGTCAACCCAAGGATCCTAAGGCAGAAAGGTTTGGAACCTTTGAAGAGTTGAGTGTAAAGATTCATGTGGAACTTAGACAACCGGAGATGAAGAGAAAAGTGAGAAAAGAAGTAGAGAATGTTTCCAAAAGGTATGGCATATCAAAAGAGGCACTTGATGCAAATAGAGAGAAGATGGAAAGGGCAGATAAAGAAAAGAAAGAAGTAGAAAAGGAGAGTACTCTGGTAGAAGCCCCCTCCAGAACCAGATCCTCTAAGAGCTCTGCACCTGCCACTACTAAGAGCTCAAAGGCATCAAAACTGGAAGCAAAATCATCCAGTAAAGGAGAAAAGAGAACAAAAACAAAGGCTACAAGATCATACACAAGCCTCAAAGATGATGAAGAGACAGAATCTGATGAAGAGATCAAGAAGATGAAGAAGAAGAAGAAAGTATCTGGAGAATCCTCTACTGGTCTAGACAAGGAAGAAGAAAAGACAGATAAAAGTGTTGAGAAGCCTACTCTTGACGATATCATCAAGGCAATTACTGTGGATGGAAACTTGAAAACATTAACAAAATTCTATGATGAATGTAGTGAAGCTGACCAGAAGATCTTGCAAGATGCCATAGTCAGGTATCTGAATATCTACAACAAAGCTTTCATCAAAATCATATCTCTAATTCCTAAAAGCCTTGAGAAGGAATTTGAAATTAGAAAGAATAATACCAAAGCAAAGGATATGGAGATCCAAGAACAGATAGCCATTCAGCTCTATCCTTCCATCACTCCTAAGAAAAAGAATATGATCTTCAAAGATTGTAAGGATGAGTTCCAGAGCAAAGCTAGGATGAATCAGCTTATGCTTGGAGAAACTGACAAGGTGGCAAAAGAAACAGAAGACATCCTTTGGAATGCATACAAAAGATTCAATATTCCTATTATAGAGGACTTAGGTGATGATCCCTCAGCCATGGATGATAAAGAAGAATCTACTAAGACAGTGGCAGAAGAGGCAAAGGAGACAAGTGAAAAGAAAGCTAAAGACTTAGATTCCTCTGCTCTAGAAGAGGAAGTTCATGAAGAAGAAGACACTTCTCTTCCGGATCCTCCTGCATACTCCAGAATTGAGGGAGAAGAAAGAAAAGAAGAGAGCATCAATCAATAAGAACAAGTAAAAGGAAGCGAAGAAGGTCAAATAGAAAAGACCACAGATGATAGTGCTAAGGCTACAGAAGGGGAGAAAACTCTGTCTCTAGAAAGAGACACAGCAGAAGCAGTTAAAGATTTCTTGACCAAAGAGATGATGGAATTTGATGAACCGAAACTACTTCAAGGTCCATTCAATTTTGATTCCCTCTCCCTAATTCAAACCATGAAGCTAGCATCCTTTACTCAAGCAAAGGCAAAAGAAAAACTCCTGAAGTCTCACATGGAAGACTGTGAGCTCATAGAAGCTACATCCGGTGTATTGGATAAGATCATGCCATCCTTCCAAAAGGATCCTTCAGCCTCCACATCTGGTAATCTAAAGTCTCTTGTAAATTCTATTCATACGCATTTTAATTCCTTAGAGAAGTTAGTAGAAGAAAAGGTCCAGAAGGAGTTTTCGGAAAAGAGATTCTCTGAAGTACAAGGATTAATAACAAATGATAGGAGAGTTATGGATATTGGGATAAAGAGCTTAGAAAATGCTCTCAAAGATGGCAGAGAAATGTATAAATTTTGTCTATCCTGGTCCAAGGTAACAAAGGATATTGAGAAGAAAATGAAAGAGCAAGAGGATAAAATGTCAAGTATATCTCAAAATTTTGATTCTCTCACCTCCTCCATAATAAATCAAGAGTGTCAGACTATTGCAGTCATAGATGAAATAAAGAAGCTTGAGAAGGAGAAGAAAAATAGAATAAACAAGTTAAGTGAACTTAGAGGGATCATTATCCCTAAGTTAGAGGCCATGCATGAGGCCCTAATTAATGCACAGGCCACAGCCTGGACCAATGATCTAATAGATCTTAAGAAGGCAAAAGCTTTTACATTCCTGTTGAGTGGTCACATCTCAATTTTGGACAGGATGAAGCAGAGTTGGGCGATAGAAGTTGTACAGTTGAAGAATACCTTTGCAGACATACTTAAGTATATGTAAGTACAACTTTTATATATACTTATGCGGATATGTATAGACTATTTTTGGAAATTTTGGTATGCGGACCCTATCCTTTGCCATTGATGTCAAAGGGGGAGTGAGGAGCAGTGAAAAATGTGGAATCCAGCTAAGGGGGAGCTCCGGTAAAGTGTACATTAGAACAGAGCATCAGCCAAGGGGGAGTATAGTGTGACACTTAGTCATTTTTCACTAAGTGTTGCCATTAATGTCAAAGGGGGAGATTGTTGGCAAGAGACAAAGTATAGCTTCATGAGTGTTGTCATTGATGGCAACAAAGTTCATCCCACCCATCCGCAGGACATGGTGTGCCTATACTAGAAGTCAGATTGAAGAGTGTTGCGGTCCGGTAAGCAAGAATAGAGCATGTGGCAAGGTCCGACAGTCAGGTCTAGATCTCTCAGAGGAAGTATCTTAGTAAAGTATGGACTTGGGGAAATCAAGAGGTGTACCTTAACTAATATATTCTAGAGATTGAGCCTCCGGTGATGAAAGAGTGAAGAGATATGAGCACCTAAGTGTTGGGTTCCTGTTTGGTAGAATTGACAGAGGAAGAACTAACTGGCAGAGCATCAAACCTTAATCCAGATGAGTTATTGATTGTGATCAAGTTTCTTAAGGTATCATTCATGATTGGCTAACATGATTGATGACTTCTATAAGCATTTCTTTGATACACATCACTTGATAAGTAAGGATTCAGCTGACAGATCAGAGTTTGGGAAAATATTGACTATTCTGGATGCCGACTAGAAAGGTGTTGAAATCATTGGTGCGGATATATATACCAGATGGATTTGGATGTGAAGGTGTGTGTTGTGTTGTGCGAAGAAAAGCAGAAGAGCAGAGTGAAGACAGTAAGGTAGGTCCGGTATGTGATAGGACAGCAGCACCAAAGAAGAGGAAGAATGAAGTGCAGTAGATCACTGTACTAAGCCTAACCGGAACTAAACTCCAGCATATGTGGATGCTTCTCATCAGTTCAAGTATCTTGTTACTCTCTTTATAACTTGTAGACAGTGAATCTCTTGTAGGCAGTGAGCCTCTTGTGAGCAGTGTGCTCGGGCAATGAGCCCTAATTGGCAAGTGCCATTTTGTACAATCTTATTCTTTTAATAGAGAATACAATATTGGGTTAATCACCCCATGGTTTTTCCCTTAACAGGGTTGTCCATGTCAAAATCATTATGTCATGTGTATTGATGTTATTTTTGTTTTCATGGGTATGTTTGCTTATATGATTTGATGCTGCACTAATTGCTAAAGAAGATCAGAAAGTTAAAGTAATTAAGATAATTGATTCACCCCCCCTCTCAGTTATCAACACTATCTTTATGGAAGAGATTACTAATGATATTTTCTTGATCGTGTTTGATTTTATAAGTGATGGCAAGTATTTGTTTTTGAGATAAGGCAGAGCCTACATTATTTACTAGCATTCTTAGTGTTATAGCCTCTTGAAGCAAAGACAGTCAGATAGACCATTATTGCATATTGCAGAGCAGAACTTGCAGACCAAGGCAGAATTGTTGGAGATAGACAGACTTGTGAAGGACAAGATAGTAGAATGGTTTGTTGAATTTCATGTTGCAAAATCCACACAATACAATTTAGGTGAAAAGGAACTCAAAAATGTTCAAAATGTACATAAAATCATTGACAAAGTGCAATTAATGTTAATGCAATAGATAAGATTTCAAAGTGATCTTTACAATATGGATAGTATTCTCTATGTGCATGTTGTCTGATAGTTCTTACTCCCCACAATAGTCATGGAATAGTGTAATTAGTGAGTCTTCAAGACAAGGGGAGTTGATGTAGTTAGGGGGAGCCCTTTATCCTTTGTCTTTGATGCCAAAAGGGGAGAAGAGTGATCTTGTCTTTTCCATCAATGATAAAGGGGGAGTTTGTTGCTCCTATATCAAATGTTGCCATTAATGTCCAAATAGAGCATGCAAGTTTGTAAGATAATGTTACAAGGTGTCAAGGTGTTACAAGATGCAGGTGAGTTAAGGCAAATTGGTGTTGCAAGAGAATATTAGTTTGTAAGATGCAGGTGCAAAAGTACAAGTGATTGGTAGTGCCGTGTTGGTGAGATCAAGCAATGGAGGGAGTGATTGGTCACTTCAAGTTATGTTTCTTAGAGAGGATTATCACTTCAAGTTATGTTTCTTAGAGAGCATTATAGGGTGTGGTCTTAGGTTGTGCTCCATTGTATTTGTTATCTCCATAAGTTGCTATCACTCATGCATGAGATCAGGAGTCTTCATATGTTTGGTGTAGTAGATTGATGATGTTGTGCTCATATCAAAGCTCACTTTACTCATATGAGATCATGGTCAGAGTTGAGAGTTGATCTTCATAATATTCAAGTGCTTCATATCAGTTCAAGTATGTGCCTCAAGGTTGTGATTTGTGTTAGGTTGATGATGATTTCAATGTTGATCTTTTTCATGGTGTTCATATTGCTTACTATCATTGCTTCATGTTGATAATCATATCATCAAGTTTCATGGTCATTCATGCAATGTTCATTAGTGTAGAAAGTCAAATTGTTTACCTAGTCCTATAGTTTAAAGCCTTAAAGGTTAGAAGTCAAAGTGAGTTCTTTGTGCCCATTTTGTTAGTGATCATTGATACTTTTTTGTCTCTTCCTATTACTCAAGTTCTCTCAACTAAAAGACCTTTATCTATCTTGTTCTTTCTACATTCAAAGGTTCCTATATATTCTAATGACTTCACAATGATCTATTGATTGAAAGTTACTGTTAAGCCTTCATGGTTTAAGGTTAGGTTTTTATGTTTGATGTCTTTTAGGGAATAAAACCCTAAATAGAGTGCTAAAGACACATTGTGTTATAACTCTGTTATACCCGTCCTACCTTTACTTCTAATTCCTTTGTGACCTATATTAACCGGTCAGAACCCTCTTAAGTGAACACCTATGGGTATCGCCTTCATAGTTTAACTAGATCCTTCGACTAGGACTCATTGGGCACAAAGGTAAAAGCTACTTGGTCGAGCAGGAAGGTCAGATCAATGGTAGTATCGAAGGCACAAAGAACCCATCCGACAGTCAAAGTTTAAATAACATTCAAATCATAAAGGAACTTCATGCTTCTTAAGATTAATAGGAAGACCTTCTAACTATCTTGCAATAGAATTCTAACCGGTGCAGAGGGCCAATGAAATTAATAACTTGCACTATCTGATAGAAGTGAGTGTGTGACTTGGTTGATGGTAATATATAGGGTGAGATCTTTCTGCTCATGTAGATATTATGAGGATTGGTGAACGAAAACATAGTTGTTAATGAAATCAAAATTGAAGGAGGTTCAAGGGTATACAAAGAGATGTAAGTGAGAGAAGAATTTGCAGCATGCAGACAAGTATGAATGTTTGTTTGATCAGATTCAAGGTATGACTTGTAGAGGGAACAAGAGTTGTTTATGTAGTGACAAGATGTCTTAATGAGTTAGGATTTTTTTGATAGTCTATCTTTTGATGCAGAAAGCATGCAATGTATCCTCAGTAAGATTTTATGTGTGATGAAGAGGGTTAAGTCATTTGGTGTATTGTAGAGAATCAGGCAACCCCCTAAATTGGGTTTTCTTCCTTATGGTCACACTTTGCCACTGAGGTAGTTGTATTTGCCAATGACACTGTGTCAGTGAGACACTAATTGTACCTAGTGAAGGTTATTGGCTTTACTAGTGAGGCACAATAAAGTGGAAGGATTCAAGAGTGGTTTTTTATCCCTATGAGGGTTTTCCACTCATCAAAAACATGTGTTATGGTTCATGTTGTTTATCTTTATGTGTGTGCCCTAATGTTTTATCTTTGAGGTCTTGATCATGCTTATGCATATATGTTTGATAAATCTTTAAAGTCTCTCTCATTGTCTATCTAGTAGATTAAAAGGTGCAAAAAGTTTTAAAGTTTATAGACCATTGATTCACCGCCCCCTCTCATTGGTTCTGTACTCCAACAATTTTTACAACTAGAGAAAATATTTCATCAAAATCTATACCTTTTTCTGTGCAAAACCTTTTACCACAAGTCTAGCATTATACCTTTTCTTGCCTCCTTCCTCTTCCTTCAACTTGTAAACCCATTTGTTTGGAAAAGCTCTTTTACCTGCAGGTAATTCGACTAATTCCCAAGTCTGATTTTGTAGAAAGGAATCTATTTCCTCTTTCATGCCTAGCTCCCACTACTATTTGGCATCCACCTATATTGCTTCTTCATAACCTTTAGGTTCACCAGAATTAGTTAATAAGATAGAACATAAAGAAGGAGAAAATCTTTCTGGAGGTCTACTTAGCATTGTAGAATGTCTAACACTTGCAAGAGTTTGTGGGTTATCTTATTATTGTTGAGCATCAGGTACTAATGGCATTTTATTTTTTGAAATCTCATCCAATGCCACATATTCCTTTCTGGCCCGTTCATGCTTCTTTTCTTGCAGCTAATCTTTATACATGACCTTCTCATTGAATATAACATCTCTGCTCCTAATAATATTGTGATTTTTATAATCCAATAACTGATAACCAAAGTCATCTATCCCATATCCAATGAAGGTACATTTTAGATATTTTGCCTCAAGCTTGGTTCTAGTCAACATGGACAAAAGCTTCATAGCTAAAAGTTTTCATAACAGAATAATTAACCTTCTTACATGTCCATGCCTCCTTTGGAATACCACCATCCAAAGGATTTGAAGGTCCTTTGTTTATTAAATAAACAGCAATATGTACAACTGTAATGTAGGAAAAGAGGGTTGAAGGGATTAAGGGATAGTTTAGCTAGATCCTCCTTTCACTACATACATTCAATGACATTTAACTGAGTTGAATCACAACTTCTGCAAGAAGGATCAACTACATGTTGGTTGTCACTTGGAATAGCAAAATTTGGAATTAACTTATTTATGTGTTGATTTTAACCTAATTAAGCTTAAAACCCTAATTATGCAAAATCATAAACAAACAAATGAAACCTGATCAATCCTTCTACAGAAATAGACTAAATATGGATTTGATACATACTAGATTTCAAGTTTTGGAATACAGAAAAGTTGGGGGCTAAAGAGCAGGCACCCAAGCCTAGGGTATTACTTTTTTTGAGGTCTTCAGCATCTTTTCCATTACTGAATGCAACCACTTCAGAGATTCTCCCTGACATGAAATTGAGGGGCAAAAGAGCGGGTGCCCAAGCCCTTCCTAAGCTATTTCCCACCTTTTTCTCTAGATCCTGATTCCTTACACTCTACAATAGTCCTCTGCAACCCCACTCTTCAAGACCCGATATCTATCACCTACAATCACAAGAAGAGGGGTTGGGGGTTGTGGTGTTTAGGAGCTTGCCTCAATCAAGCCCTAGAATGGCATTCGAACCTTCCAACACCGTTGTTAGATAGAGAGTGCATGTTCTTGCAGGACAGAGGAAAAAACAAATTGATAAATGATTGAGTGAAGCACAAATAGATATCACCTTAGAGGTGTATCTCGCAAATAGATGAAGATCTTTCACAAAATGAGAAGATGAAGCCAAATCTATGATAACAAACACAACAACACAAGTTTTCTTTGCAACACAATGAATGCCTTGAATGATCTAAAATCATAAGTTCGCCAAAATATCATAAGCATCTTCTAGTTTACAAATGAAGTCCTAAACATGCTTATATATGCATTCTCACTTTAATTTTGTAATTCAAACTTAAGATGTCGGCAACGGACACCTTTTAATGGTCTCCAACTGACATTCAAAATTGGGACCCCACCAAAATAGGGCAGGGCAAGGGTAAGAGCACCCTCATCCTTGGACCTATTTTAGGTCCGGGTTAAGCTCTGTAATGTCCCCTATGTCCCATTTATCATGGGTTTCAGGGTATTTTGTCTCAGGATTAACTTCTAACATGCATGATGAAAATTAAGGGACCCAAGAGCTAAACTTAGGAGGTAAAAGTCCTAGGGGGACATTTTACGACATAACATTTAGCCCCTACTTTAATGTATGTATGATCTTACGACCAATACCTGCATTAAAGTATGGTCAAAACATAGCAAACACACCAGGCACTTGGAGCTAATGCATACACAAAGATTAAGGAACTATTTCTAGCCCTGATCTTAGGTAAGCATTAGAGAAAACACATTGTAGACACACCAAACATAATGAAGATAGTAATAGGCATGCAAAACACGAAGAAGACATTAACAGGCACGCAAGACAGAGAGAAGACAATATTGAAGACATGCAAAACATGATGAATATAGTGATATAACATTTTCATTTTCATATATATAAATGCATGGAAATAAAAAACTACAACACACAACCCCAAAAATGTAGGGGAGGCTCACTACCACACCCTTTACACTACACCAAGGGGAGAAAACACGCCATACAAAACCCAAGTGTAGGGGAGACTCATTGTTAGACCCTTTACACTACGCAAGAGGGAAAATGTTGCAAAAATGTTCCTAAGTGGTGTTGTCATTGATGTCAACATATTCTTGTTGTCATTAGTGCCAACTGTGCCTTATTTTGTTGCCTATTCGGGAGACTGGAATGTTGAGGATATTGAGAAAATTAATGAAAACTCAATGTCCACAGACCTTATGGCTGTGTAGAGTATTATCAGAGGTTGTTCTAGTTAAGAATTGAGAAGTCTACATGAAGATTTGAAGAAGTTATTGCCATCTAAATAAAACTGGGTCTTGCAGTATTAAGAAGAGATAGAGTGATAGTAAGTTGGTCTGGATTGCTCCACAATGAAATATTATGATCTACAAATCTGAAGGCATGTTTGGGAAGTTAATGTGTATCATCAACTCTAGTGGTTCATGGTTTGGAGGTCTATAAGTCATCCTTCTAGTTTGACAGTCATGGCAGATAGTGATCTTGAGGTTCCGGAGGAAGATACAAATGATTCTGGTAATATGGTTTAGAGTGGATGTTCTTGGTGAATTCAATGTGCTTGTGGAGGTCTTTGGATCATGTGGCTACTATGTTGAAGATCCACATTGAAGTTTGAGCTTGTTATTGAATATTTTCTCTTTAAAGTTGATGTTCTTCACAGTCTTGGCCAACCGGATGTTCCTAGCGTGTTGTGGATGATCTAAAGATCATTTTATGAAGTGTGGCATGTTAGTAGAGGAAAATTTAAGTCTCAGCTATGTTTGGCCGATAATGTAAAGATTCACGTTAAGTTTAGCCAACCTTGTTGATCATTCCAAGGTTGATGAAGTGTATAAATACTTATTAAAGAGTTGTTAAAAATCATCCTTGAGCAAAATAGTTTAAATTCAAATAAAGGATCAAAAGCAGAGAAGAGAAGAGGAGCGAGAGTAGTGTAGAGTGAAAAGTTAGTGAAGAAGAATTTGGGGCAAGGCAGAAGTTTTATGAGCATTCATTGAAAATAAACCAAGCATGAAGTAGATGCTATTTCTCAGTTAATTATTTCTATTCTAAATAAATTATGTAGGCAGTGAGCCTCTCTTTTGAGCAGTGAGCTCTGGGCAGTGTGCCTGAAGGCATGTGCCTTCTATTTTTCTAAAGTAATTTTAACAGGGTACAAATCTTTGTGGGTTAACCCCCACCGTGGTTTTTCCCTTAACCAGGTTTCCACGTCAAAATCTTGGTGTCAAGTGTGTTGATTATGTTTTTGCTCATATATTGTCGATCTATGCTTTAATGTTTACATCATTAATCTAATAGTAAGTTAATAAAGAAGGATAAAAGAAGAAAAAGTTTATTTTGTGTGACAACTGATTCACCCCCCCTCTCAGTTGTCCATCCTAATTCCAACAATTGGTATCAAAGCCAGATCCTCTTATAAAAGCTTGACCACTTGAGGAGATCCATGATGTTGACCTACAAGAAGGATAGTCCAAGATTTGATGAAACAAATTATTCTATTTGGAAGAATCGCATGGAGTGTCATCTGCAATGCATGGGCAATGCCTATTGGATGATAACCAGTGTTGAGTATAAACCTCCAGAGAAAGGTCCTTCAACTCGAGATCAAATCAAAGATGGTAAAAATAACCTTCGAGCTAAAGAAGCCTTGTTGAGTGCCCTGACTGATTTAGAAATGACAAATGTCTTTGGTCTAAAAACTACTCATGAAATCTAGAAAAAGTTGGAGAATCTATATGAAAGCGATAAATTTGTCAAATGTGCCAACCTACAAAGT
This sequence comes from Cunninghamia lanceolata, assembly GCA_027924645.1. NCBI lineage: Eukaryota > Viridiplantae > Streptophyta > Pinopsida > Cupressales > Cupressaceae > Cunninghamia > Cunninghamia lanceolata. The sequence continues at coordinate 726,645 of BSBN01000270.1, forward strand.
ATGAGAGGAAAATTTGAAACTCTGAGGATGAGTGGAGATGAAAACATCACAATTTACATGCAAAAGATAAATGAACTTGTGTATGGTATTAGGTGTGTTGGTGGAACTTTGGAAGAATCAGAGATTGTATCAAAAGTGCTCAGATCTTTACCTAATTCATACAAACATAAGGTTGCTGCTATAGAGGAGATTAGGACTGTCTTAGAAGTTACAAGAGATCAACTGGTTGGTAAAATTTTAGCTTTTGAATTGAGTAAGTTTGGTGATTCTCTTCCCAAGTGTGAATCTACATTTAAGGCTAGTGTATATGGAAAACAAAGATATGATCTAAGTGAAAACTCTTCTGCAAGATCAAATAGATTTGTGAAGACAAGGAAGGATCTTGAAGATGTTGAAATTAAAACTGCGGATCTTGAAGCTTTTCTTGCCAAAAGATTGCCAAGAGGATTCAGTAAGTATGATAGAAAACTGCCACTCAAATGTTTTGCTTGTAATAAGATTGGTCATTTTGCCTCAAGATGTCCGGAGAGGTTTTCAAAACCAAACCCTAACAGATAAAAAAATTAGAACAAATGTTACTATGTCCAAGAAGCTAGAGAAGGAGTCATAGATGATGAATTTGATCATGGAGGTTCCTCTGAAAATGATTGGGTGTTTATTGCCATCAAAGAAGAAGATCCGGTGTCTACTGAATCTGCTAGCTATGTAAATATGGAAACTTCCTTAGCTGCTTAGGTTATTGAGAAATATGAATGGGTGATTGATAGTGTATGTTCTCATCATATGACTAGAGACAAGAGTAATTTTGTGAATTTTTAAAATTATGGAGGGTTTGTGAAATTTGGAGATAAATCTGCTGGTAGAATTTGTGGCAAAGGATCCATCTCTTTTGATGGTAAGAATAGCACCAATGATACATTCTATATGTGGAAGGACTGAAACATAATCTTCTCAGTGCTGGATAGTTGGTTGACAAGGGTTATGATCTTCGATTCAAGGATAGAAAATTCAGAGTCTTGGAGAGCTCTAGAACTGAAATTGCATCCGGTACTCAAACTAGAGGTAACATTTTTCACTTAAGTAGTTCTGGCAAAAGTTATTTGATTTCCCTGATAGATCAAAGTTGGTTATGGCATAGGAGGATGTGTCACGTAAATTTTGATAACATTATCAAAATAAGTACCACTCAGGTTGTAAGAGATCTTCCATAACTTGTGAAACCTAATAGCATGTGTACAGAATGTCAATTGGGGAAACAGAGAAAATTTTCATTCAAAAGTAAGGAACAAGCTTCAAGTGGATGATTGGAATTGGTACATACTGATCTCTGTGGTCCTACTAGAATTAGGAGTGTGCAAGGAGACAGATATTTCATGTTGTTGATTGATGATTACTCTAGGATGATGTGGGTAACTTTCCTAAAAGAAAAATTAGAAGCTCTTAACAAATTTAAGGTGTTCAAAGTGATAGTGGAAAATGAGATTAGTGAAAAATTGAAATTTCTGAGATCTGACAGACATGGAGAATTTACTTCCGGTGAGTTTGATGTTTTCTGTGAAAATCATGGCATAAAAAGATAGTTAACTACTCCTAGGACTCCCCAACAAAATGGAGTTGTGGAAAGAAAGAACCAAACCATTCAAGAAGCTACCAGGACCATGATGATGGAAACAAATGTTCCTCAAGTTTATTGGAGAGAAGCTGTAAGTACTGATGTCTACACTCTTAACTGGGTGTAGATCAAAGGCAATTCTGGTAAGTCTCCTTATGAACTATGGTTTGGTCATCCTCCTACTGTGAGATATTTTAAAGTTTTTGGTAGTAAATGCTAGATCAAAAGAGATGAGGATTTAGGCAAGTTTGATACAAGAGGTGATGAGGGAATATTTTTGGGGCACTCTACTCAAAGTAAAGCTTACTGATGCTTTAACAAGAGGTTGAAAAAGATTGTTGAAAGTGCTAATGTTAGAGTTGATGAGAGCAAGGAAGGACATTCTAGGTTCTGCGGATATGATTCAAACTTTGACTTAGATTTAGATTGATATGGAAACTCCAGGAACTCATGAAAATAGTACAGATGTTGAGGAACAAGCTCAAGAAACAGAAGTTTAAGCAATTCCCAAAACCCAAGGTATGTAAGAATGAATCATCCTAAAGATCAAATCATAGGAGATAGAAATAAAGGTGTTTGAACTAGGAGAAGAGTTATTGAAGATCAAGAAGAGATTTGTTTGATTTCAAAGATTAAACCTAAATCAATAAGTGAAGCCTGCAATGATGAAAACTGGGTAAAAGCAATGGAAGAAGAATTGATACAAATTAAAAAGAACCACACTTGGGATCTTGTTCCTAGACCTGAGGACAAAAATGTGATTGGAACCAAATGGGTCTTCCGGAATAAACTAAATGAAGATGGTGAAGTTGTAAGAAACAAAGAAAGGTTGGTATGCAAAGGCTATTCTCAAGTGGAAGGAATTGATTTTGAAGAAACTTTACTCTAGTGGCAAGAATAGAGGCAGTTAGATTGTTTCTTGCATTTGCTGCTTTCAGAGATTTTAAAGTATATCAGATGGATGTCAAATTAGCATTCTTGAATGGAGATTTGGAGCAAGAAGTCTACATTGAGAAACTAAAAGGATTTCAATTATTTGATCAGGGAGATATGGTTTGTAGACTAAGAAAAGCCTTGTATGGACTCAAGAAAGCTCCAAGAGCCTAGTATGAAAGATTGGATAAATATTTTCTTAAGATAGGTTTTAACAAAGGTACTACTGATAGTAATCTTTACTTCAAGATTAATCATGAGGACGTCCTGATTGTTGAGGTCTTTGTTGATGATATCATTTTTGGTGGAAATGAATGTATGTGCAAAGCATTTGCTGACCAGATGAAAAGTGAATTTGAGATGTCAATGTTTGGAGAAATGAATTTCTTCCTAGGTCTACAAATTGTTCAGTCAGATAAAGGTATCTTTATATCTCAGTACAAGTATGTGAAAGAATTACTGAAGAAGTTTGGAATGGAAGATTCAAAGCCAGTAGGTATACCTATGGTAACCAGATGCAAGTTAAGTAAAGATGATGACTCCCCCGAGGAAAATTAGAAAAGGTATAGATCAATGACTGGAGGATTTCTCTATCTGACTTAGACCAGACCTGACATCGTGAATGTCATTGGACTTGTTTCTAGATTCCAAGATGATCCAAAAGAATCCCATGTTGTGGCAGTCAAAAGAATTTTTAGATATCTCAAGGGGACAATTGATTATGGATTGTGGTATCCAAAGAACAATGATTTCACTCTTCATGCATATACAGATGTTGATTGGGTAGGAGATGTGGATGATAGAAAAAGTACTAGTGGTGGTGCATTTTTCTTGGGAAGAAGATTGATCTCTTGGATGAGCAAAAAGTAAGAGGCAATATCCATGTCTACTACAGAAGCAGAATATATAGCAGCAAAAAATAATTGTACTCAGGTTCTGTGGATGAAGCAAATGTTGAAGGACATTAGAATTGTGTTTGAGGAGCCAGTCACAATCTTTTGTGATAATTCTAGTGCAATAAGCATCTCAAAGAATCCAATGTTGCATTCAAAGACAAAGCATATATCTATCAAGTTTCATTTTTTGAGAGAGAAGGTAAATGAGAATGAAGTCAAGTTGGAGTTTGTGTCTTCCAAAGATTAGATTGCAGATATCTTCACCAAGTATCTTCCCAAGGATACCTTTGAGTATCTCAAAGAGAAGTTAGGGGTTATTACCCCTCCAAATTAGAACTAAGATGCACTGAGGTGCATCAATCCGGTGGAATTCTTAGTCATATCTTGAGATCCAGATTGATGTTGAGAAAATACTACTCTAAGGAGTAGTCAGTATGCAAATGTTGGAGATCAGTCTGAAATAAAATGGGCGAGTAAAGATTTCAAATATGTGCCCTTTGTCATTGATGTCAAAGGGGGAGGGAAGGCATGTGAAAAACTAATTACTGATGACAGAGGGAGAAATGAAGGAAGTTGTTGCAGAAGTCAAAGGGAGAAGTTCTTGTCATGATGGTTGAATTAGTTTTTTACAACATATGTTGCCATCAATGACAAAGGGGGACATTGTTGCAAATATGTGCCTAAGCGGTGTTGTCGTTGATGTCAACATATTCTTGTTGTCATTAGTGTCAACTATGCCTTATTCTGTTGCATGTTCAGGAGACTGGAATGTTGAGGATATTGAGAAAATTAATGAAGACTCTGTTGGTAATCATTTATGTTTGGGGTTTTAAGCCAGGCCCCTTCCCAAAAATCTAAACAATTATGTGTCTTTCGGCCTTTGCAGTTGTAAAAAATGAAAAAAATTAGTTAAGGTGCAGGTGTCTTTGTATTTACAAGGGTTTTTATACATACACGTCAAATGTGCATTGGCGGGTCAGAAATTTCTATCGGCCTTTAAAAAAATGAGTTATATGCATTTTGAATGCATATCAGGCTTGAAAATGTGCATATACAAAGGGGGAATCTTTCGTAGATTCCTAGGAATATTCTCGCTTTGTATATCGGGTTATATACAAAGCAAAGTATACAAGGAGGTGTTAATATGCAATTGCCACAGTGGCAAGTGGAAGATACCTTCCTAGAATATTCTGTAGAAGATTCTACAGTTGTATATTAGGGGTTTGTATATTTATGTTTGCATATTTGACATACAAGGGCGCAAATATACATTTGCTACAGTGCAGAGATAGAGATGCATGTGGTGGGGCCCGTGGATATACAAGGCAGAATGTACATTCAAAAATATACAAAGGGCCCACGACATACAAAGTGAACAGTGTCGTGGATACTCAAAGATACATGCAGCAAAGACACAAGTGGATGGGGCCCGCAGATATATACAAGTGAGTTTGTATATCATCTATATACAAAGAAAATATGCATTCACGGATATACAAGCCAGTTTCCAAAGTGTTTCAAATGTGCTTTTTAATTATGGCAAAGTCTGACTAGTACATTGCATTTGTATATGCGATGTGCAATCAAATGTGCAAGGGAAAGAGAAAATAGGTCAGGCCCACTAGTTATATACAATGGTAATTGTATGTATGCCGATATACATGCAAAACATACAGGTGAAAAGATGCATTCCGGACCCGAGTAGAATTCCAAGATGCTTCATACAAGTCTGGGGTCCGCAGCATGTATACTGGGTTTGTATATGCAGCATGCAACCCGATATACAAAACAAAGATATACAACCTGGACGTGAAGGAAGAGTCAAATACAACGAACAGTAATTTGAAGTCCGGGGGTTGTATAAAGTGATTGTATGCTTGTGCAATAGCCGATATGCAAAGAAATAATCACCAAGATGATATGTATCGGCCAACCTTTCTTGGGTTATTCTGATGGCCGATGGAGATCAAGTGCACAGCGACAGAGGACGAGTCACAAGCTGCCACGTGCCTGGGAACTGTTGCATGTATATGCATGCCGCATATACAAAGATTTAAAAGGAGTGTTTGTATATGCATTTCAGTACACACATACAAGGGCGAAAAAGGCAAAATAAAGAAAGGAAAAGTCAGCGGTAGGAGCATGGAATGCCTATGTGGCATGTCATCATTGGTTGGTGACTTTTCAATGTTTTTTGGGGCCGTGGATCTTAGCGATGGGAATGGATCGACGGCTAGTTTTATATTTTGCAGCTGTGAGGGGGTTTCTTTGTTTGTAGCCCATTTTTGAGTAGGAAATCTTTAGATGTTTTCGTTGCTACATCCCGCGAGTAGTTGGAGATTTAATGGCGATCATGTAGAGGCATCAATGGGTTAGGTGACAGGTGAACTACTAGGCTTGCGAAGGGAGCCTTCAGGCAGCGGCGCAGATCCCAATTCCACCTGCTCATTCCTCTTTGTCTCTTCACAACATTGAATATTTTTTAGCGTCGTTTCTCATGCATTGTAATTGGCGAATCTTTAACTTACCTTGTAATTAATTTTGTTGAGTACACAGCCTTGGTATAAAGGCCAAACTGTGTTACTCATTGTGTTGTTGAAAACTGGACAAATTTTGGTGCTGTGACACAATACAACTTCATTGGTGGCTCTGTCTTTGTTGTCTTGTGAGTTTATTAGTCTCATGTTGTATGTTTAATGCATAAACTTACTATTTTCATGTTGATTTAAATGAGTAATGCTTCATTGCATGTGTTTTGTTACTTGTCTCCAAATTGAATGTATTCTTCTTTTGAATCTAAACAGCTAAGGGGTGTCTAAGATTCTTGAATATAGATTTGCTATGTTGAATACTTGATCTTTTACTTCTACTCAAGGAGTAGATTAAATGTTTTAGGTTAAGGTGTTAAGAAGAATATATTACAGTGAGGATCTTCTAAGCAGAGGTAACAAAATACTTAATTCTAGGAAGTATCTGTAAGGCCGATATTGAACAATCCCCTTGAAACTCAGTCGTTGATATAATCTTATGTGTACATTCACATGTGTATGTCTATTTACTCTGAGCCCTGAGATAGGCACCAATCCAGTCCTGTATTGAAGTCACAACCAAAGTCCTAGTTTTGCATCCAAACATAAAATCAAACTCAAACTTCATATACAAGCATTTAGGACTTTAGAATTAGTTTAGGATTTGAAATCCTCTATATACAACTGAATATAGGCCCAAAGCTAGCCCCTTTGCACTTATCTCACAGTTTTGGTCTTCATAAGAGAGGATTTATCTGCTTTGTGTCAATATCCCAGCTAGTACATAGTACATTTCATAGATGTTGAATACGAAATACCCCCCTTGGTTCTGCAGAGCCTAAAGAAGAAGAGGAGATATTTATAGAGTCTATCTCCTATACTGTTGGCCCCTGGCTTAGGAATCCTGTTGATCAATGATGGCTACCTTGTAGGGATAACTAGGAATAAGCATCCAGTCTGGTAAAATAACCAAAAGACTCAATGTTCATGGACCTTATGGCTATGTAGAGGATTCTCAGAGGTTGTTCCAGTTAAGATTTGAGAAGTCCACATGAAGATTTGAAGAAGTTATGGCCATCTAAATAGAACTGGGTCTTGCAGTATTCAGAAGAGACAGAGTGATAGTAAGTTGGTCTGGATTGCTCCACAATGAATTATTATGATCTACAAATCTGAAGGCATGTTTGGGAAGTTAGTGTGTATCATCAACTCTAGTGGTTCATGGTTTGGAGGTCTATAAGTGATCCTTCTAGTTTGACAGTCATGGCAGATAGTGATCTTGAGGTTCCAAAGGAAGATACAAATGATTCTGGTAATATGGTTTAGAGTGGATGTTCTTGGTGAATTCAATGTGCTTGTGGAGGTCTCTGGATTGTGTGGCTACTACATTGAAGGTCCGCATTGAAGTTTGAGCTTGTTATTGAAGATTTCCTCTTTGAAGTTGATGTTCTTCATAGTCTTGGCTGACCGAATGTTCCTAGCGTGTTGCGGATGATCTAAAGATCATTTTATGAAGTGTGGCATGTTAGTAGAAGAAAATTCAAGTCTCAACTATGTTTGGCTGACAGTGTAAAGATCCGCATTAATTTTAGCCAACCTTGTTGATCATTCCAAGGTTGATGAAGTGTATAAATACTTATTGAAGAGTTGTTAAAAATCATCCTTAAGAAAAATAGATTAAATTCAAATAAAGGATCAAAAGCAGAGTAGAGAAGAAAAGGAGCGAGAGTAGTGTAGAGTGAAAAGTTAGTGAAGAAGAATTTGGGGCAAGGCAGAAGTTTTATGAGCATTCATTGAAACTAAACTAGGCATGAAGTAGATGCTATTTCTCAATTAATTCTTTATGTTCTAAATAAATTCTGTAGGCAGTGAGCCTCTCGTTTGAGCAGTGAGCTCTGGGAAATGTGCCCAAAGGCATGTGCCTTCTATTTTTCTAAAGTACTTTTAACAGGGTACAAATCTTTGTGGGTTAACTCCCACCGTGGTTTTTCCCTTAACTGGGTTTCCACATCACAATCTTGGTGTCAAGTGTGTTGTTTATGTTTCTGCTCGTATGTTTTTGATCTATGCTTTAATGTTTGCATCATTAATCTAATAGTAAGTTAATAAAGAAGGATAAAAGTAGAAAAAGTTTATTTTGTGTGACAACTGATTCACCCCCCCTCTCATTTGTATGGCCTAATTCCAACAGAAAACATGATATACAAAACCCAAGTGTAGGGGAGACTCATCGCCACACCCTCTACACTACGCAAGGGGGAAAACATGCGAAAGATACGAGTGTCGTATAGCATGCCAGAGACATACTATACATCTTAACATGGAAAATAAGGTGATGAAAAGAAATTATTGCTAAGTTCCCACCATCTCAAGCACATTACAAGCACACTTGACGGTTGGGCTTATGCCACAACAACGGCCAAAGACACGCTTAAGGGAGGATAGTCTCAGATTCAACCCCACCTCTGCAAAGGACTTTTGAAATAAAAGGATGTGCACTAGCTGAAGAGATACACCATCCCACCTCCACAGAGGGCTTTTGAATAAAAGGATATGTACTAGCTCAAGAGATACATTGTCCCGCCTTTGCAGAAGGCTTCTTTGATTGCAATATAGAATAAAGATGTGCATTCACACCAGAGACACAACATCCTGCCTCCGCAGAGGGCTTACAAACATGCTTCATTAGTACCAAAATCATCAGACAACTTACCTTATATATGCCCCCACCTTAAGGTGGTTGATATCATGTACCAATATCAAGTATGTTAAGGTAGAGAGAAAACACACAAGGGAACAAGAGATTTTGCAAAGCCCATGCCCCCAAAGGTGACATGTGCTTACGATCGCCGAATGTTCCCACAAACACATCTTAATCTAAGCAAAACATGAAAGCTATGCATGAAAACAAAGAAGCCAAGACTACACAAACAGGTTCAAATCTAAGTATAGCCATTGGGCTTATACTGCAAGCATCTTAGAACTGAGTGTAACAACAAGGCAAGATACAAGACAATCAAAGTGCACGGAGCAAATGTATTGTTATGAGTTGTTAGAAAGATAAGACAACATCAAATATCACACGGAGTGAATCTACTAGCCAAGCATCGAATATATAAATCAACCCTATCTTTGTATATTGATTAGGTCCATTTTTGCTTGCTTGTTGAAGGGACATGTGGTCCCTATTAGTTAGTTGTTTATTTTTCATCATCTGCCGACTAGGTAGAATCACTAGAAGAAGGTAAACAATAAAATGAGAGAGGAGAACAAGTGCATTAGGAACAAACATGTAGGAGGATGCCGCCAGGTCATCAACCGCAATGCTATGCCCCTAAGACACAACACACAATAATAAAAATAGAGGAGAAGCAAGATAGAAAAATGATTATACAAATAGAAGAATGGTCACAATAGAGGCAGTCTCCTAGTATCCTTGAGCTTACAAGAGTATCAAGTGTCATCCAAAGAGGCCTAAACAACACATAACACATCACGAGGGAACACAACACAAGAGGGGAGGCCACATAAATGAGAAAATAGTGCCACGGCATAGGTGACCACCAGGGTTAGAAATACTTACCTGTTGCTAAGAAGTGATCAGAATTGTGAGCATCTTAGAGAGGTGCTCCATCAAGTTCTATAAAAAGTGTGAATAGTTCACATCTGTTTGATTCATGTTTTTAGGATGACCAATTGGTGCTTGTTTGTCAAATCATTGTATATTTGAAATCTTATGTTGCTTATGAGGAGGTAAACCATTACTATTTACCACTAATGATGATCATCTTGTTCTTTTCTGATCCTTCAATCTCTTGTTAATATTTTGGCGGTGAAATGGGATATCTTTCACTGTGTCATCCTTTCCTTGTATCATAATATCTTGTTGTGGTTGTTCAATTTGTAGAACTAGTGCATCTTGGTTGACTCCTGATCCTTAAAGGGATAAGATTGGAGGAACCTCAGCATAAATACCTTTTCCTCATGGACAAGGTGAGTTTTCAATCTTCTCCTTGTCCACTTCTATCATATCAACTATTTCATCATAATCAAGATAGTCATCTTCTTGCTCTATCGTATTTTTCTCTATCACATTGTTCTTGTTATGCCTAGGAAATGGATTTGTAAAGATCTGTAAATTCTAATTCGAAGGAGAAACTGACTTATTTCCATTGTCATTCACTCCACTTAACTGTATAACATTTGAGTCGATGAGGTCTTGAATTTCATGTTTAAGATGCTTACATCATTTAGTATCATGCCCTTGTTTCTGATGATAATGAAAAAAAACATTAGCATCAAAGTGAGGTCCTTGCATTCTACTACTATCCAATGGTTTGATCGGATGGAACTTTAAGAGATTATTACTCATTGCTTGATTCATGATAGAATGTAAGGAGTCGGATATTGGAGTGAACTATCTTTGTTGTTGCCTATACTGAAACAGTGCCCTCTTTGGATTAGTGATAGCGGACACTTGTGAAAAGTTGTTTGAATTATGTCCATTAATCTTGATGAAACTCTTAGTATTCCTCTTAAAGTTGTTTTGTGAAGGTCCAGTCGTGAATTGACCAACTTGAGCCGATGAGTTTTAGTTTTCATATTGACTAGACGAAAGTTGGTAAGCGTGAAGGGTTATGCATAAATGTTGAAAAGAGTTATACTTCACCAAGAGAATCTTATCACAGATGTTAGGTTGTAGATTTGTAATAAATACATTATGAACATCCTCATCATTCATCTAGTATTGAACTTGTGCATAAAGATCTTGATACTGACTGATAAACTCAGTTAACTTCTCCTTCGGACCTTGTTTACAATGAACTAAATCAATCAATGAGACTTGAGGTCCAATGTTTGCTTGAAAGTGTTGTAAAAATTGATCAACTAGTTCAGAGAAAGAGTGTATTGAATTCGGAGGTAAAGAGAAAAACCATTCCAAAGTAGTATCTTTGAGAGATCATGGGAAGAGTTTTGCTAACAAGTCCTCTTCAAAGAAGAAATCACTACACATAGTCGTGAATGTTGCCACATGAGTATTGGGATCACCTTTTCCACCATATTTTTCAAAGTGAGGAGTTTCAAACTTGTCTGGCATAGGAGTTCTTAAGATTGCAAAAGATAGAGGATTACAAGCATGGTATGTTGGTAAATTAGGTTGAGAGGAATTTTTCAATTTGGTCACCTTTTGTTGTAAAGAGGTCATTCTTTGCAAAAGTTGGTTTAGGAGGGCATCATTAGGAGATGCAGTTTGAGAATTAGAAGACATGTTCATGAAATTTTGAGGAGATTGGTTGTGAGAGGTTATGAGCAGTGGTTGAGGATAATTCAAGTGCAAGGTGGTTGAGAATAGGTTGTAGTGAAAGGTGATTTGGAATGAGTGGGATGGAGAGGTGGTTGAGAGTGATTATTCATAAAAGAAGTCACCCTAGGTGGTTGGTTTTGATAGTTGAATCCCACAGCCTTGTAATTTTGTGAATTAGTACCATTAGATAATCTAATACTAGTGGTAGCATTACTAAAAGCATGTGCATTAGTAGTGAGAATTGATTATGTAAAAATGGACATTCTAGTAGTCGGTATAGGTGTCGATACTTGTGTATGAGTCAGTGATGACATGTTATTAATAACATTCACACATTTAGTCACCAGCATAACATTATGATGTACTATATGCACTAAACTACAAAGCATATTAACACCATCTTGTCCTTATTTTAACAACTCTCTTATGTTATGAACCACGAGTACAGCTTCTTCCGCTATTCTTTCATTTTCCATAAATGCTTGAAAATCAGCTAGTTCTTTGTCAAGTTTGTTTATTTGCTCATTAGTTACATGTGTTATTACATCAATAGGGTCCTCAACATCATGAAATACTTTTTCTTCCATTGTAGTTGTAGGAGGTATAATATCTTGCAAAGTTTGTGTTTATCCTTTTGTAAAGAAAGTGTTAAATGGATTTTTCGATGTAGGAACACTGTTGCTATTGGGAGCACTAGAACCCATTAGTCTAATACTTCTCCTTAAAGGGATATTTATACTAGGGTAGTGGGTTATAATACTCATACAACACTCAATGCACAAACTAATAGAACAAACCCTAGGATGAAGGTATATTTGTTGAAATACACAATGTGTAAATGCAAAAATGGGAATGTAAATGTAAAAACACACTATGATGAAACACTACAATATAAAATCAGATTTAAAAGAGTGTTTAAAAGAGTAGTAAAATATGAAACAATATTTTAACCACAAACCCTAGCTTTTGCAAAGACTAGGTTATATGAAAAATGCACAATTTCAAGCAAATTCTAACAAATAAAGAATGAAAATGCAAGGTGAATGATTATGTAATGATGTAATGATACAATTTATATCATAGCTGATTAAAATATTAGATAATTAAATGATTTAGATGAAATGCAATGCAAATAGTGTAAACTATGTCAAAATGCAAGCCTAGGATGCTTGATATTTCAAATTTTTCAATTTTTTTTGTAGATTTTCAAATGCAATGTGATGAAAATGAAATGAATGAATGCAAATCTGATCTAAACAATTAGAAAGGTGCAAAATGTAATAAAAATATAGGTTCACCAAATGTAATGTAGGAAAAGAGGGTTAATGGGATTAAGGGATGGTTTAGCTAGATCCTCCTTTCACTACATACATTCAAGGACATTTAACTGAGTTGAATCACAACTTTTGCAAGAAGGCTCAACTACAGGTTGGTTGTCACTTGGAATGATAGGAAAATTTGGGATTAATCAATTTTTGTGTTGATTTTAACCTAATTAAGCTTAAAACCTTAATTATGCAAAATCGTAAACAAACAGATAAAACCTGATAAATCCTTCTACAGAAATAGACTAAATACAGATCAAATACATATCATATTTTGAGTTCTAGAATATGAAAAATTTACGGGCTAAAGAGTGGGTGCCCAAGCCCAAGGTAGTGTTTTTTCTGAGGGCTTCGGGATCTTTTCCATTACTGGTTGCAACCACTTCAGAGATTCTTCATGACACGAAACTAAGGGGCAAAAGAGCGGGTGCCCAAGCCCTTCCTGAGCTATTTCCCACTTTTTTCTTGAGATCCTAATTCCTTACACTTTGCAATAGTCCTCTGCAACTCCAATCTTCGATACCTGATACTTGTCACCTGCAATCACAAGAAGAGGGGTTGAGGGTTGTGGTGTTTAGGAGCTTGCCTCAATCAAGCCCCAGAATGGTATTCAAGCCTTCCAACACCGTTGTTAGATAGAGAGTACATGTCCTTGCAGGACAGAGGAAAAAACAAATTGATAAATGATTAATTGAAGCACAAATAGATATCACCTCAAAGGTGTAGCTCACAAATAGATGATCTTTCACAACATGAGAAGATGAAGCTAAATCTGCGATAACAAACACAACAACAACACAAGTCTGCTCTGCAACACAATGAATTCCTTGAATGCTCTAAAATCATAAGTTTGCCAAAATATCATAATCATCTTCTAGTTTACAAATGAAGTCATAAACATGCTTATATATGCATTCCCACTTTAATTTCATAATTCAAACTTAATATGTCAGCAACGGACACCTTTTAACAGTCTCCAACTGACATTCAAATTTGGGACCCCACCAAAATAGGGTAGGGCAAGGGCATGGGTGCCCTTGTCCAAGGACCTATTTTGGGTTAGGGTTAAGCTCTACAATGTCCCCTATGTCCCATTTATCATGGGTTTTAGGGCATTTTGTCTCAGGATTAAATTCTAACATGCATGGTGAAAATTAAGGGACCCGGGAGATAAACTTAGGAGGTAAAAGTCTTAAGGGGTCTTTTTACGACATAACAACAACATCTACCTAGAAATTTAAAGGCAGTCCAACATGCAACCTCATGCTCCTTGCATGCTCCATGATTGTCCTATTCATCCTCTCAGACACATCATTTTCTTGTGGAGTTCCTAGAATTATTTTCTGCCTATAGATTCTATTGGATGAACAATAGTTCTCAAATTCTTTTCTGCAATACTCACCTCCATTATTAGATCTGAGAAATTTCACCTTTTTCCCTATCTCATTCTCAACCAAATATTTCCATTTCTTAAAAGTTTCAAACACATCTAATTTTCTTTGTAGGAAATACACCCATATTTTCCTAGTTGCATAATCAATAAAAGTAACTTAATAATAAGAACCATCAAGAGATGATACCTAAGTTGGGCCCCATACATCAGAAGGCACAAGCTCTAACTTCTCACTCTTCTTCTCTTTCCCAATCTTGAGAAATCTAACTCTCTTTTGTTTTCCATAGACACAGTTTTCACAAAACTCCAAGTTAATATGTTTCAGTCCTTCCAACAATTTTCTAGAGTGAAGGATCTTCATCCCTTTCTGACTCATGTGCACAAGTCTATGATGCCATAGTTCTGCATCTATTCTTGCAGCAACTGTTGTAAGTGTTTATGTTGTTCTTGTAGCCACTATTGTAGCTATCTCTATTATTCCTGTAGCAACTGTTGTAGTTGTCCCTATGTCAGCTTTTCTGTAGTTGTTCCTATAGCAGCTATTTCTGTAGAAACAAGGGTAGAATAAGTATTACCAATACACAAATACAATATTCCTACCTTCTCACATTTAGCTACTACTATTGAATCTTTAGTGGCCTTCCAGAGTTTGTCTTAAAGAGTAACTATCCAGCCTTCACTGCCCAGTTGTCCTATAGAGATTAAATTCCTTCTCAAATTTGGAACATGCCTTACCTCCTGTAGCAAAAATTGATTTCCATTTTGTAATTTAATTTTAATCTTTCTTTTTTCTAACAATTTGACAAGCTTCATCATCACCCAAATATACCTATCCAAAATTACCTTTAACATAATCTAGGAAATAATTCCTATAGGGTGTGGCATGAGACGAAGCCCCTGAATTTATTACCCAAGAACCATTTGCATTATCTAAACACAAAATTAAAGCATCTTTTAATTTATTACTTGTAACATTAGGTTCCTTACTGTCCTCTTATTGTGTGTCTCCTTTTTTTTTTCTGAGACCAACAATCCTTTTTCAGGTGCCTTGGCTTTCCACTGTGCCAGTAATCCTTCTTTCCTCTAGATTGAGATCTACCTTTCTTCCCTTGTGACTTCCCATGATTTGCAGGGATTTTTCCTCTCTCCTTTGATCTTCCCTTGTTCTCTACATTCAAAACATTACCTGATGTTGAAGTCTCACTTGTGCTTTTCCATCACATTTCCTCGCTAAGGATAACACCAACAACATCATCAAACTTTAATGTATTTGAACCAAAGACAGAGTTACTTACAACCATGACCAAGCTATTCCATCTTTCTAGCAAAGAACATAAAATCAAGAAAGCCCTCACCTCTTCATCAAAATTCACCTTTACAGAATATAATTGGCTACTAACTATATTAAATTGATTTAAAGGGTTTGTAACCAACCCTCCTTCAGTAATTTTCATATTAAACAAACACTTCATAAGAAATACCTTATTTGAGGCTAAGGGTTTTTCATACAATTTCTCCAACGATGTCATCAATCCATCAGTAGTCGATGCTTTTGAAATATTAAACACCATGAATGGTGCCAGGCATAACCGAATGGTTCCTAGTATTGAATGCATAAGACAACTAAGAGGGGGATGAATCAGTTGTAACTTATAATTCCAAAAAGCCTCACACACATTTAGATCCACATTAGTTCAATTAACCCTTAAACTGTTAAGATGATTAAGCATGAAATAAAGTAACAGAAACTAAACCAAATCAACATCATACACAAGAGAACACCAGATTTACATGGAAAACCCAAACCACGGTGAGGATTAGCTCACAATATAAATTAATATCAACACCAAACACAATAGGGCTCACTGTCGGAGGGCTCACTGCCCAAAAGAAAGGCTCACTACCAAAAGAAAGGCTCACTGCCAAAACATAAAAGAAGATAGAGAAGAATGTTACAATGAGAAAATCATCTCAATGCAATAGAGAAGTCCACCACAACATCACCAACACCATCATAGTCATACTGAGGAATTGTAGACACACACACACTTCACTTCTACCTCAACAACTCAACACTTATTTATACCATCTTCAACCTTGAAAACATTTTCCAAGGTCGGCAATACACCTTCACCATGTAAATTCAAATTAGGTCAGAACCAAAACATTCCCATAGTGGAAAGGAATGAAGTTGGACCACAACACACCTTAGCTAGGACCTAAATCCATTCATGCATGCCATGCCATGCTTCCACAAACACTGAAGCACATTTGTAATTAGTGTAAACACCCAAGGTCGATCAAACCTATGTTAATACCATAATCTTTTAAGTACACGCTTCCTCATAGACAAAGATGACCCGCAGAGCACGCACCATGCTTGAACATGATCTAGAATATTCCACAAACACCTTGAAATCTAACAAATTCCTTTGCAACAACTTTCACCTGTTGAACAAACTTATCCTATTTACTCAGTATACTCAAACATCTTTGTCATACATTGCAACTCAAGAAATCAACTTGTGGAGCACCAAACCATGAGAAACTTTAACTAAAGATAGATATGAACCTTACAAGTACAATTCTAGAACCGCAAGAAATGTAGAGCCAAAATATTTCTCCCAAACACCTCTGCAATACATAGTTCACACACTGGTGAACACACCTTCCTCTGCACATCGATTCAATACACCAAGTTCTAAATTTAGCACCTCTGAACACCTCTGAGAAACATATCCAAACCACACAAGTAGATCTTCAATAAAGAAGTAATGCAGAGCAAAACTAGAACACCACTTTTTATGCCAGAACACCTCTACAACATAATGTTTCCTCTTTTATTCAAATTTTCTCAAAATCTCTTGGAAACCAAGCACCAGAAGCATAGCATCAACATCTTCAACACTTCCTCATCATCAAAGACAACATCAACTCACTACCACTGCTCACACTCTTGCAAATCTCTTGCTCATACAATTGACATTAATTACAACACAAACTTGTTGACATCAATGACAACACTAACTGCACATACTTGTAACAATCTCCCCCTTTGTCATTGATGGCAACACATGATGTGAAAAACCATCAACACAATAGCATCCTCAATACTTTGCAACACAACAACTCTTTCCCTTTCTCTTTCTCTCCCCCTCCATTTACTACTCTCTTCTTGTCAACTAACTCTTTCCTTTTTCACATTAATCTCTCTCCCCCTTTGCCATCCTTTGACATCAATGGCAAAGGATGACACAACTCTCCTCTTTTGACATAAATCATACTTGTACCTGCTCACCACTACTTTGCAACATCTTTTCTTTTATTGCTCTGCATACTCCCCCTGACTGCAACAACCAACAAAGCCACTACCTACTCCCCTTGAGAGGTAGCCTCCAACATCAGTCCAGAAGAAAGAATGAATCTTGAAATCCACTAGAATGATGCATCTCATTCAAAGGAGAGGCAATTACCCCTAGCTTCTCTCAAAGATACTAAAGTATCCTTAGGAAGAGTATTAGTGAATATATCAACAACCTGGTACTTTGTAGGCAAATACTCAAGCTTTA
The DNA here is from genome assembly GCA_027924645.1 of Cunninghamia lanceolata. Taxonomy (NCBI): domain Eukaryota; kingdom Viridiplantae; phylum Streptophyta; class Pinopsida; order Cupressales; family Cupressaceae; genus Cunninghamia; species Cunninghamia lanceolata. Next base: position 744,206 of record BSBN01000270.1, read on the forward strand.
CTTCATTCTCTACAACCTTCTCTCTCAAAAAGTGATGCTGGATTGAGATATGTTTTTTCCTTGAGTGCATCACTGGATTCTTTGAAATGTTAATAGCACTTGTATTATCACAGAAGATAGGAATTGGTTCATCATATACAACTCTGATATCTTTCAAGGTTTGCCTCATCCACAACACCTGTGTGTAGCAAGATGTTGCTGTAAAATATTTTGCCTCTACAATAGATAAAGACACTGAATCTTGTTTCTTTCTTAGCCATGACAGAAATCTACATCCAAGAAAGAATGCACCACCACTTGTACTTTTCTTGTCATCTACACAACCAGCCCAATCTACATCTATGTAAGCACTTAGAGTAAAGTCAGTATCCTTTGGATACCACAAGCCATGATTTGGAGTTCCCTTTAAATTAATAAATATCCTCTTCACTGCTACAACATGTGACTCTCTAGGATATTCTTGAAATATAGCCACAAGACAAATTGCATGCATAATATCTAGTCTAGTGGAAGTTAGATATAATAGTCCTCCAATAATTGATCTATGTCTACTTTGATCATCCTTAAAATTTTCATCATTCTAGCTCAGCTTGTAACCAGTAACCATAGGGGTACATACTAATTTAGAATATTCCATTCGAAACTTCTTCAACATTTCCTTGACATACTTTGATTGTGAAATAAAAATACCTTTATCTATCTGATTGATTTGTAGCCCATGGAAGAAAGTCATCTCCCCAATCATTGACATTTCAAATTCATTTTGTATCTCCTCTACAAATTTCATACACATAGCTTCATTTCCTCCAAAAATAATGTCATCAACAAACACAACTACAATCAAGATTTGATCATTTTCAACTTTGAAGTAAAGATTAATATCTATGGTACCTTTATTAAATCCTAGTTGTAACAAGTACCTATCTAAACTTGCATACCAAGCTCTAGGAGCTTTCTTCAATCCATATAGTGCCTTCTTCAATCTGCAAACCATGTCTGGTTTATTTGATAATTAAAATCCATCTAGTTGATCTATGTATACTTCTTTCAATTCACCATTCAAGAAAGCTGATTTCACATCCATTTGATATACTTTGAAATCCTTATGTGTTGTAAAAGCCAAAAACATTCTGATGGCTTCCATTCTTTCCACCAGAGCATATGTTTCCTTAAAGTCTATTCCTTCTACTTGTGAGTATCCTTTACACACAAGCCTTTCCTTGTTTCTTACCACTTCTCCATTCTCATTTAGTTTGTTTCAGAATATCCACTTAGTTCCAATCATATTTTTGTTTGTTGGTCTTGGGAAAAGTTCCCAAGTCTAATTCTTTTCAATTTGCATTAGTTCTTCTTCCATTTCCTTGATCCAATACTCATCCTTGCATGCTTCAATCACTATTTTAGGTTCAACTTTAGAAATTAGACATAGAGTTACCTATTTTTTAGCAACTTTCCTTCTAGTCAGTGCACCTTTACTCTTGTCAACAATGATTTGTTCTTCAGAATGATGCATCTGCACATACTTGGGAGTTTTAGGAATCTTTTCTAGAGCTTCTTCCTCTTCAAACTACACTTCCTTTTCCTTAACTTTTTCTTCTTCTATGCAAGAAGACTCATTTGATTCATATTGGTGCAGTCACGGTAGGAGGGTTCACCGAATGAACTGTCCGGACCGTGTAGCAAGAGTAAACACAATGGAAACAACTCAAATATATAAAGCATATGTAGATTTAGTCATTCAATATATCATAGAATTCAAATACAATCTAGCTGGCATCATGTGGGCTTACAATTAGGGCTCAAAGGTTTGATTACATACATGCGCAAGATAAAGCTTTGAAGCTCCTTTGCACAAAAATCCAAACTATCAATCTTCTAAATTGTGAGAATTTTGCTTGCTACTTTCCTAAGGATCTATTACATCAATATATATCATCTCCAGACCAATATATTCCTTCGCATCGGCCAAGGAAGGTCACAAACTCCAATGAAGAGCTATAACGTGTACTCAAATAGGTCAGACCTAATTGCTAAGAACTCCTCTGAAAAATAATGAAATGATTTGCGAATCATCGAGGAAGGTCGGCCATGAACCAAAGATCATTGAATGATGTGTCATTAGGCTCCAAAAATCAAGAAATGCTTCCGCAAGTTTCTCCTTCAGTTGATTACCATAGACTGTCAAAATGCTCTATTCTAAGAAATAGTCGATCTTCTAATGGCAATATCTTTTTGGTAACTAGTCCAAATGCTCTAAATTCTAGATATGATGTAGATGAATGAGTCTAGATGCTAAATCTAGATCTGCAAGGTGTGAAATACAACTGTGGTATAATACCAGACCAAAAGCTTCTGACCGAACTGCCTGAACTAAACTAGAAAATGAAAAGAAACAAACTGAACTGCAAAAAACTTAGTAATACAAACATTTTTGGTTGATGCAAGATTTCTCTTGAACCAGGGATGCTCTTGCATTAGACATCCAGGGTTATTGAAAAAGTGAGTCCCTCACTTTGCTGGGGCTAAGGGAGAACCAAGACGGTCCACCTCACCCTGAGAAATCCATGATGAATCTTCTTCTGGTCTATCTTTCCACTTCACAAGATATTCTTTGTATTTTCTTCCTCTAGTGTTGCATCCAACTCTGATATTCAAGATGCCTTCAATCTGCTCCAGTACTAGTTGTGGTAATTACTTCTTCAAGTCTTCTTCCATGTTGTCTCTGAACTCTACTTCATGATACTGATAAAGATCTGCAATGTTAAAAATAGGTGGTATACCCAAGGTCTTCGGCAACTCTACTTCATATGCATTTCTCAAATCAAATTTTCTAAGTATCTTACAAGGTCCAAATTTCTTCATCTTCAACTTGTTATATGTCCCAACTGGAAATATTTATTTTCTCAAGTACACCATAACTTCATCTCCCACTTCAAATTCCTTATGTCTTCTCTTTTCATCTACCTTTTCCTTATACATACTATTCATATCCTCCAAATGTTTCTTCACCTAATTATGTACTGTCTTCATGTGATCTGCAAATTCTTATGCTTCTGCACTTCTCTTTTCTTCCATGTTGATATCTCTTAATTTTGCTACACCTCTAGGGCTCACTCTGGTAACAATCTCAAAGGGTGTTCTTTCTATACTTCTATTTACTAAATTATTGTATGCAAACTCTCCTTGTGAAAGAATCAAATCCCAACTTCCAGCTTTCTCTCCAACCAAACATTTCAACAAGTTTCCCAAACTCCTATTCACAACTTCTGTCTATCCATCTATCTGTGGATGAAAAGTTGAACTAAACTTCAAATTTGTCTTCATCTTATTCCAAAGCATCTTCCAAAAGTATCCAACAAACTTTGTATCTCTGTCTGAAATTATACTCCTAGGCAATCCATGCAACCTCACAATCTCCTTGAAAAATAGGTCAGCTACATGCACTGCATCAGTTGTCTTCTTACAAGGTATGAAATGAGACATCTTTGAAAATCTTTCAACCACTACAAATATTGAATCATGTCCTCTTGGTGTCTTCATCAATCCCATTACAAAATCCATGCTTATGTCTTCCCAAGGTCTCTCCGATACTGTCAAAGGTTTATACAATCTAGTATTCTGACTACTCCCTTTTGCAACTTGACAAACTCTACAACTCTGCACAAATCTCTGAACATCTTTATGTATCTAAGGCCAAAAGTAGTTTTCACTCACCAAAGCCACTATCTTATCAATGCCAAAATGTCCTACCAATCCACCACTATGCTTCTCCTTGATCAAATTATCTCTCATTGAACTTCTAAGTATGCACAACTGGTTTCCTTTAAACAACATATCTTCTTGAATGAAATAGTCCAACCACTTACTCCTATATGTCACAATAGGTTCCTTACATGCTTTCTAAGGTTCTACAAAATTAGTGTCTCCCTCATACATGCTCTTCAATTCATCAAAAGCCAACACTTCAACTGTCATCTATGTCAACAGGTTTCTTCTCCTACTCAATGCATCAGCAACTTTGTTTGATTTTCCACTCCTATGCTTCAACACAAAAGTATAACTCTACATGAACTCTACCCATCTCATATGTCTCTAATTTAGCTTACCTTGACTGTTCAAATATTGCAAATATTGATGATCTATTTACAACACAAATTCCTTAGGCAACAAGTAATGTCTCCACTTCTTCAAGGCTTGAATTATGGCATAGAACTCTTGATCATAAACTGACTATCTTCTCCTTGCATCATTTAACTTCTCATTGAAATATGCTACTGGTCTACCTTCTTGACTTAATACAACTCCAATTGCATTTCCACTTGCATCACAATCAACTTGAAATACCTTATTGAAATCTGGTAATGCCAAAATAGGTTGCTCTATCACTTTCTGCTTCAACAAATCAAAACTTTTATCTACTCCTGATGTCCACTTGAAATCTTTTCTGTCACCTCTCATTGTCTTTGTCATAGGGTTACAAACTAAACTAAAATTTCTAATGAACTTCTGATAGAAACTAGCCAATCCATGAAATGATCTAACTTCTCCAATGCTCTCTGGTGTAGGCCATGCAACAATTGCTCTTACTTTCTCAGGGTCCATCTTCAATCCTTCCACAAAAATCACAAATCCCAAATAGACCAACTCTTCTTTCATGAAACTACACTTCTTGATGTTTATTAGCAATTTCTCTTCTCTTAAGCTTTGCAAAACTTGTCTAATGTGCCACAAATGTTCCTCCTTTGTCTTACTAAAAATTAGAATATCATCTAAGTATACAATCACTAACCACTCATACAATCCTTCATTTGTCTTAAAATCAGTCTTCCATTCATCACCTTCTCTTATTCTAATCTGATGGTATCCACTCTTCAAATCTATCTTTGTGAAATATCTTGCTCCACTCAAACAATCCATGATATCATCCATCCTAGGTAAAGGAAATCTATACTTAACTGTGATCTTTTTTATTGCTCTAGAGTCAATACACATTCTCCATTCTCCATCTTTCTTTAGTGCTAACACTATAGGTACTACACAAGGACTCAAACTTTCTCTAATCAAACCTTTTCTCAACAACTCTTGTATATGTCTATTCAATTCTTCATTCTCTTTCGGTGTCATTCTATGTACTACTTTGTTAGGCAAACTTACTCCCGGTATAAGATCCATGTGATGACTGATACTCCTTATAGGTGGCAATCCTTCAGATACATTATTTGATATGATGTCTTCATACTCTATTAGCAACTCCTTTATCTCCTTTGGTTGTGATTCTTCAGTCTCTTCCTTGAATGTTTCAGGCTTCTTAAGAATTAAGGCATAACACATTCTCATGTCTCAAACCATCTAGAAATTTTCTTCAATCTACCAAACAAATTCTAGCATTCCCATATACTTCACTCTTAGGATCATCCTCCAAAGGAATCAAGGTAATTCTCTTCCCATTTGATGTTATAGTATATGTATTCTTTCTCCCATCATGTATATCTTTTCTATCATACTGCCAAGGTCTACCCAACAAGATATGACAAACATCATTAGGCATAATATCACACATGACTTCATCATGATAAGATCCAATATGAAATTTCACCAAACATTGTTCACTCACCAATACCTTATGATCATCCTAAATCCATGCTATCTGATAGGGCTTAGGGTCTTTCAATCTTTCTAACTTCAGCTTAGTCACCATCTCCTTTGAAACTAGGTTATCTGAACTACCACTATCAATTATGACTTTACAACACTTACCTCCTGATTTGCGTTTGGTTCTAAACAGACTCTTTCTCTGCGGTGGTTCCTCATCTGTCTCTATTTGAAATAGTGTTCTCCTCATCACAAGTAATTCTCCTTTCACAAGTTTGCAACTAAACTGGGTGATTCAACAGGTTCTTCTTCCACATAGGTTGCCCTTCTACTGTTCTTTGTCCTCTTACTTGTACTACCCTAATTACACTCAAATGCTCTATGTCCTTCACCTCCACACTTGAAACAAGTATCTCTAAATGTTCTCTTATCAAATCCTCTTCCTTCTCTTATGTATCCTTCATTTTGGTATGCATTATAATGACCTTTGCGATAAAAATTTTTGTCACTGCTCTAGTAGGTGTTATTATGTCTATCCTCCTTCTTAAATGGGTTGTCAAACTTGTTTTGTTCTGGAGATGATCCATCTCCTCCAGAAAATGTTCTACCTCTCTGAAATTTACCTCCTCTACCTCTCTGCTTCTGATCATGCCTCTTATTCAGCTTCTCTTCAACTTTCAAGGCAAATTGATATGCTTCTTCTAGTGATGTCATCCTCACCGAGCTTAGTTCCTCTTGGATGTTCAATCTCAGTCCATTGATGTATCTAGCCACTTTCTTCTTGTTCACTTCACTATGTCCTATCCTTATGGTTATTTTATGAAATTCTTTAGTGTACTCCTTCAAAGATTTCTCCTTTTGTCTCAGGTTCAATAATCTCTTCAACAGTTCCAACTCATAGTCAGCAGGTATAAATTGATTCTTCAACTTTGTCACCATCCGGTCCCATTTTGTAATATTTTCTCTTCCTTTTCTGTTTCTTTCCAACTGAACTTCTTTCCACCATATCGCAACATGTCCTTTCAATTTTGTCTTTGCAAATTTCACCTTCTCTGGATCTTCAATCTCTTCATATTCAAATTATTCTTCCATGCCATTTATCCAGTCAATCAATTCTTCAAGGTTCAAATTACAAGTATAGTTTGGCACATCAACTCTAGGTCTCTTTCCAATCTTTGAAATAGCTCACAACATCTTTACTTGATCTGATTCTTCTTCTTAATCACCTCCTAGGGTTTCACCAATTTATTCAGCAGATTGAAATTCGTCTTCCTCATCACTTTCAACATTAGGTCTCGGTGTCAAACCTCTTCGCCTATCTTCTTCAACAGCATCCAAACAAATTCACATTGTTTTCATCATCTCCATCATCTCATCCATTCTACCAGCCATTGTTCTAACAATAGCAACTCTCCTCGGTGGCATTCTTCCTAGGATCAAGTGCAAACTTCCTCAAGTTCGGTGATCGGGCTACAAGGTGACAACTACCTCACAATTGGCGATCGGTTCCAACACAAGTAACCGACCTCAATTTAGGAATCTATCCATGGCAAGATCTTACAGAATTCCCTTACCAACTTCACTCAATTCACTCCCAAAGACTCAAACTTTCACACTGATACCACTTGGTGCAGTCACGATAGGAGGGTTCACAGAATGAAATGTCTTAACTATGTAGCAAGAGTAAACACAACAAAAACAACTCAAAGATATAAAGCATATGTAGATTCAGTCATTTAGTATATTATAGAATTCAAATATAATTTGGCCGGCATCATGCGGGATTACAATTAGGGCTCAAAGACCTGATTACATACATGCACAAGATAAAGCTTTGAAGCTCCTTCACACAAAAATCCAAACTATCAATCTTCTAAATCATGAGAATTTTTCTTTCTACTTTCCTAAGGATCTATTACATCAATATATACCATCTTCAGACCAATAGATTCCTCCGCGTCGGCCAAGGAAGGTCACAAACTCCAATGAAGAGTTGTAACGTGTACACAGATAGGTCAAACCTAATTACTTAGAACTCCTCCAGAAAATGAATGAAATGATGTGCGGATCATCGAGGAAGGTTGGCCATGAACCAAAGATCATTGAATGATGTGTCATTAGGCTCCAAAGATTAGGAAATGCTTCTGCAAGTTTCTCCTTTAGTTGATTACCATAGACTATCAAGATGTTGTGTTCTAAGAAACAGTCGATCTTCTGATGGCGATATCTTTCCAGTAACTAATCCAAATGCTCTAAATTCTAGATATAATGTAGATGAATGAGTCTAGATGCTAAATCTAGATCTGCAAGGTGTGAAATGCAACTGTGGTATAATACTGGACCAAAATCTGAAACTGCTTCTGACTGAACTACCTGAACTGAACTAGAAAATGAAAAGAAACAAACTGAAATACAAATATTTTTGGTAGATGCAAGATTGCTCTAATGCTCCTGCATCACAGATCCATTCACTTCTAAATTCTTCTATAAGTCTTCATCAACCTTGACATTTGCACTCTCAATAATCCTTCTTAGCCTCTTGTTGTAGCACCGGTAAGCTTTGCTTTTAGTAGAATATCCAAGGAAGATACCTTCATCAGTCCTTGCATCAAAATTTCCTAAATTTTCTTCATCTCTTCTAATGTAGCATTTGCTCCCAAACACTCTAAAGTATTTGGCAATAGGAATCCTTCAATACCATAGCTCATAAGGAGTCTTTGAGCTATTTGCTCTTGCTTGCACTCTATTTAGTATATAAACAGCAGTATGAATTACTTCTCTCTAGTAGACCTCTAGTAGATTTGCTTCTTTTATCATTTTCCTCTCAACTTCTTGAATAGTCCTATTCTTTCTTTCAACCACTCCATTTTGCTGAGGAGTCCTAGGGGCAGATAAATGCCTCTTTATTCCATGATTATCAAAAAACATGTTAAACTCATTAGAGGTGAACTCTCCACCTCTATCAGACCTCAAACATTTGATTTGCATATCTATTTCATTCTCAACCATGACTTTGAATGCTTTTAACTTATCTAGAGCTCATTCTAGAATAATCATCAATCAATAGCATGAAATACATGTCACCTTGAAAACTCCTTACTCTGGTAGGGCCACAAAGATATGTATGCATCAATTCCAATAGTCTGGTAGAAGATTGATCTTTGAATTTGAAACTTCTTGCTTGCTTTCCAACTTGACATCCCTTACAGACAGCATTGATAGACTTTGTAATGTTTGGCAGATCTCTCACAGCTTGAACTGAACTTATTCTCACTAGGCTATCAAAATTGATGTGACACATTCTTCTATGCCATAGCCAAATCTCACTTATCTGAGTCATGAAATAATAACCATCAGCACCTTTAAGTTGGTAGACATTCCTATTTGTCCTTCTTCCAGCAGCAATCATAGTTTTGGACTCTTTTCTGATCTCACAACCATCATCCTGAAACATAAGATTGTATCCCTTGCTACACATTTGTCCAACACTCAAGAGGTTATGTCTTAAACCCTTAACATAAAGAACATCATTAGTGTTATGCTTTCCCTCAAAACTGATTGAACCTTTTCCACATATCTTAAAAGATGTATCATCACCAAACCTAACTAGTCCTTGATCATATTTTTCAAGTTTAACAAACATACTCTTATCATCTGTCATATGATTAGAACATCCACTGTCAATGATCCACTGTCATATTTTCCTATCTAGCATGAAACGTAGACATCAAGGTGCCTTCAGCATTTGTACTTACTTTTGGATCCCTTTCCTTCACACATTCCTTAGAGTTAGTAGAAATAGTATCATCTTTTAAAGCTATGAACAAACATTCATCATCCTCATGATCTTCATAATCAGATTCATCATTAGATATACTTGCATCCTCTCTAACATAATAACTTTTCTTGATCATCTTACCTCTGTTCTCCTTATTTTTGCTTTTCAAAATTTTGTCTAGACATCTTGAAGCATAATGACCTATTTTACCACAACTGAAACATTTGAAAGGTAACTTACCACTATACTTTCTAGTACCCCTTTTCATTCTTCTCACAAAGCTAACTTCCATATCATCAGAATCCTCATGATCTGATTCTACAGTCTTTTCTAATTTGCCAGATGTTGTGTCAAAAAAAGTAACCTTGGGGGCTTTTTCCTATTAAGGTTTAGCTCCCGGGTCCTTTAGGATGCATTTAGGGCATCTTGCATGTTAATTTGACATCCTGATGAGAAAACCTTAAAATTTCATGGAAAATGGGACCTAGGGACCTGTACATTTATGATAAATCCTATCTAAAATAGGAGGACTTGGGCGCCCACACCCTAGTCCTGCCCTATTTTAGGTTAGGACCAATTTCAAAGTGTCAGTTTATGGTTGTTATTTAGGTCCTATGCCGACATGGTAAGTTTGAATTATGAAATTCTTAGTGGGAATGTTTGTAGTCACATATATAAACATGATTAGGGTTCATTTGTAAACTAGATGGATTTTATGCATACTTGTGATTCTAGAGCATTCAAAATATTCATTGTGTGGCAGAGCAGAATTTGTGTTGTTATTGTGTTTGTATTTGTAGATTTGGCATCCATCTCCTCATGGCATGAAGAGCATCTTCCTCTCATGAGATCTTCACTACAAGGTGATATCAATTGTGTTTTATATCATTTATCATTTGTATTTTACCTCTATCTCACAGGGATACACACTCTTTATCTGACAATAGTGTTCGGAAGACTTGAATGTCTCCCTGGGGCTTGACTGAGGCAAGCCTCTAAACACCACACCCCCAACCCATTTTTCTATGATTGCAGTTTACAGGTTGTGAAAGAAGAAAAAGTGGAGTTGCAGGAGAGCAGTGCAGACTATCAGAATTGCAAATCAGAGAAGAAAATAGGGACCTAGACTCGGGCACCTGCTCATTAGTCCTCTGGATCCCACAACAAGAAAATCTCTGGAATAGAAAGAATAGGTTGTAGACAAGGCTTCTAGATCTCAACAAAAACTATGGCACTAGACTATGGCGCCTGCTCATTAGTCCCCACTTTTCCTCTTTCTAGACTTTGAAATCTGGTACGCATTTGATTGTTATTTGATATCTCTGTGTGCAATCATTTTTCATAATTTATCTATTTGTTCATGAATTTGTATAATTAGGATTTTGAGAAAAATTGGGCTTAATTAAACAACAAATCTGCACAATTCCAATATTCCCCTATGTTCTAAGTGATAGAAGGCCTATAGTAGATTCCTCTACTCAACTAAAAATCCTTGAATGTTTAGTGGTGAAAGGAGGATCAACACAAACAAACCCTTTTCATATTTTACCCTAAACATTTTGGTGAACCCATGTTTTTAATGAATTTTTCACCTTTCTGAGTGTTTTTCTTCAGATTTACATTCATTTCATTTATTCATATCATTATTCATCTTATTGCATTTGAAAAATTACAAAAAAATTGAAAAATTGGAAAATTTTGAAAAATAAATTGGCATTTTTAACTTGCATTTTCAAGTAATTTGGATTCATTGGAATTTAATTTCAATATTTCTATTATTATCATCAAATATGTTTTAAAATACATAAATTCATCATTCATTTAGATTGCATTTTCATGCTTAAATTGTTGAAAATTGCTTGAAATTGTGCATTTTTTCATATAACCTAGTTTTGCATTAGCTAGGGTTTGTAGTCAAAATCTTGTTTCAGATTTTACTACCCTTTTAAAACACTCATTGGTTTTTATTTCTAAATTTAGTGTTGCATCATAGTGATTTTCTTACAAAATTTCATGCCTAGGGTTTAAAAACCTTGCTTTTTCACTAGATTTTGGCCTTATCATCTCTCTCGATTTGCATCATAGGCATGTTGTAAAGGATTTTTCTGCACTAATTAGCTTTTATCAGGGTTATTATCTTCTTCCCCTCCTAAAATTCTTTACAACACCTTTTTATTGGGCCCATACATTGAAAATTTGGTGAAAATTGCATATTTTGACTATATTTTCCCTAGGGTTTGACTTAGATTTGCACTCCAATCGTGTTGTGATAGATTTTATGGCTTTAGGTAACTAATATTACTTCTATAATCTTTTCCACCTTCTAAAATTCTTTACAACACCCTTTTTATTGGGTCTTTGCATTGAAATTTTGTGAAAAATTGCATATTTTAGTGCATTTTCACTAGGTTTTGACTTGTCATCACTCTAGATTTGCATCAAAAGTTTGTTAAGAAGGATATTATTGCTTTATTGAACTGATATCAGACATATTACTTTTTACACTTCATCAAATTCCTTACAACACCTTTTCTTTCACTTATTTGCACTGAAAAAAGTTTTAAAAAATCAAGCATTTTAGGTCATTTTTACATAGAGGTTTGCATTCATGGATTCTCCTCATCATTCATCTTTGGAAGATTTATTTGAGTACATTATGAATTATGAAAATTTTTGCAAATTCACTTAAAAGCATCCTCAAGTCTTGCATCAAATAGCATACATCTATGGTATTGACATGAACATGAGCACCACCTGTGATATCCTCCGAACAATAGCCTATTTTGAAATTTTTCTTGCTACTGTGGATGTTTTCCCTTCGATCTAAGAGAACCTCACTAATTTCATTGCTGAAAAAAATCATGGGGAAAGTAATAGTGAAAATTGTTTGGGGTAAAATATTGATGGTTTGTTTACTCTATGTTTAGTACCTCAATTTCACCGCTAAACATTGGGGATGACAAGGATTGAGCTTGTGAACAAGCTTCTAATCACTTTGCCTCCCTTTTACGCTCACATGGTCGTAGAACCTAAGGCCCTAATCAAGACTTTGTCAAGTGTTGTGCTTTCAACCAAGTAAAACCCTAATTATGCCTCAAATCAACAATATACAAAAACTGATGAAGTATTTGGTAAAACTAATCAAAGAAGTGTAGAGGAGGGGTTTCAAAGACAGTGTACTAGTCAGGTGTTGGAGGCATGGCAATTTGTTATACTAGAGAGTATTATTTGACAGATTACAACCTGGTGGCATCATCTGGAGACTGTATTGTGGCTTCATCAGATGGCCTAGTGAGTAGAGGCAGTTAGCTCGAATGCAGAGGGATTGGCTAATGGTCGGTCACCTCGATCATGTTGTATCCTGGTTCTGCTATGACAGGGTGGCACGATAGTTTGGACAGGTATAGGATGTTCCTATAGTTCATCTAAGCTATGCACGCACAGCTCAGAGTGCGGTCAGAGTCAATACTATCTGACTGCCGACTATAGCAGACGTACCACTTAGCAATGATGAGGGTCCTGAGGATGCAGAGCCGATATTAGGCGCAAATGATATCAAGTGTACCTGAGCATATCAGACCTGGTGGCACACAACACGGCCTGCACCTATCTTTCCACCCGGGCACCCTACAGGAGATGCCCAACCTTGGCTCGATCATGCTAGTGACAAAGGGGTGGAGGATGACCTCAATGACTTTGCAGGCTACTACGATCTCGAGGAGATTGAGGAGGAGGACGAGGATGAGTCCAAGGAGGTCCCATCACAGTATGTCTTAAGAGTGAGATCACGACAGAGCCAACAGGAGGTAGACACTCACGAGGAGACTGAGTCGAGACTGTGGTCCAAGGCTCATGGTCCTACTACCACAGATGATGTGAGGCCTAGTCAGATAGAGTGAGGGGAGAGTAGCAGGCCTATGCCCCTAGCTACAAATCAGATAGTGTAGCTTGTCACACCGTCAGCGATCCACGATCCATCCTAGCAAGATGGAGATCTAGGTAAGGTTTGATTTATTATTTTACATTTTGGTGTAGTTTATTATTTATGATTTTTATATGGGAGTCTAACATCTATCTCATTCTCTATTTTGCAGTTGGGATTGATGCATGGTGAGACTTTGTGAGTCATGTCATACGAGACATATTACCGATAAATGCCTTAGAGCAGCGGGTGCAGTTAGATCATTTGCCATGGTCATCCACTGGGCATCATGCTGAGTTATTTATGCCTGTCATCAGATACAAGACTGCTACAGAGGCCATGTTAGAGTAGTCTGTACGAGAGAGAGAGAGAGAGGAGTTTCGACACAGAGCTGAGCATGCTGAGGCTGAGCTCAGGGCACAGCGAGAGTATATGGTAGTGGTTTTGACATTAGAGGGAGAGCCAGCTATCAGTGAGTTCTTATTGCAGGAGGTCTAGTAGGCAAGAGCTAACAGAGATAGGGTTCAGGCTGAGAGAGACTGGTACCAGAGGATGTACCAGGAGGCATACGAGCAGATGATAGAGATGAGAGGTGAGATCAGGGGATTACAATCGTGAAGTGTCTCTAGGAGTCATTTGAGATTCGTAGCCAATCATGGTTAGGCTTTTGTCACTTGCACACCATGAGGGCCTGAGGGTACTAGCGATCAAGGTTCTGCTACATGTGATTCATAGACTTTAGGCACTACGACATCCCATTTTGTTCTGAGGGATAGTCGATTCGGATGTATACATGAAATTGAGATATATATATATGATTATTTCTTTTGATCTATGTGTAATGGCTTTTGATCTATCACATATGATTTTTGTAAAAATGCAACTAGTGATGGTGTCTAAATGTTGTAATTAATGCTATTATGATATACTAATAATTCTAAAAAGAACATGTAGTAACAAGCACAATGATTAATCCTTTTACACATAACTTTAACTTCCATTCTATATTTAGTTAATGCAAAAGTGATCTAAGCAATTACTACTTAAACACAATGCAACAATGATCAACTAAACAAAGATATAATGCAAAATGAATTAAGACAAAACAGTAATAGCTTGTCAAAATTGAAGCTAATCTATGTGCTAAATTAGCTTAGGAACATTTAACATTAAATCTTTTAATCATAAAATCTTTTGAGGTGTGCTACATAATAGGTTCCTTAAGTGGCGTACCTTGCTCATATACGCTTTGGATCCAAAGGTTTCAGTGATTATATATGGTCCAAGCTAGTTAGGGCTAAACTTACCTTTTTCACCAGGTGGTGTATTTACATTGCATTGATTTTCATAAAGAACCAAGTCTCCAACATTAAATGAACGTTGTATGACTTGCACATTATAGGCTCATTGCACACCTTTTTGATAAGCCTTGAGATGTTCAAGAGCGTTAATACGTCTTTCATCAAGCATCTCAAGTTCTTGTAATCTTTTCTCTCATTCTATGTCATCATCCATGATGTCTCTTAGGGAGATTTGTAAAGAAGGAATTTCTAAATCCAAAGGCATTATCGCGTATGCACCATAGATGAGATTATACGGTGTGTTACCCGTAGCTATTCGAATACTTGTTTTGTAAGCCCATAGTGCATAGGATAATTGTGTATGCCAATCTTTTTGATGTTTATTAACAATTTTCCTTAGAATCTGTCTAATAACCTTGTTTGAAGCTTCTGCTTGGTCATTGGATTGAGGGTAATAAGGCGTAGAGAAGCGATGTTGTATATGATATTTTTTGAGGAACTTTTTCACATCCTTGTTCTTAAAAGGTGTACCCTTGTCTGAAACTAAGGAGGAAGGTATTCCAAATCGAGAAATTATGTAATCTTGTATGAATTGATAGATTACATCAGCGGTCATGGATCGCAAAGGGACCTCTTTGACCCATTTTGTAAAATAATCAGTAGCAGTAATGATAAACATATGTCCTTGAGAGGAGGGCGGGGAAATTTTACCTACAAGATCCAAGCCCCAAATAGAAAATGGACAAGGTGACACCTGGGCATGAAGCTCTTGACCAGGAGCATGGATGAGGTGTTTATGTTGTTGACATTGTAGGCATCTCTTGATGTAATCAAAGGAATCTTGTTCCATATGCTGCCAATAGAACCCCATACATAACAATTTTTGCACCAACGATTTTCCACCGAAATGCCCTGCACAGGCACTAGAGTGAGCTTCTTCTAAAGCTATCAGAATCTTTGCATTACTTAAACATTAGAGTAAATCACCATTTTAACTTCATCAATACAAGACATTCGATAATATAATATATCGCGCTGCTAGTTTGCGTAAACGAAGTCGGGCATTCTTAGATGTTGAGTCCGGAATGGTTCCATCACATAAACAGTTGAATATGAAGGAGAACCATTCATTAGTGTATGTATTACCATAGAGTTCTAAATTCGCAACTATAGGGCTTTCAATTACCAATGTCTTAAGATTATGAACAATGAAGGTAAATTCCTTAGGAGAACCATCAGGGGATATAAGGGAAGCTGCGCTTGCCATTGCATCCGCATGCCGGTTATCTTTCCTAGGAATGGTATCGATTGAATATGATTTGAATTGTTTTAAGAGAGATACTACAAACTCATGATACTGAGATAACTTATTGTGCTTAGTTTGATACAATCTCGTGATTTGTTTAACAATCAACTGAGAATCTCTGTATATTGTAATATTCTTGATATTAAGAGCCAAGGCTACACAAAGTCTAGCGATAAGAGCTTCGTATTCAACTATATTGTTTGTGCATAAGAAATCTAAGCGATAAGATAAGGGAATTAGCTTACCAATGGGAGGTATTAATATAACACCAACCTCGGAGCCAATTCAACATTTTGATTCGTCAAAGTATAACTCCCATTTTTCATCCGCAAAGATTGTTAAAATCTGTTCATCAGGAAAGGCGTCGACATTTTGTATGGAAAAGTGTGAGGGAGATTCAGCTAACTGATTAGTTATCACTTGCCCTTTAATTTATTTTCTGAAATGAATTTTAGATTGAATTTTGTTAACAGCATAACCCATTTAGCAAGACAACCTAATAAATCTATTCTTGCAAAGAGATGTTTCAAAGGGTCAAACTTTACCATTACATGCACTTCAACATTTAAGAGATAATGTCTAACATTTTGAGTGCAAACACTAAAGCTAAGCAATGCTTCTCTATGACTGTGTATCACACTTCATAATTGAGCAAAGTACAACTGATGTAATAGACAGCACATTCTTTGCCTTCATCATTATGTTGTGCTAATAAAGCTGCTAGGGCATTGTTACATGCTGAGATGTATAACAGAAATGGTTTATCAGAAATAGTAGGTTGTAAAATGGGCAGATTAGCTAAGTAATCATTTAATTCATTGAAAGCTTTTTGACATTCAGAATTCCATTGAAAGTGAGAATCTTTCTTTAGTAGTTGCGTAAAGGGGCGAGTCCTATCCGTGAGTTGTGAAACAAATCAGCGAATGGCCTCTATCTTTCCCTACAAGCTACGAAGTTGAGATATGTTCTTTAGTATTGGCATATTAACAATCACATCTATCTTTTTCGTACCAACTTCTACACCTTGATTCGAAATGATAAATCCAAGTAACTTTCCATTGTCTACACCAAAAACACACTTCCGGGGGTTCAATCGCATATTATATTTTTGTATGCACTCAAATATTTGTTGAAGATTTGTAACATGATTCTTATGATGGATAGACTTTGCTAGGATGTCGTCAACATAATCTTCTAAAATATTATACATATAATCATGAAATATAAGAGTCATCACCCATTGGTAAGTAGCTCCTGCATTCTTAAGTCCAAACAGCATGACTACCCAACAAAATGTACCCCAAGGTGTTATAAAGGTTGTTTTATATTGATCAAGAGGGTTTATAAGGATTTGATTGTATCCTAAAAATCCATCCATAAAAGATAGCAACTCATGTCCGGCTATAGAATCAACAATCATATGGATATTAGGGAGCGAAAAATCATCTTTCAAAGATGCCAAATTTAAATCTTGGAAATCTGTGCACATTCTTATACGACCATTAGGTTTAGTGACGGAAACAATATTTGAGATGCATAGAGAGTAATCAATAGGTCGAATAAAGCCAGCTTGTAAGAGTTTTCCTATTTCAGTTTTAACAAGCCAAGCAATCTTAGGATTCATCTTACAAATCTTTTGTTTGAAAGGCTTAGCATCTAGTTTCAACATGATATTATGCATTACAATCTGAGGATCCATACCAAGAATGTCTAAGTAATTCCAAGTGAACAATTCCGAGAATTCATTCAATAGTTTAGTCATTTCTTCTTTTTCTTCCCAATGTAAATAATCGCCAATAGGGATAACTTTTTCAGGATTATCCTTATCCATAACAACATCAATAGTCTTTCCATTAAGGAGAGTACTATGGTCAGGGGGATTGTAGGATTGTAATTATTTTTCAAGTTCTTCACTTTGCTCTATTGTAGTAGTTATTGTGCTAGTAGTCTTTCCAAAATATGCAACATTGTTTAAACAATAAGGTAGGCCACGTTATGGTGATAACAAGGAATACCATCATAAGCACCTAAGAAATCCATTATCACTTCATCCAGCGTAAACATATCTAATGGAAGTGACCCTAGAGGACATTTGGTGTCAATCATCTCAGGGAATATCAAACTAAGTGTTGATATTGTATTCACATTTAGAGTAGGGAGTTTATGGGCTTTAGATTCCTTAAAAGGATTATATCCAATGCCACTTGAGTAATGTTGCGAAGCGGATTCTATAGGAACTTTGATTCCTTGTTGATTTATGCCGCAACCATTACCTACATAGTCACAATTTTTGTAAAGGATTTGGAATCCTCTTCCATAGAGAGAGACCATTTCTTTAGACAAAGGCGGAGCTTCATAAGTCTCACAATAAGTAGTATAACTTAGAGTATTATCCTTATTTGTCACCAAAGAAGTCTTATGTTTGTCATTTGAAGCATGCGATGTGATCGATGCAATATTTGATGTTTCAGGAACGAGGTTTTTAAGTTTATATTCTCCTGTGGAGGAAGATACAAAATCTAATGAACCCCAGTCATCACCAACAAATGCATTCAATTTTTTGGACTCTTGCATAACATTTATAGAGGTAAGAGGAGCTAACAATTCAGTTATTAGATTGTTTAAACTCTTAGGACCAATAACATGCTTATGCACTTTCAATTGCAAACAATTATTAGGTTCAGGATCTGAATGGATAGTATGCAGTTTACTTTTAAATATAAACTTAATCAAATGGTGCAAAGTAGAAGGAACTGCTCCTAATGCATGTATCCAAGATCTAACTAGAATCATGTTATAAGATAGAGAACAAGCCATGACATGAATCAAGGTAGACACCATCACAAGTCCAACTTCTATAGGTAAGGTTATAGTGCCCACAGATTATCGTCCAACATTATCAAATCCACGAATACTTAATTATTCTGGTTTGATGGAAGATACATCAACTTTAACCTTATGTAATAAATCAATATCACAAACATTAAGAGCTGACCCATTATCAATCATCACTCTCTTAACCAATATTTTGTTGATTGTAATAAAGATAACCAAAGGATCATACTACTTCTGAACCTCGAGAGATGGTAACTCATGTTGAAATAAAATGTATGTTTTCGTTGCATGCATACAATCTAGTAAAGGGGCAACATCATTTGGTTTAACATCAGGAGGAACAATCACCTTTTGTAAAGCTTCTTTAAGCATTCCATGGTAAGTAGGTGAAGTTTGTATAATTTCCCAAAGAGATATCTTTGTAGGAGTAGTGCAAAGCTGCTCTACAAGATCATAGTCTTTACCACCTTTATATGTTAAACGAGGTGCTTGAGGAAGCATAGGTTGAGAAGCTGGTAAAGATATCAGAACATTTGTTTGTTGTGTACTTTGTCTATTATTCCAAGTGTTATACGCATGAGCGACCACATTATGATTGGTTTGTTGTAAGTTTTATTTTGCAATTTGTTTTGCACAACCATAAATGTGATTAGGAGATTGAGAAGAAGATGAAAGTCCTTTAACAACAAGCATAGGTTTAGAGGATGGTTGAACCACATTTGCACATAGAGTGACCACAATTTTTGGTTTTTCAATCTCTTCTTTAGATTTAGGAACATAAATTGCATTTACAAATCTTTGAAACAGTGACAGCTTAGAGGCTGTAGTGGAATGTTCAATCGAGATACAAGGGCTTCATCTAACATATCGAACTCATCATGACTAAATGGCTTATCATAAGCATGAAAATCTTGTAAAAAAAAATATGACATTCTAACATGCTCTATTTAAACCAAGATTTAAATGCACAATGATGACCTTTTCAAATGAAATATAATATCCCACAATAAATGCTAATTTCCAACTCTTTTAGTGAAAAGATAAAGAATATAATCCACAATTTAACATATGCAATTTCATTAAAGAGGTTTTTCAATCCAATTATGCTCTAGAACAGCAAATTATATCAAATCTAAAGTTTAAAAGGATGCCAATTCTTTAAAAGCTCGGGTTCACCAAAATGTTTAGAGTAAAATTTTGATGGTTTGCTTACTCTATGTTAAGTACCTCAATTTCCCCGCTAAACATTGTGGATGACAAGGATTGATCTTGTGAACAAGCTTCTAATCACTTTACCTCCCTTTTATGCTCACGTGGTCATAGAACCTAAGGCCCTAATCAAGACTTTGTCAAGTGTTGTGATTTCAACCAAGTAAAACCCTAATTATGCCTCAAATCAACAATATACAGAAATTGATGAAGTATCTGGTAAAATTGATCATAGAATTACAGAGGAGGGGTTTCAGAGATAGTGTACCTAGATTTTGAGGGCTACCTAGACTAGGGCAGCCGCTCCAATGTTTGACAAATTCCCAAATAGGAAAACCTTCTGCACAGGGTGTCTGAGACTGCTAAAGGGCTCCGAGATCCCGAAGGAAACACATGGGTGGACTAGGGCGCCCTATCCAATGTCCCGTAAGTCTCAGAATCTAAAAATCTAAAAGTCTATCATGACTATACCTGCAATATCCTTCTTGTAGCTCCTTTTCGCTAGAACCTGCGAAACACGATCTGCACATACAAAAGAAGGAAATTGTTGCGGCTATATAGGAGCTTGCCTCAGTCAAGCCCTGCCTTTGGCATTTCTACCTCAACAATAGCCAAAGGAAAATATTTATAGAAGTGTGTGTAAACCTAACAATGTGTGTATGCATAAAAATCAAACCCTAGATGTCTCAATCAAGGGAAGATCAACAACTTGCTTTGCATCAATAAACACATACAACTTCACCTCAAGGGGATGAAACAAATGAAGACTTGCATGAACAAGAAGGTGAATCAGTAATGTCTGCGAAGGATCTCCAAGCTTGTTGTTAGAGGCTTCAACCCTTCTCCCTATCATGCAAAGTGTGTAAAAACCCTAGGAAGAGAAAGATCGACTCAAGATCTTGATTCCTAACCTTCACCCATTGTCTCCAAGATAGAAAATAAATAATACTTCAAATAGCTTCAACAAGTCACTGATCTTCAATGGCAATTGCAGCAGAGTTTTGGCATCAGCATAAGAATTGTGTGTGATAAAATGATTTGCAAATGTCTTTTTATATCTAGCTTTAGGGAATTCAAATTTTGAAAAAATGTCTCGATATCGTGCAAAAACCAAGAATTTGAAAATGGAATCTTGAGGCACTCGGCGAGAACCGACACCCCACCAAAATTCAAAATCCAGTGAAACTGGGGAGGACTAGGGTACGGACGCCCAAGTCCAAGCCCCCAATTTTGGCTCAGATCTACATTTTTGGGGGTCCTAGGAACCCTAATCTCAAATCTCTTTCCAGGTTCTATCAATCAATTACCTCAAAAAGTGAATAGATTGCTCCTAGACTAAGTCAATCAGGGTTTTGGGAAGGCCGAGAAAGAAAAGGTTGAGAGGTCACCAAGAGTGAGGAGCTAAACTGAGGGAAATTGTACCATTCCATATAAGAGGACAATTTTTGATGTTACAAAAACATCATTCCCTCTTTCCCTTCGTTTCATGATGACATAATGGACATCCTTTCTGAAACCTATGAGAATGATATAGCAATGGGTGATTCATTGAACAAAGAGACTTTTCCCAACATAACCCCACTTACTGAGGATATTTTGGCACAAGAAGGAGACATCGTTGATACATTTATTCACACTACTCTGCCATCCCTTCCCGCTCTACCTAGCCAGGATGATGCTTTGGATGATGCAGATTCTCTTTGTGACCATTTGCTTCAACTTGCTGAAACTGACAATTTACCACCTAATGTTCAAGAACTTCTCAATTACATCTTAAACAAAGAAATGAATTGTGCATCTTTATCTAAACCTTCACATACCTTGGAAAATAATGAAATTTCACATGACATTGAAGAACAAACTATCCTTTAAACCCAAGGTATTCCAACACCCTATTTATGGACTGTAATGGGCACTTTTTAGGTTCCTCAACAACCTCATTCAAATGGAATTACAAGAGCTCCTATAACTGACACAGAAAATGGTAATATCCCCTCTCTACCATCATTAATGGATACCTTTCCTACAAGGTTACCCTCGCCAACTCATGAACATATGGAAGAGAGAAGAAGAGATAAACCCTTAACCATTAAGGTAAAGATCAAGATCTATGATGTCTGCTAGCTTGGTTGTCCTTACAGGTAAGTATGTCTAACCCTTTATCTCTCATGATGTGTTTCCCCCATGATGTATTATGTGTTGTTGAGGCCTCCTAGGATGACCCTTGATTCACTTGTAAGGTCCAGGATACTAAGAGACCACATCTGTTGTGACCCTTCTTCTATTTGTATCATCATTCTTCTATATTGCCTCTCCTCTATTTTCACTATTGTGTGTTGTGTCTTATGGACATAGCATTGTGGTTGGTGACTTGGGGGCACCCTCCTATGTGACTGTCCATAAGACACTTGTTTCTCCTCTCTTGATTTATTGTTTCCCTTCGTCTAGTGTTTCTATCTAGTGGGCGAATGACAAAAAATATTTTATACTAATGCGGACCTAGTGTCCCTTTAGCGAGAAATCAAAAAATGGATCTAGTCGATAAATGACGATGAGGTTTATATATATTATCCGATGCTTGGCTAGTAGAATCACTCTATGTGATCTTGATGTTGTCTTATCGTACTTACAAAACATAACAATACTGTTGCTTTGTGCACTTTGTCTATCTTGAATCTTGCATTATGCATTGTTGTTTATCATGATTATATGGACACTAACACTTTTCTTGCAAGAATGTGTTTGTGGGAACATTTGGTGATCGTAAGGTAGATGTCACCTCCGAGGGCATAAGCTTTGTGAGAGTCCGTGTTCCCCTGTGTGTTTTCTTCCTACCTTAATGTGCTTGATATCGATACCTGATATCAACCACCTTAAGGTGGGGGCATATATAAGGTAAGATTCCTGATTTAGATGCTAGTAAAGTGTGCTTGTTCTCAGGTGTAGTCTTAAAGACTAGTGGCGATGAGTCCCTCCTACACTCTGAGGTTTGTTTGAAATCTATTTGCAATCATTTAAGCCATCTACGAAGGTGGGATATCATGCATATCCTTTTTATCTTAAGCCCTCTATGGAGATGGGGATGGTGTATTTCTCATGGAGAGTGCACATCCTGTCATTTTCAAAAGTCCTCTGCAGAGGTGGGGAGCGGTTCTATGACTAACTCAACCCTTAAGTGTGTCTTTGGAAATTGGTGTGGCAAAGACCAATCGTTGGTGTGTGCCTGTAATGTGCCTGAGATGGTGATGAACCTAGAAATAGGAACACTCCATCGCTTGTCTGTTGTGTTTTCTCCGTGTCTTCTAAGTGTGTGTGTATTGCGTGTTTGTTCCCAAGCATAGTCTTAAAGACTAGTGGCAATGAGTCCCTCCTATGCTTTGGGATTTGTATGGCATGTTTGATTTGTATGGCATGCTTGATTTGTTTGGCGTGTCTATTGCCCCATATGCAGTCTTAAATACTGGTGATGATGAGTCCCTCCTGCATTATGGGTGGTGTGTTTACTTTCCTTGTACTTGCATCTACATTTCTTTATATGAGAAAAAGAAAAGAAAATCATCACTGTCTTCACTGCATTCACTGTATTCACTGTGTTTTGTGTGTCTTCAATGTTGTATTCTCTATGTTTTGAGTGACTATAATTGTCTTCTCTATGTTTTGCATGCATGTTACTATCTTCTTTGTGATTGGCGTGTCTTCTCCGTGCTTGGCATGTTTTCTATTTTTGTTGACCATACTTTAATGCATGTATCAGCCTTGCATTCATACATACATTAAAGTGGGGGCTAAATGTTATGTCGAAAAAAGTAACCATGGGGGATTTTTCCTATTAAGGTTTAGCTCTTGGGTCCTTTAGGATGCATTTAGGACATCTTGCATGTTAATTTGGCATCCCGATGAGAAAACCCTGAAGTTTCATGGAAAATGGGACCTAGGGGGTGCAGTTATGATAAATCCTACCTAAAATAGGGGAGAGGAATTGGGCGCCTGTGCCCTAGTCCTGCCCTATTTTAGGTCAGGACCAATTTCAAAGTGTCAGTTTATGACCATTATTTAGGTCATATACCAACACGGTAAGTTTGAATTACGAAATTTTTAGTGGGAATGTTTGTGGTTTCATATATAAGCATGATTAGGGTTCATTTGTAAACTAGATGGATTTTATGCATACTTGTGATTCTAGAGCATTCAAAATATTCATTGTGTGGAAGAGCAGAATTTGTGTTGTTATTATGTTTGTATTTGTAGATTTGGCATCCATCTCCTCATGGAATGAAGAGCATCTTCCTCCCATGAGATCTTTACTACAAGGTGATATCAATTGTGTTTTCTATCATTTATCATTTGGATTTTGCCTCTATCCCGTAGGGATATGCACTCTTTATCTGACAACGGTGTTCGAAAGACTTGAATGTCTCTCTGGGGCTTGACTGAGGCAAGCCTCTAAACACCACAACCCCCAACCCATTTTTCCATGATTGCAAATTACAGGTTGTGAAAGCAGAAAAAGTGGAGTTGTAGGAGAGTAGTACAGACTGTCAGAATTGTAGATCAGAGAAGAAAATAGGGACCTAGACTCAGGTGCCCACTTATTAATCCTCCAGATCCCGCAATAGGAAAATCTCTGGAACAACAAGAATAGGTTACAGACAAGGTTTCTAGATCTCAACAAAAACTGTGGCACTAGACTAGGGTGCCCACTCATTAGTCCCTGACTTTTCTACTTTCTAAACTTCAAAATCTGGTACACATTTGATTGTTATTTGATATCTCTATGTGCGGTCATTTTCTGTAATTTGTCCATTTGTTCACGAATTTGCATAATTAGGGTTTTGAGCATAATTGGGCTTAATTGAACAACAAATCTACACAATTCCAATCTTCCCCTATGTTCCAAGTGATAGAAGGCATGTAGTAGATTCCTCTACTCGGCTGAAAGTCCTTGAATGTTTAGTGGTGAAAGGAGGATCAACACAAACAAACCCTCTTCATTTTTCATACTAAACACCAACCTTAAAAGTAGTCTCAAGTTTTGCACTACTAGTACCAAATTCTCTCGTTTCAAAAGTAGTTAAAGAACCATACAACTTATCTCTGGTATATGAATCCAAATTTTGCAATTCTTCAATAGCAGAAAATTTATGACTCTAAGCTTTGGGAAGAGTTCTGAGTACCTTCTTTACCACTTATTTTTCTTCCAGTTCTCCACCAAGACCTTTGATGCCATTGACAACTTCATCCACCTTCTACAAGTAGCTTGTGATGTTTTCATCTTTAGACATTTGCAGGGCCTCAAACATGATCTTCAGATTTTGCATCTTAGCTTGCTTAACCTTATCATCTCCTTCATAAATTCTTTTTAACTTTTCCCAAATTTCATTAGTAGTTTTCAAACTCTTAATTTTTACCAATTCAAAATTAGTAAGACCACTTAAAAGAGTATACCTTGCTTTACCATTGTTTTCATAAGCCTTGATCTCATTAGTAGTACTCAGACCATTCTTAGGTATAGTGTATCCAGACTCAATAGACTTCCAGATTTCATATCCAAGAGAAACCAGATAACCTTCCATCCTTATTTTCTAGAATGCATAGTATGATCCATCAAATAGGGGAACATCTTTCTTGTGCACCATCCTAGATCTACCTCGAGCGGTTAAGATTTATTTCAAGGAACCTTGCTCTGATGCCAATTGTTGAATGCACAAGACAATTGAGAAGGGGGGTGAATCAGTTGTAATTTATAATTCCAAGAACCCTCACACACATTTAGATCCACATTAATTAAATTAAACCTTAAACTATTAAGATGATTAAGCATGAAAGCAAGTAATAGAAACTAAATCAAATTAACATCATACACAAGAGACCACCATATTTATGTGGAAAACCCAAGAAGGGAAAAACCATGGTAAGGATTAGATCACAATATAAAGTAATATCAACATAGAATACAATAGGGCTCACTATTGGAGGGCTCACTACCCAAAAGAAAGGCTCATTGCCAAAGGCTCGTTGCCAGAACATAAAAGAAGATAGAGAAGAATGTTATAATGAGAAATTCATCTCAATGCAATAGAAAAGTCAACCACAACATCACCAACACCATCATAGTCATACTGAGGAATTGTACACACCTTCTGCTCATTACATCCAGTAATCTAACACATGAAATCTTGCACTACACTTTGCACCTTACCACACTTTTATTCGCATCTCATATGCACACACACACTTCTACCTCAACAACTCACCACAACATACCTTAGCTAGGACCTAAATCCATTCATGCACACCACGCCACGCTTCCACAAACACCAAAGCACATCCATAATTAGTGTAAACACCCAAGGTCATATGAACCTATATTAACACCATAATCTTTTAAGTACACACTTCCCCATAGACAAATATAACTTGTGGACCACACACCATGCTTGAACACGATCTAGAATATTCCACAAACACCCTAAAATCCAACAAATTCCTTTGCAACAACTTTCACCTATCGAACAAACTTATCCTATTTACCCAGTACACTCAAACATCTCTGTCATACACAGCAACTCAAGAAATCAACTTGCAGAGTACCAAACCATGAGCAACTTTAATTAAAGATAGATATGAACCTTACAAGTACACTTCCAGAACCACAAGAAATGCAAAGCAAAAACATTTCTCCTAGACACCTTTGCAATACATAGTTCACACACTGGTGAACACACCTTCCTCTACACATCAATTCAATACACCAAATTTTGAATGTAGCACCTATGAAGACCTCTAAGCAACATATCCAAACTGCATGAGCAGATCTTCAATATAAAAGTAATGCGAAGTAAAACTAGAACACCACTTTGTATGCCAGAACACCTCTACAACACACTATTTCCTCTTTTATTCAAATTTTCTCAAAAGTACTTGGAAACCAAGCACCAGAAGCATATCATCAACATCTTCAGCACTTCCTCATCATCAAAGACAACATCAACTCACTGCCACTGCTCACACTCTTGCAAATCTATTGCTCATATAGTTAACACTAATGACAACACAAACTTGTTGATATCAATGACAACACTAACTGCACATACTTGCAACACCCAGTGCCTTTCTATCCAGTATCTCCCATTCTTCATCTGGCATCACGGATGGCTTCTTCTCTTTTCCTTGCAATGGCCACCACAAATCTTTCTGATACAAGTAATCTTCCATCTACATCTTCCATAATTGATAATTCTAGTCATTGAACTTCTCGACCTTGAATTTACCTTCTTCCATTGCTCCCACTCAAATCTAAAATTCCCTACCAATTCACAAAAATCACATGGCTCCGATACTAGTTGTTAGGATTTTAATAGAAAACAAGAGCAATACAATTAACAATTATATGAAAATTTAATAAAGATGGAAATAACAATGAAGAATGAACACAACAGATTTAACATGGATCACCCAATGTGGGCTACATCCACAAACACAGCCATCCAATATTATTATCCAGCAAAACTGATTACAACCAGCAATCTACACAACTCAATACCACTACAATACTACATTATAATCTCAACCATGACTCTTGGCCTTTTACCTTCTCTAGCCGCCTTTTTGTCAAGCCTTATGGCGGTTACACAAAGAGGGTTTTTACATGTCAGCTATAAAATAAATGTCGATGCCTTTATTAAAGAATAGGCAACTCCCCTATTAAATACATTGGGGTCCGTGGCTGACAAAGTCACTAGAATTCATGAATTATGTTACTGCAGGTACCTGTAGCCCCTGTTGTAGCATGATCAGTCACCATATAATAACAAAAATTAGATAAAAAATGAGAAAGTTATGGTTATTTGATTGAAAGGTGATTTTTTGAGCCTCCAAGGGCTAAAGGCAGTCACTCTGGTGGTTAACTCTATGTTTGGAGGTTAGTGGTTTCTAGTCACATGGAGTGGTCTGGGGTAGACAGTTAAGTGTGGTAGTTACATTTTATACTAGTGGCTTAAGTTAACATAAAATGGTAACCGTTGGTGGTTAATCTGGACTACTCACATACAGATTATTATGTGCCTAGTGGTTAAATTTGTTGATTAGGGCTCAACACTAGCCTTTGGTCATCCATATGACCATGATTAAAAGTATAGGGGATAGGGTATTGTCACAATAGTCTGTCCCATTTATGGGACATCCTGATTTTTGTTTGAAATCACATATTTTTTAGAAAAATTAATGATTTAAGCCTTGAGGGGTTCCATCTAAAGGGGTTTAATTGAAGGGTTCAATAAAACCCCATTAGATCAAATACCCTTGGAAAGAACCCCCTAGTCTTAAATCAAACCCTCGATGGAGTCTCCTCCGCACCTATCAAAATGCTAACAAAAAAAAAAATTGCTTCACCCTTCAGGGGATCAAATGAAGTCATTTAGAAATTCTATTTTGTAAATATGTATCCCTTAGTGTAAGCTTTCCAAAAAGTGTGATTTTGAATATGTTTCATTTGATTGTATATTTTTATTTTCTATTTTCTAGTGAACATAGGTCTTTCACCGAACATTAATGTCTCTATTCCACACACGCAGAAAAATAAAAAAATAGAGAAAAAAATTCTAAAAAATATTTGTGCACTAGGTATTGATGTCCTTGTTTCATCAAAAAAAATACAATTGAATTTTGATAAATACACAACAATTTATGCTTGACGACATACAACTATGTCCAAATTATATTTACCCTGACTTCAAAAATTAATTAAAAAAATATGTAACAAAAAATTATGAAAAATATCCATGCACTAGATATTAATGTTAAAATTATATATTTTAAAAATTAGAATTTTATCCTTTCTAGAAAAAAAAAGTTATGTTGGATGACATAAACGTTACTTTCTGAAAATGTTGTTTACTATTAAAAACAAGTTATTAAAGGAGATGTTGAAAAAATCATGATTTAATTCAAAATAAATTAAAAATGTATATTTAGAATCTACACACAAATCACCATAAATCACTAGTTTGCATAATCTCTAAATTCTTAATGGTTTAGCTGCTATAGGTCACAGAAAGTGAAGATTTAGTTAAAAATGTTGATATCAATATCCATCTTGGCCAAAAAGTGGGACTCATTATTGTGGGATTACCCAATAGCAACTACTGAGACTACCATGGTAAAAAGGATTGTGATGAATGTAAACTGCGGTTAACACTTTAACAATGAAATATTAACAGTTTTTTATTTTTCGAAACTGGGGCTTAAAATTAACATTTTAACATTAGATTTAAGAATGAACAAGCCTATAAATAATTTTTAACACTGATGGATGACAAGTAACATGAATGGCTAAATGTTTGCGGCTTAGGGTTAAAGACTATGGTTAGCACCCACACTTAACCTTTTTTCTTTTTTTTTTTTAAGAAAAAGTGGCAAAGCCACTGAACATTTTATTTAAAATATAAAAAAAGATTTACAAAAACCTGGTTCAGAAGGGGCATACCGGTAGGAAAGAACCAGGGGAAGAAAACCTTCGGTTATAGCCCCGAGAAACCTAACTACAACCTAGCTACATAACAAGAATGTTATGACAAATACAACAGGAAATAGTGCCATGAACAAAAATTCTCCAAGTCTGCCATCTACAGACTGGAAAAAATTCAATTACAATACAAAAGATGGATAGTGGAAGATCAAAAGATAACTTAGATATCTTCAACAAGAACTTCGAACTCCATCACAGCAGGTCCCTATCAAAGAGCTTCTCCTGAGTTACTTTTAGCCATAAACCTGTTTTACCTGAAAATAGAAAGACATACTTCCAACTTTTTTTCATATTAGCCAAACAAAGGAAAAAATCATATTCCTTCTTAAACTTATTATAGTTCTTTTATCAGTGAGCTGGAAAAATAAGAATAAAATACTTACACTTTGCATACTTATCAGAGGTGTCTGCACAAATTTGACTCAAATGAAAAAACAACTCAATATCTCAATCCAGACATAAAGAAGGATAATACCTATCAGATCATACTTGTTATAAAGCTCTAAAAAGATGATATGGGAACCAGAAATATATTCAAGATCTCAGAACTAAAAATCAAATTTCTAGTCTTCTGACCTTTCAAATATAACTCAAAAATAACATCCATATTTCTTAAGTCTTTACCAAAATAGTCTATGGGACCAACGAAACCAAAGAACATTGGGGAGAGATGCACATCGGAAAGAGAATTTCAAGTATCTCCGACTTCAAGAAGTCTCAGCGATAAAAATCCTACTGACAACCAAAATAGCAACACTTTAGAAATTGTGATAAAGTGTTACTCCCTCAGCGGTAAGTAGAGAAAGAAAAATAAAAACAAAAATAAGACCCATAAAAAATTATCGGTAAGAGAAATGTGATTAGGGAGAAAAGTTTAGGAACCGCCGATAGAAATTGTCTTGCCGAAGTCAATGAAGTCAAAGTGATGATGGTGTATCGGCATATCGGCAGATATAAGATTTAGAGTGACTACTGGCAACCTCGATGGTTTAAGGATCCGCAGTCAAAACCAAACACTTTTAAAGCTATATTAAAGGTTAGATGTTGGTAGCTTAAGGTTTCTCTAGCCATTTGAAAAAAGATGTGGCAACGACTGCTGGTGGTTAGGATTTTAAATGTTCATCTGAGGTTAAAAAATGTCTATGGAAACTGCAACTAAAAGATTGAAAACACACAAAGGATTTATAGTTAACACTTTTAATTATAAACCCTTAATGCTTAACAATAATCAAGAAATGTTAAATATGTTAGATAGAAGTCTTGGAAACGGCTACATCAGTAGTTAAGTGGATTGTTGAGGTAACTGTTAGACCCATAAACAAGAACCAACGGATAAAAATCTATAAAATAATAGTTAATATCAATATTCCAACAATACTAGAGACTGATGGATAATACGACCAATATTAGGAACAAACCACCAGATAATATCCAATCCTACAACAAAAGACACAGAAATAGTAATATCCAATGGATAAAATCCAACAATCCCACGCTCAATAAATTGAACCAGATGATAAAGAAATTTTCTAGTGGATAAATTTATTATAGATAATATTTTAATAGATGATGCAAAAGGTAGAGTACGGTACTGTTGCCCAAAAATTTGAACCTGAGAAATTTCAAATTTTCAGAACCTCCCATATGCCTTCAGCCTGTGAAATCACAAAAATAATTAAATTTGAAAATCTGTAAGATACGGTAGAAAATCCTTTTATACGTTTGATCCTAACTTCATTGAGCCCAATCTAGCTAGTTTTCATGCCAAAATGCTTTATCGTTTGTGAAATTTTAAAACTTATATTCTTGGCGGTAATTTGCAAACGAGGTCAAATTTTGAATTTCTAGTTGCTGGAGCCAAAAAGGTTTCTGGGTTCTGCTCGGTGGTGTCTGATCACTGTTTAATCCAAATTTCATGAAAAATGGAGCTAGTGTTTGATTGAATGAATGAATTTTAATGATGTCCATGAGGCCATGAGCCTAAGGGACCAAGAGTCGCAGCCCTTCGACACATTTATAATC
Source organism: Cunninghamia lanceolata (assembly GCA_027924645.1). Classification (NCBI taxonomy): domain Eukaryota; kingdom Viridiplantae; phylum Streptophyta; class Pinopsida; order Cupressales; family Cupressaceae; genus Cunninghamia; species Cunninghamia lanceolata. The sequence goes on from BSBN01000270.1 coordinate 775,697, forward strand.
TTCTTGATATCGGCCCTTCTACTGTACAACTTGACCAAGAAGCCAGTCTTTTTGTGGAGATTCACTTCCTCAAATATTCTGCTTAATCTTCCCCCTTTCAAGCTATCCCCATACTGGATGCAGATATCCTCATCTTTATGAAGTTTTTCGTCTTTATGGCTAAAGCATGGTTTAAGAGAAAATGAACAAAGGCGTTATTATTGGAAAATCATTTCACACCACTTGATCGATTTCAGATGGCATTCATTTTGAGGTACAAAAATTTTCCTTTGATATGTTTCCTAGGGTTGGAAAATTGATGGAAGTAAACTTTATGAAGTCATCCTCCTTTTCATTGAAGTGTTAGATAATGTGAAAATGTAAAGTTTGAGACTTTATTAAAGTCACCTTTTATGAGGAATTTTGAAAAAGTGGAAACTTTAAGTATCAAGGGTTTTTGAATTCTCTTGTCGACACTTTGTAAAGTTCCTGAACTCTATTAATACCTGACTCTTCCCTAAGTCAGGGAGTCAGGAGTTTTAGGAACTCCTGAATTCCTCATGTAAATAGTTCAAAAGTTCCAAAGATAGCCAATCTACCGACTCTATTCCTCTGCCAGAAATGAATTGTTTAAGGGTTTTAAAACTAATCGAAGAAAATATTGAAACACTTTGGGCTCCTGATTATATTAAGCTGGTAGAGTTGAGAGAGATAGGAGTTCTAAAATACAACTTCATATCTACACAGGAGGTTTACAGAGCTCAGAGACATGAAGCAGGATAGAAATGTTTCCTATATCATAGTGACAGTAGCGGCCATGTAGCTATGCCAAAATGCATATTAATGAGGTGCAGTGGGTTTAGTGGCATAGAATCATCTAGTTGCATATAAGTTAGGTTTGAAAGGTCTATCATATGTGCACCAATCCATCATTACCTTTAATTTTTAGTATATTTCCCCTGGCAAACATGTATGCATATGTGGAAGCATAGATAATGCAGTGAACCGATTAACAAAATGCCTCAAGGAAACGTGGTCTCTTGGACTGCAGTGATTGTAGGAAATGCATTGAATGGATTTGTTCAAAAAGCTTAGAAACTTATGAGTAAAAGTAATTGGCAAGGGGCAAAGTCAAATTCCATGACCATTGCATATGAGGAAGCCTAGACAAAGCACATGAACTATTCACAGAATGCCTCGAAGAACTATGGTCTCATAGTGCGTCACGATTGTCAGATAAGTATAAAATAGATTTGTTAAAGGATTTATTGAAGACTTGCAAAGAAATGCAACTGGAAAAAGCAAAATGGAATTCCATAACCGTTGCCAGCATCCTCTTGGCATGCGGCCTGTACAGAACAGGGTATCTATGCCCATCAAAGCATAGTTAAAATTGAATTTTATCAGATGTTGCAGTTGTAAATGTCAGGGTTGACCCATGTCCAAGTTGTGGAAGCATAGAGGAAACATAAACTGTTCTACAGGGAGGCCATACACATTCGAAGTCATAAATTCACTGTGAAGCTGTTGATGCAAGTCATGGTCTGTAACTCAGGAGAAAATTGGGATTATTAGCATGCAAGTCCATCAATGATGACTATCAACAGAGAACAACACAATTGTGAACAAACAGTTGAATAGTTCTAACTCTTCTCAAAGACATGCAATACATATGTTTTCTTTCTTATGGAGTTATGGAGGGTACTCTTCATTTTCTTTGGCACATCATTGAAAAACACAACTTCTAGGGACCGTTCATTGAACCTACAAATGTTTTATTATGTTGCACAATCACAAGCACATATGTCTTTAACGAAGGATCTAACTATGAATGTTTCAGTTGCTGATGTGAATGTGATTTTTGAAGCATTGGCTAGCTCAAATAAACCTAATGAATTGAAAAGATCATCAGCAATTGTGGTTAAGGGGCTTGACAAATTTTATCATACAATCACACTCTCACAGGATTGACTCAACATGCAAGCAAGGAACATTTTCCTCCTAGGTTGATTGGACCTGTATCTGTGATAGGTGGCGAGTATGATCATGATCGTAAGATGGATGAGCTGATGCAACTTCATAGAACTTACCTAATTGAAGCATTATCTACTGGCCATATTGAGGATGAAAGTTTGCAGCACTGAACTACTTTAGAGGCTACATCTAGCAAAGCAACTTTTTCTTCAATGCCTTTGTGATTAACTTCATTTTAATCCACAGAAAGCCAGTTAAGTCCACACAAATATATATAGGTAAAAACTTTAGTATGTTGCAAATGATGATTTAAGTTTCTTATGAATGGAATTCCAATTACATAAGCTCTAAAGGGAGATAAAGTGGAGATTGTTTTGGACAAAGCACCAAAATCAAGAACTGTGTTATTGGTAAAAATGCACGAATTAGGAAGAATGTCACTGTAATGGGTAAAATGGGATAATCAAAATGAATAATAACAACCCAAAAACACCAATGGAATGTGCAAGTAAAGAAGATTTAAAAATAGGAAAGTAATACTCACAACCTTTTTACCTTGTGATTTCCATTGTTCGCCTATTCTCTTTTGATCTTTTGGTGATGAAGATGGCCCTCAGGAAGCTTGCCTCCTTGCTTCGATTCCTCAAGATGACAAGGAGAAATGGCTCGGATACTTGTTGTGTTGAAGATGAGCTTCAACACAATATGAAATGGATGATAAATGGTGGATGTGAAAGTGGGGGTGCTAATGGTGCATTGTGGATTCTGCAACATAAGTTTACTCGAAAGTTGGATATGTGAAATGGAAGAAGAGGGTTATATTTATAGACTCATGAGAGAGAGGACCAACGGTGTAGAAGAAATAAGGAGATTAATGGTAGAGGATGTTCGAGAGAATGTGCGCAAATAGAAGAAGGACATGTGTCATTCAAAAAGATGCTTTATTGAGTTAACGGCTTTCTTGATGAGGATGAGCTTTTATTTCTTAAATTAGAATATATTTTTCTAATTTAAGAGTTTTGTTGATAAAAGAAATTTGCTTTAAATCAGTTAACTCAGCTTTTGCTTTTGCATGACAAGAATTTATTTTTAGAAGATATTGAAGACTTTTTAGAAGATAAGAAAGCGTAATTAAATAAATAAATTTATTTAATTACTTGCACATGATTTGGAAGAATAAATAAAATATTTAATTATTTTTTTTTTGGAGATTAAGATTTAAGTTAAATAAATTTGTATTCTATTTAAATTTGGAAGAATGAATGATTTAATTAAATAATTAAAATTATTTAATTATTTAGAAGAATAAAGTTGATATAGATGGAATTAATTAAATAAATGTAATTTATTCAATTAATGGGAGAAAATGAGTCGAATAAATAAATTGATTTATTTATTTATTGATAAAGGAATATTAAGATGAAATAAATATTTAAAATATTTATTTAGGTAGAGTCATGTCATTTTTAGGTGTATTCATTTTGCCCCTCTTTGATGCAATGTGTTTTATCACATTGTTTCAAAGAATAAGAATTTTTGACAATGATACATGCCCCAGTTTGCCCCTGGTACAAATTTAACGATAGGATGCCCCCTCGGGAGATTGGATGAGAAGACGGCAAAAAGAGTGAGACAGACAATCTCACGAAGAAGCAGGTGGAAAGTGGGTTAGGATGGAGAAAAACAGGACATGGTTCGAAGGAACAGATATGGGAAGTAGTCACAGTTGTCACACAATCAGCCATGGTTCACTTCCTATATATAGGAGCTGGGTCCACAAGTTCTATTCATTTGCACACTTGTCCTTAGTTGATTGGTCTTTGAGAGCTTAGGACAGTAGAGCAGCTAGAGCAGTCAATAGAGATATGGATATTCCGTGTAAGGAGCACCGGTTTAAGCAAGTTCAACGATTCGATCAGCCACCCGAGGTAGGACCACCGATATGGAGTTCGATAAAATTTGCTAAAAGTCATTTATTAGGCCAATAAATGCTTAGGAAAAATAACTAGGATAGATGTGCCGAACTGTAGTTTGGCGCATATGCGTCCCGAAACGGCGCATATGTTGTGAAGTTGCGCATCTAAGTGATCTTATGGTGCATATGATAGATGTGCACATATAGGCTAAGAATTGGTGCATCCATTGTGGAACTGCGCATGTGACACTAGAAGTGGCGCATGTGCCAAAGCGGCGCATGTGCCAAAACGGTGCATACATGTCAAGGATTGGCACATTCACAATGAAGTGGTGCATCTGATATGGATAGGCGCATTTACAAACTAGTTCAGCACATTTGCACTAGGATAATCAGTTGACTTAATGAAATTAACCCAATTGGCACCTTGATTGATGTGTCAATTGATAAGCAATCTCTGAGATTGTCGAGAATCTAGTCAAGAGATGATATGTTGTTTTGATTAATTTGATGTGTTAAGTCAATGATAGGATAGTTTGATTGCTTTGAGTAGGTTTTGATTGGATATGGATTTCTTTGACGCCATGCTTTGCTTGGTTGCAGGAGGATATCCGGGATACCCTGATGTCATGAGAGCGGTTCCCTTTGCCGTTGTTGCAGTAGTATATGTTGATAGAGATGGACCGCGAGGCTCTTGGTGCTATGGGTTTGCATTACATTGTTTCATCCCCGAGGTTCGCATGAACCGTGGTTTGCTAACTGCAGTGGTGGAGCAATTCCACAGCAAGGATGGGACATTCAATCTACCGACCGGGGAGATGGCGATCACTCTAGAGGATGTGTACAGGATTCTGCACCTCCCTATTTAGGGAGAGTTGGTAGAGTATGAGTCACAGCATGACGCTAGATTGGCTGAGTGCAGACGGGTATTTGATGACCCAGAGTTGGTTGAGCAGGTGATTTCATGGTAGGACATTCATGACTGCTATGACTACTTCCCAGGGATAGTGGCGGGACTGATCGGTGGTGTAGTATGCCCCAATAGGAGGTCACATGGGTTCCCGACTGGTTGGGGGAGGGTGCTGGAGAGTATGATTACCGATGGGACTTGTTATGCATGGGGTGTGTGCATGCTAGCACACTTGTATAGAGATATGCACTAGGTTTTGTATCATAGAGGAGCCAGTTTGTCAGCAAGTGTGTCTCTTTTATAGTTTGGGTTGTGGGAGCACATAGCTATCATGCAGTCGATATGTCTTTTTCATAGGCAGAGAGGTGAGCCCTATAGCTATGGATATGTAGGCATGATTTCCTAGCACAAGTTGGGGAAGCTCGAGTATTGGAGACATGTGCTAGATAATGTGGATCTAGTTATCTAGCGCCCATACCTAGACTACGAGGTATGGGAGGATGAGGCTGACGAGTTGCCGTACTATTTCCAAACTCGGTGGCTTATTGGTAGGATGAGGTACATATTAGAGTGGAAGATTGTTAGCAAAGTATAGAGGTAGTTTGGTAGAGTGTAGGGTAGGCCACAGGGGTAGGCGTGATTCGTGAGGACCCATGCAAAGAGATTTAGGTGGGGTCCCGTGGCATCGTATAAGGAGGCCTTGGCAGACTTCCGTCAGATTCTATATGCAGCTTGGCCTATGAGGAGGCATATAGTAGATACGAGCATGACACTAGATTATGAGGAGCAGTTCATCACTCATCCATTTCCTAGATATTCAGGACCTGGAGAGTTGGCTCCTTGTATAGACAAGGAGGATTCAGACGATGGGGGTGGAGCTAGTAGGAGGAGGAGGAGATGGAGGGGGGGAGAGGAGGTCAGGGAGATGATGGTGGAGATGGAGGAGGAGGAGGAGGTAGACCAAGACAAAGGAGGAGGTCTGGGGAGGGACCTTCAAGTTAGCAGGAGGTTGCGCAGCCGCAGGCTGCATAGCAGGTGCATGTACAGGTGCCAGTACAGCAAGTGGCACCGCAAAGGCAGATGTCATCACCATAGTAGGTGGCATAGCAGTAGGTGCAGGGGTAGTGCCAGCACAACAGGTGGCACAGGGACAGGGATAGGCAGGGCAGGCTCCGTAGCTTGACTTATAGCAGCAGACCATTGTTGCTTTACAGGGTCAGATTAGGCAGTTGAGAGCCCACCTGAGAACAGTGGAGTCTCAGAGAGAGGCAGACGTAGGACAGATATCAAAGATATCCAGAAGCGAGACGCAGCCTGGCGAGTGTGCGGGTGATCAGAGCAGAGAGAGATGCAGCAATGGCAGTCCTAGGTATAGATAGTACTTTGAGATTTTTGGTTGCACAGGTGCAGTAGGCACAGACACAGCTAGCCTAGGTACAAGGTGAGCTTGCTAGAGCGTAGACTCAGACTTAGTACTATAGAGGATTATATCATGGGGTAGTGTTGGCGGACTAGCGTACGCCTAGTTACAGGAGTCAGTCTGTGGCATCACAGAGGGCAGGTGGATCCTGATCTGTGGCATCAATGAGAGGCCCCCAGTAGTCAGGGGGTGATAGAGGAGAGGGCAGTGCAGGGAGCAGTGTTCCATGGCAACAGGGTTAGACAGTTTTTGACACTCGTACTAATTTTTGGCTTGATATACACATTTTTTATGGCTGAGATATCCTACTATGTATTATTTTGCCCCAAAACATGTATCACTATCTTTTTTGTACTTTGTATACATTTTATGATACGATTCTGAGAGATGGACTGATATTTTGTTATGTTGCATATTTGGACATGTTTTTATGTTGATATGATGATGCAGTTATTGATGTTCTACATGCATATGTTCTATGTTTATATGTTATGGATGTAATCTATCTTATGATGCTTTGTATATGTGATGCATACTAGATGGATTAGGATGATATGAGATGCTAATGCAAATGTGAAATGTTATTGCAGCTCTATATGTATTTGTCTATGTTTTTTATTTTTGAGATGATATACGGATGCAAATGTATGTGGATGACCTAATGCACTTATTATGTATGCAAATGATTTAATCATGTGAATGACCATCTCATGTGATATGATATGTTATATATGCTATGTTTTTGATATGTCCAAATGTACTCAATGGACACAGAGATGATATAGACAGGTAGAAGAAAAGGGGATGAAAGAAATACGGGCTTTCATTTGATACTTTGTAGGATTTTCTTATTGCATGGTTGATATGGATTTTTGGATATGGAATGGATGTGGATACTTTGCCATCATTAGAGTGCAAGTACTTTGTTTTCATCATTGGGCACTTTTTGTTTCTTTTCTCTTTTTGAAATGTTGTAAGAAAATACAAGCATCTAGGTATAATTAAACCAAGATGACCTGAGTATTCCTTACATGGATTTTGATATAGCAAGTTGATACAAGTATCTAGTCAAACTTAAATCTAGATGACCTGAGTACTTCTTGCATTTCAACAAACAAGGATTGCCCTTTTTCATGTTCAAACCTCCGAAGTCCTCAATGATCTTTTGTTGATCATGTCGTTAGACAAAAGTCATCACATTATTAAAGTTTGATCCACAAATAGTAGACAAAGAAAAAGATTATGCCCCCATCATAGCATCTCTAGCTTTTGGCATCCTTGAGTAGCATAGGAAGACATAATGATAAAAATCCAAGACTTTGTAAGTTAACCTATTCACAAAACATTCTTGCATTAGATGTGTCTTTTTTCCATAATTGATATAGAATCAGTTTGAGTGTTATGGTACATGTTTGCATTGGGCAGGTTGATGTTTTGTGCCAAGATTTTTGTTTTTTTGTGAAGCTTGCTTGGTTGCGCGCGCTTGTCTAGTGAAAGGTATCACAATCCTTATTGGTATCCTCTTAGAACATGTGGCATTCAAGAATCCAAATCCGTAACCAGTTCGAGGAGTTGCCCCTAGTTTAGACAAAGGATTGACTTATTATGGGTGACATGACAAACAAACATGGAGAGATGGACCCTAAGGGACAGACTTACTGCCTTGGGGGCTCATTGTTAAATGGCCTTGCCTACGTGATGATGCAAAGGCAACGTAGTTTGGGGTGAACCTGATGGACCTAAGACCTAGGCGATGGCAAAGATGCGGAGTCGGTATGAACAGCAGGATAGACGACACCCAAAGGGATGGAGAGGAAAGAAACAGAGTGGAGTGGAGCCTCAGGGGCGCATTGATAATGGCCTTACCTACATGATAGCTCACAGGCGATGTAGTTCGACAACGATTCAAAGGATAGGTTCAAGATGAACGATACGACGGACACAAGAGACGTGAGGTCACAATAGATGGAGGAAGCAGTTTGTCACAGATAGCGTTTGTTTACCAATTTTCACCACTTGCTTTTATTTGCACAAAAGCTAAAAGTACACACGATGCCTGTTTGCCAGGTTTTCATCATGGTACCTATTCTGGGCCCCTATTTGCCAGGTTTTCACCAGAGGACGATTTTTTTGTTATTTTTCCATTTTTTTTAATTTTTTGTTTGTTTTTTATCACTTTTTTAATTTTTTTGAATTTTTAAGGACTCCGTTGCATTGGGGTTTTAGGTGTAGAACTTGCAAAGATGCATGTTGTTGATGGGATCATCAAACAGTTCACCTTCAGATGTAGCCAATTGATATTCTCCTGACCCATAGGCTGCAATGATGACATAGGGACCCAGCCAGTTGGGTTCAAATTTGCTTTTCTTTTCTCGATCTTGCTGATTTCTATGATTTTCTCTGAGGACTAGATTACCAACTTGGAATAATCAGGGTTTTACCCTATGGTTATAGCTTCTGGACGTCTATTGTTGATAATCTTTTAGGTGATTAAAGGCCTGTTGCCTTCTCTCTTTGAGTAGCTCTAACTCTTGAAGTCTAGACACTCTGTACTCTTCATCAGATATGAGGCCTTTTAACAAAACTCGCAAGGATGGGATCTCGACTTCAATGGACAAGATGGCTTCAGATCCGTAGACCAGGGAGTAAGGTGTTGCACCTGTGGCTGTGCAGATGCTTGTACAATAGGCCCATAGCACAGGATTTAATTGGATATGTCAATCATGATCGGCATCATTGACAGTCTTCTTTAGGATTTTCAAGATAGTTTTATTTGATGCCTCTGCCTGGCCATTGCCTTGGGGGTAATAGGGGGTTGAAAAGTGGTGCTGGATATGGAATTTATCACATAGTTCCCTAACATCTTGATTGTTGAAAGGTTGTCCATTATCCGTGACAATGGACGAAGGGCTACCATAGCGACAAATGAGATAGTTCAAGATAAAGAAGGTAATCTGCTTGCCTATGATATTGGCTAATGGCATGGCTTCAATCCACTTTGTAAAGTACTCAGTGGCGGTGATTATGAATTTATGGCCGCTAGATGAAGGAGGGTGAATCTTGCCCACTAAGTCGAGTCCCCACTGACAGAAAGGCCAAGGAGTCATTAATGGATGCAGCTCCTGTGCTGGTGCATGTATCAGGTTCCCATGGATTTGGCACTTTTTGCATTTCTTTACAAAATGATAGGAATCTTGTTCCATGGTTGGCTAGTAGTATCCCATGTGTATGAGTTTCTTGCCTAGGTAGGGCCACTAGAGTAGGTCCCGCATATACCATCGTGCACTTCATTTAGGGTGGTTTGATATTCCTCACTATTGAGACATCTAAGGAGAGTACCATCAAGACCTCTGTGATATAGGGTATTGGTGACAATGGCATACCAGGATGCCTGATGGATGAAGGTTCATTTTTGGTTACTAGAGAGATCAGGTGGGAGGGTATTCTCTTTAAGATAGGAAAATATTTTTCCATAGAGGGGGGAATCAGCTCCAACAATGTGGCAAATGATATGGGATTCAGGGGTGTCATATGCAGGATAGGACACTAGTTCCACCAAGAGCTCGTAACGTGATTGATTATTTGGAATATTGAGGAGAGATGCAATCGTGGCCATGGCGTTTGTAGCTTTGTTCTCAATCCTTAGTATCTGTTCAAAAGAGATCTTGACAAAGTATTCTTTAAAGTCATCTACCATCCATTTGTAAGGGATTAATTTCTCATCTTTTGTCTAGTAGTCATCAGTTACTTGATTTATGACCAGCTGTAAGTCAACATACACCTAAAGTTCTTGGATATTCCATTCAACTGCTAGCTTGATGCCAATGACAAGGGCCTCATACTCTGCCACGTTGTTAGTTCAGGGAAATAGTATTCTGTATGATTTAGGAATGGTGTCACCACTAGGGATGATCAACAAGATACCTGCTTCTGATCCATGTTGAGTATATGAGCCATTGAAGTACATTTTCTACGTTGTTGTGGTTATGTGAAAGATAGATTCGTCTAGAAATTCAAAGCTCAAAGGGCTATCATCTGTTAGAGGTGCATCTGCCAGTTGGTCTGCAAGTACTTGACCTTTTATTGCTTTCCTATCTATATATTCGATGTCAAATTCACTGAGAAGCATGACCCATTTGGACAATCTACCTATTAGGGCTGCTTTCTTGTGTAAGTACTTGAGTGGATCAATTTTTGCTACTAGTTTGACCGAATGTGACATGTAATGTCTCCACTTTTGTGAGGCAAAGACCATAGTGAGACATGCTCTTTTAATTGGTGTGTATTGCAATTCATATCCAACAAGTGTTCGACTGATATAGTAGATTGCTTGTTCTTTCCCTTCATAATTTTGCTGTGCGAGGAGAGCTCCTAGAGCTGTTGGTGTGGTTGAGATATACAATAGCAGAGGTTTACCCTGAATCGGTGACATCAATACAGGGGGCTTCATGAGATACTCTTTTAACTACTGAAATGCTTGCTCACATGAATCATTCCATTTGAAAGGGACATTCTTATGTAGAAGGTGGGAAAATGGGTGGCACTTGTCTGCCAACTGAGAAATGAAAGTTCTGATAGATTGTAGTTTTCCCTATAGGAACCTTAGTTGAGTGAGATTCTTAGGAGGCAGCATTTCCATGATGGCCTTCACTTTAGTTGGGTCAACTTCGATTCCATTGGCAGACAATATGTATCCAAGTAGCTTACCTGAGGTAACTCCAAACACACACTTCTTTGGATTGAGGTGGACATTAAACTATTCCAGTCTTTTAAAGATTTTCTCCAGTACTACCAGGTGTCCTCTTGTGAGTGATTTTTCCATAATGTCATCAACATATTCTTCTATTATAGTGTGCATCATGTCGTGGAAGATTGTGGTCATAGCTCTCTGATATGTTGCGCTGGCATTTTTCAAACCAAATGGCATGACACACCAACAATAGGTGCCCCAAGGACCTGTGAATGTAATCTTGTGTTGGTCTTCAGGTGTAATTTTTATCTGGTTGTATCTGAAAAAACCATCCATTAGTGATAGCATGGTGTGTCCTGCTGTGAGATCTACAATAATGTTAATGTTTGGCAAGGGAAAATCATCTTTTGGACAAGCTTTGTTTATGTCCCTAAAGTAATTACATATTCAGACTCTGCCATCTGGTTTGGCAACTGGTACTATGTTTGAAATCCACTCAGGATAGTCTATTGGTCTGATGAATCTAACATCTAACAATTTCTTCAACTCTTCTATCACCATGAGGGCCACATGTGGGTGCATCTTTTTGAGTTTTTTCTTTATTGGTTTAGCTCCCAGAGCTAAGGATAAGTGATGCATTATGAGATTCAGATCTAGCCCTGGCATATTCGCATATGTCCAAGCAAAGTTGATTTATTTTCTTTTGAAGAATTCAGTGAATGCTGGCTTTTCTTGTGTGGTTAGAGACTGTACCATGTGAATCATTCTGGGATTATCACCTATACTGACATTGATCGGCTCTGCTGGTTTGATCAAGATTGAAGATCTCTCCTGATGTGTAAGATTGGGTAGAGGGTCAAGCCTTCCATCCTTCAGCGCCTCAGAGAGGTTTTCATTGTTGGATACGTCTATATTTTTACTTTTTTCATGATCCAACACTACCGCAGAGCAGTTTTCACCATTAGATCTTTCTTTCATTTTGACATTTTTGAGACTGAAAGGCTTAGCACTCTCTGAAATAGGCCTTGTCATTGAGTTCTATGGCATAGCCAGCTCTGTGCTTCCCTGCAGGTATATGATCTCTAAACTTAAGATAGTCTATGATGGCTTCATCGTTCTGAAAGGTATCAAGCTTAGGGGTAGTGTCTTGTAAGTCCCAATCTATGAGTTCAGGGTGTAACAATGGTAAGGGGTCATTGGGTTTGTCTGGTTTGATGGTGTTGATGGTTAAGATAGAGGTGTTGTGGAGGTCATTATAAGCATGGACAAAGTTTGTGATGGTACTCTCTATTAGCAGATCTGTCAAGGGGGGTATCATTGTTTCCTCACGACTTTCACTATCATTATTATGCAGGTCAGACTCTAGTGGTCTATCCCTTGGACCTTGTCTCTCATTTGCATGGGTTGGGTCATACTCATGGACAACATCGATGCCTTTTTCATCACAAGATAGCTCAGAGAGGCTATCCCATTCATATTCATTGGAATTAGTCTCACGCCCCAGTTGTAGTTGCTAAATTTGATCAACCAGATTACTAGCAGATGTTTCTGGTTGTTTGCCTTTATTCTTATTTGCTTTGTTGGTTCTAGATGTGCCAGTGTAACCTAGCCCTGTAGTGTCTTATGATGTCAAGGTATGAGGTTGGATGGGTTCAGTGATACCATCTTTTCTTGAACCGAGTGGACCATGTCCTTCATACCCCATTCTTTATAGCAATTGGAATCCTTGACCATATTGTTCAATTTGTATAGGGGTGTGATGGTCTTGTTGTGTTGATGAATTGCCTTCATCCTTATATAACCATTGAAGGATATCCTTTTCATCGCTCTCATCTTTGAGGCTTCCCCATTTGATAAACGGACCTTTGGTAGTTTTGTCTGCTTTGGATTTGCTCAGGGTAGGTCTTCCATATCATCTGGGAGATAGGGGGAGTTGTGCCAAATAGATGGATTGGGAGATTGTGTACTCACCCAAGCCCTTATCTTTGAGTCTGAGGTTAGGTTGGGAAGCTTTTGAAGTGGAAACAAGTGAAGCTGGGTCAACACGAGATGAAGATGAAGCAGAGGAGCGGTTATTGGGAATCACAACTTCAGGTTTAGATTGAATGGAGTTGCAATACTAAACGGATTGGGGTCACCTTGTATGGTGATCTCTTGACCTTCATAGGGGAATTTGATACACTAGTGGTATGTTGACGACACTGCTTTCAGAGCATGTATCCATGGTCTCCCAAGAAAAATGTTATATGCTAGCTCCATATCAAGGACTTGGCAAGCCACATCTTTTACTATAGGTCTCACTCTAATTGGTAAAGTAACAGCTCCCTTGGAAGTTCTCTCCTCCTCATCATAGGCTTTGATAGTGATTTTCTTTTTTGGATCTATAGCTTTCTCCGCAAACCCCAATGCAAGGATTAGCTTCAAGGTGCAAATATTCAAACCAGCTCCTCCATCAATTAGAACCATTTTTATCTTGTGTTTGTTGATGAAAGCTTCAATATGAAGAGAGGCATTATGAGGTTAGGTGATTGACATATCATCTTTTTTAGTGAATGATAGGGAGTGAGGTGAGGTAATGTGACCTACCACGGTTTGAAATTGTTCTTCGGTGAGGTTCTTTGGGATGGAGGCTTCTGATAAAGCTTTGTCAAGTATGGTCCTATGGGACGGGGACAGACGTAGAAGTTCCGGAATAGAAATATGTGCAGGTGTCTTATGAAGTTGATCCAGGATACTGTACTGATTAGCCAAAGAGGTGGGGGCTCCTCTAAGAGTGACTCTATTACTGTGGGTGGTAACATTACAATCTGAATCTTTGTTTATAGTGATCACGTTGATGCATGAATCACCTTCTGAGATGTGGTTAACAATATAGTCAAAGGAGACATTCGTGTAATTTGCGTTCTTAATTCCAATATTGTTTTCATTGGAAGACCCTCCCTACTCATAGTTGGGAAGAGGATCCTTGAATGCCTGGCGATTATTATTAGAGGTATGTCCATCAAGTGACACTTTGTTTTGCTTGATCAAATCTTGGATAGTGTGCTTGAGCGCAATGCAGTCGTTGGTTTTGTGCCCTCTGTTTCGGTGTTACTCACAGAAATTGTTGTCATTCCACCAAGGAGGTTTGACTTTTGGTTCATATTCCCCTACTGTTGGAAGTGTTATGATCGTACTTGTGATTAACTTCCCAGGGCAGTTTCCAATGATTCTCCCAAAGGTGTGAATTTTCTCCTAGGTTAAAAATTTGTAAACCGTGATTCAGTGTTTCTTGGTTTGTTTTGCGGGGGGTTGTTTTGAGGATTCGATAAGTTGAAGATTGGTTGTTTTGGTGCCGCATTCTTGGCATCTACCACCCCATCATTCATAATTTTTTTATTCTTTGTCCAGAATCTTGGTTTATCTACGTTGGTATTGGTGCTAGGAGTGTCCTTATAAAGCTTTATTTGACCATTTGCGATTAAAGCTTTTTCAATGATTAGGCCCATCTCAATTACCTTACTAAAGGAAGTAGGACATTGGATTTGTATCTGATAGCTTAGGTCAGTTTGTAAGTTATGGACAAACATTTCCAGCATTTGTTTTTCAGGCATTTGATGTGGGCATTTACTTTCCAACTATCTCCATCTTTGTAGGAAGGCAGCGAAAGATTCTCCACCTTTTTGCTTGGTGTTACAAAGGTATAAGATTGAGGTATCATGCTCAATATTGTAGGAGAAGTGTGTGACAAATTTTTCCACCAGTTTGTTAAATGTTCTAATGCCGGGTGGTAGTCTAGAAAACCACTCCATGGCTTGTCCTCCTAAGCTTCTTAGAAATAGTCACATAAGATAAGTATCATTGTGGGTGACTTCAAGACATGCAGCATTAAATTCCCTAATGTGGTCCCTTGGATCACCCTTTCCTCGATATTTATCAAATTTTGGCACCTCAAATTTAGAGGGGAAAGGTATCATGATCAAGGTTCTATCAAAAGGATATGGTGAAATATCCTCTAGGGAATAATGCTTAGTTGATGCTCCTATTTACATGTCCATGAATTGTTGTTGTAAAGCTTGGATCTGTTGAGTCATTAAGATTAAGGCATCTGTAGAATCGATGGTTGCTTTGCTTTTGTCTGCGGGTATTTCCTCATGTGTGCTTCCCTCAAGGTTTCTTTCTTCCTCAAGTTCTTTTAGAGCTTCTATGTCAAAATCTTTAGGGAGCTTGACTCCTTATTGTGCTAAGTGGAGAAAGAATTTAGTAGGATATTAGGCAAGTACCTTATCTATTATATGTTGAAACCTTCGGTCTTACTGCGTTTGGAGAACCTCTTCCATAAGAATTTCCTCATCACTGTCGTGAGAGGTCAAAATAGTTTTCTCAGCCATTTCAATCTATTTTTGTTTTTGGGACCTTGTTAAGACCATGCAAGGTGACGAGAGATGGGATGGAGCGATTTTGAAAGTTTTGAACAAGGGGTGCTAGAATGTGTCAAGATTTGAGCAAGGTTCTCCTTAGATCTAATTGGTGTCAAACAAGTTGGGTGTACAAATGATAGTCGAAGTAAGGATGATAGAAATCTATTTACTTGATGTGGACTAGTTTTGCACAATCCACTAGTGGAGTTTCGAGAGAAAAGGATAAGTGATCCTTGATAGTGGAGACTCACTAGGTTGGTTTGAGGTTTTGATGCAATCAAGAATAGCTTGGTTCTCACCTTGTTAGATTTTGGAAGAATTTTTGTGAAGTTTTGGATGATACAATGTGGGAAAAGCAGCTATGGTGCGGAAGAAGAGCGAAATGGTTGACTTGCACGATTTTAATCAAATATTGGAAAATTGAGACAAGTTTGAAATGGGTTTCTGAAAAGTTGAAAAAAATTTTCCTAGGAAGTATGGAATAGCTCTCTAGATTGGATGCGCAGTAATAAATGTGCGGAAACAGAGTGTAAAAGCATCGCAGGTCGAAGCAAATGCGCTAATCTGGCAATTTTTATATGCATAACAAGTCTAAGTGTATGCACCATAGGTCACAGCAGATGTGTCACTCTAGTTTTTAGTTTGGTTTTGCAGAGTTTATGGCACATTTTTTTAAAAAAATTATTTTTGGTTGAAAACTTGGTCTTTTTGAATTCTAATTTTTAATTATAGAAAAACACAACAAGTGCATAGAAGTTTTCATGATTTTTATCTTCTTTTTTTGTATTTTTGGACTTTTTGACACAAGAACAATTACAACCTAGGCTGGAAATGATAGTATTTGTTGAGTCCCCTAGCTATGCATTATTCAAAGTGTGTAGCTTCAGGATCTAGTAGCACCGGCTCCTCTCCACGGCACTCACTTCTCACGCATACCAGATCTAGGTTTCCTTAGGCTCGTACCCCCATCGAACCATAGGATTGTCCCTACTACCTCTACTAAGAATCACATGAATCGGGGCCGCTTCAAAGGTTCCACCTTTTGCGCCAACAAATAGGGGATTTTGGTATACTAAACAATGGCTAAGTAGTCAAGGCAACCGTTCGAGTGGTTACATGTGCGGCAGCACTACTCTCTGTTATGGAGTCTCCTAGCCTCCAAGGGTTACGCCTTGGAGGGTTTTGGGGGAGGTTGGTTGTCGGTGTAACATAGCAGCACTCGTTGTAGGAAGCTTTCATCTCAAGCACAATTTACTTAAAGTGGATTGGTAGGGCTTGGCTTTAGCCTGTTTCCACTCAGGGTCGTTCCCACTTGGACAAGAGAACATCCAAGGGTAGGTCCCTCTAAAGGTTATACATAGGGAATAACAAGTATGGTGTTCTGGTCACCCAATAAGGGGAGAGCATAAACCTATTGTCATTCAACAGACACAGAAAATAGTGGTTAATCCAATCCTATTTAAAAGGAAAAAAACTAAATGTGCTATCTACTTGGGCACTCACACATTTGTTAACTTTGAAGTGGTTAAAGATAGTAATGGTTCATTTCCCTTTATGATATAGCAATGTCCTAAACTAAGAAAGATAGCAATGATGCAAAGATAGCAATGATGTTCATTACTATCCTCCTAGTTAAGTACTATGTGAGATTTGTATGCATGCATTTTTTTACTTTTTCCCCTAATTAATCTAAGATGAGTTAATTAGTGCAGCTAAATGATCTATCCAGCTCCTAAATCTACAAGACAAATGTTAGTGTTAATTTAAAAACTATGAGAAATCCTAAAATCACAATAAAAAATCAGATGCACTGCTTAACAGTCTGTATATGTAGAAACAGAGACTGTAAGTGCAGCTTTACAAATGTGCTAAGACAGGTGTCAAAAGCATAGGGAAAATAGATAAAACCATTGTTTCTACAGATGCGTCGTAAAAAAGTATATAAGCGTTGTGTCTGAGGGTGCATGCGCCAAAATTCTGCAAGCGCCGAAACAGGAAGTATATGTACTGGCTGAGAGGATGTATGCACCGTAACTCTGCATGGGCTAGAATAGGTTGTAAATGCGCCAGTTTAGGAGGTGTATGTGCCAGAAGTTTGCATGTGCCAGAACAGGTTGTAGATGCACCTCAGGATCGATCAGATGCGCTGACTAAACCTATTTGAAACTTGTACAAAACCTGTCACTCAGAAACTCAGTTTTTTGGTTAGATTTGGGGCAAAGGCCCTACGGTGGGTGCCAGAAATGTAATGGGTAAAATGGGATAATCAAAATGAATAATAACAACCCAAAAACACCAATGGAATGTGCAAGTAAAGAAGATTTAAAAATAGGAAAGTAATACTCACAACCTTTTTACCTTGCGATTTCTATTGTTTGCCTATTCTCTTTTAATCTTTTGGTGATGAAGATGGCACTTAGGAAGCTTGCTTCCTTTCTTCGATTCCTCAAGATGACAAGGAAAAATGGCTCAGATACTTGTTGTGTTGAAGATGAGCTTCAACACAATATGAAATGGATGATAAATGGTGGATGTGAAAGTGGGGGTGCCAATGGCGCGCTATGGATTCTGCAGAATAAGTTTACTCGAAAGATGGATATGTGAAATGGAAGAAGAGGATTGTATTTATAGACTCATGAGAGAGAGGATCAACGATGTAGAAGAAATAAGGAGATCAATGGTAGAGGATGTTTAAGAGAATGTGCACAAATAGGACATGTGTCATTAAAAAAGATGCTTTATTGAGTTAAATGCTTTCTATCAACAGTGTAGAAGAAATAAGGAGATCAATGGTAGAGGATGTTCAAGAGAACGTGCGCGAATAGGACATGTGTCATTAAAAAAGATGCTTTATTGAGTTAACTGCTTTCTTGATGAGGATGAGCTTTTATTTCTTAAATTAGAATATATTTTTCTAATTTAAGAGTTTTGTTGATAAAACAAATTTGCTTTAAATCAGTTAACTCAGCTTTTGCTTTTGCATGACAAGAAGAATTTATTTTTAGAAGATATTGAAAATTTTTTAGAAGATAAGAAAGCATAATTAAATAAATAAATTTATTTAATTACTTGCACATGATTTGGAAGAATAAATAAAATATTTAATTATATTTTTTTTGGAGATTAAGATTTAATTTAAATAAATTTATATTTTATTTAAATTTGGAAGAATGAATGATTTAATTAAATAATTAAAATTATTTAATTATTTAGAAGAATAAAGTTAATATAGATGGAATTAATTAAATAAATGTAATTTATTCAATTAATGGGAGAAAATGAGTCGAATAAATAAATTGATTTATTTATTTATTGATAAAGGAATATTAAGACGAAATAAATATTTAAAATATTTATTTAGGTAGAGTCATGTCATTTTTAGGTGTATACAGTCACCATTGCTAATAAAGAGAACATACAAGAAGACTACTGAAGGAGATCCAGTAGCAGTTCTATCATCTTCCATCAGGAGACAACAATCTATTATTCCTGAATATCTTGTTGCAGAGTTATTCAAATCACATGACAGTGTTGTTTTCTAAAAGTAGACCTCATCGAATGCTAAAGTTGTTACAAAGGCAGGCAAGAAGACCAAGGAACTGCACATTTCAAGACTACGAGTACACAAGATGTTTTCAAATCACCCCTAAGGAGCATAGATAAAGGTTTCAAATAGGATACATAATGGAATATTATAAATCGGGTAAATATGTGAAGAGTGGGGACCACATTGAAATCAAGGAATTGAAAAAGCCACAAGAAGAGCAAAGTCACTACAGAGGAATATGGAAGGTTTCCCAAGAAGTAGTAATGGAAACCGAAAGGTTCCTAGGGAATATCTATAAATATGTGATCTGTAGACTTACGAAGGGATCTTTTTCCGGTTGTCTATGAACAGGGAAAGGAGAGCAAGTTTTATTTTCTATTATTCTACAATATTAGTTATCTTTCTTCTTGACTCAGTCTATGTATAGGGCAGATTTTAGAGACTTTGAGTTTTGTTTTGTTGGAGAAATGGAGAACTATTTTCATAATTATGTTTCTGTAAATGTCTTCTTTGGTTGCAGTTTTTCCTATGTTAATCTGTAATCAATATTTTATGTGCTCTTGTTATGTATGGTTGTATCTATATTTCATATTCACGTCTTGTTTGTGTTTGATATGTATTGAGAGAAATATAGTTGTCTTTTTATGAATCTGTTATCATTCATGAGTGTGATAGGTGAACCTTGTGTCATTTGTCTACATTCACTTCATTCTGGAGTTAATTAATTGCATCTATTTTCATGGTTATGGGTGGGTGTTAGTTTGCCTTTTCTTCCTTTTGGTTAAAAGTATACCCTATTTTCATTCATTGCATATTATTTAAAGGTAGCTGCACCTTGTAAAATAAGCAGAGAGGACTTGCAAATACCATTGCAAGTGACTCAATTGTTGGTCTATTTGTCATTGGTGTGGGTGAGGGAGTATACGCTGAAGTGACAAATCTGTTAACCAATAGATTTTTGGTGACTCTACTAGGGAAAAGAATTGAAGTGTCAGTGGCTTCTTTTCTTAGAAATTTAAAGGTGCCTCCCCGAGGATAGAGGCTAGCAGATCTATGAAGTGGAAGTATTCAGAAGCATTCCATTCTGGCAAAGATTCCTGCTAATTTATTTTTTAGACTTGCAGTATGGCATTGATTTCTTCCCAGCCATGGGGAAATCACTTTGGACCTCTCTCTTTGCCACAATATTCACCATTGCCTAAAGGATCAAGAGAGCACTTCCCAAAGTTTAGTCGAGAAAACCATCAAGATACAAAAAACCATATTCTGGCATTCACTATTGCATGTGGTGTTTTGGGGGTAAGTAAGGAAAATGTTTTTGTTCAATTATTTATTGAATCTCTTATTGGGCATGCAGTAGATTGGTTTCATTATTTAAAAGATAAATGTATTACTAATTGGGACTCATTGAAGAATAAGTTCTTGGAAAGATATAAAGGTCATGTTGATGAAGTCGCTCTGTTGTATCAATTCTTCCATATACAAAAGAAAGAAGGTGAACCCATCAGAGATTTTGTGGATAAGTTCAATAGGCTATTCAAAAAGATTCCTGCCTCCATTCAACCGAGTAAGAAACTTTAGCTTTGCACTTTTATTTCTTCATTGCATCCAGATGTTCAGTTTTGCTTGAAACAAAATAAAGTAAATGACATTGAAATTGCTCACCAAGAGGCCATAAAGATAGAAGATGACTTGATTTTAAGAGGCCATAAAGCTATCTTTATTCCTTTTCAGTTCCTTCTTATAAAAGGATTGGGGCCCTTTCAAAACCCCTTTTACCCTTAACCCTTAATTAGAAAAGAAGAAAATATTTGAATAAATATCCAGAATAAAAGAAATAAATTGCATGCAAATGATAAAAAGAATAAGGAAAGAATACTTTTATACCTAGTAATTTTCCCTTATTTTAGTCAATTTATATTTAGCAATTATTTAAAATATTTTAAGATAGACATTTAGTTTTATTAATTATGTTTTGAAAACTAGATAATAAATATGATTTGAACTTTGGGATAAATCTTATAATTAAACTTAATTTATAAATTTCATCAGTGTTTTGCATAAACAATAAAATTTTTTGTTATATATGATACTTTAATAGTCAAATTTATATGAGTTTTAATTAAATATTAGTTGAATTATGAGATTATTGGAGAGGTAAATAATCTTGTAGTTTAAGCAAAATTGTAATCATTTAGTTTACATTATATTAAATTGCATTTTATTACACTATTTATATTAATTCCATTGCATTTAGTAAAAGTATGTAGACGTTTAAATACATTTTCAATACTTGTTAAAGTACTAATTGATTAATTAAGGAAAAAAATTGGTTGTGTTATTACTTTTGTGTGTTATGTTCAAGTGTAAGTTTGGGCATGACAATTTTTCAAAGAGCATTGTCTTGGATAGAGATACAAAATTATAGGTCATTTTTGGCATACTTCATAGAGGAAGTTAAATACTAAGTTGGGTTTAAGTTTAACCTATCATCCATAAATAGATGGAAAAACAAAGGTGGTCAATATAAGCCTTACAAATTTGTTAAGATTCTTGATAAGGAAGAACCCAAATCAATGGGAGTTAGTATTAATACAAGCTACATTTTCTTACAATAACTTGGTCAATAAGAGTACAACCAAAAGTCCTTTTTAGATAATGTATCATTATAGCCCAAGAGGGGTAGATGAACTAAGAGATAATATAGATTTTAGAAGGTGGAGTGCTATGGTAGAATAATTTTCTAGATACCTACAAGAGCTACATAATCAAGTAAAGAAGGACTTGAAAAAGAATACAATGAAATACAAACATTATATTGACCTTAAAAGAAGAAAGAAAGAATTTAAGACTAGCAATCTCATTTTGGCTCATTTGTAGATGGAGAGGTTTCCTAATCATGAAATGTTGTTTGTAGAACTCATTGTACAATAATTTGTTTGTACAATAAGAACAATAAGAACAATTTCTTATGATAAGAAATTGTACAATAAGAGTAATAAGAAATGTTGTTTGTAGAACTCATCAAAACACACCCTTATGTTCCCTTTTTCCATTTCATACACCACCTTATCTGTTGATTGCACTATGAAAATTGTAAAACATTGTTTAAATTATGTTAATTAAAGATGAAAT
Organism: Cunninghamia lanceolata; assembly: GCA_027924645.1. Classification (NCBI taxonomy): domain Eukaryota; kingdom Viridiplantae; phylum Streptophyta; class Pinopsida; order Cupressales; family Cupressaceae; genus Cunninghamia; species Cunninghamia lanceolata. Next base: position 797,667 of record BSBN01000270.1, read on the forward strand.
ACTTAAGTTGCTATTGTGATGAAAAGACTCATATTTTGTATTTGAATTGATAAAACTATGTAGAAATGTCTTCTTTTGATCACAGGGGTCCATCTATCAGTAAAGGAAAGGTTTTTGAAGACTCTAAAGCTAAGCAAAAAGCACATTACAAAGAACTCCAACATTTTGTAGAATGGTTGGAGGATCTCTGGAGCTGGATTGTCAGGACAACAACGGTTGTTGATCACAAGACCTCTGGAACTGTGTCCTAATGAGCTATCAGGTGATTGTCAGAGTTGTTGTTAACTGCATAGAATCTCTGAAGATGCACATAATCTCTAGAGCTATTTTGCTGCACATAATCTCCAAAGATGTTGTAGAGCTCCAGATTTTTGCATGTGAAGGCCAGGGTTTTTGAAGAAGATAGTTGCAGTAGCTCATGGGAGACAAAGGACACCTGTCATTATTTTTTGCATGAATTAAGGACTTATAGTAGTATGTTGTTTTTAAAGTTGATTCATTTTTATCAAGGCCTCTACGGCCTATTTTATCAAAGTCAAAACTCTAGATTTAAGGACACCTCTAGTGTCACTTAAGTCTCTTTCAATTCTACATGATTATATTTTGATATAGGTAGTTGCATGTTTAGAATAAAGATCTTTTGTATCTAAATTAGAACTGGGAGTAAACTAATAAACTCTAGAGATATGATATCAACAACATTTGATATATATTCTATGGAGACAGTAGGATAAAATAGTCTCATATATTTTTCAGAAGTATATATACTTTTATTGTTACCATGTTGAAGAGTATACTCTATTTTGGAAATACTGGATTAAAGGAAGGTAGTTCTTCTATTTGTGTGTTCTAAAATTTTTGTTTAGTCTTCAATTCTGGAGGTGTAGAGCAAGGGCCCACTCCCACTAATAGAAGGAAGGCTAGTATCACTGTTAGTTTATTTCTTTCTTACATTACTGTGGATTCCTTGATTTAGTGTTCCTACTTTCATAGAAATAAATCAGATTGTTGTTAATTATGTTTTAATGTCTTTTCCAATTTTTGTAATCAAATAAATCATTTCAGCATCATACTATTCCAATTCCTAGGTTAGATTTCTTTCACAACAGTTAGTTAAAAGCATGAATCTGATTGAATAAGTAGTTTTCATTTTAGTAGGTAGTTTAGGATTGTTAATTGCTAGTTTCTATTGCAGACTTCCATGGACACAACCCTGGATTTGACAAATAAACATGATTAAATGCCAAGGTACAATGACCCTTGTCATTTTTTGCGTCATTGTTGGGGATGCTTTGTGTTAATAGTAACTCTAGTTAGTACTAGTTAAGGTTAGAACAATTCTACATGGTTAGACCTAGAGACCCAAGATGTAGATATATCAAACAAACACCCTAACCACAGTCTATACGTGAAGTAAGTGGGCTATCTCAAAACCCTATTGGGAAGGAAGATTTGTTAGGGTTCAGGCAGATCAAAGCAATAAACACTAACAATTATATGTAGATTAAATAACCCAAATATAACAATGAAGAAAAAATACAAAAGAGATCAACACAAAATTTTAACATGGTTCACCCAAAATGGGCTACTTCCACAAAAACTCAACCATCTAATGATTTTATTATCTAGTACAAAATGGATTACAATCTCAAGAATTCCACACCCACAACATACATCCTAGCTGCTTATAACAAGCTTTTTGGAAGCTTCTAGAATTAGGGTTTTACAATGTCATTTTTCTTTTGTCGATTAATAAAAATTAACAACTAACTTCGAACGTGCAAAAAAGAGGGAAAAAAATTTAAGGGCTACGCCCCTAAACCCTGGTAAGGATAAGTTACGAGTGTACAATATTTGTATGATCAATCACCACATACCAACAATCTCCCACTTAGAGACTGATCAAGCTCCACACCAAACAATCTCCCACTTGGAGACTGATCAAGCTCCACACCAAACAATCTCCCACTTGGAGACTGATCCTGAACAACACTGTTGCACTTGCAACTCCCACTAGATTACAGGCTTGGCTAGTTTCTTATATCCACTATTATCAGTTGTGAAGGCCAATGGAAACTAATGAGGAAATTAGTTTCTCTCATGTAACCACCTTTGTGAACATATCTATAGGATTCTCACTTGTGTGAATTTTCTCTAGCTTCAACTATCTATCCATCAAAACTGACCGGATGAAGTGGTATCTGAGTTGTATGTGCTTAGTTTTTGAATGCAGAGCTAAATTCTAAGAAAGATGGATGGCACTCTAGCTATCAGTGTACAAAGTCCTATCTTCTTGTCATTTCCCCAATTCCTCTAGAAAATATTGTAACCAAATCATCTCCTTGCTAGCTTCTGTAGCAGCAACATATTCAGCTTCAGTGGTTGAAAGCACAACCTTTTGTAGCCTTGAAATCCAACTGACTATAGTACCTCCTACAGTAAAAACATACCATGTAGTACTCCCCCTGCTATCAATATCACTCACCAAATCAAAGTCAACATATCCTTTTAGAGAAAAATTTGTTCCTCCAAAACATAGTTTCTTTGAAGTAGTACCTCTCAAATATTGAAGAATCCATTTTACCGCATTCTAGTGTTCCATTCTCAGATTGCTCATATACCTGCTACAACTCCCACTACATGTACAATATCTAGCCTTGTGCATACCATTGCATACATCAAGGTGCCAACTACTGATGCATATGGTATCTTAGACATTTTGTCTTCCTCCTCTTGTGTCTTTGGACACATCTCCTTAGTCAACTTAAAATGACTAGGCAAAGGTGTACTAACTACTTTTGCATTATGCGTGTTAAACCTTTTCAATACCTTTTCTACATACTCACTTTGAGAAAAAAATAATTTTCCATTTGTCCTATCCTGTGTGATCCTCATACCAAGGATTTGTTTTGCTGCACCCAAATCAATATGTTGCATGTTAGACCTGACAACAAGCATGTCATCAACATAAAGCAACAGGATAATATAGCTACCATTACCCAATTTATTAAAATAAACACAATAATCAGAATGACATCTTTTGTAACCTTGTTGATCCATAAAACTATCAAATTTCAAATACCATTGTCGAGGTGCTTGCTTCAGGCCATACAAACTCTTCTTTAACCTGTACACAAATTCCTCTGTACCCTTGACCTCGTATCCCTGTGGTTGTTGCATGTATATTTCCTCTTCCAAATCCCCATGGAGAAATGTTGTTTTCACATCTAGTTGTTCAAGATGCAAGTCTTTCGCACCCACAAGACTTAGAATAGTTTTAATAGAAGTCATCTTTACAACTGGAGAAAATATTTCATCAAAATCTATACCTTTTTTTGTGCAAAACCTTTTACCATGAGTCTGGCCTTATATCTTTTCTTGCCTCCATCTTCTTCCTTCAACCTATAAACCCATTTATTTTGCAATGCTCTTTTACTTGCAGGCAATTGTCTAAGTCCAAGGTCTGATTCTACAGCAAGGAATCCATTTCCTCTTTCATGCCTAGCTCCCACTGCTTTTTGGTATCTACCTATATTGCTTCTTCATAACCTTCAGGTTCACCAAAATTAGTTAATAATATAGAATATAATGATGGAGAAAATCTTTTTGGAGGTCTAGTTATCCTTGTAGAACATCTAACACTTGTAGGAGTTTGTGGGATAACTTGTTGTTGAGCATCAAGTATCACTGGTATTTTATTTTCTGGAATCTCATCCAGCACCACATATTCCTTTTTAGCCTATTCATGCTTCTTTTCTTGTAGTTGATCCTTATACATGACCTTCTCATTGAATATAACATCTATGCTCCTAATGATTTTTTTATTTTCATAATCCCATAACCAATAACCAAACTCATCTACTCCATATCCAATGAACGTACATTTTTTAGACTTAACCTCAAGCTTGGTTCTATTTTCAATATCAACATGGACAAAAGCTTCACAACCAAACATTTTTAGAAATAAATAGTTTACCTTTTTACCCATCCATGCCTCCTCTGGAATGCCACCATCCAACAGATTTGAAGGTCCCCTATTTATTAAATAAACAACGGTATGTACAGCATCTACCCAAAAAGTGTAAGGGTAGTCCAACATGCAATCCCATGCTCCTTGCACGCTCCATAATGGTCCTATTCATCCTTTCAAACACACCATTTTCTTGTGGGGTTCCATGAACCATTTTCTGCCTACGGATTCCATTATATGAATAGTAATTCTCAAATTCTCTACTGCAATACTTGCCTCCATTATCAGATCTAAGACATTTCAACTTTTTTCATGTCTCATTCTCAACCAAATCTTTCCACCTTTTAAAAGTTTCAAATACTTCTATTTTTTGTTTTAGGAAATACACCCATGTTTTCCTAGTTGCATCATTAATAAAAGTAACATAATAGCAAGACCCAACAAGAGAAGATACCTGAGTTGGTCCCCATACATCTGAATGCACCAGCTCTAATTTCTCACTCTTCTTCTCTTTCCCAACTTTGAGAAATCAGACTCTTTTCTATTTTCCATAAACACAATTTTCACAGAACTCCAAGTCAATCTTATTTAGACCTAGTAGCAACTTTCTAGAGTGAAGAATCTTCATCCCTTTCTCACTCATATGCCCAAGTCTATGGTGCCACAATTTTGTTTTTGTTTCTATAGAAAGTGTTATAACTGTCTCAGTAGCAACTATTTTTGTAGCAGCTAAGGTAGAATAAGTATTACCAGTACACAAATACAATGTGCCTACCTTTTCACCTTTAGCTACTACTAATGCACCTTTAGTGACCTTCCAGATTTTGTCTGAAAAGGTAACTATGCAGCCTTCACTACCCAGTTATCCTGCTGAGATTAAAATTACTTCTCAAATTTGGAACATGCCTTACCTCCTTTAGCAACCATTCATTTCCATTCTGCAACTTGATTTTTATCTTTCCTTTTCCAACAATCTGACAGGGTTCATTATCACCCAAATATACCTCTCCAAAATCACCTTGAACATAATCTACAAAATATTTCCTATGAGGTGTGGCATGAAATGAAGCCCCTGAATCTATTACCCAAGAATCATTAGCATTATCTAAACACAAAATTAAAGCATCATGTAATTTATTACTTCCAACATTAGCTTCCTTACTGTCATCATGTTGTCTGTCTCCTTGTTTGCCCTTTCAAGACTAGCAATCCTTCTTCAAGTGTCATGGCTTTCCACAGTGCCAGCAATCCATTCTTCCTCTGGATTTAGATCTACCTTTATTTGACTTCCCATGATTTGTTGAGATTTTTACTCTCTCCTTTGTTCTTCCCCTATTCTCTACAGTCAAAGCATTACCCGATGTTGAACTCTCACTTGTGCTTTTTCGTCACATTTCCTCACTAAGGATAACACCAACAACATCATCAAATTTCAAAGTATTTGAACCAAAGATAGAGTTATAGCCATTACCAATCTATTCCATCTTTCTGGAAAAGAACATAAAACCAAGAGAGCCCTCACCTCTTCATCAAATTTCACTTTTACAGAAGTTAACTAACTGGTAATCATATTAAACTCATTTAAATGATCTAACACAGATCCACCTTCATTCATTTTTAGATTAAACAAATGTGTCATGAGAAATACCTTATTAGAGGCTGAGCATTTTTCATACAATTTAGCCAAAGCTTTCATCAGTTCATTTGTTTTCTTCACTTATGTTATATTGAATGCTACAGATGGTGCCAGGCACAACCAAATGGTTCCTAGTGCCTTTCTATATAGAAGTTCCCAATCCTCATCAGTCATTGCTGCTAGGTTCTTGGCTTTTCCTTCCAACAGCCTCCATAAATCCTTCTGATAGAGATAATCCTCCATCTGCATCTTCCATAATTGATAGTCCTGCCGATTGAATTTATCTACCTTCAATTTACTCTCATCTACCATTGCTCCCACTTAACCATGAGACTCCCACTCAACTGTGAGACCTTCCTACAAATGATAATCAAACACAACTTGCTCTGATACCAGTTGTTAGGGTTCAGGTATATCAAAGCAATAAACACTAACAATTATATGTAGATTAAATAACCCAAATATAACAATGAAGAAAAAACACAAAAGAGATCAACACATAATTTTAACGTGGTTCACCCAAAATGGGCTACATGCACAGAAACTCAACCATCCAATGATTTTATTATCCAGTGCAAAACAAACTACAATCTCACAAATTCCACACCTGCAACATACATCCCAGTTGCTTATAACAAGCTTTTTGGAAGCTTCTAGAATTAGGGTTTTATAATGTCATTTTTCTTTTGTTGATTAACAAAAATTAACAACCGACTCCAAATGTGCAAAAAAGAGGGAAAAAAATTTGGGGGTTGTGCCCCTGAACCCCTGCTTCTTAGGGGCTGCTGTCCCTGAATCCCCGCTCGAGGCCCAGGCAGCCCCGAACCCTGATAAGGATATGTTATGAGTGTATAGTATTTGCATGATCAATCACCACATACCAACAAGATCATCTAACACCCACCTTGGAAATCACACAACAACTAGATATTCACATAAGCCCTCAACACCTTACACTCAGAATACATCTAAGAATTGCAAGAGAGACACCAAACAGATCTGCTAAAAGGATCCACCTTCCAAGAGACTCATCCTAAATTTTGGGAATAAGTAGTACCTTAGGAAGATCCATTAACCATGTGGGACAACCATGACCAGCCAAATCCTTTGCAAGATAATGCAAGGACTTTCTCATATCCCATAGTCATCAATCCAGAGGAAAATGCACATATGAAAAACTTCTCCCCCTCAAATCTTCAAACATTCAAGGGAATCCCTTCTAAAGATCCAGATTAGTTCCTCTTTGAATTCAAAGTTTTCTATGAAACATATGACTATGGATCAGACAACCAAAAACTGAAACTCTTCCCATCTACACTTAAGGATTCTACCATGAGATGGTTCATGGGCTTGGCCTCTGATTCTATACACACATGGGAACAAATGGAAATAGCATTCAAAGATAAATATTGTTGGGATAAGGTACCATTAACCTTGTAAATACCATTATTGTATTATTCCATTTATTATTTGTAATTACCCATAAGGGGTGTACTAGTTTCATCAGCAGTGGTAAAAATTATTTACTATCCATGGTAATTATGGAGTTACTACACTGGTAAGTTCTGGAGTTATCGGCAGTCGTTATGGGATGTCATTTACTATGGTAAATGGTAATTGGTCAAGGTGGGGCACCCATGTGGAGAATCTACTATTTTTGTCTTTTATGACGCATGTCATAATGTTTGGTGGGTGCATGTAAAGAATCTATGACAATTACAAGTTGTCATAAGATCCTATGACGCATATTAATGAGTTGTAAGTTGCTATGTTTAGCCCCAAGCACCTATCTTGGAAAGATTCTCTTTTAGTGGTATCTATGACAATTATGACATGTCATAAGATGTAAGCGGCTATTTTTGGCCTAGGTGCCCAAGTTTTGCATGGGCATCTTTTTCCAAGTGTAAGATGCATGTATGATGACATTTATTGTTGCATGGGTGGAGATTCTAATGTGGATGCCTATCTTGAGGATTGTAAATTCTATATAAACCATGGCATAGTAGATGAGTTGAATAATAGTTTACATGTACCTAGGTTCTACCAAAGTGAAGGTTGAAGGACATAGGAAGTGAATGTATTTGTAATCTACTTTTGTGAAGATAATACAACTTGGCCTCTTTTCTTGGTGGAGTTTTTTTACCCACAAGAGTTTTCTCCACATTAAACACTTGTGTTATGTGCTTTATTCTACTTCTGGTATATTTATGTGTTGTGGGTTTATTTTCTATGTTGTAATCTTCATCTCTAATACTATGTTAAAGATCGTTAAAAATACATTTTTGAATAAGATTTCCATTGAGTAGTTGTGGTTTCATTTCTAACAAATATCAGGACTACTACAAAATCAATGACAAGAAGGAAGAATTGTTTAGAACTAAGCAAAAAGAAGAGGAGAGCTTAGAAGACTACTTGGATAGGTTCAATTTTGCCCTTAGAAGGTATGGCAACCCTGTAGCACATAATTTGGCCAAAAGCTTATTCATAAGATGGTTAGATAGGAATCAAATCAAGCATTAGATCTGATGGGAAAGGGGAATATAAACAAGCTGGATATGCCCTCGATTAAGGAAATTTGTAGAAACTATTCAAGAACACAAGATGGAGTAAGAGCACCAAGGTCTCTCAAAGGGAAAGATGATATAGGGAAATTGATGGAAGAGTTTGCAAACCTGAAAATAGACATTTTAGTTCAACTGAATACCACTTTAGATGGGATCGAGGCAAAAAATAGAACCAGTGAACCATTGTCAATTTACTTCCCTAGGTGTAGAAATAAACACCTTTTGAGAGAATGCCCCTTTGATAAATCTGAGATTTTCCAGATCTATGATAAAGATCATCCTACTAGCCACTATGATAAACTCCCATCTTTAAAGAAATTGACTAAAAAGAATGTTCAAATAGAAGAGGAGTTGAACTATGTAGGGCAGAAACAAATTGGTCATTTTCCTTACAACTAATATCCAAATCAAGCTTCTTATAGAGGCCCTTCAAATTGGGGGAATAACCAATGGAATTCATCATGGCATGGACCTCAAAATGTTCCTCCATGGGTACCACAAGACTGGCCAAACTAGCAATGGAAAAACAAGCAATGGCCAAAGCAACCTTGGGTCAACCAACATTGGCCACAATAGTTTCCATCTTAATTTGGACCACAGAATATGTAGCCATAGTGGGGGTCCTTAGCAGAACTATAACCAACAATTCTATGGTCAACTAGGATGTTTTCCAAACCAACAACAAGCACTTCTAACTGGGCCAACAAACACACAGGGGCAGCCTCAAAACAAACCAGTTAGTCAGCCACCCCGACCAATTCAACCTATTGCAAACTCCTGCAATAAACAAGGAGCAACTATATATATGATTAAACAAGAAAATATGGGTGGTATAAATTATATTCATTTGAATAACCTTCATCTAGGTTCTGGGAAAGCTCTCCCAAGACCAGCTCCCCCACTTATTGTTGAAATCACAAATGAATTGGAACTGAAAATCCCTCCCATCAACAACCCCAGGAGGAGATTACGGTTGAAAAAGTGCCTAAAGAACAACCCTCATGTCACTCTAGAGTTCCTCCTAAAAGAACATATCTAGAGATCACCTCTGGAGATGCTTCAAAACTACACTTCAGAGCTACTCCAAAGATTGAAAAACAAGCACCATACCTAGAACAAATCAAACAACATGTTTCCCAAAAACTAGTTCCACAAAAACAAGTCCAACCCACAATTGAATCTGAAGTGCTTCAATAAATCAGACAACTAAACATTGAGATTCCATTCCTTCAGGAAATTAGAGATGTTCCTGAACTAAATGATTTTATCAAGCAAAATTGTGCCAAAACTCAAGGTAGGAGGAAAAACTTTCCTACCACTATTCAAGTAGAGGGGAAAGTGGTGGATCTACTAGTGGGAAAAATGCTCCTTCTAAAGTATGGGGGTCCTAGAAATCCTTTCATCATAGTCCACATCTCGGGAGTAGAAATATCCAATGTCCTAGTTGACTTAGGAGCAGAAATAATGTCATGACAGTTCATACTTTGAATAAGCTGGCTCTTACAGGCATTCAAGCTACTTCCACAATTTTACAATTAGCTGATCAATCAGTAGAAATTCCAAAGGGGGTGTTGACTGATGTCCCAGTTATTGTGGAATCATGGGAATTCCCACTTGATTTTCTAATCTTAGAGGTAAGGAACCAAAGGAATGCTTACCCTCTAATTTTAGGCAGGCCATGGTTGGCTACTGCAGCAGCATCCATTGACTATAGAACCAAGGATATGGTCATATCCAATGGCATAGACATGAAAAAATACCTTTGTATCCCCCAACTAAGCCATCCATACATTATTCAAGAAAATTATGGATAGATGAGCCCAGTAACATAGAAAATAGTGTTGCTGATAAGGGCGTGGTTCAGTGATTAAGTCACTTCGTTGTAGTGGTGGCCACCAGAGTTCAAACCCCCGATGGGCCAACATGCTCGTAGGCTTTACACCTTTGCTAGGCCAACGAGCTTGTAGGTTTGAAGTGTTCTCTCTTGGGGATGAGGTCCCCTGTGTTGTGGCCTCACCGGTTCATAGCTCCAAGCAAAAGCGTTGTGGAGCCGGAGGGCGTGTCGCACTAGCATCACTGGTCACATTAAAAAGTTTACCAAGCGCATTATTTTAAAAAAAAACATAGAAAATAGTGCTTCCCTATCTATGGTCACCATTACAGAACACTTAGGGGAATTGGAAAAAGAAATAAATTATGACACCCCTAAAGACATAACTCACATCCTCATTGCAAAATACACAATAGGCTTAGCTCAAGATTTAAGAGAAGAACTTTTGATTGCAGCCCATTGTACCCTTGCCAATGTCATCCCTTATGGAGAAGCTTTCTACAGAGACCTATCCACTTTCCATCTACTACTCCCACATTCTTTCCCTCTTAACACCATGAGTCCAAAATATGGAATAGAAAAATCCATGGAATAAATCACAAAGCAAATCATGGTCTTACTTGGAAAAACACTTAACATCAATACTTAGTTAACAACAAAGTAGGATGAAGCACTTCTTGATCTTTCTAGATCCCATTCAGAAGCTTTTTCTTGGGAATATAAAGACATGAAGGGCATACCCCCTAAAATTTGTACCCACCATATATATAGAAGATGTTAAGCCAGTTAGACAGACTCAAAGAAGATTAAACCCTGCACTCAAAAAAATTGTAAAAACTAAGATAGAAAAATGGTTGCAAGCCAGATTCATCTACCCTAACTCAGATAGCTAGTGGGTGTCCCCGTTGGCTATAGTACCCAAAAAAAATGGGAAATGGATGGTATGTATTTATTATAGGGAATTGAACAAGGCCACAAAGAAGGATTATTCCCCCTTGTCATTCATTGACCAAGTACTAGATAACCTAACAGGAAAGAAATACTTCTCATTCCTAGATGGGTTTAGTGGATACAATTAGATCCAAGTGGCACCAGAAGACCAAGACAAGATCACCTTCATGTGCTCATGGGGAACCCTTGCATATAGAGTCCTCCCATTTGGCCTGTGTAATGTTCCAACTACTTTTCAAAGGGTTGTTTTAGCCATTTTTGTTGAACTAACTAATGAGTGTTGTTGGCAATGTGCGCCCAGCGCTCCCGTGATGTTTTGTGACATGGACTAACCACCTCTCATGGATCCTAACTCTAGCGATTGTAGCGGAGATTAATGCCTCTGGGTTTTGGTCTAATGGAAATCATTGTCCATCAAATGTTACAAATCCCTTCGACCGCCTCAATCCTATAACATGGTTCCAATATTTAGGTTTTCTCTACCTTGTTGAGCCTTCAGGCTTGTGGGATTTCCTTGTACCTTTAAACTTAGTTCTAAGTCACTAAGTCCTCTTCGAACCCAAAAACCTACAACACCCCAGAATGCTTAGAATTTTATGGATTTTAAGGATACATAGGTACTGATTATGGATTTTGTGACTTTCTAGGTGTAGATAAATGACTTATAAGCTTGATAAATTACCAGGAACCATGAAGTACAAGTTCCAAGGATTCTATAAAGAATCCAAGATTGCCTCTACAGTCAAATCCATAATAGATATAGATTTATGTCATGTGAACCTAAAGAATTTTCAACAAGATGTTTTTGGAAATGCACCAACACCAAGAGAAAGGATTTTGGCACAATCAAGGTTAGTACACGCAGCTAGATTTCATTTTTCAGTGCAAATCTTGGAACTAATTTTGGCTTCTGCATAAGCCTACAATGTTGTAGACACAAATGTATATGATGCAAAAGAAAATACCATTTTAGATGTCACGCCTATAATGATTTCTCAAACACTCAACTTTTCCCATCATGCAGAGGTGGTGAGATTGATAGAAGAAGAGTCATTAACTACATTTGAGGATAATGAAGCAAATAACACAAGGCATCTAAATAGGCATTTTCTCAAGGAATTAAAATCAATCACCAATACCCCAAAAACTTAACTAGAGAATATTTCCACTCTGAGATTGTTGACATGATCACCTATTGAATAGAGTAATGGGAAAGTTAGATTCTAAGATTTATCAACACTAGATGTTCCAATTTATTAATGTCATCCTCAAGAATAAAAATTCTTTGACTGGGCCCAATTGGTGAGCAATAGAATACATGCCCATATGACATTTTTTATGACAAAAAAAAGATTTTAATGACCTCTTATATAATTTATTTGTTGGCAAGGCAAGCCTATTTCCCTAGATTGGAAACAAAGGGAGTAATGGGAGAGCCAAAGGGGAAAAGCAAAGTGTGGGACTTTTACCCACAATTAGAACTCAAAGAGGCACAAAAACATTACAAATAGTACAAGAGGGTCAATGATGTATTTATTTTCTCAATTATAAGGAAACTTGTAGGGGATCTGAATGTCAGACTATCTGTCAAAGCAATGAAGTTGATCTCAAGTTGGTGACATTAGTTCATCCAATTCCCAAGGTCCACTTATATTAGAATAGTTAGATTCACTGGGTCACCCTAGAAATTTCTCAAGAAGGTTTAAAGGAAGAAAATGAACCTATTTCTTCTCAATAGAGAACTCCCTCCCTTGCACATTCATCCTCAACCTCTCACTAGGAAGAAAAGGAGATTATCAAGAAAGATTAGGAGGAAGCTATGAATATAGAAAAGGGGGGTTCTGAGAAACTCCTTAAGGGTGAGTAATTTTTGTAGAGCCCCCTACCACTTCCCATTATTGAACTACAAAAGGACTTGTCTCACTACATATATTCATGAGGTTGATGAAGCTAAGAAGATACTCTTGAAGGAAAATATCAAGGTAACCATTAGAGATTATTAGAAAAAGGAGTAAGAACAACTACAAATAGGAGGAGAAAAGGAAATAAATCAAAGGGAATCCCTGAAGAGGAAGGTCAAAAATAATATATACAACAAGAAACACCAAAACAAGATATTACTTAGTAGGATGCTCAAAAAGATAAAGAAAGACCAAATCAAGAAATTCTTGAGAAAGGAGATGCTTAACAAGAAAACACTATATCTGTAGGGGAAAAGGTGGAACCCCAAGCTAACAAATTTGAGGGAATTATTGAGTAGGATGCCCAAGAAGAAGAGATCCCAAAATAGATAGATCAAGGTTCTAAAGAAGAATATGGTCTCCCTATATGGTTAAAGCTAAACTTGGAGAAGAGACAAAAGGTGGTGGTGAAACCATTTGACATCCAAGCCATCATTGTCTAGGTGGAAAAGTATATACCTTCTAAAAAATCAAGAACCCTCTTTACCATAAGAATCAATGATTCTAGACACAAGATATTAGAAACAGCCACTTCTGTAGTGGAGAAGGATGACAAAGAACTAACTCAAGGATATTATCAAATATCAATGGTTAATTTGGGTAGCTAGACTAGAGTTGAAGAAATTACTTCCTTGAGTTCTATAATTCAAACAGTAGTAACTAGGATGGAGAAGGATAAGCAAACCAAAGTAGAATCAAAGGAACAATTGAAAAAAATGAGAATATTTATCAAGGAACTCATTACTCCTCTGTCCTAATAGGAGACTCCCTCTACAAGTACATTAGTTTTGATATCTAAGCAGGAAGCAATTTCCTTCTAGAATTTGAGAAAGAGGTCAAATTGAATAGATAGGTGGGTTAGTAATTTTTTGAAGATGCTAATAAGGTCTTAGACCAAGGATGGAAACTACTTGAGAAGGAAACCCAATTGGGAAAGATAATTCCTTCATTATCATAGGGGTTGAAAACCAACGAAAATGCTTATGAATAAAATCTCCCAAAGTTGTAGGCCACGAGTAAAATGAGCTCAGGGGAATTGAAAACTAAAGGAATTATCTAAGAGGAGGAGCCAAATTTAGTAAATAAATGTATTCGTATAATTTCCTTTGAAATGAATTTAATAGCTAAGTATAGGATAAAGATATTACAGGCATAGAAGGATATATATCAAGTTGTGCAATGATGAAATTTTTGTAACTCATATGATAAGTCATGAGCATGTGCATTTAGGAGAGCAAAGATTTGATACATCAAAAATTATTAAAGAGCACCTCAAGAGAAAGATGTAGGAGGATTTGAACTACGCTAAAGACTTTGATATCTCTATTTTAGACAAATGCCTGGAAATCAAAGCTAATTTCAAAGTTATTGAATAGGAGTTGCCTACTATGGAAAAATAGATAGATCATGCACAAAAAGATTTTAAAGATTATAAGTTTAGGATAAATTGGTTAGGTGGACCTAATGAAACTACCTTGAACAAATGCCTGACAAATTTTACAAAGTACAAGTAAAGACAAAAGGCAAAAGATGCATCTGATGTGGAAATTTTAGGATAAAAGACATTATTTCTATTTTTAGTAGGATAGAAGTTATTTTTATAGATTTAATTGATTCATTTTTGGGATTCAATTGTTAGACCTTGCACATGTAAATTTTAATGTAAGTGGGTCCCACTTAAATTATAAAGTGGTCCTAAATCTTGGAGTGGTAACTGAGTTATTTGGAGTTTGCATGAAGTTGACTGAGATGTTTGTATGAGTCTTGTCTAAAAGGAGAGTTATCTTCTAGTTGTCTTTGAGTGTTCAAAATAATATCTCTTGTTGCATGGTGAGATAAAATAAGAAAGTTGCATGAAATGCTTTGAGGTAGTTAACTTCTAGTTAGGGTTTCTAGCTCTATAAAAGGCAAGCATCTGGCATGTACTAGCGATCATTCTTAGATATCATGAATTTATTCTTATATTTTCTTTCAAATTTTAGTAGTTATTAGTAAAAGGGAGATTTCTAAAGGAGAGAACTAGGTTTCAGTGTAGCTATTTTGTTGAGATTATGACAACTATTCCAAATCAATAAAATTGTTCTAGCTTCTTCAATTTTTTGCTCTTGATTGGTGAAGCACCCAAATTTCTCTTTTCATGTTTATTATTAGCTAAAATATTATTAAATGTGTTGGAAACTTGTTGCTATTGTCAATTATGTCAACCTCTAGCAAGTGGTTCACTTGGTTTCCAAGTGCTTTTTAGAAAAATTGAATAAAAAGGTGTACAGTGTGTCAGAGGTATGTTTAATGATTTGCTCTGTATTTCTTCATAGTTGAAGATATGGTTGTATGGTTTGGAAGTGTTGATCAAAGGTGTTCAGAGGTGCTATATCCATGGTTTGAGGTTCTGGATTGTATGGTAGTGGAAGATGTGTTTGACAGAGTGTTTGATTATGAAGAAGGTTGTTTGGGAGAAATGAGAATGCTCCGCATTTATTCATGTTAAAATTTCTTGTCTTGCAAATTTGGGAGAGTGCTTATATTGTATGTATATACCTTCTCTTGAAGTTTCTAGTTTTAGGGTGCTCCGCAAGTTCATCTCTTATGTTGGTGATCAGTAGCAGTGTGTTTTGATGTGTATAATGAAGACATTCTTTGTTTCAAGTGGTTGCGGCAATATTGCAAAAGATCCTAATGATGGTGAATATTCTGGTAAGGTGTGTGGATGTTGTAGAATGGTTCCTTGTGGTCTGCTTGATGTTTTTGTACTTGGAGAGGCATGAAGGTGATTGATTGTTGTGTTAGTTCAGGTTTGGCTGACATGACCTAATTGCACTATTTTTAGAGGTACTTCATGGATTGTGGATGTGATGAGAAGCATGGTGATACAGATTTGGGTCCTAGTTAACCCTTGGTATGGTCCACTTTCACTTCTTTCCACCGTGGAAGTGTTTAGTGTCAACCTAATTGGTGTTGCATGTTTGAGGTGTACATGCTTCATTAAGACCAACCTAATTGAGATAGTTCTTGGAACTGTTGATGGTATAAATGCCAGATGAAGTTGAGTGGAGCAATGTAGAAAAGATAATGTGAATGTGAATCAAGGGTAGTGAGTTGTGTATGAGCTTAAATGCTTATGACTCTGGAATGTAGTGAGCAGAAGGTGTCTACATTTCAGTGTGCTTGAAGTTACTGGAGGTAGTGAGCCAAGGTTGTAGATAGAAAGAAGTGGCAGTGGTGGATTTCTCCTCTTGCTTTGAGATAGTGAATCTTTCTGTAACAGTCTTCTTCATTCTTCTCTCTTTTGGGTAGTGAGCCTTTCTTTTGGCAGTGAGCCTTTTTTTTGGGCAGTGAGCCTATTTGTTTTCAATGTTGCTATTCATATATATGTGAGCTAATCCTCACTATGGTTTTTCTCTTCTTGGGTTTTCCATGTAAATCTAGTGTTCTTATGTCTTTGAATGTGTTTGCATTGATGCTTCATATGTTTACATTCTACTAATGTATAATAAGAGGTTGATGTTTGGAATTACTTTAAGGGTTTAATGTTTTAATACACAACTGATTCACCCCCCCTCTTAGTTGTCATATGCATTCTAACAATTGGTATCAGAGCAAGGTTCCCTGGAGAAGCTTAACCGCTTGGGCTAGATCTAGATGGTGCACAGGAAAGGTATTGAGGTTCGAGTGTTTGATGGAACAAATTATGCTTTTTAGAAGACCAGGATGGAAAGCTTTCTCATCTCATTAGGATATGGCATATGGAAGCTAGTTGAGAAGAAATACACCATACCTACTAATGGTCTAAAGGATGAAGATGAGATCAAAGACTATGAGAACAATGGCAAGGCAAGCAATGCTCTTCTGAACAATCTCTCTGATTCTAAATTAGTAAAGGTGATGAGTTACAAAACTGCTCATGAGATCTAGAAGAAGCTGGAAAGTATCTATAGATGACAAGGTCAAGCAAGCAAAAATGTAGAATTTGAAGGCCAAGTTTGAAACCCTGAAGATGTTAGAGGATGAAAATAATTCAAGATACATGCAAAGAGTGGATGAAGTTGTCAACTCCATCAATGGTATTGGTGGAAATCTGGAGGAAAGTGAAGTGGTAAAGAAGGTACTAAGAACTCTTCCAAAATCTTATCGTGCTAAAGTTTCTACTATTGAAGAAACTCAAATGTTTGGTACTTTAACTACTTTTGAGATAAGAGAATTTGGTCAAGATGATTCAAGAAAAGAAATTGATTTTAAGGCTAACAAGGTAGAAAAGAATGTTGAATCAGATCTAGATGACTTTGATGAAGTAGAAGCAAATTTTGTGAGCAGATTGAAAAAGGGCTCTAGAAAATATAGAGGTAAGTTACCTTTCAAATGCTTTAACTATGAAAAGATAGGTCATTATGCTTCAAAATGTCTGATTAAAATTTCAAATGAAAAATATAAGGACAACAAAGGTAAATCATTCAGGAGAATTTATTATGTTAAGGAAGATGATAGCATATCTAATGATGAGTCCAACTATCTGAATGATGAAAGCAATGAATGCTTGTTTATGGCTTTGAATGATGGAACTAATTCTGAAAGGGGTATGAAGGAAATTTCTCTAAAAACATAGCACAGTATCAAAGAAGCTTTGGTAACTACTTTTCATGCAAGAGAAGAGGAGAACCACTGGTAAATTGATAGTGGGTGTTCAAATCATATGATTGGTGATAAGAATAAGTTTGTGAAGCTTGAGAGGTATGATGGAGGTTTTGTTAAGTTTGGAGATGATGCATCTGCTAAGATCTGTGGAAAAGGTTCAATCATTTTTTATGACAAGCACAATACAGATGGTGTTCTTTATGTCAAAGGTCTCTGGCATAATCTTCTAAGTGTAGGAAAAATGTGTAGTAGAGGATATAACCTTGTATTTTAGGATGGTGGCTATGAAAACAAAAAAGAAAACTCTGGAGCTTCAGTTGCTATAGGAACAAGGACAAACAGAAATGTATATCAGCTCAAAGGTGCTAAGGGTATGTGATTCATGATTCAAACTAATGAATGTTGGCTATGGCATAGAAGAATGTGTCACATCAATTTTGACAGTCTAGTGAGAATCAGCTCTACTCAAGCTGTGAGGGATCTGCCAAGAATTACAAAGCCTATCAATGTAACCTGGAAGGAATGTCATATTGGGAAGAAAACAAGGAAGAATTTCAAGATCAAAGAATATTCTACCACTAGACCTCTGGAGTTGGTGCATACAGATCTGTGCAGACCTACAAAAGTAGGAAGCTTTCAAGGTGATAGGTATTTCATGTTGTTAATTGATGATTACTCTAGAATGACTTGGGTAACTTTTCTCAAAGAAAAATCAGAAGCTCTAGATAAGTTTAAAGCATTTAAGGCTATGGTTGAAAATAAAATTGATCTGAAAGTCAAGTGTTTGAGGTCTAACGGAGGTGGTGAGTTCACCTCCAATGAGTTTAATTGCTTTTGTGAAGATCATGGAATAAATGGAGGCATTTGTCATCCCCTGGGACTCCAACAGAATGGAGTGGTGGAAAGAAATTATAGGATTGTTCAGGAAGCAACAAGGATAATGTTGAAAGAAGCAAATCTACTAGATATCTATTGGAGACAATCTATTCACACTGCAGTCTACATACAAAATAGAGTACAAGAAAGGGTCAATAGTTCAAAGACTCCATATGAACTATGGTATGGAAGAACTCGTACTGTAAAATATTTAAGATTGTTTAGAAGAAAGTGCTACATTAGGAAAGATGAAGAAAACTTGGGAAAGTTTGATACAAGATCAAATGAAGGAATCTTCCTTGGATATTACACAAAGAGCAAGGCTTACAGATGTTACAACAAGAGGCTAAAGAAGCTAGTTGAAAGTGAAAATGTCAAAGTGGATAAGGAACCACATCAAATCTTAGTACTAATAGAAGGCTATGAATCTGATGAGTTCCCTTACAAAGAAGAAGAAAGAGAAGAAGAGAAGGAAAAGGAGAAGCAAGTTGATGAAGAAGAGACTCCAAAAAGGATTCTTAAGACCCCCAAGTATGTGTAGAAGAATCATTCTGAAGATCAGATCATTAGAGATGAGAACAAAGGTGTATTAACAAGAATAAATATTGCTATGGAAGATGAATAGGTAAATTTTTTCTTACTTTCTAAAATAGAACCCAAAATAGTGATTGAAGCATGCAAAGATGAGCATTGGATCAAGGTTATGGAAGAAAAATTGATGCAGATTGAGAAAATCAGACTTGGGAGGTTGTCCCAAGACCAACAGACAAAAATGTGATAGGAACTAAATGTGTCGTCTGGAACAAATTGAATGAGAATAGAGAAGTAGTTAGAAATAAGGTTAGGCTTGTGTGTAAAAGCTACTCACAAGTGGAAGGAATAGATTATGAGGAAACATTTTCTCTAGTGGCAAGATTGGAGGACATTAGAATGTTCTTGGCCTTTGCAACTCATAAGGACTTCAAAGTCTATCAAATGGATGTGAAATCTGCATTGTTGAATGGAGAATTGGAAGAGGAAGTATACATTGAACAACCAGAAGGCTTTCAGTTATCAAATGATCCAAATATGGTCTATAGATTGAAGAAGACATTGTATGGACTCAAACAGGCTCCTAGAGCTTGGTATGCAAGGTTGGATAGGTACATGTTGCAGCAACGATTCAAAAAGGGCACTATAGATAACAATCTGTATTTCAAAGTTAAAGAAAATCAAATCCTAATTGTGGAGGTATATGTTGATGATATAATCATTGGAGGAAATGAAGGTATGTGCAAGAGATTTGTAGAAGAGATGCAGAAAGAATTTGAAATGTCAATGTGTGGGGAAATGAATTTCTTCCTTGGGTTACAAATCAGTCAATCACAAAAAGGTATTTTTATTTCACAATCAAAGTATGCTAAGGAAATGTTGAAGAATTTTGGAATGGAAGACTCCAAACTAGTATGTACTCCCATGACTACTAGTTGTAAGTTAAGAAAAGATGATGAATCTCCTAAGGTTGATCATAGCAAGTACAGATCAATGATTAGTGGACTGTTATACTTGACTGCTACTAGACTAGATATCATGCATGTAGTTTGCCTTGTGGCTAGATTTCAAGAAGACCCCAGAGAGATGTTTTAGTAGTAAAGATGATATTTAGATACTTGAAAGGCATTCCAGAGTTTGGCCTATGGTATCCCAAGGATACTGATTTCTCCTTGAGTGCATATACAGATGCAGATTAGGCAGGATGTACAGATGATAGAAGGAGTACAAGTGGTGGTGCTTTCTTTCTTGGAAGTAGACTCATGGTTAAGTAAGAAGTAGGACTTAGTGTCATTATATACTGCAGAGGTAGAGTATAGTGCAGCAGCATCTTGCTGCACATAGGTGTTATGGATGAAGTAGACATTGAAGGATATCAAAGTGTCATAGGATGAACCTATTCCTATCTTATGTGATAATACAATTGCTATAAACATTTCAAAGAATTTGGTAATGCATTCAAGGACAAAGCATATTTCAATCTAGTATCACTTCCTAAGAGAGAAGGTTGTAGAGAATGAGGTGAAATTGGAGTATGTGCCTACCAAGGATCAAGTTGTAGACATCTTTACAAAGGCTCTTCCTAAGGATACTTTTGAGTATCTCTAGCAGAAGTTCGGGGTTATTGCCCCACCTTCTCTTAACTAGATGTATAAGTGTGTGCATCTATCTAGGAAGCATTTCAAGATACACTTTTTGGTCCTGAACTGATGTTGAAGGTTACCTCTCAGGGGAGTAGGTAGTGATACTTTTGGTTGGTGCAGTCAAATGGAGCATATCTTATGACCTTAAGGGGGAGAGTGCAGAAAAATGAGAGCAGTAGTGATAGAGCAGATACTTTTTGGTATTGTAGTTATTGCCCTTTGCCATTGATGTCAAAGGGGAAGAGAGTTAGAGTGGTTGAAAAACCATAGTATAGGAAAGTGTGTGAAGAGTAAGAGTTGCTCCAGTCAGGGGGAGTACTACTAAACTGCTGATTGATTGCTTTAGGTCTTAATGGTTTTTCAAAAAGATTGGTGTTGCCATCAATGACAAAAGGGGAGATTGTTGGAAACTTGCTAGTATTGTCATTGATGTCAACCTCTAGCAAGTGGTTCACTTGGTTTCCAAGTGCTTTTGATAAATTTTGAATAAAAAGGTGTGAAGTGTGTTAGAGGTATGTTCAGTGATCTGTTCCACATTTCTTCATAGTTGAAGATATGATTGTATGGTTTGGAAGTGTTAATCAGAGGTGTTTAGAGGTGTTATATCCAAAGTTTCAGATTCTAGATCATACGGTAGCGGAAGATATGTTTGACAGAGTGTTTGACTGTGAAGAAGGTTGTCTGGTAGAAATGAGAATGCTCTACATTTCTCTGCATTAAGATTACGTGTCTTGCAGATCTGTGAGAGTGCTTATATTTTCTGTATATACCTTCCCTTGAAGTTTCTAGTGTTGGGGTGCTCTGCAAGTTCAACTCTTGTGTTGGTGATCAGTAGCACTGTGTTCTGATGTGCATAATGAAGACGTTCTTTATTTCAAGTGGTTGCGACAGTATTGTAGAAGATCTTGATGATGGTGAATATTATGGTAAGGTGTGTAGATGTTGTAGAATGGTTCCTTGTGGTTTGCTTGATGTTTTTGGACTTGGAGAGGTGTGAAGGTGATTGATTATTGTGTTAGTTTAGGTTTGGCTGACCTAACCTAATTGAACTATTTGTAGAGGTACTTTACGGATTGTGGATGTGATGAGAAGCATGGTGATACAAATTTGGGTCCCAGTTAACCCTTGGTATGGTCCACTTTCACTTCTTTCCACCATAAAAGTGTTTAGTGCTACCTAATTGGTGTTGCATGTTTGAGGTGCACACGCTTCATTAGGACTGACCTAACTAAGATAGGTCTTGGTTGTAGATGATATAAATGCAAGATGAAGTTGAGTGGAGCAATGTAGAGAAGATGATGCAAATGTGAATCAAGGGTAGTGAGTTGTGTACGAGACTAAATGCTTATGACTCTGATATGCAGTGAGCAGAAGGTGTCTACATTTCAATGTGCTTAAAGTTGCTAGAGGCAGTGAGCCAAAGGTTGCGGATAGCAAGAAGTGACAGTGGTGGATTTCTCCTATTGCTTTGAGATAGTGAATCTCTCTGTAACAATCTTCTTCTTTCTTCTCTCTTTTGGGTAGTGAGCCTTTCTTTTTGCAGTGAGCCTTTCTTTTGGGCAGTGAGCCTATTTGTTTTTGGTGTTGCTATTCATATATATGTGAGCTAATCCTCACGATGTTTTTTCCTTTCTTGGGTTTTCTATGTAAATCTAGTGTTCTTATGTGTTTGAATGTGTTTGCATTGATGCTTCATATGTTTACATTTTGCTAATACATAATAAGAGGTTGATGTTTGGAATTACTTTAAGGGTTTAATGTTTTAATACACAATTGATTCACCACCCCCCCTCTCAATTGTCTTGTACATTCTAACAAATTGTTCAATGATAAATCATACATGTAAATGATTTGTGGACATGATATATGAAAATTGGTTTTAGAATACAATAGTTTTATGTATTTATTTCTATTTTGCATCAAAAGTTCCTTAAAATATTGCATCCACAATGTGAATAATAGAGTTGTGATTGATCATAGCATTATAGGTTAATTAGATTGCTCAAATTTTTATCATAAGAATTGGAATTGAAAGTGCAAAGCTAACCCATCTTATTTCTTGCAAACCCTAAATTCTTTTGTTCTTTTTTTATGAATTTTTAGATTGGGATTAGATTAAAACTTATAGAATAACAATCTTGAAAAGGTGAGAATTGGTTGAACTCGGTTAGGTTGACTTAAACTAAGAAAGCCAATACACGTCCCTTGAACAAATAGACCACATTGACCACTTAGCTTATTTAGCATGGTTTTGAGCCAACTCCCAAGACTTTAGAGCTGAATAATCTTCAAATTAGTTATTTTTTCAAGATAGGTAAGGTGATTCTCACTCTACCTATGTTGCATGTGTTAATTTGGCCATTAACAAGACCCTTCTAAAACTAAGAGTTGTAGCTTACAAATTTAACACTTAAAACATATCTTCTTTTTTTTATTTTTCTAATTTATGCAACATTTTATGCTTAGTCAAAGTCTGACTCAACACTTAGGAAAACTGAAACAACACTAAACATTCTATTCTAGTTGTTGTTGATCAAGATGGAACATTTCAAAATACTAAAAATTCTACCAAAAGTGTAATACCACTCTTCTCGACCATATTAAAACTTTTTGTTTACACACATAGCCCATGTAACCATTTTATAGCATCTTATTTTAATGAAAATATATCTATAACAACTTGATTTGGATCTAAAATAATACATTAATGATTTGTTAACTGACTACCACTAATTACTAAAATAAAAACAAGCCTGAAATCATCCTATAGCTCACTAAAAGAAAGCAAGATGTCATGAACTAGAAACAATAATACACACAAAATAGGACATAAAATGAAAAGAAAACTTCATAATTATTTTTGGTGGTGTAGGACTGTATATAAGCCTAGATTCTCCTACATTAGACACATTAGGGAGGAGAAATGTTTCATGAATTAAGGCTCATGAACATTTTAAAAAATCCAAAATAATGATTCCATGCTTGGTAATGTTGGATGCACTCATCTATGTTGCCTCATCTACTATTCTATTCCTCCATTTTACTAACGACTCTATGTTCTCTTTACCTTATTTTCTTGATCACACAAGAGTCTATTATTGCCTCAAATTCATCCTACTCTTTCTCTAGTAATTGTTGTATCCACTCTTCCTTGAATAAATTTGAAATTGTAGCTTCTTCACTTATCTTCCCTTCATGGTAATGATACAAATCGACAACATTAAAACTTGAAGATAGATCCATTCCTTCTGGAAGTTCAATCTCATATACATTTTATGAAAACCTTCTCAAAACTTTGTACAATCTAATTTTTCCACATTTTAATTTATTGTAGGTCCCTTGAGGAAACCTCTCCTTTTGTAAATGTGCCAAAACCAAGTCTCCAATTTAAAATTCATGCTCTCTCCTCTTTAGATCTACATGTTCTTCTTATTTCATTGTGATCTTCACCTCATTACATACTTCCTAAATGTATTCAGCAAAACCTTCTATAGTATACACGTGCATAAATACCCAATAAGTATTATCTACTTTTGTAACTTCATCTAAAGATAATAAAAATAAAAGTTGAATGTTTTATTTTTTCCTGTATATCCTATTTTTCCATCTCAGCAAGAGAACATGCCCATTCCCATCTTTTTTTTGTTGACCAATGTGTGTTAGGAAAGTTAGGAACACCTATAAAAGACAAACAATTATTATATTTTAGGTAGTTTGTCATAGGATGCCTTCTAGTCAAAATATGAAAAGAAACACTTAGTTGAACAACTTTTTTCCATTTATTTTGTTCAAATCATCTTGCCAATTTGAGCTTGAATTGTACCTCCACATGTAACAATATTTGTGTGTTTTTGAATATACTCATCATATTCCAAGGCATACTTAACATGGAGACATTCTTCCTTTGTTTTCCAATTTATCACTGATGTTTCCTCTCCATCTATGATTTGTTTTTCATAAACTTTACCAACATTTTTTCTATGGTGTCAAATTTTAGCTACTTCTTATTCCTACCATATTTCCAACCACAAATCCTACACCTACATTATATGGGAGGTTCATCTTTATTTTCATTCTCCACTAGTTCAATGAATGGGTACTTTAACTCTTAGTCAATTTAAAAGTTCCTTAATAGATCCCACTCACACCCCATTTTTTATTTGGCTTTTATTTTCTACAAGTCCGTATAGGATCTTCATTTTCCCGATCACTTTTTGAGGTGGGTTTATTAATATTTTTATTCCTTCTACATTGAGACTCATCTATAACATCATCTCTAGCATTTTCATGCAACTCATTATAATCTTCCTCTAATTTAGCCCTTGTTCATCAATACATGGTGCAAATCCTAATGTTATAGGTTGATCTGCTAGTGTTACACCACACACATTGCTAAAGTGTGACATTATGTTTTTTGCATTTTGATGAGTGCCCTTTACCATTTCCAAGAAACTAGCTTATGCTTAACATCTCTTACAAACTAGAAATTGCCAAAAAATGTTGTTATGTTTAAGCTCACCATCAAATACTCAACACTAATAGTTTTGGTATCATCTATAACGATGAAACTAAATAGATAAATAAATATGATGGATCTTATATTATAGATTAATTGTCATGCCCACATTTCCCATGTGGTCACGATGCACAACACACATGTCATGTCCACATTTGACATGTGGTGATGACACGAAATACAAAAAAATATTTCTACCTATCCCTAGGAACCCCCTCGCATGCATCTGCATGATCGGTGGCAATACGCATGAGGCGTAAACATGTCAAACATAATTCGGGGAAGTGTGTTACCCTACACTGTCCCCTGCGTGATGAAATTCTTCTAGGGGGTATGTGACGTGAAGCGTGCCGCTTTTAGGGTTAGAATGGTTTTAATCCGAACTCTAAGTTTCCTAAGTGAGAAGGTGATTTCGTCATATTCAAAACCAAACCCTATCTCTAATACCAAGATGAAAATCGAATAAATGAAAATAAATGGCATAATGGACGCATGATAAAATGGAGTGATAAAATGGAAGTCAATAAAAAGACATAAAAATAAAACCCTAAAATGTAGGGAAATTTCGACAGCATAACACGTTTTCAATAACTGAATTAAAAATTTTAAAATTAAACTCCAACAAGATTTCAAAGAAAAATTTTAAAATAGTAATTAAATTTAAGGAAAAATTAAATATATTGCCAAGGCCAAATAAATCGACCCTACAATTAAATATTAAAATTCAAAAATAATTAAATGACACAAAAATAAACTTCAAACTTAACTCAGTTAATAAATATAATTTCAACATTACATTTATTAACTAACTCAAAAATAATAGAAAAAGAGAAAGATTAAATACCTTTCCCCGTAAAATAATAATAAAACCAATTAAAATAAAATTTAACTAAATCTAAAACATGCTAAATAATTTAAATAGTATTAAAATTAAATAGCTTAACAAGGTCAAGAAGCCCATAAAAAGGAAAATAATCCATCTCCCAAAAATGAAATTCAATTCCTCAAGTGAATATTAATCCAAAGAAAAACAACTTCCATAAATCAATTAGCCAAAAAGACCCAAGGGCAAAATGGAGGGAACATAATTTCTCATGCACTAGGAAAAGGCAAAAAGAAATTTAAATTAAATAATAAAACAAAAACCTCACATCCTCAACTCACCCTAATCCATTTTTATAATCATTTCCACAAGGAAAAGCCCTAATCTCTTATTTTATTCTTTTCTTTTTGGCAAAACCCTAACATGTTATTTTGTTTTGTTCTCTCATTGTTTTTATTTTCTCCTTTCTTGTTTTCTTTTCTCTTGTTTTGCAGGTTGGAGATTTCCTCAACAATGGCTTGGCAGCCATGAAAATACCTCACGGAGGTATATTTTCTTTGGATATACATAGTAGGGTTATTTATTTTTTTATTATATATATATATATACATTTTGTGTGTATATATATAAATATATATACATATAGTTAAATATGAGAATGTAAATATGAGTCTTCTTTTTTTTAAATATACAGAGTGATATATATATATATATATATATATATATTTGCAGGAAAAATTATTGAAACAACAAAGAGAGTAGCAGACTGTATTTTGGAGGGCCGTTGGCCATTTATCTCTACCGCCGCTGGGAGTTAAAAGGGACTGCGGAGTGCTGGAGTGGAGGGGGGTTAAGGAGATGGTGAGGGGGATTGGCATGGGGAAGGGGTGTGGGGAGGAGGATGTGCCTCCACCCACACCCATAGTATTACCAATAGCCACGGTGGAGAGATGGGGGGGTTGGGATGGGCGTCATCACCCATCTCAGTCCCTCCATACTTCTTTTTATGTTCATCTTTGCTAAGCTTACACAGACTCTTCTTAGGGTTCGATCCTCATTTAATCTATATTCTATTTTTTTTATTTGATATATTTCAAATGTGAATAAGCCATTTTGTATCTATATATTCACTGTTTTAAAAAAATAGTTTGCTCATTAAATCTAAATATATATGCATTTTCTTTATATATATTTTTTAATATATATATATACAATGACATAAAAAAAGAACAGCAAGTGTGGATTGCCAAAATTATATATATACATTAAACTAATTTTCTCAATAACAATAATTTTAAATAACATAGCATACTAAATTTAGTTTTGTATCATAAAATAATTCAGTAGCATCTCTATTTTTTTTTTAAATAAATATACAGAAATAACTTTTTTTTTTACAAAACCTGTAAGGTAGGAAATATAATTTCACTTAAACTTTCAACAACTTATTTTCACAAACATCATATTAATAAACATGAAAATTTTAGTGCAACCGTAGCAGAAAACTATACATCTAATTTCTCTTTTTCTTTCTAGCATACACTAAAATTTTATCAACAACACATATTTTTTTTGAAGTAAAAATTGACAGCAAGTGTATATTTTCTTTTTCTTGCATTTCTCCATTACTCATAAACTCAATAGCAAATTTATATAATATTTGGCATCTTTCCAAAAACACATGAGCACAACAACATACATAATGAACATTTTTTTTCTTGCATATACAACAAAGAGTTACTCACAGACAAATTACCCTTCACACCCATACAATAAGGAGTAGAAATTCACAACTCCAACATTAAGACCTCCAAGGCCATGGCTCACAATAGCCATCAAAAATAATATTGCAAAAGTGGTGAAAATGAGCTTCTCCAAGCTCTATTTCTCCCACTACAAACCTGCAAGAAGCAACACAACAAAAAGGGGAACCAAGCCACTACAAAATGCCCTCCTCCCTACCGTAGACCCGCAAGTGGGTCACCCCTGAGCTAGGGAGGTAGGAATCACACGGTTGCACACACACACCATAACAAGCAACACAAAAATAACTCAACAATTACCTAAGGATTAACACATAACAAAACTCATGAAAATGAGTTTGATGGAGGTAGGGAATGGACCCCTCAACTCAAGAGGCCACTCCAAGATCTCAAAACACCAAGTCTCAAGGCCTCAAGCCAAAACCTCCAAAACACATATCTCCAAATAACTCAAACTATCATGGCACTCTTGCCATCAAAATGATCTCAACACCAAGAAATATCCCTCAAGGCTATAAGTAGCACAAAATAAGGAGATGACCTCGAGGAGGTTCACTCTCCCCTACCCCATACAAGTTGAGCCTTACCTCCAAATGGAGGTGCTCTCACTAAACTCCCAACCCACATAAAAATGAAAACAACAACAACAAAAATCCACAAACACAACATAAATAAAATATGCAAGGGTAAATAGCCATTGGAGCTTACCTTCAAAATCCCTAAAAATGGAAGCATGTTTGGTGATGAGCTCCAAGCTTCTCCAAATCTTCCAATCTCTAAATTTTCTCTAATTCCCCAAAAAAAACTCCTAGAATAGAAAGAAAAATCTAAAATGCGAGAACCCCGCACTCTTCAACAAGAGGAGGTAATATAGGCCTTCTAATTTGGACTTGAGGAATGAAAAGGTGACACTTGTCACCTTCTCCTTCCTCTTCCCATGCCACTTGCAAGGGAGAGGAAGTGTGAGGGTGACAAGTGTCACACTCCAATTCCATCCCAAACCTCACCTTATCCACTTGTGCTCTCACACATGTGCGAGAGACCAAGTGGTGAGGTGGCAATCCCCTTCAAGCCTCCATGAGGATAAGGGATGCCATATGGCATCCTCTTATTCTCCAAGAGAGACATCTCCCTCCAAGTTGCTCTCACATGTGTGTGAGTCTTGGAGGGAGATCCCACACACTTGGGAGTCTTGGAGACTTCTCAAGTCTTCTAGGTGAAGGGATCCCCAAACTTTGGGAAGGGAGATGAGTCTTTCCCAAAGCATGACTCATCTCCCACCCTTAGCCATTTCAAAATTTGTCACTTTGACTAAACCTCAGTTTAGAGTGACCAAAAGTGAGTTACCCCAAGGTTTAGTTAGTTAAAATTGACCCTAGACCCATGGGTAACCACCTAGGGAGTCATAAATCCACTTTAAATGGCTCAAAAATAAAAACAATACCAAGTGGTGTAAAACAATAAAAATATACAACACATGATATAAATTAATTTAAACGGAGGGGTACTAGGCCAAAATGATAAAACCACAAGTACTTAAACAACATTTGAATCAAACGTGATCCTCATCCCTCCTAGGAATGGATCGGTTTCACAAGGAATACATATGTGTGAATACTACCTCCAATTTCCCATGGCCTAGGAATATACTCATGCACATCTAGATCAAGTGTCAATCATATCATGAATAATCATAGGCGAAGCAACTAGAATTAAATTCATTCCATTGAATACAACATTAATTATCTACAACATAATTCAATATTAAATTGCATTTTCTATCTAATGTCACATAATCATCATCACATAAAGAACTAGAAATCACATCAATAACATCATCTAATATATCTCACATGTCTAGTCTCAACATAGAATCAAAATATGATCAAATTGAATCACTATATGTCTAATCAATATCAAATCAAAATCAGGAGATATAATCAAATCTGCATAATGGAACAATAGTCTCTAAAAGTATGATAATGTCATCAACTAAAATATAAAATGATCAAAATAAGGAAGGAAAAATAATCAGCCTCACATCCTCCCCCCCAAAGACTAAACTTCCTCCTGGAAGTCATCAAAAAGGTGAGGATAGAGTGCCCTCAAACTAGTTGCATCCTCCCAATTTGATGTGACTTCATCATAACGATCCCATTGGACCCTAACCTGGTCCAGCTCTCGACCTCGAAGGCCCAGCGTCCGATGAGCCAATATGTGAATTGGCTCCATAGCCAACTGCCCATCTACCTCTACCTGTAGAGCACTCCAATCCAATACATGAGAAAAATCAGATATATATCACCTCAATACAAAAATATGAAAGACATCGTGGATACGTGACAGGCTAGGTGGCAACACTAGATGGTAGGCAATAGGTCCTATCCGCTCCAAGACCTCAAAAGGTCCTCAAACCGTGGTGTGAGCTTAGAGTCCTTTCCATAATGGATTGGACTCTTGTGTGGTCGCACTCTAAGGAATACCCTGTCACCCACTAAGAAGCTCCAATCAGTCCTCTTAGCATTGGCATACTTCTTCTGTCTATCCTGTGCCTCCTAAAGTCTTTGCCTAATCAGTGTGACCTACTGCTACATATCCTGCACTAACTCTGGACCAATGGCAACCCTGTCCTCTATCCAATCCCAACTCAATGGTGTCATGCATGGTCTGCCATATAAAGCCTGAAAAGGAGGCATACCCAACAAGCTGTGATGCCTATTATTGTAGGCAAACTCAACCAGATACAGATACTCCTCCCATCTAGACTAATGGTCCATAACATATATATGAAACATGTCCTCCAACACTTGATTCACCCGCTCTGTCTTTCCATCTGTCTCGGGATGATAAGCGAAGCTAAAGTTGAGCTGTGTGCCCAATGCCTGTTGCAAGGCTCTCCAAAAGGCTGAAGTGAACACTGAATCCCTGTCAGAAATGATGCAGTGAGGTACTCCATGTAATCTCACAATATTCTCTACGAATACTCTCGCCACTGCTGGTGCATTGTACGTCGTGTATATAGGTGAGAAATGCGCCACCTTGGTCAACTTGTCGACTGTCACCATGATGGCATCATGGTGACGCGAAGACATAGGAAGACTAACAATGAAATCCATGGAAATGGTGTCCCATTTCCACTCAGGTATCTTGTGAGGGTATAAAAGACCCGTTGGATGTTGATGCTTGGCATTGACCCTCTGGCACTCAAGGCATTAACAAACTTTGTAATATCTCGTCTCTTACCCGCCCAATGGTACAATTGTCGTAGGTCAGCATGTATCTTCTTCAACCCTGAATGTGTCGCATATGGTGCTCTGTGAGCCTCTGATAACACTACAGTACATAGGTCACCTGCACGGGGTATATAGATGCGCTGTCGATGATGAAGTTACCCATCTGCCTCTATTGAGTACCCTACAAACTTGCCCACAAGGGCCCTCTGTGAACGGATCTCCTTCTGCACCTCAAGAAACCACTCATCCTCAGGTAGATGCTGAATAATGCATCCTCTCAAGTCCACACTCAAAGTCAAGGTCAAGATCTCGTGGCGCCTCTGACTCAATGCGTCAACAACCACGTTCTCCTTCCCTTTGATGTAGTGGACATCAAAGTCGTACTCGCAAAGAAACTCCATCCAACACCACTTACGGGTGTTCAGATTTGGCTATATAAAGATATACCAAAGACTGTGGTGATCTGAATGAAGCTCAAAGTGACGACCCAATAAGAAATGTCTCCAACGAACTAGAGCATGAACCACTACCGCTAACTCCAAATCATGAGTGGGGTAGTTCATCTCATGGGTCTTGAGCTTTTGCGACTCATACGCGATCGCTCTACCACCCTGCATAAGTATGGCTCCCAAACCCTCAAGTGATGCATCCATGCAAACCATAAAATCTGCTGCAAAATTAGGAATCACTAAAATAGGAGCGCTGGTAAGACACTCCTTGAGGACCCCAAAGGCCCTCTCACACTGCTCAGTCCATAGAAAACTCTTCCCTTTCCGCTGAAGGGAAATGATGGGGTGTGCTATCTGAGAAAAACCCTCAACAAATATACGGTAATAACTAGCTAACCTCATAAAACTCCTAACCTCTGTCACACTAGTGGGTGTTGGCCAATCTCTAATAGCCCTGATCTTCGATGGATCTACTAAGATTCTATCGCCAAATAGGATATGCCCAAATACTGAACCTCTGTCCTAAAAAATACACACTTCGCCAAGTTCCCATAAAGATTACACTCCCTCAAACACTGTAGAACCTAACATAGGTGCTCCTCATGCTCCTCCTCGGTCCATGAATAGATCAAAATGTCATCGAGGAAAATAATCATGAACCAATCCAAGTAGGTACGGAACACCCCGTTCATGAAACTCATGAACACTGCAGGGGCATTCGTCAAATCGAAGGGGACCAAAGTGAACTCATAGTGGCCAGATTGAGTTCAGAAGGTGGTCTTATGGATTTTTGCCTCTGTGATACGCAACTGATAGTATCTGAACTTTAGGTTAATCTTAGAGAACACCCTAGCTCCCTGCATCTGATCGAAGAGATCATCAATCCTGGGCAGAGGATAACGGTTCTTCACCGTCACCTTGTTCAACTACCTATAATCCATGCATAATCGAAGAGACCCATCCTTCTTTTTTATGAAGATGATAGGAGCACCCCAAGGTGAAATGCTCAGTCGAATGTGCCCCTTCTCGAGCAAGTCCTCAAGCTGTAACTTGATCTCTATGAGCTCATGAGTGATCATCCTATAGGGTGCACCAGACACTGGCTCGGCACTCAGTACTAAGTCAATATGAAAGTCTACCTCATGACAGGGTGGCATCCCTGGTAACTCTACTGGAAACACATTGGTGAACTCTCTCAGGATGGGATGATCATCCAAAGATGCCTCAGGCTCGTCATCTGATCTGTCACTCACTGTAATAGCAAACATCTAGCATCCCTTCTACATGTAGTGCTTAAGCTGTTGAGTGGATATCATACGCATTGTTGTGGGCTTCTGAATGCCCATTATCTCAACTGATGTACCATGATCTTCTAAGCAGCTAATCACCTTTCGGTGATAATCTAGCTTGGCTCAATGAGCCGCAAGACAGTCCATACCCAAAACCACATCGTAGGATCCTAATGTCATAACTCTAAGGTCACAAACTGTGGAAAATGGTCCCAAAGATATCTTACAGTCGTGGACTAAGGCATCTACTGTCATCTTGGCCCCTGAGGCCAACTCAACCACCCACCTATCACCCTGCCTAGAGGCCACTAGCCTGCAACGCTCCACTAATGATGGAGAAATGAAAGAGTTAGTAGCACCAAAGTCAAAGAGAATAGAAATGGGGACACCCCCTATCATACCTGATGTCTCAATCACTGATGCCTGAAAATCAACCTGGCAGTTATCAACCACTGTGAACATACAGTGGGACCTACCCACATCTCCAACCATCTACTATGATCCTCTTGCACGAGGCTACCCCTATTGTAAAGCCCTGTGGACACTCTCTGGCTAGATGTCCCGCTCCACCACACACATAACATGGACCTCTAGCGTGTACCTATCCAGTCTGAGTCCTACTTGACTGCTGCTATCCAAATCTACTTGTGGACCCCTATGAACCCTTGTATGATTACTGTGACCTCACGGGTCCTGCAGGTGGTCCCTACTGCCTCTGATCTCTATGCAGGTCCTACTGCTGCCAACCTTGATTATGCCCCCCATGTGTCCTCTGTTGTGTCCTGGCTCTCTACTGTTGTTGTGGCTATTGTTGTGGCTGCTGCTGCTATGGGGGCTTAGGAGGTAAGGATGTGGAACTAAATCCTCCTCTCTGAGGTGGTGGTGGTAGTCTGTTGTAACTCTATTGATGCTGCTGCTACCCATGATCCTAAAATTGAGGGCATGAACTCTGCCCTTGTCCTTGTATCTCCTCAGCTATGTATGCCTTCTCGGCAGCATCACTCAATGTCTAGGTGTCTACCATGCGTATAGGCCCTGCTATGCTATGGTTCAATCCTCTGATAAACTTATGAATAGGAGTTTCTCATCATGGAAATACTCTGCATATCAAGACAACTCGGTGAATCTACCCTCATACTGAGCAACCGTAAGTCCTCTATGTTGAAGGTCGTGAAAATCATCTACGCAACGCTACCTGTAGTGATCTGATAAGTATCGTGCATTGAAGCGCTCAATGAAAGTCTCCCATGTGAGTGTGTCCAATGATAGATGGCACTTGCACTCCTCAGTGCGCCACCAGGTAGCTACTACATCTCACAATAGGCAGACTACCACATGGGCCTTCATGTTTCCCTCGTAAGTATGCAACACGAAGCATCTATCTAAGTTGATGAGCCAGGCCTCTGCCTCAACTCCCTTTGTGGTCTCGACTAAAGTAGGAGGATTCAGCCTCAACAAATCCCTGATGGGATCTCCTTGGTCTATGTGCCCTCTGATAGGCTCATCTGCATAATAATCATAAGGCCTGTGAACAATATGCTCCACTCGCACTGCCTCCTCACACCTAGCATGACGTGAAGGACTCTTCCTACAAGCCCTATCAGCCGATCCAACCTCCTCTTCCATCGTATCTGGTACCTCAACATATGGCTCCACATGTGGTGCCTCTCGTAGCTTGACGTGAGGCTCCATACGTGGCTCAACACGTGACTCTGCTCGTGGCTCCACGCGTGGCTCCTCTCATGGATCATCACGGGGCTCAACACGGGGCTCTATACACGTCTCAACTATGGCTAGTTGTAGCCTATCTAACACTGCCTGTAGTGCCTGCAATATCTGTGGCCCAATATCTGGTATAGGTAGGTCCGGTGGTGCCTACGGTACCTATGGGGCCAGCAGTGCCTGTCCCTCAGCAGAAGAATCACTGTGCACCTTGAAAGACGTAGTGTGCCAGGATTGCGCTCGTTGAACTCATCGGGGAGGCATCCTATAAAACAAGGTAACCACAAATTAATCAAAGTTGCAGAAATAACAATGTGCCCTAAACAAGCCCAGTGTTTAAACTTCAGCTCTGATACCAAATGTCATGCCCACATTTCCCATGCGGTCACGACACACAACACACGTGTCATGTCCACATTTGACATGTGGTCATGACATGAAATACGAAAAAAATTTCTATCTATCCCTAGGAACCCCCTCACACGTGTCTGTGTGCTCGGTGGCAATACGCATGAGGCATAAACATGTCAAACATAATTCGGGGAAGTGTGTTACCCTATGTCATCCCCTGCGTGATGAAAGTCGTCTAGGGGGTATGCGACATGAAGCGTGCTGCTTTTTGGGTTAGAACGGTTTTAATCCGAACCCTAAGTTTCCTAGGTGAGAAGGTGATTGCGTTAGATTCGAAACCAAACCCTATCTCTAATACCAAGATGAAAATTGAATAAATGAAAATAAATGGCATAATGGACGCGTGATAAAATGGAAGTCAATAAAAAGACATAAAAATAAAACCCTAAAATCTAGGGAAATTTTGATAGCATAACACATTTTCAATAATCGAATTAAAAATTTTTAAATTAAACTCCAACAAGATTTCAAAGCAAAATTTAAAAACAGTAATTAAACTTAAGGAAAAATTAAATATATTGCCAAGGCCAAATAAATCGACCCTACAATTAAATATTAAAATTTTTAATAATTAAATGACACAAAAATAAACTTCAAACTTAAGTCCGTTAATAAATATAATTTTGACATTACATTTATTAACTAACTCAAAAATAATAAAAAAAAGGGAAAGATTAAATACCTTTCCCCGTAAAATAATAATAAAACTGATTAAAATAAAATTTAATAAAAGGGACTTCCCAACACAGAAAAATCTAAAACATGCTAAATAATTTAAATGAGAGTATTAAAATTAAATAGCTTAACAAGGTCAAGAACCCCATAAAAAGGAAAACAATCCATTTCCCAAAAATGAAAGTCAATTCCCCAAGTGAATATTAATCCAAAGAAAAACAACTTCTATAAATCAATTAGTCAAAAAAACCCAAGGGCAAAATGGAGGGAACATAATTTCTTGTGCACAAGGAAAAGGCAAAAAGGAATCTAAATTAAATAATAAAACAAAAACCTCACATCCTCAACTCAGCGTAATCCATTTTTATAATCATTTCCACAAGGAAAAGCCCTAATCTCTTATTATATTATTTTGTTTTTGGCAAAACCCTAACATGTTATTTTGTTTTGTTCTCTCATTGTTTTTCTTTTCTCCTTTCTTGTTTTCTTTTCTCTCTTGTTTTGTAGGTTGGAGATTTCCTCAACAATGGCTTGGCAGCCATGAAAATACCTCATAGAGGTATATTTTCTTCGGATATACACAGTAGGGTTATTTTTTTTCTTATTTGTGTATATATATATATAAATATATATACATATAGTTAAATCTAAGAATGTAAATATGAGTCTTCATTTTTTAAATATACAAAGTGATATATATATATATATATATATATATATATATATATATATATATAATGTCCCCTTTCTAGTGGAAACACTTAAACCTGAATCTGCATTCAAAATGATTCTCAAGGAGACATTAGAAACATTATAGATTAAGAATTTTCGATAATAAGATCAAATAAGATCAATGACAATATAATTATATCATTCCTTGTTGATGGATTATTCATTTCACAATTGTTACTTATTATTGTGTGTATGAGGAAAAATTGATTTAAATTAAACTAATAAAACTAAAAACCAATCACATAAAGTGAACCAATTTAAGTAAAAGCCATTATCATAAAATTAAAGACAAAATGAAAGCTCTTACCAAAACCTGTATTGTTGCCTTTTGGAGAAGTGTGGATTGCTCAATCAAGTTGTGAAACCATAGCTGCAACAAGCAAGTAGTGTGCTCAATGTGTTCAAAGATCAATGT
The DNA here is from genome assembly GCA_027924645.1 of Cunninghamia lanceolata. Taxonomy (NCBI): domain Eukaryota; kingdom Viridiplantae; phylum Streptophyta; class Pinopsida; order Cupressales; family Cupressaceae; genus Cunninghamia; species Cunninghamia lanceolata. Next base: position 834,287 of record BSBN01000270.1, read on the forward strand.
TAAGAGATCGTAAGGTTGCTCAATCGACGTGTTTTGTATGCTCAAAGCTCTGTTAAGTATGCCTGAGAATGCGATCGAAGAGAGAGGCTCAATAAAGGAGATGAGGGGGGTTTATATAGATTTCAACAGAGATCGATCAACGGTCCAGATAATTCAAAAGAATCAATGGAGGAGAATAGTTGAGGAACGTGCAACGAATGAGAAGAAGCCAAGTGTCTTGTTTTCTTTTGCATGAGAGGAGTTATCAAGAATAGAAGAATGAGTTAAAGCAATTAACAGAATGTAATGATAAGTTAAGTGATTTAAAACAAGAAGAAGAGATTTGCATGAGAATAAGAAGATATTTAGCTTTATTAAATATAGAAAGCTTGAGTTATATTAGAGATAACTCAAATTTAGAAGAAAAAACAATTTAAATAAATAATTTATTTATTTAAATTTAGAGAAGATATTGTGGAAGAAACAATTAAATAATTAGAATTATTTAATTTAGAAGATTTGAAAGCAAAATAAATAAATAAATTTATTTAATTGTTGTGCATGATTTTGAAAGAATGATTTTGATTTAATTAAATAATTTAAGAATTATTTAATTGTAGATAAGAGGGAATTTGTTGAATTAATTAAATAATTAGGTTTATTTAATTAATGTGGATGTGAATTTTGGACAGAAGATGATGATCTAATTAAATAATTAAAATTATTTAATTGTTGGAAGAATAACAGAGGGATTTAATTTAATTAATGTCGCAATTTTGTGATTTAGAAGAATTTGGTGAAATTAATTAAATAATTAGATTATTTAATTAATGTTTGAAATGCAGGTGATTAGACAGATGACGAAATGCAAGTGATTCGACGACACAATCATTGTAGGGTGTCTACATTTTGCCCCTCTTTGATGCAATGCAGTTTATAGCGTTGTGTCAAAGAAATTAATTATTGAAGACATGATACAATTTTTTATGCCCCAGTGTAGCTAGTTGCCCTAGCGTAGCTAGCGTAGGGTGCCCCCTCGAGAGGAAAGATAGGGAAGCGACAGAAGCACTGAGTTGACGCTCGATGAGAAGATTACGTGACCAGGTAGGAGGAAAAGCAGAAAAGGGGTGGGAAGAAAAACTAAGGGTGGGACACTATAAATAGGTCCCATGGGGACCACAATCCTCATTTGCACCCTAAGCGATTCTAAATTTAGAGAGGAGAGCTTCCAAACTTAGGTTGAGAGAGTTGAGCAGACAGCGAGGAGAGATGTCGATTCCAGCGCACAGACATCAGGCGGAGCTCGTGCAAACGTACAGGAGGCCAGCAGGAGCTCCGACAGTGGTAAGTGATCGAAAACCCCCTTTGAATTTGTCGTTTGAGGGTAGATTAGGGCTAAGTTTAGGTAGGGTTTGCATGTCAGCCAAAAGTGCTGTAGGGAGTCGCAACGCGTATGGTAGTCGTTTGCAGCGCTTTCGGCGCGCCGCAGCGCATATGGTATGTGGGTAAAGCGCAGTTGGTAAAATCAACGCGCGTTTGGTGGTTTGGATCAGCGTCGCAGCACGGTTGGCAAAATGCCGCAGCGCTTGTGGCTAGGTAGTGTAGCGCAGTGGGTAGGAAAAGTTAGCGCGATTGGTAGGGAAGCGGGAAAATCGCGTTGCCTCTGGTAGTGCAGAACGGCACGGTTGGTAGTGGATGCAGCGCTTGTGGAAAACAAGGCGCACTTGGTAGAAAAAAATGCAGCGCTTTGGGATAGACAGTGCGGCGCTTTGGGATAGACAGTGCAACGCTTTTGTAAAAACAAAGCACTTTTGGCTTGAGTAGAAGAAAATTGTAAGTGTGGGGTGAGAAAAGGGATGCCTATCCTAGGGGTCAAAAGAGGAAAGGGATGGTTGGGGGTTGCATAGCATAGCATATGGGTAGATAGGAGTTTGAGGGATTGGTTATAGAAGAACTGACAAGTGAGTGGTTATGGATGCAGAGGATTTTGCCACCACTAATGTCGCGAGAGCGACATCACGCGATTGCACACAAGGTAGTACAGTTGACATGGGAGGAGGACGCATTCCTGGAGCATGCGGGACTATGGCACGTTGCGCATTTGACACACATTAGGGCGAATCTCGCCCTAGTGACAGCAATTGTGGAGCGATACCACAGCGAGACCTCGTCCTTTCACTTTCTGATGGGGGAGGCGACAGTGACACTGGAGGACGTATACTGGATCCTGCGGATCCGGATTGATGGAGAGATAGTGGACTTTGACCCGGCACGGGGCGAGGCAGGCATGGTAGAGGTCTTTTGCACAGATGACCTGTGGATAGATGACGGGGAGATTTGATGGGCAAACGTCCCGAGACTCTGCGACAGGATCAGATGGATAGTGGCGTCATTGATTGGCGGCTTCCTATGTCCAGACAGGAGATCTAGAGGATTATCAGTTGGCTGGGGGACTGTGCTATCAGGGATGTTCACACATGGCAGACAGTATGCGTGGGGCCCCTGTGTGTTGGGACAGTTATATCATGACATGCACCACTGCGTGTATAGGAGAGGTAGGAGCCTCTCAGCAGGGGTGACCTTGTTACAGGTATGGGCGTGGGAGCACATTCTAGTGATCCGACCCATGGCACAGCGCCATTGAGATAGAGGCGAGCCCTATGCATTTTTATATGATGGGGTGATTACGCACCGGAGGATGGGGTCGGTGAGCCACTGGAGGCGACAGATTGATGAGATGGACCTGTTCATATGGAGGCCTTGGCTGCTATGTGAGGAGTGGGATGACGAGCATGAGCAGCTCATGTATTGCAGACAGGCTCGTTATCTATTCGGGAGATGGATAGATATGATAGAGAGGTACTTGCCAGAGTGAGTTCTTAAGCAGTTTGGATTACCGCAGGGACTACCCATGGGGGAGGCCACACATGCCAAGACGCGGAGGGAGGTTGGAAACTGGGATGCAGAGATCCCAGTGGCTACAGCTTTAGCGGAGGTACGAGGACTTGTCCCCGTGAGATGGGATTGGGACTCTGGGCTGGCAAACCCAAGGACACTGCCAGAGTATGATCAACATTGGCAGACTCACAGGCCGATCAGATTGACTACACCAGGTGTAGCAGGGGCAGTGGGGGAGGTACTAGTCCTCGGAGGGGAGGCTAGGATGAGACGGTAGGCCCGAGCAGCCAGGTAGCAGGCAGGTGGAGAGGGTAGCAGCCAGCAGGCTGATGTGGAGATGGCGAAGGCAGTGGGCCCGGTCATAGAGACCGATTTGCAGAGAGCTGAGCGACTGCTGCAGGAGGAGATAGCTCGGAGGACTCGATTAGAGCTCCGGATGGTACGATTGAGGAGGGATAGAGATACAGCGCGGGCAGAGGCGAGGCAGGCAGAGGCCACGGCCCAGACACAGACACAGGCAGCCTCAGCAGCACAGATAGCCCTAGCACAGCTACAGGCCGGTATGCAGGCACAGATACAAGCCCAGGTGCAGGCACAGGTACAGGCAGCAGTGCAGGCAGCACTACAGGCATAGGCACAGGCAGCACCAGCACTGGCAGGGGATGATGGGCAGCTAGCCCAGACTAGACGGGAGAGGGATGCAGAGGTGCAGCTGCGGTTGACAGCAGAGGCCACACTCTTTAGAGTGAGGCGAGAGAGAGAGGAGGCACGCCGTGCACTGGGTGCAGACCAGAGGACCTTATACAGTGAGCTCGTCTGGGTGCAGGGAGAGGTAGTATCAGCCGGCAGGGAAGCAGAGTACTACAGGGGTTTGTATGTGGGTGCGGTGCCAGCAGCTCAGCAGGCACCGAGTTATGGAGATAGGAGCAGATCTGGGGCATCCGGATCCCGTAGGACAGGGCAGTCAGTGTCCTTAGTGAGAGGACTATTTTTACCACCAGGGGGAGGAGGAGGAGTAGCAGGGGGACCTCCACCGAGCACAGGGGGAGGACAGGGGCCACAGCAGGAGGGCAGCTCTACCCACTAAGGCATGCACATGTATATTGTATCATTTGGATAGATGCCTGCATGCATTCTGATGTATATTTTGTGGGCTCTTGATAGCCTTGATGTACTATTTTGATGTATATTTAGATGTATACACACTTTGTATTATTGATGTAGACACCGACATTTTGTATTATGATGACCATTACATGATATATATGATGATCTATTCGGCTCACTGTTGTTCATGCTTTTGTGTATGCATTCCTTGATGTCATGGATGTGATGATATGTATGTATGATTATGGATTCAGGTGATGACATATGTTGCTTATATGATGCTTATAGATTATATGATGATAGAAATATATATATGATGATATAGACGTGATGACTAGTGATATCTGACATGTGGGTTTTACAGATATGTACCAGAGAGAAGAACAGGAGGAGATGGAGACAGAGACTGTTGATCGATCTTTGCAGTGAAAATGATATAAAGGTTGTGGGAATGGATGAAGGAGCTTGTTGCAATGGTTTCGCTTTTGTATATAAAGAGCAATCCTTATTTTGATATAGCACGTGGATAGTTCGCCACCAAGGTATAAGAGACCAAGGTGCAGTAATATCCGAGTGCATGGACGTTGACTCTGCAAGCAAGCGGTTTGACCTTAGACCCCTTTAGACATAATATAACCTTGTTGGAACATGTGAATAAGCCATAGTTTTGAACATAAAATAAACTTCAATACATGTAAATGTAAGAAGAATATTAATATGTAAGATGCTAGGTCTTAACACACACAAGATAAATAGAATGTCAAGAAAGATACTGAAGATCATTCCTCAAACACAGCACACAGAAAGCAATGACTATGCCCCCAATCCGTACTACATCGCAACATACCAAGATTATAGATAAATCAAGGTAGCCTTGAATAGGTAATGGATAAGGAACAAAAGATAAACCATAACACAAATTGACTGACTTACAAAGTAAACATACAGCCAACATATTCTCTTGCCAAAGAGGTTGCTCAGGATAGATGGGATAGGGAAGATAACAGCCTTATCGTAGGAAATCTGTGTCCGTTAAAGGGTGCTATCTACCTAAAAAGACAATGTCTTGCTGCAGGAAATGCCACATGTCGCAGGAGACGCGTGTGTTGGTCTCGACAATGGAACACTTTGCAGAAGACAAGCTTGTTGATCTAGGGCTTTGGTTAAGCGAGACTTAGCTGATGTTGGCAATCGGTATGCAGGACAGTAGATGACTCTGGAAGGAAGCTGCTTTGCTTCAAGTTTGTTAAGGACTTTTGCTTTGAAAGGATGCGCTAGCTTGCTGCTTGAGTTAGTCAAGTCGAGGCGAATGGATTTTGATAAATGGAAGACTAGAAGGATGACGTGCCAATGGATTGGGGCAGGTGGAGAATGATGGATCGTGTGTGCCTGAGTACTGGATACATCCTTCGTATTCTAGACTTCCTACATACCCTGTATCCACGGGATCAAGGCACACAACGATGGAAGATGAAAATGATACATATGTAGTTCTGGATAGAGTGATGAAATGGATTGAGGTGGAAGGGGGAGATCTTATGTACCTGAGTACTGAAAACTTCCTTCGTATTCCAGACTGCCTACATACCCATATCCATGGGATCAAGGTACCTTAAGATTGAGAAGAGATAATATGTAGTTCTGGTTGGTGTGATGATGTGGGAAAAGTGTTGAGAAGAGGGGATCTTATGTACCTGAGTACTGGAAACGTCCTTCATATTCCAGACTACCTACATACCCATATCCATGGGATCAAGGTACCTTAAGATTGAGAAGAGATAATATGTAGTTCTGGTTGGTGTGATGATGTAGGAAAAGTGTTGAGAAGATAACATCCTTATCGTAGGAGCGATGTGTCCGTTAAAGGGTGTTACCTGTGAACAAAGAGAGAGAGATTGAAATATGCGCTACGAACCACGAACAAGGAACCTCCCCTAGACCTAAGTTAAGGAAAGAGTTGCCCCCATTCTGGTAGAGGAAACTATAGGGGTGACTGCCGAAGAAGACACAGAAAGACTTGACATAGGACAAGACAGTGTTAACTGTAGACACAGACCAAGACATGGGATGATGACGAGGGACATTGACAAATTTCCAAGCTATACTAGATAGGGAGATGGAAATGCAAACAAGGTCAATGGTTTTATTATGGATGAATGGAAAGTGCGCTGCGAACTGGACAAGGAGTGGACAAGACTCGATAGACGATGGATGCTGACTCTACACATAGTGCCTGTTTGCTAGGTTTTCACTACGGTACTTATCCAAGGTGCCTGTTTGCCAGGTTTTCGCCAGAAGACGGATTTTTTTGGATTTTTTTTTTTTTTTGGAATACTCTGAGGATCAGGCATAGAACTTCTTGAGATGGACACTGTTAAGTGGCTCATCTAGAGGAATGCCGTCAGGTGTAGCTAAAGTATAAGCTCCTGATCCATCTGTTGTTGTGACAATGAAGGGACCTAACCAGTTAGGCTCAAACTTGCCCTTCTTTTCTCGATCTGCTTGATTTCTCTGATTCTCCTTAAGTACAAGATCACCAACTTGAAACTGTCTTTCTTTGATCTTTTTATTGTAATTACGCCGGAGGTAGTTTTGATAGACATGGAGATGATTAAGTGCGGCAAGGCGCCTCTCATCTAAGAGTTCAAGCTCAGCTAATCTGGAAGTGCGATACTCGTCTCCACCGATCAGGTCATGCATGGATACTCTGAGGGATGGGATCTCGACCTCTATAGGTAGGATGGCCTCAAAGCCAAAGACTAAGGCATATGGTGTGGCACCAGTTGGTGTCCTGATACTAGTGCAGTAGGCCCATAGGGCGGGATTGAGTTGCAAGTGCCAATCACGACCAGCTTCATTGACTATTTTCTTGAGGATTTTGAGAATGGTTTTATTGGAAGCCTCAGCTTGGCCATTACTCTGCGGATAGTAGGGAGTGGAAAAGTGATGTTGGATATTGTATTGTGTGCACAAGGCATGGACATCTTGGTTCTTGAATGGTCTCCCATTATCAGTGACAATGGATTGGGGAATACCATACCGGCATATGAGGTAGTTTAGGATAAACTTGGCTATTTGCTTACCGGTGATATAGGTCATAGGAATGGCTTCCACCCACTTCATAAAATACTCAGTGGCGGTAATGATAAACTTGTGGCCATTTGAGGAGGATGGGTGGATTTGTCCTACGAGGTCGAGACCCCATTGAGAAAAAGGCCATGGAGTTGTCACAGGTTGTAATTCATGAGCTGGTGCGTGAATCAAATCTCCATGCTGCTGACATTGTAGACACTTCTTAGCAAACTGTGCAGCATCTTGCTCTATTGTAGGCCAGTAATAACCTGTTCTGAGTATCTTCTTAGCAAGATTAGGACTAGTAGAATGTGTGCCACAGACACCTTCGTGTATGTCTCGTAAGGTAGCCTCAGCTTCTTCAACGTTAAGACATCATAAGAGGATACCATCGAGACTCCGGCGATATAGTGTATCACCCAGAATGATGTAACGAGAGGATCGATGGATAAAGGTTTTGCGTTGGGTGGATGATAAGTCAGGGGGAAAGGTTTTGTTCTTGAGGTATTCATAGATATCTTCGTACCATGGGGAATTGGGACCAACAAGTTCACAGATGATTTCAGTAACAGGAACGTCGACGGCGGGTATCAACAATTGCTCGATCAGGAATTCACACTTATGTGTATTAGCAAGCATGTCAATCAGTGACCCTACAGAAGCCATAGAATCCGCAGCTTTGTTATGCTCTCTTGGAATTTGCTCAAATGTGATGCTAGAAAAGTGTGGTTTATAGGCATCCACTAGTTGCTTGTAGGGGACCAACTTTTCATCCTTTGTTTGGTACTCATCTGTGACTTGGCGAATGACTAGCTGTGAGTCTCCATATACTTGTAATTCTGTGATGTCCCATTAAACTGCTGTATTGAGACCTATGAGGAGTGCTTCATACTCGGCAATGTTATTGGTGCAAGGGAATGCAAGCCGATATGACTTTGGAATATAGTCATTTTGAGGTGTAACAAATAAGATGCCGGCTCCTGATCCATGCTGTGTGTAAGAACCATCAAAATACAACTTCCACATTATGGAGTTGGAAAGAGTGAAGAGATTTTCATCAGGAAAGTCTACTACAATAGGATGTGTATCTTTCATAGGTGCTTTTGCTAGTTGATCCGCGAGGGCTTGTCCTTTGATTGCTTTACGATCCGTATACTCAATGTCGAACTCACTAAGGATCATGACCCATTTAGCTAGTCTGCCTGTGAGAGCTGCTTTTGCTAGTAGATACTTCAAGGGATCAATTTTGGCTATCAACTTTGTGTGTTGGTTCAGCATGTAATGCCGCAACTTTTGAGAAGCAAACACTACTGCTAAACAAGCCCTTTCCATCAGTGAATAATTGAGCTCATATCCCACCAAGGTTCTACTAATGTAATAAATTGCATGCTCCTTTCCTGATTCATCATTTTGTGCTAGCAGGGCCACTAGGGCCGAGTTTGTAGTAGAGATATATAATATCAAAGGTTTGTCTGCAACTGGTGGAACCAATACAGGTGGTGTAGCTAGATACTCTTTGAGTTGATCAAACACTGCCTGACACTTGTTGTCCCATCGAAATGAGACATCCTTTCGGAGCAAGTGTTGAAAGGGTTTACATTTATCTGCTAGCTGTGATATGAAATGCCGAATGGACTGCAACCTTCCCTGAAGGCTCCTTAGTGCTTTAAGGTTCTTGGGTGGAGGCATCTCCACTATAGCCTTTACTTTTGCTGGATCGACCTCAATGCCTCTACGAGATACAATGTATCCCAACAGCTTCCCTGATGTTACACCGAATACACACTTCTTTGGATTGAGTCTTACTTGGTATTTTTCAAGCCTGTCGAAGATCTGTCCTAGAACCTGTATGTGATCCGCCCTAGAAGATTTAGCCAGTATATCATCAACATAGTCTTCCATGATGTGATGAAAGAGATCGTGGAAGATCACTGTCATTGCTCTCTGATAGGTTGCTCCTGCATTCTTCAGACCAAATGGCATGACACACCAACAATAATTGCCCCAAGGACAAGTAAAGGTTGTTTTATGTTGATCTTCCTCTGCTATCCTTATCTGATTGTAGCCAGAGAATCCGTCCATGAGAGAAAGCATCTCGTGACCTGCTGTCAAGTCCACTATAATGTCAATGTTTGGTAGTGAAAAGTCATCTTTGGGACATGCCTTCTTGAGATCTCTAAAATCATTACACATGCGGATGCGCCCATTGGGTTTAGACACAGGTTGAGACCCAATCTGAATAGTCAATGGGTCGTATGAACTTTGCATCTAATAGCTTTTGTATTTCCACCTTTACTAAGAGAGCGATCTGTGGGTGCATTTTTCTTAACTTTTGCTTGACTGGTTTCACTTTGGGATCAACTGTGAGATAATGGACAACTAGCTTAGGGTCTAGCCCTAGCATATCAGCATAGGTCCATGCAAAGTTGATGGTTCGTTGCAAGAAGAAGTTGTTAAGATTTTTGTGCTCTATTTTAGATAATGATGCTGCTAGGAATGTGGTCTTTGGATTTTGTTCTGTGCCGAGATTTATTTCTGTAGAATCTTCCACTAGGAGAGCTGATTTCTCTTGATACTTAGATGGTAGGGGAAGGTCAAATCCTCCATCCTTAGGTGCCATAGTTGGGTTTTTACCTTTGGATACGTCCTTTGTTTTTACTATTTTGTGATCAGGAGGTGCCACAGTGTGGTTTTCACCTAGAGATCTTTCTTTATTTGTACTTTTGCGACTGGAGGATTTGGCATTCTCACCAAAATAAGCCGTCGGCTCTAGTTCCATTACAAAACCTGCTTTATGATCACCAAGAGGGATACCTTCCTGAAGTCCCATGAACTCAGCTAAAGCTTCGTCATTCTGAAATACATCTATAACGGGGGACCCTTGTTGGTCCCAATCGATAAGTTTAGGGTAGACAAGTGTGACATTCTGGGTGTTGGTGGTGGAAGTTAAGGATACGGAGGATAGCGTAAAAATAGAGGATTCTACGAAGAGGTTGGTCATATGGAGGGAAGAGTCATCGATGATATCCTCTGTAGGCGTCGAATCGGCGGGAAAAGTGTCGGCTACCTCGTCGAGGATATACTCGATGTCCAAGGCGCGTGGTACCTTCTTACCAAATCCTAATCCCTTCTTGTCTAGCTTCTTTGTCACCACAATGGGTTCCATAGTTCCTTGATTCTATTTCCCAAGGCCACCTTTGCCTTTATAGCCCATGTTTTTTACTATTCTTAAGCCATTGCCATATTGCTTGACTGGTATTGTGACTGGTTCTTTCTCCTTATAGAGCCGAGAAGAGATGTCCTCAATAGTTTCCTCTTCCAATAACAGTCCATGTTGGAATTGGGTTAGGAATTTTGGGGGAGGAATAGCTGCTTTTTTGGTTACTTTGGCAATGGGTGGTTGGCCGTAAGATTTTGGAGATAAAGGCATCCGCCCTACACAACAAGACTCTGAGATATCGTAAGTGCCAAAGCCTATATCTCGGATGCGAGCTGTGATTTTGGGGAGGGGTGTAGATTCACTTGTAGAGGCTTGCGTCAGAGTTTCAGGATCAACATATAGTGGGGTTTCAAGGGCTTTGTCATTTTTAGGCACTTGGTTGCAATTCTTATAGCTTCCTTGTAAGACACGACAGAATTCAAAAGGATTAGGGTCTCCTGGGATGGTGATCTCCGTACCATTGTATGGGAACTTTAGAGACTGATGGTACGTGGAGGGAACAGCTTTCATTGCATGGATCCATGGGCAGCCTAGGATAATGTTGTAAGGCAGCTCAATATCAAGGACTTGACACCTAGTTTCAAGCATGACAGGGCCCAGTTGTATAGGCAAGTGAATAACACCTTCTGAATGGCATTCTGCATCATCATACCCCTTGATTGTAATACTATGATCAGTGTTGACGTGATCCTCAGAGTATCCCAATTGCTTAAGTAACTTTAAAGAACAGATGTTGAGACCAGCACCACCATCTATGAGGATGCGTTTGATTTTGCACTTATGGATGAGAACTTCAATATGAAGGGCATCATTGTGACAAGGATCATGGGATGGGAGATCTTTCTCAGAGAAGACCACATTATAGGGCGAAGCAATGTTACCTACTATAGCTTAGAAATCTACGACCGCTATGTTGTTAGGAACGGAAGACTCTTGGAGGGCTTTTTCTAGCACCACTCTATATGCAGGTGATGACCGTAGAAGGTCCAAAATAGAGATCTGTGCTGGTGTTCTCCCTAGATGTTCGACAAGATTATAATCAGATTGAGCTGGAAGACTGGGTGTAGGACCACGAATGGTGATACGACCATGGCGAGTAGTAACAGCACAATCCATAGATTTACCTTTGATTGTGAGAGTAGACACTTGACTCTCTTCAAAACGACCTACAATGGAATCGAAGGATGTGGAAGCATGATTGATACCTTTACCTCTATCCTGAGGAGGAGGTGGACCATGATGAGGGAATGGTTCCTTGTACAGGTCGAGATCTTTGTTCATGTGTTGAATTGGTGATTCATTCTCAAAAGTGATTTGATTACCGTCGATGAGGTTTTGGATGAGGTGCTTGAGTTTCATGCAAGATGCAGTTTGATGCCCTTTGCTCCTATGGAACTCACAATATTCATTGTCTCTGTAGCGTGCAGTTTTGAAAACAGGCTCGCCATATGGGGGAGCATCAGGTAAAGTGATGAGCCCTTTCTGCAAAGCTTGCTGTAAGACTAATTCAATGGGCACTCCCAAGGGAGTGAATTGACGTCGCAGAGGATAATCTTGTGGGGACCGCTCTTGTTGTCGTTGCTGTTGCTTTTGATAAGGCTGCCTTTGTTGCTGCTGTTGTTGAGGTGGAGCTTGACTTGGTTTGGAGAGCTGCAGCAGTGTTTGCAAAGTTTGGACATGTTTAGTATCGACCACCCCATTGTTGACCACGTTTTTGTTTTTGTTCCAATATTTGCGTTTATCGTTCGATTGTTGATGAGAAGCGCTATCTTTTGTTTCCTTAAAGATTTTGACCACACCCTTAGCAATGAGGGCCTTCTCAATATTGATTCCCTTGTATGTGATTTCGTCGAAGGTTGTAGCACTAAGAATTTGCAAATGGAAACCTAACTCTTGGTTGAGGTTCTGCACAAATATGCTAACAAGTTGTTTCTCCAGAATCTTGAAAGGGAATTTGCTAGCCATTTGTCTCCATCATTGAAGGAAAGAAATGAAAGTTTCACCATTTTTCTATTTATTGTTGCATAGATCAGTCATGGAAATCTCATGCTCTGCGTTGTAAGAAAAATGGGTGGCAAACTTCTCTGCTAGCTTGTTGAAAGACTTGATACCCGTGGGTAAGTGTGAGAACCATTCTATTGCTTGACCTCCAAAACTGCGAGGAAAGAGACGCATAAGATATGTGTCGTTATGTGAGACCTCGAAGCAAGCAAGATAGAATTCCCTAAGATGGTCTTTTGGGTCACCTTTTCCTTTGTATTTATCGAACTTGGGAATAGTGAAATTTTGAGGAAAATGGATCATTGGTAATGACCGATCAAAAGGATAAGGACACACTTCTTCTAAAGAGAAAGTCTTCTTGGTGTGGCCAAACGTAAGATCAGATAGCTGCTGTTGAACTTCTGCGATCTTTAGCTCCATAGTCGTGGGAGGGGTTGGTAACATCTCCTGTTGTCCAAAAAGTGGTTGGTGTTGCCCATACGGAAGATTATAATGTAAGCCATGCACACTGGTGTTATAAGGGTCGTAAGATTGATTGGGATCATACGGGTTGTACGTTTAGTTCAGATTGGGTTGGAATTGGAGGTTTTGATTTGGCAGAGGTGGAGGTGGCGCTAGGTAAGAATGTTGGCTTTGTGATGGTTGAAGAAAAGAATTGGGTGGAGGAAAGCTAAAGTGTGTTTGATTAGGTTGTGATGGCGGCACATAGCTTTGGGAAACTTGATGTTGGGAATGTTGAGGGTGGCTAGGCAATGTGTGAAAGAAATTTAGCGTGGATGAACGTTGTGGTGGAGGGACATAGGTAGATGTGATTTGCGATGGTTGGGGTTGATTGAGGATGAGAGTAGAAGAATGTTGTGGTTGGGGTTGCTTAAGGACGAGAGTAGAAGAATGTTGTGGTTGAGGTTGTATGACTCTAATTGGTTGAGAGACATGAAGGTGTGATGATATAGGAGGTGGCATTTGTTGAGACCCTTGTTGCATGGCTACATAATTGTTCCCCGGATTGTAATTTGGTGGGAAACCCACACGTGATGGAGTAACCAAGATTCCACTTGCAATTGGTGTGGACATTTTAGGAGGTGGTTGCATATTCGATCGAGCTAAGGTGGCTTGCTTAGCTAACTCTGCTTGACGTTGGAGAGTTTCTTGTTGGTTTTTGTAGATCTCCATTGGTGTCAAAAGTGGTGATATGGATCTCTCCCCTGTTGGATTTTGAAAAAGGGGATTCTGATACTGCGAGCCTTGTGTAGGTAAGGGCATAGTCACCGTTGACATGGTTTGCACCGCTTGTATGGTATCTTGGGCGTTGTTGTTCTCCTTGAGAGTGGATAAATCAAAATCTTGAGGTAACTTGGCACCTTGCTCTGCAAGCAAGCGAAAGAAATGATCTTGGTTCTCACTAAGGATTTTGTCAAAGGCGGCCACAGCTCTAGGCTCTTGTATGATTTTATCAAGATCTTGCCCATCTACTTGAGAGGATTGACCTATTTCAAAGTGTCGCTCTTCTTGAGATGGGACTAAATCTACAGTATAACCTTGTGGGACAAAATCCTGAGGCAAGCCAGTGGTGTATTGCGGTGTACTTATCAAAGGGACCCTACCCTCTTGAGGATTGCTTGGTTCGTCAATGTGCGGCATGTTCGGAGAGCTGATTGGTTTTGCCGCGGGTGTACTAGGTGTAACCTTGGGAGTAATGTTGAGACGACCTGATTGTGGTGTGCAAGGAGGCGACTTGCGCTTCTTAGGGACAACTTGCTTGGACTTCATAGTTTGCTGGAGCCTAGTGGTTACCATGGAATACACTAGGACAAGAAAGGTAAGGCTGGGTTTCTGTGAGATGTTTTGAGAAACGGACAAACTCTGATGCACAAAGTACTGGACCAAAAGTGCTATACTATTTGACCAAAGTCACAGGATTGTGCAACAAAAAGCGTGCTACTGTGATGCCAAAGGCAATGGACTGAGCTACCAGAAGTGAGTTACTGCTATGCCAAAGGCGAGCTACAGTGACCAAGAGCGAGCTACTGTTATACCAAGGGCACTGAAGTAGAGTTTTGCCAGAGGCGAATTACTGTTATTCCAAAGGCGATCTACTGTAGTACCAAAGGCGAGCTGCTATAATACCAGGGGCGCTGAAGTAGTGTCTGATGTTTCTAAAAGGCAAAATTTTGATAGATTGTTTCTGTTTCTGATTAGATTTGTTGGCAAGAGAAAACACAGCAAACAATGTTGGTACACACAAGGGACTGACACAACAAATAGTGTATGTTCGAGGCTCCAAAAAGCCCAATGTTTCCACAGGTATAAGACAATTGCAATCAATAACAAGCACTTTTTATCCCTAGAGACAAGGTTTCATTGCAATAGATCAGCTCACAGCTTAATACTCCGTCGATTAAAATATCATTCCATAAAGGTGTCGGATATTTAGTATCTTTGTGAGAGACGATAGGTAGGGATATCTCACCCTCCCCTTAGAAAGCTCAAGTAGGTCACAAGATCTTTATGTCAAAGGGAATACTATCTCTTCTCAAGGGAGCCAATGGTGAGTATCTTAAAGGCTAAAATCGATTCCCCTTGCATTGATGATTACCGCAATGTTCGGAGGTAGGTCGGGTAGTCTCTATCTAGAATGGTTCTTAGTGACTTTAAGGGACCAATGCCTTATGAGCAATGCGATAAGCTACTAAAAGCTTTAACCAATCCTACTAAGAGTATCAAACACTTCGCTCAATGTGAAAATTGTTTTCACAAAGAGCTAGTACACCTCTTTTCAGTTTGGCACCACAAGGTAAGGCTGACGTCGGTTAGGACTTGGCTTTCGCCTTATCCCTCTTATATAGCAGTTCAAAGGAAAACTCCGCTTAGGGTCGTCCCTTTTGGATGAAGTGCAATCCAAAAAGTAGGCCCTTCTAAAGGAAGTACAGAAAAGTAAGAGCAAGCACGTCAAACAAAGGTTCAATTGTCCCGTTATAAGAAAAATAAGGTGCAACTAATTTAGGCACACACACGTTTGTAGTTGTCAATTGTCCCTTATGAAATTGAAGTGTTTGGCATTCATGTCCATTGTCCCTTAGAAAATTAAGGTGTTTTCACATACATGTCCATTGTCCCTTAAGAAAAGCAGTATGTTCCTAAGACTTAGATTGCAAGAAAAACTGATTTGTTCAATTATCCTTTTAAGCATGCAATGTGTTTCTAAGACTTAGTGAGATAAATCAAAAGTTCTTCAATGCTCGTCCTGCATGAACATGTTAAAACCCCTATTTGCTTTGTGTGAGTAATAAGAAGCTGCAACAAGTGAGTTAGTTCCACCAAAAATTCACAAGTTAGCAAAAATAAATCAATTTGACCGAAAGCGCTGTACTATCTTACCAGAAGCGACATACTGTATTTCCAAACGCGGTGTAAAACAGACCAGAAGCATCAAAGAATATTACCAGAAGCGCTGAAAAATATCCAGAAGCACTGTACTGTGCATCTAGAAGCGCGATACTGTTATGCTAAAAGCGATGTCGTGTATACCGGAAGCACTGCAGGATACTACCAGAAGCACTGAACAAGGACCAGAGGTGCTGTACTTTGTATCCACAAGCGCGACACTGTTATGCCGAATGCGCTGCATAGTCTCAGATCATAAAAAGATTAGCTTTTGTCAAAATAACCAAGTCAAAATAGGATTTCATGGTTGATCTACTATTCTAAGTAATAATATCTAATAGATCTGAATAGTGAAATCCAGAAAACTCAGAAAATGTATCAAGACAATAGATTAACGCAAATACCGAAGATACCCCTAAATAAATCAGCTTAGGAAGTATCAAAAAGTAGGTTTGAAAGACAAATACAACAGTTGTCAGACAAATCCACAAGACATGTAATGAGAAAACCCTGCAAAAACACAAGACGAAGTCAAAAACCTAATTTAGCCAAAAGCGCTTAACGATGCGGCTGAGAGCGCCGTTTTGTGATACCGGAAGCGCCGCTCTGTGCTGCCAGAAGCGCCGCAGTGCCCCCAGGGGCGCTGAGCCATACCTCCAATAGCGCTTAACGATGCTGCCAGAAGCGCTTTGCAATGTCGTTTGCGCTGTACCGTACTGTGACTTCAAAAAAATAATTTCTCAAAGAAACAAAGGGATTAGTGGGTCCCACCGGGCATGCCAGAATGTGTATGAGGAAAAATCGATTTAAATTAAACTAATAAAACCAAAAACCAATCACATAAAGCGAACCAATCTAAGTAAAAGCCATTATCATAAAATCAAAGACAAAATGAAAGCTCTTACCAAAACCTGTATTGTTGCCTTTTGGAGAAGTGTGGATTGCTCAATCAAGTTGTGAAACCATAGCTGCAACAAGCAAGTAGTGTGCTCAATGTGCTCAAAGATCAATGTTAAGAGATCGTAAGGTTTCTCAATCGACGCGTTTTGTATGCTCAAAGCTCTGTTAAGTATGCCTGAGAATGTGATCGAAGAGAGAGGCTCAATAAAGGAGATGAGGGGGGTTTATATAGATTTCAACAGAGATCGATCAACGGTCCAGATAATTTAGAAGAATCAATGGAGGAGAACAGTTGAGGAACGTGCAACGAATGAGAAGAAGCCAAGTGTCTTGCTTTCTTTTGCATGAGAGGAGTTATCAAGAATAGAAGAATGAGTTAAAGCAATTAACAGAATGTAATGATCAGTTAAGTGATTTAAAACAAGAAGAAGAGATTTACATGAGAATAAGAAGATATTTAGCTTTATTAAATATAGAAAGCTTGAGTTATATTAGAGATAACTCAAATTTACAAAAAAAAACAATTTAAATAAATAATTGATTTATTTAAATTTAGAGAAGATATTGTGGAAGAAACAATTAAATAATTAGAATTATTTAATTTAGAAGATTTGAAAGCAAATTAAATAAATAAATTTATTTAATTGTTGTGCATGATTTTGAAAGAATGATTTTGATTTAATTAAATAATTTAAGAATTGTTTAAGTGTAGATAAGAGGGAATTTGTTGAATTAATTAAATAATTAGGTTTATTTAATTAATGTGGATGTGAATTTTGGACAGAAGATGATGATCTAATTAAATAATTAAAATTATTTAATTGTTGGAAGAATAACAGAGGGATTTAATTTAATTAATTAAATAAAGAGAATTTATTTAATTAATGTCACAATTTTGTGATTTAGAAGAATTTGGTGAAATTAATTAAATAATTAGATTATTTAATTAATGTTTGAAATGCAGGTGATTAGACAGATGACGAAATGCAAGTGATTCGACGACACGGTCATTTTAGGGTGTCTACATATTGATAACTAGTCTATAATACATTCCATAATTCAACATTCATATTTCTTATTACTTTCCCTCATGGAACTAGGCTTTACATGTATAGGGCGCACTGAAACCATCTCTTGACCCAGCCTACGGGAGACTTTGTCCCAGCCTACAGGCCTTATTACAGATGGGATTACTCCGCCTCTCCCCACAATACCTATCATTCCTTAAAGGATGAAGTAATAGAGAAATATATATAGAAGTAACAACTACGTTTATCTCTCCATGTCATCTTCCTTCTATTCCTTAACCATGGATGGGGAATTATATGTCTAGGGCACGTTGAACCCTCTCCAATGTGATTGGGAATGGAATTACTCTGCCTTTCCCTAGCATCCTTGTCTAGGGCGCGTTAAACCCTCTCCAATGCATCGTGATGGAATTACCCCGCCTTTCCCTAACAAGAACACCTCTCCTATAGTTATAGGAAATAGAAGTGATGAGATGGTTATGTCTTTTACTCATCAAGTTTCATAATATATATTTATACACATGTATGATACTAATGGTAATTCTCTATTATATCTTTACTTAATATGTGTCATTCATCATCATAAACATACGGATTGATACATCATACCAAGAGATGATTCTTGCCTTTGTATTCTTATTTTCATCACTCCATTCTGATATCAAACAAGCAATGCTTTCACTTAGATTTCTACTGGATACAGTTCTATTGTATTGCTTTCTAAAAATCTAATTTTTGATCAGTTTTAATTCATATGATTCTCATTCTATCTCTGTCCTTATTTGCTGCTCGTGAATCTGTTTGTTACTCTTCTTCTTGTAATCAGAAATGTATAAAATGTTCTAAAACTCCCATATTCTGTCCTTTCTCTTTATAATCATTGAATTGTTTTATATTTCCATTATGCCCTCTGAATTCTCTTGATTTTTCATACCTTTATATTCTTTCAAAGGAGGTGACCTTTAATATTTGTTGTCCTTTGCCAAGAGTAATGACTCTTGGTAAAAAAATCATATTTCTTACCACTTAATTACTGCCTATATGCTTAATTCCTATTTATAAATCTTAAAACAACTTACTCTATGGAATGCCTATCTCCTCTTCATACGCTGCCTTTTATATTGCTCCCTTAAATCTGATCACAGTACCTTTAATAAATATTATTTTTAAATAGAATAAACTTAACAAAAGTCGCAGCCCTTCATTGAAATGCTTGTTGCTTGTTTATCATATATATTAAACGTTGTTCTACTAATCGTTGCCTTCTATAAAGTGAAATCACACCATTTGTCTAATAGGCTCTGTTTCCTTCTCAATTGAATATTGATTGCTGCTTTATGAATTGATTAGTTTACTTAAAACTCCCCTATATATTTTCTGACTAAAATCTTTAGATAAGAGGAAGTCACTTTATAGTTGTAATTTATATTTATTTTAAATACACTTAATTTAATAATATTAAAATATATCAATTTTATAATATCTATAACATTTATCTTATAATATAATAATATATATTATAATAATATTTAATTTATGATATTTAAGTATTTAATTTATATAATATTTTATTTTGAATATATTTAACAATATATAATATTTAATTTAAATATATTCAATTTATGATTTATAATAATAGATTCATATCTTTAATATAATCAAAGTCATTAGTATAGGGACATGACAACCCTCCCCACTCAAGATTGCTTGTCCTCAAGCAATCACAACGAGTTCTTTCATTACCTTGCACTTTAACGTTTACCTTCAATGTGTTGAGACAAAGTCATGGTCTAGTTCTACATGGATAGAACAATTAAGTTCGATGAATATATCTTATTATAAATTTCCACATTTCCTTTTAAGATCTTTCTCCTCATTTGTGGATTCCTAAAGAGCTGAGTTGTCTTTATTATGTCCTCTCAAAATTGTTGTTTTGGCTTTTAAGAGATTGACCCGCCTAAGTTGATATGATACCTCAGTGGTCCTAAATCTCAATTGAATTCTTTAATGATGTTTTTGATATCTTTCTTAGATGAAATGCTCTTCCCTTTTTCACCTTAAGGTCGAATGTTGGTGAGTGATCTCCTCAGGATATGGAAGTGATTACACCAATTTGTAGGTTACATGCATTGCAATTTAGTTACATAATAAAATTGAAGTAGACAACCAAGTAGCTCAAGAACGCAAGCAACCAGCTCAAGCAAGTAGGCAAGTAGCTCAAGCATGCAAGCAACCAACTCAAGCAAGTAGGCAAGTAGCTCAAGTAGACAAGCAATTAGCTGAAGCAAGTAGGCAAGTAGCTCAAGTAGACAAGCAAGTAGCTCAAGTAGACAAGCAAGTAGCTCAAGCAAGTAGGCAAGTAGCTCAAGTAGACAAGCAAGTAGCTCAAGCAAGTAGACAAGTAGCTCAAGTAGATAAGCAAGTAGCTCAAGCAAGTAGGCAAGTAGCTCAAGCAAGTAAACAAGTAGCTCAAGTAGACAAGCAAGTAGCTCAAGCAAGTAGGCAAGTAGCTCAAGTAGACAAGCAAGTAGCTCAAGCATGCAAGCAATCAGCTCAAGTAAGTAGGCAAGTAGCTCAAGCATGTAGGCAACCAGCTCAAGCACGCAAGCAACCAGCTCAAGCACACAAGCAACCAGCTCAAGTAGACAAGCAAGTAGCTCAAGCATGCAAGCAATCAGCTCAAGTAAGTAGGCAAGTAGCTCAAGCACGTAGGCAACCAACTCAAGCAAGTAGGCAACTAGCTTAAGCATGTAAGCAACCAGCTCAAGTAGACAAGCAAGTAGCTCAAGCATGCAAGTAGGTAGCTCAAGCATGCAACTGAGTAGCTCAAGCCACTAGAAAGACAACATCTTTAACATTCTCATAGTTACACATCTTGTTGAAGATACATGAAGTAACATATCAATACAGGTGATACATAAAGTATAAATAGAGTATATACAAGAAGCATGAAGCATATATGCGAATAATACATGAGGCATACATATGAGTACATCAAGTCACAAAGCATACATGTAAGTCGTAAAGTATACACTAAATTGCATGAATACACATATACACATAAGCCACAAGGTATACACCTGAATACACTCGACTATACATAAGCCACAATGTATACACTTGAATACACATAAGTCACATGGAGTATACACTTGAATACAAAGTCATAGAGTATACACTTGAATACAAATGCATTCAAATACAAATACAAGTCATAGAGTATACACTCGAATACGAATACAAATCATAGAGTATACACTAGAATATAAATACAAATCATAGAGTATACATTCGAATACGAATACAAGTCATGGAGTATACACTCGAATATAAATACAAGTCATAGAGTATCATAGAGTATAAACTCGAATGCAAATACAAATCACAGAGTATACACTCGAATACAAATACAAATCATGGAGGTATATTTTCTTTGGATATACACAGTAGGGTTATTTATTTTCTTATTTGATATATATATACATTTTCTGTATATATATATAAATATATATACATATAGTTAAATCTAAGAATGTAAATATGAGTCTTCTTTTTTTAAATATACAGAGTGATATATATATATATATATATATATTTGCAGGAAAAATTATTGAAACAGCAAAGAGAGTGAGAGATTGTATTTTGGACGGCCGTCAGCCATTTATCTCTATCGCCGCTGCGAGTTTAAAGGGACTGCGAAGTGCTGGAGCAGAGGGGGGTTAAGGAGACAATGAGGGGGATTGGCGCAGGGAAGGGGTGTGGGGAGGAGGTTGTGCCTCCACCCACACCCACAGTATTACCAACAGCCGCAGCAGAGAGATGGGGGGCTGGGATGGGCGTCGTCACCCATCTTAGTCCCTTCATACTTTTTTTTTGTTTATCTCTGCTAAGCTTACACAAACCCTTCTTAGGGTTCAGTCCTCATTTAATCTATATTCTATTTTTTTTATTTGATATATGTCAAATGTGAATAAGCCATTCTATATATATATATATATACTCACAGTTTTAAACAAAACAATTTGCTCATTAAATCTAAATATATATGCATTTTATATATATATGTGTGTGTGTATATATATATTTTAATATATATATATATATACACATTAAACTAATTTTCTCAATAACAATAATTTTAAATAACATAGCATACTAAATTCAGTTTTGTATCATAAAATAATTTAGTAGCATCTCTGTTTTTTTTTTTAAATAAATATACAAAAATACCCTTTTTTTTTACAAAACTTGTAAGGTAGGAAATATAATTTCACTTAAATTTTCAACAACTTATTTTCACAAACAGCATATTAATAAACATGAAAATTTCAGTGCAACCATAATAGAAAACTATACATCTAATTTCTCTTTTTCTTTCTAGCATACACTAAAATTTTATCAACAACACATTTCTTTTTTTAAGTAAAAATTGACAGCAAGTGTATTTTTTTTTCCTTGCATTTCTCCATTACTCATAAACTCAACATCAAATTTATATAATCTTTAGCATCTTTCCAAAAACACATGAGCACAACAACATACATAATGAACATATTTTTTTTTCTTGCATATACAACAAATAGTTACTCACATACAAATTCCCCTTCACACCCATACAATAAAGAGTACAAATTCACAACTCCAACATTAAGGCCTCCAAGGCCATGGCTCACAACATCCATCAAAAATAATATTGCAAAAGAGGTGGAAATGAGCTTCTCCAAGCTCCATTTCTCCCACTACAAACCTGCAAGAAGCAACATAACAAAAAGGGGAACTAAGCCACTATGAAATGCCCTCATCCCTACTATAGACCCACAAGTGGGTCACCCCCGAGATAGGGAGGTAGGAATCACACGGTTGCATACACACACACCACAACAAGCAACACAAAAACAACTCAGCAATTACCCAAGGATTAACACATAACAAAACTCATGAAAATGAGTTTAATGGGGGTAGGGAATGGACCCCTCAACTCAAGAGGCCACTCCAAGATCTCAAAACACCAAGTCTCAAGGCCTCAAGCCAAAACCTCCAAAACACATATCTCCAAATAACTCAAAAACTATCATGGCACTCTTGCCATCAAAATAATCTCAACACCAAAAAAAAGCCCTCAAGGCTATAAGTAGCACAAAATAAGGAGATGACCTTGAGGAGGTTCACTCTCCCCTACCGCATACAAGTTGAGCCTTACCTCCAAATGGAGGTTCTCTCACCAAACTCCCAACCCACATAAAAATGAAAACAACAACAACAACAAAAATCCACAAACACAACATAAATGAAATATGCAAGGGTAAATAGCCATAGCCATGGAGCTTACCTTCAAAATCCCTAAATATGGAAGCATGTTTGGTGATGAGCTCCAGGCTTCTCCAAATCTTTCAATCTCCAAATTTTCTCTAACTCCCCAAAAGAAACTTCCAGAATAGAAAGAAAAATCCAAAATACAAGAACCCCACATTCCTCAACAAGAGGAGGTAATATAGGCCTTCTAATTTGGCCTTGAGGAATGAGAAGGTGACACTTGTCACCTTCTCCCTCCTCTTCCCATGCCACTTGCAAGGGAGAGGAAGTGTGAGGGTGACAAGTGTCACCCTCCAATTCCATCCCAAAGCTCACCTTATCCACTTGTGTTCTCACACATGTGCGAGAGACCAAGTGGTGAGGTGGCAATCCCCTTCAAGCCTCCATGAGGATAAGGGATGCCATATGGCATCCTCTTATTCTCCAAGAGAACCATCTCCCTCCAAGCTGCTCTCACACATGTGTGAGAGTCTTGGAGGGAGATCCCACACACTTGGGAGTCTTGAAGACCTCCCAAGTCTTCTTGGTGAAGGGATCCCCAAACTTTGGGAAGGGAGATGAGTCTTTTCCAAAGCATGACTCATCTCCCACCCTTAGCCATTTCAAAATTCGTCACTTTGACTAAACCTTAGTTTAGAGTGACCAAAAGTGAGTTACCCCAAGATTTAGTTAGTCAAAATTGACCCTAGACCCATGGGTAACCACCTAGGGTAAGTTTTGGGACACTAAGATTCACCTAGGGAGTCATAAATCCACTTTAAATGGCCTAAAAATAAAAACAATACCAAGTGGTGTAAAACAATAAAAATATACAACACATGATATAAATTAATTTAAACAGAGGGGTATTAAGAAAAAATGATAAAACCACAAGTACTTAAACAACATTCGAATCAAACGCGATCCTCATCCCTCTTGGGAATGGATCGGTTTCATAGGGAATACATATGTGTGAATACTACCTCCAATTTCCTGTGGCCTGGGAATATACTCCTACACATCTAGATCAAGTGTCAATCATATCATGAATAATCATAGCCGAAGCAACTAGAATTAAATTCATGCCATTGAATACAACATTAATCATCTACAACATAATTCAAGATTAAACTGCATTTTCTATCTAATGTCACATAATCATCATCACATAAAGAACTAGAAATCACATCAATAACATCATCTAATATATCTCGCATGTCTAGTCTCAACATAGCATCAAAATATGATCAAATCAAATCACCATATGTCTAATCAATGTCAAATCAAAATCAGGAGATATAATCAAATCTGCATAATGGAACAATAGTCTCTAAAAGTATGATAATGTCATCAACTGTGTTGGTTTTTCTTCTGAATCAGCATCAGGGTTTGCCACTTCTAATGCACAGGCAGATTCAGCCAACTAAATACAGGAGGTTGCGTGAGCTGCCTCCCCTTCACTTCTGGTTCTGCCGCACCAAGGGGGGTATCTCTATAACTCAAGATGTAACCTTGACTAGCTCAAAGATAGAAAGATCTAACTTGACAACAACAGGCAGAATACTCTCATGTATGGACCAAGATCTGTATGATAGATCACAAGGCTGGCAACATTCTTGGACATGATGTCTGGTTGGGTATGAGAGCATGCAGGGGGTTCCTAATCCTACTCCTACAACTAACAGGTGGAAGTATGAAATGGTTTAGTTTGAATTTTGGATGCAAAGCTGGACATGGTTGTAACACAAACACAAAGCAAGATTGGTGCCTATCCAGGGCCTGGAGTCAGTAGACATACACCTGTGAATGATCAGCATGAATAGCTAAAACTGGATTTCAGGGGGATACACATGATATCTGTCTTACAGATATCTCCCAATAAAGAGTGTCAAGTTATCTCTACTTATGGCATCCCTACTGCAGTATACCCTTCCCAATGTTCAACCTGAAAATAGTTTAATCTACCCCTTGAGCAGAAGTTAAAAGATCAGACATTCAACATAGGAATTCTATGCTCTAGAATCTAAACATTACCCAAATATCCAGATTCAGAAGAAGAATACATGCAATACTGGAGACAGAATTAACATAACACATGCAAACACAGCATTATTCATATAAGACTAACCATGAAATCAGTGGATTCATGCCAAATCGTACAACAGGAGATACATAAACTCACAAGTTAAACTGTACAGAGCAACCAGATCAGCTTGTTTTGAATTACAAAGCCAAAAATCTTCAACTTTCAACAACCACAAATGAGTAACACTTCCTGCTTATAACAGCCAGGTAGTGTACCATAGCAATTAATTACATGGTTGACCAAAAATCCCGCCAGATACACAGTATCAGGAAAATGGCGCTCAAACACTACCAGATTGGCACCCAAACATGAATGCAGCAGGTAGGGGAGGAGACAGGAAGATATCTCGAGTCCTGCGCCACTGTCCGCTGATGTACACCTTCAATCGGGTACCAGATCCGCCCATACCTCTGCAACCTTTGCCATTAATGGCGCACCAACCCGCGGCCTCGGGAAAACGTCAATTCTGCATCGTAACCACTTCCCGCCGAGATTCATCATCATGATATTTGAAAATATGCAGGATATCAATTATCCCACATGCACCCCGCAGCAACCTCATTAACACTTTATATACTAGGTCAGGAGCACATATAATGTCGGTGCTTTTGCTCCTGACGACATTAGTATAAGACTTCATCATCATCATCCTCCAGTAGCATGATATCCTGTTGCTTGAAATATCACCCTGACGTCAGCATCATATCGCAATATAACCTGCATGATAATCGCCTTCATCGGCACAACCTGATCCATCGGAGGAACATCCTCCTGCTGAGCCTATACCAAAAGTCTGGCCGATGAACATCCTGATGACGTCATCATCATATCCTGCTGACGTCATCGTCATATCTGCCTACTGCGCACCTCCTCATATCCGGATGGCATCATCATCATGTTTGCAAATATCGGGGGATCTTCGCAAGATGATCTGTGTTAGAAATATGACCCCCCCGGACCTTGATGACGTCATCATCATATCGACATCAGGATGATATTCGGAAGATAACCGGATATTTGGAAATATCATCCTGATGCACAAATATCATGTTGCACTGTAGCTCCACTATAAGATCGGGGCGATAGATGAATATGATGATGCTTGAAAAGATCACCCCCACTAGATAATGCACGAAGCCGGCAGGCGGATATCTCCTTGATATCAGCATCATCATGACGCTGGAACAAACATACACCCGAGTGATATGAAAATATCACCCCCTCCATCGGAAATATCATGATGCAGATAGGCAGAGAAAAAAGATATCACCCTGACATAAGAACGACGTCAGCATCATCAGGATGAAAAAACAACGAACATGAAGTGATACAACATCATCAGGATGATATTGACTAAGATCATCCTGACGTTCAAAATATGATGACCCCAGTGAATATCGGGTCACACTTAGAACTCTTCAACAACATCATCAGGATGATCATAACCAAGATCACCCGATGATAAAAATATCACCCCGGCGAAATATCATGAAGGCAGAAAATATGATGACCCCCGCAAGCAGCACGGTGATAACTGGAAATATGATGATGATGATGACGACCCTTAAGAAAAAACAAGTTAGGTCGAGCAACTCAAAGAATAACCCCTTCAGAAGATTGGGGTAACATCATCATCATGTTTGGGCAAGGTGATAATTAGAAGATCACCGGATACTTGAAAAATCACCCCCGCAAGCAAATCAGGGCGCACTGTAGCTCGTCAGCAGGATCAGGATGATATGCAAACATCACCCGATAATAAAATATGATGATGACGATGAGAAACAAGTCAAAGCAAACATGATGATGATGACCTCCTCCTCAGGAAAATATGATGCTGCAGCTGAAAAATGCTGAGGAGGCCCAACACTTAGAACACTTTTTTGGATACTTAGGGAAAGTGCCTGCATGAAAATTGCTCAAAAACTGTTAGTCAATTCAGGCACTAACAAACTGAAATGTAAAACGATCAAAATAAGGAAGGAAAAACAATCAACCTCACATTAATAAATAAATTTAACACTTTCCTCTCACTAATTCACTAATGCCTATAGTTGTTTATGGCTCAATAAATTATAATTCTAGGTAGGAAGCAAGCACTAGGCATAAAAGAAACTGAAAAGGAATCCAAAATAGAATTCTTCAAAGGACGTAAATACTCACAAATCAAGTCAATCAAATTCAAGAGCAAAACAAAATGTGTACAAGAATAACTTGTAGTTTTAATTATGTTTATGTGAATTCAAATTTGGCAAAACCCATCAAAATGTAAAATGGTGGAGTAAAAATGTGTCAAATACTACATGATTGTAAAATAGTCAATGTAAATGTTAGTTGATTAGGACCACAATCCAAAATATATGTGGTGATTTCAAGGTTATTATGGCCCCAATTGTAGCATGGCATTATAATAGAATTGGCAAAATTGGTCCTCATACACAGTGGAATTTTGATGGTATTAATGAGTATGTCAGCTAGTTAAAACATGTTTTTGAAATTCCAAGTGATTCCCCATTAAAAATGTGTAGTCTAAGTTGTGAAAATATTACATCGATATAAATGCTTCATAAATAATTTAGTAGTAATTTAACACCCAAATTTTGGGTGATTTGGACCCCCACCATTTCATTAAATTTGCAAAAATTGGATTGGTCCATACAAACTATCTGTCAAATAGTGAAGATTTCCCACTAAAAAATGGTTGCCCTATATTGTGAGATGCATTAGAAGGATAACCCCACATATTTTACTTTTGGTCTAAATTATTTTACACTAAAATCAAAGCCCTATTATTGTTATGAATTGTGTTTTGTTGCAAGGACCTTGTCATAGGAACAATCTGGGAATTTTAGGAATTGTTTGGATTTTTGTTGATGTGGTACTAAGGATTGTATGCCTATTTTTTATGATAATATGGCTTTTTGGAAGCTTGGTTCTATTGCCTTTTGAGGGCTACAAGCTCATTTGGAACATTTTTTAGCATATTCTTAACCTCTTCCAACTCTCTGGATGTCTAAGAGACTGCTAAGGATGCTCATGTATAGGGTTCATAACTAGGATAGGAATTTCAATAAAAATTTGAGTGGTGATCTGGGAGGGTGCATAGATATCTAGAAACAAAGGCATGGTTGGCCTAGGAGATAACCTTCTAGCTTGAATAAGACTATTTTCAGCCCTAACAGTAATTCCATAGGCTACTAGAAAGGTATCTCCTCCCATGAATTGGATCATTATAGCTCTTTCTAGGTTAAATTCTTTCAAGAAATATAAAAATGTAATAGTAGGAAGAGGCCTTTGCCTCTATGGGGATCTGATCCAATCTTGAACTAATCTTTGAAGTCTGTGACTATCTCCATAAAGGATCTTTTGATTATGATCAGTTGTTCTACCATAAACAAGTTGTCTCCCTTCTCCTTGAATTCAGTATAATAAGTATATCCCAACTCGTTCAAGTCATTAGTTAAATTTGGATCCAAGCTCTTGTACCAATCAAGGATTTTCCATTAAAATAAGTTGCAAGAAATCTTAGGGCACATTAACTTGACCAATATCATGAATAAGACATAAGTTAGCGACATCTTATATGTGATCAATGGGGGTGACAACATTTTCTCTAGTAAAATAGGGTATGTATTTTAGCGTTGAATTTGAAATGGATTCCACACTAAAGGAGGTGCAAATTCTTCTAAAGGATTTGTAGTGTTCCATGTGACAAAAGGATGAGTTGGAATATGTAAAGTTACAGGATTGAAAGTAAGGGGAATTGAGCTAGCAAAAGAAGACTGGGTTGTTTAGTTTAAAATTTAACTTGCAATTTGGTTTGTAGTTTGATGTGTAGACTGGCCTATAGTCTTAATAATAGCCACAACTTGAGGTTGATGATGGGATTGGGGTTGAGGTCTTATTTTTTGAGATAGATCTAGAGATTTAAAAAGAACCTCTTAAGGGTCACTTCTTGTAACTAATCTCATCACAAATCTTTGCTCTCATAGAACATTATATTTTTTCCCAGATAGAGTGACTAGATGAATAGATGTTTTCTTCAAGAAGCATATACACTAGGATCTTCACCAAAATCTCAAAAATGATGAATTTTGGTTCCACTAGGCATGCCAAAAATGGTTGATGCTCACATATGTTCTAAACATTAGTGCCTTGTGAAGAACATCAGCATATGTGAGGGATCTTGAAATATAAGGCAATATTTAGCATTAGAAGCCAGATTATTATCTATTATATCTAATATAACTGAACAGAGAAAAGAGAGGAATTATTAGGAATAAAATATAAAAATGTAAAAGGGCAATATGCTAGAATAAACTTTTCCTGCCAATCTCTCATAGAGCACTTGCATAGTTTTTAATAGTAAAAAAATCAAATTTAAGCATAATAACAAATATGTAAGAGACAATCATTCATCCATAAACAAAAATAGGAGGACAAAGAGAATCACAACTTTGTATATATTGACTATTTTAGGTATTTTGTACAATCACATTCCATAAAAACTTAGATAACTTTAGACACATGAACAAAGACTACTCTAGGGCTTGAAAGTAGGAAATTTGAGAAATAGTCTTGCATACAAGGATCACTGAGCATGAGTTTACAAAGTTGAATCCAACCAAAATAATGAGCCTAAGGATCAAATTTATATAAATCAATAGAAATTTTTTTGAAATGTATGCAGAAATATGATCCAAGGTAAATAATGGAAGATAATGCAATATAACTCAATACCTTCACCTTCAATCACACCCTCACACTTGATAGAACAGAGGAGAATGCACCCTATTTCTACTAGCTTTGTTCTATGGATATATTATGCATTGTGGATTGCTCATAAAACTAGCATAACCTATGTATGGAAATGGTTATGATAAGGCAAATGATAATGGCAATGATATGGAAATTGACAGCATATACTTGCATATGAAAGATGTGTTGTGATAGTGATGTGAGAGGCTCAATTTAGAGAGGTTAGATATGATGAATGAAGGGATAGGATTAAAATATTAAATGGATGGCTAAGATTAAATGAGAGGATTATAGGTCATGGATAAGGATCTTTTAGATCATTCTTTTATGTGAATGGTTGAGATTAAAAGATGTAGTATGATAATGGATGGTGGAGATGAGAAGTGAATTTAATTTTGGATCAATTATTTAATAATTGTGACTGATCATTTAATAATTGTGGCAAGTGGTTGAAGATAAGGATGTGAGTGGGTAAATTAATTAAATAATAGAATTATTTAATTAGTTTATGGAGAGGAAGTTGTTAGAAATGATAAATTAATTAAATAAATGAGATATATTAATTCATTTAAGAGGAAATAGGAAATTAAACAAATAAATATTTTATTTAATATGGGAAAAATGGATTAATGAAAGTGAGATTAATTAATTTTAAACTAATAAAATTATTTAATTAATTTAGAAAACGTGTTAGGATGAAAGGTGATGCTAGGAACGTGTCGAAAATGAAGGTGAATACATGGTTATTTTTAGGTGTCTACATTTTGCCCCTCTTTGATACAGCGTCCCATAAGGTGGCATCATGTCAAAGAATAAAAAAATGCTCTAGTCGATGAGGGAAAAGGGAAACAATGGATAATGCATGCCCCCTCAAGAGTTTAGTCAAATTTTTAAAAAAAATCAGGTAAAATCTTGAAGGAAGGGTGACAGAGTGAAAACGTGTGATGTGGATGGTAAAAGGTGGATATGATGAAATAGGAATGAAAACAAAGGTTTGGGGGTTAAAAGCTAGGGATGAAAATTAGGGCTTGAGGGGCCTACAAATAGTGGCAGGTAGGTCCATCTCTTCTCATTTGAACTCGCAAGCTTTAGAAAACTCAGAGAGAAGAAAAGACAAAAGCTATGGTGGACATAGTGGCTATTCCTCGACACAGACATCATGGCGAGAGGGTCGGGACATTCCAGTGACTGACAGGAGCTAGTAGACCGGTATGTGACTAGACCTAGGCCTTTCGGGTAGGTTAGGGGGCGAGTTAGGCATCATAAATTCTAGGGAAAGGGTGAAAAGGTGCGGGTACAACTTTATGAAAGTGTGCCCATGTGATAGGATGGTGCACCTGCGAGTTAGGAGGGTGCGCCTATGCAAAATTTGTGCTTGTGTGAGGTAAAATGTGCCTGCACATTCATGATGAGTGCTTGGGAAAGAAAAAGACATGCTAGTGCTTATCGGCACAACTTCGTGGAAGAATGACACTCTTTCATTGTGGAAGAGTGCCTAGGCTAGGAAATGGTGTGCCTCTATCTAGAAGAGAGTCTATGAGGAAAAATAACATGCCTATGTGTAATAGGGTGCTTGTGAGGAAAAATAGTGTGCCTATGTATAACAGGGCACCTGTGTAGGAAAATGACGTGCTTTTGCAATCTAAGCAAAAGGGGATTGGATTTGACTTAGGAAACAAAGATCTAGCTTGGTGATTTGGATGGATGTAGGAGTGACCATTGGCTATACAGCAACGAGTGAGGTGAGTGAGGATGATGAGGTTATTTCTAGGATTCATAGAGGAGCAAGAGTTCTTGGTAGCTATCAAGATGTACCACATATCGCGCATGTCAGAGATCAGGGCGCACACAACCATGCTGAGCGCATTGATCAAGAGATGGAATAATGAGAGGAGAACATTTCTCCTTCCCACTGGTGAGATGACAGTGACATTAGAGGACATATGGCAGATACTGAGGATTTATATTCACATATCCTTAGTGTGATATACCTTAGACACTAGAGTAGTTGCACTAGAGAGGGTGTTTGTTGATGATGATTTACTAATGGAGGGGACTCAACTAGATCTAACACAGGTTGAGGTGGATGCCCCACTGCCACTATTCAATATTGGATTGATCCTATATGTGCTAGTACCAAGGTGATGGGCTAGACATTTTTCTACTATATGGGGGGATGTGCTAGAGCATATGATCGAGGGAGAGGTTTTTTGCATGGGGTCCTTGCATTTTGGCACACCTATACAGAGAGTTACACAGTTGCATCTATAGCAGGAGCTAGTACCTTGGTTGTGGAGTGACTCTACTTCACATGTGAGCATGGGAATGCATCATTGTCATGAGGCCTCTATGTGATAGGGTGAGAGGTGTGGGGCAACCTTATTATGGATTCTATGTAGGGATGCTACACTATCAATGTGTAGGGGATATGGATTATTGGAGGAGAGTGTTAGATGACTTGGATTCAATCACATGGCAACCATGGAAGGAGTGTGAGGCATGGGAGGAGGACAATGATCAGTCATTGTATGTGTGGCAGACTTGATATATACTTGGTAGGAAGGGACATATCGTAGAGATACATGTCTGGATGAGTGCTATGGCAGTTTAGTGAGAGGTAGACAACACCGATACATGAGGCTATCTTTCCTAGGGTGACCAAGGATGTTGGAGCATTGGGACTGGCATTAGATCTACATATTCCTCTTACATAGTTTTAAGGACTAATACCTATACGGTGGGTACCAGTAGGTATAGAGGTAGAGGATGCAAGGACTAGCCTAGAGTACGATGCATGGTGGGCCACTCATAAGCCAGTTTGTTTGATTGTTCTAGGTACACAAGATGGACAGGTTGTAGCACCTCCATTTTAGAGATAGGTTAGGTAGTGAGTGGAGGGAGGTGTTGGTGGACAGGTTGGAGGAAGTGATGGTGGTGGAGATGGAGGTCAAAGACCTAATGGGGGAGATGGAGGTAGAAAAGGTGAGGCAAATGTGGCTCAAATAGTTTCCCCAAATGTTCCAATAGAGGAGGGGGAGGACATAGAGACACTAAGAGCTTATCAGGACATCCTATAGATGGAGGTTAAGCTGGTGTAGGCTCTATTAGTTGGCATCGCTACGGAGAGAGATAGTGCCCTCCTATAGATCCAAACTCTACAGGGATAGGTATAAGTGTTACAAGTGTAGGTACATGCTCAAGTAGGAAGCAGAGATGGGGATGGGATACTATAGTAGGTTACTGCAAGAGAGATACTCTCAAGGTAGAGAGAGACACAACAATAGCATAAAGGGCCATGACAGAGGGCTTAGCTACATGTTTCTAGCAAGAGCATGACACAATGTAGGGTATACTAGCAGGAGGTGGGATGAGTCAGATGTGGACTGATATTATGAGGATACAGGGAAAGCTGACTACTGTGATGTAGAGAGTAGAGTGCTATCATACTCTATACCACAGTGTGATACCAAAGGGACAGAGGGCACCCAACTTTAGCACATGAAGTATATCAGGGGTGACGAGATCAACTAGATCACATCCATTAGTTATGGGACCTCCTCCACCTAGGGATCAGGGAGCATAGAGTCCACCATCAATAGGACCATTTGGACAAGTAGCAGGGGCTCAAGGACCACATCTTCCTCCACCTTTGACATCGGGACCGCAGCCTACACCATCAACACATTCAGAGGGTGGCAGTTCATCATGACCATGTGTAGAGATGTATGTATATGTTTTGATGCATGCGGGCGCGATGCATTTTGATTGCTTTGTGGAGTCTTTTGTACATAGACATTTGTATCATGACCAATTTTTATATTATATATATGAGATGACATATATTTTTGGCATCGTATATGATGGTTTTATGGTTTATGGTTCATTTATGATGATGTGATTGTATTGTTTATTCATGATGATGCTATGGTATATGATGGTTTATGGATTTATGATTATATGGACTTATGATGCTTATGGACTATGGTTGTATGGATTAGAATGTTCATATGATTTTATGTGATGGCTTTGATTATAGAATGTTTTTTAATGATGTGATTGACATGGATAGGATGCCAGGATGTGATTTGATGACGTTATGGTGATATAATGACTATGTGATGTATGTATGGTTTATGTTCATGGATACATAATATGGATATAGAAATGTACTTGTGTTTTATTATAATGTGTATTCATATGGTTACAGATATAATGAAACAAATGTTATTATGATGATGTAGATGTAAATGGTATGATTATGGATAATGATTATGGATTAGATAGATGTGGTTATATAAATGATTATGGATGATGTATAACATTTATTTGTGATTGGCAGGATGATAGAGTGACATGATGATGGATTTTTGTTTTTGTTTTGGTCATGATACGAGATGAAATGAAATGTTAGGATGGATACTAGGATGGAATATTAGGATTGAATGTTAGAGATGGATATTAGGATGAAATGTTAGGATGGAATGAGTAGGTGAACATGGATTGATATGAATCGGATAAGTAAGTGAAATGGATAGGTTATGGATGTAGGTAATGGATGAGAGGATATGGTTATGTTGGTAAAATATATAGAACAATTCTAATTTGATATAGCAAGAGGATAT
Source organism: Cunninghamia lanceolata (assembly GCA_027924645.1). NCBI lineage: Eukaryota > Viridiplantae > Streptophyta > Pinopsida > Cupressales > Cupressaceae > Cunninghamia > Cunninghamia lanceolata. The sequence goes on from BSBN01000270.1 coordinate 868,634, forward strand.
TATGTGCCAAGGTACAAGGAACCAGGGTGACTTTGTATCCTTTGTATGGACTTGACACTGCAGACAAAAGGAGTGTCTTTATTTATGCCTAGCGTAATACAACCTTGTTTGGATGTGTGGGGAATGAATCTTAGAGCATTGATTCTAAATGCACAAAAGGTATAAAATGACCTTAGATGCAAGGGATGACTGGTATGCAAAAATTTATTCCACTACACACAATATATGAATATTAGCTGATGTAATAAGAACATCCAACAAACACATAAAATGCTATGCCCCATTCTCTACGAGTTGTAACGCACCAAGGTATGAATGGATATAGGTGGTCTTGATAAAGCATGAGAAGGGGATAGAAAAAAGATAAAAATCAAAACAAAAGACCAAATGACAACACAAGTCACACAACCATTATATCTCTTGCCAAAGATTTGGATGATGTTTGGATAGGTTCCTGATGATGGGAATGATATATCCCTAGATGAGGCTTGATGATGATGTTTGATATCAAATGATGTGACAATTGATAGCATGACTTGGTTATTGTTTCAAAATGTGGACTAATGCTTGCAATTTTTTTGTTAAGGCACGGTGCATTGCATGGTTGTTGTTTCGTTTGAATGTCATGTGTTTTATTATGGAATAAATGAAATGTGAGTGTGATGTTTATTATGGACGTGATGGGAAAGGTTTATTATGGAATATGGTATGGATTAAAGATGACTTGTATGGAAATTCATTGCTTGGATTTTGGGGATATTTTATTTTTTTGTGTTTTTGAAATATTTTGATTTTTTTGTTTTTGGAATATTTTGAAATGAGATGCATGAGACTTAAGCTAAAGACTTACATGTATTATGGAAATTGGGAGAACAATCCACACTATAACTAGGTGTCGGTAATGTTCCCCCAAGCAATAGGATTTTATTATGGAATGGATAGATAGGGTAGTATGGTATGTTTAATAGATAACTTACTATGGTATGATGGTAAATGATACTAAATGAAAACTTTAAGCCATGATAGGATGATAGTAGGGTAGATGGATGTTTGATGTGGTAGGTGGATAAAACTTAGGTGAATGAATGGAAAGTGGAAGTCGAAGTGGTTATCTAATAGATGGTAAATGCAAGGCTACTACACATAGCACCTATAAATAGGTTTTCACCATGGTACTTATCCAAGGTGCCACCAAAGTGGTTTTCACCATAGGAGAGATTATTTATCTTTACTATTTTGATTTTGATTATTTTTAATACAATTGGGATACCCCATGGGTTAGGTATATAATATGTTGAGGTGAATGATATTGATAGGTTCCTTAAGGGGTTGTCCCTCAAGTGTAGAAAGTTGATAGGCCCCAAAACCATAACAGTTGGTATGATGAATGGTCCCAACCAATTCAGCTCATTTTTTTCTTTTCTATCTCGATCTTGAAGATTCCTTTAATTTTCTCTAAGTACAAGGTCACCAACTTCAAATGTGCACTCTTTGAGTTTCTTTTTGTAGCTATGACAAAGATGATTTTGATAGGTTGTGAGATGATTAAGAGCATTGAGATGCTTTTCATCTAGCAATTCCAATTCTTGTAGGCAGGATACTCTATAGTCTTCTTCATCAATAAGATGTTGCAATGATACCCTTAAGGAGGGGAGCTCAACCTGAATTTGTAAAATAGCTTTAGATCCAAAGATAAGGGAATATGGTGTGGCTCTTATAGGTGTACAGATACTAGTGCGATATGCCCACAAAGCGAGATTAAGTTGTAAATGCCAATCCTAGCCAGCTTCATTGATGGTTTTCTTCAAAATATTGAGGATGGTTTTGTTTTAAGTCTTAACCTAACCATTGCTTTAGGGATAATATGGAGTGGAAAAGTAGTTTTGGGTATTGAATTGATGGAAAAGGTGGTGATCTTCTTGGTTTTTGAAAGGCTTACCATTGTCAATAATAATGGCCTGGGGTATACATACTGGCAAATAATGTAATGAAGGATGAAAATGGAAATTTGTTTACCAGTAATGTATGTGAGGGGGATGGCTTTGACCCACTTCATAAAATACTCAGTAGTGGTGATAATAAACTTATGACCATTGGATGAAGGAGGGTGAATTTTACCAACAAGATCGAGTCCCCATTGCGAAAAGGGACATGGTGTAGTGATTGGTTGCAATTCTTGTGCAAATGCATGAATCAAATCACTATGTTATTAACAAAGAAGATACTTCTTGACAAATTATTGTGCATCTCATTCCATAGTTGATCAATAATATCCTGTCCTCAACAACTTTTTGACCAAGGTAGGACCACATGTACCTCTCGTAAGGCAGTTTGGGCATCTTTCATGTTAAGACATCTAAGGAGAATCCCATCAAATGTCCTTCAATAAAGTGTATCACTGAGAAGGGTATAATGGGAGGAACGGTGGATGAATGTTCGACGTTCGGAATGTGAAAGATTGGGTGGTAGAATGTTGTCACGGAGAAAGGTATAGATCTCATTGTACCAAGGTGTATTAGGACCAACAATATCACAAACAAGTTTAGATTCTGGGATATCAAAAGCAGGAATGTAAAATTGCTCAACCAATAATTGAGATTGCGGACTATTTGAAGGCATATCAATTAGTGAACCCATGGTTGCCATAGAATCAACAGCTTTATTGTTTATCCATGGAATTTGCTCAAATAGGATCCATGAAAATGATTGCTTGAAGGTGTCAACCAATTTCTTATATAGGAGAAGCTTGTCATCTTTTGTTTGATACTCATCATTGACTTGGCGTATGACAAGTTGAGAATCACCATAAACTTTAAGTACTTGTATGTTCTATTGAATATCCATTATTAAACCTTTGATGACTGCCTCATATTTTACAATGTTATTTGTACAAGGGAATACAATGCTATAGGCTTTAGGTATGAAGTCTCCTTGTGGTGTGATGAAGAGGATTCCTACTCCAAAACCATGATGTCTAAAAGATCCATCAAAGTATAATTGCCAATTTGTAGGAGGATCAATGACAAAGATTGATTCATCTAGAAATTCCAAAATAAATGGAAAATCTACTTAAGGAGGTGCTTTAACCAATTGATCAGCAATTACTTGTCCTTTTATAGCTTTTCTATCCACGTATTCGATATCAAACTCACTTAAAACCATGATCCATTTTTTTCCATTTGTCTTGTTAGAGTAGCCTTGGAGAGGAGATACTTTAGTGGGTTGATTTTTAAAATGAGCTTAGTTTGGTGATTAAGCATATAATGTCAAAAATTTTGTGAAGCAAAGATAACAGAAAGACATGCCTTCTCTATGGGTGTGTAGTTCATCTCATAGCCCACTAGTGTACGACTAATGTAGTAAATGGCTATTTCTTTTCCAGTGTCAACAATGTTCCTAATGCTATTGATGTGGTTGATATGTATAGTAGAAGCAGTTTTCCTTGAATAGGCGGTACCAAAATTGGTGGTGATGCAAGATATTTTTTCAATCTATCAAATGCTTGTTGGCACTGGTCATGCCAATGAAATTCCACATTCTTTCTTAATAGATGTGCAAAAGGTTGACACTTATCAACAAGTTGTGTTATGAATCTCCTAATGGATTGTAGTTTTCCTTGAAGGCGGTGTAGTTGCTTTAGATTTTGTGGTGGAGACAATTTAACTATATCTTTCACTTTAGCAGGATCCACTTCAATACCTCATTGAGAGACGATGTAGCCTAAGAGTTCACCAAATGTGACACTAGAGACACACTTCTTCATATTAAGGTACACTTTATATTCTCCTAAGTGATCAAAGATGTTTTCAAGGACATATAAGTGACCTCTTGTTTTGGATTTACCAAGGATGTCATCAACATAATCTTCTATAGTTTTATGAAGCATATCATGAAAAATTATGGTCATTGCTCTTTGATAGGTTGCTCTCGCATTTTTAAGACCAAAAGGCATTACCTTCCAGTAATAAACTCCCCAAGCACATATAAATGCAGTCTCATGGTGATCTTCTTCAGCAATTTTGATTTGATTGTATCCAAAAAATCCATCCATTAAGGATAACATTTCATGTCTAGCTGTTAGGTCAACTATGATATCAATGTTTGGTAGTGGAAAATCATTTTTAGGACATGTTTTGTTCAAATATTAAAAATCTATGCAAACTGAATGCCCTCAGTAACTTTGGAAACTGGAACTACATTTGACACCCATTCTAGATAATCTATAGGTTTGATGAAGCCAACTGCTAGGAGCTTTTCTAATTCTACTTTGACTAGGAGACCAATTTTGGGATGCATTTTTCTCAATTTTTGTTTAACTGACTTTGCACCAGGATATATTGTCAAATGATTTACCACAAATGAAGGGTCAAATCCAAGCATATCTGCATAGGACCAAGCAAAATTATTTGATCTTTCCTTGAAAAGGTGATAAACTCACGTAGTTTATACTTTGAAAGTGATACTGCTGCAAATGTGATCTTAGGTTCCTCAAGTGTTCCCAAATTCATCTCTTGTGTCTCCTCAACAAGAATGGGTGATCTCTCTTGGTATACCTCGACTTTAGGGAGGTCAAATCCTCATCCTTAGGCACCTCAGGGAGCTTTTCACCTTCAGATATGTCCTTTATTTTTACTTTTTTATTGTTTGAAAGTGCCACAAAGTGGTTTTCACCAGGGGATGTGATTTTTATATTTTCACTTTTGCGACTAAGGAATTTGACCGTCACTCCAAAGTAGGCATTAGTGTTGAGTTCTATAGTGTACCTAATATTATGGTCTCCAATTGGTATTTTTTATCTAAGTCCCAAGAATTCAATGATAGCCTCGTCATTTTGAAAGATATCTTAAATGGGAGGCCCTTGTTGGTCTCAATCAATGAGTTCAGGGTTGATGAGTGAAAGGTTATGAGATGATGATGATGATGATGGAAAGGACATGGTAATGGTAATGAGAGGAACCTCCTGCAACAATATAATGAAAAATGCACAGAATAACAGAAATAGTAGAAACACAGAAGGAATTTATTGATCGCAGACCACTTCGAGGGGCCAACCTCCTTTGAGCAAGCTTAATACAATAAATTCATGGATGCCTTCATTGGCCTCAACACGTACTTATTTACTAAGTCTAACCTAAAGAGCTATTACTTCCCATGAATGTGGGATAATACAATATACTCACGAGATGACTTACAAAGTATATGTGTCCAACAACAATATACTAACAAAGTAAAGAGAAGGGTTAAACATGGGTTCCTAACAGGTAAAGATGGAAGAGTCATATATCTCAGTGATGCATTTGAGGGAGTCATTGTAGGTATCCTTATTAATACTCTCAACAGTGGGAAATACCTTAGCTACATCACTCAAGATAAATTTGAGCTTAGGAGATGTTGTCTCTTGTGATCTAAACCCTAATCCCAACTATTTAGGTCGATGTTTATATTTAATAGGATCAATAGTTTTTTATTATTGTAAGCCAAAACCATCTTTTCCTTTACAACCCATGTTTTGTGCCATATGAAAACCTTTAGGACATTTCTTGAGAGGTAGGTTATCTTGTTCATCCTCATCTTTATAGAGCCATTCTGAAATGTCCCCATAAATGATCTCCTTATGTAGTACACCCAACAAGAGAATTTGGTTGGCTTACAATTGATAGTGATAGTTGAAATAGAGCCATCAGGATTGTAAGCACTAAAATCACGCACAACCTCCACGAGGACCCCTATGATGATTTTAATCCTTGTCACGTATATGTAAGCATGAAATAATGTCCTCTAAGTAACAAACCTCTTGACGATGTGTCTTCTTTCTTGTCTTGTGTTGTTTCTTCTTTGTCATTTTCCCCCTCTCTTGGTCATCGACATTTTTCAACACTTTTGCGACACTTGTCGATTTGTATTTTTTGAGCTTTTGACCCTATTCCTAAGCCTTGTAAGCATCTTGTAGGTGAGTTTTCACCTTTCCCCTATGTTTTTCATCCTCTCCATCCCCTAGAAGCCTTCTAGAGGTCCCCTGAATCCATCTCCCACTTTTAGTTTTCAGTTTTACTCAACCAATCCAAATCTCCCCCTATTATTTCCAGATCTCCTCCCGGGAGATCCTGCAGTGCAAGTGGAGATTTGGATTCATGCACATGATTGACCTATTTCTAGAGGTGGATCACCTCCTTTTCATCTGTTCTACCATCTCCCATCATGCATTTCCTCTCAGACCCCTTTCTTTCTGGATCTCCCATCGGACGACCCTCATTTTGCAGGATCTCCCCCAGGTGACCCTACTAGAGAAAGGGGCAACCCTGTCGCATTTCCAGCTGCAGAAAAACTCAAGCTTCTCACTCAAAATAGCTTTGTTTTTGCTCATTTTTCTTCCAGTTTGAATGATTTTTGATGCCTAATATAGAGTTGACTATTTCATGCACCCACACATGCATAATTAACTCAATTTGATCTAAAATTAACAACTCATTCTCTCTCATGCATTCTTCCAACTCCAATTCCTCTTCAGTTATAAGCTATTATTGATTTATCACTCCCTAATTAACTGAGTTCACTGGGTAATCAATCCAGTTTACTCCCTAATCAATCCTTGTTAGCTCTTCAATCAATTGAGTTAACTTCTCAATCAATTCTCTTCTTCTAACCTATAAATATCCCTCACCTTTTCATTATTTTCCAAGTTGAGCAAGTTGGAGAACACTCTTCTTATCTTCACAAACTTTTTCAAGCTTCTTCACAGGCCTTTGAGCCTCTTTCTTCATTTCTTTCTTTAGTTTTCCAAAGCTTCAAAGTTTTCATTCTTGCATAGATTCAAAGCTCTTCCACAGAGGCAAATTCATTGTGCACACAGCTTTTGCTAAGTTTTTTCTCTCCAATTAGGATTCTCATGCTCACATAGGACAAAGGTGTCTTTTATTTATTCATTGTTCATCAAGCTTTCACATAAATCTCATCAAGCATCATTATGTTGCTTCAATCAACACCATTGTGCTCATCAAAAGCTCCCATTGAGTTTTTTTAAGCTTCTACAAGCTTCTTTTGCTTCTTTGTATTGTCTTGTCATTAAGAGGTCTCCCCACTGCTTCAAGAGGATATGAGGTTGCCATCAAGGATTATTGAGGGTAGTGGAGTCACACAAATCTTCTCTATTTTCATGTTCCTCTATGCTTTTGTTAATTTATAGTAATTAGAAAATCAAAATTGCTCTTGGGATTAGTAATTTATTGCTTTTTCCTTGATAGAAAGGTTAGATCTAGTATCTTAGAAGTAATTTGCATTCTTAGTTTAATTCAATTACTTGCAATTTCCTTTTCTAGATTAATTGTTTCAAAACATTCAAAAACCCCAAAAACATAGAATAATTGCATTAGCTTAGATTCATTCTAAATTGAATTATATTTCCTTTCCTAGATTAAAAGAATCTTTATTCCAAAAAATACCAAAAAGCACAAAAACAAGTTTGTATGTCATATAGTTGCATTCATAAAAATATAGAAAAGAATAAAAAACATTAGTCACATAGATTCATTGCAAACCCTTGATATCATCACAAGGTCAACCCCAGTCAACAAAAGTCACAAGGTCAAACCCTTGATAACATCACAAGGTCAACAAAAGTCAACACACAAACTAAACCCTAGGTCAAACCCTAAAGTCTAGTCAAGGTTAGTCCACATACACCTATCCCTTGTCTCGGCTCACAAATGTGCCCAAGATTAAGAGGTGAGTGGGTGAGGGCAGTCCTCAATGAGATTGAGGAAAACAATCCAAGACATCAATATGATCTTCTTGTCTTACAACAACTAGAGGCATTTAGACAACTTCAAATGCAACGTGAAATCATTCAACAAATTGAAAGACAAGAAGCCATCAATGAAAGTAATAGCTTACCCACACAAAGGTGAAATAGTAGAAACCCAAATAGATGAAGAATAACTAGTGACCCTTCGGGTCATAGGGGTATCTCTACAACAATAGTCATCGAACGAAACATACACATTAACACACAACAACAAAGGCCCCAAGACGTGCCAACCCCTCTCTACGAAGTCCAGCTCTCCAACGAGCCAGACCCCCACCGTGTCTCACCTCCTCTCGACTGGCTACTTCCATGAGAGCGAGAGTGACATGGTGGATCACCCCATGGCAAGGAGGGAAGGGTTTGTGTGCATGCCAAAATCCAATCTGACAACCCTAGGCAACTAAGGTCACAATTTTGAGCATACATATTTTGTTGAACCTGATGTGAAGAGCAAAAACCTTTTGGCTAAGCTTTTTGTGTTTCATTGCAAGATCCCACTTTCATCATCATTCAACAAATCCTTTTGGGATGGATTCTTTCACATTTTTTTGCACTTCACAATGTTTCATGCAAAAAGTCCAAGGGAATGTCCCCTTGAGTAAAATTACAAGTTCAAAACAAATCCAAAGCGATCTTGACAAAGTGTACCAAATCAAAACACAAGAAGTGAACAATAAATCTAAGATCCATCAAGATGATCAACCCATAACAAGCCATAAAAAAATGGCCACCGAAATGGACAATGAAGTATGTTATCAAGAGAAGAACTTACAAGAAGCTCAGGAGGTACAAAAATCACTCCACATAGTACATCAAGATAAAAAGTCCACAACATGTGAAAGGTCATCAGAAAGAACAAATAGGGTCACTTAAACCCCAATGCAAATCAATCCATTACAAGGTGGAAAAACTCAAAGAATGGACAAAGCCTCACTCACAAACCTTATAGAAAGTTTGGTCCAATGAATTGAGACCCTTGAGGCTAGGAGGGTTGAATAAAATTGCCAAAACAAAATTGAGAAAAAACCTAGGGCACATGGAAATCATTTGATTAACAAGATCAAATCAAACCAAGGGGCAACACAAAATACCCCTCATCCAAACTTCCATGAAACATTCAGGCCGCCCTTGCCCTCACCGTCCAATAGACAAGGTCTCAATCAATTAGGTGGGAATCCTATGATGCAAAATCAACCACAAACAATCCCAACCAATCTTCAAAACATAAACATGACACCATCTAGTCATCCAAATTTTTTAGGATATCAACAATCTGGCATACCCTTTCAACAAAAGCAACAAGCTCCACTTGAAAGGCTAATGGCTAGAGGAACAAAATCCTCTACACAACTCCCTCCTACGAACATACCTTGAGTATTTAAAGGAGCGTATTGACTACAACATTCGTCAAGTAATACTACCATGGCCTCTCCCCGATCTTCCAAAATTTAAAGGAGAGGGTGATGCCAACTCTCATATCAAGGCTTACATCATGGTAGTGTGAGAACTCCTTCCTTGAGATGGGGTGGTAGCAAAGATATTTCCAAAAAATTTAGAGGGTATCACTCTAGATTGGTACTATCAACTTCCAGAAGCATCAATCCACTCTTTTAGGCAACTCATTGATCAATTTATGGTTGCCTTTGACATAAACAAATTGGTCAAGACAGGAATACGAGAATTTTTATTTATCACACGGTGGAGGAAAGTTCTCTATTCTTCAACTAGCGCACCAAACATGGATCATAGAGAACTTTGTGATCTCTTCTTACATGCTCTCAACAATGACATATGAGAACAAGTCCAAAAACTCCCTTACAAATCATATGAAGAAGCACTCGAAAGTGCCTTCATAATTGACCAAGTTGCTATTGATAGTGGAAGAAGGGAGTATGATTCTAATGGAAGGTTGATAAACCATGATACAAATAACAAATCCTTGATAAATTATCAAGACATAGATGGGTCAACAAGCACTTCACCATCTTGAAACAACAACAATTGTGACTACAATAGTCATACAAATTTGGGAAATGAAAATGATAACAACTATCTCTTAAGAATCAATAGGAAGTCATACAACAATCATCATAAACTTCAAGATCACAATCATGTAAATATTGCTCATTTCACAAGAGAAGGGGGCATGAGATCAAGTCATGTCGGGGGTACCATCGCTTCATATCAAACCTCCCAAAATGTCAACAAAAAGCATTCATGGACACATTCTCACAAGATGAAGAACTTAGTCCCAACACCTTTGATCAAAACACCTTAGGCCTGTGGAATTAGATAAAGATCAAGAAATTTGTGTCACCCAAGGACCAGAATGACCAAATGACACTTCCAACAATTCAAAATTTTCTCACATGCTAGAGCTTATCAAGAGTTCTCCTACACACAAGAAAGCTCTCCTCAAAGCCTTAGATATAGGCCATATAGTTCAAAACACTCCAAGTGAAAAGTGTTCTTCTTCAACATTTGATTTTGAAAAGTTGCCCTCGGACAATGACATAGCTAAATAGGGTGATCTCCCCCTCCATCTGATAGTCCAAGTGCAAGAATGTTCCATTAAATGTGTAATGATTGATGATGGATTTGCAATCAACATAGTCTCCTTGTTGCTTCTTCAAAGAATGGGTTATGATGAAACTCAAATCATAAAACAAACTTCCATCCTTAGAATTCATGATAACCCAAACACTCAAACCATGGGTAAGGTCAATCTTCAAATCACATTGGATCCTAAAACCCTCCCAACTAAATTTTATGTCATCAATGAAGAAACCACTTACAACATGATCCTAGGAAGGCCTTGGATCCATAAGATGAGGGCCACTCCCTCCACATTGTTTCAAGAATTACACTTCTCACACATGGGACAAACCCGCGTCATCAAAGGAGATCCTAATCCTTTTAGCCTTTATAGAGTTGAACAAATCAAAAAGAAGAGAAAGTCCATGGAAACCACTAGTAACCAAAAAATAAACACTTTTGAAAAAGGAGAGACATCAAAACAAATTGCAAACATAAACAAGACCTCAAAATGTATAAGAAAGGGGGCAACAGGAGAGTTCCCCTTCAATCCCCACTCAACAAAGTCTTATGCTCCATTCAACTTAGTGGCCATTCCAATTGAACCAGACATAAACATCCCTATGGTTGAAATCATGACTGGAGAAGAAGAACTAGAATCCACACATAATATAGGAGAATCAACACCAACCTCATTTACCCCTCAAAAGTTCAAAACAAGAAAAGAAACTATACAAGAATAGAAAATGATAAAGCTAGGGGCAAATCATCAAATAGTGAAACATGTGATTACAAAAAATTCATCACTAAATACAAGGACATTTTTACACCAAGTCTTCGAGTGTCCTTGCAAAGACTTCCAAGTGAAATTTAGACCAAATTGGATAGGTCCACACATAGTTAAGGAAGACATCAAAAACAATGCTACCTCTTGTGCATTATGGAAGGAGAAGATCTTAGCATCTCATAAAAAGCATAAAACATAAAAATCCCAAAAAAAATATCAAATATTCCAAAAACAAAAAAAAATATAAAAATAAAAAATGTCAAAAACAATTTGTTTCTTGCATTTCAGTATCATTCTATTCGTCTTGCATTACAGTCAATGACTTGCTCTTATATCATTTTTATTTCAGTAAGGAGTCTAATGTTGCCTTGATATACGTCATCCTTTCAGGACCTAGAGATTCCTCATTTTTTCACAATCGCCATTATCCCCCTTCATTCCTAGTGATTCTAATCAAAGCCTAGCTCTTAGCTTTACATTGATCCCAATCTTAATGAGTCAAGATGTTAGGTCTAAACAAAGTCAGTATTCAAACCTACAGTGTTCAAAGGAAGCTTGCAAGTAGACCTTCCTAGTTCTTCCCTAGTAGTAGAGAAGTCCAACTAGATTACAAAAACTTTAGGTGGCGCTCAGCCCCTTATCTTTCTTGGCCAAAAATGTCAGGAGGATCAAAACTTTGAAGGAAGCAATCTAAAATCTAAGTGAATAAAAAAATGAGTGATCAAAAATAAGAGTGTCAAAAAAAAGTGAGAATTGAGAGATCAAGCTTGCATATCAAAAACAAAAAGTTCCAAAAAGCATTCATTTTCATAAAAAGTTAAAAATCCAAAAAATTGAGAAAATCAAGTGAGGAAATATTAAAAAAAAGCAAAAAAAGCAAAAAAAAAGAGAGAGACAAAAAAAGAGTGAAAGAGAGAAGATTGTTGAATGTTCGTACTCTTGGGTGGAGATTAGTCTAAGCTCAAAGCCTCAAGGGTGACATTCTAACAGAGAAAATAAAAAGAGAAAGGTACAAAGCACACACACATACTAGCTAAGAAAAGTTGAGGGTCTAGTAGTCTTGAGGATCATCTTCTATCTAGGGACCCTAGTTCTTTCCCATTTATCCTTTACCCTGGGTCTATCTTGCTTTCCATCTATGATCTAAGTCTAGTGAACATCAACAAAATTTGCTACTTGTCTAAGTTGAAAGCTTATCAAATTGTCTTATCTAGATAAGGATCAATATTTAGCCTTTAGCGAAGCCCAAATTCAGAAGCACTCCATTTCATTCCCACTCCCCACTTGAGTTCTAAAATCCTATCTCACAGCCTTGAATAGGTTTCTTGTATCAGGACAACTTGCAATCCCCTAGATTAAAAATCATATTAAAGAGAAGTCATGTTGTTTGTTCCATATTGCATTCATATCAAAACTAGAAAAAGAGTTCCAAAGCAATAAAGTCAATGTCATAACTCATGGCATTCCATAGAAGTAAAAGTTTCATTTCAGCATTACTTATGTTCTTGCATCTGCATATCGTCACCTGCATTCATATATATATTCCGAAAAAGACAAAAATAAATTGCATCAACCATATGTGATCATCTTAGGTATGCATTCTCATAAGAAAAATAAAATCTCTAGCCAACCATATGCACAAGAGGGAAAGTGAAGTACAAGATGTCAACTAAAGCTATGTATGGATCTCATCAAATCAAATCTTGTAACAATAAGTGTAAAACAATGTCTGAGCACAAGTCACTCCTCCAGCAAGTCAAAAGAGAAAAATTGTGTAGTCAAGTACACAAGTCTCCCCATGAATGGGGGCAAGGGTAGAGATTCCTTTGATAAATGTAGGCCTTCCAAATACCTCAAGGAGTGTCAAATCAAACCTTTGCAAGATCTTCACAAAAACCATAAAAATTAGAAAAATCAGAAAAACATAAAAAAAAAATATTGTAAAACATAAAAAATCCCTAAAAATCAAGTATGCTCTTCAAAATCTGCAATAAAGGAAGAAATTATTCTCTCTAGATTAGCATGTCATCTATTTCTTTTATGCATCTCTCGTGCATTCATTTTGCGTGCATTCATTCCTATAGGTCTCACCGACAAAGGCAAACAACTAGTCAAACTTGAATGATCTATGGTAAGTTCGTCATTTTAGTTTTCATTATTCATTTTGATTTATTCAAATGCTAGACTAATACAAGTTATTGCACATACAATTCTGGGAAAATTGACAACAGGCAAGGCCTAGTTCGGGAACAGTACCTACCTTTCATGTAGACTATCGTCCCTGAGGGAGCAAATATGTAAGCACAAAAATCACGGACAGCCTCCATGAGGACCCCTATGATGATTTTAATCCTTGTCATGTACATATAAGCGTGAAATAATGTCCTCTAAGCATCAAAACTCTTGATGACGTGTCTTCTTTCTTGTCTTGTGTTGTTTCTTCTTTGTCGTTTTCCCCCTCTCTTGGTTGTCAACATTTTTTGACACTTTTGCAACAATTGTTGATTTGCATTTTCTAAGATTTTGACCCTATTCCTAAGCCTTGTAAGCATCTTGTAGGTGATTTTTCACCTTTCCCCTATGTTTTTTATCCTCTCCACCCCTAGAAGCCTTCTAGAGGTCCCCCAGATCCATCTCCCACTTTTAGTCTTTAGTTTCACTCAACCAATCCAAATCTCCCCCTATTATTTCCATATCTCCCCCCGAGAGATCTTGTGGTGTAAGTGGAGATTTGGATTCTTGCACATAATTGACTTATTTCTAGAGGTGGATCACCTCCTTTTCATCTCCTCTACCATCTCCCATCATGCATTTCCTCTCGGACCCCTTTCTTTCTGGATCTCCCGCCAGGTGACCCTCATTTTGTAGGATCTCCCTCCGAGCAACCCTACTAGTGAAAGGTACGATTATGTCACGTTTCCAACCATGAAAAAACTCGAGTTTCTCACTCAAAATAGCTTTGTTTTTGCCTATTTTTCTTCCAATTTGCATGATTTTTTATGCCTAATATGGATTTGAATATTTCATGCACCCACACATCCATAATTAACTCCATTTGATCTAAAATTAACAACTCACTCTCTCTCATGCATTCTTCCAACTCTAATTCCTCTTCAATGATAAGCTATTATTGATTTATCACTCCCTAATTAACTGAGTTCACTCCCTAATCAATCCTTGTTAAATCTTGAATCAATTGAGTTAACTTCTCAATCAATTCCCTTCTTCTAACCTATAAATACCCCTCACCTTTTCATTATTTTCCAGGTTGAGCAAGTTGGAGAATACTCTTCTCATCTTCACAAGCTTTTTCAAGCTTCTTCACAGGCCTTTGAGCCTCTTTCTTCATTTCTTTCTTTTGTTTTCCAAAGCTTCAAAGTTTTCATTGTTGCATAGCTTCAAAGCTCTTCCACAGAGGCAAATTCATTGTGGACACAGCTCTTGCTAAGTTTTTGCTCTCCAATCAGCATTCTCATGCTCACATAGGATGAAGGTGCCTTTTATTTAATCATTGTTCATCAAGCTTTCACATAAAGCTCATCAAGCATTGTTATGTTGCTTCAATCAATGTCATTGTGCTCATTAAAAGCTCCCATTAAGCTTTCTTAGGCTTCTACAAGCTTCTTTTGCTTCTTTGTGTTGTCTTGTCATCAAGAGGTCTTCCTGTTGCTTCAAGAGGATACGAAGTTGCCATCAAGGATTTTTGAGGGTAGTGGAGTCACACAAATCTTCTCTATTTTCAGGTTCTTCTATGCTTTTGTCAATTTATAGTAATTAGAAAATCAAAATTGCTCTTATGATTAGTAATTTATTTCTTTTTCCTTGATAGAAAGGTTAGATCTAGTATCTTAGAAGTAATTTGCATTCTTCGTTTAATTCAATTACTTGCAATTTCCTTTTCTAGATTAATTGTTTCAAAATATTTGAAAACGCCAAAAACATAGAATAATTTCATTAGGTTAGATTCATTCTAAATTGTATTCATATTTCCTTTCCTAGATTAAAAGCATCTTTATTTCCAAAAAATACCAAAAACCACAAAAAACAAGTTTGCATGTCATATAGTTTCATTCGTAAAAATATAGAAAAGAACAAAAACATTAGTCACATAGATTCATTGCAAACCCTTGATATCATCATAAGGTCAACCCCAGTCAACAAAAGTCAAACCCTTGATAACATCACAAGGTCAACAAAAGTCAACGCACAAACTAAACCCTAGATCAACCAAAAGCCCTAGGTCAAACCCTAAATTCTAGTCAAGGTTAGTCCACATACACCTATCCCTTGTCTTGGCTCACGAATGTGCCCAGGATTAAGAGGTGAGTGGGTGAGGGCAATCCTTGGCGAGATTGAGGAAAACAATCCAAGACCTCAACAAGATACATTTGACTTACAACAACTAGAGGCATTTAGACAACTTCAAATACAACGTGCAATTATTCAACAAATTGAAAGACAATAAGCCATCAATGAAAGTAATAGCTTACCCACACAGAGGTGGAATAGTAGAAACCCAAACAGATGAAGAATAAGTAGTGACCCTTTGGGTCATAGGGTTATCTCTACAACAACAGTCATCGAATGAAACATACACATTAGCACACAACAATAAATGCCCCAGGACGTGTCGACCCCTCTTCGCAAAGTCTAGCTCTCTAATGAGCCAAACCCCCACATGTCTCACCTCCTCTCAACTGGTTACTTCCATGAGAACGAGAGTGATGTGGTGGATCACCCCGTGGCAAGGAGGGAAGGGTCTGTGTGCGTGCCAAAATCTGACCTGACAACCCTAGCCAACTGAGGTCATGATTTTGAGTGTACAGGGACAAGGTCTTCCAAAGCTTTTAGGAGAGAGTGGGAGTTGACCCACATGAAAATCTCCTTGTAAAGTATACTCTTCCGATCCCTTGTCATTAATCTTATCCTTGATCTTAGGACGTGTGGTGGATGATTTGGATAATGAAGGAAGTGTGGATGGATCAATGTAGGATGGAGATGGTTTAGCGATATCACTGGTGGGGCAATAGTTGGATTTACGATATGGACCTTCCAATAGGCGACAATATTGAAAGGGTTGTGGATCACCATATATGGTAATTTATTGACCATTGTAGGGGAAATTGATGTGTTGATGATAGGTGGAAGGAACAACCTTCATGGCATGAATCCATGGGCATCCTAAGAGGATATTATATGGGAGATCAAGGTCTAAGACTCGACAAGTGATTTCCATAAGTGGAGGACCTACTTTGATGGGTAGCTTAATGGTTCCCTCGGATCGTCTCTTACCTTCATCATAAGCTTTGATTGTAATGGAATGTTTTTTATCGATAACCTAAGTGGAGTATCCCAATTGTTTTATTAATCTCAAAATGCATAGGTTTAAGCCCAATCCACCATCTACTAGGACCCTTTTGACTTTATGTTTATGGATGACAAGTTCTAGATGGAGGGGTTCATTATGGAATGAATCAACGGTAGGCATGTCTTTCTCGATAAAAACTAGGTGGTGAGTGGATGCAAGGTGTCTCACCATGGCTTGGAATTTCTTGACATTAATGTCATTAGGGACATGAGACTCTAGCAAGGCCTTGTCTAATATTTCTTTATGAATAGGGGATGTGCAAAGTAGCTCTAGGATGGAAATTTGTGCAGGTGTTTTCCCTATATGATCAAGGATATTGTATTTCAAAGATGAGGTGGACGAAGTTGGAATGGATGAAGAGGGTGCTCCTTGAATGGCAAGGCGACTAGGGCGAGTAGTAACGACATAATTAGGATTATTGGCTCTAATGGTTATGGTGGCTACTTGTGAAGTATAAGCTTCAATATGACCCACAATGGAATCATATGAAGGAGATTAATTAAATTTGTTAGTGGTATTAGGATTGATTTTGGAGGAACTACCTTGACCATGGTGAAGGAATGGATCTTGATATACTCCCAATTTCTCATTTGACAATTTTGGGGAGGTTCGTCTATAGTAACATCTCCTTGATCTATAAGATCTTGGATATAGTTCTTAAGCCTCATGCAATTGTTTGTTTTATGACCCTTGATCCTATGGTATTCACAATATTCATTGTCATTATACCAATGGGCTTTAATAGCATTCTCCTCATAAGGTTTGATCTCGAGAAGCTTGATGAGGCTTGCTTGTAAAAGTTTTCAAAAAATGGATTCCATAGGTTCTCCCAAGTTTGTAAATTTGCATCTAGGTCTTAATCCTTGCATAGGATTGTTCTTAGGGATGGTAACATTTTTGTTTGATGATGATGATTTGAGTTCTAATGGAGGCTTTTGAACATTTTGTACATGCTTAGAATTTGTGACACCATCATTGACAATGTTCTTATTCTTAGCCCAAAAATGAGGTTTTCATTGGAATGATTGTTGGAGTCTTTGTTGTCTTTGAAGATATTGACTAGTCCCTTTGCTAATAGGGCTTTTTCTATGGTTATGTCTTTATCAATTATCTCCTCAAAAGTATCAACACATTAGACTTGAAGGTGAAAGTCCATTTCCTTATTTAAGTTTTGGATAAAAAGATTGACAAGTTGTTTTACAGGAATAGACCAAGGGATTACTACCAAGATTTATCTAACATTGCAAGAAGGTAGCGAATGATTCCCCATTCCTTTGTTTAGTGTTTCAAAGGTTGGTCATGGATATCTCATGTTCAATGTTGTAGGAAAAGTGAACTATAAATTTGTTGGCAAGCTCTTGGAAAGTTTTGATTCCATGAGGAATATAGGAAAACCATTCAATGGCTTGACCTCTTAGGCTACGAGGGAAAAGTCTCATCAAGTAAGTATCATCATATGTGACATTCATGCATTCTATGAAGAATTCTCTAAGATGGTCTCTAGGATTACCCTTTCCTTTGTATTTGTTAAATTTTTGAAACTCAAAGTTTGGATGGAAAGGATTCATGACTAGTGATTTTCAAATGGACAGGGACAAATTTCTTTAGAGGTGTAATGTTTCTTTTGGTTCCCTTTTTACATATTGGCTATCATTTGTTTCATAAGTTTTTTCATGTTCGACGACTCATGTGGTGATGTGGCTAATGTGTTGGATGAAGGTTGTGGTTGATATTGTGTTTGTGCTTTTTGGGCAGCTAGGAGTTGTTTGAGAAGGGCTTGTTTTTGTTGTTGGGCTTATTGTTGTTGTTGTAGGATGAGTTGTTGGAGGATAGATGTATTGGGGTTTTGAATGTGTGAGGATGAGGATTGAGTTTGGACTTGGGAAGTTTGGGGCATAGATACATTATCTTGAGTATGAATATGCAGTATGGATGATGATGTGTAGATGGGGTTTGATGCTTGAGTATTGAATGGTGGAATGACTAAACCACTAGAAGGTGGAAAGATGGTGACAATTCAAGGATTCAACATGGGCATACTAGGAATAGGTTGTGTCATTCCTGTGGAAGTAGGTGGAGTGATGTATGTGTTAATATGAGGGATAGATGAGGTCATAGGGATAGATGATAGTATAGGGATGGAAGTGTTGATGTGGGGATGGATGAATTTGTAGGAATAGATGATGTCAAGGAGAGGGATGATAATGAGATGTTTTTACCACTAGATGGGGGTATGATGGTTGTTTCAACTTGAGGAATCGACATGGCCATGCTAAGAATAGGTTGTGACACACCTATAGATGAAATAGGTTGATTCATGGATGTGATGATGTAAAGGTTGGACATGGGATTTATAGTTTCGTCAACATGTGGTTGTTGGGATCCTCCTAATGGATTATCATTTTGATGAGGAGAATCTTGATGTGTCAGAGTGGAGATGTAAAAGTATTTAGGCAACTCGAATCCTAGTTGGCATAGCTTTTGAAAATAACCTTGGGGATTCTTGGCAATAATATGGTCCACAAGTGATAGGTTATTGGGTTCCTCTAAAAATTATTGAACTCTATATTCATATTCAAGCGACTCTTAGTTAGAGTTACTTGGACTTTGAGGTTCTTCTAGATATAATGGATTTGGTGATGGTTGAACAATGTCCCTATACTCCTCGACTATGTATAAGTTGGTTGGCATTCTAAACTTGGGGCCAAATTCAGGCTCAATTTTTCTTCTACCTTTGGAAGTAGATTCTTGGTGGGATTGTTGTTGAAACTCTAGGTGGGGTTGTTGATGAGACTCTTGTTGGGCTTGTTGATGTGACTCCATGATTTTCCTAGCTTGACTAGACCTTATGATGGGCATAAATGAGATAACCTTCATATGAGAAGATGAAAATATGGTAGGTGTAAATGGATAAGGATGACTTGATTTTGGACTTGGGAATTGGTTATGTTTTGATTAAAGCCTTAAATGACAATGTTTTGTACCAAAAGATAACAAGGGTTTGATGATATGAGGATGATGTGGATAAGATATGACAAAGATGTGAGGATGACAAGGATGGTGATGATAAAGATATGATAACAACAAAGATATGAAAATGACAAGGATATGTTATGACAAGAATATGATATGGCAAGAATGTGATGTTATAAGGATATAATAATAAGGATATGGTGACAACCAAGATATGATGATGACAAGGATATGACAATGATAAGGATATGACAATGATAAATATGGACCAAGATATGATGATGACAAGGAGGTGATATAACAAGGATATGATCACAAGAATATGATCAAGATATGATAATGATGTCTAGGATGTGATATGGATCAAGATATGATAAAAATGATATGATGCAAATGATGATAAAACCAAAATTAGCTCAAGACTTCACTTAGATCTTTTGATATGGATAAGGATGTGATTCCTTTCACTACTTAGGGTTGACAAATGCCTAAGAAATAAGAGGAATATGGATGACCTTTCTACTTGGGGTAGACAAGATCCCAAGCAAAAAAAGATATGATAAAGACCCACTAACTTAAGAGTAGTCAAGGCTCCTAAGTCAATAGATCTCAAAGATAAAATGATAAAAATATCTAGGCTATACTTTTGCAAATTTTGGATTTAGTTGATGGCTTGGTTGATAGATCAAAGAATTGGTTGATTGGTTGATGAAATGGTTAACAAATGGATGGATGGATCGAAGGGTAGATGAGTTGGTAGGTAAAATGGATGATTGGTTGTGATGACAAAATTCAGGTCCAAAGGATAAATGGTTGGCCCAAGGGATTGATCAGAACTCACAAGTCCAAATTCAAGGTGATGGGGAATGGCCATGATGGGTGATTATGGATGAAAAAGGCAATATTGGATGATAGGATGGCAATATGAACTAGTTGGGCTAGAAAATAGGTATGTTTTAGGTTATTGTTTAACCCTACAGTCAAATCGACAAGCCAAAAATTTTAGATTTTGAAATCTAGGACTGAGTTCTAAAGGCGTTGAGTTGCAGTCATAGGTGCACCGACAGATAACATAAGTGTGGCAATTGAAAGTACAGGTGCGACAACAAAGATCAAAAGCATGGAACTACAATCACATGTGCAGTTTCATTCTAATTTTGTGTTTTGAGACAAGTTTTTGGGATTTGACAAGAGATTTACAAACACAAAACATAATGGCTAACTTGTGACTTATCAAGGTGACTAGCACGAATTGCTTCATGACTGAAAATGGCTTATACTAGTATTACACAATGAAAACACACCAAACATATTAACAAGCCTATAATTATTCAAGTGGGAGTGTCAAATATTGTGGACTCACCAGGTGTGACTTCCATCTCCACTAATTAGATAATGGTGACATCCATCCCCTTGATAACATCTACCATGCAATTGGATAGCTAGGGAATGTATGGTCTTGTACCACCAGACACCCCTTACATTGGAGGATAAACCTTAAACAAAGTGAGCTCTATCTCAATGCATGGAGGTACATGTGAGCACTTCTCATCCTACTACATTGATGCACCACAAGATAAGATGGCCAAAAGTTCTTAACTAGGATTTACAAGCTTCTAAGGGATTCCTCCATATACACAAGGTACGGTGAGGCCCAAGTTTGTGAACATGTTTCCAAGCAATGGGCCCTAAATGTCACCAATCCAAGTCTCAGCAGATCAAGGGTCTTGGGGATCAATTTGGGCAAGTTGTGTTCACCTTCGAGGTACAACTTTCGCTCTCAACCCTTTGATATACCCTGTCAAAACACGTAGTTGAGGTCACCCCTTTAGAGTGGGTGTGTATCTAAAGTTAGGCCTCCTAAGGGAAAGATTATACTTGGTGTTTTTTATCTCCAAGATTGCATGAAGTGCGAGGAGAGACCATACACACAAACAAGCAAATCTTGGGATAACAAAGAGAAAAAATGTGTGGTTTTTGATCTCTAAGGTCACACAAAGTGCAAGGAGAGAGCATACACCAACACACAACTTCAAAGACATGGCAAACAATTGTTCATTAATGAACTAATCTTATTTAGTGCCTAATTTAGTGGAAAAACAAAGCCTTCTACTAAACAAAGTTGCAAGAAATAGATTAGCAGTTTTAGATTTTCACTTTGATAAGCATGAACAAGTTGCACAACTATGTTAGTTCAAATCACAACCCAAAATATTATCCAGAGAATGATAATCAATTAAAAGCACGGAAATACAACCAAAAGCACAGAAACAAAGATAAAAAAATCAGAAAATTGGATAATTATACATGATTTACCTATCAAACACAAGCGCACTGACAAACAGCACAAGCAAGGTGACATAAAGCAAGGGCACAACAAAAACTGATAGGGGAGCGTGATTATAGAAGCACAGGTGTGGTTTTGCAAGGTAAAGGCACGGCATCTGAAGCATAGGTGCAGTTTTGTTGAGCACAAGCATTGAGTCGGAACTGTGAGTTGAAAACCTACCAAAAGAAGACAATTAGATCTAACAGAAAATAGAAAATGACTAGCAAAGGCAGATCCACAGGTCTCTAGTTGACAGAGATGATGAACCCAGCTGCACAAAATGACACATAACAAAGGCACGCTTTTGGAGGTGTAGGCGCAAATATGGAGATGATGATCAAAATCTACAACAAAAGTGTGATAAAACCCTACAAAGATGATAATTGGATGATCAAGAGGTCAAATCTATTAGTGAATAGATCTGTTGCTATGCTCTTACAAAGAAATTTTCCCACCAAATAGCCACAAATGCACTAATAGTTGGAGAGGTTATTATCAGTTAATAACCTTCCTCTACATTTAGAGGGGAAGCTCCCTTGTATGATATAAACAAAAAAATGGGTTTGCTTTTAACCTAAAAGTAGGAAAGGATATTTTCCACAAAACTTTTTAAAAAAAAGCAAGTGCAAAGCCTCACTGAAAAATAATCTATCCACTGCAATATATATATATATATATATATATATATATATATATATATATATATATATATATAAGTTGAAGATGTAAAATCACCACTTGAATCCTTTAACATATGAAAAATAAATTTTAAGCAATGAGCCCAATGAAGGAGGCATAATCTAAATTTCCACCATATAATGAGACATCTCTGAGATTAAATACTTGCACATTCAACATACGATGGACACACAAATATAGAAAATGTAACACAAAGTTTACCAAGCTCTGCAATTTATTCTCTTCAAAATTCTTTCATATGCATGAGAAACAATAGAAAAGTCTTTGAAACTTTTAATGATCCTTTAACAAATAAATTTTTTCCAAAAGATCCCTAAACATTCTTCAGATAGGCTATATATAGAACCTAAAAATGAAACTGTCTTAACAAGTAACAGCTTCTTGGAAGTTAGCCGATGGAAATTAAATAAACACTTAAATATGAAATATTTTAATAAGGTTTACTTAATTTGAAAAAGTCTAAATTTTTGTGCATGAAATAACATAAATTTAGCTTAAACAATAGTCTGTTGATATCCCCTCTTATTCAACTCATCTTTGTTCGCCTAGTCCCCTGTAGCTGCTTTGTCTTTTGGAGGATTCATCTTCGCTTTAAAATTCCTAAACCTGGTGATTGTTGGGGTGATAATCTTCCCACTAAGACTAATAGTGATATGCACCGAAATTCTCCACATGTTGATGGCTTTATCTCCCTCTTCAAGCCTCTTGTTTATGTCTACGAGTTCTCGCTCGAAGTTGGCAATACAAAATGATATATGACACACTTTTTCCATGGAAATATTGTTTAATATGAAAAGGGGGATGATGGAATCTAGGGTTTTAGTTTGAGTCCTCCTTTCCACAAAACATTCCAAGGGCTTTTCAATCGAGTGCTTCTCCTATCGAGAGGAGAGTCATCTATCAAATTGGGTTGCCACTTGGTTTTCTGCTGGGAAATTTAGAAGTTATCACACAATGTTGCTAATTAATGTTTTGATGCTCTTGAAACCTTAATTTAAGCAAAACAATAATTAAATCTACAAATTACGACAAATACTACTAGAATCAGGTACAGAACCTTAACTCATTATTTTTCACAGTCCAGAAAATGGAAATGTCGGGGACAATGGTGATGGCACCCTAGTCCAAGGTACAACTTTTTTTGTGGATTCCTGATCTCCTTCCAATATTGATCTCTGATGTATCTTCAGTTTCTGACAATGTAAATGTGGAGGACAATGTTGATGGCACCCTAGTCCACTAAGGGATCTTCCGCCGAATGTCAGAAACTCTACAAACCCTGATTATTACTATCCAGTCTGTTTCTATGGCTTCAGATGAGGAGGACAAGGTTGATGGTGCCCTAGTCCAAGTAGGCTCCTCCTTTGGGATCTGAAATCTCCACAGTGTCCTTCTGCTCCTTGCAACTCCACTTCTTTCACTTTCACAACCTGTAACCTGCAATCACAAGGAGTGTGGGAGGGGGTTGTGGTGTTTATAGGCTTGCCTTAGTCAAGCCCCAGAGAGACATTCAAGTCTTCCAAACATCGTTGTTAAAGAGAGTGCGTATCCTTGTGGGATAGAGGCAAAAATCCAAATGATAATGATGATAAAACATAATAGATGTCACCTTGATGATGAAGCTCTCATGGAAGGAAGAAGCTATTTAATGCCATGAGGAGAAGATGTAATCCAACCCACAAAAATAAACACAATAACAATGTTATGCTCTGCAACACAATGCTATCATAAAAATCTCAAGTATGCATAAAGTTCACAATCATCTTCTAGTTTCTAAATGATAACCTACACATGCTTATATATGCAACTACAAAGATTCCCACCAAGAATTTCGTAATTAAAACTTATGATGTCAGCCTGGGACCCAAATAACGGTCACAAACCCGACATTTGAATATATGGCAAACCTAAAATAGGGCTGGACTAGGGCGCTAGCACCCTTGTCCACCCCCTGCCTTTGTTCCAGAATCATTAAATTAGCACCCCCTAGGTCCTCTTTGTCACAAGACCCAAGGGTTTTCTCATCGGGAGTCTAAATTATCATGCAAAATGCTCTAAATGCAATCTAAAGACCAGGAGCTAAACCTTAAAATGAAAAAGCCCCCAAGGGTGCATTTTTCTGACATAACATTTAGCCCCCACTTTAATGTATGTATAAACACAAGGCCAATAAATGCATTAAAGTAAGGTCAACAAACACAGCAAACACGTCAGGCACGGAGAAGACATGCCAGACACATTGAAGACAATAACAGGCACACAAAACACGGAGAAGACAGTTACAGTCACACAAAACAAGGAGAATATAGCATTGAAGACACACAGAGCACAGAGAATACAATGAATGCAATGATTATTTTCTTTTTGATTTTCCCATATGAAATACAAAATGTAGGTACAAGGAAAGTAAATAAACAAATCCCAAAAAGTGTAGAGGATTTATTCACCACCGGTCTTGTACTTTTTGAGAACAAACACGCCAAACAAAATCCCAAGGTGTAGAGGAGTTGTTCACCACTGGTCTTGCACCTTGAGAACAAACACGCCAAACAAATCCCAAAGTGTAGAGGAGCTCATCGCCACTGGTCTTGCACTTTGAGAACAAACACACCATAAACACATGGAGAAAACACAGCAGACAAGTGATGGAGTGAAACTATTACTAGGTTCATCACCATCTCAGGCACATTACAGGCACACACTGATGATTGGGCTTCACCACAACTGTCAAAAACACGCTTAAGGGTTGACTAAGTCACAGAACCGCTCCCCGACTTGCGATGAGGACTTTTGAAAATGACAGGATAATGCAATCTCTCTGAGAAATACACCATCCTCACCTTGCAATGAGGGCTTAAGATAAAAGGATATTCTCGATATCCTACCTCTGCAAAGGGCTTAAATGATTTTGATTGATTTTTAGATTGTTACAACACACTTTACTATCATCTAAAGCAGACAGCTTACCTTATATATGCCCCTACCTTAAGGTGGTTGATATCACATATCGATATCAAGCACGTTAAAATAGGAAAAAAACACACAAGGGAACACGAGCTCTCGCAAAGCCCATGCCCCCTAGAGGTGACATGTACTTTATGATCACCAAATGTTCCCACAAACACATCCCTGCAAGAAAAGTGTTAGTGTCCAAATAATCATGATAAACAACAATGCATATGATCAATTGCATGAAAGAGCCAAGCAAGGCGATATTCATGATAAACAAAGTGTGTAGAGCAGCAGTATTGTTAAATTGTTGGTAGCGAGATAAGATAACATCGAGATCAACATCAAGATAGATAAATCACAGAGTGATTCCACTACCCAAGCGTCGGATAATATGTAACAACCCCATCGTCATGTATGGACTAGGTCCATTTTTTATTACTCGCTAAAGGGACACTAGGTCTGCATCAGTATAATATGTTTTTCGTCATCTGCTAGCTAGATGGAAATACTAGAGGAAGGTAAACAATAAATCATAGAGGAGAACAAGTGCCTTAGGGATAGTCACGTAGGAGGGTGCCCCCAATTCACCAACTGCAACACTATGTCCGTAAGACACAACACAAAATAATGAAATTAGAGGAGAAGCAATATAGAAGAATGATGATACAAATAGAAGGTCACAACAGAGGTGGTCTCCTAGTATCCTTGACCTTACAAGAGAATCAAGGGTCATCCTAGGAGGCCTAACAACGCATAAACATCACGGGGGAAGCACAACACGGAGATAAAGGGTTAGAGATACTTACCTGTAGAGAGGTTCATGCTAGAAGTCATCGTCGAGGAGGTCATCATCCTCCCAGTCTCGAATGCTAGATGAAATTGGTGTGTAAGGCACTAAAGCCCAACTTTTATCATTATTCTTTTGTTCATTCTTAAAAGCTTCTTGGTTTGACTCAATGTTAGGTGGAATGTTTTCTTGTTAAAGTTCATTAGTACACTTATTCACTATTATGTTAGGAGGTGGAAGAAGTGATTTGTTTTGAGTGATATCAACATCCATCCTTGAGGGATTTAACGTGAGAGACCTTTCCTCATCCACTAATGTGACATCTTGTGAAAAGAGAACATAGGGGTGAGGGGAAGGTAAGGTGTTGTGAGGAGAGGTAGTCAATGTTTTTAAATCCTTAATGATGTCCAAATTACTTGAATATTCAATCAAAGGAGGGAGATTAAGGGTCTTCTTTTCCTTAGTGATATCCAAGGTGTGTGAACTATCAACTAAAGGAAGAAGGTTGGTGGATCCATAGAGGTTTCATGCACTATGGTAGGATTTTGATTATTGTTAAATGAATGCTCATTATCTATCCATGGAATTTTATTTATTAAAGGGAGCTTCTCATTCACTAATGCTTCATCTTGGCCAGAGTGAGCATTGGAATGGAAAAGTGGTGGTGTCTCTTCATTTACTAATGCTTCATCTTGGCCAGAGTGAGCATTAGAATGAAGATTTGGTGGTATGATGTTAAGTAATATGTCAATAAATTCATCCTCCTGCATCAAAGTGTCCTCGTAAGGGGGAACAACTTTGGGAGAGATATCATAAGGTAGAACTAAGTTATCATCACATGTTTTAGCCATAGGGGTCATAGTGGATTGTTCAACAAAGATAAATTCTTCTAAGGTTTCATCTAACATGTTGAAGTCATCACTACTAAATGTATTTTTAGCTATGAATTTAGTGAGATCATCTAATATCCGAGGATATATTCCCATGATATTTGTGAAGCTATCAAAATTAGATATATAGCAGAGGATTTCATATGTGAAACACAAAAATATCAACATCATTTATGCATGCTATTTGTTCCAAGACTTGAGGATACTCATGAGTGAATTTGGAAAAATTATCAATATCTATGATGTATGAAAATAATTCTTCCACTGATGAATAAAAAGAAGTATCCATAATGAAAAGATTGAGGAAATCAGGTTTTTAAATGGTAAAACTCACAAATTTCACAATCAATCAAGTAAATAACAAGGCAAGATAAGTGAGACTATTTCACACCAAAGCATTTGTTTGAGGGAAATGGGTAGAAATACACATAGATTCCACAACAAACAAAGTGGATAGTAGGAAAGAGTGCAACACAACAAGGTTCACTTGATGATTTTAGATGTTTTGCACAAAAGATGTGAACAAAGTGTATAAACACCTAGTGTTGAAATACACTCTGTGTTTTAACCAATGTGCCAATTTTCACAAAATGTTGTGAATTAATGCCCAATTTTCAAATGACCAATGGATGTATGCTTTGATATGAGTGCCCAATCAGATTTCAAATATTCTCAAAGCTTTATGCAAGAGACCAATACAAAAGTTATGTCAAAATGCTCTAAAATGCTTGAGTTTTCAACTTTTCTCAATGCAAACTAATGAAAGAAGAGGTGTTGTACAGATTTTCAAGAGGGAAAGAAAATTATATGCCTAATATAAGTCCACTAATGCAAAAATACCTTTCACAACACACTTTTGAAATAACTCTAGAGAGTTGATAAGTCAAAATCTAGTGAAAATAGGCCAAAATATACGATTTTTCATCAAATCTCAATACAAAAGAGTAGGGAAACGGGTGTTGTAAAGAAATTTATGATGGAAAAAAATTATAGCAGTAATAACAGCCACATAATGACAAAAAATACATTACAGCATGCCTATAGTGCCACTCTAGGTCAAACCCTAGTGCAAAGATATCAAAAATATGCAAATTTTCACAAAATATCAATGCAAAGGCCCAAAGGAAAGGGTGTTGTAAGGAAATTGAGAAGGGGAAGCAGATAATAACCCTAATAACAACCAGTTAGTGTAGAAAAATCCCTTGCAACACGCTTGGAGTGCAAATCTAACAAGACGATAAGGCCAAATCTAGTGAAAATGCAGGTTTTCAAACCCTAGACATGAAATTTCACAAGGAGGCCACTATGATGCAACACTACAATTATAAATCAGACCTAATGAGTATTTTTACAAGGTAGTAAAATCTGAAACAAGATTTTGACTACAACCCTAGCTCATGTAAAACTAGGTTTTCATGAAAAATACAAAATTTCAAGCAATTTCTAACAAATCAAGCATACAAATGCCATGCAAATGAATTGTAAATGATGATTTTTTGTATTTTGTATCAGATATAATGAAAATAACAGAAATTAATTTAAATTAAATGCCAATCAATTCAAATTTTACAAAATTGTAAGTCTAATATACCATTTTTAAAAAAAATTCAAATTTTTTTAATTTGTTTGCAATTTTTCGAATGCAATATAATGAATGAATGCAAATTTGTCAAACAATACTTAGCAAGGTGCCAAAAAGTTCAAAAACATGGGTTTACCAAAATGTTTAATATGAAAGGGGGATGATGGAATGTGGGGTTTTAGTTTGAATCCTTCTTTCCATAAAACATTCCAAGGGCTTTTCAATTGAGTGCTTCTCCTATCGAGAAGAGAGTCATATATCAAATTGGGTTGCCACTTGGTTTTCTATTGGGAAATTCAGAAGTTATCATAGAATGTTTCTAATTAATGCTTTGATGATCTTGAAACCTTGATTTAAGCAAAACAGTAATTAAATTTGCAAATTACAACAAATGCTACTAGAATCGAGTAGAGAACCCTAACTCACTATTTTTTGCAGTTCAGAAAATGGAAATGTTGGGGACAATGGTGATGGCACCCTAGTCCAAGGTACAACTTTTTCTGTGGATTCCTAATCTCCTTTCGATACTAATCTCTAATGTGTCTTCAGTTTCTGGCAATGTAAATACGGAGGACAATGTTGATGGCACCCTAGTCCACTGAGGGATCTTCTGCTAGATGTCAGAAACTCTACAAACCCTGATTATTACTGTCCAGTCTATTTCTGTGGCTTCAGATGCGGAGGACAAGGTTGATGGCACCCTAGTCCAAGCAGGCTCCTCCTTCAGGATCTGAAATCTCCACAGTCTCCTCCTGCTCCCTGCAACTCCACTTCTTCCGCTTTCGCAACCTATAACTTGCAATCACAAGGAGTGTGGGAGGGGGTTGTGGTGTTTAGAGGCTTGCCTTAGTCAAGCCCCAGAGAGACATTCAAGTCTTTCGAACACCATTGTCAGAGAGAGTGCATATCCTTGTGGGATAGAGGCAAAAATCAAAATGATAATGATGATAAAACACAATAGATGTCACCTTGATGATGAAGCTCTCATGGAAGGAAGAAGCTCTTCCATGCCATGAGGATAAGATGCATTTCAACCTACAAAAACAAACACAATAACAATGTTATGCTTTGCAACACAATGTTATCATAAAAATCTCAAGTATGTATAAAGTTCACAATCATCTTCTAGTTTCTAAATGATAACCTACACATGCTTATATATGCAACTACAAAGATTCCCGCTAAGAATTTCATAATTAAAACTTATGATGTCAGCCTGGGACCCAAATAACGGTCACAAACCTAACATTTGAATTTGGGGCAAACCCAAAATAGGGCTAGACTAGGGCACTAGCGCCCTTGTCCATCCCCCTGTCTTTGTTCCAGAATCATTAAATTAGTACCCCCTAGGTCCTATTTGTCACAAGACCCAAGGGTTTTCTCATCAGGAGTCTAAATTATCATGCAAAATGCTCTAAATGCAATATAAAGATTGGGAGCTAAACCTTAAAAGGAAAAAGGCCCCAAGGGTGCATTTTTCTGACATAACAAATACCATTAACCACATCTTTGCCAGTTAACTCCTTAGTAATTAAATTTTTGAAATCCTATTTAACATATTTTAAATCCAAGAGATTCTCTTCGTTCTCATCCAAAAATTTAGTTTCCAGGGCTAAACAATTGGCTCTAATGTCCAATAGATCTGCATTGTATTGGCTTGATATTTTCATTAGTTCAGACAATAACTGTTTAACTACAAAAAGTTTTCATTCAACTGTATTCAACCACGAGACAAATTCGTTTTCCTCTGATTTATTGAAGACATTTTCTGAAACTAAAACACTGTTATCCACCTTGACCATTTCCTGCATATCCTAGGCAATAATCATAAGCAAAGTTTCCTCCTTTTTAAAAGATTGCATATTAGTGTTAAGCTTCTTTCTTTTGGCTACAATATCATTATACAATTTCATGACCTTCTCAATATATAGAAATCTATCTATTGTCACCTTCTCAACCTAGGATTTTGTAGCTCTAGCCAAGGCTTGATACTTTCCAATTTATTCTATTACACCTGGACCTACACCTTTCACAAAAGTGTTAAGTGTAGTATCCAGGGGTTGGGAAGCAGTATCCATAGTTGATTGTATATATGAGGTGAGGACATTAGCCCGCCCTTATATCTTTTCTTTCTCTAGTTTTTCCTTCTTCAATCTCTTGGACTAAACATTCACCAACAATTTTGCATGATAAATATCACCTTCAACTGTGGGAGAACCCATATCAATTTTACTAACACTAAATTCAGACTCAGTAACACTTTGTTCATCTTTATCCCCTATGGGATCAACAATCTCTAGAACATGATGTCTTGAAAGAGAATCAACTACCACCTGTGACATTCTCTTAGATTTTTTGGGTTGAGGGCTAGCTTGGAGTAGCTTAGCCACTATGTCAAAACCTGAGTCAACCATTGGGTGTATTTTCTCTTTTTCTCCAGTACTTTCTTAGGCCAGGAAGGGAATGGAAAAATAGAATTACTATCAACAACATTAGAAGTAGTACTATCTAGAACATAACCTAATTTCACTTGATCAACTTGTTGTTGAGGTGGGGAAGAAGGCACATTGAACATATCATGAAGAACACTATTTTGATCCATTTGCTGAAAAGAGGGAGACAAATTACCTTGAGAAGATGTAGTGGGGGAAGCATCTGTTATTTATGAAAATATGGGAAAGATGGAATATAGTGTTAAATATGTCCAATCAAACCCTCCTTTCACAATAACATTTAAGGAAAACAATCAATCCAAGTCACTACAGATGGAGAGGAATCAGCTACAAGTTGATGTCAATTAGGAATGACATGGAAAGATAGTTTAGATTGATAGATTTGTCAAACCTTAGATTCAATAAGCCTTAAACGCTAATTCTAATGAAATTAGGTACAGACGAACAGAATACGATAGATGATCGCACAGGAAGGCACTAAATACAGATTAGAAACATACCAGGATTTGAATTTTTAGAAGTGAAAACTTCAGGGACAATGGGGTGGGCGCCCAAGTCCAATAGGGTAGTTTTTCCATAGATCTAAAATAATGAGGTGTGTAAGACTACAACCTACTTTAGAGTTTCCAGCAATATCAGTCGAGAGGACTATGGGCTGGGCACCCTAGTCCACTAGGTTTGACTCTTTACACTTTCTTCTCAAATCTTGAATCTCTATCATCTGCTCTGCTTCTCTTCAACTCCACTTCGCCAAATCTCACACCTGTGGCCTACAATCACAAACAGAGGGGTTTGGGGGTTGTGGTCTTTAGGAGCTTGCCTTGTTCAAGCCCTAGAATGGCATTTAAGCCTTCCAACACTATTGTTAGATAGAGTGTGTGTCCTTGGAGGATAGAGGCCAAATCAAATGATGACATAGATTGATTGAAAAACAAATAGATGTCACCTTGGAGGTGAAGCCGTCACGGAGATGAAAATATTTCACACTATGAGGAGATGGATTGATGAAGCCACATCTACAACAAACAAACTCAATAACAACACAATTTTGTTCTGCAATAGAATGAATGCCTTGAAATCCCTTAGCTCAATATCACAAGTTCATGTTATCCATCTAGGTGTAAAATGAAGACATAAACTCACTTATATATGCATTCTCGCTAACATTCATAATTCAAATTAAAAAGGCCGATAGAGGGAAACCTTGTTAAAGGTCCTATAGTGCCCCCTCATTTTTGGCTTGTGATAGCAGTGGTTCTGTATTGCTCTTTGTCAATCAGAGACAGTTGTTAGTCGTCCATTGCATTGAATTAGTTCTGAGACAATTGTTTAGTAGGTTATGATTTATGTTTATTTTGATGAACTATGTTTGACTGATATAATTAGACAAGTGTTATGAGTTTATGATGGCACTACTATTATTCCAGTTATGATGCGAATTAATATCATCATGTGTTATTTAATTGAGGTATTTAAATTTAGGTAAAAGTTGTTTTGATATTGTTTCAAGAGCAGAGACGGTGTAGTACTACTCGCTTCGAGTACCCTACTGCACCGCGATTCTTTGGCTCTATGTGTGTAGACATATATGAACTCGATTGTATACAATCAACTGTTTGAATGTAGGCTACAGGTACCAAACCTCGACTCCACCTGATATAGCAGGTTTGAGCAGGTTCTTACACCAATGGGTATCAGTGATGGGAGATAACGCGAGGTCTAATCCACTAGGTCGGTCCTTGTCTTCTGGTGTGGTCTCGAGTCACGTTGGGACACTTGGTCTTTGCCTTGTTATGATCGGTTATCTTGTGTCGTGATGTTTAGTCAAGTCGTGTTTTATAATGTTTAAATTATGCTCCTGTGTGGTTAGAAGATTCTTTAATGAAATAGTGGTTATTAATAATGCTCCTATTTTGTTTATTAGATAATTATTGAATTAGCTTAAAGCTTTGGATGACACCTTGGTTAAATTCTATTATAGTTTGGAATTAAATTATCTTCTTAGATAAGATATTTATGTCATGAATGGAGTTACAGGTAATTAGTGGTTATTTGGTACAGAATATTTTGGATATGCGAAATTAATGCCTTGTGTTGTCAATTTCAAAATTGGAAGATTTGGGAATCTCTTGTTATAGCAAATTTTTGAAACTTGTGGAGGAGTGGGTTGTTGGGAACGGATGCATGTCTTTAGCATTTATTTTATGAGTTGAATCATATTTTTTTGAGAGGGGAGAAATTGGGAGAAGAACAGAGAATTGGACACAGGATTTAATAAAGTTTAAAGAGGGTCTGGAATTCTGGGTATGTGATTTGTCTCTTTCTGTAAAAGTTTGCAATTGCTGTAGTTTAAAATTTAAAAATAATTTGTAGCTTGTTCCGCTGTGTGTATTTGCATATTCTATAGATTGGAGTCTATTTATCTCTGTGGCTTGTTAGGTCTTGTACCTATATGGTCAAATGTCGCACCAGCCTCTGCAGATTTCTTCAGGATGCATTCCTCTGGATTAGCCCTTGCCTAAACTCCTTTGGAAATCATGTGTCATCACCTAAAATCTTGTATTGTGTTTTCAACCCTGATGAAAGCTAACTCAATGTTAAATTTCTACAATCTCTTGTCCCTGTTGTTCTGACATTTACCTCATATTTGTATTTCTCTAGTAGGAGTGTAATGCTCAGAAATTGGTGATTTGACCTCTACCTGCAACCTGTGAGTACTTGCAAATTAGCAAATTAGTTCCCATTTTATTCATATTACCTTATCTTTGAGATTCCTGGCGTCTATCTAAGTAGCCTTGACAACACTACCTCCATAAGAGTGTACCCTGCATTCAGGTCTGGGATACTCACATTATTAAACCAATAGTAACATTCTGGTTAGGTTTTATAGCCTATACTTATTTAAAGCTGCAAGATTGTCTATGTAAATATTTGCAATTGTAATATCTAATAAGATTCATTTTTAGCTTATCCCTGGAAGAGATCCACTTGCTAACCCAACCTATTGTGTTATTAGTCTGATGAATCAACCTTTATACATCAACATCTAGTTCCTTGTCAATAGACTATGTATAAGAATTTCATAGAGCTTTTCTAAGTGCTCTATCTTCAGATTTAATTGTTGCAAGCAAACTCTATCTTCTTCCTTTGCAAGTGCTGCCTCGAAAGCTTTTCTGAGTGCTCTATCTTCAGATTTAATTGTTGCAAGAAAACTCTATCTTCTTCCTTTGCAAGTGCTACCTTGAAAGCTTTTCTGAGTGCTCTATCTTCAGATTTAATTGTTGCAAGCAAACTCTATCTTCTTCCTTTGCAAGTGCTGCCTTGAAAGCTTTTCTGAGTGCTCTATCTTTAGATTTAATTGCTGCAAGCAAACTCTATCTTCTTCCTTTGCAAGTGCTGCCTTGAAAGCTTTTCTGAGTGCTCTATCTTCAGATTTAATTGTTGCAAGCAAACTCTATCTTCTTCCTTTGCAAGTGCTGCCTTGAAAGCTTTTCTGAGTGCTCTATCTTCAGATTTAATTGCTGCAAGCAAACTCTATCTTCTTCCTTTGCAAGTGCTGCCCTTGAAAGCTTTTATGTAACACCGTTATGTGCTAGGGCTACCAATATTTTGTTTTCCTGATCATGCTTGTTAACTCATGTGTTTAAGACATTAATGTTGCATAAGCTTATGCTACAGCCTTGTAAAAGATTGTCCATTTTTCTAGGCATGCAAGAGAAGAAATAAGGTAATGATTTTATTAGAAGATAGTTCAATTATTTCATTAAAGAAAGTTTCTAATTATTCTATCTATAGAAATTTCTTAAAATCATATAAAAGAAAAGAAACTTATAAGTTCCTAATTACGAATGGATGAGGATAGAAACTTAGTTCCTATTTATGAACTCCCTTATTATGAATAGAAACTTAGTTAAGTATGGGCTGTATTATATGCAAACACATATATATTCTTATTCTTTTTAAATATATAGGATCATGTTGCTAAATACTTGTGTATTTTTAAATAAATGTAATTATGCTTTTTCTAAATTATGAACTTTATGATTTTTAGAGGGAATGAAATGTAATTTATAAATTGTATAATTTCCTTGGTAGTAGGAAATAGGAAATTTAGTTTAATTTATGTTATTTAATATTGAGTTTGGATGTAATGGGATTAAGAAGTGGATTTTTGTGATTTGGAAGATGATATGGTATACTTGATTTATTAATAAAAAAATTATTATTATTATTATTATTATTATTTTTGGAAGTGTTAATAGATTTTTGTTGATAGGAATAAGTTATGTTATTTGAGTTGTGTAGTGTCTTGTCATTAGGTTTTGCAAATTAGAAATTCTTGTGTAATTTAAGTTTGTGTATTGTCATAATAGAGGCCTTTTGCAAGAAAATAAGGTTTGGGTTTTCTGAGGCTTAGTTGTGTATGTATAAATTCATGTAAAGAATGAAGAGTGATTTGTAGTAATGTGGATTGAGTGCATTATGTCACTTGTTGAGGACCTTGAAATGAGGTTGTTTTATGACAATAATAAGACATGCTCATAGGATTATAATTTTAAGTTGCTTGATTAAATTGTAGTTGGTTTATTGTGAATAAAGGATTATGCTCATCATAGGTAAATACCTTTAGTCATTTTATTAGAAATGGTATTTGTTAAATAAAAAGGGGTGGAAATCCTTGCTTACAAGAAATTATGTAGGTGTTCAATGTTTGATTGGAATTTGTAATATGTTAGGTAGGAGCTATGCTTCTAGAAACTTTGTGTATTTAATATAGTGCTTTTTGGGAATTTCTAGAAAAATTGAAGTAGGGAAAATGTATTGTTTTATAGTTGTGGTTTTTTAGGAAATTATAAATGGGTAGGATGTTGGATGATTTTAGATGTTGATAAGAAGGCTTGCATATATTTGTTTATTTTAGAAATTGTAAATGGTAAGATGCTAGTTAATATTAAATCTTTAATATCTTGATGTTGTATTAAATCCTTGTGTTCTTTTGGGAAAGGAATTAATATTGTTGTGGAAGTACTTTTAGTAGTTGTTGGAAGTTTATATAATGTTAGATAAGTATATTATGTTATAGGAAACTATATGTTTTTTTTTAACTTGTTGGGATCACTAGAAGTTTTATACTTAATGGTATTGTTCTTGGTAGGAAGTATTATGTTGTGAAGCTTAGAAGGAAAATTCTTGTTGGCTTTTAGACTATGTTTTGTTCGGATTATGGTTCACCGTCCTTGCCTTATTATTCCCAAGTGATGTAGAGTTTTGCTATGTGGGTATTCTTGTGTAGGTCGAACTATTGTTGAGTTTTGGGGCAAGGGGTCAAGTTTGTGTTTCCAAGGCTTGGATGACTATGGCTTTAATTTGGGTTAATGTTTTATTTTATGACCATGTATGGGGGTCCTGGTTGTTTATGCATGCAAGAATGATGCAAATGGTCTATTTCATATCTTAGTTTTGAGTCACATCTTGTGTCAAGTTGTTAAACCATGGTTTCCATTTTGGATGAGGGACTTTTATGTGATATAGTATCTGTGTGCCTAACTCCAGAGGGGTTGTTCTTGGTTTTGGTTCAAATTCTGGCATGTCATTGATTCGTTAGATTTTCGTGCCTTGCATTGAATGGAGAGATGGTCTCTTGGGCATAATACTTGGTTTCTAGATTGTATTGCTTCAAATTTTCTTGAAGGGAATATGAGGATTTATTGTTATTGCCTAGTGAATGGCGTATGTTATGGCTCGGATATGTTTGGTGACTTTTACCTGTATGTTGTGGTATGTATGTTTAACCAGAGAACGCTAAGGGAGTGGCTTTCATGGTGGGGACAGTGCCTAGTGAGAGGCCACCTGGGTAACCCCATGGAAGTTGTAGTATGTGGAAAACTTAATAACTTAATCAAGAGGGTTGGGGTATTAAAACACTTAACAAGATAAATAAGAGACCTCACTCATGCCTTGAGTGCTCTCACAGGCTAAGGATGGGATGAGAAGGCCTGGTTGGCAAGGTCGACCTCCTTGTCTCCATGAGAGGACTTGTCGGTTCCGCATGTGTCACCCTATGGGGCCGGTGCCTAGAGAGAGGCTGCCAGGGTAACCATAGATGGGGGCTGGCTTCTGGGGATAGATATCTTGGGTAACCCACGTTAGGACCATGCGATGACACTCTCCTTACGCAGTTCTGTTGTTTCCTGGTTGTGCCTCTAGAGTGATGTCTTGTCTTGTGTAGTTTTGTTGTCATAGTTAGTTGTGTCAAGTTGGTTGTCATCCTTTTATTTTTGGATGTTGTTCTTTGGCTTGGTGGATTCCTCGTCGTTATCTCCTAGCTCGGAGGGGTGGACCTCAGGGATCCACATGGTTGGGTGGCAGAGCTATCCATTGGTCATCTTGGAGATGCGATTCGAGTCTTGTGCAGAGGTACTCTAGTTCCAAATTGCTTTCTACCTTCAGTGGTGTTTTATACTTTCATATGTATTCTTTTGTAACTGATACGATCGGTCTTGTAATCTTGCATTGTAATTTTGTAAATAAACTATCTTGCAATGTAAAAGCTGTTCTTAACTGATGTAGCAGTAAAATGTTTTTCACTTGTGTGGTTTTTACTTTATATTCTCTAATGCAGTTATGTTTCCCTAGAGGAGTTAGAAGTGCACTTTCTTTATGTTGTGTATTATGATATCCTTGGTTACCATTATTGCATTTACTTGCTTTAAAAAAAAAATTATTTCTGGAATTTTGCTTCTGTTAGCCTAACTCTCTAGGGTTGCCTGACGGGGCATTACAGGTCCTATGCCGACACACTTAAATTTGGGTTCCGACAAATGAACCTAGACTAGGGTGTAGGCTCCCAAGTCCCAAGGCATGATTTGGGTCTTGATCAAGCATTAAAGTGGACCCCTAGGCCCCATTTGACATGGGTTTCGAGGGAAATTGCTCTGGGATAATTTTTAAACATGCATAATGTAAATGAGGGGACCTAGGAGCTAAACTAGGAGGTAAAAAGTCATAGGGAAACTTTTTACGACATAACATTTAGCCCCCACTTTAATGTATGTATGATCTTACAATCCATACATGTGTTAAAGTACGGTCAAAAACACATCAAACACACCAGGCACATAAGCTAAGGCATACCCCAAAGTTTGGAGAACCATTTCTAGCCCCCAATCTTAGGTAAGCACTAAAAAACACATGGAAGACACATAAGACACAATGAAGACAATAAGAAGCATGCAAAACATGGAGAATACAGTGGAAGAATGTAATACATAATGAAGACAAGAGAGCAGTCACGCAATACACGAAGAATACATTGATATAACATTTAAAATAAATCCTACAGTAAGGGGTAGAGGGGGCTCATCACCACGCGCCTTTAGACCACACTTAGGAGAAGACACAACAAACACGCAAGGAAGTCACATGAAATACACAAGCGTCAGATAGCATGCCATAGACACACTATACGTCTTATACACAACAAACACAAGCGATGGAAGGAGCTTATTGCTAAGTCCCACCATCTAAAACATGTCATACACACCTAACAGTTAAGATATGCTACCACAACTGCCAAAGACATGCTTAAGGGCGGATGACTCAAGATCCATCCTTACCTCTACAAAGGACTTTGTATAAAAGGATGTGTACTGGCTCAAGAGATACACCATCCTACCTTCCGCAGAAGGGCTTTGTAGAAAAGGATACACACTAGCTCAAGAGATACGTCATCCCTCCTTACGGAGAGGGAAATTTGTTTTTAAAGAGGGTGTATACTCGCTCCGGAGATACGACATCCCTCCTCATGGAGAGAGCAAATTGCTTTTTATAAAAGGATGTGTACACATACCGGAGATACAATATCCCTCCTCTCAAAGAGGGTAAAAACATGCTTTGTCAGTTTCAAAATAATCAAGCAGATACCATTATATATTCCCCCACCTTAAGGTGGTTGATGTCGCTTATCAATATTAATCACATTAAGGTAGAGTGAAAACATGCAAGGGAACAAGAGCTCTCGCAAAGCCCATGCCCCCAAAGGTGACATGTGCCACAATTGTCGAATGTTCCCACAAACACATTGATAAGATATGCTAAGATAATCAACAAGAGATAAAGTTAGAACATCTTAGTCTAACATAATAACCAAATTAAATCATGAAAGATATGCATGTATTAGATCACATCCAAGAAACCAAGGCTGCACTTATGGGTTCGGATATGAGTATAGCCATTGGGCTTATACTGCAAGTATCTCGAAACTGAGTGTAACAACAAGGTGAGATACAAAACAATCCAAAGTGCATGGAATAGTTGTATTGCAAAGGTTTGTTAGAAGATATAAGACAATATGATGCATCACACAGAGTGATTCTACTAGTCAAGCGTTGGATATATATATATATATATATATATATATATATATATATATATATATATATATATATATATATATATATATATATATCAACCTCATCTTCATATATGGACTAGGTCCATTTTTGCTTACTCACTGAAGGGACGCACGGTCCTTATCAGTATTTGTTTGTTTTCGTCATCCGCCGACTAGGTAGAATCAATGAAGTAGGTAAACAATAAAAATGAGAGAGGAGAGCAAGTGCCTTAAGAACATCACATAGGAGGATGCCCCCAAGACATCAACCGTAACGCTATGCCCCTAAGGCATGACACACAACTATAAAATAGAGAATATAAGGATAGAATAATGATGAAAAAATAAGAAGAATGGTCACAATAGAGGCGGTCTCCTAGTATCCTTGACCTTACAAGAGTATCAAGGGTCATCCCAAAAGACCTAAACAACACATAACACATCACATGGGAACATGACACATAGGAGAAGGCCACGTAAGTGAGCAAAGGTATGCTACGACAAAGATGGCTAAGAAGGGTTAGAAATACTTACTTTTTTATACAATCAAACTATCAGTTGTCATCAAGAAAATCATCTTCCTCCCAATCTCAAATGCAAGAGGAAATAGGCCCATAAGGAATGATTGCCAGACTTAGATCATCATCCTTTAGTTCTTTAATATTAAGCTCTTCTCTAGGTTGTTCAATGTCAGGTGGTGGAATGTTCTCTTGTTGAGGTGTTAGTTTTCGAGCTAAAGCTTGTTGTCTCTTCCTCCATTCTCTTGCTTGTCTATTCGTTATTGTTTTGTTGGTGATGTTTACAAAAGTTTTGTCTTGATTTTCTACATTCTTTGACATTTTAGAGGAGGAAGCTTGTGCTAAGTTAACCTTTTGTGATGAAGTGTTTTGTTCTTTACGAGTATCTCGCGATCCTTGTAAGGATGACAGAGGAGGAACCTCAACATAGACTCCCTTACCTCTCAGTCTAGGGGGTTCTTTTAATTTAGGTGGCTCTTTGTTTGTGATTTGTTCTATAGGAGGTCTAGCCAATTTTGTTATCAACTTTGCTTTATATCATTGGTATCCCAAGAAGATTTGATCTTGTCATGGTTTAGGAGGTTCAGTAGGTTGTGGCCAAAAGTAATCAAGATTGAAGTTTTTTCGAGTAACCATAGGTTGCCACTTACTATGATGAATAGTATGCATGCTTCCATGGAGAGGAAATTTATACATTTGTGAATTGTTGAGGGGATAAATTTCATGGCCTTGAGCCATGGATGGCTTAAGTTTATACGAAAGAAGTCAAATGTAGGTATGATATTGAATGATTGTTCAAAAGCTTTATCAAATACCATGATCAATAAAGCAATATTCCCTATGGCTCGGAGGCAAGCTCCAGTATGTGTTTTAATCATCATGTCGGTGGGTTCATAATATTCTTGCTTCAAATCATGTGAATAAAGGAACTCTTTAGTATCCACATTAGTCATATAGTTAGGATCAATAAGGGCTCCTCTTGTAGGATTGTTCATTACTTTCACTGCGATGTAAAGAGGTTCTTCAATGCTTCCAATTGTTCTATCATGTGGTGTAAGGACTAATCCGGGTTCAGGAGTCTTCCTCTTCATATAAACTCTAGGAGGGAACATAGTATTTTTGTGATGAGAAGCCATGTATGTGAGACTTATTTCACACCAAAGAACTTGTTTGAGGAAATTAGGTTATTGAAAAGTCTCAAATACACACAAATTTCACAATAAACAAAGTAGGTAGGAGAAAAGAAGTACTACACAATAAGGCAAGATGAATGATTTGGAAGTTTGTTTGAAGAAAGTGTATTGTGTATACAACCTTTAGTGTTGAAATACACAATGTGTAATTAAAAATATGCAAATTTTCAAGAAAGAGTGTGAAATGATGTAAAATTTTCAAATGATCAATGAAAATATGCCTAAGATGAATGCAGAATCTAATTAAAAAGATTTTTATGACATATGTAAGGAAATAATGCAAAACTATGCTTGTTTATGAATCTAAAATGCTTGATTTTTTCACCTTTTTCAATGTGAATGTGCTAATGATGCAAATGTAAATGCAAAAACTTACAATGCAGAAACACTATAGTACAAAATCAGATTTGAAAGAGTGTCTAAATGAGTAGTAAAATCTGAAATAAGATTTTAACTACAAACCCCAGCTTTTGGAATTATTAGGTTATATAAAAAAATGCAAATTTCAAGTAAAACTCCAGCAAATGAGATATGAAAATGCAAGGTAAAAGATAATGAAATAATGAAATGCTGTAATTTATCTCAAATCTAATGTAAATATCAGAAATTTAAATGTTTTCAATGATATGCAAGGAAAATAGTGCAAACTATGTCTTAATGCAAACCTAGAATGCTTGTTTTTTCAAAAAAATTCAAATGTGTGCCAAAATTTTCAATGCAAGATGATAAATATGATATGAATGAATGCAAGGGATGATTACAACACTCAACAAGATGCAAGTTCAATAAAAACATGGGTTCACCAAAATGTTATATATGAAAATGTGGGAAAGATGGAAGATAGTGTTAAAGATGTCCAATCAAACCCTCCTTTCACAATAAAATTCAAGGAAAACAATCGAATCGAGTCACTACAGATGGAGAGGACTCGGCTACAAGTTGATGTCACTTGGTAATGATATGGAAAGATAGATTATATTGATATATTTGTCAAACCCTAGATTTAATAAGCCTTAAACCCTAATTTAATGAAATTAGGTACAGACGAATAGAATACGACAGATGATCACACAGGAAGGCACTAAATACAGATTAGAAACATACTAGAATTCAAATTTTCAGAAGCAAAAACTTCGGGGACAATGGGGTGGGTTCCCAAGTCCAATAGGGTAGTTTTTCTATAGATTTGGAATAGTGAGGTGTGTAAGACTGCAACCTGCTTCAGAGTTTCTAGCAATATCAGTTAGGAGGACTACGAGGTGGGTACCCTAGTCTAGTAGGTTTCATTCTCTACAATTTCTTCTCAAATCCTGAATCTCTATCCTCTACTCTGTTTCTCTGTAACTCCACTTTGCCAAATCCTGCACCTGTAACCTGCAATCACAAAGAGAGGGGTTTGGGGGTTGTGGTGTTTAGGAGCTTGCCTCGGTCAAGCCCTAGAATGGTATTCAAGCCTTCCAACACTGTTATTAGATACAATGCATGTCCTTGGAGGACAGAGGCTAAATCAAATGATG
Source organism: Cunninghamia lanceolata (assembly GCA_027924645.1). Taxonomy (NCBI): domain Eukaryota; kingdom Viridiplantae; phylum Streptophyta; class Pinopsida; order Cupressales; family Cupressaceae; genus Cunninghamia; species Cunninghamia lanceolata. The sequence continues at coordinate 911,410 of BSBN01000270.1, forward strand.
AAATAGATTGACTGAAACACAAATAGATGTCACCTTGGAGGTGAAGCCATCACGGAGATGAAGATCTTTCACACTATGAGGAGATGGATTAATGAAGCCACATATGCAACAAACAAACACAATAACAATATAATTCTACTCTGAAACAAAATGAATGCCTTAAAATCCCTTAGCTCAATATCACAAGTTCGTATTATCCATCTAGGTGTAAAATGAAGACATAAACTCACTTATATATGCATTCCTACTAACATTCGTAATTCAAATTAAAAAGGCCGACAAAGGGAAACCTTGTTAAAGGTCCTATGCCAACAAACTTAAATTTGGGTCATGACAAATTAGCCTAGACTAAGGCGTGGGTGCCCAAGTCACAAGGCATGATTTGGGTCTTGATTAAGCATTAAAGTGGACCCCTAGGCTCCATTTGACATGGATTTTAGGGGAAATTGCTCCGGGATAAGTTTTAAACATGCATAATGTAAATGAGGGGACCTAAGAGCTAAACTAGGAGGTAAAAAGTTAGAAAAACTTTTTACGACATAACAACATCATGATCAACTTGCAGTTGCTATAAAGAATCCAGAATTTCTTTCTCATTAGTTTTAGGATTTCTCTTCACATCCAACTTTTTCTTTGGCACTTCATTATCTTCTTCAGACTTGCTCTTCAATTTATGATTTTCTTCAGGCTCATCTTATCGTCTCCTTTATGTGAAGCAACTCTAGACCTAGTGGCATATACATTGGTTGGAGCCCTATGAGAAGTAGAAGTTGTAGAAGGTCCCCATTCTTTTGTAACCTACTCCTTTGTGGAGAACTAGCTCCAATATAGTCAATATCCTTGGACTTCAACCACCTCTTAGTTTTATCCAACACAAAAGATGAATGCACATAAAGGTCAATAATCTCTTTTTCTAACCACCAAACTTTTGGCATAGGTCTAGAGCTCTCAACATAGTAGCCTTCATCAATCATATCATAGTTATCATCAACAACATCTAGTACATTCCACCCCAGCTTAAAAGATTTGATTTGGTCAATTGTCAGTCTCATCCAATCTCTTCATTGCACTTCACATTCATCAATACAATCCTCCCAGAAGTCTTCAAGGTGAGACTAATGTTCTTAGGCTGATCCACCATAAAAAAAATCTTTTTCAATTAATATTTGGTATGAAATAATGGATGAGTAGTAAACAAATGAAAATTGAACCTGGAAAGAATTATTTCCACATTTCTTGCATTGTCATGGGTTTTACATGTGTAATAGGTCAAACTAGCAGGGAAGGGATAACCCTTCTTCTTCATGTCGTGATATTTCTTACTAACATGTGTCGTCTACTTACACACTTCAAGTAAGACAATCATATCATTGGCGTACCTGGGCAATTCGTAAGGAGCACTCTCAAAACCACTAATTCTCACATAAGAGAATCTATCAAATTGAATAAAGAAGCTCCCATATTGCATCACAAATTGTGCTACTTCCTGAGATATTCTAACACCCAGATTGCCATCCATTCTTCTCACATTAAACATCATGAATGCATCATTTACTCACCTATAATCCTTATTCCCGTTTTCTTCTTGTAGTTGTTAAAAATACTCATACACCTATATATTACTAGAAAGGGTGACATGGGTTCTCAAACCTGGCCACACAACTTGAGTATTAGTTATTACATAAAACAAATAAGGGCATATGTAGAAAGTTTCCTTCTTGTGGAAATTCACCGACTGATCGTCAATGTGATCACTAATCAAACTAGGCTAATCAATATACTAACACCCACTACAAATCACCAAGATGAACTGGCACATCCATTTCTCAAAAGAATTGGATTCATCATTCCCCACTACTCTATGCTAGCGCTAGGCAATGGTTGTTTCTTCTTTTAAATGAGCCTGTTTCAAATTTTGGGGAACTTGAGACTTCCCTTTCTTTTCATTTTTTAGCTAGCACTAAGCAATGTCTATCAAACACCAATCCTTTCTGTCAAGAAAATAATTCCATCCAATCTCAACAGACATACTTGCAAACTCATCCCTCTCTGGTAGCCTGAGAGCATGAGTGATTGACTCAACATCTAGTTTAGCAATAATAGTTCAATCGAAAGACCTAATATCTTGAGACCCAACATGATAGTTCTTTACACAGGTGAGAACTAAATTAGGACATTGCACAACTAGTGGAAATCCTCCCGCATGAGCAAGGCCACTGGAGAATGTCTGCTCTACTAATGTTGACCTAGGGTCCTCATTCATCTTGTTCCAAAACTCTTTCAAGTCTATGTGTCCCAACTCTGTATCTCTAATACCCACCAAATTGATGTCTATGATGGAATCTATGTCAAAGCCCTGATACTTATACTTCATACTAACTAATTGTACTACCACCAGATGTATGAATCAAGGGCTCTTAACAGAGTTTTATAAGCAATGGGAGGTCTCAGATAAAAAGAATATATAGTACTCATGAAAACCCCAATTGACTGAAAAAACCAACTTCTAAATTGAAAATGTATTTACAACAACAATAGTGTGAAGAAGTTCACAATTTGACTAACTTGGTCGGTATGTAGGATGCAAACTGGTTGAAATGACACAAATTCGCCCAAACACAGGAAGACTAGACACTTGAACAATTGAAATAGTTGTTGCTATGAGAAGAGAATTTATGAATGTGATAAGTCACACAATGCCTTAGTAAATTTTATTTATGCTCGCACTTGTGATGAGGCTAAATCTCATTAATAAGTTACAAATAATTTAAATACGATGAGACTAGCTGTGTGTGCATATTAATTTTGGCTAATTATGAAGATGTATAGTGCCTCATTTTCTATGCCTATCGGTAGGAATAGCCTTTTATTGAACAAAAACGACAAACAAAGAGATAGTTCACTAACCAGAAAATATTAGTGATGTAAGTGGGCTTTTCCTCATTGGTGAGCCTTTTGTTGACGAGTCGTCGAATTAGCAAACTTGGAAACTTACAAACACATTATTGGCAGAAGAAATAAGTCCTCAACTTGAAATTTCCACCAATATTCTTTGTCATTTGAACTTTTCTTCCATCAGTGAGAGAAAACTTTATAATCAAAATACATCAAGGAGCACAAGGTTCACAAAACACAAAACCCGCCGACAAGTGGACTTGACAAAAGACTTGAGTTGGTGATCGATAAAATTGGTTGACAGGAAACAAAGTGAAACAAAGGGAAAATGCCTTATCGGTAGGTTTTGAAAAAGAAGAAACCGCTGATAAGTTTAGTGGATAAGTAAGGACACCAACAAAGGAAAGGAAATCTTGTGAACTTACTCAAAATTTCAAAAGGGTGAAGTACATAAAGCAAAGGTAGACCAAATACCACCAAAATCAAAAAATGGGTAACAAGATATAAGGGTTAGAAACACGAATAAGCTGAATCTTATAGAAAAAACTAAAATAAACAAATGTTAGAGCTCAATAAACATAACTAGGTTAAAATCATGGAAAATGCACTAAGACAGATTGCATAGGCATGGCAATAGAGGTCATATGTGTGCTGCCTACAAATGTAGGCACGTCGACCGGAAGCACGGACACACTGTGATAGTTGAAGGAATGAATCTGCAACCTGCAACCAAAAAATACATAATTTCTTCTGAAGAAAAGCTAATTAAAGGGACATGAGTTCCACCGGGTGTGCTAAAAATGTATGCAGAAATATGATCCAAGGTGAATAATGGAAGGTAATGCAATATAACTCAATACTTTCACCTTCAATCACACTCTCACGCTTGATAGAATGGAGTAGAACGCACCCTAGTTCTACTAGTTTTGTTCTATGGATATATTATACATTGTGTACTGCTCATAAAATCAACATAACCTAGGTATGGAAATGGCTATAATGAAGGCAAATGATAATGACAATGATATGGAAATTGATAGCATATACTTGCATATGAAAGACGTGTTGTGATAGTGATGTGAGAAGCTCAATTTACAGAGGTTGGATATGATGAATGAAGGGCTAGGATTAAAAGATTAAATTGATGGCTAAGATTAAATGAGAGGATTGTAGGTCATGGATAAAGATCTTCTAGAGCATTCTTTTATGTGAATGGTTGAGATTAAAAGATATAGTATGATAATGGATGGTGGAGATGAAAAGTGAATTTAATTTTGATCAATTATTTAATAATTGTGGCAAATGGTTGAAAATAAAGATGTAAGTGGGTAAATTAATTAAATAATAGAATTATTTAATTAATTTATGGAGAGGAAGTCGTTAGAAATGATAAATTTATTAATTAAATGAAATTTATTAATTAATTTAAGAGGAAATGGGAAATTAAATAAATAAATAAAATTTATTTATTTAATATGGGAAAAATGGATCAATGAAAGTAAGATTAATTAATTAAATAATAAAGTATCCTCTTTTGAAATCTTTTAATATAATACCGTTATTACAAATAAAAAAAATTAATTAAATAATAAAATTATTTTATTAATTTAGAAGACATGTTAGGATGAAAGGTGGTGCTAGGAACGTGTCAAAAATAAAGGTGAATACATGGTCATTTTTAGGTGTCTGCATTTTGCCCCTTTTGATACAACGTCCTATAAGTTGGCATTTTGTCAAAGAATAAAATGATGCCCCAGTCGATGATGGAAAAGAGAAATAATGGATAATGGATGCCCCCTCAAAAGTTTAGTCAAAAAATTTTAAAAATAGGTAAAATCTCGAAGGAAAGGCCCGATGAAGTGAAAACGGAGACGAGGATAGTAAAAGGTGGATAGGATGAAACATGAATGAAAACGAAGGTTTAGGGGTGAAAAGGAGAGGCCAAGGATAAATAATCGGGTAATTGTTCATGGTTTTGGTTTTAGTCTAAGTTATCATAAAATGGTTCACATTTATCAATCATAAGATGAAAAAATAACTAAGAATTAAAAACCCATATGAAGAGGCCTTGATCATGTATTTAGATGCAAGGTTATAGGCTTTAAGTATAAGCCCAAATGTGCAAGCAAAGGATTAACACAATGGTCTTTGTTCAGGAGATTGTTAATCATCAATAATATGATTACCCTCTGTGAAAAATAATTAGAATAAGATCACCTTTGGCAGGGCTTCAATCTGATGATCGAACCTACCTGTCAAGCAAAAATTTTATGATAGTTATCCATTCAAAAATACCCTTAAAATATTAAGACATACTTTAGTATAAATAAAATCACACACAAACAATTTGATGGTCAGTTTCAAATCTCTTCGTTCATGTAATACAATTTTTTTAAAATTATGATTGTATTTTACAACAATTACCTAAATATGATCATAGAACATAAAATTTAGGCCAACCTTCTAAAACAATCTTATATAAATTTTGACATTCTGTTTGAAATCTCCTCGTTCATGTAATACAGTCTTTTTAAAATTTTGATTATGCCGAGAGGCGTCTACAAGAAGGGATTGAAAGCCCGTAAACATGTAACTTAAATTACAAGAAATTAAATTTCTATAAATTGTTTTATTTTTTATTTATTTTAAATTCTATTACATTTTTTTTAAAGAGGGTAAAAAATTTATTGATTCAAGAAAGTAGTAAAAAGCCATAAATTAAAATCCCCCCATCAGGGGTCACAAGCTAGCACAGAGACATCAAGAAACACCCAAAAAACATCTCATATCTTCCATAACCAAGTCCTCAAGCTCCCTATCAAGGCCCTCGAGGAGATAGCTCCAGTCATCCACTTTCCAATTTCCCATCCGTTTAGAAGCCCATTTAGCCAAACCATAAACCACCTTATTCTACTCCCTAGGGATATGGAAAAAGGTGATAGAATCCAGGACCTTATCCAGAGAGATAATTTGTCTAACCACCCCAGCCAGCTACCAATTTACATCCTCCAACTACTGCTTATTCAGCAAATCTACCACAATCTAAGAATCCAACTCATAAATTATCCTTCTCCATCCAAGGGCACAAGCCCTTTTCAAAGCCAAGAGAATAGACAATACCTCCATGAAATTGTTAGAGTGTTGGCCACAATATTCTGAGAAGAAGAACAAAACCACTCTTGAACAGTCCCTATCAATGCCTCTGACATCAGCGTGACCCGGATTGCCTCTAGAGGACCCATCAGTATTGATCTTCAGAACCTCCAAAGGTGGAGGTCTCTAATGACCATCTCTCTGAACCTTCCCTCTAACACCTCGACCCAAACCTATTACACCCCTAACTTTAACTATGTTTTACTTTTACTTTTGAAGTAAATAGTAGATGATTACGCATGATTCAACGATTTTATGTTTAGTAAAATGTCAGGAAAAATCAATGTTTTCATGAGTCATGTTTATTTGACTAAAATTGACATGTGTTTATAAGTTGTCAAGATATTATGATTTCATAAGGATTATGAAATAATTATTGATACACTAATCTTAAGTTGGTAATTGCAAGCTACATTCAAGGAACAGGTTCCCACCCTCTGGGAAAGGGAGGGAGAGCATCATCGGAGAGAAGGGAATAGATACAAGGAAAAGAATAGTTTTTACCATCTGAGTCCTAGTGTTGTGTCCTACATAACTTCTATCGACCATACAACTCTAGATCCCTTCTAGCTAAGTATGATCATACTGATTGGTCATGCCATCTAGACACACACCTCTAACTCAACTTGGAACTAACTCATCTTTCAGTTTGACTTTCTTCAATTAGTAACTCTAAACACAAACTTAATTGTACTATAATTTCATTTTAGTCAATCTAACTTAGAGATAATCCTCAATCTAGGATATACATGCAATATATAAATATGTTTAGATAATTCTAATCTTTCAGAGATTCCCTCTTTGCATACTTGTAGCTTCGAGGGTCTATGACCTTCTGTCACTCTGCTCTCTGACCCAAATATCAAACATCTTTGGTGCATTACAACAAGTTTTTGACTCTATCAATTTTGATAAGGTACTACTAAGACTCTTCATGTCTTGCTCTATGGTTTTCTTGACCTCTCACTGTTGACCACTATAGTTTTCTCGACTTTTCACTGTCGACCAATAAATGTATATATAAAAATGTCATATTCGACATAAGAGTTATAAGTTTCCCTAAACCCTTCGAGTCTTAAAACTAGGGTTTAACTTCTCTAACCCAACACATGGAAATATCAAACATCCTTGTTTTCCAAAGATAATAACATAATTATAACAAAACACGAGAACAAAATACCTCTAGTCTTCCATAGACCATTTGGAATTGTTCAAATCCACCTTCTTCATAGCATAAATAAGCATAGTATGCAAGGTATGACCTCTTCCTTATAATTATCTTGATGGATACTAGCACTTTTCGTAACTAGTCTTTCAACTAAGTTCATTATATCAACCCAAATAGGTTTGAGTCATAAAGATAACCAAGTACTTTCAACCTTCTGATCTACTTAAGTCTACTGACTTTCCGTTATGACCGGTTACAAACTCGTATGTATATTCATCCTTCGAGTACATGTTAATAAACCTATATTAATAATCTTAAGAACAACATCTATGTGCAGTTGAGATTTGAATCTCTCTACATACCCAACTTAGAATAAATCACTCTCATGATGCCCAACCTTGGTTAACCTTGTCTTCTGTGCACCTAGCACTAAATTACGATCTAATGAACAAAATCTATGAGATCTATATCTTGCATTTCCTAGTTTAGTCTCTTTCTTGAGATAGCATAATATAAGTAGTAGATACTATAAAAGGCTATCTAGGTTTCCATATTCTTGGATCACCTATTTCCCTGAATATGTATTACAAATTGAAAAGAGGATATTCTTTTTCACACAAAGCAATCTTTATCCATGTTGTATCCTCCTTACTTCCATGTCATAACGATATCATCTCGACTAAAGGATCTATTTCCATTTTCCAGAGTTTCTTTTTTTTTCACTTAGAATTCAAGTATAATGAGGGTACGGTATCCTCTGGTCTTCTCTAGACCCCTTAGGCACTGTACACATCCTCGATACTCATATAGAATATGAGTTTACTATTGATAAAATAAATTGTATACTTGACTAAAGTCAATTCCATTTTCCATTTAGTTTTGGCCACAATACAATACTCATAGTCTTAATGACTATCTTGTGTTCATTGTCCTTCATTGTAGAATAGGATATGAACTCTTGCATGATATACATCGAGTATAATAGTTTTAAAATACAAAAGTTGTAATGGATTTTAATCAAGATATCAAAATCCTTCTATTTGTTCTTAGTATGGGGCTATCTATCACATATCTTATGATCACAGTACATAAAAACCTATGAGATTTAAACAATCTCTTTCTAGACTCATCTATCTATGACTACTAAGTCTAAGTAGTGTTCTTGGAGGGTTGAGTACCTTTCAATCTTGTAAGGTTTATAAACCAAAACAATAGCTAAACTGGGATCATCTACCCTCAATCCTGTGGAAATTTTCTATATAAAGAACTAAAGGTAATTCATACATTCTCGACCTTTAGGTAGTTAGGAAAATAAAGAAATACCATCTCTATATGAAATGATGCTATGCCTTTTGGTGAGTATCATAAAGATTCAATATTAACCAGTTTATAACCAAAAGGTTAGAACACTAAGGCTACAACCCTTTACATTTTCAATAATAACATAGAGATATCAAAGTTTATATAGAATAGCGAGATATACCGCGATATCACAAGTTATCCAAGCTTTGACCAAGAACACAAATATGTTTTATTTCTATTGGCTAAATAAAATAGATATATTTTACTTCTTACCCCCTATATATATACAAAGATGCTCTTTTTTTTGTGATTAAGCTTTGAAGGAAAGAGTGAACCTGAGAACTTGATGGTACAGACACTGTTATTCTTCTCTCTATGTTTAAAGGCTTGCATGTTTCACATGCCCACGTGCATGGAGCTCTGCTATTGACTGTTAGTCTCTATTTCTCACTACCTTCCTTATCATAAGGAGACATCATTATTGAATCGACCACAAATTCTTAAGATGGCATAGCCTTCTCAAGGCCCCTCCACTCCTTTACCATGGAGCTTACACTCATAATAGGTATGTAGAATACATCCAAAGGAACTATTGATGAACTTTTATCTTTTTAGGAGAACTATCCTTGAAATGCTATCTGCTCACATTTAAGAGCCTATCGGCTCTCTCTTTTGTTATACCACAAACCTCTCTCTCATCATGAGAAACCATGTTCTCATACTTTCATTCCTTCTTAGAGTACTCCCCAATCTCTCTATGCATTAGTCTGGTGCTCTTCCCTTCTATCCGCAGGATTGCACTTATGAAAGGTTTCAAGAATATCATGAGAGGAGTGACCAATGAGTTTTTAGTCTTTCTCTTCCAGCGGGGAACAAACCCTGTGCTATATAATGCTCACAATTAAAAGCCTTTCAATTCCTTGTTGTGTCGATTAACCCCAGCTCTGCATGTGTCTTTTCTCTCCTCTAATGTGTATGTCTCATATTCAAAGAGTTCATTATATTTCCCATTTCTTGCAAAGATGAACATCGCATCTATATTATTCACCTTCCCCAAAGTTGTTAGAGGTAATCCTATAAATGTGATCTCCACCCCCAGCTTTTACCGGTTGAGTCTGAGTGGATACGTTGGGTAGTTAAAGAGCATATAGGGGATCGAGCATCCATCAAAACAAACATGTGTATTACCCCCACAACTATCAACTTTGTTAGAACAAAAGGTTCGATGAAAACATGCAGATTGATGGGGTCCGTAACCATTGATTGAAAATCCTCTCGTGCATATATTCCTCTTTTCACTTCCAAAGAATACCATACTACTCTTCTCGTTTCCCCATAACTAGGCAACTCCAGTGCCTAATTACCTATTTGTCCCCATGTAGAATAGATTAGCGTAGTTGGTTTATAGTTACACCACCTGTTTCGTGGACTTGCACCATGTGGGGTTTAAGGAATACGTTGATCAGAACAACTGATGAGTTTAAAAACTCTTACCCAATGGAAAAACAATTGCTTGAGCACTATGTGCTTCCATATAAAAGCATGTATCTCTCTTTATATTTTATACATTACTTCCAGCCCTCCTCTTAATGATAACCAAGATTCAAAACATCTTTATTCCCCTCAAAACTACCACGAAAAACACCACGAACTTCTCCATGCCCAAGCTCGATGAAAGAGACTTCTTTAAGGGTTAACACTTCCTCAAGGCTGAGGAATAATAGGCATAATCATTGCCTAATAATATGCTTGCTAGCATGCAAACCAAAGAGGTTTTATGGTCATTAAAGACCACTATTCTAAATAGTTCAAACATTCCTTTAATGCTCCCAATCTCCATGGAGTGGGAGAAAAATAAGTGCTCAAAAGATCACGTTGAAGATAAACATTTACTATGCCACTAACACCATGAACTAATTCAAAACTCAAGTCTAATAAGTATAGGTTATACTTAAACACCATGATAATATAAAATAAGTATAAACATATATCAACATAATGTTTGTATAAACAACGTTTACTAACATCATTCTAATACTCAACAAGATGTGTGAATGGGGTTGAGAAATTCTCACCCTCACAATCTTGCGTAAACATCAAAAGCATAAAAAGATAAAATAACAAGATAGAATCCTTATCAGGAGAACTTTCGACAAATAATCTATCAACCATCGACCATTCCCATGTCGATGGTTGAACTACCCGACTTGATTTACGACAAAACATAAACTTATTGGGTCTTTTGACAAATCGACGATTGTCAAATCAACACCAAAATTAAGCTGGTTAGGTCAAACACAACTTACCATCTTGACAATTTTGCTTTCCCCAAAACGACTAGGTTGACGTCAAATGACATTAAAATGACTCTAAACAACATTGACAACTTGTCGAGTCAAGAAATAAACTTAGACCAAAAGGGTCGAGTATCACTTACCCGACTTGACTAGGTTAACCAATTTGCACCAACATAAGACTTAAGACGGCAACAAACTGTTCTTTTCCTTGTATCTATTCCCTTCTCTCCGATGATGCTCTCCCTCCTTTTCCCAGAGGGGTAGGAACCTGTTCCCTGAATGTAACTTGCAATTACCAACTTAAGATTAGTGTATCAATAATTATTTCATAATCCTTATGAAATCATAATATCTTGACAACTTTTAAACACATGTCAATTTAAATAGTCAAATAAACATAACTCATGAAAACATTAATTTTTCCTGACATTTTACTAAACATCAAATCATTGAATCATGTGTAATCATCTACTATCTACTTCAAATAAAAGTAAAACATAGTTAAAGTTAGGGGTGTAACATATCTCCCCCCGTATGAGTCATCATCCTTGATGATCCAATGTATATGAAACCCTCTGCAAGCTGTCCCATCAGACCTTGCCATGAGTAACCTCTTTGTTTCACAAGTAGAGCTTGGAATCCTTGAACTTTTTTAAAAAGCTTGATCGCGACCACTCGTGGGTCCTATTCCTGTAAAACATTCTAAGAATATAATGGTCATTTGTTATATACTTTTCAAATATAATCATAAAGAGCATATGCCTCCTGGAAAAATAAAATAATTTTTTAATCAACCTAATTAATAACTTCAAGAGCTTCAAGGAGCCCCTCATATATAGGAATTGATTTGGAATACATTCCATACTTTATGAAACTTTTCTTCTCTAATCAAAAATTGTGTTAGTGTACGGTTGGCATTTACTTAGCTTTTCTATCTATTACTAACTTCCACCAATCTTTTCTAATCGGTTTGATTTGTTCATCCTTTTCTGACAACATTTCTAGACTTATGCTAATCCTATCTTCTGGCTTATAGGAGTTCGGCATCTTCTTCTATCCAATGTTTCAAATAGAGTCATTTTGATAGCAGAATTATAGGAGTTGTTATAACAAACTTCATAAGAGGTGGGTACTCTTTTCATGTGTAGCAACCATCCACTTCAATTACAGGTTTACCAAGAACCAAAGTTTAATAACATTATATAAGTATGGTACCGCTATACATTAATTAAGATACAATGAGTAACATCAACTTTCACTTTTTTGGCTGAAAAAGGTTATTCATCAACTACAAATTTCATTCATTTCAAGCATCATTTAAATAAGTTGATAAGTAGATATAAAAGAAAGGATCAGAATTCCTTATCTAGGTCAATTGTCCTCCAAGACTCAGCATGCCACTAATGAGAGGAAAAGCATCACCTGACTGTTTTTACCTCCAATCACGAACTTAAGCGGTTCCGCCACACACTTCCTCCCTGGAAGCAGTCCCACCCTTCAATGAAAGGTTGTGTTGGAAACCCCCTCAGCTGCCATTTGAGCTCTGTTGTGTACCCACACTTAACTAACTCTATTGCACTACCAATGATACCCTCCAACCAAGTACGACAACTCTAGTTAGCTAAGTGTCTGGAGTACTGTGAACTGACGAGTGTGTGTGGTGGCAATGACACTCACTATCGCCATAGTTTTTATATAAATATATGTTTCGCAATGAATGTAGTCATGGTTCACCACCCTGCTCGACTTGGAGAGGCTATTAACCTGGGCTTACTAGACTACCTATCTGCCCGCATATAATAACATAAAGTTCAAAAGGTAATATCAGTGTAAGACCTCCTTCTGGTAGCTTACATATTATTTAAAATGGGTTTGGAACAAATTTCCTACCACATAAGGTTTCTTAATTCTAAAGAGTTAGGGACATTCCAAGTGCATTCTCTACAATTTACTCCCCTACATAATCCACCAGAGGCCCATCTAGGACAAGATAGAGGTAAACATTGCATAATCATAGCGAACAACAAAAATGTTCTGGTATAGCCACCACAATAGTTTAAATCCAAAATCAAAGTATAAGCAATTTCATTTTCAACAATAAGTCAAAAGATTGAGCTCAATTTCGACAATAAATCAAATGTTGACCAACTAGTCATAAAACAAACAATCTTCAAAATTTGGTGGCTAGACTGTTCCAAAATAATAACAATCCATGTAAGTTTTAAAAGAGATTTTACCAAAAATCCAAAGAGATGACAAAATATAAAGAAACACTTACTACACACTATGTGACTACTCAAGTCACTAACCAGGGGAGTTGATTGTTGTACTACAATTGGATTTTCCAAAAACTTACACTGGGTTAATGATCGTGCTGTAAGCATCAACAAAAATTTAAGCCCCTTAAGACTTTCTTCTTGCTCAAAATTTTGCAAAGCAAATACATTTCCAAATCTTGAATTCATATAGATACTGCTCTACCTGAGCTCCTAGTCTTATTAGTAATTGACCAAGGTTTGCCTTTCTAGTCCAAGTCTCAAAATCTTTCCCCTATACAACCTTAGCAGAATTGATTTGCTCTTGGAATTTTAACTCATCAGTTGGTTCTTTCTTAGCCATTAACTTGGGTAAGTGTTGGAAAATAGTCTTCCTGACAGTTTCCTTGGTTTTTCTTTTCGCCATTTTAGCATAAAACTAGTTTTCAAACATTAGCTAATCTGTTGAATGTTGACAAGTTTTCTCATAATGAGCTCATAGGTCCATGTGTTGAATCCAGTTAGCTCTGATACCATATGTAATATGCCTTCTCATATAACCCAAAGAAATTCATAAATTTTACTAGAAAGTAAATAAACTTGGTAAACATGAGAGAGATTTTTTTTTAATTAAATATCATATGCATAAACACAAGAAATAAAGTGCAGCTTTCCAAATAATTTCAACTTGAAATCACAACATAATCAAAGCTAGGTTCATAGTGAAATCCTTTCCCCTATCAATTACAATACAAAAACTGCACTTGGCATAAAGAATAGTTTTACCTCATAATTTAATTGTCATAAGTCATAACATGGAGTACACTAAATCTAGAAATTTGATTACTATCTTTACAAGCCTCAGTTAGTCTTCTATTTTGGAGGGAGAGCATCATCCGAGCGCTTTTCTTCCAACCACAAACCGGCGGTCCCACGCCCATCTTCCTTTTTGGAAGTGGCCCTACCCTTCACGAAGGGTATAGATATAAGGAGCCAACAAGTTTTTGCCATCTGAGTCCTAGTGTTGTGTCCTACATAACTTCTATCGACCATACAACTCTAGATCCCTTCTAGCTAAGTATGATCATATTGATTGGTCATACCATCTAGACACACACCTCTGACTCGACTCAGAACTAACTCATCCTTCAGTTTGACTTTCTTCACTTAGTAACTCTAAACACAAACTTAATTGTACTGTAATTTCATTTTAGTCAATCTGACTTAGAGATAATCCTCAATCTAGGATATACATGTAATATATAAATATGTTTAGATAATTATAATCTTTCAGAGATTCCCTCTTTGCATTCTTGTAGCTTCGAGGGTCTATGACCTTTTGTCACTCTGTTATCTGACCCAAATATCACACATCTTTGGTGCATTACAACAAGTTTTTGACTCTATCATAGAATCACTTAATTTTGTTAAGGTACTACTAAGACTCTTCCTGTCTTGCTCTATGGTTTTCTTGACCTCTCACTGTTGACCACTTTAGTTTCTCAACTTTTCACTATCGACCAATAAATGTATATATAACAATGTCATATTCGACATAAGAGTTATAAGTTTCCCTAAACCCTTCAAGTCTTAAAACTAGAGTTTAACTTCTCTAACCCAATACATGGAAATATCAAACATCCTTGTTTTCCAAAGATAATAACATAATTATAACAAAACATGAGAGCAAAATACCTCTAGTCTTCCCTAGACCATTTGGCATTGTTCAAATCCACCTTCCTCATAACATGAATAAGCATAGTATGCAAGGTCTGACATCATCCTTATACTTATCTTGATGGATACTAACACTTTTCGTAACTAGTCTTTAGACTAAGTTCATTATATCAACCCAAATAGGTTTGAGTCATAAAGATAACAAAGTACTTTCAACCTTCTAATCTACTTAAGTCTACTGACTTTCCGTTATAACCAGTTACAGACTCATATGTATATTCATCCTTCGAGTACATGTCAATAAACCTATATTAATAATCTTAAGAACAACAACCATGTGGAGTTGAGATTCGAATCTCACTACATACCCAACTTAGAATAAATCACTCTCGTGATGCCCAACCTTGGTTAACTTTGTCTTCTATGCACCTAGCACTAAATTACGATCTAATGAACAAAATCTATGAGATCTATATCTTGCATTTCCTAGTCTATTCTCTTTCTCGAGATAGCATAATATAAGTAGTGTATACTATAAAAGGCTATCTAGGTTTCCATATTCTTGGATCACCTATTTCCCTGAATATGTATTACAAATTGACAAGAGGATATTATTTTTCACATAAACCAATCTTTATCCATGTTGTATCCTCCTTACTTCCATGTCATAATGATATCATCTCACCAAAATTTCATTGAGAAATTAGCAAGATTGGAACTATCATAGTCTTATCATGGTCTAAAGGATCTATTTCCATTTTCTAGAGTTTCTTCTTTTTTTTTTCACTTAGAATTCAAGTATAATGAGGGTACGGTATCCTCTAGTCTTCTCTAGACCCCTTAGGCACTATACACATCCTCGATACTCATATAGAATATAAGTTTACTATTGATAAAATAAATTGTATACTTGACTAAAGTCAATTCCATTTTACATTTAGTTTTGGCCACAATACAATACTCATAGTCTTAATGACTATCTTGTGTTCACTGTCCTTCATTAGAATAGGGTATGAACTCTTGCATGATATCCATTGAGTATAATAGTTTTAAAATACAAAATTTGTAATGGATTTTAATCAAGATATCAAAATCCTTCTATGTGTTCTTAGTATGGGGCTATCTATCACATATCTGATGATCACAATACATAAAACCTATGAGATTTAAACAATCTCTTTCTAGACTCATCTGTCTATGACTACTAAGTCTAAGTAGTGTTCTTGGAGGGTTGAGTACCTTTCAATCTTCTCAGGTTTATAAACCAAAATAGTAGCTAAACTGGGATCATCTGCCCTCAATCCTTTGGAAATTTTCTATACAAAGAACTAAAGGTAATTCATACATTCTTAGCCTTTTAGGTAGTTAGGAAAATAGAGAAATACCATCTCTATATGAAACGATGCTACGCCTTTTGGTGAGTATCATAAAGATTCAATATTAACCAGTTTATAACCAAAAGGTTAGAACACTAAGGCTACCGCCCTTTACATTTTCAGTAATAACATAGAGATATCAATGTTTATATAGAATAGCGAGATATACCACGATATCACAAAGTTATCCATGCTTTGACCAAGAAGACAATTATGTTTTATTTCTATTGGCCAAATAAAATAGATATATTTTAATTCTTGCACCTTATATATATACAAAGATACTTTTTTTTCTATGATTAAGCTTTGAAAGAAAGAGTGAACTTGACAACTTGATGGTACACATTGTTATTCTTCTCTCTATGTTTAAAGGCTTACATGTTTCACATGCCCACGTGCATGGAGCTCTGCTACTAACTGCTAGTCTCCATTTCTCACTACCTTTCTTATCATAAGGAGCCATCATTATTGAATCGACCACAAATTCTTAAGATGACATAGCCTTCTCAAGGCCCCTCCACTCCTTTACCGTGGAGCTTACACTCATAATAGGTATGTAGAATACGTCCAAAGGAACTACTGACAAACTTGTATCTTTTTAGGAGAACTATCCTTGAAACGCTATCTGCTCACATTTAAGAGCCTATCAACTCTCTCTTTTGTTATACCACAAACCTCTCTCTCTCATCATGAGAAACCATGTTCTCATACTTTCATTCCTTCTCAGAGTACTCCCCGGTCTCTCTATGCATTAGTCTGATGTTCTTCCTTTCTATCCACAAGATTGCACCTATGAAAGGTTTAACGAATATCATGAGAGGAGCGACCAATGAATTTTTAATCTTGCTCTTCTAGCGTGGAACAAACCCTGTGCTATAATGCTCACAATTAAAAGCCTTTCAATTCCTTCTTGTGTCGCTTAACCCCAACTCTGCATGTGTCTTTTCTCTTCTCTAATGTGTGTGTCTCATATTCAAAGAGTTCATTATATCTCCCATTTCTTGCAGAGATGAACATCGCATCTATACTATTCACCTGCCCCAAACTTGTTAGAGGTAATCCTATAACTGTGATCTCCACCCCCGACTTTTGCTAGTTGAGTCTGAGTGGATACGTTAGGTAGTTATAGAGCATATAGGGGATCGAGCATCCATCGAAACAAAAAGTGTATTACCCCCACAACTATCAACTTTGTCAGAACAAAAGGTTCGATGAAAACATGCAGATTGATAGGGTCCCTAACCATTGATTGAAAAATCCTCTCGTGCATATATTCTCTTTATGCTTTTGATGTTTACACAAGATTGTGATGGGGAGAATTTCTCGACCCCATTCACACATCTTCTCGAGTATTAGAATGATGTTAGTAAACGTTGTTTATACAAACATTACGTTGATATATGTTTATACTTATTTTATATTATCACGATGTATAAGTATAACTTATACTTATTAGACTTGAGTTTTGAATTATTTCATGGTGTTAGTGGCATAGTAAATGCTTATCTTCAACGTGATCTTTTTAGCACTTATTTTTCCCCACTCCATGGAGATTGGGAGCATTAAAGGAATGTTTGAACTATTTAGAAAGTGGTCATTAATGACCATAAAACCTCTTTGGTTTGCATGCTAGAAAGCATATTATTAGGCAATGATTTTGCCTATTATTCCTTGGCCTTGAGGAGGTGTTAACCCTTAAAGAAGTCTCTTTCATTGGGCTTGGGCATGGAGAAGTTCGTGGTGTTTTTCGTGGCAGTTTTGAGGGGAATAAAGATGTTTTGAGTCTTGGTTATTGCGTAGAGGAGGGCTGGAAGTAATGTATAAAATATAAAGAGAGATACATGCTTTTATATGGGAGCACATAATGCTCATGCAATTGTTTTTCCATTAGGTAAGAGTTTTTAAACTCATCGATTATTCTGATCAGCATAATCCTTAAACCCCACATGGTGCAAGTCCATGAAAAAGGTGGCATAACTATAAACCAACTACGCTAATTTATTCCGCATGGGGACAAATAGGTAGTTAGGCACTGGAGTTGCCTAATTATGGGGAAAAGAGAAGAGTAGTATGGTATTCTTTAGAAGCAAAAAGAGGAATATATGCACGAGAGGATTTTTCAATCAATGGTTAGGGACCCTGTCAATCTGCATGTTTTCATTGAACCTTTTGTTCTGACAAAGTTGATAGTTGTAGGGGTAATACACGTGTTTGTTTCGATCGATGCTCAATCCCCTATATGATCTCTAACCACCCAACGTATCCACTGGGACTCATCTAGCAAAAGCTGGGGGTGGAGATCACCTTTATAGGATTACCTCTAACAACTTTGGGGTGGGTGAATAGTATAGATGCGATGTTCATCTCTGCAAGAAATGAAAGATATAACAAACTCTTTGAATATGAGAAATACACATTAGAGGAGAGAAAAGACACATGTAGAGCTGGGGTTAAGTGACACAAGGAGGAATTGAAAGGCTTTTAATTGTGAGCATTATATAGCACAGGGTTTGTTCCAAACTGGAAGAGAAAGATTAAAAACTCATTGGTCGCTCCTCTCATGATATTCGTTAAACCTTTCATAGGTGCAATCCTATGGATAGAAGGGAAGAACATCAGACTAATGCATAGAGAGATCGAGGAGTACTCTAAGAAGGAATGAAAGTATGAGAACATGGTTTCTCATGATGAGAGAGAGAGGTTTGTGGTATAACAAAAGAGAGAGCCAATAGGCTCTTAAATGTGAGAAAATAGAATTTCAAGGATAGTTCTCCTAAAAAGATAAAATTTCGTCAGTAGTTCCTTTGGATGTATTCTACATACCTATTATGAGTGTAAGCTGCATGGTAAAGGAGTGGAGGGGCCTTGAGAAGGCTATGCCATCTTAAGAATTTGTGGTCAATTCAATAATGATGTCTCCTTATGATAAGGAAGGTAGTGAGAAATGGAGAATGGCGGTCAGTAGTAGAGCTCCATGCACATGGGCATGTGAAACATGCAAGCCTTTAAACATAGAGAGAAGAATAACAGTGTCTGTACCATCAAGTTCTCAAGTTCACTCTTTCCTTCAAAGCATAATCATAGAAAAAGAGTATCTTTGTATATATATAGGGTGCAAGAAGTAAAATATATCTATTTTATTTGGCCAATAGAAATAAAACATAACTGTGTTCTTGGTCAAAGCTTGGATAACTTTGTGATATCGCGGTATATCTCGCTATTTTATATAAACTTTGATATCTCTATGTTATTACTAAAAATGTAAAGGGTGGCAGCCTTAGTGTTCTAACCTTTTGGTTATAAACCAGTTAATATTGAATCTTTATGATACTCACTAAAAGGCGTAGCATCGTTTCATATAGAGATGGTATTTCTTTATTTTCCTAAGTACCTAAAAGGTCAAGAATGTATGAATTACCTTTAGTTCTTTGTATAGAAAATTTCCACAGGATTGAGGGCAGATGATCCCAGTTTAGCTACTGTTTTGGTTTATAAACCTTAGAAGATTGAAAGGTACTCATCAAGTTCTCAAGTTCACTCTTTCCTTCAAAGCATAATTATAGAAAAAGAGTATCTTTGTATATATATAGTGTGCAAGTGTTAGAATCTGAAAAGATTATTAACCCAGAAAACTAGTGCAAAGAATAGATATCTAAACTATGAATGCAAATGATACAAAATCAAAATAGCAACACAGAGTTAGTCTCCAAGAGAGTAATGTAAATGCTAGAAGCAAAATAGCATTAAGAGGATGCAAAATCAAAAGATACCAAATACAAGCTAGGTAGCATGTTTATATAGACTAGGAAGAGGGAGGAGGTGGCAACACTGACCAATCAAGAGCAACCATCTATCAAACTAAAGATAGCAAAGTATCTTCCCAAGATAGCTAATGGATGCTCACATGTAGGAAGGTGACACCTCGCAACCACTCACCTAATAAGACATGCTTTATTAACCTAAGTGAGATTAATAGAAGTGTATGAAAAACCTAGGAATATAGGAAAAAATAAATAACCCAACTAGGAAATAAAAACCTACACTAACACTGATGCAGAGGCATCCACACTATAACCTTCGCATGTAGCATGAATGTCTGCAGACCAACCTCATCATCATCATCTTCGCCATCATCATCATATTCCCTAGAACTACCAACAGCATCATCATATTTCACATTACACAGTCAGCATCATCATATTTCGGACGATCGCAAACATCCGCCTGCCGACTACTGTTCACCTCTGCTTTCCTTCTAACATCATCATCATGATGTTCAGCGGGCGCACACATCCTCCGGTTGCACTGTTCATCGGGCTCCGAACTCCATTGTCATCATCATAACCTTCGACACTACCTTCGTCAGCAGGATATTCAACATCCGGTTGCTCCAAATATCCTGATGACGATCACCTTCAGCAGCTTACCTTCGACGCTCCGCTACCCGACGATACAAGCAACAGCATCATGATCTACTTTATCCGGTTCTCTTCGAAACCTCCTGATGACGCTAATACACTTTCTGCCGATGCCGATACTTAACGACAGCAGGATGAACTCGCATAGGGGGGATATCTCAATATCCTGATGACGATGACGTCATATCCTAATGACGATGACGTCACCCAATATCCTGATGACCTTCTCAACACTTAGCCAAAAACACGAACTTTCTCTTCCGCATCTACTCGCGATATGCGGATGTTTGGCACTCCCAATATGATGATCCTGATGCCGACACGCTCCTCGGCTCCTCCTGCTGATGATCACCCCGACGCACTTGCACATCATGCGCTCAACTGCATCATGTTCATCTTCACTTATCAGGATGATGATGCCTAACCCGACTGCAGGATATTCGCAGAAATATCCTGATGATGCTGTCTTTACCGAACTTCTTCACTTAGCGAAATTTCCCTTCGCCGATCCACCAGGGATGACCCGATCCAACCTCAGGGTGATCTTCCAACTCCAGTTTATCAACTTGACCTAGCACATGAGGATGCTAGGCTTCTCAGCATCTGTCGACCGCGATCCTGCACACCTGCATGTAAACAGAAAACAAACTACAATCTAACCTACTGTACACTACCATTCCACCGATCAGATGAGTCAACCGGTGGAATGGATCAGGAAATCCATGACACCCTCTCAAACCAGCAGATCAATCAAGTAATGGAATGCAACCAGAGCAAGAACACAAAACAGGATCACTTTATTGATTTCCAAAGATGCAATACAATATGATCAATCTCTCTCTTAGTCTCACTCAAGCTTGATCGATGATATCTGTCTGTCTGTCTGTCCAACATCAACCGATCTCATGCTTATAAAGACTTTCCCTACGAGTACTACTGACCCGACTCCAAGCGGCTAGGAACTCTCCAAGCGGCTGGGAGATCCCACCGAACATACATCATGACAGCTGTTATAACTAACTAGCTAAAAATAGCAAAAGCCTGGTCAGCATGATCTTATCATGATCAGCATGACCTTATTACATGCAATTGGTCTAACAGACCTTCTTGGAAACATAAACAAGACCTAAACTACTAACTGCCTTATCAAGACCAGCTGTCAGGTAGGTGCTCCTGCACCATACTCCCCAACAGAAAAGAACTCATGTCCCATGAGTTGAGTATGTGGAAGTCTTCCACCTCTACACTTTGCTTTGTCAATAGTCTGACCTGTTCCAGCTTTATCTGCTGCTGACTCTTGGCTGCTCCAAGACTGCTGAACTGTAACTTGCTTTCTGGCAAGTAAATCCTCATGCCGGTTGATGTAGGCTTTCCTCTCACATACCCTGTGTTTGTCAGGTTGCCTGACCAGAACCTCTTTCTGAACTGCCTCTGTGGTGTTCAACTGTATCTTCCTGTCAATCTTCATAGGACAAGCAATAGTCCCAACTATGACAACATCCTTGTCCTTCCTTTCAACTGATGGTTGGTTGCACCCCTGTTTCTGAACCTGCTGCTGACCTCTGTCAGTCACAACTGAAACTTTCTTCAGCTTGTTGTATGTAACAACTCCTTTCTCTGCAGTGTCCTGAACTGCCTTCATGCTTGCTCCTCTAGGCATCTGCACAAACTCCTTCTTTCCCATTAAAATGAGTTGAGCTGCCTTCTGTACTACAACTTTTGCCTGCAATGGCATCAACTTAATGATCTTCCCATCTTTCTGGATGGTGTAGGTATTAGCATACCCATCATACAGTACCCTTCTGTCAAATTGCCATGGTCTACCTAACAGTAGGTGACAACATTCCATAGGCAATATATCACACAAGATTCTATCCTGATATGGTCCAATCTGGAAATCCACATATGCCTGCTCAGAGACAAAAAGTGATTGCCTATCACTCACCCAAGATGCCTTGTAAGGGTGTGGATGTGGAATTCTTTCCAACTTCAGTTTATCCACCATCTCCTGAGATACCATGTTGTCTGTTGAACCAGTATCAATGACAACCTTACATACCTTACCTTTGCTCTTACATGTGGTTTTGAAAAGAGCTCTTCTTTGCATCATATCCTTTGATGCCTGCAAACTTGTTTTCCTTAACAGCAGTGATTCTCCACTCTCTGGATATCCAAAATTCTCAGGACCTTTGTGTGAACTCTGTGCACTTTCTTCTACTTTCTCTTCTTGTACCAGTTGTACCCTCTTGTCACTTGTTCTATCATTTCTGGATGATGAACCTTTGTTTTCTGGACATTTGAAAGATGGATGACCAAACTCTCCACAGGTGTAACACTTTCCTGAAAATGTAGTAGAACCTCTACCACCTCCAAATCTTCCTCTATTACCTTTCCATCCACCTCTGAAATCAGACTGTCCTTGTCCTTTACTAGTGTCTTCTTGACTCTCATTGATTTGCTTTTGTGCAGGGGCTGTTCCTCTTCCCCTATTGTTTCCTCTTCCTCTCATGGACTTATCATGTCCTCTATTCATCTTTTCTTCAATCCTGATTGCCATTTGGTAACAATCTTCCACATTCTTAGGGTTAGCTAACACTAACTCATCCTGTATGTTAAACCTCAAACCAGCCAAGTACCTAGCCACCTTTTCTACCTCATTCTCATGATGACCAGATCTCATACTCAACAGATAAAATTCCTCAGTATATGCTTTCACATCCCTGTCTTTCTGCTTTAAAAATTGCAGCTTCTTAAACATCTGGATTTCATAATCCCTTGGCAAGAATTTACCCTTGATCCTTGCTACCATCTTATCCCAAGAAGTGATCTTAGACTTCCCTTGCTTCCTTCTCTCAGATTGTACATAATCCCACCATACCAAAGCATGACCTCCTAACTTGGTCTTTGCAATCTTGACTTTCTGATCCTCAGCAACATCTTCACATTCAAAGTGATTATCCAGTGCAGCAATCCAATCCAACAATTCATCTTCATTCAAGCTTCCAGTATACTTGGTAACATCAACCTTTACCTTAGGTTTTTCACTCTGCACTGCCTTTAGCAGTTTTGCCAGTCTCTGGTCTTCAGCATCCAGATCTTCAGCTACCTCTTCATACTCTTCAACAGTATCTGCATCTTCTTCAGACTCACTGTCTTCCACTTCCCTCTTTTTGTTCTTTTCCAGGGCTGTCAGCCTGGCTTGAAGTGCTTCAGCAAGCTCCTTCATCTTCCTCATCTCTCTAGCATGTTTCTCCTTCATTTCCTGCAATTCCCTTGCAGTACCATTACCTTTAGGAGGCATTTTGTCAACCTCTCAATCACAACACACAACACAATCAACTCTACTTCTGCCCTTTCGGTGACAGAATCAACACACAACAGCCCAGACCTTTTGCTGAGCTCTGATACCACTATGATGCAGAGGCATCCACACTATAACCTTCGCATGTAGCATGAATGTCTGCAGACCAACCTCATCATCATCATCTTCACCATCATCATCATATTCCCTAGAACTACCAACAGCATCATCATATTTCACGTTACACAGTCAGCATCATCATATTTCGGACGATCGCAAACATCCGCCTGCCGACTACTGTTCACCTCCGCTTTCCTTCTAACATCATCATCATGATGTTCAGCGGGCGCACACATCCTCCGGTTGCACTGTTCATCGGGCTCCGAACTCCATTGTCATCATCATAACCTTCGACACTACCTTCGTCAGCAGGATATTCAACATCCGGTTGCTCCAAATATCCTGATGACGATCACCTTCAGCAGCTTACCTTCGACGCTCCGCTACCCGACGATACAAGCAACAGCATCATGATCTACTTTATCCGGTTCTCTTCGAAACCTCCTGATGACGCTAATACACTTTCTGCCGATGCCGATACTTAACGACAGCAGGATGAACTCGCATAGGGGGGATATCTCAATATCCTGATGACGATGACGTCATATCCTGATGACGATGACGTCACCCAATATCCTGATGACCTTCTCAACACTTAGCCAAAAACACGAACTTTCTCTTCCGCATCTACTCGCGATATGCGGATGTTTGGCACTCCCAATATGATGATCCTGATGCCGACACGCTCCTCGGCTCCTCCTACTGATGATCACCCCGACGCACTTGCACATCATGCGCTCAACTGCATCATGTTCATCTTCACTTATCAGGATGATGATGCCTAACCCGACTGCAGGATATTCGCAGAAATATCCTGATGATGCTGTCTTTACCGAACTTCTTCACTTAGCGAAATTTCCCTTCGCCGATCCACCAGGGATGACCCGATCCAACCTCAGGGTGATCTTCCAACTCCAGTTTATCAACTTGACCTAGCACATGAGGATGCTAGGCTTCTCAGCATCTGTCGACCGCGATCCTGCACACCTGCATGTAAACAGAAAACAAACTACAATCTAACCTACTGTACACTACCATTCCACCGATCAGATGAGTCAACCGGTGGAATGGATCAGGAAATCCATGACACCCTCTCAAACCAGCAGATCAATCAAGTAATGGAATGCAACCAGAGCAAGAACACAAAACAGGATCACTTTATTGATTTCCAAAGATGCAATACAATATGATCAATCTCTCTCTTAGTCTCACTCAAGCTCGATCGATGATATCTGTCTGTCTGTCTGTCCAACATCAACCGATCTCATGCTTATAAAGACTTTCCCTACGAGTACTACTGACCTGACTCCAAGCGGCTGGGAACTCTCCAAGCGGCTGGGAGATCCCACCGAACATACATCATGACAGCTGTTATAACTAACTAGCTAAAAATAGCAAAAGCCTGGTCAGCATGATCTTATCATGATCAGCATGACCTTATTACATGCAATTGGTCTAACAGACCTTCTTGGAAACATAAACAAGACCTAAACTACTAACTGCCTTATCAAGACCAGCTGTCAGGTAGGTGCTCCTGCACCAAACACCCCCCATAAGCGAAGCTTGGATGGATGTAGAAATGGGTCCCAACAAATCAAGCATGATGAGGTACCCATGTACATAAAATTCCCCCCCAAAAAGAGAGAAAAGCCCCCCCCAAAAAAAAATAGAGAGAGTCAAGACTCCGAGTGAGAGGAAGAAGCCCCCCCAGAAGATGAAGCATCCTGCACCCCCAGCAAAGCTCGCAAATGAAGGAACTTGCTCTCAGTGAAGGGTTTGGTGAAGATATCAGCAACCTACTCGGAAGTTAGACAGTAGTGAAGGTTGATGACGTGGCCATGGATGAGCTCTCGGATGTAGTGCATGTGGACCTCTATGTGTTTAGTCCGCTGATGATGAACTGGATTCGGTGAGATCTGAATGGTACTCTGGTTGTTACAAAATATGACTGATGGTCATTTGATCTGGATACCAAACTCAGTGAGAAGATTTTGAAGCCAAATGGCCTCAATGGTGGCATTCACAGCCCCCCGATACTTGGCCTCAGTAGAAGATAGAGCAATAGAAGACTGCTTCTTGCTCGACCAACAAACAGGATCTGAACCAAGTGAAAAGTTGTAACCTGAAGTAGACTTGAGATCCTGAGAATCGCCTGCCCAATCTAAATTTGTGTATCCCACCAAGTCAAGCTTAATGTCCACTACATAGTGAATCCCAAAACTGTGAGTACCCTGAATGTAGTGAAGGATCCGCTTGGCTGCTTTTCAGTGTAGCTCATGAGGCTCTTGCATGAATTGAGAGACCATGTCTATAGCATATGAAATGTCGGGTCTCATACGAGTTAGATAAATGAGACTCCCAACAAGCTGTCGGTACAAAGTGCCATCAACAAGTGGAGAAGAACACTAAGCCTTAAGTTTGACTCCAGAAAGAAAGGGAGTCGGAGCAAGCTTACAGTCAGCCATATGAAACCTCGAGAGCAAATCTAGAGCATACTTGGACTGTGTGATGGTGATCCCAGAAGAAGACTAAAAGATCTCAATCCTGAGAAAGTAATGCAACAAGCCCAAGTTAGTCATCAAAAACTTGTCATGAAGGGCAATTTTGACAGCCCCAATGGTGGATGAAGAACTCCCTGTGATCAACACGTCATCAACATAAAGAACCAAAGATAGGAGTGAATCATCCTGTTACAGAACGTAGACATTAGGATCAGAATGGCACCGAGTGAACACAACCGATAGAAGGAAGGAGTCCATCTTGGCATACCATGCCCGAGGAGCCTGTTTGAGGCCATAGAGACTTTCGAATACGACACACAAGTGAAGAATCTCGAAGGAACCCCTGTGGCTGCTCCATGTCGATTTCCTCCTGAAGGTCACCGTGAAGAAAAACACTCTTCACATCCATATAGTGTACTTCCCAACGATTATCTGCAGCAATGGAAAGAACAAGTCGGATGGAATTCATTCGGGCAACTGGAGCAAAAGACTCAGAGTAGTCAATCCCATGAACCTGGGAGAATCCTTTGGTGACCAAGCGAGCCTTATGCTTGTCAACTGACCCATCTGCTGCAAATTTTGTCTAATAGATCCACTTACATCGAACAAGTTTTCTTCCCTTAGGAAGAGGGACAAGATCCCAAGTGTGGTTCCTCATCAAAGAACTATACTCCTCCTGCATAGCTATATCCCACTCAGGAATACCAGAAGCTTCATGAAAAGACTGTGGATTTAAGGTAGTAGCAATGAAGACATGTGGAGCATCCTGAAACTGTGAACGAGTCTGCCTGGTGTCTGATGGATCCCCAACCCAATCACTTGCAAACTGCAAGGTCTGTCTAGCCCAAAGTGGACCAGAAGATGGAGAATCTGGAGGAGAATCATCAACCTTTGAATGATGACTAGGAGAGGAAGGAGGTGAGTCCTCTGAATCACTCTCTACATCAGAAGTGGATGTAGAAGACTGCTCAGGTGAATCTGACTCATCAGAAGATTTGTCATGTATCCCAAGTGACTCCAATGTCAAAGTAGAAGGAGTTGGAGAAGTGATAGAAAGTGATATTGAAGAGCCCTCCTCAAATTGAACACTCCTCTTAATGAACAACTCATGTGTAGTAGGGTGGAGCAACCGATAACCCTTCACACCATCAGGATAACCTACAAATATGCAAGGTTTGCTCTGCGGATCCAAGGCCTTGCATTTCTCTGCAGGAATGTGGGCCCATGCAGGAGAACCAAAAACTTGAAAGTGCTTAACTGATGGTTTTCGACCGCTCTAAGCTTCAAAAGGAGTGATTCCCTTCGAGGCTTAGTGAGTAACACGATTCTAGATATAACAAGCATAGTTAATGGCCTCTGCCCAATACTGTGGTGCAAGAGATCTGGAGTGAATCATGTAGTTCGTTATTTCCTTCAAGGACCTATTCTTCTATTTTGCAACACCGTTCTGCTAAGGATTGTATAGAACTGAATGTTGCAAATCAATCCCCTCTGAAGTGCAAACTTCTCAAATCGATGGTTGACATACTTACCACCATTGTCAGTGCGCAAAACTTTGATGGATTTCTTGGATTACTTCTCTACAAAAGTCTTGAAGTCCTGAAAGTGATCAAATACCTCAGACTTTTGTTTGAGAAAGTACACCTAAGTATATCGAGAAAAGTCATCAATGAATGTGAGGACATATCTAGCCTTGCTGAAAGAAGGATGCTGAAATGGACCGACCAAATCACTGTGAACTAACTCCAGTATCTGTGAAGCTCTTCATGCCTTACTTTTGTCAAACTTTTCCTTAGGATGCTTACCAAGAATGCAACCTTGGTAGACACCACCTGAAAACTGAACCAAAGGCAACCCTGTGACCATGCTCCGCTGGTTTAGCTGCTGCAAGTAGTGGAAGTTAAGATGGCCAAACCACTCATGCCATAATCTACTCACATCATCAGAATGAGTGAGCAAAATAGTCGAAGGAGGATCAGGAACAAAGTGAGAAAATAGATAGAGTCGTGACTGATGATCTACTCTCCCAACTGTAATTGTAGAACCAGTGTGCAACTCATAAATCTCCACTGAATTAGGAGTGAACTCAACCCACTTACCCGAACCTATGTGAGTGATCTGGTATATTGATAGGAGATTAGTTGATAACGAGGGCACACAAAGAACGTCATGGAATGTGCCATCCCCCACATCAATAGACCCTCTCCCACACACCTCAATAGGAGTGTCATCACCCATCAAAATAGAAGGCATAGTACATGGCTCCAAAGATGCAAGTTCTCCCTTAGATGAAGCCATGTGGTGCGAAGCACCCGAATCAAGAACCCAAGTGGATGGTGAAGAAGCAACTGCAACAAGGGCCTTGCCCTTTCCTTTCCCCTTGTTGTTTTCTTTTGCCTTATTAGACCCCTCATTAGAACTCTGTTTGATAGACTCAAGAACACTAATATTATTCTTCTCAAGAATGTGTGTAAAGTGATCAATTTGTTTCTTCAGACATTTATGTTCATCATGACTGGGTCTTTTACAATAGGCACATTGGACCCTCTTTCTTAGGCTTGTCGCCCTTGGAAGATTGGGTCTCATTAGTTGCTTTTGAAGCAATCGGTATCTGATCCTTCTTCTCCTTGCTATTCTTCTGTTTCTTATCCTTACTATTGTTTCTACTACTTTGTCCTTTTTGTTCTTTTGTGCCTTGGTTGGCAGCCAAGGCATGTGACTTAGAGGACTTAAGAGTGCCCATCTGGATTAGCTTGTCCTGTTCCCGAGTGAGAGTGACAACAAAATCATCTAAAGATGGCATGGTGAATTGAGTACTAAGTGCACCCTTAGTAGCATAGAAAGTAGAAACAAACATAAAATATTCTGAACTTAGCTTAGAGAGAATACTAAGAATCAGTTGTTCATCTTTCTTTTCAATTCCACATTGTTTTAACTGCAGCCTTAGTGATTTCAATTTAGTGAAAAAATCTTGGATTGTGTTGAAATTGCCTGGACTTAAACTAATTAGTTCATTTTCCAACATATGACCCCTCATTGAATTTTGTGTGCCAAATAGTTTTTCTAGCTTTGTCTAGATTTCATTTGGTGTATTCAAAGACTCAATGTGAAAGAGCAAATAAGGAGAAACAGACAAACACAATGTTCCATATGCCTCATCACATTTGTTAAACCACTTAGGCTTATCTTCATCTTTAGCAGGTTCAGTTTCAAGTCTCATAGTTATCCTATTTAATCCAGCTTTCCTTAAGTGAATTGTCATGCATGATTTCCACTCAAAGTAATTGTATGGATTTAGGATGGGCAGATTTGTTTGATCCATGATGAAGAAATGCAGAGAAGAAATGCTGAAAAGAAGAGAACCCAACCAAGACAACCCCCCCTTTTCACTCAATCAAAGAACCCCCCTAAGAAAATATGATTTGACACTTTATATTAGTGCGTTTACAACTGCCACTAACAAGAAATACTAAGTGGTCTTGATTTCAATGCATTACAAAACCCTCACGAAGAACATATGTTGAAAATACAACTTTAGCACAATATCTAGAGAAATAAATAATACCACTGCAATCTACATGAAAAATCATGCACTTTCAAAAAAAGAATCGCCTTGATACGAGGTCATATGTGAAAGTTATGATCCTCTGAAGTTCCCAAAACGAGAACTATGCAATGTCACGACTGAGAATATGCAATTTCTAAAAAATATCTGTATCAAAATAAAAAAATGACTACACTAGTGCATATTGCACAAAAAAATAGCCAAAATAAAAAAAAAAAAAATTGTGGGAAACGAAGTCCATACGAGCAAGAATAGAGCATTTGAAAACAACCTTCAAAACTGCAATTGCCAATGGAGAGGGGTACTGTTGTAGCTTTCTGAGTTTGAGTTTTTAAAATAAACAAATTGCATGCAAAGACTAAAAAATACTCAGATGGTTTTTCTGTGCTGCAAACAAAACCCAGAAGGCATTTTTCTTGCTGATGTACAAAAGATGTAGTTCTAATGTAAACATGATGCCTTTAGGAACAAAAAATGACCCCAGCAACCAAAAAATGATATGCAAAGGCTGATTCAACTACCTAAGACAAGTAAAGGCATGCTGGAACCTGCAATATTGATTGAAAACACCAAATATGCAAGTTGGTTGTCATATTTGAGCTTGAAACCCTGGTTCCGCAACTGTGTATGATGATCTCCAATTTCGGTGAAACAAAAGCTCAATCTGACTTTCTCAAGCCTCCTGGACATGTTGGAATAGTTGAAAATGCTGCTAGTATAACTAGAAATGCTACAATCCCCCAGATTTCATAAAACACATGTGCAAACCCTAGAGATTAAAAAGGTTTCCATCAAACTTTTCTAGTTCTCAAAATCATCCGAAGATGCAGGAGAAGAGCATATTGGGTTTTTCAAAAAATTGTAATAATATTTATTAGCCCCTCCCCCCTAAATCTCTCAAATAAGGAAACTAAAATCTATTCTCACACATAGCAAGGCTCTGATACCATGTTAGAATCTGAAAAGATTATTAACCTAGAAAACTAGTGCAAAGAATAGATATCTAAACTATGAATGCAAATTATACGAAATCAAAATAGCAACACAAAGTTAGTCTCCAAGAAAGTAATGTAAATGCTAGAAGCAAAATAGCATTAAGAGGATGCAAAAGCAAAATATACCAAATACAAGCTAGGTAGCATGTTTATATAGACTAGGAAGAGGGAGGAGGTGGCAACACCGACCAATCAAGAGCAACCATCTATCAAACTAAAGATAGCAAAGCATCTTCCCAATATAGCTAATGGATGTTCACATGTAGAAAGGTGACACCTTGCAACCACTCACCTAATAAGACATGCTTTATTAATCTAAGCGAGATTAATAGAAGTATAGGAAAAACCTAGGAATATAGGGAAAAATAAATAACCCAACTAGGAAATAAAAACCTACACTAATAGCAAGAAGTAAAATATATCTATTTTATTTGGCCAATAGAAATAAAACATAACTATGTTCTTGGTCAAAGCTTGGATAACTTTATGATATCGCGGTATATCTTGCTATTTTATATAAACTTTGATATCTCTATGTTATTACTGAAAATGTAAAGGGCGGCAGCCTTAGTGTTCTAACCTTTTGGTTATAAACCGGTTAATATTGAATCTTTATGATACTCACTAAAAGGCGTAGCATCCTTTCATATAGAGATGGTATTTCTTTATTTTCCTAAGTACCTAAAAGCTGAGAATGTATGAATTACCTTTAGTTCTGTGTATAGAAAATTTCAACAGGATTGAGGGCAGATGATCCCAGTTTAGCTACCGTTTTCGTTTATAAACCTGAGAAGATTGAAAGGTACTCAACCCTCCAAGAACACTACTTAGACTTAGTAGTTGTAGACAGACGAGTCTAGAAAGAGATTGTTTAAATCTCAGAGGTTTTTATGTATTGTGATCATAAGATATGTGATAGATAGCCCCATAGTAAGAACAAATAGAAGGATTTTGATATCTTGATTAAAATCCATTACAACTTTTGTATTTTAAAACTATTATACTCGATGGATATCATGCAAGAGTTCATACCCTATTCTATAATGAAGGATAGTGAATGCAAGATAGTCATTAAGACTACGAGTATTGTATTGTGGCCAAAACTAAATGGAAAATGGAATTGACTTTAGTCAAGTATACAATTTATTTTATCAATAGTAAACTCATATTCTATATGAGTATCGAGGATGTGTATAGTGCCCAAGGGGTCTAAAGAAGACCAAAGGATACCATACCCTCATTATACTTGAATTATAAGTGAAAAAAAAAGAAACTCTGAAAAATGGAAATAGATCCTATAGTCGATGATAAGACTATGATAGTTCCAATATTGCTAATTTCTCAATGAACTTTTGGTGAGATGATATCATTATGACATGGAAATAAGGAGGATGCAACATGGATAAAGATTGCTTTGTGTGAAAAAGAATATCCTCTTGTCAATTTGTAATACATATTCAGAGAAATAGGTGATCCAAGAATATGGAAACCTAGATAGCCTTTTATAGTATCTACTACTTATATTATGCTATCTCAAGAAAGAGAATAAACTAGGAAATGCAAGATATAGATCTCATAGATTTTGTTCATTAGATTGTAATTTAGTGCTAGGTCCAAATAAGACAAAGTTAACCAAGGTTGGGCATCACGAGAGTGATTTATTCTAAGTTAGGTATGTAGTGAGATTTGAATCTCAACTCCACATGGTTGTCGTTCTTAAGATTATTAATATAGGTTTATTGACATGTACTCGAAGGATGAATATACATACGAGTGTGTAACTGGTCATAACGGAAATTTAGTAGACTTAAGTAGATCATAAGGTTTAAAGTACTTTGTTATCTTTATGACTCAAACCTATTTGGGTTGATATAATGAACTTAGTCGAAAGACTAGTTACGAAAAGTGTTAGTATCCATCAAAATAATTATAAGGATGATGTCATACCTTGCATACTATGCTTATTCATGTTATGAGGAAGGTGGATTTGAACAATGCCAAATGGTTTAGGGAAGACCAGAGGTGTTTTTCTCTCATGTTTTGTTATAATTATGTTATTATCTTTGGAAAACAAGGATGTTTGATATTTCCATGTATTGGGTTAGAGAAGTTAAACCCTAGTTTTAAGACTCGAAGGGTTTAGGGAAACTTATAACTCTTATGTCGGATATGACGTTGTTATATATACATTTATTGGTGGATAGTGAAAAGTCGAGAAAACTATAGTGGTCAACAATGAGGGGTCAAGAAAACCATAGAGCAAGACAGGAAGAGTCTTAGTAGTACCTTATCAAAATTGATAGAGTCAAAAACTTGTTGTAATGCACCAAAGATGTTTGATATTTGGGTCAGAGAGCAGAGTGACAGAAGGTCATAGACCCTTGAAGCTACAAGTATGCAAAGAGGGAATTAGAATTATCTAAACATATTTATATATTGCATGTATATCCTAGATTGAGGATTATCTCTAAGTTAGATTGACTAAAATGAAATTATAGCACAATTAAGTTTGTGCTTAGAGTTACTAAGTGAAGAAAGTCAAACTGAAGGATGAGTTAGTTCTGAGTCGAGTAAGAGGTGTGTGTCGAGATGGCATGACCAATTAGTATGATCATACTTAGCTAGAAGGGATCTAGAGTTGTATGGTCGATAGAAGTTATGTGGGACAAAACACTAGGACTTAGATGGCAAAAACTTGTTGGCTCCTTATATCTATACCCTTCATGAAGGGTAGGGCCACTTCCAGAAAGGAAGATGTGTGGGGGACCGTCGGTCTATGGTTGGAGGAAAAGCACTTAGATGATGCTCTCCCTCCGAAGCAAAAAACTAATCGAGGCTTGTAAAGATAGTAATCAAATTTCCAAATTTAGTGTACTCCATGTTATGACTTATGACAATTAAATTATGAGGTAAACTATTCTTTATGCCAAGCGCATTTTCTATATTGTAAATGATAAGGGAAAGGATTTCAGTATGAACCTAGCTTCGATTATGTTGTGATTTCAAGTTGAAATTATTTGGAAAGTTGCTCTTTATTTCTTGTGTTTATGCATATGATATTTAATTTAAAAAAAATCTCTCTCATGTTTACCAAGTTTATTTACTTTCTAGTAAATTTTATGAATTTCTTTGGGTTGTATGAGAAGGCATATTACAAAACTAGACCTAGTCCCCCCCTTGGCACAAACAAAAAGCCCAGACTCCAAACAATATCCATATCTCCAGTGTCCATAGGGGCTGAGAGATCACACCTAACCAC
Source organism: Cunninghamia lanceolata (assembly GCA_027924645.1). Lineage (NCBI taxonomy): Eukaryota > Viridiplantae > Streptophyta > Pinopsida > Cupressales > Cupressaceae > Cunninghamia > Cunninghamia lanceolata. The sequence continues at coordinate 945,692 of BSBN01000270.1, forward strand.
CAAAGTCTCTTGAAGACCTCCCAAGATCCTCATCCAAGCCTGCCACACCTAAAGTTTCTTATCCAAGAAAATCCTGTGATTACGCTCTAGCCAAATATGCCAAATGATGAAGCTGAGACCTATTGTCCAAACAGTGTGGAGGAAGGAAGTCATGGCTGGAGAATTCCCTAGCCTTCTCTAGATGTCCTTTAAAGATGAGTCATGCCTACACAGTTACCTCCAGACTTCCCACCAGAAATGCCAGATCACCCTAACATAAGAGCATTGGAAGAAGAGATGAGAAATGTTGTCATCCCTATTAGAGCACACTACACACATAGAGGGGCCCTGAAATCCCCGTTTCCAAAGATTCTCCCAGGTCAGGAATCTATTATAAATCACCAACCAAGAAAATAAATTACACTTGGGCCAAGAGAATTTATGCTAGATCTGCTTCCACTAGGGGACCCCCGTGTACCCAAACATCTGCTCATTTAGAACTTGATAACCAGAGGCAATAGTGAACTTACCTTTCTGGTTACCTCCCCAGGCTAGAACATCCCTCTCCAATAGAGAGTTACAAACCCTACCAACCAAGATGCCAGCCAGCTCCTAACGGTCCTTTGCCGATGCCCCAGGCGACCACTCATGCGGGTCCTTCCACCTGTACACCATAGCCCAACCTAGAACCTGAGGGGATTTAAAATCCATCACATAAGTCCAACCAGCTTCCAAAAAATGCCTACATAGGTCCTGCAAGTGAGGGTGTGTAGACATAATAGGAGGATGCCCGTCCCAGGAATCAAACCAAAAGAGAGCCTCCAAACCCCTGTTGCAAATCCAAAACAGTCTTTGTTTAATCAACTTGGCTCCCTTCTTGAGGATATTCCATACCATAGAACCCTTACCCATTAGGCTGTATTTGGGCACATCCACACAATCCACATCCCCAAGGTATTTTGAGGTGAGGATCTTAGCCCAAGTCTGTTGCTGCTGAGTACACCATCTCCAATAGAGTTTAGCTGCCAAAGCTTGCCCATTGGAATCAACTCGGCGCAACCCAAGACCACCCTCCTGCTTCGGCCGACACACAACATCCCACTTGACCAAACTCTGCTTCCTCAAAAGTAGATTACCAGACCAAAGAAACTGTTGACAAAGACTCTCAAAGTCTTTCACAAAGCTGGCAGGGGCAGATAACACAAAGCACCTATACAACTGGAGAGCCTGAACCACAGACTTCAACAAAGTCACTCTTCCTATAGTAGAAAACCACCTACAAGTCCAATGACTTACCTTTTTTAAAACTTCTCAATAACATCCTACCAGAACACACGAGGTAATGTGCGAACAACCAGAGGAATGCCAAGGTGGACAAAAGGAAGTGAGCCAATCTAAAACCTTAGAATACCCGCAATTCTCTGTTGAATAAGGTTAGGAGTATTAAAGAAATAAATAAAAGACTTGCCTTCATTGATGTTTTGCTTAGAGGCAGCCAAATAACAGTCCAAGGCCTTCCTTAGATTGACCGCTTCATCCACTCTAGCGAGACCCATTAACGCTGTATCATCCACAAATTGAAGATGGGATTGGGGGAGAATGTTATTGTCCCATCGCCAACCTTGAACAAGACCAAGATCCACACGAGATTTCCATAGTCTCCCAAGCCCTTCAACCATCAAAATAAATAAATATGGGGATAAAGGATCCCCTTGTTGAAGTCCCCTGGAAGCCCCAAAGAGTTCAGAAGGCTCTCCATTGATGAACACAAAAAAGGAGGTAGACGTGACACAACTCATAACCCATTCAATCCAGGCACTATTGAACCCAGAAGCTCTCAAAATCTTGGTTAAAAAATCCCATTTGACATGGTCACAAGCTTTGGCCATATCCAACTTAATGAACATAGCCTTCTCCTTGGAGGAAGCCATAGAGTGAACAGTCTCAGCTGCAATAACCACGCCATCCAGAATTTGCCTACTAGCCATAAATCTACCCTATTCGTCAGAAACCAATCTATCTAACCACGGCTTCAGGCGTTCAACAATCAGCTTGGTGATTATTTTGTACACCACATTACAAAGGGCAATAGGCCTGAAGAGATCCAAAGAATTAGCCCCCTCTCGCTTATAGATGAGAGCCAAGAAGGTGGAATTCAAGGCTCTTAGCATTTGCTTATTCTTTTGAAATTCCTAAACAACCTCAAGAAGATCAAGCTTTATAACCTCCCAAAACTCCTGAAAGAACTCAATTGGGAACCCATCAAGACCAAGAGCTTTACCTTTCCTCATCTGAAACACAATGTTCTCCAACTCCAGCAGAGAGATCGGCTTGAGAAGGGACTCATTCATTTCACCAGTCACCAAGGGAGGAATGCAAGCCAAAATTTTAGCTTCTTCCTCATTGGCAGGAGGGGAATCATCAAAGAAGAGAGCAGAGAAGAATTGAACGGACTCTTTCAAAATCTCACAAGAGGAAAGAAGAGGGTCACCATCTGAGGACTTGAGAGATGAAATGATATTTCCCTACCTTCTATCCTTAACTGAATTGTGAAAGAAAGAAGTATTCCTGTCCCCTTCTTGAAGCCAATTAATGCAGGATTTTTTCTTCCAGAAAATTTCTTCACGAAGCTCCCATTCCTCCATTTCCTTCATAGCTACAACTTCCAACATACTTAGCTCCTCAGATAGCCCCTGAGCCCGGATATGCTGAGTAATGGTTTCCAAGTGCTCTTGTGCAACCCTTTTAGCCTGGAAAACATTGCCGAAGTGGTGTTGGTTCCATCGTTTCAACATATATTTGACATACTGGAGTCTTTTAGCAAAGGAGTGCATAGCAGTGCCTAAAGCAGGCTTCCCAACCCTCCACCATCTTGGGATCAAATTATGAAGAGACTCATCACGAAGCCACATAAGCTAAAATTTAAAGGACTATTTTTTAGAGAATCTAGACAAGCAAGCAGAAAAATTGATCGGCTAGTGATCTAAGCCCCACCAATCCAAAATCTCAGAGCTAGTCATCCATTTGAAACCAACCCAAAAACTGGACACCAGAAACCTATCTAACCTTTCAAAAATAGCATCATCACTAGTCCTCCTATTGTTCCAAGTAAATAACCCATTCACGGGTTTGATATCCACCAAATTCATACAAGCCACATTGTCCCTCAAGAGATCTGAGGAAGGATCCAGACTGGTAATCCCACCCCTTTTCTCTTCCAAAGACGGTATAGCATTAAAATCACCTGCAAGAATTCAAGGGAGAAATGGCTTCAAAGAACGCAAGTATCTAATATGAGACCACAAATGAGCCTTACCAGGGAGATCGGTAGGAGCATAAATATTAGAAAGAAGAATTCTCTCACCAGACTCTAGAGTAGAAGCAACAAGAGATATAGAGCACTTGTCAGAAAGCCACCAGAGAGGAAAAACTCTACGCGGATCCCATAAGCAAGCAAGTCCCCCTGAGCTTCCTTGTGCCCCCACACATTGATAGCAACCTCTTCCCCAGATCTTAGGAGCCAAATTCAACATACTTTCAACAGACAACTTAGTCTCTTGGAGGAAAATCAAATCAAGAGAGTGAACATGAATCAAATCACAAATAACCTTTTGTCTAAGGATGCTATTCATACCCCTAACATTCCAAGATATCACAATCATTGTTGGGGCTGGGAAAAGTGAGAGTCAATAGTCCTCATTGAGCCAGACTCTACCAACGTTGCTCCAATCAACTTTACCTTTTCCTAATCCTTCTTCCTACCTGCTTTAAGAGGCTTCTCAGGAGTCCCCTTTTTGGGGGGTTTTTGCTAGAGGCCCAAAACAAGAGAAGGAGACTTGCCTTTACCAAAGTCCCTAACAACCTTCTCAATGATGATCCTAGAACCAGGGGGATTAGGTACCATAATAGTGTTTGTCGTCAAGCTAATTCCCCCAAGCTCAGGGTCTGAGGAAGGGAGATTTGTGTCCATCTGAGCTAATTGACCCCCTGCTGGGGCCTGGCTGGAAAAAATATTTGGCTGATCCACCAGGCACTTCTCAATAATCGTACTATCAGCAACTTGCATTTCGAAGGGACACCTTCCTCTTGAACCAAGTCCTCTAATGCTTCAAACTTGTTGAGGGTTTCCTCTTCTTGCTTGTCTTTAAGAGTGCTCTTTTGTCCTCTATTCCTGTTATGAGGCTTAACAGGGACAAAACCATCCTTATCCGCCTCCACCCCCTACACGGGAGCCTTACCTTTGTCCACCTTCAAATTCTATTACATTATTTCTATTATACTAATTTTAATTTTTTTCTTAAAACAATATATTTTATTATAAAAGATAAAGTAAAAAGTGATGGATAAATTTTATATTTGATATGTCTAGCGTACTTTAGATATTTTTTAAAATATAAATATGATAGTTGTATTTTACAGCAAAACGACTAAATACGGTCACACGGCTATCAAAATTAGGCCTTTGCTCTATTCAGAATTAAAATATCGAGTTAAACGGACTTTCTAAATTGATTTAGTCGCGCAGCTCTTCCTTTCTTCATTGGCGGCAAAGTTTGAAGATACAAAGCAGAAATCCAAGATCAGCAGTCTATCTGGCTTAATTGTCGATGGTAAGATAATTTTGCATTACGGCCGACATTTTTTTATGCTATTTCCTCTCAAATAGATCTCTGTTTATGAAGGAGCTGCTGAAACCCAATTATAATTTAGACTATCTATAATCAGTAAGCTTCCTAAATGGTATCTCCAAATAGTAAGAACAAACCATAGTATTTGTTTGCTCGGTCATTTTAGTAAAGACAATGGTAGCGTTCGAAGCCTGCCAGAGGCAATAATATTGCGACCTAAATGTAAAAAATGTGCTACATGTTCTCAATTCCTTGGTTTAAGTTTCCCTAGGTTTTTCACATTATGGTTTTATTGAAAATAGGGCAGAAAAGAGTTAGGCACCGTCTTCTGTAATTTATTCAAGGAAGCTTGTTTCGTGTGTGTGTGTATAAAGAGTTAAGCATCGTCTTTGTAATTTATTCAAGGAAGCTTGTTTCTAGTGTGTGTGTGTGTCTATATATATATATATGGGGAAACCCCGGTTTGGCTGGCACTCTGGTTTTGGCCCTGTCTCCATCTAGGCTGTTTATGAGAGGAGGTTCCTTTTTTTCTTGGGGAACCAGGCCCATAATGAGGTGTAGGTTGAGGCAGTGCTAAAGAGTCTTAAGATTGTGGCCTCACAGCCTCGCTGGGTTGCAGGAAGTTGATTATTGAATGTGATTATTGTTGGCTTGAGCAAAGGGGCCTTAAAGGATTTGAAACTCAATAGCATTCTGTCAGAGGACTGTTTTCTGTATGATCTTTTTGAGGAGATTATCTTTCTTCATTGCTCTAGAGAGTGCAACAAAGCAGCAGATCTTCAAGTGAATGTGGGCATCGATCAGCTCCATTTTTGGTTAGGATCAGTGATTTCCAAAGAATGATAGACCCTTTTTCTTATCCTCTTGCAGATTTTCTTTACCATGAATTGAATTGTTCCCCTCCCCAGGGGATTTTCTTTTAATAGTGATTGAACTGGATGAAGGGGCTGCATTAAGTTAGGATTGGAGCTGCCTTGGTGTAGTCGTGTTGCATTAAGGAGAACATGACCCATGTGTCTCATTATTTTCGATAGACTGGTGGATCATTTGGACGGTGCATGTTCAAGATCAATACAGGGAAACTACCAGAAGAGTAGCCTGGACGGTACGGCCACCCTTCTCCATGGCAACACATTTGGCTTCAAATTCCTCTGCAAAATGAAATTTCACCCTTGGTTCCAAGAAAGTCCTCTTAGCAGAATGATACAGGGCCATCCTCTGACAGCTTGAATAGACTAGACACCCCCAACGAACCCTTCTGATGGACTTGTTGTGATGTAATCACACATTGCCCCATTGCAAATGGGGGCCCCCTCTTTTTTCTTGCTTTCTGTCCTTGTTTTGCTTTAGGTTTAGTTTTCCTCTGAGCTTGTAGGATTTTGATAGTGTTGTGTATCCAAGTCTCAACAATTTCTTGCCAAGAGGTTTATATGCCTTCATCCTGATGCATGTCACTGAGACCTTGAAAATGACTAAGTTTGATATCCTGAAAATCTTGAAAAAAAGTCTGAAATCTGGTGGATCCTCAGAAATCTAGAATTTGCATGCTAAATCCTATGGATCCAGGTCCTATCTCAAACATCCTGGAAGTATATTGATAAATATTTAAAGTATAAGAAATTCAAAATTGTCAATATCTGACTTATACTTAAACATATTTTCAATATACTTCCATTCAGGAAAAGCCAAAATTTGACTAAGGCAAGAAATTCCTCACTTTATGTCCAAACCCGCCCAGTCTGGGCGGCCTCACAAGGGAGTGATGGACAGTGTCATCACCATCAGAAGAGCTCCTCCAGACACAACCTTCAAACCTGCCTAAGGAGAAAGCTTACCAAGTTTACAATATTTTAAGCTCAAAGTGCAAGGAGATCATAAAGTTTTGATGAAAGTTCATAGGTTTGAAGGTATTTGAATGCATTTTGAGGAATAATCCAAGGGTCACCTCCAAACCCGCCCTACCTAGGCGGCCTCAAGAGGTGCCCATGGACTCTGTCTCATCCACAACACACCCTCCAGGCGACATTCCTAAAGCTGCTCAGGGGTGAAAACCATAAATTTGCAAGCATAAATCAATGTAAGAATGAAGATGAACATGTCAAAGGTGAAATGAGCAAGTTTAAAGGAGTGCAAAGTTGTTTAAGTTATGAAAATCCACATGCAACCTCCAATCCAGCCCATGCTAGGCGGCCTTGAGCACTTTGTTTGGACAAGGTCATGTCATTCACAAGACACACTCTGCCTATCACCTCTAAACCCACCCAGCTTGGGTGGCTTTCACACCCTTGACATGGAATTCACATCAAATAATCCATACTACCCCTCTAAACCCGCCTAGGCACTTAGGCATGGATTTCACGCGAAAGGGTATGTTTTGAAATGTCATTTTTTGATCCCACATGGATAAGATAAATGTAATTTGTTATTGAAAATCCTTTATATCAAGTCTTAATTTGATGTGTTTATTTTTGTAGGTGATGGAGGGTCCAAGGAGGTGAATGGCGAGAACTCATACATGAGAAGTTTTGAAGGTGGAGGAAAGTTGTTCAAGTTTGTCATCATCACCACACGGAGGAGCTCCTGCATTAAGTTCATCTTACTGTGAAGACTTCGTAGACATCAACGCCACGCATGAGAAGTAGTCATCACCCAGAGTTGTCTATTTCATGTACATCCATCATATGCAAGTCTACTACAAGAAGTCACGCACAAGACATCTTTCACCTCAACACTCCAAGAGTCCAGAGTCCTGCAAGAACAATATCACAAGATGAGAGACGAGCATGATCATCAAAGCGTTCCATGAGTTACATCAAGACAATAAGAAGAAAATATTCTAAGTAAAGTGAACATGAGGTGAACCAGGCTAGTTCGTTTGAAGATGCTGAGGTGGCACGTACACATCATCAGGCCAATCGCATTCTGCTATGTCATTCATTCAAGAGGGCCCACTATAAAGATGCTTATCACATAGGGAAATGTGCCTTCATTGCCTCTTTCATGTTCTAAAAATAACAAATTTTGTAACAAACTTCCTTGTTGTCTTAATCTCGGCTGTTGATTGCTAAATCAATCTGGGCCATTCATTGTAATTCTTGAGCTCTATATAAGGCTCATTTCTCTCATTTGTAGAAATAGACATTAGAGGATTAGAGAGGATATACATTAGATTAGAAAGGAGTAGAGTAGAGGAGGCTCTTCGAAGTCATTGAAGAGATATTGAGAGATTGTTGTAAAGATACACTTCAAGATTAATGCAAGCTCATTGTTGAATGTTTTATGGTGATCTTGTGATTTTGGAATGTTAGCATGGTTTTCATTGTCTCCAAATGGTTAAGAATTGTTTCCAAAGTAGCTTAGTTGATAGATTAGAAGTTCATTGATGTAATGCATGTATGTATTGAATATTTGATCAACTCCTAGCTCATGCTTTTGACATCCATCGCTGGTGGAATGTTGTGTAAAGCTAGTCTGAGCTTCATCATAATTTGCTTAAGTTCGATTGTGGATGCTTGTTTGAGCTGCGCCGTCCAATGGGTGCTTATATGAGCTTTCATGATTTGAAAACCATTCGCTAACCTTAGGAGATTGCACCTACTCCATGTAGTTGTAGGCATTCTTGGTGAAGTGGAGTTAGGTTTATTGAGGAGTCTGTCTATTCATGCAACATCATTGCCTCATTGTCCTTAGATTAGTTTCTCTAAACCCTTGCCTTTTGCCTTTTCTTTTTGTAGTTGATTAGAAGAATTTCCATTTCACAAGGAAAGATTACATATTTGAATGAAGTGATGAATAAATTCTGCGTAAGTCCTTTTGTGTAAACAACATTATCACATCATATCACCGAGGCTATCCGTTGCAAATCACGTACAAGGAACCTTGGAGCGCTCTTGTTTGATCACGTAGTTTAGCATTCAAGACGCTTTGTTCAAGAGAGGATAGAGCACTTGGTGTTTTATTCTAATGTTGTTATTGTCAAGAAAACATCATCAACACGTGGACTCTCAAGTGATGTGCCTCAACTGTTGTAAAGCAAGACATGCTTCGGCAGTGTGCAGAGCAGGTAATGGATGGAAGTCCAAGCTTCAGCAGGATCATCCCTCTCTGATGGAGGAGGTTGCCAACACTTCGGGAAAGCTTGAGAGGCATGTTAGCCCTCTCTTGGACAAGACCAACTCCTCGGTGGCGGATAAGAGTGGCAAGTTGGATGTTGTGGTTCTACGCAACTTTTCCTCAAACAAAGAAAATATCATGGAGACGCCTTCAGATAGCAATGGTATCAGTCCTCACAACGTGGTTCATTATGTAAATCCTGCTGCGGGCATTGTTGAGGCAAGACAACGAGACTTTGTTGTTCTGGGGCTTTGTCCCAGTCTGGTTTTTCTTACTCTCCTTACTGTTTGGGGGGTGTAGCTAGTTGTTTGATGTTTCTTTAGTGTTTGTTTTTTGTTGCTTCTCATGGCCTAGGGCCTGCTTCATTGTTCTAAGGGTCTGGGCCCTTTCAATCCCTGTTTTACTTTATCAAAACAATTATCACCTGAGAATTTCCTTCTATAATCAATTTCTTGTATCCCACAGAAACCACAAGCTTGATTCCCTTAAGCAGGGCTTCCATCTCTGCTTCATTGCTCGTTCTAGGCCCTAGGAAAATAGCTCCGCCTTTCATGAACTGCCTTGAAGCATTTCTGACTAAAGCATTGACACCCACTTGCCCTAGAAGCTCCATCAAAATCGAGCTTCATGAAGCCATCCGAAGGATTTTTCCATGAGGCTTAGCAATCTCAAATTTCATTTGTCGATTACCCCATTCATGAGGGTGGTAATTGTTATCGCTTGGAATTGCACCATGCTTGGAATCTATTCAAGCATTCCAACGACACAATGGGATTGATCTCAAGGTGTGGGACCTTGCAGTTGAGACCAAACCTCCAGAGAAGGCTGGTTCCTCTTTTTGGACTTAAGGTCTAGAGAATAACAACTAAATCTAATGCTAATGCTTACAAGGAAAAGGCTAAGAAGAAACAAAAATTAAAAAGGGGGTGATGTACCAAATTTATAGTGTTTAGCTGGAACTGACATAACACAGTAATGATTTCAAAGGTTGAATGAACTAACACAGACTCATCGAATCTTTAACAGAGGCCAAAATGGAATACTGAAACTTATAGAGGGACGTGTTATCCACAGAATAAATAAGCAGCATTCAAGCAGACATAGTATAGAAGAAAATAAGAGAGGCAAAATCAGTTGCTTGTATTAATCATAGAGGCTAAGTAGCCATTACAAAAGAAGAAGAATAATTGCAGAAGAAATAGACGCAAAATAACAATTTACACTCATAGGCAAACCATAATCAGAGACATCAAAGGCTTAGCTTCGAACACAATGTATCGGATTTGACTAGTTCTTGTAAAGCATTACAAGGTCTGCAACTACAATCAATTCCCCTTGCCCGTGGAATGACCTAGAAAACAACTAACAACAATTTCATCTCTTTTACATGTATATATAGCCTTTTAATCCATCGTGCAACTATAGGCGCTAAAAACAGTCAACTATTTTGCCCAGATGCCCACACTGCATTCAATTTGGCCCATGGCCCTGTCAGAAAACCCTGCAAACTTGGACGATGGCCATGCCCTAACAAGTCTGAAAGTCGCAGAAGGAGATTGCCCACACGCATGGATGTCAGGCACATTAACGAAGGAAGGTCTGAAATCCTTCCATGGTACCCACAAATTCATTTTGCCCCTCCTGCGTACAAGCACATTGAAGATTCAACTGTTTCGACTACCTGAATCTGATTGATCTGCAACGTTGTCCTTCAGGTATTTAATTTATTCTGCAACAATGGCGTGATTTCAAGAAATCGTGCCCTGCAAGTTTTTACAACACTTTAAAAGAGTTTATTTTCAATTCTGCCCTTGGCGCCATGATTTTCCTTATCGGCGAATTCGCCTTCCGGTGAATTCCTTTTCTTTCCTTGTCTTATCCCCCTTTAGTCGGCGAAATCTTCATTTGGCGAACCATCGGGTCCTCTTTGTTTTCTCCTTTTGGGCCTTTAGTTGGCAAATCGCCCTATCGGCGAACTTGAGACACCGCGAATTGATCTGTGAGTTTGTGATTTCACCGATTTCCCGATTTCTCTCTCTTTCCTCATCTTTTCCCTGCACTTCGCCTTATCAGCAAACTTTACTTTGTCTTACTCTTTTGTAGCCGATGACTTTGTCTTTCTGCCCTTTGGCTCCTCCTTAGTCTTTGTCGGCAAATTCACCGATCAACGAACTAGCCAGTCGACGAACCAAGGGGTTCGCAAACCTCCCATTTCGCCTACAAAGCTGTCCTTGCCTTATAAGAAATTCCTTGCTTATTTCGGCGATTTCGGCGATCGGTGAACCTTGAGTTTGTCGAACTTCAACTTTGCCGACTACGGCAACCTTTTGCCACTTTTGCTTGCGTCTTTTACCTGATCTTTTGTCGGGGATTTCTTCCATTAGTGAACTCGCCGGTCGGCGAATTGGCAAGTTCGCGAACCAAACATTTCGCCGACAAAAGCCTTCTTTGCTTCCTTCTTTGCCTTAAGAGAATTTTTTCGGCTTTGGTCCCTTTAGTCGGTGAACTGGCCGATCAGCGAACCAAAGGTTCGCCAAACTCAGATTTTGTCGACTAAGGCAAAAGACAAAGGCAAAATACTTAGAATTTTTAGGAATTTTGAAAAGGGGGCTTCTTCCATTTAGGCTTTCTCAGATCGGATATTTTTGATGGAAGACGCTGGGATTTTTTGGGTTATTTTGGCACTGGGCAAAATAAGACAACAGTAACCATAACAGATAAGCCCTAGAAAAATAAGAATAAAAAAAGCCATGTTGCACAAAACAGTCTGTGAAAGGAAAATTCCATGCTAAAAGAAAACTTTTGAAAAATCCAAGGGAAGGAAATTTATGGAGAATAGGGCTCTAGTCAACATGAAAGTCAAAATCACGGAATGGCATTCTTGTCAAAGACTATGAAAGAGTCACTATGCGATACCACGTTCATCCTATGCATTGCTGGGCTAATAGGGTTTGATTGAGCAATCCTAAAAGGAAGTACTTCTCCTGACACCTTTCTCAATACCCACAACGATGATCCTCTTGAAGCAGAATGGCAAAGAGAGACTTTTTTGTTCATCAGGTTTTGGAGTGACACTAACATTATATAATTTAAACAATTATAAAATTAAATCCTACTACATGATCTAATTCTTATTTATCATCATTGGTAGTAAAATAAGTCAAACATGCTTTTTGGTTTTCTTTCCCCCTTCTTTATTAGTATTTCATTCGGTCTAAATAGATTCTTTGATCCATAAAACTAGGTTTGGACTGAATTGAGGATGAGTATGACCAAACCTAGTAGCTATGTTTGCACGTAAAATGTGCAATTTTTAAAGCCTTGGACCAGGAGATGAATATCAGATAATATGGAAGATAATTCAAAAGTGAGCCATAAATCCTTAAACTTGAAGAGTTCAAAATTAATTTCTACCTTTCTAATTGCTTAAACAGATGAGGTCATTAAAGAGGTATGAATATTGTGAGCAAAATCAGAAATTAAACTTGAAAAAACAGATTTGAAACGACTCACAGAACTCTAAGAATTTATTTTGGAAACTCCCTGAGGGGAAAACCAGCTTTTGGTAGTGGCAATTGCTCTACATTGTATGGAATTAACTTGGAAGGAATAGTATAACAAGTGGGTGCAACAATGGCTGCCCTGTACTCTCTTGTCTATCTTCTACTACTAATAAACAACTGAACTGTCTTCTAATTCTCCTCAATATTGTACTCAAATCAATCCAATCCCATTTGCACATCGTGTTTGTCAGCAACTTGTCCTGGCTAGGGCAAATAGTGGGCTAGGGCAAATAGAGATAAACAAGATATTTTTTATGCTGGGAGGCCTTGTGGGGACCACACAATAGATTGCGGTTTTTGAAAATTTGGAAATAGTCAATGGTTTCTTTTTTCATATAAAAATCTAATTGCGTTATGGGGATATTAGGATGTCCCTAAGATGTTGGGGGCGGCTTGGCATCCCCTTGGTGTTCCCTACTAGGAGACATTCCCCATGTAGAGGGGGCAGCCTAGGGATGTCCCTGGAAAATTAAGAAAATGGAAATGGGAGAAGGGTGGTGGCTGGGACGTTCTGTCCGCATCCCGCCTTCCCTAGGACGTACCCCTTTTAGGAAACGACGGCAAAATTTTGGGGATGCGTCCCCAGGGAACACTGGAAATACCCCTGTTCTATCAACTTGTTATTTTTACTGTTTGTTTCCCAAATTCAACTTACCGTTCAAGTTTTTATTTTGGGATCCTTATAGAACAAAAAGTTATTTGTTGAATTATCTAACTATGGGGCCTTGTGTGAAGTGTAGCCCACATCATCTTCTCTGTCCTCCGTGTCATGCACAAGTTTGGCCATTGGATCTTCTTTTATCCTTGCCATATTTGCTGTTGATAGTGTTGATTAGGAGTACTTTCTATCTACTGGGCTACCAGAAGTTCTGCATGCACCACCATCTCTAACCTCCATGTCATACACCAGTTAATAAGCCTTTAGATCTGTTTTCTCCTTGTCATATCTGCTGTTGATAGTGTTTACTGGACCCATGATCACTTCCTTAATTCTTGTTAGTTTGTTTGATGTTGCCATTTTCCACTTTGATAAAAGTTATGCCTATTCTGAAGGCACAATGCTTCCTGAATTTCTTTCAGATCTAACTGCATTTTACTTCCTAGACTTCTTAGCCTGAAGCTGGCATTTTGCTCTAAACAATTCTTCGGAATCTCTAATGATCTTGTCATTGAACCAAACAATCTTCAGTGTCATAAATCTCATGGGCTTCCGTTCCCGTTTGATCAATACTAGTGGTGTTCACACCAACCAAGAGTGTAAACGGATTGTCATATCTCCCATGACAAGCAAGTCTGCAGGCTTTGATTCTTAAATGAGGAGGAAATAGTTTATTATAACATTAGAGGGAGATATTATTGTCATCCCAGGGAGATATTAAATTTTAGTTTTCATATTATTGTCATCCCAGAGAGAGATTTAATTTTAGTTTTCATATTATTGTCATCCCAGGGAGATATTTCATTTTGTTTCTCATATAGCCAGTCACTTTTAGGTTCCGTTCACTTCAGAGATCCTATGACTCAGTTACATGGATTACATATGTTTTTAATCTTGTCCCAAGCATCGGTGGTGCTAACGAATTCTCATCTATTGATATTTCTTAAGTTTTAACATGACATTTATAGATCCACTAGGCATTGCTCTTTGATCTGGCCTGCAAGACAGTCCATATGTATCATGTACAAAAGACAGCGGAGTGCTGAATCTACTTGTCAGCAGCCTTGCAGCATGTCTTCAGCATGCAGACATACATACCAACTTCTTTGCTTCTTCCACCTTGAATGCTAGGAATTCCTCTTCATTAGCTTTTTCCTCGTTGACTTCCTGATTGATTGCCAGGGGAAACATTTTGAGGTCCCTGAGGGCTAGTCTATATGGCCCTATTAGTCCAGGTCCTTTGGCAGGTCATGCAGCTCTTACTTCTGATTATGTAGGATAACTAGTTCATTTTTTACTTATGTTATTTTTTTAGTTCTTTTTCTTTTACATGAAGTTTTCCCACTATTTTTGTCACTCCTATGCATCATTTCTTGATTGCGTTCTTTGGTACTATTTACCTATATTCATCACTTGTGGACATTAATAAAATATCAATTTATATCTGTATGTTTGTAGAGTAGTTGCATTTTATGGAACTAAAGACAGATATGTTCAAATAATGGTATGGGTAATGTGAAGTGACAGGAGCATTCTCATATCTTTGAGGTTTGTTCATTTGCTGATGCAACTATTCATAGAAATCAGGAAAACTATAAGTAGAACTGACTTATGTAACTTCCATAGCAAAGTGGATATGTACAAACCCAAAACCTAACTAAGAGGAGACAAACAGGGCATGCAAAACAACATAATAGGAAATGGCATAATAAGAGACAATCTGCATAAATTAAAAATCACTAAAATGCTATTCTTATGAGAATATGTAGTACTGTTACAGGCAAGGCTAGAATTAACTCAAACTGACATCATTTGTCAGGCAATCTCAACAGAATTAGAAAATAAATCATAGAAATTGTAGAACGACCTGCTGATTGAGTGAGAATGCCCTAACTTTAGTCCTGAAGCGAATTAAGCAGAGTTTTGGGCAGACGAGTTAAAAAAACAGGGTCACATGATGTTCTTTATTGCTTCTCAAAATATGCTTACAGCTTTTTCAAGATTCTCTGTGTACATAATTCCTTCAGATCTTCACACAAAACATAATCTTGGCACTCATCTGTAACAGTTAATCAAATGTGTGGAATGTTTGAATAGTCTACCTGCTCTATAGATAACATGGAAATGGAGTATACAGTACCACCACACTTTATATTTTTTTTTTCCTAAATAGATAAAGCAGGTTTTTTTAAAAATAGGAAAGAACATGTAGGCATGCCTGAAAATATGTTAAAACTGGGATGTTCTAGTTCTAACACAATATATAGACATATAGTCTAACTATTGATGACCAAATTCTCTACTAAAGAATGCAATGTTTTTTGTCATGATTGCAAAGTACATGCTTATACATACATGGAGAATAGAATAATGTTAAACTGTAGAATTAATAAATTTTCATGTGTTTCAGATTCTGTGGTTGGAGCTGCCTGGGGCAGATATCTTAATCTGCTGACATAGTTGAAGTTATATGTCTCTGAGTTGGCAGATTTCGAAAAGCAGCTACATTGTGACATGGAAAAGACAAATTCTTTATCTAAAGATGAGGTCCTTGCTGAATTGATAGCCATGGGCTTTGAATTTCCTGCTGCTTTGCAAGCAGTGGAAACTGTGGGGCAGTCTCTAAGTGATGCAGTAGAGTTCATTTTGGCAGGGGATCCTGTTATTTCTCACCAAGGTGGAAGTAGTAGTAGCAATAATCGAAACAACTTGTTTAACATTCATTCTAGAGAAGAATCTGGAGTTGGACAAAATATTGGATCCTCTATTGGTCCTGATGCGAAGAGGCAGTCTCTGATTACAGAAAAGCTTAAGCCATTGAGGAAACATGATAAGTCCGGGTCCTTTGGCATTTGTAATACCTCATCTGTTGTTGATGAAAATGGTGCATTCGAACCCTGTGGCAATACTTCTTGTACTTTCCCTTTAGAAGAGACAGAATTGAACTGGGAAAAGGAAGCAGAGATTACTGTACAAAGGTATTTCGGCTATTCAGCATTGAAGTGTTTTCAGAAAGAAGCTTTGAAAGCATGGTCAGCTCGTCAAGATTGCCTTGTTCTTGCTGCTACTGGCTCAGGTTATGTTTATATTGTTCTCGGATTTATTCGCTGGTAATCAAGGCAATATTTTTCACATAAATGAACCTCAGCATCTCTTTGCATAATTGCATTAGAGAATTGCTCCTAGACTATCATTTTGGCTGTAGAATCATTTGTTTATTTGGTCATGCAGGTAAGTCCCTTTGTTTCCAGCTTCCCGCACTAATGACGGGCAAAGTGGTAGTGGTGGTATCTCCTTTAATTAGCCTTATGCATGATCAGTGCTTGAAGTTAGCGAGACACGGGGTTTCTGCTTGCTTCCTTGGCTCAGGACAAGTTGATAAAAGTGTGGAGGATAGAGCAATGACAGGCATGTATAGCATTGTTTACGTCTGTCCAGAGACACTGCTGCGGTAAGGTTGTTATTCAGTAATCATTTAAAAAGATTATATTCCTTTTCACAGGTAGACAATCATATACTCAAACTAATTGCTTTTCTACAGAATAATTGATTCACTACAGAGGCTTGTAGAAAATCGTGGTATTGCTCTCTTTGCTATTGATGAAGTTCATTGTGTGTCCAAGTGGGGCCATGATTTTCGGCCTGCTTACAGGTATGACTATACCATCACCATAACGTGTCTGATGGTATTCTGTACTTGGGCATATGGAAAATTAAAGAATGAAAATATGAGGTTAGAGAGAATATTATTTCAACGCCAGTTTAGATCGCATAATTTTTGACAACATTGTTAGATTACTAAAATATTTTGAAATTTGTAGCAATTGATGTGTTGCTTTATAGAATTGGTTACTTTTTTTCAACTATTTTTGCTTTTTAGGCGATTGTCAGTATTGAGAGAAAAATTCAAGGCTAGCAACTTCAAGTCACTTAAGTATGATATACCAATTATGGCACTTACTGCTACTGCTACTCATCGTGTTCGTGAAGACATTCTATGTTCTTTGGGCATTAAAGCAACTGCAAAAGTTGTTCTCACATCTTTCTTCAGGCCAAATTTGAGATTCTCAGTAAGTAACAAGATTGATATCTTTTATATAAAGCAATGCCTGAAGTTTGCATGCTAAATTTGATTCAAGTTTGAATATTGGGTCTATATGGGACCATGGCAGGTTATATGTGGGTAATTGTGTTTGCTGTGAAACAATTGAAATTAGAAACAAAGAAACTATATTCTGAACAAACAAAACTAGGAATATGATATTAGTGGCCATATTACATTGAGCTGGAGTGCCTCTAGTATTTGTGACTGAAGACATATAGATGCATTCTAAGTATATATGAAATGTTTACTTTAGACATAGAGATGCATGATAAGTATATATGAACTTTTGCTTATGGGTAGCGCATTAAGGTAGAATGGCAATGATATTCCTGTTTTCAACATATTTGTGCTTTGTAAATACATGTACATCAAAGAGGTAAAAATTGGTTGAAATCTTAGCCCAGGGGAAAATTGCACCTCTCTAACACCACCTCCCATGGCGGTTGGATTTCCATGCAAGCTGTTGATTTTCTCTGCTAACTGATCTATGGCTTGCTGGATGTTCAACCAGCTGTAATCAACTTCGTCAATTGTCTTCCGAATACCACCAAACAAATGCATTTGAGCTGTCATGGACAATGGTAGGAGATTCAAATACAATTTTTTTTCCTTCAGTAGTTCATAAGTCTTCTAAAATTAATTGTTATACTTTATTACTTTTCATTTAGTATTACTTTGATTAATATTCATTAATAGCATTAAATACCTTGAACATTCTAAACTGGTTGCTTTTCCAACTATTTGTAGATTTTAATATTAAAAATGAAGAGCAATGCTGCGGGACCGTGAAGTAATCCAGTCATGTCCCATGTATTTTTCTTCAACATGTCTCCTTGTAGAAAACAACAGATTCTTCAACTTTTGGGTTTCAAAGAAGCCCATTTTTAAACAATGTCTTTGGGTTTTCTGTTCCATGCAAAATCCAATTCTAAAATATTCTGTCACGAACATATTCAGAAGGTCAAGAGGCAAACTCACTCATTGGATTAATAAATGGCTTATACTTGCTGGCAGGATACAGTTAATTAAAGCCATCTTTCAGGCGATTCCAAAATATCTACTGTCTGTGCTTCCTCTGTAAAGGAAGGTGAAGGAAGAGTTAATAACTTAATCCACATACAACATAATTTTCGTTGTCAAGGATTAGGAGAATGATTCAAGTATCATCTTATCTTGTGTATGAAAGTAGTCAATGTTAAGATTTGCATCTATATAATCAGGCATTTGCTACGTAAGTAGGAACATTATCATTCCATATGTGTGTTTCCTCTTCAAACAGTGGATCATCTTCAAAATAACATTTTGCAGGAAACACATCAATCTCTGGAAGTAAACCTTGCAAAACATCCTCACATAGTAGCGGACCTTCAGCAAACTGGGTTCTTTCAGCTTCATCAATGTAATCAGCTTCAAAGAATTTCTTAAGTAGTCATTGTCATACAAGTCCCAGATCCAGTTCTTTCAAATATAATATTGGCTCTAGGATCTTCTGACTTCTGAACGGTTGCTTGAGACTAAGGAGCTGGTTCAAGGTGAACTTTCTTCCCTTTTATTGGAATCATGGCAGAAAACCAATCAAGTTGAATCTCTCCACCCAAATCTTTACAAAAACTCCTGCTTAAGAGCATCCCATATTTGGCTGGGATGTCGGGAACCAATGTTGTCATCATGATTCTCTTTTCTAGATGATCTGCCAAAGCTATCTGAATGCCTTTGAGCTGTTTGACCAAAAGTACCACCTTGGATTCCAAGGAGTAACACTTGCCCAGTGTCTCGGTGCATGTCAAACCTAAAGCATTCATGATAGTCAAAGGCATAACATTATTTGATGCACCAAAGTCTAGAATACAATTATTCAATTTGTAACCTCCTATGTACAAGGAGACATAGAAGGGCTTTGGTTTATCTTCAATCTTTGTCGCTTTGATTTGAGAGGCTGCAGATGATTCAATCAGAGCTTGAGGAAGTTAGCTGATTTAGCTTCTCTCTTGATATAGCTGACTACTCGTTCCAACTGCTTAGGCTGATTCTGAAAGAATTCTAGTTGTGATATCTGTACTTTAGTTTTTGTCATGTAGTCCAAGATGTTGAAATTAGGAGCAGCTTCGGTTGATCTTAGGATCTCCTTAATTGCTTGAGATAAAGATGGGTTCAAATCCACAATCACTTTTCCTTTTCCTTTCATTTGCTCTAATTTTTCTTTCTTAAATTTCTATTTTTCAATTCTTTGATTTTGGGCATGGGTGGATACAATGAGTGACTTTGGATATTGGTCCATTGCTCTTCAAAAGTAGGTTCATCTTGAATAAAACCTATGGTAGAGTTGCCGTTAAGTTCATTTGGAGAAGGATTTTGGTTACTTGATTAATCTTGATTATTGACTTTAGACAAAGACATCAGCTGCAACATCCGATGTGTTTGAGAACATTCATTGGCATCATGATCACTTGTGTCATGGAAAGAAATTACTTGTACTATTGTTGGAAGGAGCCCCCAATGCAAGTCTCCCAGGAGTGACAGGGAACCTAGGTCTGTTTATCATGTTTGAAGGACCAAAATTTCTGCGGGGAGTGCCTTGATATGGTTGGGCGGGAACATACTATGGGAATTGACGCTTCATGAGAGTTACATTACTAACAACCTTTTGCAACAATGGATTAGCTGAACCATAGCAGCAAAAATCGTTCGGGGAAAAAATCGGCAAACCAAAAGATTAAGATTTTTTTTTCAAAAAATTGAGATTTAATCAGTAACAAATTGGGAAAAGTCAAATTTTCAAAAGACATAAAAAAGTACAAAAAAAAGAGAGAGAGACAAACTTGTTAAATTTAAAGGCATTTCAATAGCATAGAGATATGTAAAGAAAATAAAATTGAGAGTTTAGGCCATGAATTGTGGAATATAGATTTTTCTCGTTTATGTTCATATCGTTGATTACATTGCATTGCACAATGCATAAATAATAACTAGATGCTAATAGTTTTTAAATTTTCAATTACAATCTACTTTGGAGAAAGTCAACCTACAAATTGAGTATAAAGTTACAAAAAATTAGACGTTGCCAATGATTAGCTGCTAGGAAGAGAGCTACAATAGAGGGCTGTATGTCCTGATGATGAAGCTCTTGGGTTAGAGCCTCTCTTAAGTCGTTCAAACTTCAACCGGATCACTATTAGGGTTGGCCTTTGTTAGGATATCAAAATCATTAGGTCCAAGGACATCATCATTTGCAATCCACTCAGAGTTTGGATCGATCTCATCAAGGTCAATTGGCTAGTTTTCCTCAACAGTACCTGGTTTTTTCCATATAGAAATTAGATTTGGCAATTGAAAGTGAAAAAAGACAACAATTACAATTTATAATTATGATTGCAAGTGTTTCAAATATCTAACCTTGAGTTTTCTTTAGCTTTAGGTGGAGGTTGTGGTGAACGAACACCAAGTCATTTATTAGTGATGGTGTCAGATTGTCATTGATGTCAAAAAGGTATTGCAGGATCTTGGGTTGATCTCAGTAAACATCTGAAGGTTATCCTTTAAAAGATAAGGATTTGCTTCATATGTGTGTTCATACATCATCAGGAGTACATCATCTTGTGTGTTGATTACAGGAGTGCATCATCAGGAGTTGCAGGAGTACATCATCAGGAGTACATCATCTTGTGTGTTGATTGCAGGAGTGCATCATCAGGAGTTGCAGGAGTACATCATCTTGTGTGTTGTTTGTTGTTGCAGTGAAATATCTGTTCACAATTTGTCATGATCTTCACAGATGTGGTCTTCAATCAATATATCTCCAAGCACGACAAAGTTGAAATGATAAGATTCTATCAAGGGTCAGTATGGTTGCATGAAGTTTGTTCATCAAATGAAAGGGGAGCTCATTTCATTAGCATCAAACACTTTATGAGGGAACATGTTTCTCATACAATAAAATGGCATCGAATGACTTTAAGGAGAGCCTAAAGCATTGAATATGCTTTAATAAAGTGAAGGGGGCACAAATATATGTGGAGCATTGAATAATTAAGGGTAGCTTGGCATAACAATGTATTATTTGATGTATTGATCATTAAGTTCTCTTTGGAAGAAAATGGCATCTGTTGGATGATTCATTCATATGAGAATGGGCACAAAAAAAGTCTCTAGTAAAGGTTAAAAAAACTTTAATGGTTTAACCCCTATTTTGCCCGGCAATGACAGTTATAACATTTGCACTTTTTGTTCTTTTGAAGTGATGACTTTCTATAGAAGGTAAAGTCACTTAAGGTGACTTATCAAAGGGTCTCTTGAATGTTATTCTTACCGGCCCCTTTAACTTGTTAACCGGCTGCACTGATCATCACTTAAGGAGCCCGAGCGGGAAAAAGCCTATCAATGGATATAATTTAAAGTTGAGGGAGCGCGAAGGGAAATATCAATGGTTTAAATTTGAGTTGAGTTTAAATTTTGGTATCTAACACGTGTTCACACTTTGAAGTGCTCGTGCCTGTCAAAAGGTATATGACTGCACATAACAAGGAGATTTCAAAGCTAATTTTAGCTTATTTCTAAGGGCAGATTACAATGTGTTTTTTTGAAGATTCTTTTTAAAGATTTTTTCTATTTTCAAAACCTCTTTCGAAGCATTGATGGTGGAAAAGTTTATGGAAGATTTTTGCCCAATTGAAAAGTTTTTTTATGAGATTTAAATATTTTCTCTTTGTGGCAGTTAAGACAAAAGAGGAAGTATTCTTCTTTTGTGGAGTCTTTATTTTTTCATGCAGATGCAGAGGAAGATGAAAAAGGCAGATTGGAAGAAATTTTTGAAGATTGATTTGAAGTTTTTATTGGAAAAGAATATCAAAGAATTTGAGGAGTTTTTGAAGATAAAAATGACATATATATTTGCATATTTTTATTCTTGCAGGAATAACCCAGAGATGGAAGAATATCAGAGTTTTTGTTTTAAGATGAAAGTGTTCAGAGATTTTATTTTCTCCTACAGGGCACTGATTGAAATATCAGAGAAAATGAAAGGTTGAAAAATGTGTTGGGGTTTTTGGTGAATTGATGTAAATGATATTTGCAAACGAAGAGATTGATTATTTTTATAAAGAGATTTTGTTTCTCTCTTTCAAGGGTAGATTAAAATTTATTGTTGAAGATATTAAATTTACCGAAGATGAATTTTTACAGGTGGAGCTATTTATTTTGGAAAATGAAAAGTTTTTAAGAGAGGAAAATAAAAGTTTGCTTTGAAGATGAAAGGACATTTTTGTATTTCATATAAATATTGGTTTTGCAGATGCACTGCGTGAGTGAGTGATGTTGTGCAGATCAACATACAAAGGTGAATTAGATGATTCAAGGATAAAATGTCAGAGGATTGAAATGATAAAATGTATGTTGCAGATGAGATGATTTGAATGGTGCAAATAAGATTGAGCAGCAATCACTTCTTGCACATGAGATTTTTAGTTTTGATTGATTGAGAAATGCCAGTGAGGCACAACAGTATGCCAGTGAGGCTTGTGGTCAGAGTGACCTTTCTATGCCAGTGAGGCTTGTGGTCAGTGAGACCTTTGTACATGTCAGTGAGACATTTTGTAAGAAGTTTTTTCATTTAAGCCAGTGAGGCAGTTTTGGAGTGGTTTTTCTACCCCTGATGGGTTTTCCACTCGTGCATATCTTGTGTCATGATTCATATTGATCTTCTTTGTGCGTGTTTGATTTACTTATGAAGTTTTGTTCTCTTTCTGCATTCACAGTCATGTGCATATGTATTTGACAAATCAATGGTAGCTTTCTCTCTTTGTGCTCTGAAAGTTAAAGTTTGTAAAAAGATTTGAAAATTCACACAACACTGATTCACTCCCCCCTCTCAGTGTTGTCCTTGACTCCTACAATTAGTTGTGTTAGATGACTGCGTTTCTTGGAATGTATGTGTTAAAAAATACTCCAAGGATGCTCGCAAGTAGATGAATTGTATGGCTGGCTCAAAATGTGCATCGCCATCCATGAAAGTTTTTTGGTTTCTTGGCTACAAAAATCCCACCATTGTATTGAAAAACACAAGTTATTTTGAGATGATATCATGTAAGATCTACTAAAAGCTTAACACCTTTAATGTACTTGTTTACAATAGATAGAGATTGTCAAAAGTTTATGGACTCTACCTAGTCTAAAGGTCTCCCTGCCTTGCACAACAACCATACTTGAGAAAAAACCCTTGCCTGCTTGTATATTGGCAACTCTACCAAAATTGCATCCAAATTTGTTGGGGTAGGGAACATTTTCTCCATGTACATGAGTAGGCCTTGTTTGACCTCAACATCATCTTTGAATGAGGGGCTATAGGAGAATGATGGATTTAGATTGTATCTAGCGGCATGGAGAGGAGAGTGCATCTGTTGATCCCGTCTCCTATCAATTATGTCCCACAATGGCATGTAGCTGTTCCTATTATTTTCCAAACTACCTCTCATCACCTCCTTGGCCCTATCCATGGCCTCATACAAATAACCCATGGGGGATTTCTCCCCATCGACTAGTCTCAAAACGTTTAAATTCAACCACTTGTTCTACCGCATCACAAAAACTAGTACAAAAATGTATCTTGCCACTATGCCATCCATTTGATTGGTGAAGCCAAACTCCATGGAATGCAAGGAAGTGTGTAGCAAATCATGTCACTCTTGGTTGAACTAGCTCCTTGCTCTCTGTGAAAAAACACATCATACACAACACCTTCATGTGATTGTATATGAACTTCGTAATAGTGTGAGCCTTTTGCAATACCTCCCTAACCCATTCAAGTTTTTTAATGCCCTCTAGGGTTAGATTAAGGTAGTGTGTTGTGCATGGGGTAAAAACATAGAGGGATACTTGTCCATCATGAGTCTTTTAGTGGCAACACAAGCAACAACATTGTCTATGATAAATTGTACCACATTTGGTGGCCCTACATCCATGACCACCTCATCAAACAATTCGAACAATGCAGCTATGAATTGATCCTATTTGATGCATCCACGGATTTCAAAAAGATCATATCAATATCACAATAGAGAAGGAATTTGATGAGAGTTCGGTTCCTTCTATCCATCCACTCATCTGATATTATAATGCATCCAGTCTTTCCCTACTATAATCGATGTTCATTAACAACATCCTTAACATCTTATACTGCGTTATTGGGCATATCAACCCTCAATGTCTCATATGATGGGGTTCTGAACCCAGGAGCTACAACTTCAATAGCATCCACTATGCCTTGCTAGTATGGAGACTTGACAACATGGAACGATAGGCTAGAGTAGAGCCATGAATTCACAATTTCGTTCTTCACTTGTTCATGGACGTTCTTTGTAAGATCCCCCACCAAATCTGCCCTGAAATGTCTGATTTTATTGGTTTGACATTTTGTCAAACAGTTGGCAAGAGATCTGATTTTTTTATTTCTGAATGTGTTTATTTGTAACAACAGATATATATATATATATATATATATATCTAATGCCAAATAACATGTATAATGGAAAGAAATGATAGAGTATTACAACATACAATTGATAGTAACCCAAACCTGCCTTTCTATTTGAATTGTCCAATGAAATTACAATGTTTTCAAGGCTGTAGCAGTACTCAGAAATACTTAGAAATTTACATCAGCAACATATAATTCATTACATACCAAAATACATGTCATACACCTTCATATATCACTTCCAGCATAGGCGGCTATCTCCAAGAGCTTTAATGGTCACCCAAATTGACGTAATGACTGTTGGACTGCTATAATGAATGTCTGATACAAATGATAAACTACTGCAATTAATTTCTGATATAAAAGTGACTGCTGTAGCACTGATTTCTTTACCAAAGAGTCACCCCTCCAAATAGGCAGCGATATGTTTCTTGGGCAGCGATTAGACTTGGGATGGAGTGCTCAAACCCTAGATGTGAGAAGATGATGAAAATGTCACCAAAAACCCTAATCTGCCAAGTCTGAAATACCAATCTGATATGACTGTAGAGGTCTGATATGAAATTCTGTATGCAAAATGTTGTTGAACAATCCCTCCAAAGGTGGCACCAACTCCACCAAACAAGCTCAAACCCTAGGCGATCAACAATGATGATGTTTCTCCTTCAACAAACACACGATCTGCAATTGTAAGCGCCCAAATCTGCCAATGAAGCCCTTATGATATCAATTACAATTCAAACCCTAGCGGCCAGCAATGGTGCAATTCAGATCTGCCTTCAAAGTGGATCAATTTCTTCACAAAAACCCTGGGATATCAATGTCATTTCAATCACCAAGGACTTGCAATCAATTATCTTTCAATCTTCACCTATCAAATTGACAATTTGACACAAATCATGTCAATTTGACCTTCAAACCCTAGCTGTCGTAAACCTACAGAAAAAGATGTCCATTTAGCTCCAATAAAATGAAAAAAAACCTGCAAATAAGTGCAATAGTGAACCCTGGGTGGATTCACCTCTCAAAGTGAGTTGGGTTTTCGTCTAAACCACTTGTTTCTAAGGCTTTTCGTCCTTAGAATGTTGCTGAACCAAGTTACAGTGTAATGTCCCAAATGGGATATTTGGCTATTATTCTGATTTTTCTACTTAAACCCTAATTCTGCCCTAGAATTTCTGCACTTTATAATTCTGCCCTAACCCTAACTGCTGCTCCAAAATCAGACTTTGAATAATAGCAAACAATTATCATTAATCATGTCAAAGCATCAACATAATTTCTTCTTATGATCGCCTCAAGAATGCAAGTGATATTCACCATGAAACACACAATTACAACCATGAAACTAACTCATAAAAGAAGAAGTCTGATCTGCTGTTACAAACTGGAAACGTGCAGTCCAAAATGACATATATTTGACTAGGGCAACAGCCACAAGTCACAAGACATATAGCAAAGTATTTATCATCACATTACATACCAAATAGGCCAAGATATGCCCTAGAAGGAGTGCGAATGAGGTCTGCCCTAGCTGCTATCATAAACTCTGCTCTACTGAAACCCTAAATCTGCAAATAAGCTTTAGATATGCAAGATATCTCCTTCCATGAGGTGGCACTCCAATGTTAGGCAATCTTCTCCTCAAATGATGGACAATCAACACCAAAGAAGTGCCTAGATGTGATCTTCAAATCCGATATATAATTCTGCTCCAAATAATGAAGTGCAAGTGAATTCCCGTTATGGAATCCTCCAATAGGATATTGAGGCTTTCGTCTCAATACCCTTCTCAAGAGATCGCTCTCCAAGATGAATGAATAAGATGCTTGAATGATTCATTGAAATGCCACAATTCCATCTTGTATTTATACATGTTTTCTAATTCCCTTCATGCTGGCCCACCTAGCATTGTTTTATGTCTTTTTTTCCCTTTTTAGGGCCGACTTTAAGGATTCTTAGGCGCCCATCTCGTAGAGCCGACCTTGACAAGATTATATATATATTTTGAGTATGTGTTTCCCTCTAAGAGGGCCGACCTCCTTTCCTTTACAAGGGCGTCAGGATAAATTAAATTAAAGATATAATTTATCATTATAATTTCTTCTCCTTCAAATGCTAGCATGTAGATGGCAAGGACGACCTCCATGATAATATCAAGTCTACCAAGGTGAGTAGTGATCTCCATGATGATGTTAAGTCGCCTAAGGTAAAGTATCCATATGAAAGCATCCCAAGATGTAATGATGGCATCCACACAATACATGATGAAGTCCAAGCTCCTCCATTGCTCGTGATATCCTCCCAAATGTCCTGGAGCTGGGAGAAAAGCCCAAATCAACTCTAATGGCGACCATTCCAAGAATGGGGACATTACATACAACAGAAAAAGGAAATTCCCAAATGTCAAATAAACTTAATATGATGCCTTCACAATGAAATGACCTCCTTGTAAAGAGATTGAGAGAAGTTTCTAGGTCATTTGTCACTTTTCTATTTTTTATTGAATTTACAAGTCCACCTCCATAATAAAATAATATTTTATTTTTCCTTCCTCAACTTGTTATTAAAATATTATTTTATTTGTCATGTTATTTTATTTTTCCTTTTGCCTTTAAAGTTACTTTCTCTTTTCCACGCTTTAAGTTATTCCTTTTCCCTTTAAAGTGATTATCTCTTTTCCAAGCTTTAAGTTGTTTGCCAACTTTCCATTCTCCAAGCTTTAAGTCATTTTTACCAACTTTCCATTCTCCAAGCCACTTTATAAAGCAATCAACTTAACTTCAATTTGGCTTAGGTGAAGTCGACTTTCCTTTTTCCAAGCTTGAAGTCATTTTAGTTCAAAAATGGGACATTACAAGTCCTCCCACCCCGAGATTGCGTGCCCTCAAGCAATCACATGTGAATGGCTGATTACTTTCACAAGATACTAGAATCCCATATCCTTCTTGTATCACTATACATACTCAACATGAAATGAGGAACATTTCTCATCATAACATCCATAATACCCACACATACTTCCTCAAAGCTGCTGGTGTAAAAGATGACAGCAATGTTAAAACTGAAAATCTGATTTAAACTCATCTTGGGATCGCTTCCGTTGTCATAAACTGATGCAAACTCATCATCACTCAACTTCCAAGTGTTGTAGTTACAATCCCATGCACACAAATCCATGCAATCAACTGCACCCATCAATGTAAATTCTGAAAATCTCATGATCAATGATGTAGAACAACCATCTCTCATCAATGCATGAGGTAGTGACCTGTGAATTAGGGCTGGAACATCCATGCCGTCATGCTCATATCCATACCATACACCATAGTCTAGCTGAAACACAAATATTTGCAACTTAAAACCAAGTATCTCAATGACGGCATCTTCATACTTTGGTTCATACCAAACCCAAACAAGTGACTCCATGACACTTGTCACAAATCCCTGAAGTAGGGCAGCCTCCAACTCTATCAAGGAATCATCAACATGATGTACTTGCACCTCATCATGAATCAACTCCTCAAGATCTCCATGAATGATCAAGGGCTCCACCAAAATTGGATTACTTATGACTCCCTCTTCATGTGAGACAAGTTACTAGTGGCTGGTCCACTATGCGTGTGCTCCACTACTCCATCCACTTCTATGACTTGAGCCTTCAATGGGCTCCCAAAGAGAGGTGACTCATGAACCTTATGATGCAAATTAGGTATACAAACAAAATTTTCTAAATCATACCTCTTTTCTTGCTCACCGAAATCTGCATGTCCTTTTTGTTTGTTTGCCTCAAGAAGCTCCTTAATGGCTTGCTCATCCTCTTGCATTCTTCCCTTGGAAGAAATAGAGATCTAAGGTGTGTCTCCCGTTGCTTCCTTGCTTGATCTAGCTGATTGCAACGCTCCTTAACCTCTTGTAGGTGCTGTCTTGCTTGGGTAGCCAACAACTTTGCCTTCCTAGCTTTTTGTACCCATCCATCACATATGTCTTGAGTCTTCTTGACGTCCTCCATGGTATGATGTACATAATCAGAATTGTTGTGGCTTGAATCTTCATCATACTCCTCATGTTTAACACCCAAAACTTGAGTGCCAACCTTGGGAGACTCTTCCACCTCGTTTCCCTCATGTGAAGTGGCTGCTATCTTATAATTATGTGAGGAAATAGGACTGCTGTCACAAAACAGAGAATCAGATACTTCAACGGCTTCAAACTTCTCCTCCTTCATTGTTGCATGCTCTCCATGAGGTGCTGCTCCAACATGAGTCTCCAAATGAAAATTACATGCCTCTAACTTGAACCGAGCCTCCATTCTGTTTGCTGCTATACTTGTATTGTTGATAGCCTTCAAGGCAATTTGCTTGCCATCAAAATTAGGTAGAGATACTTGGTCCAAAGCTTCCTTGAATTCTTTGTGTTGCCTTTCTTGCCTTCTAGGTTTTGGTTTTACCCTCTTCTTGTCCTTTCGACGCTTCATATATTGATTGAAGGTAAGATCGTTTCTAACCTGCTGTGGAAGTGTATGGTACTCATCATAAGCAACCATTACATCATCAATCATATGTGTTGCCATAACTCTGAAATTTTCTGAATCACACACCCAAACAGGCTGGCAAAATCCAAGCTCTGATACCACTGTAAGATCCCTTACCAAATCTGCCCTAAAATGTCTGATTTTATTGGTTTGACATTTTGTCAAACACTTGGCTAGAGATCTGATTTTTTTGTTTCTGAATGTGTTTATTTGTAACTATATATATATATATATATATATATATATATATATATATATATATATATATATATGCAATCTAATGCCAAAATAACATGTATAATGGAAAGAAATGATAAGAGTATTACAACATATAATTGATAGTAACCCAAACCTGCCTTTCTATTTGAATTGTCCAGTGAAATTACAATGTTTTCAAGGCTATAACAGTACTCAGAAATACTTAGAAATTTATATCAGCAACATATAATTCCTTACATACCAAAATATATGTCATACACCTTCATATATCACTTCCAGCATAGGCGGCTATCTCCAAGAGCTTTAATGTTCACCCAAATTGACGTAATGACTGTTGGACTGCTGTAGTGAATGTCCGATACAAATGATAAATTGCTGCAATTAATTTCTGATATAAAAGTGACTGCTGTAGCACTGATTTCTTCACCAAAGATCCCTCCAAATAGGCAGCGATTAGACTTGGGATGGAGTGCTCAAACCCTAGATGTGAGAAGATGATGAAAATGTCAACAAAAACCCTAATGTGCCAAGTCTGAAATACCAATCTGATATGACTGTAGAGGTCTGATATGAAATTCCAAAATGTTGTTGAACAATCCCTCCAAAGGTGGCACCAACTCCACCAAACAAGCTCAAACCCTAGGCGATCAACAATGATGATGTTTCTCCTTCAACAAACTCACGATCTGCAATTGTAAGCGCCCCAATCTGCCAATGAAGCCCTTATGATATCAATTACAATTCAAACCCTAGCGGCCAGCAATGGTGCAATTCATATCTGCCTTCAAAGTGGATCAATTTCTTCACAAAAACCCTAGGATATCAATGCCATTTCAATCACCAAGGACCTGCAATCAATTATCTTTCAATCTTCACCCATTTCAATTGACAATTTGATGCAAATCATGTCAACTTGACCTTCAAACCCTAGCTGTCATAAACCTGCAGAAAAAGATATGTCCATGTAGCTCCAATAAAATGAAAAAAACCTGCAAATAAGTGCAATAGTGAACCTTGGGTGGCTTCACCTCTCAAATTGAGTTGGGTTTTCATCCAAACCACTTGTTTCTAAGGGTTTTCATCCTTAGAATGTTGCTGAACCAATTGCTTTTGAGTTAGACTTGGTATTGGCAAAATTTGTCTATTTAAATTGTCGCTTTAAATGCGATTTAACTATTTCCTTAATAAAATCGTGTGATGTTCATCGGTTTAATCATTTCCTGTTAATTCTAATTTACTGTTCTTTGGTTTAGCTAGTAGTCAGCATTCCTTGGTGTTATTGTATCAAATCTATATTTACAACTGAATATTGGTCTCGGCTTTAGTTGGAAGGAAGTTGAGTTTATTGTTTGTGCTTGATACTATACCCTCTTTTAAATCTAAAAATGTCACTGTAGGTTTTAACTGTTGATAGTTTGGTGCTTGCAGCTGGGGCAAAAACATAGTCAATTAGATATTTACATTTATGCAAAACCCTCATGAAATCTTGTATAGTGTGCATAGTTGTAAATTCTGTTCGTTTTACGTCTAGTTAGATCTCAGGGAGCTTCTCCATATAATTTGAAGAATGGTTTTACTGTATGTGCCATTTTGTTTTGTGTTGTCTGGCCACAGACAAATTAAAATGCTGATAGATTGATGAAAAGAAGGATGTTCCAAGCTTGGCTCCTAGCTCCAATGATGGAAGAACCCTATAGGGTGATCAAATTACTGGTCAAGTTGGAAGTCTAGGTGCAAAACGTAGGGACTAAGGTACAAGGCTTCTCTTATGAGGAGTTATTTGAACTTGAATGCAGGTTTTCATTGTTCAACATGCTTGAAGTTACTTCTGAAAATGAGTGGGGGCAAATTAAGGCCACCTTAGATGGTTTATAGGCATTTGCTCCTATTTTGACCAAATTTTATTTCGAAGTTTTGATGCAGGGTGACTTTGTGCCCAATGGATAGTTGGGTTCGACCTTTTCCTTAGAAAGTCGCCTATGAGTCACCACAAACAGTAGTGAGAAATCATGGGCTCCTTGTTCTTTTTGTTCTAAGTTAGCACAAGTGCAACATTATTTGTTGATGCATCGACTCTTGCGAACTGTTAATCTCAATAATCCAACCACTTGTGAAGGAGTATGGTTCTTTTTGTGCTTTTGATGCCAATGCTTCTATTAAGAGTTATAAGGACCGTTCATCTTGGAGACCTAAAAGTCTGTGGGGAGTTATAAGAAGACTGAAGCTTCGTCAGCTTTGGCTTCTGCCCTTGGTCATTTTCGTTCGGTGGTGGGCACCCCTTCACAAGTTGTTTGTTTGTGCAGTGCATAGGGACAAATTCTCAAGTGATAGTGTGGTCGTGTGATTGGATAGCGGGAAGTGACATCAAGTAAAGCATTGTCTTGTTTAAGTGCTTCTGCTAGCTGTTAGATCTCTTAATCTAATGGCTTGTGGAAGCCAAAGTGAGAAATGAGGGAAAAGTGTTGTAAGTGTCTGCTGGCTGCCCCATTAGACTCAACCAACGGCCCATGATAGCTTTAAGCCGATTTTCTATCCAATTGCAATGAAGAGGAAGAAGCTAAGTGGCTTCCACGGGCAGTGATCAACATTAAATCAACTCAGCAATCTGCATGCTTTTAGGAGTGCACACCAAAAGAATTCTATGCAAATTTGTGCGCCAGGATTGGATTTGGAAGATCAGGCTGCTGCCAATGCATTCAAGGTACCACCTACCTCCTTGCTAGTCCGGTGCATATAGCCACTCCCCTATTGACAGAAATGAATCCAAGCGGAAATCTTTGATCTCTCGAGATTGGGTGAGGGAATGTTCGAGTGTGGCTGGTAGAGCATTGAATGATGCCATTGTTTTGGCCTTCTTGTCTCTCTCTTTTGTATAAAATTAGAGTTTCTTGCTCTTTGGCCCTGACTGTAAACTTTTATCACATTTTTTTTTTAATCTGTTAAGTTTGGAATTTGGACCTTTTTCATGCGTCTAGGGCTTCAAGCCTTTTCTAAGCTATGGATGTGTATGGTTCAAAGCATTAACATATGAAGTTGTGACAATCTCTTCTTTCTGCCCTGCTTCTGTTTTATTGTGGATGAATGTCTACCTTCTGCATTATTATTAATGTGCTTATCTTGTGTCTATTGACTATTGCTTCATGTGTCTATTTTGTTCTAGCGATAGATAGAAATATCTTAATCTTGGCACATTGCCTTTCTTAGATTAAAAATTTATTTTCATGTACTTCTCCCATTTCTCTTTTCCTTTGCAAACGATTGGAGAGAGCCCATTGAAAATTTGACAAGGAGCCAATTGCACAGGTTGTTCTGTGGATCAAGTCCCACGTTCATAGACTTCCCATTGTTGCACTTTCCTCATGGCGCTGGTATAGGGTGTGCCTAGCATAAGCATCAGGTGGCTGCAATATCTGAGTGACAACACTTTCTAAGTCATGGGATTTGCTGGTCTTTGCCATGTTTTAACCTTATTGACTCGGAATTTGTGCCCATCCACCACTTAACATGCTGCTGATCGCAGATTTTGAAGGGTTTTACAACTAAACTCTTCACTGGTCACACTCTTCATTGTATCATGCCAGGTTGAAACAACATTGTAGTGCGATTTGAATGTGGCAACCACTTAAATGCTGCCTGATCGCAACTTTAATGCATTTCTGTCATCATCAGACTCCCTGTTGTGTGAATCAGCAAGCGTTGCCACTTAAAATTCCCTTGCAGTCAAGTGTTGATGCTGCTTTCTGCGAGCTGGTATTTCTTCCTAACTGCTGTTTGGAAATCTGCCATTTACCTGCATCTCTGGTGAATCTGCCTTTATTTCTGCCCTTTGTATGCTGCTGGGAAGGAATGAGAAAGGATTGACAAGCTTAAGCCATGTAAATACACAAAAAATGCTTTGATACATACCAGGTCGGCCCTAATTCTAACCTAACACAGCTTGGTCAGCCCTCTTAAAAGAAAATATGTTTTTTTTTTATTTGAAATTTTCGCGGGGGTGTAACAACTATCAGATTGAATGCCACTTAAGGGCTACAAAGTGTGATCTGAAGTGACAATGTTTTCATGAATTTGTAAGTAGTATTTTATCCAGAAATATTTTATTACAACTCAAATGCAAATGTTTTATCTTATGGCTATGTTCTAATGCACTTTGTCTTTCTGCTTATTGTTTAGAACTAAAAGTATCATATGCACTATGTACAATTCAGCAACCTGCACATTTACAGCACTCGGATTCTGGCATCTTTATTTTGCTTTTGTTAGGATGCAACATAGGAAGACATTTGTAATTGGTACCGAGGCAGTCAGTCAGAACTAATTTGTTTAAGCTATCATTTGACAGGTGCATCATAGCAAGACTTCTCAGGTTTCATCTTATGAAATGGATTTTCAAGAGTTAATTATTGCTTATACTCAAAAAAGAAGTGTTGATCTTAGCAAAAATAAGAGCAAAGCAGAAGTTCATCTCGAAAGTGTGCAACATGTTCTTGAAGAGAAACAAGAACTTACAATGGAAAATACTTCCAATTCAGATGCAGCATCCTCTAGTGAATCTGAGATTTATATGGAAGAGACTGATAACCATAATCTTGATGTTAATTATGCTGCAACTTATGGAGATGTAGAGGATGCTTATGAAGGTCAGCAAATGACAGCAGAATACCTTGAAGATGAGAATGATGAGCAGATCGTTGAAGATTTTGATGGTACACCCTTAACATCATGTTTTCAAAATTCTAGCATTATTTATCATGTGTAATCCATAAGCACAATTCGCCAAACAAAGCTTTTCTCCAAATAAAGAAAACTAGAAGAAAAAACTTTTTGTCTTACAAATTTATAACTTTTTGTGTGAAAGAAATTAATTACAGATTGTATGGGATAAAATTCTAAATTTTCCCCACCAAACAAATCTTTTTCCCCAATTAAGAAAAGTAGAATAAAAACTCGTCTTCAAGATTCATGACTTTTAGTGAAACAATTTAAATACAGATTGCATGGAATAAAATTCTAAAATTTCCCTTTCTACAGGCAAGAAAAAAAAAGAAAAAGAAATCATTGCATTAAATATAAGAAAACATACATCTACACATGAGAGACAACTACTTATCTGAAGAAACCCTCTCAGAGTAGAAAAACCACTAGAAAAATTGGGAATGATTGCTTTTCTTTATGAAACACTATATAAATATGTGTTAACTTTTGGAATGATTGCATTGTGATTCTTCATTTGCACAAAATGCTACTATGGAGTCCTCTGTTTCTGCCCACACTCCCTATGCTCTCCAAAACAGCCCTAGAAGATGATTTTTTCAGTTAGATTATCTTCCTCTGTTGTTGTGGTGCCGTAGAGATGTCCCAACTGTTGCGTTAAGTTACTTATGTGTCCTTGGGTCCAGAATAATTAAGTGAAATATGAATTATGGACTTGGTCAGTTTTTTTAACGCTCGACTGATTTTGACTGCCTCTTAGATTAACTCTGCCAACTCTGTCCCTATTGGACACCCTTTTGCTTTTTTCCACACGATCTGTTTTGGATCAAAATGCTGGTTAGGGGTGCCCGGTAAATGCCTTTTTCTCAAAGCTATGAGAAGAACAGAGATTATAGATATGAATTTATGATTCTTCTTCAACAGGTTGCCAGATATGGAGCCATCTAAAAGCCCACTTCGCTGGAATCTGGAGAAGCAAACAAACCATTTCTGCAACAAAACAATAACTTTAGTTCACTGGGGTCTAAATGCTATTTTCTTTTCTGACAAGTTTCAGACAGTTGTAAATATTGCGGTGTTTCTCTGAGTTTTGGAGATGGAGGGATGGGGTTCCAGGGAGAGCAAAGATTTTCCAGATTTTGGGGACAGTGTGCAGACAACTATTAAAACTATATATATAATTTAATATTTCAATTTTAAATACAAATAAATTAAATGTTGCAATATTGTCATTGATGTCAAAGGTATATGGATGAGGTTGTCATTGATGTCACGAAGGAATTTGTTGTCCAAGATTGTTGTCATTGATGTCATAGGCATATGGGAGATTGTTGGTAAGTTTATTGTCATTGATGTCAAAGGAGAATTGTGTCACGATGATTCTTGTTGAGTAAAATGTTTATTGGGAAGGTACCCATAATGCTGCCTCATGTTGGTGTAAGAGAATATAGTGAAACTAAGCTTATTTCTGTGGATACATCATCCATCGACTTCTATTATATGCTCTCGAGGATGACAGAGGAATTGGAAGGAAAGAAACTGGATTTGATAGTTGTGAACAGCGCATTCAAGAGACACATTATGAAATGGTGTGGATGTGAAAGTTGATTCAGCCATCATTTTTAAAAGAAGTTTCAAGGGCAAACAGTGGCGTTGTATGATGCAATAAATATACTGTGTTACAGCGGATGGTTTAGTCATGTTCAGAGAAGTTTTCCAATGATCATTGGACATGGTAAATGAAGATTTTCATATATCAAGGCTCTAGTGTTCATAAGGAACATTTATATCAGTAATGTAAACAAGATATGGGAGATTTGAACTTGGTTTCTTCTTCTTCACAGAGTTTTCCAAATGAAAATATTGGAACTGTACAAAATAAGCTCCATCCATGGGGAGAGTTGGATCATATCTTGGAAGGCCACAGTGGAGAGCAGCGGCTTGCTACTCATCAGGAAAGGGCACGAAGAATTGAAGAGCAGAATAAGATGTTCCATACCAAGAAGCTTTGCCTTGTGTTGGACCTGGATCATACATTTCTCAATTCAGCGAAGTTTGTTGAAGTTGATCCCGTGCATGAAGAAATTCTGAGGAAGAAGGAAGAACTTTTATTGCTGGCTGACCTGCTAATTGGTGGCGCCTTTATTGGAAAACAAATACATTTGTTATAGTTAATTTTGGAGCTTGAATGCTGGCCGACCTGCATTGGATAATTAATCAATTTGTTTAAGTCTGACTTCCCTTCTTAGTCACCTCCCTTGAGGTAAGCCAAATAAATTTAAGTTAATTATAAAGGCTGACTTTTAAGAGGATCACTGCTCCTTAAATTGACGCACTCTTCATGATGAGCACATGATTATACTGAGGGGGGGGGAGGGGGGGTGAATTAGTATAACACAAACTTTTACTTTTCAAAACTTAACAATAACGCACACACAACATCTAGAAATTAAGAACACAGGAAGAACACACGCAATAAGGCGATTTTGTATATTCTAAATAAGACGATTTTGTCTTATTTATATTGGCACTGCCTCATGAAGGGAGTCCGCCACCTTAGAGTTTTTTAATTAAAATTGAATTTCAACTTGGCGCCAAAGCATGAGGAAGTCGGCCATATTTAGAATTTTAACTTCCAATCGTTGGTGCTTCTAAGGGAGTCGGCCATACTAGTCTTTTTGTTTATTCTTTCAAGGATGGTCGGCTCTACAAGGAGGGTCGGCCCTATTGTGACCAAATCGCACATCGCCCCATTGCAAATGGGGACCCCCATTTTTTGAGCTCTGATGCTTTGCATTTAGTTTTGGATGATGTCTTAGGTTCGTTTCCTCTGCCAATCCAACAATAAGTCTCTCTCCTAGAGGTTTTTGCTTTATAACTGGAGGTCTCATCTGGAACATGAACTTGCAGTAATGATGAGTCTTGATCAAATTTCATCCAAATAATGAATATTGAGATCAATCTTGATGTATGTTTGAGATCCTGAAAATGACTGTCTGGTAGCCTGAAATCTTGAAAATCCTGAAAAATTGACTAAGTCTGAAATCTGGTGGATCCTCCAAATTCTATAATCTGCATGTTAAATCCGGTGGATTTGAGACCTATCTCAAACATCCCAAAAGGTATATTGAAAAATATTAAAAGTATAATCTCTCAACTTATACTTAAATGTATTTTTCAATATACCTTGACCCTCAAGGACCCTGAAAAAACGACTAAGTACTAATAGGGCGCGAATTCCCCATCCAGTGCGACAAACGACAAAGGTGGCGCAAAATCTTGATAAACTGCGCCGCTTTCAATTAGAGAACAAGATGATGATCTCGAATTCTTGATCTCATGCGCCAACTTCAAGGAAGACTTCACATCTTTGATCCCATGCGCCAATTTCTAGAGGATCTCAAAAGTGCGATCTGGTGCGCCAATTTCTAGAGGATCTCAAAAGTGTGATCCAATGCGCCAAAGGGGGGTTTTGAGTTCAAGTTATAGCACATTTCTAGGAGAAATCAAATTTGCTATCCATTGCGCCAGCCCTAGAGGATTCCAAACTTATGATCTAATGCGCTAGCTTTAGAAGATCTTAACACCTTAATCTAATGCGC
Organism: Cunninghamia lanceolata; assembly: GCA_027924645.1. NCBI lineage: Eukaryota > Viridiplantae > Streptophyta > Pinopsida > Cupressales > Cupressaceae > Cunninghamia > Cunninghamia lanceolata. The sequence goes on from BSBN01000270.1 coordinate 983,274, forward strand.
TAGTCAAGGAGAATCTAAAATCCTCAACCAAAGCGCCTAAATGAAGGGGAAATCAGATTGCTGATCTAGCGCGCCAACATCATGAGGATCTCCAACACCTTGTCCAATGCGCTCCTATCAAGGGGAAATCAAAATTGTCATCCAATGCGCCATTGAGATGAAGACTTCAAACTTATGAACCAATGCGCCACCTTGGAAGATCATTCATGAGGAAGAAACCAAAGCACTCAACTTTTGCGCCAATATCAAGTGGAGATCAAAAGTATCATCTGATGCGCCAAGATTGAGAGGGCTGTTCCGAGTGTCAAAATGCAAATTTTAAGGAGAATTCACTTTGTTGATCCATTGCACCACATGTGAGGGTGGTTTAGATTTAAGTTTTAAAACGAGTTTCAAGAGGCAAAAGGATTCAAAAATCCTATCTAAAGCGCCCAAGGCAAAAGGCTAGGTGAAATTGAAACCTCCAACCATGACGCCAGCCTCAAGAGGATTTAAGAGACTCTATCTAGTGCGCTGCCTTAAGTTGAATGATAACTTCAAAGAGGGATCCAGAAATTTGTAATTTAAAATGCAACACCTTGCCTTAAGTTGGAAGATGATGAGGATCTTAAAAACACATCCACTACATCAAAATCCAGAGGATTCAAAATCTTGATCTAGTGCGCCAAAATAATAAGAAACCAAACACCTCATCCAATGCGCCTAGAACAAGGAGTAAAAAGTAGTGATTTAAAAGTGAAATTTTAACTAGAGCATGAAATTGTCAACCAGTGTGCCACTTTGGATGGAGATTAAATTCAAGTTTTATAAGGAGTGAAATTGGCATCCAATGCCTCATCCATATATGATGCTTCATTTGAATTTTATGATTGCTTTCTAGCGAAGATCAGATTTCTCATCTAATGCGCATAAGCTAGAAATACATGAAGTGATTCTTATATGTTATAAATCAAGTATTATCAAGTATTATCAAGGAATTGATGTTGCTTCTTTGTTTGTTTGCAGGAACAAGGAACTTAGATGGAGCTAATGAGTCATCAGAGGAGTTAACTTCCGGAATCACCTTCATGCTAGGAGTGAAGTCAACAAGTTGCAGTGTGTAAGGAAGACATCAAGTAGCTATTCTAAGAAGTTACCTCAAGGATACCCTATTTGATCACTTCAAGTATCAACTACATCATGATCATCAAGAGCAAGTGCTTGAATCAACTTCAAGTTGCAGAGGAAGCATCATTCCAAAAGGTTTACATCAAGTTCAAGAATGCATCATCATTCAAAAGGCATTCATCCATGGGATTACACTTTATCAAATCATTCCAAGGATACTTCATCCATTCAACTTCAAGACTCTTCGAATTTTCAAGTCCAAGAGAGATCCTACTCTTCATGAATGAAGCATCATTATATATTCTACTTCATGTCATCTATGAAGCTTCATCATCTACTCTTACAAGCTCAGTAAGCAACATCATCATCTCCTATTACTTACTCTCTATCAAGAAATATCAGAGAAGATCATTCCTACATCCTGCAAGAAGAAGATGCATCACGAAGTCATGCAAGTGAAGCAACATGTATACATCCAGTTTACAAGAAGATGAACAAGGTAAGATCAACAAGATACATCTCAAGTGTTCCTCATCAAAAGCAATCATATTGAAGACATCACAAGAGGATATAATTTGGGAGCATGCTGAAGTGGCACCTAGGTGGCGAGTACACATCTTCATTCAATCACAGTCAGCCACATCATCTTAAATGCATTAAATATATCATTTAATAAAAGAAGCCAAAGGGACACCTATGTGAAAGATGTTTTAAATGCTTTCGCCTTACCTTATCACATTGGAAAATGTGCCTTCATTGCCTCTCTCTTTTGTACTAAAAATAGAAAGTTGTTGTAACTACCTGTGAGGTGGCATAATTTGAGCCCTTGGCTACATGATCAATCTGAGCCATTCATTGTAATCTGGACACTATATAAAGGCCTTGTTGCCTCATTTGTAAAACCAGTAGCTAGTGGTAGGAGAAATTAGACTAGGAGTAGAATAGGAGAAACTCTCAAAATTCTCTGAGAGGGCTTGAAATTGTTGTAAATAATTCTCAAGATTAATGCATTGGAGTTCATTATTTGGTGTTAAGTCTTATCTTGTGGAATCACATGGTTTCTTGTACTTTGATGAAGTGGAGAGGTGTTTCAAATTAGAAATAAAGTAGATTAGCAGTTCTTTGATGTAATGTATGTTTGTATTGAATATTTGATCAACTCCTAGCTCATGCTTTTAACATTCATCGCTGATGAAATGTTGTGTAAAGCTAGTCTAAGCCTTATTTGCATAAGTTCGATTGTGAATTCTTGTTTGAGCTGCGCCATTCGATGGGTGCTTGTATAAGCCTTCATGATTTGAAAACCATTCGCGTAACCTTAGGAGATTGCACCAACTTCATGTAGTTGTAGGCATCCTTGGCGAAGTGGAGTTAGGTTTATTTAGGAGTTTGTCTATTCATACAATCATCATTGCTTTATTGACCTTAGATTAACTTTCTGAACCCTTATCTTTTGTTTGTTTCTTTATCATTAATGTCTTGTATATACATCATCCACACTGAAGGAGAGATAAGCTAAATGAAAGAAGAAAGATCTGATGTAAGTCCCTTTGTGTTTACCAGCAAAATCATCTTAAGTCACTGAGCTATCCCTTACAAAATCATAAAAAAAGAACCTTGGAGTCATCTTGTTTGATCACTTCGTTCAGCATTCGAGAGGCTTTGCTCAAGAGAGAGTTAGATACTCTGTATTTTACTCTATTGTTGACTTGTCGAAAAACAATCATCAACAGGTCCAAAACAAGTTTAAATCTTTAATTTAAACTTCAATACAAACTATTGTATTGTTATCCTTCACAATTCTCTCAAACTTTGACATCAATGACTACTTGCTTTGACATCAATGACAACATATTCCAACACTTCATGAAGTCGCCCCTTTTGGAAAAGGCATGTTAAGTGATATAAAAAGAACACAACGTGAAGGTTAAAGAGGCAAGTTTTTCATTGTAATATCATATGAATAAAAGCAGATCTAAAGCACACTTAGAGCAGAATGGAACAGCAAGTATGAAGTGATATCATTCCTTTAAACAACAGAATATATGCAGAATTATGAAGAGAATATATGCAGATCTATGAAGGGTATATATGCAGAATTATGAAGGGAATATATGAAGATTTGAGAAGAATATATGCAGATTTGGTGAAGGAAATAAATGATATCATCATGGAGCAAATAAATGAAGTGAACATCATGGAATGAATCAATAATGGAGCATATATGAGTGAGTGTGAGAGATTTATGAAGGATATATATGTGGAGAGAATATGCAAGCATGTATGATCATACAAGTACATTTATGTTGTGGTAAATGAGGAGGGGAATCATAAAAGGAGATCTTAATGACCATCATCCATTGAAGAAGCAACATCCTAAAAGTAATACCTTGCAGAAGAGGTTGGTGCCTCCCAAAAGAAGAGATTGGTGTCTCTTGCTGAGTTGGTGCTCAGTTGTGGGGATTGGTGTCTCCAGTGGGTTGGTGCTTACATATTTTACAGAAGGGGATAATTGTTTCCTATAGGTTGGTGCTCACAAAGTTTGTGAGAAACATTTATATATAAGCAATATTTTGCTGTGGTTTTCTCTCGTAAGGGTTTCCCCATAAATCTTGTGTTCTTCTTATGTTGCATAATTGGTAGATCTTGTGTGATTGATATTGTTATGGTTGTTAAGTTTTGAAGAAGTAAAAAGATTGTATCATACTGATTCACCCCCCCTCTTAGTATAAATGTGTGTTCATCATTAAAAATATCAAAAAATAACATAAACTAAAAGAAGTTGAAATTTTAAAAGTATGTATAATAACAATTCATTGATTCCACAATCCATTTGATAGATTCATAATCATAGAGATAATAATGCCATTGAAAGAAATGTTGAATCGTGCATGGTACATAGGTACATTGAGCACCAAACTCAAAAATTGGAGTCATTATCCAATTGATATCTCTAAAAATGCCCCTCTTCCTCTTCTTCTCGTTTCCTCTTTTGGTGAATGCAAAACACCAATGAGCATGGGTTTTAAAATAACTTTTGGTTTGGGGAGCTTTCATTGGCTCCTCATTTAATTTTCTTTTTGGTTTTATAATTTTACTTTATTTTATTTCTCACTGTTGATATGTGTCCAACATGGGGGATGCCTTGAGATTCCTTGAGGGTCAGAGGATGCTAAGGTGTCCTCATTATCTGTAAAAAGGAAGGGGATGTCACATGTTTCAAACAAAAGGGGAAATTGTCCCCAAAATGTCTTCGAAGGGTATCTAGATCCAAGGGAGGACACTAAAATATTGTACATTCTGTCATATGGGAATAACTCAATAACTATAATTGAACATTTAATTCGTTGGGTCCAATCTACCAACACGCAAGATGTAATGTCCCTTTTTCACCGAGTCAACAAGTGTGGGACCCATGAACCTATTTCTATACTTATCAGTGGGTGAGGGGTGATTGCTAGAGAAGTATTTTGGACTGAGGTTTGATATCCTTCATTTGTCCTTAGTATTTTAATGAGTTTTGGACCATTTCCTAAATTCTAGGAGGCCAATTGGAGGCGTGACCCTCACCATTAGTCTCCTCATGGGGGATTTACTCTAGGGGGATCTCTTATGTTGACATTGCTCATGCCCTTGGAGATTTTTAAGTGTACATGTTCATTATAAGTGTCTTGGGGAAAACTTATTCCTATTTCTTTGAGGCTTTTGGAGGGCTATGGGGACAAGAACATGTCATGAAGCCTGTCATTGAATCTAGGTGTGAGTCAGCTGTTCATAATACTTTATCTCAGGTCTTTTTGGTGGGTGGTTCTCAAGTTATGATTGATTTATTGATGAGATGTCAATGTTTATTGGCTACTTGGGCAATTTAAAGTTATTACACTAGCACCACATTATGTGGTACTTGATTATTAAGTGATATTAGTGTCATATTAGATACAAATAATCTTTATTATTTGACACCAAGGCTAGGTGTTTGGGGTTTGGAGTATGCCAATGAATAAATAGAGGCCAACCAACATTGAGTGAATCATTTCATTTCAGACCTAGAGAGGGTGGTTACATCAAGTAGTACTCATTTACCAATTCAAGGATGAAAACCTTTGGTTCCAAGGATTAGAGGATGAAACCCATCTGATTTCTTGTGGGCAATCTCATCCAAGGATTGCATTTGTGTTGAAAGCATTTTCTTTTTTATTGGCAAAGTGATTTGTGGAGTGGAGCAACATCTTACAGCAACAGCAGATCATATTTGAGAATAAATCTTCTACAAGGGTATTTGCATGTGATTGCATGCTATCATAGAAAGCTTGCATGATGTTGCATGTGGTTGGAGAAGATATGCATGTGATTGCATGCTATAATAGAAAGCTTGCAAGTGGCTGCATGTGGTTGTAGAAGATTTGCATGTGATTGCATGCCATCACAGAAAGCTTGTATGTTGATGAAATTATCCTCTATCGATGCAATCCAACAAATTTGATTAATAAGATATAATTCTAGTGTTATTGTGAGGGTTTTGCTTTGTTTATGCAGTGCATTATTCTCTTCTTCTTGGCGTCATTCTTGTTGATGTTTGTTTTTAGACAAGTCAACAATAGAGTAAAACCCCAGAGTATCCCACTCTCTCTTGAACAAAGCCTCTCGAATGCTGAACAAAGTGATCAAACAAGATGACTCCAAGGTTCCTTATTTATGATTCGTGATGGGTTAACTCAGTGATTACATGTGATCTTGCTGATAATCACAAAGGGACTTACGCAGACTCTTCTCTTTTCATTCAGCTTATTTCTCCTTTCAGTGTGGATGATGTATATACAAGGTTGCAATGATAAAGAAATGGAAAAAAGATAAAGGTTTAGGAATCTAACCTAAGGTCAATGAAGCAATGATGATGTATAAATAGACAAACTCCTTGATAAACCTAACTCCACTTCGCCAAGGGTGCCTACAACTACATGAAGTTGGTGCAATCTTCTAAGGTTACGCGAATGGTTTTCAAATCCTGAAAGCGTATACAAGCACCCATTGAATGGCGCAGCTCAAACATGCATCCACAATCGAACTTATACAAATAAGGCTCAGACTAGCTTTACACAACACTCCACCAGTGATGAATGTTAAAAGCATATGCTAGGAGTTGATCAAATATTCCATACAACATACATTACAACAAAGAACTACTAATCTACTTCTAATCTAATTGAAATGTCTCTCCATTTCATCAAAGTACAAGAAATCATGTCATTCACAAGATAACACTTAAACACCAAGCGAACTCCAATGTCTTTTGCATTAATCCTAAGAAATATTTACAACAATTTCAAGCCCTCTCAGAGAATTTTGAGAGTCTCCTCTAAGCTACTCCTACAAAACTATTCTCTAGTCTCTAATGAATTACAAATGAGGCAACAAAGCCTTTATATAGTAGTCCAGGTTTACAATGAATGGCTGGGATCAATTTGATAGCCAAGGGCTCAGATCGTGCCACCTCAGTAGGTAGTTACAACAACTTGCTATTTTTAGTACAAAAGAGAGAGGCAATGAAGGCACGTTTTCCAATGTGATAAGAATAAGATGAAATCATTTAAAACATCCTCTACATAGGCGTCCCTTTGGCTTCTTTTATTAAATGATACATTAAATGTAGTTGAAATGATGTGGCTGATTATGATTGAATGATGATAGGTACTCGCCACATAGGTGCCACCTCAGCATATCTTGTGGATTTCAACTGTTAATTCAATATGTTTCGTACATATTCCCAAATTGTATCATCTGTATGATATCTTCGATGTGATTGCTTTGATCTTGAATACTTGGGATGTAACTTGTTGATCTTGCCTTGATCTTGCTTTGTAAACTGGATGTATACATGTTGCTTCACTTGCATGACTTCATGACTTGGATGAATACATGATGATCTTCTTTGGATGATCCTTCATGAAGAGTAATGTAGTAGATGATGCTGCCTCCTTCATGTAAGAGTAGATGATGACGATACTTGATTCATGTATACTTGAAGTAGGAGATCTCTCTTTAGACTTGAAGATTCAAAGAGTCTTGAAGTTGAATGGATGAAGTATCCTTGGAATGATTTGATAAAATGTAATCCCATGGATGAATGCCTTTTGGATGGCGATGCATTCTTGAACTTGATGTAAACCTTTTGGAATGATGCTTCCTCTGCAACTTGAAGGTGATTCAAGCACTTATTCTTGATGATCATGATGTAGTTGATGAAATGCTTCCTTGAAGATGATCTTGAATCTTGAAAGAACTTGACTTGAAGCTTGGATGAATAGATGCCTTGTCTTTTGAACATGATGCCACTTGATGAAGAGTTCCAACACAAGGATGATGAAGGATGCCCTTGAAGCAGCTACATGATGCCTTATTCTTTTCTCATTCCTTGCTTGTCAAAGGTTCTTATCACTTGATCTTTAGATGATTACTGCTTAGTTCCAGTCACACTCCTGCAACATAGAGAAAGAAAGAACATCAATCCTTTGTTGTCATAACATTATTTCATAACACATAAGAATCATTCAATATTTCATCATCAAATTGACTTTTACTTTGGATATCTCAATGACCAAACGATAAAGATGATGATACTTCCCCAAAAACTAACTTATGTAAGTTGTTTCTAGGCGCAGCAGATAGGGTGCATTAGATTAAGGTTTTAAAATCTTCTTGATAGACTAGCAAGCTCCCTCTACATGTGGCGCATTAGATGGACATCTTGAAATCCTCCTCTATCATATCACCCTTTTGGCGCATTAGATGAAGATTTCAAGTTCTTCTTGATTGACTTTCAAACCTTTCAGCGCATTGGATTAGGAATTTTGATTCCTCTTAAAATATACGTCTTGGATCAATGTAAGGGCTGGCGCATCGGTTGAGGAGTTTAGAATCCTCTTCTTGAAACATCCTAGCTCAAGTTATCCCTCCACTTCAAAGTGGCGCATCGGTTGAGGCCTTCAAGATCTTCTTACAAATGCATACATACTCTTTCAAATCAGTATTGGCGCACTAGATCCTGATTGTTGAAGCTTCATTTTCTTGCCTAACCTTCCCCTCACTCTTGGCGCACTAGATCTAATGTTAAGGATCTTCTTCTTCAACATGAATTACCCCCTTGGCGTATTGGATCTAGACTTCAAGTTCTTCTTAAAAGTCTTGAAACCTTATTAACTTTTCCTCTTAGCGCATTACTTCTGATTTTTGAATCCCCTTAGGATGATACTTCAGATCAGCATTTTGCTTACTCCTTACTTGGAGCGCACTAGATGAGGAATTTGACTTCTTATAATTTCCTGAATTTGAGTTTTGATACTCCTTCCTTATCTATTTCCCAAACTGGCGCGTTGGATAGCCCTTTTGATTTCTTCTTGTATTTGACGCAGCAAATAGAGGTTTTAGGATCTTCTTGTCTAGTAGTTTGAGATCCCTTTGCCTTAGGCTTTGGGATCACACTTTCCACATCCTCTAAGGGCTGGCGCTTTGGATGAAGCGCAGCAGATCAGCATCTTAATTTCTCTTAAAAACCACTCAACAATTTAATCAGCACCACACTCTAGAATGGCGCATCACTTCAAGATTTCAAATCCTCTAGAAAGATGTTGGAAAATTAAACCAAAATAACCTTCAAAAGTAAGCACATTAGATCAAGGTTTGGGGTTTCTCTTGAAATTTGCCTTGAATCTCCCATGAAATTGGCGCATTTGATCAAGGTTTGGAATCCTTTGCAACCCTCTAAAGATTGGCGCAATAGATTGTGTTTGAAGTCTTCTAGAATGAGGCGCATTGGATGAGGGTTTGAATGTCATCTTCAAAATCCTCAAAAAACTTCACTCATTTTGGCGCATTTGATTGGGCGCATTGGTTGAGTCGCAAGTGATCCACATCTTATTTTGTGGTCGGAAGCGCATTTTGTCAAGATTTTGCGCCAATCTTACATCCTGTCGCACTGGATCAAGATTTTGGATCCTCTGGAACAGTTAGGTGTTTTTCAGGGTCTCTCAGGGTAAAGGTATATTGAAAAATATATTTAAGTATAATATACCTTTCAGGATGTTTGAGATAGGTCTCGAATCCACCGGATTTAACATGCAAAATCTAGAATTTGGAGGATCCACCAGATTTCAGACTCAGTCAAATTTTCAGGATTTTCAGGATTTCAGGCTATCAGACTTAGTCATTTTCAGGATCTCAAACATACATCAGGATTGATCTCAAGATTCATTATTTGGATGGAATTTGATCAAGACTCCATTACTGCAAGTTCATGTTCTAGATGAGACCTCCAGTTATAAAACAAAACCTTCTAGGAGAGACTTATTGTTGGATTGACAGAGGAAACGAACCTAAGACATCATCCAGAATTAAATGCAAAGCATAGGAGCTCAAAAAAAAGGGGGGTCCCCATTTGCAATGGGGCAATGTTTGATTTGGTCACAACAATTCTGATTTTAAAATAAAAGTAAAAAAGTTAGATAGATGACATCATAGTGGTAGTAGAGCTTCTGAGTAACGTGCCCACTTCCATTCTGTTGCAAAATCTAGACCCTACTAATACATTTCAGAGAGGGGAAAGCTTAACTTCATATAGCTGACCAACAGTTAGTCAAACTGGTCCCATTCTAAAACCCATTAAGTCCATGTTTATACAAAGGAATGAAAGTTCAAATTCTGAGACAATTACTTCAGAGAGTTAAACACACTTTTTATGGAGTATCAAGGGAAATCAGAAGACTTTAGGGATACAATAACTTTTGTCAATTTCTTGGGAATACTTGGGAAAAAGTATCAAGGTGGTAGAGCCCATTGTAGCAATTGAATGACAAGAGATTTGTAACATAAAGTGAATGAACTTAATGCTTCTGCTTTTTGATGGCAGCGGCAATGCATCCACTTGGGCATGGTTGTAGAAGTTACAACAATAATTTACACTCAGACCTATGGTGGAAGAAGATGTCAGACAGTTCACTACATTGCATTTGAAAGGTGTTGCCTATGTCTGGTGGCACCGTGGTTTGATTACTCAAGGGAAAAATCTTATACAAACATTTGATGACTTCAGTTAGAGATTTTTGGACCACGTTGACTGAAAGGATGAGGAGTACTTTAGGGAACTTGCTAGAATTAGACAATAAACTTCAGTTGTAACATATGTTGCTAAATTTCAGCGAGTTGTAGTCATGGTACTCAATGTATCGGAAAGGAGATTTTCTTTTCTCTTTATCGAGGGTTTATTTGGGCCCCCTAAAGGTCTAGTCAAGGCCTTTGCACCCTCATCACTATAGGATGCTATTAAGAGGGCGTTGACACTTGAGTCTTATATGCTTAGGAACCTGTGTTCCACGGGGACGCGTCCCCTGCCCTGAGACCCCCGTCCCCGTCCGCCCGTCCCCAAAATCAAACATACATTTTATAATGTTTAGAGAAAAAAACTCACAACTAGGAATGAAATATTGCCGTTATACTACTGTCATGATTAAATTGTTGTTATACTGCTATCATGATTAAATTGCTGTTATATTGCTGTCATGATTAAATTTTATTGCTGTTATACTACTGTCATGATTAAAGTTACTACCATTATATTGCTATCATGACTAATTTTATTGTTGTTATGCTGTTGTTAATATTTATTGTTGTTATTCAACTTATAGTCTTATACTGTTGTCCATTAACTCTGTAGAAATTTGAGTCTCTCTCTCTCTCTATATATATATATATATATATTGAAAAATTCGTATATATTGCCGTCCCCCCGCTGTCCCTAGAAAATGGTCCTCGGACTGTCGTCCCCGAAACGCGTCCCCTGCCGTTCCCCTGCTGTCCCTAGAAAATGGTCCTCGGACTGTCGTCCCCGAAATGCGTCCCCTGCTGTCCCCCCGTTCTCGTCCCCGAAACACCGTGGAACATAGTTAGGAACAAATTTTCATCTCAGTCTAGAGCACCTACTATCGGGTAGCAGAAAGGAGGACAAGGCAACAAGTTTAATTCATATCATCAAACTCCACCCGTTGCACCCACTATGGGTAAAAAGATTGGAGCAAACTAGAAACGAACTTAAAAGAAAAAAGTTGTGCTTTACTTGCAAGGAGCATTGGGAGCTAGGTCATAGATGCCTTGGAAAGGGCCAAATCGATTAAATTGAGGTAGTATCTAATGAGGAAGAGGCTAGTTACAATTTTGATGAATCATAACAGCAACAACAAATGAGCAAATGGTTGAGCATAAGCTTGAGCAGTTGGTAGAGGATAATACTAACATTAGCAAAGCTATACTGGCAGCTCTTTCAAGAGCACCACGATATCACCCATTCAAGGTTCATGTAGAGTTATTGGGACAACCGATTGTTGTGCTCATTGATTGTGGGGCTACCCCATTTTATTGATGAAGGCCTTGTGACTAAGAGGAGATTGAAGGAGGGGACTTCTTGGTGTTCATTGTGATGGTCACTAATGGTTTTAGTCTCCCATGCATCAAGGTAATTCAACAACTCAAGCTATCCTTTGGTGATTATACTGCATGTGACGACTTCTATGTTGTTGGATTGGGTGAAGCAAACATGGTTTTGGGTATATAGTGGCTGTATTCCCTTGGGGAATTTGCCTAGAATCATTAGTCCATGGAGCTGAAGTTCAAGTCACAGGGAAGAGACGTGGTACTTAAGGGCATACATGATGATTCACCATAGGTATTTATAGCCAAGAGGATGGAGAGGATATCTCGTAAGGGACAAGCTTTATAGGCATCTAGTTTCTTTGTAATAAAAAACATGCAAATATATGTTCATCCAGCATATCCTCCTATAGAAATTGAAGAATTAATGGCCTTAGAGCTTGATGGCACAAAAACAAAAGGCAAATGGATAACATAGCCAGACCCAAAAACTATACCAGCTCCTAGACAAGGGCCACTGTCTGAAGGCAAGGATGAAGGCTTCAGGTACTATACAGTCCAAGATTAGCTGGAAGAATACTCTTGGCATATTTCACATCAATAACCTCTATACGAAAAATACTCATACCCAATCACCTGAAACTAAACCAACAAGAGAAATGATGTCAGATATTCTCAATGTGGGGTGTATCCCTGTCAAGTTAACATATTTCCTCACATCTTTCTTTTCTATTTTCTTTTATAATTGTCATCCTATGTTATTCACACTATGTGTTCCTTGTATTCCCTCTAACTATCTGTCTACTCTTTCTTTTGTTATAGTGACTGAAAAGGAAGATTCCATCCCCCAACCCAAGGTCCACTTGTAAGACTCGTTTCTCTACTTTATTTGTTAATATATAATCTATTGCTTGTTCGCCCTCTTTTTCTGAATTTTCTTCCTCCAGATCACCCCAATATGGCAGCTTACTTGCTTTTTCCTGCTGCAGATTTATCTAGAGCACCAACTCCAAATTGTTAGTCTGTATTCCGTGTCCATGACGGAATCCTCCCCTCATTGTCTGATCAATGCCCAGTTAGATTGCTGCATATAGTTTAGTTTCTGTCAATTGCCTTCAAGTAAAGTTGTGTATACTTCCAGTTTTCAGATCAATAAGAAGTTATCAGTCTTCTGTAGGTGTGTGTGTTCTTAAAAATCTTGATATACTGTTTATTGGCTGCAGACCTTGGTTGTCTTTCAGTGGGCATCTGGGTCTGGCTGCATGAAATTTCCTTCTTTGTTTCTTCCTTCATACTCTCAAAGGATCTAATGGTTTGTTTCTTAACAATTCTCTCAAACCAATGGTCTTATGCTATTTTACATACATCTATGTATATATGGAAGTCAAGAAATATTGGAATTATTTACGGCTATAAAGATACATAAGGTTATTACCTATCAATTGAATGTCCAGACTCCATGGCATCATTATTTTGTACAATTTCATCACCTTTTAGTTGGTCATAGACAAGGAGGGAAGGAGAAAGGAAGGGAAGGGAGACAAAAATGGACCTAAGGGTTTGAAAAGTAACTAAACACTATAGCAATGAAAACGAAAATAGGTTTTGAACCTAAATTTAAATCCCAAACGATCTGGTCTAAAGACTCAGCACTATAGCAACGAAAACAAAAATAGGGTTTGAACCTAAAGTTAAATCCCAAGTAATATGAAATACGAACAAGTACAAATAGCCATGTAAGGTAAGAATTCCTCAAAGAAACACAAAGCTGATGAAGATCAAAGAAGAGAGTCAAGACTGGGAATCAATGTTATCACATGTTTGTAGCATGACTCAGGCTAGAAGAACCAACAACATCATCATTGACTACCATGACAGGGAAGTTGCAGAAGTTGTTAATGTCCATAGAGGAGAGCCTGGGACCAAGGGAGCTAAGATGGCCGACCTTAGGAGGAAGCAAGCCAATAGAACCTCATCTAACAACCAAGGCCAGTCAAACTTTGGCAGTTGAGAAAGATCTGGTAAAAGGAGGTAATCATCTGGTATCTTTAGGTATCCCTAGAAGAAAAAAACTAGACTAAATATCATGCTTAGTCCCAACTTTACTGCAATTAGGTATGTTCATGGTTTCATAAGTTTTTCTAGTGTTGTTCTGATCATTCACATGCTTTGAAAAATATAGAAAATAATGTATTTTGGCTTTTGTTTGCAGTGACATTTGGTGAATTTAAAGGTTCTCTTTTGGAAAAAGACAAGAATGTAGGACCAGAATGCAATTTTGTCAAAGCAGCTGGTCATTCAATCTTGAAGGAAGAAAACATTGTACTAGGATTAGGTCCAAGTATCATATACACACCCACAAGAAAGGAGACAGAGAGGCTGGCAAAGTTTCTTTGCAAGTTTGGTGTGAAGGCTGCAGCTTATCATGCAAAGGTAATTGTACTGAGTTGTAGCAACTTTGTTGTGAAATATGAGTGCTACAATGTTTAGAAATATGAATATTGGAAATTATATCAATAGATTCTCAAAGTGAAATAGTGGTGTATTTTTCTATACAGCATTTTAATTTGATGTTGCAGTAGATTACATCTTTGCTGAAGCATTATGCTTTTGTTTAAGATCCCACACACAAGGAAGATGCTATGCAAAATAACTTTAGAAATGCATCTCATTAGAAACTTGTTGTGACGTTTTCGCCCCATTGCAAATGGGGATCCCTTCTTTTTCTCGCTTTTTGTCATAGGTTTGCTTTAGGGTTTAGATTTCTTTGAGTTTGTAGGTTTGGAAGTATAGATTTGCCCATGTCTCGTCGAGTTCTTGCTCAAGGGTCTCTGTGGAAGTTGAACTCCTGAAATTGACTAAGTCTGATATCCTGAAGTCTGATGTCTGAGATCCTGAAAATTGATTAAGTCTGAAATTTGGTGGATCTTCAGAAATCTAGAATCTGCATGTTAAATCCCATGGATCCAAGACCTATCTCAAACATCCTGGAAGTATATTTCAAAATATTTAAAGTATAGGAAATTCAATATCTGAGCATATACTTAAAAAATATACTTCCACCCAGAACACTTCAAAATCAGGCGAAAAAAGGTGAAGTCTTGGACCTTGAGCGAAAATTTCTCATACAGAGTCAGGATGCGCCTAAGATGATCGGAAATTTCTCATACATAAGAATAATGCGCTCCAAGAAGAAGAAATTCCTTTCATACAAGCAAAATGCGCCAATGAAGAAGTCCCATTGAACAATCATTTAGAACTTTTGAAAATTCTCCAAGGAAAGTGAGCATTTGAAGACAAGAGCGGAAATTTCTCATATACAAGAAATATGCACCCTTGAGAAAATTTCTTCTAACCATGGAAAACGCGCCCTAGGAAAAGTTTGAGGTGTTTGTTCAAAATGAGAAATTCCATCTCCTTGCTTGGAAAATCATTGAAAATCATCAAAGGTGGGATAAAAGTTTAAGAAAACTGAGAAAATGTGCGCCCAAGGAAAATGGGAAATTTCTCATCAACAATCAAAGTGCGCCTAACTTAGGGTTGATCATTGAAGGCTCCAATCATGAAGATTTTTGTTTCCTTAGTTAAAAATCATGCAAACACATTGGAAAACTTTGAGAAGTTTGGAAGTGAGAATTGAAGATAACATTGCAAATGAAGAAAATTTCTCATACACAAAAAATATGCGCCCAAGTTTGTGGATCCATTTTCAAACATTTTGAGGAAGTAAGTTAGCATCATGAAACATTCAAGTTAAAACCTCAAGTAATTTCACCTAAGGCAAAGGTAAGAATTGAAAGTGAAAATAAGATTTGTAAGTGTCAAGGTTACAAGTGGAGGAAATTTCTCATCAACAAGAAATTTGCGCCCTAGAAAAGAAGATCACTTAAACCATGAAGAATGCAAAAATCATTTAAACTTTGAGATGAAATTCGCCTAAGGCAAGAAGGAAGAGTTGAAAGTGAGACCAAAAAAAAAATCTAAGTGTCAAAGTTGCAAATTGAGGAAATTTCTCGTGCACGAGAAATTCGCGACCTAGAATGAAA
Organism: Cunninghamia lanceolata; assembly: GCA_027924645.1. Lineage (NCBI taxonomy): Eukaryota > Viridiplantae > Streptophyta > Pinopsida > Cupressales > Cupressaceae > Cunninghamia > Cunninghamia lanceolata. Next base: position 998,843 of record BSBN01000270.1, read on the forward strand.
GAGGATTGACAAAAGAAAATCAAACTCACTTTGAAAACTGGCAAACTTAAAACTTGATCCTAGCAAGATATTTGAAAACTTAGTGAAGATCATTTGAAAAGACTTGGAAAAATTTGTAAAGATTTGCATGTCCTAAGGTTGCAATTGAGGAAATTTCTCATACACGAGAAATTTGCACGCAAAGGAGTGGAAATCCCATTTGCCTAAGAAGTGGAAATTGCATTGCAAATTGCAGGAACAATCTTTCAGAAATTCACTTCAAACCTATGAAAATTGCATTAAAAACTCATCAAAATACTTAGAAAATTTGTGAAGTTTGGGAGTTTGAAACGAAAAAGTCTAAAGTAAAATTGAGGAAATTTTTCGTGCACGAGAAATTTGCGCCCTAGGAAGAAGGTAATTTGATTCATTAAAGTGCAACAAATCATCAATTTGATGAGAAATTCGCCAAGAGGAAAGCAATTAGGAAAGAGTTTGAAGAAGAAAACCTAGAAAAAGTTCTAAGTAATAATGTGGAAATTTCTCGTGAACAAGTAGGATGCGCCCTTGCTTGAGCACAAATTTCTCGTGAACAAGAAAAATCTGCCCTACACACTTTCCCTCCAAACAGTGAAAACCTCGCCAAAAATCATTGCAAGGTGTCTGAGATAGATAATAAGAGTAAATTCGTAATGAAATGTTGTTAATGATCATCATCTTTGCAATTGATATTTGTTTCTCTTTTGCAGGTGATGGAGGATTCAAGGAGGAGAATGGCGAGAGCTTATACATGAGAAGTTTAGAGGATGGAGGAAGGTTGCTCGAGTTCATCATCATCACCACACGGAGTTCCTACATCAAGTTCATTTTACTTTGAAGACTTCATATGTCCGGAAGAGGAGCATCACTTCATCATGCATGGGAGGAAGTTGTCATCCAGAGATTCATTTCACGTCCAAGCTTCCAAAGTTATCATGCGCCAGAAAGAAGAAAGACAATCATCTGGAATTCACGCCCAAGATATCTTCTACTTTATGCACCATCTAGAGTCAGAATCCTGCACGAGAACAAGAATTTCACAAGAAGAGAATGAGCATGTACATCAAGTAAATTCATGAATTATATTCAAAGTACTAAGGCATGAAAGACAACATGGAGAAATTCAAAATTGCTAAATTTGCGAGTTTGAAAGATGCAAAGTTCCAGAGGTGAAAATCCAAGTTTGAAGACTATTCCAAGAAAAAATCCATAATTTGGGAAAATATTTCAAGCAGTGTGAACATGTTGAAGACCAAACCGGCTTGCTCAATGCTGAGGTGGCCTTTGCACACCACTAGTCCAATCATATCCTGCCACATTGTCTGTTCACATTCAATGTATTTACAACAAAGCAAGAGGCTAAAGAGGGCGTTTATCTAGAAGATTCCAAAGATTCTATTTCAAGCTTATCACATTGGGAAACGTGCCTTCATTGCCTCTCTCATGTTCTAAAAATAGCAAGTTGTTGTAACTACCTTGTGTTGTCCAAATCTTGGCCATTGATTCCAAAATCAATCTGGGCCCTTCATTGTAATTCTTGTAATTCTTGAGCTCTATATAAAGCTCATTCTTCTCATTTGTAAGGGATATATATATTAGAAGTAGGAGAGTAGGATAGCAAGTAGAGTAGAGGAGACTCTTTGAAGTCATTGAAGAGACATTATGAAATTGTTGTAATCAAACACTTCCAAAATCAATACAAGCTCATTGTTGGTTCTCATGGTGATTTGTGTGGTGATGGAATGTTAGCATGATTCCTAATTTCTTGGATGTGATGGAGGAATGTTTCCAAGTAGTTTAGAAATAGATTAGAAGTTCATTGATGCAATGAGTATATGTGAAGATATTTGATGAATTCCTTCTTGGTTCATACTTTTCATGATTTGTCGATGATAAGTCATTTTGCAAAGTTAGCCTGAACCACGTTTGCTTTAGTTCGATTGTAAATGCTTGTTCAAGCTGCGCCTGCTGTGGGTGTTTGGATGACGATTTGCAATATAAAAATCCTTGAGTTTCCTTAGAAGATTGCATCGACTTCGTGTAGTTGTTGATTCTCATGGCAAAGCGGAGTTTGGTTTCATGAGGAATTTGTCTATCTTGACATAATTCATTATTTCATTGTCCTTAGAATAAGATTCTCTAAACCCTTATCTTTTGCCTTTTCTTTCAAGTTTCATTAAAGAGGTTCCATTCATTTACAACCAAGGAGTAAGGAATTTCATCCGTGTTCGTGAAGGGGGAATTTAGCGTAAGTCCCTTTGTGATTACCAGCAAGATCACATCAAATCACTGAGTCTATCCGTCGCATATTACGTATAAGGAACCTTGAAGCGCCCTTGTTTGATCACATAGTTCAGCATTCGAGAGGCTTTGTTCAAGAGAGGATAGAATACTTAGTGTTTATTCTATTGTTGTTGTTGTCACAAAAACATCATCAACAAAACCCTTTGCAACAAATGTGAGGCCAACCAGGAGAGAGAAAATAGGTTTTATTAAACATCATGATATTTATAATAAATAGAATTGCGATGTTTAAACATCATGATATTTATAGAAAATAGGTTAGAAATAATGATGTCATCAACTTCTTTTGGGTTTACACACTACATTTCATTTCCGTGGTCAAGCATTTGTGTAAAAGTTTTAAGCTTGCAGTTCTATTCTTTCAAAATGGGTGACCTCTTAGGGCTGTAGCATTTAGAATTTGAACACTTCAAATTGCACGTGCAAGTAACATTGAGCTTTGACAACAATACTTTTTGTTTACCACCCTTCACAATATCTTGCTTAAACAATATAATGGTTCTGTTTCATAACAATTCTCTTAAACCAAATGGTCTTATGTTATTTTTAAATTTTACATACATCTATGTATTTGTAGAAATCAAGAAATATTGAAATTGTTTAAGGCTATAAAGATACATAAAGGTATTGCCTATCAGTTGAATGTTCATAGCATCGTTATTTTATGCATTCTCATCACCGTTTAATTGGTCATATTCAAGGAGGGAAGGAGAGGGGAAGGCAAAGGGAAACAACAGAAGTGCAAATAATACCTAGAATCCATGCCCAGAAAACATTATAGAGAGATTTTTAATGTCCACAACTGATAAACTTTAGGCTTCATTCAGTTATGTTAGATTAAAAGTCAATCGGACTGTGGAGTTATCAAATATGTATCAGTCAAGTGCATGTATTTTTGTTTTGACAGGGTTACAACATGCTCTAAACTATTTTCAGGTGAAGACAGATGTGGAAGAAGTAACCATAGAGCTTTTCCTAATGTCCAGGCTCCAATCCAGCTTAACTGAAGAATAAAACTCAATTGGACTGTTGAGTCATCTATAATGTATCTGTCAAGTACATGTAATTTTTGTTCTGATGGGGTTACAACATGCTGAAATAAGTTATTTTCAGGTGAAGCCAGATGTGGAAGAAGTAACCATAGAGCTTTTCCTTTTGTCCAAGCTTCAATCCAGCTTAACTGAAGGAAAAAAATAGCTGTATACTGGAAATGGGAATCATACCTGTGACCTATCAGTTCACTGAACAGATCTAAACTGTATGGGTCAATGTCTTGTGATTGAATATCAATATATCTCTTGTGTCAAGACTGCAGTTTTATAGGGTATGCACCTATCTGGGAGTAAGGAAGTAATAATGATCTGTAACTGAGTTGGAGATTCCAATAATCGATTTCTAAACATGGATTCTATTTGTCTAAGATTAGAATCAAATGAAATTTATACTATTCTAAGTGCTATGCTTATGAAATCGGCATACATAGCATTGCTGTTATTGCCATTATGCCGAAAATGAAATTAGCAACATGTACAATGAACAAGAAAACTTGAGAAAGGGAACTACAGAAAACACATCACCATAATACCATGATACCCTAGAGAAATCCAACTAGGCTAAAACACAGGTATAATATTGTCTGTTTCTCTTCTGAGATAATCAGCAAATGTAAAATACAGAAGATTGTTTTACAGAGCATCATTGGACTACTAATACAAATACTTCTTCTAAAATAATACCCATCTCTTTCTATGCTAAATAAGATCATTCAGACTGTAACTTCTGCTACCGACCACTTACAATGGCTGAATACAACCTTGAATTGTTTACCTACCCATTTATATGTATTTATGCCTGACAATCTAAACAGGCCATCAGAAAATCCTCTTTGGCAGGTGAAACCCTTCAAACGAGATGCTGGACTGCTTGGTTTTCTTCCTTTCCCTTCCTGCTGTATCCAGACAAATTTGGCACTATACAAATTTGTAAGGATGAATTCAGCTTATTTCTAGTATATACGTTATTGGTGGATGTCCCAAGAATTAGAAGCTGAGTTGTGTCATCATCCACCTACGCTGTTACAAGCCCCCTTGTTACATGCTTACACATGAGGCATTATACAAAGTTGTAAGGATGAATTCAGCTTATTTCTAGTATATACATTATTGGTGGATGCCCCAAGAATGAGAAGCTATGTTGTCTTTATCATCCACCTATGCTGTTACAATTCCCCTTGTCACATGCTTACCAATAAGGAATTAACCAAATATGTCTCTGGCATTGTCTAAATTATGTCAATTTATAGAGAAATTCCGTAGGGGCTGTTTGTCCAGAATCACTCTGCTGATTTGCCATGGTGGTTTTGGGGGTCTGGAAACTCCCCAGACCCTTTGTTTAACTCTAATTCCTTCTCTGCGTATGACATGATCAACTCATCCTTGTTTTCTTTTGTTGGTTTTTAATGGAGTTTGTTGATGTTTGCATTTGTTATGGTGTGAAGCTGATGGCATGAGTTTGAACTGGTTGATTTCGAATCACACCTTTCCATTTTGGGAGGATTTTGGTTCTTGAAAGCTTACTTATACAATAGATGAGGGTATACTTTCATTACCTTCTCCTTGGAGTACCACTTTGCATCGTTTGGAAGCTTTCCCTTAAAACCAGTTTGTGAATGCTCCTGCTTTCCGCTTCTTGTTGTTATAGCCATCTTCTGAAGTAATCACTTCTTCTGACTCTTCTAGAGCATTGGGTGCAAATTCTTCTATTGAAGGCAACAATGGTCCTCCTCCTCCATCTAATATAGAAGGCTCAAAGAGATACAAGTTCTCAATATTTACAATTGAATGTTTATATTCATGTTAGGAGTTAGTTGAGTCTGAATTCATTATGCATCCGATCTATGAGATAAAAGCTATATACCTTAACAATTTTAGCATCCTTGCTGGTCTTGGAGTCTGCACTTGCTCAAATAAAGCCTTGCCCTCTCATCAACTTGTAGGTTACTGTCCATCTTTTGCTGGTCATGATTTGCTTGGTACTTAGTTTGAGACCTGTAGGGTTTCATTAGGCATGGACGTGGTTCAAATTTTGAAACTAGTTTAACTTTTCCAATTTTGTTTGGGGAGGATTTTTATGGTTTTGGAAAAAGTGTCCCCAGATCTCCCCAAGCATAGGGGATGGAGAAATGGGAATGAAAAGTTCCTAGGCTCTTCTCAAAATGCAGGTGATATCTGATAGACGTCCTTGGACCGTTGTGTATTAACCGGGGGTATCTAAGGGATGCCCCATGTTTGACAAGTATCTTGGGGACCACCCTTGATGCTTGTGATGTGGTAACACTTGTGCCCCTTAATTGTCTTGAAAACAACCATAACATAAAATATTTAGTAAGAAAAAGTATGGGAAGCCATAAAACCCCCCAGCCTTGCTCCCCCAACACACCCTAAAATGAACCTAAAATTATTATAATCTTCTCATTTTGAGTGCATTTTTAATAGCAACAACAAAGGAGAAGATGCAAGACGCAACAAGGATAGTAGATGTTTAAAAAAAAAAGAAGAGGAGATTTGAGAAGGGATTACAACATTATTTGCTGGTGATACTATGTACTTTAGGTAGTGGATAAGTAGCCAACTAATGGCTACGTCAGCTTATTTTTTATAGGAGATTTTTTTTTGTTATTTTACGATTTGGAGAATCCTTGACACATCATTACATGCTTGTAATGTCCCATTTTGGTATTTTATAAAATGTGCAATTTTTTTTTTGTGTTTTCTGGTTTTATAATAAACAATACTGAATAGCAGAAATGCTAAATCCAGGTAGAATACTAAAATCATGCAGTATCAAGATCATCTATAAATGTTGGACAGCTTATTCATTTCCAGAAATAATCATTGAAACTTAATTTGAACTGCTGACTATTTATTAATACTGTCATATCAGCAATAACAGTAGACAAACCAACTTTAAAATATTTTAATGAAACAAGGCCCACTCACAATGATACCATTCAAGCTGTACGGAGTAGGGTTGATGTACAGCAGTCCCACAAAACACAGCTGCTAAACTATGTACAGCAGGCTGCAAGGAATAATCACAACATATAGTATTAAGTTCGCCCAGCTCTCAAAAGATATAGTGATCAAAGATTGGTATTGAAGAAATTATATGGTATGGCAGCCTTAGAAAATCATATGATGCCTTTTCAATGTGTACAGCTGGCTGAAAACAGGTATGGCTGGTGATCAAATGGCATTGATTAATATTTGCTGCCCAGCAACAAATGCAAAATATCAACAACGAATTCCTTAACACAGAAAAAATCTGGAACTTGTCTGTAATCTTCAACACAACTAAAAAGGATCTTCAAAACCAAACTGAAACTAGAAAAATGCCTCCTTTTATAATCACCTTTTAGTTTGAATTTCCTTTTCCCGCCTAAACTCCTCTAGAAGTGTCTAGAAACACTTTTTAATAAAATGTTACATTAGGTCCATTTTAATAAAATAATGATAATACATAAGTTGTCCTTTTACAATGTAATAAAAATAAAGTTACTAGGACAACTTAAAATATTATTATTAAATTATTATTTATTTCCCTAGCTTTGCCCTTTAGCCTATGGGAAATAAGGAATAGGCTACGGGTCACCCAATTAATTTGATTTTGAAAAGAGGACATGACATGTGCAAACCTTGGCATGCTTCCACTTGTGCATGTGCATGTTTTGTGGAATCATCTACTTGTAGCCTGCATGTGCACTTATTAAATGCTTCAATTGTACTTTTACATACCTTATGTGCAATCCTATAGTCTAATTGTGGTCATCTTGGATACATGCATTATAGCATATACTCTTGAAGGGCTATTTAATTATTTGTTGTTGGAAATATTGTTGTCATTGATGTCAAAGGAGAGAAGAGTGATATTGCTGCCATCATATTGCTGCTGTCAATAAGAAGGTTTAAACGAAAGAGAAAATTTTTATTGAATTCCAAAGGAAAATATTTATTGAGTTTCAAAGGCTGGCCGACCTATGTATTTTTGGCGCCACAATGTCCCTAATTTTCGCACTTACAATGTACCTAATTTTGGCGCTCACATCCCAAGTAAGTCGCCCAAAATTAAAATTATTAATATTTCATATGGGCCGACCTCCTTGAGAAGCCGACCCCTTTTGGGAATAGACACCCCTCTTGGGTGAAGAGTATGATGGAGTGGTATAAAAATAAAGTTGAAGTGGAGGTTAAAATGCAAGTAACATAATGAAAAATCATTCGAATTAGAGCGGATCTAGAACAGATTTAGAGCAGAAATTAATGTGAAAGATTTTCAAGAAGATTTTATGAAGGAGATAAATGTGGAAGAATGAAATAAACAAGATATATAGTGGAGATCAATAATGAAGGAAGTGAAGAATGGAGTGAACAAGATATATGGTGGAGATCAATAATGAAGGAAGTGCAGCAATGATGGAGTGAATAGAATATATATGAAGATCATTCAAGGAGAAGCAAATAGAATTGGAACAATGAAGATATAAGAAATATATAGAGATCATTTAAGGAAGACGTGTGGAGCAATGAGTATGAGATTTATGTGAGAGATATATGAAAGAGATAGAAATGTCCATCACCCGTTGAAGAAGCAACATTCAGAAGGTGGAAGCTTGTTGTGGAGGTTGGTGCCTCCTAAAAGAAGAGATTGGCGTCGCTTGCTAAGTTGGGGCTTAGCGGTGGGGATTGGTGTCTCCAGTAGGTTGCTGCCTACAATTTTTGTAAAAGAGTTTTATTTTGTGGTTTTATTCCCAAAAAGGGTTTCCACGTAAATCTTGTGTTGCATAATTGTTAGATTATCTTATATTGATTCACCCCCCCTCTTAGTAGAAATGTGTTTTTATCAATTCGTATTAGAGCCGGTTCCTTTAGAAATAGTCTAACCACTGGAAGATAGATTTCGGGAGCACACATGACAATAGAAACAAGGAGTGATGTCATGGCAGATGAAGATAACTTTGTGAGTGAAGGAAAAGAAGAGATGGATTTAGAAGAAGAAGAATATGACGAAAATGAAGGAGAAGTGGATCTTGAAGGAGAACTCATTTGTGCCTTAAGTGAGATCAAGAAGCTTAAGAAAATAAATTTGAAACAAAAATTGCAGCTTTAGAAATATGAAGAAGAGGAATGTGATTCAAGAGCAAAATGTCACAAAACCTTGAGGAATCCGAAAAGATTATCATCGACTTAAAGGTTCAACTAGAAGAGGCAAAAATGATAGAAGAGGAGGTGAGAACTGGGAAGAAAACTGCGAGAAGTTAGAATCTGAAATTGTTTCCTTAAGGAAGGAACTGGAGAAAACAACTGCTCAATTGAACAAAAGCTTAAAACTTGAGAAGAGCACTGAAATTCTAGATGATATCATCAATGGCCAGAGGTCACCATTTATCAAGATTGGTCTTGGGTACAAAGAAAATCAGATGACTACCAAAGAAGATCCCAAAGAGCCCCAAAGAAGGTAAATGAAGAAAAGCCAAAAGGCTATGCAGATGCTCTCAAAAGTCCCATAAAAAATGAAAGCAGCAAGAAGAAAGAAAATCATGTCTCACAGAATATAAGCATTCCTCCCAAAGATAACAAGGACAAATTTAGAAGATCTTTCCCTCCAAAACAAACTCATAAGACCAAGTTCCAAAATTCCTTCAATGGTTATTGCTTTTTGTGTAATCACTTTGGTCATAAAGCAATAGATTGTAGGACTCGTGCAAGAAATTTTGGTTGGAACAAGAATAGAAGTCCTTATGGGTTCTCAAATAGGAACTATAATTCATTTGCTCCTTTAGTGGATTACAATGTTATATGCTATAAGTGCAACAACTATGGTCATATAGCAGGCTTTTGTGGAACATCCTAGACAAAACAAGAAAATGGATGCCCTTGCTAAACATAAAGGAAAATCTACAAAAGTTTGGAAAAGGAAGCAAGAGCAAAACAATTTAGAAAGAAGGTGAGAAGACTCTCTCAAAGAGATCAAAACTATTACATTTTTATGTTTTATTCAACATACACATGAAAGCACCTCCAAAAGCATTGTAAAATGTGTAAAATTGCAAGTACATGTATAGTTTTAGGTTAGGTTTATTTATAGGGAGCTTCCCCTTCAAATTCGAAGAGCAGTTTTACTGCTCATCTGTCCGTTTTACATTCATATTTAAAGGTGTGAAATAAATTGCTGACAATATCCACCTTATTTTTGGTGTTCTACTTGTGTGTATGCACTTCTTTTGTGTGTTTTTCTATATCCAGTACTAGTTAGTTTTTTTACTCGTTGAGTATGTTGATAGGGATTGTGATTCTATGGTTTTTTATAATTTATCTATATTTTAGGGCAGTCCTTTATATTATGATCCACATTGTGCCCCTCTGCCATCTCCTGAAATTTGGGTTTTCACTCTAGCTTTTCACAATAGGCATTCCATTGTCTCCTCCTGTTCTTTTACTTTGCTCTGTTATGCAATCTTTATGCCATGGGTTTGTAGGGACGACAAAGATAGTGGAATGGATGATTGGCTCATATCACAAAAACCACACAAAATGCCTGGCAGATTTCAGAAGAAAGTTCAGAGTCTAGAGTTAGACAACCAGACTGAGGGCTGTGATGGCTCAGGACAAAGAATTGTTTTTCACTGCTTAACAGCCAGGTCACAAGGTTTTATTGAGGTGCATTTGAGAGCGAATTTAGAATTGAGCTTCTTTTCTTCTTTGGCATCTGCCAAGTTCAAAGGGAATGCAAGTTGTCTTTGGCATGTAATTGAATGACTCCTGGTAAGAGAGAACATTGTTAGAGGTGAAAAGCGATATTATAGTGTTGTGGGTTTCATGTTCTGGATGTATAGTGATGAATCCACATTGTCAATAGCAATGAACAATAGAATCATGCTAAACTATAGTGATGAACCACTAGAATCATGCTAAACAATAGAATGATGCCAAGCTTTGTGTTTTTTATTTTTATTTTCATTTTACATCTTGACAATCTCCAAAACTTTGGGCTATTTTTGCTTCTTGGATTTTTCATAAGCCATATGCTAGATTTTTTAACTGATAAAACTGAAACTGAATGTCTAATCATACCTTAATGTATGTTTATTTCTATTATTTTTCAGTTGCCAAAGAAGCATCTGAGTGAAGTGCATGGGCTGTTTCATAATGACTCATTACAGGTATTTATTTTTGATGGTCATCATGGATAATGGCCTGATTCTTATGGTGGTGTTATTCATCTTTGCTTAAATATTTTAGAGGTTATTTACAAACATTTAGATAACTTTCGTGATATTATTAATTTGAAAAACTTCAAATTTAGTGCAGTAGATATGAACTTCTGATATCCCAATGGTAAATTCTATGACATCTTAACCCAATTGAGGATTAAAAAACACTAAAACAATTGCATTAGTACAAAGTGATAGACCGGAAGCTTAGTGTTTGTTTGTTATTGCAAGATCTCAGGTGGTTGTTGCAACAATTGCTTTTGGCATGGGAATTGACAAGTCAAATGTTCGGCGAATTATTCATTATGGTTGGCCACAGGTCAGTGTTTCCATGTTACGTCCCAAAGAAAGGTTTTTTTTTTCCAAATACTTTCACATTTTCATCTCTGATCTTTTGAATATTTTTGTATCCTTATTTTGTATATAGCTTCAACCCATTACTGTACGTAATAAACGTCTTTATAAGAAATCTCTCTTTTAGAAGTAAATTTGTAGGAGCTACAGAAATGATATATGATAAAATTCAGTAAAGAATAGAAAAAGACTGCTAGTTTTATCTTGTATAATTTCAAATAGAACGCTTACTACTTACTAGTAAATGATACTTGTGGGATAGTGTAAAGCGTTGTGACCTCAGCACAAAGTGTTTCTATGACCTATGCAGTTGAGAGCAGTTGATAATATAGCCAGGCATTTGCTCTTAAAAGCAATCAATATAAGTTGCAACTGTCTAATTCCACGAAGTAATTTGTTCTCGGAAATCAAAACAAAATAGAGTATGATCTTATGCTTCAATCTATTTAGGATATTCTAGCCAGCCTAAACATTTCATTGAAGGCATGAAGGATTGCAGACTATCTAGTCGTGTATAAGTTTGCAAGGTTTCAATTTTATCCTTGAATTTTAATTCTAAATAATGAAAGGAGATGCCAATGAAGCAATAAGCCGTGATGACTGGTTGATAAGACGATAACAATTTTGGTTTTATCCATTTGTAGGGATTATCGCTATCTGAACTCCATTGCAAAAAGTGGGAGTTTCTTACTTCTTGGCATCTTGCCTTCCTTGCTGGTCTTCAAAATTCCTCCAAACACTTTTGGTGCATTCTTCTCCCTAGAAAACTTGCAAATATAGCTTTTGACATTAGCCCCACTGTGTGCGTTTCCTATGCTTGCTCTCTTTATGATGTGCCAAACCAATCTGATGTCATGGTTCCCACTTCACCACCAACTTCTACTGTTTTCTCCACAGGTAACGTCAGGAGGACTATTACGAGGTTATGCACCAACAGAGCAGTCGATTATGAAGGTCTAGAAGCTGAATGTATCAAATATGGTGTGGATTCCCTAGCCTCCCCTTTCACAAAGCTTTTTAATGCAATTGTTTGTTCAAGCTTTCCTTAGTCTTGGTCTCAGCATATAATTCATCCCATTCATAAGTCTAGGGATCTCTTGAATCCTAGCAACTACACAACTATCATGATTGGGCATACATTTGCCAAACTTTATGCCATAGTGCGACATGAAGTTTTTCGAGTACTTGGAGAAAGGTAATCTTCGAGCTCGTGGGCATGCCGGCTTGAAGGGAGATTATAAGGCCATTGACCACATCTTTACATTATCAGGCACTCCTTAATAAGGGAGATTATTAGGCACTCCTCGATAAGCATTATCAGATCTTCTATTGGTCCGTTCATAGTGATCGATGATGCCACTAATGACTTCACCATTTCTAGTCCGCGTAGTGATACTTGATGATCTATAGTTTTCCTTAGCGTTTGCTCTTTGGGGTTCTTGTTCCCGCTTCATGGCTATATGTACTAGTTTCTTGACCACTTTTGTTGGTGGTCCCTGGTTCTTTCGTAGTTCTTTGCTTTTGTTCTTCCCCTTTGTGGGACCTTTCTAGGTTTGTCTTCCTAGAACTTTTATTGTAAACTTCTATACTCTTGAGTCCCATTGACCTACTTTTGGTCATCTGTGGACATTAGTATAATTTCTTGCTTTTCTATCTATGTAGAAAAGGAGTACACAACAGCAACAATCGGCTTTTGAGAAAAGATAAATGAACAACAGGAGAAGGAAGACCCTCCAAGGCTTTCCCCTTTCTAGACTTGACCCCTTCTTCATAATACTCCTCCCAATAATCCCTTACCAAGCAGCCCCATAGAGCAGAGAGGAATACTCGAAACTTTTCTAGTAGTGGGAAAAAAATCAAGGTCGAATGACCCATCCACAAGTCCCTCTAGAAAAGCTAAATATCACCATTACTAATATTCAAGGAGAGGTGTGTGGCAATAATATCTTGGGGCAATACCATGAAGTTCGAAATTGCAAACCCTTCAGGAATCCTATCTTGCTTAAACAAATTGATAGCAGTTGAAGAGGATAAATATTTGCTATGCCACACTTTACTCCAAAGCTAATCTTGTTTAGCGAGGAAGCACCAAGCTAATTTAGCTCCAAGTGCTAAATTTTAAGTTTCTAAACTCTTCACCCTTGCACTTCCTTGATTGTTGTGGGAATAAACTTCCTCCTGTTGATGATTGTTTTTAGACAAGTCAACAATAGAGTAAAATACTCAGTATCCAACTCTCTCTTGAATAAAGCCTCTCGAATGCTAAACTATGTGATCAATCGAGACAACTCCAAGGTTCCTTATTTATAACTTACGGTGGATAAACTTAGTGACTTGATGTGATATTGCTGATTATCACAAAGGGACTTACGTAGATTTCTTCTTCTTTCATTCAGTTTATTTCTCCCTTAAGTGTGGATGATATATGTACAATGTCCTAATGATAAAGAAAAGGCAAAAGATAAAGGTTTAGGAAGCTAATCTAAGGTCAATGAGGCAATGATGATGTAAGAATAGACAAACTCCTGAATTAACCTAACTTCACTTCGCCAAGGATGCCTACAACTATGTGGAGTTGGTGCAATCTCCTATGGATAGTGAAAGGTTTTCAAATCATGAAGGCTCACATAAGCACCCATCGGATGACGCAGCTCAAACAAGCATCCATAATCGAACTTAAGCAAATGATAAGGCTCAGACTAGCTTTACACAACACTTCACCAGCGATGAATGTTAAAAGCATGAGCTAGGAGTTGATCAAATATCCAGTACAAACATACATAACATCAAAGAGCTTCTAATCTACTTGAAACATCTCTCCACTTCATCAAGATACCAGAAACCATGTTATTCCACAAGATAATACTTAACACCAAATGAACTCCAATGTGTTTGCATTAATCTTAAGAAATATTTACAACTTCAAGTCCTCTCAGAAAATTTTGAGAGTCTCTTCTACTCTACTCTACTTTCCTACCAACTGAACTATATCTAATGAATTTACAAATGAGGTAACAAGGCTTTTATATAGAGATCTGGAGTTACAATGAATAGCTAGGATCATTTCACGTAGCCAAAGGCCTAGATCATGCCACCTCAGCAGGTAGTTACAACAAATTACTATTTTTAGTACAGAAGAGAGGCAATGAAGGCACGTTTTCCAAGAAGATAAGATGGAATCTTTTAGAGCATCTTCCACATAGGCATCCATTTAGCTTCCTTTTTGTCGAATGATGTGGCGAAATATGATTGGCTTGATGATGAGTGTTTACCATGTAGATGCCACCTTAGCTTATTCCCAAACTGCATCATCTTTGTGATGTCTTCAATGTGATTGCTTTGAACTTGTATGTCTGAGAATGCATCTTGTAGATCTCGCCTTGTTCATTGTCTTGTAAACTATATGTATGATATTTGTTGCTTCATTTGACTAACTTTGTGATCCTTCTTCTCTTGCAGATAGGTTGATCTTCTTCAGATACATCTTCATGTAGAGAGTAGAATAGAGATATGATGATGATACTTGATTCATGAAATAAGAGACTTCTCGGAGACTTGAAAATTGAGAGCACTTGAAGCTAGATGGATAAATGTCCTTGACATGATGCAAATGATGAGATGCTCCAACTTGATGATCTTGAAGGGGGTCCTTTGGAGTGTAGATATTGATGATTGATGAAGAAGCTAGTTGATACTTGAAGTGATCCAATATGATGTCATTGAGGAAGAGTGTCAACATGTTAGACTTGAAGTGTCCTCTTAGAACAGCTGTATGACGTCTTCTCCAACATGGCAACTTGTTGACTTCCTTGAATGAAGGTGACTCTAGACATTTGCTCTTTTGATGACTCCTTAGCTCAATCCAAGTTCCTGCAACACAAATCAAGAAGCAATATCAATCCTTGGCTTTATAACACAAAATAATCATTATAAATCTACTTCTAACCTTTCCAATCCTAAATACATTGGATGCCAATTAATTGATTTTCTAAATGCAGTCAACACCTCCCACTTGAAAAGAGGAAATTTCCTCACCTCAGATGTACCTTTCCATAAGAACAATTTGTAGATACCATTCATCTTTCCTATAACATTTTTGGGAGCAGCTAGAACTAACAACATGTATATAGGGACGACACATAAATGATAAAACAAGTTTGATCAAAGTGAATCTACCTGCTCGGCTGAGCTAATGTCCTTTCCATAGAGCAAGTTTCAAACTATATTTAGTCAACAAATGCCAAATGAATGATCTAGTCGAGCTAGTGAAGAGTGGGATTCCAAGATATTAATTTGGTAGATTCCCATTAGAGTAGCCTAAGAAAGAGCAAATCCTTACTTGAACCTGAGGAGGAACATTCATACAGAAAATATTGGATTTCTCTACATTAATGGATATCATCAATAAACTTTAAATGGGTAACAGGTCCACCTCTACGGCATATTGAATCCCTTTGATCCTACCAGTAGAACGAAGACTACTAATATTTCCCCCAAAGGCCTCAACCATCAAAATAAAAAGACAAGGGGATAGGGGATCCCCTTGTTTAATGCCTATGGTGTTAGAAAAGAAGTCAGGAGCGGAACCATTAATGAAAATTGATAAACAAGAATCTGTGACCACTTCCAAAACCCACTCAATTTAGAGAGGACTAAAACAAAAAGCAATTAATACCTCTTTCAGAAAAGCCCAATTCACTTTGTCACAAGATTTTGCTATATCTAGTTTGATAGCAATGCCACTCCTATTGTTGGATTTGAGAGATTGCAACACTTCATGAGCAAGAACAATTCCATCCAGAATTTGATGACATTGGATGAAACCCCCTTGCTCCTAAGAGATCAAACAAGGTAGAACCGTAGAAGAGATTTGAGCTGCTTTGCAATTAATTTTGAGATAAATTTATGAATGGTGTTACATAAGACAATAGAATTGAAGTCTACGAAAGAAATAGAGCTAGGGTTTTTAGGAATGAGAGCAAGGAACATACACTTGAATTTCTTCAACACTTTTCTAGACTAATTGGAATCCTTTACCACCTCTAGAAGTTCCCACCAATGAGCTTCTAAAGACTTGAAAGAAACTAGCCTGAAAACAATTAGGACTAGGAGCCTTATCCTTCTTGAGACCAAACATTGCAGCATGAACTTCCTCCAAACTAAATGGAGGCAAGAGTTTATTTTTTGCTCTTTTGATACAATGGTGGGAATAATCGATAAAAAGGAAGAGAATTCTTGTGAATGATCCCCGTCTCTGGGGCTTTAAGAATTTTTTCTAATAGTTGAACCACGACTGACTGAATTTCTAAGGGGTCCTCAAGTTCAATCCTCACAACAAACTTAATAGATCAGATCCTATTTGGTGTTCTGTGAGTCACAGTGATATGGTGAAAATACTTGGTGTTTTTGTCTCCTTTAACCCAATTATCTCCAGAATTTTAGGGTCAATAAACTTCTTCCTTAGCATAACACACTTCAAGCTACTCAAGCTTCGTAGATTCCTCGGAGAGGAGAGTATCTGTCAAACCCTGGAGTTGGATTTCAACAATAATAACTGCTAATTCAGATTCTAACTTAATCCTTTTAGAGAAAATGTTCCCAAACACATCTTGATTCCACGAAGAAGAAACAAGATCTTGGAAAGAAGGATGTAGAAGCAACATAGATTCAAATTTAAATGGACATTGCAGCAGAGAAGAGTCCAAAAGACCTCCAAAGTAATAGGAAGATGATTTGAACCCGAAGCATTGAGGATCATCGAAACAGAAGATCATTGCTTGATGAGCCACTTCAGAAACACAAGGAACTTGTTCAATCTAACCGCTATATTATAGAAGCTCTTATGCTGATTATTCCAAATATATTGCCTAACTTTTAGAACAATATCAAAGAGAAAAATTTGGAATGTGTCATGTCCCCATTTTCGGCATGAGCACCAAACAGGAGATTGAGTTAGCCTATCCTCATTCCTGTAGGCTAATTCATGAAAACAAGGGAATATTCTGGCTGAGCTAAGGCTTGGAAAAGATAATGTGATTCAGAGGCTTGGAGAATGGAACGTCGATTTACAAGGCTCAACAAATTACACTGGCAAAGGTGGAAAAATTGAATTAATGCAATTTCGCATTAATTAGCAAAGGAAAATAATAATAGCGTCCAAGGAAGGAGAAAAATAAGAAAATAAATTAAATAATATTATTTTGATATTATTTAATTTGAGCGCTCACATGGGAAGAGGAAAAAAGAAATAAAAAATATATTATCTTGGATTTTAGCGCTCACCTTGGGTGAAGAAAAAAATAAAAATAAAATAATATTATATTTGATTTTGGGCGCTCAACCTTGGAGGAAGAAAATAAATAATAATAAAATAATATTTGTTTATTTGGGCGGCCATATTGGAGAAACAAAAATAAATAATTTATTGGCCGACTTGGAGGGAAAAGTAATTCAAATCTTTAATTTGAATATGTCGGCCTATTTCGAAAGAGAAAGAAGATCCAAGTATAAATAAAGGTTGATGGAGCTCATTCCGGTATCACAAACATGTTGGCAACTTTCACATTTTTGCTTGGCAATTGTATTGCATGACTTTCCAAGGACGAAAACCCTTGTAGAGTTGGTGTGTTGGACGAAAACCCAATCACATCTTGGAGGTGGATTCGTACGGGGTTCACATTTGCACTTCAGTTGAGACTTGTAGATTTGTTTGAGCATCATTGATACATCACTCGAAGATTTGGTCGGAGACCATTGTTGGAGATTTGAAGCTTGAAGTTCCTTGCATATCATTGAAGACCTTGAAGATCCTTGAGCGCCGATTTTGGAGGAGGTCGTTGGCTGTTGGCAGCATATTTTGGCACATCCGAGTCCATAGCAGAAGGAAACCCTAGCCGCTGCCCATGTGTGGACTGTTTGCCTTGATAAAGGCAGCGATTTCATTGTAGAAGGAATTTGCTGGGGTTTGGAGGTCATCACCCATCATTTGAAGGCTGTTTGGACAGTTGGAGACACTCTTATTCAGGCTGATCTGCATATCAAGCAGCAGCGATCAGTTTAGAGGCCTTTCACCTTGCATTTCATCATCACAAGTTGGCCGATTTGCTACAGCAGGCTTGTCATCATTGTTGCATTGCATTTCATCACCAAAATTGGTATGTTGACATTCATTATTCCAATCTGATTTTGTAACAGCAGCTTGGCGTATGTAATTGGCTACGCTAGAGCCATCAACTTGATGTAATTGAAGACTTGAACAAACTGAATTCATAAAAGCAGTGATCTGATTTGGTTTATCATCATCTTCTTTAATCCTTTATGTGTATTTCATGGTGTAATTTCACATTGATAAGGCTGCCAATATCTTTTTTGTTTTATCATTCATTTGCATATGTTAGTTCATGATTCATGCTTGAAGGAGATATAATTGAAGGTGCAGAAATAAAATTCAGTATACAGTCCTAGGGTTTCATTTTTAAACATTGCAAATTCAGAAATATTGTTTCAAACCTAGAACGGGACATGACAGAATGATACCATTAAAATAAATTCCTGACTTTGGTGTCACCTAGTTACCACCATACTTAACCATAGGACTGGTGGCAGCATTGAAATCACCTCCCCCCAAAAAATCCTTGCCTTCCCAAGACAATGACAGAGAGGAGAGAGCATCTAGAGTATGCTTTTTATGAACTGGACTATTGGGGCAATATACATTTATGTAATGCCTTGCTATATCCCCCTAGAAAGATTTAAAGTTACATGACAACCAATTTGGGTAAGAATCTAGAAGAGAAATATGGACGTGACTAAGATTTGAGAGAATGCATAGGCCTTTTGATGCCCCCTAAGCATTGATAGCTATACCAAGCCAAGGCTTCCTAGAAGTACTTAACAAGTACTGGAGATTGCTATCAAACATCTTGGTTTCTTAAATAAAAACCAAACCTAGGGTAATTAAAGAATGCTGACATTTAACTAATCTTTTATTGGAAACATTGAGACACCTTATCCTCTGAAGGGTTCTTCCCTCTCTACCTAGTAAAAATATGCTTGAGAGTAAGTTGAGTGCCATCCTCAATTCCTATCTTTGCTTCCCTCTAAAACCTTATTTGATCTGTTTTGCGTCCTTTGATCTTTTTTTCTTTCGTA
This sequence comes from Cunninghamia lanceolata, assembly GCA_027924645.1. Taxonomy (NCBI): domain Eukaryota; kingdom Viridiplantae; phylum Streptophyta; class Pinopsida; order Cupressales; family Cupressaceae; genus Cunninghamia; species Cunninghamia lanceolata. Next base: position 1,017,939 of record BSBN01000270.1, read on the forward strand.
CAGAGAGTGGTAGGGTGCAACTCAAACAACTCCAACCCCCTAAAGACTGTTTTAAGGGAGATACTGTGATAGGTTCCAAGAGGAAATCTTGCAAATCGACAACCACAGTAGCCACCAAATCCCTAGAAATTTCTCTTTCTTCATTTGAGTTTGGAGCACAAAAATCTAGAGAAGAAAAAGGAAGAGAGGGGGCAAGAAAGGCCTTCAGAACCTCCTCACCCTCAATAGATTTTTCAACATGCAAACCTGCCTTTAGAGTCCCATGAACCTCTGGAAGAAAGGGTTCCATAGAAAACTCAACCAAGCAATCATAAATCTTTCCTTAGGGCTTGGCCATGGATAACTTGGCTTTACTCCTCTCCTTTACTCTTAAGTTTAAAGGCCAACAAAGAAGGATGAACTTCATCTTTGGGGAAAACCCATAGATGGTTTCTATATGCAAAGCACTCTTTCCGAATGTTCAAACTTGTTTCAGCTTCCATACCTTTTTCCCCACCATAGAGGAGTTGGGCGTTGCACCATGATGTTTAGAGATTCTCCTAGAGCAAGAGCTAGCAACATGCCCAGCTTGATGTCATGAGTAACAGAAAAACAAGAGCTTTTCACAATCTAACTTTTGGAATAAGTTCCCTGTTGAAGACGAGAACAAATCTAAGTATCTGCTCACTTTTATACGATCATATATTGCATGAGAAGATCTATTGCTTTCAAATCCACCTTAGTATACTTGGCCAAAGAATTACCCATAGATTCTAGAGATTTGATGCTCCAGAATTCAAGAGGTACGCCATATAGTCTTACCTAGATCTCTAGGGCAGCATAAGGGGGCGTTCCGATAGATAGATTTGGGCTCCAACAAGATAAAGACACTGAACAACCATCCACAAGTTGAACATCGAGAATAAGAGCTTCACAATGCTCTTCCAATGAGAAAATGAGCTCAAAGAAACCTTTTGGCAAAAATATCGGTTTGAATCCATCTTTCTAAATCCCCTTTGCCTAAGACTGAAGAAAGATGACTACCATTGCATTTGTTGACAACTCGAAACTTCAAAAGTGTTTCACGATGACTCCCAACATCTCACTCATCTAGCTCCACTATTAGACAGACCCTAGAAACTCCAAAGGCCTTGGAAGAATCCCTTTAGTCACTAAGCACCCTTGCTTCCCTTTCCAACAGCAATCAAATTTGCCCCTGATGTAGGTGTAAACTCTGACTGCAAGGGCCCACACACATTGTTGTAGTTGGGCTTTCCCTCCCTAACCTTTAATGCATGTTTCTTAAGGAAGGGATCAGGTTTGAAATGCCACACTAGAGATTCCCACCTATGGATTTTTGAATTTATTTGCTGTTGGCTCCAGGGAGAGGGCCGGTAAGCCATGGCTTGTAACTAAAGATAATTGATCAAGTATTGTTATTAAGTAAATTCTTAGTTAGAGGGCATTATTATGAAGGGACTTTTGAGATTACCCAAGCGTAAGAAATAATTTGAATTCTCAAGCTAATAAGCCTATGCCATTTGTTGGAATTCAATATGCAAATGCTTTCTGGAATGTACATAAACAAAATATATTGTTTCCATGTTTAACATTGTTGTATTGTGTTGATGATGCAAGAAAATTATGGTCTAGCCTCAATTTTGAACTTATAAATAATTTAACTTGGAATAAAATTGAAGGAAAGAATTCTTAAACAAATGCTCTAAGAAAGTTTTGAAGGAAAACAGATTGAATCTATAAAAGCTAATTTCAAAGAACACGAATTATGAAACAAATTCAAGATTTGTTGATATGATTTGAAAAAGAAAGAGTGTGTTGGCATTTCAATTTGCACCTCTGAAATGCAAGTTGGAAATGGACAGCTATGCACAGATAAACTACTCTCCTATTGGAAGGGGGAGTTCCCTTTTCGTTGATGTTCGCTGAAAAGATAAATAAAACAAATTTCGCCTATCTTCTTTTTGATTCTTAGCTGCGAGCACAAGGTTATAAAACTCTAAATGCTGCAGGAGAGGTTTTTTCCTTTTTAAAACTTCTACTACAACTAGGCTTAAACTAATGACACTTTTAATCTCCTAAGTAAATTCAGAGCAAAGGGATTAAAAGTGGACTAGGAATGATTGTTTTAACACAAAAACTTAAGTAAATTTCTCCCAGATTTACATCACAAGACTCATTGTACTTTAATGATGAAAGCTGAAATAAAAGTTGCACAAGCCACACATCTGATGACGAAACTTGATGATCTGAGATAGAATATCGAAGCAAAGGCAAACATGAGATTTCTATTCCAACATCACAAAGTCGATACAACTCCAGGACAGCAATACTGTAGCAAAATCAGGCATACAGCAAGCGATCAAACACTGGAAACAAATTACATAGAGTGAACAAGCACTTTCAACAACAATTTTGTAGGCTAGAATAGGCACAGCAAAATATGTTATTTTCGACACCGTTCCCTTACAATGAACACAGAGTGAACAAACACTTGGAATAACAAGATTTGCAGGCTAGAATAGGCACAACAAATTTGCTATCACAAAAGTAGCTCCCTTTACAATGGGCAAGACTGCCCTTATTTATACTAAATCAAAGGAGTAGGGAACCCTAAAATCTCCTTGATTAACCCTAACTAACTTGCCAACTCGCAAGCTTTATTTCTATTCGAAGACAAAGATACAACTAACAAACGCTTTAAAACAATTTGCTTTAAAGCAAAGAAAATTCCAACTACTACAAAGTGATTTCTTTCTAAATATAGAATGGATGAGCTTAGGATGAAAGCAAATGCTTTAAAACAAAAAGCATCTGATTTAAAATTGCTCTCTTTTGAGTCACATTCTCATCTACATTCTTGCTTTATGGTGATGTTATCCATTGATATTTTTTTGCTGATTTCTTCTAAAAAGCATATTCTGAGCGAAAAAAGTTGGCACATGGGTTTTGTAGATAATTCCGTTTTGAAGTAACCGAGTTTGTCGGATTTTGAAAAAGCGGAGGATTTCTCGAAAAAGCAGCAAAAAAACAGATTCCCGAAAAAAAAAATTTCCCAATCTACAAGAGAATGAAATTTTGGATGGACCCATCTCGATGAAATTTGAAAAAGATTTGGCCCTGTTTTTGAAAAACGATCCCCTAGAAAAAAGGACCTTGAAAAAGCATGCTCCCCTGCTTCCTCATCTCGAAACTATGAAGAACGCTGAAAAAACACTTTGTTTGAGCCTTTGAATCTTCGTGGAAAGAAAGAAAAAAAAATCCTTCCTCTGGATGCAACCTGCAAAAATAATGAATAAAAGCAGCCAAAAGCTTGTCTTTACAGAACTTTAGGGCAAAAACGCAGCTTTCTTTGTGAAGAAATAAAGCTTCAATTTTATCTATGAAGAAAGCAATTTTTAAAGCGCAAATCCAAGTAGATGTCTTCGAATAGGAGGAATCCCTATTTTATAGCTGCCTATGGCTTCATGTGTGAGATGATGAAAATATCTTTTTTGATGATGTCATCAAACACGCGAGATTGCAAAAGTGTTAGCCAATTTTCCTTCGTTTTTCGACACTTCTGCACTCGTTTTGACTCCAAAATGGCATGTCTCTGACTTCAACAAGATGGCAAACTGTCACCATTGACTGAAAAAGCTGACTAATCATGGCATCTTGAAGTTTTATCAATTCTGATTTCATCCCCAGTCTCGGACTGACGATTTGACAACGTCTAACTACAAATCTGACCTCTGGAACCTGTCGCCGGACGAAGATCGGGAAATGGCTAGAAGGAAACACTGTCGTGACAAGAAAAATTCTAACATTGGATAACCCAGGTGCCCTTAGCCTCCAGGGGTGCTTGGAATCTCATGCCTTAGCCATTTTTCGAGATTTTAAATTTTCATTTTTGAAAATTTGCAACTTTTCTTTGTTCTCGGAAAAACATGAAAAATAAACTAAGTCTGGAGAAGATGGGTGCCCCTAGCCTCCTGGGGCGCCTGAGATTCCATGCCTTAGAAATTTTTTGGAATTTTTCAATTTCTGCTGCAAATCTTGAATTCCGCCAGATTTCGAAGGTCCTGCCTGACGTATATTTCAAAATATATTTAAGTATATGTTTAGATATTTTGAAATATACTTTCAGGATGTTTGAGATAGGTCTCAGATCCATGGGATTTGCAATGCAGATTCTAGATTTTTGAGGACCCACCAGATTTCAGACTTAGTCAAATTTTCAGGGCTTCAGGACATCAGACTTAGTCAATTTTAGGATTCCAGGGATAGACATCAGGATGAGGGTAGATTGGATAGTCTGAGCATATCTGAGATGAATCTCCTGCTTTTACGGGCCTTTTGACTGAGTTTGATTGCTTTTATCCACCTAGAAGTGGGCTGACGAAAACTTTTTGACGTTTCTCGAAAAACGTGAAAAAAATTCTAACACTGGAAAAGATGGGCGCCCCCAGCCTCCAGGGGTGCCTGAAAATTTGTGCCTTAGTCAATTTCCATGATTTTCAACTTTTGCTTGCAGTTTGCTCCGTTTCGCGTGCCGACAGCTGCTTCCCGTTATTGATTTCGATGATTTTGTCGGACGATTGCCGCTGGATGAAGGATGAACTGGATAACCTGGGTATATTTGATGTGATTCCCGGCTTTTTAGAAATTGTTGACCAGAATGACTGCTTTTATTATAAGATCCATAGAGTGCAGACTTGGTGAGTGGTGAGTACTCACAGGCAAAAAGCAAAAATGATTTACTTGAGTGGGGAACTCATGACTTGGCCTACACAGTTTTCGGTGAGTCTGCAGTGTAGACTCACTGGATGGGCAGTAATCCATGTCTTCTGTGACTTCCCTTCCTCTTGCGAGATATCTTTCGGCATCACACTTCTCCAAACATAGTTGTTCTCCTCTTTAGATGTGGTGTTTGATGGAAAAAGTGCTCCCAAGATCCTTGCAAGGAGTTCTTCAAAAGGGTTGTTTGATGCCTGTGCTAGGGCTAAGGAATGCCACAAACCCTCCTCTCTGCAGAATGCTGCCACCACTGATTCTTTGGGCAAAAACTCTCTGGCTGTCTTTGGTTCTTCAAAGGTGCAGACAATGGCCATTGCTGGCCCAGAACAGACATTAGAAGCTTCTATTTTTAGTGCCCACTGTGTGGATTCCCCCAAAGGTTCACAATTTACTGGTGTATATTCTTCCTCATATCAGTTTTTCCACCAAGATGCTCAGCCACCAAAGACAAAAATTGTGAAGCTTGAGGACGAAGCCCTTGAGGCTTAAAGGACACACATATTGTACTCTTTTTGTATTCAAATCTAATAGAAAACACTTCCTGACGTTTTATAGACTCATTTGATACATTTTGTAACTGTATTTTGCATAAAGTTTAAGTATTTTTTTAAGTTGCCGAGTCACCAAGTTTGAATGAAATTTGGGTTTACCGAGTTTTTGCCGAGTCTAAGTTTGACAACTATGATAAGATCAAATGTACTTCTTATAAGATCATTAGAAGATCTATAGTTTTTAGATGCCCTTATCTGAGTTGTCCATCTGTTTTCTTTTAAGTAGTTATTTTTAGGCCTTGCCCTCTTCAAAACTCTTCTATGGCAAGTAAATTGATGACTTCTTTCTTTGACTTTTTTCTTTCACTCTGTCATGAGCAGTACTAGCATGAAATGATTGAAAAATATTGCTGATATTCACGATGATAATTGTCGATCCATCGGATACCAGTCACTATATCCATCAATGTTTGTGAAATTTGTTGAATTTGATAGAATTCCTTGAGATTTGTTGAAAGTAATATTTAATTGTTGAAAGGGTCCTTTTTTGGAATGTTTAGTTTAGAAGTATAAACCTACAAAAGCTTGATTTCAGTATTTGTGGAGAATAATTTTGAATTGTATCATGCTGTTTTCTGTGAAGGACATCGACTGATTTTTTTTGTTAATTAAAACATGATAAAAAATAAGGTGATTTAGCTAGACTATCTTTTCATCTTGATTGCTCAGTAGCCGATCCATGTTGTCATGTCCCGATATTAAGCCATTGTTTAAATTAAAGATTTAAACATCATGTCCATTTGAATGCTTCTAAGTTCTAACAATAATAATATAATATTTAATAAATAATATTACACAATATTATTTGAATATTATATATTTAGTGAAAACAATTATAATATTATATATGATATATATAATATAAATATAGATATAAATATAATTAGTAATATAAATATTAGATAAGCATGAAATAACAATAATTAATATTATATTAATTAAAGATTATAAATATTAATACATTAGTGATCGGGCCTCTTGAGAGGAACCGATCCCATATAAAAAGAAGACAAAAGGTATAAATTAAAAATAAAAAAATGTTAAGTAAATGCAGCGAATACCTCTAAGAGGTAATCGTTGTGCCTTTTGGCCAAAGTGAAACCCTTTGTTGGGTTTAAAGAGGAAAGCTTTCCCCCTCACAAGGATCATCATTGGGAGAAAGGGAATAAGAAGTAAAAAGATTTCAAACAGCAAATCAAGTCAAGAATCAATGAAGGAAATAGGAGGGTCTGAGGTTAATTCAATAAGGAACAGCATCATCGAAAGAGACAAAAAAAAAAGCAATCGAAGGAAAATAAGTAGCAGATCAACAAGGAATAACAACATTGAGAGTTATCAAAGACACAGCAAGAAGAAATTACAAGGAAGATATGGGGCAGACAAGGTAAGTCTGCAATTATATCAGGTACGTTTTTCATCAAGTGTTTAAATATAGAATATAATATATGTTAGTAATAGTCTAGTATAGATTGTGTAAAATAAATAATGACTTCAGAAATGAATAAAGTTAAATAAATAAAGATATATCAATAGGATGAACTGATTTCATGACCATAAATAAGAAATGTAATGCCGGAATAATATAATTATGGCAGAAGTAAATGAATTATGATTAGAAGTAAAATTAAGTACTAGTTAATTGTCTCATGCTTGAAAGTAAATAGGAATGATATAAACTATAAGATAATGATGTGAATCTAAGGCAATGGAATCATTTATATGTTAAATTAAGCATAAAATGAATTATCAATGAAGCCTAGTATGAGGCTATCAATAAGGATGAATTGAGGTTCCATGAAAGAACAAGAATAGAGATGTAAAGATCTCAAATTGATAAAATTGTGGCTCACGAACTCATGATGTAATCAAACGGATGTTCAAGCCTCATCCTTAATCACTTTAATCAACCCATGAGTATGGGGTTAAGTTAAGGACGTAAAATTGGACCTAGGTAACCCTCAAGTGGATGAAGAACACCGGGTGTGTGTGAAGTCCCTTGAGCCAAGAGACGAAGGACCCCGGGTGTTGGGAGAAGCTCTTGGGCCTATGGTATTATGAGCTCATAATAAATGTGCCCGACGGTAGGTGACTCTCAATGGGATGAAGAATGCCGGGTGTTGCGTGAAGTCCCTTTGAGCCAAATGGTGAAGGACCCCGGGTGTTGGGAGAAGCCTTTGGGCCTCCGTGTGGGATGGTTAACGCCTTAACAAACCATGCTCATGTGGAAGACAAGGTTGATTAATGATAGGGCTAGCCAAGAACTCTCTTTAGATAATCCATGGGAACGATGAGAGAAAGAATATGAATATGAAATGTATGAACTTGATATGAATCATAACTATAAGTATAGAGATGAAATGTATGTGATTATGATTTAAGATTATAAGCCTTAAATACAATCATGGAAAATATATGAGTTTGACACTTAGTTGTTAACTCTAATTATGATATGAAAAGAAGAATTGAATATTAATGTTCTCTTTTGTAAGTTGAAATTTTGTGCAAGGTTAAGGAAAAATTTGACGTACTAGAAGGGGACATTACACATGTTTTGAGTTGTTTCTAAGTTGTTGTACTCCAAAGCTAGCTCGCTCCTTTCTATTGGCATATCTATTGACAGACTACCTCCTTTCATGTATCCCTTGGATGCTCGTCGGCTCCTTCCTTAGAAGGAGACCATCACTATAGCTACTAGAAGGAACATTTACAAGCAGTATGTCTAGGTTACTTGGACCTCCCCTCTTGTGCCACTCAGCTTGAACCTTGCTTCTTACGCTGAACATTTGCTACAAGTCGAAGATGGTATGCTTTGTCGCCCTCACTATCTCTAACATCATTGGTCACATGGCTTGAGGTTACCCCTTGGCCAAGTGAGGGTGTGTTTCCATCAACTATGGGTTGGGACAATGTAATATATACCATTGGGTCTGTAGGTTTTCTGAGACCAAGTTTTTGCCTGATTGTTTTTTGCTCACTGCTGTGTGTTTTTGATTGTTTTTGTGTTTTTGCATATGATATTCATAAACAGTAATGAAATATAAGACATGCAAAGATACCCAGATGGAAATATAACATAAACATAGAGAAATATGGATACCCAGATAATGAAATTGCTCAGATATCAATACAGTAATATACCCATTTCAATTTCTTGAATGTTACAAAACTGCAATACATAGACCAGCAAGTATGGTTACCAAAATGTGCTTGAGATACATCAAACTCTCAGCATTCCTCAATACAAATGTTGGTATCCGGTTTCAAGGCCCTAGACGCCCTTAATACCTGAGAAATATGCATCAAAAGGGAGGCGTTTTCACCTTGGAGGTCCCACATCCAAGTACAGCTGCTGTACGACCTGTTTAGTGATGGGAACAACAGATACAACTTGCCAAAACTCCTATTTTTTGTTTATTTTCTGTCTGATTTGTTAGCAGCATAATCTCATGATGGAATCACTCAAAATGAAGGACTTATTTGCTGTCCATAAACCCTGAAATCTGCCCAGCAAAAAGGTACGGCCCCGGTAGAGGTACGGCCAGCCTTGAGGAGTAACCAAAATGCCAAAAAACTTCCTCAACCCCTTAGCAGATTGCAACTATAATATTTATCATTGGCTGCTCACAAAATCTGAGTATGAAAACCTGTGAAAAGCTCCATCAAATTCGTCAAATGAACACAACCATAGTTTGTGGATGAAACTACCAGCAAACCCTCCTGATGATATCTTTCAACCACAAGGAGAGTGTGATCTACAGAGGTCTTCGTCCCTGCAAACCCTTGTTTCCAGCCCAAAGCCAAAACTCCAAAACTTGCCCGACAAAAGATGAGTGAGTGAATGAATGAAAATGAGTTCTCCTTTTTTCCTTTTGTTCTTCCTCATGTTCCAACGCCCAAGATGGGAATATAATATTTTAATGTTTAATAATATTTCAACCCCTTATTTCTCCATGAGTTGAGCGCCCCACACAACCTAGCACATTACACTTTTAAAAACAACTTATATCTCCCACTTAATAAGTTACTTCATAACATAAAGTAACTTATACCTTATAAAGCTATTATAAGTTAAATATTTAATTTAACTTATATATTGACAATTTAAAATATTATTCATTGACCATTTCAAATGTCGAGAGGCAAGTGCTAGTTGTTACCACCGGTATTACTAAAAATGGAAATGTCGAAACCTTCGCCACCAATGGCCCTGCTTGTCTTACTATAAATAGTAAGTCCTAGATAATTGTGTCCAAGACACCTTCGAAAAGGAGAATTCAACTCAACCCATCATCCAATTGTGCCAGAGCTGTTGAAAATACCCTACATGAGTTCCCTAACCAACCACCATTAGCCTACGGGAACCCTAGAATAGGCTAATTGCTCCCCACCTGTTAACTGGCTAAGAAGGAGACATTACAGTCCGCCCTCCCCAAAATTGCTTGTCCTCAAGCAATCTCAGCTCAGGATGCTGTAGTATCTGCTCACACTCCCATGTTGCATCCTCTACTGGCAAGTTCTTCCATTTGACCAGGTACTCCTTGATGATCCTCTTCTTGAGATTCCTCTCCCGAGTGTCAATGGTAGCCTCTGGAATCAGGATTAGCTTCCCTTCCTCTTCCAATGGTGGTACCTCAGATGAGGGAACAACATTGTGCCCAAGTGCTTTCTTGAGCTTGGATACATGAAATACATTGTGTACTCTGCTGTTGGTTGGTAACTCAAGCTCATATGCAACTTCCCCCACTCTTTTGGACACTCTGAACGGACCATAAAACTTGGGTTTTAACTTCTCTGCTCCACTCCTTTTGAGAGTGGACTGCCTATATGGTCGGAGCCTTAGGTAGACCATGTCCCCAACCTCAAAACTCCGGTCTACTCGGTGCTGGTTTGCATACAATTTCTGCTGATTTTGTGCTTGTTGCAGATTCTCCTTGAGCTCTTTCATGATATTTTGACTTTCTTGCAACAAGTCTTTTTCCTTCGGTATCCTACTGTCACCAAGTAGCAAATCCATGAAACTAGGGGCATCATACCCATATAAAGCCATAAATGGTGTCATCCTGATTGACATATGGTATGTCGTGTTGTAACAGTACTCCCCAAGATGCAACCAGTTGATCCATGCTCTCTGCTGCCCCAAAACATAGATTTTGAGATACCCTTCCACCCATTTGTTCACTATTTCTGTTTGCCCATCTGTCTGTGGGTGGTAACTGGTACTAGGAGTAAGCTCGGTGCCACACAACCTGAACAACTCTTGCCAAAAGAGACTTAGGAACTTGTTGTCCCTATCACTCACAATCCCCTTGGGTATCCCGTGTACCCTGAAGATCTCCCTGAAAAATAAATCAGCCACATGTACTGCTATGTACGTCACTAATATAGCGAAGAAGTGTGCAAACTTAGTTAGTCTGTTGACCACTACAATTATGCAATCCTTCCGTTGTACCTTCGGTAGCCCAGTGATGAAGTCCATGGCGATGTATTCCCATTTCTGATTTGGAATGGGCAAAGGTTGAAGTAATCCAGCTGGATAAATATGTTCATTCTTATTTTGCTGGCAAATAGGGCACTCCCTAACATACTTAAGGACTTCATTCTTAAGTCCCTTCCATGTGAAACGCTCCCGAACTTGCCTGTATGTCTTGAAGAATTTAGGATGACTAGCCATAGGTGTGTCATGGAAAGTCTTCAAAATCTTGCCCTTAAACTGTGAGTTGGGCACTAGGAAAATTCTCTCCTTATAAATAATCAAGTCATTGACCACGGAGTACTTGCCATCTTGCACTGTGCCCTCTATGATTCCTGTTGCCCAAGAATCCTTAGCATACTCTGCTGAAATTGACTCTCTCCAATCAGCAGAGATCTCCCCTAACAAACACAAGTGGGGTCTCCTAGATAAGGCATCTGCCACTATGTTATTCTTCCCTTTGACATATTCTATGTCAAAGTCATATGCTTGTAGCCTACTCACCCACTTCTGTTGACAATCATTCAGGTACTTCTGGTTCATGAAGTATTTAATGCTATTATGATCTGTCTTGATGATGAACTTGGCTCCAACCAGGTAAGGTCTGAATTTGGCCAATGCATGCATTATGGCCAACATGCATTATGGCCAACATCTCTTTGTCATATACTGAATAACTCTTCTCCTTACCCTTGAGTTTCCTACTCTCAAATGCTATGGGGTGTTTCTCCTGCATCAATACTGCCCCAATCCCCTCTGTAGAAGTGTCACACTCCAACTCAAAGGGCTTGGAGAAATCGGGAATTGCGAACACAGGGCAAGTGGACATCAACTGCTTGAAGTGTTCAAAACACTTTTGTGCTGAATATGACCATATAAAGGCTCGCTTTTTGGACAAGTTTGTAAGTGGAGTTGCAGTCTATGAGAAGCCCTTAACAAACCTCCTGTAGAAAACACATAGCCCAAAGAATCCCTTGAGTTGAGAGAGATTCGTAGGTGTAGGGCATTCTATGATAGCCCTTATCTTCTCTGGATCAACCCTCACTCCCTCTGCACTGATGATATGACCAAGATAAAGCAACTTAGTCATGCCGAAGTCACATTTGGACTCCTTGGCATACAAAGACTCACTCTCCAGTATGCTCAACACCTCCTTGAGATGTCTCATGTGCTCTTCTCAAGTTTTGCTAAAGATCAGAATGTCGTCAAAGAAGATTAACACAAACCTCCTCAACTGTCTCCTGAATATTTGATTCATACAACTCACCAAAAACTCAAAATGACCGTAATGGCACCTGAAAGCAGTCTTTTCTATGCCCTCCTCTTTCATCCTGATCAGATGATATCTTGATGTCAAGTCGATTTTTGAAAAGTAGCAAGCTCCGTGAAGCTCATCAATCAACTCATCAATGCAAGGAATAGGATATTTGTTTTTTATGGTCTTCTTGTTTAGTGCACGGTAATCAATGCACATGCGTATGGTCCCATCCTTCTTTTTGACAAGTACAACTACAGAAGCGAATGGGCTCTTGCTGGGTCTGATGTGTCCCATCTCCAACAACTCCTTGATGATTTTCTCTATCTCATCCTTAAGCCTCTTAGGATGACGATAGGGTGTAGTAATCACCGGTTTGGATCCATCCTCCAACTCTATAACATGCTCAATCCCTCTGTCAGGTGGCACTCCTGGTGGTATACTCCCAAATATCTTACTGTGCTTGGTCAACAACCTCTGAATGTCTAGATGGTGGCTGTTTTTTGCTGTTGTGGAACCTCTAGCATGATTAGGCACTCAGCTGCCCACTCTACGTGGTCATGTCTGAGCATTCTCTCCATTCTCTTAAGAGAGACTAGTCGAGGCCCTCCATCTGATAATGCTCTAAGCACAATCTTTTTGCCATTGGATTCAAATTTCATCTCCATATTACGCAAGTTCATAGTGAACTCTCCAATAGTCATCATCCAGTGGATGCCTAAGACCACATCAGTGTCACCAATGCCAACTACATAAAAATCATCATTGAGTTCATACTCACCAAGCCGAATACTCAAACCAGAAATCTTCTTGGTACATGTGAGTTTGAAGCCATCTGCTACCATCACCTTAAGGCCCTCAAACTTCTCAGTCTTAAGCCCACGTTTTGCAACCAACCCCTTGTCAATGAAGTTATGTGTTGTACTTGTATCAATAAGAGTGATGATGTGTTGCCCACCCAAAACTCCTCTAACTCTGAAAGAACCAACTTTCTGGAAGCTGGAGAGTTGTGCCATCACTCCTTCACCATCACTACCCTCCTGAGATGAGTTTTCATCATCGCTGTCCTCCCTTTCAGATTGCTGATCTAATTTTTCAGAATTAGTTTCTTTAGCAGAAAAATACTCAATTTGTTTTGCCTTTGCCTTGTTAAGGCATCTGTGAGTTGGATCCCATGGCTCTCTACAATGGAAACAAAGTTTCTTCCTCCGGTACTCATTCAATTGGTCATTACTCAACTGATTGGTCTTCTCTCTTGGCTGGTTTATATCACGCTGAGAAGGCTTCTTATCCTTGTCCTTTTTGTATGGAAACCCCTTGGTCTGAAATTTGCTTTTGGAGCTAGAAGACTCCATGTCCCTAGCTTTTTTCATAGCTTCATGTAGAGAAGGTGGATTGAGGCCCTTGATTCAGCCTCTCAGTGGATCGGTGAGTCCATCTATAAAGAGAATCATCATTCTACGTTCGGAGATATCACTCACATCACCGACAGCTTCTGGAACTCAGATATGTAACTCTCTACTGAACCCCATTATTTCAGCTGTGCCAGTTCCTTAAACTGTAACTCTGGGTCCTTGTCAAATCTATCAATCAATCACCCAGTGAACTCTGCATATGACGTAATCTGATCATGACCAAGAGTGGTCTTCCCATGGTGCCACCACTCATGGGCAATGCCACCAAGATGTAAGGAAACATAGGTGATTGCCTCCTCTTTTGGCATAGGGCTAAGCTGAAGGAAGTTATCTAGCTGCTGTACCCACGCTCTCGCTGTTGCCTTCCCTGACCCATCAAAATATGGAATGTTCAACTTGTTCACCTTCTTCTGTAGCTCATAATTCTGCTATCTACCACCCTTGTTGGGTTTGCGTTTCATCCTCAAATCTGAATATTCACAGAAAGACATCTCAGCTCGAAACTCCTCACTAGAAGCCCGCCAATCTCTAATAATCACGTCTTGAAACTCAAGTTGTGTGGGCTCAGGATCTGGTGTATTGTTTTGTGGGGTGAAAGTAGGTATGCCAGGTCTATCATAAGCTGTATGCTAGTTAACTCCTCTGTTATTGACAGATACTTCCCCATCATTTCTTCTGTCCTTATCATCTCTGTACCTGTTCTTGTCACCATTGTTGTCCCCATCGTTGTTCTTGTTCTTGTTATTGTTGTTGTTATTGTTTCCAGAATTCCCAATGGCTTGGTGTGCTATAAGGTCCACAAGACGGTTAGAGTTATTCTGTAACTGTCGCTGTCCCCTAGCGAAATCATTCAGAATTTCCCTGGTACTAGGTTCTTCACGATCTCTGTCACACATACCTATTTCTACTCTGTCAACACCTGCAAATGGGTCAATGTGCGGAGGTACTACCAAGTTCGGCTGTGACCTGTTCCTTCTAAGTTAGTATTGATGTGTATTGGGCTGCATTAGTCAATACATACCTTGCATGTTTTTGACTGACCTCACAAGATGGCAAGATGAGCTGTGCTCTGATACCACTATAATATATATCCTTGGGTCTGTAGGTTTTCTGAGACCAAGTTTTTGCCTGATTGTTTTTTGCTCACTGTTGTGTGTTCTTGATTGTTTTTGTGTTTTTTGCATATGATATTCATAAACAATAATGAAATACAGGACATGCAAAGATACTGTTGATGAGTGTTTTATGACTGCAACAAACATTAGGATAGAGGCACGAAGTGTATCTATCCTCTCTTGAACAAAGCTTCTTAGACGCTGAACTTGGTGATCGAATGAGACTGCTCCAAGGTTCCTTTTGTGTCAGGTCTTGACGGGCATGGGAAAAGCTCTGTGGAATGATGTGATTTGCTGTTAATCACGAGGGGGGGTTACATATCGGACTTAGTGGTTTCTATGCTCAAGGAAGGAAAGATTTGGATTTCACTGAGTTCTGGAGGCTAGGTTCGGATTCTTCCACTTCGGACTTGGATTTCTCAATCTGTGGCAGAGGAGGAGTCTAAGTTCGACTAGTCTTATCTATGTAGACAGGGAGTGATTTCTCAGTAAGATCTTTATGATCTATTCCTAACGCAGATTCAAAAGAAAATGAAAAAAGAGGGATAAGGATTAGGGTTCAAGGAACTAATTGATGGAAAGAACTATTGCTGAGGACGGAAACTGGAACCACGCTTCTGCTTCGTCATGAGGCAACAACTCAGACAGAGATGGTGCTATCTTCAAAGGAGGAATAAAGATTTTCAGACTACTTTGGCATCGAACATGGAACTAAAAAATGCAGAAACAATCGAAGTTAAGCTTGGAACAAGTTCAGACTAACCATGCACTGTGATTTGCAAGCCATAGATCACAAATGGTATGAACTAACTGCTTCAATCATCCACAAACAACAATATTTTCCATCACACTATTTAATGAAAGCTTGAAAAGTAGAAGAAATGAAATAACTTTAGAAAACTTAAGATATGCTTCAAAGAAACCAGGAAAACCATGCCAAAATCCAAAGAACTCTATAAACACCAGTCCACAATGCTTATATTATTGATTTGGAAAGTTTGTCTACAACAATCTTGCTGATCTTTGAAGTATCCAGCTCAAACAGGTAGTACAGAACTAAAACTAGCTATCAAGTTGCTCTAGGAGCATGAAAATATCAGAGAAAAGAGGAACCCCTCAAATGAGGCACCCCTGCCCTTTTATAGGCAGGCAAAGTACATAAGGTGAAAAAGGAAATCAGATTTCCTTGAAATATGTGCCCAGGTCAGAAACCCTAGATGTGGTAGGTGGGGTCATCAGAATCTGCAAGTAGGTGACTGCCACTTGTCCTGGGCGTCCATGCTGACTAGGACTCCTAGACAGGACAGTCTTGTCTGTCTGGAACTTCCTCCTGCTCCTTGGTCTCTGCTTCCACAAACCTGGTCAGGACAACTTCCAACTCCTCCATAGGAATACTGGCCATGTTCTCCATTCTGAATTCCATGACTGAGAGGTGGTGGCACAGGCAGTAAGGATATTCTCCCAATCTGCCCTCAGCTCCTAGATACTGTTTATGAAGATCAGAAATGAGGATGCATCCTCAAGATGGGACTCCTGGGTAGGATAATCATCCTTGAAGTATATGCTCCACATCTTCCCTCTCAACTCTTCCAAGTTAATGACTCCATCCTGTGCCACCTCAAGATCGAACCAGGCCTCCATGGACACAAGGATTTTGTCCTGGATTTTCTTCAACATGGCGTGGGCTTGGGTAGTGTCGCCCTCAATCTTCTCAAGGTTATTCCTCTTCATGACTGAGGCGGAGTACTAACTGAGGAAATCATAGACTGAATTTGCATGTATCACTTTGTCCCTCACCAAGTCCTGCTTTGGAGTGTGCATCAGTGCCTTTAGTCTAGGGATGGTTTCCTCCCGGATGACCGTGAATTGCTGACAGGCCTCCAAAATCGCTTGTGTCCTATCCATGAGTGCAAAAACTCTCCCGTTCACCTGGACGAGATCCTCCATAAACTTATGAGCTCTATTCGAGACCTTCTCCATCCATTCCTTCACTGCATGGCCAGCCGTTCTTAACACTTCGAACTCTGCTAGTGAATCCTTGGTTATGCCTACAGGTTGGGCTGTCACTCCTTGGGCAAACTGCAATGGGCCCATGAGATGCTGGATATAATGCCTTAATTGTTCATTCTCCCTCTTCAGCTGGTTCTTCTTTTCTTCCTCCTTCCTCAACCTTTCTCTGATGGCGGCAATGGAATCCTCCAGCTCCTCCATTTTTTGATCCTTTGTAGTTGGTCCAAGGTCAACCTTCACTACGTCGAAATCCTCAGGACTGATGTCTTCTTTTGCCTCATCCACCCTTGGAATTGCTATTTCCACTTGGCGAGACCCTGATTCATTTCTAGTGATCCTGGAAAACTTTTTTGTCTTCGTTGGGTTTGCGGATTTTCCTATTCTGGCCAGGAAGTTCCCAAGTTCGGCGTGTTGATGATTGTTTTTCGACAAGTCAACAATTAGAGTGAAATACAAAGTATCTGACTCCCTCTTGAGCAAAGCCTCTCGAATGCTGAACGAAGTGATCAAACAAGATGACTCCAAGGTTCCTTTCTGATGATTATGTAAGAGAGCTCAGTGACTAAGTATGATTTTGTTGTTAAACACAAAGGGACTTACATTAGATCTTTCTTCTTTCATTCAGCTTATCTCTCCTTCAGTGTGGATGATATGTATACAAGGTCTCAATAACAAAGAAATAGAAAAGGGTGAGGGTTTAGAAAACTAATCTAAGGTCAATGAAGTAATGATAATGTATTGAATAGACAAACTCCTAAGTAAACCTAACTTCACTTCGCTAAGGGTGCCTACAACTACATGAAGTTGGTGCAATCTCCTAAGGTTATGCGAATGGTTTTCAAATCATGAAGACTTATACAAGCACCCATCAAATGGTGCAGCTCAAACAAGCATCCACAATCGAACTTAAGCAAATAAGCTCAGACTAGCTTTACACAACACTTCATCAACGATGAATGTTAAAAGCATGAGCTAGGAGTTGATCAAATATTCAGTACAACATGCATTACAACAAAGAGCTTCTAGTCTATTTTACTTTCTACTTGAAACATCTCTCCATTTCATTAAGATACAAGAAATTATGTTACTCCACAAGATAACACTTAAACACCAAACAAGTAGCTCCAATGTCTTTGCATTAACCTTGAGAAATATTTACAACAATTTCAAGTCCTCTCAGACAATTTTGAGAGTCTCTCCTATTCTACTCCTAAAATCTAAAATCTATATTTTTACAAATGAGGCAACAAGGCCTTTATATAGTGTCCAGTTTTACAATGAATGGTTGAGATCAATTTGATAGCCAAGGGCTTAGATCATGCCACCTCATAGGTAGTTACAACAAATTGCTATTTTTAACAAAAAAGAGAGGCAATGAAGGCACATTTTCCAATGTGATAAGGTAAGGCGAAAGCATTTAAAATATCTTCCACATAGGAATCCCTTTGGCTTCTTTTATTAAATGATACATTGAATGCATTAAATAATGCGGCTAATCAAAATTGAATGATGTGTACTCGCCACCTAGATGCCACTTCAGCATACTTTGAAAATTGTATCATCTTTGTGTGATGTATTCAATGTGATTGCTTGAACTTGTATGTTTGGGAATACATCTTGTAGATCTTGCCTTATTTGTTCTTCTTGTAGACTGGATATATGATACTTGTTGCTTCGCTTGACTAACTTTGCAATGTTTCTTCTTCTTGTAGGATGTAGATATGAATGATCTTCTTTGGATGCATCCTCTTGAAGAGAGTAGAGTAGAGATATGATGATGATGATGCTTCCTTCATGTAAGAGTAGGAGACTCTCTTGGACTTGAAGTTGTAAAGTCTTGAAGTTTAGATGGATGAATGCTGAATGCCTTCGCTTGATGTATAAGTTGATGCAGATCTCTTGGAATGATGCTTCCTGGAAGATGATCTTGAATGATTCCTTATGATAGAGCAGCTAACTTCCCAAGGGGACTTGAAGCTTAATGACATGAGGTTTCCTTGAAGTAAAGTGGATGCCTTTGGAAGTCTTGATTGATGAAGATGAAGTAGTTGATACTTGAAGTGACTTCTTAGAACAGCTACTTGATGACTTTCCTAACATGAAGGTGGTTATAGACATTTGCTCCTTTGATGACTCCTTAGCATCATTCACATTCCTGCAACATAGAGAAGAAACAACATCAATACTTCAACTTTATAACATAAACACATAATAAATCATTTGCTCAAGGTCTAAAGAAGACGAAAACAATAAAAAAAACAGAGCATTGAATAAAGTCCTTAAATCCTCCTTTACTCTCTTGAACTCATCCTTCTTGGAGGAGCAGATCAGAAACTAAAATCTTCTGTCCTATCCTCTTGGTGCAGCAGATCATGGTTTTTTGGAATCTCCTTGCAACCTTAATACTTCAATCCTCCTACTTGCTTAGGGCATTAGATAGGTGTTTTGATTTCCTCTAGAGCTGGTGCACTAGATCCACGTTTCAAAATCTTCTAGATAGACTTTTAAACACCAAGCAAGCTTCCTTTACATGTGGCGCATTGGATGGCACTTCTGAATTCCTCTACAATTCTGCCTTGAAACTCCTTTCCCTTATCAATCTTGGCGCAGCGGTTAAGCATCTTGAAATCCTCCTCTCATCTCCTCCTTTTGGTGCATTAGATGAGGAATTTGATCTCTTCTTGCTGTTTTAATGCAATAGATCAAGTGTTTGAAGTCTCTAAGGGCTAGTGCATTACTTGGAGATTTTAAGATCCTCCTTGAAAATTCACTTAAAACTTGAATTAGGCCTGTCTTAGAAGTGGCGCGTTGGTTCAAGGTTTTAGTTTCCCCTAGAAATTTCATAAAATTTTGCACTTCAACACTCAAAACTTGCCCTTCCACCTTAGTGTGTTGGTTGAAACATTTGATTTCTCCTGAATTTTGTCTTTTCTACCTTGGGCGCTTTGGTTCAGCAATTCAATTTCCCCTAAATGTGGTGGATTAGATGGCACTTTGAAATCCTCTAGATCTTTACCTCTTGGCGCTTTAGATCAAGTTTTTTTATTTCTTCTAGCATCTCCCTTAGCGCATTGGTTGAACACTTGGGTTTCCTCCAGCTTTTCACTTTAAGACTTGATTTTAGTTTCTTCTTTCAGTAGTCGCACTAGTTCACACCTTTCGAATCCTCTTCCTCTAGGCGCTTTGGATGAGAGCTTTGATTTCCTCCAAAATTGACTCTAAGACTTGACCTTGGATTTTGAAGTGATCGCAGTGGTTGGAGGTCTAAGATTTTCGCTTTAGATGACACCTTATGAATCTCCCTCATGTTTGGCGCATTAGATAGGGTATAGAAGATCCTCTAGGAATTCGCATTGGATAAAGATTTGAAAATCCTCTTGATTTTGCCTTAAAACTTGAAAAGAATCACCTCCTTCTTTGGCGCATTAGACCAAGGGATTGAGATCCTCTAAAATTCGCATTGTGTAACAATCCCAACCAAAATCCCTCCTTTACCTTTGGTCGCATTGGATGAAGGGTTTGAAATCCTCTAAAATTCGCATTGGATGAAGGTTTTGAAATCCTTTGAAATTTGCTTTGATCCACTTGACTTAGGCGCATTGGACCAAGGGTCAAAGATCTTCCTTTCCTTAGGCACTTTGGATGAATGCTTTAAAGTCTTCCTCAAAACCTTATGCTCTTCCTATGTTTGGCGCTTTGGATGGAAAGTCTTTCGAAACATAAACATTTCTGCTTTGGGCGCATCACTCCAAGGGGTTGATATCCTCTGAAATTCGGATTTAGTTGAAGGCTTGAAATCCTCTGAAATTTCGCATTAGTTGAAGGCTTGAAATCCTCTAAAATTTCGCATTAGTTGAAGATTTGAAATCCTCTTACAAAGGTGTTTAAACTTGATCAAGATTTGGTTGTTCGCTTTGAAATTTGCCTTGAAACTGAAATTTAGCCTCATTATGTGAGTGGCGCATTTGGTCAAGGAGGTGAATTCTTCTTGATTGGCGGATTAGATGGTGAAGTTGGAATCATCATCTTTACTACCTTTGGCGCATTGGTTCACACCTTCAAAATCCTCTAGAAATTTCGCTTTCACATGTGGCGGGTTGGTTAATGCATTTGAAATCATCTAGAATTGGCGCATCACTTGAGGTGTTCGATTTCCTCTAGAATTTGGCGCAATTTATCACGATTTTGCGCCAAGATTTTCGCCACTTTGATATCCCGTCGCATTGGATCAACTTTTTGAATCCTCTGGAGTAGTTAGGCGTTTTTCAGGGTTCGTGAGGTAAAGGTATATTGAAAAATATATTTAAGTATAAGAAATAGGGTTCGTGAGGTAAAGGTAAAGGTATATTTCTTATACTTTAAATATTTTTCAATATACCTTTAGGATGTTTGAGATAGGTCTCGAATCCACCGGATTTAACATGCAAAATCTAGAATTTGGAGGATTCACCAGATTTCAGACTTAGTCAAATTTTCAGGATTTTCAGGATTTCAGGCTACCAAACTTAGTCTTTCAGGATCTCAAACATACTGCAGGAAGGGTCTCATTGTTCATCACTTGGATGAAATTTAATCAAGATTCTTCATTTTCCAGATGAAACTTCCAGTTAGGAAGCAAAAACCTTCTAGGAGAAAGACTTATTGTTGGATTGGTAGAGGAAACGAACCTAAGGCATCGTCTAAGATCTCATGCAAAGCATTGGAGCTCAAAAAAAAAGGGGGTCCCCATTTGCAATGGGGCAATGTGTGATTTGGTCACAACACGGCGGAAGGATCACTCTTCTTGACTAGCTTCTTCAATTTATCTTGCAGCTATTTTGGTCTGGTGGACGGATTAAACTTCTCTCAGTGGTTCCTGATCCACTTGTGGTATGGATATTGGCACTTCACCAGAATTGAACTCCTCATTCAGGAATTCCAGATCAGGGTGATGAAGCATGTCCTCAAGTCGGACTTCCCCCGGATTCCGTGACAAAAGGTTAGGATGATTTCCTACAACCAAGCTGGGAGTCTGATTTTGGGCATAATCCATGGACTCATTATCTCCCTTCTCAGCTTGCTCATTCGGGATCATTTCCTCCTCCATGGGCCCTTTATCCTTAACAATTTGCATATTGTCATCGGAGAATAGATCAATCTCCTGGGCGGAAGAAGTGCTGGCGGAATGAGGTCTATTTGTGTTCTGCTCCTCCTGGTCAGGCCTCCTGATAGACTCCTTCCGGGCCTTTACTCTCTTTGCTGGCGGATCTTCTGTAGTTCTGTTTCTTACTTCATGCCTTCCTCCGCTTTGTTCCTTCGCCGGTGTTCCTTCGGTCATGTCCTCCTCAGAAGACCGAGACTCCAGATCTCCCATCAAATTATAAGTCGGAGGGATGTCTTTCTTATGCAATCTCTCCGTCTGTTGATTTGTCCACTTCTGTGTTCTTGTTAGCACAGGTGCTATTAGTTCATCCAAGTGGGTGACTTCAAGATCAGACCAAACTAGTGGTGGAAGAGGTTTATCCTTTTCCTGTTCGAAGGCAGGTTGGACCTGCTTCCCATCCTCGTCAACTTGGTCCGGAATTGAAAAGACCTTGGTTGCTCTGATCATGTCCATTGATAGTCGGGAATACATCCGTCTTCGAATCTCGAAGTCATCTTGAGCATTCGCCCAGTGATCCTCCAGGTGTACCTTGTGTCTATGCTTCCTTCCACATGCAACTCGGGTGGTATTGAATGGATCAAAGTTTGCCCGCGAGGAATGGGTCACTAGGTTGTAAAACTGCAGTTCCTCATTGGACCTCTCTGCGGCTTGGAGGGAAGGACACTCCTCGACTTCTTCCGTTTGGATTGGAAAAGCAATTCCGGCCTTCTTCTTCTTTTGAACTTTATCATATGCTGAGAATTGCCTTGTTAATTCCAACAGGATCATCTTGTCTGAAGGATACCTCTGCAGTCTATACGGGAAGGCAGAGAATCCTTGTACCCGAATGTATGTGAACTTCGGAAATTGAATGAACCAGGAGCCATATGTCTTGATCAACTGCTTAGACTCGGGTGACAACCTTTGGTGAGTGCCTCTTTGAAGGGTTCTTGTGATGTGCATGGCGAATGCGTTATTATATCTTCTGAAATGGTTTATGTTCTGGAGATGGAGCTGTGGATAACAGTCATAGACTCTGACCTGCCCTTCAGAATTCCCGACGCGTCCCCTCCATGATAGTCCCCTGTATCTATTGTTCCTTGCCAACATGTAGATCACGTAAGAACTCGTGTAAAATGCCTTAGAATCTTCCAGATTCCGGAACTGTTCATCAATGCTATCGCTGAGGATTCGAGCCCAGTCTATCATCTTTGTTCCTGCAGTGACCTCAATGTAGTAGAACATCCATGGCTCGAAGGTTGAAGACTGAGGACTTCCCATGATCCTGTTCAGCATGACGACAAGGTCTCCATGCTCCTCTTGAAATCAGATTTAAAGAGTGTCCTAGGCAGCTTGGAACGGTGAGGTCTCTTCTTCTGCATCCAGGAATTGTTGATGATTCCTAAACAGGTTGTAGGATCGGCCTTGAACATGTTGGATGCTTCCTCCTTGCTCGTGTACTCGATGGGGCTATAGACGGGAATGTTGAATGTTTTGGCAATCTCCTCCTTGGACAAGTAGGCTATCACAGTGTCATCCCAGTCTACAATCATCCGACGTTCAGGATCATAGTGCATGAAACACTCCACAATCAGCTCGACACAAGGAATGGTAGGTGGGAAACATGTGGCGAGCGGAATTCCACTTCGAACTATCTTTGCTGCGAGCTGGGATGGAGGATGTATATCTATTCCATACATCCGCTTCCTGATTTCTTCCATGCTTGATGGGTGGATGTTGGTGTCTCCCACGTTTGCCCATTTCGAGACGGACGTTCCACATTTGAGCTTGCCTTGAAGAGCCGGTCTTGGTGCTTGCCATGTACCTGTGGAATCAAGGAGAAAATGCAGAGTATAAGGTTCGAGGAGTAAGAGTGAAGGCGGGATGAGGGTTTTTATTCCCAACATGAGAAGCAAGTACAACGAATCTATACATGTCGGACTAAAATCACACGAAAGCCAATGCATAGGAATGAAAGCATAAGAAAAAAGAAACCTATTCCCTTCTTGCCCAAACCTGTCCTTGAACAATAAAATTCTGATTTTCAAGAAGATTTCTGATTTTCTAATGTGTTTTCTGAATCTTGTGCAGGAATTTCTGAATTTCTAATGGATTCCTACCAAGAAATTTGCCCTTCAACTTCGGAAATTTCCAGCCCTTATGGAAGAAACTTGTCTTGGGAGGATAAAATCTGTCCTTGGAGGATGAATTTCTGCCCTTGGAATGCAGAAATCTGCCTTAATCCTACAGAAAAATCTGCCCCTATGAAGAGTTTTGCTTTGGAAATGATGAAATCTGAATTCTCCTTGATGAAATTTTGTCCTTCCAATTTTGAACTCCTTTCCTAGAATGCTAAAATCTGCCTTTTTTGCTTTGGAATTGTGTTTGAATGTTTGAAATGAGCTTGGGCGCCCTCCTTAAATAGGCGCTCAAGCTCCTCCTTGCCACTTGGCCGACCCCTATTGAAGGAAAAATATAAAAAAAAAAAAAAAAAATCCCTAGCCGACCTTCCTAGCCGCCATACCTTTTGTCTTTTTTCTCAAGGCAGTGGCGCATCTTAGAAGGTGCTGGGGATTTCACCATGAGGAGGAATTTCTATGTCGCATTATCCTTAAGGTGAAGGATTTTCACTAATGGCGCAAATTCCTGTAGGTGAAGGAATCTCTACCAAGGTCGCATATTCCACTAGGCACGGGAATTTCCTCCAAGGTCGCATTTTCCAGTAGGTGGAGGATTTTCTACTGAAGCGCATTTTTCAGAGGGTGAAGGAATTTGCACCTTGGAATTTCTCAAGAAATTTCTAAGTTCATGTCTGAGGTGTTTCCGGTGTGTTAAGGAATTCCCAATTTCATGGCAAATTTTGAGTGCCTGAAGGATTTTCGCATTTGGAAGTGCCCTCCAAAATTTCCCATTCCCAAGTCGCAATTTCAAGTGTGTGAAGGATTTTCCTCTTAGAGCGCAAATTTCAGTAGGTACTGGAATTTCTAGGAGCACAAATTTCACTAGGTACAAGAATTTCCTAAGGGCGCAAATTTCACTAGGTAAAGGAATTTGCAACCAGGACAAAATCCTTCCTAGAGTGCACATTTCACCTCCAATAGGATTTTGCGCTCAAGGATGAACTCCTCCTGGTTTAGGAATTCTCTTCCCTTGGAATGATTTTCGAGTTCACTTGTTGAAATTTTGCTAAGTCTTGAAATTTTTCTCCTGTGGAAACCCTCCAGAAGGAAAGTCGCAAATTACACTGTCCTTAAGAATTCCCCTGTCCAGGGTCGCATTTTCTAGGCTCTCCAGGAATCCTCCTGTCCAGGTCGCACAATCCACTTGGTGCAGGATTTTGCGACCAGGACAATTTACTTCCTGGGCGCATCATCCAGTAGGTACTGGATTTTGTGACTACGACAAGTTTTCATGATTTTGGCTAAGGACTTTTATCATTCTATTTTAGCAAGGATAGATTTTTGACATTAATCAGAGGTTTCATCATCCCAAATAGGATCTAACATGAGAAGTACCTTCCATCCCTTTCGGGAATCCCAAATTCCAAGGCGAAATTTTCAGACAGGTCGGGAATTTTCCTTGATGGCACACTTTCAGACTTGATCAGGGACCCTATTATGCAGGTTGCAAATTCTAGTAGGTATTGGATTTTGCGACCTGGACAACCTTCTTTCTGGAGTGCATATTCCAGTCCCTACAGGAGTCTGCGCCCAAGGACAAATTCATCCTGGTTCAGGGAATCATTCCTTCAGTTTGGAGCATGGGTTTTAGAATGACTCTTGGGTTCATTGTTTGAAATTTCATTGAGTCTCGGACCCCTTTAACCACTTAGAAACCCTCTGGATCACAGCCTTAGGAGTTCGGAACAGGGCATCATGCCGGGAATGAGAGGGTTCTAAGGTGGAAAGATGGATCTGCCAAGGACAGGCCAGTTTTGCCTATGAAAAAGCTTTTTAGGGATTCAAACACAATCGAGAGAAAAACCCTCACTTTCATACCTTTGAACACCGGTGAGCTAACTTCACTAGGACCTCACCTCATTGAAATCATGCTAGAAACTACGGGATCAGAGCAAGAACTACAAGCCAAGTAAAAAAAAAGGGGGACCCCATCTGCAATGGGGTGATGTTGTAAAATGGTCACAACAGATACCCAGATGGAAATATAACATAAACATAGAGAAATATGGATACCCAGATAATGAAATTGCTCAAATATCAATACGGTAACACACCCATTTCAATTTCTTCAATGTTTTAAAACTGCAATACATAGACCAGCAAGTATGGCCACCAAAATGTGCTCGAGATACATCAAACTCAACATTCCTCAATACAAATGTTGGTATCCGGTTTCAAGGCCCTAGACGCCCTTAATACCTGAGAAATATGCATCAAAAGGGAGGCGTTTTCACCTTGGAGGTCCCATGTCCAAGTACAGCTGTTGTACGACCTGTTTAGTGATGGGAACAACAGATACAACTTGCGAAAACTCCTATTTTCTGTTTATTTTCTGTCTGATTTGTTAGCAGCATAATCTCATGATGGAATCGCTCAAAATGAAGGACTTATTTGCTGTCCATAAACCCTGATATCTGCCCAGCAAAAAGGTACAGCCCTGTAGAGGTACGACCAACCTTGAGGAGTAACCAAAATGCCAAAAAACTTCCTCAACCCCTTAGCAGATTGCAACTATAATATTTATCATTGGCTGCTCACAAAGTCTAAGTATGAAAACCTGTGAATTGTTCCATCAAATTCGTCAAATGAACACAAGTGTAGTCTCTGGATGAAACTACCAGCAAACCCTCATGATGATATCTTTCAACCACAAAGAGAGTGTGATCTATAGAGGTCTTCATCCCTGCAAACCCTTGTTTCCAGCCCAAAGCCAAAACTCCAAAACTTGCACGACAAAAGATGAGTGAGTGAATGAGTGAAAATGAGTTATCCTTTTTTCCTTTTGTTCTTCCTCATTTTCCAACGCCCAAGATGGGAATATAATATTTTAATGTTTAATAATATTTCAACCCCATATTTCTCCATGAGTTGGACGCCCTACACAACCTAGCACATTACACTTTTTAAAACAACTTATATCTCCCACTTAATAAGTTACTTCATAACATAAAGTATCTTATACCTTATAAAGCTATTATAAGTTAAATATTTAATTTAACTTATATATTGACAATTTAAAATATTATTCATTGACCATTTCAAATGTCGAGAGACAAGTGCTAGTTGTTACCATCGGTATTACTAAAAATGGAAATGTCGAAACCTTCTTCACCGATGGCCCTTCTTGGCTTACTATAAATAGTAAGTCCTAGATAATTGTGTCGAAGACACCTTCGGAAAGGAGAATTGAATTGAACCCATCATCCAATTGTGCCAGAGCTGCTGGAAATACCCCACATGAGTTCCCTAACCAACCACCATTAGCCTGCGGGAACCCTAGAATAGACTAATTGCTCCCCCCCCCTGTTAACTGGCTAAGAAGGGGACATTACAGACAAATCACCATTTTTGTCGCCTTGATCGGATTTGTTGTCTTTGCTCCCTCCAGGAGGTTGAGACAGAAGAACATTTCATCTTCAGAAGCCCCATTTATTATGAGATTTGAGGGAGATATTACTACCTCTACCAGGACTCAATCAACAATCTCTCTACTTTCTTCAAATATTTAGACCGGTGGTGTTTGGCTCTTTATCTTTGGGAGGCCATCACCCTTTGGCACAGATCCTTACATGTGGTTTCTCATGATTGTAGGGCCCCCAGGTTGATCACCTCCTTTCAACACATCTAAGAGACTGGTAGCTCTAAACGACCTTTGGATGTTGCTACTTCTCTCATAGATGCAAATAGACCTGTGAGACAACGTTTTTCACAACTTCTGCCTCAACATGTTGCTCCTCCGTGTCTTGGTCTTGTTTCTTCCCAACAACGTGACCTAGCTTCCTCTCGTGAACATAGATCTACTCCTCTTCGAGTGCCTCTCTAGTCAGAGGGACAGATGCATATTACGGCCTTTTTCATTAGTACAGGGGTTACTTCAGCCTTGGATGTAGGTGTGATCCTAGTGGGAGTACCCCTCCCGGCCCCTGACACTCCCCAATCAGCATTATCAGATCTTGTATTGTTCCCTTCACAGTGATCGACGATGGTGCTAGCGACTTCACCATTTCTAGTCTAGGCAATGATACTTGATGCTCTTCAGTTTTCTTTAGTGGCTGCTCTTTGCTCTTTGGGTTTCTTGTTCCCCTTTCTTGGCTATT
Source organism: Cunninghamia lanceolata (assembly GCA_027924645.1). Lineage (NCBI taxonomy): Eukaryota > Viridiplantae > Streptophyta > Pinopsida > Cupressales > Cupressaceae > Cunninghamia > Cunninghamia lanceolata. Next base: position 1,045,930 of record BSBN01000270.1, read on the forward strand.
TGTACCTAATTCTTGACCACTTGTTTGGTGGTCCCTGTTGTCTTGTATCTTTTATTTTGTTTTTTACCTTGGTGGGTGTTTTCTAGGTTTCTCTACCTAGAACTCTCAATTGTACTCTGCTATTCTCTTGAGTCCCATTGACCTACTTTTGGTCATCCATGGACATTAATATATAATTTCTAAATTCCTAAACTTCATGTAAGGTAGATTCAGTTGATTGCATTATATGAACATCTTTTAAGCTTTGGAAGAAGCTTATTCTTAAAATTAATCAGATCAATTTAATCTGAACTTTATTTAAGCTTACACGAGTGCTTCCTTTATAAAATGCCCACTGGGTTAATGATATTGCCTCTGAGAGTCTGAAGTTTTTCTGCACTAAATATTTGACATGCATAGTTCTTTGATTTTTACACTTAATATTTGTTTCTTATATCATATGCATGAGGATAGCTATCAACATTTTGTATAGAATTTTCTCACCATCTTCTACAAGGTTGAGTGGACTTTTATTATTATGCTTTTGTGTCCTTAACGAGTAGTTTGAGTGGAGTTGCAACACATCAAAACCTGAAAGTTGATTGACTGTAGATATCTAATAAGTATATAATCATTATTGTTATACTATAAGAATTGGATTTCTTGTTTTTCTGCTTTATAGTGCTTATGTGCTAAAACTTTTCTTACATTAGGAAAAAACGGGAAGAGAGAATGTGCTAGATTGCTAGTATGAACATCAACTAGCACTCATTAACAATAATATGCAAGAACTACAGATGGATAAGATAAAGATGTCCTAAAAGGATTGGCATTGAATTACAATACAAATCCGTCAGAAAGTTAATCTGCAGCTACTGATCAAACATCTTGACACATTGTCATATGCAGAAATGCAATTTTATGCTTTGCAAAGAATTTCCTTATTAAGTATACTATTTGAGTGCAACCATATTTCCTAAAATGTTTTTGATCCTTTATTAGATCTTACAAGCATAGACATGCTTGTTATTATTATCATTGTACATGAATTTTCCCTAGAGAATGAAACTTATTAGATGTTGCAATAGTTTGTTTTCTGCAAGGCTCATGTGATAAGGACTGTACTATACAGTGTATGCTTCTTAACATTTTCTTTATTTTCTGTTTCAGTTCATTTTTTGGTAATTTAGACAACTGAAATTAATCTATCTTTACTTGGACATAGAGTTTGGAGGCTTATTATCAAGAAGCTGGTAGAGGTGGAAGAGATGGATTACTGGCAGATTGTAGTAAGTATTGTTCTTCGGTTTTTTTCCAAATGTTTGTTTGTATGCCTTGTCAATATGTTTGTCAAAAGTATATGCATATTTTCTCAACATCATCATTAGTAAAGAACAATATTTTTACAGTCATTTTTAAAATACCTTAGTAATATAAACATAGTTGAAAAACTTGGACTCGCAGAGCCAAAAGTTCTCAAAAACTCAGAATTGGCAAAAACTCTGGAAAGCAATTGAATTTACAAAGGTCATAAGTAGTTTTTCCTTCATTTGTAGATAAAAAATGAGTTCAATTCACATCATAGAGTCACATGATTATGAATTACATAGCTGTATTAATATTTTACAGATTTCATCCGTGGAAAACATGGGTCCAAATCAAATTTTTCTTTTTGCTGTTTGAAGCCAGAGCAGGGGCAAAACCTCCAATGAGGGCAAAACCTTGTGGGGGTTTGGGGGTAGTACTCCGTGGATGTACCATATTGTAATACATGGCGGAGTTGAGGGGTGGAGCCCCACCACTAGGCTCAAAATAAGGCCTTTGAAACCAGACAAGCCTTCATGGTGCATGCTTGAATGCTTGAGAAAAACACAATTCGAATGTTTAAAAAAACTGATGCAAAAATGATGAAATGGGGATTTTTTTAGTGGAATAACTTTATGTAGGCACAACCAAGTTTTTCCCTAAATTTGTGAGTTTTAGGAAAAACTTCCATGAAGCGCTCCTTTTTATATGACTTCAATCAATAAGGCCTTTATAAGGCACACGCTTTATAAAGGCTTCAATTTTTAAATTTCCTTTTTTATTTTTTAGATTTTAAAGATTTTCTATTATTATCATTTTAAATAATAATTATTTTAATTTAATAATAATTATTGATAAAAACAATAATTTTATTTTATAATTTTTTTAAAGAATTTTAATGACCTTGACAATAACAATAAACAAATTCAATTTTAATACGTTTAATAAGTAATTAATAATAAATTATTAATTATGAATCAAAATATTGAAATTTACTGAAAAACAACGAATATAAACGAATTTGACACTCTGATAGAATAATGGATTTGACATGGGAGAAAGACGATTTTGAATGGTGGACTTGGACAAGATAAACATCAAACCTTGACAACTTGACTTAGACAATCTAACATTTAACCAAGAGGTTGGAAAACGAACAACTGACACAAAAACCACTTCCGACAAGAACACTCTGCGACTTTGGCAAATAACCAACTCTAAGATGATATTTCAAACTCGAGATGACATGACAATAACTATTTCAACATAAATATAACGACACGACTAGTGACACACACCCAGAATGGAAGAATCTTGCATCACAACTTGAAATTTCGGATTGGATACAGCATGTATGACCTAGGTTGAAGCTGCATGGCACCCCCTTGACATAGTATGGGCTACAAAACACCAGAAACAAGGCTGCGAATCCCCTTTCAAATTTGCATGGCTGCTGTAATGACGGTATGGCAAGGTAAACGACAGGTATGGCAAGGTAAACGACATAAGTTTGGGCTGCGCTTCCTCCAAGATTCCAATCGCCCCTTATTTATGATGTACAGCCTGCTACAATGGCACGACCTGCTGCAAATAGTACGACTAGCAATGTCAGGCCTGAAATAATCTTGTAGGCCAACAACTTCACCAAAAAACATGATCAGATTTGCAAGCAAATTAAAGAAATAACTTCTCAAATTGGAACACAATCTAAATCTAAAAATGACATTGCAAATGAAAAACTCCACAACTAACAAATTGAAAACTGCACACATTTAGCACCTTGGTAATCCTTGTGTGGAATTACTCAAATGGTTAGGAGGGTTTTCGTCCTCGAAACCATGATGCCAAAGGGTTTTCATCATCGGGTAGAAAAAGAAGAAAACTTGTTTATTCTCAAGAAATAGGAAATTGATAACAAGCAAAAAGATCTTCTGTGCACAATTTCTCCTTATATAAGATTTTGAGGGAATATAATTTAATATTATATTCTTTTCCCTTTTCCCTCCAAACTTAAACTTTTAAAGTGTCTAGAAAGTCCCATCACTTTTGGACCCCATTCCTAACGACACTTTATGTCCCTCTTTTAAAAACAACCTTTTTAATAATAAAACATAAGTTGCCTTTTCGTAATATAACATGAAGTTACTTTTTGGACAACTGAAGTTAAATTATTAAATTGTTTCCTTTGCACACGTATTCACTATCATGGACTGTAGAAACACACTCTCTTTTTAATATAATAATCAGTGATGATTTGAAAAATCAGACGTATATTGTCACTTTTTTCAGTGGCTTACAATGGTTTGATATGGTATACATATATTGTCCTTAAAAATTTCAATCTTTTTGTATGATCATTTTTCTTTTTGGTTTGCATTCAAGCAATGATTAAAGTATTCTTATACAATTTTGAATATTTGGCTTGTCTAAACCTAGTTCAAATTTTGATACAGCTTTATATGTTGACATGACGAGGCTTCCATCACTATTGCCTAGTAGAAGAGATGAAGAACAAACACAAAATGCACTTAGTATGCTATCAGAGTGTTTTAGGTACTGTTTGTCCTTCTATGTTTTAAAGCTATTTCTAAATAATTCCTCTGAAAACTTGATTATGGTAATATTCAATTTTTATGAAATGTTAGTAACTCTCAAAAATATCTTTGTAGATATGGGGTTTCAACAACATGTTGCAGAGCGAAAACACTTGTTCAGTACTTTGGGGAGGATCTGATTGTGATGAAATGTGGAATGTATACCACTTACCAATTGCCTGTCTTACAATAAATAGTTTTTTTTTTACATGTGTTTTTTTTTTTAAATTCTATAAAACTTGACATTGATTTTATATTAATGTTTGAGAGCAACCAAAATAGATCCATGGGATTAAAGGAAATTTGTTAGGAAATATTAGCCAATTGGAATTAAAACAGGCCCACTCGAATAAAAGAAAAGAAAAGAAATTAATGATTTCATAAGGTTTGTCTATGTTTTTTAGTTAGCAAGAGAGTTAATGTTATTTCGTAAATACAAGCTTAATTTGAAGAATTTATAAAATCTGAAATTGATATTATATTTATGTTCTTGAGTGAGCAAAATAATTCCATGGGATTAAAGGTCACTGTTCAGGAAATAATATCCAATAGAACTCAAAAGGGCAACTCGAACAAGAGAAAATAAAAGGAATTAATGATTTCATGTGGTTTATTAAGATATTTCTAGTCAACTAAAAAGAGTTCATATTAGTTTCTAAATACAAGCTTAATTTTGAAAATTTATTTTATATTTTTTGCTTTTGCATAAAATGTTAATTTAAAAATCTTGAAAATGAGTCAACTGTTGTTGGGTTGGGCCCTAATAGACTTCTAAGAGTGAATGATGTGCAAAATAGGTTCCATCGTGAAATTCGAGATGCTTTTGATTGAAGAGAAATTTATGAAATGAGAAACAATAATTTCAAAATCTATATCATGAGCTTGTTCTGTTTTTTATGCCTAGAATGGAGGTGGCGAAGAACAACTTTGTTGAGCACTAGATTGCATATGGAAGAAATTCACAAACAATAGGCATTATTCAAGACCTCCTCATCCCAATATTCTAGAGGCAAGCTTGGAAGTTTCATCCAAGTAGAAACTTTGTTCAAGCATTCCTTCTCGGGATTGAAGATCAGAGCCCACTTCTTAAGGAAAAGCCCAAATTTGCCCATAAACCATGGACCACCCAATAGAGTGCAATGTCCCCTTTCTGTCAGTAATTGACTTGGTGACAGTTAGCCTTGTTTCTAGTGTTTAGCGAAGGCTAACTTGGTGGGTTAAAGGGAAATTCGCATTTTAAAAGATTTCTTAAGTTGTCTAAAGGTTAAATAGACTTTATGTTTCCTAGTCAACTTAGGTTGTTTTAAAAAGTCTGTTTGTGCCCCCCTTTTGGAGCGCTAGGATTCATAAAGTCCACTTTTAATTGAGGTGTTCACACCTGAGGGGAAAATGTAATATTTAAATTTCTTTTTTGTGGAGCACTCACTTGGAGGAAGTCTATTTAAGGGGTTTGAGTCTTCATTTGGAGGTTTATATATTTTGATATCAAGTATCTTGTGAGAGTCTCTGTGCTTTGTCTTGTGGGTTTGAAACCCTCATTCCTTCTTTAGTTTCAGTTGTGAAAGATCAACCCTAGTTAGACTATTGGGTGATTTTACCTCTGAAATCACATAGAGCTTCAATGGAGTTTACTTGTTGGGAAGTTGAAATGGAATTTGATGTTTTTTGATTTGGATGATAGGAATTTTGGTGTGAAGTTTATTGTTCATTTTGGTTTGGATTTGGTTTGAAGTTATTGTTTTTTCTGTTGGAGTTTGTGAAGAGTTTCTCTTGCTGGGCCGTACCATACAATCCAAGGACGGCCGTACCAAATTGATTGTTGGGCGAGTATCATTGTTTGAACTGCCCTAAATTTGTATTGGTAAATCTTTTAATACCTTGGCGCCAAGATTAGGAGTGGATTTGCAGATTTTGTTGCGAGATTTTGAGGTGTTCTAGCTTGCTGTACTACTGGTACAGGGTCGTACCACCTGGAGATGGGATGTGAGGGTTTGCTGAGTGAATTGCCCGTCTTTTGCTGGTCAAATCACATCGAATGGGGACGCCTTGATGATGCAGGAGCCTCACCTTGAATTATGTTTTAAGGTTATTTTGATGTGTTTTGGTCAATAAGGTCATTGTGGACCATCTAAGACTATTTGGGGTCATTAGGAGTCTTTGAGAATCAATTTTGATGTTTTGGATCAAATATTGTAAAAACCTTGCACATTCTTGTCACCAAAAGTGCATTAATGTTACAACTTTGATGAGGAGTTGGTGGTCGGTTGGGCAGTTGAAATTAGTTGGAACTCTATGTAAATGAGATGTTCACACGATCATGAAGGTTGGTGAGGAGTTTTGAATGAAAAAAATTTCAGTTTACACATTCCTAACTGCACTTTTCTTGAAAAACAGACTGTATTTCGTGTTTTGTATGGACTAGTACAGTGTGTACAGCTTTGAAAACGATTGGAGGAGTTGAAGGGAATTCTTACTTTTCATATGCTTTTGGTTTGAGCAAATTTCATTGGGTTTTGTGAAAGTTATGCCATTTTTTGTCTTGACAGGTCTGTAAAGTTTATTTTTCTGAAAAGTTGCAGTCTGAAAATGTGTTAGTATGGACATGTATGGAATGATGGAGACCTGAAACCAATTGGGAAAGGCAGTCCTATGTTTTAAGAGATGAATGCTTTATGTTTAAATCAATTTCATTGAGTTTTGTGTGAGTTATGGCATTTTTACTAACAATAGGTCTAAACCCTGCCTAGGGTTTCCAGCGAATTAGAATATTTCATATCTTTGATTCCAACCATTAAAAAGTCATGAAAATTGGTGGAATGTTCTGTTTTAATATGTTCTAAAAACCCTTTAAAGGAAAATCCATGACTGGCACATGTGGAGGAGATATAATGGACTGTGTGTGCAGATTTGCAGTGAAACTGCCCTAAAACACTAGGTTCTTTATTGTTTTGAATGATGTATGCATTGTTTGTGAATGGAAGGGTGTAACACCATATTGGAATATTGTTTGGGGTCTGCACAGGTCTGAGAACGCATGTGACAAGTTTCTTTACTTTGTTTGAAGTCATTACCCTAATACACCTAGTGGCAACAAGCCCTAATTTGCATGTTTCTTTGTGTGAATCACTTGATTTGGACTATGTGTGTTTGGAAACCCCTAGAAGGTGTTGAGACAGGTCTGAAACACCCGAGGCTCACATGATCCATGTTGCCTTCAATATTACACACCATTAGAGTGCTGTTCACATGTTTCAAAGTGCACTAGGAAGCCTTTAGGCCTTGTTGAGATGAACCAATGTGTGAAGGGACTACAAACAATCAGATTGTGTCAGATATCAGTCCTTCCTCTGCATCACCTGAGATGTAGAAGGTGTCTATTGCAGTTTGTAGTGGAGAAGTTGCAGAATATGGTGTTTTGAATGTTTTGGGTGGTGCTGGAGCGGTGTTTACAGTGCTGCAAATCAGATATCAGACCTGCAACAGTCAGTATCAGCATTCACAGACTTATATCAGACCTCGAGTTCATGTCCAATGACTTCTTTGATGGGTATATCTCATTGTACTTTCAGTTTGGGTTGAGTAGACATAGTTTGCTTCAGATTTCATGCATTTTCAGCTTGTTTGCATATGCTACAGCAATATTTATCAGACTGAAATCAGAATATATCTTGATATTGCAGCCTTCTAACAAATGCTATGTATTTTAGTTGCAATAAATCTGTGTTTGTAACCTGGATGGTAGTACCGCCGGTGAATGTTAATGCATGCTTCATTTTGTAAGGTTGGATGGTTTACCACCAACCCCTATAGCATTTCATCATGCAATCCACTGAAGAAGCGTAGAAGTGGTCGGCTACGCCGCCTAGTGCATGCTTGTGTTGCACATTACACACTCCGTTGAATAAGTGAGGCATGTGGTCATCGTGGATGCCTGGTGTGTACGTAAACATTTGCATTGCATTCAATACCGTAGCAGATTGAGTAAAGTGTGATTTGAACACCGTATGCTCTCACCTTGCCCACTTTGGGATCTTGGCGATCAGAAAGTGTTTCGAAGACTGCTTGTGCTTTGGATTTCAGCTGACATTATTTTGAAAAAAAAAACTAGGGTGGTCATTACAGTGGTATCAGAGCTGGTTTTCTTGCTACCCTATGAGTTTGCTAACCTTGCATGCAGCACAGTAGTGACAGAGAAAGAAGGTATCTTCAGAGAGAAGAAAGAAAATAGAGATTAGCTTTGGGTTTAAAGGGTTTTGTTGAAGAGATTTCAATCATCGTAGAAAGAGACAAGGATGTTTGTCCACCTAATAGCCCTGGTGCTAGAATTGAAAAGAGATTTGATACCATGTTTGATATGATGGCTCAGCTCATTAACAAAATGGACCAGAATCTGAATAATTTGCAAAGGCCAAAAGGTGATGCTAGCAGTTCTGAAAGCAATGGTTCTCGAAATAACAATGTTGCGACTGCAAGAACTTTGGTGGGGTAGACTACTAGACCCCTTCAACTTATCTTTACTCGAAGGGAGGCACCACCTATGCAAAATGATCAAGTTGCTTTCACAGATGAAGTTATGTCAAATTATGATTAGTATAGCACTCTCCTTGATCAAGTCTGTCGGATCTTGACTTTTGATCAATTCATGAATCAAAAGAAGAGAAGTGGAGGAAGACAAGACACTAGAGGCCATGGAGTTCAAAGGGATTACCAACAAGCATTAAATAAAGTTACCCTAGCTAACTATGATGGAAGTGGAAAGAGTACAACAAGAGCTTGGGTCTAGAAGTTGGACAACTTCCTTGCATTGAGGCTGATGCCGGAGGATGAGGTTATCAATTTCGCTACATTGCATTTGGATGGGGCAGGCCATGAGTGGTGGTACCATGGACTAGTTGACAACAAAGAGGATGGATGATCCCTTGGCTCCAACTATAAAATTGGAAGTTGGAACCATTCAGACTACATCATTACCCTTCAACAAGTAGGGAGAGAAGAGGAAACACCTGTGCAGCCCTTGCGTAGGCCTAGAGCCTTCAAAAATTTTCACTAGAGAAGGAACCTGTTGGGTCCCAAAATAACTACAACCCCAAACCCTAAAACATTTCACAATCACCAAGGCCAAGGGTATCATCAAGGTGATTGAAAGAGGTTTATCAACATGTCAAGGGTGATTTTGGCCAACTTACAAGAGTGGGTATGCTCCTCTGCACTTCAGGTTCAGCTAGACCTAGGAGGGATATTCCTAGAGGCATGAAATAGAACAAAAACAAACATACACAGCCATACCCAATGTACACTTGACCCCCAAAGATGTCACTAGGTCAAGACAAACTAGTTGCATAGGCCTCTGATTAAGCTGATCATTGCACTATGCGTTTGCACCCAAACATGGCAATACTATACTCCTTCAAATGAATCCACTTAACTTCTCATACACAAGATATATAGTGCAGGCATACATGCTCATGATTCACAAATGATTCGGTTTGTTTTGCATTACTTCAGATTTGTCCCTGGTTATAAAACATAACCATGAACATGTAGAACCCTAAACTAAATCTACTACTCTTACAACTAACAGGACAAAAGTTTGATTAAAATGATGATTGATCCATCCCCAATATGGACCCGTGCCTACTCCATTGGGCAATTGAGTCATAGAATGCAAGCAGGAAAGAAAATACACAGCAGAGGATCGATAGAACTAAATATATATTCACATATATATCATAGATGCATCTTTATGCAATGGACATACTTAATAATCCATAAAAGAATTGCAATGATTCATGAGCAACACAGAAATGACAAATACAAAGCCTTGTATTAACTTGGGTGCTGTCACACACCTCCAAATCCCAGTTACAATCGTGCCAACAAATGTGGCAAGGGAAAACACACAACTATGATTATACATTCGCCAAAATCATTACAAACTCCCATGGAGACATACCAATGCATACATATTTGCTTTACATATCCTTCCTACACTCTGTTGGATACGTCCCTTCACTTGCAGACAAGACTGGCATGATTTGATGCCCTAAAATCCTCATTAGGCAAATCTAGACCACACAATTGATTCAGCGACCAACCCCTTGAAAAGAGCCTCGATCTTCTATTTATAGCATGAGTCAACCCAATCTGAGGGCAAAATGGGAGGGAAAACTGTAATGTCCCCTTTTTCTAGGCAGTGATCAGTTGCAGAGGTTAGTCCATCACTTTGTCCCCGTGGGCTAACAGAGTGTTCAGGGGATCCCTTCGAGGGAGATCAACACATAGATCTCACCTATAGTTACAGTGATTAGCATTTGCATGTCAGAGTTACAACACTTGGTTTAATTTGTCTTTGAAGTTTTCCAAATCTTAGAACGATGGATGGAAGATGGCTACCCACTTTCCTTCCGAGGACAACTATGTATGTCTCGTCAACAAAAGATGAAATCTGCACCAGGTTTAATGAGTACTGCTGTCTTCCTAAAGAAATTCGAGATGGCCTCACATTTACAACATTTTTGGGAATACTGGAAGAAGAAGATGACTACGTGACAGATGAATCTTTGGCCATGCATGCAATTACCATGGATGAGGTAGTGCATGAAGGAAAAGACAAAACAACTTTGGATCCTAGTTTTGATTCAACTAGTGATGATTCTAATGATTTCCTTGATGATTCCAATGGAGGAGATGACTGTGTTGAGTTCACTCATGTATTCTTAGATGAAGGGTTCAAAACTGAAGTGGTTGATGATGAGAAAGCCTTCTATCATAATGATGGTTTGGTAGAACCCCAGGATGCCATTACCAGCACTAAGGGAGTTGTGATCAGCCATGAAAACAAATCAGATTGTATGTTGCATGACGCTGATCTAAAATCAGAAAATTCAGGTAAGTTTGATAGGTCCTAGGATAGTTCTTCGGATGTATATGCTTCTATTCCGGAAGAGGAAATGAGCAATGAGGATGTCAAATTAGCGGCCTGTAACGTTTCATTTGAGCCATCTGTTGTGGCCAAATCACACATCGCCCCATTGCAAATGGGGACCCTTTTTTTTTGAGCTCCTGTGCTTTGCATTCAATTTTGGATGATGTCTTTAGATTGTGTCATGAGTCATTGGTATGTGAGTATAGCATTGCCAAATTGTCGAGTCTTTTGAGAGGAATAACACTGCAACAAGACAAGTAGTGACTTCAAGATTCCATTTGGGGTTTCAAACATTGAAAATAACTAAGTTTGTAAGAGCATGACCAAGACTTCCTGCATGAACGATGAAATGTGGACCTTCAAAATGCTTTAGACATTAGAATTTTGCAAGGAAATGACTTAGTAATTCTAGGTGCAAATGTGGATCTCTACAGACCTTAAACTGCGGCTAGGAATGGAAATTAAACAATCAACATTTTTGGTGCTAGGAGGGCGAAAACATGGATATTCTTCATTTCAAGTAGAGCAACTAGATACTTCGAATAGTGGATTGAAGTTTGAAGTGAGCTTTGAAAGATAGATTTAAGATTTCAAGATCACTTATATTTCAGAAAATACAAAAAAAAGTAGAAAATTTCAAAAAAGCCAAAAAAAAAAGAAGTAAAAAATACAAAAAAATCAGAAGATGGATTTCTCAACCATAGATTCAAGCTTGGATATGCGGCAAGTTGTTGGGTATAATCCTGCAAATTCGACTCCAATTGTTCTCCAACTATGGTGGTCATTGAATGAGCGTCTTGGTTGCAAGAGTTTGAAGGACTTCGAGTGCAAATATGGGTGTCGTATTCATAATACAACTGATCATAGAGAAGCATATTGTATAACATTCTTATCGAGGATGGATTTAGCTGTGCAAAGGAAAATTTCATTTTTACAAGTACGAGCCGGTAGTATTTTCAAAGATAGATCCTAATACTTCTGTTGATGGTAAAGCATTCAAGAAGCTTAAAGAGAAAATCAAGAAGGAATTAAAGAATGACAAGGATTTAGGTGTAGACGATATATTGCTTTCTAAAAATTGGTGTAGGGTGCACCATATAGATCATTTGGAATATACTTGTGAGAAGTGTTGGGAAGCAATTCATCAAGCCATGAAGGAAGCAAAAGCTGGTGTACTTGTTGAGGAAGAAGTCTTTATTACGAAGAACCTTGATAAGCAATGTATAAGTGAGAAGGAATACGAATACGAGTTTATCAATCTTGAAGAGATAGAAGCATTCGGACAAAGGTTATCAAAAGCATTAGAGGATTGTAAACAAGGTTTAAAAGATGTTAGATCACTTGAAGCGGCAATTGAGAAAGAAAGAAGTTTGAGCTTGTGGTAGGAACCTAAATTTGATGAAGATAAGTTTCTTGAGGAATATGCATCTACACTACATCAAGAAATCCTTGAGAATGAGCTACAAGAAGTACAAAAAACATTGTTAGAAGATCATGAATTAGAAGGGCTGCAAAAGAGTTTAGAAGATATTAGTCAAGAATATGCCGATGAGAGCCCGTGAGTAGACAAGAGCAATTCGGGTCGACGCTCGATGCTTCCATCATTATACAAGAAGATATCAAGCCAAAGAAGAGAATGGCAATTGAAGAACATGCTGCAGTTATGGATGCTGAGATCAAGAGGTTGTTGACACCATTGCTAGAGATCACAAAAGAGTTAGATGACGAGATCATACAATACGAAGAAGATGAGAAGCTCATCAACCATCAATGGCGACCTCCTGACGAATGCTTTGAGTATGATCAAATGCTTGGTAGGCTATGTCTTATTGAAAACAACGAGCATCAGGTTGTATCTTTCCCTTCTATTGATTGGAAGAATTTTGAATTTGAACGTCACGAACTTCTAATTGATAGCATTGATAGCAATGATAGCAATGATTTTGATAACGATCTTGAACATGTTGAACACATTGAATATAATTTTGATTATGGCGAATTGGGTAGAACAATCTGTATCTGGATAGATCATGGTCCCGATGAGAATCCTCAATTGATCATAATATTGCCAAATTTTTTTTCTACGTTTGAGGTTTGTCGCCTGAAGAGTCAGTGGTCTGAGTTCAAAGATGAATTTGCTCGGTTGAGGACTGTCATTGTTGCATTACTGTTGCTGTTCATACTAAAAAACCATGCTAGGGCTTGTATATACTCTGTGTTCTAGGTTGCATCTCTCAGTTGCTTGTACATAGTTAGGTTAGAATAAAGTTTTCATTTCATGTTGTGTCTTAGAATAGATTTTCTCCCTTGAGGTCATTTGACTCAAATGTCAGTTTGTCCTTAGTTTTGCTTTCGTGTTGCTTGCTTTTAGTTGGTTTGTTGTGTCGGGTTTCTTATTTGTAAGAAGGTGATGTTATCTTAAACACACACTAGTTTCAATTCGTGATAACATGTTAGTTCATTTCTTAGACATCCATTCATGAAAGTCTTAGAGTTCGAAGATGTTTTTCTTTCAATGTATCATCTTGTTAGACTTTGAACTTGACTTGGAAGTTAATCATATATTGTGTCTTGACACTATTATCTTTTGATCATAATGTTTTTAACTGCTAAATCTAAATTTTATGAATTCTTATGTCTTCTTTTGAGAAACATGGGTCATGGCTGATGGATTTCCCATGGATTCCATCGCTAGTGTCAAATAGCAAGACTGCTTGTTCGTGGGGGATAAGTCAGTTGTTTAGTATTACTTGAAGTATTATGAGATCTTATACCTTACACACTTAAAAAAATCCTGAGGTACCTAAAGGACTCTCTGTGAACTTACATTAAGTGAAAAATCTAAAGGTCCACCTTTGCCGCCATCGCAAGTCCACACCCGCTAGCTGAGTTATCAACGTAATTCGTGCCGTCAAAAAGCATGTGTTGCAGGGGTAGCGGTACTGCATTGTACTATGCCACATTTAAGCTTAATGGAATATCAAAGAATGAAACAAAGAAATTCAAAATCACAAATCACACACTATAACTCAGTTAGATGGACAATCGAGTAATCTCTACCGGGGCTATGGATGCCTGACCGGCAGTGGGGCTCTGCTCGAGTGGAATTGCGAGACAAACCCGTCGGGGCTATAGACGCTCGCTGGTAGCGGGGCAATGTCTAGGTAGTTCATGAGGTGTGTACTAATCATGTAGCTTAATGTAAAGCCAAGGGATGGAAATGAACGCATACACACACACTTGGATCCTTGGAATATGGATGGTCATGCTGGCAGTTGGTTTTGATTTCGTGATCATGTAGTTTTGTTTATTTGGTCTAACATGTGGGTGTACATGGAAACGTTGAAACTTGATTCCTATTTATCTTTGGAATACTTAAGGACCTGTTTTAACTGAAACCTATCTTTAATCACATATCGGGAGATGTAGTGTCTTGATCCAGTCTATGATTCTTTTCCCTTTTGAGTTCGTCGTCTAGCTAGTTGATGACTAGAGGAGTGTCTGAAAGTTCTGAGTCTGGATTGAGTCTTTGTCTCTGAAATGTTCAGGAACATTTATTCGGGTTGACGCTAGATGTTGTGACCAAATCACACATTGCCCCATTGCAAATGGGGACCCCTTTTTTGAGCACCTGTGCTTTGCATTCAGTTTTGGATGATGTCTTTAGATTGTGTCATGAGTCATTGGTATGTGAGTCTATAGCATTGCCAAATTGTCAAGTCTTTTGAGAGTAATAACACTGCAACAAGACAAGTAGTGACTTCAAGATTCCATTTGGGGTTTCAAACATTGAAAATAACTAAGTTTGTAAGAGCATGACCAAGACTTCTTGCATGAACGATGAAATGTGGACCTTCAAAATGCTTTAGACATTAGAATTTGGCAAGGAAATGACTAAGTAATTCTAGGTGCAAATGTGCATCTCCACAGACCTTAAACTGCGCCTAGGAATGGAAATTAAACAATCATCAACACCATCCTATGAGGATCTTGAGACCTGTACTTTTGATGAGGGTGTGTGCAATGTTGATAGCACACATGATGTTTTTCGTTTAGTTACTGATGGTGATTCAACGTCCTATCACAGTGCTGATTTTAAATCAGAAATTTTCTGGGTATCGTGTTTTAGATAATAGGGGATATTTTATGAACTAGGTTAATATTTTGTGAAAATACTGAGTATCTAAGCTGATATAAAAATCTGGAATTTTCAGTTGTGTATTCCCTATGTAATGTTCAGTTTTTGAGTTGAAAATTATTATTGCAATATCTTCTATTTTGCTGCATTATATTGTTGTATCAAACATTGCAAATATACTAGAAAACCATAGAACAAATAAAAACAGATAGGCAAAATCCAAAAAGTAAATATCGTATCAGGGGCGGGATATTTCAGTGGTATCAGAGTTGGTTTTCCTGCCAGCCTGTTGGATTACTACTTTGTGCAGAGTTGCATGTCGGAGATTTCAATTGCATGTTAGTACCTAGTACTTGCATGTCAGTTTTGAGACTACCCAGATGCTTGCATGTCAGTTTCGAGGGCTGTGCAGTAGTTGCATGTGAGTGATCTGCACTTGCATGTCAGAGTTGAGACTGAGGGTATAGTTGCATGACAGTGATTAGCATTTGCATGTCAGAGTTACAACACTTGGTTTAATTTGTCTTTGAAGTTTTCCAAATCTTAGAATGATGGATGGAAGACGGGTACCTACTTTCCTTCCGAGGACAACTATGTATGTCTCGTCAACAAAAGATGAAATCTGCACTAGGTTTAATGAGTGCTGCTCTCTTCCTAAAGAAATTCAAGATGGCCTCACATTTACAACATTTTTGGGAATATCGGAAGAAGAAGATGACTATGTGACAGATGAATCTTTGGCCATGCATGCAACTACCATGGATGAGGTGGTGCATGAAGGAAAAGACAAAACAACTTTGGATCCTATTGATGTTTGTTTTTCGATAAGTCAACAATTAGAGTGAAATACAAAGTATCTGACTCCCTCTTGAGCAAAGCCTCTCGAATGCTGAATGAAGTGATCAAACAAGATGACTCCAAGGTTCCTTTATGATGATTTTGTAAGAGATAGCTCAGTAACTAAGTATGATTTCGCTGTTAAACACAAAGGGACTTACGTAATTGTTTAATGATTATGAAGGCAAACACTAGAATATCTAAGTACTTATGGCGTATGATTTGGCAATGATGATCTTGATCCTAGTTCTAACGGAATGGATAAAAAGAACAAAAGATGTAAGGTTTAGTGATACTAATCTAATCCTAGATGCAAGGATAATTACTGCTTAGGTGAAAGCAAACCAGATCATGCTTTGCCAAGACAGACAACTACACAAGATTGATGCAATCTTCTAGGGTTTTACAAGATGTTTAAATCACTTATGCTCATGAAAGATTCAGCAAACATAAAGATCAAATTGAAGTTCAAATGTTGTTCAGACCAACCATACACTGCAATTTGCATGCCACAAACTACAAATGGTGTGAACTTATAGAGATTTCACCATGAAACAATAAAGAAACCTTCCACCAACTAACATAAACCTAAAGAGAACTTAATCTAACTTAATATTCGCTTGAAAAAATCCAAACCATGCAACACTCAGAAACACATATAGAATCACCGAAACAATGAGTCTTTTATTATTTCAGAGAGCTCTTGCAACAATTCTAGAGTCTTCAACTGTACAAATGAGAGCAACAAGAGCCCTTTTATAGACCTCAAAATGAATGAAGGGTCAAGATCGGTCGGCCAAGCCAATGGACTAGATCAAGCCACATCACAAGTAGTTGTAACAAACTCTTCTTTATTAAATGAAAGAGGCTAACTTTATTAAATGAAGGAGGTTATGAATATTAAATAAAGGAGGCTATGAAGGAAAGAACAAAGGCACGCCCCCCAAGAAAATAAGATCATCAGCTTATGAAGAATCTCCATGTGAATATCTATCACTAGAAGCTTGACATTCAATGAACCTGGACACTATCTGTTTGACATCATCCAAAGGTACACTTGGCGCATTCTGAATGGTTCCTTCAGCTTCAAATACATCATCTGAATAAAGGCCAAGTGTTTTTTTCCAATCAGTTATCCTTGCTTTGTTGTCGCCAAGGTGGACAGCAAGTGAAAAAATACTATCAAGTCTTTCATCTGTAACATCATCTTCTTAAAAATAGAAAGCTTGAACTTGTTCTTTCATGTTATCAAGAGTCATCTCCTCAAATGGATTACAGATCTTCATCAAAGAGGCATGGATTCCATCTTGAATCTTTTGAAGTACACTTTTGACTCTTGACATGTCTGTTTCTATCTTATCCAACAATTGTCCTTTGATGCAAAAGCCATAATACCAGGAAGAGAAGTTATATGTTTTACCTTCTTTAATCACTTCAGCATGTAACAATTCATCAACTGATGTCTCCATCAAGCTCTTCAGGTGTGGCAAGTAATGTTCTTTGATGTCTTTGAATTCAACACAAACTGTTATCGATACAAGTACCCTCTCTTTGAGATCAACAATCTTATCACACACTTGCATGATATCTTCCAGATGTCTAAATGTAGCCTCCTTTGATCTTTTCATCCAATCCCTCATTCTGTGAGATGAAGACTTCAACTCTTCTAGATGTACAATTGTTTCAAGAGGAAGAAGAGATGGAGGTGTAGCAACTCTTTCTTGTTGATGAATAGGATGAACTAAATGCTGGATGTACTGCTCTAAGGCTTGGCATCTTTGCTCAGCTTTGATTCTACCTTCTGTCTCTTGTCTTATAATAGCTCGAGCATTATCAATTGAATCCTGAAGCTCTTCTTCTACTTGCATTCTAGTTAAAGGACCCAGATTGATTGTATTGATGTCATAATCATCAGGTGTTATATCTTCTATATTCTTCTCAAGCCTTGGAACTGCAACATGAACTTTTCTCACACCTGTTTCATCTTTAGTGATTTTCGAAAGGATAGTGGCCTTCTTCTTCGGTTTCTCTTTTGACATATCTAGAAGTAACTCATCAACTGGAAGAGGAGGATACTTCTCAACTTCATAATTCTCTCTGATTCTTTCCTGTAGCCATTCTGGCAATGATGAAAGATCCTGTTGCTGTTGTAATTGCCTTCTTTGTGCAGGCAATGATTCTTCTTCAACTTCATCCTTATCTTCGGTATTAGCTTCATCAATGATCTCAGTATCATGTGGACTCGAAGGCACTTCTTCAATTGGAGTTTCTGGAACTACATTCTCTGCAGGTACCACTATGTCTTGATTTAGTGAAGTATCACCTGGCTGTCTAGAAGAAGCAGTTTCAATACTTATTCTTTTCTTCTTCTTACTGGATTCTCCTTGGGCAATTTCAAGCTGTTTTCTTTTCTTTCCCTGTCCTGAATCTCTTTCACTTCCTCTGCTTTGTGAATCTTTACTAGGAGCATTGTGTTGTTCTTGCTGATCCACTTCTCCCATTTTAGTATAGGTGAGTTTCTTTCCCTCATCAAGTAAAGCTTGTACCTGTTTATTTATCTGATCTTCCGTGATAGCAATGATAGGCCTTATCAACCCTTCATCATCAACCTTTTCTCTATCAGCCCAGTTGACCTCATAAGGCAGATTCCGGATCTTATTGTATTCATCACCCAGAAGAGTTCTTTCACCTTCTAATTGATCAGGAATCCTTAGTACCTTCGTAGCTCTTACTAAATCCCACCTCAACCTTGAACATTTTTGCATTCTGATATCATCATCATCTATAACATCAGCCCAGTGATCTTGCAGTTGTTCCTCATGTTTGTAAGAAGAATATAACTGCTTGATGGCTCCATGTGGATCAAAGTTTTCTCTCTTTGAATCATGCGGATGCAGATGATACGCTTGAAGCTCAACTTCTGAATGCTCAGCTGCCTGAAGTGATGGACAAGAGTAATATCTACCTAGCTGAAGAGGAAACTGAACCCTTGCTTTCTTTCTTGCTTTCTACATCTTATGAAACTCTAACAGCTGTCTTGAAACCTCTAACAACACCATCCTGTTTGAAGGATATCTAGGCAGTCTATATGGAAAAAATGTAAAACCTTGAATCTTTATATAGGTGAACTTGTCATACTGGATATAATACCTTCCATACTGCTTGATGAAGTTCCTAGCAGCACCTGTTAATCTTCTATGCGGTTCACCTCTCAACTTTCTCACTATAAACATGGCGAAAGCATCATTAAACCTCTTGTAGTGATTAATGTTCTTCAAATGGAGTTGAGGATAACACTGATGTGAAAGGATCTGTCCAGGCTTTGTACCTACTTGTCCTTTAGCTGTTAATCCTTTGTAAACTACATTTCTTGCCAAGATATAAACAAGGTATGAAGTCATGAAGAAAGACTTCGTTTCATCAAAATTCTCAAACTGATCATCAAGGCAGTGGCTTATAAGGCCAGCCCAATCAACCATCTTGTTCTTTGTAAACATATGATCAAAGTAAGTATACATCCATCCTTCAAAAGTAGATGATTGAGGCCTGCCTGTTACTCGATTCAAGAATATGATCAGGTAACTTATTTTTTGCTTGAAGTCAGCCTTATGGTACTTTGGATCCTTAGAATTATATATCTTCATCGATGAATCAGTCATCCACTTCTTCCTGATTTCTTGCATGTAGATCTTGGAATTGCCTTCGAAAGTCATTTGAGCAGTTGTAGGGCATATGAAGACTCCTTTCCCTTTTGGGATGTTGAAAATCTCCTGAATAGCCTCTCTCTGGAGATAAGCGAGAATAGTTCCATCCTTAGCTATAATTTGTCTTTTCTCTTTATCATAGTGCTGAACACACTCCAACACTAGCTTAGTGCTCGGTAATGTTGGTGGGAAACATGCTGCTTGAACAATCCCGCTCTTTGCGATGGCCTTGATGTCTTCATTCCTTGTGATGGCGAGCAAGAAGTCCTTCACCTCCTCTAGGTTGACATGTCCCATGTTGGTGTCTCCCACGTTCTTCCACTGTGTTTCTAGCTTGGACTCAGGTATGTTGGACTTGGCATCCATCTTAATCAAGACTTGTCTCTCTTTAGCAGTCATTCCCATTTACCTACAAGACAGGACTTGAATAAATGATTTGAAATAATAGATTTTTATCCTCACACACCTGATTCTAGATGATAAAATCATGAAATAAATACATAAAAGGTAGTTTTATGAAGTGGAAAACGATTTAAAACATACCTTGTATCAATTTCTGATCTAAGAAAAGAGCAGATTTCTGGATTTAATGATGAAAATCAGTTTAAAATGTCAGAAATCAGGAGTAAAAACGTGAAATCAGTCTTCTAATGCAGGTCTGCCTTAAAAAAATCAACTCCTCTCCTTAAAATTTGACTTCTCTCTTAAAGAATTCACCATCCTTTGTGAAGAAATTTGCTGCCCCTTGTGGAAATTCGCTCCCCTTTGGATGAATTTCGCTGCTCTTCCAAAATTCGCTGCCTCTTTTAGTATTTGCGAATGTGAATTGTGAAAGTAAGAGGTAGCGCCCACTTTTATAGCAAATTCTTTAGCATTTAATGCTGGCGGCCAAGGGTGAAGGAGGTCGGCCTGTTCACAGGGAGGTCGGCCTTACCTTAAATTTCGAAATTTCAAAATTAAACATTATGTATTGTTGCCCTCATGATTCGATCGGTCCTCACTTAAACTTTTGAAAGTCATCTATCTTGCGGGAGAATAAAAGCAGTTTCAAAAGTAGCTCTTGTTGCCGATGAAGTTAGGAATTACCTCCAAAACCCCGATGAAGTTTAAAGATTCCACGATGATGTTGTATCGAAAATGATGCCAATACCGACGTAAAGGAAGGAGTTGGTTATAACGAACCAAGAAGTTGGCACAAAAACTGATTTTTCTTCACATCCATCCAAACCTCCATCAAAGCATGATTCGAAATGCTCTAGCAGATACGTATTTCTACAAAATGCGAAGCATAGACAACGCACAGGAAAGGTTTGACAGTGCAATATCAGAGAAACATTGTCTCATGGCATGCAAAGATCATAGGATATGAACAAAGTGGATGCATTGAAAAGACTTTAAAATCTTTCAAAGAAATGCAACTATGGCTGTAAAACCAGATTCTACTAACGCTGCCAGCCAGCATCCTCCTAGCAGAATGAGAGCTTTCAAACAACGTATGGAATTCCAAAATCCCAAGAACTCCACCATCATCTCACCTTAGTGTGCAACGGTTGAAATGCTCTGACATATATATGCATGTATGATGTGGAGGCACAGATGAAATAGTGAACTGTTTGCCAGAATACCTCAAATCTGCATATAATGGTTTTGTTGAATAAGATTTTTGAAATCTTCAAGCAAAAGCAATTGGCAGGTGTAAATTCAAATTGCTCAACCTTTGCTAGCATCCTTGCACAGCCTAGACAAAGCAAATGAATTGTTTGGTAAAATGCCTCAAGGAAATTCGGTCTCATGGACTGCCATGACTGCAGAATGTACACTAAATAGATTCCTTGAAAAGGCTATGGGAACTTACAAGAAAGAGCAATTGGCTGGTATAAATCCATTACTCATGACCTTCATCAACACCCTCCTGAATTGTGAATGTGGAATGATATACACAACACAGGGGTTATTTTCAAGAAAATCTAAAAAAAATTTAGCTCTTCAATAGAATCCTCTTGATCTGTGCCCAAACAAATGCAAGATTACAAATTCCATGGTGTTTATCAGTATCTCTTATGCGTGATGAAATAGAGAATTTTGTCAGATATTATAGTTCGAAGTTCCCTGATAGACATTGATGCAAAATATGGAAGCATAGATGAGAAACGTGAACTGTCTAGAAGAATGCCTCAATGAAATGTGGTCTCAAGGATTACAAATATTACAACATATGTTCAAGCATAATTTATATTTGTGCCAAATGGGAGTTTTGGGTCAAGGTATGGATGTCTCACAAAGCATTATTGAAAATGTTTTTCTGTCAGCTGATGTAGTTGCAGCTTCCCTAGCACATATACGAGCAAAATTTGGAAGCATAGACAAGGTCCATGAACTGTTTGACAAATTACCTCGAAGAAATGTCATCTCATGGACAACATTGACTTCAGATATATGCATTCGGCTATTGAAAATTCATTCCGCAACCTTTGAAAGTATCTTCCAAGACCTACGCTGGCATCATCTTCAATAACACCAAAATTGGGAGCTTTGGAATCGGCATTCGAAAGATTGGTAGTAAGGATCTAGACCTCTATTTATTATACAGGGAAATAACTACTTGTGGAGGACTGCAAATGGTCATAAATGATAGAAAATGGAAGGAGATCACAGTTGTGCTTAACATTCCTCGCACTACCACAAGTACTTCATTTGTTCTTCGCAAGTACTACATTAATTTGTTCCACCATTTTGAGCAGGTTCACTTCTTTCAAGTCCAAGGGCCCTTGGTTCCTCCTAGCTCTTTCTTACATAGTTATTTTAAGTGCCTAAGTTAGGTAGTTACTCTAAGTGACTATGTTTGCAAAAGAAAGTTAGTTGTTCAAAGTTAGTACACTTAGATAGTTATACCAAGTAGTTACAAAAAGTGGTTGAGGTAGTTACCCTAAGTGGTTACTAACCTCACCTATAAATATATGATTGTATTTCAATCAAAAGGGGTTCCACTTTTTCACATGACAGTGTATGAAAGACTCGAATAGTGTTATTCAAGTTTGAAAGCAATAAAGAAACGTTTTGAATGTGTGTTCAACTCGATTTCATGTGTTGTTATTGGTATTCGTATGTTTCATCAATAATGATCATGTGCTTTCCTTTCAAAGTTGCATTGTGAGAAAGATATTTCACATCAAGTTTTGGTATCTCTACTTGGATGCATGGAACTTAAATTCATAAGTTTAACTCTTATTTCATCATTAGTGTTTGTTGTTTCTTTGTTTTTGTTCTTATGATTCCAAAAAATCCAAATACCCCTATCATACGAGGGAGCTGCCCCTCTTAAACGCAGAGAGGAATCAACATAGACTTGCGATTCTTCAACTGTTGTGAGCAGGTTGTTGCTAACCCAAGGGCGAACAGAGTTACTCATGAAGATTATTTTAAAGCAACAAATCTGTTTACCAACATGTGTAAAGGCGCCAAATCTGGGTTCACTCATCCCAAAGCGCTAGAAAATGGTGATAGAGGGGTGAAATTGCGCCCACTTAAGAATACCTCATTTGACATCAAACATTTAGCATTTTAAAGAATACCTCCTAGAAGGCGCCAAAAGTGACAAACTTGGATGAGAAGAGCGCCCTAAAATCTCTTTATGCCTCGGCGCCTAAATGAGTTCAAATGAAAGGCCTAGTGCGCCTAAATGTTTCAAGAGAATGAACTCTTTACAAAGCACAATTTGATGATAACTTGAACATGACTAAACACCAAAATGTCTTGAAGGATTCGTGGAAGGGCGCCAAAGTGGATGAGTTATATAAGGTGCCAAAAGATGCTTGAAAAGGCGCCCAAGTGTCTTGCTCCAAACAAGGGAATATCATGCTCATTGTAGTAAGGCGCAATTGGCTTAGACATCCATTAGCTACTCTCTTATCTTCTAAATGATCAACATTCTCCTAGGCACTCACTGAAGGCTCTGGAGATGGAAAATGGCGCCTACTCTACTTGGGTAAATTCTTCACTCTAGGCAATTACAAAACGTCACAGAAGGCTCCATTCTCCTAGGTGCTCAAAGCAGGTCTAGGGCGCAAATCCTCATCATAGGCGCAAATTGGAGGTAATTTTGAAATATTCATCTTATGCTTTTGGGCGCCAAAAGTTGTTGTTCCACTCCTATACATCAAGGCGCCATAGAGAGAAATTTAGGACACAAGTGGGCGCCTAGATTTCAAACCTTCAATCAATTCTCCCAGACATGCTCATCTTCCAAACAAGGGCGCTTCAAACTTATTCAAGGCGGTCAATCATCTTGTTTTGAAGGTGATGTTTTCTTCTAGGTGCATTTAGGAGATTGTGGTGACTCTAATCAAGGTGCCAAATTCATTTCAAGGCGCTCCTTGTTCTACAATTCATGTTTTGATGTCTTGAACACATCATGGAAGTTCTAAGCAAATTTCAAGTGCCAAATGATATGATTAAGATATAAGGTTATCGAACGGAAGGCATTTTCCTTTAAGGCGCATATGATGATGTCTTCCATTTGAAAGGCGCTAAATCATCCCTCCAAGCACTCAAACTTACTCAAGGCGCTAGATAGGTTTGTTTCATATTCCTTTACTTAGGCGCTCATTTCAATGTCTTTACTCTTCAAGGCGCCAGAATGACCTCAAGGCGCCCACTCCAAGTGATTCTTCCTAGGGCGTTCTTGAAGGTTGTTTTGATGATAAATTAGCGCCTTAGACTCACTAGATGCAATTCACAACTAAAGGCCACTCTCCACCTCCAGAGGGTTCCTCCAACTAGGCGCTCAATGTGTGACTATTTGGATGCAAAGTGCGCCTAATCTAAGGCGCTCGTTACAAGGTTAAATGGAGATAGGAGATGCGCCTTGATTTACTTAGAATCATACACTTGACTTGAGGACTTACTTGCACTTCCACGAGGCTCTTAGACACTGGGCGCCAATTGATGATCTTCCAGATTTAGGGTGCTCTCTTGCATTCACCTAGGCGCAAATACCAGTTGTTCTAGATTTCAACCAAATGCAGGATGATGAACTTCAAACTCCAAGCCTTCCTCACCTAAAAGGCGCTCAATATCCTTCAGGGCGCTAGAATGAACTTACACATGTAAGGTGCCAATTAATGATGTTACTGAGTAATCCTCCTCTAAGCGTCAACATGCTATGAACTATAGCGAGTGGCGCCTATTTATCTTGTCTTGTAGGAACGTCGATGGACTTAAGGAGC
The DNA here is from genome assembly GCA_027924645.1 of Cunninghamia lanceolata. Classification (NCBI taxonomy): domain Eukaryota; kingdom Viridiplantae; phylum Streptophyta; class Pinopsida; order Cupressales; family Cupressaceae; genus Cunninghamia; species Cunninghamia lanceolata. The sequence goes on from BSBN01000270.1 coordinate 1,070,637, forward strand.
AAATGCCTAGGATCACTTTCAAAGAAGATCATCATGTTAAAACACATCATCATCATCTATTCCTCAAGATCATTATCAGCTTGTATCATTGAAAGGAGGAGTGTTGGTGAAGCTAAGGAATCATCTTAAGGGATCACTTTCAAGTCTTATACATCAAGGGCATCACTTACTGTACTTCAACTCTCCAAGGTGCATTTTAAGGTGAACATGATTATTTCTCTTGTAGGCGCAAGAATTGGTCCATTTAGACTCAGCAATGTTGACTCTACTTAGGCGCTCTTTGAGGCTTTGAGCATCCACCCTATACCAAGGCGCACATCTTATGATCCTCTGACATACTCATGCAAAGCACTGGACTTAAATCTAAAAAAGAAAAAGGGGGTCCTTATTCCTAATGGGGTGATGTGTGATTTGGTCACAACAGATCCTAGTTTTGATTCAACTAGTGATGATTCTAATGATTTCCTTGATGATTCCAATGGAGGAGATGTCTGTGTTGAGTTCACTCATGTATTCTCAGATGAAGGGTTCAAAACTAAAGTGGTTGATGATGAGAAAGCCTTATATCATGCTGATGGTTTGGTAGAAACCCAGGATGCCATTACCAACACTAGGGGAGTTGTGATCAGCCATGAAAACAAATCAGATTGTATGTTGCATGACGCTGATATAAAATCAGAAAATTCGGGTAAGTTTGATAGGTCCCAGGATAGTTCTTCGGATGTATATGCTTCTATTCCGGAAGAGGAAATGAGCAATGAGGATGTCAAATCAGCAGCCTCTAACATTTCATTTGAGCCATCCTATGAGGATCTTGAGACCTGTACTTTTGATGAGGGTGTGTGCAATGTTGATAGCACACATGATGTTTTTCATCTAGTTACTGATGGTGATTCAACATCCTATCATAGTGCTGATTTTAAATCAGAAATTTGAATAAAAAACAATTACTTACAGTTATTATCAGACAGAGATCATCTTCTCATGCTTGATAGGATCTATTATGATGCACTAAAAGGGAAAGAAGAGGAGGTTGATGAGCTCACTTATGAGCTTGAGGTCACCGTGGACTCTTCGAGGAGAACTCAATTGGCCCTTCAAGAGTCAGAGTCTCGTATTGATGAGCTTATCGTGGAGTTGAGCTTGGCACAGTCTTCATCACCTACAACTACAATTCAGCCATCTATGGCAGCCATTGGTAATGAGCATACATCCACGGATTGTGGTAATATGCTTGTTGGGGATGTAGAGACATCCATTTCATTTACAGGTGCAGGTGACACCCATGGGATGAGTACATCGGATGAGTTTAGCAGGGAACAGTATGTGGCAGCAGGTGTTCCTGATGATGAACCCATTTCAGATGATGCAGAGAATGTTATTGATGGGTCTTGTGATGAAGTAGTGGGTTCAACAGAGAGTTGTGTGTTCGATCACAACGCTGTCCCATCTTCTTTGCATGAGGATTGCAAGGCATCTCCTAGTAGGAGCATGACTCCTACATCGGCTAGCAGTTCGGGTGATGCGTTGGTGGGTAATCATGAGTCTAGTGAGTCTCATGGTCTCAAGGGGCAGCTGAAGGTTACTGAGGATAAGGTTGTCCAAACCTTAACTCGTCTCGACAACACACACAAGTTTGTGGAGCACCTCCTGTGGTCGGCACAATTGGAGGAAAGGAAGACAGAGGTAGTAGTGGGCACTTCTATATCTAGTTTGTTAACTATCCAGCATGCCATAGAGTGGATTAAATCAGAATACCTCCAATTGCTTTCAGATCAGGACTTTGCTATTGGGTTCGCAGAAAGGACTTGTAGAGCAACTACCCAATCAGCCCTTCAGGATCAGAGATGTGAGCCACTTCCTAATTGTAGACAGCAAAATAGTTTAAGTAAACAAATGATGTAATTAGTTGTCGGTACCAACCGACGGGTTGGGTAGTTTGAAGTCGGTACCAATGGTTGGCATCACAACCAACCTTGGCCATGAGTATTTAAGTCGTCAATGCATTGTAGTCAGATATCGGTGATTTGACAATAGTTGATATGCAGACATTGGAGTCATAATGAAATATGTATGTTGCTGTCATGAACATTGTAATATTTCCTGTGAATCAATGATGAATACAATGGTCCGTTTTGAGTAATTTTGTTATGTTCATATGATGCACTATACTACTACTTATTTCTGTTTACTTCATATTCTTTGAAACACATCGTATTGCGGTAAACATTTGGTGCCGTTGCCAGTTCGAAAACGGGTCGAGGGTGACAAGTCAATGACAAGTTGAGTCATCGAAGAGCATCGGATGACGAGTTGGTTGTCAATGACAAGTTAAGTCGTCGGAAACCATCGGGCAAGTGACATCGTCAGAAACAAGCAAACCATCGGGTGGAACCACGGTCGAGAAAAACATGATGGAGATGGCAGCATAATGGGGCAACTGATTGACGACGAGGAAGTACAAAATAGAAGGCACGTAGAAGAAATAGTACAAGAGATTCAAGAAGAACGCGAGGGAAGTGATAGAGAAGAGAATGAACCCAGAAGCCGAGAAGATGAAGTAACGCAGGAATTGATAAAACTGTGGTTGTTATCAGTCGGACAATACGTGAGAGACAAATCCATCCGTAGAGAGGTTCCAGAGAAGGTCATTTTAGAAAACCTGCCTGTCAATAGCGAGGTGGACAACCTTTTGAACCGCATTCCTCGACTTCTGGCAAGGAACCTGATAACCTTCCAAGACCTTCGAGAAGAAAGAGAGGGAATTGCGACGGCAACAAACACTCAGGAGGTATGAGGAACGTCTGAAACAAGAGGAACAACGCGACGCTGATCGTCGTCGCACGCCGTACAACTGATAAGAGTAAGCATAATTAATGCCCATACAGCTTAATAAGGACAAGAATAAAATACCAGTTGGGCAGGAAACACCAGAAGAAATAGTGAGAAGATCATTAAGACTAAAGGAACAAGAAGAATGCAGAAAAAGATTAAAATAGATTATTGAAAAAGAAAATGAACGACATGAAGAAGTAAACCAAGGGGTTGATGAACAAAATTTTAGAACACCAATAACAAATAGAGAAAAAGAAAATGGGAAAAAATTGACAGAAGAATTAGAGGACAATATACCTCGTATTGTGGCATTGTCCATTTCAGACGAAAGACCGAGGATAAGAGGACCTGAGCCCAAGACCCTTGCCCAGAGGGAGAACCAGAAAGAACCAGAGGTAACTCGAAGTGTAGAGGAGCCGAGAACGGACGTGGGAAGGAACCGTACGTGGCCGACAGTGTCGGACAGTGTCGGGAGGACACCGGAACGACACGGTAGAACCAGTCCAATCGGGTCAAAGACATAGAGAGGGTACCCCGGGAAAAAGATGGTGACTCCACCAGCGAGTGAAAGGCAGAAGTTGCTGAAGTTCATGGGGAACGGGTCAGAGGATCCTGTCCGACACTGCAAAACTTGTGAAACCATATGGGTGGTAAATGGACAAGAGGACGAAGATTATTGGGTAAAAGCCTTCCCAGCGACGCTAAGAGGTATCGCAATTGACTGGTAGACAGACTTGGAGGCAGCACAGAAAACTTCATGGGATGAATTGAGGAAAGCCTTCGAGAATGAATTTAAACTTCTGAGAGATGACAATGAGATTGTAGCGGAAATCTACAACACCAGACAAGGGAAGAATGAAAATGTAAGGGCACATAATAGGAGGCTCAAAGAACTACTCAGGAAACTAGAAACTCAGCCAGCCGATGGATTGAAAAAGAGGTGGTTCATCGAAGGGTTAGTCTCGTCATTAAGAAAAAAGATGAAAGTCGTACCCCCATCATCGTACGCTGAAGCGTACAATAGGGCGATGGATATAGAAAGTCAGAACAAAACATCCTCCCGGAGTAAGAGAAGAACTGAAGACGATGAAAGTACGGGTGATGACAATAGTGAAGGCGAGTCAAAAACCATCCAGGAACTAAGAAGAGATATGATCCGCATGATGAAAGAACTAAAAACTGATAAAGAGACAACTAAAGAAGGCCGGGAATTATGGTGCACCGAGTACAACGGGGAAGGACACGTAAAAGCAAACTGCCCAAGAAAGTCATTTTGTGATATCTGCCAGGTAATGGGGCATTCAATCAAGGAATGCCCATTTAACCTAAAAGCAAGAAGTACCCAAGTGCTGTTTACACAGGGAGAGTCGTCAACTCCACTGACGACACCTCCAAAGCCTCAGAATAGTCTGAATGCATCCCCTGGAGGATACCGGAATAACAGAAGGATGACTAATAACAGCCCCAGAAATAAATTGCAGTATGATAGCAAGGGGCGACCTATGATACAGTGTCGGCAATGTAACGAGTGGGGGCACTTTGCAAGAGAATGCCCGAACAACAATCAGAACACAATAAATGCATTGTGCAAGTGGTGTGGGCCTGGAGATCACGAAGAAAAAGATTGTCCGAAGAAAAAAGGGGTGAACCTAATCAGTTTCAAGGAGAATGATGAAGAGATCTTGGCGGTCACTCGAGCACGATGGAAAAGGGCAACGTATCCAGATCCCCGAACCGAGAAGGAGAGACTTCTAGAGGCTAGGAAAGAAGTAGAAATGGCAATGGAAACGGAAGGAAAGAATAGAAGAACAACTACTGCATGACCAGAGTCGGACAAAAGTATCGTGAATCAAGTGCTGCAAACCACTGTATCGGTTAAGCTAGAGTATCTTCTACAGAGCATGCTGCAACTGAGGATGGCAATCTTGAAGGTAATGGAAGGGAACCCAAATGGGCAAACAAAGGACGAAGATATCATAGTAGAGCCACCACTGCAATGAGAACAAGTCATCGACCCGAGACTGTTGGCCATTAACAATGGCAAGAATCCAACCGTCGTACACATGGAAATTGGTGGATGTCACCTGACGAACACAATAATCGACGGTGGATTGGGAGTGAATGTACTGACAGAAGATACGTGGAAGTGCTTGGGGAAACCTACACTATGGCCACAAAATTTCCAGTTATTGGGAGCAAACTAGCATGGAATTAAAGTGCTAGGAGTGCTAATGGCTCAGACAGTAAGGATTGGCACCCAACTCTTTCGATTAAACTTTGTAGTCATAACAGCACAAAATGCGTCTTACGACGCATTGCTCGGCCGAGGGTGGCTGATAGCTGCCAAAGCCAACCATAACTGGAAAAAGAACACATTGTCAATAGAGAATAAAGGCAAGAAGATTGTCATAGACCTAAGGACACAGGCTGTAAGTGAGGAACTAGCGTCAGACTCTGACTCAGACGGAGGGGAGTCAGCTGGCAGAGGGCCAATGGAACCTGACGAGGAAGGAGTATTAAAATTATAAGAATGTTCTAAGGATGAAACTGATTCAATGAGTGGGCTCTTCCATTGGCAGATGGAGGACTATGAGTTTTTCAAGTCGGAATGTAATATGATCTCCATCAAGGAAATCAGTGAGACCTCTCGAGGGAATGGAGACACAGAACATGACAAATCGGAAGGAAACGACGACCAACACACATTCCCAACTGCCTTCGGGGAATACACAGAAGGGATTGCTGAGATAGACAGTACACCTGCTCACGACTTTGGAGCCGAGGGAAAGATCAAATACGAGGAACCATCCATGGAGAAGCTAAATCTGGGTGAAGAAAGTAATCCTTGAGTAATACTGGTAGGGGATGATTGGAATCCCGTCCTCAAAGCAGCGACATTCAGGATTTTCATGGAGTATAAGGAGGTGTTTGCTTGGACGTACAAGGACTTGAAAGGAATCCCTCCAGAACTATGTGTTCACAGGATTCCCCTGGTGCCTGGAGCACGTCCTGTGAGGAAACGACCATATAGAATGAATAAGAATTATGTGGCCATCCATGGAGAAGCTAAATCTGGGTGAAGAAAGTAATCCTCGAGTAATATTGGCAGGGGATGATTGGAATCTCGTCCTCAAAGCAGCGACATTCAGGATTTTCATGGAGAGAAAGATAAAATACGAGGAACCATCCATGGAGAAGCTAAATCTGGGTGAAGAAAGTAATCCTCGAGTAATACTGGCAGGGGATGATTGGAATCCCGTCCTCAAAGCAGCGACATTCAGGATTTTCATGGAGTATAAGGAGGTGTTTGCTTGGACGTACAAGGACTTGAAAGGAATCCCTCCAGAACTATGTGTTCACAGGGTTCCCCTGGTGCCTGGAGCACATCCTGTGAGGAAACGACCATACATAATGAATAAGAATTATGCAGCCAAAGTCGAGGAGGAGATAGAGAAGATGTTGGAGGCCAGGATTATATTCAAAGTAGAAACTAGCGAATGGGTCTCTCCCATCGTCATATCACTCAAAAGAGGGTGGGCAGATTAGAATATGTGTGGATTTCAGATGCCTAAATGCAGTTACTATCAAGGATCCATTTCCCATCCCATTTACAGACTCAATCCTGGAGGAAGTAGCTAGCCACGAAATGTATTCATTCATGGATGGATTCTCGGGGTACAACCAAATTAGTATTGCGGAAGAGGATGAACTGAAGACGACATTTGTGGTTGAGGGCGGCGTCTATGCATACAATCGGATGCCGTTCGGTCTCTGTAATGCACCGGCAACCTTCCAAAGAATTATCTTGCATATTTTTGATAAAATGTCAGTGGGAAACTTCAAGGCATTTTTGGATGATTGGTCGATCTATAGTGATCAGCAAATGCATTTGAAGGCACTTGCCGAATGCATGGAGCGTTGCAGAGCCGCACGGTTGGCACTGAATTTGAAAAAGTGTCGATTCATGGTGCCTCAAGGGAAGTTATTAGGTCACATTGTATGCAAAGCGGGACTAAAAGCAGATCCAGACAAGATACGGGTGATCGTGGAGATGGAACCCCCGAGTGACATCACAGGAGTAAAATCATTCCTGGGTCACGTCGGATATTATAGACGGTTCATCAAGAATTTTGCCAAAATCTCTTGCCCACTCGACATGCTGACAAGGAAGGGAGTCCAATTTGTATGGTCTGATGAACACTAGAAGGCATTCGAGGAACTAAAGAACAGATTGGTAAGTGCACCCATACTGGCATACCCAAACTAGGATAAAGAGTTCCATGTACACGTCGATGCCTCAAATTTTGCAATCGGGGCCACATTGGCACAGGTGGGAACCCATGCTCTTGACCACCTGGTGTATTTCGCCAGCAGATAACTTTCGAAGGCAGAAAAAAATTATAGCACAACTGAGAGGGAGGCTCTTGGAATGGTGTATTCAGTGCAAAAATTTTAGCACTACCTGCTGGCAACACCATTCACATTCTACATCGACCATCAAGCACTCATGTACTTGGTGAATAAACCGATCATCCAAGGGAGAATCAGTCGATGGCTACTTCTCTTGTAAGAATTCACTTTCACCATCATAGTGCGACCGGGGAAGAGTCATATAATAGCAGATTAGTTGTCACGCATCAGGTCAGGGGAACCGGCCGAAGGAGTAAATGAAGACTTCCCCGACGCTCATCTCTTCCAAATCGCAGCACTGCCATCATGGTACGAGAAGATTGGTGAATACTTGTCGACGTCAACATTCCCTCAAGGAATGCCTTCAAATGAGAGAAGGATTGCACTGAAAAGCAAGACATTCCAGCTCATAAATGGGTTGCTCTATAAGATGGGACCAGATCATATCCTGAGGAGATGTGTCATGGAAGAAGTAAGGGGTGTACTAGAACAAGCACATGAAGGACTGGCAAGAGGGCACATGGGTCCGAATGCCACAGCTAGAAAAATTTTGCTAGCCGGACTATGGTGGCCAACACTGTATGTAGATGCCCAAGAATGGGTATTGGAGTGCGACACATGCCAGAGAGTAGGGAAACCATTGAGGAGGGACTATATGCCCCTATGGCCAACCCAACCTAAAGAACTTTTTGACAGATGGGGACTAGATTTTGTGGGACCATTGAAGGTCAGCCAACTGCATTGGTGTCGATACATAGTAGTAGCCACCGAGTATTTGATGAAATGGGCAGAGGCAAGAGCACTGGAGGACAATACTGCCTTAAGCATTGCAAGATTCATCGATGAACAAATAGTAACAAGGTACGGCATACCCATACAGTTGACAAGTGATCATGGGGGACACTTCGTCAACCATGTGATCAGACTGATGACAACGGAGTTCAAGATCTTTCATACACTGTCGAGTCCATACTACCCAAGAGCGAATGGGCAAGCAAAATCAACAAATAAAGTGCCAATCTCGGTGATCTACAAGTCCTGCGGGATAGAAGGGGCAGATTGGGAAGAAAGACTACCAGCCGTACTATGGGCTTATTGAATGACGTACAAGGTAACTACGGGACACACACCGTTCCAACTCATGTATGGCCAAGAAGTAGTGGTACCTGTAGAATACCTAGTCCCAAGCCTAAGAGTAGCAGTAGAAAACAGACTGGGGGACACAGAGAGTCTACAAGAACGATTATTCCAATTGAACAAACTTGATGAAAAACGGATCATGGTTCAGTGGTCCACAAAAGTGATGCAGAAGAGGAAATTTTGGCACGACAAACACATCCACCAAATGAACTTCCGACCAGGACAGTTGGTCCTTAAGTATAACGGTCGTAACGAGATCATACCCGGTAAGTTCAAAGTTCGTTGGTTGGGACCGTTCAGGTTACGGGAAGTATTGGACAATGGGGCTATAAGGTTGGATAACCTTGACGGAACCCAAATCAATGACACAGTGAACGGGTCAAAACTAAAGAAATATAAGCAGAAAAGGGAAGAGACAATAGAAATCAACATGTTGGGATACGCAATGATGGAAGACACAACAAAGGGGACCGATGGAATATGCTTCCGGAGTGCACCATATGAACCTGTAACCGGGTTTTTTGGACTGAGAACGATGCAAACCGGCATTCGAGAAGGGATGGTCGATAGCGACATTATTGAAAATGGCGATGATGACACTCAAAATGAGGAGGAATAGGCGTGGAACCGGTGGATAGCCGAATGCAACAAGGTAAGAGATAAATTTGAATTCTTATTACCAAAAGAAATAAAAACTCTAGTGGGAAGGTGTGTAGCGGAGAGCATGTTCATAATTGAAAGGTCACCCTATGATAATGAGATTCTACAACTAAGGATGAAGACCCAGGGAATCCCTTATGTCCAGATTCCAAGAAGTTGAATTTGGAAAGCGAAGTTCAGGACCAAGAGTATGAAAATGAACAGTGACGGAAGAACATTCCAGTGGACCCAAGAACCGATGGGATGGAATTTGAGGATGATGCAAGATGAAAATACAGTAGATCGGATATGGGAACTGGAAGAAGTCGATCAATGCTGTTCCAACGATGTCCTCCGACAGAAAGGGTATATACATTGTATATTTCGTCACATGACAGAAATCGAGGTCGTGGAAGACAAAATCGAAGTTGTGGAAGAGACCGAGGCAATCGGGACGACGCAGTAGCGGAAAGGCAAGGAAAAATTAGATTAAGTATCCAAAAAAAAAAATTAAGGCAGGTTGTACGGCTTGGCAATTTTTTTTTTAAAAAATTAAAAAAAAAATGAAAAAAAAAATTCCGTACGACGTACGGACAGGCTGTACGATGTATGGACCCACCACTTCAGCCCCATAAAAGGCGATCCTGGACCCGAAGCACTCATTTACAATGTCGAACAGAATTTTTTTTTCTTTCTTCATACATTGTCGTGCAAAGGAGTGCAAAAGGTAAGTATCCAGTCAGGAAAACATGGACAAAGGAAAGAAGATTGCATCCTACAGGCCAAAGATTGCATTGGAGGAGAAGAAAAAATCAAGTGCCGATACAGGAATGAAAACCATTACCTGGGAAAGTCTGATGGGAAATGAGTGCAAACAATGGTAGAAAAATGCACAGGAAAACAATGTGTTGAAGATTGCATTAAAACATGCCCAGGTAGACAAAGCAATATTGATGCCTTCAATGCCAGGGAGTTCGAGCCGTATTTGAAAGCCATGGTCGACAACTTTTGCCAGCACTCCAGCAGGTCCATTGTTGAGTATCGGGGCTATACAGTCATAGTATCATTCTGGCCACAAGATTTCGCCAGAGTGATGGGAGTTCCAGCCACGGGCTTGAGCGTGGTGAAACCGGGCCGAATGACACAACAACACAAAGAGACCCTCATCCAGAGAGTATGCCAAAGTGACCTCTCAGACAAAGAAAAAGACACTATCTGGAATTCAAGTAATCGGGGTTTGAGGAAAAAATTATTTGCAAATGAAGAATGGAAATGTATCATGGATGCAATGAAATGCAGATTGACGGGTTCGAGTAGGGCATCGGACATCGCCCTGTGGATGGTCGACTATATGATTGGACTGTGTTGGCAAGGTCTACAATTGGGCGAGGTATTTGACGGAGAGGATCAGGGAATTTTTATCTCAGCGGCACAAGGTATTTTACATGACACAGCACGCCATTGCCCTCTTTCTCGATGCTGTCCATACCCAGGTTCCAGCCGATAAATGGGGTGGGCTGCAACCGACATCACAGATAGAGCCGGGGTGGCCTACAATCTTTTACTGGAAAGGCCTCGATACAGTCCACGGGGAAGAGCCATCACGTCGGCCAAAGAAGAAAAGGAAGTAGAGGGAAGCATCGGCGGAAAGTGAAGAAGAGGAAGAGGAAGAAGAAGAAGAGGAAGAAGAGGAAGAAAACAGAATCACCAATAGTGGAAAGTGACTCAGCCATAGATGAAATACCTACACAGAGAATGACACAGAGTGTGGGGAGAGAAGTTACCAAGGGAAGGGAAACTATAGCAGTAGCAAAAGTGGGGCAGCCAAAGGCCGTAAAAGGAGTTTTGGTACTCCCAAAACTCAAATCAGCATCATTCACATTACTGGCACCCTCACATAGTACGGAGGCACAGTGCATAGCCACACTTCCAATTAGGATAAGACTGTCAGCAGGAGCCACACCATCATCAGCTACACCATTGGTGACAACTAGTACAGTTAGCCCGACCTCGCTAGTAGAGCCACCATCAGTAGCAGCAGGAGGTCCCCAGGGCAATATAGATAATTGGTTAAGTAGCATTGGCCTAACAGTAGATATGCCTGAAGTACCCGTGTTGAGTCCACTACATATGATGACAGAGGGTCAAGAAGAGGGGAACACACTGAGGGGGATGGAGAGTGTAGAACAACATAGTATTACTGGCCAGGTCCTTCAGCAGAGCAATTTACCACAGCCAGAACCAACTACATAGGAGATAGGGGGACCTCCACCTGCATGTCCCATGGACATCATGAGTTCCCCAGTGACCACTCCACTAGAGGAAGAGGAGGGATTTCCAGAGGGGATGACCCTCACACTTTCCAGACCTGACCCCTCAGACCCAATCGGTACCATTTAGAGGTACATGGAGGACTTGGAGAATGTGGTAGATTATATGGGGGAGATAGCTGAGATCTCCAAACAGCTCAGACTGGGATGATCACAAGTAGTGGCTCAAGAGGTACGAAGAATCAAGAATTTTGTATAGTTGGGATGTGAAGAGGAGTTTGCTCGACATTTCACAGCTAGGGGATGGCCAGAGGTGGACACTCGAGATATGCATGACCGATGGAGAGGATCACGACCAATAGTAGGAGGAAGAGATGCAGAGGTCATAGACTCCCTGTTTACAATCGAAAAGGCATACAGACAAGTATTCTTTGAGATGAAGAATAAGGATGTGATGTTGGAGAAAAAGGCGGAGGAGAATGAGGCAGCCTTACAGAAAAAGAAGGAAGAATTGGCTGGGCATATTCAAAGATCTCACAAACAGTTAGCACAACAGACAGAGGCCACTGAAGCAGAGAAGGCCAGAGCATCAGGCTTAGAGGCCAAGTTGATGGAGATGGAGGTCAAGATGAAGGACATGGGAGTATAGCTTGAGGCAAAGGAGGCATAAGTGATGAAGGCTAAAGCACAAGTAATGGAAGCCGGTCACATGGTGAAGGCAGCAAGAGAGCGGGAGCTAGTAGCCCAACACCAGCTGCGACAAAGGATCGAGACAGCAAGGAAGCTGCAAGCACAACAACGATCTACCACCCCAACCTTGTTAGTACACCTAGGGACGTCTTCCCAACCTCCCCACTCTCAGTAGATGTTTATGAGTTGTCATAATTTTGTCATTTTGAAGATGACCAATTTTGAGGGGGGGATAGATGTAGATAGCAAAATAGTTTAAGTAAACAAAGGATGTAATTAGTTGTTGGTACCAACTGACGGGTTGGGTAGTTTGGAGTTGGTACCAACGGTTGGCATCACAACCAACCTTGGCCATGAGTATTTAAGTCGTCAATGCATTGTAGTCAGATATCAGTGATTTGACAATAGTTGATATCCAGACATTGGAGTCATAATGAAATATGTATGTTGCTATCATGAACATTGTAATGTTTCCTGTGAATCAATGATGAATACAATGGTCCGTTCTGAGTAATTTTGTTATGTTCGTATGATGCACTATACTACTACTTATTTCTATTTACTTCATATTCTGTGAAACACACCGTATTGCGGTAAACGCTGATTCAGGTGATGAGAATGATGAGGCCTACATTCCCAATGACTATGCAGGACTACCATTGGTGCAAACAGGCGCATTCCACCTTGACTGCGTAGTAAGGAGTGCTCATTACTTCTCTTTCAGTCCACACACGGATGGTTTGGTGATGCGTAAGTGTGGGTTGGCTCAGGATTCATATCACCCATTGTGGGATGGAGTGTTTCCATCTCCAGAAGATGGAACCAGAGACTGTGGGTATCCGACCTTGTTACTTTCAGATGGTTGTTTACAGGGTCAGGGATTAGATTTTCATCATGCAGTTGTGTCCTTGGCAGAGTTTGCAACTTCCTTGCTTCAGGAATTTCCATTGGAGGCGAGGCTACAGGGAAGTTGTGGTTTCAGTGAGCATGATAGCATTGTTTGTCCAGCCCACAGTGATGGAGTTCTACTCCATAAGTTGGTAAGGGACAGCTGTTCTATTAATTTGGATGAGGATTTTATTCATAATTTTTGGAGGACAACAGCTATACTTGAGTTTGGAGGAGAGTTGTATCATCTCCTCAGCATTGGAGAGTGGCATAGGGTTGGTACTCTGGCACCCTATGATCCTGGCCGTTTTGTATGCATTCCCATAGGTTGGATATTTAGTCTAGAGGGTGCTGATCTGTTTTATATCAGCAACCTAGGAGTTGTTACACTGTTTTTGGCACCTATGAGGGATACTCATCACATCCACGGGGGTTTTGTAGAGTTTGGAGTGGGGTGTTGTGATGCTGGCACTTCGATTTACTTCCATCTCCTCATGTTCGATGGATGTGAGGTTCTGATGTGTTGGGATCCAGATGGTGACAGGTTTGGCATGTCAGTTTGGTTGGATCCCGATGAGTTGCTTCACCACTCTCAGCATGGTGAAGATTATATCAGAGTAGCACAGTGGAAGTTAGCGGATAATATGTATGGCAGACTTCCATGTTGGTTGTGGGATCCAGGGATTTCTATGTTTGGTAGGTTGCTTCAAATTTGGAGAGTAACTATCAAAGATGCCGAATTTAGCTTTATCATTATCCAGTGGATGCAGTGGAGTTTTGGTAGAGCATCCTTCAGGCTTATTTGGGATCTAGGTATTCCGGTGATAGGCCAGAGTGTTCCGGTGTGGATTGCTTGGGGACAAGCAATCTTGGGAAGGGCGAACTGTAATGTCCCCTTTTCCTAGGCAGTGATCAGTTGCAAAGGTTAGTCCATCACTTGGTCCCCGTGGGCTAACAGAGTGTTCAGGGGATCCCTTCGTGGGAGATCTTTGGTTCTTCAACAGGCCTTTTTGGTGCTTATTGCAGTATTCTTCAGCTCAGTTTTCCAATTTTGTTGTGGGGTGCCTTTCGGAGGCTATTCAGGACCATTTGATGCACAATTACTATTTATAGTAGGTCACTTGGTCATATCGCCTATACTTACTATTAATAGTAAGTCATATTTGGATTAGTCGTCATCATGCCTACATCCGGAAAATATGGTCGGATCATTATTTGAGTTGGTGTGGGGTGATTTATTGAGGATTAACGATTTATTATATTATTAAAGTTATTTGACTTTAATAATATTAATATTTAATGATGACTTATTAAAAGGTGATATAAGGGTTAAATGGAAATTAATAAAGTGATCTATTTAATGATGCTTTATTAATTTATTATGTTAAAAGGGAGACATAAGGACTTTATTAAAAGGGGACTTAAATGATTTAAAGTATATTTTATATTATTAAGTTGTGCATCATAATAAAAAGAGATTAAAAGTAAATTGAATGAAATGGAATTTAAAGTGAATTTGAGGTGAAATATAAAAGGGCATTTTGGAATTCATTTCATTCATTCATTGTTGAAGAAGAAGAATTTGGCTAAGGGTTTTGTTGAAGACTGGAGAGTCTGAAAATCTCAAGCTTTTTGAGGATGTAGCCCCTCAGGAAGAACAACATGCAGATAATTCCATTGTAGGGATTGTGCTTGTACTTCAAAGATTTACAGGAAGGTTTCAAAGCTAGGGTTTGAAGAATTTATCAGGAGTTTGATAATTTACTGAATATTTGAAAGACAAGGGTTTGAATAATATTGCAAATCAGAAGTATATGCATTGCAAGACTCTTTTAACCAGGCAGGGGTTTTGGCAATTTAATTGCATGCAACTTTGCACTAATCGTGGGGATTGGTGATAGTGACCATTGCTGGAGTTAATTATCATTGTTGTTGCTGTTATACTGTTGCAAACTTTATACTTCATTTTGGCATTCATTTCAGAGGGTTTCAAGGAATATCTTACCCGTGAGTTCATGATTTGTAACCCCCAATTTTCTGGGTATTGTTGTTTTAGATAATAGGGGATATTTTATGAACTGGGTTGTTACTATTTTGTGAAAATATTGAGTATTTAAGATGGTATAAAAATCTGGAATTTTCAGTTGTGTATTCCCTATGTAATGTTCAGTTTTTGAGTTGAAAATTATTATTGCAATATCTTCTATTTTGTTGCATTATATTGTTGTATCAAACATTGCAAATATATCAGAAAACCATAAAACAAATAAAAACAGACAGGCAAAATCCAGAAAGTAAATATCCTATCAGGGGTGGGATATTGCAAAAACCTCACCAACTCCACCAATTGCAGTAAAAACATTAATTTTGGCCACCCATTTCGCATTAGTGGCATCCCTGGAAGCAGTTGGTGCGTTCCTAGGCAGTTTGGAGGTGTTTGGAAGGCTAGGAAGCCAACCTTCAAAAAATCGGACTTTCGAACTTCGGACTTCGGACCTTCATCCTTTTGCCTTTGTATCTTTTCTACAATCTCCTTATCTCCCTTTGCCAAATCAGACTTCGAGCTTCGGGCGTTCCACTTTTTTGCCTTACGCCACTTGGTAGCTTCCTACGATTCCGTAAGCTTACTGTAGGCCCACCCAAAAGGCTCTGCGGAATGGCAGAATGCCTCAGAAAAATTATCACCTGTCGGGGGTTGGCCACCAGACCTTTTGCCTTCCGCCTTCCTCAAAGGAAGGAAGAAGAGCCAACCTCATACCTCCGCTGTCCGTCTCATACTTAGAATAATTTCGAACAAGTAGACCTGTCAGACTTCGGGGATTCTCTCCGACACTTGCCATGAAGAAGATCGAAGGCCAAAGGCCCGAAGTCTGGCCTTTGAAACACTTAGAAGAAAAAGAGCTCGTCGGACATCGACCTTTACGTTGTCCACCTTCCAACCGCAACACTGAAGAAGACGAAAGGCCGAAACTTTGACCTTTGAAAATCCGCAGTACTGCACCATACTTAGAATATTTTTCACCACCTCAAGCGAACCTTGGCCCTTGGGCCTTCTCCCCGACATCCGCCATGAAGAAGATGGAAGGCCGAAGGCTCGACCTCCGACCTCTGACTCACTTATCAACACTTAGGCAAATTTTGAGCCTCGGATCTCAGAGCCGATAGACAACACAAGGCTAAAGGCAAGAACCTTAAACTCCGAAACTCCGACAGAGGTCAAAATACAAGGAAACACTTAGAATATTTTGGACTTAATCATTTTTTGGGGTTTCCTATCTTGCATTTTCAAAAGGCAAACACATGAAATCCTATGGAAGATATCTCTGATCGGTTATAAACTATAGGTTCAACAATGGAGGTATAGACTGGGACACAAATGGATTTTGGGGGCAAAATGAGGCATTTAGGGGATTGGTTTTTTTCCAGTGTCAACACTGGCTCTGGTTGGGGATGTGTGCCAAGCAGTGGCACAACAAGGACTAGCTATCTCCGGGCATACCAAAAGGCAAAAAACGAATGATGGGAAACAACAGAAATGTATTTACAAGGCATACAATCATAGGCATGGAGGGATAGAAGGAAAGATGACTGTATTCAAAATTTAAACATGTTGCAGGTCAAACCTGCACCAAGTGATTGAACCTACTTTCCACTGTCAAAGACAAGCCGGATGAAGGAACTGATCTCCCTCAAACCAAATTTGCACTTCTCACCCAACTGCAACAATTGAAAACGACCCTCAGCATGCACCAATCTGTAGCAAATGTCTATGAAGCCAAGGCCAGCCTTACCAATGAAATCATTACTGTTGCATGGCAACCATAAGAAACAGGGGCTTGACCTATTCCATACTGCATCATGCTGGTTCTCAACAAGGGGTGAGAAATCAGAATTCAAGTCAGCAATAAAAGACATGGATGGAAGTGAATCTCCATCACCAATTGCAACTTTATTACACTTGTTGACCTCTTCATGCGAATTAAGGGAAAACAAGAACACCTCCAATTCACATGGCAAAGAAAATTGTGCCTGAATGCACTGTTGATCCACAAGAGAAGACACTTCATCTTGTTGAAAAAACTGGAAAGACTCCAACTCAGGTATACCTTCTGGTTGGGCTGCAACATGTTGAAATTCAGGCATGAACACGCCTTGCCGCTCATTTACGTCAATGTCCCATATAAAGTACTCAACCTCTACTGCAACACCAACACATTCAGGAGCTGGCAAACATCTCACATCAAAGTGGAAACGTTCGTATTCATTTGCAATTCCACCAAGCTCTTGAACAAAATTTTCATGTGCTGCTACAAATTTCGATTTTTGAATCATAAGCATGACTCAGGCTACAATTCAAACCATTAGCACACACATCAAGTTCATGAGACACCTCAAATGAAGAACCATGTTCTTCAAATTGTCTCTTTGTTTCATGTCTATTCTGGCAATTTGTTGTGTCATACTCACTGTTGCAAACAGACTATTGACACATATCTTCTTCATTTATTTCTCTATCATTTCTTAGTGGCTCAGATGAAGCACATTCTGCATGAGGGAGAGAACATACCTTGCACCACACAAATAAGTTCTCATATGTGTCCACATGATCACCATCTTCAAAACTAGGGCAAGCTCTTCGCACTGAAACCCCATGGCTGCACCAATAACTCTCTTTGATCGGTTATCATCATGTGTAGCCACCTCTACCTCTACCTCATGCAAACAAGCACCAACTGCCTCATCACAAACAAGAACAAAGGAGGACATCAAATCAAACAAGAAACAAGTTTCTTGTTCATCCCATGTTTCATTTACCTATGCACAGATTTCATACTCAGCCACAGAAGCTGATCCATCTGATCGGTCATCATTGTACACAGTGTCCTCATTATTCACTGAACCACATACCTCAGCATTAGGCTAGAAATTACCATTGGTTTCATCATTCTCACCTTCACTTGATGAGCTATCCAGCTGAAGGTAAGTGCATACACTGCTTTCATCATCTGCATCGCTGTCATATGATGCACCACCTTCCACTTCTACCCTTCTGATTACACAATCATCATCATTTGGTGCTGCATTCATCTGATTTTTTGTATCCACACTGCTGCTTGTTAGCGTTTAATTTCGCACTTTTCGGTGAGAAAGAAAAATGGACATGTGTACAGTAGGACTGTTCTTCAAATTAGGAGGGGAAGCTCCCTCAACAAGGAAATTAAAAAGACGTTTACAAAATAACCTATCTTTTTGGTTTTTCAAGGCACTAGCACAAGGCAATGAAGCTCTTCTGCGAGGCTATAAGGTTTTCTAAAGCATTATAGAAGAAAATAACTAACTCTATCTTAAAACACTTCCGATTCCTTTAAGTAAATCTAGAGCATAAAGAAATCGAAGGATCAACTTGGAGGTTTTCAACACAAAAGAACAAAGATAATTCGACAACAATCGTTCATGCACAAAGTCATGAACAATTTTCACAACTCTCGACAACAAGATAGATCTCAGAAACTATGATGCATATTCTCATTAATCAAAAGACAAGAACCAATAACACTGCTTGAACGATAAAATGTGAGCAAAAATTAGTCTCAGCATTTACCATTAGAGAGTTTAAGTGTGTAGAATACACTTATTTATACCCTAAAAAGCAAAGATGCAAGGAAATAAAAGGAAGAGTTAACTAACACTCTTCACTCTAGATCTAATGCTGCATGGGAAGCATGCAAGCTTATTAGCAATTAAAACTAAAAGTATCTTGTCATGCAATTCAGTTAACTGAACTTGCATGTTATTACACAATGAGTTCCAACTCAAAGATAATTTGCATGGTTTCCAAAAGCAAAATCTAAAAATAAATTTAACTCTAGATAACAAAGTCAGTTCTCAAAATAGAAACTGCTTTGGAAATCTCTCCTGCTGCCAAAAATAAATCCCTCCTGCAGATAGTGAAAAATTGACTAAGTATGAGAATTGAAAATTTTCTCAAATTCCTCAATCATAGCCGTATCTGGCATAATCATGGACTCAAGGTGAACCGTCCTCATCTGTAGGTCAATGGTAGCATCCTCTGTGATTTCCGCGAAAACTTCAAAATCTTTTTCAGCCTTGGCAAACTTTGATGCAATTTCAACCAGGAGGTACATTTTGTCTATGTGGGGATCACCACAAAACTTTCTTTGGATTAGCTGAATGAACTGCAAAATATGAACAAGGCAATTTACGCCTTCATCGTTGAAATACCTGCAAGGAATGTTTTGGACAAAATTAATGGCATATTTTTCAATGCCCAGAAGCTTTTCTTTCCACGTAGCCAACTCCAAGGCTATATTCTTCGAGGTGTAAACCAAGAAAGAGTACTGATGGGTCCATGCGAAAAGAGTAGCTTTCTGCTTTGCCGTTATAGGCCTCATGCCAAGTGCACGCAATCTAACCATCAGCCTATCATAAACAGACTCCATGTTTGTCATGCATTCTATCATATTCTGGATTCCCAGGAGAATATCCTTGGAATTAGACACCATTGCCGTTAACTTTGCTAGAAAGTTAACACTTTTCGCTATGAAATGCTCCACCCAATCTTTAGTATGTTTGCCATATACAACTAGCTGACTCAATTGCTTTTGCTCATCAGTATATTCCATCACTTGTGGCAAAAAGAGTGAAGGCGGAGAAGGTGAATGCAAGAGCTGTGAAATGTATTGATGTAGCTGCTTATTTTTTGATTTGAGGGCAGCCTTGTCCTCTCCATCTTTCAATACCCTATTCCTCATAGTATCAGTAGCAACCTCCAAAATGTTTACTGCTGCCTGTCGTGTGCTATGGCCAAAGCAAGTCTTGACAATGTGATAATCTTCAGGCTCAACTTCTTCAGTTGCTTTGTCCTGGGGAGGAATAGCGGTTTCTAGGATTAATTCACCTTCACCAGTCTTCAAAATCCTTGACTGCTTTTTGAGTTTCTTTATAGAGGGCTCTTTGAAAGTTTTGGTTAGTGCACTGAAATCCAGTTGGTACGATGGCCTTTTCTTTTTCTCCTTAATTGTTGTGTGAAGCCAACTTAAAGTAGACTCTTGAAACCTTGGCTTTGGATGATTTTCCTTCTCAACTTCCGGATCTAGCGTGACTTCAACCTCAGGAGGTGCAAAATGTATATCTAACTCAGGATCAAATTCCAACACTATGTTAGGCTCGAACTCTAGATCCACTTCCATTACTGTGTCCACCTCAACTCCCTGCACGACCTCTGGTTCTCCTGTCTCATTAACCCCTGATGAGTTAAGTGGTGTAGAGTCGATAGGTATGGGAGACAGGTGAGGCTCAGGTATTCTCTGTGGTGCAGGTAGATTCCTCTCTTCTGAAGAAGTAGAAGCTGAAACAAAAGTTGTCGGTGAACTAGGCTCAGCTAGGGGCAAAGGGGTTGCCTCTGTTTGTTGTTGTGTTGGGACTTGAACCTTCAACTTATGGATCACCCTCAAGGGTTCTTCCTTAGCGTTACTGGCTTCTCTGGTCTTTCCACTCACCACCTTAGATTTTAGGCATGGAGTCAAGTGAGTGGGTGAAGATGGCGGCTCTGCTATAGATGCCTTGTCCTTAGGTGTAGTTGTCCTCTTATTCCTTTGACTGTTGATGAACATCCAGCTTCGTTTCACCACTCCTTTAGTTCTTTCAGCAATAGAGGTGATTTCTTGGAGTGACCAATCTATTTGTGGCAGCGGTTGTGAATCAGTTCCCTCCTTGATGAATTTTGGGGAGAGAATCAAACCGTCTTCGTGCAAGCCTTTGCCACTCTTGTCAAGGAAAACAGGTATTTGCTCCAAAGTGAAGCGGTTGTAACTCCTTCGACCAACCTCATATTCATCATCACAGTTGGCCCAAAAATCTTCCATAGTAGGCACATGAGCGAACTTGCCGCTGAGTCTGGATTTCATTACTTGCTTAGGATCATAGGTGCGCTTCTCCTTGAAGGTCTTCAGGCCAAATTTGGACATTTCCTCTCCAATTATTTTTGCATCGGAGGCACTTTTACATTTGAAGACACTTAGCTGAATAGGGAAGTTTACTGCCGTCTTATGCCTGCTGTGTAGGAAACTGTGCACTTCTTCAATTTGACGTAGGAACTCCATGAAGACCACTTCGTCAGAAGGGTACCTTGGAAGCATAGATGGACATGATGTGAACCTATATACTTGAATATAGGAGAAGGTAGGAAACTGAATATACCAGTCCGCCCATTCCGAGATTACCGCTCTAGCCTCCTCTGATACTCTGACATGCATCTGATTCTCCAAGTCACGCACAGTGAACATTAGGAATGTGTCGTTGACTCGGCGGAAGTGCTTCTGGGACTTTGAAATTTCAAGCTGAGGATATAGCCTGACAATTCTGGTGTTTTGCAGAGAGCCTACAAAGTTGAATCCGGCAAAGTGATGCTGTTTGGCCACCATGAATAGTAAGTAGGACACCATCCTGAACTCGCGAGTTCGAGTGAACTCCATGATTTGTTGGTGAATACAGTCGCTTATGAGAGTGGCCCACTCATAAGTTGCACTTCCATTGGCTATCGTGTTGATGACATAGAACATCCACGTTCTGAAACTTCTCCCTTCAGCTTGGCCTGTAATCCGGTTGAGCATTGTGATCATGATCGCGTATTCATCCTTGAACTGGCCACGACCCACATTTCTTGGAAGTGTATTCCTTCTTTTAGCCATTTGCAGGCTATCTTTTGGCATTTGTTAGTAGTTGAGGTCCACACTCCGTCACTTTCTTCTAGATCAAGGACGAGTGATTCTTCGAAAAGAGGGATGCCAAAGGCAATCTCTATGTCATCAGGCTTCAAACTGGCAATTAATCTTCTATCCCTTGAGTTGACTTCTTTTGATTCAGGATTATAGGGCTGGATACATGAAAATACAAATTCAAGACTATGAGCTGCTATCGGGAATGATCCGGCTTGAATAAGCCCTGAATTCTTCAAGTTCTTCGCTGCTGCATTGCCTGAGCTTATTAGTGGCTCCAAGTCGAAACCCTCGGGTGAGACTTGACATAAGTCTGTTTCCTTGACCTTGGAATTTTCATGTTTGAGCAAGGATTTAGCCTCAATGGTGACTAATGAATATTGCATGATGACTTGGAGAGGTCTTGTTCTGATGTCTTTTTGCCGTGAAAATGACCAATCTGGACCTTTGTGTGTTCGCTGGCCAAAAAAACAAGTTTTTTTTTTGCTGATAAGTAGGAGGTATTTTCTGCAGCATGTCAAATTATGATATTTTATTTCAAGGTTTAACTGCATAGTTTCTGAGTCAAACACATGACCCATATTTCATGAGTAGTGGTTCACATGAACCCATCTCTCATGTTAATGAATGGTCCAATTAGCACTCATTGCATCTATAATGAATGGTTCATAAGGCACAACACTTGCTGAAGGTTTTGCAAATGGGGTAGCAAGCTAAGTGGGCTTGATCTTGGGGGAAACTCCATAGTTAAGCGCGCTTGAGTCGGAGTAGTACTGGGATGGGTGACCGCCCGGGGAGTCCCGATGCTTCACCCCTGTGAGCATCACCTAGATGCAATGAGTGCTAAGTGGACCATTCATTAACATGAGAGATGAGTTCATGTGAACCACTACTCATGAAATATGGGTCATGTGTTTGACTCAAAAACTACGCAGTTAAACCCTGAAATAAAATATCATTTCTTTTCGCTGCCCAAAATAAAATTTTGCCTTTGGAAAATGAAAATTTTGGAGTTGCACTCTCAAAGATTTAACAGATCTGAGCTCAAAATGGTCCAGGATGATGGAAGATGCCTTTTGCCGAGGTGGGTATGAGCCAGAAATGAGAAATTTTGGACATATAGGCCTCAAAAATCACTTTTATTTTGGCTGTAGGTGGTGATTTTGCCTATGAACATGCATGACCAGCGAAGAAAAATCCTTGAAAAATCACCAAAAATGGCTTCCTGGGTTTGGGCGCTGCCTTAGGAACATGAAGATGGACCCTGTGAAGGAAAAAAATGAAGAAAAAGGAGCCTAGAAGTGATCAATTTGTCCTCTTTATGCTTTGCTGGCCCGAAAAAGCTTCAAATCTGCAATAAAAAGCTTGAAAAACCCTCAACAATGGCCGCCAAGGCAATGAAATGGCCGCCCTGTGAATAAATATGCCTTTGAGTGTGATAAAAAGGTATAGGTTAATGCAAGAATGTGTAGACTTTGCCCTGTATATGAAGATCAACTCCTCAGTGTCTTTGAATCCGTCCTTTGCAAGCTTTTATTCTCCCATTAATGGCCACCGTGTGTGAAGTGCAGCCCCAATACCTTTCTCTTGCCTTGAAAGTGATAATAACTATGCCAAAGATTACCTTTATAGTGGACGCCACCCTTCTAGGGTTTATAATGTGCTTTTTTCTAAAAATAAGATACTCTTATTTTTGGCTCCAAGTACAAATGAAAGAATGAGAGGTGAACCTTTATTTATAGCTTTTGAGATTGACAATCTCTCTCTTCAATGCCCAATATTCTCTCTCCTCAACGCCCAACTCATGCAAATTTTGGCTTTTGAGAAAGGAGTGCAAATGATAAAAAATGAGCGCCTTTGTGAGTGTCCATATGGCGTGGGAAAGGAGGATTTAGACGCCTATTTACTAGGCAAAAATAGGCGTGGATTTTCATGTTTCCAGGCGCCTTTTTGAAGAGTGAAATAGGCATGCAAAATGAGCTTTCTAGGCGCTATTTTGAGACAAGAAATAGGCCTGCAAAATCATCAATATGGGCGCCTATTTTGAAAACAAGGAAAAGGCATGGGTTTCTATCAATTGGAGCGCCTTTTGGGAAGGAGTGAAAAGGCGTGGATATTGAGCAAAATGGGCGCCTTTTGTATGCATGAAATAGGCGTGGGTTTTCTGGCAATTTGAGCGCCTATTTGGAAGTCACAAAAAGGCGTGGGTTTTTTGGCAATTTGAGCGCCTATTTGGAAGTCACAAAAAGGCGTGAGATTTGAGGAATATAGGCGCCTATTTGAAGGAGTCAAAAAGGCGTCAGATTTGCTTGGAATGAGTGCCTTTTGGAGGTGTGAAATAGGCGTGCCTTTTGGGCAAAATGGGCGCCTTTCCCACATGGAATTTACCTCGAATGATTCCTGTCGTTTGGCCTTTGAAAAACTTCATGATCACTCCTTGAGATTGCTATGAAAGCCTTGTAATTGATTCTTCATTTCTTTGCTTAAACATCATGACTTTTGACCTTGAGAAACTTCGAAACTTTGCCTAAGCTTCTTTGACAGAGAGTGCTCAAATCACCATCATTTATCTCTGCTTCTGGATCTTCTTTTTGCCGCAACTTCTTCGTTTGATGACGGAATGCCTTGAAGTTTGGAAACCAAGCTCATATAATCCAAAGCTCTCATCTAAGCTTCTCCTCCATGAATTATACTCCAAGATGGAGCACATTTTAGCCAAGAACGCCCAAAAATGCCTTAGAAAATTTTTCAAAAATTTCAAAATTGAATTTTGATTTGCCAGATGCATTTGCATTGCTTTCCTTGGTTCCTTTATGCCGTTTTGGCCTTGAATTCACCACTTTGACTTCTTTTCTGATGTTTTTTCGCTGCTCCAGGCCTGATTGGCTGACCAGAATCTCCGTCCATTTGAGCCTTGCATCGCCATCTTTTGATATGTCTTATACCTGCAGGCTTAGCGCAGTAATGACAAGGCTACATGGTACTGGGGAGGTGTGTTTGGGCACATATATGAAAAATTTCGTATGGGTACAACACTGTTGTTTGGATCAATATGTACATTGCCAGCAACACAAGCACTTGTGGATAACAAACCCTTTATATAGTCATCTCTCATTTTCTCCATTGAGTCTAGGGACAAATATGCCTGCTGCATACTTGTTATTTTGAAATCTCCCTGCACATAATTCAATCCAGTCTCATATGCTTCAAAAAACATATCAATGCAAGCGGGCATGTTAGGTTTGAAACCTTCAGGAATATGGGAAAAAGCAACAGCAAACCTGTGACCAAAATCCTTGCTTGATTCTCCCTCTTGTCTCCTAATTTTTTCCTGCTCTATGACAAGATCAGCAGGGTCAAGACCTTTAGCAAATTCTTTTTCAAATGCTGCCACAAGTCCATTCCACGAGGCAAAGGACTGTCGTGGAAAACATTGGATCCATTCCCTTGCCTTTCCACGCAAGGACCTAACAAAGAACCTCATCCACATGTCTTCATCTTCAAATTGATGTTCATCCATGAATTCTAAAAATACATCAACATGTGTGTCCCCTTCCCAAATATCATACCCATCAAACTTGGGCAACTATTTGTAGACCTTGGTTGGCATACTCATTGTTTTGTAATCAACCCATGGGAGGTCTAGCTGATCATACACAGGATCTAAGGGAAGAGCAAGGGATTGAGCCAATTGATTTTTAGGGGCAGCAGGGAATGCATTGGACTGCATCCTAGACTCTAGCAACCTTATCTGATTTTATGTTTCTTCTTCTTGCTGCAATAATAACTCCAACAACTGTTTGGTTTTGTCAATTTCACACTGTTGAACTCCAAAGTCATTATGATTTTGCATGGGTGCATATAGGTTTTGGTTTGCATAACATGTAGAGCCATGACTGAAATATGTATTTCTAGGATAGTCATGGGAATCCACTCAAATGTAATTTGTAGGGTTTGATACATATGAAGACTCAGATAATGGAGCAGCCCTAGAATAATCATATTCATACCAACCATCCATGACTAAAACATCCTATAATGTAGGGCAAAAAACTAAGGCATAGAAATTTTGTTCCTTAAACATGACTAGAACAACAAACTCCAAAAGTGGGAAAAGAAGAAACCGTGTGAACCTTTCTTTCCCCAGCTGCTGCACACAGAGATGGAGCATTCAAATCACCAACAACAGCCAAGGTACAACAGTAACAAATTTCTATTCTTTGACAACAGAGTCACCACCTCATTGAATGAGGAAAATCCTTGAAGTGTGACTAATCTTCAAGGCCATGAATTGATTCTGGGTTCAGCTCACTAGTAGAGTCTCCAATTTCTTTCAACCTAGTAGTGTCATCCCTGCCAACGGCACCAAAAATGTTGGTGTAAGTTGACGGGCTGCCAAACTTACACACAACAACAATCTGCACCCGGCAACGGCTGCAAACAGGGGTTTGAAAAATAATCCAGATGCCAAAAACCCAGCAATGGCCAAAGTAACCTTCTACCTGGCAATGGCGCCAAAATGTTGGCTCCCAAAATAACTACAACCCCAAACCCGAAAACATTTCACAATTACCAAGGCCAGGGGTGTCGTCAAGGTGATTGAAAGAGGTTTATCAACAGGTCAATGGCGATTTTGGCCAACTTACAGGAGTGGGTATGCTCCTCTACACTTCAGGCTCAGATAGACCTAGGAGGGATATTCCTAGATGCATGAAATAGAACACAAACATACCCAGCCATACCCAATGTACACTTGACCCCCAAAGCTGTCACCAGGTCAAGACAAATTGGCTGCACAGGCCTCTGATTGAGCTGGTTGTTGCACTATGCGTTTGCACCCAAACATGGCAATACTATACTGCGTGAAATGAATCCACTTAACTTCTCATACACAAGATGCATAGTGCAGGCATACATGCTCATGATTCACAAATGATTCGGTTTGTTTTGCATTACTTCAGATTTATCACTAGTTATAAAACAAAGCCATGAATAGCATGTAGAACCCTATACTAAACCTACTTCTACTCTTACAGCTAACAGGACAAAAGTTTGATTAAAATGATGATTGATCCATCCCCAATATGGACCGGTGCCTACTCCATTGGGCAACTGAGTCATAGACTGCAAGGAGGAAAGAAAATACACATCAGGGGATCGACAGAACTAAACATATATTCACATATATATCATAGATGGATCTTTATGCAATGGATATACTTAATAATCCAGGAAAGAAATGTAATGATTCATGAGCAACAAAGAAATAGCAAATACAAAGCCTTGTATTAACTTGGGTGCTGTCACACACCTCCAAACCCCAGTTACAATCGTGCCAGCAAATGTGGTGAGGGAAAACATACAATTGCGATTATACATTTGCCAAAATCATTACAAACTCCCATGGAGACATACCGATGCATACAGATCTGCTTTACACATCCTTCCTACACTCTGCTGGATACGTACCTTCACTTGCAGACTAGACTGGGGTGATTTGATGCCCTAAAATCCTCCTTAGGTGATTCCAGACTAGACAATTGGTTCAGCGACCAACCCCTTGAAAAGAGCCTCGATCTTCTATTTATAGCATGAGTCAATCTGATCTGAGGGTGAAATGGGAGGGAAAACCTCACCAACTCCACCAACTCCAGTAAAAACATTAATTTCAGCCACCCATTTTGCATTAATGGTGTCCTCAGAAGTAGTTGGCGCGTTCTATGCGGTTTGGAGGAGTTTAGAAGGCCAGGAAGCCAACCTCCGAAAAATTGGACTTTCAGACTTCGGATTTCGGACCTTCGTCCTTCTGCCGTTGTATCTTTTCTACAATCTCCTTATCTCCCTTTGCCAAATCGGACTTTGGGCTTCGGGCGTTCCCCTTTTTCGCCTTACACTACTTGGCAGCTTCCTGCGATTCCGCAAGCCTGCTGCGGGCCCACCCGAAAGTCTCCGCAGAATGGCGGAATGCCTTAGAAAAATTATCACCCGTCAGGGGTTAGCCGCTGGACCTTTCGCCTTCCGCCTTCCTCAAAGGAAGGAAGAAGAGCCGACCTCCTACCTCCGCCGTCCGCCTCATAGAATAATTTCGATCAAGTAGACCTATCGGACTTCGGACTTCGGGGCTTCTCCCCGACACTTGCCATGAAGAAGACCAAAGGCCAAAGGCCCGAAGTCCAACCTCCGAAACACTTAGAAGAAAAAGAGCTCATTGGACTTCGGCCTTCAGGTCCTCCACCTTCCAATCGCAACATTGAAGAAGTCGAAAAGCCAAAACTCCGACCTCCAAAACTCTGCAGTACTGCACCATACTTAGAATATTTTTCACCACCTCAGGCGGACCTTGGCCCTTGGGCCTTCTCCTCGACATCCGCCATGAAGAAGATGGAAGGCTGAAGGCCTGACCTCCGACCTCTGACTCACTTAGACAAATTTCAACACTTAGGCAAATTTTGAGGCCCGGATCTCTAAGCCGATAGACAACACAAGGTGGAAGGCAAGAACCTCAAACTCCGAAACTTTGACAAAGGTGAAAATACAAGGAAACACTTAGAGTTTTTTGGACTTAATCATTTTTTGGGGTTTCCTATCTTGCATTTTCAAAAGGCAAACACATGAAATCCTTTGGAAGATATCTTTGATCGGTTATAAACTATAGGTTCAACAATGGAGGTATAGAGTGGGACACAAATGGATTTTGGGGGCAGAATGAGGCATTTTAGGGACTGGTTTTTTTTCAGGTGTCAACAGAATCAACAAAGGATTTGATCCAGTCCCTGACCCCCTGAAGCAACACATCAGAGGAAGACATTTTACGGGTCTTAGAGATAGAGCATTGGGCCTCTAGCCAAATCTCCAATTTTTGTTACTCTTCTTCGTCAAGCAGGAGGTCCCATTTGTCCTCTAGCTCGTCATCAGAAAATCCATCAACATCCTCATTCTCTCTGTCTTCCTTAGCTCCTTCTAGTTGATTGTTGCTTGAACCCTGTTAAAATTTTGAATTCTTTCCTGAACGCGGTTCCATCCTATGTCTTCGACTAGTAACATACTCATGGTAATATTTTCTTTTTTGTTAAGACATTACAACTAATATTTGAGCTAGAATTGGATATCAATACTTTTAATATTTTTGAAATAACTCTTTACATTCACTCTTTTTATTATTTTTATTGCAAAATATTTTTTTATATAACTTTTATTAGGTTTAAAACATTATTTCTAGGAGTGGGCACAATTAGGGTGCAATCTGAAACAAAAATTTGACTATACAATTATAAGAAATAATAAAATGCCAAGAAATGTAGAAAAATAAAATAAAGTTTTTTGAATTACAGAAAACAACATTTAAACCTTAAAATTCATCACAAATAAATTCATTTATGACTAATAATTTGTGAAGTTATGACTAATAATTTATCACAATAATTTTTTTAGTCATTTCGTTTTTTGCCTTGTTATTCATGTGTTTAACATTTTGTAACTATCTATGCACTATGCTAAAAAGAAGATATGTTGCTTTGGCTTTTTTATTGAATGTCCTCCGTCGGATTTCTTTGCCCTTGAATGGTTTCTTGGATTGTTGAGACAACAAAATACATTCTTGGCTAACTGAAAATGGTTTTAAGGATTCCTAGTTTAAAAGATATGTGATGGTAACTTTTATTTATTTTTACTAGCCTTATTTACAGAATTAGATATTATCGGTTTTCGTACTATTTGGAACGATACATGAAGCTAAATCGACCAATGTCTGCTAATAAACAACTTAGGAGTGAAGGGAAATTTAATGAATATTTGGCTTAAAAGAAGACAAATTCCCACTATTGCACATCGGATTCCTTATGCACTAGAAAATAAATACAACGTTATTGCAAAATGTTGAAGAGGAAATGATAAACAAAATAAATAGATGGACTAGTAAATGGCTGAATTTCTCTAGAAGAATCTAGCCTATCCTTGCGGTACTACAATCCACTTTATCTTCTAACTCTCCTACCACTTTTGTAAAGAATCGATGAGGATCTTAAACATATAAAAATAAAATTTCTATGGCAAGGAATTGATACTACATTCAAACACAATCCATTAGTGTCTTGGATTACCATCACCAAACCCGAGGGAGTACCATTGGGGTCAAAGAAGGGTGTCCTCTCTCTCCAATCTTTAGCATCAACATTGATGAGTTGGAGGTATTTCTTTGGCAACACACTCACCTAGGCGATGGTTGCACTTTATATGAGGTGGTTATTGCAATTCTACATTTTGTAGATGATGTTGCTCTCCTCTCTCACCATCCTAAAGGTTTACAACGACAACTTGATGCCCTTTCTTATTTTTGTGATCTCTGCCAACTTGTGGTCAACCTCAGTAAAACTAAGGTCATGATTTTCAATATCTCCAAACGTCTTCTTTCCAAATTCCAGTTTTTTTAATCGGGGGCAGCCTTGGAGATCACATCCACTTACACATACTTGGGGGTCCAATTCTCTGGTCCCTCCAACATGAAGCTTGCCTCACATTCACGTCTTTATAAGGGATATGCCTCTCTCTCTCTCTCAACATCAATGTTTGCAGATCCACTTCCAGGATATCCTCCAAAGATGTCTTTTTGATACCATCATCATGCCCACAGTTTCGTATGGCTCGAAGATTTGGGTGCCTAGTTTGGGATCCTTTGATTAGGCTCGTATTAAGAGGGTCCAAACTCTCATGCTACAACGTCTTATCAGGTGCAAGCATATTGTTCCTCGGAGCATTATCTAGGCAGAGTTTGTCTCTCTAGACTATCTTCCGACTTACTTTCTACATACACAGACATAGATCCATGGGTGACTCCACTTCTGGTTGTGATAGATATCCGTATTTGGCTCTTCACTCTTTTGAGAAGATTGCCTCACAGGGTCTAGTTTGACGTTATCATTGTTGGTACTACGAGACTAGCTCGCTCCTTTCTATTGGCATCTCTATTGATAGACTACCTCCTTTAATGTATTCCTTGGATGGTCCTCATTGACTCCTTCCTTCGAAGGAGATGAAAGATCCCTGATGGATCCTTTTGCTGAAATGAAGTGTTGTTTTTGTGATTTTTTTTTGTTTTATGATTTTTATTAATTTTTTTGTTTTCTTTTAGACTAGAGAGGAGATGCAGAAGGGGTTTCAGTTTTCTTGAGATGTGTATTTGCCAAGATGGCAAATAGAAATACATACAGCTGCAATCTCAAATATAAATGAACTAAAAATAAATATTAACTGATAAAAAGATACCAACTAAGAAATTGAGGCACATACCCATCAGATCTGTATTTTATATTCAATGAAAGCCTGGTTTGCAACCCTACTTGCATACAAAGACAGTATTGGCCTAGAAGAGGCTATACATGCAACTGAGAATGAAGGATTTGAAGAAATAGGCTGATTTGGCACTGCTGCAAGCTTAGATCTGCAATAGCATGCCTTGGAATCTGTCCAATGATGCACAAATGAAGACCCAGAGTAGGCCTCCCACGAACAAGAACTGGGTTGTCGTCCAATTCACCAAGATCCTTGAGAGTTTTCGTTCCCAAGAGTCTGAATGCTGCTGCCCCCTTCCACAGAGTTCAGAGCTGCCATGAAGCTTCAAAAGATATGCAAAAAGATAATCCAAAAAGCACTTCAAAGTCACTTTATTCTTTTCCCAAAGTGGGCGTCCACTTTAGGGTTCCAAAATGGCATCAAAAGTAAGAATCTTTGAAAGATTCTTTTATTAATGAGGACTCATAAGTTGGGCGCCCAAGTTGAGGGCCCAACTTCATTATTAAAAGTCCACCTTTTTAACACAACATTGTGTCAACTAGGTGGGGGTCCTTTTAATAACTTATTAATATAAAGTGGTGACAAGTTATTCACTTTATATTATTTTGTTTTTTATTAAATATTAAAGCCACTTTAATATTCAATAATTATTCCAAATCCATCACCTGACCATCCTGAACTGAGAACTGCTATAGCCCACGCCACTGGTGATGTCGCCACGTGTCAAGCTAACTGACAGTGCCTTCCTAAAATGTAGGGATACCTCCTAAAAAATAGGGAATTTGACCAAAACTCAAAAATGCTCTTGGAGGTCCCCTGATGCCTCCTGGTCAACTCTCGGTCAAACCCTAAAAAATAGGAACCCTTCCTAAAAAATAGAAAACTGTCACAAACTGTCTGGAAAGGCCTGTAAAGCTCCCCACCAAGCTACACTGCCTCTGAATAGATCCCCTAACCATTCTGCTGACCTTCGGGAACCCGGATGATAGGTCAACTCTCATGTCTCTGCTAGACAGCGCTAAAGAGGGGACATGACAGTCCTCCCCTCTCGAAGATGCTTGCCCACAAGCAACTGCAAGGTCGGATGCTGTAAAATGGACTCTCCCTCCCAGGTGGCGTCCTCTATAGGGAGTCCTCTCCAACGAATCAAGTACTCCCGAATCACCCTACTTCTCAGTCGTCGTTCCCTCTCCTCCAAGATCTCCTCAGGAACCAGAGTCAGCTTACCTTCCTCATCCAAGGGAGGTAAATCGGGTGATGCTACAATATGTTGCCCCAGTGCCTTTTTCAGGCAAGATACATGGAACACATTATGAATCCGACTGTCAGGTGGTAACTCAATCTCATAAGCAACCTCTCCCACATGCCTGAGAATCCGATATGGTCTGTAGAAGCGAGGCTTGAGCTTCTCAGCTCCACCCCCTTTAAGGGTGCTCTGTCGGTAAGGCTGCAACCGCAGGAAAACCATGTCATCCACCTCAAATACTCTCTCAGTCCTATGCCGATCAGCGTAGACCTTCTGCTGATTCTGTGCCTGCTGAAGATTCTCCCTGAGAGATCTCATGATGGCCTGGTTCCCTTGTAACCAATCCTGTGCCAAGGGCACTCTGCTGTCATTTACAGCCAGATCAACAAAAGATAATGCCTCGTAACCATAGAGGGCTCTAAAAGGTGTCATAGCAATAGACATATGGTGTGTAGTATTATAACAATACTCTCCTAGATATAGCCAACGCACCCATGCCTTCTGCTGTCGTGACACATAGCTGCGCAAATACCCCTCAACCAACTTATTAACAATCTCGGTCTGTCCATCTGTCTGTGGGTGGTAGCTGGTACTGGGTGTCAACTCCGTACCTGTGAGCCTGAAAAGTTCTTGCCAGAAAGAACTCATGAACCTACTATCCCTGTCACTCACTATGGTCTTGGGGAGACCGTGGAGCCTGAATATCTCTCTGAAAAATAACTCCGCCACCTGAGATGCTGTGAAATCAGCTGCAATAGGAAAGAAGTGGGCGTATTTAGTCAACCTGTCTACTACAACATAGATACAGTCTTTCCCCTGTACCCGAGGAAGACCTGTAATGAAATCCATGGAGATCCCTGACCACTTCTGCTCCGGTATAGGTAAGGGCTGCAATAAACCAGTAGGAAAAGTATGCTCAGCCTTATTCTGCTGGCACGTCAAACACTCACGAACATGACGTAAGATATCAGCTTTGAGACCCTTTCAAGAGAATCTCTCCCGAACCGCCCTGTAGATCTTACCATAACCTGGGTGCCCTGCTGTCGGAGTATCATGATAAGCATGCATAATTTGTTCCTTCAACTGAGAACCAGGAACCAGATACACTCTTCCCTTGTAGTAGATGACTTCATCTACCACCGTGTACCTATCATCCAACACCAAACCATCCATGACCTCACAAGCATGCTGATTTTTGGAGTACTCAACTAAAAGTTGAGCCTTCCAATCTGCTGAAATCTCGCTCAATGAACATAGGGCAGCAAGTGATGGTTTTCTAGAAAGTGCATCAGCCACAGTATTATTCTTCCCCTTTATGAATTCGATGTCAAAATCATAAGCCTGAATCTTGCTCACCCATTTTTGCTGACGATCATTGAGCTTTGTCTGATCAAGGAAATATTTCAGATTGTTGTGGTCTGTTCTTACCACGAATTTGCTGCCAACAAAATACTGTCTGAACTTGGCTAATGCGTGCATTATAGCCAACATTTCCTTATCATACGTAGAATACAACCTCTCATTATCCCGCAGCTTCCGACTCTCAAAAGCAATGGGGTGTCGGTTCTGCATCAAAACCGCTCCTATGCCCAAACCGGAAGCATCACACTCAAGTACAAAGGGCTGCGAGAAGTCGGGAAGTGCTAAAATTGGGCAAGTACTCATAACCTCCTTGAGCTTGTCAAAGACTCCCTGTGCCTGCTCTGTCCATCTAAAAGCCCCTTTCTTTGTGAGGTCTGTCAAGGGAGCTGCCAACTGAGAGAAACCCCTCACAAATCGTCTGTAATAAGCACATAGACCAAGGAACCCCCGTAACTCAGTAATGTTCCGAGGGTGGGGCCAATCTCGAATTGCCTGAATTTTCTCCTCGTGCACCTTCACCCCATCAGCACTGATCACATGTCCCAGATATAGGACCTCTCTAAGTCTAAACTCACATTTGGACAACTTAGCAAATAGAGACTGACTCTCCATGATGCTAAGTACCTCCTCAACATGTCTGAGATGGTCCTCCCAAGTACGACTGTAGATCAGAATATCGTCAAAGAACACTAGAACCGATTTCCTCAACTGCTTGTTGAAGAGATGGTTCATACATGACTGGAAGGTGGCTGGGGCATTGGTAAGGCCAAAAGGCATTACCAGGAACTCATAATGCCCATAATGACAACGGAAGGCGGTCTTGTGTACATCCTCTGCTCGTACACGAATCTGATGATAGCCTGAACGAAGATCAATCTTAGAGAAGTAGATGGCTCCATGAAGCTCGTCCAACAACTCATCAATGCGCGGTATAGGGTATTTGTTCTTGATTGTCTTCTTGTTCAAGGCCCTGTAATCTATACACATCCGTAGAGTCCCATCCTTCTTCTTAACGAGTACTACAGAAGAAGCAAAGGGGCTAGAACTGGGGCGAATGAAACCCATATCTAACAGCTCATGAATAGTCTTCTCAATCTCATCCTTGTATGCTCTAGGATGACGATACGGGGTGGTGATCACTGGCTTAGCTCCCTCCTCCATCTCTATCCCATGCTCAAACCCTTTATCCGGGGGTACACCAGGAGTTATGTCACCAAATACTCGGCCATGCCGATCCATCACTGTCTGTATGTCAACATGAAATGCTCTACCATCCTGAGGAGTAGGTGTCTTGGATTTCACCAAACAACGTGTGGCCCAGATCACATCATGTGTAATAATAGACTCCATCCCGCGAGAAGATACCTCCTTGGGCCCACCGTCAGAGGCTGCCCTCAAGATCACCTTCTTTCCACCAGATAGGAACTCTAACTGCATGCGGTGGTGATCAATAATATATCTCCCTATACCCTGTAACCATTGCATACCCAGAATCACATCATAATCCTCTAAGGGTAGGATATAAAAGTCATCCGTCAAGGTAAAATCCCCCATTTGAATGCTGAGCTGTGAGATCCTTCTAGTACAACCCAACACTGCACCATCTGCAACCTTAACTCCAAAACCCTCGAACACCTCAGACTGTAATCCACGCCTCTCAACCAATTTCTGATCAATAAAATTGTGCGTGGCTCCTGTGTCAACCAAACTCATGACTCGCTGTCCCTGTAGTGTACCTTTCAACCGAAAGGCATGGAACCTGGGATAACTGGATAGTGTAGCCATAGTCACTTTGGCTGCTGCCGATGAATCAGGG
Organism: Cunninghamia lanceolata; assembly: GCA_027924645.1. Lineage (NCBI taxonomy): Eukaryota > Viridiplantae > Streptophyta > Pinopsida > Cupressales > Cupressaceae > Cunninghamia > Cunninghamia lanceolata. The sequence goes on from BSBN01000270.1 coordinate 1,105,959, forward strand.
ATATCTATCTCTAGCTGGGGTCGCTCCTGAATAACCTCCTCAGGGCTGTCATCAATGTCGGTGTCTGGTATCTCTTCATCCCCAAGCTCGGATGTGACCTCAATCAAGTGAACCCTGCCCTTACCCATACAGCGGTGTCCGTGCTCCCAGGGCTCCTTGCAGGAAAAGCATAATTTCTTCCTCCTCAAATCATTCCGTGACCCCTGATCCATCCTAGGAGGTCTAGCTGACTGTCCATCTCTGAACTGTGGAGTATTGGCCTTCTGAATAGGCCGTGATTCCCTGAATGGCCTCTTATCCGACTGATAAGTGGGAGTGGTGTCCAATCTCAAGGTCACATCAATGGCATCCTTAAGAGTGGCCAGTTGGAAGGCACGTACCAATCCCTTAAGCCTATCCTGTAACCCCTCAATGAATAACATCACACTACGTCTCTGGGGCATATCAGGTACCATAACTGCAATACGCTAAAACTCATTAACATAAGCTTCAGCATGTCCCGTTTGTCTAAGATGTGCCAACTCCCTATAGTAGAGTTCTGTGTCCTTACGGTCAAACCGGGTAATGAGTTGTTCAGTGAACTCTGCATAGGAATGAATCAAGGCATGATCCTGGGTGACTAGCCCATGATGCCACCAATCGTAGGCAACCCCATCTAAATGTAAGACAGCAAACTGGATAGCCTTACGCTCAGGCATGGGTCTCAAGGATAAATATATGTCCAGCTTGTGCACCCAAGCACGTGCACTCGTACTACCCGTACCATCATATGTAGCCAACGTGATCTTCCCAGTAGCTCTACTGAGGTCATAGTTCTGCTGCTGTGGTCTAGTGCCTCGGTCTCCTCTGAACCTGGTAGAATCTCTGCGCTGTGCACAATACTGTGGAAAAGGAAAGACATCCCGGACCTCAGGGGGTAAGGCTCTCCACTCAGCTGTAGCTGCCATGACTGAGTCCTGAAATTCCACCTTTGGTGGCTCTACCTGTGCTGGCTGTTCACCTGGTGCAAACTGAGGAAGTAAGGGTCTATCCCTGGCCTGTCCACGCCTAGCGGAATGATGGGAGCTCCTAGCTGATGCGTGTGACCTGTGACTATGCTGGCTTCCCGCCACAGATACTGATCTGCTCCGTCTGCCTCTATCTAACTCCAACCGTTCCAAGGCACCCTGTATCCTGTCAAGGGTCTGAGCAATCCTAGGTTGAGTGTTGATGAGGGTTCTCATCATCTCTCTCTCTTCCTTATCCTGATCTCTCCTGGCATTTCTCTATTCTTCAGCCATTACTGGTTCCTCTGCTGTACCAATCCCAAGCTCGTTTTGGGCTGTCCTGCGTGTGTAATACCTGTCTGTATGCATAGAAAACAATTCTCTAAACCCCACAGGCTGGCAGGTCAAAGGCTCTGATACCACTGAAAGATCCCTGATGGATCCCTTTGCTGAAATGAAGTGCTGTTTTTGTGATTTTTTTTTGTTTTATGATTTTTATTAATTTTTTTGTTTTCTTTTAGACTAGAGAGGAGATGCAGAAGGGGTTTCAGTTTTCTTGAGATGTGTATTTGCCAAGATGGCAAATAGAAATACATACAGCTGCAATCTCAAATAGAAATGAACTAAAAATAAATATTAACTGATAAAAAGATACCAACTAAGAAATTGAGGCACATACCCATCAGATCTGTATTTTATATTCAATGAAAGCCTGGTTTGCAACCCTACTTGCATACAAAGACAGTATTGGCCTAGAAGAGGCTATACATGCAACTGAGAATGAAGGATCTGAAGAAATAGGCTGATTTGGCACTGCTGCAAGCTTAGATCTGCAATAGCATGCCCTGGAATCTGTCCAATGATGCACAAATGAAGACCCAGAGTAGGCCTCCCACGAACAAGAAATGGGTTGTCGTCCAATTCACCAAGATCCTTGAGAGTTTTTGTTCCCAAGAGTCTGAATGCTGCTGCCCCCTTCCACAGAGTTCAGAGCTGCCATGAAGCTTCAAAAGATATGCAAAAAGATAATCCAAAAAGCACTTCAAAGTCACTTTATTCTTTTCCCAAAGTGGGCGTCCACTTTAGGGTTCCAAAATGGCATCAAAAGTAAGAATCTTTGAAAGATTCTTTTATTAATGAGGACTCATAAGTTGGGCGCCCAAGTTGAGGGCCCAACTTCATTATTAAAAGTCCACCTTTTTAACACAACATTGTGTCAACTAGGTGGGGGTCCTTTTAATAACTTATTAATATAAAGTGGTGACAAGTTATTCACTTTATATTATATTTTTTTTTATTAAATATTAAAGCCACACTTTAATATTCAATAATTATTCCAAATCCATCACCTGGCCATCCTGAACTGAGAACTGCTGTAGCCCACGCCACTGGTGATGTCGCCACGTGTCAAGCTAACTGACAGTGCCTTCCTAAAATGTAGGGATACCTCCTAAAAAATAGGGAATTTGACCAAAACTCCAAAAATGCTCCTAGAGGTCCCCTGATGCCTCCTGGTCAACTCTCGGTCAAACCCTAAAAAATAGGAACCCTTCCTAAAAAATAGGAAACTGTCACAAACTGTCTGGAAAGGCCTGTAAAGCTCCCCACCAAGCTACACTGCCTCTGAATAAATCCCCTAACCATTCCGCTGACCTACGGGAACCCGGATGATAGGTCAACTCTCATGTCTTTGCTAGACAGCGCTAAAGAGGGGACATGACAGGAGACCATTGCTAGAGCTGCTAGAAGGGACATTTATAAGCAATACATCCAAGTCACTTGGACCTCCCCTCCTGTGCCTCTCAACTAGAAGCTTGCTTTTTATGCTGAGCATTTCCTACAAGTCAAAGATGGTAGACATTGCCACCCTCACTATCTCCAACGTCATTGGTCAGATGGCTTGAGGTTTCCCCTTGGCCAAATGAGGGTGTGTTTGTTGCAAGTATGAGGTGAACCAGTGTTGTCATTGATGTCAACTTACTCATATTGCATTAGTAAGAAGGTTTGGATGAGTTGTGTGCTGTTGTTATTGAGGAAATCAGTCTCCATCCGGAACAGTGAAGAACAGTGATGAGAAGAAGGCAAATGTACTGTATAGGTTAAGAACCAGAGGATGCGGATTAAAGGGTTTGTAGATATGAGTCTTGAGATGCTTCAGCTAAGATTTCAGAGGTCCGCATGAAGATCTGAAGAAGTTGTGGCTGTCTGTGTGGAACCGGTTCCGGCAAGTGTTCAGAGGTGATAGAGGATCACAGAAAGGTCCGGTGAGGTCCGGAATTGTATTATCCTAATCTGCGGATTGGAAGGAGTGTTTGGGATGTCCTTGTGATGTGTCATCCCGAGTTGTGTATGATTTTGAGGTCCGGAAGTACCTTCTGCATTGTGACAGTGGCGACAGACTGTGTTCTTGAAGTACCGGATGATGAAGAGAAGAATTCCTTTAAGCTGATGAAGTGCGGATGTTTTTGATGATTCAGGGAAGGTTATGATGATCATTGGATCATATCTAGTTTGTGTTGGGAGTCCGCATTGAAGTTAGAGTTGGATTTGATGTTATGGCTACCAGTTGTTGGTGTTCTTCCTGTAACAGGCCGACCGGATGTTCTACACGCCTTGCGAATGTTATTGTGATGTTTGCCGACTTAGATGATTGTTCCTAAGTCGATGTCTTGTATAAATAAGTGTTTGAGAATTCATTTTGGTGTGTGATTTGTGTGGATGAGTGTGGCATAGCGAAGAGAAGTGCAAAAGGCAGAGCAAGGGTTTTGGGCTTAAATGGAACTGATCCGGACATGGTAGAGATGTCATTCTCTAGTTCAAGATTGTGATTCTTATCACTTTGTAGACAGTGTGTCTCCTTGTAGGCAATGTGCCTCTTTGTGAGTAGTGTGCTCGGGCAGTGAGCCCTAATTGGCATGTGCCATTCATTTTTCTTATTCTTCTAACAGAGAATAATCCTTGGGTTAATCACCCCGTGGTTTTTCCCTTAACCGGGTTTTCCACATCAAAATCTTGGTGTTCAATGTGTTGATATTTATCTGCTCGTGTTTATGCATTATGCTTTCATGGATGGTTAATTGATATGCTGTTAACTAACAACGAAGAATCAAGTGTTGAAGTAAGAGCAAGTTTTTATACAACTGATTCACCCCCCCTCTCAGTTGTATGCCCTAGATCCAACAATTGGTATCAGAGCTAAGTTCCTCTGAAAGGAGCTTAACCGCTTGAGGAGATCCAAGATGTCGTCATACAAGAAGGATAGTCCGAAGTTCGATGGAACCAACTTCACTCTTTGGAAAGGTCGCATGAAATGTCACTTGGAGTGTATGGGAAAAGCATACTTGGCCATGGTCTCAAAACCATATGTACCTGCACAGGGTGGTCCAACAACTCTGAATGAAATCACAGAAGCTGAAAACAATCTGCGGACCAAGGAAGCTCTTCTAAGTGCATTGAATGACTTAGATCTCTCAAATGTTATCGACCTACCAACTGCATACGAGATCTTGACTAAACTGGAACTTCTGTATGAAGGAGATGAGTTTGTCAAGGGTGCAAGGTTGCAAAGTCTGAAAGGGAAATTTGAAAGATTGAAGATGAGAGAAGATGAAAACATCACTACCTTTATGCCAAGAGTGAATGCGCTGGTATGTGGAATTAGAAATGCTGGTGGAACTCTGGATGAAAATGAGATTGTTTGCAAAATTCTCAGATCCCTTCCTGCTGCCTACAAAATCAAAGTTGCTGCCATTGATGAATTCAGAGCCCACACAACTGTCACAAGAGAACAATTGGCTGGCAAACTCGCTGCATTTGAAATGACCGAGTTTGGAGATGATCCTCCCAAGACTGAATCTGCTTTCAAAGCCAGTGCCTATGTGAAAGGCAAACAGAGATTTGATCCGGGAGAAAACTCTTCAAGGAAGATGTCATGGTATGATCAAGCAAGAAGAGACATGGAAGAAGAGGAAGCAGAAACAGCTCAACTTGAAGCCCTCATTGCAAAGAGACTGCCAAGAGGATCCGGTAAGTATGAAGGAAAACTACCCTTTAAGTGTTTCAACTGCAATAAGATTGGTCATTTTGCTTCAAGATGTCCGGAAAGATCTGCAAGGTCTAATACTGACAGACAAAGGTTTCAAAAGAACTGCTATTATGTTCATGAAGAAGATAACAATGAAAGAGTAACAGATGATGAATCAGAACTATGAAGCAAATCCGGAAATGAATGGGTGTTTATTGCCATCAAGGAAGAAGATTCAATATCCTCTGAATTTGTCAATCACAAGGTTGTGGAAAGAGCTTTGGCTGCTCGAGTGGAAGAAAATGATGATTGGGTTATTGACAGTGGATGCTCTCACCATATGACTGGTGACAAGAATAAGTTCTTAGATTTGGAAAGGTATGAAGGAGGAATGGTAAAGTTTGGTGACAATTCTTCTGGCAGAATCAGAGGTAGGGGAACTATTTCCTTTGATGGAAAGAGCAAAACAGGTAATGTACTATATGTTGAAGGATTGAAGCACAATCTTCTCAGTGTTGGTCAGTTAGTGGACAAAGGCTATGATCTCTGGTTCAAGAATGGAAAATGCAGAATCTTTACAAGCTCCGGAACTGAAATTGCATCCGGTGCTCAAACAAAAGGTAATATCTTTCATCTGGTTGGTTCAAATAAAAGTTGTCTATTTGTTCAAGTTGATCAGAGTTGGTTATGGCATAGAAGAATGTGTCATGTAAATTTTGATAACATCATCAAGATAAGCAATATTCAGGCTGTAAGAGATCTTCCAAAATTGGTGAAACCTACAAATAGTTTGTGCAAAGAATGTCAGCTAGGTAAATAGAGTAGAGTCTCTTTCAAAAGCAAAGATAAGTCCTCTACCGGATTGTTGGAATTAGTACATACTGATTTCTGTGGTCCGACAAGAATCAAGAGTCTGCAAGGTGATAGATATTTCATGTTGCTAATTGATGACCATTCTCGGATGATGTGGGTTACCTTCCTAAAAGAGAAATCAGAAGCCCTTGAGAAGTTCAAAATCTTCAAAGCTATGGTAGAGAATCAAACCGGATTAAAACTGAAGTGTCTAAGGTTTGATAGAGGTGGTGAATTTACATCTGGTGAGTTCATTGACTTTTGTGAGAAACAGGGTATAAGGAGACAGTTGTCTGCTCCTAGGACTCCACAGCAGAATGGAGTAGTTGAGAGAAAGAACCGGACCATCCAGGAAGCTGCCAGGACAATGATGTTGGAAGCAAATGTTCCTTAGATGTTTTGGAAAGAAGCTATCAGCACTGCAGTCTACACTCTCAACCGAGTTCAAATCAGAAATAATACCGGTAAGACCCCCTATGAACTTTGGTTTGGCATCACTCCTACTGTGAGATATTTCAGAGTATTTGGCAGCAAGTGTTATATTAAAAGAGATGAAGATCTAGGAAAGTTTGATGCTAGAAGTGATGAAGGAATTTTCTTGGGTTACTCCACTCAAAGCAAAGCATACCGGTGTTACAATAAGAGACTGAGGAAGATGATAGAAAGTACTAATGTAAAAGTTGATGAAGGAATTGAGAAGCCCTCAAGGTTCTATGAATGTGATGAAGATGATCAGAATGATCCTCCGGTGGAAGGAGCTCCTTCCTCCTCTGAAATTCAGATCCAGACTGATCCGGTAAATCAGGAAGGAGAAGTTTGTCTGAATGAGCCTGATCAAGAATTAGTAGTGCAAGAAACTCTCAAAGTTCTAAGGTATGTAACTCTAAATCACTCTGAAGATCAGATCATAGGTGACAAAAGTAAAGGGGTACAAACAAGAAGAATTGCTCAAGATTCAAATGAATACTGTCTGATTTCAAAGATTGAACCTAAGACAGTAAATGAAGCTCGCAATGATGAAAACTGGACCAAAGCAATGGAGGAAGAATTGATGCAAATTGAGAAAAATCGTACTTGGGATCTTGTTCCCAGACCTAGAGACAGGAATGTGATTGGAACCAAATGGGTCTTCCGGAACAAACTGAATGAAGCTGGTGAAGTAATCAGAAACAAACTAGATTGGTCTGCAAAGGCTACTCTCAAATAGAAGGAATTGATTTTGAAGAGACCTTTGCTCCTGTGGCAAGAATTGAAGCAGTCAGATTATTTCTTGCATTTGTTGCCTTCAAAGACTTCAAGGTATATCAGATGGATGTCAAGTCTGCCTTCCTAAATGGTGATCTGGAAGAAGAAGTTTACATTGAACAACCGGATGGATTTCAATTGTCTGATAATGATGATATGGTCTGCAAGTTGAAGAAAGCATTGTATGGATTGAAGCAAGCCCCAAGAGCATGGTATGAAAGGTTGGATAAGCATCTTGTGCAGATTGGATTCAACAAAGGTACTGCTGACAGTAACTTATATTTCAAAATTGATCATGAAAACATTTTGATTGTTGAAGTGTTTGTGGATGATATCATTTTTGGAGGAAGAGATAGTATGTGCAAAACTTTTGCAAATCAGATGAAAAGTGAGTTTGAAATGTCTATGTTTGGTGAAATGAATTTCTTCTTGGGTCTGCAAATTACTCAAACAGAGAAAGGGATCTTCATTTCTCAGACCAAATATGTGAAAGAATTGTTGAAGAAATTCGGTATGGAAGATTCAAAGCCAATGAACACTCCAATGGCAACCGGATGTAAGTTGAGCAAAGATGATGACTCTTCAAAAGCAGATCAGACAAAGTATAGATCAATGATTGGTGGATTGTTGTATCTCACTCAGACTAGACCAGATATAATGCAGGCTGTTGGTCTTGTGGGAAGATTCCAGGCTGATCCTAGAGAATCTCATGTTATGGCAATCAAAAGAATTTTTAGGTATTTGAAAGGAACAGTTGAGTATGGTCTATGGTACCCTAGAGATCCGGATTTCTCTCTTCATGCTTACACAGATGCAGATTGGGCAGGAGATGTGGATGACCGGAAGAGCACCAGTGGTGGAGCATTCTTTTTAAGGAAGAGATTGGTTTCTTGGCTAAGCAAGAAACAAGATGCAATATCTCTGTTTACAACTGAAGCAGAATACATTGCAGCAGCAGGTAGTTGCACTCAAATCTTATGGATGAAGCAGACGCTAAGAGACGTTAAAATTGAATATGAGGAGCCTATCACAATTTTCTGTGATAATTCAAGTGCAATTAATATTTCTAAGAATCCGGTATTGCATTCTAAGACTAAGCACATATCTATCAAGTTTCACTTTTTGAGAGAACAAGTGAACAAGGAAGAAGTCAGATTGGAGTATGTACCCTCCAAGGATCAGATTGCAGATATCTTTACTAAACCTCTTCCCAAGGACTCTTTTGAATATCTCCGGGAGAAGTTAGGGGTCATGGCCCTTCCGGTGATGAACTAGGATGCACTGATGTGCATCAGTCCGGAGGATATCACAGTCATATTTTGTGATCTGAATTGATGATGGGGAGCTGCTACTAAGGGGGAGCAGCTGGTATGATTCTGATGTATTAGAATTGCAAGTATGAGCCCTTTGCCATTGATGTCAAAGGGGGAGAGAAGACATGTGAAAAACAAGTGGTTGATGATCAAAGGGGGAGCAGTAAAAGAAGAGAAGACATGTGAAAAGTTGTTGTTGATAGGGGGAGCTGTGACAGAAAGGAGAAGTTCTTGTCTTGATGGTTTTTCACATCATATGTTGCCATCAATGACAAAAGGGGAGATTGTTGCAAGTATGAGGTGAACCAGTGTTGTCATTGATGTCAACTTGCTCATATTGCATTAGTAAGAGGGTTTGGATGAGTTGTGTGCTGTTGTTATTGAGGAAATCAATCTCCATCCGGAATAGTGAAGAACAGTGATGAGAAGAAGGCAAATGTACTGTATAGGTTAAGAACCAGAGGATGCGGATTAAAGGGTTTGTAGATATGAGTGTTGAGATGCTTCAGCTAAGATTTCAGAGGTCCGCATGAAGATCTGAAGAAGTTGTGGCTGTCTGTGTGGAACCGGTTCCGGCAAGTGTTCAGAGGTGACAGAGGATCACAGAAAGGTCCGGTGAGGTCTGGAATTGTATTATCCTAATCTGCGGATTGGAAGGAGTGTTTGGGATGTCCTTGTGATGTGTCATCCCGAGTTGTGTTTGATTTTGAGGTCCGGAAGTACCTTTTGCATTGTGACAGTGGCGATAGACTGTGTTCTTGAAGTACCGGATGATGAAGAGAAGAATTCCTTTAAGCTGATGAAGTGCGGATGTTTTTGATGATTCAGGGAAGGTTATGATGATCATTGGATCATATCTAGTTCGTGTTGGCGGTCCGCATTGAAGTTAGAGTTGGATTTGATGTTATGGCTACCAGTTGTTGGTGTAATTCCTGTAACAGGCCGACTGGATGTTCTACACACCTTGCGAATGTTATTGTGATGTTTGCTGACTTAGATGATTGTTCCTAAGTCAATGTCTTGTATAAATAAGTGTTTGAGAATTCATTTTGGTGTGTGATTTGTGTGGATGAGTGTGGCATAGCGAAGAGAAGTGCGAAAGACAGAGCAAGGGTTTTAGGCTTAAATGGAACTGATCCGGACATGGTAGAGATGTCATTCTCCAGTTCAAGATTGTGATTCTTATCACTTTGTAGACAGTGTGTCTCCTTGTAGGCAGTGTGCCTCTTTGTGAGTAGTGTGCTCGGGCAGTGAGCCCTAATTGGCATGTGCCATTCATTTTTCTTATTCTTCTAACAGAGAATAATCCTTGGGTTAATCACCCCGTGGTTTTTCCCTTAACCGGGTTTTCCACGTCAAAATCTTGGTGTTCAATGTGTTGATATTTATCTGCTCTTGTGTTTATGCATTATGCTTTCATGGATGGTTAATTGATATGTTGTTAACTAACAACGAAGAATCAAGTGTTTGAAGTAAGAGCAAGTTTTTATACAACTGATTCACCCCCCCCCCTCTCAGTTGTATGCCCTAGGTCCAACAGTGTTCCCATCAACTACAAGTTGAGATAGATCACCATATTCCTCACCTTGACTAGATTTGTTGTCTTTGCTCCCTCCAGGAGGTTGAGACCAAAGAGCATTTCATCTTCAGATGCCCCATTTATTATGAGATCCAAGGGAGATATTATTGCCTCTACTAAGAATTAGGCAACAATCTCTCTACTTTCTTAAAATGTTCAGACTGCTAGTGTTTGGCTCTTTATCTTTGAGAGGCCATCACACTTCAGCACAGATCCTTACATGTGGTTTGTTGGGAACCTAGGGCCCCTAGGTTAATCTCCTCCTTTCAACACATTCAAGAGATTATTAGCCCTAAACGGACTTTGGATATTGCTACTTCTCTCGTAGATGTAGATAGACCTGTGAGACGATGTCTTTCACAGCTTTTGCCTCAACATGTTGCCCCTCAGCGTGTTGGTCCTATTTCTTCTCGATGGTGCAGCCCAGTTTCCCATCGTTGACATAGATCTACTCTTCTCTGGCCACCTCTCTAGTTATAGGGATAGATGCATGTTAAGAGCTTTTTCACTATTACATGGGTTACTTTGGTCGTGGATGTTAGGTGTGATCCTAGTGGGAGTACCCCCCCCGGCCCTTAGCACTCCCCAATGCGCATTATCAGATCTTGTATTGTTCCCTTCACAGTGATCGACATTAGCACTACTGATTTCACCATTTCTAGTCCAGGTAGTGATACTTGATGCTCTTTAGTTTTCCTTTGTGGCTGCTTTTTGCTCTTCGGTGTTCTTGTTCCCCTTTCTTAGCTATTTGTACCTAATTCTTGACCACTTGTTTTGGTGGTATCTTGTTGTTTTGTATCATTTATGTTGTTCTTCCCCTTAGTGGATCTTTTTCTAGATTTCTCTTCCTAGAACTCTCTATTGTATACTACTGTTCTCTTGAGTCCCATTGACCTACTTTTGGTCGTCCTTGGACATTAATATATAATTTCTAAATTTCTCAAATTAAAATTCTAAAATACTACAATTAAGCAATGACATTGGGAGTGACTTGGAGATTACATAAAAAATCACAAGCCTCTTGGGCACAAACTTTCAGATAGAAATATTTCTCCCATCACTCTGATGACAAACGCTACTAAATGGAAATCTGCAGCACTTGTACCAAAATTATAGCCAAATTTTGATACCAGATGAGATAGTTTCCTACATTAACTATCGTACAAAATAATTCCACATTAACCCTACAAGGAAATATGTCGTGGTACATTGATCTATAAATTCTACATGCATTCTGTGTAATGTCCCCATTTTAGGCAGTTGTGGTTTTTGGGTGGTTTAGCCTATTCCTGGCCCTCGTAGGCTAACGCAGGTGGTTAGAGGGCCCTGTTGGGTAGATATCAGTGCGGTTTCTTCTCCAAGGTTCAGGGTTGGCTTTTGCAGAGGTTCCAGAGCTTAGTTTCTCATACTATTTATAGTAAGTCATTTGGATGGGGTTACTATTTATAGCAGGGCACTTGATTGTGACATGTGGGTAGTGTCGATTCCAGTATTCCGTTGGTTTGGTGAAATAAGGAATTTGCCTAAGTTATAACATTTAATTATTATTAAAGGTGACTTTAATAATAATTAATATTTTAATATTATATGTTAACCTTATATTTGCATTTTATGACTTGAGGGGTCATGTGTCATTAAAAAGGGGCCATTTCAATTTATTATTTATAACGTCATATTTTAATATTATTAAAAGTGCAAATAAAATATTATTTTAATAAAAAGGAAGCTTCTAGATGGGCTGACTTCATGAGGAGAAAAAAAGTATATTAAGAGGGTCACCCAAGCTTCATATCATCCAGGTATTGATATTTGCTTTGATGTTGTTGTTTGGTGAGGAAGCCAGCTAGGGTTTCTGCCACTTCCAGCGATTGGGAACGAAAACTGTCATTGGTTATGCAATTTTGAGGCTGTGAAACTATCAGCTGAGATTATTGCCAAAGTGTGGGCTTCATCTAGGAGTCCAATCTGTGCTTAAATTGGAGAAGAAATACAAAGAATATAAGGGGTTGATGCATATCTATTTGCAGATTGTAAGGGTATTAAGGATTCATTGTGGAATACATTTATTGCTGGCTGCTACAGTACCCGTGAATAGTGAAACGCTACAGTGCCATGAACAGTGACGTGAACAGTGATATCATTGCATCTGTTGATCATTCCAGGCTTCATAATCAGGTTCTTTGATGTATTTTGCATTGTTATATCAATTTGCATTTAGGTGCTACTGTAGGTGATCATTAATATCAGATTTTGGCATTGCATTGAACATTCATTGTAAAGCCAAGAGTCTTGGCTAATCATATCAGCATTGTACTCCAATCAAAGGGGAAATAAGTTGCATGCCAATTGTTTGATGTAATGTTCATATCTATATTGCTCTTGATTAGTGTAATAGTTTGCATGCCATATGTTTGACGAAATGCCTATTGGCTGTAAGTATACATTTGCATAGAGATTTATATGTAACTTTCATTGGAGATGGAATATATGCATGCCAAGTGTTTGCATTAATGTCTTATTGCTGTAGGTACACACCAACCATCTTAGGATGCATTGAAAGTGTTTGACAAAATGTCAAATGGCTGTACAAGTTAATTTCAGTCACTTATATGTATGTAAAAAGGTCAAAATCAGTTAGTATATCATTCCTATTGCATTGTCAATCTATCTTATATCATTAGGAGTGTTCCAGGACCCCATTTGCAGCATCAAAACTCATAGCCAAACAAACAGAAAATAATACCAAGCAAAATCAGACCTTGCATACAAAGTGTTCGACAATATTCCTTGAGCTATAAATCAGCAAGTTGAGGTCAGTTTGAGCAAGGGATATTACATTCCGACATAAACCACACATAACAAGAATGAAAGAAAGAACAATTGCATGAGAGAGAGAGAGAGAGTCCTTGGGAAAATCCTTTCCAAAAGAATCCAACCTCCAACAACAAAAATAGTCAAAATACAATATCAAACTCAAGTGTTTGGCATTTCATCATATTGGAGTATTAGTGGATTAATGGTGGTTAGGGTTTTACTTTTTGTCAAAGGAGTTATCAGGTTTTGGTGTTTGTCAGAAGATTCACCATACTTTAGAGGCTTCAAAAGGGTCGTCATATTTAATAGGATTGGTCAGTTGCTTTAAAATTTCAAAGGTCACTTATGTGCGAATTTCTATGTTTAGCAACAGCCACATTTGATGGTGGGTATTTTGAGGTGTTATATTTCCAAGCAGGTGATAAGAGCCTAGTTTAAGTCTTTTGTATTTTATTAGTTGTTTTAGAATAAATGTGGTTTAAAGTTGTTTTCTTTCCACATTTTCTACAACTTGAAGGTAGGTGTTCTTTAAAGCATTTTTTTGGGATATTTAATTAATATTCTTAAATCCCTAAAACCTCTTTATTCTGATTTAGAAATAAATGCTTTGAGCACATAAACTTTGAATGATAATTGAGGTCAGGCTTATGCTACGCAAATTGTTATTCAAGAATTTAACTTAAGTTTTATTGGGTTCTTGTGGAAGGTTTTTGTATAAGTGAATTATAATATAGAGTTGTTTTAAGTTTTGTAGTAAGACTTATCTTTCATTGTGCTAAGTAACTTTGTGTACTTTTGAGTGTGTACTTTCCTAAAATCTTACACTGTGGTTTCATTGTTAAGATTAGTTTTTGTTTAATCCTCTCCTGTTAATGTGGATCTATTGGTTCCTGCTTTTACCCAGTTAGTAAGCATTCATCTTTTAGTTTACTTTGTTTAGTGGCTCGCCTTGTATATAAAAAACCTTGTTTGTGAGATAAGAACCTTTCAAGTCTTGGGCTCAACCTCCGAGATCAAAAAGATAGGTTAAGTTTACGTTCAATTATTTCCTTCAATGCAAAACCCTATTGATAATTCTATAAAGTGTGCATAACTATAAAACTTGCTCTTAGCTTTAGCTTTTAGTAGTGTTTAGATCTTAGGGAGCTTCTTCTGCTAATTTGAATAGAGGTTTTTCCTCATGCTGTTCCATTTTGTGTTGTCTTGCAAGAGACATTAAAATGCTAATTTGAATGGAGGTTTTTCCTCATGCAGTTTTGTTTTGTGTTGTCTTGCAAGAGAGAAATTAAAATGCTAACACTATACATAGTGCCTTGCATTTCATTGATTACAAGACATTTGAGCACAAAGACGACCCAACGAATGCTTCAAAAATGTCTCTTTACTTCTCTCCTATATTCAACACCAAAAAGTCAGCCAAAACATGTTGCAAAAATGTCAACAAAACCAAATAGAATGTCTTCATCTCCTAAGGCAGAACTTTTTGAGCCTTCAAAGCCATCTAGATGTCATTGAACAAATTCCAAGCACAAACAAAGCCAGGGGCCCGCTTGCAAAAGTGCTTCATCAAGACAAAAAACAGGTGACTACAAGAAGACAAATAGTCCCATGGGCTTCAATGTAACTGTTACACCACAAACAAGTAATGAACGGCACCCCCAATGCAAAAGGAATTTGAAGGATGAAAAACCAATCCCTAGCTATGCTCTAGCCCCAAATGTCAATGCATACACTCTCATGCTCCCAATTAGGGGATGTGTTGAGGACTCTTGTTTTATTTGTTCTTATGTAGAAAAAAATTATGCAAAGTTGAACTACTAAACATTAAATCATAAGCAGAAAAAATAACAAATTAAAATAAATTCATATGTCAACAAAAGCAAAACAAAATTTTTGAAGTGGGAAATTGTTCGACGGAAGAAAAACACGTGCATTAATGAAGATGACAATTTGAAATTTTACAATAACATACAATGCTTACGTTGTCTCCACTACATAAATCATGAGATTTTTTAGGATAAGATGATAACTAAGTACCACCTAATAGAAAAGAGATAGAGAACTTGTATTTTAGAGGTGAAAAGAGGAGTTATGCATGTAACTTTGTTGGTGTGAACTAGGTATATTACCTAACTAGTTTCATATTAGGTCCTATTCACACTTGTCTAATTAAGTTTACGTAGAGAATACTTACGGCACACTTAGGATAGTTATCTTTTTGTGTCTTAAAGCATAAGATTAAGACACTTGTCATAATCTTATGTTGTCCTATGTTTCATCTTGGCCTATATAACCAAGGGCTTCTCATTGTAATTACATATTCATGTACATATTGTATGCATATTCGCATCCTTTGATAGAATATAATTATTCTTTCATGTTGGGTCTCTCTTGTGCTTTCATTGAAACTCTTAGATCTTGGGTGACTATCTCCATAACCAAATCTTGCATGGTATAGAGCATACTTGGTAGACTTGGACTTGGCAAAAACTTGACAGACCCAAAAAATTTTGACTCAACAAAAACTCGGCAACTTAAAAATTTGCTCAAAAATTTGGTAGAAACACAATTTTTTTGCAAATTTCAATGACAAGATGTATCCAATGAGTCCATAAATGAGTACAAAAGTGTTTTCTATTAGATTTGATTAATTTGAATACAAATTGAGTACAAAATCGCATCATCATGCGAAATCTTGATGGCTGATACAATAGATAGCTGACAACTATTATGAATTTATGATGATTGCTTTTGAAAATTATCATCATAATTGATAAATTACATATTACAAAATGAAAATACAACATTTTACATCTTCCTCTTCCCTAATCTAGTGAAAACCCTTGTAGACTACTGCGGCTCCTCGCGTGGCATAGAAGGTGGCACAAGCAATGTATTAGAAATGTTGTCATTGATGTCAAAAGTGCATAGACAAAGATTGTCATTGAGGTTAGAGGTTGAAGAGATTGTCGAAGATTGTCATTGGTGTCAAGAGTGTATCGATGAGACTATCAGCATGATTGTTGTCAAAGAAGTATGAATGAGATTGTTGGAATATGTTATCATTGATGCCATACAATACAAGAAGTCAATCGTCATTGTGAAGGACAAAGCATCGTCATCATCATTGTGAAGTCGAATGAAAATGAAGCAATTATATTATAGTTTAAATTAAAAATTTAAACTAGTTGAAGAAGCCGACTTACCTTGAGGAGCCATTAATAAATAAAGTGATGTGTAAAGGAGGCCGACCAAATAAGGTGATTTAATGCAAAGGTGGTCGACCACATGAAGATGCCAACCTCAATAATGTCTTACTTAATGTGCTATTGAAGATATATATATATATATATATAGTGGAGCGATTAGACATTAGGGTAGTGATGTCTATTCTAAAAGGAATGTTTAAGGAGGATGCGATTTGGTTTAAGACAGCATTTAGAGTGGAGCTTAAAAGATATTATGTGGTGAAGAGATTGCAGCTGACCCCCATAAGACAAAATTTGTCTTAAGTTAAACATAGGAGATGGTGCGATTTAAAAGATACAAGGCGGTGATAATAAGTGATGGCATGCTATTTACAAGTGACATGTAATGCGATCTGTATGATATGAAGTACGATGTCAAGCAATATTATATGATACGATTTTTGTCTGGAAAGGCAGCAATTAAACATGATACAATTTGTATATAACAGAAGTGACTAACGTATAATTAAAAGGAGTGATTTGTATGTTATACAAAGGCAGCGATCAATAAGGGAGCGCTCAGTTTTTGTTATGATAAAGTGCAGTAATTAAATGATGCGATTTGTATACATAGAGGCTGCAATTAGTAAGGGCAGCGAAGATATTATGAAGAGGTGTGTTTTGTTATAAAGGCGGCTATCATTTGAAGAGTTGCACTGATTATGAAAAAGTGTGTCTATTGCCTCCATGGTGAAGATATAAAAGGTAGAAGGAGATTTGGATGAAAGACAAGCAATTTAAATGAAATATATCTAATGTGAAGAGCAGATTGACAAGAGAAAAGGCAGAAAAATGAAGTGCAAATCAGACTTATATTAAATAGATGAAGGGGATGTTGATATGGTGAAAGAAGAACAAATGATACATCATTAGAGAGCAGAAAATTTGAATGAGGACAGCCATATTTGTGATCATATGTTGAAGGATTATTGTGCATGATTGTAATCAGATTTGTGAAAAGAGCATTGTGTAAAGGGTGTGATAAGAAAGGATTGTGTGAAGTGTGTGATCAGATTTGTAAGGGAAGGAAGTGTGTGATCAGATTTGAAGGGAAGGAAGTGTGTGATTTGTGAAAGGTGTAAACAGTTTTGTGAGAGGAAGATCTTGTGGAGAAGTAAACTATATCAGCCATTGAAGGATTAATAGGTTGGAGCCTATCAAATAGAGGTTGGAGCCTCTTGCTAGGTTGGAGCTCAGTTTGTGTGGGGGTTGGAGCCTCCAATAGGTTGGTGCCTATAATTCTGTCAAGTGGAGATTGGTATATTTTGTGAGTTGGTGCTCACAGAAGAAGAGATCTATATATATAAGCAATATTTTGCCGTGATTTTCTCCCACAAGGGTTTCCACGTAAATTGTGTGTTCTCATTGTGTACTTAATTGCTAGATCTTGCATATGTGTAGTTGATGTAATTGATTGAGTTTGGAAAAGTAAAAGATTGTTAGATAGTGATTCACCCTCCCCTCTCAGTATCACTGTGTGCTCATCACAATGACTCATCCACAGCCTCATCAATGTGATCCAATCCTATATCTCCTACTGCATGAAGAACGCACAATTATATTGAGAGGGGGGGGTGAATCAGTATAATACAAACTTTTACTTTTCAAATATTAGCAATCACAACAATATCAATCACACAAGATCTATCAATGATGCACCACAAGAAGAATGCAAGATTTACGTGGAAACCCTTACAGGAGAAAACCGGGAGCCTGATACAAGAATCTTGGAGAGCAAACCGGGAGCCCAATCCAACTTCTGAAAACATCACTGTCACCCTGAACATCTACTGAGCTCAATGCCATAGAGAATTAAACCATTCCTAGAAAGAAAACCACTTAGTTGTTCTGCGGATTGAACCACGACCACTCCAAGAACATTAGAGTTCTCCCAGACATGCCGGATAGCCTCTGAGAGACTAGGAACAAGCATAATGCACACAAAAACCTATGCGCCAAAAAAAGGGACATTACAGCAAGCCACATGGAATGGAATGCCATTGGCAAAGAAGAATTTGCCAATGGCATCATTTGCCACATCCTTCGCTTGCACATTGAATAATTTTGTTAGTGGGTTTGAAGCATCACTAGTCACCTTACGTTTCCCCTTAGGCTCAGCTGCCCCTAAACTAGATGGATTTGTTGGCCTTTACAAAGTAGTAGAAGTAGAACGTTGATGACCCCTCCGCCTTGGTGGCAAAGTAGTAGATGTAGGTGGATCGTCTTCACTAGCACCCCATAATTTACATATTTCAGCGCTATATTTCAGGTTGTTTTCCAACTTTGTACATACATCTACACCTTTGCCTCGGATAAGAATGAGGTGAGCATTCACTTTGGTCATGTTGCCAAACTATTCAAGTTTACATAAGTTGCACTTCCACAACCTAGTGCCCCTAGATGTCCCAGGCTTTGTTGGTAACTTAGTTGCAAATTGTTTTAAAGGGGACTTTGGATCAAAGGGACCCTTAGCATATTTTTGCAGGATTTCAGAAGGGCAACTATAATTTGGATTCCCAATAGAACTAGTTGTTTGAGTTTCACCCCTCCCTGCTTTTGTACTAGGATTATCAGGTGCATAATCATATTCATTTTCACTTTCAATTTCAACTTGAACCCCTTGAGGTTGACCCTCATCCTCACTCATGGTGTGAGAACTCATAATGACACTACAAGAAATGATAATTAAATTTATAAGTTTATAATTTAAAAATTAAAATTCAAACTGTGCATAAAGCAAGGAATTAAAACACAAGGATTTTCTTTTTGTTTTTCTTACTGTAGGTCACACGAAGTGCATAAGCAGAGGATGCACAAATAGGAATCCTTGTTCTTAACCTCTGTCAAACAAGGATTTCACTTTTGTTTTTCGTACTTCAGGTCGCATGGAGTGTAGAAACAGAGGATACACAAAAGTTAAAATCCTAATTTGACTTTCAAATTTTATGATTGATTTTAAAATTTAATCAAATATTTATGCATTAATTCAATAATTTACAAAAATAACTTTAAAACGATTAAAAAACCTAAATGCTGGTGTCATAAATTGACAATTGTAAATACTTGGTCAAACAAGGATTTCACTTTGTTTTTCTTACTTGAGGTTGTATGAATTGCAAAAGTAGAAGATATACAAGATGAAATCCTAATTTGATTTCTAAATTCTACTTTTTAAATTGAAAACAAAGCTACAACTTACAAACCAAAATAAATTTAAAATTTAAGCATTTGAATTTCAAATAACTTATTAAGAATGAAGATTTAAAAATTAAGAATGTCAATGAAATGAAGATTGAAAATCTAAAACTTAAAAAATGAATCACAAATAATTATAAGAAATGAAGAAATGAAAATCAGAAATTGAAATGCATTATGCTTACCTTGTGTCTCAAATGATGAACTCGAAGCACTCTTCTTGGCTTCTATATCCTCTTCTTGATCTCACTTTCCCTCTCCTAATGCTCTCTCACTTTTGCAATCTTCTTCCTCTTAGCTTGTTGCCTCTACTTCTAGCTTTCTACTTCACTCAATGAAGTTTTTGTGTGATTTGGAATGCGAGTGATATGTCTTTTTATAAGCTTTTGGGAGGCCTTGGGGGTGGGGCTGGGGCCCATTAGCAATTAGGGTTAGGGCTATGGGCGTTAAGATCAAAATCTCTTTTTTATTAAAAAAAAACTCACTTTTTTACGTTTTAGCCACGGGGGATGCCTCTAGGTTTCCTGTAGGGGTTGGGGGGCGCCTAGGCGTCCCTTGGACGTCCCAGAGTCCCCTTAAAGTCCCCTTTTTGGAGGGATACCCCGAAAACGCCCCCTCTCAGAGGGAAATGTCCTGAGGACGTCTCTGGTACTTAGGTGGCGGTGGCAGTGGCGGTGTGGTGGGGGGGTGTCTCCTTGCCGTCCCCATGTCTCGAGGATGTCTCCGTCCTAGAAACTCCATGTTTTTTCAAGGGGGAAGCATTCCTGTGGAACACTGCTTTTTTTGACAAAATGAGATTAACATTAGAATTGGTGCACTAATGGTTTGTTTAAGTTACTAGGGACAAATCTGGTTTAAAAATTTAAACATAGCGATAGTTTGGATAAGTAGTTGGGGGTTGCTTCTTTCTCTTGTTAACCAATCTTACCTTGCTAACTACCTTGCCCAACCTCTTTCTTTGCATTTGGATTAGGATAGGATTTAGCCTTTTGGAAAGTTTTACTAAGTCATGAACTATGCCCCATAATATAGAACATTGCTTGTGATTTGTGATGTTATGCATATTGGCTTCTTCTATTACTTAGATGTTTTAGTCAACATTAATAATTGAAAATGAAGTAACTCCCAAGATTGCTATTCTTAAAGTTCTGTTCTATTTAAACAACAATTCAAGGCTGCAAATTGATGTATTATAGCTCTACGGCTGCCATCTACATCATATATCCAATATGCAATTGTGTACATGCTGACATACATGCCTACATTTCTGATTTATCAGATTTCTTAATCCTATGCTACTACAAACATGTGAGTCTTCATTATTCCCTAAGTGGAATGGTGTAACAAAGACTATGCTGATTATTTAACTTATTTGAGATTGGGTTCAACTTATATTTGTTGTCATGAACAAGTGGTATGCTTGTAACTAGTTGAACATATCCATTAGATTCCTTCTTAAGTATGTGAGGTAGTTGCATGGAATGAAAGTAAGCAAGCAAATGAATCAAACACATATGGAAAGAGAGAGAGACACAAACCCAATATGGGAAAGTTCACAAGAGTGAAGCTATGCTTTTCCATCTCCATTATCATCTTGCAAGTTTTTACATTCTAGTTGCTCAATTTGAGCCTTCATATGCATTGTATCTTTTGCTACCATCTCTACAATGTTCTTCTAGATTGCCTTATTGCAGAGTACTTGGTTATTCAATATTCTTGACTGCTGCTCTCAGCCATTATAATTATCTTCTATGTCAAGAACTCCCTTGGATTCCTTTTGTCAATGCTTGAATCCACTCCAATGCCTTTTCTCAACACCTCAGAGGTATATTTATGCTAAGGGATGGGAAAATATGTCATACATGTACAATTCTAAATGTTTCTCACACTGAGAGATAGAAGAATCAATTCAATTTCCTTTTGGATGCTTGGTTTTTCCATGTTGTCTTGTATAGAATATTTTTTTGTACCAAGCCAAATCCATCTTGGAAAGACTATTCCATCATGTAGAAAATTGTTTGTAGAGTTTCCTACCAAAACGAATATGTTTGTATGGTCTCGTACCAAGCCAAAACTGTTTGTATGGTTTCTTGCCAAGCTGAAACTGTCATCATGAAAATTCTTCAACTGGTGTGGCCATAGAATGTTTGAATCATTGCCAAGTCCCATTACTCATATTTCCTCTATTTTGCATCTCTACCTTGTCTAGTTCTATTTGAATGAGGTTAAAAGCTTGTCTTAAGCTCTTCTTTAGTCTTATGAATTAAGATGTTCAACTAATCAACTCAATTTTATTTTCAAGATCCATTTCGGTTCGCATATTTATAGTCTATGCTCTTAAAATGCTTTTTGGTCATTTTTATAGTCTAATGGTTCTTGTATTTTTTTGTGTTTTGAATTTCTATGTTATATGTTTTAGTTTTTAACCCTTAAATATTCAATTTGTATTGCAAATGAATTCTTATCTTTTTTTTCATGTGTTGCATATGTAGATGCGATATTTGCATAAAAGGGCCACCCAAATGTGAGAACCTCATCAAGGAAGCAGAGATATTACTTAGGGTTTTGGTGGAACTACAGGTGATTGTCGTATTTGTAATATTGTAAATACAAATGTACAATTACATCATGTTTGTTAAATTCTGTCTCAAGACTATGGATTTTATTTCCAAGTGAACACAAACCTTTGAAATAGTAGCAGAGTAATGAAAAGCTACTCTAAGCACAATGCAAACAACTATATATAGAACATACACCATATGCCATTCACATCAATTGGACAAATACAAACAAATGATACACTTAAATGCCATTTTTCTTTGTTGAGTAAAATGTAATCGTATATTTATTGTTAGCAATATTAACAATCACAAGGTTTTGACCAAGATGTGGATATCATTGTGGAACTAGATCAAGCAAGGAAAATATAACTTTTTACAAAAAAGTATAGGTGAGCTTGCATATCTTGAAGGAAAAAGTCATCAAGTTTGAGGTCAAGATAATGTTTTTAGGGAAAAATCTATTGTCACAGAGTCAAGAAAGCATGTAGACTCACCCAAGTCTACGTGGATTTTAGCTTGGAAAACACCATTCATGACAAACCAAAAAGATGGTTGTAGTTTATTCATTATTGGCCTCATGTGTTGCCCATCTATTGCTAGTTTGCTATTGATAGACTGGTTGTTGATTTCTTGTGACTATATTTTGGTTCGCACAATATATGACTTTTTGTAGGATGTTGTGCCAAATCAAATTTTTGCTTCATTAAGGCATTTTGTAGGAGTCTAGAATTTTTTTTTGTCAATAAGTCAAAAATTCTAAAAATAGAAATTTTTTATTTTTAGAAAGTTTCTAAAAATAGACGTCAAATTAGGTTTTCTGGGTTTCTTGAGATACAGATGCTGGCAAAATTTTCTAAAAATAGAATCTTTGATTCAGGAGCCCTGCCTGATTCTGATTGGTTGATATTGCTTCACGATCAATGTGGTCCAGACGGAATTTGCAAAAGGTCGTGTTTTCCCTACTCGGTCAATTCTGCTTTTTCAGATGGTGAAGCACGAGCTCCGAGGCCATTAATGGAGGAGGTTCATCTGCCAGGGATCAGTTTCAAGTTTTTTAGGCTGTTCAGATAACGTAGAAATGTCAAGCAGTCATCAACTGATGAGAAACGGAGAATGGAGCATGATGAATCCAGAAAGTCTAGGAAAAAATCCTCAAAATTGTGTAAGTCTAGAAATCCCAAGTGCCCCTGGAGGCTGTGGGCACCCAACCCTCACAGACTTGGATTTTTTTTCGTGTTTTTCAGAAAATGTTAAAAATGCCTCCGTCAGCCAGTTTTTGGGTGGAGAAAACCAGTCATTTTGGTCAACAGGTCCTGAAAAGCTAGGATTCACCTCAGATATGCCCAGGCTATCCAGTCCATCCTTCATCCAGTGGCAGTTGTCCGACAAATTGTCAAAATCAATGATAGACAGTAGCTGCCGGCACGCGAAACAAGGTAAACTGCAAACAAAGAGGAAGATCATAAAAAATGACTAAGGCATTGACGTCCAAGCGCCCCTGGAGGAGGAGTGTGCCCATCATCCTCAGTGTTAGAATATTTTTCACGTTTTTCGAGAAACGTCACAAAGTCTTTGTCAGCCCGCTTTTAGGTGGTCAAAATCAGTGAAACTCAGTCGAAATGCCCATAAAAGTTGGAAATTCATCTCAGGTATGTTCAGGCTACTCAGATCACCTCTCATCCTGCTTCAACAGTTAGCCGGACGATCAGAAACAAAGATCAAACAGGACCTGTGGCACGCAAAATGGAGAAAAGATATTAAAAACGAAAAATCTAAAATTTTTCTAAGGCACAGAATCCTGGGCGCCCTAGGAGGCTGGGGGGCGCCCATGAGCACCAGACTTAGATTATTTTTGTGTTTTTTTGAAGAATGCGCAAATCCTCCTCCGTCAGTCTGGTCGGATTCATTGAAAATCAGTTTGGCTCAGTTTTCGAGACAGGTAGAAAGTGCAATCAGTTCAGTTTTCATCAGGCTTACCTAATTGACTAATCATCAGTGTCAGTTTTGCTCCGGCAGGCGAGAATCGACAGCCTAACTGGGTCCCACGGTCACCGAAATGCGTGCGGAAAACAAGAAAATGAAAAAGTTGAAAATTCCAAAATTTGGCTAAGGCATTAAAATCCAAGCGCCCCTGGAGGCTAGGGGTGCCTGAGTTCTCCAGAGTTAGACTTTTTCGTGTTTGGCTGATGTCATCCGATAGCCACTTCCCGATCTTTGTCCGGCGACAGTTTCCAGAAGTCAGATTTGCAGTCAAACATCGCCAGATCGTCGGTTCGAGGCTGGGGATGAAATCAGAATTGATGAAACTTCAAGATGCCATGATCAGTCAACTTTTTCGGTCAACGGTGACAGTTTGCTGTCTTATTGAAGTCAAAGGCAGGCCATGCTGGAGTCAGAACGAGTGCAAAAGTTTCAAAACGAAGGAAAAATTGGCTAACACTTTTGCAACCTCGCATGTTTGATGACATCATCAAAGAAGATTTTTTTAATCATCTCACACATGAAGCCATAGGCAGCTATAAAATAGGGATTCTTCCTATTCGAGCATATCAACTTGGATTTGTGCTTTAAAAGTTGCTTTCTTCATGGACAAGATTCAAGTTTTATGCTTTCACAAAGAAAACTGTTTTTTTTTGCCCTAAAGTTCTATAAAGACAAGTTTTTGGCCTCCTTATCATTATTTTTGCAGGTTGCATCCAAAGAAAGAAGATTATTGTTTTCTTCTCACGAAGATTTGAAAACCCAAACGGAGTGCTTTTTTAGTATTCTTCATAGTTTCAGGATTAGGAAGCACAGAGGCATGCTTTTTCAAGGTCCATTTTTCTAGGGCATCATTTTTCAGAAACAGGGCCGGAGCTTTTTCAGTTTTCATCGAAATGGGTTCATCTGGAATTTCGTCCTCTTGAAGATTGGAAAATTTTAGTTTTTCCGAAATCTGCTTTTTTGCTGCTTTTTCGGGAAATCCTCCGCTTTTTCAAAATCCAACGATCTGGGTTGTTTAAAAACGGGATTGTCCACAAAACCCATGTGCTAGCATTTTCTCTCGAAATTTGCTTTTTAGAAGAAATCAACAAACAATTTTCAGCCTTTTGTCCAAAATATTTCCATAGGCGTGTTCACAGTCATTCTTCAAGTTTTTTAGTATGTAGTACTCTCCAATAGAAATCAAGCCTAAAACGACATTGGTTCATGATTACCTGAGGACCTTCGAGACAAATTTGCATAAGGTGCTTCCAGTGTTCAATTTGCATGCTTTAGAAGATTGGAAAATTCGCCATCAGGAATCTAAGTCACTCCGAGTTGCTGGCAATAGCTTCATTCCCTGTCACAGTGCAAAGCATTGAATTTGTAATTGCTTGTACTAAGCATTACAATTTAGTTACAAGAGAAATTCCAGTGTTCAATTTGCATGCTTTAGAAGATTGGAAAATTTTAGTTTTTCCGAAATCTGTTTTTTTGCTGCTTTTTCAGGAAATCCTCTGCTTCTTCAAAATCCAACGATCTGGGTTGTTTAAAAACGGGATTGTGTACAAAACCCATGTGTCAGCTTTTTCTCTCGAAATCTGTTTTTCAGAAGAAATCAGCAAACAATTTTCAGCCTTTTGTCCAAAATATTTCCAAACATAGGCGTGTTCATAGTCATTCTTCAAGTTTTTTAGTATGCAGAACTCTCCAATAGAAATCAAGCCTAAAACGACATTGGTTCATGATTACCTGAGGACCTTCGAGACAGATTTGCATAAGGTGCTTCTAGTGTTCAATTTGCATGCTTTAGAAGATGCAGGAAACATCGCCATCAGGAATCTAAGTCACTTTGGGTTGCTGGCAGCAGTTTCATTCCTCGTCACAGTGCAAAGCATTGAATTCATAATTGCTTGTACTAAGCATTACAATTCAGTTACAAGAGAAATCCAATCAGCAGATGGACGTGTGCTCTGTAGCCTCAGGCCAAACGATATTGAGACATGTTTTTCAATACCAATATAGAAGGAGAACTTAGTCATTTCTATTGAAGAATGCAAGAGGGTGTGGCACAATGATAAAGAAAAATATCGGAAAAAAATTGCTCAAAAGTGGTTGAAAGAAAAGCAGAACGTTGGACGTGGAGAATTCAAGGAAGAACATGCAATAATGATTACTTTGTTGAGCCGAATCACGGGTCAAGCAGAAGCTAACAAATTTCAGCCTTGGATGTTTTACATCATGTCCCAGATTGTTGACAGAATAGAATACTATGATTGGTCAGCACTAATCAGTGATAGTCTCCACCATCAGATAATTGATTTTCAAAGGGCCCATGAATTCCACATGATGTCATATCTCGTATATCTAATGGCCTTTTAGGGTCAGTTTAGGGGTTTGAATATTGTCGGAACTCTGTGTATTCAACATGTATATCACCATTTCCCGTAGTTAGAGTTTTCTCAGGCTGAACGACATTATAGGCGGGTAAATGATGCATTCCTTATGCATGTAGTGCGAGATCTGGATAATGAGTCGCATATACAATTTTCAGCTGATGCCGGATTGGCAATGGTGGAATGCGCTGATTGGTTTATCCAATTTCCCACTTTCTCCTACATCAGAGTAATGGCTTCTCAGGAGAGCCAGCCATGCTGCCAAGATATCCTATGGATGAGGTAGCGTTCATGGAATTTCTGAGGCAAGACTATGAAGTTCATTCATTTCTGTGTATCAGGCGCAAGGCGGCTTTTAGTTTTTTGATTGGGATGGGTATCTACAGATGCAGATTTGGAGCAGATGCCAAAGTAATTGGTAGTGAATCGTCCAAAGTATGGCTTAAAGTTTTTCGACAGGAGGTTTTCATATGATCCTCGTGGTGTTTTTGCATCACACCTTGGTCAAAATTGTGTACATGCGCTTGCTGTTGAAGATTTCTGGGCTAATTGTGCAAATGAATTCGAAGTGCAGAAATGTAGTTACAGCAGGTTTACCCTTCAGCAGTTGGCTGATATCCTGTCAAAGGATGTAGAAGGCTTGTTAGATGATGATGGTAAGGTTCTACTTCCCACATATTTCAGAGATCAGGTCGAGCAACAACCACTGTCACCAGTTAATTGGTCCGCCAAAGAAAACACCTCAATTGAGGAAAGAACGAGCCGGGTTATCAAAAACAATTTGATATTCTTGAATAATAAGAAGCGGAGAGAAGTCATTCCGGTTGCAGAGCCGCCAGTACTTCTATCAACCGTACCTTTCACTTCCAAACCAAAACCAAGGGTTAAGGCTATGAGCGTACTTCCAGAAGGAACAAAGATGGCCAAGGTGAAGAGGAAAAAGGTTGAGTCTCCAGTCCATAGTTAGCAGGAACAGCCAGCAGTTGCATGAGAAATTCCCGCTGAACCAGCACCACATGTTGAAACAATGCCTTCAGTTCATGTTTCTCCACCTACATCACCAAGCTCTTCTCCCATTCATATAGATTCAAAGCCAGACTCATCGGTTCATAACACTGAGACACATATTGGTTCATCAGGAGTTGATGAAGTTAGAACCGAGCTTCCTCGAGAGGTTTGCCCATCTTGGCTTGAGAACATCTTGGGTAGGAAGAGGAGAAAGCCTTCATATCAGTTGAACTTGACAGAGCTTAATAGTGTCTACCAAGACATACCGGACAAGAAACTTAAGAAGCAAGTACACATTGAAAAGAATGTTGATGGAGAAATTATCCTTGAAACTGCAACACCGCCAGAAGATAAGAATGTTAATGAAATTGAGGTTGATGACTTTAAGGTTGTCAGAGCCAATCTTGGTAGGAGTACCCAGCATACAGATGTAAATGTCTTTGAGGTTGCGGCAGATAATTTAAAGGAGAGGGTGTTGAAAGATGGAGAAGATAAAGCAGCCCTCAAGGCTGAAAATAGGCAGCTATGGCATTATATTTCAAATCTTTTTCACGGCATTTCGCAGGCCAACTTATTGCTTCCTCAGATTCTGGAATCACCAGCTGATTAGCAGCAGCTGAGTTAGTTGGTCACTTATGGGAGGCACATGAAGGATTGGGTGGAAGAATTTGTAACTAAAGGCAGATATGTACTTTCACAGATCTATCAATTAAAGTACAACGCTCATGATCTGCGTCAAGGCATTCAGGGGTTTCAACAGACTATGGCTGAAAACAGACCGGTTTTTGAGATCATAATCTCCGACTTGAAGATAGCATATGATTCTGTTGATTCAACAGAAAATAAGAAGATGATTTCTACTTGGAAAGCACAATATCTTTTCACAGTAAAAACCTATGAGAATATAACCTCAGAGTTAGCGGAATGGAAAGAAAAAGCGACAAATGTTCTCAGGTTCGTGAGATCTTTTGTTTCTCAGATCCCGTGCTCGTATGAGAGAGAAGATGGTACCCCGTATGATCTTAGGGAGGTATAGACAGAATTCCAGACTCTCGTCTGCAACAATTTTAATGGTGATCTTAGTGCCGGCAAGATGGATCGTTTTGCCGCTATGACAGTAAAGTTTGACAAAGTTCGTGAATTCCTTCAGATGGTTGCAGATGGTGAAGAAATGTTAGAAAATCAAAATATCATCTTAGAGAGTATCAGTGTTCCTGGCAAAGATGCGGTCACTAGCTTTTTAGAAGATATTATTTCCCAAAATACCAGTTGATAACGTCACCAATAAGGCAGCAATAAAGATGGGGATTTGACTAAAAAAATGCAGCTTTAACTCAATACTTTTTGTTTTAAAGCATTTGCTTTCATTCAAAGCTTATCCATCCTTAAAATAGTAAAAGATCACTTTGTAATAGTTGGAGCTTTCTTTGCTTTAAAGCAAACTGTTTTAAAGCAGTTGTTAGTTGTAATCTTTGTCTTAGAATATAAATAAAGCTTGCGAGTTGGCAAGTTAGATAAAATCAAAGAGATTTTAGGGTTCTCTACTCCTTTGATTTAGTATAAATAAGGGCAGCCTTGCCCATTCTTGGAGAACTGTAATTTTGATAGCAAAATTTGTTGTGCCTATTTTAGCCTACAGAAATTGTTATTTCAAGTGCTTGTTCACTCTATGTTATCTATTATCCAGTGTTTGATCGCATATTGTATGCCTGCCTTTTGCTACAATATCGTTGTCCTGGAGTTGTAATAACTTTATGATATTGAGAATAGAAATCTCATGCCTGCCATTTGCTTTGATTCTCTATCTCACGATCATCTAGTTTTGTCGTCAGATGTGTGGCTTGCGTAATCTTGCTTTCAGTTTTCATCTTAAAGTACAATGAGTCTTCTGATGTGATTTGGAAGAAGTTTATTTGAGCTTTTATGTTAAAACAAATCATTCTCTGTTAACTTTTGATCCCTATGTTCTGAATTTACTTAGGTGATCAAAAGTGTCATTTAGTTTAGGCCTAGCTGTAGTTAGAAGTTAAAAAGAAAAACCTCTGCTGCAGCGATAGAGTTTTATAACCTTGTGCTTGCAGTTGAGAAGCAAAAAGATAGGCAAAATTTAATTTATTTATCTTTTAAGCAAACATCAGCAAAAATGGAACTTCCCCTCATAATAGAAGAGCAGTTTATCTGTGCATAGCTGTCCGTTTCCAACTCGCATTCCACAGGTGCGAATTGAAACACCAACATAGGATAAATGACACAAAAATCGAGATATTTACAATTTTAATCTCAAAGGCATGGGCATGGGCTGCTTTAATAGTGGTTAATATTTTAACTTGCCTTTTGCAAGACAACACAAAACAAAATAGTGTGTGAGGATAAATTTATCTATCTTCAAATTAGGAGGGGAAGCTCCTTGAGATCTAACCTAACGTAAACCTAAGTTAAACTGACCTTAGACACAAACCACAGAAAAAAATACAGATATGAACATCATACAAGATTCATTGAGGGGGTTTTGCAGAAAGGGAAATGATTACATGCTTATGTTTCTGCCTCAGATATATGCACCAAATTGTTAATGGTTGTGCCTTGCAAATGAGATTTTAAATTATTTGAAGGAAGAAACTACTAATTTAAAAACACAAATGACACCTTTTGATTGGCTAAAATAGAGACGAACTATTTAGTGCAAACAAGGATTGAAAGAATAACTCATAGGTAACACATGATTCAATGAATTAAACAATTAGGTCGTATGCAAAGGCACAACCTAAGTAGATAGATATCTTCAATACAAAGTTTAATGGTAAAATCCATTTTCAATTCAATTGATGGAATTACAAACATATAGTTTTTGCAACATAAATGTAGCATCTACTATCCTCTAGAGTTTATGTGCTCAAAGCACTTATTTATAGGTTGCAAATGCCCAATCTTGGGGACTGTAATGTTCCCATTTATAGCAATTTCGATTTGTGAGCTTGTGTCCAGTTTCCAAGTTGACCAAGCAGTTTGGTGTGTGTTGAGGGGAACTCCAAGGTTCTTGGAGTATTCAGGTTGTGTGTGCAGTGATGTTTGTTGATGACAGTGAGCTCAGTTGGTCTTGAAGAGCCTCATGACACCTTCAAAAGTGATTTCCGGCTTTCGGTGTGTTCTCCAAACTTCTTGGAGAGAGCGCCTATTTTTAGTAAGTCACTCGGTTGGCTCCGATTTTCAGTCTTCATCAACAGTATCATTCCAGTATAGTTAGATTTTGATTCCGATACTGTTTCAGTGGTTTCTACAACTCAGGTGAGTTAATGAGTAATTATTTAATTATTTCACTAAGGTTGCTTAATTTTATGAAATAATTTAAAAAGCAACTTAGTGTAATAGCTCGTTGGAAAGGTAATTAAATGTTTTAAATGATGGACGCTTGGAAAATGGGACCTTTGCACATGAAAAAATATTATTATTTCAAAAAGGTCTTTGTGATGGAAATAAAGTGAATTATTATATTTTAAAAATTGTATATTTCCCTCCAGAAAAATTATAAAAGGAGGTTGAGGGCTCATTGTTGGGCATTGTTGTTGTTGAATTGATATTGTTATGTTGCTAGAATGAACCTGAGTTCTTCCAATCCTTCTTGAGGACGAAAACCCTCTTGGAGAAGATCAGTTTCGGTGGTGAAAGATCCTCCCTAGCTGATTGTGGTGGTTTCGCACAGAGATCACATTTGAGCTACAAATGGAGTTGTTATGTTTTGATGTGTTCTGAAGTTTTGGTTTGCAAATTATATTGTAATTTCTTATAGATTATTGAATGTAAATTTTGGAGTTTGTTGTTTTTTCTATCAACCCGTACCATTCCATGATGGCACGAGGGTTTACGGGGGAGTTTAATGGCATCCATTCATTGTTTAATGTTCCCATGTGCAGCCCCTAGGATCTCCAATGCTGGCCGTCCTATTTGAAGTTGATTCCAACGAGTATTTGCTGCTGATAAAACTTATCTTTTGCTGGTTGTACTCTTCATTTCAGGCCGTACATTTGCTGTAGGTGGTCAATTGAAGTCTGGGGCTTAATCACTCCACTATTCTATGTCTTTTTTGCATGTTAGGTGGCGCCCAACATTCCTCCATTCTTCCTTGGCATTTTATAAGAAAAATCTGTTGTTTGGTGGATGAGATGTGGGGTTTTCTTGTTGTTTGAAGGGTTTTTGAATGGAGTCATGCTGTGGTCTGAGTTGACATTGTTGTTGTTTTTATATCAGACTCGAGGGTTTCAGTTGTGGGCAGTGGTATTTCAGTGATTTATAGTGATTTCAGAGTCCCCAATTCATACTACAGCAGAAGAGCATCCATTGGTATCATTTGATGTTTAATCGATGTGATTTACAAGTTAATATCCATATATTTCTGTTGCAGCAGTGTGTGATCAGATTTAATTCAGAAATATAGTTTGATTTGTAGCATATGTATGATTGTGATATCATTTCCTAGTTGCAATATTTTGTGTTTGTAACTCATTGGCTGGTAGTAGCGCCAGTGGGATTGTTTGCTCTCTTGTTACATGTTTCTCATCCCACTGAACAAGTGGTTTTAATTGTAATTGGTTTCTCACTAAATAAGTGGATGTGCCTTGTATCTTGTTTCATCTTTCCCATTGAATAAGTGGAGGTGCCCTTGATTCCCACTGAATAAGTGGATGTTCCCGTTGAATAAATGGATGATTGTGTTTGTTTGCAATTGTTATTAGTTGTGTGAATCCGAAACGCCATATGCTCTCACCTTGCCCACTCTGGGAACTGGGTGATCAGAAAGTGTTAAGGTCATTGCATCATATCATTACTCTTTGCAAAATTAAAAAAAAAAATTAGGGGTGTTTTATTACAGGGACTTTAAAATAATCTTATTTTAATCCCAAAAAGAGAAACACGTAAATGCTATTAAAAACATGGAAATAAAGAAACTTTAAAGCAAATGTAATCCTAAAGAAATAATAAAATAACATGGCCTAAAAATAGGACCTCCTCTTTCCTCGAAAATAGGACACAATCGGAAAAGACTTTGAAAAGATGTTGAATCTTAACTTGCATATAAAGAAAAAACTTGAGATTCTATTGCTTTAATCTTCTCATTTTGCTGTCATGGCCAATTGGTCTAATTGTGGTGCCACTTTTCTTCATATGAGAAGTTGTTTGATGTTTTTGTCAAGTTTAATGACTTGCAAAGAAAAGTGATAGTTGAACGTAGACAAATGTGTGTTGGTGGAGATATGTTAGGGCATGACTATTATAGACATGCACCCAAGACAATTTAGCCACCTTTTTAACTTGGGAGGAGATCTTTAGTGGCTTAGTCACTCCAAAAGTGTGCCCAAGTTCATGAGGACGATTTTTAAAACACTTAAAAGCCACTTTTGCATTCATAGGTAGAATTTTAGCTCACTCTTGCCACATTTATCCTTTTCTCCACTTGAGCCAAGTTTTATGAACTTAGGCAGAAGCCTTGATCACACTTGCCCTCTTTTTGAAACATGGTGAAAGTTTTGGTCACTAGCACCACCTTTTGGAAACATGGTGAATCTTTAGTGTGGCTTTGCCATGTAAAAAATGCACCCTAGTTCATTTAGACAGAACTTACATCCACGTAGGCCAATTTTTATTTGTTTGGGTGGAAGTTTATACCACTTAAACCATGCTTTGAGTTTGGGTAGAAGTATGAGCCACCTAGGCCACTCAGGTAGAGTTTTGGTGTGGCTAAACCACTACAGAAGTGTGCCCATGTTTA
This sequence comes from Cunninghamia lanceolata, assembly GCA_027924645.1. NCBI lineage: Eukaryota > Viridiplantae > Streptophyta > Pinopsida > Cupressales > Cupressaceae > Cunninghamia > Cunninghamia lanceolata. The sequence continues at coordinate 1,138,906 of BSBN01000270.1, forward strand.
TGTTTGCCAACTTCTAATAATATGGGTGGAATTTACCCTCACTTGTCCCAAGGTGGAGATATTGGCCACTTAAGCCATTTTGCCAAGTTGTGTCGAACTTATAGATGATTGAGACATCACAAATTTGCGCCAAAGAGGAGATTGCATCACTTATTACCATTCTTTGTAGGCTAAGTGGAATTTTGATTCACTTGAGCCAAGTTTAAGACCTTAGGTAGAAAAAACTGTGGCCAAGCCACTCCAAATGTCTGCCTTCCATGCCTTAATTATTTTCATACTTCTTCTTTGGCGATGACACTGACAACCTTCAAAACTCATCAATATTTCATATTGGATAGGTGCAACCTCCATCAACTTGTGAAAGTTAGTTGAAAAACAAAGACTATGACAAAATAACCTTGCAAATTGACAGGGAAAACCACAAATTGAATTTGGGCGACACATATTGACAATCAATCATGATGACAAATAGAAAAAAGATAAGTAGGAACGTGAGTTTCATAGGGTGCAACAATTGGCTCTTTTTGGGGACCATGGGATATACTTGGTTCATATGAGAACTTCAGAACCTCTAGTAAAATTTTGATCAGTGTCTTATCTGTGGGCAATAGAGTCAAGCCTATTTCATAACAACTAAGTGGACAACTACCCTAACATAAACAAGAACAACGAGAAAAGCAAACACATCATTGACAAGGCTAGGTAGCTGAATCGGCTGAACCATGACTCACGGGACTCACCGGATAACTGGCGAGTCTTGTATCTTTAGTTTGTACAATCATTGCCTTTTATCTGATAGTATTACAGCAGCACTGAGATTTGTTCACTTATTGAGAAATGTCATTAATAGCATAAATCATTAACTCAACAGCAATATTAGCAGTCTATCCCCAAGTTAATTGTTTCTGACTTTTCAGACAGACTAATTTATGATTTAATTCTGGAGTTTTTTACAACATTTTTATGGGTCATACCGTGATAGTGATATTCTAATGGAAGATTAAATATTTCATTCCCAAATAGATAATTTCTAGGAACATATGGAATAATCATCAATTGGCTAATCAGATTCAATCAACTATGTCTGGAAAATGGATGTTTTCTAAAAACATTTTTCTTTGGCTATTGCTCATTATTTGAAAGAATTTTACTTTACAATTTCATTTCTATATCACCTTAATATACCTGCCATATTGTGCTTCTTACCAACAAATTGCAGAGGGATGTGAATTATGGACAATCAGACCTTAATGACAAAAGAAGTGAACATCATCATTTTGGAAGATGCTCGGAAATAGTCTCTCTCAAAGAGGTCATTGAAAGGGTGATAGAACAGGTGAAGATTTAAAAAACCCAAATACTCCCATCATATTGTCATTTGTTGCAGAATGCTTGCTAGTGGCATGATATCTAAAGCTTTTCTGTTTCTAGAGAGGTGAATTCAAGAACAAATAGTTGCAATATTAGATGTATTTGTTTTCGGTTATATAGATATATTTTTTAAAATTAGATTGTAATTTGATTTTTTTAATATTGAATTGTGTAGAATCTTTGTGTTTTTTTTTCTCAAAAGGATGAGCTTAACACAACTGAAGTTACTTTAAGTACTTCCTCCTTTACTGGAAACATGGAGGCAAGAAACCTTTCTAAGGGTTACCATTTAGTGTAATGTATTCAAGCTATTTGGGCTATGCCATGATGAGGATAAAACTGTGCATTGGTTGTTCTCCAAGCTCTTACCAGTAATGAATGCATATTGATCCTCAAACCTTCTAGACCAGTCCCTTCAATGGTCAATGGCACTTATATTTATGAAAAGTTGAAAGAATCCGAGGTAGATTGTTTTTTTCATTCTATTCAGTACTTCATACACCAGAGATATTTTAGCGTTTTAATTATTTTATTGTGAGACAACATAAAACCAAACAACATATATGGTAGAATTGTTTTTCAAATTGTAAGGGAAGCTCCTTGCAACCTTACTAAACCTAAGACTAACCCTAGACTAAAACTTTAAACAAAATTTACAAGTATGCACAAAATACAAGATTTCAATGGTGGGTTTTGTATTAATGTAAAATACTAATTGACTATATTTTTGTCCCAGATGCATGCACTGGACTGTCGATACTTAAGCTCTACAGCAAGATTTTTAGATATTAAGGAAAACAAATAATTCGAGTACAAATGATAAAACTCAACTTCTTACTAGCTAAAGCAGAGACCAGTATTTGATTATAACAAGGTTTGGAAGGAAAACACAAATGAATGCTTACTATTGGTTTAAGCAAAGACCAATACATCTACATCAACAAGAAAGGATTAAATGAGTGTAAACCAAACAATTTTATGGAATAAACAACTAAACTACATACAAAGCTACAATTTAGGCTTGACTAAATATAATCTCCTGTCAATTTACTTCATGAAATTACAAACATGCAATCAAAGTTACAATAACTTAAACCAGAAATAGCTTCCACAACATAAGTGTGACTTCAACCATCATTAATAATTTATATGCTCAAATCACTTATTTATAAGTTCACAAAGGGCAGCTTTTAAGGATTTAAGAATAATAATAAAATATCCTAAAAAGTATAGCTTTAAAGTGATGATATCCCTATCTGCATAAAAAGTGAAAATAAAACTACTTTAAAACAAACCTATCTTAAAACAATGAATAAATTAAAAGGTCTAATAATAGGATCATATCTATTGCCAAAAAACAGCCATTGCTAATGATGACAACTACCCAATGTGGCCGGTGCTAAAAATAACATATTGCACATAAATTCCTTTCATGAGATTTTTGAAGCAGTCTTTTGTACTGAAATTTGTTAGCGTTTTAATTTGTCTACTGTTAGACAATACAAAACGGAACAACACATACAATAGAATTGCTCTTCAAATTATACGGGGAAGCTCCCTAAGACCTAAAATCTAAAGCTATGAACACATTTACAATTATGCACACTATACAAGTTTATCAACGGGGCTTTTGCATTAAATGTAATTGCTAGCTGACTATGTTTTTGTTGCAAATACAAGTGCTGGAGTATCAATGGTCAATATCTGCAATGAGATTTTCAGATTTAAAGCAGGGTAAACTATCAAACACGAACGATAAATCTCAACTTCCGATTTGCTAAAGCAAAGACCAATATTTGGCTGTAAACAAAGGTTTAAGGAAAACATAGACGAATGTTGATTGCTAGCTAAATCAAAGAATAGTAAATCTACATTGACAGGGAAGAATCAAACAAGTTAACACTGCACGATTTGATGAAGGAAATAGGTAAACTACATTCAAAGCTACAATTAAATAGACAGATTTCACCAATACAAAGTGTGACTCAAAACAATCTACTTTAAATTTTCTTCAGGGAATTATAAACATGCAATCATAGTTACACAATGGCTTTTGTTGAACAATGGCTTTTGTAGCATAAGCATGACTTGCACCAATATTCATCAACAAAAATAAAATAACTTCAATTCGAAGTTTGAATGAAAAATTTTGCAGCATAAGTCTGACCTCAACTATCATTACAAATTATGTGCTCAAGACACTCAATTATAAGCTCTTCAAGAGGCAGCTTTAGGGATAAAATAATAAAATATTTGAAATATACCACTCCCTTATATATTTTACTGTTTGCTGATCTGGGTTAATTTTTAATCACTGTCTGAAGAGTTTTCTGTGGTTAAGTTGATCCCTGCTTGCGTTTTGGTGTTGGGTCCATAACATCACATAGCATGCAAATATATATCTTTGAAAATAATGAAAATGAAAGATACCCAGATGATTTATATTCATGAAAATGCAACATACATCACAAATAAGCAATTCCCATGTCACAGAATGCCATAAAATGAAATTTCTTCACATACCCATGTTGCTGTAGCAAAGTACAATGCTGGGATTTGACAGAACAACCAACAAAATAGGCAAATCACCTCCAAAAAGTATGATATCAAACCAGATCTCTACTCCGGCATGGTACAACAAATAGAAGAAGAGAATCGACCCTTTTTGTGGGCCTTACAAGCTCCCACAACCCCACGTGGCTGCCTGGTAAAGCTAGAACGATCTACTATGGGAGTGATCAGCTCCAAACTACAAGCAATAATCTCTATTCACTGTTGCTAACTCTGTTTCAGTCCTTCAAGATGCAACGCCAAGCTGGGAAGAAGATTCAACACCAAGCAATGACCAACATCCCCAATGTCACTCCCAATGGTACGACTAGGTCTGCTGCTGGTACGACCAGCTTAGGAGGGAAAATGACCATCAAATCTGCTCCAAAACCCCTGAAAACTCTTGCAAACTGATCTTCATAATGCTGCAATAATTATCATGCCAAATTACTCCATTTTCCTCCTTGCAAAAGTCTCTGTGACAAGCCAATAATCACCGAACTGAATAAATGAAGCACAATGCACAGCCACTGAGTATGACTGTCCCAAGCACCCTTAGATGATCTTGCACACCTGCGTAATGCTGCTACAAATGGTGGTTTTCGTCACCAAATGCCAATGGTTTCTTCAAACCCTCAAGAAACTTGCAGAGCCAAAACATGAGAAAAAATGTATTGTCGTGAATGAATCCTCTTCTTTTTATTTTTGCTTATATATTTCCCTTATGAAATCCACTTTACTTTTGCAAGGGAAAATATTTCATTTAAATTACTTTATTTCCCCTTACTTTGGGCGCCCAAGTCCTTAGTGACTTAATTTTTGCATTAGATTACTTTTTCCTAAGTCACCATAATAATAAAGCCCAAATATTAAAATATTATTATTAAATTTCGGACTTTAATATGAAGGCCCAAATGGGCTCGGAATCACCCAATCTTTAGATCGTTGGAAAGGTCTAATCAAATCGCTCTGCCTCCAACCAGGAATTCCATCATCCGGAAGAAACCCTAACTTACTAAAAATAGTAAGTTACCGCCAAAGATAAATGGCTAGAGTTCCCTAACCACCTTGGTTAGTCTACGGGAACCGCGTATAGACTAACCCATCATAAAATGGGGGACATTATAGTCCGCCCTCCCCAGGATTGCTTGCCTCAAGCAATCTCAGATTTGGATGCGACAAGATTTGTTCATTCTCCCATGTAGCATCCTCCACTGGCAGGTTCTTCCATTTTATCAAATATTCCCTGATGACCCTTTTTCTCAATGTCCTCTCCCTGGTGTCAATGATGGCCTCAGGTACCAAAATTAGCTTCCCCTCTTCATCAAGAGGAGGCAACTCTGTAGAAGGTATCACATTGTGCTCAGAATCACCCAATCTTTACATCGTTGGAAAGGTCTAATCAAATCGCTCTGCCTCCAACCAGGAATTCCATCATCTGGAAGAAACCCTAACTTACTAAAAATAGTAAGTTACCGCCAAAGATAAATGGCCAGAGTTCCCTAACCACCTTGGTTAGTCTACGGGAACCGCGTATAGACTAACCCATCATAAAATGGGGGACATTATAGTCCGCCCTCCCCAGGATTGCTTGCCTCAAGCAATCTCAGATTTGGATGCGACAAGATTTGTTCATTCTCCCATGTAGCATCCTCCACTAGCAGGTTCTTCCATTTTATCAAATATTCCCTGATGACCCTTTTTCTCAATGTCCTCTCCCTGGTGTCAATGATGGCCTCAGGTACCAAAATTAGCTTCCCCTCTTCATCAAGAGGAGGCAACTCTGTAGAAGGTATCACATTGTGCCCTAGTGCCTTCTTGAGACGAGACACATGAAAAACATTATGTACCTTACTCTCTGCCGGCAACTCCAACTCATAAGCCACCTCTCCAACCCTCCTGGCTTCAATTTAATTGCACCACTCTTCTTAAGAGTGGATTGTTTGTATGGTTGCAGCATAAGGTATACCATGTCACCAACCTCGAAGGATCGCTCAACCCTGTGCTGATCTGCATACTGCTTCTGTTGGTTTTATGCCTTTTGAATATTCTCCCTCAAAGACCTCATTATGTCCCGAGTTTCCTGCAAGAGGTCTTTACCTTTGGGTACTTTGTTATCCCCAAACAACAAGTCTAGGAAACTGGGAGGCTCATACCCATATAGTGCCATGAAAGGTGACATATGGATGGACATGTGGTTGGTGGTGTTATAACAGTACTCCCCCAAATGGAGCCACTTGACCCATGCCTTTTGCTGCCCAGCTATGTAATTCCTGAGGTATCCCTCCACCCACTTGTTAACTATCTCAGGCTACCCATCAGTCTGGGGGTGGTAGTTCGTTCTAGGTGTGAGCTCTGTCCCTATCAATCTGAAAAGCTTCTGCCAGAAATTGATGAGGAACCTGCTGTCCCTGTCGCTCACTATACTCCTAGGCAACTCGTGAAGGCGGAATACCTCTCTGAAAAATAAATCGGCACCCTGAGTTGCTGTATAAGTGGCTGAAATGGCAAAGAAATGGGTAAACTTTGTCAACCTATCAACCACCACATATATGCAGTCCCTGCCTTGGGCTTTAGGCAAGCCTGTAATGAAGTCCATCGAAATACAATCCCGCTTCCTCTCAGGAATGGGTAAGGGCTGCAATAGTCCACCTGGAAAGGAGTGCTCATGTTTGTTTTGCTGGCATACTGGGCACTCTCTCACATACTTCTGCACTTCTGTCTTTAGGCCCTTCCAAGTGAACCTCTCCCTAACTTGCCTGTAGGTTTTGAAAAAACCCGGATGTCCTGCCATAGGCAAGTTGTGGAATGCCCTTAAGATCTTCTGCTTCATAGTAGACCCTCGCACCGGAAAAATCCTCTCCTTGTAAATGATCAAGTCATTTACAATAGTGTACCTATCATCACGGATGGTGCCATCAATCACCCCAGAAGCCCACTTATCCTTTGCATATTCGACAGTGATCATATCTCTCCAGTCCTCTGCAATCTCTCCTAAAGCACACAAGTGTGGTCTCTTGGATAAGGCGTCAGCAACTACGTTCTTCCCCTTGACAAAGACAATGTCAAAGTCATATGCTTGGAGTTTGCGGACCCACTTTTGTTGTCGCTCGTTCAAGTCCTTCTGACCAAGGAAGTGTTTCAGGCTATTGTGATATGTTTTGACGACAAATTTGCCCCCAACCAAATACTGCCTGAACTTAGCTAGAGCATGCATAATAGCTAGCATCTCCTTATCGTAGATGTTGTAACTCCTCTCAGGCCCCCTCAACTTCCGGCTCTCAAAAGCAATTTGCATTAGCACCGCCCCTATGCCTTCCCTTGAGGCATCACATTGAAGCTCAAATGGCTTCGAGAAGTCTGGAATGGCCAAAACTGGGCAAGTACTCATCACCTCCTTAAACTTGTCAAAGCACTGCTGAGCACTATCTGACCATTCAAAAGCTCCCTTCCGTGTCAAATCTATAAGGAGGGCAGCTTTCTAAGAAAATCCCCTCACAAAACGGCGGTAGAATCCACAGAGGCCAAAGAATCCCCTGAGCTGGGAGAGATTCTTTGGTGGTGGCCAATCAACTATAGTCTGGATCTTTTCCGGATCCACACGGACACCCTCTGCACTGATATGTCCCAAGTACAGCAACTCTGTCATGCCAAACTCACATTTGGACATTTTAGCATATAGACTCCTGCTCAAGTATACCCAATACAATGTCAAGGTGCCTCCGGCGATCCTCCCAAGTCTTGCTGAATATAAGAATATCATCAAAGAAGATCAATACGAATTTCCTCAATTGCTCTCTGAAAACCTTATTCATACAAGACTGAAATGTCGCTGGTGCATTGATTAAACCAAACAGCATAACCAAAAACTTGAAGTGCCCATAGTGGCACCTGAAAGCAGTCTTCTCCACATCCTCCGTACGTACCCTTATCTGATGGTACCCGGACCTCAAGTCTATCTTGGAGAAGTAACAAGCACCATGCATCTCGTCAATAAGCTCATCAATCCTCGGGATGGGATACCTGTTCTTGATGGTCCTCTTGTTCAGTTCCTGGTAATAAATGCACATTCTGAGTGTGCCATCCTTGTTCTTAACCAATACAACCGACGAAGCAAAAGGACTCATGATGGGCCGAATGTGTCCCATCTTGAGAAGCTTTCGGATGACCTCAATTTCATCCTTATATCTTTTGGGATGCCTGTAGGGAATTGTGATAACTGGCTTGGCATCCTTTTCGAGCTCTGACATGTTCAAACCCCCTATCAGGAGGTCTACTTGGTGGTATCTCGCTAAACACTTTGGAGTGTTTAGTCAATAAGGACTGGATCTCAGCTGGATACTCCTGTTTTTGCTGCTTAGGCACCTCGGGTATCACCAGTATTTCGGCTGTCCACTGTACTTGATCATGTCGCAGTATCCTCTCCATCCTCCAAATAGACACTGCCCTCAGACCACCATCTGCCATCCCCCTTAGAATATGTTTCTGACCATTTATTTCAAATTTCATCTCCGTGGTCCTTAAGTTGAGGGAGAATTCACCAATCATATGATAACCACTTCATACCAAGGACTATATCCATATCACCCATACCAAGTACATAGTAATCTGCCTGGAACTCAAAGTTATTCAACCTAATGGTTAAATTCGGGATCCTACACTTGCAGGTGATGATAAACCCATCTGCAACTCTGACCCTAAATCCCTCAAACTCCTCAGTTTTGAGGCCCCTCCGTGCTACCAATCCTTCGTCAATGAAGTTATGGGTGGCTCCTATGTCAAGTAGAGTGGTCACTCTCTGTCCCTCCAATACTCCTCAACATGTGCATCCTGAACCTCCTCTGCTGCACTCTCCACATCACTAACTGAATGCTGATCACTCTGCTGATCTGAATGTTCTGAAGCTGTCTCTTTGGCAGAGTAGTATTCTAATTGTTTGGCATGCCCCTTCGTTGGGCATTTATGATTAGGATCCCATGGACCTGTGCATTTGAAGCATAGCTTCTTCCTCCTGTATTCATTAAATGTATCATCATCCAATTTTGTGAATGGTTTCCTTGGCTGCCCTATTTCACATGATGCAATCTTCTTTTCCTTATCTTTTCTGTGCGGGAAACACTTTGATTGAAACTTGCTCTTATAGGAGGAATATTCCATGTCCTTGGCCTTCTTGATGGCCTCCTGTAAGGTAGGTGGATTAAACCCCTTGATCCATCCCCTCAAGGGCTCAGATAGACCATCTATGAAGAGGACAATGAGTCTAGGCTTGGTAATATCTGTGACCTTAACTGATAATATCTGGAAATCAGAGATGTATGCATCCACTCCATAATGTCCCCAATTTCGAGAGCATCAGAGTTTGGAAGATTAGCCTATTATCTGACCCTCGTAGGCTAATGGAGTTGTTTAGAGGGTCCCATTTCGCAGTTATCAGGGTGTTTCCTTCTCCGGAGCTCAGTTTTGTTCAGGTTGGGGGCCTTCCTTTGATGTTTCTTGACTCAGTTATACACACTTACTATTTATAGTAAGTCACCATTTCAGGAGAGTCAGTGTTTCTATATATAGCAGGGCACCTGGACAGGTCTTGATTGTTGTGTCGATCCCTTACTCAATTAATTTGATCAGGTAATGAGGGATTTACTATTTATAGTAAGACTGTGGTTGTAGAGAGGGACCCCTGCTATTTTTAGTAAGGCGGTTGGATGCACAGAGGGTACCATGGTGAACCCCCAGGTTCAGACATAATTGAGAAATGATGTCTAATTATGGAGATAAGTGATTTTTAATTATTATTAAAGGTAATCTTTAATAATAATTAATTATTATTAAAAAGGACATCATGTGGTTAATAGACCTTATATTATAAGGGGGTTATAATGATATTTTTTAAAGGTGCATATAATAATGACTTATTTGACTTTATTAAAAGGGGGGGTCATTTAATGATATTAAAGTCAAATAATTAAGTCATGGATTAAAGCGCTCAAGTGAAGTTATATTATAATGTTAACAAAAACAAATGTTTTTAATATATTTTAATGAGCAAAAGCTTCATGGGAAGTCGTGCCATTTGGAGGAGCATATATAAGGCTTTGAAAAGTCTTTTTCAATCATTCTTGATTATTCATTCAATCATTTGATCATTTGACACCTGGAGAATTTTGGCTTTTGTGGAGAGAGATGAAGGGTTTATGAAATTCCAGCAATATCCAGGCATTGGAGAACGAGATTTCTTCATTGTTTTGCTTCTTGAGGGTGTGCAACATCATCTTAAGGATTGCTGATCAGATTGGCTTCATTCTGAGGTCAACATTGTGCAAAAAATGTGAAGTTTGTGATCAAGGGTTTGAACAGTTGGTTGTAGAGGAACCAGATATCTTTGTGGCTGCCATTTACTAACTGTTGTGCACAGTTTCCAAGGCCGTACAGATTCCTTGCTGCCAGCCGTACCATCATTTATTGCAGGCGTGTGGATTCTAGGACAAAATGCCTAGTTTTTTGTGCCTATATCATCACCATTGTGGGCATCTAAGCCATTGAAGGCATTAGCTGTGATTTTTGGGGTGGAGAAAGCATTCAAGGGGGCAGATCGATTTAATAATCAGACATTTATATTGCTGCAACAATTCCAAAATTTCATGATGTTTAGCTTTGGCTATCTCCGGGTATGATTTGTAGAAGAAGTTCCAATAGAATAAGTTGAAAATGATGTCACTTGTAATTGTTCATGAATAAAGATCATTATCAATTTCATATCAATTCTATTTGGTTTTATTTGCATATTTCTTTATGTGCTACATTGCCTGGCTATCTATTTTTAAAAAAACATCACAAAAAATTCATATATCTCTCAAAACCAAACAAAGATACATTGGCTGCATTTGAAAACCTATAGCAATATCCTTTCGGGACATTACACACTCCACCATACTGTCTAAGCTGCGCTAGCTCCTTAAAGTGCAACTCAGGATCTCCTTTGTCGAATTTGTCAATCAACCTCTCTGTGAACTCTGCATAAGAGACAATCTGATCATGGCCCAGTGTAACTAATCCATGATACCACCACTCATGCGCCTCCCTGTCAAAATGCAAAGTTGCATATTCTATGGCATCCCGTTCAGTAGAAGGATTAAGGCGTAAATATGTATTTGCTTTCTGGACCCACGGCCTAGCTGATGTCTTCCCTGAACCATCGAAATAAGGGATGCTCATCTTCCCTTTCTTCTTTTGGAGGTCCTGGTTCTGTGGCCTTGCTCCTGCTTCACCCTGTGGCCTATTGCGTTCCCTGAATGCCAAATAAGCCTGAAAAGGCATATCGGTACGGAACTCAGCGTCCATCGATCTCCAATCCCGCCAATATTGTGTATGTCGAACCGTATCATTCGGTTTGGGTACCCCCTCTAGTGGGTGATTAGCTGGTAAGAACTAAGGCATTAAAGGCCTCTAGCTAGCTGAACCTGTGAATGTACGCTGCGGGGTGGCCCTATCATTCACCGAATGTTCACCGTTGTTGCCATTATTTTGATTATTCTCATTGTTACCCCCTGCATCATTTTCAGCTCCTCCATTATTATTTCCATTGTTCCCAGGTATCAATCGGGCTAAAATCTGTGTCAACCATAGTTCCACGTGGAACGCGTCCCCCTTGGAAAACAGTTGTCCCCGAGACAGGGAGACGTCACAGAAACGTCCCCTGTCGTCCCCCTGTTTCGTTGCTGCATTTCTTTGAGGCATTCTATCAAACAGTTCACGTGCCTTGTCTATGCTTCCACATTTTGCATACATGTCTAACAAGGCAGTTGCAACTACAACATTTGACAAAATTCCTCTATCCTTTATGTTTTGATGGATGTCCATACCCTATTCCAAAGCTCCCATTTTGACACAGGCAGGGAGGATGCTGGCAAAGGTTGTGGAATTTGGCTTTACATCAGCCAATTGCATTAGCTTTAAAATTTCTAAAGCCTTTTCAACAAATCCATTTTGTGCATATCCTGCAATCATTGCAGTCCATGAGACCACATTTCTTTGAGGCATTCTGTCAAACAATTCACGTGCCTTGTCTATGCCTCCACATTTTGCATACATGTCTAACAAGGCAGTTGCAACTACAACATCTGACCAAATTCCTCTATCCTTTATGTTTTGATGGATGTCCATACCCTATTCCAAAGCTCCCACTTTGACACAGGCAGGGAGGATGCTAGCAAAGGTTGTGGAATTTCAGCGCACCGCTCCCCCGCCACCGTCCCCCGCCGCCTCCAAACTTAGATCCCCCGAAACCCGTCCCCGAAACCCGTCCCCTACTGTCCCCCTGTCCTCGTCCCCGAAACCCAGTGGAACTATGGTGTCAACTCTGTTTGAGATCTGTCCATCCTCTCCCACGTCTCGTTGCCCTCTCGCCAAATCATTAATTCCATGTAGCATGCTATTCGTATCTGTCCTGTCATCACTGAATGGGTCTCTGCTCGACCTACCCTTTCTATCTCCCATGGTTTCTGTAATGGGTTCTTCTTCCCTGTAAAGCATTGTCTCCTGTAACGGGATCCTCTCCCTTGTAAAAAACTACTTGTTGTTCCTCGGGTTTTGAAGGTTCACTGTATAAAACTAGTGGTTGCTCTTCAAACCCTGCAGGCCACTCTTCCCACTGATCCTATTCTGCTTCCTTTTTCCTCAATCTCTCCAAGTATCTCTATTCTCTAGCACTACCTCATAGATTTTTACATCCAATCACCGTCCGACCATCAAAATTGACATGCAAATGAAAAACACCAACATGCAACTGAAGATATGTGGCAAGCAACCATATACTGATCTGTGTTCAATACGCTGGCAGGAAAACCAGCTCTGATACCACTAAAATATACCACCCCTTATATATTTTACTGTTTGCTGATCTGGGTTAATTTTTAATCACTATCTGAAGAGTTTTTTGTGGTTAAGTTGATCCCTGCTTGCGTTTTGGTGTTGGGTCCATAACATAACATAGCATGCAAATATATATCTTTGAAAATAATGAAAATGAAAGATACCCAGATGATTTATATTCATGAAAATGCAACATACATCACAAATAAGCAATTCCCATGTCACAGAATGCCATAAAATGAAATTTCTTCACATACCCATGTTGCTGTAGCAAAGTACAATGCTGGGATTTGACAGAACAGCCAACAAAATGGACAAATCACCTCCAAAAAGTATGATATCAGACCAGATCTCTACTCTAGCATGGTACAACAAATAGAAGAAGAGAATCGACCCTTTTTTAGGGCCTTACAAGCTCCCACAACCCCACGTGGTTGCCAGGTAAAGCTGGGACGATCTACTATGGGAATGATCAGCTCCAAACTACAAGCAATAATCTCTATTCACTGCTGCTAATTCTGTTTCAGTCCTCCAAGATGCAATGCCAAGCTGGGAAGAAGATTCAACACCAAGCAATGACCAACATCCCCAATGTCACTCCTGTTGATGATGTTTTCTTGACAACAACAACATTAGAATAAAACACCAAGTGTTGTATCCTCTCTTGAACAAAGCGTCTTGAATGCTAAACTAAGTGATCAAACAAGAACGCTCCAAGGTTCCTTGTACGTGATTTGCAACGAATAGCCTTGGTGGTGTGATGTGATTTGCTGTGTCACAAAGGGACTTACGTAGAATTGTCATCTCTCCATTCAAATAAGTTACTCTTTCCTTGTGAAATGGAACTTCTTCTGATCAACTATGAAAAGAAAAGGCAAAAGGCAAGAGTTAAGAAGGCTAATCTAAAGACAATGACATGATGAACGATGCTATGATAGACAAATTTCCCTTAAAAAAACCAAATTTCACTTCGCCATGACGAGCAACAACTACATGAAATAGGTGCAATCTCCAAGGGATAAACCAAGGATTTTCATATCGTTGACACACTCCAAAGTACCCACAGCTGGCGCGACTCGAAAGAGTATCAACAATCGAACTATTTGCAAGATGCGGTTCAGGCTAACTTTACATGATGACTTACCATCGACAAGCCATCAAAAGTATGAACCAACGAGAATTCATCAAATATCATTGCATATATCCATTACATCAATGAACTCTATCTACTTTATCATCTAAACTACTTGGAAACACATCTCCGTCATATTCAAGAACTTGAAACCTTGCTAACATTTCAAAGCCACAAGATCACCATGCAAAAGAACAACAATGAGCTTGTATTACTTTTGAAGTGTGTCATTACAACAATCTCATGTCTCTCTTCATGACTTTGAAGAGCTCCCTCTCTACTCTACTCCTACTTGATCTCTACTTCTAATCTCTAATCTCCTATGTATTGTCCATATCCCCTTCCCCTTACAAATGAGAAGAATGAGCCTTTTATAGACTCCATAAATTACATGAAGGGCCAGGATTGATTTGACAATCAACGGCCAAGATCGAGACAACAAGGCAGTTTGTTACAAAATTTGCTATTTTTAGAACATGAAAGAGGCAATGAAGGCACGTTTCCCAATGTGATAAGCATCTTTGGAGCATCTCTATGGTGGGCCCTCTTACATGGTAGAATGCGATTGGCTTGATGATGTGTACGTGCCACCTCAACATCTTTGAATGAACTAGTGTGATTCACTTCATGTTCACTTTACTTAGAATATTTTCTTCTTGTTGTCTTGATGTAACTCATGGATCGCTTTGATGATCATGCTCATCTCTCATCTTGTGATGTTGTGCTTGTGCAGGATCATGCCTCTGGACAGTTGCATGGGCTCATGGAGTAGACTAGTGCCTGATGAGAGTTCTTCTTGTAGTAGACTTGCATATGATGGGTGTACATGAAGTAGACAACTCTGGATGATGACTCCTCATGCGTGGCGTTGATGTCTACGAAGTCTTCAAAGTAAGATGAACTTGATGCAGGAGCTCTCCTCCATGTGGTGATGATGACAAACTTGAGCAACTTTCCTCCACCTTCCAAACTTCTCATGTATGAGCTCTTGCTATTCACCTCCTTGGATCCTCCATCACCTACAAGAAGAAACACATCAAATTAAGACTTGATATGAAGGATTTTCAATAACAAAATACATTCAACTTATGCATGTGGGATTAAAAAATGACATTTCAAAACATATCCTTTCGCATGAAATCCATGCCTAAGTGCCTAGGCGGGTTTAGAGGGACAGTATGGATTATTTGATGTGAATTCCATGTCAAGGTGTGAAATCTGCCCAGGCTGGGCGGGTTTAGGGGTGTCATCCAGACAGTGTCTTGTGAATGACATGACATTGTCCAGGTAAAGTGCTCAAGACCGCCTAGCATGGGCGGGTTTGGAGGGTGTGTGTGGACAAATTCATGTGGAAGGTAACATTGTCCATGTGAGGAGTCTAAAGCCGCCTAGAGGATGACCTTTGGATTTTTCAACTTAAAACAACTTTGCACTTGCTCATTTCACCTTTGACATGTTCATCTTCATTATTACATTGATTTATACTTGCAAATTTATGGTTTTCACCCCTAAGCGGCTTTAGGAGTGTTGTCTGGAGGATGTCATGTGGAAGGAGATGAAGTTATCCAGACATAGAGCTCAAGGCCGCCTAGCATGGGCGGGTTTGGAGATGTAGTGTGGATTTTCAACATTTAATGACCATTCCTCTCCTCATGAAGTCCCTTCTCTTGAACTTGCCTAAGACTTAGCCATTTTGAGATGTTTATGAAGTGAGAAGGCAAACTTGGAGATGTTAGGTGATGATGTCCTTCTGCATTGGTGAAATCCGCCTAAGAAGGGCGGGATTGGAGGCATTGTCTGGAGGAATCCATGAGGTGATGAAGACATTGTCCACGTCTACATGCCAAAGCCGCCCAGGTAGGGCGGGTTTGGACATGACCCTTGGATTTTCATACTTCAAACATTTCCTTCATGCCAATCTTGATAATCTCACCTTTTGAAAGCCATCTTCTTCATCTTTCATCAAGTAGACTTGTAAATCATGCCATCTAAACTCCTGAGCGGTCCTGGAGGCAGCATGTGGAGAGTTTCATGTGGCAGGAGAAAAAGTCCAAGACCCCCTCCTGAGGCCGCCCAGGTAGGGCGGGTTTGGACATGACCCGTGGATTTTCATCTTAAAACTCACTTAATCATTCTAAAACCTTCAAGTTTCCATCAATCTTTATCACCTTCTGATGTTTTGTGTTGAAACACTTTGAATTTTGCATAATCTCTCCTAGGGCGGGATTGGAGGCAGTGTTTGGAAAAATTGATGAGGTGATGAAGACATTGTCCATGTCTACATGCCAAAGCCGCTCAAGTAAGGCGGGTTGGAGAGTGACACCTGGAAAATTGCTTATTATCCACTTGACTTCACTCAAACTCAAAAAAATCTTACTTACAAATCACCATACCTCAATGTTTTGCACAAGAAAACCTCAACACTTAACCATTTTTCCTCTAGGGCGGTTTTGGGAGCAGTGTGTGGAGAATTTCATGTGGCAAGCAAAATTGTCCAAGACCACCTCTTGAGGCCGCCCAGGTAGGGCGGGTTGGGAAGTAATGCATGGAATTCACCTTCAAAAGCTCTTAAAAACTTGCAACCTCTCTCCTAGGGCGGATTTGGAGACTTAGTCTGGAGAAAGTGCGTGATCACAACCTTGAATCCAAGACCCCATGCCAAGGCCGCCCAGGTAGGGCGGGTTTAGAAGGTGTGCTTGGAATGCAAGTCTTGTCGCCATATTGGAAATGTCCTGAATGGAAGTATATTGAAAATATGTTTAAGTATAAGTCAGATATTGAATTTCTTATACTTTAAATATTTATCAATATACTTCCAGGATGTTTGAGATGGGTCTAGGATCCATAGGATTTAACATGCAAATTCTAGATTTTGGAGGATCCACCAGATTCAGACTTAGCCAATTTTCAGGATTTCAGGACATCAGGACATCAGGCTTAGTGATTTTTTATCATTCTTTCCAATTATTTCATCCTTGTTGTGAGGAGTTTAAGTAATGCTTGGTTTGGAGATGATGCATGGAATGTTGCTTGTGAACTACTTAACTTTCCTCCAACTTGCAAACCTTGCTTGAAATTCATCATTTCTCAGTGCCTTGTGCTTGAAAACCTTCTAAACTTAACCATTTTCTCCTAGGGCGGATTTGATGGTTCTGTTTGGACAAATGCATGTTCAGGAGGCTGAGTCCATGACCTCATGCCAAGGCCGCCCAGTCTGGGCGGGTTTGGAGGTGAGGCATGGAAGTTTCATCAAAATCTTAGTTTTAGACTCCATCATCACTCCCTAACTTCCTTCAGTCAGCAAAAACTCGTGAAAACATCCTAACTTTCCCTGGGCGGGTTTGAAGGTGTTGTCTGGACAAGCTCTCCTGATGGTGAAGACACTGTCCAAGAGGACCTTGTGAGGCCGCCCAGTCTGGGCGGGTTTGGACAGTACCCTTGGATTTCTTGCCTTAGTCAAATTTTGGATTTCCCGAATGGAAGTATATTGAAAATATGTTTAAGTATAAGTCAGATATTGAGTTTCTTATACTTTAAATATTTATCAATATACTTCCAGGATGTTTGAGATAGGTCCTGGATCCATAGGATTTAGCATGCAGATTCTAGATTTCTGAGGATCCACCAGATTTCAGACTTAGTCATTTTTTCAGGATTTTCAGGATATCAGACTTAGTCATTTTCAGGGTCTCAGTGACATGCATCAGGATGAAGGCATATAGACCTCTTGGCAAGAAACTGTTGAGACTTGCATACACAACACTATCAAAATCATACAAGCTCAGAGGAAAACTAAACCTAGAGCAAAACGAAGCGAGAAAGCCAAAAAAAAAGGGGGTCCCCATTTGCAATGGGGCGATGTGTGATTACATCACAACAACTCCCAATGGTACGGCTGGGTCAGCAGGGAAAATGACCATCAAATCTGTTCCAAAACTCCTGAAAACTCTTGCAAACTTATCTTCATAATGCTGCAATAATTATCTTGCCAAATTACTCCATTTTCCTCCTTGCAAAAGCCTCTTCGACAAGCCAATAATCACTGAACTGAATAAATGAAGCACAATGCACAGCCACTGAGTATGACTGTCCCAAGCACCCTTAGATGATCTTGCACACCTGTGGAATGCTACTACAGATGGTGGTTTTCGTCACCAAATGCCAATGGTTTCTTCAAACCCTCAAGAAACTTGCAGAGCCAAAACATGAGAAAAAATGTATTGTCGTGAATGAATCCTCTTCTTTTTATTTTTGCTTATATATTTCCCTTATGAAATCCACTTTACTTTTGCCAGGGAAAATATTTCATTTAAATTACTTTATTTGCCCTTACTTTGGGCGCCCAAGTCCTTAGTGACTTAATTTTTGCATTACATTGTTTTTTCCTAAGTCACCATAATAATAAAGCCCAAATATTAAAATATTATTATTAAATTTCATACTTTAATATGAAGGCCCAAACGGGCTCGGAATCACCCAATCTTTAGACCGTTGGAAAGGTCTAATCAAATCGCTCTACCTCCAACCAAGAATTCCATCATCCGGAAGAAACCCTAACTTACTAAAAATAGTAAGTTACCGCCAAAGTGTCCGAAACCAACCAAATAAACGGCCAGAGTTCCCTAACCACCTTGGTTAGTCTACGGGAACCGAGTATAGACTAACCCATCATAAAATGGGGGACATTACAATATTCCTAATAAAGCTTTGCTTTAAAGCAACCCTATCCCGATCTGTAGAAAATAGAAAATAAAACAAACTAATTCTAAAACAAAAAATAGCAATAAAATTATAATACTAGGCTTATCCCTATTTCTTTAACATGGTCACTGTCGATGATGATAGTTGCCAAATGTGGTTGGATTCGAAAAATAGAAATTTTTGTCACTTAAGTTATTTTTGAAAATCTAAAATGAATTTGATTTGTAAACTATATTGAATCTTCTAAACTTGGCGAATTTTTCTGTAGCCAATGAAAATTGTCAAAAAATCATAACTTGAGCACGCCCATGCCAAACCTGACACTCTAAAATTGACAACTCAAGCTTGGCAATTCTTCCAAGTTGGATGCCATGGCGAACATCCTAACGATTTGGAGCACTTAGAAGATAGAACAACACATGAACATGCCTAAGGATTTGAACATAATTGCATTATAAACCTCCTTTATCACCATGGATTTTTCAGCCCAATTGAATGTTGAATCTTATGATTCTTCTAGTGCAATGAATACCTTTATCCACCATGATTTTGACTTGTAGAATTCTCATACGAGTTGTCTCATCTGCTGCTGGAGAATCTGAAACCCTTGCAATAGGAGATGAAGCTTGACTGATATATGGGCAAACATCAAACAGAAAAGATCCTTGTTTCAGCTGTGATTGTTATTGCCTAAATAATACTCCTTCATAGGTGCTGCTTTACACTTTGTACTTGCATTTGCTTTTATTGTTGACTGAAAACATGACAAAGATTGGGAATGGTAGCAGTAAGGTGTCAAAATGTAATTGCCATAACTTGATGCCAGTTCCCATTGGCCAAACTATGACCAAAACATGCACGGGGAACAATCAATGGTAAGAGGTTGATAAAAATGTGCCTAAATGTGTTTTCAGTTTATCTTTAGTTGTTGGGCACACTTTTTAGATTGTTCTACCACCTTAAACTTACAATGTCGTGACTTTGACATGGTTGAGCCACTCTCAAATGGCACCTAGCACTTGACTTGGCCTAGTTTGCATTTAGCCAGAACTTTTCATCATGTTTGCTAAAATAACCCACCCACTTATGAGTTTAATATGAGCTCTGAACTGGGTTTGTTTTCATTCGCCGTTTTGAAGAGTTTCATGTGGTTAAGTTGATCCTTGCTTGTGTTTTGGTGTTGGGTCCATAACATAACATAACATGCAAATATATAGATTGCAAAGTACAAGGAAAGAAAGATACCCAGTTGAGAATATTTGATTTAGAGGCAATATACATTCATTTTAATCAATACCCATATCATGGAATGCCACAAAATGAAAGTTCTTTACATACCCATGTTGCTGTAGCAAGAGTACAATGCTGGTATTTGATAAAACAGCCAACAAGATGGATAAATCTTCTCCAAACAATATGAAATCAATCCAGAACTCTTGTCTAGCAAGGTACAGCAATAGAAAGAGGATAATCAACCCCTTTGAGGGCCTTACAAAGTCACTCCAAGACCCACGTGGCTGCTGGGCTAGCTGGTACGGCCTGGCAGAACACTGAGCAACACTATATGTAGTCACAACGCCCTCCAAAACACCCCTAAAAAGTCTGCACACAGTCTGCAATGCTGGATGCCATAGCTGGAATGAAGATGCTTATCAAACTCCTCTAAAAATTGCTGAAAACTCCCTCAAGAATGTACGGCTGGCCCTATAATTGGCACAGCCAGGTTATGGTCTCAGCTGCAACTCCAAATCTCCTCCAAATCACTCAAAAATCAGGAAATATGATCTTCAATCTGCATAAATACTTATAGAGGCAAAAACTTGATAATATCTTTGAGTTTACTCCTCCGCGACAATCTCCGTACCCTCTAAACTATAAGGAATGAAAGCACAATCACAACCACTGAGTATGGTTGTCCTCAAGCCACCTTAGATGATCTTTCACACCTGTGGTAAGCTGTTGCAGATGGTGGTTTTTGTCACCAAGAGCCCAAAAGGTTTCTTCAAACCCTCATACATTGCAGAGCAATATGCAAAGAAAATATGTTGTGAATGAATGAAAAAACTTTCATTTTCCTTTTTATATTTTCCTCATGAAGTTGACCATATGATAGAGGGAAAATATTTCATTTTATAAACTTTATTTCTCTTCCCTTAGGCGCCCAAAATCCATGTGACTTTATTTTGCATTTATTTCACTTTTCCCAAAGTCACCACTTAAATATTATAAAGTCCAAATATTAATTAATAATATTAAATTATGGACTTTAATTTGAAAGCTCAAATGGACTCCGAATCACCTATTCTTTAGATCGTTGGAAAGGTCTAATCAAAACGCTTTGCCTCCAATCATGAACTCCCCTGTCCGGAAGAAACCCTAACTTACTAAAAATAGTAAGTTTCCGCCAAAGAGTCTGAAATCCACCAAACAAACTGCCAGAGTTCCTTAAACACTTTGGTTAGCCTACAGGAACCAAGTATAGGCAAACACCGTCTCCGAAAGGGGACATTACATTTGCCTTGCTTTTTATCTTGGGCAACACTTAGGACTGGCTAAACCACCTCATTTTAGTGCCTAAATTGAATGTTTATCATGTTGCTTTTCTTGGGTTGGGTCAGTAACTGTCTTGCCATTATTTGGGTGTCATTTCATAATGGGTAGGCCACCGTAAAAGCATGCTTATCATGTTTTCTGCTTAAACTTCCTTGTTGGCAGAACTTTGATTTGTCTTTGCCATTTTTTAACCCTTGGGCAGGCTTTTGACATGGCTGAACCACTTGGAAGTTGTGCCAAGTTGCTGATTTGGTCATCGTCTTGTCAAGGCACATTTTCCCAGCAAGTTTTCCACTTTTGGAGCACATTTTAATTATGGCGAAATCACTCAAGACTTCTGCCCACTTGTCAATTTGCTCATTGTCTTGTCTAGGCACACTTTTGGGTTGAACTTCCCATCATTGAATTTGCCCAATACAGAACTTTGAAACGGCTAAGCCACTTGAAAGTGCACTTAACTTTCTCGTCTTTAGTTGCCTTGTGTTGTTGTTGTGCTGACATTGCCACTCAGATGGTGTGCTGAAGGATTTCCCTTAGCCATTTGCCAATCTTGTTTTTAGATTAATGTCTTGACATTTCATTCCTCTTTTTTCTGTGTTGAAGCTATCAAACTATCAAGAAATTCATCATCTTCATTTGGCATATCATCTTCATTCGGCATACTTCATACTTGAGCAATTTGCAAACCATGTTAATTGACAAACTAGACCAACACCTGATAACCTTGCAATTTGATAGGAAGGATAACCTGGTTGACATTGATAACATGACAAGAATGGCATGGTCACTGACTACGAACTTGACTGAAAACAAAGTTTCATAGCGGTACCAACAAAATTGATGAGCCTTCTAAAGAACATGGAAACTTTTAGCCATGATGATATGCCAAACACTTGAACTTGAAACCACATTTCCCCAATCCAATGACATTGTGACTACCCTAGCAATTGGAATATTTATAAGGCAACATATGTACTTTTTGCCACAGCCAAGTTGAACACAAAGAAAAATGGAGTTTTCAAATGGCAAAGCCACTAAGAAAGTGCACTTGGAGGGATTTCGGATGACAAAGCCATGATGAATGTGCATCTCACTCTTTTGGTTTGAACTTCCCTTTTATATGCCAAGCAGAAATCACTTAAGTCCCTGCCCATTAGTCTTTAACTTAGCAGAAGTTTTTATGGCCATAACCCATAGTGCGCTAGCTTATGGCCTCTTTTCCCCATTGGAAGCTAGGCACTCTCTTTATGTCATAATGATTTAGCTTCTTTTGTCTTATGTTTGGTGCTGATTTTAGGTGGCTTTGCCACTGAATTTGTGTGCCTCCTTAAGATTGATTATTCCCTTGCTGGCTCAGCACGTTTTCATAACCACTTTGCCAAGTATTTGAGTTGGGCAGAGTTTCATTAGGTGTAAGCCATGTTTTGGACTGTTTGGTGGAACTTTTGAGTGATTTTGCCACTGATAAAGTGCACCTTACCTTTCTTCAAGTTGCTCTTAACACTTAGACATGGATTACTAATAGGGGTGAGTGCACAAAGATGAGGGACCAAAAGGGGGTCTTAAGATGCCACTTTTTTTCTGAAATCAAGAAAGACTGGTGTTGGATGAGAAATTAAAGATAGTTACACTGAAAATTTGAAGATACAACAAAAATAAGAGTCGTAGTGCTCCGAATCTAGTTTCTAAACTACTATTTTTTTAAAAATGGTTGAGATTAAGGGGTTCAAAAAGGGGGAGCACACAAATTGGTCCTGTTTTTCTCAAAAAAAATAACATAGCGTCTGGTGTGCTCTCTCTAAAATGTAAATTTTTTTTAGTATTTCGAAAATCGCTTCAGTGAGAAATTAGCTACACCATGTAGTTTATCCCTGATTTTTCTGATAATTTTTCATGAATAATTGATTTTTTACTAATTTTCAAAGTGGACACATCTTGAAAAACAGAAAATTGAGTGTGCTCCCCCCTAAAATTTTTGAAAACTAATTGAAAATCTTTTTTTTTAATACATGTAGGATGGAGTCTAGTTTCTAAAAATATAACTTATTTGAAATTTCGATAACCGGTTAAAAAAAAAAGTCAAAAATACCGAAAATTGGTTTTTTACAAAAAACGGATACACTAACAAAAGAGATTAAAGATGAAACCTTAACATACTCAAAACATGAAAAAATTATATGGTTAGATAGCTAACAGAGAGCTTAAGATTATAGTGGTATTTTTTTCGACTTGTCATTGAAATAAGTGCAATCCTGATGGGGAGCACACTCTAGATTATGTGAATTTTTTTACAATCTGGAAAAACATGTCTTTGGATGTCCTAAACACAGTCCAAGCCTTTGGGTTGGGAGCCCAAGGTAAATCCAAGCCTAAGGCTTGGAAATTTCCAAGACAAAGCATAATGTGAGCGCGTTATAATGCGCTCGCGTTATGTGAATATGTGCATTCACATAACGCGAGTGCATTATAACATGCTTGCGTTATGGTGGACTAAAACATCTCTCTCAATCTCGCTCCCTCGCTCTCTCTCTCGCGCTCGCGCTCTCTCTCTCTCTCTCCTACCCTCTCTCTCTACTTCCCTCCCCTCTCTACCTCCTCCCCTCTCTCACTTTCTACTTCCCTCCCCTATCTACCTCCTACCCTCTCTCTCACTCTCTACTTCCCTCCCCTCTCTACCTCCTACCCTCTCTCTCACTCGCTACTTCCCTCTCTCTTTCCCCTCTTTACCCGCCACCATCTCTCTTGCTGACCTATCTACCTCCTAGTTTTCCTTTTCCTAGCTTTCCTAGTTTTCCTTTTTCTTTCCAATTTCCCTTTAGTGAAGTCATTTTTTTCATACTTTGCTATTATCAACACTTTCTAATCAGCAGAGATCTCAGACATAGAACATAAATAAGGCTTTCTAGACAAAGCATTAGCTACCACAATACTTTTGCTTTAAACATATTCTATATCAAAATCATAAGCTTGAAGCTTACTCACCCACTTTTGTTGTTTGTCATTTAAGTCCTTTTGGTTGAGAAAAAATCTCAAATTATTGTGATCAGTCTTGACCACAAATCTGTCACACACCAAGTATTGTTGGAATTTCGCTAACGTGTACATGATAGCCAACATCTCCTTGTCATAAATAGAAAATTTGCATTCTACATCTTTTAATTTCCTACTTTCAAAGGCAATGGGATGCCCCTTTTGCGTTAAAACAGCCCATATTCCTTCCCCTGATGCATCACATTCTAGGACAAATCGAATAGAGAAATCCGGAACAACAACTATTGGACCATCAGAAAGCTCCTTTCTTTGTTAGTTCAGTCAATGGAATAGCAAGTTGTGAAAATCCTTTCACAAATCTCCTTTAATAGCTACAAAGTCTCAAAAAACCTCTCAACTGTGTCAAAGAAGTGGGTTGGGGCCAATCTCTTATTGCCTAAATCTTCTCTTGATCGACCTGTACGCCCTATGCATTAATAACATGTCCAAAGTATAAAATTTCAGTCATACCAAATTCACACTTAGACTTTTTTGCAAAAAGAGTCTCCTGCTCAAGAATTTCCGGCACTATATTCAAGTGCTCCTCCCAAGTTTTACTGTACACCAATATGTCATCAAAGAACACTAAAACAAACTTCCTCAATTGCTCCCTAAAAATATGATTCATGCACAATTGAAAAGTAGCTGGAGCATTGGTTAAACCAAAAAGCATAACTAAGAATTAAAGTGCCCAAAATGACATCTGAAAGTAGTTGTGTACATCCTCATCTCTTACTTTGATTGGTGATAACCGGATCTCAAGACTATTTTTGAAAAATAAACTGCTCCATGCAATTCATCGATCAACTCATGGATCTTTGGTATTGGGTACTTGTTTTTAATGGTCTTTTGATTCAATGCACGGTAGTCTATACACATCCTCATAGTGCCATCCTTCTTCTTAACCAGAACTAGGATGTATATACCCCATCTCCAATAATTCCTTAATTGCTTTTTCTATTTCTTCTTTGAAAGCTCTCGTATGGTGATAAGGAGTAGTCATAACAGGTTTAGAACTTGTTTCAAGCTCTATGATATGATGAAACCCTCTATTAGGAGGCAATCCTAGAGGTAAATCACTAAACACTGAATCATGCCTATCTAAAATAGACTAAATATCCACATGATAAGATCTATTATCATTGGATGTGGATGAATCTCTCATAAAGCAATGAGCTACCCACTCTACTTTTCCCTTACGGAAAGCTCTCTCCATGCTCTCAGCTATAATTGAAGTGGGAGCTCCATTGGTCATACCACGAAGCACAACCTCTTTACCTTCATGTTGGAATTTCAGCTCCATGGTTTTGTAATTTTGTGTGAATTCCCCAAGGGAATGTAGCCATTTCACCCCTAAAACTAGATTTCTTTCTCCTATGCCTACTACATAGAAATCATCAGTAATTTTGTGTTTGCCAAGAGTAATGTCCAATCCTTTGGCCCTCTTGGTGCATGGTATAGTAAATCCATCTGCCACAGTAACATTAAATCCCTGAAAAGTCCTCTGTTGGTAGCCTCTGTTTTACCAAGCTCTCATCAATGAAATTGTGGGTTTCCCCACTAGCAATCAATACTATCACCTTATGTCTTTTCAACACTCCACAGACTCTAAATGGGTGATACCTGGGTGCATCTGAGAGTGTAGCAAGGGTACTACCGAAAAGTCTTCTCCCCTACAGTAACTTTTGCTTTTGCTTCTTCCTCACCTGATTCTTCATGTTCTTCCACTTCCTCATCCTCAAAAATTACCTCAATGTAATGCACCTGTCCTTTTGGAAGGCACCTATGGCCTGGTTCCCAAGGCTCTTTGCATGAGAAGCAAAGTTTCTTTCTTCAGAGTTCATTTCTTGTTTCAATTTTGTCATGTCCCCTTTCCAAAAATAGCAGTATCTATTTTTAAGAAGTGATGTCCGAAAATAGCAGGTCAAAATCATAAGATTACATTGGGAAATAATATTTAATTATTTAATACTATATTGTTAGGAGCAATTTCCAAATCCTAGAAAATAAAAATTAAATAAATGATAATAATTATGTGGGAGCATGAAATAAGGCGTTGAGATTTAGTGGAGCGAAAAAGCAGATTTCCCATGTCATGGGAATCCCACTAATTATGGTTTTTTGTTGTAACCAATATCTTGGAGTGGTGGAGATTTTGGGCAAAGGTTATTTTGGGAATTAATTATGATTTTTGTTGCATGCATGGCATTGGAATTTGGACGCCCAACTTGGCCATGAGATATTTTAAATTAAGGTTTTCATTTTGGAGAGACTATTGCAAAATTATTGTTTTTTTCTCATAGAGCTGCATGCTTGTGTGTTGCTTGAGATTTGGAGACTTGTGAACGGGATGTCCATGAGCTCCGAGTGATTTGAGGATGGGAGGCCTTGAGTCACAAGAGTAGCTTCATTCAGAGGCTACCATTGCGCAAAAGATTGGAGATTTCAGCAGTATGGTGTGCAGTGTTTGTTGGTGTGTTGTATGCAAGTTTTAGAAGATTGTTTGTAGAAGTTTGGTGTGTTGTTGGTGCTGTTTGTTTTGAGCTGTATATTATTGTGCATCAAGTTGCTCTATAGCCTTCCCAAGTGCCCATAATCAGTGGGAGCTGTTGTAAGGGTTTGGAGGGTCATTTCGGGCTTTCTGGGTATTCTACAATATGCAGATTTGTCCTGTTTCAAGTAGTTTTGATAGAATATTGGATAGTTTGGTGTAGTTCATGTTTGCTGTTGTGTTTATGGTTGCTGGGCTGTTCTCCCTCCTTTCTAGACACCCATGGTCATGCAACATTGATATTGTATATTTCTATGCAATTTGGGTGTGATATAAACAGTGTGTATTTCAGCATATGTTGGTGTTGTGATTAGTAGAGTGTTATGAAGTGTTGTATATCTTGTTGTTGTTGTTAGCATCTATATTAGACATGCTTTTTCCTGTGGAAATAAAAAATCAAACTATATTCATTTGGTGGGAATTATTTTCAATTCTGGGTATTCACAGTTTCTACTTAAAGTGCAATTTTCTGATTTAGTTTCTGAGGGTTGGAGTGAATATTTTTTGATGAAATCAGTTCCAAGAGGTTCACAAATCATAGAATATCAGTTATTAAGGTTTTAAGAAGATTCTGGGTAAATTTGAGCATTATATGATCAAGACAATATGCCCTAAGGAGTTGTTTTTGTGCTTTTTCTGGAAAGTAAATTTCTGAATTTTGTTAATTGTTGAAATTTTTTATTTGGGAACATTACAAATTTCTTTGGTGGTTTTTGATTCGGGCTGCCCATAGGGTGCTGATCTTTGCTGTCCGGTGGGCTGAAATCTTCCTCTAGGGGCTGAAGTTTCAAGATCCAAAGCCTTTTTTAATAGCTTCTTGTAGAGAGGTAGGGTTGAAAGCTTTTACTAAGCCTCTAAGATGTTTAGCTAAGCCTTCAATGAACAACACCACAAGCCTCTTTTTCTACACATCAAGCACTATAATTGAAATCTTTTGAAAATCAACAACATAGGCATCAACGGTATGGATTTGTTTAAGTTGAGCTAATTTTCGAAAATGGATTTCCGGATCAATTCTATCAAATCTCTCAATCAACTTGGTACTGAACTCAACATAAATGTGTGTGATTGTGTCCTTGTGTGATCAACCCGTTATACCACCACTCATGTGCTACACCTTCAAGATGAAGGGTGGCATATTTGATGGCTTCGTCCTCCATCATAGGTCTTAATGATAAGGTGTCCAATTTCTATATCCAAGAACGTGTTGTACACTTACTGGGTCCATCATATGAAGAAAATGTCAATTTCCCCAATGCATGTTGGAGATCCCTTGGATTTGTTTGTGGCCTTAATTGTCAACTCTTTGACCACCCCTGCTTTTCTTCAAACCCATAAAATTAGTGGGTGTTGTTGCCTCTCTAATTTTAGTTGGAAGGAGCGTATACTCTCATAACTGGCTACTATGTCATTTGCTATGGATGGATGAATCTTTGGCTCAACAACTACTTCTTCCCTATGGATGAAATTGGACTAGAAGGGTCTTTCAATAGAATCAATGGTTGTTCTCTTAGTGTTTTGATGAATATTTGCCCTTCATGAATTGCCTTCACCATTGGGATACCTCTTTATATTATTATTTTGCATGGTAGAGACAAGCTGTGCCATCATGTCAGCTAACTATTCTTGGCCTTGAACAAGCCTCTCAAACCGAGCATCATCTGTGTCCTTGTTATTGTGACCCATTACTTCTTTGTCTTTTTTGGGAATTTCTAAGCCTTGCTGCCCTGTAATATTTTCCGGTTGATCCGGGTATTTTCTTCTTTCCCAAACAGATGTAAACAGTTACAACACATACATTGGTTACAAACTGGATTGAAATTTAATAAATATCCGACCTCTTATTTTGCTGGGCTAAAATTTGAACACTGTGCTGTTATTAATGAGGACTAAAATGTAGAATTAGCATATAACAGATCTGCCTATTCAAGGCTGCACAACATATATATCTATTTCCTTATCTGCTGCTCCAAAATCCCACATAACATACACAATAAACTGCCTAGATGGTAGCGCCCCTCTTTGCAAAGACCAAGTATGAATAAGAGGTATCACTGGGAGTTAGGGTCTCCAAAACCCTCATAAACTAAATCAGCTCTCTTTTCCCTTCACACGTCACACTTTAAATTTGGTGCGGCTGCTTTATTTGATGTGTGGTATGGCTGCTTCCCCTCATAAAAGGTACGGATTGCTCTAGAAAACAATATGGCCCATGTGATACGATTTGTTGTTATTAATGAGGACGAAAATGTAGAATTAGCATATAACAGATCTGCCTATTCAAGGCTGCACAACATATATATCTATTTCCTTATCTGTTGCTCCAAAATCCCACATAACATACACAATAAACTGCCTAGATGCTAGTGCCCCTCTTTGCAAAGACCAAGTATGAATAAGAGGTATCGCTGGGAGTTAGGGTCTCCAAAACCCTCATAAACTAAATCAGCTCTCTTTTCCCTTCACACGTCACAGTTTAAACCTGGTGCAACTTCTTCATTTGATGTGTGGTACGGCTGCTTCCCCTCATAAAAGGTACGGATTGCTCTAGAAAACAGTATGGCCCATGTGATGATAGCATAAACTCTTCAAATCTAAACGGCTAGATATGAAAGGTACCAAAAAAGTACAGCCAACATGAACAAATGGTATGGCCTGTTTTTGGCTTATTACTACCAGCAAAATAAATAAATATAAATTCTAGTCTCATATCTAGAATAATTTACTAAGTAAATATTTTATATTCTGTAGTTGGAAATAAATACCTCCTCAATCTGGAATGATATTTCAATACAAATCTCGACAAAACTTCTTGCATTCAAGACAATGGTGATCTCTGGGTGAAATCACTCGATTAGTTAGGTGGTTTTCGTCCTCTGGAAAAGGAATGAACAAATTGTCCAAGCTTTGCAAATAAAGGTTCTGATTTTGATCAAGAATATAATACCTCTTCTTTTTCCATCCAAACCCTAAAAGTAATTAATATTACTTTTAATTGAATATTCATTTTTTCTAAACTTATAATTATTAATTACTTTTTTTGGCTATGTATCCAATATTTACTTTTGGCCCCATTCAATAATAATAAATTAAGTGTCCTTTTTCCAATGTTATAACTTAAAGTACCTTTTTGGAGAACTTAATAAATTATTATTATATTATTCCCTTTTAAATCCCCCCTTTAACTTACAGGGAATAAAAATAGGCTTCGGGTCCTTTGATTTGATTTAATTCGAAAAAAGGGGATATTACAGCCTCATTGCTCATTTTCCCTCACAACTTAGGTGCAGATTACTAAAATATTTGCCACATTTTTTTAACTAATGGCAGAGTTTACATGTGGCAAAGCCAATGATAAAGCATGTGAAGACATTCATTTTCTTCAAACCTTCAAGCCTTCGTCATTTCATACTTCTCTTCTATTGCTACAGGCATTGCCAATCAAGAATCTCATCATTTTCATGTAGAATAGTGCAACCTTGAACATCTTGCAAGGGTTGTCAGAAAAAAGACAAGACCATGATAAAACAACCTTACAACCAAACCAAGAAATACTGCAACTGACTTCGAGTGACATACAAACAATAATTAATTGACAACAGAAATGGACACAAAGTAGTATGAAGATCGAGTATCATATGGTTACCAACATGACACACCACTAGTTTTATGTTCAGCACAATGCCATAGCTTCTGCTCACAGTTATTTATGAATTCGTTCCATACCAATAAAATGTAGCTTGTCTTTTTATTTCCTATGCATACACAAGTGAACAAATCTTTCAAAATATCCCCACCTACTATTTCAGCACAACCAGTATTTTTTTACTGCTTTATGCTTACTTTAAACAACTCTTATTCAAGATTTTGAAGATAGTGACTCTGAGAATAGTTTATGCCTGGGAAGAGAGGTGACAAACGTACTAGAGTGATATGTCAAGAAAGGAATACATTCTTTGTCTGCAGAGAGTGACTAGAAAAATGAGAATCTAAAGACATCTACCAAATGATACTAAGAGATGTTATTTCCCTATTTTATCTATTATTTTTTTGCAGATTATCTTGTCAATTTTTCTTCTTTTGATGATGTCATATCTCACTTGCAGAAATGGTTAGCTTATAATAATTTTGCATTTGTACAGTACGAAGAGGGGCGAGCAAAAGGTAGATTATGGTGGAGAGGATTTGGGCGCATGTTGGAAGATATTGGATATATTAGAGAGGTAGTTAATGATAGAATCTTTTAGACCATTTAATATTAGGATGTCTTTTTGGTTTGTGAGTGGTTCTTCTATGTCTTGGTATTTAAGAAATTTTCAATACAGTGGGAAAATATATTTTTGTTAATATGCAATAATAAACATTCCATGGATGGTAATAAATATATGGGGGATATAGCATACTTTATTTTTCTTTTAGAGACATGATTTTTGGAAGAGATTTCCAAATCAAATTCTATAATGTCCCAAATTATGAGCTAAGTGTGTTTTTGAGCTACATGGGAAATGCAATATTGGAATTGTATTTTCAATTATGAGGTTGGTTTTGATTTTTAATGATTGCATATGATTCATAGCTGGCCGCCAAACATGAAGGAAGGATATATTAAATGCAACATTTATTTATTAAATGATTGCATTGGATTGATGGAATATGAGGTCGATTGGGTTTGCGGAAATTAAATGATTGCATTTAATTTGATATTGAGCTTTGAAAATATTTTAAATGCAAATTTTATTATTAAATATTTGCATTGGAGCGGTTGAGGGTTTTTATTAAATGCAAATATCATCATTTAATGCATGCACATGAGGTAGTTGTGGATTGAAGCAAGATTAGAGGAGCATTTTAAATGCAAGTTCATAAATTAAATGCCGAGTTGGTTATGTCGAGGATCAAGATTTTAAATGCTTTGAAGGTTATTAAATGCTTGCATTTGGATAGATTGGTTTATTTAATGCAATCGCCCAATCATTGCAAGTACTAGTTGGAGGTTAGAAGGATTTTAAATGCATTTCAAACACAAAATTAAATGCATATAGCTGATCGCCCAAGCAAAGAGGAAGATTTTAAATGATTGCAATCTCAAAATTCAATGCAAGTGTCAAAGGCCAAGCTTAAGGAGGATCGATCCATAGACGAGGAGCAAAATTCATTTAAAATAATTGAAGATTGTTTTACATGAAAGCATTTCAAGTGAAGATCATTCAATATTGTTCCATTTCCTTAATTTCTATTGATGGATTTCAAAATGCATTCCAAAATTGCCAAGAGGATGGACATCAAAGCTTGAGGAGTTTAAATAGATGACTTGAGCTTTATTTTGCAATGAATGATGCTATGGTATGTTTTCTTTATTATTGTTTATGAGTAAAAATTCTGATTTTATAGTTATTTTTCAAGGAGATGTTCCCTTGAGTGTTGTGGTGATGATCCCATAACAATTTGTGAGATATTGTCATATAGATTTCATCATTGGATTACATTTGCAGGTTATTTGAAGAGTTTGGAAGTGACATTGATATCTATTTGAAGCTCTTGGTGTAGAGGATTGACTACCAAGGTAGTTTAGGGAATTTGGAGTACATTTTTTATGGTATTTTCATGTTTTGCAGAGTCTGATTTTGCAACAGCATGGTTTGATTTTTATAACAGCGACTTTACATTGGAATTTCAAGGTTTTTTAGGTGAATGTGATCAAGGGTTTGAAGATTGAAGAGTTGTGCTTGATAGAAGACATTCCTATGCATTCATAGAGTGCACTTGGAAGGGTTATTTCATGATATTTCATTGTAAACTCTTGGCTGGACAAAAAGTACACTTTCAGCAGTCAGATCAGCATACAAAAAGTTTTTATCAGAATTTTATTGAAGCTCTTTTAAGGGTGTTTTGTGTCCATTTGATAGCCACCATCATTCTAGAGGCTTTGGGTTATATTTGTATGCAAAGTTTGATGTATTTGGGCTTCAAATTGACTTGTAATTAAGTCTGATATAAAATCAGACATGGACTAAAATAAATTCCAGCCACTTGACATTTCATGTTTCATTTTCATATGTGCAAAGCATAGTTCCGAGACTCGGACTCGGCGCAGACTCGGCGAGGGCGACTCGGCTCGGGACTCGGGACTCGGCGCCTAGACTCGGCGCAGACTCAGCGTAGACTCGGCAAAGTGAAAAACCCAAGAAATTTAGAGATTTTTAAGGATTTAAAACTTGTTTCATGCACCCTTTATTAAATAAACCTTAAAGACACAATAACATCATCAAATAGAAGCTAATTGGATCACATACACAAGTATACATCGATCACATAAGTATAAATGCAAATTGTAGCTGAGCTGCTGAAGGAAATAACACACTTAGATATATAAATATAGTCAAATGTATACAAAACTCATGGAATATGAAATCCATGACATCAAAATGATCAAATGTTCCAAGCAAATATGAAGTATCAAAACAATAACTAGAAGTCTATGGCTCAGAGGAGCCTGCATCCTTCGCCTTCCTACGAAGGCGTAAATGGTAGGTCTTCAATGATGCAGCAGCCATAATCTCTGCCTGTGACTCCATGCCACCCTCACCAACATCAGATGTGCCTGTGTCTGCTCGTGCTCTATCCACCTCCTCTGCCATGGCTACAGCCTCAGCCTCTCTATCTGCCTGGTCAACCCAATCAAAGTCCTCATCACTAAAGATAGGATCTGTAGCCTCAGTGATCCACTCAGATTGTGGATCGACCTCCTCTAGCCTGATTGGGGTGGAGTCATGGTCAAAAATCTGTTTGTGTCTAAGTCGAAGGTTGTAATGAACATACACTAGGTCATTCAACCTCTCCACGGACAATCTATTGCGCCTCTTGGAGTGTATGTGCTCAAACATACTCCAATTACGCTCACAACCTGAAGCACTGCATGGCTGGCTCAATATGCGAATGGCAATCCTCTGAAGGTTTGGTGTTTTAGCACCAAACATTTGCCACCATACATCTGAAATGAGAAAAAGAAAAAAAAAATCAATCTCATTTCCAATTTTAAGTCTCAAGTTTCAAGTTTCAACATTTAATAATAATATAAAAAGAGGAAAATTATGCCCTTATATATATTTTTACCTGGCTGCAATGTTGTCCTACTCTCTTTGCACATTAGACGAGAAAAGAGCTCTCCTTGTGCACTAGTAAAGGCCTCTATCTCATGGACTATCGGTCTAGTAACTGCAGGCGCCATCCGCTCTATCACTGAGTAGAGCCCACCAAGAACCTCATCATCCGCCTTGAAATCAGGGCGGAATTGGAATGCCGAATTTAGGAAATAAGCTGCTGCATGGAGGGGCTTGTGAAGCTAGTGCTGCCATCTCCTATCAATGATCTCCCAAATGGGACGATACTCACCCTCAACTCCCCCATAGATTGATCTAATGGCCTCCTTGGCCCTATCCATGCCGTCATATATGTAGCCCATTGCGGGCTTCTCCCCATCAGCAACTCGTAGGAGAACTACCAAGGGCTCGGTGAACTGCAAATATTGTGAAACATTAACTTAAGTGTGAATAAAATAAAGTTAAACAAATAAAAGAAAATATGAATAAAAATTAAAGAATACTAGAATTGAATATTACGGTTACCTTCACAATCTCTGCAGCAGATGTCCAAAAGCCTGGCTCATCAAAAATGTAATTTGCCACTTCAATCCCTGCGGTGGAAGTACCATAGGATGAGGAAGTCCACTCCTCAGCAACAAACATACGTCTCAAAGGTCCCTTTGACCGAATCAAGGATTGTAGTGTGATGAAATTTGTAGCAAATCTAGTGATGTCAGGACGAGCCAACTCCTTTAACCCCGTGTATTGCCTCATTAGGCTAAGGACCCATGTGTGATTGTATATAAATTTGCAAATATTTTTGGCAATATCCACACATGTTTTGATCCATGGAAGCTTGCCTAAATCCTCCAATATGAGGTCAAGGCAATGTGCGGCACATGGAGTCCAAAATACTGTTGGGTGCCTCTCCATCAGTAGTCTACCTGCAGCAACATAATTTGCTGCATTATCGGTCACTACTTGAACCACATTCTCCTCACCCACCTCAAATAGGACTTCCTCTATAGCCTCACAAAGGTATGTGGCATTTTTTGACTTGATGAACACGGTGCCACCTGAAAAAAGAAGCAAAATCAATGGTTCAATAAAACATAAATTAAAAATATTAATTGTTAAATCAAATTTAAAATTCAAATTATTCAATGCATTGAGGGAAGTACAATTACTTGAAGAGGAAACAAGAAAATTCAGCAGCGTCCTATTTTTTCTGTCAGTCCAACCATCGGTCATGATGGTGCAACCCTTCTTGCTCCATACCAAGCGCTGCTCCTCTATTTCAGCTTTTACATCAGCCACCTTTTGTGTCAAAAGTGGGCCCCTTAAGTCATCTTCAGTAGGGCCTTTGAACCCCGCCCCACAAACAGTTATGGCATCAAGCATATTTTGCCAATAAGGAGACCTAGCACATGTAAAAAGGAGAGTTTAACTTTAAATTTGAATTCAACACACATCTAAAATTTAAATATAAAAATTCATGAGACAAAGAATCAAACTATAATAATATAAATTTTAAAACAATCAAACAAAAAAGAATTACCTGGCTGCATGGAATGGAATGGTGCAATAGTACCAAAAGTCGCCAATTGCTCGTCTAGCTGCGTCATGTGCCTCCTTGTTCCAACCCGTGCTCTCAAGTGACGATTGGGCACCAGGAGTAGTGCGTGGCACAAAAAATGAATCCAACCTAGATTTACGAATTCTAGGACCAATGCTAATACTACCACGACCACTACCAGTAGCGGCAGCGGCAGCACTAGCAGTAGCACGGGCACCAACAGTAGCAGAAGTACTAGCACAAGCACTAGCACTGGAATGAAATGGAGGCTTGGAAGAAGCCTCTCCAACACCACCAATGCACGCTAACTCCTCCCTTTGCCTCTTTTTTAGCGCTTTTTTCATTTCAAATGTTTCTAATTGTATTTGCACCTCACGAACAACCTCAATAGGTGCATCATTGCATCCCAAAGCATCATGGACGGCTATGCGTGCAAGATGGTATTTCAATCTATTAATGCCTCCATGAAAAATTGTTTTGCAATAAAAACATTTTGTTTGTCCTTTTTTTTGCCCTGGAAAATTTTCAGCATGTTTCCAAGCTGGGTCCTTTCAAACTGGGTGTGAAGAGTTAGACATTGTGCAAAATACAATTTGAACTTGAATCAAGGCTGCTGCAATAACACATAAACACAAAAAAAATGAACATTTGTTAATTCATTTATAATTATTAATTTATTAAACTAATGCAAAAAAAAAGTAGGGTTTGTTTCAAAAATAGGTAGGGTTTGTTGATTGTTCCAATTTTCAAAAACAAAAGGTAGGGTTTGTTTCAAACTTTCAAAAATATGTAGGGTTTGTTGATTGTTGAAAACTTGAATGTAGGGTTTTTTAATTTGTTGAATGTTCAAACTTCAAACTTCAAACAAAAGGTAGGGTTTTTTTTGTTGAATGTTCAAAGTTTCAAACTTCAAAGTTCAAAATTCAAACAAAATAAGTAGGGTTTGTAACTTTGTTCAAAATAAAATTTGAAATTTTACAAAACAATGCAATTTTTGCTAAAAAACACAAAAAAAACCAACCTTGAAATGAAATGCAAAGTTGCAAACTCCTTCCAATCGCTGGTAGAGAGCTCTCAATGCACCAACTCTAAGTATGAAGCTGCTCCAATGCGATTTAATGACGGATTTTTCGTTCTACGGTTCTACCTCCTTGCTATTTGCCCTACAATGCACACTCTTATTTTTTCTCACAACTCTCTCTTCTCCTCCTATTTTGCCAAGAAAATGAAATGAAGTTACTTTAAGTGTAATAGAGGCAATATAAGTCCAAAAAAAATCAACTTTGACTTGAGTTTTTTATGTTTTTTTTTCAACTTTTCACTCATGCTGTGCCGGCCGAGTTTCACCATCAGGACTCGCGAGTTTGGGCCGAGTTTCGGCGAGTTTCAAGAAATGGCGAGTTTCGGCGAGTTTCAAGGCCGAGTCCGAGTCCGAGTCTCCAGGACTCGCCAGACCTTGCTCGGCTCACGACTCGCCGAGTTCTGGCGAGTTCGGGCGAGTCTCGGAACTATGGTGCAAAGTTGATGTGAGTTTGATGTGCTACAATTCCTTATTCATTTGGTGAAGTTATTTAATTGAAGTGTGCAAGAAATTTTATTTAAATTTGCAAAAAAAAATTCAGTCATTCCTAGGAAGGTATATTACAGTGGTATCAGAGCTATCTGCGGAATCATAGCCAATATCCATCAAGGATATTAAAGTGGTATCAGAGCTATGATCTTGCCAGCCTGTGAGTTCGAGCCTCCGTCTTGCCAGCCTATGGGTTTGTTTTGAAGGAAAAGCTGAAGCCATGAATACAAGAACACCTACAGTTGACAAATCTATAGAAGAAAAATTGACAGCCTTGATAAACAAGTATGATGCTCTTCCTATGTATGTGCAGAACAGAATCAGTTTTAATGATTACATGAAGTTCAAGTGTTCGTGGTATAATGAAGACTCATTGGATAGTGATGAAGAGTATGAGGATTCAAGTACACTTCAGCCACATATTGAAGAAAAACACATGGTAGTTGAAGACAAATCAGCTATGTTGGATAAAGGTATGGTTCTTCATGAAGAGACTAACATTGTTGATGATCATATATTTGAGAGTGAACTTGAGATCATGATCAATCATGAAGGGCATACCATTGGTGTTCAATCATACATGCAAGGACAAGACATAGTCTTTGTCACAAAGATTATCCATGAGGAAGAAGATTCACATGAAGAACTCATGACACTTCATGATGATAAAGAGAACATGATCAACCATAAAGAATGTGATTCACATGAAGAAGACATAGGTGATGCATATGAAGTTTCTTGCTTAGGATCAGCATTTGATGAAGAAAAGTGGCATGATGTTATTGCTGATTATTCTAATGAGATGGCAGATTTTGATCATGGAGTTGAATGGCATGATATAAACCCTGATTTGTTTGAGGGCAGCAGTACTATTCCTTTGCAAAATCAGTTGATGGTAGTTATTGTTCATAAGAATGAGAGTGGGAAGACACTTCCTACCTTTGGTACTTTATTGGTCATCACACATGACGAGTCTATGGATTATCCAAGGCTCAAGATTTCTGATTTGATACACCATGGTATGATTGAGACAAAGAGGATTCAAGACATATGGTATATGAGGAATGAGCTTTGTATGGAGTTTGATAGTGACATTGAGTATACAGGTGAATAGATAGATATCCTTCATAACACTTGGAGGACAGCAGCTGTTCGGGACCATTGTAGAGGTTTGGATCATATCCACTTCATTGGAGGATGGCTTATGGATGTTGTTTACTCCCCATTGAACATTAGTGATGACATTGGTATTCATTTGGACGTGATTTTCAGTTATTGGGTAGATGATTTCCAGCAAATGAATCATGAGATACATGGGATAGAGAATCAAGATATGGATAGGAAAGAAGATGACATTCTTAATGATACACAATCATTTGATTCAGAGTTGATGAATTTTCTTATTCATAATGGATTTAGTGAGTATGCCTATGTTTTGATATGGTATTATTGTGATGATGCTTTGGTGATTGGATTTGATGTTAACATAACTTCAACAAGTGAGTTATATGAGGATGAGTATGATAGTTTAATCTCTTTTAGCAAGGTATCAAATTGCTTCATGATATGGATGTGTCATTGGAGGTTGAGCATGGATGTTTTTGCTACATTATGCGACAGTGGAAGCGGTCCCAGGATCTTCATCATCAACAATTTTGAGATGGTATGTCTGAGTTTGCATAGACAGGTTAGATGGGTTTGGGATCCTGGTATTCATTGATGCTCATTTGACATTTCCGATTGCTTGGGACAAGCAATCTTGGGAAGGGAGGACTTGTAATGTCCCAAATTATGAGCTAAGTGTGTTTTTGAGCTACATGGGAAATGCAATATTGGAATTGTATTTTCAATTATGAGGTTGGTTTTGATTTTTAATGATTGCATATGATTCATAGCTGGCCGTCAAACATGAAGGAAGGATATATTAAATGCAACATTTATTTATTAAATGATTGCATTGGATTGATGGAATATGAGGTCGATTGGGTTTGTGGAAATTAAATGATTGCATTTAATTTGATATTGAGCTTTGAAAATATTTTAAATGCAAATTTTATTATTAAATATTTGCATTGGAGCGGTTGAGGGTTTTTATTAAATGCAAATATCATCATTTAATGCATGCACATGAGGTAGTTGTGGATTGAAGCAAGAATAGAGGAGCATTTTAAATGCAAGTTCATAAATTAAATGCCAAGTTGGTTATGTCAAGGATCAAGATTTTAAATGCTTTGAAGGTTATTAAATGCTTGCATTTGGATAGATTGGTTTATTTAATGCAATCGCCCAATCATTACAAGTACTAGTTGGAGGTTAGAAGGATTTTAAATGCATTTCAAACACAAAATTAAATGCATGTAGCTAATCGCCCAAGCAAAGAGGAAGATTTTAAATGATTGCAATCTCAAAATTCAATGCAAGTGTCAAAGGCCAAGCTTAAGGAGGATCGATCCATAGACGAGGAGCAAAATTCATTTAAAATAATTGAAGATTGTTTTAAATGAAAGCATTTCAAGTGAAGATCATTCAATATTGTTCCATTTCCTTAATTTCTATTGATGGATTTCAAAATGCATTCCAAAATTGCCAAGAGGATGGACATCAAAGCTTGAGGAGTTTAAATAGATGACTTGAGCTTTATTTTGCAATGAATGATGCTATGGTATGTTTTCTTTATTATTGTTTATGACTGAAAATTCTGATTTTCTAGTTATTTTTCAAGGAGATGTTCCCTTGAGTGTTGTGGTGATGATCCCATAACAATTTGTGAGATATTGTCATACAGATTTCATCATTGGATTACATTTGCAGGTTATTTGAAGAGTTTGGAAGTGACATTGATATCTATTTGAAGCTCTTGGTGTAGAGGATTGACTACCAAGGTAGTTTAGGGAATTTGGAGTACATTTTTTATGGTATTTTCATGTTTTGCAGGGTCTGATTTTGCAACAGCATGGTTTGATTTTTATAACAGCGACTTTACATTAGAATTTCAAGGTTTTTTAGGTGAATGTGATCAAGGGTTTGAAGATTGAAGAGTTGTGCTTGATAGAAGACATTCCTATGCATTCATAGAGTGCATTTGGAAGGGTTATTTCATGATATTTCATTGTAAACTCTTGGCTGGACAAAAAGTACACTTTCAGCAGTCAGATCAGCATACAAAAAGTTTTTATCAGAATTTTATTTAGGCTCTTTCAAGGGTGTTTTGTGTCCATTTGATAGCCACCATCATTCTAGAGGCTTTGGGTTATATTTGTATGCAAAGTTTGATGTATTTGGGCTTCAAATTGACTTGTAATTAAGTCTGATATAAAATCAGACATGGACTGAAATAAATTCCAGCCACTTGACATTTCATGTTTCATTTTCATATGTGCAAAGTTGATGTGAGTTTGATGTGCTACAATTCCTTATTCATTTGGTGAAGTTATTTAATTGAAGTGTGCAAGAAATCTTATCTAAATTTGCAAAAAAAAAATTCAGTCATTCCTAGGAAGGTATATTACAAATTCCTTTTTTATACTTTAAAGGTTTCTTGGATTTAATACATTAGCTACTGCATTCATTTTCCCTGATTTATGCTTGATAAAAGAAAAAAACTCAGTAAAATGTTCACCCATATGGCAAAACAAACTTGTAACTTTGCTGGGCTCTATGGATATTGCAAAGCTTGATGATATGTGTAAAGGAAAAACTCTTTTGGCATTAAATAGCGTCTCCAATGGCATAAGATTTGCACAATAGCAGACAATTCCTGGTCAAATTTCTATCCTTTCTGTTTCCTTTTAAACTTCTTGCTACAATAAGCTATGGGATGCCATTGACTTAATAGTTCCCCTAGAAACCCTAGACACATCACATTCTATTGAAATATGGAAGTGCTAAAATAGGTGCTTCAGCTATATGTCTCCAGTTCTTGTAAACTTCCTTCTGCTGATACAATCCATTGAAAATACTTGTTTTTCTTCATGAACGAGGTTAGAGGAGCTGCTATCTTATAAACTTGACGGATATATTTTATGTAAAAGCTTGCCATTCAGTGAAAGCGCCTCACCTTAGCTATAATATATGGAGTACGCCATTCCATTATGGCGTTGATTTTTCTTATATCCATATCTAATTCTTCTTTTAGTATCACATGCCCTAGATAGATTGCTTTGCATTTAAAAACTTGCTTTTGCCATATTTAAATACACTTTTTTCCTCAAATTATCAAACAATTGCTTTAAGATGCTTTTTTTTCTATCTTACTAAAAACAAAAAATTCATTTAAATAAACTATTTTTTCACTAAAGGACTCAATACCTCATTCATTAACTATAGGGAGGTACTTGGTTCGTTTTTCAATCCAAATATTATAATCAACCATTTGTAAAACCCATCCATGGTGTAGAACATGGTTTTTCATTCATCTCCTTCTTGAGTTCAAATTTGATAGTAGCCATTTCTTAGGTTGATAGTAGAGAATTGTTGTGGTCCTTGTAATATATTCATAATGTCATCCATGTAGGTCATGGGAAATAAATATTAATGGTGGTCTTATTAAGAGCACATGAATTTGTTTGCATGCACAAAGTTCCATTCTTTTTTTGGAGATATAAGTGCTGGTGTAGCACAAGGGTTGACACTTTCCCCAATCCAACCTTTCTTTAGAAGTTTATATAACTACCTCTTAATCTCCTTGTCCTCCATTATGGAAGCATGATATGGCACCTTTTTAGGTAATGTTGAGCCTGGATTCAGATTGATTTGATGGGACACTTTACTTGATGATGCAGTCGAAGACCGACAACCCCAATGGAGTTGTCAATCTTTGCAGCCTTCAACTCAATTTCAAAATCCTGTAATATCCCGTTAAGGATATTTACTAAATTAACTATGCAGAAATGAGCTCTGATACCATTGTATGTCATGTCCCTATAATAGTAATTTATAATTGAATCCATT
The DNA here is from genome assembly GCA_027924645.1 of Cunninghamia lanceolata. Classification (NCBI taxonomy): domain Eukaryota; kingdom Viridiplantae; phylum Streptophyta; class Pinopsida; order Cupressales; family Cupressaceae; genus Cunninghamia; species Cunninghamia lanceolata. Next base: position 1,180,840 of record BSBN01000270.1, read on the forward strand.
ATGTATTATTCATTCAAATTAAAGATATGAATAATATTATAAAGGAAATATATTTAATATATTTAAATAATATTTATTTAAAACAATTAACAAGATATATTATTATTATATTTATAAATAACACAAATAATATAATATAAATCATATATCATTTATTATAATGATATAATATAAATACAAATAATATAAATAAACATCTTTTAACCTATCCTCTTATGATAAGGGAGTTATGCATGGTTAGAACTAGTTTTACCACAAAAGGGAATTAATATAAAGTAATAAAAATTATAAGAGGGTAAGTATGTCTTTTACCACCAAGCATAATAAGAGACGTGCCTCTTCCAACATATCTATTGAAAGGGAAATAAATAAAGGTTGTGAGATAGAAGGAAAACATCATCGGAAGAAAATATAAAAAGAGTATCCGATAAATACATATATTTAGATCTGCATTATATATATATATATATATATATATATATATATATATATATATATATATATATTTCTGAGTCATAAGTAGGAAATATATCATAAATTAATATATAGAGATATGTGCATCAGCAGCAAATGGGAGGAATGATTCAAGTAAAAATAAATATATATATATATATATATATATATATATAGTAGATAAAGGATGTGATGTTCTGATATTAAAAATTATATTCATAATAACACTATAATAATAATGATATTATAATAACAATAATAAATAATATTATAATAATATATTTAATACTATTAATAACATATATAATAATATATTATGGAGATATTATTAATATTATAACAAATACTATAATATATAAATATTAAAGAATAGGCATGAGGCCAACTCAAGAAGAGTCGCAGCAGACAAAAAGGGACATTACAAATATATCTCATGTTGTATCATATATTACTGTATAACACCATTCATAATAATAAAGGCAAATTGTATGTTTTGGAAATGTGTGTGGAAATTGCATGTATTGTGTTTTTGATTTAACCAAGAAGGGAGAATGCATAAACCTTAGTAGATTGCCTATAAACCCCATCTAAGGTTCCGTCCCCATAGGCCCGAGACAAGGGTTTAGGCATTATGCCCCCGTAGGCCCGAGTCAAGGGTTTGGGCCATGGAGGGATGAGGGTCCCACATTGGAACATGCCCCCATAGGCTCGAGACGAGGGATTGGGCAAAAGGACCAGCCCCCATAGGCCCGAGTCAAGGGATTGGGCAATAGGACTGTGGTAGACCTTTAGGCTACTAAGGGCTTATGTCTTCTCCGCCCTTGGCATGATGAATGTTTTCTTTTACCTATGTGTTTCAAAATGCAAGTGTGTTTATGTTGGACTAACGAATACTAGATATTAAAACTAACATGTAGCAATATGGACTTGAATATACATGATGTTGTAGGTATTAATTCAAAAGAACGTGTGATCTATTCAACCCAAGGTTACCCCATTAAAAGAGAAGAAACCCTAAACCTAATTCACAAGAGAATTCTAGGGCAAGTTGGGTAAGGGACATTACATTGTAAGAACCCTGTCTTATCTAAACCAATTTTTTCCCTTCGCTGCCCTGAATTTTCTGATTTGATTCTAGAGAGTTTGGTTTGGAATTTTGAGGTTTTGTTTGCACAAGTATTCTTGCAATAAAGTAAAAATTGAAAGGTAACAATATCATAGAAAAACACTCACCAAAGATGCAAACATATCAACTCATACATACTTCAAAGTACAATGCAAACATATTGAAACATACTCGGGTAGCAAATATGTCTTCTCGATTGCAATGGATAATGATGTTTACAAAGAAGCTCACTGCTGTCATATATCAAACTATTCTGATTTGAAAATCAGTCAAATGATTACAAATATGCACATACAATGCATGGCCAACTTATAGTAGATGATGCCTTGCCAATGTAGAAGATGAAACCCTATGATAGTTGGCTATAGCAGCTCTTGTAGGTGGACGATAAAGTCTGATTTGGACTTATGCCAATGTTGAAGATGCTGATGATAGCCCAAAATTGATGTAGATCACCAAACAATGCCAAAAATACCTCCAAATGTTGGCTGCTAGGTCTAGGGTTGGAGCAATTTGACCCTAGATGTCAAATATCATCAAATACCATGAAAATATGTCATCAAACCCTCAAACAAAAGTTTGATATGCACCTATAGATGACTGATTTTTCTGAATACAACCCAAATTTTGTAAATCATGCCCAAATGTATCAAATTATGTCAAAATGTGAAATCGGGTATGCCTAGGAGAGGTGCGATTTCACCCAACAAGCTTGTAGATGCCAAATAATGCCAAAATATGAAAATATAACCCTCTGAAACACAATTCTAGCCCCCTGTCATAAAAATCAGACCATCAAAAGATGATGCCAAGCTTCAAATATGCCTCCAATTGGTGGGCGAATCATCTAAAACCCCTTGCATGATGTCCATACATGAAAATATGATGGAATTGAACCCCAATCTGCTTTATTCTTCATGAAACCTGCACACAAATCTTTCAAACCCTAGCTGAAGATGAATTTCTCATGAAACCCTAGTTGTTTGAAGCCATATCTCTGTCAAAAACCTCTGGTATGCTCAATGATGAACTGTACATGAATCCATCTCTCATGGTGGATTGGGTTTTCGTCCAAACCACTACAATTCAAGGGTTTTCGTCTTTGAACAAACTGAAAATCACTTTCAGCCAAGAGCAAATACTCAATAAACAAAATACTAAATGATCAAGATATATCAAAAATGCTCCAAATGACCTCCTTTTATAAAGATTTGAAAAAATGCAAATGAATTGGTTGATGAATTGATATTTACAAATGAGCAAAAATGCTCAATATATAGAATGTACAAGAGGCAAGTTTTCTAAAAATAGAAAACGGCCGACATATATGAGCATTAACAAAATCAGGCTGACATAGAAAAAATACTAATACCCTCCCTTAATGCTCAATCTATCAACAACAGCTATAGACCCCCTGAAGTTTACAAATTTATCAGAACCGAAGGGCTTGGTGAAGATATTTGCTGGCTGCTCCGAGGTAGGAACATACAGCAATTGAATGGATCTGTCTTCAACCAGTTGTCGTATGTAATGACAATGAGTTTCCACATGCTTGGTTCGTTCATGGAAGACCGGATTCTTGGCCAGTTTGAGCACTCCCTGATTATCACAGAACAAGGGAGTCAGACCTGCCTGAGGAACATGCATATCCGCAAGCATCCATCGAAGCCAAACTGCCTCACAACCTGCTTTAACTGCTCCTCGATACTCTGCTTTGGTCAAGGGGAGAGCCACTGCCTGTTGCTTCTTACTAGTCCAGGTGACAGCACCAGATCCCAAACTAAACACATACCCAGCTGTAGACTTACAGTCATCAACAGAACCTGCCCAGTCGGAATCTGTGTAACCTCTGAGTATAGGATCAGAACTCCGAGTGTACAGGAGTCCATAATCAGGGGTGCCACTCACATAACGCAGCACACGCTTCGCTGCTGTCCAATGATCAGCCTTGGGGGCTGTCATGAAGCGTGATATGTAGCTCACTGCAAAACTAATGTCAGGTCTAGTAGCAGTAAGATAAATGAGGCTGCCTACTAGTGGCCTGAACAAAGATTCATCTACTATTGGTGCGGTGGACTGAGCTGACAATTTAAGCCCGGGTTCCATAGGAGTAGAGGCAGGTTTGCAATCTTGCATTCTGAACCTGTCCAGGAGGCTGCGAGCATACTTGGACTGAGAAAGAAAGATACTGTGCTCAGTCTGCCAAACCTCAACTCCTAGGCAATAATGCAACAAGCCCAAATCTGTCATATCAAAAGTACGGCACAAATCCTGTTTGATCTCAACAATCAAATGTGCGGAACTACCAGTAATGATTAAGTCATCCACAGACAACCACAAACAATATGTCATCACCAGAAAGTTTGATATACAGATTTGAATCAGATGGACTTCGCTAAAAACCATGATCTGTCAGGTACTTATCTATTTTCATGTACCAAGCCCGAGGGGCCTGTTTCAGACCATAGAGAGCTTTGACGAGTCTACAGACCTTGTGTTCTTGACCAGCAACCTTAAAGCCTGGAGGTTGCGTCATGTAGACTTCTTCCTGCAAGTCACCATTTAGAAAAGCACTCTTAACGTCCATCTGATGGACTTTCCAACCAAACTGAGTTGCTAAGGCAAGAACAAGCCAGATGGTACTCATTTTGGCTGTTGGAGCAAAGGTCTCCTCATAGTCAATGCCTTCTGTTTGTGAGAACCCACGAGCAACAAGACGAGCCTTATACTTGTCGAGAGTTCCGTCAGCTTTGTATTTCACCTTGTACACCCATTTGCAGCTAATGGGTTTCTTCCCTGGAGGAAGATCAGAAAGTGCCCAAGTGTGATTCTTCTGAAGACTCTAGAATTCAACTTCCATAGCCTGTTCCCACGCAGGTATACCTTTAGCCTCTGAGTATGTCTGAGGCTCAAAAACACTATTAATGTTAGCCATGAGAGCAAAATTGACTGTAGGCTGCTGTTTGCTCTTATGTCTGGAAGTTCTACTCTCAATGAGCTCACCATCCCGGAGATCACTAATGGTTTTAGCATACCATTTAGGCCGGAGAGTAGAAGTGCTAACATCTGGAGGAGCTGGAAGAGGTTCAGGATCAGCAATAGGAGCAGCAGGAAGAGGATTATTTTCCGGAGGAAACTCAGGTAGTGCATCATCAGAAACAGATTCTGCATCAGCCCTCCCATCAGGTGGACCTAGTGGAAGAAGAACACTATGAGGCGGATCCTCAGAATGATGCTCAGAAGAAGAAGACTGAAAAGGTCCTCTATCTTCATCAAAGACAACATCACAGCTGAAGATAAGAGGATCAGTGTCAATATCAATCAGTCGGTAGGCCTTATGGTTGTCACTGTACCCTGTCATCATGAGCTTCTGACTCTTGGATTCCAACTTCGAGCGCTGAGCATCTGGAACCCAAACATATGCAAGAGAGCCAAAAACCTTCAGGTGGCTGATGCTGGGCTTGTGACCAGACCAAACCTCTTCTGGAGTCTTCCCCTTAACAGCCCGAGTAGGAGAGTGATTAAGGAGATAGACGGCAGTAAAAATTGCTTCTGCCCAGTACTTATTAGGAACACTCCTGTGCTGTAACATAGAATGAGCCATCTCAACAACCGTACGATTGCGACGCTCAACAACACTGTTTTGCTGCGGAGTGTAGGGTGTAGTCAACTGGCGTTTGATGCCATGGGTATCACAGAAGTCAGAGAATGCAGCAGAACAAAATTCCCCACCGTTATCTGTCCTAAGAGTGATGATGCTACAGCCAGACTCTTTTTCAACCAAGGACTTAAACTTCTGAAAGATACTAAATATATCTGATTTTTGTTTGAGAAAGTACACCCACATCTTTCTACTAAAATCATCAACAATAAGCAAGAAATATTTGCAACCAGTAACTGAAGATGTATTCATAGGACCACAAATATCAACATGAAGTAATTGAAGTACCTTAGACGCACGCCAAGAATCTCCATCCTTGAAGGGAGTCCGATGTTGTTTGCCAGCTTGACAGGCGCCACATACTCCAAGATGCTGTGTCTGAATATCAGGTAGGCCAGAAACAAGTCCCTGTCGGGACAGCTGAGAGAGATAATGGATGTTGAGATGTCCATATCGCTAATGCCACAAAGTGCTGAGAGAAGAAACACGGGTTGCCATAGCTACTTTAGGAGAATCACCAGTGTCAATGAGCCGATAAAGGCCATGATCCTCTAGACCAACAGCAACAGTAAGATGGGTCTCTCGATCAATAATAGAGCACTTGTGAGCACTGAACACTACATCCAACTGAGGAGCATTCCTCATGATCTGACTCACTAAAAGCAAATTGAGTTCCATACCAGGAACGTAGTACACATTTAGGAAGATAAGGTCCCTTCCACCAGATTGTATCTGAACAGTGCCTCTGCCAACAACTGTGTACTCACCTCCGCCAAAGATAACTGAATCACTGAAGGGAGAAAAGTCGGTAAACCAATCACGCCTGAGTAAAGTGACGTGAAGCACCAGAATCGATGTACCAAGCAGAAGTATTGACAGGATCTGAAGACCTTTTAGCCATAAAAGCGTAAAAGGCAGACTCCTTTTGCTCAGAAAGTTCAGCAACATGCGCCTTTTGATGTGACCCTCCCTGCTTCTTCTGTTTAGAAGCTATCCTCTGACGACAATCTTTCTTCATATGGCCGAATTTGTGACAGTAATTACACTGCACATTCTTCTTCTTAGGGTTGCCCGGAGGTTGATTGGAATTGTTTGGTTGTGATGACTGAGATGACTGAAATTTGCTGTAATCCTTCTGAAAGGATTTAGCTGCAAATGCCTGTTCAAAAGAGGACGAGGAAGCACTGCTACCAAACTGTTGTTTCCAGCAATCCTGCTGCAGGAGTTTGTTGCATAATTCAGGAAACTTCAGATCAACATTCGTAGACATAATGTTGAGAGTCTCGACAAAGTGCTTGTAGGATTTAGGTAGACTTTTGAGGGTGATGACTACCATATCCTCTTCCTCCATTTTGCAACCAATAGCCTCAAGCTGATCTCAAATGTCCTTAATCTTCGTGAGATGCTCCTGTAAGGACCTACGTTCGTCCATCATGATGGAGAACAGCTGATTCTTCAAAAAGAAAGCCTGGCTTTTATCATAGGTCTCATGAAGCTCCTTCAGGTGCTTCCAAATCTGAGCAGCTGTCTTGCCTGAAGGAATCTGCGGCAACTGGTCATCTGTAACAGAAAGCTTAAGAAGCATAACAGCCTCTCTGCTACGATCATCAAACTTGTCCTGATCAGCACCAGCGGTGGGAGGACAAGTTTCATTGCCCAAAACCAATTCATCAAGGCGGCGATACTCAAAAATAGTCAGCATACGCTGCTTCTAGATATTATAGTTTCTGCCATTAAATCGCTGACTGCCCTCCAGCATCAAGTTGGTCAAAGACGCCATTTGCACGTCTTCCAATGTAGGAAAACAACAGAAAACTGAACAGCATTTAACTGAGGAACAGGACAGGATCAGGTACAAGAGACAGGTACGATCGCACGGAAAACGAGGCACGAACTTTGAGGTACGAAAAAAAATCTGACAGGTACCCACGAAAGGTCTCGAAAAACCCAGAAGGAATGTGTTTGAAAAAAAATTTCGTCAAATGCTGAGGGTTCAAAACCCTAGACAAAAACTGCCCGTGCCCTAGGCGGCCATGAATGCTCAGAAAACACAGAACTTTGTGCAGGAAAATCCTTCACAGAGATCGCGGGCGGATATTGAGGCAAGAAGCGGCAGACTAGGTATGAAGTTCGCGCTTTTTTTTTTTTCTTTCTGGTTGCGTGACCTCACAAGCTGCAAACGCGATCACGAATGTGCAAAAAAAAAATGCGGCCTTAAAATCGCAGAAAACACAGTGAAGAATCCGCAAAAAAAAAAAGCGCCAAAGGTTCATAGGAGGATGAGCCCGCGGAAACCAGAGGATGGTTGAACAACACCCAAAGAACAGAATCCGACCACCAAAGGAGCCGCCACGACCTAGAGGTAATCTGCTGCAGACAAAACACAGGTGCCTGAACAAAAATCTGCCTTCAAACAAAGTCACGAACCAAAAACACGACTGCAAGAAAAACGCGATTTTCAGATATGATCGGGCAAGGCTGTAGACGCCAAACAGAAACCCTCCTACTGGTAAACCTGCTGAAGCGACCTCCAACTGGTAAACCCGCAACCACAGAAGCGAGAAACACTAACCAAAAACTCGAACTTCAAAATTTTCGGCGCCCAAAAACGAACCGCTCTGATACCATAAAGATTTGAAAAAATGCAAATGAATTGGTTGATGAATTGATATTTACAAATGAGCAAAAATGCTCAATATATACAATGTACAAGAGGCAAGTTTTCTAAAAATAGAAAACGGCCGACATAGATGAGCATTAACAAAATCAGGCCGACATAGAAAAAATACTAATATTTTATATTTTTCAACTTGGGTGCCCAAATAAACCATTATTTTATTATTTTGAAGTCCACCACCAAAAGAAAATATTATTTATTATTTTCTTTTTCTTCAATTTGGACGTCCCACATAAATAATAATAAAATTATTATTTTATTATTTTTTCTTTTTCTTCCTTGTGCGCCGATTTAGTGGAAAATAATATAATATTTTAATATTAAACTATTATATTTTAACTTTATCTCCAATATTTCATTTTTCCACCTTTTTTTTCATTTTTTTCTATTTTCCACCTCTTGGTGTAATATTTAATTAATTTTCGTTTTTCTCCTTGGCTAAATATTTAATTAATTTTGATTTTTCCATAAATATTATTAAAATATAAAAAATCATCTCCAAACTTCATTTTGTCAAGGAAAAATCATTTTTGCCACTAAAAACCCACTTTCCATTCTCCAAGCTTTAAGTTGTTTGCCGACTTTCATTATTCCAAGCTTGAAGTCACTTTAGCTCAAAAAGGAGACATTACAAATCCACACACAATAGAGGCAAATTCAAACAGCTACAAACCAAATTCATTTACAAATGATACACAAACAATCTTCAACTTTATTCAATTCCAAATGTCCACATCAATGAACAACAGTTGTAGGAAAACAAATTTATTTACATTATTTCTTTGTCTACATACAGGAAACAACACATATTAATTCAAATGAATCATAGACTTCATCCTCTGTTTTTATTTTCTTTCCTCTACTCCACGGCCTCTGCTTCAAATTACTACTCTTCCTCAACCCTGGTGAATAAGATACCTTTGCTTGAAATGTAGTTTGCCAAATTTATACCAAACCGCTTTTGCAAATAAATCTTCTTAATCAAATTGCTCTCTTATCAGACACTAGTGACTTCCAATCTTCAATCTGTTAATGGCGCTTTTCAAATTGCTCATTATCAATTACATTCTCTTTCTAATCTCATTCTTTCCTTTAGCGGCCTCAAAATTTTTTTTTGTGTTTTCTTTCCAAACGCCACACTCTGCCTCACTTTCTTGGGCGGCCTGGCTTTCCTACGCCCCTTTGCAGCTTTCTCTTGGCGCTACAACACCACCAAAATGCTGCACTCTTTTTCCACTACTCACACTCTCCTTCACGCCCTCTTCCTTATTGGGTGCTCTCTATCTCTTTCTTGGATGCCTCCCTTCTTCCTTCTTGGTGTTGAGTGTGTATTTTCCAATGCTGCCCCCAAACTAGCACTTCCTCTTCCTTAATTTCAATGCCTCCTCTTTATTTCTTTAAGGCGTCTCCGTTATTTCTCTTGAGCAATTATTCTTTTTTAATATATTTTCTGCCTTATTTCTCATCCATTGTAGTGCTTGAATGACTCATGATGAAATATTAAATGGCTATTTTGTTTCCTCCAAATTTGGTACAAATCACATGTTTTAATTTGCAACCTATCAATGAATACCACTAATGGCGACAATGTAATGTCCCCATTTTTGGGTTCTCTAGCAGTGCAGTTGTCGTTGACCTTTTGGGTCTGTGCCATCTTGTTCGTAGGGGTAAATTGATTTTACCAGTGAGCTCTGATGGTTTAGAGGAGTTATACGATGCTCTTATAAGTTATTTTTGGCTTCTGATTTGGGCTCCAAGATTCTTGGAGAGGGCGTCTATTTATGGAAAGTCGCTCGGTTGGCTCCGTTCATCATTATTCTTCATCGGGATCACTCTAGTGCAGTCAGATTTCAATTCCGATGCATTCCGGCAGTTTCCGCAAAATGAGTATATTAATGGCTTTATTTAATTATTTTACTATGGTTTTTAAATATAATTTAAAATATTTTAAGAGCACCTTAGTGTTATAGCTCATCGGAACCGGAATAAAATGTTTTAAATCATGGATGTTTTAAATAGGGACCTTGTGTGTCAAATTATCATTATTTTATTTAAAAGGTCTTTTTTGGAGCTAAAATGGAGTTTAATTTTTTTTAAAAGTGACTATAACATGATGTTATAAAATTGACTTAACTTTATGATGTTACAAGTCATAACTTAAAGTTGTGTGCTAGGATATGGCCCCCCTTCATGAGGACTCATGGAAGTTAATGAAAAAAAAAAAATCAATAAAAGAATTCCCTCATGGGTGTTGGAAGTGAAGAAATAAAAATGGGAAATGAGACTTCATTTGGCATCTATTAACTTTGCAAAAAAAAAGAGACATTATTGTGAAGCTTGAAGCTTGGTTTTATTGCTGATCTAGGGTTTTGCTGAGACGAAATCCTCCGTAGAATCACTCGCTTCGTGTTTGGAAGACAACATTAGGCGGGTTGTGGGAAGTCTCATTCGGGGGCTTCACATTGAGCTTAATTTTATGCATTTTGGTGAAGATTTCATGAAGATACCATTCAGATTTTGGGTGATCAGACCAATACAAATATTACAGAGGCAGATTTGATGCGTTTGTGGCATATTGTGAAGATTGGGTTTCCTTGCTGGTCATACTCCTTTAGCAGAGCCGTATCATGCTTCTGTGGTTCGTGGAAGGTGTTTAGTGCAGTTTTCAACCTTCATATTGGGCTGCCAACACACATATCAGCATTAACAAGGTCTGTTTGCATTTCTACAGCAGTTTGGAGGAGATTATAGTTGTCATTTGTTGTGACAGCCCTCACAACAGGCCATATAGCTGCAACAGAGGTGCGTGGGGATTCTTGGGAGTGAAAGCTCCAAATTTGTACCTCTTATCACTTGCTTTGGAGGTGTTTTGGGTCTGGTCATTGATCTATAACATCATATTGAAGGATTTCTTAAAGAATAGAGCATTCAGAGCATATTTCATATCAAACCCTTGTTGGTCCATGTATATCAGAAATTCCAAAGTGAAGAAAATGATATGGGTATGTCACTATGATTCATTCTGAGTGATTTTATGAATTGGGTCTTCGATACTTTGTGCATATCTATTGTAGTTTTTCTGGGTTTTTGTTGCATGCTCTGTTTTCATTGTAAACTTGCCTATCTAGCTAGTTCACATACAACAGAAAATTCCAATGTGAAGAAAATGATATGGGTATGTAACTATAATTCATTTTGAGCAATATTATGAACTGGGTCTTCGATACTTTGTGCATATCTATTGTAGTTTTTCTGGGTTTTCGTTACATGCTTGTATTTCATTGTTAAACTGCAAATATCATATGCAAAGACCATACACAAACCCTATAAACAATTAGCAGTGAGAAACGGAAAAAATTTTGGCATAAAACCCTACAAGGATGGTGATCATTACAGACAATGACGAATGCCTTGCAGCAACAAGGGCTTTGTAAAATGCCTTTCAATTAGCATAGAGAAATATTGAAAATGAAATGGAGAGAATTACATTACGCAACTTCAACAACATGTGCCGAATGCTGAAAGACGACTTCTTACATAACTTTTGACGGAATGTTCATCTTCACCTGAAAACTGGCCAATACGTGTAAAACACTTTAAAATTTGCTTTGAGGCGAAACTTCATTTTTGTAATTTTAATCCAATTTGAGGCTTCTTGATGTAGAGAGGTGCTAGAAAATGCCAATACACACCAAAATAAGAAAATAAAACTAAAATATCTTTGGGTGATGAAGGATCGCCTATGGACCCAGATGCTCTTGCATCACTTGAGGTGATAACTAGAGGTTCTTTTGGCTGCAAGTCTTTATACTCTTAAAATAATTTGCAATTGCTCGTGCAATGTTTCTTTGTTTATAGTTTTATTGTACCAAATTTGAAACTTGATTGCATTACATGAGACTTCGTTGTTGTCACCAAACTCTGTCAAAATTGTGTTGTAGTTAGAAAAAAATGTTTTTCGGCAAAATCAAATTGTCATGTCAAAATCCAAAAACGTTGAATTGCCGAATGTCTGTAATTTGTTTGTCAATTTTAACTTTGATTATGAATTAATAATTGATAATTTATTTTTTATTATTAATTAATAATTTTAATTAAAATAATTGTTAATATTATTGATTTTTAATTATTATTTATTAATATTATTATTTTTGGTATATTTTAATTTTAAGTTACTAATTTTTAATTTTTAATTATTTTTAATTAAAAATAATTATTATTTATCTTAAAATTATTATTGTTTAAAAATAAAAAATATATATAGATTAATTTTTAATAATTATTATTAAAAATTAAAAATTTTAAACTTTAAAAACAGAAATAAAAGATAATAATTAAAAAATCAGAAAAGGACAAAGTCTAAAAATCATTGGCCAACTTTAAAAGGTAATGGCCAAGTTTAAAAGAAAGAGAGCACACATTTTGAAGTGCTTTTGTAGTTTTCAAAAGAGTGCACCTCATTTTAGGTGAAGCATTTGTAACCTTTTGAAGTTTTATTGAAACTGCTGCCAGCTGATAAAAGGCACATCTACACAAGGCGCACTCTTCATTAACATTTGATGATCTAAAAAAGTGCAGACTTGGCTGCCAAAGCATGCCTAGCATGGGTATCAATTATTTTATTAATATTTATTGATGATTAATAATTTATTATTATTTAATCACTAATTATTATTAAAAAAATCATAATTGATATTTTTTTAAAAATGTAGTGAGCTTAAAAAAGCAAAGTGAATATCTATAAAGAAGCCGACATTTATTATTCACAAGTAAATTCATTTTTACTATTCATGAGCAAATACGATGTACTTTTTGAATTTTCAAAGGTCTCCAAGATTGATTTCAAGCTTTGTAACAAAGATTTTGAGTTGTAGCAATAGCGGTTGTAGATTTCCAGAGTTGGCCTCTCTTATTTACCATCATTCATTATGTATTTTTTGTTGATTAATTTGATTTCTAAATTCTAATTTTTATTTCGAACAAGGAAATGTTGGTGTTTTTTGGAGACTCAAGCAATCAAAAAGATTATTTTTAGCAATGGAGTTGCATGAAGGATTCAACGTCCAATTTTTAGCAATCAAGTTGAGGGAACGTGATTTGTAAAAAAGAGTGAATGAAAGTGAATTTTTAGAGCTTCATGGAAGGTCTTTGATTTGAGTCAACAAGGTTCATTGAATAGTCAAACTTTTAGAGTTTCATTAAAGGGTTTGCTAAAACTTCATTGAAACAAAGGAAAGCATCATCAAATCAGAATCATCCAGAGCCGGCTTTCAGAAGTTTATTTTTAGATTGTGCTAAAAATAACTCATCATCATGTGAGATACGAGAGCTTTTAAGTGATAATTTCAATATTTTATTTGTTAATTCAACTAGTAGGGACATGTTTTAAATTGTGTTCCATGGCATTTCGGGGACAGGGACGGGGGACGGCAAGGGAAGCGTTTCGAGGACAGGGATAGGGGACGACAGGGGACGCATTTCGGGGACGGCTGGGAGACGGCGATATACGAATTTTTTAAAATATATTATATATAGAGAGAGATATGTCAATAATTGATAACAACAATATCAATATGTGAATAAATCATGAGATTCATGACAACAGTATTAAATCATTTCGTTGTTCAAATTCTAAAATTAGAGTTAAAAATTAAAGTTAAACTCAAGTCTCAAACTTCAAAATACAACAATCTATGCCTCCTTCCTATTCTCGTCAAATGCCTTTGTAAAAATGTTTGTGACTAGGGCATTTGTGTTGCAATGGATCAACTCAATTGGTTAATTTGTTTATTCTACACTTGTTCCTTGATATGGTGACAATGAACTTCTATATGCATTGTTCGGTAATGAATGATTAGACTTCCTAATAGTGCTCTGAAGGTATCAAGTTTTTTCAATATTAAAAGAGTGATTTTTTTTAGAAATGATGTTTTAAACTTTGGTTGCCATAGGGACCCTTGGTCGTCCCCAAGACGTCCCTTGGCCGTCCTCGAGATGTCTTGGGGATGGCCAAGCATCCCCTAAACGTCCCCTAGCTGTCTCAGGGATGGCCAGGTGTCCCCTAAATGTTTCTCGCCATCCCCCAATTTGGGGACGTGGTTGGGGACGTTTCCTTTTTTTTCCTTTTTGGGGTCGTCCCCTTGCCGCGTCCCCGTCTTGGAAACACCATTGGGGATGGGGACGTGCCTATGAGGACCGGGGATGTGTCCCCATGTATCTCTAGTTTTAAAATTAGAATATGTGGATGTCATGTCCCCTTCTCAGGAGTAAGTCTAGCGAAGACCCTTAGCCCATTCTTTCAATTTTCCCATAGCCTAATGGGGAAGAAAGAGGGAAATATTTTAATAATTAAACTTAAGTTGTCTAAAAAATAACTTTAAGTAATATTTTTTAAAAGGCAACTTCTGTTTATTATTAAAAAAGGTTGTTTTAAAAAGGGGGAGATCCTATGGTGAAATGGTGGAGCTTCTTGCTTGTAGTGCCAACAACCAAGGTTCAAACCTCACAAGGTTGCCCTCAACCGCGTCAACAATTGAGGAGGCACCCAGGATCTTGTATCCTGATTTACCCACGGCATGTGGAGTTGGGCATTTGCATGTCGCCCAAGGGGTACATCCCTGGTCTAATTTTTCTTTTTTGCTATCAAGGGCGTGGTTCGGTGGTTAAGTTGCTCGGTTGTAGTGGCGTCCATAGGGTTCAAACCCCCGTTGGGCCAAAGTGCTCGCAGGCCTTGTGTATTCGCTGGGCTAACGTGCTCGCAAGATTTGCACCTTCGCCGGGATGCTATGCTCGCAGGCTGTGGAATTTCGCTAGGCCAACGAGCTCGCGGGTTTGAACTTCCAACATTAATGCAGGCATTCATGCCAGGTGTTAATGTCAGGAGATGAGGTCCCCCATGTTGTGGCCTCACCAGTTCATAGCTCCGGTCAAAAGCATTTATCTAACCTGGGAGAGCCAGGCTAAAAATTCCCCATTCACAGATCAAAAAATAAAATAAAATAGAAGGTTTTTTTAAAAGTGTCACTAGGAATGGGATCCAAAAAGGTGGTGAAACTTTCAGACACTTAAGCTAGAGGGAAAAAAGAGAAAAAAGAATTAAAAATAAATTATGGGTATAAGGAGAGCTTATGCATAGAAGATCTTCCTGCTTATTTACTCTTTTCTATGCTCTAGAGAATGAATGTGGGTCCTTCTTGTTTTGCTTGAGGACGAAAACCTCCCTAGCTATTTGAGTAATTCCACTTTGGGAGTACTATGGTGTTGAACTATCTTGAAGTTTTTGTAGTTTGTTTGTGGTGTGGAGTTTTCCAGTTTTTTATGAATTTTAGTTTGGTATTTGAGATAAATGAATACTTGTTGCTGACAATTCTTGATGTTGATTTTTGTGGATTCCTTACTGCTCGTACCATTCATGTAATGTTGGTCGTACCTTTATGACAATATATGCTTTTGAGCAAGGGTGTCATACAAATGTGCAAGTTGTACAGGAGTGGAAGAGGGGCATGTGAAGTCTACAGTTAAAGCACTTCCTTTATTGATCTTTTTCCTTGCCAACTTTGTAGTTGTACCATTATTTTTGGCTGGTTGTATAGTCTTGTGATGAGTCACCACAGTTTTGGGGTGTTTGGATAGGCCGTACCATCTCTGGAGGGGGCCGTACAATTTTGTTATCGCAATTTGTGTAGAAATTCAGTGAAGTTTCAGTTTGGGACAACATCAAATCTCTTATTTTTGCCCATTATTTAAAGATTTCAAATGAAAAATCAATCTAACATAGCTTGGTCGTACAATATGGACTAAATGTTATCTATTTATTATTTATTTTTAGACTAATCCCTTTTTGCAGCAGTGATGTTTGTTGATTAGAAATTAATTCCAGTATTGTTGTTGTTGATGTTTCCTCAATCAATATTTTCAATAGTTCATACTTCATGTTAATTGTAGATTTGGATGGTCATCTGCCAGATGGTAGTTGCATATTGAACATATTATAAAAATTGGATGGTATAGCATCATAGTTTGAGTTCATTGTAAGGTCTTGATCGGTTCACCACTAGACCCAAGTGCATTGCATATTTTCTTAGGTCGTTTTTCCATTGATCATGCCTGCATTGTTATCAGCCAATTTGGCTTGATAAAACCTATTGGAATTTGCTAGTGGCTTTTTGCATAGAAGCATGCTTGTTCGCCAAAGAGGTGTTGATTTGGGTCGGCCTTGCTCCTATATGCTCTGGTCGGCTGTAATGTCCCCTTTCCTAGGCGGTGTTAGTCTATACTTGGTTCCTATAGACTGACCAATGTGGTTAGGGAACTCTTGGAGTGTTCATTGGATGGTTTTGGACATCTTGGCTAGAACTTACTATTTTTAGTAAGTTAGGGTTTTGACCGTTTGGGGAAATTCACGATTGGAGGTGGAGCTTTTCAGAGAGACCTTTCCAACGGTCTATAGCTCATTGGATTCTGAGTTCATTTGGCCATTCATTTTAAAGTCCGTAATTTAATATTGCATATTTAACATTAGGACTTTATAATGCTAATGTCGGTGACTAAGTGAAAAATGTAAAATGCAAATAAAAGTCACTTTTTGGGACTTGGACGCCTCTAGGGGAAATAAAGTGAATTTGTAATATTATGTTTCTCCTTTATGTGGTCGACCCTCTTGAAAGGGATTTAAAAGCCAAAAAGAAAAATAAACATCCATTTACGTCAATTGCATTTTATGATATTTGCTCTGCAAAGAGAACAAGGGTTTGAAGAAAACCATACATGGCTTCTAGAGACGAAATCCTCCATTAGTGGCAACATTCCGCAGTGTGAGAGACCACCCAAGGATGCTTCTGAGCAGCCATATCCAGTGGTTGTATTTGTGTTTCAATTTCATTCACTTTGGGTGTTGGAGATCAGTCGCGGAGAGTTTACTTTGAAGATATTCACACTTTCTCGACTTGGTAATTTGAGAGTGATATAGAAGAATACATTGCAGGCTTTGATAGCATTTTTGGAGAGTTTATGAGAGGGTTTAACACCCCAGACCAGTTGTACCATCAGTTGTACCTGGTCATACCTCATAGAGGAGATTATTGGTGTTTGAAAGGATCTTTGGCATAGTTTTCACTTTCAGCCAGGCGTAGCATATTAGACTTATTGTGTGGGGATTTTAGAGGTATTTGGGAGTACTTTGGGGTGCATTCACTTGCTGTTGTACCCTTCCTTGGTCGTACCAACAACCAGCCTGGACGTGGGACCTTTTGGCTTCCATTTTCAGAGTTCATTTGCATTGTAAGCACTTGTATCAGACATAACCTCCATTTTTTGAGCAGCTGTATGTATTTCATTTGGTGTATAAACGAAGTTGAACATTTCTAGTTTGTTGTACCTTCATTTCCAGCACTGTATTTTATGGACAGTGAAATGGGTATGTGAAAAAGTTCCATATCTTGGCATTCTATCATATGGGTATTGCTTATATGTGCTTTATAATGCATTTCCATTAATATAAGGCATTTGGGTATCTACATTTATTGTGTTTCTCTATCAAATGCAAAGCACCAAAACGCAAGCAGGTTACAACTAAACCATAAAAAACCCAAACAGTGAGAAAAAATCAGACCCAGAGTAGAAAATATAAATTCCAGAACTGGGTGGGTTATTTCATCGACTATGTTGCCTTTTACTTTTCCAGTAGTGCATTCATTCAATTAGTGTGTTGTCTAAACACTGTATGCTCTCACCTTTTCCACATTGGGATTTGGGTGATTAGAAAGTGCTAGGACTTGCATTTGCATCTTCAAATATTTGTAATTTTTTTTTTTAAATTAGTTTAGGTTATTACAATGATATCAGAGCCGGTGATCTTGTCATCCTGTTTAGAAGCTAATCCTTTGTTGCAAAGTTCTTCACATGCGCCCTAGTGACAAAAAGTTCAAATATTATCAGAGGGAAAGAAGTAAAGTTTTGTCTCCTAATCCATTAAATACAAAGGCATAGATTCCAATTTCGGAGTTTGAAGTTGAGGGTTTTGATATGGCAGAAAGAGAGATAAGCACTCCCAATGAGGGGGAAAGAGTCGATTTGTAGCTAAGTGCCATCATCCAAGGTCAATAGCAATTGCCAAATTTGTTAACCTAGATGTTGCAAAAATTTTACAACATGAATACTAACGAGGCAAATCAGATTCAAAATGGTGAAGAAAGTTCATCAACAGAGCATAACAATAACCACACCAGGATGGTGATTGGTTCTACCGCTCATCCACTCCAACCCAAGTTTTTTGATGAGAGAAGAGGTCCCTAAGGGTGGAGAAGAGCAAGCAAATGAGCATGGTGATAATTTCCTTGATTATTAGCATGAGTACCAATCTCTGGGAAATGAGTTCCTGTAATGTCCCCAATTGGTGTTTAGCCAAGTTTGTGACCAATAACCTAGTTCCTTGAGCTCCAGTAGGCAATGTGGTTTGATTAGGGAGCTCCTTAAGTTGTGGAGAGCATTGGTTCAATTATTTGTGATGTTTTGCCATGGCTTTGAGCTCAGTGATGTCTCAGGATGACTATGCAACTTTCGAAAGTTTGTTCGGCTTCTCGGATAGCTCTCCAAGATTCTTGGAGGAGCTGTCTATTTTTAGAAAGTCACTCGGAAGGTGTTATTCTTCATCCCAAACATCATGGAAGGCGATGGTATGATTTATTTTTATTTTGCAATTCGTTTAAGTTTGGGACTTTCAGTAAATTGGGTGAGTATTAAGCCATTTAATTAATATGTTTGCTTAAGTTATCTTAAGTTGCGATTATTGTCATGTCCCCATTTCCGGCCTGATCATCAAGTGTATAATGGATTAGCCTATTCCTCATTCCCGGAGGCTAATTCTAAGTAATGAGGGAATGAACTGGTTTTTGACTAACTTAACCTTTTGTTTTGCAGGGGCAAAGTCAGAAACTTGTAAATTGATTAAGTCTGGGAGTAGTTTCATCAACTCCAGTGATCATCATTGCCAGGCGCACTCCTTGACAGATCAGGTTCACTTTGGCGCCCAACTTCCAAAGCTCATTTTAGCTCTCAGTATAGCATTCTACTGGAGGCGCTCCTTGTGGTTGACTTCCTCCAACTCAGTGGCCAGTTCTGAGACAAGTGAAGATGTTAGGACATGAAGTTTCAAGCTTAGGCGCCAATAGCAGGCTGAACTCAAACTCATTGAGCATCACTGGCTCATTCAGGTTTAAACACTCCATTTTGAGTGCCTAGCCTGGATGAGTGATAGATTGAAGGCTTTGAAGCTAAGGAAAGTTACTTGGATGAATCATCAAAGTTGAAATGGACAACTTCTCACCTAGGCGCAAAATTCCTCAATTCTGGCATCCAGAAATCAAATCTCTAGTGAGGCACTTGTTCCATTTGCCTAAGATTCCATTAGCGCCCTAGGTTGATGAGCTTTCCAAGACACCTGAAATGGCGCCCAGTGGATCTTTCAAGAAAGGGAAACATTCTCAGTGTTGTTCAGTAATCTAAGTTATAAAGTTGACAAGAAATAGAGCTAGATGCTAAAGGCGCACTTCTTGGTCTCCATCACCTCAGAGATGCGCCTAATGAAGTTTGGTGTCCATCTCCTTCTGTCCAACATCCAAGTGGCGCCTAGAGTCAAAAAGGTTTCCAGCATATGGAGTCATCAAACTCACCTCTAGGATGTTAAGGCGCAATCTCATGACTCCTAAGCTTTGAATATGCGCCTAGAGCAAGACTGGGATTTTGAAGCTCCAATTGATCATTTACCCTGATTTGGAGATTGAATGTCATCCCAGGGACTCACTGGGCAAATGTAGATCTTGATCAAATGTTGAGGCGCACTCTCTAGGCTCTGCCACCTTTAAGAAACACCCTGTTTGGAAAGGTGCCCATTCTGGTCCTCTCCACCCTCAGTTGGCGCCTAACCTTAAGAGTCTTGCCACTATGACATCAAATTGGCGCCTAAAGACCCATGGCATGAAATCAACGCCTAGAACTAGAAGGCGCCAATGTATGAGTTCAAGGACCCTCTATTGGAGCGCCTAGACTCCAGAGGGATCATTTGGGCGCCTAAACTAGAATCAAGGTCCAAAAGTCTTCAGTAAATAATGGATAAGTGTTAAAGACTTCATTAGATGCATCTTCATGCCTCTACACCCCCAGATTGGCGCCTAGACTCTTTGCAATCCCCAATTTGGCGCCTAACCCTAGCAAGGCACAATATCATCTCAAGATGGTTAGGCACTCACTTCCAGATGGAGCATTTCACCTTCCTGAACAGCAAGACTTGAAGAAACACCCAAAGAAAGTCAATCTTCATGCAAGGCGCACTTCTGTGCCCATGAAACATCATTCTGGCGCCCAACATCAAGTAACACTTTGATTAATTTTCAGTGAGCGCTTTGGGCAGATTGGGTGAGTGAAGTATCATGATTCTCTTCTGAATCTCGCCAACAACTTTTAGAAGTTCTTTCCAGATAGGGGCAACCTCATGATGGGCGCACTTTGACACTCCAGATACTTCAACTTGGCGCCCAGTCAGAAGAACACTTGAAAGTGCGCCTAAGCTGAGGTGGTTCAGGTAGTTACACAACTTGAGCTCTCATTGGTCGACAGAATGTCTTCGGGATCCGTGTCAAGGTCTCTGGATAATTTCGCCAACTCAGAATGAGTCATCAGATGGCATATTCCCTTGGATATGCTTCTTGGAAAACGTGCCTTGGTTCCTCTTTGTGCATTGAAAAACGTGCCTTCATTGCCTTTGGAAGGCCTATAAAAGGAGGAGTCCTCTCATTCATTTGCTATCGGTTCATTTGACAAAATTCTCTCTGCAAAGCTATTGAGCTTGTAATCTTGAGGCCTGCGAGTTTCAAGTGTTGGGGTGATGCTCCCTCAACAAGCAAGGTGATGCTCCCTTGTGATATTGTGAGGTGTTGACATTCAGTTGACATCATTGAGTTTGATTGAGTTGATCAAGTGTAGGCGCCATTGTAATCATCAAGGCTTCAAGGCCTTTCTTTTGTATTTCCATTGAATAAGTTGTAACTGCACACTATTGAAAGCATTATCTATGTAATAAGACATTGCAAGTTGATTGAATCAAATAACTAGACAAGTACCCAACTCTAAGGTTGATTCATTCAAGTAGTTATCTTTGATGTATATCTTTGTGTTGTTGAAGTAGTTGATAAATTGATAGCAAGTAAAATTGTTTAAGTAAGGAAAAATTTTAGTAGAACTGGTTGGGTATCTTACAGTGGTATCAGAGTTGTGATCCTGCCAGCCTCTGGGTTATGCAGCTGCCTGAAGTAGGTCCACACAGGTATTATACAAGCAGAACGCGACAACTACAAGAACAACATCACACAGAAGTTCCAGCTAACATGGCTGAGGAAAGAAGAAGTAGAAGTCCACCTGTTGATGGTGAACGTGCACCAAGGGAGATGTTTAGGAACATTGCCGCTAAACAACAACAAACCGCTCAAATTTTGCAACATGTCCTACAATCCCTTCAAAACATGAATCAAGGCGCAGTAGCTGGACAAGGTCGTCGAGATGCAGCTAGACCTGAGAGGCAAGAAAGACAAGTTGATGATGATGCTGCTAGTGCAACAGGCAGAAGGGTTCGCACACGAACTCTACAGTTGATAGGCCCTTAAGACCAACTTTCCTTCCACCACCACCTAAACAGAACAATGAAGCGGATGAAGAATTTGATGAAGAAGAGCAGAATAACTTTGAAGATGAAGTAGCACTCTTTGCAGATCTCTATGCCAGATTACCAGAATGTGTTCGGGATATGATGACCTTCAATGAATATTGCCGACAGAAGAGGGAAGATAGAGATAGGCGAGGTCGAACTAGAGGGTTTCGCCCTAGAAGGGATGATGATACAAAGGAGTATAAGGAAGCATTGAATTGAGTTCCCATTCCTACCTTTGATGGAAGTAGTAAGCTCAGTGCTAGGGCTTGGGTAAACAAGCTGGATACATACCTTTCACTTAAGCCTTTGACAGAGAAGAAGGCAATTCAATCTGCTACAATGCATCTTGAAGGATTGGCTTATGAATGGTGGCATCATGGCCTAGTCTCTCAACATCATGATAGGATAACTTCCTATGATGAGTTTGTAACAAAATTGATTCAGAGGTTTGACAGAAAAGACACTGAAGTGTCCTATCGCGAACTAGCTCAACTCAAGCAAGAAGGAAGGGTTGTGCAGTATGTAAATGAGTTTCAGAAGATAGCAGTGATGGTACCTGATATGACAGACCGAAGAATCACTATGCTGTTCATTGAGGGATTGAACAATCAGATCAAGCCATTGGTAAAGGTGCAAAGGCCAGCAAACCTGGAAGAAGCAATTGACTTTGCTCTAGATCTTGATACTACTGTTTATCAGCCTAAGAAGAAGTTCTATAAAGGTGTTATCTCTACTCAAAGGAAACCCTCTTTTCCTCAAAAGATGACTCAAGGCCCATCTGCAGCTGAAAGAGACGAGCTAAGAAGGAAGAAACTTTGCTTTTCTTGCAAGCAACCTTGGGAACCAGGACACAGATGCCTTGGTAAAGGTAAAGCACATCTGATTGAAGTTGTATCCGATGATGGAACTGAAGAAGAGTCACTGAGTGAAGAAGAATCCACTCAGGATGAAGAGGAGGTACAACCAACTCTTAATGTAGTTTCAGAAGAAACATCTGACAAAATAACATTAGCAACTATTTCAAGAGTACCTAAGTATCATGCCTTTCGCATAACAGGAGTTGTGAAGGGTCAAAGAGTCACCTGTCTAATTGACAGTGGTGCTACTCACAACTTCATAGATGAAGGTTTGGTAGCGAGGTGGGGTCTAACAGTTGAAGACTTCGAAGGATTTCAAATAGCTGTTGCTGATGGATTCCTAATGAGTTGTACCAGAAAAGTGTCCCAACTGCAAATTCAAATGGGAGATTATTCTTTACAGGATGATTTCTATGTGGTTGGACTTGGGCATATTGATGTAGTACTTGGAGTACAATGGTTGCATTCGCTTGGAAGAATTGTCCAGGACTTTCAGAAGATGGAATTAGAATTCATGCATGAAGGAAAGAAGATCAAACTGAAGTCAGTGTCTGATGGAAATCCCAAAGTTGTCTCAGCAAAACGAATGGAAGCATTATTCCAGCATAATGACATCGAATGGGCAGCACAGGTTTGCATCAAGGACAACCAAATCCTCTCTGTTGAAGAAATTTATCCTGCAGATATCCAGGCAATGTTGGATAAGCATGGTAAGGTGTTTAGGGATATACCTCCAGGAATACATCCTGATAGAGGTTTTGAACATGTAATTGAATTGGAGGATGGGGCTAAACCTGTTAACATTGCACCCTATCGGCATCCTCAACATTTCAAGATTGAAATTGAGAAGACGATCAAGGAATTGATCGATATGGGGCACATAAGGCCATCATCAAGTCCATTTGCATCATCTGTGGTGCTAGTGAAGAAGAAGGATGGAACGATGCGGATGTGTGTTGACTATCGCGCATTGAACAAGAAGACGATCAAAAATAGGTATCCAATACCTAGGATTGATGAACTACTTGATGAGCTGCATGGAGCAGTCTATTTCTCAAAGATAGATCTTCGATCCGGCTACCATCAAATTCGTGTCAGAGAAGAGGACATTCCAAAGACAGCATTCAAATGCCATTATGGGCATTATGAATTTATGGTGATGCCGTTTGGGCTGACAAATGCACCAGCTACTTTCCAGTCCTGCATGAATCATGTGTTCAACAAGCAGTTGAGGAAGTACATGTTGGTTTTCTTCGACGACATCTTGATTTACAGCAAGACATGGGAAGAACATCTTCAACACTTAGACGAAGTATTGAATGTCATGGAGAATCAATCTTTGTATGCAAAGATGTCTAAGTGTGATTTTGGCTTAAAGGAAATTCTATACCTGGGTCATGTGATAGGAGCAAATGGTGTGAAAGTTCAAGAGGAAAAGATTGAAGCTATTCGCAATTGGCCAGTCCCCAGGAACGTATCTGAACTAAGAGGTTTCCTTGGCCTCTACAGCTATTACAGAAGATTTGTTAGGGGATTCTCACAGCTTGCTGCATCCTTGACAAATCTAACAAAGAAAGGAGCTTTCATGTGGTCAATAGAAGCTCAAGCTGCATTTGATCGATTGAAGGAAGTAATGAGTACAACACCAGTGTTGGCTTTGCCAGATTTTACTAAGTCCTTTGTTCTAGAATGCGACGCTTCAGGAGAAGGTATTAGAGCTGTTTTGATGCAAGATCGACATCCCATCGCATTCGAAAGCAGGAAGTTGAAAGAGACAGAAAGGTTGTACTCAACTTATGACAAAGAGATGCTGGCAATCATGCATGCCTTGGCTAAGTTCCGCCAGTATCTAGTTGGATCTAAGTTTGTGGTCAGGACTGATCACAACAGTTTGAAATACTTTCTAGGGCAGAAAGATTTGAATAAAAGCAACTTTTGTTAATAAAAGCAACTACCTTACTAATCGCACCTCTCCATATCTTTTTATTTTCCATAAACTAATCGCTGCCATATCTGATATTATCGCATCTCTTCATACACTATGAATTAGACAAAAATTGTCTTTTTGTATTCCTTGATCATTGCCTTCAATTCCTTTTTAATTGCTCCCTACATGAATTCATATCACTTCATAATAATATTTAATTAAGACATCTTTGTCTTATACCAAATAAATCAATCACACCACCTAGTTAATAATAAATAAGACTACTACCTTTCCTTTATTTGTTGCCTTTCACATATAAAGCAGATCGCTGATTATTTAGTATCTTTAATAATAATATCTTATATAATATATTAATGATGAATAATAATAATATCTTTTTTTATTTATATATATAATATAATAGCTTTATTAATATATAGAATAATATCTTTGCTTTATTTAATAATATTAATTGCTTCCATTTGAATATATTAATAATAGATTTTTATTCAAATATAAATAATAATATTTAATTTATAATAAATATTAAAGATATATTTGATTTATATAATATTTGAATTTGAATATATTAAATATATATAATATATTAATATTTAATTTAAATGTATTCAATTTACGATTTATAGATATAATAATAGATTTTAATGTCATTCATAACTTTAATTTGAATGAATAATACATAATCGATTCAACTATAAATTACTAATATAGGGACATGACACATCTACATCATCTATGGCACCTTGATGAATAGAAGGTATTCCCATGATTTTGAAGGCAGATAAATTGGTGATGGAGCCAATAGGAGTGTTGTGCACGGCTGTTTAGTGACATTGCAGACTTGTGATCACTGATCAGCTACAACAGCAGTAAGAAGACATCACACTGAACTCTCTTCAACACATGCTCTTATGTGGTATATACCATGTGATTTCTAGGATCATATTTGCATGCTTCTTCTTCATTGCATGGAGTTTTATTGTGTTCTAACATATTGCAGCAGTTTCATTGTGCAAAAAACAGGGGATTACTTTAGTTGCAACATATATATACATATATATTTCATGTAATCTTTCCTTTATGTTGCAATCACATTTGTAACCCCTAGCTGGTTTATCGCCAGTGTGGAGTGAGTAGACTTCTTATATTTTATGTAATGGCTTCCCACTGAATAAGTGGATGTGCCTATTTTCCCTTCTTGCACTCATGGCTCAGGTTCCCGCTGAATAAGTGGACGCACCTGGTTTTTACTTTCGTGTGCTCCCACTGAATAAGTGGTTGCCCACTGCACAAGTGGATGTTTACTTTCATGCTTATTCCCACGATTGAGTGGATGCGCACTGAATAAGTGGAAGAATTGTTACTTTAGTTGGATTGTGATTTTGAATGCTAACTCTGAAGCACTTGTATGCTCTCACCTTGCCCACATCGGGATCTGGTGATCAGAAGAGTGTGGAAGAACATTGCTCATAATATTAAGTGTTGTCATCTTGTGTTTTTCAAAAAAAAAAATCATTTTGGGTGATCAGAAGGGAGGACTGTCATGTCCCCTTCTCAAAAGTATGTCTAGTGAAAACACTTAGCATATTCTTCTAATTTTTTCATAGGCTAATGCGGTGGAAAAAGAGAAATATGTTAATAATTAAATTTCAGTTGTCCAAAAAGTAACTTTAAGTTATATTTTTAGAAGGAAATTTTTGTTTATTATTAAAAAAGGTTGTTTTAAAAGTGTCATTTGGAATGGGGTCCAAAAAGGTGGTAAAACTTTTAGACACTTAAGATGGAGGGGAAAGGGAAAAAATAATTAAAAATAAATTATATTCCTTCAAAAGGGTTTATATAAGGAGAGCGTGTGCATAGAAGATCTTCCTCCTGCTTATTTACTCTTTTCTATGCTCTAGAGAATGACAGTGAGTTCCTCTTGTTTTGTCTGAGGACAAAAACTCTTTGTTAAGATGGTCTTGGGGATGAAAACCTCCCTAGCTATCTAAGTAATTCCACTTTGAGATTATCATGGTGCTGAACTGTCTTGAAGTTTTTGCAGTTTGTTTGTGGTGTGGAGTTTTCCAATTTTTGATAGCGCTAAGGTGAATTTCAGTTTGGTATTTGAGATAAATGACTACTTGTTGTTGACAATTTCTAATGTTGATTTCTATGGATTCTTTGTTGGCCCATACCATTCATGTAATGCTGGCCGTACCTTCATGATCGTATATATTTTTCAGTAGGGGTGTCGTACAAATGTGCAGGTTGTACAAGGGTGGAAGAGGGACGTGTGAAGTTTGTAGCTAAAGTGTTGCCTTTATTGATCTTTTTCCTTGCCAACTTTGTAGCCATATCATTATTTTATGCTGGTTGTACAGTCTTGGGATGAATCACCACAGTTTGGGGTGTTTGGATAGGTCATACCATCTCTAGAGGGGGTTGTATAGTTTTGTTATTGCAGTTTGTGCAAAAATTCAGTGAAGTTTCAGTTTGGGACAGCATCAAATGTTTCGTTTCTGCCTGTTCTTCAGAGATTTCGAATAAAAAGGGTAAAAGCACAAAGCTGTGTCACACTTTTATAAAGGCAACGGCTAACACTTATCCAACTTTTAAACTCGAATCACTAAAAAGTGACATGTTTTGAATTTTGAAATAATGTAAACTAATAAAATGTTTATTTTTTAGTATATTTTATGTTTGTATTTTTTGAAAAAAAATTTAAAATTATTTGAATATAGTTTTTAATAAATTGACACTATAATTTAGTTGTTGATAAAATGTTGAAAAATGAAGTTACATGAGACGTCAATCATTATATAGTAAATTTTTTTTTTTCTTCAATTTTTTTGTGTATTTATAACTTCAAACTTTAGTCCATGGATATATTTTTTTGCAATTTTGATAAATATATATTTTTAAATAAATAGTAAAATGTGCGTGTATTGAAACGTAGTCATTTCCATTCGACGTCAACTTTCATCTTAACTATTTATCTAAAATAGAAAAAATGTATACCATCTTGGTATAGATTCTTTTATCTAGTGCATCATATTTTTTTCAATTTTTTTAAATAAGTTTTACTATTTTTCTTTGACATGGTAATCGACCTAATGTTTTGTGCTAATAACCTACTTTTAGTAAAAATAGAAAAGAAAATATAAATAATAATTAAACTATTAAAATATATATATTTTTGAAAACTAAACTTATAGACCTACAAAAGGGTATTTTTATATTTTTAAAAAAATGTTATTTACATGAGTAGAAGTTGAAATATCAAGTTTTTCAAATAATTTTATTTTTTTGGTAAATTGGCTCATAATGGTGCTACATATGTATTTAGCCAACAATTTTATTTGGAAAAGTTGTGGACATATCTAACTTAGCTAGAATGAATTTTACAAGATCATATGTTTGACCAAAATTGACTTTTAGTTAGAAATATTTAAATTCACTGGTGCTTATAAGTCGGCTGAAAGTGTGACACAGCTTTGTGCTTTTACCCAAAAATCAGTTTATCATAGCCTGGCCATGTGATATGCACTGAATGTTATCTATTTGCTATTTATTTATGGACTAATCCCTTGTTGCAGTAGTGATGTTTGTTGATTAGAAATTAATTTTAATATTGTTGTTGTTGATGTTTCCTGAATCAATATATTAGTAGTTCATACTTCATGTTAATTGCAAATCGGGATGGTCATCCACCAGATAGTAGTTGCATATTAAACATATTGTAAAAACTAGATGGTATACCACCAATAGTTTTAGTTCATTGTAAGAAGGTCTTGGTCAGTTCACCGTTAGACTCAAGTGCATTGCATATTTTCTCAGCCCGTTTTGGCATTGATCAAGCTTGCATTAGTATGAGCCAATTTGGCTTGACTAGACCTGTTGGAATCTATTAGTGACTTTCTACATACAAGCATACTTGTCCACCGAAGAGGTGTTGATTTGAGTTGGCTCTACCACCTGTATGCTCTGGTCACCTATGCTTCCTTTTACTTTCCCAACAATGCTATCATTCAATTAGTGTGTTGTCCAAACACTGTATGCTCTCACCTTGTCCACATCAGGATTTGAGTGATCAAAAAGTGCAAGGACTTGTATTTGCATCTTCAAATATTTGTAAAACTTCAAAAAAAAATTGTTTGGGTTATTACACATCTAGATTTACAATAAACATGAAACTGAAACTACTAGTAACTATTTATAAAATGTACTAACAATAACAAACTAATATATAAATAATTTGAACATTGCAACAAATCTCTAGCAGCAGGGTTAGATTAGAAATCATTCATCAATAAATGGTTTAACCCCATATTTTAAGGCCCATGCAAGAAGGCTGAGTTAGCTTTTGAAAATTCTAATTTGAAACTCATTGATTGTTGCTGATACAAATTGTACAGCCCAACTATTTCATGGTACGACTCATCTAAGACATTGTACGGCCCACCAAAAGTCCCTTAAGTCACTGTTGAAACTGTACGGTAGTCTAGGCGAATTGTATAGCTAGAAACAAGGCAAAAATCACTAACAAATAGCTGCAATAAATCCCAAGGTGGTATGGCTGACATAGAGGATAGTAGGGTAGGATGCAAGCATGAGTTTTGGGCAGCAATTCCTCCAAGTTTCAATCACCCCAAAAACTTTGAAGTATGGCTTGCATGCAAGGGTACGACTTGCTACAAATAGTACGGCCAACAAGGGTAGGTCTGAAATAACTTTGTACGACCAACAATCTCACCACAAACACGATCAGATTTGCATATGCAAATATATTATTGAAAATTCATAGACAAAAATCACACCAAAAGGAACACTACTAAAGACTGAACATGCTTAACACCAACAAACTAGATTGTAAAATCTCACAACAATTCAACACAGGTAATCCTCAGGTGGAATTACTCATATGGCTAGGAGGGTTTTTGTCCCTGAAACCATCTTGCCTAAGGGTTTTCATCTTTCAACAAAAAGGGAAGAATTCACGTTCATTCTCCAAACTATAAAAAAATGGATAATAAGCAGGAAGAATTTCTATGCACAAACCCTCCTTATATAGAATCTTTTGAGGGAATATAATTTAATTTTTATTTCTTTTCCTTTTTCCCTCCAACTTAAGTGTTTGAAAAGTCCCACCACCTTTTGGACCCCGTTCCTAATGACACTTTTTAAGTCCCACTTTTATAAACAACCTTTTTAATAATAAATAGAAGTCTTTTTAAAATACAACATAAAATTACTTTTTGGACAACTTAAGTTATATTATTAGAATATTTCCCTTTTTCCACCCTATTAGTCTACGAGAAAAATTAAGAAAATAGGCTAAGGGTATTTACTAGACTTATGCTAGAGAAGGGGACATGACATTCTAGTGGTCGTCAATAATTTTTTTCACGCTTAGAATGTTTCTCTGGGGTCATTCTCCTTCTCTACTATTATGGCCCTTATTTTTTCTATCATGGAATCCATGCCATCATAGATTTTTCCCAAACACTATCAATTTGTATCAACAAATCTGATCATACTCATGATGGGCTTGGTGAAACTTAGGATGTAGTCAACACGAGTCCACCAATCATCATTTAGGATCAATGATTTGACCTTTTGGGCCTTCTATGGATTTGACTACTTCCACACACCCCATTGTAAAATGAATGAATAAAAACTAATGAATGGTCACTTTTAGGGTTGTCATTGACTTTTTAGGGTTTTTAATGTTATTAAAATGTATTTTTTAATGTTTTAAAAGTGTTTTTTCACATCCAAACTATGCTTGTGTTTGTGAGTTCCTTTGGGTGCGGCCGAGCACGTCACAGGATGTCTAGATGTACCCACGGGGTACCCAGGGCAGTAGGGCCATGCCCCATCGATCCATTTCGGAACCAATGCCAACTCCCTCTCCCAAACCTATTCGGTTTTGCAAAATGGACCCTAAACACAAGGACTCGGTAACATAGAACATGTTGGGACTTAAAAAAACCTGTCCCCAAAATGCCCCATTTTGCCCCCAATTTTCATCTAAACCCCACTTGAACCTATAGTTTATAACCGATCAGAGACATCTTTCATAGGTTTTCATAAGTTTGCCTTTTGAAAAATACAAGGAAAAAAGGCCCAAAAATGACTAAGTCAAAAACTCTAAGTGTTTCCTTGTGTTTTTTACATTTGTCGGAGGTCGGAGTTTTGGGCTTGCTTCTTCCGTCCTGCTTTCCCTCTTGGCTCCGAAATCCTCCAAGGCTAAAATTGCTTAAGTGTTAAGTTATTGAAAAATTCATCTAAGTGTGTCGGAGGTCGGAGTTCGAGCCTTTTGCCTTCGGTCTTTTATAAGACAAGTGTCGAGGAGAAGCCCCGGGGGTAGAAGTCCGACAAGTCTACTTGTTCAAATTATTCTAAGTATAAAGTGGGCGGCGGATGGCGAAGGTTGGTTCTTCTTCCTTCCTTCAGGGAAGATGGTAGATGGAAGGCCCGGGGGCTGACCCCCGGGTTTTCATAGTTTGACTAAGTGTTTTGAAGGGTGGAAGTTGGGCCTACGACTTTCCATCTTCTCTAGGACAAGCGTTGGGTGGAAAGCCTGGGGACCTAAGTTCGCCTAAGGTTAAAAATTTTCTAAGTAAAGTGGACTTCAGGGGTCGGAGTTGTGATGTTCTCTCTTCTACCAAGCAGGTGAAACGGCAAAGGGCTGAGGGCTGAAGTCCACCAAGTAATGAAAAATATTCTAAGTATGATGTACTACAGAGAGTCGGAGGTTGGAGTTCAGGATTCCTTCTGCCTTCTTCATAAGAAGACGGAAGGAGGAAGGCCCAACGGCCGACCCCCGACAAGTGTTCCTTCTATACAAGGCGAAAGGTAGACGTTGAGGCTTCCTTGTTCTCCCTTCTGAAGGCTCGAGACCCGACCCCCGACGCCTTCATATCAATACATAGGCGAGGTCGGGGCTTCCCTCCTTCCTCTTCCAGATGTTGTAAGTTGCAAGGTGGAAGGCCCGAGCTCCGAAGTCCGATTTGTCAGAGCTCAACTTCCTAGCCTTCCTTGTTCTTTCAAACATGCCGACAACTTCTTGGATCGCCATAAATGCTAAGTGGGTGGCTGAGGAACAAGTTTTTAATGTGGTTGATGGAGGTGGTGAGGTTTTCCCTCCCATTTCACCCTCAGATCGGATTGACTCATGCTATAAATAAAAAATTGAAGTTCTTTTCAAAGGGTTGGTCGTTGAACCAATTGTCTGGTCTAGAAAACGCCTAAGGGAGATTTTAGGGCATCA
Source organism: Cunninghamia lanceolata (assembly GCA_027924645.1). Taxonomy (NCBI): domain Eukaryota; kingdom Viridiplantae; phylum Streptophyta; class Pinopsida; order Cupressales; family Cupressaceae; genus Cunninghamia; species Cunninghamia lanceolata. The sequence continues at coordinate 1,212,516 of BSBN01000270.1, forward strand.
AGCAAAGGATAACGTCTGGACAATGAATGGAGGAATGTGTTTGATATAGCGTAGGAAGGATTGCAACGTGCATCTTCATGCAATGAGATGTTTCCACGGCTATTTGTAATGATTCAAGGGAATGCATTGTTGCAGCTTTGTATTTTGCCTTCACCACCTTTGCTGGTGCGATTGTAATAGGGATTTGATAATGAATGACAACATTTAAATCAATACAAGCTTTGTGTTGGGTCATTTCTTTATTACAAATGGGTCATTGTAGTTTGGCTTTGGATAAATAAGTATGTCTGGGGTATGAAGTGTAATTTGAGAAATATATGTGAATATATTTTAGTTTTCTGTTAATGCTGGTTCAACCCATTTCTTTCCTCTTTATTGCTTATGAATCAGTTTCCCAATGGAGTAGGCACCGGTCCATATTGGGGATGGATCAATCATCTTCTCAATCAAATCCTCATTCTATTAGCTGTAGGAGGAGTAGATTTAGTTTAGGGTTTCTCATGTTGTCCATGATTCAATGTAATAACTAGGGATAAATCTGAAGTAATGTAAAATTGTTGCAATCATTGGTGAATCATGTACATGTATGCTTGCACTGTGTATCTTGTGTATGTGAAGTTAAGCGGAGTCATCTTAAGAAATGTGATGAAATCATATTTGGGTGCAAATGCATAGTGCAGTAATCAGCTTAATACGGAGGCCTGTGCAGCTAGTTTGTCTTGACCTAGTGATAGCTTTTGGGGTCAAGTGTACATTGGGTATGGCTGCGTATGTTTTTTTGTGTTCTATTTCATGCCTCTAAGAATATCCCTCCTAGGTCTCGCTGAGCTTGAAGTGTAGAGGAGCATACCCACTCCTATAAGTTGGCCAAAATCGCCTTTGACCTGTTGATAAACCTCTTTCCATAACCTTGATGACACCCCTGGCCTTGGTGATTGTGAAATGTTTTAGGGTTTGGAGTTGCAGCTATTTTGGGTCCCAACAGAACATAAGTGGTTGTTCCAATCCATTGACATCATTTATATGTGTAAACTATGAGAATATGTTACATGTTGAACTCCCAAAAGAATAATAGGATTCAGCCTCCTCCATATTTTATATGATTAAAAGTATGTGATAATAGGATGATCCAAGAGGTGAGATCAAAATAACTATAAATAAAATTGTTGCAGCTGAGTAGCTATTGTTTTAGAAGGTAAGTTTTGCCAAAATAACATGGCTACATCAAGATCTCAACTATTCTAGCATGCAAGATAACTCTATAGTATTGCATGAATCAAGGCAAAGTGAAAACCCATATAACTAAAGAATTCATAACAACAGGTAGAGCTCTGAAGTATGCTCAATGGATTTTTATACAATTAGCAAAACGAAGTAAATTGTAATGTCCCCAATTGGCGATTAGCCGAGTTTGTTGACCAATAGCCTATTCCTAAGTTTCCGTAGGCTACTTGGTTTGGTTAGGGGACTCCATCTTGCTTGGAGAGCATTGATTCAATTCTTTACGCCTTCTTTTGATGGATTTGAGCTTAGATGGTGTTCAAGATCGCAGTGTTTTTTTTGGCTTCACAGTTTATTCTCCAAACTTTTTGGAGGAGCCGTCTATTTTTAGAAAGTCACCCGGAAGGCGTCATTCATCTTCCCAAACATCATGGAGTATGTTGGTATGCTTAATTTTGCAGTTTGATGATATTTGGAATTTTCTGTTAAGTCAGTTGATTTAATAAGCTAAACAATTAATTATTTCACTTAAGTTAAAAAGGTTGGGAAATGTTCATTTAACACTTAAGTGTTATAGCTCATTGGAAAAGGGATGAAAAGCTTTAAATCACGGATGCATCATATTGGCACCTTGTGAATTAAATATTTCCTTTATTTTGATAAAAGGGGTCTTGGGAGATAAAAGTAGCTTTTTAATTAAAAAGGTGACTTTAAGTTGTGCACACATGAGTTATTTTATATTTTTGAGGTGAAATATGAACGGATTAAGGAAATAATATTTTATTTCCTTCAAAAAGGTTATAAAAGGAGGTGAGGGGCTCATTGTTGGTCAAGTTTGGTTTATGATATTATTATGCTGCTGGGATTGAACCAGAAGATCATTATACCTTCTTGTGCATGGAAACCCACTTGAGGAGGATTAGTTTCGGTGGTGAGATATCCATCCTAGCCGATAATGTTGGTTTTCACTCAGAAAATTACATGGAGCAGAATGGAGTTGATAGTTTTGTGAAGTTTTGCTGTGCATTCTCAGTTCTTGCTTGGTGTGGGATTTCATTTATTGATTTCATATATTTTTTATGAGAATAAAGTGAAGTTTACAAGTATTTTGTGGGTTCACTGTTGGGCCATACTGTATTGGTCGTACCATTGAGGGTTCGATTGGGCAAAGAAATTATATTTCACCTATTTGAGCTTCTTTATGTTTGCAAACTCATTGTTGCATATGGGCGACACCTTTTTGATATCTATTTCATGTGTTTAAGCAAAGATTTGTGAGTTTCAAGGAAGTCCGTACTTCCCATATCCGTGCTGATGTTTGTTTTTAGACAAGTCAACAATAGAGTAAAACACTAGAGTATCCCACTCTCTTGAATAAAGCTCTTCAAAGGCTGAACAATGTGATCCAGTGAAGTAACTCCAAGGTTCCTTTTATAATGCATGATGGGTTAACTCAGTGATTACATGTGATCTTGCTGATAATCACAAAGGGACTTACGCAGATTCTTCTTCTTTCATTCAGCTCATCTCTCCTTTTAGTGTGGATGATTTATATACAAGGTCTCAATGATAAAGAAATGTAAAAAGGGCAAGGGTTTAAGAAAGCTAATCTAAGGTCAATGAAGCAATGATGATGATTGAATAGACAAACTCCTTGATTAACCTAACTTCACTTCGCCAAGGATGCCTACAACTACATGAAGTTGGTGCAATCTCCTAAGGTTACGCGAATGGTTTTCAAACCATGAAAACTTATATAAGCACCCATAAGACGGCGCAGCTCAAACAAGCATCCACAATCGAACTTATACAAATTAAGCTCAGACTAGCTTTATACAACACTTCACCAGCGATGAATGTTAAAAACATGAGCTAGGAGTTGATCAATATTCAATACGACATACATTACATCAATGAGCTTCTACTCTACTTCTAATCTACTTTGAAACATCTCTCCACTTCATTAAAGTACAAGAAACCATGTGATTCCACAAGATAACACTTAACACCAAATAATGAACTCCAATGTTTTTTCATTAATCTTGAGCAATATTTACAACAATTTCAAGTTCTCTCAGAGAGTTTCGAGAGTCTCCTATTCTACTCCTAAAATCTAATCTCTAGTCTACTACTATTAATGATCTACTGTATTACAAATGAGGCAACAAGGCCTTTATATAGTGCCCCAGAATACAATGAAGTCATTTCAGGTAAATTTCCTCAAGGCGCCCTATCTTGGAGGTCAATTGAGAGGTTTTCTTCAAGGCGCCTACTTGAGTTTGGCATGAAGGTACAAGGCGCCTTAGCTCATAAGGCCTTATACCTGACGTTCTTTATACTTTAAACATTTATGAAGGCCATAGGATGACTTTCCCCCTTAGGCGCCCACTCTTAGACTTTTCAACACCTCATTTTCAACCCTTATGTCTCCTTAGGCGCCATATTGGTTTGCACTTCTCTTTCATGTCAAGGCGCTCTAGGTGGCCTTCTTGCCTTTGGGCGCTCATCCGAGTGATTGGAACCTGTTTGATTGTTAGGCGCCTTTTAGGGTCTTCTTAAGCACTAAACTCTTCTTACCACTCCCAAGGCGCAATTTGGAGCTTCATCTACCTTAAGGCGCCACCTGTCACTGTCTTAAACTCCATCTTCACATCAAGGCGCTTAAAACTGGCAGGAGCAACAAGGAATGGCGCCTAAGTCTTCTGCTTCAACTCTAAGCGCAATTCCTATGATTCTCTGAACCTGCAATGGGCGCCTAAACCTAAATGCCTGTTCCTTGTCAGATTTGCAGTGTTTCAAGCTTCGCAACATCAATTTCAATCAAGGCGCTTTGATTTGAAGCCTTCCTTGCCCAAGGCGCAATCTTGAGGTTGTCTAGATGATGGAAGGCGCCCTAAATTCTAGGCGGAGTTTTGAGGTGATCCTGGAGCAATTTCGCGCCCAGAACTGACAGTGCCCGAGGTAAGGTATATTGAAAAATATATTTAAGTATAAGTTCTTATACTTTAAATATTTTTCAATATACCTTTCAGGATGTTTGAGATAGGTCTCAGATCCACCGGATTTAACATGCAGATTCTAGATTTTTGAGGATCCACCAGATTTCAGACTTAGCCAATTTTCAGGATCTTCAGGATCAGGATACTAGACTTAGTCATTTTCAGGGTCTCAAACATCAGGATCAGGTAATCAAGGGGCTCTAAGACTCAAACACCACTGACTTCATCATGCAAAAGACATCATCCTGGACTTAGCAAAGCACTGGAATTCAAAAAAAAAAGGGGGGGGTCCCCATTTGCAATGGGGCGATGTGTGATTTGGTCACAACATCTAGCGTCAACCCGAATAAATGTTCCTGAACATTTCAGAGACAAAGACTCAATCCAGACTCAAAAACCTTCAGACACTCCTCTCCTACCTATTAGCCAACTAGACAACAAATCGAAAAGGAAAAGAATCATAGATTGGATCAAGACACTACATCATCTGCTGTGTGATTAAGGATTGATTTCAATTAAAGCAGTTTCTTAAATATTCCAAAGATAAACAAATATCAAGTTTCAACATTTCCATGTACACACCCACACACCAGACCAAATAAACACGACTACTCGATCAAAGAATCAAAACCATTTACCAGCGCGACTATCCGTATTTGAAGTTTAAAGTGCAAGCACTTGTATTCATTTCCATCCCTTAGAAGCCAGGATTATCTAAGTTCATCTGTCTCAAGCTAGGTAAATTCATGAAAAGCGAATAGACGAATACATATACATATGGATGAGATGGGCAAATGCAATGATATTGAACGGAATAATGACAGGCAGGGTGACAAGGAAATGATTGGAAATGAAATGACACGGAAAGGAGTGAAATGCAATGAGACATTGTGTCTCTACCATGACGCCTGTTTGCCAGGTTTTCATCACGATACCTATCCATAGCGCCCGTTTGCCGGGTTTTCACCAGTGGATGAAATTTTTCTCTTTACTATTTTTTCTTTTCCTTTTTTTTTTTTTGGAATAACCATTACACACGGCCCCTGTTTGTCAGGTTTTCACGGAGGTAACGAATGAAAAGAACTCAAGACTCTGAGTCTGCAAATGACACAGTGGTCTATACAAACCATGTCAAGTTATGATACGCACTTACTGATGTTGGCAGGAAATAACAAAATGATAGGGTGGATGGAAATGGTAAGCAGAAGCAGTGGACTATGATGTGGATTATGGAGAACAAATAGATGAAAGTATATTCAGTCACAAACTAGATGAATGGCGAGATATGCTGAACAGTGGAAAGGTAAACAAGTGATGGACAAGTGAATGAAACGGAAGGGGAGCATAATCAACGTTTGTTCGTATCAATCTAAACTCTGAAGTTTGCAAGTGGAAGGGGGGATATATAATAGGGAACGGGAACGATGATAGGTAAAATGGTAACTTCATGTCCCACAAGATCTTGGAAGTTTCTTGTTTTGATTGTACTTGGCAGGACGAAGTAATTTGGAATGGAATTGAATGGAATGATTTGATGGATTGGATGCGGTAGCCTCCCTGGATCTGGCTACAAGTACCCAGAGCTTCATTCTTAAGCATCTCTTTACTTGGAAGTACAAAATGAAGTATGTTTGCACATGCCTTGCTTAGGATTTTGGCATTTATGCCTTAAGACATAGAGATCTAAAACTTTCATGAATTGGGTAAGCATCCGAATATTTATTTTGCGAAAATATGGGGAATGGGCGGAAGGACTTGCAAGCTTCTTGTTTAGGTTACACTCACATTCGTTAATCATGACTAGGAGATGGGTCAAAGGAATAAAGGATATGATAGTGTGATAGAAAGGCGGAGATAAGATGGACGAGGGCAGGTATGGATAGTTACATGCTTTTATACGAAGGTGGACTAAACATATGGTAGGTGGATAACGGAATACAATAGATTCGTGCAGAATGAAAAGGGAACACCAACATCTTTGACCTTGCCTTGTATGCAGTGGCTAAGGTCATTTGAAAAGGATATTGACATGGAAAGACTCCAATGATTCATAAAGACTTCAACTTATCCTTTTGGAGTATGCAACGAACAACAGGACCATTATAGATGATTCAGACATCAGACTTGAATTCATTATTGGACGGAACAGATGGATGGAACATGGAAACTTAATTGTTCTCAAATGAAATAGATGGAGACTTGATCGTAATGTATGAGGTGTGGTAAACGAAATGGAATGAGATGGAAGCAGGCGAAATTCTTATTATGGAGTGGAGTGGAAACATGAATTACCTTGAGATGTTTACTTGATCCAAACTCACAAAGACTCCCCTAGCAACTTCAGGATCATTAAGATGTGTAAGATATAAAACCTCAAAATACTTTAATCAATACCGAACAACTGACTCCTCTCCCAATGGCAAGCAGTCATGCTATCTGACACAAGTGATGGAATCCACAGGAAATCCATCAGTCATGACCCATGTTTCTCAAAGGAACAAAAAGAATTCATAAAATTTAGGTTTGGCATTTTAATAACATTATGATCAGAAGATAATAGTGTCAAGACACAATATATGGTTAGCTTCCAAGTCAAGTTCAAAGTCTAACAAGATGATAAACCGAAAGAAAAACGTCTTCGGACTCTAAGACTTTCATGAATGGATGTCTAGGAAATGAACTAACATACTATCCTGAATCGAAACTAGAGTGTGTTTAAGATAACATCACCTCCTTACAAATAGGAAACCCGACACGACAACGACTAAACTAAACAAACAACTAACCTACGAAAGCAAACAACAACAAATCTATGAAAGCAAAAACTAAGCTAAAGACAAACAACAAGCAAGCGACACGAAAGCAAAACTAAGCTAAGGACAAACAACAAGCAAGCGACACGAAAGCAAAACTAAGCTAAGGAAAAGACAACAACAAACAAGTGACACTAAGCTAAGACAAACTGACACCTGAGTCAAATGACCTCAAGGAGCAAATCTATTCTAAGACACAACAGAAAGGAAAATCCTAGTCTAACCTAGTTATATACGAACAACAGAGATGCAACCCAAAACACAGAGTATATACATGCCCTAACATGATTATTCAGTATGTACAAAAGCAGCGATGCAGTAGTGACAGTTCTCAACCGGGCAAATTCATCTTTAAACTCAGAGAAAAAACTCATCTTTTAGGCAACAATCCTCAAACGTAGGAAAAATTTCTGGAGGTATTATGATCAGTTGAGGATTCTCACCGGGACCATGATTTATCCAAATGCAGGTTGTTCTACCCAAACCTCCATAATCAAATTCATATTCAACATGTGCAATGTGTTCAGAATTATCATCATCACTATCAGTGCTATCAATGCTATCAACTAAAAGTTCATGATGTTCAAATTCAAAATACTTCCAATCAACAGAAGGGAAAGATACAACCTGATGCGCGCTATTTTCAATGAGACATGGCCTACCAATCATTCGATCATACTCAAAGCATCCGTCAGGAGGTCGCCACTGATGGTAGATGAACTTCTCGTCTTCTTCATATTGCACGATTTCATCGTCAAGTTCTTTTGTGATCTCCAGCAACGGTGTCAACAACTTCTTGATCTCAGCATCCATAGCAGCAGCATGTTCTTCAATTGTCATTCTCTTATCTGGCAATATATCTTCTTATGTAATGATGGCAGCGTCGAGCGTCGACCCGAATTGCTCTTGTCTATTCCCAGGCTCTTCTTCGGCATACTCTTGAATGATGACTTCTAGATTTCTTTGCAAAGCTTCTAACTCCTGATCTTCTAACAATGTTCTCCGTACTTCTTGCAGCTCATTCTCAAGGATATCTTGATGTAATTTAGATGCATACTTCTCCAGAAACTTGTCTTCATCAAATTCGGGTTCCTGCCACAAGCTCGAACTTCTTTCTTCCTCAATTGCTGCTTCAAGTGCTCTGACATCTTCCAAACCTTGCTTACAATCCTCTAATGCTTTTGATAACTTTTGTCCGAATGCTTCTATCTCTTCAGGATTGTTAAACTCGTATTCATATTCCTCCTCACGGGTACATTGCTTATCAAAATTCTTCATGGTGAAGACTTCTTCCTCAATAGGTACACCAGCTTCTACTTCCTGCATGGCTTGATGAATTGCTTCCCAGCATTTCTCACAAGTGTATTCTAAATGATCTATATCATGCACCCTACACCAATTTCTAGAAAGCAATATGTCATCGACACTTAAATCCTTAGCACTCTTTAATTCCTTCTTGATTTTCTCCTTCAACTTCTTGAATGCTTCACCACTGACAGGAGTATTTGGATCTATCTTTGAAAACACTACCGGCTCATGTACTTGTAAGAATGAAATTTTCTTCTGAACTGCTAGATCCATCCTTGATAAGAATGTTATACAATCTGCTTCTCTATGCTTATTTGTATTATGAATACGACATCCATATCTGCACTCGAAATCTTTCAAACTCTTGCCACCAAGACGTTCATTCAATGACCACCATAGCTGAAGAACAATGGGAGTTGAATTTGCAGGATCATACCCAACAACTTGTCGCATATCCAAACTAGAATCCATGGTTGAGAACTCCATCTTTTGATTTTTTTTATTTTTTTATTTTTGATCTTTTTTGCTTTTTTTTGGATTTTTTTTTTTTGAACTTTTCTATTTTTTTTTTTTTGGAATTTTCTACTTTTTTTTTTGTATTTTCTAGAATATCAATCCACCACTTTGGGGTATCTAGAGCTCTACTTGAAATGAAGAATATCTAGGCTCATGCCCTCCTTCTAGCGCCAAAAATGTTGATGTTTGTTTTTAGACAAGTCAACAATAGAGTAAAACACTAGAGTATCCCACTCTCTCTTGAATAAAGCTCTTCAAAGGCTGAACAATGTGATCCAGTGAAGTAACTCCAAGGTTCCTTTTATAATGCATGATGGGTTAACTCAGTGATTACATGTGATCTTGCTGATAATCACAAAGGGACTTACGCAGATTCTTCTTCTTTCATTAAGCTCATCTCTCCTTTTAGTGTGGATGATTTATATACAAGGTCTCAATGATAAAGAAATGTAAAAAGGGCAAGGGTTTAAGAAAGCTAATCTAAGGTCAATGAAGCAATGATGATGATTGAATAGACAAACTCCTTGATTAACCTAACTTCACTTCGCCAAGGATGCCTACAACTATATGAAGTTGGTGCAATCTCCTAAGGTTACGCGAATGGTTTTCAAACCATGAAAACTTATATAAGCACCCATAAGACGGCGCAGCTCAAACAAGCATCCACAATCGAACTTATACAAATTAAGCTCAGACTAGCTTTACACAACACTTCACCAGCGATGAATATTAAAAGCATGAGCTAGGAGTTGATCAATATTCAATACGACATACATTACATCAATGAACTTCTACTCTACTTCTAATCTACTTTGAAACATCTCTCCACTTCATTAAAGTACAAAAAACCATGTGATTCCATAAGATAACACTTAACACCAAATAATGAATTCCAATGTTTTTTCATTAATCTTGAGCACTATTTACAACAATTTCAAGTTCTCTCAGAGAGTTTCGAGAGTCTCCTATTCTACTCCTAAAATCTAATCTCTAGTCTTCTACTATTAATGATCTATTGTATTACAAATGAGGCAACAAGGCCTTTATATAGTGCTCCAGAATACAATGAAGTCATTTTAGGTAAATTTCTTCAAGGTGCCCTATCTTGGAGGTCAATTGAGAGGTTTTCTTCAAGGCGCCTACTTGAGTTTGGCATGAAGGTACAAGGCGCCTTAGCTCATAAGGCCTTATACCTGATGTTCTTTATACTTTAAACATTTATGAAGGCCATAGGATGACTTTCCCCCTTAGGCGCCCACTCTTAGACTTTTCAACACCTCATTTTCAACCCTTATGTCTCCTTAGGCGCCATATTGGTTTGCACTTCTCTTTCATGTCAAGGCGCTCTAGGTGGCCTTCTTGCCTTTGGGCGCTCATCCGAGTGATTGGAACCTGTTTGATTGTTAGGCGCCTCTTAGGGTCTTCTTAAGCACTAAACTCTTCTTACCACTCCCAAGGCACAATTTGGAGCTTCATCTACCTTAAGGCGCCACCTGTCACTGTCTTAAACTCCATCTTCACATCAAGGCGCTTAAAACTGGCAGGAGCAACAAGGAATGGCACCTAAGTCTTCTGCTTCAACTCTAAGCGCAATTCCTATGATTCTCTGAACCTGCAATGGGCGCCTAAACCTAAATGCCTATTCCTTGTCAGATTTGCAGTGTTTCAAGCTTCGCAACATCAATTTCAATCAAGGCGCTTTGATTTGAAGCCTTCCTTGCCCAAGGTGCAATCTTGAGGTTGTCTAGATGATGGAAGGCGCCCTAAATTCTAGGCGGAGTTTTGAGGTGATCCTGGAGCAATTTCGCGCCCAGAACTGACAGTGCCCGAGGTAAGGTATATTGAAAAATATATTTAAGTATTGAATTTCTTATACTTTAAATATTTTTCAATATACCTTTCAGGATGTTTGAGATAGGTCTCAGATCCACCCGATTTAACATGCAGATTCTAGATTTTTGAGGATCCATTAGATTTCAGACTTAGCCAATTTTCAGGATCTTCAGGATTAGGATACCAGACTTAGTCATTTTCAGGGTCTCAAACATCAAGATCAGGTAATCAAGGGGCTCTAAGACTCAAACACCACTGACTTCATCATGCAAAAGACATCATCCTGGACTTAGCAAAGCACTGGAATTCAAAAAAAAAGGGGGGGGGGGGTCCCCATTTGCAATGGGGCGATGTGTGATTTGGTCACAACAATCCGTACCAGGCTGAATGGATAGATTGTGATCAGAAATTATTGCTGTCTTATTTGTTATCTCTGTTGTTTGTGGAATCATAGTCATGCTTGGACCTTTCTTAGAGGCCATTTTGCTTGGTGTTTGGGGCAGTTTCTGATTTTAATCTAAGCATGTCCGTACCATTCTAGGTGGTGGTGCCGTACAACTGGGATAGTGTTTTCTGTATATGCATTTCAGATTAGTGATCTGAGTTTGTATGACCATATTGTGTTTAGATGAACAGATTTCATGAGCTGCAGCAGCTGTTAGGGTTTGGGAATGATCATTCTTGTGATTGGTGCCATCCTTCCATGTCAAGGTCGTCCGTACAAGTGATATAAGACTGATTTTTGCAGGGTTTTGATCTTTATCAGTCATCTCCAGATCAGAGAACAGCTGGGATCTCAGAAGTTTCATATGGATGTGATTTACATTGCTATGTTGCAGGTGCCTCATTGATATAAGCCTTCAATCATTCTTTAAATTGATGCTTTCTGAATTCTGAGTTGTGAATTTATCAACATTGTAATAACTTTGTTTATGCAACTCATTAAAGTACCCCTGGAAGGTTTAACCACCAGTGTGGAGTAATTGAACTTTTCTTATTTGTTTCTACCCACTGGAATAGTGGCGAATACCCACTGAATAAGTGGATGATTTGTACTTTTCATTCTTGCTCTCATACCCACTAAAGGTGGCAAATCCCCACAACATTGTGGATGCCTGCTTATGCAGATGAATGTTTATTTTATTGCACAATGTTTTAATTTATAAGTTGAAACACATTATGCTCTCACCTCGCCCAATTGGGATCTTGGTGATTAGAAGTGTGGAGATTATCTAGTTGTGCTAACATTGCTTATCATTGTTCAATTTTTTGGAAAAATTTGGGGTAGTTTGTTACATAAATCCATACGCAAATCTAAGTTGTGCCCTAGGGTTTCAATGCAAATATTGGGTTGTTAATCCAAAAGGAAGAAAAATGGGGAAACAAAAACCATACCAAAGTCTATCATAATCCAAAACTGTTAACACTAAAATATCAAACAATAGCTCTTAATATTTGTATTTCTTATCTGATTATAATTATCGTTACACAGACAGAGTTGAAGCGGGCTCACAATGTGCGAAGGCGACAATGGGCAAGCAGGTGAGACGGCGGGCGGGAGGCGACGGCGGGGGACTGATGCTGGCGCGAAGGCCGCCTAGAAGGGCAAATCCAAGGCCGGGAAGATTTCGAAGGGCTCTTCAACCCCGCCCTCGGCACGGATGGAATCTCCTACCCCTCCGTCGGCCTCTACTACTCATCCTGTGGCCCCTCTCCTCATTGCTGGGTGCAGGAATAGAATTAACCCCTTCCACGAATGCTCAGATTTCTGCAAAACTCAAATTGTCCTGAATTGCCGTCTACCAAGTCTATTTCGATCAATCCCGACCTTGATCCAAAGCAAGTTTGTTTTTTGGGTGACTCTAAGGTTTGCTTGACGGACACCCCTATTGATTTCCACATCTCTAATAACAACATCCGAGATTTAGTAGAGGAGATTGGAAGCAAATCCCTCTTTGTTCGTTGCCTAAGCAAGAGGCCTTTAGCTGATCACTTTATCGAATGGATGAAGGTTTCCTGGAACAACATCCCCACTCCGAATATCGATTTCTTGGATTTTGGTTTTTTCCTACTTCGCTTCGCCACTGCGAAAGATTGCTCTTTTGTTAGGCAGAAGGGCCCTTGGTTTTATGGTCAGTCAGGCCTCATCTCCCTAGAGTGGTCGCCTTTCTTCGATTCTACCTCTGCCAGGATCTCAAAGGTTCCCATTTGGATCAAGCTGTACAACCTCCCTTCGATTATGCGGGAGCTGGTGCTAATCAAAAACATGGTTGAGCAGTTTGGAACCTTTGTTAAGCTGGATTTTGTAGCCCCCAACAGCAGATTCTTTAGGGTGTGTGCCATCATTGATTTCTCCAAACTAGTACATCATCCTGTCTTGACCCACTCGGCTGCTGGCACTTGGACCCAATTTTTAAATTATGGTCTCCCCTTCAGATGCTTTCGCTGTAATATGCTAGGACATAAAATTGCTGGTTGTTCTTCTTCTTTGATTGTACCTCCCTAAAAATTCAGCCTTAAGAAATGGGTTAAGAAGTCTGGTTCTCCTGATGCGGAGTTCATTTGGCATAACCATGGGAAGTTTTTTTGCTGCACAGGAGGATCCTTTACATTCTTTTGTAGCCTCGGCTGTGGCCTCTTCGGATGCGGTGCTGCCCTCCTCTTCGTCCTTCAATGCTCCCCGTGAGGACCCTCCCCCTCAACCCATTGCTGCCAACCCCTACCCATCCAGGGCGGCTAGTGGTGAGTCTGAGTCTAAGGGCTCTTATCCCTTTATGGATGATCTGGATGAGGATTTCTCAGAATTTTTGGACTTCGATGATTTGTTTGTTCCGTTTAAAGAGCGCTCATTAGCCCAAACTACTAGTGCCATCTCCAAACATAACATTCTTGTCAAAAAGAAGGGATGCAAATCTGAAGCGGAAAAGCCCCATATCGAAGGTAGAGATGTTGTTGATGAAGGAACACAATGGACTATGGATGCTCTCCTTACCACGAGTAAGAGGAAGGGATTGGCCAAAAAGGCCACTTGAGTTGTCTCTTGGGGGTAGTGGATATGGCTTGTGTTGAGGTTGGTTGCAGCTGAGATCTCTATGGGTCTTCTTAGTATGTCTTAGGTTTCTCTTATTTCTGAATCTTTTTGTGTTCCCCACTTGTGGGTTTGAAGCGGTCTTTATTTTTATTTGTTCATTTATTGGTTGTGGGCCATAATCCCACATATTTACCGATAAAAAAAAATGTATTTCTCAATCAATCCAAATCCTTTAGTTCATCTCTTTGGTCCATATTTTTCTCGCATATTATAAAAATTAAATTTTCATTCTCAGTTATATTCATATAAACTTAATTACATGTGCATGCATGTGTGTGCGCGCGCACACACACACACGTGCGCACATATACATTCATACATATATACATAAGCAACTTGAGCTTTCTTAGCACCAGGTTATAATTTAAAACATGTCACTTTTATATTGCAGGCATTTGTAGTCACAAGCATGTGCATAGTAATACATATGCAACCATCAATCGATATAGCATAGACCCACATATTAATGACCAAGTCAATTTCATAATGCACCATATATATATATATATATATATATATATATATATATATATATGTTATGATCACGCTACTGTGCAAACACAATGTATTGTTATTCATACTACCTATGTGTTGATGCATGTTTTATGACTACAACAAACATTAGAATAAAACACTGAGTATTCTATCCTCTCTTGAATAAAGCTTCTCAGACGCTGAACTTCGTGATCAAATGAGACTGCTCCAAGGTTCCTTTTGTGTCAGGTCTTGACTGGTGTGGGATAGACTCAGTGGAATGATGTGATTTGCTGATAATCACGAGGGGGACTTACGTGAGATTGCTCCTTCATGGACATGGAATAGTTCCTTACTCCTTGAACTCAGATTTGTGGGCGAATGGAACTCCTTCACAAATGGACAACGTGGAATTCCTAGGTTCCACTCTTGAAGAGGCGAATGATTTGGCAATGAGGCTCTGGAAAACTAATCCTAGCAAAAATCTAAAAGAAAATGCAAAAGATGAGGTAAGGGTTCAGGAATCTAACTAATCGATGGAAGAGGACTACTGCTGAGGATGGAAACTGGAACCAGTCCTCTACTTCGTCATGAGACAACAGCTAGGCAGGGATGGTGCTATCTTCTGAGGGGAAGTAAGGATTTTCAGATTGCTCCTGCAAGGGACATGGAACTGGATCATGCAGAACAATCGAAGTTAGACTTGGAATTAGTTTAGGCTAACCATGCACGATGATTTGCAGGCCACAGATCACCAATGGTATGAACAAACAGATTCAATCATTCAACAGTAATAATCTCCATCATTCTAACTAATGAAATACTGAAAGAAAATAGAAATGAAACAACTTAGATCTTGGAGCTTATGATTTGCTTCAAAGAAGTCAGAAAACCATGCCACAATCCAAAGAATATCAAGAACACCAATTTTCAATGTCCATGTATGGACTTGGGAATGTCTTACAACAATCTTGTTGATTCTTCAAAGTTCCTTGCTCCAGAAATGGAGTGCAACAGAAATTAACAGCTAACTAACTACTTGCTCTAAGAGCATGAAAAATGAGAGAAGAAAGAAGACCCTTTCAAATGAGGCCCCTCAGCCCTTCTATAGGCAAGCAGAATACAAAGAGGAGGTGAGGAGATCAGATCTCCTCAAAATCCGTGCAAACCCTAAAGAGGGATGAATATGTCATAGGCTCCATGGGATGCTACCACTTGTCCTGGACACCACCTGCCCTCGATAAAAAGTTGCCACTTGTCCTGGACGCCAGGCTGACTATGCTGCTTGGTAGGTAGGTGAGACCAGTCAACTATCTGTTTGTCCCGCTCCTTGGTCGCAAATTCCACAGTGTCCTGGAATCCACTTGTCCTAGTCGCAAATCCACTTGGAACAGGATTTTGCGACCAGGAATGATTTTTCTTCCTGGGCGCATAATCCAGGTGGTCAAGGAACCTTTGCTGTGGAATTCCTTCCAGGCTGGAAATCAGGTCAATCCTGATGGAATTCTTGGAGTGATCCATGGAATTTTGTCTCGGTGCTGTGTACTTTGGAATTGAAATTCCATCCCTACTGTATCTTCCTTCGCACCAGTACGGATCTTGCTCTTGGCGTGGATTCTCGTTCTTCTCGATGGATGGTGAACTTGAAGTGCATCCTTCGGGTTGTCCAAGGATTGACCCTCTTGTCCGGAACTGGAATCCTTGATGTGAAACTTGAAGTGTTGAAAGGACTTTTGGTCTTTTATGCAAAGTCTCCCTATCGCTGAACTAGAATCTTTTGATGTTGTGCCTTGTATCATTGAGATGTCTGAATCTTTCTTTTCTTCTTGTGGAATTCACATGTAGTCTCCTCATCTGGTGTTGGAAGTAGTCCTCTCCGGTATTGGAACTCCATGATGTCTGAGATAGTCTTTGATCATCCTTGAGCTCCGCCTTCATGGAAGCTCATCCTCGTCCTGGATTCCTGCGAAACAAGGGAAACCTCGAGTAGTCATGATGAACAAGGTCCTTAAATGCAATGCAATCAAAAGATAAAACATGAACTAAACTTGCCTAATTGATCAAATTGACTTATGAATCCCTGAATAAACAATGGATTTTCTTCACTTCCTGGTATCCTTCACACTTGGACTAGCCTTTCCTTTCATTCCAGGATTACCAGGCATGCACAGGAGGAATTTCTAGGTCAGGGAGCAACTTCCAGTTGGTTCAAGAGTCCTTCCTATCCAGGTCGCATTTTCCACTGTCAACAGGAATTTCCTGCTGCCCAGGTCGGGGATTCCTTAAGGTTGGGATTTTAGTTGGTCGGGGATTCCAAGGAGTCCTAGAATTCCACTTGTCTAAGAGCACATATTCCAGTTGGTCGGGGATTCCTTGAGGTCAGGGATTCCTTCTAGTCGGGGATTTTCAAATGTCAGGGATTTCTTGATGTCCTGGATTTCTTCCAGTAAGGGATTCCTTCCAAATTCTCGTGCAGATTTTGCTAAGTTTTGGAGATCTTTTCCTTGATGAATTTCATGAAGGTTATTGTTTCACTTTGGACAGGAATCACCTGCGGAGGGAATTGGAATCCATCTGGCATATCTTCCTGCAAATTCTGGAGTCTAGTTGTTCAGTTGCACCCTCAGGCTGGGTCAGGAGAGTCCTCCTGTTGGCCAGTTGTCCAGGAGTGCAATTTCCACAAGGTCAAGGAATTTGTGACCTGGAACAATTTTCTCCTAGAGCGCACATTCCCTGAGGAACAAGATTTTGCGCCTTGGACAAAAACTTCCAAGGGCGCACATTCCCTAAGGAACAGGATTTTGCGCCTTGGACAAAAAACTTCCAAGGGCGCACAATTCCACAAGAGGTGGATTTTGCGTTTTAGTCCTTGCATGTCCAGATTTCAGGATTTTGGTTAAGGACTTATCCTTTCCTTCAGTTTAACTTTGGCAAAGGGTGAATTTTAGTTTGTTTCATCAAAGGTTTGATCATTGACACAAGATTCGGGGCACGGAGTTTTCATTTCTTCCATCCTCAAGGAATCTCCCCTTTTCGCGGTGAAATTTGCAGAAGGTGAACTCTAGCTGCCTTACGGAGGTGACACGGGATCCGGAACACGAAGTTTTCGTTTCTTCCATCCTCAAGGAATCTCCCATTTTCATGGCGAAATGCGTAGTTTTCGTTTCTTCCATCTTCCTCGAGGAATCTCTCATCTTCATAGTGAACACGGAGTTTCGTTTCTTCCATCCCCCAAGGAATCTCTCACTTTCATAGTGAACATGGAGTTTCGTTTCTTCCATCTTTCGTTTCTTCCATCCCCTCAAGGGATCTCTCATTTTCACAGTGAACATGGAGTTTCGTTTCTTCCATCTTTCGTTTCTTCCATCCCCTCAAGGAATCTCTCATTTTCATAGTGAACATGGAGTTTCGTTTCTTCCATCCCCTCAAGGAATCTCTTACCTTCATGGGATTTCTTCCAATTAGACTGTGAATTTGCCATGCAC
This sequence comes from Cunninghamia lanceolata, assembly GCA_027924645.1. Lineage (NCBI taxonomy): Eukaryota > Viridiplantae > Streptophyta > Pinopsida > Cupressales > Cupressaceae > Cunninghamia > Cunninghamia lanceolata. The sequence continues at coordinate 1,230,256 of BSBN01000270.1, forward strand.
GTACTCACCGCCTAGATTCAGGAACTGCACTGGAACCCCACTGTCCAAGAGCACACATTCCAGGAGGGTCAAGAATGTGCAACCTGGACAAATTTCCTCCAGGAGCGCAAATTCCACCTGGTTAGGGAAGAATTTTCCAGGTCGCAAAATCCACCTAGTAAAGGAGGATTTTTCCAAGTTGCAAAACCCAGACAGTCAAGGAGGAATTTTCCAGGTCGCAAAATCCAGACAGTCGAGGAGGAATTTTCCAGGTCGCAAATTCCTGTAGGAACAGGATTTTCCACCTTGTGGATTTTCTTGATGGCTAGGGAATTTCCTCTATCAGGAATTCCTCCAAGGCAAAAAGTCACAGCTTCAGGGTGGGTCTTGGAATGGAATGATCCTTGAATTCCTTGTTTTGCAAATTTCACTAAGTGAAGGAATTTTCCTGTCCGAAACTCTTGCAAGGTAGAAGGTCGCCCTTTTGGAGTGGGTCAAGGAATGTTCAGTTCAGGAATGTTCCTGTCAAGGAAAATCCAGTTCAGGAATTCCTTCCTGTCAAGGAATATCCAGTTCAGGAATTCCCTCCTGTCAAGGAATATCCAGTTCAGGAATTCCTTCCTGAGGATCTTGGGTTTTCCTACCTTGAACTGTGGAATTTCTATTCACTCTGGATGAAGCTTCTTGACATTTGAACGAGGATTTATACCTTGGAACGAGGAACTGCCTCTTTTATCATGGAACCCCTGTAATCATCTTTGGAATTTTCCATTACCTCAAGTCAAGGATCGATGAGTTTCGACAAGGAATGACAAGCCCTCGATGCACTTTGGACTCTGGATTTATAGCCCTGGAACAGAAATCATGGTGGGTTTTGGAGTAGGACCCTAGACAAGAACTTAGGACAAATACCACCGAAATGGAATTGCGAACAAGGACCTCCAGATTCTGAAGTTTGAAACATGGATTGGAACTGTGGAATAAGAATCCAAATAGACCTTGCAATGGAATTCTGGATAGGAACTTAGGAATAGGATTCCTGGATAGGAACTTTGGAATAGGATTCTTGTTCATCAAGGAGTTTTATGCTGAGGGCGAATGATTTGGACCCTTTTCCATGGAATGATGGACTCCTTCCATGGACTGGCCAGATTTAATTGAGGAATGATAGGTAGGGCATTATTCATCCTCAGGAGAGTCGCCCTTTTCTTCACTACTTCAAGCACTCCTAATGTTCCCTGTGAGCTAACTGCTTGGGCATTCTTTCCTAGCTTCATGGATTCGGGCAAGAAACTGCAAGATCAATGCAAAAACAACGGCAAAAGCAAGCGAAAGAGGGGGTCCCCATTTGCAATGGGGTGATGTGTGAAAACGTCACAACACTATGTCATGCCAATAAAACTCAGATAGGAAATCAAGCAAATGCAAAACAATTATAAATTGAATTACTATATGCAACACAAGCAAGCAACATCACTAATTCAACAGTGATGTGCATGCATTCCAATCTCATAGATTACGGCCAGCGAATGAAGCTCTTCTCCTGCATGATACTCTCCTTTGGCTGCTGTTGTTAGGGAGTTCCTATAAAATACACGTAAGGCAAAAGAGGATTAGATATCATCATTACTATTAAATCAAATATCTTTAACAAGTTTAAAATAATGATTAAATTAAATAAAATCATCGTTAGCCAATTATGCTAACTAACCAATAAATGATAATAAACCAATTGTTAACAATGATTCAATCAATAACAGTTAGTAATAATAATCATAATAGATAATTGTTCCATTTTTGGGGGATATGACGCAACCTCAGTATTATCATGCATTGTCTATTCGAAGTTCTGCTGCAACTTTAAATGCTATTTGACCATGCATCTTCCACATTTTCCAAAGTCCTCAATCTCATCTCTTTTTGTATCAAAAACCTAAGTCCATCTATAAACCTGGGTGTCTTTATACAAGGTCCTTCACCCAGATTCATCAAAGTACTCAAGCAATCACATCTTTCAGAACAAGGCTAAGAGAGATCCACCTGGCCTCTGCTTGATGTTGGAAAATTCCTCTTAGTGACCTCCTCAATTTCATGGCCAATATATCTTGTTTGCTGCTTTAGAGAACTCTTTCCGGGAAGAAGGGAGTACCTTGTCTGCTCAATCAACCTTGTGGCATAACCCTTACTACAAACATATGCTGTTCCCTTGAGTTTAGGAATCCCAAACTGAAAATTCTCTAGATCGGTATAGTATCGAAAAACTGCTAGAATCAAACTTGGGACTTCCTTTTCAGCTTCAACATATCTTTAAAAAACTTTTGAAGATGAAGTACCTCCCAAAGCTGAACCTGATTGTAATGTCCCCTTTTTCCTAGTGGGTTAGTCTATACTCAGTTTCCGTAGACTAACCAAAGTGGTTAGGGAACTCTGGGAGTTCGTTTGGTCGGTTTCTAACATTCTAGCTGAGACTTACTATTTTTAGTAAGTCGCGAAGTTGGCTATTTTGGGAAACTCTTTATTGGAGATGGAGCGTTTCACCAAGACCTTTCCAACGGTCTATAACTCATGGGATTCTGTGACCGTTTGGGCTTTCATATTAAAGTCCATAAATTATACTTTATTATTATATTTGGACTTTAATTTATTAATGTTGGTGACTTTGGAGAAATAAGAAAAAATGCAAAAATAAGTCACTAAGGGACTTGGGTGCCCCTTTGAGGAATAAAGAGCAAATTTAAAAATAACATTTCCCTTTCATATGGGTCGACCCACTTGTGGAGTTATAAAAAAGCAAAGAGTGGGAAAAGTTATTCATTCTTGATATTACATTTTATGCTTCTATTTGCTCTGCAAATGAGGGTTTGGGGGATTTCTTCCAGCCAGGGCTTTTGGTGACGGAGACCACCATTGGTAGCAATCTTCCGTAGGTGTGAAAGATCACCCAAGGGGATTTTGGAGCAGCCATACTCAGTGGCTGTATTTGAGCTTCATTTTGATACCACCATTGACGGAGATGGAGATAACAAGATGTATCTTATTGCAGTTTTGTTGCAGCTGAGGAAGAGTATTAGTGACGGATTGTATTGCAGATTTGAGAAGGGTTGGGACTGCCATTTCTTCATTGCTGGCCATACTTCAATTTGCTGGCCGTACCTCTTCATGTGTAGGTCGTACCACTTCATATGTTGGCCGTACTTCTTGGAGCAGCTCTTTGGAGTTTATTGGGGGCTGTTCTTCCTTGCTTAGTGGTCGTTTTTGACCTAAGGGTCTATGCTGATAGTTGTAGATTGTTTCCTTGCATTTGCTGATACTTTCAATGCAAAACTCCATTGTCATGTTGTTGGTCCGTCAATAGTAGAAATATGAAGATGCTTATTTTGACATGGGTATGTGATGGTTATTCATTTTATGCCATTCTATGAATTGGGTCTTTATTATTTAGTTCATATCTGTTATAGTTTTTTCTGGGTTTTCAGTTGTATGCTTATTCCTTGTATTCTGACATACACACTTCAAGAAAACAAAAACCCCCTTCTGCATCTTCTATCTAGTTCTGAAAGATCACAGAAAAAACTTAAAAAATAATAACATTAAAAAGATAAATCAAAAGAACAACAGGTGCAGGTTATTACAGTGGTATCAGAGCTGGTGGATCTTGACAGCCTGTGTTGATTAGTTTATATGAGTGACAAAAGAAGAGTCTACAGTAGACCCACTCCACATTGGCATTCACCAGAGGTTCCAAAAGGTGAAACAGTTTCAGGTATATTGGGTATGCATAGGAACTCTTCCAGCGGGAGTGATAGCATAACAGGTAGTATGGGGGACAGAGGAGCGGACCAGCCTAAAAGTCCTGGTGCCAAAGCAGAGAGGAAGTTCGATATTATGCTCGATATGATGTCCCAGCTCCTTGGGAAATTTAGCCAAGGGATTCCAGTAGTTCACACCAATACCACACCCGGAGGTGAGATCAGTGGCTCCAATGAGGGTCACCACTGACATGCAGGACAGGGCAGTGGATATGTAGGACAAGGTGGTGGACATGCGGGATAGGGTAGTGGACACGCAGGTCAGAGTGGTATTAATAACACCAGGGTTGCCCCAGGATCGGTTACTAGACCCTTACAACCGACTTTTTTGCATAGAGAAGAGGTAGTGGTTTAGCAGGAACCAGAGTTTTAGCTTCCCATGACGGATGATGTTCAGATACAGCATGCAGAGTACATGACATTGGCTCCTAACATCAGAGAGATGTTGACATTCGACTAGTATATGAATCAGAAGAGGCAAAAGGGATTTATGATGGGCCGAGGAGATCACAGAGCTAACAGAGCTAACTGGGACTACCAACATGCATTGAGCAAAGTCTCTATGGACTGGTTTGACGGAAGTGGCAAGATTTCAGCCAGAGCTTGGGTGCAAAAGTTGGATAATTACCTGACACTTAAACCGATGCCGGAGGATGAGGCACTTAACTTTGCCACTATTCATTTAGATGGGTTAGCACATGAGTGGTGGTACCATGGGTTGGTCACCTTGGGCCACAGCCTTATCACCACATACGATGAGTTCACTAACAGACTCATCGAGAGGTTCGATATCAAGGACCCAGAGTTGCAGTTCAGAGAGCTGGCGCAGTTGAAGCAGTATGGGTCACTTGAGGGATATATTTTAGATTTCCAGAGAATCAGTGTGATGGTTCCCAGCATATCGAAGAGGAGACTTGTAGTCCTGTTCATGGAAGGACTAATGGAACCACTTAAGGGTTGGGTTAAGGCATTTGATCCACCTTCACTTCAGGAGACTATCAAGAAGGCACGTAGTTTGGAGTTTGTTGTGCCTAGGAAACAGTTTGTTTCCAAACCCTTTCCTCCACGAAGAGACAAAATGCCGGTTCTGCAGCGAGACACCTTCCCACAGAGGAAACCAGGGCCTTGATTAGATGATGATGCATTGAATGAATACAGGAGGAAGACACTATGCTTCAAATGCAAAGAACCATGGGATCCTAACCACAGGTGCCCAATGAAGGGGCAAGCAAAACAATTGGAGTATTATTCTGCTGAGGAGACAGCTTGAGAGCAATCAGGGCAGCAGAGTGATAGGGAGGACAGTGATGTAGAGAATATGGTGCAAATTGTACAGGACGTGCATGATGAGGACATTTCGACAGCACATATCTCTACTATTCAGAAAGAGGGTTCCTTCAGAATATGGGGAGTATTGGAGGGACAGAGAGTGACCACTTTGCTAGATATAGGTGCCACCCACAACTTCATTGATGAGGGGCTTGTGGCACGAAGGGGACTCAAAACAGAAGAGTTAGAGGGATTCAAAGTCAAAGTTGCAGACGGGTTTGTCATTACTTGCAAACAAAGGATCCCTAATTTAACCATCAGGTTAAATAACTATGAGTTCCAAGCCGAATACTATGTGGTCAGTATAGGTGACATGGATGTAGTTCTAGGAATGAAGTGGCTACACATGATAGGTGAATTTTCCCTCAACCTGAGGACCATGGAGATGAAGTTCGAAGTAGATGGTCAGAAACATATTTTGAGGGGAATGTCCGATGGGGGTTTAAGAGCAGTGTCCATTCGGAGGATGGAGAGGATACTGCAGCATGACCAGGTGCAGTGGGCAGCTGAGATTCTTGTGATGCCAGAGGCACCGAAACAGCAAAAACAGGATTATCCAGTGGAGATTCAGTCAGTACTAACTAAGCACTCCAAAGTGTTTAGTGATATACCTCCATGTAGACCTCCAGACAGGGGTTTTGAGCATGTGATAGAGATGGAGCAGGGGGCCAAACCAGTTATCACCGTTCCCTATAGACATCCTAAGAGATACAAGGATGAGATTGAGAAGGCTATTCAAGAGCTTCTTAAGATGGGTCACATCAGGCCTAGTAAGAGTCCTTTCGCTTCTTCTGTTGTTCTGGCCAAGAAGAAGGATGGCACACTCAGGATGTGTATTGATTACAGGGAACTGAACAAAAAGACTATTAAGAACAGGTACCCCATCCCCAGGATTGATGAGCTTATTGACGAGCTGCATGGTGCATGTTTCTTCTCCAAGATAGACTTGAGGTCAGGGTACCATCAAATTCGGGTACGTGAGGAGGATGTGGAGAAGACAGCGTTTAGGTGTCACTATGGGCACTTTGAGTTTCTGGTTATGCCTTTCGGCTTAACCAATGCACCTGCCACTTTCCAGTCTTGTATGAATAAGGTCTTCAGAGAACAGTTGCGGAAATTTGTATTCATATTTTTCGATGACATACTCATATTCAGCAAGACTTGGGAGGATCATTTGAAACATCTGGATATTGTGTTGGGTATACTTGAGCAGGAGTCCCTATATGCAAATTTGGTATGACGGAGTTGCTGTACTTGGGACACATCATCAGTGCAGAGGGTGTCCGTGTGGATCCGGAGAAGATCCAAGCTATAGTTGACTGGCCACCACCCAAGAATCTCTCTCAGCTCAAGGGGTTCTTTGGCCTTTGTGGATTCTACCGCAGGTTCGTAAAGGGATTTTCTCAGAAAGCAGCCCCACTCACAGATTTGACACGGAAGGGAGCTTTCGTTTGGTCAGATGGTGCTCAACAGTGTTTCGATAAGTTTAAGGAGGTGAGGAGCACTTGTCCAGTTTTGGCCATTCCTGATTTTTCGAAGCCGTTTGAGCTTCAGTGTGATGCCTTCGGGGAAGGCATAGGTGCGGTGTTGATGCAGGACAAACACCCTATTGCTTTTGAGAGCCAAAAGTTAAGGGGCCCTGAGAGGAGCTATAGTATCTACGATAAGGAGATGTTAGCCATCATGCACGCATTGGCTAAATTCAAGCAGTATCTGGTTGGAGGGAAATTCATTGTTAAATCTGATCACAATAGCTTGAAACATTTCCTTAGTCAGAAGGACCTAAATGACCGGCAGCAAAAGTGGGTCAGCAAGCTGCAGGCATATGACTTCGACATTGTTTTTGTCAAAGGGAAGAAGAATATAGTTGCTGACGCTTTATCCAGGAGACCACACTTGTGTGCCTTAGAAGAGATTGCAGAGGATTGGAGAGATATGATCACTGCAGAATATGCAAAGGATAAGTGGACCTCTGGGATTATGGATGGCACTAACCATGATGACAGGTACACTATTGTAAATGACTTGATCATTTACAAGGGGAGGATATTTTTGGTGCCAGCTTCTGCTATGAAGCAGAAGATCTTGAGAGCTTTCCATGACTTGCCTATGGTTGGGCATCCAGGATTCTACAAGACCTACAGGCAGATTAGAGAGAGGTTTACTTGGAAAGGCCTCGAGTTAGAAGTACAGAAGTATGTGCAGGAGTGTCCAGTATGCCAACAGAACAAACATGAGCACTCCTACCCAGGAGGATTATTGCAGCCCTTACCCATTCCCGAGAGGAAGTGGGATTGTATATCGATGGACTTCATTACTGGCTTGCCGAAAGCCCAAGGCAGGGACTGCATCTTTGTGGTGGTTGACAGGTTGACAAAGTTTGCCCATTTCTTTGCCATTTTAGCCACTTATACAGCAGCTCAGGTTGCTAATTTATTCTTCAGAGAGGTGTTTTGACTTCATGGGTTGCCTAGGAGTATTGTGAGCGACAGGGACAGTAGGTTCCTTAGCAATTTTTGGCAGGAGCTTTACAGGTTGACAGGGACCGAGCTCACCCCCAGCACGAGTTACGACCCCCAGACTGATGGACAGACGAAGATAGTTAATAAGTGGGTGGAGGGATACCTCAGGAATTACATAGCTGGGCAGTAGAAGGCGTGGGTCAAGTGGCTTCACTTGGGAGAGTATTGTTATAATACCACTTACCACATGTCTATCCAGATGACACCATTTACGGCACTTTATGGGTACGAGGCTCCCAGTTTCTTGGATTTATTGTTTGGAGACAGCAGAGTACCCAAGGCTAAAGACCTCTTGCAGGAGAGTCAGGACATCGTGAGGTCTTTGAAAGAGAACATTCAAAAGGCACAGAATCAGTAGAAGCAGTATGCAGACCAACACAGGGTTGAACGTTCTTTTGAGGTGGGTGATATGGTGTACCTCATGCTGCAGCCATACAAACAATCTACTCTTAAGAGGAGTGGTGCAGAGAAGTTGAAGCCACGGTATTACGGTCCATTCAAGATCTCCAGGAGGGTTGGAGAGGTGGCTTATGAGTTAGAATTGCCGGCAGAGAGCAGAGTTCATAATGTCTTCCATGTGTCATGCCTCAAAAAGGCACTAGGGCACAATGTGATACCTTCTACAAAGTTGCCTCCTCTTGATGAAGAGGGGAAGTTGGTTTTGATACCTGAGGCCATCATTGACACCAGGGAACGTACACTGAGGAAGAGAGTCATCAAGGAATATTTGGTGAAGTGGAAGAACCTGCCGGTAGGGGATGCTACATGGGAGAGTGAGCAAATCTTGTTGCATCCAGATCTGAGATTGCTTGAGGCAAGCAATCTTGGGGAGGGCGGACTGTAATGTCCCCTTTTTCCTAGTGGGTTAGTCTATACTCAGTTCCCGTAGACTAACCAAAGTGGTTAGGGAACTCTGGGAGTTCGTTTGATCGGTTTTTGACATTCTGGCTGAGACTTACTATTTTTAGTAAGTCGCAAAGTTGGCTATTTTGGGAAACTCTTTATTGGAGATGGAGCATTTCACCGAGACCTTTCCAACGGTCTATAACTCATGGGATTCTGTGACCGTTTGGGCTTTCATATTAAAGTCCATAAATTATACTTTATTATTATATTTGGACTTTAATTTATTAATGTCGGTGACTTTGGAGAAATAAGAAAAAATGCAAAAATAAGTCACTAAGGGACTTGGGTGCCCCTTTGAGGACTAAGAGCAAATTTAAAAATAACATTTCCCTCTCATATGGGTCGACCCACTTGTGAAGTTATAAAATAACAAAGAGTGGGAAAAGTTATTCATTCTTGATATTACATTTTATGCTTCTATTTGCTCTGCAAATGAGGGTTTGGGGGATTTCTTCCAGCCAAGGCTTTTGGTGACGGAAACCACCGTTGGTAGCAATCTTCCGCAAGTGTGAAAGACCACCCAAGGGGATTTTGGAGCAGCCATACTCAGTGGCTGTATTTGAGCTTCATTTTGATACCACCATTGATGGAGATGGAGATAACAAGATATATCTTATTGCAGTTTTGTTGCAGCTGAGGAAGAGTATTAGTGACGGATTGTATTGCAGATTTGAGAAGGGTTGGGACTGTCATTTCTTCATTGCTGGCCATACTTCAATTTGCTGGCCGTACCTCTTCATGTGTAGGCCGTACTTCTTGGAGCAGCTGTTTGGAGTTTATTGGGGGCTATTCTTCCTTGCTTAGTGGTCGTTTTTGACCTAAGGGTCTATGCTGGTAGTTGTAGATTGTTTCCTTGCATTTGCTGATACTTTCAATGCAAAACTCCATTGTCATGTTGCTGGTCCGTCAATAGCAGAAATATGAAGATGCTTATTTTGACATGGGTATGTGATGGTTATTCATTTTATGCCATTCTATGAACTGGGTCTTTATTATTTAGTTCATATCTGTTATAGTTTTTTCTGGGTTTTCAGTTGTATGCTATATTCCTTGTATTCTGACATACACACTTCAAGAAAACAGAAACCCCCTTCTGCATCTTCTATCTAGTTCTAAAAAATCACAGAAAAAACTTAAAAAATAATAACATTAAAAAGATAAATCAAAAGAACAACAGGTGCAGGTTATTACACTGATGAAGAACCACTTCCACTTCCTGATTTTGTGTATTTCTGACCATTTGATTGTGCAAACTAGTCAACGCCCTTTGTAGCGTGTCCACTTGACTCTTCAAAGGATTTACTCCGACTTGTCCACTTGACTCTTCAATGCATTTGCTTACTGACTTGTAGTATCATCTTTATTGGATGTCATCTTGTCATCTAAATCCCTGCAAATCTACTTACCACACACAAACAATCCTGGCTCAGATAGCACAAATGATAGCAGAGATTTAAATTGATGGACAGATTGATATTTACACACCACACCAAGAAACAGAAAAATTAATTAGAATAACCAAATTTACACAAATATATTTTCTTCAGTTCTCAAGTTACATGATGCCTACTTTAAGTGGTATTTCTTTGGGCATTTATTGACGTTTTTGGAATCTCCAAAAATTGAAACTAATCATGAAACCTGAAATAAAACATCATGCAAACTACATACTTGCAATCTAACTCTATTATAACATTCCGTTACCAAACAAAGTTTTTTATTATTAAACTAAAATTTATAATCATGCGCTGCTTCAGACAGTTGTGGCTCAGTTGGTTTGTGAACAATCTTTTTCCAAAGTTATTTTGCATTTTAGTGAGCTTCTTGTCCGTACGAAGGCCAAAGCATGCGAGTGAATCTCAACACTAATAAAGATCTAAATCCGCCATATATATAATCCTGTGCCTCCTTGAATTTCTACTGTTTCGAACTATCTAATTAAGTAGTGTGGAGAAGTTGTCATGGTTTGCATGTAGTCCCTCTGCTTCTCCTTAACCATTTTCCACATTGAACAACATACCTTTGCACATTTATTGCATAAGCTCATGAGTGTTGAAGGTGTATGAAATAGGGTAGAAAAATTAAATAAAGCAGCTGAGAAGAGCAGTGAGAGATTGCATGGCATGTTAGATATTAGTAGATGCTTGCATTTATTTTGGCATGTTATATGGAAATGATAAGCAAGAATACTACCAGCTGTGAAGTGAGTGAGAGGAACAATTATTCTCATCAAGCTGTAATACTTTGCTTGCTAATGGAAGATGGGATAATAAAAAATATGTAGTTCTTGTGCATTCTCCAGCATGTAGAGTGATGCAGATGTTCTCTATTTTATCTGATTTCATATTGACTGGATGACTCACATGTCTATAATTGATTTGATGAAAAGACCTTTGGTTGTATGGGCTTCTCCATCTAGACTTATTGCCTCCAACATGATTCATTAGAATCTATGTCATCAGAAAGGACATGAATTACTAAAATATATCTCCTTCAAGATTAACTTATTTATGCTTGAGCACTAACTAAAATCCCAAAATTGCAGCCTCTATATTGGCTATGTTTTTGGTAGCATGGCCTAAATTTTCTATGTATCATATGGATATTGCCTTTAACATCTTGGATCAACTCTCCAGGGCTTCCTTTGGACATCAAAATTAAGTTCAAAGAAATGTTGGTGTGGCAGATTTTAGAATTGATTTGATTGACTTGATAACTAGTCTTGTATATGACGCTTATTTTGTAGAGTTCTTGTGTTAACTACTGAGTTGCTAACAAATTAACCTAGTCTTTGATAAATTTGCTCTAAAGAACACGTGCCTGCTAGTTCTGAGATTAATCGACATTTTTGTTGTCATAGAATGAAAATAGTGAATCTATGGAGTTGCTAATTCAATTCACTTCATTCCTGTGATAAAGGTAGCAATGCAAACAAATCAGGGGAGATTTCTCACGTTAAAAAATCCAGAGCCTACAGTTCTTGGCCTAGAATTTTTAAAAGGATGTGATCTTCATCACAAGTCTGCTGGTGCAGGAGATCATTCTCTGTGTCTGTTTCCTGAAGGTGATATGCTCCAGGCAATGAAAATGGAAGAGTCAACATCTGGAAATTGTGAATGGGGAAGGGGTTGGGCAGATCCCGAAATTCGAGAGCAACGGCTCAAAGGTCGAAAGAGAAGGAGAAAGAAGCGAAAAAGAGCATCAAGAAACCCAAAGCAAAATTTACATACTGTTCGAGGAAGAATTTCTGCAAAGCTCTCAAAGAAAAACCATTAAAAGTTGTATCCATTAAAGGCTGACATGTAAATCAAACAATTGGAAACTTTACTGGATATTATTCTCATTAGTCTATTTTCAAATTCTTGAAAAATCATCGTTTGTTTGTTAGTGTTTGACAAAATCTACTGATAACCTGCTTAAGTCTTGACCCATCATAAAACAAACTTTGCTGCTATTTGTTACACCATGATGGGTTCTAATGGAGACGTGTTTCTGCTTCTATTTTATGAATGTAATCATCTGAGTACCCTGCAGACATTTTTAAAATGCTCGTCTTTTCTAAATCTTTATGTGCTCAAGCACCAGATATTAATAAAAATAACCATTTTTACCTTTAAAAAAGCTAACCTATTGTTGCAAACGTGTCTGTCAAGGTTCATAAGCTAATATGTGACTACGTTTGAAATCAATCTCTTCCCTATATATATTTGGAATTCTGCAAGGGAGGATTGTACTGAATTTGTTTTACGAGTGATTGCAGCTTTCTTACCTTCAGAACACATATCAACCATATAGACCTTATATACATCTAAACTTTTAATATCCATGATAAAAACCAGGCTTCTTGTAGATTAGTTTGAGAATCTCATAGCTACATTTCAGAATAAAAGATTTTTTATAGCCATTCATTATGCTTGGAAACACGTAATGTTTGGCACGTGCAACTAATTTAACAAAGTATTCTAAGCTTATAGATCCTTCTCCAACGTTCTGTCTTCTTCAAGTAAAACTTGATTATATTCTTCGAACGGTCAATTCCCTTATTTTTGTTGGATACAATTTTATCGAAGCCTTGGAAATGCTCATAAGTTTACTTTTAGAAAACCTCATGTCGAAATTTCTGGTTATAATTCATAAGTCTTTGTATTTCATCATTTCAATTTAAGCTTATAACAATTCATTTTCTCATCTGAATCTGAATCTTCTTATACTATTTTCTTCGTTTAAATATTTTGTAATTTCAAGACCGAAGTTATAATGCCATTCATTCGCCACATCGTCAAAATAAAACCATAAATAACACGAAAGAAACGCATTCATTTTATATATGTTCTACTAGACTTTTGTGTTCTCCAAGAATATTTGTACTGCACTATCTCCAAAACATGCTATTTTTTCAATGTTTGATAAGCTCGACAAGTCATTCCGTGTCTTATGAATGTTTTGGGTAGAAGCACTAAGACTATTGTTTCCTTGATTCCATTTCAATTAACCAATATGTACTAGCCTTTCAGACATTAAACAGGCATACTTGAAACATGTCCACTACCACCAACTAAAAACAACTCAAAAAAAACTATATTTAAGTAAAGAATTCTGAGGCTTGTTTTTCCTTGAAATTTTCATATTCATTGCACATGAGATTTTCATTGTTGTCTTTCCTTGGGATTGCCCGTATTCCCCTCCCCCCCTCTTTTTTTCCTTCCGGCCCTTACTATATATGATCTCAAGATTATAACCAAAAGATCTTTGCCACTTATTTTTGTTGTTTGTTAGAAGATAATAATGCTAAAAAAATTACTTGTAACTATTATGATCTATTTAAAAATTGAAGTATCTATTCATGAGGTATTGGGTCCAGATGGATAGTTCTTGCCTTTTGGTTGTATCCTTTAAAAGGCTAAAGGGCATCCCTCTTGAAGCCATACTTCTCTAGTACCTTTCCTTGAAGTGTCATATATTTCACAATATATGTATTGGTGGAGTTTGGAGTAATCACTAATGGAATGAATGTAAGTGTTTATGTCGATCATACATATGAACTTTTCAACAAAGTTACAAGGGTGTTGCAATGTATGTATAATTACGAAAAACCTTAAATAGTACCTAGTTAGCCCTAAAAATCCTCTTAATCATTCAATGTTTATTGACATACACTTCTCTTTTATTGTTTTATTTTTCATCAAATCCACTTTCACTCCTTCCTTTAATTATTCAAGGTACTCCAAAGACACATGAATGCTTTTGTATAGAGTTGGTTATACTCCAAAGCCACAAAACCCTTTTCACATGTTCCATATGATCCACCCAATTTTTGTTGTAAATGGTAATGTTATAAAAAAAAAACTTAAACAAATTTGTTGAAGAAATGAAAAAAAGGAGGATTTGACATGTCATAGGAAGCTATTGAGGTCAAATGGAATCACACAAAATTGATCTCACGATCATGCTATTAAGTTGATTTCAAACAACTTTCCATTGAACACTAGACCTTGTCAAAAACCCTATGAGAAAAACAATATGATTTCAAGGGTTAGTTAAGAATGTGCCACATTCAACATTTGTCATAGCAAGAGTACTTTCTCATCTCCTATGGCCATGGTTAAGGAGGACTATTCATGATATGTCCAAATTAAATAGCTAAACAAATTCACTATCAAAGAAAAGTTTACTTATTCTTTTCACTAATGATTTATTAGATGAACTACATGGAGCTTCTCATTTTATGTAATTGGGTGTGATCTCAATTAATTATCAAGTTAGGTTTAGTGATGAGCATATATTATTTCTTTTCAAACACACTAAGGTCACTAACACTATGCAATAATATCGCTTCCACATGAACTAATCTCATCAAGAAGGATGTGTTTCAATGGAGCAAGAAGGTTGAACAAGCATTCTAGCAAATAAAAGAGCCACTTATGACAACATTGATTTTGTCAACCCTTGATTTACAAAAGACATTTATCACTGAATTGATGTGTTAGGAGGAATATGAGTGGCTCTATTATAAAAACATAAGACATATTTCATTTGAAAGTAAAAAAAATAAAGGAAAATAAAAAATGAATGTTTACATGTGGCAAGGAAATGTCGGCAATACTCTATGTAGTCCATTTGACTTATGATTGGGATTGGGCAACATGGACCAATTTGATAAGGTGGGTTATTCCCTAAGGTGTTATGATTGATAATAAAATAAGTAAATGCATGAAGCTAAACCTTGGAACAAACCATACCCAATGCATAGGAAATTCCAATTTTGTTGTCACTAAGCACCTATATTCTAGTTTGATAATATGCAAGTCTTACACCTTCATAAAGCAAATAAACAACCATGTAAAGTGTCTAAAGATGTTGCTCTAATAGCCCCTAGTGAACTGCATACATCTAGACATGGAAGTGGATAGAACAAACAACACAATATAAAGATTAAAATTGGATTTTGTTATTTTAAGTGTGTTGGTGAGAGAAGAGGTTGAACATGAAGTAGATGGGTGCAACCAAAGGGGACACTAATGCAACCCACTCAATGATACCTTAATCAAGGTACCACCAAAAGACTACACCTAAAGATCTTACACATAAGTTGAGCTTTATGCATACAAACAAGTATATGAAATTGTAGAACATAAAATTGAGAATACCTTAGTAGTCCATAGACAAACACACAAATTTCCTATATTATCTTGATAAGACACCTTGCAAAATATTTACAAGGACTTTTACAGCCTTCTAGTTGACAAACTAGTCAAAATAACACTTGAACCACCAAATGTGGTTAAGGTGATTTGCCAAATCACCAGAAATTCATACAATGCTCATGGAGACACTCAAAAAGATGTTAAACATACATATTTAAATCATTATTTTAGATTACAATGCCCCATCACAGCCTTTGGGAGAAACCCCATAAAATTGCACTTTGAAACTGCCCTAGAACCCATTGCTAGAAGAAAACCCTAAAGGTTGACACTTGTTCTTTGTTCTACTCTGCAACCAATTTTTTATCTCCTTTGTTTTGAATGAAAAACTGTAATATATACTTCTTTTAGCATCAACAAATCATCTTGGAGAAGAAACCTTGGTTGTCTACAAGTGCAATGGTCACCCATGCTTGCTCGTGTCACTTTCACATGGCCAACACCTAAAATCATACCCATTTGGATCATTGACCCATGCCTTTGTGCACAAATCATGTCATTGAGGGGTCCACTAGTACCTGGAGGTGTATGGAAGTCTTCTTCCATTTTATCGAGATTATTAGATACCATTAATGGTAGTCCTAGGTTGTGTAGGGGAGTTGTTGGGGTAGGTAGGAAAAAATACCTTCTCCCACTATGAATTCTCTACGGGTGCTCTTGGTATTTGTAAACTTCTTTGATGATTTGATGCTTCCTTTAGCCTCTCCCTAATAATCTTTATCTACTTGTATAATCATGAAGTAAATTTGGTCCAATGGTCACTCTGTTGTCTAATCCATTGCACTCATTCAATGTCTTCCACTTTCTACCATATAGAGATTCAAATGGTACCATCTAAATGGAAGATTGGTAGGAGTTGTTGTAAACAAACTCCACCAACAAAAAATATATTTCCCACTTAGTAGGTTGATCTATTATGTACATTTTGGGAATATCCTCCATGGTTTAGTCTACTCTTTCAATTTAGTCATCTATTTTTGGGTGGTAAATAATACTAGGATTGAGTTTGGTACCAAGGGTTGCCACAAGAGTGGTCCAAAACCTAGAGCTAAATAGCTTATCCCTACCAGATATAATTAAATTAGGTATCTCATGGAATCTATTGGGCTATACAACAAAAATTTGGTCGACTATACCTGTTAATTGGGTTCCATTGTCTTGTCTATCTCCTCAAGGGTGGAGTAAGGGATTGTGTTTATTCCTCTGCATGCTCAATCTACTCAAAACTATCACGTGAATCTATTTCTTCCTCTCCATCCTCAAATCCATCATTTTTTTCTTCAACACGTGCATCTTCCTACTTCTCAACTTTAGTCTCAAAATGTGTTATTTTCCTTCCTTTTTTCTTTGATTGTCTTGGACCAAAAAATCTTTAAGTTCCATGAAACCCACATTCTTAGAATAAATCATTTTCAAGGCTAGAGGATTCTAAATCTTGTAACTTTAACATTCTCACCATATTCCACACACACACACAGAGATATATATATATATATATATATATATATATATATATATATATATATATATATATATATATATATACAGAGAGAGAGAGAGCTTTGGGATCCAACTTAGATTTCTTTTCTTTGGTCACATGAACAAAAGCATCACAACCAAATACACACACACACACACACACATAGAGAGAGAGAGCTTTGGGATCCAACTTAGATTTCTTTTCTTTGGTCACATGAACAAAAGCATCACAACCAAATACCCTTAAATGTGAAACAAAAGGTTTCTTACCTATCCACACCTCATAAGGAGTTTTATCAACAAAATCTAAACAAAGAGATATGTTAATCAAGTTGCATGAAGTACTCATAGCCTCAACTCAAAAGCAACAATTCAACTATGTACCACTCTCATCATACTTCTAGCTCTTTCTATCAAGGTTCAATTCATGTTCTTTGCAACCTCATTCTGTTATGCTATACTGGGGTAGTTTTTTGCTTAACAATACTTGCATGTCTACAAAAATCATTGAATTCCTTAGAGCAATATTCACCTCCATTATCAAATATCAACATCTTTATTTTCTATATAACTATTTCTCAACAAGTGCCTTAAAGATTTTAAACTTAGAGAAAACTTTAGATTTAGATCTAAGAAAATAAACCCAAGTGTATCTTGAGTAATCATCTATATTGATACATAATATCATGATTTACTAATAAACCAACATCAACTAGATGAAACACATTTGAATAACTTCTAAAACACTTTTTTTCTATAGTACTTCCCATTAGAAAAAACTATATTCTACTTTCCAAAACATGATTTTTACATAAATCAAACTCATCAGAGTAATTAAAAAAATTGTCAACCATATTTTTATTAATAATGGTCTGAAGACCTTTTTCACTTATGTGATACAAACGTTGGTGCCACAACATGCATTTTTAGACATGTCAATTACATTAACAAAATTATAAAATGTAGAAGCGTCAATCTTAAACAAAGTCCCACACCATGAGCCTTTCGTTGTTAGTAAATTTTCTCTAGCCAACTTGCAACCAAACTTATCAAATGTCACATGAACTCTAGAATCATTTAATTTGGATATAGAAATATTTTTCTCATTTTTTGAAATATAGAAAACACTATTGAGATTTTTCACTCTCCCATCATTAAAACCCAACTATACCTTCCCATAGCCAACAATCTATTGTGAATTGATGTCACCAAGGAAAAACTTTCCATCATAAGCTCGATAAGATACGAAACACTCCTTGTGGGGACTCATGGTAGGAGCAACCTTAATCAATGAACTAAGAGTCATCATTAGCAACATTAGCAAAACTAAATAAAGCATCATTGTCACCGTCAATCAATAAAAGTTTTCTTCTTATTTCTACATTACTTCTTCATGTGTCCCTACTTCTTGCAGTTCCAACACCTTACTATTCCCACAGATTTTGGACCATCCTTTAGATATTGATCTATCTTTTGATTTCTTCCATTCCTTTTTTGATTTGTCTTTATCCTCAGGCCTTCCTCAAACATATAAAGCATTTTTTTAACCATCATCCATGGACTTTCTCCTCATCTCTTTGCTAAGTAAAGTATCGACAAAAGTATCCATCTTTGGCTCTACAAAACCCCCCACTAATTGTAACACTTAAATTCTCCCAAGATTTGGGCAAGGAGAAAAGCAATAAAATACACTTGTCCTCTTCATCAATTTTAACATCTGCTTAGCCTAGCCGACCCAAAATCAAATTAAATACATTTAGATTCTTAGCAACAAAGTTTCCCTATTTTATTTTTAAAGAATATAACCTTCTTTTGAGGTACAACTTATTAGTTAGACTATTAGTTTAATAGATATTACCTATTGTCTTCCACAATCAATAAGTAGTAGTCTCCTGTGAGACATTCAGGAGAACAAAATCTAAAAGGCATAATCATATGGTCCCTCATGATTTCTTATCCATCTTCATCCAATCTACATTGGACATTTCAATAGGTTTTTCCTCTTTAGACATAGCTCTCAATTCATCCCTTTCTTCCAAGAGATCCTCTATTTTCAACTTCTACAACTTGTACCCAAAACCATTGAATTTCTTATTTTTAACCCAAATGTGCTATCCATGGTTTTAACCATACACAAATCTCTACAAAACTCACTAAATTAAATACTCCCACTAAAACAAAAAACCAGACAACACTTTTAGAAAGGTTTCCCTCTTTGATCAAAATTGTAAGCTTTGATGCCAAATGTCGAGAAATTGGTAAGCAATTATAATGAAAGTATATGTATAAAGTGCTCAAATTTGATTATTATGAATAGATAAACATGTGAGTAACCATTAAATCTAAAATATAGCATGAAGAGGCACATAAACTAATAAATTAAAATCAACAAACAATCATAACACCAAATGTACATAGAGAAACCCTTTCAAGAAAAAACTCCACCAACAAAGAGACACCAAGCTTGTATTAATCACAATAAAAGTGTTACACAATAAGATCTACTCCAACCCTCTGATCTGATGGCATTCTAGTAGTATAATAGTACTCCACCTATAATACATCATAAACCATACATCTAATGCCTCCAATAAATAGAGAAATTAGAAGGGGAAATGACATATGGTTTCCCAAAACCAAGTGCCACCGAAACCATGGTCCAAGGAAAAAACAAATGCCCCCATAATGCATTTACTCAAGCACAAGCACTCAAGATAGATAACTATCAATTGTGGCATCTTTGACTCCATAACTCTTGGTAGGCACCACTCCCAAGACTAGCACTCCATCATGAAGCCACTAGATCTCAAGTGGACCCCACCCATCATAACAAGATTCTCCACTCTCCACAAAGTAACTCTGTAGTGCCTCAGAAAGAGGAAGTCCATTTGCATTTAGGAATGACAACTGTAACTCCCATATTCAATGCCATTACAACAATATTTCAAGTATATTAGATAATAATAATAATAATAATAATAACAATAATAATGTATATATATATATATCCCACAGCTCCTCATAGGCATCCAAGTACCCATTCCAAGAAATTTGGAGACATGAACATTAGAAATTGGGATTGTAATTTGATATCACACTTTCTTGACAATTTATGGAAAGTACCTCAAATTTCTTTTTGGGAAGCTTGATTATCTGTCTCTCACCTATCCTTTACTACATAGATTCTAGCTGGTGGTTTGGTGGTTTTATTTGGATTCTTCAAATACTCATTCCTATAATAATCTCTCCCATAGATCCAACATCCTAAGGCTGGTCTTCTTCTTCCTATAGCTCTAGATTTAGAAGAGGCTGTTTACAACATAACCTTTGGTTGCCCTTGCCATTTTTCTTTAGTGTTCCTTGGTCCCATTGTCCCATTATTTCTCCTAAAGTCCTAATTTCTTTTAAATTTTTGTGGTGTTTTTCCTACTTGCATAGTTTTTAAGAATTCGCCTTTATTATCTAAGTGAGTAGGTTTAAAATTGTTCTATCTCCTTCCTATTTATTTTTCTATTTTTCCTTCATGATTATAGCTTCCTCTACTACATGACTCAATTGTTTTGATTAGGCTAACTCAATACCAACATGATTCCTTTATTCATCCCCAACACAAACTTATTCACATGCTCTTCCTCTTTCTCCTCCATGTAGTGCACATAGCAAAGGAGGACCATGAAATTGGCCATATATTATGCCACAAACAAATCCCCTGCTATTGTGAATGGTCGAGGGGGGAAAAATTTTCTTTGATGTCCATGGGCAAAGGTGTCCTACTTTGATAATTTGACAATCAATCCTTAGGTTCTTGGGCTTTCTAGACATGATGGCAGGGTTTGATTTGACCCAAAATGCTCCAATATTGTAGCTACCTCCTGGATCTAGTAACCACCTCCCAACTTCAAACCTTTGTAGATCTTGTCTCCAATGTCCAATTTGGACAAATCAAAAGGCTAAATTGACTTTCTTAGACACCCTGAACTTAATGGTTAGCTTAAATTTACACCAACATGCTCCAAAATGAACTTGCAATACAAAGCCACAAAGAAGAAACCCTCCCAAATTTAGTATTTGTATCAAGCCTTTCTAATTATCCAGGTCATCATATGGTGCAAGAGAAGAGCATACTCAACTTTTCAAGATCTACCAAGATTTGCATCATATATCTCTCAAAAAAGACTAACATAAAGCAATCTTACAAGCTCTAATACCAATTATTGAGCTACAACTCATATGGACTAGCTAGGACTCGAACCTAGGACCTTCCATTTGCTATTGGAGTGCTCTACCAATTGAGCTATTGGCCCCTTTGTGGCCAGTCCATTATTGGTTCAAGTGTGGCTTATTTCCAACACCCCCTTAAGCCACACTACACGTGCTTGTGGCTCCTAGCTTGGCTCTAATACCATGTAAGAGTTGGCTATGAAGGTAGCCACCCAAGGTCTAGGAGCTTCAATGAAAGCACAATAGAGACCCAAAATGAGAGAATAATTCTATTCTATCAAAGGATGCAATATGAATACAATATGTACATGATATGAAATTACAATAAGAAGCCCTGGGTTATATAGGCCAAGGTGAAAGATAGGACAACATAAAATTATGACAAGTGTCTTAATTTTATGACTTAAGACACAAAGTGATAACTATCCTTAGTGTACCTTAAGTAAACTTAACTAGACAGATGTGAATAGGACCTAATGTGGAATCAATTAGGTAATATAACTCATTCATACCAACAATATGCACATTTAAAGCTACAACTACTAGAGCATGGGTGTTTAATACTCTTTTAATGATTAAGGATCCTAACAGTCCTTGGGGATCATCTTATACTAAGAGCTTATCATGATCAGGAGCAATTGCCCATAATGCCAATGTCTTTTCTTGTAGGCAATATTCTAATCCTGAGTAGAACTTTCTTGCTTGTTCTACATTTTGGAAAACATCACCTCCCTCCACATTTCTTCTCAAGGTGTCAACAGCTAGTGCAGATGCTATATCCCATCCAGGTAGCAATAAACACCCACTCTCTTTGACCAATCTTCTTGCCTGCATAGGGGTGATATGTTCACAACTGACATTTAAAATTAAATCTCCCTCCACTGCATCAAGGTCATGGTCACAAGCTCTAGCAAATTCCTATCTACTCTTCAAATCATTCATAGCATATGTTTTTAACTTCAGCACAAAATTCTTGAATTCCTCAGTTCTAATGAATTAATCATCTGCCATGAAGGCCTCACATGTCTTTGTTCTCACATCATTTATCATTTCTTCCCCTATAGCCCTAGGGGCAGTGGCCTAAATCCTCCATGAATGCTCAAGGTATTTTATTCTTCTAATGATCTCTACATTTGCTAGAATTGACTCATCAGTATCATTAGTTTACAAGAGGCACTAGGGGCATTTGAGTGTTAGTTCATGAATTTTCTTCTTGTGATAATCTTGAAGATCCTTCAACTAACACTTCCTTCCCCTTGGGATTTACAATATCCACATTACTCACCTACTGAGCTAATTCTGCTTCACTTGACTGAGGTGCCACATGCTCAAAGGTAGGTATAGGGGGCATAGGAGTTTGGGTTGGTGAAACCTTAGGGGGCATATACTTAGTGTTGGCAGGATATAGGGCAACTAGTAGAACCTACCATAGGTCACTGCAAATGGAGTGTGAAGGATAAGGTCAACAGGGCTAATAGTATTAAGGGTGTTTTATAAGGGACGCGTCCCTATTACAATATATTGTATAAATATATGTAATAGAGCAAATGTAATGTAAGTAGATGTAAGAAGTATAATATACAGAGCAGAGACTTAGACCTACCTTTTTTATCTAATGATGAATATGGATATATAAGGAGATATAAGGATTATAACTAAATGAGTATATGTCTATCTATGCGTTTAACTTAGGGGATATGATTGGATCTATTGCATGATGTTGTTTCTTACTATTGTTCTCTATTATTCTATCACTATCATGTCTTGGGTATAAACTGACTTTAGAGACTTAACTCAGGCTTAGATCTTCAGACTGTGTCTTGCTATTTCTTGCAACATTTGGTAACTAAACCAAAAACTGCAAATAAGAAAAATGGCAAAGACAGATCGCTAATGGAAAACCAAACCACTGATGATAAATGCTCACATAAACCACAAAAAGATAAAGTAAGTTATGGTAGACCTTGGTGCTGATGTCAACATGCTACCGCAAAGGATTTGGGAAGAGTTAGCAAGGCCAAGGCTAGAAGAGACCCCATATAACATAAACTTGACAAATGGGTAAGCTATGGGTACATTAGGAACTTGGAGAGAAGCAGAAGTTAACATAATGAGAGTTAAACAAATAATAGATTTTGAAATAGTTACAATGAAGGAACCATTTGACTCTTTTAATGCGCTACTAGGTCTCTAGTGCTTTGTAAATGCCAATGGAATTGTGGACTCTCAGAAGGAGGAGATCTCTTTCACTAATAACAACAAAATAGTACTTATCCCACTAGGAAGGGACATTGAAGAAGCCTATGTAGAAGAGATTAACCAAGAAGACCATAGCGATGAGGATTTAAAAATCCTCTATTCAATATCCAAACTCCCTAAACAGGAACTACTAGAGGAACCAAATTCAAAGGGGGAAATATAAGTAGAAAGTGAGAACTATAGTACAGACAGTGAAAATGTACTAGAGGCATGGTTGCAAGATGAACTAGAACTTAAAACCTAGAGAGTGATAGGATTCCATAGGGTGTTTATGGTCAAAATCACAGAGGAATCTCTGCCGCATAACACCACACGTAAATATATAGTAATGCAAAATACATGTGGTAACTCAGGAGACCAACTAGAAGAAACAACCGTAAAACTACATCAAGTCAATCACATCACAGAGGTTATTTCTCACATAAAACTTCCCAAATTCTCAGGCGTAGGAGATCTACACACCTACTTAATAGAAATGGAAAGGACTTTTGAGAAAGAACAAATAAGGTTAGAAGCACTACAACATACACTTGTATGCAATGCCACAAGTTGGTGGCATACACATACAAACACAATCCAGCACTGGATAGTATTTAAAATTCTAAAAAGAACTAGATATCTGCCAGAAGAAGGGGAATATAAGATCATACCAAAATACCGAGGCCAAATTCCACCATAGGAGCATTTGGACATATGCATAATGGTTTGGAATGGCACAAATAAATATGGCAAAGGCTATATATCCAAATGTTCTACTGGATGTTGACACCGGTTGCACAAACTTGGTAAATAAACCAAGGACATAGAACATAAACAAAAGAAAGGGATGAACTGTAGAAAAACTTCCTACATACATTTTCATTCTATAGTCTAGACAAACATATGCACCGCACTCCTCAAGATGAAAGAAATAATATTTAAACCAACTAAAAAAGCTGAGGAAGAAATACTGCAATAAAATCTTCCACCACCTAAGACAGAGGGAATTTGGAAACTTATAGAGTGGATGGACAAAGAAACTAACTACAATCATAGAAGATGCTTGAAAACCCAGCACGAGGATGTAAGGCTGACAGGGGTAATAGTATTAAGGGTGTTTTGTAAGGGACACGTACCTATTATAATATATTGTATAAAGATATGTAATAGAGCAAATGTAATGTAATTGGATGTAAGAAGTATAATATACAGAGCAGAGACTTAGACATGCCTTTTGTATCTAATGATGAATATGAATATATAAGGAGATATAAGGATTATAACTAAAGGAGTATATGTCTATCTATGTGTTTAACTTAGGGGATATGATTGGATCTACCCTATGATGTTGTTTCTTACTATTCTTTTCTTTTATTCTATCACTGCCATGTCTGGGGTATAAACTGACTTTAGAGACTTAGCTTAGGTTCATATCTTTGGACTGTGTCCTACTATTTCTTGCCAACACTTAGAGTAGTCCAATTCTCAAGCTTGACCTTCATTCTCTAAATTGGATCCTTGACCTCTAAGTAAAACCCTTTGAAGTTATCAAGACCATTCTCTTTATTTCTTTCTTCCGCATTTTTTATCTCAAACCACTTTGTTCTCCTCTCCCTTTTTTCTTTCTCATCTCTATGACTCTTGATGAGATCCTCAAGATCATCATACTTGTGCTCATAGCCTCCTAGTCTAACTTGTCACCTAGCATCATTGATAAAACCCTCGAGTGATAATCCCTTTCTGATACCAAATTCTATGTGAACTATGTATTCCAAGTCAATTAATCTTTCATATCCCTTAGGGGCTAAGGTAGTGAAATCTAAAACTTTGGCATGGGGGGAGAATGTAAGTGATAATAATTTGCTCCACCCATCTTCCATAGAGCTTCTAAACATCTAATCCTAGAGGGTACCTTGTGTGGTAGTTTATGGGGCATGTAAGTGGATCAAAACAATCTTATGATAGTGTATCCTTCATGCAAGAACTAGTCTCCCTAGTTATGCATCCCTTTATAATCTATTTAATACTAGGCATGAGTTTTCCATAGTCCATGAAATAAATGAGAGTGCTTCTGGATTTAACTATGTATGTTTTTGCTTCAACATTTTGGATCATACTCAATGATCCATCATCAAGAAAAGGAGAGTGTTTAGTTTGGATAGAAGACTTGAGCTTTTAAAGGGAATAGAGGAGAAGATATGACATGAATGAAAAACAAAGTGCAAGAGGGGAGGAGAGAAAATAAAATAAAATAGGAGGGTCTTATTTTATTTTATCCTCTCCTCCCCTCCTGCACTTCATTTTTCATTCCTATCATATCTTCTCCTCTATTCCCTTTAAAAGCTGAAGTCTGCTATCCAAACTAAACACTCTCCTCTTCCTGATGATGGATCATTGAGTATGATCCAAAATGTTGAAGCAAAAACACACATAGTTAAATCTAGAAGCACTCTCATTTATCTATTTAATAGTCCAAGGGTCTAAGAAACTCATAAAAATCTTGGGGAAGCCTTAGTATATCAAAACCTAATTTTCTCAATATGGGGGCCACAAAGCAATCTTCAAAGATATAGAAGTGGGATTGAGAATCATATTTGTTTAGGTGCTAGGTCCAAAGCTACATAGGTCTGCACGCTTTTGTCACTAACTTGGTCGAATATAATTGAACATCCAGTTTAGCATCCTAGCACTCTACAAAGTCGTGCAAGTAGATCTAGCATAACATGGAATACCACCTAAAGGACTTTTCCTCCTTCTCCCTCTTAACATTTTCCATTCCTTCCCTTAGATGTTTTGTTAGGTAGCTAGGATAATCATACAATGTGTTTTGATACATACTCTATATATGGGAAGCAAGGACTAGTGCACCCTTTGATATCATGGGGCTTGCATCTATCCCCATTACTTGGTGCATGCCCTGGTATGTCTCTTGAAAGTAATGGGTAAATGGCATCATGTCCAAAGGTTTAATTTTTGAATTAGGGATAGCTTCT
This sequence comes from Cunninghamia lanceolata, assembly GCA_027924645.1. Classification (NCBI taxonomy): domain Eukaryota; kingdom Viridiplantae; phylum Streptophyta; class Pinopsida; order Cupressales; family Cupressaceae; genus Cunninghamia; species Cunninghamia lanceolata. The sequence continues at coordinate 1,256,436 of BSBN01000270.1, forward strand.
GGCCTAGTTATTTGTCTTCTCTATTAAAAATCTAGCAACCATTGTGCCCTATAGCTAAATATGAGCCTATTGTATTTGGTGGCCATGACCTTCAAATCCAAGGGAATTTTGGCATTAGGGTTTAGAAGAAAAACCCTATAGAACAGGATGTTGTCAATAGTGAAGATCTTGTTTTCTTAGACATCATACACACTGTAATCCTTAGGGTTATACATCCTTTTCATCCATTCAACTAATTTTGGGTCAACAAAGCAATTTGGGACTATCACCTTGGCTAGGTTGAATCTCCATCCATAACAAAGAGGGATATAACTACATAATTTCCTGAAGAAAGTCTGGAACAAAGTTGTACATCCATAAAGGTGAATAGGTCCCTAACCTTAGCTTATTGTCTTCTAATAAACCTGTAAGGACCCTTAACTAGTGGTGGACTCCTAAAGGATTTCATTGCCTAGGGTAATATTTCAGTCAAGTCTCAGGATGGCTTTCTCTTAGTCAACATTACTAGTTATCCAAGAAACTTACTCAGCTAGGGATTTTTAATTCAAGAATTCAGTTGACTATATATTGCAATAACAAAGAAAATACAATACAAGGACCTAAATATTTTGTAAACAAATTACAATACCCTCTTTAGAGATAGCAGTGGGTGGCAAGAAATCCAACTTACCAGTTTTTCCATGTGTTGATGTAATCATTGGAAACCATTTATTAGAGCTTTGTGAGAAATGTACACTTTGACAACTCGAACAATGAAAAAGGCTTCCTTCTTCAGCTATGACAATGCAAAATTGACACTGGAGTTAGGGCATAATAGTGAATTATATGTGAGAATAGGTTGTTTCCTTTGATTGATGCATTACATTACACCTATAACTACCTTCACATTTGAACAATTAATGATAACAAATGTGTTAATGTTCTTCAAATTCAGCGAGTGGTTTAACTTGTTTGAAGATTTTGTTTCCAGCCATCAATTTCATCTTACCCTTTCAGATCAACAGTGCCCTGTCAATGCACATGTTTGAGCTTTAACCATTTGATTGCTATAATGTGGGCATAAGGGTCATCATGGGCTTCTTATTGGCTCTTAAAGACACATAGGATGCCACTTCATGCAAATTCATCAACCACTCATACAAGATTGGGCCCACAAGTCAATTCATATAGTTATTGCTCATTTGTCATCCTTCTCTAGTACTTGTCACTACAACAGAGAGCCACACATCATCAAATGTTTGGGTCGAGCATTGACTCACTTCTGGAGGAAGCGAGTCTCTCCACTAAGGGCACAAAGAAGAGCCTCGAGCGCGATAATGGGAAACTACCACATGGCCAAAGTGTCTAGTTGGTGCTTTGTCAAATTGGAGATTTCATATAGGATAGACTGAGAGACACATGTCAGGCCTTAATTCGTCAGGTTGGAGTCATCCTCCTAAGTGGGGCCTACCAAGTATCTTGACACTTGACAAAAAGACATGGCCATAAGACCATGGGGGTACTAGTTATAGCCAATCACCAGTTAATGTGCATTCAAACATCAAGTGCATATACTAGTCACCCTAGTAGAAAATAAACTAGGACAAATGGAGTGTTAGTTACCTAGAGCGCTAGGAAGACATAGGGAAAGTCTTTGCAAGTGCTCCTTATGGCTTATAATTTGACTTCACACCCTCACACAAGAACAAATCCAAAGCAATACAAGCTTAGTGTGTGGTAGTGTGGAGAGCAATTTTGGAACATTTTCAAGGCAATTTTGATAACCAAGGACTTGATGAAGTAGAGGGCCAAAGGCCTAAGGCCTAAAAACCAATGAAACAACACACATAAGACCCAACAAATTAGAAAAAGAGAAAAAAATAGAAGGAGAAAACACATGAAGAGTTTTGCAAACTTAGGGAACTTGCATAACTCCAACAACACATTTATTAAGTTTCAACCCTAATCTAAATTAAAACAAGATTACAGGTGTCTCAATGGTGAGTTTTACAAGGATGTGACAAAAACATTATGATGTTGCATTTAAACATGAATATAATCCCAAGTTCTCATAAGGATTAATGGTGAATGATATAAGAATCTATAAACTATAGATGAAGGAAAGGGAACAAGCTAGAGAAAAACCCTAAACAAGGAAAGAAGATATACACAAATTTTGGATTTGAAATGAAGATGAGCACAATTAGAATATGATCAACATAATAAATCATATAAGTTAACCAAAATATGAATTGATAAGAGCAAGCATGGCATGCACAAAATTTAGATTTAAAATAAAAGTGGGAAAAATAAAAACATTTAGACAAAAATCAGAAATAGGAAGAAGATCAAAACCTTATAGGGGCCATTCAAAGGTTAGATTCAATAAAATGTAGAGTAAATAAACACACCCTCTACAAAAATCTAAGGATTATAAATTAAGCACAATTCAAAACCCTAGATAAATTAAGGAGTTCAGTCTAATAGATTAACTAAAGTGAATGAATTTGTAAGATTTGGTGGGAATCCAATCACATGAGTTTAGATCTAGATGTATGAAGAATGTTACAATAGCTACAAGCACAAAACAAATAATGCAACATGCAAGAACACAAACTATTCTAGAATAGAGGAATCTAATAATTAAATCAAATCAACAATCAAATGAATGGGTTAGTACATATAAATAGGTCACTTGGATGCATGACTCAAGGAGATGACATGTCCAATGGTCATGAGTTTAACTACCAATTAGTGGAACAATTAACTTAGTCTAATTATGAAATTAAGAGTTGAACCACCAAACAGTGGATCAGTTCACTCAACTTGACTAAGATAGCATTGACCTTAACTAAACGGAGGTGGCACTTAACTACCACCAATTAAGGATTGATGAGGTAGTGGTGGCACTTGTGTACCTCAAGTCAAGGTATACATATGTCTTTATTTACTTCTTAGATGAGACTAATTAAATATCCTAATTATCCTAAGAAAACTTATTAAATAGGTGCAATATCACACTTAGGATATAACATATCCAAGGTGAGGAAAATATTACACCAACACCCCCCATAAGTGCAACTTAGGAAAAATGAAAGATGAGAAATGGGTCTCGGCAACTAGGCCTGATCAAGTACCCATATGTAATGATAGAAACCCCCCAAAAGAAGGGAAAGAAAAAATCCATAGGGAAAACACATGATCTCAAGGAGAGAATTATGAATGAATCTAGAATTTGCTCATGTACCTCAATGCCAATGTTGAACTATGACTAAAATTGATCCATAGGAGCAAGTACCATGAAGGTTTGAGAACATTGACCATAATGAATGGCTCTCAATTTTATATGTGATTCGATGTGAATTAGATGCAATATTCAGGATAATTTACCATAGGCTCTCAATCTAAGATGTGAACTAATGTGAATCAAGATCCGTTGAAAGTCATAAGCAAGACATGTGGTAAAAAGAGAACTAGAGGATCCAAATGTAACTCAATTAATCTTTGATCAAGATGGAGGTAGGATCATAGTGCATGTCATTTGACTACACTCTCATCCCTTATTATGTTATGTTGTGTAAAAACACTCGAAACCTATGTATGAAGGCCCCTAGGATGGAACTTTATTGTAGTTCATGATTTATGAAATGCCCATGTGTAAGCCCTCCAAAGAATAAGTGCATGAAATGATGACACTTTATAAGTTGAGTGCATTTACATTAATACCCTCCCCCCCTTAAAAAAATAGTTCAATTTAGAAACCTTTAGGGGTGAAAGGTCAAAGTTGTGTCACACTTTTATAAAGGAAATAACCAACATTGATCTAATTTTTTAACTTGAATCACTACAAAGTGGTGTATATGTTTTGAATTTTGAAATGATGTAAACAAATAATATGTAGATTTTTTAGTGTATTTTATGTTTGTATTTTTAAAAAAATTAAAATTTTGAATGTAATTTTTTGTAAAATTGACACTATAATTTAGTTGTTGATAAAATGTTCAAAAATAAGGTTAAATGGACATTGCTCTTTATATATTAAATTTCATTTTTCTCCTTCAATTTTTTTGAGTATTTATAAATTGAAACTTTATTGCATAGATTAATTTATTTCCCATTTTGATCAGTATAGTTTTTAAATAAATATTGGAAGTTGTGTGTGTAGACACCCAAAATTGACCATGTCTTCATAACCCTTTGACATCCCCTAGGCATTCATCTTGCAACACATTGTCCCTTAATCTCTTTCCTAAATTAATTAAATAAATTATATTTATTTAATTTACCAATTTATTCCTTTTAGCCAAAATTAATTGAATAAATCTTATTTATTTAATTAATTTATCCTCTTATCATCCCCTCTCCAATAATTAATTAAATAATTTTATTATTTAATTTAATTATTGAGAGTCACATGACTAGCTTGTCCTCATCCTTATCCATTTTCCACAATCAATAAATGAGTGTCACAAAAGTCAAACTAAGTTTTCATCCTAGACACTCATCTCATACTATATCTCTTAATCCTAGCCATTCACATAAGGATAAGCCCTAGAAGCTTCCTTTGTTTCCCTAGAAATCCTTATCCTTGCCCTAATGTGCTCTCAACCAATTATAGCCATTGATTTAATCTCTTAATCCTAGCCCTTCATTCATCATATCCAACCTCTATAAATCAAACCTCAACCAAGCCATTTTACAACACATCATATGCCATAAGCTTTATGCTGTCAAAATCCTCCTAGATCTCTCATTGTCATATCCTTCATTTTATCTATTGTTATGCTGGCAAAATGAGCAACCAACATATCAAAATCATAAGCAAATATCATAGGATTGTTTAGTTATTTTCATTATATTTCTTAGTCCTTTGATCATTAGATGAGGTGTTGTTTAAGTATGGGATAGGTACTTTCATTGTGTATTGTCCTTTATTATTGACTCCATATTTCTACATACACAATGTGTAATGAAAACATAATTGTTTCGACAGGACGTAACTATTTGTCTTAACTATTTATCCAAAATAGGAAAAAAATATATCTCGACATGGAATCTATTCTCTAGTGCATCATGTTTTTTTCAAAATTTTAAATAAACTTTTACTATTTTTCTTGAGACGACAATTAACATTATATTTTAATGTTTTTTTTGTATCATTGAATTTGGCATTGAGGGAGTCGGACCCCATAAAACTGAATCAAAGAAAATTTAACTACTAAAAGGCTACTCAGAAAGAGGGCATGTCATCTATTACTTTAACTTTTTACATACAAAATAGTATATTATCATAGGTATCCTATACTGTATACATATACATTTACTATTAAATATTATATTTTGGTGTTGATGACCTACTTTTAGTAAAAATAAAAAAGCAAATATAGACACTAATTGAAATATTAAAAATATATATTTTTACAAACTATGCTTATAGATCTACAAAAGGATATTTTTAGATTTTTAAAAATAGATTATTTACATGAGTGGGAGTTGTTAGAACATCATGTTTTTCAAATAATTTCATTTTTTGGCAAATTAGCCCCAAAGTGATGCTACATACATATTTACTAGACACTTCCGATTGGAAAAGTTGTGGTCCAAATCTAATTTAGATAGAATAAATCCAGCTAGAACCTATGTTTCACCAAAATTGAATTTCAGTTGGAAATGCTTAAATTCATTTATGCTAATAAGTTGGCCTGAAGTGTGACACAACTTTAAACTTTTACCCTTAGCATGTTACAAGGATTGACACTTTATAAATTAGTGTGATTACAAAGTGGAAGCTATTTTTTCGGAGTTTTACAATGTCTAATGTGGACTAGAAAGATGAAAGTATAATTAATTAAAAGCATAAGAATAAATAGCTAACACCATAATGTATTGCTTGGAAAAATATCCACTTTTAAAAAACAAGGACTCAAATCCAAGTCCATTTGTGAAAGTTATGAGGCTTGTCTAAAAATGACGATTGCGTAGCAAATTCTAAGAGAAAACTAATTTTCTAAAAATCTAGGAGTCATGAGTAGAAACTGATTACATCATTGTGAAGGCCATGGAAAAATAGCCAGTTGCAAAAAAATTGCACCAAAAAAAACCACCATATGGCTAAGATATGACCACTTGAAATTCACCTTCAACTTTGAAAACTCAAATGAGAGGGGGTCTGTTGCTGGTGGCTGACAAGTGGCCCATGGGTAGCACCTTCAATGGAGGTGGTGGCCTGGGAGTATACTGGTAGTGGAATATTTTTATTGGTTGTGTTTTTTTATAATAAAAAAATTTATAAAAAAAATATTGGGGGTGGGGCCCAAAGCACCTGTCACCCCCCATAGGGTGGGTTGGGCTCAAGGCACTCGCCACTCCCTTATAAAGGGAGGTGGGGGTAGCGGGTCCCACACCCCTAACATGCCAAGGGTACTGTGGTACCCCTACCACGGAAAGGGTAATTCCTCTGTGACCACAAATAAATTCTTTTAATAAAAGTTTTTACAAAGCACTTAGAGCGCTTGAATTTTAATTTTTAATTTTTTATAGTAAAATATAATTTTTTTACAAAATATGAAAATTAAAAATTTTTCAACAGTATTGTACAAAATTGTTCAAGAAGGTTATACCACGTCCTTGGGAAAAAAATATTGCCTTTTCTACAACCTACTCCAATTTTGACAAATTTTATGTTGATTTATATGTTTTACGCCCTTGTGGATGCAATGGCGCACTTCATTTTGTGCCAAAGTGCTCCAAAAATTGAGCTTCTCAAAAAATACAAAAATAATACTTGCATCCAAAACTAAAAAAAACTTGACTTCCAAGTGTCCAAATCAAATGAATTAAAAGTCAAATCTTAAGTTTTTGGTTTCTTCAAACATGATGGTGGATTTGATTTGATGTAGGAATCACTAATGTGAAGATTTCAATGTGAAGCTCCATATGGAACCCTCTTTCCTCAATGGACATGAACAAACTCCAATCACCAAGAAAGATGTGATACCATGTGTGAGGCCCACCCTTGTGCGACTAGAAGTAGTTGCCCTCTTAGACCATGTTGTTCTGCTTCACCCTAGCGAAGGGTTCGATCTATGGGATTGTGGCCCTATCTTGGGTCAGTGTAGTGATGTTGTGGTGTGAGGCCCACTTTTACCTCACCTTATATTTTTTCTTATGATACTAATCGGATGGATATTTTGATGTTCATGTAGACATTTGGGGACTGTTGATCCCGTACTTAGACCTTCTTTACTATATCTTATGCTTGATTAGATAGATGGTTTATGCTTTGTGGATGATTAGATTTCATTTGATGATATGATGTTTAGATGCTATGATTTCATTTGATGTTATTGGTATGTGTATCGAAGGTAGAATTGATGATTTATCTTACATTATGTGATCCTGATTATACTTGCAAATGGTGAATGACTTGAGAGACATATAAATGTTAGCATGTAGTTATTATTGATGTTATATGTGATTATGCGATCATGTGTGTGTTATATGTAGTTCACTTCACTTCGACTATTGTACCATGTGCTATTAATGGGTTTGTGGAAGTGTGCAGGTAACTTTCCATGCCCATGGAAAATCGGAGGTCAGACAATAACCATATGTTATACCCCTGTTAAGCCGACCTAGTCCTAAGTTGGACTAATGTCACTTGTGTTGAGAATGTTGATTATGTTGTATTGGATTTATGATATTTTGTAAGGTTTACCCTTTTTTTTAATTTATCTCTTGATGTGTTGTAAAAATTGTAATGTTGGGTTTGCACAATTTTTAGTGCTAAATGTTTAAAGCCCTTTTCAAGTGAATTTATGTGTTCCCTAGTGTTATTAATGGTCAAATATTGATCCTAGGTCATACCCTAGGGTCTAGGATCATTCTTAACATGTTTAAACTTGTTTTAAACCATGTATGGTCACCCAAACTTGGCCCTTGAGTCAAGTGATGAGTTTGGGGAGATGTGAGAGGTGGTTGACATGTCACCATCTCACCTAACCTAACCTCACCCACTTGGGTAAGGTTACCCTTGCCTCAAATGCTTTTGAAGCTTTTTGAAACTTCTCACATGTGTGAGAGCTCTTCCTTATGCTCTCACACATGTGTGAGAACATTTGTGGGGAAGAGTGTAGCTTAGTTGAATGAGAAGGTGTCAAGTGTCACATCCTCATTCATGAGAAGATTCTCTTGTGTGCTCACATCTCCCTATGCTCTCACACATGTGTGAGAGCATTTGTGGGAGAGTGTGTAGCTTTGTGGAATGGGGAGATGACAAGTGTCACCTCCTCATTCTTGTGGGGTTGTGAGGAGGGTTATGTGGATGGAGGAGAGGGTGACAAATGTCACCTTCTCATCCATTAGGGTTTGTGAGCCTTACCTATTTATCTCTCCTTGAGATGAGAGGAGGGTTCTTTTTTGGGGGGGATTTTCATGTTTGTGTTGGGGAGGAGAGGACTTGTAGAACTTTGAAGGATTATGAGAAGGACTGTGGAAAGCTCTTCATCAACATCCTCCATCCTTGAAGCTTGAGAGGTATTCCTCAAGGCTTCAAGTCTATTGTTTTACTTGTTTTTGCTTATGCAATATGTATGTATGTGATTGATGTGTTTATGTTCTTTTAGTGTTGTCTATGTGGGTTTTAAAGGGTTGTTGGGGTGAGCTCTCCATGTGAGAGAGCTCCCTTTGTCTTGGGTGAGAGAGGTGTGAACCTCCTTAGTTTCCCCTCTTAGTTTGGGTATAGTTTTTATGGCCATGGGCCTTGTGTTGCAACTTTGAGAAGTATGATTTTATGGCAAGAGTGCCTTGTGATGGAAATATGAGAAGTTTATGGCAAGAGGCCAACGGTTTATGAGTATTTTGAGTTTTGGGTCTCCTTGAGTTGAGAGTAGTCCACTCTCTCACCCAACAAACTCATTTTTAAAATGGGTTAGTTTTGTGTTTTGACTTGGGACGGAGTTATTGTGTTTGGTGCGTGTGTTTCTGACCTTTGTGGTTTGAACCTTAGTTATTGAAAGGCCTCCTAGCTTGGGGGTGGCCTACTAGTAGGCCTATGGTTGGGAGGTGAGCTTCCATGGGCATGGTGATCTATTTTGTGGTTTCGTAGGCTCTTTTGGTGGCTAAGGAGGAGTTTGGCTTTGGGAAGAAACTTGAGTTTTATAGCTTTTGTAAATTGTAAAAATGAAGGCAATGAGTTGCCTTATGCCTATGTTTAGGCTTGTAATAGTTAGTGTGTTCATGAGAGTCAAACCTCTTATATGTTGCCTTTGTAGCACTCCAAATATTGTATATTCTTTTGTTAATATCAATAATATAATGGATTATGGTTCTTTAAATATTCTTGCTCCTAATGTTCACTCCATGCTATGAGTTAATAAAATAATTAGAAAATCTCTCTCTCCCTCTCAATTTATTTGCCTACCTTAACTTGCAAAAGAAAGGAAAATAGATTTATTTGGGCTTATTTGGATAATATCTCTCTAATTTCCCTATCTTACATTTCTAAAGTATAGGTTCACTTGATATATATATATAAAACTATGCCTAAGTTAGTTATAGGGTTGCATTAAAAAAAAAGGGAATCCATTGTTGTTGTTTTTAATATATTTTATGTGAGTTATAATATATATATATATAATAGTGCAATTGGTGTTGTATTTCTTCTCACTGTTTTTTTTGGTTTTTATGCATTGTCTCAGTTATTCTTGTCAAAATAATAGAGGCTATATATATGTGTGTGTGTGTGTTATGGTTAAATGTCATTTCTAAATAATATTATGTTAATGGAGTGGCTTTAGTTATATTTTAACATGACAAAAACAAAATAAATTTGAAGCATCGTGGTTCCTTCTAGGGTTCGCAGCACTGTTGAGCTTGCGACTGCTGTTGATATTTGAAGGCTGCCATTTCCTTGTACGGCTGTTGATAAATCTCGCCGCCCCCATTTATTTCCGTTTTCTATGATTTCTTAGAACAAAACAAAATAAAACAAAGCGCCGCCTGTGTTAATATACACTTAGCCCTTTGTAAGTTAAACCCTACGCCTAAACATTTTTGGCCATTCGGCCCTACCCCCCGTATCTTTCTATGCTTCGGCCCCTGCAATAAAAAAGTCTCTGTGATATATATATCGTTGTAGCTTCATTTGACCCACTGGGGTTTACAAATATTATCTCTGTATTAATTATGTACATCCACAATTATAAAATGTTTTACTGTGTATAATGATAACTATATATATATACAGTATATAATAAAAATAATACCTCTGTGTTTTTTTTACTTCAAAAAAAAAAACCATGAGCTAGGGTCATTTGGAAAAATGCATGTAAACTTAGCAAGATAAATATTTTTGTTTGGAGGAAGCAATAGAAACTTGGAAGAAGAGATAATCTCGAAACTTGTGTATTTATCAAACAAATAGAAAATAAAGTTAGAAAACTATTGTAAACCTGTGTATCCAAATGGAGAGCATGGAAAAAACAAATAGAAAATAAAGTTAGAAAACTATTGTAAACCTGTGTATCCAAATGGAGAGCATGGAAAGTGAAAACTTCTTGTAACAAACAAAAAGGCAAACCTATAGGTTAGCATATGAAAAAAGAAGAAAAATAAGAATGCATGGAAAACTTTTAAATCAATAGGTCAAAAATTGTGAGGTTGGGAAAACAACCTTCCCACTTGGGCAAAGGATTTTCCCTCTTTCCTCCTCTCTTGCTACTTGTAACCTACAAACCAATAGAATAGAAAAGTTAGATTGTGAGAACAAATACGAGTGTAAGCTTGCTTTTATAATTCTTATTCTAGGGTTTGGTGGCCTAGAGATTAGGAAGTTGTTAGTTAACTTAAGTCTTGTTTTTTTATTAATTCGTATTCTAGGGTTTGGTGGCCTAGAGATTAGGAAGTTGTTAGTTAACTTAAGTCTTGTTTTTTTATTAATTTAAATTTAAAACCACGTAGAGAGTGGGAGTGGCTTTTTTATGCTTTTTATTTGATTTTATTATTTAATTTATTGAGGGAAAAAGACATTTAAACTTTATGATTTATTTTACTTCCATTGGCTTTTTGGTTTTTAATCTGATGTGTTTTATGATTTTTAATTAATTCTATTTTTTTGAACTTTAGTGTGGAGTGTTTTATTGTTTTTTTAATTAATTCTATCTTTTGTCTAATGTAGGAATGTATTTAAAGCAATATGGTTAGTTTATTTAATGTCCCATAGTTTTTTAATTAATCCCCATGGTGATTTTAAATATTTTTAATTTAAATGGTTAGGATTAATTTAAGTAGACCCCTTAGTTATTTTATTTACTTTAGTTTTAAATATTGGGGAAAATATTTAGTATAGTATTCCATGCTTTTAATTTCGTTTAAATTTTAAAAAAGGGGTAAGTGAAATTTTATTTTATTTTTATTTTTAATTTAATTTTGAAAAATAAATTAGTGAAAGTTAATTTAATTTCCTTTTAAATTTTTTTAAAGGGGTTAATGTGTAATTTAATTTTAATTTCTTTTTGCAACTCTCACATAGTTGATGATGTGGCATTATGCTATCGAAATCATTGGGGGAAATTTTCCATTTTATCCCGTGATGCTGTCGAAATTTCCCTAGACTTTAGATGGAATTATTTAGTTAATTTAATTCTATTATTTACTCATTTTGCATTAGTTGATGATTAAATGTTTTAATTTGAAAGTTGATTTGTGGCATTATTTTAATGTTATTTTACTAGTTATTAGTTGTTCTAAGGTTAGATTTCAATTTAAATCAAAATCATTCCACCTCATTTAGTAAACCCTAGGGTTCGATCCCGAAACAGGAACCAACCCTCTTAGCATTGCTCCTCACAATGCATACCCCCTTAGTGGCTATCACCTCGTAGGGATTGTGAATTGAGTTTGTATTATCCCGATTGAGATTGACTTCCCTGCCTTCGGGCGACGTGCCTAACGTAGGTTGCTGGCGCAACTACGTTACGTGTGTGTGTGTGTCACTGAGCGCACTTGATGCGCATGAGGGGGTTTGTAGAGTTGGGTGGAAAAGTTTTTGTTTTTTCGTGTCATGACCACATGACAAATGTGGACAAGACACGTGTGTTGTGTGTCCTAACCACATGGAAAATGTGGGCATGACACCATGTAAGATTTAGTGGGAATCCAATCACATGAGCTTGGATCTAGGTGTATGAAGAATGTTACAATAGATACAAGCACAAAACAAATAATGCAATATGCAAGAACACAAGCTATTCTAGAATAGAGAAATTCAATAACTAAATCAAATAAACTATCAAATGAATGGATGAAGTACATATAAATAGGCCACCTAGATGCATGAATCAAGGAGATGACATGTCCAATGGTCATGATTTTAACTGCCAATTAGTGGATCAATTAACTCATTCTAACTATAAAGTCAAGAGTTGAAGTGCTAATTGGTGGATCAATTCACTCAACCTAACTAAGATAGAGGTGTCCTTCACCAAATAGAGGTGGCACCTAACTACCACTAATCAAGGTATGATGAGGCAGTGGTGGCACTTATGTACATCAAGTCAAGATATACATGTCTTTATTAGATTCTTAGGTGAGAATAATTAAATATCCTAAGTAAACTTATTAAATAGGTGTAATATCACACTTAGGATAGAACAAATCTGAGGTGAAGATAATATTACACCAACAAAATTAAGACAAAAAATAGATAAGTACTAAAATGGAAAACATGAATTTATGGTCGTGTTTGTGTACCTTAAAATTGGGAAAAGGTAATTGATTGATGTCACACTAGTATGATAGAGACTTGTGCAAATTGATAATTGAAACCAAATAAAGGGTCAAAGAGTTGAGATGATTGAGCTGTGAAAGTTTGAGATTCTAGGATACAATTGTAGCTCAATAATCCTATCCAAGTGGCATGATTCCATCTTGAGTAGAATTGGACCTTCAACATTTATAGAAGGTCTATTTACCTAATGTATATCTAAGGTATGCAAAACTTGATAATGCTAAGGTAGGACCTTTTATGCAAGGATTTAAGTTCAAGATTCCCTTGCTCTTTACTCAAGCCCTAAAACTAAGTTAACAATGATGAGTATAGAAAGTAATAGTGGGGTTAGACACTAATGCAGACAAAGTAGTTGTTAGTTCAAGAACCTACAAACTTGTTACTGACAAATGTGTAAATATGTTGTCCTAATTGTTGAATAATGCTTTGTAATGATGTTAGAATGACCTAGGTTTATTCCTTTAAATGCAAGCCTTAGATACATGCCCTAGACACAAAATTCAAACTTTTTGGCATGCATGCTAACAAGTAACAATCATACATTTAAGATTGTCACTCTTGGAATCTAGGCAAATTGAAAAATTAAAATAAAGGATGAGATCATGCATATGATCCAGTCTATAGGATAGGATCAACATATGCAATCTAGTTTAGGGTGAGCAATATATTGAGAAATGGATCAAAGGTGTTTTGATGAATGTAGTGTGACATAACAAAGTGTTAGACGATGGCATGGGTTAGCAAGTGGACCAAAAGAGCTCAAAAATATGCTAGGACCATGTATTAAAGTCATTGACCCAAAAGTGTGTTGGTGCACAAAGTTGATGCTCCTCCAATAACTAATGTTGACCAATTCTTGAGTGATAGGGGTGTCAAACTCAAGAGAGAGATCACTGACTTATCTTCAGGATGAGGCAACTAAGGCCAACATGGTTAAGGTGGATAAGACCTTCTTCATATGTTGGCTCTATTAGACCAAGGGGGTATTCCCTAAGGTGTATACGAGAGATTTTACAACAACAGTACAAGAAACCCCAGATCAAACCATACCCAATGCATAGGAACTCCAAAATTTGTTACAAAGCCACCTATATGTTGGCTTGATGGATTCAGGGTATTACACCTTTATAAAATAGAGACACAACCATGTGGGAACTTCAAATAATGCTATTATAGCCTCTAATACATTAGCATTCCTCAAGAACATGGATATGTTTAAGATAGGTAACACAATTAAGGTAAAAAAAATATTTTCTGTTGTGTTTGATTGTGTGAAGGAAAAGGAAGGTTGAGCAAGAGTAGATTGGTGCCTATTCCATCTAAGGAAGTAGAGTATGGATGCATGATCAAAGGGGATACCAATGTAACCAGATTTGTTACATCATCAAAGAAACAACAAAGACAATAGCTAATGATGGATTATATAAGCAAGCTCTACATAATAAATTAATAGCTGGAAGATTGCAAAACTTGCTTACAAACATTCTTCAACAATCCATGAATACCTCATAAATTCCATATATTATCCTAAAAGGATTCCTCACAAAATCATTGCAAAGGGATTTTACAATCTATTGATCAATCAATCAAGCATAATACTCAAATCAACAAATGTGATTAGGGTATTTTAGCAAAATACCAAAAAACTTACAGCATAATCATGGAGACATTTGAGAACATGTTTGAACTGCACATTCTATTTATTTCTTTGAAGATTACAACATCCTTTCATAAACCTTGAAAAGGAATCCATAGTTTGTTACAAAACAAATGCTCTAAAAGCCATTAACCGGGCAAGAAACATAAGTTTTATACAAGATCTTATGTATTTTCCATTTCTACTCTGCAACTAGTTTTTCCATCCTTTTGCAAATAAATGCAAAATACATTATATACTCTGCCCAAAATAAAAAGGAGGTATGGAAGAAGGAGTTTGAACACTTGTAGATCTGAATAGGGCAACCATGCTACTTACCTCATTTTCATATGGGCCCAGTCAGAAAAACCTTCGATTTGGAGTGCAAGACAATGCCCAAGTGTAAGAAATTTATCATCAAAGGGCCCACATCAGTCCTGGAGCGCTTGAAGATCATCTACCCAGCATTAATGGTGTCCCACAAAGGTTTATTGTTCATCTAGAGGTTGTTGGAAGTGTTTAGTTTTTACCTTTTTTATGCCTAGAGAAAAACAAAAATCTGAGGGTGTCTCAAATTTACAGAAGTTTGGGGTAGGATAGGATCTGAGGAGCATTGATGGGTTAAGGGATATGTGGGTCAGAAGGGGGTTGCGGGATATGCGGGGAAACAGGGGAGATCCAGATCTAGATCAAAGTTTCATAGAAGGGATTGCAGAAGGGAAAGCAAGGAAACGGGGAGTGCAGGAAGACAGAGGTGAACAAGATGCGGGGAGAAGAGGGGCACCCGAATATATCCAAATCCAGGTCAAAGTCCCACCCAAGGGACTTAAGGGAATTTAATAGGAGGAAGGGGGAGAAAAGGGGATGTGGGGAGGCGTAGAGTAACAGGATACATCCTAATGGAGGGAAAAGTCCCACAAATCCCGATGGGGTCCAAACTTCTACTAGAAGCAAAAAGGACTAAAGAAGTTAGAAATTTCTCAAGATTTTTTCAAGGTTTCCACACTTTCCATGACATGCAAAATAAGCCAAATACATGGGGACTTCCTAGGAAAGTTTGACGAATTTGAAAATATTTTTCAATTATGGGGCTTGAAAATTAGAGTCCCAACATTGGCTCTAGTTGGGGACGTGTGCCTCTTGCAGGCACAACGAGGATCCAGTTTCTCTAGGCAGTAGACCAAAAGTAAAAAAGGGACGAGGAGGGAGGGAAAGCAAAAAGAGACAACGTATGTATAGGGAAAAACACAACAAAGGGATTATGTATAGACACAACTGTAGCCAATGACATGGAAGAACAAGGAAAAGGATATATGACTGCAATAAACCTCAAATGCATGCAGATCAGATCCTGTAGAGAAGATCCATGGCAATAGCCATGGACAAACTGATGCATGTCATTTTGCCTATATCAAACACAAGCATGCTGAAAGAACTTGATAACCCCAAAGTGAAATTGCACTTTTCCATCAGCTACAAAAAATGAGGTCTCTCCCAACATGCACCTACAAACTGTGACTATTCAATCACCATGCTGGAAATGGAAGTGACTATCACTAGGACATGGCAGCCATGGATAATAGGGCCCATCATCATGATGACCTGCATAGCAATATTGACCTTCAAGATCCTTGTTAGCATGATGCATAGCTAGACCTACATAAATATCAACATGAAGAAAAATATTCTCATGAAAATCAAGTTGAAATGGATTATATTCAAGTGTGGCCTCAAACAGGGCTATGTCATATGACTATTCAAGTTCTTGCAACCTAGATGCACCACAAATGCTAATTTATTCCTCCATGATTGAATCAAAGACTTGATTTAAATCTATTTCTACATTATTAGCATATAGATTAGAAATTTGAGGCATTTCAAGTGAAGACTCACAATCTTTAGATTGCCTCACTGTTTTAGGCTCTTCAATGCAACCTGATGCAAACAAACTGTTGTTAAGAAATTTATCAATGATCTGATCTTCTTCACCCTCATGCAAGAAAGAATCATGATCTTCATGAGAACACACAATAATGATATCAACATGCTCAATCAAAGAGCCCAGAAAGGTGTCTTCAATGCAATTCACATCAACATGAGACAACTACTCCAAACCAAGTTCTTAAAATTTATCAAGATTCAAGGCTTCATGCCTTGGAATAGTAACATGATCATGCACACCTTCACACTCATACTTCTTCTCATTTACAATAACGAAGGTGTGGGCATCATCCTCAACAAAGCAAGGAAGCACATATAACAAAAATCTTTCATTTTAACTTCCTTACTTCAACAAAATCAAGATCATTGCCAAGAGGAATGAAACATGGGAGTTCATCACATGAACATACATCATTTTCAAGACCATGAACTGACCCAACTAAGCATGAATTGGTGAAAATACATGCCTCATCATCTGCATTACTACCATACAACACTGCAATATCGTCAACTTCAATCCTCCTAACCACACTGTCAAACTGATACAATGTTGTGTGCATACCACCATCACCATGATTTCACCCACCACTCTAAACAACAAGAGTCATAAGCATATCCCCTTCGGCATTGGGAGGTGGAATAACAACATCAGGTAAAAAGTCTCACAATACAGGTCTATGCACATGCTTTCATTAGATTTGCATTCATCTAGAAGGGCATTGATTACAGTAACAAACCTATCATGAAAATGTGAAATTGATTCACCATCTAGCCGCCTAAGGCCTTCCAAATAATGGACAAGGGAGTCAGGGTCAGACGTGTGCATCTAACTTACTAAAGTCAGCAATAAAATCATCTTGTTCATCATCAAACACTATTGTTGTGACCTCTTGTGCACTTGTAGATGCAAGCTGTATGTGGGACTGCTCTGTGTCTAAATCAAGCATGATTACCAAGTCTATAAGTTCTTGTTCAGATGGGTCATAGGAATGCACAACTAGTGTATCATTTTAGGTTTCAAAAACATGATCATTTGTGCACTCATACAAGGTAACACTATAGTAGTCAGAATCATACTCATAAGCATAGCTCACTGGGGGTCTGATCCAATATGAGTCAAGTGAATGCCTTGATTTTGACTCCTCTTTAAACCAATGATCCATGACTACAAAACATACATCATGTTGAAATAGAACTACAAACTCCTTCCAAAAATGACCTTGCACAACCAACTCTGCTTGAAGCAAGGAGAGAAAAAACAATTTTAAATACCTCAAATCTGTTGTTGTACCAGATAGATGAAATTTTTTGCACAGTCAGTAGGCAATAACAATGACAAAAACATTGTATAACATTATAGAGTCGCCACCTCACTGAATGAGGAAATCATTGGAGTGATAGAACAACTTAGGTGGAGAAATTTCTTGGTCCAATTACCAGTTGACAAATTCTTCAAATTCTTCAAACCCTTAACTTCTCCCTAGCAACAACACCATTTTTTTTGGTACATAAAGTTTATGCTCCTCCAATCCCTAAGGTTGACCAGCTCTTGAGTTCCAAGGGTGTCAAACTAAAGAGAGAGATCATTGACTTATCTTTTGAATGAGGCAACTAAGGAGAACATGGTTAAGGTGGGTAAGACCTTCTTCATCTTTTGGCTCTATTAGACCAAGGGGGTATTCCCTAAGGTGTATGAGAGAGATTTTACAACAACAGTACAAGAAACCCCGGATCAAACCATACCTAATGCATAGGAACTCCAAAATTTGTCACTAAGCCACCTATATGTTGGTTTGATGGATTCGGGGTATTACACCTTTATAAAATAGAGACACAACCATATGGGAACTTCAAATAATGCTATTACAACCCATAATACATTAGCATTCCTCAAGAACATGGATATGGGTAAGACAGTTAACACAATTAAGGTAAAAAAATTTAAGGTTTTTATTGTTTTTGATTGTGTGAAGGAAAGGAAGGTTGAGCAGGAGCAGATTGGTGCCTATTCTAGCTAGGGTAGTAGAGTCTGAATGCATGATCAAAGAGGATACCAATGTAACCAGATTTTTTACTTAATTAAAGCAACAACAAAGACAACAGCGAATGGTGGATTATATAAGCCAAGCTCTACGTAATAAATTAAAAACTAGAAGATTGCAAAACTTGCTTACAAACATTCTTCAACAATCTATGAATATCTTATAAATTTTCCATGTATGTCCTAAAAGGATTCCTCACAAAATCATTGCAAAGGGGTTTTACAATCTATTAATCAACCAATCAAGCATAATACTCAAATCATCGATTAGGTTATTTTAGCAAAATACCAAAAACTTACAACATAATCATGGAGACATTTGAGAACAGCTTTGAACTACACATTCTATTCATTTCTTTGAAGACTACAACATCCTTTCATAACCCTTGAAAAGGAATCCAAAGTTCATTACAAAACAAATGCTCTAAAAGCCATTAACTAGGCCAAAACCATAAGTTCTATAGAAGATCTTCTATATTTTTTGTTTCTCCTCTGCAACCAGTTTTTCCATCCTTTTGCAAAAGAATGCAAAACACATTATATACTCTATCCAAAATTGAAAGGAGGTGTGGAAGAAGGAGTTTGACCACTTATAGATCTGAGCAAGGCAACCATGTTGCTTACCTTAGTTTCATATGTGCCTAGTCAGAAATACCTTCGATTTAGAGTGCAAGACCATGCCCAAGTGCAATAAATTCATCATCAAAGGGCCCACATAAGTCCTGGAGTGCTTGGAGTTCATCTACCTAGCATTAATGTTATGTTGGCATTTCAATTCGCACCTCTGGAATGTAGTTGGAAACAAACAGCTATGCATAGATAAACTGCTCTTCTATTAGGAGGGGAAGTTCCTTTTTTTGCTGATGATTACTTAAAAGATAAATAAACTAAATTTGCCTATCTTTTTGTTTCTCAGCTGTGAACACAAGGTTATAAAACTCTATTATTGTAGTAGAGGTTTTTTTTTAATTTCTAACTACAGCTGGGCCTAAACTAAATGACGCTTTTGACAACCTAAGTAAACTTAGAGCTTAGGAGTCAAAAGTAAACAAGGAATGATTTATCAACACAAAAGCTCGAATAAACTTGTTCTAGATTGCATCCCAAGACTAATTGTACTTTAAAGATGTAAACTAAAATTAAGAATATACAAGCAACACATAAACGATAAACTAAATGAACTTGAGGCAGAGAATCAAAGTAATGAAAGGTGTAAGATTTCTATTCTCAATATTCAAAAAGCTGTTACAACTCTAGGACAGCAGTATTGCAGCAAAGACAGGCATGCAACATGCGATCAAACACTAGATTACAATGGGCACAAAGTGAACAAGCACTTGAATAACAATTTTGCAGGCTAGAATAGGCACAGCAAATTATGCTATCTCAATTACAGTTCATTAACAATGGGCAAGGCTGCCCTTATTTATACTAAATCAAAGGAGTAGGGAACCCTAAAATCTCCTTGATCCTAGCTAACTAACTTGCCAACTCGCAAGCTTTATTTCTATTCTAAGAAAAGATTACAACTAACACCCGCTTTAAAACAATCTGCTTTAAAGCAAAGAAAGCTCCAACTATTACATAGTGATTTTTTCTATTTAAAGGATGGATAAGCTTTGAATGAAAGAAAATGCTTTAAATCGAAAAGCATTGAGTTAAAGACACTTTTTTTTTAATCACGTCCTCATCTATATCGCTGCTCTATTGGTGACATCATCCACTAATATTTTGGGAAACAATATCCTCCAAAAAGTTAGTAACCGCATTCTTTTCAGGGATACTAATACTTCCCAAGATGATATTCTGATTCTCTAACATCTCTTCACCATCTACAACTATCTGGGAGACGATGTAAAACATTCAAGGCTGAAATTTATTGGCCTCTGCCTGACCTGTGACAGGCGGTTCAGTAGAGTAATTATTATCGCGTATTCTTCCTTAAACTCTCCACGTCCAATGTTCTTTGGCAAAACATTTTGCTTCTCTTTCAGCCACTTTTGAGCAATTCTTTTCTGGTATTTTTCCTTGTCATTGCGCCACACCTTCTTGCATTCTTTAATGGAAATGACAAAATTCTCCTTCCACGATGGTGTTGAGAAACATTTCTCAATGTCATTAGGCATGAGGCTACAGAGTACACGTCCATCTACTGATTGGATTTCCCTTGTAACTGAATTGTAATGCTTAGTACAAGCATTCAATGCTTTGCACTGTGACGGGGAATGAAGCTGCTGCAAGCAACCCGGAGTGACTCAAATTCCTGATGACGATGTTTCCTACATCTTATAAAGCTTGCAAACTAAATGTTGGAAGCACCTTATGCAAATCTGTCTTGAAGGTCCTCAGGTAATCATGAACCAACATCGTTTTAGGCTTGATTTCTATTAGAGAGTACTGCATACTGAAAAACTTGAAGAATGCCTGTGAACACGCCTATGTTTGGAAATATTTTGCACAAAAGGCTGAAAATTATTTGTTGATTTCTTTTAAAAAGTAACTTTTAAGCAAAAAAGTTGGCACATGGGCTTTGTAAACAATCCCATTCTAAAGCAACTTAGATCATCAAATTCTGAAAAAGCAGAGGATTTCCTGAAAAAGCAGTAAAAAAGGAAATTTCGGGAAAACTAAAATTTTTCAATCTTCAAGAGGACGTAATTCCAGATGAACCCATTTTGATGAAAACTGAAAAAGCTCCAGCTCTTTTTCTGGAAAATGATCCCCTAGAAAAATGGACCTTGAAAAAGTGTCTCTGTGCTTCCTAACCCCAAAACCACGAAGAACACTAAAAAAGCACTCCGTTTGGGTTCTCAAATCTTCATGAGAAGAAAAAGATGCTTTCTTCCTCTGGATGCAACTTGCAAAAATAATGAATAAAGGAGGCCAAAATCTTGTTTTATAGAACTTTAGGGTGAAAAAGCTACTTTCTTTGTGAAAGCATAAAACTTGAAGCTTATCCATGAAGATAGCAACTTTTAAAGCACAAGTCCAAGTTGATATGCTCACATAGGATGAATTCCTATTTTATAGCTGCCTAAGGCTCACATGTGAGGATGATGAAAAATTGCTTCTTTGATGATGTCATCAAACACGTGAGGTTGCAAAAGTGTTAGCCAATTTTCCATTGTTTTTGAAACTTTGCGTTCGTTCTGACTTTGGCGAGGCCTGCCTCCGACTTCAACAAGACGGCAAATTGTCACCATTGACTAAAAAAGATGACTAATCATGGCATCTTGAAGTTTTACCAACCTTGATTTGATCCATAGCCTCAAACTGACGATTCGACGATGTTTGACTGCAAATTTGACTTCTGGGAACTGTCACCAGACAAAGAATGGGAAGCGGCTACAAGAAACGTTGTCAAAACATTAAAAAAATCTATCTCTGGAGAACCCAGGCGCCCCTATCCTCCAGGGGCGCTTGGGATGTCATGCCTTAGAAAAATTTTGAAAATTTTCAATTCTGCTCATTTTTCATTTTTTCGCACACACGCTCTGGTAACCCTGGGCCCCTGTTTGGATGTTGAAACTTGCCTACCAAAACAGAACTGAGACAGATGGTCAAGCAATCAAGCAAGCCTGATGAAAACTAAATCGATTGTACCTTTTGCTTGCCTCATAAACTGAGCCAAACTAATTTTCTATGAATCCAACCGAGCTGACAGAGGAAGATTTGTCATTTTTCTGAGAAATATGAAAAATTGGCTAAGTCTAGAGATGATGGGCGCCCCTAGAGGGGTTTTCATGCCTTAGAAAATTTTTGATGATTTTCATTTTCTTCCGCAAATCTTGAATTCCGCCAGATTTTGAAGGTCCATGCCTGACATATATTTTGAAATATATTGTCAAGATGTTTGAGGTAGGTCTTAGATCCATGGGATTTAACATGCAGATTCTAGATTTTTGAGGATCCACCAGATTTCAGAGTTAGTCAGTTTTTCAGGGCTTCAGGACATTAGACTTAGTCAATTTTAGGATTTTAGGGACAGGCATCAGGATGAGGGTAGATTGGATAGCCTAAGCATATCTGAGATGAATCCCCTGCTTTTCCAAGCTTGTTGACTAAATTTGACTGATTTTAACCACCTAGAAGTGGGCTGACAAGGCATTTTTGACTTTTTCTGAGAAAATGCAAAAAATATCTAACATTGGGAAGGTTGGGCGCCCCCATCCTCTAGGGGCGCTTAGGTTTTCCATAGTCAAATTTTGATGATTTTCAACTTTTCTTTGTTTTCGGATTCATCATGCTTAGTTCTTAGTTCTTCGTTCTTCGTTAGTTATCTATTGCTCAACAGTTCTTCGCCTTCTGAACAACACTAAAAACTTGAAACTAATCCCTGGCAGATGAATTTCCTCCATTAATGGCCTTAGAGTTCGTGCTTCACCTTCTGAAAAAGCAGAATTGACCCAATAGAGAAAACTCAACCTTTTGCAGATTTTGTTTGGACCACCTTGATCATGGAGCAATATGAGCCAATTAGAATCAGGCAGGACTCTCGAATCAAGGATTCTATTTTTAGAAAATTTTGCCAGCATCCATATCTCATGAAACCCAGAAAACCTAAACTTGTCGTCTATTTTTAGAAACTTTCTATTTTTAAAATTTTTGACTTTTTGACTTTTTTTACGACAAATTTTCTAGACTTTCACAAAATGCCTTAATGAAGCAAAAATTTTGATTTGGCACAACATGTTCCACAAAGGTTTATTGTTCATCTGGAGGTCGCTAGAAGTGTTTATTTTTTACCTTTTATGCTTAGAGAAAAAGTGGAAATACGAGGGGATCTCAGATTTGTAGAAGTTTGGGGTAGGATTGGATCTATGGAGCATTAAGGGGTTAATGGATATGCGGGTCAGAAGGGGTTATGGGATATGTGGGGAAACATGATATCTGGATCTAGATCAAAGTTCTGCAAAAGGGATTATGGAAGGGAAGCGGGGAAACGAGGGGTGCGGGAAGGCGGAGGTGAACAAGATGCAGGGAGAAGAGGGGCACTTGGATATATCTGGATCTGGGTCAAAGTCTTGCCCAAGGGACTTAAGAGAATTTCACAGGAGGAAGTAGGATATAAGGGGATGTTGGGAGGCGCAGGGTAATATGATACATCTTGATGGAGGGAAAAGTCTCTCAAATCCCTATGGGGTCCAAACTTTCGCCAAAAGCAATGTAACATTCCATTATTCTCATCCAAGACTAAAATCAAATATTTACCATGAGATAAAAACACATAAGGTGAAAAAGATTGAACTTCTTTTTTTTATTTAAATAATCTCAATGAATAAAGATACATCACAAAAATTATGATTTCCTTTCTGAAATATACAACATGTTATAATTTACAAAATTGGCATCCTGACATTTCATTTACAAAACATAAACTGTACTTGGCATAAAGAATAGTTTTACCTCATAAATTTGATTGGCATAAGTCATATCATGGAGTACATTGCATCTGGAATATTGATATTTGTCTTCAAAAGCCTCGGCGAGTCATCTACTACAAAGCGAGAGCATCATCCGAGTGCTTTTCCTCCAACCACAAACCAACGATCTCCCGCACACCTTCCAATTGGAAGTGGCCCTACCATTCACGAAGAGTATAGATATAAGGTAACCAATGGTTATTTGCCATCCGAGTACTAGTGTTGTATCCTACATAATTCTATCGATCATACAACCCTAGATACCCTCTAACTAAGTATGATCATTCAAATAGGTTATGCAATCCAGACATGGTGAACAGACTAATGCATGCAGAGACGGATGCATTACTTTGGCCAAAGATTCAATATAAATAGACGTTCACAATGAACGTAGTCGTAATGTCCACCCCCCCACCAACTCGACTTGGAGACTATCTCATCCTACAGTTTGACTTTCTTCATTTAGTAACTCTAGACACAAACTTGTCTGTATTGTAAATCCATTCTAGTCAATCTGACTTAGAAATAATCCTTAACTTAGGATATACATGAAATAATCCTTAACTTTGGAAGCTTCTAGAATTAGGGTTTTACAATGTCATTTTTCTTTTGTCAGTTAACAAAAAAATTAACAACCGATTTTGATCGAGCAAAAAGAGGGACCAGCTCAGGTATTTTCTCTCGGTGGCTCTCGGTATTATGTTACATTCATAGATGATGCAACTAGGAAGGTTTGGATTTATTTCCTTAGACAGAAATCTGATGTATTTGAAACATTTAATTAATAGAGAAGCTTGGTTGAGAATGAGACAAGTAAAAGATTAAAATGTCTCAGATCTGATAATGGTGGTGAGTATTGCAGCAAAGAATTTGAGGATTATTGTTCCTTTAATGGAATTTGTACGCAAAAAATGGTTCCAAGGACTCCACAAGAAAATGGAGTGGCTGAGTGCATGAATAGGACAATAATGGAGTGTTCAAGGAGCATGAGATGGCATGTTGGGCTGCCTTTAAACATGTGGGTAGAGGCTGTCAATACCGATGTGTATTTAACTAATAGAGGTCCTTCAGTTCCTTTGGGCTGTGGTATTCTAGAGGAAGCATGGACAAGTAAGAAGGTGAGTTATTCTTTTCTCAAACCCTTCGGATGTGAAGCATTTGCACATGTAGATTCTGAAAATAGAACCAAGTTGGATGCAAAATCAAAAGAGTGTATCTTCGTTGGATATGGCATTGATGAATTTGGTTATAGGCTTTGGGATGTTGAAAATTTAAAAATTGTGAGAAGCAGGGATGTTGTATTCAATGAGAAGGTGATGTACAAAGATCAGTTGCAGCAGCATGAGAACAAAGAAAAGGATTATGTTGTGCTATATGATACTCCAAATAGTGATGTTCCAGTGGTTCCTCATGCTTTGCAACAGCAACAAGAAATACCACAAACTCCAGTGAATGTTAGATGGTCAACAAGGCTAAGTAGACCTCTTGAAAGGTTTTCTCCCTCTTTGTATTCTATTTTGTTAACAGATGTTGGTGAACTAGAAGGGTATGATGAAGCCATGCAAGCGGATAGAAAGGTTCAGTGGGAGCTTGCAATGAAAGAAGAAATGGACTCCCTACTGAAAAATTAGACTTGGGAATTATGTAAGTTGCCTGCAGGTAAAAAGGCTTTACCAAACAAATGGGTTTATAGGCTGAAAGAGGAAGATGGAGGTAAGAAAAGATTTAAAGTCAGGTTAGTTGTAAAAGGATTTGCACAGAAAAAGGACATTGATTTTGATGAGATTTTTTCTCCAGTTGTCAAGATGACTTCTATTCGTACTGTTTTAAGTATTGTGGCTGCTGAAGATTTGCATTTGGAATAGTTAGATGTGAAAACTACCTTTCTCCATGGTGATTTGGAGGAGGAGATATATATGGAACAACCATAGGGATTTGAGGTCAAAGGTAAGGAGAAATTGGTGTGCATATTGAAGAAGAGTTTATATGGCCTGAAACAAGCACCTCGACAATGGTATTTGAAATTTAATAGTTTTATAGTTGAGCAAGGCTACAACTGGTGTAATTCAGACCATTGTGTTTATTTTAAGAGGTTGGATAATGACAGCTACATTATTTTATGTTTATATGTTGATGACATGCTTGTAGTAGGGTCTAACATGGATCACGTAAGAGAGTTAAAACAACAGATAGCACAATCATTTGCTATGATGGATTTGGGGGCAACAAAACAAATCCTTGGTATGAAAATTTGCAGAGATAGGAAGAACAGAAAATTGACTCTATTTTAGGTTGATTATGTTGAAAATGTGTTGTAGAGATTCCATATGCAAAAGCTATCAACACACCTTTGCCTAGTCATCTAAAATTGACTAAGGAGATATGTCTAAAGACACAAGAGGAGGAAGAAAAAATGTCCAAGGTACCATATGCTTCAACTGTAGGAAGTTTAATGCACGCCATGGTATGCATGAGACCAGATATTGTACATGTTGTAGGAGTTGTAAGCATTTATATGAGTAATCCCGGATTGGAGCATTGGAATGCGGTAAAATGGATTCTTAGATATTTGAGAGGTACATCCAATAAACACTTATGTTTTGGGGGCTATAATATTGATTTAATAGGCTATGTGGACTCATATTTGGCAGGGGATATTGATACCAGACGGAGTACTATAGGTTATGTCTTTACTATAGGTGGGATAGCAGTGAGTTGGATCTCACAGTTACAAAAGGTGGTTGATTTATCCACCACGGAGGTAGAGTATGTAGCCGCAACAGAGGCAAGCAAGGAGATGATATGGCTGCAATCTCTCATGGAAGAATTGGGCAAACAACAGGCTAACAGTTATTTGTTTACGAATAGCTAGAGTGCCATACATCCTGCAAAGAATTCTGCCTTGCATTCAAAGACCAAACACATACAGTTGAGGTATCACTTCATTCGATCGGTGTTGGATGATGGATTGTTACGACTGGAAAAGATACATACAATTGAAAATCTAGTGGATATGTTTACGAAGGCAGTGACAAGGGAGAAGCTGAGCTCCTCTTCAGCTTCAGTCGGTCTTCAAGACTAAAAACAATAAAATCATAACAGTAGAGTCCAGGGCGCTTATTTCTAGTGGGAGTTGCATGCGCAACGGTGTTGTCCAGGATCAGTCTCCAAGTGGGAGATTGTTTGGTGTGGAGCTTGATCGGTCTCCAAGTGGGAGATTGTTGCTATGTGGCAAGTGATCATGCAAGCATTGTACACTCGTAACGTATCATCGCCAAGGTTTGGGGGTGGCAGCCCTCGAGAAGCGGGGGTTTAGGGGCGGTAGCCCTTGAGAAGTAGGGGTTCAGAGGCACAACCCCCAATTTTTTTTCCCTCTTTTTGCCCGATCGGAGTCAGTTGTTAATTTTTTTGTTAACTAACAAAAGAAAAATGACATTGTAAAACACTAATTCTAGAAGCTTCCAAAAGCTTGTTATAAGCGGCTGGGATGTATGTTGCAGGTGGGATTTTGACATTGTATTTTTAGTATTTGCAGCAATATTGAGTTGCAAGGATTGCTGGCTGTAATTGGTTTGATTTACTGGATAATAATATTGGACTCTCTGTTGGTGGATGTAGCCCGAGTTTGGGTGAACCACATTAAAACTTGTCTCTCATTGTTATTATTTCTGTGTATTTTCATTCCTCTATTTAATCTTTATTTGCATTTAATTGATATCTTCTACATGCAATTCCTAACACCTTACACCACCCAAAGGTTTATACTATATCTACCGACCTCACAAGGCAGAGCTCAAACTTTTAACACTAGAGTTTATTTATATATATAAATACGACCTTCTTAAACATAGAGAATTATTTATATTAGTTAGCCTCATACAAGCAAATCCTCATTATATATATCGACTGCATAACACTTAACTTTATCAAAAATATCACGAACCTTATTATGCTCATCGAACCATAGCTCAAACAGAAAATACTCAAGGCTCACGACCTTATTACGACATTTTTCTAGACCTAACAATCATAGAGGCTCAATGGAATTCTAACATTTTGGTTATAAAAAAAACACAAGGTTGTGCTTAACTTCAACAAAAATATTCAGAGCTTATCAACTCAAAAAGACAACGATTACTCAAGTTTATCGACCACATAAAATTAGAGATAATCACAGACTATCAGTGATTAGTTAATTTCATTGTATAATGGACTATAACATAGTTAATGAACTAATAAAAACTTGAAAATGTTTAAATATTTATAAATCTTTCTTATCTAGAAGAAAACCTATGGCAAATTCGGAGAGATAGCATCTTGTTCATATCTTTCCTTTCCTATGAAGAGTTCCTCTTCCTTTGTCCACCATTGAAACCTTTATGGTGAGGTTCAAAACTACTGCACACTGTGTCCTATGGACATTTTTCTCTCAGCCCCCAAACTCTCTCTGATTCAAGAGTAAAAATACTTCCCTTCTACTCGAAGTTTTCCTCTTACCCCCTACTTGCCATGAGCTCCTTAAGAGTCCTCTTTTTCTTGGAGACCAAAAAGTTTGTTAAGAAAAATAACTTCACAACCATGAAAGCCCTCCTAGTGCTATGCCTTTTCTTATATCTAAAATGGCATGCGTAGTGGGTTGTGCAACTGCCACAATGACTACTTTCATTCCATTAATACTCCACTCTCTCTCAAGTCATTATTAGACTTCTCTTAAGCCACGAATACTTCCACTTTTTAAGCCTCCAAAATATCTCCACGAAGGCATAAAATGATGAAGAAGGCAAAGATGGTCCAGCAAAGAGTCCCGATAATAAAGCTATAATGATTTCTATATGATACGACTCCACCACTAGGTTGTTAAAAGATTCCCATATGCGCGGTTGTCTCCACTAAACATGCTTCTCAATGCTCTTATCTTGAGCATACAATGAGAGGGGACGTGGGTGTTAAAGCACCACTCTCTCTCCAACAACCAATGACTCATAAAGAGAAGCATTTAATGCTCTTGAGTTGGTTTAGAAAAGAAACTCTTCTATAACATAGGTTGTTATCTTTTAAAACCAACAACCTACCTCTCATGAATAATGATGCAATTCATAATAATAAAGCACATATATATTAGTGTCAAAAGGAATTACAATAATGTAGCGTAAACTTACGCACAAGCATGATTGGGTCAAGTCCATCTCCCCTTCATGTATAAAAGAAAATTACATCGATTTTGTTTTGACCATGAATAAGATTTTTGACGTTTAAACAATAAACATGAAACACGTTAACAATTTTACCAACTACGCCATTGAAGACATAATTGAAAACTCATTTATGACGTCAAGAATGACATGTTCGACAGAAAGTCATCTTTAGTCACAAAACGACTATCGTTCGACCTTGACAATGTCAATTCCACAAAACGACTAGACTAACCTTAACAAGACATCAAAAGGATTATAAACGACATTGACAACTTGTCAAGTTGAGAAATAAACTTAGACCAAATGGGTCGAGTATCACTTACCCGACTCAACTAGGTTCACTAATTTGCACCAACACAAGATTTAAGATGGCGATAAATTATTCTTTCCCTTGTATCTATTCCCTTCTCTCCGATGATGCTCTCCCTCTCTTTCTCGGAGGGCAGAAACCTATTTCATGAATGCCACTTGCAATCACCATCTCATGATTAGTGTATCAATAATCATTTCATAATCCTTATGAAATCATAACATCTTGACAACATATAAACACGTCAATTATAATCAAATAAACATAACTCATGAAAAAATTGATTTTTCCTAACATTTTTACTAAACACCAAATCATTAAATCATACATAATCATCTACAAATTACTTAAAAGTAATAAGTATAGTCAAAGTTAGGGATGTAACAAGCAAAAAGGACCAAGGAAGTTAGAAATTTCTCAGGATTTTTTAGGGTTTTCACACCTTTCAAGGCACACAAAATAAGGCAAATACATGGGGACTCCCTAGGAAAATTTGACAAATTTAACAATATTTTTCAATTATGGGGTTTGAAAATTGGAATCCCAACAAAGTGTATGTGTGTGCACTTTTCTTCTCTACAAATATGTAATCTTCATTCACTATCACTGTAATGAAAAAGTAATATAAAAATGTTGATATTAATACCACAAAATTTAAAATAAAAAACTTTAATAAACATAATATGTTCAAACTTTAATAACTACATTGTTGTTAAGGGTGTGGTTCAGTGGTTAAGTCACTTGGTTGTAGTGGCGGCCACCAGGGTTGAAACCCCTACTGGGCCAAATAGCTCGTAGGCTTTGCACCTTTGCTGGGCCAATGAGCGCGGGTTTGAACCTCTAGCATTAATGCAAGAGTTCATGCCAGGTGTTAATGCCAAGGGATGAGGTCCCCTGTGTTGTGGCCTTACCTATTCATAGCTCTGGTGAAAATGATTCATCTAACATGGAAGCACCAAGCTAAAAATTCCCCGTTCACGAATAAAAAAATCTTTAATAACTACATTTTCTCATTGTAGTCCCATACTGAGGATATTAATAGCACCATTGGTGTTAAGCATGGCTGTCCATTTTCACCTACTTTGTTTGGTCTTTCCATAAACAAATTGGAGAAGATCATGGCAAATTCAGGGAAAATAGATTATGGTTGTATTCTTTATGATATAATCAGATCAAGTGCTATTTTATTATTTGCATATGCCATTATTTTCATGTCATAGAGTGCTATAGGATTACAATGACATCTTGGTATATTGCCCAGTTAATTTTGTAATAATCATAGTTTACACTTTTGAACTTGAGTAAAACTACGCTCATAGTTTCAACATGACTAAGAACAAAGTGTGCTTGTAACTAATCTCATTTACAAAGAAAATTTGGTTGAAATGGTTTCATATTCTACTTACCCTAGTGTTCCTTTCATAGGAGCTCCCTTCAAAATGCTCCCTTCTATAGAAGAGAGATTTTGCAAGTGTTATGTTGCACTTAATACACTTAAGAGAGTGTATCCAACTCCAATTTCAAGATGCCAAAACAAAATTGTGCATCTTCCAAACTTTAATGTCAACAATAATCTTATATGGTTTTGAGATTTGGTGACCTAGTCTTTGCAATATGATTTGGGCTTGAGTTGACAAAGTTCTTATTTCTATTATATCCAAAAACTTGAGGACACAACTATTAGTTCCACATGCAACTATTTTGGCTAAATTTGGCATTCATCCTCTTCATATTTCAATTATTTTTCATGTATTAATGTTTCTTCATAGATTCAGATGTATGGAAGATACAACAATTGGGCATAATAGATATTTGATAAAGGCTTTTCAATCATCTATGAAGCTATGTGAACAAGGGATCGAGAAGAACTAGTATGCCCAATGTATGGGATTTTTGTAGGGAGTCACTATTGATATCAATAAGCTTCCTCCTAATACCTTTTCTATCAATGCTCCCAAATGTTGAAAAGAGATATTTATACAAGAATTTGGGTATAATATGTACAAAACCTACATAAAATTAACTTGGACAAAACTACCATGACTATTGTTTGTTTTTAAATTGTGATCTATTACTAATAACAGAAGTTAGGGTACAATATAAGTGGCAAAAAAGAACCACATCAGCCCCACCAAGGTATATCTCTAGTACAAACCAATAGTAGCAGATCAAGTTTGGTGTATTACAACACAATACAAAACATCAATACATGATACAATAGCTTCATATTCAAAACTATAGATTGTTACTTTGAGTCATCTTCAAACTACTCATACTGTTGACTATCATTATCTGAAACGTAGACAATTTAATTGTCCATAGATTAAGACTGGTCCTGCATGTCTTCATCAGGCATTATATTATCTTCCACCATCTCTTTGCTAATCTTATCTTTGTTATTACTTTCCTTAAAGGAATCAATACCTTTAAAGGTACCAATAGGAGGAGATATTTTATCCCCAACAAAGCTGCCATCACTATTGAAATTCTGATTGATCACCCCCAAGTCTCTGACAGCTACATCTCTGTTAAGCTCATATTGATGTTGTTTCTAGAACTAGTTTTGAAAATCAATGTATTCTTTATGGAACTTCTCATCATCTTTTCTCAAGTCATGGGGCAAGAATTCAACATATTTTATATTTGATTTGAAAATCAAAGCTGAACCTTCATCTAATATCTTCGTAAACCTCTCGATGTGGATCTCCAAAGTCATCATAACCTATTCTAGAATGTTAAATAGAGTGAGTCTATCGAAAGACTTCATAAGGCTCCTTCTTTTGTCTTAGTAAAGTCGTTGTTTCTCCTTTTCCATAAAAACCATAAAACTTTAATAGTAAGAGAAACCCAAAAGGCATTCAATTTAGCATTCAAACCATTAACATATCTACACAAGATTTCTATCCAAGACACAACATCTCTAATATCCCACCCAATAATATTACCCATGAACAAGGACCATACAACTTTAGCATACACACACTCAAAGAAAATATGTTCACAGTTGCACAAAGAACAATGATTACCACAATAATTACCCACAACAAGTTTTTTAAGCAACATAAGCCATCTAAAGAAACTTTTTTTAGGTTCAATGTTCATAGTCCAATAAGCCTTAAGGGACTTAGACCACTCGGAGCACTCAAGATTTAAATTCCACACAAGGTTGACATGCTTTAACACCTCTTGAGAATCGGTCAGCATCTTATATATAGATTTTGAGACTTCATTTTCATAAATCCAATCTCATCCTTCCATTTGAAGTTCACCAAACATTTAGTATTAAATTTCATATTGATAGGAGCCTTGACCTTCATCAAGGCTTTCATCAAAACATAATATGTTCTTCTTTGGGAGTCAGGCAAGTCAAAATCAATTTTTAGTTGCATCCAACTTTTTAAACAATTGTTATTGAATATGTCTTGGAAGGCAACAATACCTTTACTATTCTAGATTTTAGCAAAACATCCTTGAAGCAAAGCCAGGGGTTTGTTGTTACAATAGAGGTTCCACCATACGGACCTGAATATGAACAACTCATTGTTTTTCTCATTAAATGCATTTTTCCTCGCAATGAGGTTCCTAACAACCTCCCAGGCTCTCCAGCTACTACAAAACACTGCATCTACCCTAAAGGTTTAATGGGAAAGTTCCCAACCATTACATCATGAGGATGCAGATTCTTCTAGTTTCTAGCTTTTTTTGGCACTGCCTCTTGAATATTTCTCCTAACCAAGATCTTCCAAGGTTCATCTCCATCTAAGGATTTGACTATCCACTTTGGAGCTAGAGCTACACCTTGGATCTTCAAATCCTTCAAACCGATGCCCCCTATGTTTTTATCCAAACGTCACCATTCCCATTTCACAGCATACCTCTTTTTTTGCCCTTCCCATCTGACCACAAGTACTCCCTAATGATTTTTTGAACATTATCAATTTGATAGGTAGAGAAAACCATACAAAAGCATAGTATATATAATAGGAGGAAAGAATCTTTTGGCAGACTTAAGCCCTTCCAACAAGGGAAAGATAATTATTGTTCCAATTTCTTAGCTTTTTTTTTCAATTTTTGCAAACATCCAAGCCCACATGGATTTGAGTGATGGACTAACAACAAAAGGAATCCCTAGGAACCTCACCTATTTAGTGGGCCCTCCCCATTGCCATGGAACATCTTTGAGCTAATCGTGTGGTTCCTCTTTCCAACTCAAAAGCACTGATTTAGTTTTAGAGACCTTGGCTCCTAAAGCTAAACAAAAAAAATTCAAGCTTTCTGCCATATTGTCAAAATTCTCTTAGAAACAAAGCAGTGTCTATTGGCAAGAGACACTATATGGATTCATGGTTGTTGTCATTGATGGCAACAAAGGTCATCCCACATATCCGCAAGTTATGGTGTGTCTCTACCGGAAGTCAGAATGAAGATTGTTGTGGTCCGGTGAACAAGAACAGAGCATGTGGCAAGGTCCGACAGATTGGTCTGGATCTCTCAGAGGAAGTGTCTTGGTGCAGTGCGGATTTGGGGAAGTCAAGAGGACTACCTTGAGTAGTATATTCCAAGGATTTAGCCTCCGGTGATGAACAAAGAAAAAGATATGAATAGTTGAGTACCGGATTCCTGAGAGACAGTGAGAACAGAGGAAGAACTGACTGACAGAGTATCAGACTATTTTCTGGATGTGTTACTGTTGATGGTAAAGGTTGTGAAGGCATGAATCATGTTTGGCCGACATGAGTAATGATATCTACAAGTATATGCTTGATCCGCATTGCTTGGTGAGCAAGGATTCAGCCGACAGAACAGAGTTTGTAAGAAACTAGACTGTTCCGGATGCCGACTAGAAAGGTGATGAAATTACTTGTGTGGATATATATAGAGGATGGATTTAGTTGTGAAGGGTGTAATTGTGTGATGGTGTATGCGAATAAGTGCAGAACAGAGCAGAAGTAGTAAGAAAGATCCGGTATGTGAAAGGATAGCAGAATAAAGAACAGAGGAAAGATGAAGTGCAGCAGATCAGTGTACTGAGCCTAACCGGAACTGAACTCCAGCATATATAGATGCTTCCAATCAGTTCAAGACTGTGATTCTTATCACTTTGTAGACAGTGTGTCTCCTTGTAGGCAGTGGGCCTCTTTGTGAGCAGTGTGCTCGGGTAGTGAGCCCTAATTGGCAAGTGCCATTTTGTAATTCCTTATTCTTCTAACATAGAATAATCTTTGGGTTAATCACCCCGTGGTTTTCTCCCTTAACAGGGTTTCCACGTCAAAAAACTGTGTCATGTGTTTTTCATTTCATGGTAATGTTTGTTTGTTTGATTCAATGCTGCATTGATTAATAAGAAAGTTCAAAAGAAGAAATAATTAGGATAACTGATTCACCCCCCCCTCTCAGTTATCAACAATTGGTATCAGAGCAAGGTTCCTCCTAATAGAGCCTAACAGCTTGAGGAAGATCTGGGAATTCAAATGGATGCATATGGTTTAAGGGAGCAACTCAAGACTGCCCTTGAGGATCTTGAACAGTCAAATTCTGAAGTCAATGAATTAAAGGAAAGACTCAAACAGGCTGATGAATTCATGAGAGAATTAAAGGACAAATTAAGTCTCTCTATGAAAAAGAGAAAGGAGCTGCTCCAACAATTGGCAAGACAAAGTGAAGAAAGCAATACAGATGAAGAATTGACTGAGAAAACCAAGTTATGTGAAAAGTTATCAAAAGAAGTCATTATGTTAAGACATGAAATGGAATCAGGAACGATAAAGTTTACTCAAGAGATTGAAAAAAAAAGAAAAGCTGAAGACAATCTAAGACAATCTCTTAAAGAGAAATCAGAAGAATGCCACCAGATGGACAGGATTATCAGACATCTTGAATCTGATCTTGAAGATGCCAAAGATAATGAAGAAAAACTTGAGGATCAAATTGTCTCTCTCAAAAGAGATCTTCAAACAGCAAATGAATATAAAGAAAAATTCAAGATAAGTTCTGCCCAACTTGAAGTACTTCTTGGAAGTCAAAAGAGGACAGATGACAAGTATGGTTTGGGATATGAGAAAGGAGAAAGCTCCGGATCCGGTCAAAAGAATTTTGGATCAGAAAATCCAAGGAATAGGCCTAGAAGACCTCCGGTAAGACAGCCCAATGCTCAAAGATATCCATCTTTCAATGGATACTGCCACAGCTGCAATCACTTTGGTCACAAAGCTAATCAGTGCAGAAAAAGGATGAATCAAACTAGTCCATCCTTCTCCGGACAGTGCTTTAACTGCAAAAGGTATGGACACAAGTCTCATGAATGCAGAAATATGCAAGTAAACAAATCATTCAATGGTAGATGTTTTACATGCAATAGAGTAGGTCATATGGCTAATCAATGCAGATCAAGAGGTTATCAGTCAAATATGCAAAGAAATGTTATTTGCCAAATCTGTAATAGGTTCGGTCATAGTGCAAAAGTCTGCAGAAGCAAGAATCAGGACAAAAGAGGTCCGGTATACAATTAGAATCAAGACAAGGGTAAACAAAAGATGAATGTGGATGAAGTTAGGAATCAGATGAACAAGATTTGGGTGAAGAAAAGTTCAGAGAATGTAGAGGTTGGATCCGCACCAGACTCTGGTGCTGATATTTCTTCCAAAAATTAAAAAGTGAGCTCTGGCTCAGGGGGAGACT
Source organism: Cunninghamia lanceolata (assembly GCA_027924645.1). Classification (NCBI taxonomy): domain Eukaryota; kingdom Viridiplantae; phylum Streptophyta; class Pinopsida; order Cupressales; family Cupressaceae; genus Cunninghamia; species Cunninghamia lanceolata. The sequence continues at coordinate 1,292,426 of BSBN01000270.1, forward strand.
CAAAGAAAATCCTGTTCCCCCAGCCAATCAAGTGGTGCTGGATATGACACAAGATGCGGAGTAAAGGGTTTGAAGATACCAGTCCTGAGATGATCCAGACAAGATTTCAGAGGTCCGCATGAAGATATAAAGAAGTTGTGATCGATCAAGTAAAGACCTGTTCCGGGAGATGCTCCGGAATGACAGAGGACTACAAAAGGGTCCAGAGAGATCCGGAAGTACATTATTTTACTCTGCGGACTGGACAGAATGTTTGGGATGTTCTTGTAATGTGTCATCTCGATTTATCCATGATTGAAAGATCCGCATGATGTTCATAGATCAGGACTAATCCGGGATACTCCAAGCTATCCGGACAAGGCAAACCGGAATAATATAGGTGAAGCATTTATTGCAAACAGATATTAAGGTTTGCAAAATGATATAAGGGATTTCTCATAAATCATTTGCTCATTATGCACTCAAGAAGAAGCGAAAAGTGGAGCTTTGCAACAAGACTCATCAAGCACACCGAAGATCTCCTGCCGAAGTCATTACATACAGAAATCAATCCAGCTACTCCGTGCAACCGAAGACGCAAAAGGTATTTTCCACTTTCGATATCTTGCTACAAATCTTTTGAAGAAATGGCTACTCCAAATATAGTAAAAATCTCAGATAGGCCCCGACCTGAATTTAAGAAACATCCATACAAGTCATTGGAAGTAGATCCCTTAGGAGCATTTTCCAGTGTTCCTCACAGAGTTTTACACACAGAAGACATTAGGGTTTACATACATGCAAGCATTGAGGAATTTGGGGAATTCAAATTGAGAGATCTCTATCACAAACAACTGATAGACAATGCTTTTGAGCTTAAACCAGAGTATAAGGGTATCCAGAAGAAACAATTTGATCAATTCATTCATTTCCCCTGCTTTGAAGAAGATGAATGGGTCCGGTATGTACTGAGCAGGATGCATGACAACTTCCTATGGCTGGATAGACCCTACAAGATCACAAAAGAGACAATTAGAGCAGTAACTGGTCTATACTCTTCCGGAGGGATACCTATCCTCAAATCTGTCAAAAATAACATTGTAACTGAGGCCACCGGATCAAAATTTGATAAGAGGGCAATGACCATTGAAGATATTTCTGATCTAGATATCAAGTATGCGTCCATGATAATAGGATACAAGATCTATCACTCCAGCAGGGAGAATTCTGTATCCGGAACTGCAGTATATACTGCCTATGAAATGCTAAGGAAGAATGCAGAATATGATCTCTGCGAACTGCTCTTAAGCCAATTAATGGAAAATATACAGAAAATCAAGAAGGACAAGAAGAATTCCTTTAAGTATGGTACTCTTATATTATGTCTATTCTTCTACTTCATGAATGAGCTGCCCGGATCAAGTGGATGGGCATGGCAGAATGACAAACCTGTTGCAGTCCAAATAAGAGACTATCTACATGGGCTTGGGGATGCCAAAGCAAGAAATACAGCCCTATGGGGATACTTCAAAAACTTCCAAAGCATGATGCAAGCAAGAGAAAGAATTCCCCAGTCTCTTGTTGAAAAATACAAAGACTCAGTGTGCTTTATGGTGGACACTGATCAGTGCCTAATGGAGGCAGTGGAGCCAAGGACTGTCTGGATCATGCCCATGGGGTATGAAGTGGATGAACAGATAGTGGAGCTGCATGTTCAACACATGCTAAGTTAGCCCAAAGATCCAAAGGCAGAAAGGTTTGGAACCTTTGAGGAGCTAAGTGTAAAGATCCATGTAGAACTCAGGGAACCTGAGATAAAGAGGAAGGTGAGAAAAGAAGTAGAGCACATTGCTCAAGGCCTAGGCATCTCAAAAGAGGCACTTGATGCCAGCCGGGAAAAGAGAAGAAAATCTGAGGAAGAAAAGAAAGAGGCAGAAAAGAAAAGTAAAGAAAGTGTTCCGGTTGAAACTTCCACCCGGACCAGATCATCAAAAAGATCTGCACCTCCCACAACCAAAAGTTCAAAACCAGAAGTCCAGGCATCCGGTAAAAGATCTAAGACAAAAGCCACAAGGGCTTATGAAAGCCAAAAGGATGAAGAGGAAACTGAGTCAGATGAGGGAGTAAAAGAAATAAAGAAGCAGAAGAAGAAAGGATCCGGGAAACCCTCCACAGGCCAAGACAAGGAAGAAATGGCAGAAGAATTTGCTGAAAAGCCCACTCTATCCCTAGACAGTGTAGTCAAATCAGTCACTGTGGATGGGAACCTTCAACCGGTGGCTGAATTTTATGATGACTACAACGAGGCAGATCAAAAGATCCTGCAAGAAGCTATAATAAGGTACTTGAACATCTACAATAAAGCTTTTATTGAGATTATCTCTGAAATCCCTAAAAGCCTAGAAAAGGAATTAGAAATAAGAAAGAATAATGCTCAGGCAAAAGATCTTGAGATCCGGGAGCAGATAGCTATTCAGCTATATCCTCAAATTGATCCCAAGACAATGAACATAATATTCAAAGACTGCAAAGATGAGTTCAGAAGTAAAGCCAGGATGAATCAACTCATGCTTGGTGAGACTGACAAGGTGGCCAAAGAGACAGAAGAGATCCTCCGGAAGGCCTTCAAAAGGTTCAATCTTCCTGTTGTAGAGGACTTAGGTGCAGAAACAGCTGTGGACTTGGAACCCTCTGCTCCAGAAGAAGTGGCCTATGAATAGGCTAGCATCTCTCCTCCGGTTTCTCCTACAGTCTCTGGATCCAAAGAAGAAGAGAAATTACAGGAGAAGGAAGCAGTGGTGAAAGATAAAGAGGTTGACAGTACCAAGGGTGCAGAGAAAGAGAAGACTCCATCAGAGAAGACCATGACTGATAGTGGTAAGAATGTGGAAGGAGAGAAAATCCCAAAGGACAGTTCCAAGACTGCAGAAGAAAAGAAACATCTGTCTCCGGCAAGAAACACTGCACAAACTGTTCAACAATTTTTGAGCAAAGAAACAATAGAGATCGATGAACCGGAGCTACTACAAGGCCCATTCAACTTTGATTCCCTCTCTCCGGTGCAGACAATGAAGATAGCCTCATTTGCAAATGCTAAGGCAAATGAAAAGCTCCTAAAGTCTCATATGGAAGACTGTGAGTTGATAGAGGCTGCTTCCGGAGTGCTTGAGAAGATTATGCCATCGGTCCAGATAGATCTGGCAGCCTCCTCTTCCGGTAATCTCAAAACCTTAGTCAGCAGTGTTAATACACATTTTGAATCTTTAGAAAAATCAGCTAAAGAAAAGGTCCGGAAGGAGTTTTTGGATAAAAGGTTCTCCGAGGTTCAGGGTTTGATCATTAATGATAGGAGAAACATGAACATTGGGATAAAGAGCTTAGAAAATGCTCTTAAGGATGGCGGTGAAATATACAAATTTTGTATCTCCTGGTCCAAGGTAACAGTGGACATTGAGAAGAAAATAAAAGCGCAAGAGGACACACTACTAAGCTTGTCTCAAAGTTTTGATCCTCTTTCTTCCTCTATAACAAATCAAGAATGTCAGACTATTGTAGTCTTGAGTGAAATCAAGAAATTGGAGAAGGAAAGGAAAAATAGAATAAGCAGGTTGAGTGAGCTCAGGGGGTTAATTGTCCCTAAGCTAGAGGCCATGCATGAGGCCATAGCAGAAGCTCAAATCACAGCCCAGACAAGTGATCCGAAAGATCTAAAAAGGGCAGATGCATTTGCATTTTTGTTGAGTGGTCACATTTCAATTTTGGATAGAATGAAGCAAAGTTGGGCTACAGAACTGATCCAACTGAAGACATCTTTTGTAGACATTCTTCAGTATATGTGAGTATGTAAATATGCGGCTATGTATAGAAAATTTTTGAAAATTTTGGTGTGCGGACCCTACCCTTTGCCATTGATGTCAAAGGGGGAGTGAGGAGCAGTGAAAAATGAGGAATCCAACTAAGGGGGAGTTCCGGAAATTGTATATAGAGCATCAGCCAAGGGGGAGCGTAGTATAAACACTTAGTCATTTTTCACTAAGTGTTGCCATCAATGCCAAAGGGGGAGATTGTTGGCAAGAGACACTATATGGATTCATGGTTGTTGTCATTGATGGCAACAAAGGTCATCCCACATATCCGCAAGTTATGGTGTGTCTCTACCGGAAGTCAGAATGAAGATTGTTGTGGTCCGGTGAACAAGAACAGAGCATGTGGCAAGGTCCGACAGATTGGTCCGGATCTCTCAGAGGAAGTGTCTTGGTGCAGTGCGGATTTGGGAAAGTCAAGAGGACTACCTTGAGTAGTATATTCCAAGGATTTAGCCTCCGGTGATGAACAAAGAAAAATATATGAATAGTTGAGTACCGGATTCCTGAGAGACAGTGAGAACAGAGGAAGAACTGACTGACAGAGTATCAAACTATTTTCCGGATGTGTTACTGTTGATGGTAAAGGTTGTGAAGGCATGAATCATGTTTGGCCGACATGATTAATGATATCTACAAGTATATGCTTGATCCGCATTGCTTGGTGAGCAAGGATTCAGCCGACAGAACAGAGTTTGTAAGAAACTAGACTGTTCCGGATGCCGACTAGAAAGGTGATGAAATTACTTGTGCGGATATATATAGAGGATGGATTTAGTTGTGAAGGGTGTAATTGTGTGATGGTGTATGCGAATAAGTGCAGAACAGAGCAAAAGTAGTAAGAAAGATCCGGTATGTGAAAGGATAGCAGAATAAAGAACAGAGGAAAGATGAAGTGCAGCAGATCAGTGTACTGAGCCTAACCGGAACTGAACTCCAGCATATATAGATGCTTCCAATCAGTTCAAGACTGTGATTCTTATCACTTTGTAGACAGTGTGTCTCCTTGTAGGCAGTGGGCCTCTTTGTGAGCAGTGTGCTCGGGCAGTGAGCCCTAATTGGCAAGTGCCATTTTGTAATTCCTTATTCTTCTAACAGAGAATAATCTTTGGGTTAATCACCCCGTGGTTTTCTCCCTTAACAGGGTTTCCACGTCAAAAAACTGTGTCATGTGTTTTTTATTTCATGGTAATGTTTGTTTGTTTGATTCAATGCTGCATTGATTAATAAGAAAGTTCAAAAGAAGAAATAATTAGGATAACTGATTCACCCCCCCCTCTCAGTTATCAACAGTGTCATCAACAAATTGTATGTTCAACAAGTTATCATTATTTGGAAGAACTATACCTTTCATATTTCCTTCAATTAAGTATGTTCCCAACAAATAATATAAAGCTTATGATGCTATCACAAACAATGTAGGAGCCAAAGGGCACCCTCGCCTGATTAATCTCTCAATAACAAAGGGTTTATACAAAGAACCATTAACATCAATTTGTGTAAGAGCGTCTTGAAACAAAACTTTCACCATCTTGTAGTATTCAATAGGGAAACCAAAGGCTTCAAGGATGGAAATAATGAAAGACCATTCAACCCTATCATAAGCTTTTTCAAAGTCTAGCAACAACATCCCCACATTTTGATTAGTGCAATTAGCCCAATCCATAGCTTCCCAGCTTGTTACCAAGTTTTCTAAAATATATCCGCTCTTAATAAAACTAGTCTGGGTATAGTTTATAATTTCGGGGAGAATATCAGTTAGTCTCAAGGCCAGAATTTTAGCAAGAATCTTATAAGAAACATTTAATGCAGTTATTAGTCTCCAGTTTTTCATGTTGCTCTTATCACCCTCTTTAGGCAAGAGTTTGATTATCCCTCTGTTTACATTGTTTCCTACGGAGCCTTTTTGAATAGCTTCTGCATACAAGTCATATAGGTCACCTACAACCCAATCCATATTGTAGAATTCTATAGGTAGACCATATGAACTAGGGGATTTCCCATTCTCAAAGGATAGAATAGCATTTGCAATTTCATCTCTATCAATCTCCTTACTTAACATGTCAGCCATTTCAAAATTAATTTTCTTTGGAATAATGTTTTTACAAAGTTCTTGTGCTTGTTTGCAGCAACAATCCTTATCATTTGCAGTAAAGAGATTTTTATAGAATGCTCTAAAAATCTAGGAGCTTTAATCTCTTCATTATTTTTATACCATATATTGTTTTCCAAAATTGGACCAATGAACTCCCTACTATTTTTCATTTTCAACATATTACAAAAATATTTAGAACTTTTGTCTCCTTCCTTGATCCAATTTATTTTAGCTCCTTGAGCTTTTTTTGTTTGAAATTTCCTAAGCTTATGTTTGATGGATCCTATCATTTGGATACAATCCTGGTTCTTGTTATCTCTTTGCACTCTATCTTCATCTTTTCAGAAATTCCTCTTGTAAGAAACATTCATATCTTCTATTGTCCATGGCATACTTTTTGCCAATAGTTTGAAATAATGACTTACAATTGATGACAAAATTTTCCCAAAACTTAATTATAGAACTATTAGGAGACACCATCTTATATACTCTCCTAAAGAGTAGCAACCCCATCCAAACAATCTTTGCAGTTCAAAAGATCAATATTTAATTTGTACAAGTTATCCCTTCTAATACTACTATCACTATTACAATTTTTGATAATAATGCAAGTTTCAATTAGATGATGGTTAGACAGTGTACTAGGAATCACTTGAACACAATTAACATCCCTCTTGGTTTCAAAATAGAAGGAATTTTCTTGGGCATAAAACATGTCCAGTTTGCAATAAATCTTTTTTCCATCTTGCTGACTATTGCACCGTGTGAACCATATACTTTTGCTTTCTTTTTTCTTTCCCTCCAGTGGATCAAACAATTTAAGTAGAACCGTTCATTGCCTTTCCAAGCCCAAGGAAAGCCTCCAACCTTGCCTTCCTAATGTTCAACAACATTAAAATCAACCCCAACAACATTAAAATCACCCCCAAGAATCCAGGGAATTTTAGGGAGGTCAGAAGCTACCCATTTCCACAATTCAATTATTTCTCTATAATCACTAGGGGCATAAACAAATCACACCCCAAATTTGATATTATTCATCTCAAAGATGACCTAGAGACATCTATTACATGGAGAACAACCATTCTGCACAATATGTTTGCACCATTTTTTATTTATAAGCAAAGCAATGCCACCTTTACCCCTACCATGCGTGGAAAAGAAAATAGTAGTCTTTCCATATAAATTTCAAAGTATTCTCCAGTTGAAATCCAACTGCTTTCACTTCTTGAAGCAATAAACAGTCAATATCTTTCTTTTTATTATAGAGCACTCTTATAATATATTTTCTATTAGGGGATTCAAGTCCCCTGATGTTCTGATGCAGTCAAGATTGGGTGTTTTATCAAACAACCAATGCTAGCAGCCTACACATAGATCCTTCACAAAGCAAACCAATTTCAATGATTTTTATTCACACTCAGTAGATTTTTAGTTCACGTATCAGGCAGCTACAAGAATACTAATGCATTCACACTTGACTCTAAGTTTGAGCAGATGATTTCACACCCTCAACAAGAAAACAATTTAAACATTCATGCACTATTTCCATTCATCTTTATTAGTGAAGTTCATACAGAGTTTATACAAATCAGTTGCAAAATTAGACAGTCAACTATATCTCTTTGGTGGTGTCTAGTACCCACTTCCTCTGTGTTTGCTACCTTCAAACTTCCAATACGAGATGCATCTGTCTTACACCATTGACTCCTCTGAAGGTTTAATGCATCCTCTGTGGCAGCGACTTTATTTCTTCTTTTCTTCTTATTCTTTGGCCGCTCTTCTTTCCTAGCAGTCGTTGTCTCTCTTTCCACTGGTGTCGATCCACTTTCCTTCCCTGTTCCTTAGCAAGCCCCAACTAATAATTCACATTCTCTCTGTATTCTCTGTCATGTTTTCTCTCTTTTCTTTTTCATCTTTTTTGGCTTCCAAATGCTAAGCGAACCCCTTCATTAGTTAAAATTTCCCTTTTTATAATCTTCACAACTGAACCATTGAATGGTCGCCTCCATCAACTGCAACATCACATGAGGTAGGTATTAGATGGGAATTTATTGAAGTTAAAATATAATCCAACAAAAAACCAATCCCAAGCATTTAGAAATGGCCCAATCACGGTCTTTCATTCTAAACAAATGTATATATTCTGAATTTTAAGCGTTGAATTTCACTTAGCCGCCCAATTCACATAATCGCCCTTTTCATAAAGATCAAAATCTGAATGTTATGCTGATGTGGTTGTTCAATCTGCCGTCTCAATGATATAATTCACTTTTTTTTCTCTGGTTTTATATTAAATCGAACCCCATTGTTGTTTGGCTTTTGATTTTATGTAATTTAAACTTCAGCAAGCAATGACTAATTGCCTTGGCAATTGGAACGACATTCAGAGGCATAGTCTCTAAAATTTAACATCTTCCAAGTTTAAAACACAGCCAATGTAAACATTGCCACGCATTCAAAGGTCTATTGGCTATGCCCAACGTATACTTTGGCACATGAAATATCAACAAAGAAGAATACATCAAACTGAGCTTCCCTCATCATCAACAATCCGTCATTTGGAAGATAATAGCCACTTGTGTTCGCCAATAAATTAACTACACTATAATCTTTGCAAATTGCTTGGTGTCCACATCATTTCCGCCACAGCACACCATCAAACCCAAACTACCACAATGCATGCCCAGTGGAAACGTGACAAAAGACCCAAGACTCCGTTAAGATAGTTGCAACAGAAAAAAAATAAATTGAATGAATGAAAGATTTTAATAACGTTCACAAGGCCAAAGCAGTCTATAGGACCCAGACCCGCACACAGCCCCACCCCAAAAACAAGGCCGTTAAACACTTTGCAACTCTTTCTCAAGCTTGGATCTTCTGCAGTGGATTTTGATAAAAAGTTAGCGGTTCTGCCAAGTCTATCCTTTTCAAACAGATTGCTTAAGCTGCTGCCTTTCAAGGTGTCTTCGTAATTGAATTCAACCAAATCTGAATTGACAAAACATGCCAAAAACGAACAAAACTAAAATGTTATTTTTTTTTTGTTGATGCAGGGCGTGGGTGCTCCTGCATCATGTTCCAACTAATATAGTTTAACTTCATTAAGGTGGGGCGTTTGCAAGATTTTGATTTTTGTAAAGCCTATCAAAACACTTGAGAATTTTTTCCCCTTCTCCTTTTTTTCCAGGTTTTTGAGAGCTATCATTTCTATTGACTTGTTTTCTTTTCCTATTATCCTCTTCTTTAGAGGGGTTTACCATTTCAACATCTTGGTCCATATCCCTCCAAGGATTTGGGGGATTCAACCCTTCCAAATTGTTAACAAAAATGCAACACTAATTGAAGAACTATATTCATATAGAAAATAGATGCATTATTCCTCCCAGGGACAATGCATTATTCCTCCCAAGTACATGTTAGGCTTGCCTTTGGTTTGAGATTTCCTTTGGGCCAATTGTAGGTATGCTTTCCTCAACTTAGCGTAGAGTTAAAACACTATCTCAAAAAATCAACACATTTGTAAATTTTGCAACAATGAACCAAAATCAAAAGAACATTTTGTATTTAGGTGTCTAAGTGTATTATGAGATATGTGGTAGGTTTTACTACCTCTTCAAAGAAAATCATCTCTCTCTACAATATTTATGCCAATAGGCATTCTACAGTCATAGCCGGTGGAGATGAGAGCACTCATTTTTTCCGTGTAAATATATAGCCAAAAAAGAAATTGGAAAAAATAAAAAATAAAAAATAAAAACAAAAAAGAAATTGGAGAAAATAAAAAATGAAACAATGAAAAATATGAAACTTAGGAAAAATAAAAAATTAAAATAAAAGAAAGAAATTGTAAACTATTGAAAAAAAGGTGGAGAAAATCACAAAAGGTATGGAAAAGGCAAAAAGCAATACATAACCTCTAGAAGATATCTCTTGGCATACTATAGATATATTATATTTTTTAAATATACTAGTTTATACTTTCACAGGATTAAAGATGTGTAGTTATATTTATTAGAGAGATAACCCAACATAAAATCTATGTTCTCACAATCATCAACACAACTCTTTACCCCAAATTTTACTTCAAATTCTTTTCTTGAAATACAAACAAACTCATGGTAAATTATAACTTTTCTTTCCTTTTTAAACAAATTTTTAAGTAAATAATTTTTTTCCTTTATAACCCCATTAAACCTAATTTGATTACTTCTAAATAATATATGTAAATTTCAAATTTCAAATGTGTGAGAAACCTAAACCTTCTAAAGCTAACTGCGGTCGATTCAAAATGCATAGCGATTCAAAATGTAAACTGTCACTCGTTGAGGTGTAAATTTGCAGTAAAAACCTGACGCAAAATCTGAGCTCAGTGTTGAGCAAAATGGGCCTTCTTTGCTTTGTCTTAGACCTTTCTTCCTTTCACCCTTCTCTCCTGAAAGATCTGAAGCAGGTAAAACTCACAGTTCAATCTCATGCATATTCCTTCAACCTTTAAAAATCATGTAAATTTCCTAATAATATTATACCCTAGCTTGCCCTGGGCAGTTATTTTCAGCTATATTTGGATTCAGTAAGTAAATTTCTTTTAGTAGATATAAAATCTTTGAATCCTATGAAATTTTTGATAATTTGTCTTTCTCTGTTTTCAATGCAGTATTTGCTTGAGCTTGCCAATCTTTACGCGCTCAGAAAAGAAAATAAAGAGGAAATACATAAATGTAGCTACAATTCTATTGCTTTATGCTGTATTCAGAAGAATAACGTCTCCGGATCAAATGAGGTATGTGTTTTTTTCTTTTAAGGCTTCAAGGTTTCGCGGTCTATAGTGTTTTTTTTTCTAAGAAAAAATAGAGAGTACTTGCCATTTTTGTTCCAATCTGCGTTTATTTATTTATTTTTGTTTTGTTTCATGTTTCAAGCCCGAATTTAAAAAGCTGCATGGACAATTGATACATTTCCAGACAAAAAATATTATGCGTAAAGATTTGAGCACATTGATTATGTTTTTTTCGAAATTTAAATTAAAAATGACAACATTACTCCGTACATTTTCGTAAGCTAGACATCTAGAAGTTAAATGAAGATTTAAAATTTGGAGGGCTAAACCTTGCCTTCTATGGAACTTTTGAGCACGATATAATAATAATAATAATTATTATTATTTTTAAGATCTGCTATTTAAAAGTATATTCAGAAACAGGGTTTACACCCGCTGTATGCTAACGATTTGAGCACAATAGTTAAAAATTAGAAAACTTAAGTCAAAACTAAACAATTCACATGATTAGTTCGTGCGTTATACGAAATAATAAAATGTAGGTCAAGTTTTAAAAAAATCAATAGGAGTGATCCGTGGAAAATCTTGCAATTGCAAAGCCTATACATTAAGAGTTTGTCTTGTCATTTCAGACTGTGCAAACGCAGTAGCTTTACTGTAACAAGTTTTCAATTTAAAGCTAATTAATATACAGTCAATACATTGAGATTTTAAAGATGTTTGACAGGTACTTCATGATACTTGAATTTGAATTCACAAATGATGAACATGTATGATTTTTTGGATCATTTAACAATACCATTTGTAAATATTCCGTGTTTTACATTTTCGTTGCTGCAAATGTGAAAGATGATTTGGTCTTTCTTTCCCTTGAAAATTTAAACTGCATTTGACAAGTTACAACTGAAGATGCGTAAGCTTAGAAATCAATAGAAGAGGAAGGACCCTATGAGTCACCCTGCCATCAGACACGGTCTTTTTCCCTTTGAACTGTAAGACTATATATGCATAAGCATAGACATCAATGGAAAATGAAGACTATCCCAACCAGTTCCTTTCTAATATCCGCTGCTGGGAACTGAAAACAAAGACAGATAGTGTAAACTGCAGAGGCATGGGGCCAGTAGTACTGAAACCTAGCGGAACAAAGTCCCAAGCAGAATAATTATTAATTACTATTAGCAATATGATTTCTTCAAAGCTGTGTCACAATCAGTCACATTCACAGAAGGCTATCTTTTTTCAATTGCATCAAAAACAAATATGCTTAGAATTCTGGTTGTCTAAACAGTGGCCTTATGAGGATAAAATCCCACATGATATTTTAAAGGCATTAATGGCTCTTTGATGTATTTTTGGTAGGTTTTAGCTAGGGTCTTTATATCAGTTTTATTCTCTTACCATGTAATGTCCCTTTTTGGATTATTCCTGATTTCTATGCCTGCAACAAGATAGTTACTCAAATTGAACGTTAGAGACATTAAAGATTACTAAATCATGATAATATTCAATACAATTCATCATATCACAATTAGTATTCAAATCAATATATTCAACCATGTAGATTAATACATCATAGCATAAACAATATTCAGTTCAATACATCGTAACATAATCCTTCAAGCTAATCACATAGTGAATTCTTTAGGAACTCTTGCAAGTAGCAATATTGAAAGGGGTCAGTCCACCTAACAATATTGCCGAGAGCATGAATGGGGTCAGTCCACCTTGGAGGCTGGTAGTCCTCCTTGATCAAGCCCCATGAGTATGAAAGGGGTAGTCCACCTTACAACTCTGGTCGGCCCAAGAGCATGATATTGTCGAGAGCATGAAAGGGATCAGTCCACCTAACAGCTCCTAATGCATCTCTTGGCCTAACTTGATAAGAGCATGAGAAGGGTTAGTCCACCGCTTATCTCTCGTGAACTTGGAAGGGCCATCCTTCCTACTTGCAAGGTATCTTTCTAAATTCAAACTGATTGCTTTGGGATTCGTTAGATGATTTACGATTAATACCTCTTGATGGATTGACAAGTTCAGTCCAATTAACTGCAATATATACTTTGCTGTTATATATATTATACTTCTGCTGTCATCAACTATTGAATATATATAGATCACTGCTGATATATTCCTTGCAGATTTATCTCTGCCAAAGGTATATTTCTTTCTGATCATTTTTATGCCTTCAAATGTCTTTGGATTCTTGATTTATATCTTTCTTAGTGAGAAGTCACACCTTTTTACACACAACCAATGCTTTTTTACAACCACCGCTGCCCTTTGGTTAACATTAGTTAATGTTTCTTTTTTTTGTCTTCTAGTGCCTTTTGTCTCTTAGTGCTGGCCTTTGTCTTATTATGGCCAGCGGTGGGTTTTAATCTCTATCTTAAATAAAATCTGACTCTTTTGTTGGGGGCATGGCACAGCAGTACTCAGACTCTTAATGCTATAGTTTACCTTGGTGCTATGCTCAGATCTCTGTATGCTACAGAGGCCATGAAGCTTTGTTTCAGTAGACATGCTATTTTATATTACAATATTTATTTTCAACTAAAAAAATGCATATGCACAGTATTTCAGATTGGTTAAGATCTTGTCACTGGCATCTTTTATCCTTATTTACAATTTTAGGCTTTATATAAGATCAAAAAGCATCAATTGAATCTTATGTCCATATACATGACAAAAGGCCCAAGGGCCTTTAGGCACTCGGGGCCATAAGGGAGAGAGGAGAACCATCCATCTATCTAGACTCTAGAGCGATTTGACTATAGTTTTAATATTATAAATATATAATATTCATTACACACAAACCCCAAACCAACAACTTAGGTTTTAAGTATAGGAGTAAAGACGGACCCAACTTCATGACAACACTTAAATTTGGTGCACTTTGTTGAAATAACATCTTAGTTTTCACAGCTGAGAATCTAAATCTCTAATTTTGTTTTGAATGGCAAAAGTAGGTAAGATTGCAAAGTTTGATTATTTGATCTCCTTCGTGCATAAATTTTTTAAGAACCAGATCTGAAAAATTGATGATCTCTTTTCCTTCAAGGGGATGAATTGTAGAATTTAAATGAAACGATTTTTTAATTAACCTTTACAACTGTAGGATAAATGAGATAACGAAATTACATATATAATTTGAGCCAAAATAATGTTTACTGGTAACAGCTTTCAACTCCCAGGGTTATCTAAATTGTATTCATAAATTCTAGAACATCTGTAGTGTACCTATCTAGCTTCTTGGGAGGAACGCTTAGTAGTTATCTGTACGTTGTTTATCTAGTTGTGCTCAATTGTGGCAACTTTTTCTCTTATTTTGAATTTCACAAATTTAAATGTTAACATGTTTATTTTTTGTCTTTAAAATTATCTGAATTTCCTAATTGAATGCATTCTCCATGGAAACAGCTTAGAATTGCTTATCATCCACCAGAGGATTTCAATCTCAGAGATTTCCATCACGCTGTAAATAGCTTGTCTACAGATCACTTGCTTCCAAGATCAAATGCTTTTGAATTTTCACAAAGTCATGAACAAGGTATCAAGCAGGTTAAGTTGCATTGATGAAAGAGTGCATTTCTGCTTTTCTTGATCTAGATCATAGTGAAATGGTTTTATTATGAAATCTAAATTATGTTGGTTTTGATGATGCTTTTTGAATGTGGGATTGATAGTGTCATGTTTGAGTACACTTTTGACAAGTAATGGAGGACTATATTCCTGGGGTCCTGAAACCATAGGCAGGAAGGTAATCATGATCAGTAGCTTTTTCATGGAGAATGCTATATCCTTCCGGGAAATTGTGATGGTATGTTGGAAAAAACAAATTTTAAGACAATTTTACACTTTTGAATTTGAAGATCCTGTAACATGCTATGGTACTTTTTGGCTGTCAGTTATTCCAATTTCCAACAATTATTCCTGAGTTAATTCCCAGATTGGCACATCATTTTACTAGGATGCAGCTGATCATTGTGTGACAATAGAATTCATTCAGATTGAATGTGAAGTTCATACAAAAGTCCAATGGGGAAGTTTTACAGAGTCCATGCTCCTAGAAAAGGTTAAAGATTTCACAAGTAGTATCTCTAAGTTTAAAAATTGTTTGTTCCGCAGAGTTCAAAGAGGTATTTTAACTTATATTTTACATTTGTTTTGTAAGAAGAAACATTTTCAAATTTTTTATATTATTCAAGATTACCATATGTTGGTTCTTTTAACCTTTCTAATATTACAAATGCAGATCATTGGAGTTTTTGTAGTCTTGTCAAACGGTGGCTCCAAGATATCAAAGATGAACTTATAGAACCTGTGCAAGCAGTCTTTGTTTTCAAAGATAATGTGGTGGAATCTACAAATAAAATATTCTGCAACTTATTTCCTTCAATAATGCATATTGAAGACAAATTCTGGACTTGTCAGGTATGGGCACATACAAGTCTGTCATTTACAATACTTTCTTAGCTATATTGTTTTGTTACTCATGTGAATTGAAACTTAAAGTTGCGCCGTAAACCAATTTTTTTTTTGGTCGAATCATTTAAATCTCACCAATTCACTTTCTAGTTGGTAATTTTATTAATAGGAATTTAATTGCTAATTGTGAATTCAAATTAGATTATCAATTTCTTGTATTGATTTTAGAGACATACTCTGAAGACCAAAGTGTTGGAATCTGCTTGTCCTGATTTGAGAGTGATGCAGATGAATCTCTAAGCTCAAAGGTCTGGAAATTAGTTAACTCACTGATGATAGGAATCTACCATAGAGCACACCATGCAGTAAATAAAAATCAGTAAATAATAAACGATAAACATCAACTCAGTGGATTCCTTTCTTATTCAGAAAAGTAAATATTTACATATCTTCAGCTCCCTTCATTCAAGCCCAAATGTATTCGTTTATAGCCCCATCCTAGGTGCCAGTAAGGAATTCCTATTTCTAATCCAACTCCCTAAAGTTCTCAGCCAGCAGGCATAATTGCCAGTTAACAATTGTTTTCCTTTTTCCCCTCAAATGCATGCAGCTCTAACGCTCTAACTGTTACTAATACTAGAAAAAACTTTCTTAAAGACTAGCAGTCCTGTTCTTTAGACCACAGCCAACTACGTCCACTAAACACCACAAAAATAGGGCTGTTTTAACAGTTTTAATTAAGATGAACAAACTCTAGAACCCTGTCAACTATTTGGAAGACATTCACCACCAAATTCTCAGCCACCCAACAATATGGTGAGAATCGGTTTCCATCATTCTCCCTGTTGATGTGTTTTTTATGCACATACAAACTCAGAATAAAATACTAAGTATTCTATCCTCTCTTGAATAAAGTCTCTCAAAGGCTAAACAATGTGATCCAATGAGACAACTCCAAGGTTCATGATATGTCAGGTCTTGACTTGCAATGGATAGACTCAGTAGTTGATGTGATTTTGCTGAAACTCACAAAGCGACTTATGCTGAATTTACTCCTTATTCCAATCAGATATGTTATTCTCCTTTTTGTGAAGTGGAACTTTTTCAAACTGACTATGAAAAGCAAATACAAAAGGACAAGGGTTTAGGAAATCTACTCTAAGGACAGAGAGATAATGAAACATGTCGAGATAGACAAACTCCCAATGAAACCAAACTCCGTTTCGCCATGAGAACCAACAACTACACAAAGTCGGTGCAATCTTCTAAGGAAATTGTTAAGTTTTCCAAATCAGATATACTGTTGTATATTTGTTTCTTACTTCATTGATTTTAACTCCCTTTCCATCTCCTTTTTATATCTCCTCAAATGCCTCTTCACCCAAGAGAGGCGATCCTCCAAGGAGAGGTGACTATTCACAAAGGGAGGTTGGCCTTTTATTAATTGATGGCCAACTTGACTTTAGGCTTACCTCTCAAAGCTACCAAAACATCAACACTCCCTCTTACCTAGGGAGGTATAGCAAAGTCTCCACTGAGTCCGTATGTGCCTTGAAGGGTTTGCTTTCTTACCATCAGCCACTACCTTTTCAAAAGGTGCCATTTCATGGAATCGATTTGTTTATCTTTAGTTTATTTGACCAATTGCTTTCCCAAATCGGTTTTCCATAATCAATAATAGTTATTATCATTAACTATTGTCATTGGAGTGCATAAAGAGGGATTTGGCCAATGGATGTATTGTTTTCTCTAGCGCTAGAACCATTCGGCCATGAAATCTGTAACCTCCCTAAGCTACAAACATTAACACTCCCTCTTAGCTAGGGAGGTATCCTTCCAGATATCTATGTCATGAAGTCTCTCAACATGACATCCACAATGGCTCCACCCATTTGTAAAATAGTTCATTACAGAGTTTCTCAATGTGGTATCGTCATGGAGTCACTCAACATGACGTCCACCATGGCTACTCCCATTTGTGGAAGAAAACATGTGCACAAGTGCCCATCACGGAGTCTCTCAACGTGATGTCGTCATGGAGTCTCTCAACATGACATCCACCATGGCTACTCCCATGTGTGGAAGGAAACATGTGCACAAGTGCCCATCATCACAGAGTCTCTCAACGTGATGTCGTCATGGAGTCTCTCAACATGACGTCCAACATGGCTACTCCCATGTGTGGAAAAAGACAAGTACAAAGAATTTATCACGGAGTCTCTCAACGTGATGTCCACAATGGCTACTCTCATTAGTGGAAAAAATACATCGTCATGGAGTCACTCAACATGACGTCCACCATGGCTACTCCCAGAGGGTGAAAAGAAACATGTGTACAAGTGCCCATCATGGAGTCACTCAACATGATGTCGTCATGGAGTCTCTCAACATGACGTCCACCATGGCTACTCCCAGAGGGTGGATAAACACAAGTACAAGAGAATCATCACGGAGTCTCTCAACGTGATGTCCACAATGGCTACTCCCATTAGTGGAAAAAATACATTGTCATGGAGTCACTCAACATGACGTCCACCATGGCTACTCCCAGAGGGTGGAAAGAACCACATCTCCATATCAGAGATGGACAAGGGCTTTCACCTCAAATTTCTCCGTCTCATAGAAAAATGCAGTACAAGGAATCTTCATGATGATGTGACTCCCTCTAAAGCTCCAAGTACTAGCATCAACCTCCTGACCTCCTTGTCCAAGGTTGCCTCTGTTTGATTATCAGACTCCCTCTAAATGCTAATTCCTCTTCCAAGAAACTGATCGACTTTAGAATAAGAAACCTTCTTAATCGACTTTAGAGCTTATCCACTGGTGAACTCTATCACTCCTCCTCTATGCCACTGCACTAAGGAACCTCTCCAACATGGAATGCCAGGAATCAACATTGCTTCCTTTCCTAGCTAAAACAATCTCTAGTTTTGACCTGAGTTGAGCTAACAAATCTTTAATAAAGCTAGATGTTGATAATTCCTTGGAAGGTGCTAGACTCAAGCCTAAATCTCGAATGTTGATGAACGCTGACTCACCAACAACAAGAGGCATATTAGGAACTTCTACTTGCATATCAAAGTTCACGAGCTCCTGCATTTCTTCATTTGAATTTGTGGGAGAAAGACACCCCATATCGATGGCATACATGAGATTTCTCCTTACGATGTCAACTACGATGGCTACACGTTTACTGTCCACAGAAGACCAATCCTTGACTGCAATTTGAGCAATTATAAGTTTAAGGTCTCTCAAGAAAATAGAACCACTGTCATAAGAAGAATCTATTTCATACACCGTCTGTGCTAATTCCTTTAAGCTCTCGTGATAGTATTTAGACCAGTTGTAAGGAGTCATAGCAGTAATCTCGAACTTCCCATCATACAATTTAAATATGAAGTTTTTCCTGAGATTTGCTGCATATTTGAGAAATCTTCTCTTGGAATTCTTGGATAAGGTCAATTTCATCAGATTCATCCACATCCTTGATTGCAATGTAAAATAGGCATTTGAATAGTTTTCTGTCCTGCTCCAATAGATTGATCCCACTCTGGAAGCAGCTGAAAGCAAACTCTGTATCGTTAAGGTTCCTGTTCGCTTCTCTCAAGACTGCCAAGCCCCTCAAAGTCCAAGAGCACATATAGGCATGGTCATCCACACACCATCAGTGCATCTTCCGCAAGAGTTTGATGCTTTTCTTCTAATGGTGATCATGATCTTGACTCATGATTTTACTTTTGTAAAACTTGTCTTTCTTTGTCGTGGATCAAGGTGTGGGAAACTACAATGCAAGCACTGACCCCTCTAACTTTAATCTACTGGATCCTCCTGAGATAAACACAGTTGGGTGGCTCTCAAATTCCTAGCTGATAATCTAGGTATTACTTAATCATACGCTCATTTTATTCAATAATATTGTGCTTGTTTCACATAAAGGTACCTATCCAACTGTATGTACATGCATTGCAAGCAAACATCTCCATGTTTCTCATGTCAAGCAGTAGATGAAATAATATTTGTTGAAAATATCACCAGTAATTCAAATCTCACACACAATGTATTACTACGCCCAGCAAAATAGGTTGAACGTCTTCTCCATGCAACAGTCACACGATACTCTATGGTACGATTTTCCTACTGCATAGACTCATGATGCCATAGGCACAATAAAACATGTGCTACTATAAACTACCAAATATGGGTAAGGAATAAATGTAAGGAATCTGTGACGACTATCTGATTGTTGGTGCACCGAAGATGTTCATAGGCACATTGGATTGTGTATACATGTTCCCAGAAATTAGTATCCAGAATTCTCTTATATGGGATGAACTCTCATGTTCTTCAAATAATGACCCTCCACAGAGACCCCTTCTGTCTAGATCAACATCCCATTCTCCTAGGGCACAGACGCCTACTTGCAAGATCAAAGGATAAAAAACTGCTCTGATACCATGTTAAGTTTTGCTTTGATACCATGTTAAGTTTTCCAAATCAGATATACTGTTGTATATTTGTTTCTTACTTCATTGATTTTAACTCCCTTTCCATCTCCTTTTTATATCTCCTCAAATGCCTCTTCACCCAAGAGAGGCGATCTTCCAAGGAGAGGTGACTATTCACAAAGGGAGGTCGGCCTTTTATTAATTGATGGCCGACTTGACTTTAGTCTTACCCCTCGAAGCTACCAAAACATCAACAGAAATTCAAGGATTTTCATGTTGTAAACTTTCATCCAAACAACCACTGCCGGCGCAGCTTGAACGAGCATCCACAACTGAACTAAAACAAATGTGGTTCAAGCTAACTTTGCAAAATGACTTATCAGCGACAAATCATAAAAAGTATGAACCATCCAAGGAATTCATCAATTATCTCCACATATAAACATTACATCAATGCACTTCTAATCTATTTCTAAGCTACTTGGAAACATTTCTCCATCATATTCGAGAATTTGAAACCATGCTAACATTCCATCACCACACAAATCATCATGAGAACCAACAATGAGCTTGTATTGATTTTGGAAATGTAGTTTTTACAACAATTTCATATGTCTCTTCAATGACTTTGAAGAGTCTCCTCTAATCTACTTCTACTTTAACAGCATCTACTCCTACTCTTCTATCTTGATCTCTCTCCTTCTTTCTAATAATCCCCTTTACAAATGAGAGAAATGGGCCTTATATAGGCTCCCAAATTACATGAATGGCCAGGATTGATTTGAGAATCAATGGCCCAGATTGAGACAACAAGGCAATTCGTTAAAAAAATTACTATTTTTAGAACATTGAATGCGAATGGATGATGTGGTAGACTGTGATTGGCTTGATGTTGTGCACATGCCACCTTAGCATCGAACAAACCGGTTTGATTTTCTTTGTGTTCATATTGCTTGGAATACTTTCCCAAATCATGTCATTTTTTGAGTCTTCGAATTTTCACCTTTGGAACTTAACCTCTTCGAACTTGCAACTTGGGAAATTTAGAATTTCTTCTTGTTGTCCTTCATGCAATAGTACAATTTATGGATTCGTGATGAGGTTGCTCATGTCTCTTGTTCATGACTTTCTTGATGATGCTATTGTGCAGGATGCAAGATTCTGGTTCTAGATGATTGTGTATGAATTTTGGAGTAGACCGGTGTATGATGGATGTTCTCTCTGTCTGGCGCATGAAATGAGTGACTTCCGTATGATGACTCTTTATGCACAGTGAAGTGATGTTCTTCCTCCGGACATATGAAGTTGCCCTAGATGCATGATGTTGATCTTGGTACAAGCACTCCTCCGTGTGGTGATGATGTCTTCCTTACGAACTCGAATATCACTCTTCTTGCTTTGAACCTCTCCTATGCAAGCTCTCACCATTCTCCTTCGCAGATTCTCATCACTAGCTCTCCTTAATATGAAGTCTTCTTCATGAACTCGAACAACTTCCCTTCATATCGCTCCTCATCAGTGCATGTCTGTCTTTTGCACTCATCGCTTACCTGCACAAAAATCCAATGTCAGCACTTTGAAAATGATATTTAATAACAAGCCAATAGTAATAAAATTTATCATCTAATGCATGTGGGATTATCCGAGTGTAAAATTTTAATTTGTCTCACCTTTCTGCAAGTAAAGTCAATAACGTGATTTAAGACTTGAATGGTTTCCTAATAATTTCAAACAACACAACCAGATCCTGCTTGCCTTTGCCAAAATTGCTCCTAAAATTGTTTCCACAATGAGCACTTAGAATATTTTCCGAGGGTCCCTTAATTGGACTTTGGAATCCTAAGTGATTTTACTAAATGCTTGTTGAGTTTGTGTAGGCGCTTTATAGTGAAGAGCACCAAATTTCGAGTATAATTTTCAGGCCTTCGAAGACATCCTCATAGGCAGACTACAGGGATGCGAAACATGATCATCTATTAAAACGAGCCAGGCGAAACTTGCAGGATACAATCCTCTTCCTTTAAAAGAATGTGTTTAGGTGACTATACAACGTATAATACCGAAACGATACAAGGCAATCCTCAGTTGTATATCTTTTCTTTAATTGCAATAGCGTTGAAATTTCCCTCCATGTTGAAATGATAAGCATCAGACGCCTTAAGCAATCATTGCGAATTATTATGCATGATTACAAGAGCGCAGCTGGGTGGGAATTTGAATTCATCGAGCATAAGAAAGGGATGAGCCACTGTCAGACTTCAAAGCGGACTCCAGAATGCTCTAAATATAACATATATGATGCGCGAACGTGCCCATGAAACAAGCAAGTTAATCCTCATGAATGGTCAGGAAATGATAACACGTTTATGAAAACCATTTAGAATGAATGAGAATCGTTGCAACGGTCTTTACAATGTTCTGCGAATAAGACTATGTTAGGCTGAGCGAACATTTCGGCATGCAATGCACGTATCTCCTGAGACCCATATTTGGAAAAGACTTAGCGGACATCTGAATTGAAATAAGGTAATCAAGTTTGTAATGCACGCCCATGAATGAGCGGTTCTTAGATGACACCTTACATATGTTGGAATGTGAAGCACACCTACTAAAACGCTTAGGCGGACTCCCGAATCATATCGTTGAATCTCCTACTTTGCAAAGAGGCTTGAAAAGACCGCCTAGGCAGACCTTTTAGTATGTCGTGAATGATATAAGGATTGCAATGTAGTCACTAAAGTCCGCTGCACCATGTATTATAAGTATGTGCTTTGCAAACGGATCGGGGAAATCTGCCTGAGGCAAGTATTTGGATGCTCGATGCATATTACAAGAAATGCCATCGGGTCACTAACTTCCGCTTGAAGTGAAGTTTTAGAAACAAGCGGACAACTTGGCATGTCTTGTAATATCAGAAACATCCAAGTGTATTGAGGAGCGAACAACAATGTCCGCCTAAGCGGACCTTTAATGTGATCACGCAGAACCAAAGCTTCAAGCGATTCCACCTTCGACTCGCTCATTGCCTCACCAACTTGCTCCTTCACTCGCGGGGAAAATTGGGTAGAATCAAGCCAAAAGCTCAGAATTGAGGGGGGGGGGTCCCCATGTAATGGGGTGATGGTGTGATTTGGTCACAACACTCCCCTTTTTAAAATTTTAAACCTCCTGGTTCAAAGCTAATTTATATGAAAATGAACTTCAAGAAAGTTAACACACTAAGAAACTTAAGGACTCAACTATTACTTTTTTTTTGGTGATGCAGGATTGCTTTTACCCCAGGATGCTACTGCATCAAACATCCAGGTAAGAGTTTGGGTTAGATGGTGGAACCATCCTTTTGACTTGAAGAACTAAGCCACAACGTTCCCTTCCACAAGATTAGATACCTCTGCAAATCATCACACTTTTTCTTCTTTTGCTTCCAACCTCTTGTTGAATTAGAGATCCTCCTCTGCCAATTTGTTGTCTATCTTTTCCCAGCTCCGTGAAGGCTTGGTGGTTCTCCTCCATTGAAAACCATCATGGCTCTTTGCATCACTCGTACCACCTTCTGTTGCACTTGCATATAAACCATTAAAAACAATAACTCCCATATGAGTTTTCTCGTTCTTTGCATTATGCCATTTAGGCATGCTTTCCAATTCATTTTTGTGAGGTGGTCTTTGTTTCATAACTTTGTGTGATGTCGTTCACAAAACAACCCCTTTTAGCATTGTCCTCCTTTGCTACACAACAAATGTATGGGCTTCTGCTTCTTTCCTCAGTCACTCTCATTCCTTCTCCAAGAAAGTGATGATCTTCTACTCTCATTTCATTGGTAATGGGATTCTCTAGACATTCTTCTAGTTGCTTCTGATTGGTTGTGTCCTCTAAAACTAGTAAGACTTCATCACAAATGGGGCTCTCAAAAGTCTCCATCTTTGCTGCAACTTCTTCTCTAATGTGGATTGATTCCACTGCTATATCATCTTGGGCCACTTGGTGTGATAGGTTGCATTCCTCTTTTTTGCATTATTCAAACTCTTCTCCTCTTGTATTGTAATCTTCAATACCTTCCCCTTCTTCGGGGTAACACAACTCAATAGCTACATCCCACTCTGTTGGTATGTGAAGTCAGTTTTCTTATTCCAGCATTGATTAAGTAGTTGACGACTAGTTCCATGTGCGACATGTGTACGACATGCAGTTGCACCACTCGCGCATTCTATTTTGGCAAATTCTTCTTTGAAAAGGATTCGTCCAACTTAGATGGTTTTTTTTTGGTTTTAGTTAGTTGAGCTTGATGAAGAGTGTGGATTGTTCTAACTGCAAATTTGTTCCTGAGAATAATAAAATATTGTGAGACCTTTGCTTGTGGTCCTTCCTGGTACATAACCAGATTCCCACAGAAATTCTGTGTGTTGTTTTGTTTTGTTCATTTCATTGCTTTTCACTGTGTTTATATTTTATTTCTGCACTTTATATTTTCATAAAACACTCATCCTCTTCATCTTCATTGCATTCATCTATCTCTGCACTTTGAAACTCTTGGAAAATCACATTTAAGGGTATTCTATCCACTAATAATTTTACCAACTCTTCAAGGGATTTAATCTTTCCTTGTTCTAACAGTTCTATCTCTTGGCTAATCCTTGACTCTATAGATTTCCTCTTTGAATATAACTCTTGCTCACAAGGTGATTAGTTATCCTCACCATTCTTTTTCACTTTGTCACAACACTTCAATGCCTTTGTTGTAGATTTCTTTTTCTTTGCCTTCTTATTACTGCATGCCTCACACTCCTCCAACATCCACCATAACTCTCCCAACTCAAACTCTAATCTTTGTAGCTCCTTTCGTTGGTCTTCAGTTTGCTTCTGTCTCTGCCTACACCTTATTTTTTCTTCCAACTTATTTATCCTTTTTTTTCACATCATGATACAATTCCATATTTGCATTCATAGCCAAAAATCAAATACACAGCCGCAACTTCTTGTTAGTTTAAAGAGCTTCACCACATTCTATCATCTCCCCTATTCTTCTAGATATTGAACTTTTGTTTTCCCTTAGCATAGGATGCCTTCCAAATTGTGACAACCACTTCCACACTCAGGGATTTCCTCTAATTTGTATGTAGCCCATCTTCTCTTATGATTTTTCCCTAAACCTACCCAAGGCCCAAGCCAAAAGATCCCCCTTTTTTTGTTTTGGCTCTTTCTCCAACTATTTGGCTGCTCTACACATCAAGACAAAAATTATTGTATCACTCCTTTGCATTCCTCTACATCCCCCTTCCTTCTCACTGCATCCATCACCTTCCCCCTCTCCTCACTATGGATTGAGTAACACATGCGTCCTAAAAAAAAATCATCTCTGCACATAAATATGAAATCAAGCATTATCTAAAATACTCTTGGCAAACAACTAAAGCATCATAAGCACTGTATTTAGAAATATTTTTTGTGCACATGGATGGATGTAATGTCCCCTTTTTAGCCTGATGTTGTTTGTGGATGGTTTAGCCTATTCCTGACCCTCGTAGGCTAATGTGCATGGTTAGGGGGTCTTCTTGAGGCAGTTACCTGATCGGTGGTTGGTTTTCTGGATTCAGTTGGATTGGAAAATTAAGGAAGATAATAATTAAATTAATTATTTGTAAGGTTATTAAATAAATAAATATTATAAAGTGCCTTTATATTTAATTAATTTAATAAAGTGACTTAAATAAAACATTATAACATAAAGTCACTAAAATAAAATAATATTATTATCTTACTAGAAGCTTCTTGGAGATGGATTGAAAAAAAAGTATAAAAGAAGCTCAAGCCAAGCTTCATATCATCTAGGAATTGATATTTGCTTTGATGTGATTGTTTGGTGAAGGAGCCAGCTAGGGTTTTTGTCATTGAGCCATTAGGAACGAAAACTCTCATTGGTTATGCAATTTTGAGGTTGTGAAATATCAGCTGAATTATTGCTTCATTCTGGGCTTCACTTCAGGGGTCCAATCTGTGCTACATTGGAGGATTTACATATTTTTAATTAGAGTTTATTTTCAGTCCTTGGAAGGGTTTTCTGAGGTTTGCAATTTTACATCAGTTTGCTGTTATGGGGTTTGAACAGCTTGTGAGTCATGGATATTTGCTCATTGTGCGTTGCTAAAGCATCAAATCGTTCTGGGTATTTGAGCAATCAATTCCTTTTGCCGAGACAATCATTTCAAGAGCAAATTGGAGGAGGTTCAAGGCTGCAATTAATTAATTTTGAGGACTGATATACTACAGCAAGGGTGCCATTGGCAAGACATTTTTGTTCATATCTCATCATTGAAGCATCCTATGGTTCTGGGCATTGTTGCATTTTGATCATTTGGTCCTACCGATCATTTCAGGTACCAAGAAGTGGAGTTTTATTGCTGCATTAATTTATACAGAATATCACCAGGCAAGGGCAGGAGCGGCCCACTCAAGGAGGGACCATTTCACATAAGGGGGCTTCAAAAATTCCAATTAAATTAAAGAAGCATCGCCATTCAATTTGCAGATCATTCCTAGCTTCATAATTAGGTTCCATTATAATTTACATGTCATTGCATGATAATATTTGTCATTGTAAGGTTGCTGCTGTAGGAGAATATCCATATCGGATTTGATGTTGTAATTGCATTTCATTGTAAGCCAAGAGTCTTGGATATGCTTTCTATATCAACATTGTACTTGAGATTGCAATCAATAAAGGAGTGATAAGTTACATACTTGTAGTGATTTCAACCCTAATTTTAGTTTGCATGTCATATGTCTGACGAAATGCCTATTGGCTGTAAGTGTTCATTTGCATAGAGATTTATATGTGCCTTTCATTTGGAAATGGATTAGATGCATGTCAAGCGTTTGTATTAATGTCTTGTTGATGTAGATGTATATCAGCTATCCTAGGATGCATTGAAAGTGTTTGACAATATGTCAACCAGCTGTAGTAGTTAATTTTAGTCACTTATAGGTATGCCAAAGGTCTGAAACAGCTAGTATATCATTTCTATAACAACCTTGCATTGTTAGAAGCATTCAATAACATCATTAGCAGCCTATGAACTCAAAGAAGACAATCAGAAAATTCATAACAGCAGGTTTAGACTTTGTATGCCAAGTGTTTGACAATATTCCTTGAGCTTTATATTAGCATATTGGGTTCAAAAGTGGCAAGGGATATTCCAATGGACCAAAAAAACTTTCCTCCGATTCTTTCTCCAAGCACATGTTACAAAATAAAACACAAGACAACAGTTGGTTTAGGGCAGCAAAACTTCTTTACACGTTGGAGAAATATTCTACCAAGCAGGTTCTCGACTTATATGGATAGCTGAACAAAAGATGGCTAGGTCAAAAAATCATACGGCCCACAACCAATCAAACAAGGCCCCCAAGAAAGGCCAAAAAATGGATGCAGATAGCAAAAAGGACGCTAGGTAATCTGTGAGGACCTAAGTAGTTGAATTGCCCTATCCCTATGCCGATTCCGAGTATGAAATGTCCTGGAATTGAATCAGGTCAGATTCCTCTGCGGGTGCGTCTAGGGGACGAGATTTTTGAAGTCGAAACGAGTCCGGAAAACCCAAAACGAACCTGGTCAATTTAGAGACCCACGTGGCGATTCCGACACAATTTTGGCATGATTCTAGGTGTTTGAGTTACTTTTTGAACCTTGAAAAACCTAAAAAGTGTTCGCTACTTTCATTTAAAGTCATTTCGACGTCGTTTTGACTCATTTCAAGCCATTTCGAGCACGAGAGAAACGATTTCGACATAGCAAACAAGGACGCAATTTTGGGAGAAAGGATTCCACTAGGGTTTTCAACATTTTTCTACTAGGGAGGTAAGTTATTAACGTGTTATTTTATTTTTTTGTATTCTTAGATAAAGATTCATCTTGATACATAAGATGAGTATTTTATAACTTAGGTTTTATAACTGTATATACAATATACTATATATTGTATTAAATTTTAATATATAAATTAATAAATAATAAATATTAAACATGTAACTAAATAATAATATACTAGTAACAATACCTTCATTTTTATATATATATTAATAATTATATGAATATCTTACTTTGTATGTGGAACTTGATACCTTAAATTTTAATCAGTAATCTATATTGTAATCTAAATTAATGAACAATTCTTAAGCTAGATATCTTAATTTGTATTATGAATATCTTAATAATATTTTAATTTATTTATATATATTTTTTATTAAATTATTAATAATTAAATAAAAAATTCGATTTTAATTTTTAATTTGTATTTCAATTTTATAATTTATTTCATGAGATTTTATAATATATTGTTCAAATTTTCAATATTTATTTTTCAAATTTGTTAATGTAGGCCTACTGTAGGTAGAGATTGTTACGATGGCAGCCAGTTCTATCTCCATCGGCAAACCCTCCAATATTGACCCGAATTCACCTTTGTGGAGGCATGTAGAAATGTTATAGCAAATCCCAGGTGGTGGAACATATGTTTGGAAATGCAATGGGTGTGTTAAGCAGTATACTAGTTCATATAGTCGGGTCAAAGGCCATTTGTGTGCCATTCCTGGATTGGGAATCAAAGCCTGTCCAGGAAAGAATAATACACCTATCCCACCTCATAAATAAGTAGAGTATATCAAAGAGCAAGAGGAAGCATAGGCAAGAGTTGTGAATACAACAAGGCATCCTTTGAGGAGAGGAGGGAGCTCGCAGAGGCCACTTGCTTCTCCATCTCATACTCGTAGTGTAGCCCCTAATGTTGTAGTAGAGAGCCACCCATTTTTGGGTAGTAATGAAGATGAGCCCGATAATGTGAAGAGAGCAAAGGGACCATTACAGAGGGAATTTAAAAATGATGCTAGAGAGATTGCTGACCAAACCATTGCAATATTCCTCTATGCAAATGGTTTGTCCTTCAATGTTGTTCGATCTCTGTATTGGCAAGATATGATGAGAAAAGTAAATGAAGCTCCAAAAGTGTACATGGGCCCGGGTTATGAAAAGGTGCATAGCACCTTATTGTCAAAGGAGGTCAAACATATAGAAACTTCATTGTCTCCTATTAGGGCCTCATGGAAAGAAATTGGGCTGTCCATCATTTCCGATGGATGGAAGGATGCAAAAAATAAGTCATTAATCAATGTGATTGCAGTGTGCTCTAAAGGGGCAATGTTTTTGAAAGCTATGTATTGTGAGGGGTAGGTGAAGGATGCACAATTTATTGTTAATATCCTTATATAGTGCATTTAGGAAGTGGGTCCTCAAAACATTGTCCAAGTCATAACGGATAATGCAAAGAAATGCAGAGCGGTTGGTATGTTAGTTGAGACACGGTTCTCACATATATTTTGGACACCTTGTGCTATCCGCTCACTCAACCTCATGCTACAAAAGCTGGGTAATTAAATAGATTGGATCAAACAAGTCAATGCTGAAGCCGAATAGATCCAAATATCCACCACATGTCACAGGCATTTTTGGATCATTCTCGTGATTAGAGGTGCTGAAGGTAATTCAAACAATGCTATTTTTAATTTTATGTTTAACTTTAGTAATTTATTTTTAAAAATTTAAATTTGCATTCTTTTTTTGTCTTTAATTATTTTATTTTTGTTTTCAAATAGGTTGCTGAGATTAGATTTGTATCCAACACAATTGTCTTGAGACGACTTGTGAAGGTGCGAGAGGCACTTTCTGCAATGTCCCTTTCTAGTAAGCCAAAAATTTTCACAACCTTGCACAATTTCAACTTAGTAAAAGAGAACATTAGTATTCAATTCTCCTTATATTTACCATTAAGGTTGATGAACACTTATCAATATCAATATCCAAATTCATATACTTTCATTTTGCCATTTAGGGTTAGTAACCTCATAGCCATAAACTATAATAATTTCCATTTCTTAAATGCATTTCACATTCACATTGCTTTCTCATATAGCTTGTCCATGATATATCTTGGGAGGGACATCACCTAGACTCAAACATTAACCAACTCTACGTCACCACCCTATATGAGTATGACTTCGTTAAAGTGGTAGTTTAACCATCCCATATGGAGCCCAAAGGCTTCACACACACCCGGTGTTCCTCACCATTTGGTTCGAGGGACTTCATGCACACCCAACATTCCTCATCCAGTCAAGGGTCACCTACCGTATACATGTTATAACCTTAGGCCCAAGAGCTTCACACACACCCAGTGTTCCTCGTCTCTTGGCTCAAGGGACTTCATGCACATCCGGCGTTCCTCGTCTAGTTGAGGGTCGCCTGGGTCCAATATACTGCCCTTCCTTAACTTACATCCTACTCGAATGGTGATAGAGGGGTTAAAGGAGAGTGTTGATGATTGTTTTTCGACAAGTCAACAATAGAGTAAAACACTAGAGTATCCCACTCTCTCTTGAATAAAGCTCTTCAAAGGCTGAACTATGTGATCCAGTGAAGTAACTCCAAGGTTCCTTATTTATGATTCATGATGGGTTAACTCAGTGATTACATGTGATCTTGCTGATAATCACAAAGGGACTTACACAGACCCTTCTTCTTTCATTCAGCTTATCTCTCCTTCAGTGTGGATGACATATGTATAAGATCTTAATGATAAAGAAAATGAAAAAGGTACGGGTTTAAGGAATCTAACCTAAGGTCAATGAAGCAATGATGATGCATGAACAAACAAACTCCTTGATTAACTTAACTCCACTTTGCCAAGGATGCCTACAACTACATGAAGTTGGTGCAATCTCCTAAGGTATGCGAATGGTTTTCAAATCATGAAGGCTCATACAAGCACCCATTAAACGGCGCAGCTCAAACAAGCATCCACAATCGAACTTAAGCAAATAAGGCTCAGACTAGCTTTACACAACACTTCACTGGCGATGAATGTTA
Source organism: Cunninghamia lanceolata (assembly GCA_027924645.1). Classification (NCBI taxonomy): domain Eukaryota; kingdom Viridiplantae; phylum Streptophyta; class Pinopsida; order Cupressales; family Cupressaceae; genus Cunninghamia; species Cunninghamia lanceolata. Next base: position 1,322,931 of record BSBN01000270.1, read on the forward strand.
AAAGCATGAGCTAGGAGTTGATCAAATATTCAATACAACATACATTACAACAAAGAGCTTCTAATCTACTTCTAATCTAATTGAAACATCTCTCCACTTCATCAAGATGCCAGAAACCATGTGATTCCACAAGATAATACTTAACACCGAACAAGCTCCAATGTTTTTGCATTAATCTTGAGAAATATGTACAACAACTTCAAGTTCTCTCAGAGAATTTCGAGAGTCTCTTCTATTCTACTCCTACTTACCTACAAACTACTTTCTAATCTAATACTTTACAAATGAGGCAACAAGGCCTTTATATAGAGGTCCAGAATACAACGAATGGCTAGGATCATTTCATGTAGCCAAGGGCCTAGATCATGCCACCTCAGTAGGTAGTTACAACAAACTGCTATTTTTAGTACAAAAGAGAGGCAATGAAGGCACGTTTTCCAATGTGATAAGGATAAGATGAAATCATTTAAAGCATCTTCCACATAGGCGTCCCTTTGGCTTCTTTTATTAAATGATACATTGAATGCAATTAAATTGATGTGGCTGAGTATAATTGAACGATGATGTGTACTTGCCACATAGGTACCACCTTAGCTTATTCCCAAATTGTATCAATTTATGATGCCTTCAATATGATTGCTCTTGATGATGAACACTTGAAATGTATCTTGTTGATCTTGCCTTGTTCATTGTAAGTTGAATATGTATGATACTTGTAGCTCATTTGACTAACTCTGTAATGCTTCCTCTTGTAGGTAAGTTAATGATCTTCCTTGATACCTCTTCATGTAGAGTAGATGAGGATGATGATGCTCCTTCATGATATAGAATAGGTGATGATGATAATGGTGTTTCCTCCATGAAAGAGTAAATGATCTCTCTTAGACTTGAAAATTCAAGAGGAATATGAAGTATAAAGGATGAATGTCTTTGCTTGATGATGCGACTTGATGAAGTATGTTGAATTTGATGTGAGCCTTCTGGAATGGTGTTTCCTCTACAACTTGAAGGTGATTCAGGTACTTGCTCTTGATGATCTTGAAGTATTCTTTAGATCAGCCACATGATGACTCCTCCTTGAAGGTGATTCCAAGCTTCTCACTCAAAGGTGACTTCTTGAACAACTCCTAGCTTTATTGATGTTCCTACAAGACAAGAGAAAACAATATTAATCACTTTAAACATGTAATAATCCTACTTCAAACTTAGGCGCATATACAGGTGAAAAGAGGAGGAAAGAGCGCCTAACACAAGTTAATCCCACATTCATGACTTAAAATGATTTCAAACAATTGTAATGGCTTAAAATGACTTCTCCTTTCAAGGCACCTACTTTAAAATGTGAATTGATATGATTCTTCCCAGGGCGCTCATTCATGTCTGCATGGAGGCGAAAGGGCGCCTTACCCTTTTGGCTTTAATTTTGTCATTTCAAACTCAAGTTGATGATTATAACTTTCACTTTGACAAGGTGAAGTCCTTCAGACTTAATTCTTGCCTTCTCAAGACTAGGCGCCAATTTGGAGTTACACAAACAGAGAAATGCGCCTAGGTTCATTGGACTCTTCTTGCTATTTTTAAGACTTAGAATGATTAAAACACATCTTAAGTGATCCTTTGCTCTCTAACACCAATTGAGTTGGCATCAAGATGAAAGGGGCGCCTTAATCAACTTGAACCCTATTTGCTTGGATTTTTTGATGACTTTAACACTTAAATGATATCCAATCTCATGTCCTCAAACTCTCTTCACAAGGCGCCCATTTATGATGTTCTAACTGTGAAATAGCTCCTAATTTCCTTGATGAGAGCTTGGGTGCAAAATGGCGCCTAAGGTTTTGAATGTCTTTATATTTTAGGCGCTCAAATGGAGAGGTAGAGACAAACAAAGGCGCCTAAGTTCTATCTGGCTTCATGACATTTTGAAGCACCATTTGGGATGTTTGGAACACTACAATCACTAGGCGCCCTTTGAAGATCATTTGGCCATGAATGAGCGTCTTGATATAGACAATTGATTCCTTCAATACTTGGAGTAAAACAACATCAAGTTAGATGATTTAGGCTTCCTCATGCATAAGTGCTCATTTTGGTTCAAGGAATCACACATGTTAAGCTAAGGCGCTAAAACTAAGTTATCTAGACATGGATTGGCGCCTAGCTATGTTTAGCTATTTTCTTGACATTTTGAAGTTCTCAACCCATGAAACATGCCTTAGAAGTCTTTTCTTTCCCAAGCGCCCACTCCTAGATATGAATTGATGCATTTTTTCCTTAAGGCGCAAATTGAGGTTTATAGAGACAGGGAAATGCGCCTAGGATCCTTGGCTTATTTTGACATTTTAACGATTTCAAACACTTGCTAATAGCTTCAAAGAACCTACTCCCCCTTAGGCACTCATAATGATGTCGATTTATGATGTTTCTTCAAGGCGCCAATGTGAGGTCTACTAAGAGGCAAAGTGCGCCTAAGGTTCAATTTAAGCTTTATACTTGTCATTTTCATGTTTTCAAACACTTAAACAAGAGTTAGAATAATCCTTTTTCCTCAAGCGCTTACTCTTGTATGTTAAGTCATGTGATTTCTCCCTAAGGCGCTATTTTGTGATTGCACAAGTGAAAAAAGTGCGCCTTAGTTTCTTAGAATTAATTCTTGACATTTTTCCATGCTTTAGATACTTGTGAAAGTTGTAGAAGGACTTCCCTCAGGCGCCCACTCAATTCTCCTCTAGGATGGGAGGAACAAGTCAGGGCGCATTATAACCCTCAGTGATGTTGATCTCTTTGAGGTGCATCTTGATAGTAATTTTGGGTGTAATAGGGCGCCTAGCTTACGATAGGCAATTCAACATGCCAAACTAACCTTCTAAACTTCAAGGAAAGCTAGGTTTCTCAAGGCGCCATTTTGCATAGATCTAGATACTCTTGTCATGCTTAGGCGCCAAAAATGTGATGTACTTCCACTGGAAGGGCGCTAGAGTGAACTAGGAGGAGATATAAGGTGTGCTAAGATGATGATTTATTGGCAAGGAGCGCCTTAGGACTTTAAGGTTGGATCTAGCCACTTAGAGGTTCTTCACTCTAGGCTCTAGGATGTCTTACCTCAACACCCGTAAGCGCCATTCTATGATGGTTTCAAACTTTGAAGATTGCTAGGTGCTCATTTGGAGTCACTATAAGTGGAAAAATGCGCCTAGAAATGGAAGTCCGTTAGGTAAAGGTATATTAAAAAATATATTTAAGTATAAGTATTTTTCAATATACCTTTCAGGATGTTTGAGATAGGTCTCAGATCCACCGGATTTAACACACAGCTTCTAGATTTTTGAGGATCCACCAGATTTCAGACTTAGCCAATTTTCAGGATCTTCAAGATCAGGATACCTTTCAGGATCTCAAACATCAGGATCAGGTCATCAAGGGACTATAGGACTCAAACACCACTGACTTCATCGTGAAATAGCTCTAAGACATCATCAAAACTTCGTGCAAAGCATCAAAACTAAAAAAAAAGGAGGTCCCCATTTGCAATGGGGCGATGTGTGATTTGGTCACAACAGAGAGTCTAAGCACTCTACTCCTAGTATATCATGGATTTATCATATCATATTTACTTATCAATACTATATTAACTTATCATTACCATCTTGTGATTATCATTCACATTACTTGGCAATTCATTCAATATGCTTCCTTATAGGAATAACATTCATCATATAAACATTCTTATGCCTTAAGCATTCTCATTCTAACATTGTTATAAACATTTTTATTCAATTACGGTTTCCATGCCACTAGGATTATAACATTCCTATCCTATCATGGATAAGCATTCTTTATGATAAACATTCTCATTTTATGATAAACATTTTTTTTCTATGATGAACATTCATTCTATTATATTTTATTCTTTTATGATAAACATTTGTCTATTCTACTATGATAATCATTCCTACGCATTCATGTCTGATTTAGAACATTCATAGTCTAATTATTATGAGACATTTTACTTATGATAATGCACATACCTTGGTATAGTCGATTCCTTGGATTGGTTATATATATATGTGTATAAGTCTGCTCTTATGAGTGCTTGCTGATATATATTTGTATGAAGACGACTGGTTGTATTTCTGTATATCTTTCCCTTCTTATGCAGATCTGAATATTAATTCAGATATATGTATTTTATTCAGACCTCTTATTCTTCTTTATAATGCCTTATATTTATTGCTCCTTTAATATATATATATATATATATATAGTTCAGAAACTATACATATTTAAGTTTAGAAATATATTATTTTCTTATAATATTCCCTTCTGTCATATCTCCCTCTATTCTCTCACCACCGATCCTTCCTTCTATCTTTATATCTCTTCAATAGTCACACCATTTCACAATGAATGGTCATAGCCTTTACTTACACTCTAATCGTTGCCTAACGAATTGCTATTATTGCTGCCCATTAATTACCATCGCAGCATTTATGAGGATTATAGCCTTTTACACTTGTTCGCAGCCTTATGTTTGATTTGCTGCCTTTATTTTATACTACTTCTTGATTACAATTTTGCTATGAATCAATTCGTTCCCAATCACATATTTGACTAAAGATAATATGGACATTTATAAGGAGGGTCGGCTGTATTCTTTCACGTCGGCCCCTTATTAGTATTAAATATATTATATTTATAATATTTAATATTGAATTTATAATATTTAATTTATATTATAATATTTTTTTTTTTTAAAAAGGGGTAAAAACTTTATTGAAATTCAAAGAGGAGCATTACATCGAAAGCAGAGGACCAAAGGCCCAAGAAACAACAAAAGCAAGAGAACTAAACAAGACTGGAATTAACCATCACCAGAACCCTCCCTATCCTCAACCAGAATTCTTTCCAACTCAAGGCGAAGCTCCGGAGGAGCTAGCTCTCACTGCTCAACTCTCCTGCCATCGACTTGTTCAGACGCCCATTTCGCCAAGCAATCCGCAGCCCTATTCCATTCACGCGGAATATGAACAAAGGTGACCATATCCATTAACGAACTAACCTGCAAAATCTGCTACACAATCAAAGCCAAATGCCAACTGACATCCAACACTTTCTGCTTAATGAGCAAATTGATCAAAACTTGGGAGTCGGACTCACATATAATCCTTCTCCAGGCCAGAGCATGAGCCTTCTCAAAAGCATAGAGAATAGCCTGCCTTTCCATCATGTTGATGGTCTGCATCCCCTCGGGGACCGAAAAGATGAAGATCACCGAGCCAACAAAATCCCTGCCAATCCCCCCAATACCAGTTGGCCCAGGATTGCCCCTGGAGGAGCCATCAGTATTAATCTTAAGAATCCCAACGGGAGGAAGTTGCCACCGACCAACCCTGTGAATTCTCTTATTAGCCTTCCGACCTCTCCTGACACAAGCCGAAGTCACAGACAGCCCCTGAAGCCCCAATCTCGCCACCACCTCAGCGTCCTGCTTAATTAAAGGAAAATTTACCTCACTCTTAGCCTCCACCGTCTCCTAAATCATTCCCAAGATTTTCTGCCAGACTTGTTGCACCATCTTCTTCTCACCACGAAAAATCCACCGATTCCGCTCAAGCCAAAGTTGCCACAACATGAGGATAGGCCCCCCGAACCACACTTCCCACAAGAAAGAAGTCATAGAAGGGGAATTACCCATTCCATTCCAAAAGTCGATCAAAGAGGAAGCATGAACGTAGGGACGCTGCCAGGCATCCCACCAAAAATGCCAAATCTGAGTAGCAAAAAGACAGCGGAAAAACAAGTGAGCAGAGTCTTCCTCAGGTGTCCCACACATAACACAAACAGAAGGGCCCTGGAAGCCTCTCTTCCGGATATTATCCCAGGTCAAACACCTATTCCAGGCCAGCATCCAAACAAAGCAGTTGCACTTTGGCCAAGAGAACTTGTTCCAGACCTTCCTCCACCACTGGACTTCCTCCCCATCCAATCTATGAGACAGTAAAACCTGATAACCAGAGGCAACAATATAGACTCCCTTAGGATTGGGTGACCAAGCAAGTACATCGTCCTCCTAGAGGGAACTACACCGCCGACTAGAGAGGGTATTGAGCAACTCAGCACGCTCCTCAGCAGAACCAACAACCGACCAAACCTCAGGAGACTTCCAGCTTGCCACCTCCAGTTGCCCGCAGGGAGTAAAGGTTTTAAAGTCACTCACCCGAGACCAACCCACCTCAAGAAAACGTTGGCAAAGATTCAACAAATTAGGAGACTGAGAGATAATGGGAGGATAACCATCCCAAGAATCGGTCCAGAAAAGAACCTGGGATCCTTGCTTACAAATCCAGAAAAGGCCTTCCTTAATAAGAGCAGCCCGTTTTTTGAGAGTACCCCAAATCACCGAGCCTTTCCCCAAAAGGGGGTAGCGAGGAATATCACACTGAGGGATCCCCGGAAAGTACTTCAGAGAAAGAATCCTGGCCTAGGCCTTATCTTGTTCAATGCACCAACGCCAATACAGCTTCGCGGCCAGAGCAATTCCAGTCAAGTCCGACTGCCGAACACCAAGACCCCCATACTGTTTGGGGCTACAAACAACCTCCCATCTAACCAAACTCCATTTAGAAGACGCCAGACTACTAGCCCATAAAAATTGTCTAGCAACCAAATCTAACTCTTTAACAAATCCCATCGGGGCAACTTGGAGCATACACCTGTAAATGGGCAGAGCCTGCACTACCGACTTAATTAACTGAACACGCCCAGCAAAAGATAACCATCGATGAGTCTAGTGATTAACCTTCACCCGAAGTTTATCCAAAATATTCTGCCAAGACTCCTTGGGTAAATGACCAACCGAGATAGGCATACCCAGATAGACCAAAGGGAGAGTCCCAATCTGAAAACGCAATGTCTGAGCAATCCTCTGTTGGATGGGATCCGGAGTATTGAAGAAGAAGATGGAAGACTTGTCTTCATTGATCAATTGACCCAAAGCGATTAGGTAAACATCCAACACCCTGCGCAAATTAACAGCTTCTCTCATTGTAGCCATGCCCATCAGAGCAGTGTCATCCACAAACTGCAAGTGAGACTGCGGAGGCAAATCACCACCCCACCGCCAACCCTGAATAAGACCATCCTCCTGGTTTTTTCTAATCAGCCTCCCCAGACCTTCCGCAAGGAGAAGAAACAGATACGGAGACAAGGGATCTCCCTGACGAAGCCCCCTAGAGGCACCAAATAACTCCGTGTGTTCCCCATTGATAAGCACCGAGAAGGAGACTGAAGTAATGCAGCTCATAACCCACTGGATCCAATCATCCACGAAACCAAAGGCACTGAGAGTCTTCCGAAGGAAGGCCCACTTGACCCTGTCATAGGCCTTAGCCATATCCAACTTGATGAACATCGCCTTATCTTTGGAGCTGGCCATGGAGTAGATGGACTCAGTAGCAATAACAATACCATCCAAAATTTGCCTGCCCTCCACAAAGCCACTCTGCTCCTCAGAAATCAGCTCTTTAAGCACCCTTTTTAACCTGTCAGCAATAATCTTAGAGATAATTTTATAAATAACATTGCACAGGGAAATGGGGCGGAATTGACTTAGCCTGTCTGCCCCTTCACACTTGGGTATGAGGGCGAGAAATGTCGCATTTGAGGCCCTAAGCATTTGCTTATTCCGCTAAGATTCTTGGACAACCGCTAAGAGGTCCAACTTGATAATGTCCCAGAATTCTTGGTAAAACTCAATCGGGAAGCCATCAAGACTAGGGGCTTTCCCTTTCTTCATCTGGAAAACAGTCTCCTCGAGCTCCTCAAGAGTGATGTCCTTCATAAAAAGCTTATTCATTTCTCTAGTCACCAGAGGGGGGATACAGGAGAGAACCTGGGCTTCTTCAGGAGACCCCCCATGTGATTCTTCCTTGAAAAGAGAGGAGAAGTACTGCACCGCCTCACCCGCCAGTTCAGGATAGGAGGAAAGCCGCTCACCCCTATTAGTAACCAGAACCGAGATAGAATTTCCATGCCTCCTGGCTTTCACCTAATTGAAGAAAAAGGCAGTGTTTTTGTCCCCTTCTTGAAGCCAATCAATCCGGGCCTTTTGCTTCCAAAACAACTCCTCCCGAAGCTCACACTCCTCCAGAGCTTTCAGAGCCTGAGCTTCGGCTTGAAGTAAATCTTCGGTTACCCCATCTTCCCTCATCAGTCTTGTGATACCATCCAACTTAGCTTGAGCCGCTGCCTTAACATGAAAAACATTCCCAAAGCATTGATGATTCCACCGCTTGAGCTTATATTTCACATGTTGCAGCAACTTAGCAAAGGTATACATCGCCGTACCATGAGCGTGTCTGCCCCACCGCCACCAATTGGCCACACAATCGAACAAAGACTGGTCCCGGAGCCACATGAGCTGAAATCTAAAGGAAGAAGAACGAGGCACATAAGATGACACACAAGTAAGCTTGATAGGCCAGTGATCAGATCCCCTCCAGTCCAGGATTTCAGAACACGAAGACCATATGCCCCCAACCCAGTAACTGGAAACCAAAAAACGATCCAATCTCTCGGCAATACAATTATCCCCAACCCTACGATTGTTCCAAGTAAACTGACCATTACTGGGCTTGATATCAACTAAATTCAAAGCATCATTGTTATTGCGCATAAGCAGCGCCGAGGAGTCCAGCCTTGCCGTACCCCCACGCTTTTCAGCCAGCTCTAAAATAGCGTTAAAATCTCCAGCCAAGATCCAAGGATGGAGAGGAGCCAAACTGCGAACAAAACTGATATGTGTCCATAGCAATTGTTTACCTCGCAAGTCAGTAGGAGCATAGATATTAGAGAGGAGTAAGACTTCCCCTGTCTCAAAACTGGAAGCAATCATAGTCATAGCAAACTTAGAAGACATCCACCATAGAGGACAGATCTTCCGTGGGTTCCAAAAGCAAGCTAAACCCCCTGAAGATCCATGGGCCCCAGTGCATTCACAATCCCCGTTCCGCCACAACTTAGGCGCCAGACTGAACATAGAGTCAACTATAAGCTTGGTCTCCTGGAGAAAAATAACATCAGGACCTTGATTTCTAACCAAATCGTGAACAACTTTTTGTCTAGGGCTGCTGTTCAAGCCCCTTACATTCCATGATAACACAATCATTTCAGGGGGTTCAAGAAGTGAGAATCCAGTGTCTTTACTGACCCTGACTCCACCAAAGTTTCACCCATCATTTTGATCTTTTCCAAATCTTTCTTTCTACCAGGTTTGACAGATTTCTCCGCCCCACCCTTCTTGAGATCCTTTTGCATAAGGCCCAAATGAGGAGCGGATTTACTACTCCTAGCTGCACCAGAGCCCCCAAGCCTCCCCGAAAGAGAAGGATCTCCACCAACTTTCGTGGCTTCAACAGAAGGGGCCGGCACCACTGGAACCACCATCTGCTAATCTGTATCCATTTGCAAAGCCTCATCATCCTGTGGATCTGTTGAGGCACCAGAAGTATTGACCTCCTGGGCTGGAACCTCAACCACTTGATCCACACTCATCAACCCTGGATTCACTTCCTGCTGATTAAGATCATCCAAAATCTCAAACCTGTTAAACGAGTCCTCATCCTGTCTCTCCTTTAAGGTCCGCTTTTGACCCCTGTTCCTGTTACGAGCTTTTATCGGAACAAAACCCTCAGCATCAGCCAACTCGCCGGGGACAAGGCCCTTCCCCTTATCAGCCCCAAGGGGGTTGCGAGGAGGGTGAGAAGGCTGAGAATCTAAGGGCTTTGATTTAGGACAACTCCACTGTAGGTGACCGTAAGCGTGACAAAGACGACAACGGAAAGGAAGAGTCTCGTAGTCCAGCTGCTGCACCCATGAGAAAGATCCCGCACACATCTCCACTGCATCGGGCAGAGGCTTGCTAAGATCAATTTCAACACAGATGCGGGCATAAGTCATAACCTTTTTCCCCAAGGTTGACAGTGAAGAGCCGACTAGCTTCCCCAACAACGATGCTAGCAACTGTAAAGTATCTTCCTGGCAGCATTCCATCGGAAACCGGGGTAAATGGACCCACACCGGAACACAATTTGGCATCTCCTCCGAGGGAATAAAGCCTGCATGCCATGGCTTGATAAACAACCCCACCTGGTTATGGAAATAAGGGCCTTTGGCAAAGACTTTATTACGGTCAGACAAACAGTTAAAAGTGACCATAAAATAGCTATTCGCTAGCATCATAATGTCCATTTCACCTTCCGGTGCCCAAGTTCTTTGTGCCCAAGATTCCAAAAATTGTAGCAAAGTCCTCATCCCCAAAAATTTGCAATACAAGGAGTGATTTGAATAATATTCAATGTCTTCGGCAATCATCTCAAGCGGAATAACTAGCTTGGGCCTCTCCTTGCAACGCTCAAGACAGCCGTTAACCTTAGGGATTCGTGCACCAATAGGCGCACCCGCACCATGAAACCCTGATTCCGGAGTGAACAAATTATTGTCGAAAGTCTTCATGCCTTGATCCGGAGGCTTCGAACCTATCGCTGCCCGGAAGTCCAAATCAGGAGATACCCCTGAAGTCTCCCCCTTCGAAAAGGCCATCAAGCCCTAAACCGAAATGCACCACCTACAAACAGGCAAGTGAGGCACCCCACACCACCTCCTCCTCCCACTTTCTACCCAAGCAGCCACCACCCAAACCAGCCCTACCCACGCCAGAGCGGGAGAAGACACCCTACCACACAAACTCCGGGCTCAACACTCCCTACGCAACCTGTAGCACCACCCTGCAGCAACCGAAAGTATGCATGATTGAACGATCACCACCGCAGAACCATCCAGAGCTAGCTCCCCTCGCAAGGCACCAAGGAGACTCCTGGGCGGATTCACCGCGCAGACCCTGAGCAAACTCGGCCGCAAACTCCAGAACCAGAGAGCACTCTGCAGAAAAATAAAAACAACCCCCCCGAAGTCACAAAAACGTCCCACCCAGACAGCGCAGAGGCCAGGAAGTCTGATCACAAGCTAGGGCTCGGGTGCCCTAGCTCGGCCCTCGCAGCAGCAAAAACGAACGCCATCGACCCCCCTGATTCCTAACTATGTTCAATTTATATTATAAGATTTAATTTATATTAATATTTATAATAATATATCCTTTTTAAAATAAATATATTTTAATTATATTAAAATAATAATATTATTTATTAAATATATGTTTTATTAAATATTAATACATAATTATCTCTAACATTCAAATAGCAACTTCACAGTCTTTTATCATGATGTTTAAATCTTTAATTTAAACAATGCCTTAATATGGGGAATGACACTTTTTGGCATGGTCATCAGCCAATCATGGTCCATATGGAGGCAATCCAATATTGAGAGGGCAACAAATGTAAAGCAAATGATTCTAAATGACACTTGGTGGGATTGTGTGGATTATCTTCTTAGTTTCACGGAGCCCATCATGGGTATGATCTTCTTTACTAACATGGATAAGCCATGTTTGGGAGAGGTTTATGATGACATCAACTCAATGCAAAAGAGCAAGATTCTAAAGAAACTTTCTTCAAAGAGGTGTAGTCAATTTGTGTTGAGTGGTGGAACAATGACCACCCCACTTCATCTTCTTGCCTTCGCGTTGACTCCCAAATATTACAGCAAAGAGATCTTTGCTATGCCAACAAGGGTGCTACCATACCGTGATGTAGAAGTCAACAAAGGGTTTATTAAAGCACTTACTAAACTCTTCCCTAATCCTGATATAGAGGATGTAGTTACAACTGAGTTTGTTGATTTTGCAGCCTCCAATGGGAAAAGTGTTTCGACTCTCCGCCACAAGTATAGAAAGGATGCTCACTCTTTGTGGTACCTCCATGGCCATAAGTTACCACACCTTCAATTTTGCAATCACAGTTTATCGCAAGTAAGTTTCTCAAATTTTTACCCACCCTCTAAATTTTATTTTTTTCATTTTAAAAACTACCATTTTCAAATTTGAAAATTGATTCACAATTTATTAATTCTAAGACTCTAACGAGAGCTCCCTTTGCTTCAATAGGTTGCTAGCTCTTCTTCATCTGAATGGAATTGGAGTACATACTCCTTCATCCACTCAGTGAAGCGCAACCAATTGGCATCAAGTAAAGCAAAGGCGCTAGTTTACGTGCATTCCAACTTGCCCTAACTCACAAAGATGATGACTACAAGGGGCTACAAAGTTGTGGGATGTAGACCCACAGCGAACTGACTTGGATCTTTCTTCTATTACACAATCTTCAGCTTTTGAGGAGTCTAGTAGCCAACATACTTTTAGTGCAAGTGGTAGTGGGGTTCCATGTGGTTCTCCTAATCTACCCACATCATCACATTATGTTAATGATGATGATGATTTTGGTCTTAATGATGACCCATATCATGTTGTGTACTAATTGTATTATTTTAATATTGAACAATGATTATCTATCATGACATTCAAGTTTGCACTTTGATTCGTTTTGAACTTTGAACTTGTAATGGTTTGTTTAGTATATGCATAATATATGGTATTTTAAAGTTAGTTCTGTTTTTAGGCTGCAAATATATGTTTTTTATATGTTTATAGGCTGCAAATATATTAATTTTTTATATGTTTTTTGGTATGGATGTACCCCAGCCCCCCCCCCCCCCCCCCAAAAAAAAAAAATGCCGTACCCGATTCCGATTCTGCAACTTAGGTGAGGACCTTAGGCATATCAGAGGAAAGATGAACAGCTCCAAAACGCTCCACCAAAGTCTGCAATGTCAACCCATAGGCCGACGTGCCTTTTCTCATCCAAGCTGCAGATTTTATTTTCTGGCATTGTTGGAATATATCACACAGTTCTTCAATCTCTCATGGATCTTCTTATTGCTCTGATACCAAACTTATGCAGATGAATCCTTAAGCTCAAAGGTCTACAAATTAGTTAACTCACCGATGATAGGAATCTACCATAGAGCACACCATGCAGTAAATACAAACCAGTAAATAATAAATGATAAACATCAACGCAGTGGATTCCTTTCTTATTCAGAAAAGTAAATATCTACATATCTTCAACTCCCCTCATTCAAGCCCAAATGTATTCGTTTATAGCCCCATCCTAGGTACCAGCAAGGAATCCCTATTTCTAATCCAACCCCCTAAAGTTCTCAGCCAACGGGCATAATTGCCAATTAACAATCGTTTTCCTTTTTCCTCTTAAACACATGCAACTCTAACGCTCTAACTGTTACTAATAATAGAAAAAATTACCTTAAAGACTGGCAGTCCTGTTCTTTAGACCACAACCAACTACTACTCCACTACGTCCATTAAACATCACAAAAACAGGGCTGTTTTAACAGTTTTAATTAAGCTGAACAAGCTCTAGAACCCTGTCAACTATTTGGAACACATTCATCACCAAATTCTCTGCCACCCAACAATATGGTGAGAATCGGTTTACATCAGAGAGACATAGTCTGTAGTTTATTTATTGTAGGGAAAGTATTTTGGGAGTGCTTATATTGTATATATGCACTGTAATGGTAAAAATATTGATGTTGATATATTAAACAATAGAGAGCAACGCTCCATATAAAGAATTACAAACAGATGTTTCTAAAAATATAATACAAATGTTTCTAAGAGAAACTAACGCTAACAAAGCAATAAGAATTAGAAACAATCTAAACTAATACTATTACAATATTGACCATTGAATAAAATATCTAAATATTATTTTAATACCCTCCTTTAATGTTCAATCTATCAACTACACCAAGGTGCCCCCCTAAATTTGACAAACTTATCCGGGCTCATAGACTTGGTGAGAATATCTGCAGTCTGGTCCTCAGTTGGAACATACTGCAACATCACTGATCCATCTTCAACAAGCTGGTGAATGAAATGACAATGAAGTTCAACATGCTTGGTCCTTTCATGGAAGACTGGATTTTTGGCAAGTTTTAGCACCCCTTGATTGTCACAGTACAAGAGGGAAGGCCCTGCTTGAGACAATTGCATGTCAAAAAGCATCCTTCAAAGCCAAACTGCCTCACAAGCTGCTTTAACAATTCCCCAATATTCAGCTTCAGTCAAGGAAAGAGCCACTGCCTGCTGCTTCTTGTTGGTCCATGTAACTGCACCTGTACCCAAACTGAAAACATACCCAGAAGTAAACTTCCCGTCATCAACAGAACCTGCCCAATGTGAGTCTGTAAAGCCAATCAGCGTAGGATCTTTGCACCTGGCATACAGAATGCCAAAGTCGGAAGTGCCTTTCACATATCTCAGCACATGCTTCGCTGCAACCCAATGTTCAGCTTTAGGGGCTGTCATGAAGCGAGAGATGTAGCTCACAACAAAACTGAGGTCAGGTCTAGTAGCAGTGAGATAAATGAGGCTACCCACTAGTTGCCTGAACGCTGATTCATTCTCCACAGGTGAATCTGAATTGGCTGATAGTTTCAGCCCTTTCTCCATAGGTGTAGATGCAGGTTTGCAATCATTCATTCAGAACTTATCAAGTAGACTTTGGGCATACTTGGACTAAGAGATAAATATGTTACCATCTGTCTACCAAACCTCTACACCTAGACAATAATGCAGAAGTCCCAAATTTGTCATGTCAAATGATTAACTGAGATTATGTTTGATCTCCTCAATCAAATGTTGCAAGCTGCCAGTAATGATCAGGTCATCAACATAGACAACAATTAAAAGAATATCATCACCAGACTATTTGACATACAAATTAGAATCAGAAGGACTCCTCTGAAAACCATGATCAACCAGGTACTTATCAATTTTCATGTACCATGCCCGTAGACCCTGTTTAAAGCCATAGAGTGCTTTCACCAGTCTGCATACCTGGTGTTCTTTACCAGCAACCTTGAAACCAGGAGGTTGCGTCATGTAGACTTCTTCCTGTAATTCCCCATTGAGGAATGCACTCTTGATATCCATTTGATGAACTTTCCATCCAAATTGGGTTGCAATAGCAAGGACAAGCCGAATGTACTCATTTTTGGCTGTGGGAGCAAAAGTCTCCTTATAATCAATGCCCTCTGTCTGTCAGAACCCTTTGGCTACTAACCGAGCCTTATACTTATCAAGAGTTCCGTCAGCCTTATACTTAACTTTATACACCCATTTGCAACCAATGGGCTTCTTCCCAGGTGGAAGATCGGAGAGGACCCAAGTGTTGTTCTTCAGAAGACTATGATGTTCAGCTTCCATAGCCTCTTCCCACTCAGGTATGCCTTGAGCCTCTAAATATGTCTGAGGCTCAGAGATGCTGTGAAGGTTGGCCATAAGAGCAAAATTAACTGTATTTTGTTGCTTGCTCTTTTTTTGAGCAGATTTACCCTCAATTAATTCATCATCATGATCACCTATGGTCTTTTCCCACCATTTAGGTCGGAGAGTAGAAGTACCAACATCTGAAACAGGAGGAACAACATCACCTGGGGTGGCTAGAACAAAGTCAGCTGGATGAGGATCCATATTGTCTTGAGGAGGGACGGGTGGTGGAACATTATGTTGAGGTGCCTCTACAATTGCAAAATCCCTCCCATCAGGTGGAGCTAGGGGAAGGCGAACACCCAAATCAGAAGCCTTCAGAGGCTGATCCTCATGGCTCACAGTAGGAGAAGATAGATAAAAGGGCCTAGTAGCTTCATCAACCACAACATCACAACTGAAGATGAGACGAGTTGTATCTACATCAATCAGCCTATATGCCTTGTGATTATCACTGTCCAGTGAACATGAGTTTTTTGGCTCCTGGAATCCAGCTTGGTGCGCTTGGCATCTAGAATCCACACATGAGCAGTAGAGCCGAAAACTTTCAGGTGGCTGACCTTAGGCTTGTGTCCAAACTAGGCTTCTTCAGCAGTCATCTTCTTAACGACATAAGTAGGAGACCAGTTCAAAAGATAAGCTGTAGTGTAGACTGCTTCAGCCCAGAACGTCTTAGGGACATTTCTATGCTCCAACATAGAACGAGCCATTTCAGTAATGGTGGGATTCCGACACTCAACGACACCATTTTGTTGAGGGGTGTAAGGTGTGGTAAGTTGGCGCTTAATGCCATGTGCAACACAGAAACTGGAGAAGTCAGAAGAACAAAACTCCCCCCATTATCAGACCTAAGAGTGATTATCTGAGAGCTTAACTCTTTCTCAACTAAGGCCTTAAACTGCTGAAATATACTAAACACCTTTGATTTGTTTTTAAGAAAATACACCCACATTCTTCGACTAAAATCATCAACAAATAACAAAAAATACCTACACCCAGTAACTGAAGGAGTGTTCATTGGTCCACATACATCAGCGTGAACCAACTGTAATACCTTCGAAGCTCTCCATGTGTCATCATATGAGCATGGAGTCCGATGCTTCTTTCCAGCTTGACAAGCTTCGCAAACTCTATGATTCTGAGTCTAAATCTCAGGTAGACCACCAACCAGTTCATCTCTAGATAACTGAGAGAGATAATGCATATTCAGGTGCCCATAACATTGATGCCAGAGGTTGATGATGGAAGTACTCCTGGCTTCCATGGCGTACTCTTGAGAATCACCTGAATCAACAAGTCTATAAAGACCATGATCCTCAAGTCCCTGAACAACTGTAGTGCGAGTCTCTCTATCAACAATGTTGCATGCATGCAAACTGAAAACAATATCTAGCTAAGGAGAGTGACACATGATCTGACTAACTGAAAGCAGATTCAGCTCCATGCCAGGTACAAAGTATACATTGAGAAATATTAAATTTCTCCCTCCAGATTGAATCTGCACGTTGCCCTTTCCGACAACAGTATACTGTTTGCCTCCTCCAAAGATAACATAATCTCTGAATGGCGTGTACTCAGTGAACCAATCTCGACGATGAGTGAAATGCCAAGATGCACCTGAATCAATATACCAGGTAGAGAATTTAACATGATCTGCTGGTCTCTTGGCCATAAAGGCATAGAAAGTAGACTCCTTCTGCTCAGTGTGCTCTGCAACATGGGCTTTAGGTTTAAACTCTCCTTGCTTGGATTGTTTAGAAGCCAAGCGTTTCCGGCAATCTTTCTTCATGTGACCATACTTGTGGCAATAGTGGCACTGAATATTTTTCTTCTTGGAGGTGTGATGGGATTGACCTTGGCTGATTTGCTGAGAGGGCTGATTTTTGCCCTTATGTCTTGGCAATAAATACCTGTTCCATGGAAGATGAACTAGCAACGCTTCCAAACTGTTGTTTCCAACGATCTTGCTGCAGAAGTTTGTTGCACAGTTCAGGAAACTTCAGGTCAACATTCGTTGATGTAATGTTGAGCGTCTCGATAAAGTGTTCATATGATTTGGGCAGACTCTTCAGAGTTATGACCACCATATCTTCTTCCTCCATTTTCCAACCAATAGCATCTAGCTGATCACGGATATCCTTGATCTTTGTCAAGTGCTCCTATAGAGTTGTCTTCTCATCCATCATGATGGAGAACATGTTCTTTAGAAAGAACGCTCGGCTCTTGTTGGACGTTTCATGAAGATCTTTCAGAAGATCCTAGATTTCTTTAGTTGTCTTGCCTGAGGGTACTTGAGGCAGCTGATCATCGGTGACCGACAATTTAATAAGCATCACGGCTTCCCGATTTTGCTTATCAAATTTGCCCTGATCTTTACCCGCCATTGGAGGATGTGTAGTTTTGCCCAGAACAATCTGGTCAAGGCATCGATACTCAAATATGGTCATCATACGTTGCTTCCAGGTGTTGCAATTGCGGCCATTGAATTTCTGACTACCTTCCAACAGAATGTTAGACAAAGAGGCCATCCTTCACGCTTTTTGAGGCACGAAAAAGAGGTAAATTGGGTGACTTAGGCATTGGGCGCTGGTCACAGTGGGCTTAGGTCTATGTCTAGCCGCTAGGGCTTGGTTGCAGGGGCTGAGGTCTTGCCAAAGGACCACGTGCTTAAGATTGGAGAGCTGCCACTTGGGGGCTAGGTGACCATCGGACTGCTGATGGCAAAGTGACCTGGAGCTAGCGTTGACGGAGCAGGGAGTGACCATGGGCTGCGGAGATCTCAACAGGCGTTGGGCACTGTTAAGGCTTGGAGCCACTGGTGACCATCGACGGGCTGTGTGTTTTCCATTGGATGGTGGCCGCAGGAGCCAAGCCCAAATGACCACGGGATGCTGGGCGCTCAAAAAACGCTCGAAAAAACAGCGATGACACACCAAATTAAACGGCGACCACAAAAGTCTACAAATCGCGCATTCAAGACTGCGACCTAGAAGTTTGTTTGAAGCCGCCGATCAAGGAAACAAAAACTGCCAAACAGCCACCAAAGCCGACGACGCTTGCAAATTGTCAACACAAAACTGCCGACGAGAAAACCCTGCAAATGTAACCCGACGCCAAAAGACGATGCAGAGAGCCAAGGAGTCGTACGACCGTCTGTACGTCGTACGGATATTATAGAGAGCAAAAATTTTTGAAAGATAAAAAATTTCAAAAAAAATATTAGCCCGCTCGATCCGCTCTGATACCATGTAATGGGAAAAATCTTGATGTTGATATATTAAACAATAGAGAGCAACGCTCTATATAAAGAATTACAAACAGATGTTTCTAAAAATATAATACAAATGTTTCTAAGAGAAACTAATGCTAACAAAGCAATAGGAATTAGAAACAATCTAAACTAATACTATTACAATATTGATCATTAAATAAAATATCTAAATATTATTTTAATATGCACTTCTTATTATCTTTGGGAGGAGTTAAATTGTAATAATTATATGCAATTTTGTTCAGACATGCAGATGCCATGGAGCTACTACAGACACTGTGAATGTTGTGAAGGAAGGAGATCAAAAATCAGTATGCCCAATTACAGGCCAAGAGCTTGATACTTATGACTTGACTGAAAATGGATTAAAGATAGGGCTGGAAACAATTTTACTTCTACCATCATTTAAGAAGATTCCCAGACTTGAACCTGTCTCTGCAACAGTAGTATTTAACATCATTCAGTGTGTACGATTGCCTTCTTTGAGTGAAGGTCCTTGCTCTATTAGACACATGGACTTTTTTCACCTTAAAAATGCACTATAACTAAGTGTTTTTTGCATGTGCTGATTTAACATTCTATGTTTCTGGATCTTGAAGAACTGTTCTTTGGGTCTTCATTTATCGTATTAGCTTCTTCCAACCATGTCCCAACAGAAGGAGATCAAGAAAAGACAAATCATCAAAGTATGCGACGTGCATATTGACAAACAACCTTATATTTACAGCAGCAATCTTCCAATCTGACTGACACTGTCATGTAATTCCTTGACAGCTTTTTTAGGTCTTTGTCAAGCTCTTGATTCAATGGATTGTGGATTGATTTGCACATCATCCTGTGATGTTGAATGTAAGTTTGAAGCTACTCTTCCATGTTTTTATCTGCTTCAACCAACAAACACTGGAAAAGCGCTACTTCGAGTAAATTTCTAGCCCTTTTTTTTAGAGCATATCACTTATAATTATGATTCATTTTGCACTTCCAGATATGTTTTTCTGTGACCCATCCATTTTTGTCCTCTGTAATTTTTGTTAAGCTCACAAGTTTTATATCTTATTTGTTGAAGAGAATTGCTGCATCAGAAGAATTTTTACCTATTCCAGATTCAGTTGAAGCAATGAATACTGCTGTAGCAGAGGAGTTGATAGCCTCCATCAACTCCAGCTTGACAAAGGTGTTTCTCCTTATACCATTTTCACACATTTGCAGTATTGTGAACATGAGCATTTTAGTTAGATATCAATCCAGTGATTTAATATTTTCAATGCAGATGGGGTTCCAAGATTACAACCCTCTAAACCATGAGCGGGGTTGCCATACAAAATTGAATTGGCTTGTTAAAGAAAGTTTACAATTCAGGTGTGTTCATTTAAAAGTGATTCCATATGCAATAGATTATCGAAGGTTTATGCATGAAAGCAAATTTGAAGGGGGGGAAGTGGATTTCTAATCAGTTGTGCTCTTATTGCAGATCCGTACCATTGCCAACACCAAATCCACAACAGAATTTCCCAATCAATAGCCAGAACTTACCAATCAATAAACATAAATCTGTGCCCATTCAATCACCAAAGCCAGGTGGTGAACAGAATTTACCAATCAGCAGCCACAGGGCAGAGCAAGGGAATCTCCAACCTGATAACATGAGAAAAGAAAGGCATGAAAAAATGAATATGTCACCAGGTCTTCTTGCAAAGAAGCAAATTCCTAGTATTCTTGAAAGAATAGAACCACTTAGAATTTTCAATAAGTTGAATATTAGTTCAACTACATCCCTGTTAGAAGCAATAAATCAGTCAACACCTGGCACTCCACAAACCCAAGCACATAGTGCATCTCAAAAATCAAAGGCTGTAATGGGCATGAAGAAACCTCTACTTCCTTTTCAGCCATCCCAGCTACCAAAACCAAGCTTCAGCCCAAATCCAACACAACAACTTAAGCCTAACTTTAGGAGGATCAAGAGATCAAAAAACTAATATTAGAAGGATCAGATGATCAAAAAACTAACTTCATGAGGATAAAGAGAACAAAAATTGAACTCGTGAATAGAACCATACGTTCATTTGAATATCAGCTTGTTTTGAGCTCAGCTGATGGCTGCTAACTAGGCATTGTGGAATAGAATCTGATCAGGATCTTGTAAATTTACTACTAAGAAACAATCTCCTGAATGCTATAACAAAAGATTCTAGTTTGGCAAGCACCAAACTAATAACATATCAGATCCCATTCTCTTGAGGTTTGAGCATATTAATGTAAGGGCAAACTAAAGTTCACATGTTCTGTAAAGTTAAATTCTAAAGTTTTCTGCATATAAAACTTATTTTCAATAGAAGGTACTGCATATTCAGTACAAATATATCCATGGCTCAACTAAAGGAAAATCATTTTAGCAGCAGAATGGGTTTTTTTATTGTTATCAACTTGCCCAATATCAACAATTATTTGCCAACATTTGAATTTTGGATGTGTAATATCAAGCAAAGGCATAGTTAACTCACTTAAGGCTCCATGTACATTTTGTTGGAAAAGACTAACTACTAGGAACAGAAACCTCTTAGATTTAATAGGTTGGATAAGACTTCATAGTTCATTTAGTTTTGTTTTCCTTTTCCATTCAACACTGCACTATGACAAAAAGCATGTTAAAGAACTATCATTTAAAAAAGAAACAACACACAACCATTAGCTGCTCCCTAACTATTTCCTTATTACACTGAGAGGCATTCTATATTGGCATTATGTCGTGGCTGTGTACATAAAAAACTATTTAGAGCCAACTTTGATTTAAAAAATAAAAAACTATAGCTATAAAGTAAATAAAATAGCTCCTAAATAAATAAATAAAATAACTCTTAAGTAAATAAAATAGTTCTAAAGTAAAATAAAATAACTCTTCAGTAAATAAGATAGCTCATTATTGATATTTCTTGATGTTTTTAGATAGATGTATTTAAGATATCTAAACTAGTTTATTGCTGTTTGGGAATCCTTATCTGTTTGTTGGGTCATGGTATTTATGTGGCCTTGCAACCATCTCTGGTGTCTCACACTAGAGTGAAGAGTGGCTATCCTAGTTCTAACTTTAGCTGGATACTTCTATCTTTCCTCAGTTCTTCTTTTCATTCATGGCATTTGTACTTGTTAGTGGGTCTGACTATTCTCATCCAAGCCTGTCCATTGGAGTCCTTAACTCATTTCTAAAAGATAAACATAAATATATCTATAGCCACTAGATCCTTTGAAAATGGGATGCTTTCATCACATAGAATCTTGGATCCTTGATAGAAGGAATATTGAATCCCAAGGACCATTCCCTTACATGTAGGTCTATGGGATTGCAACCTGACTTTGAGACGATATCAAAATGGGACAAAAAAAGTTGGAACTGAAGGGGGACTATTTAAATGAATGGGTTACTTCAAGGGATTTTTCTCAGATACACTAGAGATTTCATTTATTAAGAAGGCCAGTCATTTATGGGAAGAGTTTTTTTTTAAATTATGAGTAGAAGAGGGATTTTAAAAGGGACCCACCCTTTTGCAAAGACCATGAAAGATACATCATAGAAGCCTATACAATGACAAGGAACAACAAGGATTAGATATGTCATATGACAAAGGCTGAAATGCAACAACAAACCATCAACACCCCACAAGTGGGACTAGAAAAACAAGCTTAGGGTAAACCACCTAATAAGAATAGTAGGTCAAAATACTCAAGGTAGATTGAAGCCATAGCACTTCAGGGAACTTTGTATCCTACCAATAGCCCTATTCTTTGAACTCAATCGAGTCGATTCCCTTTCTAGCAATAATGATGCAGGAGCATCACTCCCTGATGTTTTTAGAATCAATTTTGGTGTGTAGAGTCCTAAGTTAGTGTTTGAAGTTCATTTAGGGTCTATTGGGATCATTTCCAATGGTTTAGGGTGTTTGAATAGGCCTAGAAATTCAAATT
The DNA here is from genome assembly GCA_027924645.1 of Cunninghamia lanceolata. NCBI lineage: Eukaryota > Viridiplantae > Streptophyta > Pinopsida > Cupressales > Cupressaceae > Cunninghamia > Cunninghamia lanceolata. The sequence continues at coordinate 1,345,472 of BSBN01000270.1, forward strand.
TTGGATTTTCCCGCCAAAACCAAATTTGAATTTGCTAGGAGTTTTTTGTCTTGTTAGAGAGTTGGGGGTTGGTCCTCAAGCTTGGAATTAGGTCAATTATGTCAAATAAAGTCTTGTTCGATCATGTAAAGTCACTTTCCAATGTTAGGAAGTCTCTTTTCAATGTTAGGTTATGGTATAGGGCAATAATTTCAAGTTTTATGACATTATTATTAGGTTTTAAGAACAAAGACATATATATCTTGGTTTGTAATTGTCTTTCATTCAATATGTACGAAGAAGGAAATGAACGCTAGAAGTTGATAAAACAATTTCTCATTGATATACCTTGTTGTTGCATCTTTTTAGACTATTTTTAGACTGTTTTCACTGATTTGCAAGCATAAAGCAGTGTTGTACGGTATAGGTACAGGCGTGGGAGTGCATGAAAAGATGGAATATTGTGTTATAGGTCTAATGCAATTGGTTTGAAGTGATTTTATAATGTTTTGTTTGAGAAATAAGCTAAAACATTGTTGATTGTCCTATGACGGACCAAGGGTTTTGAGTAGGAGAAAAAAACCATATCTTGAGTTTGGACCGGTGAAAAATCACAAAACTTGGTGAACATCTTCATTTGGTAGTGTTCTAGATATCCGCCAAGTTTCAGCTCTTGAAACCTCTGTTTGCATGAGATATTAGGGATTGTGTGTGTTGTTGTCTAAAAGGACTGCCAAAACCCTATGTGCATTTGAGGGTTTAGTGGAAAGTAAGTTTTTTGAGTTCACCATAGCAAAGTGAGGGTTTGGTGAGACCCTACAGGGTTTGTAGAGGGGTAAAGTAGCTTGAGGAAGCACAAGGATTGAAATTTGTTATTCTAAGCACCCAATAGGCCTTTCTTGAGCGTTTAAACCTAGTGAAATAGGCTTGTAGTACAGGGTATAGGTTGAATCTCCATAGAAGGGTTGTAGAACTTGAGAATCTTGTTTTAGTTCTTTGTTTTCCCTCCGCATCATTATTGGTATCAGAGCCAATAAAGTCCATACAAGAGTTAACAATCCAAAAGGAGAAAGATGCCTCCAAGAATCAATGCTGCTGAAAGGTTGGCAGAGACAATAGCAACATAGTTGGGAGAAGCTGTTGCTAAATGAGGGAAATGAGAGTCAATTTGGATGCAAGACTCACTGTAATGGAAGCTAACCAAAGAAGAGGAGTGGTCATAGGAGATATGAGTGACCAAGATGAAGTGGTGGTTGAAGCACCTCAAGAAGAACCTCAAGAAGAGAGGGATGTTGATGATTTGAGGATGGAAAGATTGTTGATGACAGTCAAGGGTGATGGAACCAAGGTAAAGATGGAACTTCTAGTGTATGCAAGTAGTTTGAATGGTGAAGAACTCCTTGATTGGATAGGGGAGTTGGACAAATATTTTGAGTTTGAGGATGTACCTGAAGAGTAGCAAGTAAAGTTGGCTAGGACCAAGTTGAAAGGCCATGCATCCCTATGGTGGGATTATGTTCAGGAAGAAAGGAGAAAGAAAGGCAAATCCAGATTACTTCTTGGGATAGGATGATTGCCAAGTTGAAGGGCCAGTTCATGCCTAGTGACTACATGACTAAGTTGTATAGGAAGTTGCAGAACTTGAAACAAAAAGATATGGGAGTGAAAGAGTACACTGAAGAGTTTTACAAGTTGAGTATCAGATCAAGACACATGGAGGATGACACTGACAAGGTTGCAAGATACCTTGATGGATTGAAGTACAACTTGCAAGATGAGTTAAGCCTTACAAGCCCCAGGACACTTGAGGAGTGCTATCAACTAGCCTTAAAGGCTGAGGACAAATTGAATATGAAGTAAGAAAAACCTATGTTCCACAGTGTTTCGGGGACGGGGATGGGGGGACGTGTTTCAGGGACGGCAGTCCAAGGGCCAATTTTTGGGGACGGCGATATATGAATTTTTCAATATATATCGTAGTTGAAAACTCGCCAAATTGAAAAACTCAATTGCTTAAATTCCATTAAAAACGCATTTTTTTTGCAAAATTCAATGATAAGATGCATCCAATGAGTCAATAAATGAGTACATAAAAGAAACAAGATGAGTCTAGTTGTATTTGATTGATTTGAAAGCAAATTGGGTACAAAATGGCTAAGTCTGAAACCCTGAAACCCTGCATTTGGCTAAGTCTGAAATCTGATGGATCCTCCAAAACCTAGAATCTACATGTTAAATCCCATGGATCCGGAACCTATCTCAAACATCTTGATGATATATTTCAAAATATTTAAGTATAAGAACTTGAATATATTTTGAAATATACTGACCAAGCGTGTCTGGCAAATTATATACTTAAACTAAACTAAAATAAGAAGGGGACGTTTCGGAAACGTTTCGGATTTTTTGAGTTTACAGGGGACTACAGGGGACGCCAAGGGGACGTCCCTTGCCATCCCCCCGTCCTGAAAACGTCACAGGGGACGGGGACGCCTCTAGAACAGGCGGGGACGGGTCCCCGTGTTTTCCTAAGAAAAACATAATAGAGGTAGAGGAAGGACTTTCAGAGGTAGAGGTCCATATGCTGGTAGAGGACAGCTACAAAGAAGTCAAGTTGAGTCAAGCACCTCTCAAGAACAAGTACCAAATCCAAGAGGAGGTTTTAGAGGAAGAAGGCCTAATTTCAAGGGCAGATTTGGACAAAGAGGAGGATTCAATGGTTTCACAGGTGAATGCTACAAGTGCAACAAGTTTCCAGGCCATCAAGCTTGGGAGTGTCCAGAAGAGCAATCAACTACCACCTTTAGAAGTGAAAGAAGAACTCAAGTTGCTCAAGGAGGAGATGAAGAAAGTGTTAACTCCTCACCACAACCAAAAGAGCCAGAGAGAGGAGAATCCTTGCTGATGAGAAGGACATTGATCAAAGTTCCAATGGAGAAGGAGCCACCTCAAAGAAAGTCATTATTCATGACTATTTGCAAGTGTCAAGGTAAGTGTTGTCAAGTTGTTATAGATTCTGGTAGTACTGATAATTTAGTTCTTGTTGAGATGGTAGAGAAATTAAATTTGAAGAGATTACCTCATCCTACACCATACAAAGTCCCATGGTTGAATAAGGGACAACAAGTACTAGTCAATGAACAATGTTGGGTAGAGTTTCAAATAGGAAGGTACAAAGACAAGGTGTTATGTGACATCATTCCTATGGATGTGTGCCATGTATTATTTGGTAGGCCTTGGCAATATGATAGAAAAACAATGCATGATGGTAGGAAGAATGTCTATGTTTTGGAGAAGAATGGAGTTACTTATACCTTAGCACCTTTGAAGGAGGAAGATAAGGACCAAAAGGTTGGCTCAAGTGTAATGTTAGTGGGTGAAAAAGAGTTTCTAAAGACAATGGAGGAGGAAGAGGTAGGTTCTGCAGTGTTGGTCAGACCTAAGACTGTCATAACAGCAACAAGAATTGATGAGCTGCCATCTGAGATTCAAGACATGTTGAAGGATTATGCAGATATAGTTGTGGATGAACTTCCAAATTCTTTGCCTCCAATAAGAGATATCGGTCACCATATAGACGTCATACCAAGGGCTAGTCTACCAAACAAGGCAGCCTACAAAATGACACCCCAACAAAATGAAGAAATCAGAAAACAAGTACAAGAGTTGCTTGACAAAGGGTTAATCAAAGAGAGTCTTAGCCCTTGTGCAGTTCCAACTGTTTTGGCACCTAAGAAAGGAGGTGAATGGAAAATGTGCACTGATTCTAGGGCAATAAACAAGATAACAATCAGATATAGGTTTCCACTTCCAAGAATAGAGGACTCGATGGATTGTTTGAGTGGGGCAAGCTATTTCTCAAAGATAGACCTCAAAAGTGGATACCATCAAATAAGGATCAGACAAGGAGATGAATGGAAAACAACGTTCAAAACAAATGAGGGCCTATATGAGTGGCTTGTTATGCCATTTGGTCTTTCAAATGCACCTAGTACATTCATGAGGCTCATGAATGAGGTCCTCAAGCCATACATTGGTAAGTTTGTTGTTGTTTATCTTGATGACATATTGGTTTTCAATTCTAACAAAGAAGAACATTTGTATTATTTGAATTTGGTGTTAAGAAGGCTACAAGAGGAAAAGTTGATGATCAACCTTAAAAAGTGTGAGTTCATGAAGACAAACTGTTGTAGCTTGGTTTTGTGGTTTCAAAAGGGATGTTGAAGATGGATCCAAGCAAAGTGAAGGCAATATTGGAGTGGCCTACACCTCGATCAGTCACAAAGGTAAGAAGTTTCCATGGTCTTGCAAGTTTTTATAGGAAATTTATCAAAAGTTTCAGTCATATATGTGCACCTATCATATACTATTAAGGGGGATAAGAAAAAGAAGTTTATGTGGACTGAGCAAGCTGATTAAAGTCTCCGATATCTGAAAAAGAGAGTGATAGAACAACCTATCTTGGCCTTACCTGACTTCAATAAAGTTTTTCAAATAGAATGTGATGCTAGTGGACATGCTATAGGGGCAGTTTTAAGCCAAGACAACAAACCAATAACATACTTTACTGAAAAACTGAATGATGCAAAGAAGAAGTACTCTTCATATGATTTAGAAATGTATGCAATGATTCAATCCCTAAAAAAATGGAGACACTACCTTCTACCTAAGGAGTTTGTGGTCTATACAGACAATCAGGCACTTCAATTTCTAAACAGTCAAGAAAAACGCAGTCAAAGGCACATTAAGTGGGTTGAATACCTACAAAATTCCACTTTCACAATCAAACACAGGAAGGGGTAGAGTAATAAAGTGGTTGATGCCTTGAGTAGAAGGGCATTAATGGTGCAAGAAATTCAGTTACAAAGTGTTGGGATTGAAGCACTCAAGGAGATGTATGAGGATGATGAAGATTTCAAGGAAGTCTATGAGGTTTGCAAGCAGCCTATTAGCACTAACAGAGAGAAGTGGTTAGATTACCTTGTACAAGATGGTTTTCTGTTTAAGGGAGCACAACTTTGTGTGCCAAAATGTTCTATGAGGGAAAATCTCATCAAGGAGAAGCACTGTGGGAGTATGGCAGGTCATTTTGGGCTTGACAAGACACTAGAGCAACTAAGAAGGCACTACTTTTGGCCAAGGATGCAAACAAATGTAAGAAAATCTGTGGATAGGTGTACCATATGTCAAAAAGCAAAAGGGAGCAGCACTAATGTAGGACTGTACCAGCCTTTACCCATTCCCAATAGGCCTTGGGAATCCATCAGTATGGACTTTGTCATGGGTTTCCCAAAGACACAAAGGAGTTTTGATTCAATTTATGTTGTTGTGGACAGGTTTTCCAAGATGGCTCACTTCATTCCTTGCAAGAGTACAAGTGATGCTTCATATGTTGTAGGTTTGTTCTTCAAGGAGGTTGCTAGACTTCATGGATTACCATTGAGCATAGTCTTCAATAGAGATAGTATGTTCTAGGACACTTTTGGAGGACATTGTGGAGAAAGCTTGGTACAGATCTCAATTTTAGTTCAGCTTACCACCCTCAGACAAATGGCCAAATTGAGGTGGTCAATAGGAGCTTAGGTAATTTGCTAGGATGCCTTTCAAAGGATCATCCTAAACAATGGGATCTTGTGTTACCCCAAGTAGAGTTTGCCTATAATGACTCGGTGAATAGGAGCATTGGCAAGAGTCCATTTCAAGTGGTCTATGGCATGCAACCAAGAGGAGTGTTTGAACTAAGAGATATCGGTGGTATGGAGAAGCAAAGTGCAGAGGGTGAACAATTTGCCATTGCCATGCAAGAGATACATCAACAAGTGAAACAACAGCTCCAAGCTAGTGTGGAAAAGTACAAACACAAGGCAGATTTGAAGAGAAGAGAGGTCAGTTTTAAGGTTGGAGATATTGTCCTAGCACATCTCAGGAAGAAAAGGTTTCCTAAAGGTGAGTATACCAAGTTGAAGATGAAGAAGATAGGTCCTTGTATGATTGTTAAGAAGTTTGCCAACAATGCCTATGAGATTGACTTGCCTAGTGGAGTAGGCATATCACCAATTTTCAATGTTGCTGACTTATACCCTTACAAACGAGATGCAAATGTTGATGAAGGAGCAGGTATACAATCCATGTCAGATGTTGATTGGATAGAGGACCTACCACACATCAAACCAACCCAGTTAGAGTGTATTCTTGACACCAAGGAGAGCAAGAAGACTAGAGGCAAGCGATAATTTCAGTATTTGATCAAGTGGAAGGGGCTACCATATGAGGATGCCACATGGATGACTAAAGCTGACATCATCAAGCATGGAGCACTATTGCAGACCTCCTCTCAAGTGGAACTTGAGTTTCATTCTTTTTCCCTTGGGAGTATGATGCAAGAGCATCACTCCTTGATGTTTTTAGAATCAATTTTGGTGTGTAGAGTCCTAAGTTAGTGTTTGAAGTTCATTTAGGGTCCACTGGATCATTTCCAATGGTTTAGGGTGTTTGAATAGGCCTAGAAATTCAAATTTTGGATTTTCCCGCCAAAACCAAATTTGAATTTGCTAGGAGTTTTTTGGCTTGTTAGAGAGTTGGGGGTTGGTCCTCAAGCTTGGAATTAGGTCAGTTATGTCAAATAAAGTCTTTTTGGATCATGTAAAGTCACCTTCCAATGTTACGAAGTCTCTTTTCAATGTTAGGTTATGGTATAGGGCAATAATTTCAAGTTTTATGACATTATTATTAGTTTTTAAGAACAAAGACATATATATATATATATATATATATATATATATATATATATATATATATATATATATATATATATATATATATATATATATATCTTCGTTTGTAATTGTCTTTCATTCAATATGCATGAAGAAGGAAGGAAATGAAAGCTGGAAGAAGTTGATAAAACAGTTTCTCATTGATATACCCTGTTGTTGCATCTTTTTAGATTGTTTTCACTGATTTGCAGGCATAAAACAATGTTGTACGGACATGTACCATACAGGTACAGGTGTGGGAGTGCATGAAAAGATGGAATATTGTGTTACAGGTCTAATGCAATTGGTTTGAAGTGATTTTATAATGTTTTCTTTGAGAAATAAGCTAAAACCTTGTTGACCGCCATTGAGTTTGGATCAGTGAAAAATCACAAAACTTGTGAACATCTTCATTTGGTAGTGTTCTAGATATCCTCCAAGTTTCAGCTCTTGAAACCTCTGTTTGCTTGAGCTATTAGGGACTCTTGTGTGCTGCTGTCTAAAAAAACTATCAATACCCTATGTGCATTTGAGGGTTTAGTGGAAAGTAAGTCTTTTGAGTTCACCACAGCAAAGTGAGGGTTTGGTGAGACCCTACAGGGTTTGTAGAAGGTAAAGTAGCTTGAGGAAGCACAAGGAGTGAAATTTGTTATGCTAAGCACCCAATAGGTCTTTCTCGAGGGTTTAAACCTAGTGAAATAGGCTTGTAGTACAAGGTACAGGTTGAATCTCCATAGAAGGGTTGTAGAACCTGAGAATCTTGTTTTAGTTCTTTGTTTTCCCTCTGCATCAAATAATCCCATTTTTAAGTGCCAAGCTTGAATCATAATAACAAAAGAGCCACTGACAATTGTTCCTTTAAAAAAACCACTAATGATGTTGGAAGAGAAATTCCTTTTGACTTTGGAGATTGATTTCTCCTTTGACACAAAGCTTGGAGTCAAGGACAACTTCAGCTTGGAACCAAAAGGGACATCCTTTTTGGAACATAAGTACCAAATGACTATTAGAATATAGTTTAATATTATAATAAAGTTTCGATGCTTCACCACTGTTAGCATCACCTAGATGCAATGAGTGCTAAGTGGACCATTCATTCCCATGAGAGATGGGTTCGTGTGAACCACTATTCATGAAAATATGGGTCAATGAGTTTGACTCAATAGCTACATAGTTGAATCCTGATATAAATATCATAGTAAGTATATGGTTAGCACTTGGCGGTAGAGCCATTAGAGAGGACATTAACATTGGACTAAGAGGAATCAGTTTTTAGGATTTATTTCTCAGATTTTGTACCTACGACATTTGTCTGTTCTTTCTTGATTGTGGTGCATTCTAGTAGATTAGCTGTTTGCCAAAATATTTAGGCTAAGCCTAAAATATGCACCGTTACCAGTAAGAACTAGTTGAATATTATTTCATCCTTAGTGAAAAAAATGATAATGAGTGATAAACTAATAGTATATGATAGAAAGTACGTCATAAGCTTATGGACATGTTTGTAGTTAAAATGATTTCACTTGATCAGACGAAAGAACTCTTTTAATGTTCCCTGTCATTTGATAAATGTCTGAACTTTTAAAAAATGGGTTGATTTGATTATCCTAAAGAACTATTTTAGCCTCCATAGATCATTCAATAACCATTCCCAAATGGCAAAAACAGATTGCTTCTTGTTTAGCTAGTAAAAGAAAACTTGCCCCTAAATCCTTGTTCTCATTCTTATGCTGTTGAGCAGTTGAGATTTGCTGCTCACCATTACCAATCAACTGAAAATTTGTTCAACGGAGTAAATATTTTTCTTGCCTTTCTCATACAAGATTATTTTTAAAACTATTTATCATTATTAAGGATATCACACTAAACTAGAAAGAGCTTATCTGAAAGCCATGTCCATAGGTAGCTGCATGTATGATACTTATACATAACTAATTAGGAATGCGTAAAAAATAAAACCTATTGTAAGGAAAAATCAAATCACTCTAGAGGAAATAATTACGCAAAAAATTCAGCTTGCATAAGTTTGGAGGAAAGATAACGATACAATGAACATTTTATAAGTCCTGCAATATAATGATTGAAATCAATCAAATACAATAATGACAAACTATGATGAAGATGTAAGTGTTTAAGCCAAACTGCGCTAAAATATCCATTCTAAAAGTAACTGAAAAAAATCGATGTACAGACAGTCTCTTTGAACATGGCTTTTGTGACCATAATCAGGGAGGATAAAGCAAGCAACTATAAACTGAATTAGTTAGCTCACTACTCACCTCCCAATAGCTAACTAGGTTCTATTCGCTCCAATTTATTATGGGACAGTGAATATGCACACACAAATCATAGAGTGGAAAAGTGACCAGCATGCCGATGGAGAGTGAGACCACTGTAAAGCTTAAAATCATAAGTTAACAAATTTATTGCACGTCATTCCTGATGTTAAAATGTTTAACCTGCAAAAGAAATGCTTTCTGCATTGCAAAAAAATCCGATAAAATACTCTGAAAATATTTAACCAATTCTATTGTTAAATAATCCAATGAACTCATCTGTCAACACCCAAAAAGGAAAAATAGCTTTGCTGTGGTGTAATGTGTGTTTCAATGCAGTCCACAATGAATACAAAATATTCTGTTAAGAATTTCACAGTCCAGACTTAAGATTAGCAGGTAAAGAAAAGCCAAAGTTTATACCACAATGTAAATAAACCTTAATTTTGAAGGTTACATCATCACTAAGCCAGGCTAAGAAATAAACATGATAACATAAATCAGAAAAACCATCTAAAACCCTGGGATGAACAAGAATTCACATATACATTATCATATCGAGGAAGCTTCCCTTGTAATATTGGTATCTAATATAGTTTTGTATGGTCCTAGTTGCATAAAGTCTGAAAAAAAATTAAGATAATTCTTGTTGGAAGAGCTAGGATTAAATTTACACAATAATATGCAAATATGTAATATATTTAACCCAAATATGATATATGGAGCCAAGTACAATCCTTGTTTAAGGGTTGGGACCAGGATGAGATGAAATCAATGAAAAATGCAAAAATGGAAGAGGTAGGCTTGCATTAAGAACTCTTAAGGCATGCTTTGTTGATTTGGTTGTTTGACTGGATGAGATGAATTACAAGAGAAGATCTGAAGGCATAATTTGTCAATTCAGGCTAAGCTTCCGGCACCTAGAGATTATGGAAGTTAAGAAGAACATCTATAGTTCTTTGTTACCAGATACAGACATGTAATGCTACTATGCCCACAAGTAGCTTAGAAGCATTCAATAAACCATGAAGATGTGAATACTTTATACAATTTAAACATATGGATTTGAATAGTCTAGATAGCTTGCCGAGTTTTCCCCAAAATTATAAAAAAATATTAGAGAATAATACTATTGATAAGAGGCATGGCATGTAAGGACGATCTTTAAGCGAAATCAAAGCTATGTTGTGAAAAAAAGTTGGTGTACAATTTATTTGCTAATTTCAAAGTCAAATTGTAAAATAGAATTGTATGCATTTTATTTCTTAATAAACATATCCTGTATCAAAGTAAATTATGAAAACAAAATGTTGCTCAAGCTCTTTCCTATTGACTGGAGTCTGCTGTGTTTATCAAAGACTTCTACATAGTTCACCTCCTTATGTATATGGTGAAAGCATGTCTTAATTAGATCACCAGAGTCGCATTTGTGCTTTATGGGCAAATTCAATGCAGTTCCGATGATCTAATTAAAGACATGATCACAGCACATACAACTGCAACCACCACTCTTCTATAAATAAATTCACAATGAAGGAAAAGTACAATCTCTGATACACATTGCCAACACACGCTTTATAAATAAACTAACTCAATGATTTGAGTGTTCCATGAATATGGAGGCTGGATATATAGGGCTCTGCATGCAAATTTTCTATGGTAATTTTGACCACGTGCCCAACAAGACTGTTGTTATTCTTCTTCTTCTTCTTCTTCTGGCGATGTATGCTAAATTTGGACCTGTCCCATCTGGTGGGCATGATAACCAATTTTTTTAAAAATGATTAACCATGTCTTATTTTTTAAATTGTGTTTTGCGGTGCTCGTTAGAGAGCTGTCCTCCTATCTTTAGATCCTACTCAAGCCGTCCTTTTTTCCATCTCCCTTAAGAAGCTTCCAATTTTTGAATTTTGACAAGCAAACCGAAAGATTTGATGTTAAGCTTGTGGCATCGTAGGGATGGAAAGTTTGCACCTCTCTAGAATTCCAAATTTATATCCCAGGGCACCACCTCTAATGTGGTGCCACAACATGGTTCCACCACCCAAAAATAGGTTTTAAACCCCAATTTCCCCGCTCCCCCTGGATATTTTTAGATTCTAAATTAAAGAGGTTGTTTACATAAAGGAAAAAAAAACAAGAGTTAAGGTTTAGTCATTTCTGGTATTATTTTGGTCTTGTTTTGTTTTAGACTACCTTTCTGTTAGCAGAAACCAGTCATGTGGTTTTGTCCCTTTTTGGTGAGGTGGTGTTTGTACGATTGCAATAGTTTCTTTCATCTATGGTGGTGTCTTATATGATTATGGGTTCATCCTTTGCTACTTTGCTATTAGGCTCTCTAGATACATGGAAAATCATTGGTTGTCTAGACTATAGTTTGGTGTGCTTATGTTGGGTGCTTGGTTTTAGTCCCTGGCATTGGAAAGCATTGGAGATTTAGTCTCTGAGCGAATGTAGGCTATGGAGTTGGTCATTAGATGACCTAGAAGCTTTTAGAACAACCTAGCTCCTCCGTATGCATGTACATGATGGTGGTTGTGGGATTGGTTTTCTGGTGGCCTAGAGTTCTTGGACAAACTCTTGGTCTTGATGGATGGTTGTACTTGCATGTTTTAAATTCGTGTTGATTGGATCTATGGGTTTTGTAGATTTTCTCTTCAAAATCTATGGTTTTGCTTATCTATGACATTCCATTATTTGGGTCTAACTGTTTTGATGTTTTTAGAGTTGTGGGTCTCTAGATGTTAAGTAGATTTAGATTTGCATGCATGTCTTTGACATGAATGGTTTTGTAGGTTTTGAATGTTTCATCAAAATATGTGGTTTTATAGATCGAAGTAGAGACTATTTTTAAGATTGTGAATCCCATGGGGGTGTTTTTGGATGCAAGATAGTTGTAGGTTTGCATGCATGCTTAGTGCATGGTTTGAGGAGGTTGATTGTCACTTTTTTGGTGTAGAAGTGTTGGTACACGATCAATCACTCAACATTTTTGTAGCGGTTTTTACTGGGTTCTTGAGTTGATATTGTCTCTAGTTGTGAATTTTTGGCATTTTAGATTGGTGTTTTGGATTTGATGTAAGTTTCATGAAAGGATCTAGATTATTTATCTCTTGATGTCTATGGTTTGCTTGTTATTGATGCAGTGTTGAATCTGGTTGACTTTTGGCCTATGTTGTCTTGTGGATCCATGTTGTGCATTGTTTTGAGTTCTATAAGTTTGCGGTTTTCTTGGTTTCAGTTGGAGCACTGGCCATGCTTTCTATCACCCTTGGATGTTATTTTCATGCTAGTTATGTGCGCTATCTATACCCACATGTTGCATGGAAGACTCAAATGTGGGCTGTCTATACCCTCGAATCTTCAATGTGCTATATGGTGTCTTGTTGTAGTGGGTTTGTTGTAGATTGTTTGGATGCCATGGATTTGTAGATTTTAGTTTGGTGGTCCTTTAGCCATCATGATGCATTAGTGTAGTTTAGCAGTGAGACAGTGAGATAGATAGATGGAGTACTTGTGATTCATGTTGCAGTACTTTCATATGTTCGTAGAATTCTTATAGGAGTACTTAGGGTCACTTGCAATTGTATCTTCTTTTGGAGATTGTGGTTTTACTTTTCCCTTTTGGACCTTCTAATGTTGCCATTGAACTCTTTGATTGTGTGGGGGCCACGAATGATCTTCAGTTAGGAGATGTTCATTATGATGCCATGGGTAGCTTTGGATCACTTGTAGTGGGAATTTTGGCAATGATGTAATATTGTGCCATGGAGGACTCTAGACCTTTTCTATTTGTAGTCTTGGCATGATATGGGTGTTCTTAGGAGCATATCTATCTTTTGGAGGTTCAGATGATCTTTTATGAGGAAGATGTAAATCATGATGTCATGAAGAGCTCCTAGATTTTGTACTGATCATGCAGAGGGAGCTTTGGTGGTGGTTTGTGGTAATCTTCTAGTTGTGTGCCATGATCATTTTGCTTGGATACTACCCGAGCTTGCATTTTTGTAGTTGGAGTTTAGAATGAGATGAGTAGTTGTGCATATGTTGCTACCAATCAAATTTGGGTGAGGCTGGAGATATCATTTTTATGGGGTTCACGTGTTGGAACATTGACTCTTTGATGAGGTTTCAACAGGAAGACTGAGGAGCCTTCACCTATAGCTAGACATGAGTTCAACATGGACTTGATGAGGAGATTGTTTATGGAGAGAGTTTATATGACTCGGTACTATTATCCTATTTTCCTCTGCTCAAAGCTAAATAGTTAACCTGGTATTTTCCTTGAAAATCCTTTGAAGAGGTCCCTATAAAGCCAAAGTGCCAATTTTCCCAAGAGGCCTTGCCTAAAAAAAAAAAAAAAAAAACCCTTACCATTGGAAAGAGCTCCAAAAAATAGGCAGGTTTACTTTTTACATCACCTTGAAATTCGACCAAACAGAGAAGTTATTCATGGTCAAAGTTTTGGTCAACATGCAATTCAAATGTAGATTTGGCGGGCTTGCAAATCCCTATGGGCCTTAGAAAATGATGAAAAAGGTAGGTTATATGCATTTTCCGAATGTATATCGGGCTCAGAAGGTGCATGTACATTTAGGGAATCTTTCACAGGTCCCTGGGAATATTCCCGGTTTGTATATCGGCGATATACAAGGAAGGGTGCAAGTGAAACATACAAGGTATAATGTGAATTCATCGCATATTCCTCAAAGATTCCCCATTTGTATGTTAGGGAGGTTTGTATATTTGCCTTTGCATTTTCAACATACAAGCAAATATACATTCATTGGATGTGCAAAGGGAAATGTGCAAGGTGAAAATACATTGAAGATTCCCCAGAATATTCTGCGCTTGCATATCAAGGGGCTTGTATATTGCTTTGTATGTTCGCACATACAAGCAACTATATACAATGAAAAGTATACATTGCAGGTATATTTCGTCAAAGATTCCCTGTTTGTATGTAAGTGAGTTTGTATATTGTGTTTGCACATTCGACATACAAGGTGCCAATATACATTCGCTACAGTGTCGCGAAGAATATACAAGGGGTCGCTACAAGGAAAACATACAATGGCATTTGTATATTGCCAAGATGCAAGAGGTGGGGCCCGCGCATATACAAAGAGGATTATATGTCTTCTACATACAAGTGGGCATATAGGTTCAATATACAAGGAAATATACATTGGCTACAGTAAAAATGCATCGGCTCAAGGAACAAAGGAGAATGTATATTTCGCATTGTATGTCTTCTACATACAATCGAAACATGCAAAGAAAATATACAAGGCCGAGGCCCACCGCTTGTATATTGGCGGTTGTATGTTCGCACATACAAACCCAATATACATATCTATATACAAGCCAGATTTCATGAAAAGATCAGATGTAGCTATTGTAGTTTCAAGTCCACGGCTTGTATGTGTGCATGTGATTATATGCTTGTATATACAAGGCGATATACAAGAGAAGATGCAGTTTTAGCACCGCTTCTCAACCCAACTCAACGGCGAATCAGAGGGTGCCACGTGGCAGTGGTGAATGCATATACAGGGGCTCTTGCACATTCAAAGATGATTTAAGAGGCATTTTCAAATGCATATTCTGAAGCAACTGTAGAGGCCTTTTAGGCGCCAAAAAATAGAGATACATGCAAAGCATTTTGTACATGCAAAGGCAGACTCAGAGGTATTTTCAGAGGCCGATATATACACAGATGCAAAGCGATATATACAGGCAGTTGACCAGAACTTTGACCTCCTGTATCTTCCCATTTCAGCGAATTTCGACATGCTATAAGAGGCAAAAATGCTTGTTTTTGCCTCCTCTTTCATTTGAGCAGGTTTTTGGGGGATTTTCCAATTTCCATTTTTCAGATCTGGCTTTGCATGTTTGGGTCGATTGGACGTTTCAGTGGCCGACTTGAAGTTTTGAAGGGTTTTTCTCTGCATAGTGGCTCGGGTTGGTGAAGTTCTGCAGGTGCATTCATGGCGTATGGGCTCTTTGCCCTTCAGGACCTTTTCTCGCATGATGGATGACGACTTTGGAGACTCTATCTCCATGCCCCATCCTTTCTTGCGTCCTGGCTGCGTTTTCTTGAGTTTTGG
This sequence comes from Cunninghamia lanceolata, assembly GCA_027924645.1. Lineage (NCBI taxonomy): Eukaryota > Viridiplantae > Streptophyta > Pinopsida > Cupressales > Cupressaceae > Cunninghamia > Cunninghamia lanceolata. Next base: position 1,360,592 of record BSBN01000270.1, read on the forward strand.
CCTAGCAGAGGCATGGCCCCTGTCCCTTCGCCATGCCTCTGCCCATACTTTCCTGCTTCTGGCATTTATGGCCTTGTTTCTGTGAATCAAAGACTCCACGCTTTTCTGGCAGGAGTCTGGCTTATATAAGACATGTAAAACTCTTTTGCAAGGAGGGTGTTTTTTTGGGGCTGTTATGCTGCCAATTTTTTTCTTAGTCAGACCTCTTAGTGTAATTGCAAGGGTATGGGAATGTGACTCACCGTGCCTGAAATCTGGCCTCTGTTGTCTTCCTTTTATCCATCAATGAGTGTAATTAGCTATGTCGGTGTAGCTCTGCTATGAAATATTTCTGCATTGTAACAATTTTTCTGGACCTTCATAATTAATAGATGCTGATTTTTGCCTCTTTTATCTTTGGATTTATGTGTTTCAATTGGGGTTGTAGTCTGTTTTGTGGGTAAAATAGCCCCTCTGCAGGTTTAGCTTTCATACCGAAGCCTCAAACCAGTCTTAAATCTATGTGAATCTCCCCTTAGCGGCAAAAGAATCATTGTTGTGTCCACACCACGACCACCATCGCTCACTAAATTTGGTGTATCGCCTCTCTTTCCCTTTTAGTTTTCCTTCTAACTTTTTCCCCTGCAAGTTGTTTAGCACTAGGTTTAGTATCACCGCTCTCAGTAATAGGCTTAGAGCAAGGAACCAGCCTTCTCTGGAGGTCTGATCTCAAATCGCAAGGTCCCACACTTTGAGATCATTCCAATGTTACCCCAGGTTGCTAAGGTTTCATAACTGCGGCAAAGGGTGCAAACCTGGGTGATAACAGTTTCTGGCACGCCCGATGGGACCAGAATTAAGAATAACAAATTCAAGTAATACATTTTGGTCACTAGTTTTGATGTGTAGCCAGTGATATCCAGACTTGTAAGAGGTTGAAACTTTGCATATCTGGCGACTCCAAACTTTGGTTTAGCAGAATCAATGTATTTCTGCTTATGAGAAGAATACATACCAGAAGCAGCTCTTCGCCTTTCGAATACCTGCAATTATCCCCACCTAGGAGAAGAGGGGTAACAGCTGAGAAGCATAAGAAGACTCGTGTCCAGTCTAGGAGAGCCAAGTTGACTCCCCCTACAGTTGGAGCTCATACTACCCCAAGGGCCTCAGTCACAATGATCCCTGCGGCCAGAAATCAACCCTTTGTCGCTTTCAATCAAGGCAGCCTATTGAATCTAGCGCAGCATGATGATATCCCTGTCGTTGCCCTAAGAAGTTTACCGTTCTTTCATGGTGAAGATCAGACCACTCTAGTGGAACATATCAAGGACATTGCAAACCTGTGTGCTGTCCATCATGTGATAGAAGAAAATGTAGCAATTAGGCTGTTAGCAGCTTCCCTGAAAAGGAAGGCTTTGCAGTGGTTTAGAAGTCTGTCGGTAAATTCCATAGATTCCTAGGATCACTTGGGAGAAGAGTTGTGCAACTTCTTCGAGGACAAATCAGACCATCTATCGTTGGTGGAGCAGCTATCTACAATCAAAAGAGCCCCTCACGAAGTAATGTCAAACTTCAACCACCATTTCCAAAAGACGTGGGATAGAATCCCACCAACGGTAAGGCCTACAACTGACCATGCATTCCTATATTTTTTGAGAGCTTTGAATAGTGACATCTCTATCATGATTCAATCCATGGGAGGATTCTCCTTACCACAGGCTTATACCATAGCCATAAGAGCTGAAAACAGTCTCATTCAAGCTGGTAAGATTGCTCCTAGACCTTCTCTGCCAATTTTCCCCGCAATTCAGCCACCATTCCCAACATATGTACCTCCTATAGCTGTTATACTTGCCACACCAGCGTTGCCTGCAGCTAATGTATAGCCAAATAGGTCAGAAGGCGCTGCTCAAAATCAATCTTTTGAGTTGCAAGAGATCAAAGGGTTGTTGCAATCTTTTGGTAATGAGTTGACTAATATAAAAAAGCAACAGTTCCAGAATAGGCAGCCTTATCAGCCACATATCCAAGGACAAAGCCAGCCTTATCAGGGACAAAACCAACCCTACCAAGCTAATAGGCCACCCTACCAGAACAATTACCAGGGGGCTAGGCAGAACATGAACTAGAGACCTTTCCAACCTTACAATCTTGTGCCCACCAATGCTGTTGGTGACATCGTCCTGTTCATAACAACCTAGCATCTGAGTATGAATGGTGTTCTCCAAGAAATCAGTCGCACGATCAAGCAGCATGTCCAAATGAAACCGTAAATCAAGCCCTGACAGTGCAAGGTATTGCAGTTTCGTAGCCAAGCACAGCTAATGAGGGGGCCGTGCAGCAGATAGAATAGCCTCAACATGACACTGCCTTCATAAATTGGCAGGAAAATGAGTTTTGTGGCATGAATAGGGATGACACTCCAGTTGCAGCGAACACAAGAGCCAAAAGAAGGAGTTATGAAATGGATCAGGCAACAAGCAAAGAAAGAGCACCTGATGATCCGTCTACGTCCCAATTTCCCCATGTGTTACAAAGGAATACTCAAGTAGCCGCCAAAGAGCAGCCTCATTTACAGGCTGATATTACTACCGCCAAGCCACATCAGAAGGTAAGTGTTGCTGCCCCTTTTAATATTATTGAGAATATGAAGGTAAATGTGACAATGTCTATGTGGGATTCCTTGGCAATCCCAGGTCAAAAGGACATATTGCAATCTGCCTTATCTGATTTGAAAGTATCCAAAGATACAATTGTTGACCCAAATAGGGTTGTCCTTACCAATTCACCCCAGGACAAGAACAAACAACCAAGCAAGACTGTCAAACCACTTCCATTCTATGTGTCATTAATAATAGGAGATAAGCTTGTGCACAATTGCATGGTGGATAGTGGTGCAAGTAGTTCTGTTATGCCAAAACAGATTGCAGACCAACTGGGATTGAGATACTAGCCCCTAACAAAGGGTGTGCTCCAGCTAGATGGCACAGCTGTCAACACCGTAGGTGTGATAAAAGACCTAAGCCTCACCTTGCATACCTGTCCAAACATTTCCATCACTCAGGAAGTGTTCATCATAGACCTACCTCCTCACTTTGCCATGTGTCTGTCAAGGGAATTCACAGCCAAGATAGGAGGATATTTATCCTCGAACTGGTCCCACATGTTTTTTAGGACCAGATATGGCACCAAAATAACCCTAAAATCTGAATTGCTTTCAAATCACCACATAGAGCCCTATACTCCGAGTGTCGTTAATGCAAATTGCATTATCTTTGATGATCCTGAGCTTGTGGCTACTCAGCAACTACAAACTAAAAGTATACCAGAGATACTGTTAAGGGAATGGGCCTTGGAAAATACTGTTGATGGTCTTGAGGAACACATTCAAGAGATTGCTATGGGAGTGTACATACTGCATGAGCCTAAATCAGTAATTCTGAGCCTTGTAAGGGGCTCAGAGCCGCAAATAGAGGGGCTAGATCAGATATGGAAAATGTACTTTGATGGCTCTAGAAGTAGGAATGGATCTGGTGGCAGTGCGATGCTTGTGTCCCCTCAAGGTGACAAATATTATTCTGCTTTCTGTTTTGCCTTTGCATGCACCAATAACACTGCCAAATATGAGGGATTAATCCAGGGTTTGCAGTGGGCAAGAAAGAGGAAGATTGGTTGTTTACAGGTGTTTGGGGACAGTGAACTCATTGTAAACCAGGTGAGAGGATTGCATGCTACAAAGAACGATACTTTGAAATGCTATAAGCATAGGGTGTGGGACATGATTGAAAAGTTTGATGCTTTCAATCTGATATCTATCCCAAGAAATCAGAATTACCATGCAGATAGGCTAGCTGCAATTGGGGCTCAGTTCGACATACCCAGTGATATTCAAAGGGAGAAGGTGCAGCCTCATGTAAAAATAATTGATAGACCCTCTATCCCTGACAATGACATTCATTGGCAGGTTTTCAAAAGTGATGAGCAAATCCTGCATTTTTTGTTAGAAGAGGATGAGTTCTCTGTGGTGAACCAAGATAAGCTCAGACAACAGTATGGCAATGATCAAATTGTTCAGTTAAGAACAAACAAGCTGCCCAAGGGACTGGTAACACTGGAGTCTATTTTTGGCATTGATGATCAGGTGAAGAAGACCAAAACCGGCATGCAGATAAAGGAGGAGCATTACAAAGAGCTAGAAATTTTTAAGGGTAGGCTTCTCAAGATTGGAAAAATCTATTTACCTGAGGATAGAAAGGCTTTTATTGCTCTGTGCCATGAATTTGAAGATGTGTTTGCCTGGGATTATTCAGACCTAAAAGGATTTGACCCTCACATAGCCCAGCATACCATAGAATTAGAGACAGGCGCAAAACCTGTAAGGCAGAAGCAAAGGCCCTTAAACCCAAAGCTCGAGCCCCTGATGATTAAAGAATTGACGAAGTTGATCGAGGGAAAGATCATTTTCCTGATCAAACATACTTCTTGGGTCTCCAACCTTGTCCCGGTGAGAAAAAAGAACGGAGAGATTAGCTTGTGTGTTGATTTCAGAGATCTAAATAGGGCCTCCCTGAAGGACCACTACCCACTGCCCTCAATGGAGCAAATTCTGCAGGTAGTGGCTGGCTCAGAGAGATTCTCCTTGCTTGACGGTTTTTCTGGTTATAATCAAGTGTTAGTCAAGGAGGAGGATCGGTATAAGACCGCTTTTACCACTAAATGGGGCACCATGGCCTACAAGAGAATGCCCTTCAAGAGAATGCCCTTTGGTCTATCAAATGCTGGCTCAACTTTTCAGAGGGCTATGGACATGGCTTTCAAGGGTTTGCTTTATAAGTTGGTGCTGGTGTACCTTGATGACATAACAGTCTTTTCCAAGAATGCATCTGAGCATCTATTTCATTTGAGGCTGGTGTTTGAGAGATGCAAAGAGTTTGGGATATCTCTCAATCCCAAAAAATGCATTTTCGCTGCGCATGAGGGCAAGCTGTTGGGGCACGTCATGTCAAAAGAGGGCATTACCATTGATGCAGAAAGGGTAAGAGCTATTCTGGACTTGCCCTTACCTAGCCACAAGAGGGGACTTTAGAGCTTCATTGGCAGAATTAATTTTCTGCGAAGGTTTATACCAGACATTGCAAACCTTCTAAAGCCTTTGACGTCCATGTTAAAAAAGAATACAGTTTTCAGTTGGACGAAGGAGGCCAAGCTAAGCTTTGAGTCCATAAAAGAAGTAATGTCAGCTGCGCCAACCCTAGTAAATCCGGACTTCTCCAAAGATTTTTTTATTTTGTACGCTTATGGCAGTCGGGATACTGTTTCTGCAATTCTGGTGTAGCAACAGAGCGAAGGATTTGAACAGCCAATTGCTTTTTTCAGCCAGGGCTTAGAAGAATATGAACAAAGATACAACTTTAATGAGAGGCACGTCCTTGCAGTGGTGAGGAGCCTCAAGAAATTTAGACATCTTATTTCTAATAATACGATACATTTAATGGTCGCTCACCCTGGCGTGAAGGAGTTCCTATTGGGCAAAGACGTCAATGAGAAAAGAGTTGGTTGGATTACCAGGGTCATGGAGTATGACGTTGACATCAAAATAATCAAGCTCATCCGAGGAAGAGGACTCAATGAACAGTTTGCTACTAGTCCTAAGAGTGAAGCAAGCAAGGAAGAGGCAGCGTTTCTGGCCGTAGAAGGTGAACACCAGATGGACACAACAGTAGTGGGCACCAGTTGGGTTCATAATATGATCCATTTTTTGCAGACTGGTGAATGTCCAGTAGGGTTAGACAGAGCCAAGAGAAGATACTTTAGATTACACTCTATCCCATACGTCCTAATCAATGGCATCCTTTTCTGGAAAGATTTTAATGGCGTATTATTAAGATGCATTGATGAAGCTCCGACTGACAAAGTGCTGCGGGAGTTCCATGACAGAACAACAGGGGGTCATTTTGCCCCAAGGACTACCGCTTGGAAGATAATGAAAGATGGATATTATTAGCCCAGCTTATTCAAGGATGCCCACGCATGGGCTAGAAAATGTGTGAAGTGTGCCCTTTTTGCAGGCAAATCACGGCTGCCAGCTCTGCCCCTGCAGCCAATTCAAGTTGAGCAACCCTTCATGAGGTGGGTTATCGATTTCATAGGCCCCATCAATCCACTGTCCAGTGTAGGCCATAGGTGGGTGCTTACTGCAACTGACTACTTCACAAGATGGACTGAGGCAGTGGCCCTAAAGGAATCCAATGAAAGTGCTATTTTAAACTTTTATAGTGATCTGGTAGCTAGATTTGGAGTACTTGAATCTATCATCTCTGACAATGCATTGGATTTTGTTGGACTAAAAATAACTGACTGGGCCGTGAGGAATGGGATCTTTTTGGGCACTTCATCAAATCATTACCCTCAGGGTAATGGCCTGGCTGAGTCCACAAATAAAAACCTCATAAGGATCATCAAGAGAACCATGGAGGACAACCAGAGGACCTAGCATACTAATTTGAAATCTACTTTATGGGCGGATAGAATCACTCCCAAGAGGTCCATTGGGAACTCTCCATATATGCTTGTTTATGGAAAGGAGGCAAGGTTGCCTATATCTGTAGAGCTACCAGCTCTTAACATCATGAATCAACTGGAGATGTTTGAAGGAGAGGATCCCATGGCTATCAGATATGCTCAACTCATGGAGCTCGAAGAAATCAGAGACAAAGCTATGAAGACTATGGAATATCATCAGCTTCAGACCAAAAGAAATTTTTATCAAAAGGCCACTCCCAGAATCTTTAAGGAAAGGGATTTGGTGCTCAAGTGGGATGAATTAAAAAGCAAGCCAGGGAAGCACTCCAAATTTGATTGCATGTGGAGCGGTCCATTTCTCATCACTAAATGCAAGGAGCACAATGCATTTCAGTTGTCAAGTATGAATGGACAAATTTTGCCTATCCCAGTCAATGGGATACACCTGAAGAGGTGTTTTGAGGTATGAGTGCCCTGTAAATTAGTAGATTAGGTCTCTGTGCTTTCAATAAGTGTTGTTGCACAATAGTTTAGATGCCTCTTTGTTTTTCCTAAGTGTTGTCTAGCACAGTTTACGGGTTGTTGTCAGCATTTTGTTTGGCCCCTTTCTCCTGTGTCCTTCATTGCTATCATGCTGGGTTTTGGGGTCAAGATGTTTGTCAGGGCACTTCCAGTTTCTTTTGACTCCATGCCTAATGAATGCAAGGCCACTAATCCTTTGTTTAGCAGGCAAACACCCCATAGAGGTCACCAAAAATGTTATCCTATTTTCCTCTGCTCAGAGCTAAATAGTTAACCTGGTATTTTCCTTGAAAATCCTTTGAAGAGGTCCCTATAAAGCCAAAGTGCCAATTTTCCCAAGAGGCCTTGCCTAAAAATTTTAAAAAAAAAAAACCTTACCATTGGAAAGAGCTCGAAAAAATAGGCAGGTTTGCTTTTTACATCATCCTGAAATTCGACCAAACAGAGAAGTTATTCATGGTCAAAGTTTTGGTCAACATGCAATTCAAATGTACATTTGGCGGGCTTGCAAATCCCTATTGGCCTTAGAAAATGATGAAAAAAGGTAGGTTATATGCATTTTCTGAATGTATATCGGGCTCAGAAGGTGCATGTACATTCAAGGAATCTTTTGCAGGTCCCCAGGAATATTCCCGGTTTGTATATCGGCAATATACAAGGAAGGGGTGCAAGTGAAACATACAAGGTATAATGTGCATTCATCGCATATTCCTCAAAGATTCCCCATTTGTATGTTAGGGAGGTTTGTATATTTGCCTTTGTATTTTCAACATACAAGCAAATATACATTCGTTGGATGTGCAAAGGGAAATGTGCAAGGTGAAAATACATTGAAGATTCCCCAAAATATTCCGCGCTTGCATATCAAGGGGCTTGTATATTGCTTTGTATGTTTGCACATACAAGCGACTATATACAATGAAAAGTATAAATTGCAGGTATATTCCGTCAAAGATTCCCTATTTGTATGTAAGGGAGTTTGTATATTGTGTTTGCACATTCGACATACAAGGTGCCAATATACATTCGCTACAGTGCCGCGAAGAATATACAAGGGGTCGCTACAGGGAAAACATACAAAGGCATTTGTATATCGCCAAGATGCAAGAGGTGGGGCCCGCACATATACAAAGAGGATTGTATGTCTTCTACATACAAGTGGGCATATAAGTTCAATATACAAGGAAATATACATCAGCTATAGTAAAAATGCATCGGCTCAAGGAACAAAGGAGAACGGATATTTCACATTGTATGTCTTCTACATACAATCGAAACATGCAAAGAAAATATACAAGGTCGGGGCCCACCGCTTGTATATTGGCGGTTGTATGTTTGCACATACAATCCAAATATACATATCTATATACAAGCCGGATTTCATGAAAAGATCAAATGCAGCTGTAACAGTTTCAAGTCCGCGGCTTGTATGTGTGCATGCGATTATATGCTTGTATATACAAGGCGATTTACAAGAGGAGATGCAGTTTTAGCACCGCTTCTCAGCCCAACTCAACAGCGAATCAGAGGGTGCCACGTGGCAGTGGCGAATGCATATACAGGGGCTCTTGCACATACAAAGATGATTTAAGAGGCATTTTCAAATGCATATTCTGAAGCAACTGCAGAGGCCTTTTAGGCACCAAAAAATAGAGATACATGCAAAGCGTTTTGTACATGCAAAGGCAGACTTAGAGGTATTTTCAGAGGCTGATATATACACAGATGCAAAGCGATATATACAGGCAGTTGACTAGAACTTTGACCGCCTATATCTTCCCCATTTCAATGAATTTCGACATGCTGTAAGAGGCAAAAATGCTTGTTTTTGCCTCATCTTTCATTTGAGCAAGTTTTTTTGGGGGGGATTTTCTAGTTTCCATTTTTCGGATCTGGGTTTGCATGTTTGGGTTGATTAGACGTTTCAGCGGCCGCCTTGAAGTTTTGAAGGGTTTTTCTCTGCACAGTGGCTCGGGTTGGTGAAGTTTTGCATGTGCATTCATGGCGTATGGGCTCTTTTCCCTTCAGGACCTTTTCCTGCACGATGGACGGCGACTTTGGAGGCTCTATCTCCATGCCCCGTCCTTTCTTGCGTCCTGGCTGCATTTTCTTGAGTTTTGGCCTGGCATGGCCCCTGTCCATTCGTCATGCCTCTGCCCATACTTTCCTGCTTCTGGCATTTATGGCCTCGTTTCTGTGAATCAGAGACTCCACGCTTTTCTGGCAAGAGTCTGGCTTATATAAGACATGTAAAACTTTTTTGCAAGGAGAGGGTGTTTTTTTGGGGCTGTTATGCTGCCTATTTTTTTTCTTAGTCAGACCTCTTAGTGTAATTGCAAGGGTATGGGAATGTGACTCACTGTGCCTGAAATCTGGCCTCTGTTGTCTTCCTTTTATCCATCAATGAGTGTAATTAGCTATGTCGGTGTAGCTCTGCTATAAAATATTTCTGCATTGTAATAGTTTTTCTGGACCTTCATGATTTATAGATGCTTATTTTTGTCTCTTTTATCTTTGGATTTCTGTGTTTCAATTGGGGTTGTAGTTTGTTCTATGGGTAAAATGGCCCCTCTGCAAGTTTAGCTTTCATACCGAAGCCTCAAACTGGTCTTAAATCTGTGTGAATCTCCCCTTAGCAGCAAAAGAATCATTGTTGTGTCCACACCACGACAACCATCGCTCACTAAATCTGGTGTATCACCACTCTTTCCCTTTTAGTTTTCCTTCTAACTTTTTCCCCTGCAAGTTGTTTAGCACTAGGTTTAGTATCACCACTCTCAATAATAGGCTTAGAGCAAGGAACCAGCCTTCTCTAGAGGTCTGATCTCAAATCGCAAGGTCCCACACTTCGAGATCATTCCAATGTTACCCCAGGTTGCTAAGGTTTCATAATTGCGGCAAAGGGTGCAAACCTAGGTGATAACAGGTACATCTTAGGACAAGCAATCTTATTCCCCACTCTCAATCCACTTGATGGAGAATTATTTGAGAGGTATTTACCACATGGTACTCAAATGTATTCTATTTTATGTGCTTTGTTTTCTCATGGAAATGAGTATTGAGCTACAAATGCGAATTGTGGAGGGCTTATTTGAGGATTTCATGGCATGGTGTCTTTCTCCTTTGTTTTCTCATCAGACTGAGCTCCAAAGTGGGAGTGTCCTTCAAATTGAGCTCCAGAGTGAGAGTAAGCTTTGGATTAAGCTCTAGAGTGTCCTCTGGAGTGAGCTTTGGACTATGCTCCAAAGTGTGCTATGGAGTTTCAGTTTTGAGTGTAGAGGATGGTTTTGGGCATATTCCTTAGTGATGGGAATGGCTATTGGTTTGATCTTTCTTCACTTGAAGAAGCTTACTTGTTGGTTTATTGATTTATTATTGTTCTTTTTGAGCTTGGGGTTGAATAGTTAGATGTTAAGGCTTTTTTGTTGGGGTTTTGGAATTGAGGATATTGTCATGGATATAGCACTAGGTGGTGTTGGCAAAAGGACATACTATGTGATATGGTTTGTAATTTCTCTCTCTATGGTCTGTAGTTTCTTCTTGGAGGTTCGTATTCATATGACATTAGAGTTGAGCTTTGTGGGGAGCTACTATGATCACTAGGTTTGTGGTCATTTACTATTGTTATACTTCATTATTTTTAGCAACAGTATGCAGGCTCTTTAATCTCTATCTTTTGTGATGTGGATAACATAGGAGAGCTTAGGAGATCATAGGTGAGAGAGTAAGTATAAAATTATTTGAGGAACTATGCTATGTTTTGTAGCATTTTGGTTGTAGTGTGCAAATTATTGTCTGTGTTCTTCGATATTCAACGACATGAGCCAAACCTTTTATGAGAGTGTTGTTGGTGGACTTTGTGTTTCTTTGGTCAACACTAGAATAGACATTGCCCATGTAGTGGGTGTTCTAGGAGGTATATGTGTCCTTGGTGGATAGGTTTCATTGGATTGTGGTATCAAGGGTCTTCAAGTTTTTTGCACATTTGCGTGTTTGTTACCATAGGAGATGATAACCTTGATCAAGACAATACATATATAGGGACGCGAGCTACAGTGTGGGCTTGATATGTCATGTGTAGAAGGCCTATCAATGGTTGGGGTTAGTTGGATGTGAGTGACTAGTTATGGTCGTTGTTTGAACTAGATTTGGGTATGTGGTTCATACTCGATCTTGTTTTGGAGGAAATTGGACTCTTGGGTATATGTTCTCATAATGGGTTGAGGTTGGCTCTAGAGAGCATGCTCTAGAGTTGGTTAATGTGGCTCATGGGTGTGCTTTAAAGTTGGGAGTGCTCTAGAGTTGAGTGTGCTCCAGAGTTGGTTATGAGTGTGTTCTGAAGTTGATGTTGCAGATGCCTTTGTGAAGCCCATGAGCATAGTGGAGTTCAATTAGGACAACATGGTCATACCCTTGGGAATTAACATGTTTGTTGGAGCTTCCTTTTGCTCTTGCAAGGTATATGGCAAGTGGGAGAATGTTGGGATTAGGTGTGTCATACACCTTGCAAGTCTTAATATTTGAAATATTTATTTATTTGTATTTATTAATTATTTTATCCTCATTATGGAAATGAGTTGTTCCACTTTGAGGTGGTGCTTTGGTCATGTTTCATCTATCTTGGAATGTGTGTAAGAAGATGTAAGAGCATCTAATGTCATTATGACATTGTAAGATGTGGCGGTTAGTGGCTGGGAATCTTGGCCCACTTATGACACATGTTATGACCCATCATAGATCATCTTTCTAAAGAAAGTAAATGATAAATAATGAGTCAAAATAGAGTGTGGGTCATGAGAATTCTTACCATGGTATTTTGGGACCTTGTTTGGGCCCATGGTAATACCTTTTGGTGTTTTTATGTGCCTGCTTGAGTCTATATATTGAGGGTTTGAGATGGAAGCATTGAGGAGTTTTCATTGTTGGGTTATGTTGTCAGATTTCCTTTAGAGGAGTAGAATGATATTCCCTATGTTAAGGCAAGAGCTTGGAAGTGTATTGTAACTATTGTATGATGTTGAATAATACATTGGTTTTGTGCTTTGGAGGGTGGGGTTTTTTACTCAAAAGGGTTTTCCCCATGTATATTGATGTCTCTTTTCTCTTGTCTATGCTTCTATTCTTCTTCATTCTTGTTTCTAAAGTGTTATTTTACATGTTATGCTATGCAAATTTTCATATATTTGATATCTACATTTCTTTCCTCTGAGGGTTAATGTGGGAAATTAATCTATATCTTAATTCCACTTTATGGGCATAATTTGTTTGCACTTGTATTAAGATTCTTTTTAGTAAATCTTATGGTACTAGAGGTGCATAACAAGTATTTTTATAATTGATGCAGTGTTGATTATTCTTGTCTTTTAGGTCTACAATGCTTAGTGGATCCATGTGCTACTTTGAGATCTATCAGTTATGCAGTTTTTTGTGGCTGTCTATACCCACAAGTTGCATAGATAATTGGGATATGGGCTATCTATACCCGTAGATCTTCACAATGTTGATGGTGTCTTGTTGCAACATGGTTTTGTTGTAGACCATTTTAATTCCATGGAGTTGCAAATTTTGGTGTTGGTGGTTCTTCAACCATCATGATGCATTGGTATATCGTGTAGTAGTGATACCATGAGATGGATGGATGGAGTACCTTTGATTCATGTTGCATTACTTTGGGGTGTTGGTGAAATTCTTATAATAGAATTTTGGGTCACTTGCAACTATTTTTCTTGGAACCTACAACAATTATCTTCTTTTGGAGACTATGGTTTTAGTTTTCCCTTTGGGAGCTCTTGATGTTGCAATTGAGTTATTTGATTGTGTAGGGGCCACAAATGATCTTCAATTAGGAGATGGTCATCATGATGCCATGGGTAGATTTGGATCACTTGTAATGGGAATTTTGATAGTGATGTGATATTATGCTATGAAGGATTCTAGATCTTTCCTTTTTGTAGTCTTGACATGATTTGAGTGCTCTTGGGAGCAGATTTATCTAATGGAGGCAAATGATTTTCTGTGAGGAAGATGTAAATCATGATTTCATAGAGAGTTCCTAGATTCCATACTAATCATGTAGAGGGATCTTTAGAAATGGTTTGTGGTAATCTACTAATTGTGCTCCACGATCATTTTGCTTTGGTACTAGTGGAGTGGATCTTACAGTGTTGCAATTGGAATTTAGCATGAGATGATCAGTTGTGCACTTGTTGCTATTGGTCAAATTTGGGTGAGGCTTGAGATCTCTTGTTTATATGGATTGCATGTTGGAATGATGACTCTTTGAGGAGGTTTCAACAAAAAGACCAAGGAGCCTTCACTTGGAGCTAGATGTTAGTTCAACATAGACTTGATGAGGAGATTGTTCATGGAGAGAGTTTGTGTGACTCGGTGCATCCAAGAGGAGCAATCTCATACCCCACTCTTAGTCCACTCAACAGAGAATTATTTGAGAGGTATTGCCCACCTATTTACTTAGATATGTTCTATTTTTTGTGCTTTGTCTTCTCATGGGAGTGAGTCTTGAGCTACATATGTCAATTCTTGAGGGCTTATTTGAGGAATTACTTGACATGGTGTCTTTTTCTTTTGACTTCTCATGTGCATAAGTTTATTTAGGAGAATAGTTTTGAGGAGTGTAGGGGTGGCTTTGGGCATTTTCTCTCATGATGGAAATGATTATTATTTTGATCTTCCTTCACTTGAGAAGATTACATCCTGGTAGGTTTATTAATCAATCATTGTTGTGTTTGACCTTGGAGTTGAATAGTTGTATGTTGTTAATGCTTTTCTGTTTAAGGTTCTCGAAGTGAGGATTTGACTTGTCACAACTTTAGCACTTGGTGGTGTTGGTAGGACATGGTATGTTATATGGTTTGCAAATTTTCTCTATGGTTCTATGTATCTAACTGAAGGTTTATTTTCATGTGACATTAGAATTGAGGTTTGTGTGGAGCTATTATGATCACTAGGTTTGTGGTTATTTACTATTGTTGTACTTCATTATTTTTAGCAACAATATGTGGACTCTTTTTAATCTCTATTCTTTGTGATGTGGAGAACTTGGGAGAGTTGAGGAGATTAGAGGTGAGAGAGTAAGCAGAAAATTATTTGAAGTATGCTATGTTTTGTAGCAGGTTGGTTGTAGTTTGTAGATCACTATGTGTTCTTCAATATTGGATTTTTGACATGAGCCACGCCCTTTGTGTGAGTGCTGATTAGTGGACTTTTGTGTTTGTTTAGTTAGCACTAGACTAGACATTACATGTGTAGTGGGAGTCCTAGGAGGTATATCTATCCTTGGTAGATGAGTTTCATTAGAATGTAGTATCAAGGGTCTTGAGACCTTTTGCACATTGGAGTATTTGTTACCTTGGAAGGTGGTAACCATGAGTAGGACATTGATTATATAGGGACACGAGCTACAATGTGGGTTGGATATGTAATAAGTATCTAAGGTCTATTAGTTGTTGGGGTTAGTTGGATGTGAGTGACTGGGTGTGGTCATTGTGCTGGCTAGACTAGAGTATGTGGTGCATACCCAATCTTATTTCAAGGAGGAGATTGGACTTATAGGTTTGTATTCTAGTAATGGCTTAAGGCTAGATGTAGTGGTGTCTATGTGACATTTAGTGTGTCATCTTGGATTATTCTTACCTTTCATGCTTGGGCATGGTGGAGGATGAGACAAATGTGGTTGAGATGGTGGTCACTTGGTGGATGTTGCAAATGCTTCTATGAAGCTCATGAGCACAGAGGAGTTAGTTGGCATAACATGGTTATACCCTTTGTGTTTAGTTCATAGATTTATTGAAGCTTCCTTTTTCTCTTGCAAGGTGTATGTGAAGTGGGAGAATGTTGGGATTATGTGCATCATACACCTTGCAAGACCTAATGTTTGGATTATTTATTTATTTGTATTTATTAATTACTTTATCCTCATTTGAGAAAATAGGGCATCCCTCTTTGTGTTAGCATTTTGCATCATGTAAGAAGTTGTAAGAGCATCTAATGTCATTATGGCATTATAAGTAGTGGGGGTTACTTATGACAGATTCTATGATTTATGTAAGAGCATGATTATAGGGAGTTACAAAGTGGACTAAGAGTCTTGACCCACTTATGACACATGTTATGACACATCATAGAGAATCTTTTAATAGAGATAATGAGTCCAAAATGGGTGTGGGTCGTGAGAATTTTTACCATAGGATTTTGGGACCTTGTTTGGACCCATGGCAATTCTTTTTGGTAGTTTCCTAGGCCTCCTTGAGTCTATATATTAAGGGCTTGATATGGAGGAAATGAGGATTTTTTATTGCAGGGTTATGCTATTACATTTCCTTTAAAGGACTAGGATGTTGATCTCCATCTTAAGGCTACAAGCCTACAATTGTATTGTAAATATTTTTTGTTGTTGACTAATACATTGGTTCAATGCTTTGAAGGGTGAGATTTTTTTACCTGAAAGGGTTTTCTCCATGTATATCAATGTCTCTTCTCTTCTATCTATGCTTATTCTATTCTTCTCTCATTCTTGCTTTCTAAAGTGTTGATTTACATGTTATGCTGCTAAATTTTTCATACATACAAGATTTGTGTTTCTTTCCTTTAAGAGTTGATGTGGGAAATAAACCTATGTCTTGTTTCTACTTTATGGTCTCAATTTGTTTCTCCTCGTATTAGGATTTTGTTTAGAAAATATTATAGTATTGGAGATGAACACTGGTTATTTTCCTAACACAATTTGCAATATTTGGGAAACCGTGGTGTCAAAGGCACATTTTGGGGCTTGCCTTGAGGAGGTTGAATTTTGAGACTTCCTTGATTATGATCAAGCCCTATAAATGATTTAATAACAATTTCCCATACGAAATGTTCAAAGTGTTTAGGTGTGTGTAGGTGTAACTATAGAGGTGCAATAATGGCTTCTACTATGTTGTGTTATGCTTATGCCTTTTGCTGCTTCTTGTGTTGTGTATTTTAATTTCCCTGTGTATTCTTGTTGTTTATGCAATTACCCTTTCCTTTAATAAACAATTACATGACTGTTATTTACCATTTGGGGCAAAAAGGATAGGTATATGAACTAAAGTGAAAAAGATAGGTGGTAAGGATCAAAACATCTAGGGAAACTCACTCCTAAATAACTCCCTCCAACCATTAGCACTACCTATGTGATCAAGAGCAAAGAAGCAAGAAGAGTGTTAGTTTGGTGTTAGCATAATCAAATTGTGGGCCACAATAAATAAAGTAAAAGAAAAGAGAAGTGGAGTACTCATGAGGATCTCCTAGCTGCCATGTGAGATCAAGTGTCCTCATTTTATCCTCTGTCAGTTGACTAGCAGAAATACCCAAAGGCACTCCTAGTACTTCCTAATCCTTGAGTATGTCATCCTCCTTTCTCTCATCCTCTAGGGTGTATTCATCATCACTCTCCTCCTCTTGGTCACTCTCTACATCATAAACTAGGTGACCTCACCATGGGAAAAGTGGTATTTGACCCTATTCCTGAAGAGGTCATGTAATAGGTGTCCCTAGAGTGAGAGGGGTCCACAAAGATATCCCTCATTATGCCTCTATCATCTCTTGAAGAGATTAGTAGCATGTGGGCATATGAGGTAGGTTTGAAAGAAAATCCTTGCTAAACTACTAAGCAACTCGAATAATGGAATGGATATCAACAAGGCCATTCTTGTCTATCAAAGAATGTACTCCTCAAAAAAATATTGAATGGCCATATCTCTAGTCCATCTCCCTCCATGTTAGTATAGGGGTTTGCAATGAAGTCATCATTTATCAAAGTTGCCACTACTCATGTGGTCACATCAAAAGGCCCAAGTCACCACCATCTCATGGCTCTAGGATTAGTAGGATCCACTATGGGCATCTTAGACTAATTAGGATGAATGTGTTCTAGGATCCACACCATAACTAGAGAGGGATGGATAAAGGTGTAACATGTCACCTCATATTACCTAGATTTGCATTCCAGATTTACTATCAAGTAAATAATCATGATCAACATAAACATATGTTTAACAAACACTAATCATTTGCATAATGATTACATAAAAAGCATATCTTTTTTTTCAATATTTTCAAACTGAAAATGTATAACACATTCAAAGATAGCATGTTAGTGAATCCCTTCACTTTACAATCACAATGTTTTGCTCATGGCAATAAAGATAAATTTACATAAAATTTGACTGTCAAGTCATATCAAATGAATATACTGTATCTGGAGTCTTGATATTTGTCTTCATAAGTCTTGGCTTGTCATCTTCTTGGGAAGGAGAGCATCACCCAAGTGCTTTTCCTCCAACCACAGACCAATGGTCTCTCGCACACCTTCCTTCCTGGAAGTGGCCCTACCCTTCACAAAGGGAGTAGATATAAAGAACCAATAGGTTTGCCATCTGAGTTTAGTAGTGTTGTGTCCTTCATATCCCATCACGGTCATACAACTATAGATCCTCTCTAACTATGTATGACACTACTGGATGGTTATGTCATCTGGATCATAGTGAACTGACTAATGCATGCAAAGACGGATGCATTACTTTGGCCAAAGATTTAATATATATTGGTGTTTCGCAATGAACATAGTCAATTGTTCACCCACTTCTAACTCAACTTAGAAGCTATCTCATTCGATAGTGATAACAGTTTGACCTATTCAGGTCATGGGATAAATTAATTGTACTTCTCATTTAGTCCATCTGACTTGGACTTCTAACTCCGATTCCAAGAGTGCATTTCACAAGCTTTCTTGTTGCATATGCAACATGGAACCTGTGACTCCACGTCACTCTATTCCTTTTTTTTCCAATAATTTAAATGTTCTTGGTTTTCAGTCTCGAGACCAATCTTGGTCTTTGTCTCCATGAGATTAGTTATGATGTTTAACCCATTCCAAGGATTTTCATCAATTCCATATCAATTATAACATATCCTGTTAAAGCCGATAGTATAAAATAAATTGATAATATAAAATAAAAGAAAAGTACCATTTTCCATTATAGTACCCTTAGTCTATAAAGACTCAAAGGTTTTTATCACCTTCTACTTCATTCCCAAAGTAATACCATTAATATAAAGAAGATATTCATAGAGGTTTACATAGCAATCGAGCTATCAAGCTCACTCTCTCATTTCCATTCATAGAAATCTAGAGTTATTCATGTTTTTATTTCCCTTGTGCTCGAAGCACTACATGCACTCAGTATAGTAATAATACATTACCATCATTTTGATATCCCTCGAGCAGAACAATAAATCTCATGGCTCTAAGATAAGATATGAAGCCCAAATGGATCACAAAGATAAGGGTTTTCCAAGTTGAACCCTGTTAAATTTCCACATATAATTTCCAAGGTCTCGGTGCCACAGTCAGCCAGAACTGTTATAAATGTTCTCACTACTGTTAAAATACAATATACATGGTTTTAAACACCATAGTTCTCATCTCTGAGATACTATCATTAATGGTGAACATTATATATGAATAGTTATTATTGAAGTCGTGTAGATAAAAACTATCCATGGTTTAATGTATACAGGCGCCTTTCAGCACAAAGACAATAATCGAGACATCAGTGGCTCTACCACAGTCTCATTCTTAATAGTATGCAAAGACATAATTGTCTATAATACATCAACCATAATACATAGGCCTGTTACAATATAAAAAGTAACATTCGAAACACAATAGTTTCAAGTTAAAACTGTATTTCATAGAAATCATTTCTTAGTTGCCTGAAAAAGGTGCCAACCAAAAGTTTCAAACAACATACAGCTAGTATTATCATTACCACGTAAACTTACATGTATTCGTTGAGTCTCCCGACTCTGAATGTAGTTTTCTGGAAGTTAGTCCTCTTTATTCTAATAGTCCTTGACTCTATATTGTTCCAGTCATTCCCTTCCAACCCTATCGAGAGTTCTCTCTTTTTTTTTCAAAAGATCGTTCTCTCCACAATATTTCCCCCTCCTTTCATATTCACGGGGATAGCAAACAAGAAACCAACTTCCCACCGAAATTGAAGCATGCAGGATCATGGGCCTGTGGAGAACAAAGCTCATGCTCCTCCTTAACTTGCACTTCCTCCACTTTCTCCATGATCCGTGGGGAGTGGAGTCATGCCATCTTGAATAGGAGCTGTGCTCTCGACACAAGAGATTTATCATATCATGAAAAGATTCAAGACTATCATAAGATTATTACTTATATTTCACATAAGTAATAATAAGTAAAATAATCATAAATTAAACTATTGGTCACCAAGAGAAAATATCATCACATATGGTGCTAACAAATCAAGAAATAGAATACCAATACAAGGTTGAGGTTTTCTTCCTCCCCCTTCGTAATCTAAACTGACAATAATAACATTAATTCGATACTTACAAAATTATATATATATATATATATATATATATATATATATATATATATATATATATATATATATATATATATATATATATATATATATATATTGGGAATATACTATGAAAGACAAAGATTAAACTCTAATCAATTACAATGTTCTCTAAACATTATTCGACCAAATCGACGTGGATAACGTAAAAAACCCTTAACGACCAATCGGCACTAGTCGAATAAAGATCGACTGAACAAGGGAAGTTAACCGATACATACCCCGTCGCAAAGGTTCACATAGTGTACAACTTTGAAACTCAGATGGCAAACCTGAATTTTCCAAAACATCTATTCCCTTCTCTCTGGTGATACTCTCCTTCCATTCTTGGAGGTGGAAATCTTTTTCCTATTTACACTCATAGCCAACCAAACTATGATCGGTGTATCATCAACAAATCATTATACATCATGCTTAAATAATCTCAATAACACATAATTTCATTTCTAATTCTGAGCATAACTCATAATTCATATAATCAATGATTTATCCTAACATTTTCCAAAACGTCAAATCACTCATCCACATAATCACATGAAAGTAAAAGTTAAACATAGTCAAAGTCTGGGGATGTAACATATCTTCCCCCATATGAATCATCGTCCCCGATGATTTAGTGTGTCCAAAGTTTATAACATAAAAAGAGTTTTGTTTATCATAACAAGCTTAAAATAGATGAGGGAATCTTTGATAAATATCATCATAATTCTCCCAGGTGGCATTCTCTTCTACATACTAGTCCCACTGGACCTTGCATTGAGTAATGTCTTTATTACGCAAATGTAGCTTATGTATTTCGAGCACCTTGATGGGCTCAATCATTACCACCCCTAGGTCCTTCACCTGCATGGCATTCCAATCAAGAATCTAGGAACATGATTATCTCCTGCAATATACTTTTTCATATAAGAAACATGGAAAATATTATGCATCATGGCAAGAGTTGGTGGTAGAGCAATCATGTATGTAACTTTGAACGAACCCAAATACCTAGGAGCTAGTTTGGATGTCTTTCCAAACTTAATAGAACTCTTTTGTGGTTTGACTCATAAGAGGACTTTCTCTCCTACTGAGAAATGCCTTGCGATGCGCTTAGCATCCACATAACTTTTATGCCTATCATTTGCTTCCACTAGTCTTTTCTTAATCAGATGGACTTGCTCTTCCATTTTTGAAAGCATTTCTCGACCAAGGCTAATCCTATCTTCTAGCTTATCCCATCTTATAGGAGTTCAGCACTTTCTTCCATATAATGCTTCAAATGGAGCCATCTTAATAGCGGAATGATAGGAATTGTTGTAGGCAAATTCCACAAGAGGAAGGTAATCTTCCCACTTGTATTGCTAGTCCATGCAATACATCCTCAATAGATCTTCCAACACTTGGTTTCCTCTTTCCGTTTGGCCATCCATCTCTGGATGATAAGCAGAGCTTATGTTCAGTTGAGTTCCAAGTGAGGAAAACAAGGTTTTCCAAAACCTTGATGTCATACAGGCATCCCTATCTGAGATAATCTTCTCAGGAATACCGTGCAATCTGAATACTTCTTGCACAAATTTGCGGGCTATGACTGGTGCTCCATCTGTCAAATTCCTGGGTATATTAAAATGTGATATCTTGGCGAGTCTATCCACCACTACCAAAATAGCATTGTGTCTATTTCTAGACATTGGAAGTCCTTGTATAAAATCCATGCTAATGATTTGCCATTTCCATTCCGAAATCTCATGAGGGTATAGAAGTCTTGTCAGGTGATGGTGTTCTTGTTGCAAGTATGGGCCTAACCGGTGTTGTCATTGATGTCAACATACTCCTATTGCATTGATGTCAAGGATTGGATGAGCTGCGTGATGAGGATATTGAGAAAATTAGTCCTATCAGAAACAAAAAAGAACAGTGAAACTCTATGAAGTGAAGATCCTAGATAGATGAAGATCAGAGAATGCGTATCAAAGGGTTTGTAGATATGTGTCTAAAGATGATCAAGTCAAGATTTGAGAGGTTCGCATGAAGATTTGAAGAAGTTATGGCCATATGAGTAAAACTAGTTCTAGCAGCTGTTCAGAGGTGACAGAGTGACACAGATAGGTCCGGTGAGATCCAGAAATGAAATATCTTGTTCTGTGGATTTGGTGGAATGTTTAGGAAGCTAATGTTAATTGACAACTCAATTAATTCATGGTCTGGAGGCCCGTAAGAATTTATTCTAAAGTGACAGTGATGACAGACTGTGTTCTTGAGGTTCTGGATGAAGATGTGAATGAGTTCAATAAGTAGAAGTGGTGTGGATGCTCTTGGTGATTCAGGCAAGTTTGTGGGAGTCTCTAGACTATGTCCAGTTCATGTTGGCGGTCTGCATTAAAGATTGAGCTCGTAATTGGATATTTACTCTCGGGTGATGGTGTTCTCCCTAATCATGATTGACCGGATGTTTTACACATCTTGCAGATGATCTTGAAGACGTTCTACAAAGCATGGCATGATCCTCAAAAAGATTGAAGTCCCAGATATGTGTGGCCGACAGTGTGGTGATACACATGAAGTTTTGTAATAAGTCAAGTTGTATTTGAGTAATTGCTTTGTAATAAAATGAAGTATGTGTCATGCCGACTTGGATGTTTATCCCTAAGTCGATGTCTTGTATAAATAAGATTTGTGAAGTCATTTCCAATTATTAAGGTGAAGATGAGGAAGTGGTAGAGAAGAGAAGAAAGAAAAGCAGAGCAGAAGTGTTGAGCTTGAATGGAACTATCTCAAGCATGGTGAAGATGCTAATTTCTAGTTCAAGTATGTAATATTTATATTATCATTCTATATATAGTGTGTCTCATGTAGGCAGTGGGCCTCTTGTGAGCAGTGTGCTTGGGCAGTGAGCCCTAATTGGCAAGTGTCATTTTTCTTATTCTTTTAACAGAGAATACAACCTTGGGTTAGTCACCCTGTGGTTTTTCCCTTAACCGGGTTTTCCACGTTAAAATTTTGGTCTCATATGTGTTAATGTGTTTCTGGTCTTGAATTAATGCATTATGCTTCCATGATTGAATTATTATTAAACTGTTGAAACATAAGAAGGATTTAAGTGTTTAA
The DNA here is from genome assembly GCA_027924645.1 of Cunninghamia lanceolata. NCBI lineage: Eukaryota > Viridiplantae > Streptophyta > Pinopsida > Cupressales > Cupressaceae > Cunninghamia > Cunninghamia lanceolata. Next base: position 1,383,145 of record BSBN01000270.1, read on the forward strand.
AGAAAAGAAAGTTTTGAGACAACTGATTCAGCCCCCCTCTTAGTTGTCTATCGTAAGACCAACAATTGGTATCAGAGCCAAGTTCCTCTAAAAGGAGCTTAACCACTTGAGGAGATCCAGGATGTCTTCCTACAAGAAGGATAGTCCAAGGTTTGATGGAACTAATTACTCTTTGGAAAAGCCACATGGAATGTCACTTGCAATGTATGAGAATGCAATATTGGACCATAACTTCAAAGAAGTATGTTCCTCCAAAGAGTAGTCTAACAAATGTAGATGAAATCAGAGATGCTAAAGATAATCTTCAAGCTAAAGAAGCCTTACTAAGTGCCTTCTCTGATTCAGAGCTGACAAATGTTATGGATCTAAAAACCGCATATGAGATTTAGACAAAGCTGGAACTTCTGCATGAAGGAGACAAATACGTTAAATGTGCCAAGCTACAGAGTTTGAAAGGAAAATTCAAAAACCTGAAGATGAATGAAGATGAGAATATATCTACATTTATGCCAAAAGTAAATGAGCTTGTTTGTGGCATTAGGTGTGCTGGTGGAACCTTGGATGAAGATGAGATTGTTGCCAAAGTTCTCAGATCTCTACCTCCTGCTTACAAACATAAGGTTGCTACTATTGAAGAATTCAGATCTTTATCAAATATCACAAGAGATCAACTGGTTGGAAAATTGGCTGCATTTGAATTAGCTGAGTTTGGAGATGCACCCCCCAAAACTGAATCTGCATTCAAAGCTAGTGCCTCTGTAAAAGGTAAACAAAGGTATGATCCAAGAGAGAACTCCTCAAAGAAACTATCATGGTATAAAAAAGCAAGAAAAGATCTGGAAGAACATGAGGCAGAAGCTGCTCAACTTGAAGCCCTTATTGCAAAAAGACTGCTAAGAGGATCTGGTAAGTATGAAGGAAAATTGCCCTTCAAATGTTTCAACTGCAACAAGATTGGTCATTTTGCTTCAAGGTGTCCGGAAAGATTTTCAAGGACAAATCCAAATAGATCAAGATTCCAAAAGAAATGTTACTATGTTCATGAAGATGATGATGATGAAGGAGTAACAAATGATGAATCAAAGACAGGAAACAAATCCAGAAGTGACTGGGTGTTTATTGCCATCAAGGAAGAAGATCCAATGCCCACTGAATCTATCAATCATAAACAAGTAGAAAGAGCTTTGGCTGCTCAAGTTGAAGAAAAGGATGAATGGGTTATTGATAGTGGATGCTCCCACCATATGACTGGTGACAAAAATAAGTTCATAGATCTGGAAAGATATGAAGGAGGAGTTGTAAAATTTGGTGATAATTCTACTGGCAGAATCAAAGGCAGAGGAACTATTTCTTTTGATGGAAAGAATAAAACCAGTGATGTACTATATGTCGAAGGCCTGAAACACAATCTTCTCAGTGTTGGGTAGTTGGTAGACAAAGGCTATGATCTCTGATTAAAAAATAGAAAATATAAAATCTTTGAAAGTTCTGGAACAGAGATTGCATCCGGTACTCAAACAAAAGGTAGCATCTTCCACTTGGTTGGTACTGGCAAAAGTTGTTTATTTGTTCAAATTGATCAGAGTTGGTTGTGGCATAGGAGAATATGTCATGTAAATTTTGATAACATCATCAAGATAAGCAATACTCAGGCTGTAAGAGATCTTCCAAGACTGGTGAAACCTACTAACAGTTTGTGCAAAGATTGTCAATTGGGTAAGCAAAGTAGAGTCACATTCAAAAGTAAGGAACAATCTTCTACCTGATTGTTAGACTTAGTATATACTGATCTATGTGGACCAGCAAGAATCAAAATTTTGCAAGGTGATAGATATTTCATGTTACTAATTGATGACTATTCCTGGATGATGTGGGTGACTTTCCTGAAAGAGAAATCTGATGCTCTTGAGAAATTCAAAGTATTCGAGGCTATGGTAGAGAATGAAACTGGGTTAAACATAAAATGTCTTAGGTCTAATAGAGGTGGAGAATTCACATCTAGAGAGTTCATAGAATTCTGTGAGAAACATGGAATAAAAAGACAGTTATCTGCTCCAAGGACTCCACAGCAGAATGAAGTAGTGGAGAGAAAGAACCGGACCATCCAAGAAGCATCTAGAACCATGATGATGGAAGCAAATGTTCCTTAGATCTACTGGAGAGAAGCTGTAAGCACTACTATCTATACACTTAATCAAGTACAAATCAGAAGCAATACTGGTAAGACCCCTTATGAACTCTATTTTGGCATCATTCCTACTATGAAGTAGTTCAGAGTCTTTGGTAGCAAATGTTACATTAAAAGAGATGAAGACCTTGGAAAATTTGATGCTAGAAGTGATGAAGGAATATTCTTGGCTTATTCTACTCAAAGAAAAGCATATCGGTGTTATAATAAAGAGATTGAGAAAGATTATAGAAAGTACAAATGTGAAAGTTGATGAAGGGATTGAAAAAACCTCAAGGTTTTATGAATATGAAGAAGATAATCAGAATGATGTTTTGGTTCAAGAAGTTCAAGCCCCTTCTGAAATTTAGATCCAGACTGATCCGGAGAATCCTGAAATATAGGAAGAAGAGATAAGCTTGAATGAACCTGTCCAAGAAATAGAAGTGCAAGAAATTTCCAAAACTCCCAGGTATGTAAGACTGAATCATTTTAAAGACTAGATCATAGGTGATAGAAGCAAAGGTGTTCAAAGAAGAAGAAAGATTGCTCAAGATTCAGAAAAGTATTGTCTAATTTCAAAGATTGAACCATAAACAGTAAGTGAAGCATGCAATGATGAAAGCTAGGCCAAAGCAACGGAGGAAGAGTTGATGCAGATTGAGAAAAATCACAATTGGGATCTTGTTCCCAGATCTAGAAACAAAAATGTGATTGGAACGAAATGGGCCTTCTAGAACAAACTGAATGAAGATTGTGAAGTAGTCAGAAACAAAGCCAGATTGGTCTGCAAGGGTTATTCTCAAGGAGTTGATTTTGAAGAAACTTTTGCTCTGGTGGCAATAATTGAAGTAGTCAAATTATTTCTTGATTTTGCTGCCTTCAAGGATTCCAAAGTATATCAGATGGATGTCAAGTCTGCCTTCCTGAATGCTGACTTGGAAGAAGAAGTATACATTGAGCAACTGGATGGATTTCAGTTGTCTGGTCATGGTGATATGGTCTGCAAGTTGAAGAAAGCACTATATGGACTCAAACAAGCCCTAAGAGACTGGTATGAAAGACTGGATAAACATCTTTTGAAGATTGGCTTCAACAAAGGTACTGCTGACAGTAACTTATACTTCAAGATTGAACATGAAAATATCTTGATTGTTGAAGTATTTGTTGATGATATCATTTTTGGAGGAAGAGATAGTATGTGCAAGACTTTTGCAAATCAAATGAAAAGTGAATTTGAGATGTCTATGTTTGGGGAAATGAATTTCTTCTTGAGTCTGCAAATCACTCAAACAAAGAAAGGAATCTTCATATCTCAGACCAAATATGTGAAAGAATTGTTGAAGAAATTTGGGATGGAAGATTCAAAACCAATGAATACTCCCATGGTAACCAGATGTAAACTAAGCAAAGATGATGAATCTCCTAAGGCTGATTAGAAAAAGTACAGGTCAACGATTGGAGGACTATTGTATCTTACTCAAACTAGACCTGACATTATGAATGTTGTTGGTCTTGTTACCAGATTCCAAGTTGATCCTAGAGAATCTCATGTCATGGCAATCGAGAGAATTCTCAAATATCTAAAGGGAACAGTTGAGTATGGTTTATGGTATCCTAGGGATCATGATTTCTCTCTTCATGCATATACAAATGTGGATTGGGCAAGAGATGTGGATGACCGGAAGAGTACCAGTGGTGGTGCATTCTTTTTGGGGAAAAGATTAGTTTCTTGGATGAGCAAGAAACAAGAGGAAATATCTCTGTCCACTGCAGAAGCAGAATATATTGCAGCAATAGGTAGTTGCACTCAAGTATTGTGGATGAAGCAAATGCTAAGAGACATCAGAGTGGAGTATGAGGAAGCTACCACAATCTTCTGTGATAACTCAAGTGCAATAAATATATCAAAAAATCTGGTGTTGCATTCAAAGACAAAACATATATCCATCAAATTTCACTTTTTGAGAGAGCAGATGAACAAGAATGAAGTCAGATTGGAGTTTGTGCCCTCTAAGGATCAGATTGTAGAATTTTTACTAAACCTCTACCTAAGGACTCTTTTGAGTATCTAGGGAGAAGTTAGGGGTTATTACCCCTCCGGTTCTGAATTAAGATGCACTGATGTGCATCAGTCTGGTGGATCTCATAGTCATATCTTGTGCTCTGGATTGATGATAGGAAGCTGCTACTCAGGGGGAGCAATCTGTATGATTCTGATTGATGCAAGTATGTACCCTTTGCCATTGATGTCAAAGGGGGAGAGAAGACATGTGAAAAACAAAAGTGGTTGCTGATCAAATGGGGAGCTATGTCAGTTAGTAAGGAGAAGTTCTTGTCTTGATGGTTAAAACAGTTTTTCACATCATATGTTGTCATCAATGACAAAGGGGGAGATTGTTGCAAGTATAGGCCTAACCAGTGTTGTCATTGATGTCAACATACTCCTGTTGCATTGATGTCAAGGATTGGATGAACTGTGTGTTGAGGATATTGAGAAAATTAGTACTATCAGAAACAAAGAAGAACAATGAAGCTCTATGAAGTGAAGATCCCAGATAGATGAAGATCAGAGAATGCGTATCAAAGGGTTTGTAGATATGTGTCTAAAGATGATCCAATCAAGATTTGAGAGGTCCACATGAAGATTTGAAGAAGTTATGGCCATATGAGTAAAACTGGTTCTGGTAGCTATTCAGAGGTGACAAAGTGACACAGATAGGTCCGATGAGATCCAAAAATGAAATATCTTATTTTGCGGATTTGGTGGAATGTTTAGGAAGCTAATGTGAATTGACAACTCAATTGGTTCGTGGTCTGGAGGTCCGCAAGCATTTATTCTAAAGTGATAGTGATGACAGACTGTGTTCTTGAGGTTCTGGATGAAGATACGAATGATTTTAGTAAGCAAAAGTGGTGTGGATGCTCTTGGTGATTCAGGGAAGTTTGTGGGAGTCTCTAGACTGTGTCTAGTTCATGTTGGTGGTCCGCATTAAAGATTGAGCTCGTAATTGGATATTTACTCTTGGGTGATGGTGTTCTCCCTAATCATGGTTGACCGAATGTTTTACACATCTTGCGGATGATCTTGAAGATGTTCTGCAAAGCATGGCGTGATCCTCAAAAAGATTGAAGTCCCAGATATGTGTGGCCGACAGTGTGGTGATACACATGAAGTTTTGTAATAAGTCAAGTTGTATTTGAGTAATTGCTTTGTAATAAAATGAAGTATGTGTCATGCCGACTTGGATGTTTATCCCTAAGTCAATGTCTTGTATAAATAAGATTTGTGAAGTCATTTCCAATTATTAAGGTGAAGATGAGGAAGCGGTAGAGAAGAGAAGAGAGAAAAGCAGAGCAGAATTGTTGAGCTTAAATGGAACTGTCTCAAGCATGGTGAAGATGCTAATTTCTAGTTCAAGTATGTAATATTTATATTATCATTCTGTAGACAGTGTGTCTCCTGTAGGCAGTGGGCCTCTTGTGAGGAGTGTGCTCGAGTAGTGAGCCCTAATTGGCAAGTGTCATTTTTCTTATTATTTTAACAGAGAATACAATCTTGGGTTAGTCACCCTGTGGTTTTTCCCTTAACCGGGTTTTCCATGTTAAAATTTTGGTGTCATATGTGTTAATGTGTTTCTGCTCTTGAATTATTGCATTATGCTTCCATGATTGAATTATTATTATACTGTTGAAACATAAGAAGGATTTAAGTGTTTAAAGAAAAGAAAGTTTTGAGACAATTGATTCACCCCCCCTCTCAGTTATCTGTCGTAAGACCAACAGTTCTGCCTTCACCATCTGGTGTTTTAGACATCTAGCTACAAACCTTGCAGCATCCCTCTTCATTCCTTTCTAGAAATATAATGGTTTTATGTCAGCTAATAATTTCATCACTCTAGGATGTTTTGAATAAGGTGCATAATGAACCTCTTTCCACACGATATTTCTTAACTCCTCAGAGTTTGGAACATACATCCTTCGATTAAACCTTAAAAGTCCATCTGGTTCAAAATGAAATCTATCATACCTAGAATCATGAGGATTATCCATAAGGGCTTGTTTTACCTGCTCATAGAATTCATCTCCCTTGGCTTTTTGTAACCCCTGATTCCTAAAATCAGAATGTATGGAGATCATCGAGGAGATATGTCTTCTCCTACTTAAGGCATCCACCACCTAGTTTCCCTTGCCCTGTATGTATTTAATCTCAAAATCGTAATCAAATATTAATTCTAACCATCTTCTCTAGCGAGCATTCAGATGTGGTTGAGTAAACTGATATTTGATCTCTTGATGATCTATTTTTAATTCAAAAGGTTTCCCAAGTAAATAATGTCTCTACATTTGCAATGCATGAAACACTACTACCAATTCAAGATCATGAGGAGCATAATTATGCTCATATGTTTTCAATTTTTTGGATTCATAAGCAATAACTTGCCCATCCTAGGCAAGTACACCACCTATTCCTTCTCCTGAGGCATCGATGATGACTACAAAATGACCTTCCGAGTCAGGTACCTTTAAAATAGGTGTCGTAGTCAAGTTTTCTTTTAGTTGGTCAAATGCCTCCTGGCATTTCTCTGACCAATCAAATCTTTTGCCTTTTCTTTGTAATGAAGTAATAGGATAGGCAATTTTTGAAAAATAAGCCACAAATTTTCTATAATATCCCACTAAGCCCATGAAACTATAGACCTCATGCACATTTCTCGGTGTTGGCCATTCCAAAATGGCTCTAATCTTTGCTAGGTCCACAACAATTCCCTTAGCTGAAATTATATGACACAAATATTGTACTTCCTTTTGAAAGAAAGTACACTTTGAGAGCTTTCCATACAGTTTATGCTCTCTTAATCTCTGGAGAACAATCCTTAGATGTTGAAGGTGTTCGTCCTCATTTTTGGAGTAAATCAAAATATCATCAAGGAAAATAAGGACAAACATGTCCAAACAATCTCTGAACACACTGTTCATTAAGTTCATAAATGTTGCAAGTGTATTTGTTAATCCAAAGGGTAGGATAGTGAATTCATAGTGTCCATACCTCATTCTAAACATTGTCTTATGAATATCCCCATCCTTTAACCTCAATTGATGGTATCCTAATCAAAGATGAATCTTTGAAAACATAGTTGCCCCTTGCATTTGATCAAAGAGGTCATTAATGTGAGGCAACGAATATTGGTTCTTTATCGCTTCCTTATTTAGCATACGATAATCTATGCATAATCACAAAGTACCATCTTTCTTTTTAACAAAAAATACTGGTGCTCCCCAGGGTGAAACACTGGATCTTACCAAACCTTTTTCAAGTAGTTCCTATAGTTGAGACTTTAGCTCCATTAACTCTGTTGTGGTCATTCTATAAGGAGCTTTAGATATAGGGTTCGACCCTGGAATTATATTTATTAAAAAATCAAAAGCTCTTTTAGGAGGTAAGCCTGGTAATTCATCCTCAAAATCTCGAAGAAAGGGATACCTATCCATATCTGATCTCTCTTGATCTATGGATTCTCTTTCTTCAACTCCTTGGAGTTTTTGAGATTCATAATACATCAAATCATCTTGGAAGAAAGATTCCTTGTGACTTTATTTTCTCCATTTTAATAGCAAAGAGTTGACATCCTTTTCTCTAAGCTCTTTTCATCTATAGGGTAGATATTTGCCTTAGTTTAACCTCTCTAGCACTGCCTTATAGAAAAACTTTATTCCCAAGGTCATCTAGGCATTCTCTTGTTTTAGAAAAACAATCCACCTTCTAGCCCTATGCCTCCATAACCAATTTATTCCAAGGATGACACCATATGAGCCTGATGGGGCTACATAAAGGTTCACTTCAATGGAAAAACTCAGGAGTTCAACCTTAGCCTCAAACAAACATTGCTTTACCTGAGTCCTGGTCTTATTAGCATATTCGACTAACCAGGTATTTGCCATGTAACCAACTTTTCTAATAATCTTATTTAAAATTTTTGGAGAAATAAAACATTTTGTAGCACCAGTATCTATCAAAACTGAAATTGGAATACCAGACAAAATACCTGTGGTTTCAATTGGAGTAATTTGATACTCTGCTTGCTGGTTATCCAAGGTTGCATGTTTCTGTTGTTGGAGAGTTCCCTATTGCAAGGGTAAAGGATTTCTTCACGGCTAAGTCCCTTGTGTCTTATTGGGACACTGATTGGCATAATGGTCACCACCACATGAATCACACCCTCTCGCAGGTCCTCGCCTTTCATAAGGCTTTCCTGAATTGTCTCCATTTTTCTTAGAGTTATTATTATTTTTCTTTTCACCCTTGGATTCATTCTTATTTTCCTTAAATCCTTTGTCACCTTTCTTATTGAAATTTTGCTTATTGCCCTTTTTCTTAAATGACTAGGATGATTGTGACCAACTGAACCTTTTACGGTTCTTTTCCTGATATGCAGATATGGATTTCAACTTTTGTTCCTGTTTAATAGCTTTCTCATAAACTTGTTCCATTGTAGTGGGACCATGCACATCTACTTCGCCTCCAATTTGGGCATTCAAGCCCATGATGAACTTTCGGATGCGAAACCTCTCATCTTGTTGATATTGGGGAACACATTTAAGGAGATGAGTGAATTTGTCCCAATACTCATTCATAGATGAGTCACCTTGTCTCATGTTTTGGAAGTCTATAAGCTTCTGATCAAAATACAACTATGGCAACCATATTTGCCTAAAGAGTTCCACAAACCTTTCCCAGGTTACACTCAAGGAGTTCAATCTTAACTCCATCTTCTTGTTCATCCACCAGGTGGATGCTTCACCTACCAATTGGTATGCTCCCCATACTGCTTTGGTTATTTCAGAATAGTTTCTTATTTCAAAAAAATTCTCCATTTTAGTAAGCCATGCCTCCGCGACATCTCCACTTACAGTCCCATCAAATTTGGGAGGTGTAATCTTTTTCATATCTCTGGATAACTCTAGAGCCAAATGACTCCTTTTATCCTCATCCTGTCTCATTTCAGAGTTATTCTCTCCACGTCCACTTTGGGTGGTGTTTTCATGACGTTCCTCATCTTCACCCTTGTGGAAGGCTTCTTGCTTGGGTCCATTATAACCCCTGACCTCCTGCTCTAAATTTCCAATTCTTGCCCTCGTCTCATGGAGCATAGCAAGGATCCAGTCAAGTTTTGAATCAAAGTGGCTAGAAGGTTGCCCTTCCTCTTGGCTACCCCCAGTGCTGGTTCCTTTCCGAACCATGCTGCAATCTACTTCTCCTGAAGTTTGCAGGTTAAGCATTCAATTAGTTTTTCATACTATTGAATCCATTCATAAACATAAATCCATTCTCATTTATGCAATCTTAAGCAAGAAAGGAAAGCTTTTGCCAAAATTTCAAAATTACATTATGGTATTCATGGATCACACAATATCCATCATTTATTACAATTAAGTACATCTTGCAACTACAAGTCACTTTCAGAAAGGGAGATCTTCCCACATTCATCCTCATCCTTGAGCTTTACCAATTCAAACTTGGGAGGTGGATGTACTCGAAGGTACTCATTCATAACCTCTCGAGTGATGATAGGAGCATTAGGACCACTTCCAAATGGCAAGTCCTTAGGTGTAGAGGGTTTAACTGATTAATTTTTAGAGATAGGAACAATAGCCTTAACTTCTTTGTCCTTCTTTTCCTTCTGCTTGATGTGTTTAATGACATCAACAAAGGTTTTAGTATCAGATAACCATGCGCCTTCCAGTTAACCAGTTTGGCCTAGGCTTTTCATTCTTGAGGCTCACTCCCTCATAGCCTTTAGGTAACGTCCATTTCCCATTACCTTCTTCCTTGGTGCCATTCTTGTTCTTACCATTATGGCAAAAGAACATCCAAACATTAGCAACTGTTAATGTCTGAGGAAGATTTCATGTAGTGAGCTCATAGGTCCATTTATTGAACCTGGTAGCTCTAATACCATATGTAACATGTCACCTCATATTACTTAGATTTGCATTCCAGATTTACTATCAAGTAAATAATCATGATCAACATAAACATGTGTTTAACAAACACTAATCATTTGCATAACGATTACATAAAAAGCATATCTTTTTTTTCAATATTTTCAAACTAAAAATGTATAACACATCTGAAGATAGCATGTAAGTGAATCCCTTCACTTTACAATCACAATATTTTGATCATGGAAATAAAGATAAATTTACATAAAATTTGACTGTCAAGTCATATAAAATGAATAATACTACATCTGGAGTTTTGATAATTGTCTTCAGAAGTCTTGGCTTGTCATCTGCTTGGGAAGGAAAGCATCACCCGAGTGCTTTTCCTCCAACCATAGACCAGCGGTCTCCCACACACCTTCCTTCCTGGAAGTGGCCCTACCCTTCATGAAGGGAGTAGATATAAAGAACTAATAGGTTTGCCATTTGAGTTTCTAATGTTGTGTCCTTCATATCCCATCACGGTCATACAACTATAGATCATCTCTAACTATGTATGACACTACTAGATGGTTATGCCATCTGGATCACAGTGAACCAACTAATGCACACAGAGACAGATGCATTACTTTGGCCAAAGATTTAATGTACATTGATGTTTCGCAATGAACATAGTCGATTGTTCACCCACTTCTAACTTGACTTAGAAGATATCTCATCCTACAGTGATTATAGTTTGACCTATTCCTGTCATGGGATAAATTAATTGTACTTCCCATTTAGTCCATCTGACTTGGACTTCTAACTCTGATTCTGAGAGTGCATTTCAAAAGTTTTCTCGTTGCATTTGCAACATGGACCCTATGACTCCATGTCACTCTATTCCTTTTTCTTCAAGAATTTAAATGTTCTTGGTTTTTAGTCTCAAGACCAATCTTGGTCTTTGTCTCCATGAGATTAGTTATGACATTTATCCCATTCCAAGGATTTTAATCAATTTCATATCGATTATAACATATCATGTTAAAGTCGATAGTATAAAATAAATTGATAATATAAAATAAAAGAAGAGTACCATTTTCCATTATAGTATACTCTTAGTCTATAAAGAATCAAAGGTTTTTATCACCTTCTACTTCATTCCTGAAGTAATACCATTAATATAAAGAAGATATTCATAGAGGTTTACATAGAAATCGAGCTATCAAGCTCACTCTCTCATTTCCATTCATAGAAATCTAGAGTTATTCATGTTTTTATTTCCCTTGTGCTCAAAGCACTACATGCACTCTATGCAATAATAATATATTACCATCATTTTGATATCCCTCAAGCAGAGAAATAAATCTCATGGCTCTAAGATAAGATATGAAGCCCAAATAACTCACAAAGATAAGGGTTTTCCATGTCGAACCCTGTTAAATTTCCACATATAATTTCCAAGGTCTCGGTGCCACAGTCAGCTAGAACTATTATAAATATTCTCACTATTGTTAAAATATAGTATACATGGTTTCAAACACCATAGTTCTCATCTCTGAGATACTATCATTAACGGTGAACATTATATATGAATAGTTATTATTGAAGCCATGTAGATAAAAACTATCCATGATTTAATGTATACAGGTGTCTTTCGGCACAAAGACAATAACCGAGACGTTGGTGGCTCTACTACAGTCTCATTCTTAATAGTATGCAAAGACAAAATTGTCTATAATATGTTAGCCATAATACAAAGGCCTCTTACAATACAACAAAGTAACATTTGAAACACAATAGTTTCAAGTTAAAATTGTATTTCATAGCAATCATTTCTTAGCTGCCTGAAACAGGTGCCAACCAAAAGTTTCAAACAACATACAGTTGGTATTATCATTACCACGTAAACTTACATGTATTTGTTGAGTCTCTTGACTCTGAATGCAATTTTCTAGAAGTTAGTCCTCTTTATTCTAATAGTCCTTGACTCTATATCATTCCAGTCGTTCCCTTCCAGCCCTATCAAGAGTTCTCTCTCTTTTTTTCAAAAGACCGTTCTCTCCACAATATTTCCCCCTCCTTTCACATTCAAGAGGATAGCAAAAAAGAAACCAACTTCCCATCGAAACTAAAGCATGTAGGATCGTGGGCCTATGTAGAAAAAGGCTCATGCTCCTCCTTAACATGCACTCCCTCCACTTTCTCCACGATCTGTGGGGAGTGGAGTCATGCCATCTTGAATAGGAGGTGTGCTCTCGACACAAGAGATTTATCATAACATGAAAAGATTCAAGACTATCATAAGATTATTACTTGTATATCACGTAAGTAATAATAAATAAAATAATCATAAATTAAATTATTGGTCAACAAGAGAAAATATCATCACATATGGTGCTAACAAAATCACAAAATAGAATACGAACACGGGGTTGAGGTTTTCTTCCTCCCCCTTCATAATCTAAACTGACAATAATAACATTAATTTGATACTTACAAAATTATATATATATCGCAGGAATCTACTACGAAAAACAAAGATTAAACTCTAATCAATTACAATGTTCTATGAACATTATTCGACCAAATCAACGTGGATAACATCGAAAACCTTTAATGACCAATCGACACTAGTCGAATAAAGATCGACTAAACAAGGGAAGTTAATCGATACATACACTGTCTCGAAGGTTCACACAATGTACAACTTTAAAACTCGGATGGCAAACCTGACTTTTCCAAAACATCTATTCTCTTCTCTTTGGTGATACTCTCCTTCCATTCTTGGAGGTGGAAATCTTTTTCCTATTTACATTCACAGCCAACCAAACTATGATCAATGTATCATCAACAAATCATTATACATCATGCTTAAATAATCTCAATAACACATAATTTCATTTCTAATTCTAAGCATAACTCATAATTCATATAATCAATGATTTATCTTGACATTTTCCAAAACGTCAAATCATTAACCTATGATTACTCATCCACATAATCACATGAAATTAAAAGTTAAACATAGTCAAAGTTTGGGGATGTAACAAAAGGCTAGTTCTCCCCACCATGCAATTTGATATAAATCTTTGTAGACCAACACTAGTATGTCCACTCCCTAGGTGTAGACTCTTCCCTACTCAATTTGTCATATGACTGGTGCCTAACACCATCTTAGGATCAGAGTCTTCTTGCCCTTGACAAGTGAGTGGAAATCAGACCTATCAAGACCTTTCATAAGGGTGAAATGGCATGTGAAGGACCAAGGTAAGTTGAATCACCAGCCTATCTCTTGGATGATAAAACCTTAGAAAAGAGGCCCATGAAACTCTCTATCCCTTTGACTTATCCTTGAGAAGTGATAGTATCTTTCCGTGAATAGAAACTCCAAGGATGTGGTACATATCATATAGAGTGATAGTCCACTCACCCCAAACTCTTGGAAATTTGAAGGTGTTTCAATTTGTGTCCCAGTAAGTCAAGATGTCACAACAGATCCATGTAGAAGGATAAACAATCAGAACTCATGGTACCCTCACTAATCCTTCCCTTTGGAGAGATATTAACTCTACTCTACTTAGTCACTCCACGGTATTTTCAAACCAATCCTACTCATCGGTGGAATTCCATCTAATGTAAGTATCCTGCAACACCAAGAAAGCCTCATTAAATGTCAAAAAACCCTAAAAATCATAAAAATTCAAAAAATAAAAATAAAAAAATAGAAAAGACTGTAGAAAATCTAAAAAAGTCATAAAACATTAAGAATAACTTGCAATCAATGAAAATGACTCAAAACAAGCAACTTTCTGTTGTTTCTAACCAGTAGGTGTGACTAGGAAGGTCTCTCAAGCAACCCCCAAAGTCTCTTGAGTAACCTAGGAAGAGTGGTAGGGGCGCCTGGGTGACCAAACCCCTCATTATGGAAACCTAGTAGGGCACATAGGGGTGACCCTACCTAGAGCCAAAGCAAACCCCAAGAACTTGAAAACATGAAATTTTTGATAGAAAATAGAGAAACAAAAACATGAAAATGTCCCTAACCTAGACAAAAATCAAAAGCAACAAATGTAATCAAATTTAATGAACATTTTTAAGAGAAATCAACACAAAGAGAAATAGTGCAAAAGGAATTTTTTTCTCATTTCTTGCACTTGTGGAACCATGTGAGCTTGTGCATGTTCATGAGATCTTTCCCCTCGCCCTAAGCTCTTTGTAGGCTATTTGTTTGCTTGATTCTGTCACCGTTTAGCTATTTTCCCTCTTCTCCCCTCTATTCTTTCCCCTCTTTTGTAGTTGCAAGTGAAAATAGCATTTCCTTTTGTTTTATGTTTTTTCCTTTGTCCAACTTGCAAATCATCAAAACAGAGTGTAGCTTCAAGGTGGTTAATCAAGTCCACTCAAAACTTCTCTATTTGTCATTCAACATTGGTGTACATAAAACCCTACAATGATATCTATTCACACAAGATGATGCATGTAGAAAAGGTAGTGTCATTCTTTGACCTAGCACCAATGGTGATTTTTCTATTGCCATGTTTCGTTTTGTGCTTTCTTGATTACCATATATTATGCATGATTGACGAATTTGTTTATAGGTTTAGACGTGGGACAATAATAAATAGGTTATAATAGGTAAGTGTAGGTCCTGTTGGTGTTTACTTCTGAATCAGCAGTGGGTTTGCCAGTTCCAATGCACAGGCAGATTCGGCCAACTAATACAGGAGGTTGCGTGAGCTGCCTCCCCTTCACTTCTAGTTCTGCCGCACCAAGGGGGGTATCCCTATTAGCTAAAGATTTGACACTTTTAACTCACCTAATGACAGAAAGATTTAGCTTTACAATGACAGGCAGAATACTCTCATGTGTGGACCAAGATTTGTGTGATAAATCACAAGGTTGGCAACCTTCTTGGACATATTTGTCTGGTCAGATATGAGAGCATGTAGGGGGTTCCTAATCCTAATCCTACAATTAACAGGTTGGAAATATGAATGGTTTGAATTTGATGGTTTAGATGCAAGACAGGGGTTTTGGATCATAACTACTACACAAGAAGCAGACCAGTGCCTATCTTAGGGCAAGGAGTCAACTAGACATATACAAATGGCTTACAACTGGCATTCGAGTTTCAAGGGGTTAGGACTGGTGTTTGCCTTACAAACACTACCCAAGAATAAGTATTTAACTATCTCTACTTATGAATATCCCAGCTGACATACAATCTTCTCCACACTTAACCTAAAACAATTTAATCCACTCCTTGAATGGAAGTTACAGATTAAGCATGTGATACAGCAAAACTATACCCCAGAATCTGAGAAACCCTTAGCAACCAGATTCAAAAGAAGAAAATGCATACAACAAATGGAGACAGATAGATAAACACATGCAATAATGCATTTTTCATATACAATGACAAGAAACTGGACATATGTGCAAGATACATTCAGATGCAACTCATAAACTCCATAGAGATACAACAAATGGGAAATGCTCTGTATTTCATTATTTTTCCCCCAAAATTGCCCAACTCTTCAACAACAACAATGAGTAACACAGTTTGCACTTTATAACAAAACTGTGTACTCAGCAAATTAGTTACATGGCACTTCAAAAATTGCCAGATGCACTGCACCCTTAGATTGGCACTCAAAAATTGAATGCATCCGGGGAAAACAGAGGAGAGAGCAGGTGGGCTCAGGGAACGTGTCGCCACCCAAAGATTTTCCTCTTAAAATTGGTGGTTGGCCTGTCATTCCATCCAACATCCCCCTGCAAGTGCTGCCATTAATGTTGACCAACCCACGGGATGCAGCAGCTACATTCTCCTTGAGATTTTTCTCACCTAAATGGGTGCATATGCATAGGAAAATCCATCACTGCCAGTTAAAAACATAGCCGTCGATCCTACTTCCATCGCTGAGATGAGCGGCTCCAAAATCACATTGAAAAGTCGCCCACCTGTGAAATCATGCCACGTAGGCACCTCATGCATCTATCGCTGACTTTTCCTGTACCTATTTTGCCTTTTTCTCCCTTGAATATGCATGTTCAAATGCATATACAATCACTTTTCAAATCCTTGTATATGCAGGATGCATATAAATACAACAGTTCAACATACAAGGCGGACCCCAAACTATTATAGAGCAAATTGGAAATTTCAATCGGATCCACCTTGCATCGTCCTCCCTTGCATATCCCCTTTGTATATGTGCATATACATTCACCTTATACATACAAGGCGCGGATTTCAAATTTTCATGAAGCATGTTGCATCCACCTTGAAATCTGGCTTGTACCTGACCATTGCACTTTCCCTTTGTACATCACACATATACAAGCATATATACATGCAAGCCACGGACGCCAGGGGCTTATAGAACAAATTTGAAAAATTATTGGGTCTGGCTTGCATCTTATCCTTTGTATTTTTGCAATGTTTATCGGCACATACAAGCGCCCAATATACATGCTGTGGATCCCAAATTTTATTCATTACATTTGATTTCTCCTTCGGGTCTGAAATGTATGTCTTCTTTTGTATATCAGCCTATATATGCAAACATACAAGTGAATGCACATACAACTGGTGAGCCCCATATCTGACATTGGTCGCCGCTGACCTGCCTGCATGTTTTACCTTGTACATTTCCTTTACATGCTGAATATACAAACGCAAACATACAAACAAGGAATCCTTTCTGGAATATGCGATATACATTCTCTCTTGTATGCCCAGAAATGCATATTTCACCCTTGTATATCGTGAATGTATCTGGCCGCCAATATACATTCGCCCTTGTATGCTCGCGGGCCCCACCAAATGCATATCAGCCCCTTGTATATTTGTCTTGCACCTTTGCATGCTGCCCGATATACAAGATCACTTGTACATTGTACTGTAGCGAATGCATGTTTTCTTTGTATGTAACTGTTGTATGTCTAAACATACAAACCCGATATACAAGCAAATCTGGTATACAAACACAAAATATTCCTGAAAACTTGCGAAAGATTCCCCAATGTATATGCAAGCCCGATATGCATATAAAATGCATATAACTCATTTTCTCACCTTTTTCAAAGGCCGATGGAAATTTTGCAAGCCCGCCAATGTATATTTGACCTGCATGTATATACAAATACCCCTGTATATAGAAAGTGACATGCATACAACAGATGTTTGCAATTTTTTTCTACTGCAGAGGCCGAAAGACACAGAATTTTTTGGATTCTTTGGGAAGGTACCTGCATATCTAAATGCTTGAAACCTGAATACTCATGCAGGCACCACCAGGTCCCATGAGCCTATTTCAAGAAACGACACCTACCTTCTATGTAGAATGCCATACCCAAGGGGTAATATGTAAGCACCCAAAATTGCATGAGTTAATATTACATGTTCGATGATGATTTGGTAGTCTAGTGCACTACCCATGTGGTATTATTACTTCTCCCCACAGCCTTTTCTATCTTGATGAAAGTTACCATAGCATCCTAGTACCCTTCCTCGATGTTCTCCATCCTTGTTTTCTATCCTCCTAGTCTTCCTAACCTCTTTGCCACTTGAAAACCTTGTTTCTTGCCTTGGACTATAGGGGTGCTCAGGAGACCTTAGGGTTGCCTGAGAGACCCATGTTAAGCTATATGGTTTCTCGAGTGACCTTCGCTAGAAAAACGAGTGACTCAAACCCTGAAACAGGTGACCCTATTATGTTTTAAAGTGAGTGAAAGTTGCTTATTTTTTGCTAGTTCTCCTAGTTTCCCTCCCAATAGCTAGATTTTTTTCATGCTTTCAGCTTCCTTGCTTTATTTCCCACTTTCATGCCTATTCTTTTTTTTATTTCCCAAATATTCTCCATTCCTCTTTTATATAAACTCCCTTCTCTCGTTCATAAGGGAGGAGAATTTTTCATACAGGCTTTGAGTAGATTCGAAGAAGTTTTCTCTCCATAGGATAGAAAGATTAGGCTGCCTTTGCAACTCTTTGTTATAGGCTCTCATCTCATCCATAGAAGATCACCCTTAGAAGATTGCATGCCTCTCTATCTAGCCTCAATCCAAAATCCTATAGTTTAGTTATACCAAGATGTGAATGTCAGCTTTCTGACACATACACAATATAGGAAGCTAATGGTACCTTCCTCACAATTTGATCTCAATTCAACCCCAACTTGAATCTTCCCTTTACAATCAATTAGAGTACCCCAAGGATGGAAGAGGATAAGAAACATATAAAATCTGGACCATCTAAGGACACACTCACAATAGCTCTTTAATAAACTCAGATGCTTCTCATAGGTTCTTTGATTTCAAAGAAACTTCATTTTGTAGTAATTAGATTGCTCATCTTACCTAAGAACTATAACACTCTATTATTGCTTCTTAGTTTAATTTTAGTTTATTTGTTGCTTTCTTAGGTAATGTTCTAGATCTAGATTATTTATTTTCATTTACTACAGTGGATTAGAAGTTTCTTTTACTTTCAAGTGCATCTCAAAATTGAAAGTGACAAAAGAACATAGCGTAGATTGCATGAAAAAGTCATATATTTAATTAGTTCACACTTTATTTTAGAAAAATAAAAAAAAATTAAACTAAATTTCTTTCTTGCATGCATATATTTTATCCTTCATAGAAAATCATAAAAGAAAAATAAAAAGAGAAAGAAAGTCCTCAATTCCATCATGAGCCATCCAACTAACATCAACAAATTGTCTAATAAGCACAAAGCAAAAATCTCTTTCAATGCAAAATGTAAAAGCATACAAAGAAAGCACTTCAATATCAACAAAGTAAACAACAAACCAAGAAATCACAACTTTTCACATTCTTTGTCCTTCAATTGGTTTTTTACGCTAAATGTCACATGGGATTAAAGAAGATTGGATTAAAGTGGTTCTTGATGAAATTAAAGAAAACGTGCCCACACTTAGGGAAATCAGAGAACTTAATGAACAAAAGAGTCGTGCTTAAGAGAGATCACTTTCTTGGATGAGCTTATTGCACACATTAATTTTAAAATTGTAGTGCTAGCAGCACAAAGAGAATGTTTAAACACCACAACAACTCAAGCAATAATCACTCCACTTTCCACCCCTCAAGTCAACATCATAGTCTACCATTAGGAACTTCTTCCTCAATGAAGTGAGTGAACTTGTTGTTGTAACCTCCATTCCAAATGACCATTTTTCTACCATTCATGAGATCCTATTACCAAAGAATAGAGTGATCAATCATATTCTCCTCTACTTAGCTAGATTTTCCTAGAAGAGTAGGAGAAATTTGACCATGCAAGTAACATAGGTGCAACACATGACGCATGTGTTTTTATGAGTCCACCTCATTCACTTTTTGTGGTGAGAAAATTTAGACCATCATAGGCTCAAGCTTATTGAGCCATGTATAAACCATAACATGAGCATGTTATATTTAATGCACCCCCAAAATGGTTTTTGGCCACTTTTTGGTCCCTCAACTTGGTGCACTCACCTAAAGATATCTAAATTTGAAAATGTCAATTAACAATGCTCTATAAAATAGTTGTTATGGAGTAAAAAGTGGACACATGCCTTTTTACCTCCTAGTTTAGCTCCTAGGTCCTATTTGCTTCAATATACATTCTAATTGAGCACCCCAAGGAAAAGAGTTCGACACCTAAGTCCACCCTAATTTGTCAGGATGAAATTTGATGTATGTCAGCCTAGGACTCTTAAATGGATCCCTCTTTGTCGGCCCTTTCATTTAGTTTATGAAAGATTAATGGGATAGCATATATCAGCAAGTGTTTGAATTCATTTTATGTTAAGTTGATGATATTAAGGTTATGATATTGTGCAAAGGTGAATTCAACGCATTCATTGTGTTTGTTGCAGACTTGTGTTAGTATTGTGTATGTTGCAGATTTAAATCCATCATCAACATCCTTGTGAATTGAAGAATCTTTATCCTCTCAAGGGCTTCACCTCTGAGGTAACATTATCTTTGTGTTTGAATCATTTCATCATCATTTGGATTATCTTTAGCCTCTGCTCTGCTAGGGCATGCTCTCTCATTAACAATGGTGTTGGGAAATCTTGAATGATAACCTGGGATTTGACTGAGGTAAATCCCTAAACACCACAACCCCCAAACCCCCTTTTCCTTGTCTGTAGGTTACAGGTGCGGGAGTTGTGAAAGTGAAGATACAAGGAAGTTGTTTGAAGAATAAAGATTCTAGATCTGAAAATAGAGTTTGGGAATTTTACTATAGTGGACTTGGGTTCTAGTACCAGTGTCCAATAGGCCAAATAAACCTAAAATTCAACATCAAAGCATCTTCTGTGATATTTTTGCAGTTTGGAGTTATCAAAGATCTGAACTTTCCAGACTTGGGTGCTAGCACCAGTGTCCTCTGACATTTTTTCTTTTGAGGGATAGGTTTGGACATCTTACTGATCATCTTGGCAATCTCATATCCTAATTTGTGGCTTCTGTTTCACTGTTATAAGTTGATTATCATAGATCTAGGATTTAGAGCATTGATGAGCCTAAGGTTTGATAAAAGGCTTGGTTGAATCACATCTTTCCTATGCAAACAAGAGCACCAAATAAGTAGTTGAGCCCTCTTCCATCTTGTAGTGGCTTAGCTCAGTTTTGTCCTTGAATGTTGTAGTGAAAGGGTTTGATCTAGTGTACTCACATGCTTTGCATCCTTCCCCCCTTTTAGCTGCTAAACATTTTGGTGAACCTGTGTTTTTAATGAACTTGCATCTTGCTGAGTTTTGACATCAGATTTTTCATTCCTTCATATCATACTTATCATTCCACTTTGAAAATCTTGCATAAAAATTGAAAAAATAAAAAAAATAAGCATTCTATGCTTGCATAAAGGCATAGTTTTGCATTATTTTCATAGCACATCATTGAAACATTTGATTTTCTGATTTTTACATTAGATCTGATCCATATTATAGCAATTAATTATTTCATGATATCACATCTTGCATTTGAAGATCTCATTCGCTAGGGTTTTGTTGAAAACTTGCATTTTTCCTATAACCTAGTCATTTGCAAAGCTAGGGTTTGTAGTCAAAATCTTATTTCAGATTTTACTATTGTCATAAATATTTTAAATCAGTTCTTCCACTGATTTATTTGCATATTCATTCAAAAAATTTGCATAAGTTTGGAAAAAGTGGATAATTATCATACTTTTGCAATTACACAATGTGTATTTCAACATAAGAGAATAGGCATCTCTTTCACATATTTTGCAATAAATCAAAAAGTTATTACTATCACCTTTTTTGCGGCACTTTTAACATTAAAGTCACTTGGTTTTGTAGTGACACTAGTGTGTTTTTGTTCTTTTCAAAAAGCTTCAAAAACCTGATTTCCTCAAACTAGTGTTGTGGTGTACAAAAGTCTCTCATATTAGTGGCACTTGATAAATGCAAGGCACTTCATTATGGCACATTATAATTGTTCCTCTTTGGTATCTTTGCATGCATATATCAAAGATTTTGAAACATTTTACAAATTCGTTAATATGCATCCTTATGTTTTGACTCATATACAATCCATGTATGATAGGGACATCTTTAAATGCTCTTCATTTGAAATCCTTGATTATATATCTAATTTTAATAACTTCATAATTCTTACAAATGAATATCCTTCAATATTAAAGGACTTTACTAATTTCATCTCCATGAATTGTCATGAGAAAGATGATGGTGATTTAGATCCCTCTCTCAAAGTTGTTCCTATTGCAAATATGTGTCTATGATGTGTTGTCATTAATGTCAACATATCCCTTTATTAGGAACAGAGGAAATAGTGCAGATCAGTGAAGTAGATTGCTCCACATTTCTAGAAGAATGAAGATCAAAGTACGTGGACCATATGGCTATGTAGAGGATTGTTTGAAGTAGCTCCAGTTAAGATTTGAGAGGTCCACATGAAGATTTGAAGAAGCAATGGCCATATAAGTAAAACTGAGTTTTGTAGTGTTCATAAGAGACAGAGTGATAGGAAATTGGTCCGGATTGCTCCCCGATGAAAACTTATGATCTGCGGATCTAGAGGCATGTTTGGGAAGTTAGTGTGTATCCTCAACTCAAATGGTTCATGGTTTGGAGGTCTGCAAGCGATCTTTCTAGTGTGACAGTCATGGTAGATAGTGTTCTTGAGGTACCGGATGAAGATGCAAGTGATTCTGATGATTTGGAGTAGTGCAGATGTTATTGTTGAATCCAATGTGCTTGTGGAGGTCTCTAGATTGTGTGCCTAATGTGTTGGAGGTCCGCATTAAAGATTGAGCTCGTTGCTGAAGATTTCTTCCTTGGTGTTGTTGTTCTTCCCAGTCTTGGCCGACTGGATGATTCAAGCGTGTTGAGGATGATCTAAGAGCAATTCTCTATAGTGTGACGTGTTGATCGAAGAAGAATCAAGTCCCAGCTATGTTTGGCTAACAATACAGTGATCCGCATTGATTCAAGCCAACCTTGTTGTTCACTCCAAGGTTGATGAAGTGTATAAATACTTGTGGATGAGTTGTGGAAAGTTGTCCTTGTGCAAAAATGATAAAATCATAAGAAAGGTACAAAGGCATAGCAGAGAAGAGGAGAAATAGAAGAAGAAGAAGTAGTAGAGGATGAAGAGTTAGCAAAGAAGAATTTGGAGCAGAGCAAAAGTTTTGTAAGTTTTCAATGAGAGTGAACCATGCATGAAGAAGATGCTATTTCTCAGTTCATTCATTCTGTATTAAACATAAAATCTTGTAGGCAGTGAGCCTCCTGTAAGCAGTGGGCCTCTTTGAGTAGTGAGCTCTAGACAATGCGCCCAAAGGCAAGTGCCTTCCAATTTCTTTTAAGTACTTTTAACAGGGTACGAATCTTGTGGTTAACCCCCACCATGGTTTTCCCTTAACCGGGTTTCCACGTAAAAATTTTGGTGTTATGTGTGTTCATTTTGTTTCTACTCATGTGTTTATAATTCATGCTTCAATATTTACATCATTAATCTATTTGTAAGTTGTGAAAGAAGATTAAAAGTAGAAAAGGTTAAAGTTGTAGACAACTAATTCACCCCCCCTCTCAGTTGTCTGACCTAATTCCAACAATTGGTATCAGAGTCAATTCCTCTAAAAGAAGCTTGACTGCTTGAGGAGATCTAAGATGTCAACTTACAAGAAGGAAAGTCTAAGATTTGATGGAACAAATTACTCCCTTCGGAAGGTGCGCATGCAATGTCATCTGCAATGTATGGGTGATGCCTTTTGGTTGATAACTAAGGATGAGTATAAGATTTTGAAGAATGGCCCTTCAACTCTAGATGAACTCAGGGAAGCTGAATACAATATTCGAGCTAAAGAAGCTTTGTTGAGTGCCCTGACTGATACAGAAATGACAAATGTCCTGGAATTGAAAACTACTCATGAAATCTGGAAAAAGTTGGAGACTATGTATGAAGGTGATAAATATGTCAAATGTGCCAAGCTACACAGCCTAAAGGGTAAATACGAAAGGTTGGTGATGAGTGAAGATGAAAACATTACTTCCTACATGTAGAAGGTGAATGAACTTGTGACCAGTATTAGGAGTGCTGGTGGAATATTGGAAGAATCATAGATTGTTGCCAAAGTGATCAGATCCTTACCTGCAACATACAAGCATAAAGTTGTCATTGAAGAGATTAGGACTCTAACAACTGTTACAAGGGATCAGTTGGTTAGTAAGCTTTCAGCATTTGAAATGAGTTTGGTGATTCTCTTCCTAAGTTTGAATCTGTATTTAAGGCCAGTGTATATGGAAAACAAAAATATGATCCGGGTGAAATCTCTTCAAGAAGATCAAACAGATTTGAGAAGGCAAGGAAGGATCTTGAAGATGATGAAATTGAGGCTATAGAACTTGAAGCTCTTATTGCCAAAAGATTGCCAAGAGGATCTGATAAGTATGAAGGAAAGTTGCCTCTCAAATGTTTTGCTTGTAATAAGATTGGTCATTTTGCCTCAAGGTGTCCAAAGAGGTTTTCAAAACCAAACCCTAACAAATCAAGGGATCAGAAGAAATGTTACTATGTCTAAGAAGCTAAAGAACGTGTCACTAATGATGAATCTGATATGGGAAGTAACTCAGGAAATGAATGGGTGTTCAGTGCCATCAAAGAAGAAGATTCAGTGTCTATTAAATCTACTAGCTGTGTGAATGTGGAAAGAGCCTTGGTTGCTCAGATTGAAGAAAATGATGAATGGTTGATTGATAGTGGATGTTCTCATCATATGACTTGTGATAAAAGTAAGTTCATAAGTTTGGAAAGATATGAAGGTGGAATTGTGAAGTTTGGAGACAATTCAGCTGGTAGAATTCGTGGCAGAGGATCCATCTCTTTTGATGGTAAGAATAACACTAATGATGTTCTGTATGTAGAAGGACTGAAGCATAATCTTATCAGTGTTGGACAGTTGGTTGACAAAGGGTATGATCTCTGATTCAAGGATGGAAAATGCAAAATCTTAGCAAGCTCCGAAACTGTGATTGCATCAGATACATAAACTAAAGGTAACATCTTTCATTTAAGTGGTACTAGCAAAAGTTATTTGATTGCTCAGATTGATCAACGTTGGTTATGCCATAGGAGAATGTGTCATGTAAATTTTGATAATATTGTCAAGATAAGTTCTACTAAGGTTGTGAGAGATCTTCCAAAACTTGTGAAACTTGCTGATAGCATGTGTAGAGAATGTCAATTGGGTAAACAGAGCAGAACTTCATTCAAGAGTAAAGAACAATCTTAAAATGGACTATTGGAACTTGTGTATACTAATCTATGTGGTTCTGCTAGAATTAGAAGTGTGCAAGGAGACAAATATTTTATGTCGTTGATTGATGATTACTCCCAAATGATGTGGGTAACTTTCTTGAAAGAAAAATTAGAAGCTCTTGACAAATTCAAGGTGTTTAAGGTTATGGTGGAGAATGAGATTGGTGTGAAGATAAAGTGTTTGAGGTCCAACAGAGGTGGAGAGTTTACCTCTGGTGAGTTTGATACATTTTGTGAAAAGCATGGAATAAAAAGACAATTATCTGCTCCTAGGACTCCTCAGCAAAATGGAGTTGTGGAAGGAAAGAACCGAACCATTCAAGAAGCTGGTAGGACCATGATGATGGAAGAAAATGTTCCACAAGTCTATTGGAGAGAAGCTATGAGTACTACTATTTACACTCTTAACTGCGTGCAGATCAAATGCAATTCTAGTAAGACACCTTATGAGCTATGGTTTGGTCATCCTCCTACTGTGAAATATTTCAGAGTTTTTGGTAGTAAATGCTATATCAAAAGAGATGAGGATCTAGGCAAGTTTGATGCAAGAAGTGATGAAGGAATATTTATGGGTTACTCTACTCAAAGCAAGGCATACTAGTGCTTCAACAAAATATTGAAAAAGATTGTTGAAAGTGCTAATGTCAAGGTTGATGAAAGCAAAGAAAGACCTTCCAGGCCTTGTGGATATGATTTAGATGATCAAGATGAAAATCAAAGTCAAGGAAAGTAAGTTCAAACCCAGATTCAGATCCAAATTGATCTGGAAAATCCAATGACTCAAGAAGTTAGTGCAGATGTTGAGGAACGAGCTCAAGAATCAGAAGTTCAAGAAACTTCCAAAACCCCCAAGTATGTAAGATTGAATCATTCTGAAGATCAAATCACAGGAGACAGGAATAAAGGTGTTCAAACTAGAAGAAGAATTGCTGAAGGTCAGGTAGAGTATTGTTTGATTTCAAATATTGAACCAAAAATAGTCAATGAAGCTTGTAATGATGAAAATTGGGTAAAAACAATGGAAGAAGAATTAATGCAAATTGAAAAGAATCATACTTGGGATCTTGTTTCTAGACCTGAAAACAAAAATGTAATTGGAACCAAATGGGTCTTTCAGAATAAACTAAATGCAGATGGTGAAGTTGTGAGAAACAAAGCAAGTTTGGTATGCAAAGGATATTCTCAAGTAGAGGGAATTGATTTTGAAGAAACATTTGTTTTGGTGGCAAGAATTGAAGCAGTCAGATTATTTCTTGCATTTGTTGCTTTCAAAGATTTCAAAGTTTACCAGATGGATGTCAAGTCAACATTCCTAAATGGAGAGTTAGAGGAAGAAGTCTACATTGAGCAACCAGACGGATTCCAGTTGTCTGATCAAGAAAATATGGTCTGCGGATTGAGGAAAGATTTGTATGGGCTTAAACAATCCCCAAGAGCCTGGTATGCAAGATTAGATAAGTATCTGCTAAAGCTAGGATTTAACAAAGGCACGGCTGACAGTAATCTTTATTTCAAGATTGATCATGAGCACATCTTAATTATTGAGGTATTTGTTGATGATATCATCTTTGGTGGAAATGGAAGCATGTCTAAGAAATTTGTTGATCGAATGCAAAGTGAATTTGAGATGTCCATGTTTGGTGAAATGAATTTCTTCTTAGGTCTGCAAATCACTCAGTTAGATAAAGGTATCTTCATATCTTAGTCTAAGTATGTGAAAGAATTGTTGAAAAAGTTTGGAATGGAGGACTCAAAACCAGTAAGTACTCCTATGGTAACCGAATGTAAGTTGAGTAAAGATGATGATTCACATAAGGCAGATCAGAAAAGGTATAGATCAATGATTGGAGACTGCTTTATTTGACTCAGACCAGACTTGATATTATGAATGCAGTTTGACTTGTTGCTAGATTTCAAGCTGATCCTAGGGAATCCCATGTTGTAGCAGTCAAAGGAATTTTTAGATACCTAAAGGGAACATCTAATTATGGCTTATTGTATCCAAAGGATAATGAATTCACTCTTCATGCATATACAGATGCTGATTGGGCAGGAGATGTGGATGACAGGAAAAGTACTAGTGGTGGTGCATTCTTCTTGGGAAGAAGATTGGTTTCTTGGTTAAGCAAAAAGAAGGAGGCAATATCTATGTCTACTGCAGCGGCAGAGCATATAGCAGTAGCCCATAATTGTACTCAAGTCTTGTGGATGAAGCAAATGTTGAAGGATATCAGAATTGTGTTTGAAGAGACTGTTACAATCTTTTGTGATAATTCAAGTACAATAAACATCTCAAAGAATCTGGTGTTGCATTCAAAGACAAAGCACATATTCATCAAGTTTCACTTCTTTAGAGAGAAGGTAAGTGAGAATGAAGTCAAATTGGATTTTGTTTCCTCAAAGGATTAGATTGCAGATATATTCACCAAGCCTCTGCCTAAGGATACTTTTGAGTATCTCGGAGGGAAGCTAGGGGTTATTACCCCTCCTGATCAAAACTAAGATGCACTAGTGTGCATCAATCCGGTGGAATTCACAGTCATATCTTGTGATCTAGATTGATGTTAAGGAGATAATACTCAGGGGGAGTAGTCAGTATGCAAATTTTGGAGATCAGTTTGAAACAAAAAGGGGGAGAAAAGATTACATAAGTTGAGTGGTTACACAACACGCCCTATTTTGCCTTGACAAAACAGGGACCCAACTTTTTTGGCTGCTTTGGCTTGTTTGTTTTCTGCTTTGGGTAGTTTGGTAAAATCAATCATGCATGTATTCCTGTAAGAGGGTGGATATGTCAGCATGATGAGGCTGATTATCAAGGTTAGTAGTTTGCATTATTAACCTCATGGTTTGAAAGTGCACAAAATTCCAAGCAGGTTTACCTTTTAGATCACCCCAAAATTGTCTAAGGGAAGAAAGTTATGTTGAGTCAAAGTTTGGTCAAACCTAATATCTAGAGAGGGGGGGTCATATTTCAAACATCATTCAAATTAGATGAGATCACCCTGATATTGTATTATCACCTGATAATCACTTGGTCCACAATGTGCAGACATCAACTTTAA
This sequence comes from Cunninghamia lanceolata, assembly GCA_027924645.1. Lineage (NCBI taxonomy): Eukaryota > Viridiplantae > Streptophyta > Pinopsida > Cupressales > Cupressaceae > Cunninghamia > Cunninghamia lanceolata. Next base: position 1,411,117 of record BSBN01000270.1, read on the forward strand.
GTAAGAGCCGATATCTACCCGTCAAACGACTTCATTTATCTTGTGGGGGGTCATATTTTTAATATCAATCATCTTATGAATATCACCCTCTTCACAAATATCACCCTATGCCAATATGATGGTGATGTCATCCAAGTCCAATGAATGAAGAAATTACTTTGATGATGACGTCATTGTTCCATTCTACCCCGCGGAGGTATATATCCGATGTCCATCATATTCAATAAAATGACAGTGACATCATTAAAACATAATGATAAAACAATGCTGCCAGCACGGTGACATCACCCCGATCTTTTCCAAAGGGGATCATTTTATCTAAGGGATCATATTTTGAATAGCCCCTGATCTTAATTTCATGACCCGATATACACGTGGTCAATGTTGACCACATCACCCGATCCTTTTGCATATAGTTTTGCCGCTCAAAGGCGAGGGGTCATTTTATCCAGAGGGGGGTCATATTTTGAATATCCCCTGATCTTTCGAAGATCACTCCCCATGTTTCTTGACATTAAATGTACTTAAATGCGGTAGATGAATTCTCGCCGATTACGAATGTAGATTGAACACTTGGCAGCATCAACGAATTCCCTGCAGAAGACCAACGGATTTGATCAAGACAACGCAGTTTTACCTTAATTTGTCCTGTTGATCTGCTTTAAAGGTGCATTTCGAAGGTTATTTTCATTTACCTTGCAAAAAAATGAGAATTTATAGAGCTTGGAAGTCAAACCCTCATACAACTACCTGTTAACGGATTGGATCCTTCAGCGTAACGGAACAGGTGATCTTCAGTATTCACGGCCCTTTTCCGTAATCAGTCATCTAACCCAGGAGGAAAGCATTATCAGGTAAGTAACTATAAACCCTCTTGTTGTCATTTTCTGTATGTTTAGGTTAGGTGTATGTTCTTTCCTATGGTTTGATTTTGTGAATATACATATCACGATGAAGTAAAGAATAATAGATAGAGTATGCATGATGTTGTAGAAATGCATGTGGATACTGTAGGGTAAAGCACATTATGTTTATTGTAGGAAGCCATGGCAGATCTCAGAAGGAATAGGTCTAACTCAGAGTTTCTCAAGCCTATGTTCGTCCAACCCGAGGGGGTGCAATTTAAATATGGAGTTATTGGTGATACTCACCAAGGAGATATGGACCTAGCAACATGGTCAACAAGAGTAGATCATGATAAGGATAATCCCATTCTGGATGGGGTATATGTTTAAGGAATGTGGCATGCAGCTGGTTTTCTGTATGCTATGGACACCCCAGAGCTGGTAGTGGAATGTGCTAGAAATTATAATCCTGAAACCAGACAGGTGGAGAAGCATGGAAGAATATATGCAGACTTCTCAATCAAGGGCATTACCGCCACTTTTAATCTCCCAATTGGGAAGAAGGTAGTGAGCATGGATCTACGCAAGCTGGAAACAGAATATAATAATAAGAAGAAGAATGCAAGGAAGAGGATGTATCAGTGCAGGTCAAAGAGCAGCACATACACTGCATTAGCCAAATTGCTCGTACATTTATATCAGTTTGATTTTGATGATGAGTACCAGTATATGATTGCCCTACTAAGCAGGATGATAGGTAAGCCTCATACTGGAAATTTTGAGAACTGGATGTTTGGAATCATCCAGATGGTACTATATGCAGACAACAGGCCACTATGGGCTAAGATCATCAGTGACACACTGGATGAAGGAATGAGGAACCTGGGAGGCCAGACATGTTTATTTTATACGACCTCATATGTGGTATACTCATGTGCTTATAAGGGAACTTTTGATGCTTTGAAGACAGTGGGTAAGGCTGGTGGTGATGTAGATGATGCCCACATATGGGATCACTATCCCCAGTTACAAAGAAAAGATTACCTCCTGGACTATAAATTGGTAAATGATGCATTCTCTATGCATCTAGTCATAACCATGGAGGAAGATAGGACTAAAAGGCTGAGCATGGAAGCTCAGGAAGTTGTTTATCAACATGGGGCCTGGTTCATCCAATTTACCACCTTTTCATACATCAGGATAGAGGGATTTGAGGGACAACCTCTTATGCTACAAAGATACCCTACTGATGGGGTTGTCTTGATGGAATTTGTCAGGCAGGTATCTACAATAGTTGAAGCCTACAAGGCACAAAAGAAGATACCTCTAATGTTATTTCCAGTGTCTATGGGCTAGTATATGTGCTCAGACTTAGAGAGCATAAAACATGTCATGGGACGGCTAAAATTGATGTATCTACAGCCATTTCACTTAGCCTGATCTTATGATCCTTATGGCAAGATGCAGAAAATATTAGGAAAACTGATACATCAGAAGCATCTGGAAGACTTCTGGACCGACTGTGATGATGACGCTGAGGTGAGAAGAAGGAAGTACCAGAGGCTCACCTTGAATCAAATAAAGACCTTTGACTGCATCCCGGTGCTAGTGTAGCTAAGGAAAGATGATGGAAAGATCATGTCCAATGAGTATGAGGACAAGAAGATGTATAATGACACTATATCAGTCCCGGATCTTACACAACCAGAGGATATATCCCTGGATCAACTGACAAGTGGGGTGATCCAGTTAACTCAGGCTTGGGTGGATGAGGAGATAAACAGATTGAAGAAAAGGGGTGTTGCCCTTACAGTTGATGCCAAGAAGAACAGGTAAGAAATATCTAATGAGGAATATGATGATTTCCTCAATGAGAAGAGAAAATCCAATGGGGAGAGATTGCCCACACAAAAACAAGGGAAAGGTCCCCCTAGGGGTAAGAAAAGTGAAGATGAACCGAAGAGGGTGATAATAGAAAGGATTGCCACCTTAGCTGCAGGTGCAACTACATCAGCTCAGGCATCTGCATCATCTGCACAGCCTCCTGTTGAAAAGCCAAAGACTAAGAGGATTTTGAGGCCTGCTGTTGAATCTACAGAGGTGCAGCTGGAAGGCCAAACCTTGCAGCAGGAAGTGGGAGAGGGCATCCCTTTGGAAGAAGAGCAGGTAAATAAGGAAATTGCAGGTGATGACCTAATAGTGGTCAGTAAGAAGAGGAGGGTGATGCCACTGATATCACCACCCAAGAAACAAAGAACAACAATGAGGGGGGATATCAGGGCTGACCACATTATATTGAGAGGAGCCAGTGGTGAAGCATTCAGAAAGGAACTACAACATGATATTCCTCTTCCCACCATAATAAAATTCAAAACTGAGAAGCCAGAAAAACAAACAAGAGAAGTGTTCAAAGAAAGTCAGGGTGGTCCTTTCTCTTTAGAGGATAGCATGGACTTATCTGATGATGAGGTTGTTCAAAGTGTGACTTCTCAACGAATGGAGACTCTCACTTCCAACACTCGTATGACTCCTCATGGGACCCCATGAGCACAGATGGCGGTGTTGGAGGAAATAAAGAAAACGGAGGAGGAAGTAAAACAAGGTAGCCCAGAGAGGGCAGCCCAACAGATAGGGCTTGATAATTTGGTTGATCAGGTGACTAGCCCTACCGTAGTAGATTTAACATACAGGGGTGATGTAAGCCCTAAGGATAAGGCAAGTGCACCTGAAGAATTAGAGAAGATTGAAGTGGAAGAACATATAGAAAAAGATAGCATTGCTCCTTATATGGGTCAGTAACATCACGAGATACCCACAGAACCAAAAATAGTAGAAGTTCAACAAAAGAGTGGGGATGATAAAGATATATCAGGTACTACTATTGTTCAAACCTAGGGAGATCAGGGAGACGCATCAAGAACAAAATTTAAATCAAGTCAGGAGGACCCCAAGCCATAGGATATTGGTGCATCAGGTGGACAACAAGAAATGACCCTTGATCAGGGTGATGCACAAGGGCCAAATACACAGACATCCGCAGATTTCAATATGCCTCAGAATGAGGAAAGCAATAAAGAGAATGAAAATCAGAAAGATGGAGTACAAGATCAAGCACAAGATCAGAATGTGGACATTCCACAGGATCCTCCTTTGCAGAAGGTAACCCCTCAGCAAGAAGAAAGGCAACAAGATCCCCCTCATGAAGAAATACATGAGGAAGAAATTAAGAAAGTGCCTTCTCCACCAAGAATAGGAGCAGATACTGGAGAACAAGGTAGACATGATATTGACCAAGGTCACCAAGAATTGGGAGGTGATGTTCCTCAGTGGCTGGAAAAGGATATAAGTATGGAACAAGGGTCAGAGATTCAAGAATTTGATGTTTCTACCTTATTCACTAAAACTATGATGAAGCCAAGGAGGAAGGCCAGATTAACATCGGCCATAAAGAGAGATCCTGCTACAGGTAGAAGGACTGCACAGGTAGCACTTCCCACAGTAGAAAAGGAGAAAGGCGAGATCACCCTAGAGGAATTCCAAATCACAACTGTTGATTTGGGTTTTGCCAATGAGGACCAGCAAGGTCAAGAAGGGAAGGACATTATTGATTCTTTAACCCTAAGGGTAAAAAAGGAGAAAGAGAAAAATAAAATGCATAAAGAGCACATTGGTCAGCTACATTCTTTCATAAAAGGGTTAATTAACCCTGATAATACACCAGTTGATCCGGCAGTCCCATTGACTATCATATCACAGGAAGAGGTTACCAAGTTAGACCTAATGAAACATGAGGCAATGGTCATGGAGAAATATATGTTGTCAGCTCTCACTGGAGCTAAGGATGTATTGAGAACCTCATTACAAAGATGAAATTCTTTGAGCAGTCTAAAGAGAAAGGTAGATAAAATACAAAATGATACAGGAAAAAGGTCATTCCAGTTGGAAAAGGTCCTGACTGCTTTAAGTGAAATGAAAAGAATTGATCCACAACTCTTGATAAATAATCAAGTATTGGATAATAATACTGCCCTGCTGACAAGCATATGGTATGAAGATATCAGGTTTGAATGTGATATCTTAAAGAAGTGCAGCGGCAAGCTCAGGGATATTAGTGTAAAGCTACACAACATGATGGCGTATGAAGAAGAAATCCTTGAGGCCCTGGAAGGAAAAGTAGAGAGCAAAATTGAGAATCAGGATGCAGACTTTGCTATTAAAGCTCTGCATGATAATTTCAAGTCAGTAGCAGATGACCCCCTGACCCACCTGACAGAAGAAGTAATGAATAAAATCATGAGGATAAAATTCAAAGTAGAAACATATAATGAGACTTTGAACAACAGGAAAGGTAACTTGGAAGCTCTCAAGGCTAAGTTCTAGTCTCATAAACATGCCATAACAAAAGCCAAAATCCAAGATGGGGGAGAGGTGGATAAAATAGTACAGACATATGAGCACATCAGGACAGCGATGAAGGTCCACATACAAGAAGATATATATGAAAGTGATGGTGATGCTAAAAGCGATGAAGATAAGGAGAACAATGAAGAAGAGGAAAATGAAGAAGAGCCTAAGGAATGAATAAAGATGCATCACTAAGTGTACATATGCATAAGGTACTCATCAATAATGAGTCATACAGATGGTTGCCAGGTGGCAATCTATGCCATGAGGAAAAGTTGACTAAGTCATAGGGTAATTGTCAACTGTTGATCTTAATAGATAAATCTTGACCGTTGGTCAATTGTAACTGCCTCACCTTATTCTATAAAAGGTGCAGGGGTGCAATATTTGAGATGTTCGAAACTTAATTGAAATTTGATTGCTGAAAATTTTAGGACTCATTTCAAAGTTGTTGTAAATGTACATGTTATGCATTCTTAATGAAAGAGAAGCCATTTTGATTACAAATCATCATAAATCTTGAGTAATCTGTGTTTGAAATCCGGATATATGCATTGATTAGCTGCGTCCCTTGGAGTGCTTCTCAGTCTGCATGTATTGTTTTCATTCCTAGTTCCTTTGAAGTGAGCATCAAGCATATCTAGTTGTGGAACATCCTAGCGACCTGTGGTTTGATTTCTTCTCTCCATGAAAGTATCTTGTATGTATGTGATTCAATGAATAAAGATTCACCAAAAGTAGAAGTATTCTTTTAAATTCCTTTCAATTTCATAACAGATCATCTCCATAATTACAAATAACAAAGAATCAAAAGCAAATAAAAATGAAATATGCAGATATCCCGTAGATAATTGAAAATATAGAGCATATTTAGAGTAAAAGCATGTGAAATTGACAAATATCATGTAAATTCAGACAAATATCCATGAAATACATGTAAATATCCACTTATAGACACATCCTTTGAATAGATTTACAGTGTAGAAGAAAGAGCAAGTTCATAATGATCAATGATCAGAAGAATTGATCAAACTTACAAATCTCTCAGCAATCTTTGAAAATAGAGTAGAATTAACCTCTCTATGGAGTGAATTTACAGGATACAGTGCAATGTTGATCATCTAGACAAATGTAAGACCCCTTTAAATGGAAAATAGCATGTCACATCAACCTCTAAGTAACATCAGATGATCATGACCTGATCAATAGAGACTTGGAGTAATCAACTTATCCTAAGTTGATCGTACTTTACAAGTTAATAAAGGTTTGTTGTGCAAATTTTTATGCATGTTTTTATGACTAATGATCATCATCAACATAAATTGGTGCTAGAAGGAGGGCCTTCCTCAGTAGATTTGTCTGACTTGATGACACAGATAGAAAGGTAATACTCACGCAGCTTTGTATTTCAAGTCGTGTGCAAAGATTTGTTGTTTTGAGTCCGTTTGTTCTTGTCCATTGCAAAGTTTTCAAAATTGACCTTAAATATTTCAAGCTTTGTGGTTGATCACTATGATATTCAAAGATAATCTCTCTTTCAAGTCTTTTGGCTAAAAGCTTTGAGGTAATTTGCTTAAGAGACATAATATCTTGTTGCTTGTATCTAAAGTCTCACATCACCTCATATTTGCATCATTTTTGTAAATATTGCATAAATATCCAGTCAGTTTCAAATTTTGGTCATAAATATGTCCGTTGCTAGAGTTTTTTAACTGATCTTTATAGTAAACAAGCCAAATTTTCCTAAAATTCAAGAAATCCTGGCTCTTAGGCCAAATACCAGGTCCAGATCTAGTGGACTCTTTGAAGAATTGCCTATTCGGGGGTCCAAACCTAGGATAGTAGATACTCATCATTCTTTTGGTTCTAGTGCGTCAGGAGCTTCACCAGAACACACTCTGATAACTCCTATCAGGTTGCAAATACCTACAGGACCACCTGTCACAACTCCAGTCCAACCTCCACCAGTCACAATGTCATTCTTTACTGTAGAGTCACCTCTGAATTTTACCACATATCATCCTTTACCTAAAAATCCTGACAAGATTTGTCCTAAATATCATCCATATCAGGATGCTAATGATCACATCAGAACATTCAAAGAAGCCTGTTGTAGGGCTAGAATTGAACATTAGGATGTGGTATGCAGGTTATTTCAATTTTCCTTAGGGGAAGAGGCATATAACTGCTATATCAATCTTGGTCAAGGTTCAGTCAGTTCATGGGCTGCCTTGGAGAAAGCCTTTAAGGATAGATTCAAAATACCTATAGATCCTTCAATGAATTATCTTCTGTTTGCCACAATCAAGAGATTTGAGGGAGAACCTATCGCTAATTTCAATGCAAGATTCCAAAATATGCTCTTTAAGCTAGTTGCTCCCTATACTATAACAGATGAAGTTGCTAGGAGTATATACTACTCAGCATTAGATCCCCTGACTTCTATGTTTATCAGGAGGACACATCCTGGTGTCACAACCTTGGTAGGAGATTCTGAAGAAGCCATCAAAGTCAGTCAACAGTTGATCCCTGCTCCAACACCTAATATTGCATTTCCTACACTCCCTAGTTATCCTACATATCCTACTCAAAACCAAACCAATGGAGCCATGATACCTCCAGCTGTAATGCCAAGCCCTTTACAGATACCTCCACTCAGTATCATGCCACCTCCAAACAGAAATGGTCAAATGCTGCAATATCCAGGACATACACAGGTACCTCAGGTTGTGGAACATCATAATAACAATAACAATGGCTCTTCCTTCTTCAAACCCAAAACAGAGAATGTAGTAGCTAAAGTTCAGGAAGAAAAGGAAGAAATTAAAGAGATTTCAGCACAACTGAGGAAACTCACCACCGAGATCACTCATTTGAGGAGTCAGAATTTCTATTCTCAACCAAATCAGAATAGAGGATATGCCAATGATAGATCTAATTATCCTGATAGGGGATACAATAAAAACTACAATAACAACAATGGTAACAATAATCCTCCTAGACAACCTAGAGTGTGGAACACTAGGCCAAACAATGGTTCTTTGTCATCACCCCTAGATAATCAGCCTCTTAGTGAACCTAAGCAGACCACTAGAGTGAATCTAGCAGAGGCAGCACTTACAAACTGGTGCAGGATACATAATACCAATGCTCATGCAGAGCTGGATTGTCCTCAGTTTAGGATAGCCACTAGTATACTCCAAACTGAAGTATCTAATACTACAGGTAATCCACCTTGTGTTGAAGGAAATGAAATTGTCCCCTGTGGATATGATTCTGCTCTTGTACTAGAAAGTTTCATCAATCATCCTCATCATCAGATAATGTCACCTCATGAGAATTACACCTTAGCATGTGAAAAATCAACTATGGTTTTTGAAACCAATTATGTTTTTCCATTTGAAGATGAAAATGAGCCATCAGTTGAACATGAATAAGTACATGCTTATCAACAACAATATCAAGGTAGACATAATTGCAACCTAAGGAATAACTTCAACCGACCTGCTAGTCCTTTGACTACATTCTTGCCTCTGAATAATTTTAACACTCCTCCTGATCCTAAGGCAAACAATAACCCTGGATTTCCTAAAGTTAATGCTCAGTACTTAGCACCACAAAATGTAGTACCAAATACTGGTAATCTGCCCCCTAAGTCTGATAAATTGGTCACATACTTAGCAGATGAAATGAAAAAGATCAAGTTCAGTCTATCATTGTCAGAGCTACTCAAAATTCCAGCTATCAAAAAAGCCTTCATAAAATCCTTAGATGATCCTAATCATGCCTCAAGTCAGACTGGGAATAACGATCATGCCATTAGGGATATTAATGTTAAACATAAAACTCCAGCCATTGTTCAAGCTGCAAAGACTTCACACATGACTCTTTACAGAGATAAAACTGAGTCACCTCCTTTTCTCCTTACCATAAGGATGTTTAGTAAGAATTTGCATAATTGCTTAGTAGATTTAGGAGCATCTACTAATGTAATGCCCCTGTCCATATGTAATGCCTTAGGGTTGCATCATGCTAAGTCACTAAAGAAAGTAACATAGTTAGATAAAACAGAGGTGAGTGTAGTAGGAGAATTAACTCACATCCATATGTAGTTAGCATTAGATCCGAGAATCCAATACTACATTGATATTCAGGTAGTAGATATACCAGATACCTATGGGATGCTGCTCAGAAGAGATTGGTCAAAAATGCTCAATGGATACATGTCCACTGATTTCAGTCACATGTGGTTACCTTGGAAAGGAATACCTAATCAAATAAGGATAGATGTTGAACCTCACATGAAACATATGATCACTGAATACAATAAAACCATTGAGATCATGTATGTAGATGTGGAACCCGGAGTGTATTCCATCAAACCCTAGACCGTCAAGATAGAGGAGATCCTCATGTATGATGTTCATGTTGATAATGATAATTTTCAGGATGATAGAATAATTTTAGAGTCTGATTATAGCTCTAAAAATGAGATAGAAGTAGACCAATTCAAGAATTTTGAGATGCACTTGTCCAAAGATGTGCAATGTTGCCAATTGTTAAAGATGCCTATTCAGGATGTTCTAATGGAAGGATGGTGCAGGTTACATGATGAGGCTCATTCTGAAAAGACCTGTGATACTTGCTTAGACATGGTGGAACTGGAACAAGCATGCAGTGAGGCGTCATCATCATCATCCGGGGTAAGTTCTATAGATAGTGATACTAATACTGATTTTTGTCTGTCATTTGCAGGAACAGAAGGAAGCACATATCATGATGAAAGTCCTATCTAGATGATAGCAGAGATATTGGTGTGTAGAGAGAGTAATCCTAAGAGTAACAAGAATATCACCCCAGGAACTGATTGTTTGGTTGAGTTAGATTATGAAATATTTGATGAAGATGGAGACAATAATTTGTCCAGGTTTGAGGAATTTTTATCAAAACAAATTCAAAAGATGATACAACAGCAAAGATCTACGCAGGATGTTTTAATTGAGGGATGGTACAGGTTACATGAAGCACCACATTCAAAAACTACTTGTTCATTATGTTTGCATATTCTGAAAAGGCAGATTTTGCCTTGTTCAAAGGATTTTCCTTCTGAAGAAAAAGAAGAAAAAGGAGCAATATTAGCTTCACATCAGCCAGATAAGGTGAAGTTTGAGAAGATTGAAACACCAAAATAAAATGGATATCAAGTGGTGCAGCTGCCAGAGCTAAAAAGAAAAGAGAAGGCCCAAACAAGCCTTTAACTGAAGATAAGCCATGGATCCTCAGGTTTGATGGATCTAAATCAAAACAAGGGGCTGGAGTAGGAATAGATCTTATTGATCCAGCTGGTAAATTCTACTTAGCAGCATATAGATTGCAATTCCCATGCACAAACAATGTGACAGAATATGAAGCTCTGATTCATGGGATATTGTTTGCACTTAGAAAGAAAGTAAAGATTATGCATGTCTATGGAGACTCAGAATTGGTAGTAAGACAGGTAAGAGGCATATATTCTTGTAATTACAAGTTGTCTAATTACAGACATAGGGTATGGGATCTGATAGAATATTTTGATGCATTTAACATCACCCATGTGCCTAGAGAATAAAATCACAGGGTAGATGCCTTGGCCCAAGCCGCAAGTACTCTGGAACCATTATCCATATTTGGTTTGAAGAGATTTTTAGTTGAATTAGTGTCAGTACCCTCTGTACCAGACAATGTAGTTAACCTTCAAGTGTTTGATGATGACCAGCACATTTTAGACTTCATATCCAATAGAGATGTGTTTGATACACAGATCATAGATGAAAGAAATGTGGAAGATCATATCTAGGAAGAAGAAGAGATCATAGAGTTGCCCAGTAACAAGATTCCTAAAGGAATGATAGAGTTGGAAAGAGCATTTGATTTAGATAACATGCTGAAATAGAAAGATCTCCCTAAAGTAGATGGAGGAGAGTATTCACAAGTCAACATAGGACATGATGAAGAAAAAAGGAATGTACTGATTGGAAAGGTATGTATAGAAGAAGAAATGGAAGGGATAACCCAAGCACTTTAATATTATATTCATGTTATTTCCTGGACATATGATGAGTTGAAAACTTATGATACATCAATCATCATTCATACTATACCGTTAAAGCTAGATGTCAAGCCATTTAGATAGAAATAGAGGCCTGTTAATGCTTTGCTAGAGCCCATCATTTTTGAAGAAGTGAAGAAACTGCTTAATGCCAGGATCATATTTCCTTGAGACATTCCACATGGGTGGCTAACTTGGTCCCAGTAAGGAAGAAGAATGGTGACATTAGGTTGTGTGTAGACTTCATAAATTTAAATAGAGCTTCTGAAAAGGATAACTATCCTTTGCCTTCTCTGGATGAGGTCTTGCAGATTGTAAATGGTGCAAAGATGATGTCATTTTTGGATGGTTTTTCAAGTTACAACCAAGTGATGGTAGACAAGATAGATAGATTGAAGACTGCATTCACCACTAAGTGGGTAATCTTTGCCTACAGGCACATGCCTTTTGGATTGATAAATGCTGGAACCACCTTTCAGCGAGCAATGGATATAGCCTTCAGAGGGCTAATTGGTAAATGCATCGTCATATACATGGATGACTTGACAGTTTTCTCTAAAGAGAGAGGGAATCATGTGGAAGGCCTCAAGAAAGTACTAAAGAAATGTGAACATTATGGAATATCCCTAAACCCTAAGAAATGCATATTTGGGGTAACCACAGGGAAGTTATTAGGTCACCTGATAATAGAGAATGGGATCATCATTGACCCTGAGAGAGTAGAATCTATCATGAAGATACAACTCCCTGGAAGTAAGAAAGAGCTCAAATCTTATTTTGGTAAGATCAATTTCATTAGAAAATTCATTACTGGTTTTGCAGAGATTATTAGACCATTGAATGTAATGCTCAAGAAGGATGCCAAAATTGAGTGGACACCTAAAGCTAGAGCAGCTTTTGAAGATATCAAGAAAGCCATATCTAATGCTCCTGTTCTAATTGGTCCAGATTATACCAAAGGTTTTTACATATACTCATTTGCTTCAGAGCATACGTCTGTAGCAGTATTAACACAAAGAAATGAAGCTAAAGAAGAAAAGCCTATAGCCTTCATGAGTTGTCCTTTCAGGGATGCAGAACTCAGATATATGGATGTTGAAAGACAAGCACTTTCTTTGGTCAGAGTAGTCAAGAAGTTTAGACATTACATCTTGAGAAGTAAAGTGATCGCTGTAGTACCAGATGCAGCAGTAAAGATGCTTTTAATGCAAAGTGAACCAGGTGAAAAGAGAGCCAAATGGATAACTATCCTCCAAGAGTATGATATGGACATAACACCCATGAAATTAATGAGAGTACAAGCATTGAGTCAGATGATATTTGAAATTGATCCTAACATCATGAGCTAGCAATATGTCATAAATACAAAGGAAACTGGAGAATGGTATTTAGACATCAGGCATATCTTGATTACTGGAAGATACCCTTCAAGGTTGCAGGCCTCACAAAGGAGAGCCTTGAAGATAAGATCACAAAAATACATGAGAAAACAAGGAATCCTTTTCAAGAAGAACTATGAAGGAATATATCTTAGATGCCTAGAAAGGCAAGAAGCAGACAAAGTGTTAACAGAATTACATGACAAGTTTGGAAACACACATGGATCACACTTAGCTACCACTCATGCTATCCTCAGAGTAGGGTATTATTGGCCCACTATTTTTAAAGATATTGATGAACACATCAAATGTTGTCATACGTGTCAGGTTGCGGCAAATAGAGAAAGGTATGTTGCTTAGCCCTTGCAATCAGTGATGGAGATGCGCCCATTTGCTCAATGGGGGATGGATTTCATAGGACCTATCAACCCTCCATCATCTTCAGGCCATAGGTATGTGTTGACTGTTACTGATTATTGTACCAGGTGGATTGAAGCTATCAGTAGTAAGACATGCAATGCTGAGGAAGTGATCAAGTTCTTGGAAAGCAACATAGTGACCAGGTATGGAGTCCCTTATGCTTTAGTATGTGACAATGGGTCTGCCTTTGCATCAATAAGATTATCAAGTTGGGCTTTTGACCATGGAATTGTTTTGAAGTTTTCTTCAAATTACTATCCTCAAGGGAATGGATTAGTAGAATCTACAAACAAGAATTTAGTGAACATCATAAAGAATTGATAGAAAAGAACCCAAGGGAGTGGAACACCCTATTAAAGTATGCATTGTGGGTAGATAGAACCAGGATGAAGGCTGCATTAGGAAATTCTCCTTTTCACCTAGTATATGGGGTGGATCCCATCCTCCCTGTTAACCTAAAGATCCCCACATTGTAGTTTGCACAAGAATATCTAGGTATAGATAACAAACAAGAAGTCAGGTTGCTTCAGTTAATGCACCTAGAAGAAAAAAGGAATAGAGCAATTGATCAATTTACTAAACATCAAGCTGTTGTCAAGCATTGGTTTGACAAAAGAGCTAGAGTTAAGGCTTTTAGAATTTTAGATTTAGTCCTCATGTGGGACAAAGCACATGAAAGGAAAGGAGATCATGGTAAATTTGATAAACTTTGGATAAGTCCCTTTCAAGTTTCAGAAATTTTAGGAGACAACACCTACAGGCTTAAGACTTTAACTGGTGAGGATGTCCCATTACCAGTTAATGGACAGTTCCTTAAGCATTATTTTCAAGCCTAAAATAGTGTCATGTAAGGCATGTGTATCATAGTGTGCATATTGCTTAGTTATTTGTACAGTTTTGGTTTGTTTGTTTGTTTGCCTGTTGAGTTTTGTTTTGGTTAGTCAAGATGATGCAACTCATCACCCTAAGAAAATAACCAAATTGTTAAGATTCAAGTGATGAGAACAAATTCCTATATAGGTTATGACTCATTTTGAGAAGTATTGGTGATCAGGTCTGTGGTATCCTTTTCATTAGGGTGTCTTTTCTTAACTAAAGTGATTTCTCACGATGACTCACCTAACAGCCTTGGGTTTGTGGAACACAGAAGTATAGGTGTTAAGTGAAAAATCTAAAGGGACTCCCTTACTACCAATGCAATCTCCAACCTAATCAGCAAGTGACCATGCCTTGCACATTAAGCTTACATGATGATATCATATGAACAGAAAGAATAAATATTGAAAATCCAAAAAAGGAATAAAATTAGGCCATCTAAGTAACTCTACCGGGGCTATAGACGCCTACTGGCAGTGGGGCTCTACTTAGGGGGATTGTATAGATAACCTTGTCAGGGCTATAGACGCCTACTGGCAGCAAGGCTCTATCCAGGTTAGCTATGAGGGATGCTCCCAAACTATGTAGCTTAACATCAGTTACTCATGTTTTCAACTTACTTTCAAGATGAGGATAATTAATCATCTGCACACACCTGATCCTTTGCTAGCATTGTTGCCATGATGAAAACCTTATCATTCAGAAAGATTATAATACTTATACTTAGAAAAAGTTAAAATACTATGTTAGAATGTGATCACATCACTTGAATAATTGGAATTTGGTTATGTTCTTTGGTGGCAAGTTGCTGTGTGGTTACACAACATGCCCTATTTTGCCTTGACAAAATAGGGACACAACTTTTTTGGCTGCTTTGGCTTGTTTGTTTTCTGCTTTGGGCGGTTTGGTAAAATAAGTCATGCATGTATTCCTGTAAGAGGGTGGATATGTCACCATGATGAGGCCAATTATCAAGGTCAGTAGTTCACATTATTAACCTCATGGTTGGAAAGTGCATAAAATTCCAAGCAGGTTTGCCTTTTAGATCACCCCACAATTGTCTAAGGGAAGAAAGTTATGTTGAGTCAAAGTTTGGTCAAACCTGATATCAAGAGAGGGGGGTCATATTTCAAATATCAATCATATTAGATGAGATCACTCTGATATTGTATTATCACCTGATAATCACTTGGTCTGCGATGTGCAGACATCAACTTTAAGTAAGAGCTGATATCTACCCGTCAAACGACTTCATTTATCTTGCAGGGGGTCATATTTTTAATATCAGTCATCTTACGAATATCACCCTCTTTGCAAATATCACCCTATGCCAATATGACAGTGACGTCATCCAAGTCCAATGAATGAAGAAATTACTCTGATGATGACATCATTGTTCCATTCTACCCCGCAGAGGTATATATCTGATGTCCATCATATTCATTAAAATGACGGTGACATCATTAAAACATAACGATAAAACAATGCTGCCAGCATGGTGATGTCACCCCGATCTTTTTCGAAGGGGTTCATTTTATCTACGGGGTCATATTTTGAATAGCCCCTGATCTTAATTTTGTGACTTGATATACACGTGGTCAATGTTGACCACATCACCCAATCCTTTTGCATTTAGTTTTGCCGCTCAAAGGCGAGGGGTCATTTTATCCAGAGGGGGGTCATATTTTGAATATCCCCTGATCTTTTGAAGATCACCCCCTATTTCCTGACATTAAATGCACTTAAATGCGGTAGATGAATTCCCGCCGATTACGAATGTAGATTTAACACTTGGCAGCATCAACGAATTCCCTGCAAAAGATCAATGGATTTGATCAAGAAAACACAATTTTACCCTAATTTGTCCTGTTGATCTACTTTGAAGGTAAATTTTGAAGGTTATTTTCATTTACCTTGTGAAAAAATGAGAATTTACAGAGCTCGGAAGTCAAACACTCATACAACTACCTGTTAACGAATTGGATCCTTCAGCATAATGAAATGGGTGATCTTTAGTATTCATGGCCCTTTTCTGTAATCAGTCATCTAACCTAGGAGGAAAGCATTGTCAGGTAGGTAAATGTAAACCCTCCTGTTGTCATTTTCTATATGTTTAGGTGGTGTATGTTCTTTCTTGTGGTTTGATTTTGTGAATATACATATCACGATGAAGTAAAGAATAATAGATAGAGTATGCATGATGTTGTAGAAATGCATGTGGATACTGTAGGGTAAAGCACATTATGTTTATTACAGGAAGCCATGGCAGATCTCAGAAGGAATAGGTCTGACTTAGAATTTCTCAAGCCTATGTTCGTCTAGCTCGAGGGGGTGTAGTTTAAATATGGAGTTATTGGTGATACTCACCAAGGAGATACAGACCTGGCAGCATGGTCAACAAGAGTAGATCATGATAAGGATAATCCCATTCTGGATGGGGTATATGTTTCAATAATGTGGCATGCAGCTGGTTTTCCATATGCTATGGACACCCCAGAGTTGGTAGTGGAATGTGCTAGAAATTATAATCCTAAAACCAGATGGGTGGAGAAGCATCGAAGAATATATGTAGACTTCAAAATCAAGGGCATTACCGCCACTTTTAATCTCCCAGTTGGGAAGAAGGTAGTCAACATGGATCTACGCAAGCTGGAAATAGAATATAATAATAATAAGAAAAATGCAAGGAAGAGGATGTATCAGTGGAGGTCAAAGTGGAGCACATACACTGCATCAGCCAAATTGCCCGTACATTTATATAAGTTTGATTTTGATGATGAGTACTAGTATATGATTGCCCTACTAAGCAGGATGACAGGTAAGCCTCATGCTAGAAATTTTGAGAACTAGATGTTTGGAATCATCCAGATGGTACTATATGCAGACAACAAACCACTATGGGCTAAGATCATCAGTGATGCACTGGATGAAGGAATAAGGAACCTGGGAGGCCAGACATGTTTATTTTATATGACCTCATATGTGGTATACTCATGTGCTTATAAGGGAACTTTTGATGCTTTGAAGACAATGGGTAAGGCTGGTGGTGATGTAGATGATGCCCACATATGGGATCACTATCCCCAATTACAAAGAAAAGATTACCTCCTGGACTATAAATTAGTAAATGATGCATTCTCTATGCATCTAGTCAGAACCATGGAGGAAGACAGGACTAAAAGGCTGAGCATGGAAGCTCAGGAAGTTGTTTATCAACATGGGGCTTGATTCATCCAATTTGCCACCTTTTCATACATCAGGATAGAGGGATTTGAGGGACAACCTCTTATGCTACCAAGATACTGATGGGATTGTCTTGATGGAATTTATCAAGCAGGTATCTACAATAGTTGAAGCCTACAAGGCACAAAAGAAGATACCTCCAGTGTTATTTCTAGTGTCTATGGGCTGGTATATGTGCTCAGACTCATAGAGCATAAAACATGTCATGGGACGGCTAAGATTGATGTATCTACAACCATTTCACTTAGCCTGATCTTATGATCCTTATGGCAAGATGCAAAAAATATTAGGAAAATTGATACATCAGAAGCATCTGGAAGACTTCTGGACCGACTGTGATGATGAAGCTGAGGTGAGAAGAAGGAAGTACCAAAGGCTCACCTTGAATCAAATAAAGACCTTTGACTAAATCCCGGTGCCAGTGCAGTTGAGCAAGGATGATGGAAAGATCATGTCTAATGAGTATGAGGACAAGAAGATGTATAATGACACCATATCAGCCCCTGATCTTACACAGCCAGAGGATATATCCCTGGATCAGCTGACAAGTGGGGTGATCCAGTTAACTCAGGTCTAGGTGGATGAGGAGATAAACAGATTGAAGAAAAGGGGTGTTGCCCTTACAGTTGATGCCAAGAAGAACAGGTAAGAAATATCTAATGACGAATATGATGATTTCCTTAATGAGAAGAGAAAATCCAATGGGGAGAGATTGCCCACACAAAAACAAAGGAAAGATCCCCCTAGGGGTAAGAAAAGTGAAGATGAACCAAATGGGGTTATAATAGAAAGAATTGCCACCTTAGCTGCATGTGCAACTACATCAGCTCAGGCATCTGCATCATCTGCACAGCCTCCTATTGAAAAACCAAAGACCAAGAGGATTTTGAGGCCCGCTATTGAATCTACAGAGGTGCAGCTGGAAGGCCAAACCTTGCAGCAAGAAGTGGGAGAGGGCATCCCTTTGGAAGAAGAGAAAGTAAATAAGGAACTTGCAGGTGATGACCTGATGGTGGTCAGTAAGAAGAGGAGGGTGATGCTGTTGACATCACCACCCAAGAAACAAAGAACAACAATGAGGGGGGATATCAAGGTTGACCCCATTATATTGAGAGGAGCCGGTGGTGAAGCATTCAGAAAGGGACTGCAACATGATGTTCCTCTTCCCACCATAATAAAATTCAAAACTGAGAAGGCAGAAGAACAAAAAAGAGAAGTGTTCAAATCAAGTCAAGGTAGTCCTTTCTCTTTAGAGGATACCATGGACTTATCTAATGCTGAGGTCGTTCAGAGTGTGGCTTCTCAACGAATGGAGACTCTTGCTTCCAACACCCGCATGACTCCTCATGGGACCCCATTAGCACAGATGGTGGTGTTGGAGGAAATAAAGCAAATGAAGGAGGAAGTAAAACAAGGTAGCCCAGAGAGGGCAGCCCAATAGATAGAGCTTGATAATTTGGTTGATCAGGTGACTAGCCCTACCATAGTAGATTTAACATACAGGGGTGATGTAATCCCTAAGGATAAAGCAAGTGCACCTGAAGAATCAGAGAAGATTGAAGTGGTAGAACATATATAAAAAGATAGCACTGCTCTTGATATGGGTCAGCAACAGCACGAGATACCCACATAACCAAAAATAGTAGAAGTTCAATAGAAGAGTGGGGGTGATAAAGATATATCAGGTGCTACTACTGCTCAAACCCAGGGAAATTAGGGAGATGCCTCAAGAACAAAAGATAAATCAGGTCAGGAGGACCCCAAGCCATAGGATATTGGTGCATTAGGTGGAGAACAGGAAATGACCCTCGATCAGGGTGATGTACAAGGGCCGAATACACAGACATCCGCAGATGTCAATATGCCTCAGAATGAGGAAAGCAATAAAGAGAATGAAAATCAGAAGGAGGGAGTACAAGATCAAGCACAGGATCAGAATGTGGACATTCCACAGGATCCTCCTTTGTAGAAGGCAACCCCTCAGCAAGAAGAAAGGCAACAAGATCCCCCTCATGAAGAAATACATGAGGAAGAAACTAAGAAAGTGCCTTCTCCACCAAGAATAGAAGTAGATACTGGAGAACAAGGCAGATATGATATTGACCAAGGCCACCAAGAATTGGGAGGTGATGTTCCTCGGTGGCTGGAAAAGGAGATAAGTATGGAACAAGGGTCAGAGATCCAAGAATTTGATGTTTCTACCTTGTTCACTGAAACTATGATGAAGCCAAGGAGGAAGACCAGATTAACATCAGCCATAAAGAGAGATCCTGCTACAGGTAGAAGGACTGCACAGGTAGCACTTCCCACAATAGAAAAGGAGAAAGGCAAGATCACCCTAGAGGAATTCCAAATCACAACTGTTGATTTGGGTTTTGCCAATGAGGACCAGCAAGGTCAAGAAGGGAAGGACATTATTGATTCTTTAACCCTAAGGGTAAAAAAAGAGAGAAAAATAAAATGCATAAAGAGCACATTGCTCAGCTACATTCTTTCATAAAAGGGTTAATTAACTCTGATAATACATCAGTTGATCTAGCAGTCCCATTGATTGTCATATCACAGGAAGAGGTTACCAAGTTAGACCTAATGAAACATGAGGCAATGGTCATGGAGAAATGGATGTTGTCAGCTCTCACTGGAGCTGAGGATGTATTGAGAACCTTATTACAAATATGGAATTCTTTGAGCAGTCTAAAGAGAAAGGTAGATAAAATGCAAAATGATATAGGAAAAAAGGTCATTCCAGTTGGAAAAGGACCTGACTGCTTTAAGTGAAATGAAGAGAATTGATCCACAAGTCTTGATAAACAATCAAGTATTGGATAATAATACTGCCCTGCTGACAAGCATATGGTATGAAGATATCAGGTTTGAATGTGATAGCTTGAAGAAGTACAGTGGTAAGCTCAGGGATATTAGTGTAAAGTTACACAACATGATGGTGTATGAAGCAGAAATCCTTGAGGCCCTGGAAGGAAAAGTAGAGGGAAAAATTGAGAATCAGGATGCAGACTTTGCTATTAAAGCTTTGCATGATAATTTCAAGTCGGTAGCACCCTTGACCTACCTGATAGAAGAAGTAATGAATAAAATCATGAGGATAAAAGTCAAAGTAGAAACATATAATGAGACTTTGAACAACAAGAAAGGTAAGCTGGAAGCTCTCAAGGCTAAGTTCTAGTCTCATAAACATGCCATAACAAAAGCCAGAATCCAAGATGGGGGAGAGATGGATAAAATAGTACAGGCATATGAGCACATCAGGACAGCGATGAAGGTCCACATACAAGAAGATATATATCAAAGTGATGGTGATGCTGAAAGTGATTAAGATGAGGAGAACAATGAAGAAGAAGAAAATGAAGAAGAAGAGCCTGAGGAATGAATAAAGATGCATCACTAAGTGCACATATACATAAGGTACTCATCAATAATGAGTCATACAGATGGTTGCCAGCTGGCAACCTGTGCCACGAGGAAAAGTTGACTAAGTCATAGGGTAATTGTCAACCGTTGGTCAATATTAACTGCCTCCTCATCTTTTTCTATAAGAGGTGCAGGGGTGCAATATTTAAGACATTCGAAACTTAATTGAAATTTGATTGCTGAAAATTTTAGGACTCATTTCAAAGTTGTTGTAAATGTACATGTTATGCATACTTAATGAAAGAGAAGCCATTTTGATTACAAATCATCATAAATCTTGATTAATCTGTATTTGAAATCTGGATATATGCATTGATTAGCTGTGTCCCTTGGAGTGCTTCTCAGTCTGGATGTATTGTTTTCATTCCTAGTTCCTTTGAAGTGAGCATCAACCATATCTAGCTGTGGAACATCCTGGTGACCTATGGTTTGATTTCTTCTCTCCATGAAAGTATCTTGTATGTATGTGATTCAATGACTAAATATTCACCAAAAGTAGAAGTATTCTTTTAAATTTCTTTCAATTTCATAACAGATCATCTCCATTATTGCAAATAACAGAGAATCAAA
Source organism: Cunninghamia lanceolata (assembly GCA_027924645.1). Classification (NCBI taxonomy): domain Eukaryota; kingdom Viridiplantae; phylum Streptophyta; class Pinopsida; order Cupressales; family Cupressaceae; genus Cunninghamia; species Cunninghamia lanceolata. The sequence continues at coordinate 1,432,371 of BSBN01000270.1, forward strand.
AGCAAATAAAAATGAAATATGTAGATATCCCGTAGATAATTGAAAATACAAAGCATATTTAGAGTAAAAGCATGTGAAATTTACAAATATCATGTAAATTCAGACAAATATCCATGAAATACATGTAAATATCCACTTATAGACACATCCTTTGAATAGATTTACAGTGTAGAAGAAAGAGCAAGTTCATAATTATCAATGATCAGAAGAATTGATCAAACTTACAAATCTATCAGCAATCTTTGAAAATAGAGTAGAATTAACCTCTCTGTGGAATGAATTTATAGGATACAGTGCAATACTGATCATCTAGACAAATGTAAGACCCCTTGAAATGGAAAACAACATGTCACATCAACCTCTGAGTAATGTCAGACGATCATGACCTGATCAACGGAGACTTGGAGTCATCAACTTATCCTAAGCTGATCGTACTTTACAAGATAATAAAGGTTTGTTGTGCAAATTTTTATGCATGTTGTTATGACTAATAATCATCATCAACAAGAAGGTAAGTGAGAATGAAGTCAAATTGGAGTTTGTTTCCTCAAAGGATCAGATTATGGATATATTCACCAAGCCTCTGCCTAAGGATACTTTTGAGTATCTTGGAGGGAAGCTAGGGGTTATTACCCCTCCTGATCAGAACTAAGATGCACTAGTGTGCATCAATCCGGTGGAATTCACAGTCATATCTTGTGATCCAGATTGATGTTAAGGAGATACTACTTAGGGGAAGTAGTCAGTATGCCAATTTTGGAGATCAGTGTGAAACAAAAGGGAGGAGAAAAGATTGCAAATATGTGCCCTTTGTCATTGATGTCAAAGGGGGAGAGAAGTCACGTGAAAACCTAATTCTTGATGAAAAGGGGAGCAGTGAAGAAAGTGGTTGCAGAAGTGATAAGAGAAAGGGGGAGAAATCCTTGTCTTAATGGTTGAATCAATTTTTCACATCATATGTTGCCATCAATTACAAAGGGGGAGATTGTTGCAAATATGTGCCTATGATGTGTTGTCATTGATGTCTACATATCCCTTTATCAAGAATAGAGGAAACAGTGCAGATTAGTGAAGTAGATTGCTCCGCATTTCCAGAGGAATGAAGGCCAAAGTATGCTGACCATATTGCTATGTAGAGGATTGTCTGAAGTAGCTCCAGTTAAGATTTGAGAGGTCCGCATGAAGATTTGAAGAAGCTATGGCCATCTGAGTAGAACCGGGCTTTGCAGTGTTCAGAAGAGACAAAGTGACAGGAAATTGGTCTAGATTGCTCTGTAATGAAAACTTATGATCTACGAATCTAGAGGCATGTTTGGGAAGTCAGTGTGTATCCTCAACTCAAATGGTTCATGGTTTGGAGGTCCGCAAGCAATCTTTCTAGTGTGACATTCATGGTAGACAGTGTTCTTGAGATACCAGATGAAGATGCAAGTGATTCTGATGATTTGGAGTAGTGCGGATGTTATTGTTGAATCCAATGTGCTTGTGGAGGTCTCTAGATTGTGTGCCTACTGTGTTGGAGGTCTGCATTGAAGATTGAGCTCGTTGTTGAAGATTTCTTCATTGGTGTTGTTGTTCTTCCCAGTCTTGGCCGATCGGATGATTCAAGCGTGTTGCAGATGATCTAAGAGCAATTCTCTAAAGCATGACATGTTGATCGAAGAAGATTCAAGTCCCTGTTAGATTTAGGACAGACAACTGAGAGGGGGGGTGAATCAGTTGTCAAAAACTTTCTTTCCAATTACACACTTAAATCCTCTTTGTGATTTAGCAGCATATCAATAAATCATTCATGAAAACATAATGCATTAAATCAAGAGTAGAAACACATCAACACATAAGACATCAAGATTTTGACATGGAAAACCTGGTTAAGGGAAAAACCATAGGGTGATTAACCCAAGATTGTATTCTCTGTTAGAAGAATAGAAAGAACAAAATGGTACATGCCAATTAGGGCTCACTGCCTGAGCACACTTCTCACAAGAGGCTCACTGCCTACAAAAGACACATTGTCTACAAAATGATAAGTATCACATACTTGAACTAGAGAATAGCATCTTCACCATGCTTGAATCAATTCCATTTAAGCCCAATACTTCTGCTCTACCTTTCGCTCTCTTCCTCACTACCACACTCACATCTTCACATGACATCCTTTGAAATGACTTTACAATCCCTTATTTATACAAGACATCAACTTAGGAATAATAATCTAAGTCAGAAAACATCTACAGGAACATCCGCAGGATGTGTAACTCATCCGGTCGGCTAGTCTCAAGAAGAACACCATCATCCAGAAGTTATTCTTCAAGTGCCAGCTCCAACTCCAATGCGGACCACCAACATGAACTGGACATGATCCAAGGACCTTCACAAGATTGCCTGAATCACAAAAAACATCCACACTTCATCTGTGTACTAAAATCCTTCTCTCCTTCATTCGGAACCTCAAGAACACAGTCTGTCATCACTATCACAAAGGAATAGATGCTTGCAGACCTTCAAACCATGAACCAATCAAGTTGATAATTCACAAAGACTTTCTCAACACTCCATCAAATCCGTAGAATAGGATAATCCATTTCTGGATCTCACCAGACCTGTCTATGTCACTCCGGACTTGTCTGTGTCACTCTGTCACCTCTAAACACCTGCCGGAACCAGTTTTACTTGAGCGGTCACAACTTCTTCAGATCTTCATGCGGACCTCTGAAATCTTTACTAGATCACCTTAAGACACATATCTGAAAACCCTTTAAACCGCATCCTCTGATCCTCATCGTATCTTGGACTTTTGCCTTACTGTCTTCACTGTTCTTCACTGTTCCTGATTAGGACTAATTTTCTCAATATCCTTAGTATACAGCTCATCCAATCTTTATCATTTATGCAATAGGAGTATGTTGACATCAATGACAACACCAGTTAGGCCCATATTTGTAACAATCTCCCCCTTTGTCATTGATGGCAACATATGATGTGAAAAACTGTTTTGACCATCAAGACAAGAACTTTTCTTTACTGACACAACTCCCCCTATCACCAACAACCATTCAGTTGTCTTCTCTTCCTTTACTACTAGCCACCACTTGTTTTTCACATGTATTCCCTTTAACATAAATGGCAAAGGGCACATACTTGCAATTCCACCATTTCAGAATCATACTAGCTGCTCCTCCTGAGTGGCAGCTCCCCATCATCAATCCGGACCACAAGATATGACTGTGATATCCACCAGATTGATGCACATCAGTGCACCTTAATTCATCACCAGAGGGGTAATAACCCCTAACTTCTCCCTAAGATACTCAAAAGAGTCCTTAGGTAGAGGTTTAGTAAAGATATCTGCAATCTGATCCTTAGAAGGCATGAACTCCAATCTGACTTCATTCTTGTTTACTTGCTCTCTCAGAAAGTGAAACTTGATAGATATATGCTTGGTCTTTGAATGCAATACTGGATTCTTAGATATATTTATTGCACTTGAATTATCACAGAAGATTGTGATAGGTTCCTCATACTCCACTCTGATGTCTCTTAGCATTTGCTTCATCCACAAAACTTGAGTGCAACTACCTGCTGCTACAATATATTATGCTTCTGCAGTAGACAGAGATATTGCCTCTTGTTTCTTGCTCAGCCAAGAAACCAATCTCTTTCTCAAAAAGAATGCTCCACCACTGGTACTCTTCCGGTCATCCACATCTCCTGCCCAATCCGCATTTGTATATGCATGAAGAGAGAAATCATGATCTCTGGGATACCACAATCCATACTCAACTGTTCCTTTTAGATATCTAAAAATCCTCTTGATTGCCATGACATGAGATTCTCTAGGATCAGCTTGAAATCTAGCAACAAGACCCACAACATTCATAATGTCAAGTCTACTTTGAGTGAGATACAACAATCCTCTAATCATTGACCTGTACTTTTTCTGATCAGCCTTAGGAGAGTCATCATCTTTGCCCAATTTACATCCGGTTGACATGGGAGTATTCATTGGTTTTGAGTCTTCCAGCCCAAATTTCTTCAACAATTCTTTCACATATTTGGTCTGAGAAAAGAAGATTTCTTTCTTTGTTTGAGTGATTTGTAGACCCAAGAAGAAATTCATTTCCCCAAGCATGGACATCTCAAATTTCTTTTCATTTGATTTGCAAAAGTTTTACACATACTATCTCTTCCTCCAAAAATGATATCATCAACAAATACTTCAACAATCAAGATGTTTTCATGATCAATTTTGAAATACAAATTACTGTCAGCAGTACCTTTGTTGAAACCAATCTTCAAAAGATGCTTATCCAATCTTTCATACCAAGCTCTTGGGGCTTTCTTTAGTCCATACAGAGCTTTCTTTAACTTGCAGACCATATCACCATGATCAGACAATTGAAATCCATCCGATTTCTCAATGTATACTTCTTCCAAGTCACCATTTAGGAAGGCAGACTTGACATCCATCTAATATACTTTGAAGTCCTTGAAGGCAGAAAAAATAAGAAATAATCTGACTAGTTCAATTCTTGCCACCGAAGCAAAAGTTTCTTCAAAATCAATTCCTTTTATTTGAGAGTAACCCTTGCAGACCAATCTGGCTTTATTTCTGATTACTTCACCAACTTCATTCAATTTGTTCTGGAAGACCCATTTTGTTCCAATCACATTCTTGTTTCTAGGTCTGGGAACAAGATCCCAAGTGTGATTTTTCTCAATTTGCAATAGCTCTTCCTCCATTGCTTTAGTCCAATTTTCATCATTGCAAGCTTCATTTACTATCTTAGGTTCAATCTTTGAAATCAAACAATACTCATCTGAATCTTGAACAATTCTCCTTCTTGTTTGTACACCTTTGCTTTTATCACCTATGATCTGATCTTCAGAGTGGTTCAGTCTTACATACCTGGGAACTTTGGGAGTTTCTTGTACTTCTAATTCTTGATCAGGCTCATTATAACTCATCTCTTCTTCCTGATTTACTAGATCAGTTTGAATCTAAATTTTAGAAGGGTCTTGGGCTCCTTGAGTCAGAACACCATTCTGATCATCTTCATCATATTCATAAAACCTTGAAGGTTTTTCAATTCCTTCATCAACCTTCACATTTGTACTCTCTATAATCTTTCTCAGTCTCTTGTTATAACACTGGTATGCTTTGCTTTGAGTAGAGTAACCCAAGAATATTCCTTCATCACTGCTATCATCAAACTTGCCTAGATCTTCATCTCTTTTGATGTAACATTTGCTACCAAAGACTTTGAAATACCTCACAGTAGGAGTGATGCCAAACCAAAGTTCATAAGGAGTCTTATCGGTATTGTTTCTGATTTGAACTTGATTGAGAGTTGAGACTACAGTGCTGACAACTTCTCTCCAATAGATCTGAGGAACATTTGCTTCCATCATCATTGTCCTAGATGCTTCCTGGATGGTCCGATTCTTTCTCTCCACTACTCCATTCTGCTGTGGAGTCCTAGGAGCAGACAACTGTCTCTTTATTCCATGTTTCTCACAGAATTCTATGAACTCACCGGATGTAAATTCTCCACCTCTATCAGACCTCAGACACTTTAATTTTAATTTGGTTTCATTCTCTACCATAGCCTTGAATATTTTGAATTTCTTAAGAGCTTTTGATTTCTCTTTCAGAAAAGTTACCCACATCATTTGAGATTAGTCATCAATTAATAGCATGAAGTATCTATCACCTTGCACACTTCTGATTCTTGCTGGACCACATAAATCAATATGAACTAAGTCTAATAATTTGGTAGAAGATTGTTCCTTGCTTTTGAATGAGACTCTGCTTTGTTTCCCCAACTAACATTCTTTACACAAACTATTTGTAGGTTTCACAAATTTTGGAAGATCTCTTACAGCCTGATTGTTGCTTATCTTGATGATATTATCAAAATTTACATGATACATCCTCCCATGCCATAGCCAACTCTGATCAATTTGCACAAATAGACAACTTTTACCAGTACCAGCTAGATGGAAGATATTACCTTTTGTCTAAGTACCGGATGCAATCTTTGTTCTGAAACTTTCAAAGATCTTGCATTTTCCATTCTTGAATTGGAGATCATAGCCTTTGTCCACCAATTGTCCAACACTGCGAAGATTGTGCTTCAATCCTTCAACATACAGTACATTACTAGTTTTGTTCTTTCCATCAAATGAAATAGTTCCCCTACCTCTGATTCTACCAGTAGAATTATCACCAAATTTTACCACTCCTCCTTCATACCTTTCCAAATCTAAGAACTTATTTTTGTCACCTGTCATATGGTGAGAGCATCCACTGTCAATGACCCAATCATGCTTTTCTTCAACTTGGGCAGCCAGAGCTCTTTCTACAACTTTGTGATTGACAGATTCAGAGGGCATTGGATCTTCTTCCTTGATGGCAATAAACACCCAATCACTTCCGGATTTGTTTCCTGTCTCTGATTCATCATCTGTTACTCCTTCATTATCATCTTCTTCATGAACATAGTAAAAATTCTTTTGGAACCTTGATCTGTTAGGATTTGGCCTTGAAAATCTTTCCGGACATCTTGAGGCAAAATGACCAATCTTATTGTAGTTAAAATACTTAAAAGACAATTTTCCTTCATACTTACCGGATCCTCTTGGCAGTCTTTCTGCAATAAGGGCTTCAAGTTGAGCAGTTTCTGCTTGTTCTTCTTCCAGGTCTTTTCTTGCCTTTTCATACCATGATAGTTTCCTTGAAGAGTTCTCTCCCAGATCAAACCTTTGTTTACCTTTTACAAAGGCACTGGCTTTGAATGCAGATTCAGTCATGGGAGGGGCATCTCCAAACTCGGTTATTTCAAATGCAGCCAATTTACCAGCTAATTAATCTCTTGTGACAGTTGTATGGGCTCTGAATTCTTCAATGGCAGCAACCTTAATTTTGTAAGAAGCAGGAAGGGATCTGAGAATTTTGCCAACAATTTCATCTTCATCCAAGACTCCACCAGCACATCTAATTCCACAAACAAGCTCATTACTCTTGGCATAAAAGTAGTGATATTTTCATCTTCTCTCATCTTCAGATTTCCAAATTTCCCTTTTAGACTTTGTAGCCTTGCACATTTAACATACTTGTCTCCTTCATGCAGAAGTTCCAATTTTTTCCAAATCTCAAAAGCAGTTGGTAGGTCAACAACATTTGAAAGCTCTGAATCAAATAATATGCTTAGAAGAGCTTCTATAGTCCACAGATTGTTTTCAGCATCTGTGATTTCATTTGGGGCTTTCGGGCCACCCTGTGGAGGAGTATACTTTGTTGAAGCCATGGTCCAGTACTGCATTCCCATACATTGCAAGTGACATTTCATGCAACTTTTCCAAAGATTAAAATTGGTTCCATCAAACTTCAGACTATCCTTCTTGTCGGATGACATCCTGGATCTCCCGAAGCAGTTAAGCTCTTTTAGAGGAACTTGGCTCTGATACCAATTGTTAGATTCAGGACAGACAACTGAGAGGGGGGTGAATCAGTTGTCAAAAACTTTCTTTCCAATTACACACTTAAATCCTCTTTGTGATTTAGTAGCATATCAATAAATTAATCATGAAAACATAATGCATTAAATCAAGAGCAGAAACACATCAACACATAAGACACCAAGATTTTGACGTGGAAAACCCAGTTAAGGGAAAAACCACGGGGTGATTAACCCAAGATTGTATTCTCTGTTAGAAGAATAGAAAGAATAAAATGGCACATGCAAATTAGGGCTCACTACCCGAGCACACTGCTCACAAGAGGCTCACTACCTACAAGAGACACACTGTCTACAAAATGATAAATATCACATACTTGAACTAGAGAATAGCATCTTCACCATGCTTGAATCAGATCCATTTAAGCCTAATACTTCTGCTTTGCCTTTCACTCTCTTCCTCGCTACCACACTCACATCTCCACATGACATCCTTTGAAATGACTTTACAATCCCTTATTTATATAAGACATCTACTTAGGAATAATCATCTAAGTCGGCAAACATCTACAGGAACATTTGCAGGATGTGTAACTCATCCGGTCGGCCAGTCTCAAGAAGAACACCATCATCCAGAAGTTATTCTTCAAGTGCAAGCTCCAACTCCAATGCAGACCACCAACATGAACTAGACACGATCCAAGGACCTTCACAAGATTGCCTGAATCACCAAAAACATCCACAATTCATCTGCCTATTGAAATCCTTCTCTCCTTCATCCAGAACCTCAAGAACACAGTCTGTCATCATTGTCACAAAGGAATAGATGCTTGCAAACCTTCAAACCATGAACTAATCAAGTTGATGATTCACAAAGACTTTCTCAACACTCCATCAAATCTGCAGAACAGGATAAGGTATTTCCGAATCTCACCGGACTTGTCTGTGTCACTCTGTCACCTCTGAACACCTGCCGGAACCGGTTTTACTTGAGCGGTCACAGCTTCGCCAGATCTTCATGCGGAACTTTGAAATCTTTACTAGATCACCTTAAGAAACATATCTGAAAACCCTTTAAACCGTATCCTCTGATCCTAATTGTATCTTGGACTTTTGCCTTACTGTCTTCACTGTTCTTCACTGTTCCTGATTAGGACTAATTTTCTCAATATCCTCAGTACACAGCTCATCCAATCTTTATCATTAATGCAATAGGAGTATGTTGACATCAATGACAACATCGATTAGGCCCATACTTGCAATAGTCCCAGCTATGTTTGGCCAATAGTATAGTGATCCGCATTGAGTCAAGCTGACCTTGTTGTTCACTCCAAGGTTGATGAAGCGTATAAATACTTGTGGATGAGTTGTAGAAAGTTGTCCTTATGCAAAAATGATAAAATCATAAGAAAGGTACAAAGGCAGAGCAGAGAAGAGGAGAAGCAGAAGAAGAAGAAGTGGTAGAGGATGAAGAGTTAGCGAAGAAGAATTTGGGGTAGAGCAGAAGTTTTGTAAGCTTTCAATGAGACTAAACCAAGCATGAAGAAGATGCTATTTCTTAGTTCATTCTTTCTGTATTAAACATAAAATCTTGTAGGTAGTGAGCCTCCTGTAGGCAGTGAGCCTCTTTGAGCAGTGAGCTCTAGGCAGTGTGCCTGAAGGCAAGTGCCTTCCCATTTCTTTTAAGTACTTTAAATAGGGTACGAATCTTGTGGGGTAACCCCCACCGTGGTTTTCCCTTAACCAGGTTTCCATGTAAAAATTGTGGTGTTATGTATGTTCATTTTATTTCTGCTCATGTGTTGATAATTCATGCTTTAATATTTACATCATTAATCTATTTGTAAGTTGTGAAAGAAGATTAAAAGTAGAAAAGGTTAAAGTTGTAGACAACTGATTCACCCCCCCTCTCAGTTGTCCGACCTAATTCCAACACTTCCCACTTGTGAGAACATTTTGGCACAAGAGGATGGAATCATTGACATGTTCCTTAATATCACCTTACCCTCTCTTCATTCCAATGCTCTCCCTTCAAAAGATGAAGCATTAGCAGATGAAGAAAGGTTTCTCACATTAAATCCTTTAGGGATGGATGTTGAGCCTAATCAAAATAAAAACAATGTTAATTCAATCATCCTTAGTAAACTTATTCCACCCACCAAGGGGATAGTGGATAAGTGTACTAATATTCCTAAACTCATTGTGATTGGGGCACCCAATGTGACTCCTCGATTCAAACCGGTGATTATGGTTCAAGGTGCTCTAACCCCACCTAGATCTCTGGGTTACATTCTCAATTTTGCAAAACAAATTACTCAAGGAAATCAAGCGTATCAAAATATGTCGCAACAACCCTATCACAATGTGGTTGCTCACACATATAATACATGAAATAATAAACATAGTAAACATCAATCAACTATGCTGATAAGCTTACCAGCTTCTTAGCCTATGCTTCCTCAACCACCTCATTTAGCACATAAGGTTGGTCAAGATTATGATCTTGTTGAGTAGCTTCGTGCCACTCCTACTAAGATCTCTCTTTTGGAACTCATACAAACATTGTCTACATACCACAAAATGCTCCAAGAAGCTTTACGAAAGGTGATTGTACCACCAATTGTTAAGCCTAATGATGTAGCAGCCCTATTAGATTGTATGCATGTGAAAAAAATAGATATTTTGTTTCAACAACATGAGTTACACTCTCTGGAAGTTTAGAAATAGTATGATCCTCTTATAATCTTTGTCACTATAAACAAAAAGTTGATAAAGAGGGTTATGGTTGATAACGGATCAGCTCTTAATGTCTATGGTGTTGATTTGTTACACAAAATCAACGTTGATAAAAAGTCAATTAAACCAGATAAGCTTAACATTTGTGGCTTTGATAATGTTGGTAGACCATCCTTGGGTACTATAACCTTACCTGTAAAGGTTGGACCCGTGATATTGTCTACTCTTTTTCATGTCATGCTTGGTGCTCTTTCATATATCATCATTCTTGGAAGACCATGGATTCACACTATGGGGACAATTCCATCTTCCCTTCATCAATCATTAAAATTTATTTATGCAAATAAACCTCACACCATTGAATTTGATCTGGAGCCAAACAATTGTTTACAGATTGAAACAACAAAACAAGTCAACAATCATACGACTTTGAATAACTTAAAAGTTGATCCATCAATACCTCTTGTTGTAGATAATGTTTTGCATGATTCAACATCAAATGCACTTTTCGGTGACAATTGGGGTTCATTAGATTTTACTCCTACCTTTATGGGGGAATATAAACTTAATAACACCAACACATCAAAAGTTGCATCGATATCAACCAAGCAATATTTGGAACTACCTAAGAAACCTAACATTTATTTAGTAGAAAACAAAGACAATACCTTCACTTACACTACGGACTATGATACTTGTGAGGCCCCACCTTCCTCTAAAAAGATGGAGTCTCTCTATGGTCATGGATTTTAAATCCTTTATAAAAATTGCAAATACATAGGCAATGGTTGTGGTGTAAACCAACAAGGAATCAAAGTACCTTTACAAGTTGCTAGAATTAACTACACGGTTGGTATTGGATACCATTCTTTGAAGCCCACCAAAGCCTACCATCATCCTACTATTAATGTTAATACGATATCATGAATATGATATATCCTAAGATAATGGGCATGGATTGTTTGCCAGGAAGCATCCCATTGAATTAGGTAAGTATTTCTCCCTCCTTTAGCCACACTTGATGTAGCACCTACTCTAGTTGCTCTCAAGGGTGGACTCCTCCTAGATATATATGTTGTTAGCATTGTGTTGTGTTCCCCCGTGTTGTGTTACATGTTGTTTAGGTCTCTTTGGATGACCCTTGACACTCTGGTAAGGTCAAGGATACAAGGAGACCGCCTCTGTTGTGACCATTCTTCTATTTGTTTCTCTATTCTTCTATTCCTCTCATCTATCTTATTGTTGTTGTGTTGTGCCTTAGGGGCATGACATTGTGGAGGGTGTCTTGGGGGCATCTTCCCATGTTGTAAACCCAAGTCACTCTTATCTCCTCTCTCATTTTTATTATTTACATTCTTTGGTGACTCTATTACTCAGGGGATGACGAAAATAAACAAATACTGATAAGGACCGTGTGTCCCTTTAGTAAATAAAACAAAAATGGACCTAGTCCATATATGAAGATGGGGTTGATTTATATATATCTGACACTTGACTAGTAGAAAAACTCTGTGTGGTGTATCGTGTTGTGAAATTTGTTGTAACAAAACTTTAACAATACTCTCAATCTGCTTCAATACACTTTGGATTATTTTGTATCTCACCTTGTTGTTACACTCTGTTCTAAGATACCTGCAGTATAGTCCAATGGCTATATTCAGTTCCAAACCCGCAAGTGTAGCCTTGGTCTTTGATGTGATCTACTATATGATTTATGCATAGCTTTCATGAATTGATTTGGTTGTTATCTTAGAGTAAGATTTTTTAACCATGGCTTATGTTGTTGATTATGTTAGTAAATGATACTGATGTGTTTGTGGGAACACTCGGTGATCATGGAACATGTCACTTTTGGGGCATGGGCTTTATGAAAGCTCTTGTTCCCTTGCGTGTTTTCAATTTACCTTAAATGTGCTTGATACTGGCAAGCAGGATCAACCACTTTAAGGTGGGGGCATATATAATGGTATCTTCTTGATTATCTTTGACATTGACAAATTGTATTTGAAAGCCCCCACCATGAGGTGGGAGGGTGTATCTTATGAGCTAGTGCACATCCTTTGAAAAGAAGAAAGCCCTTATCGCGAGGCAGGATGATGTATCTCTTGAGTTAGTGTGTATCCTTTTATACAAAATCCTCACCACGAGGTGGGATGGTGTATCTCTTGAGCTAGTGCACATCCTTTAATACAAAGTCCTCATCATGAGGTGGGGTTGGATCTTGAGTCATTCACCCTTAAGTGTGTCTTTGGCAGTTGTGGTAGCGTAGCTCAACCACCAGTTGTGTTTGGCATGTTTTATATAGTGGAGTAGTGATGAGCTCCTCCCTATCGCTCATGTTTGCCGTGTATAAGACGTATAGTGTATCTATGGCATACTATGTGGCGCTCGTGTATTCCATGTGTTTGCCGCGTGTTTTACGTGTCTTCCTTGCATGTTTTATGTGTTTGTGGCATGGTCTAAAGTTGCGTGGCGATGAGTCCCTCCCCATGTTGTATGTGTTTTGTGTGCTTGTGTGTGGTCTAAAGTTGTGTGACTATGAGTCACTACCACGCTATGTGTTTTATTTACTTTAGTTAGCATTATATATAGATATGTAATAGCTTAATCATGTCTTCTCTTCATTTATTCTTTGTGTATTGCATGACTGTACTCATGTCTTCTCCGCGTATTGTGTGCTTCCACTGTCTTATCTGTGTATTGTGTGCTTATTTATTGTAATCATTGTGTCTTATGTGACTATCAAGTGTTTTCTCATGTTTACCTAAGCTTGGGGGCTAGCGATAGTCTTCAGACTTAGGGTGTGTTTGATGTGTTTAAAGTGCTTTGACCATACTTTAATGCAAGTATGGATCGTAAGATCATACACAAATTAAAGTGGGGGCTAAATTTTATGGAGTAAAAAGTGGACACATGCCTTTTTACCTCCTAGTTTAGCTCTTAGGTCCTATTTGCTTCATTATACATTCTAATTGAGCATCCCAAGGAAAAGAGCCCGACACCCATGAAAATTTGGGACCTTGGGCCCATTCTATGCTTAGGTCCTTACTCAAATTAGGCCCCTAGACTTGGGTGCTCACGCCCAAGTCCACCCTAATTTGTCAAGATGAAATTTGATGTATGTCAGCCTAGGACTCTTAAATGGGTCCCTCTTTGTCAGCCCTTTCATTTAATTTACGAAAGTTCAACAGGATGGCATATATAAGCAAGTGTTTGAATTCATCTTATGTTAGGTTGATGATAGCAAGGTTATGATATTATGTAAAGGTGAATTCAATGCATTCATTGTGTTTGTTGCAGACTTGTGTTAGTCTTGTGTTTGTTACAAATTTGAATCCATCATCAACATCCTTGTGAATTGAAGAATCTTCATCCTCTCAAGGGCTTCACCTCCGAGGTGACATTATCTTTGTGTTTGAATAATTTCATCATCATTTGGATTACCTTTAGCATCTGCCCTGCTAGGGCACGCTCTCTTATTAACAACGGTGTTGGAAAAGCTTGAATGTTAACCTGATATTTGATTGAGGCAAATCCCTAAACACCACAACCCCCAAACCCCTTTTTCCTTGTGTCAGGTTACAAGTGCGAGAGTTGTGGAAGTGAAGATATAGGGAAGTTGTTTGAAGGATAAAGATTCTAGATCCAAAAATAGAGTTTGGGAATTTTACTGTAGCGAACTTGGTCGCTAGCACCAGTGTCCAGCATGCCAAATAAACCTTAAATTCAACATCAGAGCATCTTCTATGATATTTTTGTAGTTTGGAGTTGTCAGAGATTTGAACTTTCCAGACTCGGGCACTAGCACCAGTGTCCTCTGACATTTCTACTTTTGAGGGACAAGTTTGGACATCTTACTGATCATCTTGGCATTCTCATATCCTAATTTGTGGCTTCTATTTCACTGTTATAAGTTGATTAATATCATAGATCTAGGGTTTAGAGCATTGATGAGCCTAGGGTTTGATAAAAGGCTTGGTTTAATCACATCTTTCCTCTGCAAACAAGAGCACAAAATCATTAGCTAAGCCCTCTTCCATCTTGTAGTGGCTTCGCTTGGTTTTGTCCTTGAATGTTGTAGTGAAAGGAGGGTTTGATCTAGTGTACTCACATGCTTTGCATCCTTCCCCCCTTTTACCTACTAAACAATAGCTACAAGAAAAATTGATTGAGTTGAACAAAGTGGAACAAATATATTATCAACTTTTATTTTTAGTTTAAATTGGTTGGAAAAATAAAATGTATAATGATGTATAATACAAAAGTGAAAGATGCCAAAAAACATTGGACAAATGTAAAGTTTTTGAAAAAACAGTTAACAAGATGACCAATATGATAAATTATCCCATAGCAAGAAAAAAATGAGATGCAAATTAATATTATTAAGTGTTTTTATGCATCTAATAGATTTTGAAAGCCATTCTCTTATTGGATTACCAAGCAATTGTAATTTGTAACCAATTTTTTCCAAATCCTCTTGTGATATAATTGGAAAGGCTTTGAAGGGTATTTCTAAAATGTATCTCTTAAGGAGCCCAATGCATTCATAGAGTGTTGGCCTTGAATATTTATTTTCAACCAAGAGATAATAAATGTCATGGGATCACTAATGTACATCAATAAAGCACTAATACATGCTTGCAGTGGATTGTTTGTGCTGTTAATGATACATACTCATTCATCATAATACTGAAGAGGGAACCCTTAAATGATAAAAATCACTAGAAGGGCTAGTGCTCTTAAAATATTATCTACCACATAAGTGCCAATCATAATCTTCACCACCATTATTATGTCACATATTTGGAAAGCATGACACAAATTTGAAGTTCACATAAAAGGGGTAGGGGATGATGTCAAAAATAGGCTTTTCTATAACAATAATTCCTTATTTTATGTCCTAATTAGGCATTGTTTGTTGAAGTGCCATGGATTAACATTCTCAAAATTGTTAAGAGGGAAATCAAAATGGTCGAGAACCTATTTTTCGCATTTCCTTGGATTGGATATTAATATTTACTTATTAAGTTTTATTTATTAATATTTTAAGATATTAATTATGACATGTCAAGCTCTGTGCCATATTATTGGATTGGTTTTCAATGGTGAAGAGGTCTTAGGGGTGCCATTGGATAGATGATATCATGGCACATTAGTTCATAATGTATATTTTTTATATTCAAAATAATAAATAGATATCTAGATATATCACTAGGTATTAAGGGCATAGAGAGGGTAATTATATATCAATTTTTTTTTAAGTATTGTAAGAAAGATAGTGGAAGGGGTTGGGGTTGGGTTTGAGAGATAGGAAGTTGAGTAAAAAAATACATTTAAATTTATTTGTCTTTATTTTGGCTTTCATGAGGCCACAAAGAAGAATTGGTTATGCCATTTATGTAGGGATTGCATATAAATTTATTTAATCCTAAGTGGATGAAATGGTGAAGGTGTTTTTACACCATAGAGGATATTCACATTTGATTCAAAAGGAGAGATTTGACCTACGTAGACCTTGTAGGACAATATATAAGGTAAATGGGAAATGACTCTCTTTATGGGCATCCACCAAGAGGGTCTCATACATTAAATTAGTGTCTCACTTGGCAATGATAAGATCTTTGTACCTTATTTACCATTTTAAATATCCCTTTTATAGAAGTTATAATAAACACCTTATTTAAAGGATTGTAACATGATAACACTAAACATGAATTGTTTACCCATCAAAGGGTTAAGAGAGAGAAATTTAGAAGAAAATTTGATTGTTGTAAAGTCATACAAGATCAATAATAGCAATCTAGAAGTGAAGTTAAATGAAGCTTGGAAGCCCCATAGGTTTCATAAAGTTGAATTTTGATGGTGTCTCACATGGTAATGGTGGGGATTAGAGTGGTTCTTTGAAAGGAGGATCATGGTAGTTTTCTCCATGATGGCTCTCTTTTCCAAAGGGCATAAGATGAATAATAAGGAAAAATAGGTGGGAGAACTTGCAAGGATGGTGTTAGCCTCCTCTAATGGGGTGTAGAATCTTGTAGTTGAAGGAGATTCACTAAACATGACCAATGCTTTGAAGGAGGCCTATCCTAATTAGAAGTTAGGGAGATACCTAGAGGAACCTCAATCCTCAAGTGATCAGTCCAAGGATATTATCTTCTCACATTGTTATAAATATGCTTAGTAACAAATTACATGGCCAACTATTGTATTGACCAAGGCCCATTGTATTACCATGCATAGTAGTCACTCTTCCCCTTGGTATGAAATTGAATTTTGTAAAACTCTACACCTAGGATTGATTTTTATTATGTCTTTATTTGGGCCATTTGGTCCATAGTCTGAAGGTAGATGAATGTTTATGATGTAAAATTTTAGGAGCTTATTGTTGTTGATATTATTTATCTTTGGCTCATGTGTGTTTATTGTGTACATAAATTATTTAGTAGAATTTGTGAAATGTTAGAAACAAAGGTGCAAACCACACAATAGAAATCTGATTCAAACCTCATTAATGTCCTCTAAATAATGTAGAATCAATGGAGATTGCAACAGAAATAAAACCCACTACACAGAAATAACATGCATTAAGAATTGTCGATAAGGGCGTGGTTCGGTGGTTAAGTCGCTCGGTTGTAGTGGCAGCCACCAGAGTTCAAACCCCCGCTAGGCCAACGAGCTCGTAGGCTTTACACCTTCGCTGGGCCAACGAGCTCGTGGGTTTGAAGTGTTCTTTCTAGGGGATGAGGTCCCCCATGTTGTGGCCTCACCGATTCATTGCTCCGGGAAAAAGCATTCACGTGGAGTCAGAGGGCGTGTCGCACCAGCATCACCGGTCACATTAAAAAGTTTACCAGGTGCATTAAAAAAAATGCATTAAGAATTGAGCACATAACACAGTATAGAACGTGGAGAAAACCCTTTCAGGTAAAAAACTCCACCAAGAAAAGAGGCTCCAAGTTGTATTATCTTCAAATAAGAGATTACAATACATGCACTTCCTCTTCTTCTTTTGTCTTCAATCCAGCGGCGCCTATTACCTTCAACTCTACTAAAAACATAGTACAAATATCCTTATAAAAGGGGGTTGCCTTCTAGGGCAAGAAAACTGACATGATATCGACTGTCAGATTTGTGACCTAATGACGAATGTTCCAGATTTACAAGGAAACCCCCTTGTGATCCCCCGTCACAGATGAATTAGCGTCGGGTACCGGATATAAACATGCGGTTGAAAAAAGAACGTTGCTGGTGAAACCTTTCATCCCTTATGGGTGATTTACAAACAATAATAGAAATAATAAATTACATAAGATTTACAAGGTTGATGGCACCTTAATCCTAACATGGAAGTGGATTGTTTTAGTGCTCAATGGTTCCAATGTGTGTTAGTGTTTTAGCACCTGGGAGTGATTTGGATTTCATGGCTGTTAAATTTTAATGTGTTTTTTAGCTACCATAGCACATAGTTAGCATTCCAACAAAGGCTAGGACCCTAAGAGAAAGGGAATAGTTATATACTAAAGATTGAAATCCAATTTTTCTTGCAACAACATTAGGTTTCATCATGGAGGTGTTAGGTGAACAAGGTATGGGTATTGTTGTGTCTTCAAGGTTAAAGGTGACTAGCCACAAGGAATTTGTGGTAAATTTGATTTTGGTCAAGTTCCTAATGCGGGGTTTTGGATTTGTATTTCTTTTACCAAATCAATTTGGTGATATGGTGACTATTTTGGAGGTGGAGGACTTGAGGAGGCTCCCCAAAGGAACTCAATCCAACATGCCTATGGGAAAAGTGTGCTATTGAAATTGATCATGGTGTGGAGATAATTATATTTGCTTCAATATTTTTATTGGGATGTCAAAAAAAGTCTTAGCTAGCCTCAAAATGACCCATCACAAGGGTCACCTTGAGGTGGCAAGTGACTTTACCATCCTTGTTTTCTATGGAAATCACATTCATTAAGGGCACCATAGATAAGAGATTTTCTATGTTATTTGGTTTCCCTCCCTTGATGTATTGGTACAAGCACCTTCAAGAGAAAGTGGGAGAGTAGACCAGTGGCATTAATGTTGAACAAGTTGTTGAATAGGGTAGTGAGGTTAATTTAGGAATGGATTGTTGGGACATTTTACAAGAATGTGGAATGGTACAAAGGCGGGTCTAATACCATGTAAGTTTTACTAATGAGGCAAGCCTTCCTAAAATCCTAATGACATGATCAAGCCATAATAACAAAAGCACTATTGAAGATTATAGAAATGCAATATACATGCTATTCTGAAATAGAGAATGTAATACAATGAGATGGATAGATAGAGTAATTTATGCTTAAGAGTGAGCTATAGGCATGAGTATATATAAGATTCTCCACCAGAAGATGTGAATGTACAACAAATGTGGGATAAAGGAGATAGCACATATGTGTAGTACAAGTCTCCACCAAACTAGGAAATTACAACTACCTTTAATTTAAATGCATATTACCTTCCTAAGTAGATGCCTACTTATGTGCAAGGAAGATATTACCTGAGAGGGAAGACAATACAAGATGAAGATCTCTAGAATTTTCTCATCTATTGCCATGTTAGTGTTGAAAGGTGTCACAATATGACTAGGAGTCCTAGGCCTAACTAAAGAAGGTGGTAATGGAAAACACTATGTGAACAATTCTAGAATAAGATCCAAAGATAAAGATGAAGCCTCTAGAAACTACTCAAGGCTCTCCAAGATGATGCTAAACTATATGATAAATTTTGATAAGAGAAATTAGGTGTTGATGGTGTTTTTAGCACGTAGCAATGCATGTAAGATGCTGTTGGGTGAATATTTTGTCGTCAACTAACTGAAGACAAAATGGTTATATCAACCATAGTACAATGAGATTAAATCTCTCCTCTCAGAAAGGGGAGGCTCCCTTCTTATTGCTAAGTAAATCAACTAGTAATTAAACTATGATTATGTACACTACAACTATCCATAGGAGTGTCTCCATTAGCATATTCTCTTCTTTCAAAATAAGGAAAACAAATTACAATAATGACCTTGATGATTACAGCAAGAAATAAACCAAATAACACCAGTTGGAGCAATAATAGCCGATACCCAATTTCTATTAGATGTAGGAATAACACAAATGATCCCAACAAATGATAGTAACTAGAAAATCCACAAAAGCACAAAGTCTTTTGCCACTTTCTACAATAGTTCCAAAGATAACAAAATGATGTGTTGTAGCCCAAAGTCTCTCAATGTATATCATAGTAAGATTGCACGAACAACGGAAATAACTTCCAGCTTAAAGACTCCAAGTTATTCCCAAATATGATTCCAAAAAATAATAAGTGCAGCAAGTTGTAGCTCAAAGTCTATCAACAAACAACACCACAAATCCACAAGAATATAACTAACAATTGTGGCACAAAGTCTACAAGTTCTCAACCAAATTCATACACAAAACATATAACTCCAAATGTAATATGATAACACAAAGTTTATCAATATCAAATCTGATTTTCCCTTCAATAATGAAATAATACGTCACTCATAAACTAACATCAAGATACAATGACAAGAGAGACATAAGAATGCTCTTTCATACAACAAACGTACTCCAAAACAAAGGTTGGAGAAAATCTACTTTTATTGATCAATTCTTGATATGCACATTCAACACAAAGATTCAAGTATGTTTCTTAAAATGGGCAGCACTTTGCTTAAAAAGATTAAAGGTAGCTAGTACAAAAGAACTCCCTCATATATATAGAGGAGAGTTGAGAGCTAATCTAGGAAAAGTAAACCTAAATTTGACTTATTCAACAAAAGAGTCCACATTGATTTAGGACTTCTCTATTTTTACATGTAATTACATTTTTGAAAATGACATTTAAAATGTTCAGAACTAATTACATAAAGCATGAAAATACTAAAAATTAAAACTAAGGCACATTTACCTTTCTCCACCATCCTTTTCCATAAAATCTTTGTACTTCTTCATAATTCCTTGTACTTCATCATTATTTGGTCCTAAAGTATGTTTGGAGATAGCAAGGGCTCTTGTGATTAAATCTTTGACAGTGTTACAAGCTTTCTCATGCCTTCCCAAAAAAACTTTGAGGTTGTCCAAGGTTAACTGAATATCCAACAACTTGTCCATCAAAACTAATGAAAAGGCTTGATCTTCAAACTCCTTCTGGATCATGTTGTTGAATTCATGTATCACTGCATCTGGGGAAAGAAACTTTTGGTTGTCATCAAGTAACTTACAAGGAAATTCTTCAATCTTGTTGACAAGATTCAAATCATTGTCTTCACTAACTTCTCGAGCACTTTGCAAGTCTTTGATCAATTCCTTGGTAACGCTCACTTTGTGTATCATGGTTTCTTTGACCTCTACAAACATTTCTCTATTGGTAATGATCCCAATTTCCACCAATGCACTCAACTTAAGCTTCTTCATCTTAATCCAAGCTTGCAAACTATTTTCCAAGTCTTGTTATTCCTGAGAAAAAGCATCAACAGTTTTGTCTAACTCTGATCTTATGTCTTCCATCTTTTCCATTTTCTCCACAGAGGTTCTTAATAGTTGTGATCCTTGTGCAATCATTTGGTCTAGGAACTCACTGACTACCCTGCCCCTTGTATGAACTTTTTCCACCTTTTGAATAACTAGATCCTCAATGCTCATGGTCATAGGCTCAACTGTCTCTGAAGATAGAGTAATCTTCTACAGTATGGAAGTTAATTGTTCTGCCTTAGCTTTATATTGATCTTTCACCATTTTTACTTCATCAAATTTTTGAATGAGAGAATTCAATGTAGATTGAGCATTTGCCTTAGCACTTTCATGAGTTATCTTCCCTAACTCAACCCTTGTGATGGAATAATCAAAGATATCCACTTCTTCTATAGTTTTATTAGGAGGAGGCTGAGCAACTTCTGCATACCTATAACCTTCTTTATCAAACAACTTGGAAAGAGTCTTTGGCTTTTTCTTAGTTTTTAGCTTCACATGTGTCAACTACTCAAAATCAAAGTCATCTAGAGAGATGACTTGCTTCTTCCTCTTAGGTGTCTAAGATGAAAGCCAAGGGGGAAGTGTAGATGAACTTTTTTTTGGACCGGAAGCCATGGTTTGAATAGAAGGGGCTGCACTCACAAAAGTTGTCACAATGGGTGAAGTGTTAGTCAAAACAGCACTAGGAATATTCACACTTGAAACTTGCAAAGACTCAATCATAAGTTGCTCTAAGTCTGATTGAGAATGTATGTCAAAAGAAGGTGATGACAAACTTGGAAAAGGTGGGGAAGAACAAAAAATAGTTTCCAAACCCTATTTAGGACTATCAAAAATTGACCTAGAGGACAAGGATGAACGAATGGATTGAATCGACCCAGTGGAAGGAATATGAATAGTGTCAATAAAAATGGCTGCGATAGTGGGAGTGAGAGTAGAAGATGAAATAGGTGGTTCCACTAAAATGTTCTCATGAGGGGACATTTCTAATTCCTCATGTTGTCCTTCCTCTTCTTGCCTTTCATCCTGAACAAATTCATCTTGCCCTTCAATAGATGGCCCTTCTGCAGTGGTTTTAGCTTTTCCACCTTTTGAAACAAACTTGATCTTTGGCTTGGCAGACTTACTGGAACTAGGCACATCACTCTTGTTATTTGTCCCTATCTCTAATTTCTTACCCATAGGATCTTGAGACTATTGAAATTAGGGCTGACAACTAAGAGGGGGTGTGAATTAGTTGTCATAAAATTTTAATGTTGACTGCAATTAATTCTTCTTTACCACTTTTTAACAGATTAATGATATAATCATGAAAAGCAAGAATCAATAACACATGAGCAGAGACACAAATAACACACTTGACACCAAGATTTTTAACGCGGAAACTCGATTAAGGGAAAAACCATGGTGGGGGTTAACCCACAAGGATTATACTCTGTTAAAAGTATTACAAATGGGGAAGACACATGCCTTTGGGCTCACTTCCCAGAGCTCACTGCTCAAGAGAGGCTCATTGCCTACAAGAATGATTACAAAGGAATTACAGATTGTTTGAACTGATGAATAGCATCTGCCAATGCAAGAATTTAGTTTTGGTTAAGCACAAAATACTGATCTTACACACTTCATCTTTATTCTACCCTGTTTACTGCTTTGCCATAATCTGGATCTCAAATCTCTTCTCTTCTACACCTTAATCTCCTTTTCACACTTACTCCCTCATCATACACCACATACATACCAATACACTTGAATCCATCCACTATATATATCCACTTCAAGAAATTCACACCTTTCAATCAGCTTTATGAAGAACTTAACAAACAATACAAGTACTCTATTTTGTTGGCTGAATCCATACATCAATATTGATGCGTACCAAAAATAACACTTGTAGATCATCATACATGTCAGCCACTAACATTATATCCCATATGCAACTCACCAAAACACTTCGACTAGATCTGCACAAGGATCTAACACAAGTCAGCCTATTCTTCACTGAACTATTCTGTCATATTAGGACCCGGTACTCAGATGCTCATAACTTTTAATCCCTTTGTCACCAGAGGTTGAAATCTTGGATTTAGATTTTCCTAACATTCCTCTACACTTCCTCAGATTTGCAACACACAATGATTAACTAGAGAGATCCGCTGACCAAAATACTGAACTCTGACATATACCCTGATCCTGTCTATCCGGACAGGACAAATCTTGGAACTGACTTTCGGTATGATCTGATACTGTACTGTGGATGTGTGGAATGGACTTAGTTTCCATCAATGACAACACATGACATGCCTTCCAGTGTCTCTTGCCAACAATCTCCCCCTTTGGTATTGATGGCAACACTTAGTGAAAAATGACTAAGTGTCATGGCTGACTCCCCCTACTGTGTACACTTATATATTCTTCCATTGCCCCCCCTTTGATGGATTCTTCATTTTATTTCATTTTTCACTATCTCTCACTCCCCCTTTGACATCAATGGCAAAGGGTGGGATCCGCAAACCAAAATTTTTAGAAGAAATCTGTATATAAGGTCGCATATGTACAAACAATCATTGCATTATATTTACATGAACTTGAGGATATCTGCAAAACTATTTTTCAACTGCACAAGTTTAGAGGCCCAACTTATTTTCATGCCATTCAAAATTGAGATCTGTCCACTTAGTAGGAATGCCTGTGTTTCTGCTTTCTTCAGATCTGAAGGATCACTTGTCTGGACTGCAACTTGAGCTTCTGATAAAGCAGCAAACATTATCTCTAACTTGGGGGCAATCAATCCCCTGAGCTCACACATTCTCTCCACAATATTGTTCTTTTCTGTAACAAGTTTCTTTATTTTATCAGTCAAGCTGATTGCTTGACACTCTTGACTTACCAGAGAAACTATTAGAGGATCAAAATTTTGAGATAGATTCAATAATTTTTGTTTTCGCTCCTTTATCTTCTTCTTAATATCCTCAATAACTTTGGGCCAAGATAGACAAAATTTGTACACATCACCTCCATCATTAAGAGCATTTTGAATACTCTTTATATTGATATCAAGTACCTTTCTATCATTCTCTATTAGGCCCTTTAGCTCACTAAATCTCTTATCCAAAAATTCATTCCAGACTTTAGTCTCTGTAGATTTCTCTAAGGACTCAAAGTGTGTACTTACAGAATTTACAAGGCTCTTTAGAATTTCAGAGGGAGAATCAGATGGATTCTAATGGAAAGTTGGCATTATCTTCTCCAATATACTGGATGCAAGGCCTAACAGCTCACTATCCTCTATATGGGATTTCAATATCTTTTCACTTGCCTTAGCTTGTGTGAATGATGCTATCTTCATCATTTGGACCGGAGAGAGAATATCTAGGTTGATTGATCCTTGAATCAATTCTTGTTCATGAAACTCTAGTATTTCTTTACTCAGGAAACTCTTCATTGCATCTGCAATGTCTCTTGCCATAATTTCAGGGCCATCTTCCTTTCCTTGAGTTTTCTCAGTTTCAGTATCAGGACTATTTTGTTTGGGGGCATCAATATTTGCACCATCTTCTTTTGCTTTATCTTCCTTACCCTTGACTTCTTCTTCATTTTGTTGTGAGCCAACTTCAGTGGGAATTTCTATTTCCATGTTTACTTCTGTGCTAACTCCATCTGTTTGATCCTGGGTATCATCTTTACCTTCAGCCTCTTCTGACTTTTGATCCTTGTTCTTCTCAGAGTCATCTGGAGTAGGACTTAGTGTCTCCATATAGGTTTGCTCCAGAGGATCATTTCCCTTTCCAGTCTCTTCTTCTGAAGTTTCTTTTTCTAGAACTGAAGGATTGCCTTCCTCAACTTGTTCCTCTAAAACAATAAAATATTTATCTTTGTCTAGGGCCTTCCTCAAAATTTCCTCTGTTTCCTTTACAACTTCCTCAGTTTTACCAAGCATTAGCTTGTTCATTCAGATCTTGCTTCTTCTGAATTACTGGACACAAGGTGGAGAGGACATGTTGTCTAAGTTCTAGGTCTTTAGCGTTGGCAACTTCCTTCCTCATCTCTAGTATATTCCTTAAACTTTTAGGAATTTCTTGCAAAATTTCCAATAGAGCTCTATTGAATTTATTCAAGTATAGGATGGTGGCATCCTCCAAGATTTTCTTATCTACTTTATCCAAATTATCATAATATTCTTTGATAGGCCTTAGATTTCCATGAACAGTAATTAATTTTACAATTTCATCAACTGTCATAGCAACCTTACCAGTTTCTTGCTTTTTACTTGTCTTTTTGCTTCCGAAAGGTTGGTCCTCAGAAGACTTTGAAGTATTGGCTCTCTTAGATCTTATTTCTTTAACTTCTTCATCTATCTCCGTCTCCTCATCTTTTGTGCTCATATACATTCTTATGGCCTTTGTTTTCTTTCTTTTTGTTCCTTTGCCGGATGATATGTCTTCCAGTTTCTCAGGATTGGCAGACTTTGGGGGAACAAGGATAGCAGCAAAGCTCCTAGTAGTCCTTAGAGTGGAGGAGGATTCTACTGGAGCACGTCCTTGTTTCTTATCCTATTTCTCCTTCTCTACCTTTTCAGTTCTTTCCTTGAATTGTCTCACAGCTTCCTTTGTGAGGCCTAGATTCTTAGCCAACTGCTCAACTTCTTTTTTGACTTTCCTTTTGGTTTTAGGTTCTTTGAGCTCATCATGCAGTTTTACACTTAGTTCCTCATATGTCCCAAATCTTTCAACTGTTGTGTCTTTTAGCTTGCTCAAAAGGTGTTGAGCATACATATTCAATATTTTTTCATCTACTTCATACCCCATAGACATGATCCAAATAGTTCTGAGTTCTACTGCGTCCATTAAGCATTGATCAATTTCCACCATGAAACATATTTCATTCTTGTACTTCTCAACAATCGATTTAGGGATTCTTTCCCTTGAATGCATCATACTCTGAAAGTTCTTGATGTATCCTCAGATTGCAGTTTTCTGTGTTTTATAGTCACCAATGTTGTGTAGGTGATCTCTGATATGAATAGCAACTGGGTCATCATTAGTCCAGTGCACACCCTTTACTCTAGGTACCTTTCATAAAGTAGGAAAATAAACATATAACCAATGTACCATATTTAAAGATGTTTTTCTTATCTTTCTTGATTTTGTTCAAGTTCTCAATTAGTTGATTCTGCAATAATTCACACAGGTCATAATCTATATTTTCTTTTAACATTTTGTATGTTACATATATGGCAGTTCTAGAGACAGAGTTCTCCCTGCTGGAGTGATAAATCTTGTAACCAATTACCATAGAGGCAAACTTAAGATCCAGTTCAATAATGTCGTTAATGGTCATTGCCCTTTTGTCAAACTTAGCACTGGTTGCATCAGTAACAGTCTAGTTTTTCACAGATTTTAGCATGGGTAAACCACTGGTTGAATTCAACCGAATCACAATCCTGATAGCATCCTTTGTAATTTTGAATGGTTTCATCAACCACCAAAACTCATCATGCATTCAGCTTAAAACGTATCGGACCCATTCATCTTCATTGAATGTTGGAAACCCCATAATCTAAATGAAATGTTTATCATGCAGTGCCTAATATTCGGGTTTAAGATCATGATTTTCATCCCTCAAATGACTCTCAAACAAATCAATATACCTTGAGTCCCCAAATTCATCTATGTTCACATGAATATAAACCCTAATATCTTTAATATGCAGCACACCATATGGAACACCTAAAAATGCACCTAATGGGTCGACTTCTATTGATTTGTGTTGATGCTTCTTAAATTTTGGTTGAGGCCTTTGAGTAATATCAACAACCAAAGGTGTAGCCATTGCAACAAGATTACAAGTTCAAAGTTTCGTAGATAAATACCTTTTTCATGAAATTAGGGTTGACAGATAAATTTGTCGGTCATACTTCAATTCCTTGTAATCTCAGCTTAGACACTATTCTTCTTGCTTTCTTCAAATACAAAGTGATTCAAAATGAGGAGTGAACACCTTTTTATGCTCCACAAAACCTAATTTTCATTTGTAATAAATGCTCTGCCCTAACACATCTAGTTACACTGTTTCTGCATGCAGTCAATCCTCAATTGCTCTACAATTAGTCACATTTGTTTTTTTTCTTCTGAAAGTTTCTTCAAAAGTTATGTAATAAGCTTCTCAAGTTTCATTCATTGTGCCAGATTCATGCACTTACTTATTGGCTGGGGAAATTTGATCTTCAATGCAGCTCCCCCTGAGCCAGAGCTCTTGATTTAATTCCCGGAGGAATTGTCAACATTAGATTCCGGTGCGGACCCATTGTCAACATTCATTTCACTTTTCTTTACCCATGTTTTATTCATCTCATTTTGGATCTTGTTTACATCAATTTTGCCCTTGCCTTTGTCATGTTTTTGCTCATCCGGTTTTCTGTTTACTGGACCTCTTCTTTCATTCTTCCTACTTTTGCAGAATCTTGCAATATGACTAGATCTATTGCAATTTAAGCACACAACATTTCTTTGCTTATATACTTGATTTCCTCTTGATCTACACTAATTAGCCATGTGTCCAAATCCATTGCAAGCAAAACAGTTGCCATTTCCTCTATTGTTAGAGTTATTCATTATCATACTTCTGCATTCATTTGATCTATGACCATACCTCTTACATTTGAAGCATTGACCGAAGATGGATGGACCATTTTGATTTACTCTACTTATGCATTGAGTAGCTCTATGACTAAATTTATTGCAATTGAAACAATTGCCATTGAAGGATGGATATCTTTGAGAATTAGGCTATCGTACCAGAGGTCTTCTAGGTCTGTTTCTCCCATTCCTTGGTTGAAAAATTCTTTGTCCGGATCCAGAGCTTTCACCTTTCTCATATCCAAGACCATGCTTGTCATCAAATTTTAATGTTGACTGCAATTAATTCTTCTTTACCACTTCTTAACAGATTAATGATATAATCATGAAAAGAAAGAATCAATAACACATGAGCAGAAACACAAGTAACACACTTGACACCAAGATTTTTAACGTGGAAACCCGGTTAAGGGAAAAACCATGGTGGGGGTTAACCCACAAGGATTATACTCTGTTAAAAGTATTACAAATGGGGAAGGCACATGCCTTCAGTCTCACTGCCCAGAGTTCACTACTCAAGAGAGGCTCACTGCCTACAAGAATGATTACAAAGGAATTACAGATTGTTTGAATTGATGAATAGCATCTGCCAATGCAAGAATTTAGTTTCGGTTAAGCACATAATACTGATCTTACACACTTCATCTTTATTCTACCCTGTTTACTGCTCTGCCATAATCTGGATCTCAAATCTCTTCTCTTCTGCACCTTAATATCCTTTTTGCACTTACTCCCTCATCACACACCACATACATACCAATACACTCGAATCCATCAGCTATATATATCCACTTCAAGAAATTCAATCACTTTTCTGTCGGCTTTATGAAGAACTTAACAAACAATACAAGTACTCTGTTCTATCGGCTGAATCCATACATCAATATTGATGCGTACCAAAAATAACACTTGTAGATCATCATACATGTCAGCCACTAGCATTGTATCCCATACGCAACTCACCAAAACACTTCTACTAGATCCGCACAAGGATCTAACACAAGTCGACCTGTTCTTCACTGAATTGTTGTCATATTAGGACCCGGTACTTTGATGCTCATAACTTTTAATCCCATTGTCACCAGAGGATGAAATCTTGGATTTAGATTTTCCTGACATTCCTCTACACTCCCTCAGATTTGCAACACACAATGATTAACTAGAGAGATCCGCTGACCAAAATACTAAACTCTGCCATATACCCTGATCCTGTCTCTCCGGACTGGACAAATCTTGGAACTGACTTCCGGTATGATCTGATACTGTACTATGGATGTGTGGAATGGATTTAGTTGCCATCAATGACAACACATGACATGCCTTGCAGTGTCTCTTGCCAACAGAGACTCCTCTTCTGGTCCAGTTACAAAGCGTTTCAAACAAATCCCCTTTTCCTCTAACCATACATTTGTGTTAGCTAGGATTGGTTCAAACCTTTCTTTGATGGAAGTTACCTCTTTCTTTGACCATTAGATTGTCGGTAGAGGAGAGTCTGCAACATTGTTCCTCACATAAGCAGGATCTAGGATGTCAACATCGTCTTCCATGCCTTCAGGAACATCTGCTAAATCAAGTTCTTCAATCTGCTTTAAGGTCAACTGACAGTAATCCAACTTTCTTATCTCCTCTTTTCTACAATTTGCCCACACATCTTCAATTATGTGCTCATGGGTTAGGGCTCTCTTGATTTTATCTTTCACTCCCTGGTAATCAAAATTAGGTCTTCTCTTATAGGTCTTCATGGTGATCCATTGCATCTTAGATTCTATAGCCTTGGCTTTTGGGGATGTCGAGATATAGAATACCTATCAATTGTGAGGGGAAACTTGAAACTTGTCTTGCGAGATTCCATATGTTTGAGATGAACTGCTATTATCTGTCTGCATAGCTCTATTAATACAATTTTTTCACTAAGGTACCTTGGGAGCATGTATGGATATCCCATGGAACAACCAACTCTCAAATAGGTAAATGTAGGAAATTATAGATATAAACAACCATATTTGTTTACCACGGACCATGCTTCATCAGAAACCCTTTTCTTTTCCAATTCAAGATCAAACATGCACAAGAAAAGGAGTAAAGAAAGCATCATTAACTCTTCTAAAATGATGAATTCCTCCATCAAGAGTTATTTGAGGATAGTACTTGTATACCGAAATTAACCTCGTATCTCCTTCTGATGTTAATTCCTCATTGCATCAGCAACATATACAAGATACGATGTCATGTAGAACCTTGGTGAATTTTGTACTTGTTGTCTCTCAGATTTGCACCCTCGCCGAGTTGTGAAACTGGGCAATCTGGAGAAACATGGGATCTTTCCTAGGTCTGTGGGTTGCCTATGACGAAAAGAACCTCTGGAGAAGGCCAGCTTCCTGCTGGTACTCCACCTAAACTACCTAGACTAAGACTTTGCAGAGAAAAGGGTAAGAAGGCTTGCATAAAAAGAAACCTACTGTCTAAGGTGATGCACCAAACAATCATCAACAAATACACAGAAAACGACACACTACAGAACCAGTAATAATCAAGATTACTTACACAACCCAGCAAATCATATTCCTTGCATCATTACTTTGTGAGGAGGCCAAATAACAACAGTCTTGTTAAGGAGAAATAGATTTTCTCACTACCCAAAAACTGATGATTATCCCTTGCACATCTCACAACCTGCAAATAATATGTAACCCCTGCATAAAGGCTCCAACGTGCACTACAGCTCCAAGGACAAAGAACATCACAAAGACCTGCACTAACACTGAGGACACACAATATCAGGAGAAAATGGGAAGGTATAGACTGCTTATTACTGCCAAAGAGGTGTTACAATGCTGCATATCTTTGAAAATGGGTTACAAAACTCTTCACTTCTCAAAAGAACTCATAAAATTACAATATGCAGAGCTGTGAACAGCCAGAACCTCCTAAAACTGATCAAGGAAGAAGATTAAATACAGCTCAAATAGCTGTAAACAGCTCATGCTCCACTCAAAAAAGATGAACTTCCACCAACTCCACTAGCTCCATTCCCGTGCATCTCATGAATAGTGAAAAAATATCCCCTTAAAATGCTCCAAAAAGGAGTCCCAATGCAGAAATGGTGGAGGCATGTCATCCACTACCATGAAGGCACTTAAAAATATCATAAAATATCTTTTAGTGCTCTCTAATGCTTCAGATCTGTGTCATCATCCTCTGTAGCATTAAAAATATCATAAGGACACATTTTCTGCATTTAAATAACATTTAACTAAGAGGCTTATAATTATACCACCTTAGTAAATGTTGTACAATAAAGTTAAACAACCCTATGCAGAAAATAATGACATTCATGACATTTAATTCCCTGATTGTGATTATGCAAAAATTGACACAAAGACGTTTGCGACTCCTCGGCACAATAATATGATTCACATCTGCATCATCTTGCATCTCAAAGCTATGTCAACATAATGCTTCACAATCTTGAGCCATCCCGTTTCCACATACATCTCTCCCATCATGTCTCGAGGTTCATTGGAAAATGTTTCAAAAACAACCCGCATTACTTACCCACTTTATATCTCCTACCATTCACCGAATCCTACATGCATCATTATCCACCTTGTAACTCCCAACCACGATGCCTTGGCAAATTATACCCTCGACATGCCTTCAACCTTGTGTTTTGTATATGACATATTTGACTTGGCTTTTTTTTTAAAAGGAAACAAAAGGCATTAAAATACCACGGCCCCTTGAAACATTTGAAAAGTTCGAACATATGAAGTGTTTTTTTTTTCTCACGGGCCATAGGGATAAAAAATGATGTTTCAACTCAAAGATTAAACAAAACTCAAAAAGTAAAATAGGTCATGTTGGCTTTTTCTCTGAATCAGCATTAGGGTTTGCCACTTCTAATGCACAGGCAGATTCAGCCAACTAAATACAGGAGGTTGCGTGAGCTGCCTCCCCTTCACTTCTGGTTCTGCCGCACCAAGGGGGGTATCCCTATAACTCAAGATGTAACCTTGACTAGCTCAAAGATAGAAGGATCTAACTTGACAACAACAGGTAGAATACTCTCATGTATGGACCAAGATCTGCATGATAGATCACAAGGCTGGCAACATTCTTGGACATGATGTCTGGTTGGGTATGAGAGCATGCAGGGGGTTCCTAATCCTACTCCTACAACTAACAGGTGGAAGTATGAAATGTTTTAGTTTGAATTTTGGATGCAAAGCTGGACATGGTGTATAACACAAGAACACAGCATGATTGGTGCCTATCCAGGGCTTGGAGTCGGTAGACATACACCTGTGAATGATTAGCATGAATAGCTAAAACTGGATTTCAGGGGGATACACATGATATCTGCCTTACAGATATCTCCCAATGAAAAGTGTTAAGTTATCTCTACTTATGGCATCCCTACTGCAGTATACCCTTCCCAATGTTCAACCTGAAAACAGTTTAATCTACCCCTTGAGCAGAAGTTAAAAGATCAGACATTCAACATAGGAATTCTATGCTCTAGAATCTAAACATTACGCAAATATCCAGATCCAGAAGAAGAATACATGCAATACTGGAGACAGAATTAACATAACACATGCTAAGATAGCATTACTCATATAAGATCAACCATGAAACCAGTGGATTCATGCCAAATCGTACAATAGGAGATACATAAACTCACAAGTTTAAGCTGTACAGAGCAACCAGATCAGCTGGTTTTGGATTATAGAGCCAAAAATCTTCAACTTTCAACAACCTTGAATGGATAACACCGTTTGCATTATATAGCAGGAGGGTGTATTCAGCATTAACTACCAGGTTGACCAAAAATCCCGCCAGATACACAGTACCAGGAAAATGGCGCTCAAACACTACCAGATTGGCGCCCAAACATGAATGCAGCAGGTAGGGGAGGAGACAGGAAGATATCTCGAGCCCTGCGCCACTGTCCGCTGATGTACACCTTCAATCGGGTACCAGATCCGCCCATACCTCTGCAACCTTCGCCATTAATGGCGCACCAACCCGCGGCCTTGGGAAGAACATCAAACAGTCGATCGCAACCACTTCCCGCCGAGATTCATCATCATGATATTCGAAAATGCAGGATATCAATTATCCCACATGCACCCCGCAGCAGCCTCTTTAACATTTTATATACTAGGTCATGAGCATATATGATGTCGGCGCTTTTGCTCCTGACGACACTAGTATAAGACTTCATCATCATCATCCTCCAGCAGCATGATATCCTGTTGCCCGAAATATCACCCTGACGTCAGCATCATATTGCAATACAACCTGTATGATAATCGCCTTCATCGGCACAACCTGATCCATCGGAGGAACATCCTCCTGCTGAGCTTATACCAAAAGTCTGGCCGATGAATATCCTGATGACATCATCATCATATCCTGCTGACGTCATCATCATATCTGCCTACTGCGCACCTCCTCATATCCGGATGACGTCATCATCATGTTTGCAAATATCGGGAGATCCCCACAAGATGATCAGTGTTAGAAACGTGATCCCCCCGGACCTTGACGACGTCATCATCATATCGACATCAGGATGATATTCGGAAGACAACCGGATATTTGGAAATATCATCCTGATGCACGAAAATCATGTTGCACTATAGCTCCTACTATAAGATCGGGGCGATTGATGAATATGATGATGCTTGAAAAGATCACCCCCCACTAGATAATGCACGGAGCCGACAGGCGGATATCTCCTTAATATCAGCATCATCATGACGCTGGAACAAACATACACCCGAGTGATATGAAAATATCACCCCCTCCTTCAGAAATATCATGATGCAGATAGGCAGAGAAAAAGATATCACCCTGATGTAAGGATGACGTCAGCATCATCAGGATGAGAAACAACGAACATGAAGTGATACAACATCATCAGGATGATATTGACTAAGATCATCCTGACGTTCAAAATATGATGACCCTCGTGAATATCGGGTCACACTTAGAACTCTTCAACAACATCATCAGGATGATCATAACCAAGATCACCCGATGATAAAAATATCACCCCGGCGAAATATCATGAAGGCAGAAAATATGATGACCCTCGCAAGCAACACGGTGATAACTGGAAATATGATGATGATGATGACGACCCTTAAGAAAGAACAAGTCAGGTCGAACAACTCAAAGAATAACCCCTTCAGAATATCGGGGCAACATCATCATCATGTTTGGGCAAGGTGATAATGAAAGATCACCGGGTACTTGAAAAATCACCTCCGCAAGCAAATCAGGGCGCACTGTAGCTCATCAGCATCATCAGGATAATAACCAAACATCACCCGATAGTGAAATATGATGATGACGATGAGAAACCGGTCGACGGAGAACACGATGATGCCGACCACCATCGCAACAAACATGATGATGATGACCTCCTCCTCAGAAAAATATGATGCTGCAGCTGAAAAATGCTGAGGAGGTCCATTACTTAGGAAAAATGGGCAAGAAGATAAAGGGTTCAAATGAAGAAACCCCCTGATCATGAAGAATCAACCCCAGGTCAAAATGAGTGCTAACAGGTCATTTGACCTAAAAGGCAGGAAACCTAAAAAAGATTTCATTTTGCATTTGTCTTCAGCCGCTTGGACTTCGCCGCCGCTATGAGGGTTTGAGGAAAAAACACAGCATTTTTTGTCAATTTCTGGGCTGTTTCTTGTCGAGTCTTTGATGAAATATGAGGTAAGTTGGATTTTTGAAGCTTTGACTCCATTTTGAAATTGATTTTGGGCAATTTTAGGCCGATTTTAATCTCTTGCAGCCACGTTTTGACTATTTATTGATGTATTTCCTGCCATTTTGAATGGTCGATCTTCTGCATTTGTTGTTGGCTGTTGTGAGGCCGCCGTTGGAAGGTCGTCTGAGGAAATCTATGTGGTTTTAACACAGCAAAAAGGCAATAAACATGAGGTAACTCCTTCACTGTCGATTTTCCTCCATTTTCATGATTCTTTCATTGTCTTTTCGCTGCCAGAAGCATGCAATTCTTGAGCATTTTTTAGGGTTCTTTGCAGCAATGAGTTGAAATCTTCAATTTTTTCTCTCTGTTGTTTGAAATATGAAGAAAAACACTGCATTTTATGACTGTTCGAACTCCATTCAGCTAACTTTTGGGTGATTTTTCTGAGCATACGT
Organism: Cunninghamia lanceolata; assembly: GCA_027924645.1. Classification (NCBI taxonomy): domain Eukaryota; kingdom Viridiplantae; phylum Streptophyta; class Pinopsida; order Cupressales; family Cupressaceae; genus Cunninghamia; species Cunninghamia lanceolata. Next base: position 1,466,910 of record BSBN01000270.1, read on the forward strand.
TTGAAAAAGAATAAAAAACCCTTGCATTTTTCTTCATATTCTGTTGTTTTCCTGTTCACCCCAGCTTAGACAAAAAACTTGGAAAAATTACAAGTATGCCTTGTTGTTGTTCGAAAGTTGTAGTTTCTCTGAGTGGCTGTAGCTTCATTACCGTGGAAACTCTGTTTTGAATAAGTCTAATGGCTGTATCTGACCTTGAAACTCCATTTTCCGTCAGCTTCATTCAAGATTTCTGTGAATTCTTGTTTAAAAACAAAACTACATTTTACCAGTATACTGTTTGGCTTGAGGCTCGATTTGGAGCGTTTCTGTATACTCTTGTTCAGAAATGAGTCGAAACCCATGCACTTTTCTGTAGCTTTTACCAGTATTTTGCTTTGCAATGAGTTGAAAACGTTATTATTTTCCCTTATATTTGCCATTCTTGACTATGAACACACTCTAGTCTTAACAAAACTTGAACAAAGTCATCTCTTAGCTGTAGAAAAAATCCACACTTTCTGTTGTTTCTCTGTAGGGGGTTCTATTTATTTGTATTTGAATAACAGAAAAACTATATTTGTCTTTATAAATCTGTAATTTCTCGTGCTCTGTCAGTAGCAAAAGGCTTGAAAAACTTCATAGATTTTACTCTGTATCTGTAAAAACACTGTTATCTCCTTGAAAGTATCTGCATCATTGACACTGTATTCTCTTTTTATTAGTCTCCTATCCTCCTGAATGTGCTCTTTATATGACAGATCTTTGGGTCTTTAGAGAAAACTGTGCTTCAACAGTCTACTGCTTCCCTCATTTGTTCATGAATATTGTTCTTTATGCCTTGTTACAGTTGCTCTTAAATAATGGCTATTCCTCATGATGATTTGTGACTATTTTTGAGATTCATTGCTCTATTTGTTGTTGACTGAAATCAGGCCTGCCCTTCTAACATCGACTATCTATTTACTATGACAATCTGCTGTTATATGATTTTTTGCTGTTTTGAATGAGTGATAGAATCTGAAAGCCGCCTTGTGACTACTGTCCCAGATGCTCTTATAAATGATGCTCCTTACATCGAGATTGCTTTATTACAGTTAGCCTAAGTTGAGTTTGTGTCTTGCTGTCCTGTTTGTTAACTGTTGGCTGTCCTTTATCATGACATTCAGTTGTTCCCTATGATCCTTGCTAGCATGTTGTACCTTGCTGTCCTACTTAGTATGCTAGCTTTTGACAAATGTGATCTGCCTTCTGAATATGCTCTTAGAGTTGTGCTTTTGTATTTGTTCATTGCATCTGAAATGTTTCTGTAAGGTTTATGAGCTGGGCTCAAGCCTTGTGGGAGCCACATTTCCTCCACTCATAACGTAACTGATGAATCAAACAGAAACATACTTACATCTGTATCTTTTCCTCTTTCAAAACTGAAAAGCTCTACCTGATTGAGCTAGTAGTGAAATCTAGGTAACAGTACTTTTATCAGTGGATCATGAATTGCATTACTAATCTGTAGTCCCCAGAAGATCTGTTGTTTCTTCCTCATGATGATTCTGATGTATAAATACATCCACTCATGAAAGGTAGATGAAGTAGGTAAACCTCTCAACCTACTGAGGTTTGAGATGTATATATACTGTCAGGATGTTTGAGATAGGTCCCAGATCCATGGGATTTAACATGCAGATTCTAGATTTTGGAGGATCCACTAGATTTCAGACTTAACCAATTTTTTAGGGTTTTAGGGCTTCAAACTTAGCCAATTTTAGGGCTTCAGGAACATGCATCAGGGTGAAAACACAGGGACCCCTTAGTGAAATGTTGCAGAATTTGACATGATTTTGCAATTTTGAGGCATGGAAACTAGGAATTCTAATATGACACATCCTGTGGTAGCAATTTAAGCACTATTTATCTAGTGACATAAGGTTTTGACACAAACTGCAGTAACACCTATTTTCAACACAAAAGGCAACAAATGTATATTTCTTAAGCACAAGACCAATTAGGACTCCTCCAAATCAATCACGAAAGACATCAAACAACTTCAAACATGCTAAATCCCCAAATTTGAAACAAATCCTGCATTTCTAAGCATTATTTCACTTTCTCATCATCATAAAGAGGAAAGGTTGAAACTCCAAGCCAAAGCAAAAAGAGGGGGTCCCCATTTGGCAAAATGGGGCGTGTGTGTAAGGCACAACATTAGGTACCATGAAAAGGTTTGATATAGATGTGCTCCTAATCCAAGCGAGAGATCCAAACCAATGAGAACCTAGTAGTCCCACAAAAAGTTTCAATGGTGATAGAATCAAATTTGAGGATTTAAGAACTACAAAATATGCCACAAAAGAAGCATGTATAGCTGGAGAAAGAATGTGAGGTTCTAAATGTACTCTCATGACATCCAAATAAGGAGATGTAACTCTATAAGAGTTGTCACCAAAGATCAGACAAATTTCATTAATAGTGTCCTCTAAATCTGTGAGGTAGGACTTATAAAATAAACTTGGAAGATTTGTCAAGTACTCATCCCAATGAACTACCTCTAGAAAACAATGATGATCCTATTGAATTGAATCACTAGAATCTCTTGTTAAAGCAACTCTAAACAAGAACTAGAAATAAGTGATGATGGTGGAATCTAAATTCATGTCATGGGACTACTTTGCTTATCACACAATGTGTCCACACTAGATACTTGAGTATGAAAAAATTGAGAAGGGGTATCAGTAGGTGTCTCTATATCAAGCACATGTGAAGGTGTCTCCAAGTGAGCATCACTTTCAAATGGGGATTCTGAATCTCCATACAATTGCATAATAAATGTTTAGGTCATGAAAGGGCACTCAAAGTGCTCAATGCTATATAACATATTCTCAAGAATGTTTGTAAAAATGATTTCAAAGAGATGATCCTTGTTGTTAAACTATTTTTTTCTTTAGAACTGCATTGAACTTGGTTTAGGAACAAAGCCACAAAGATAAGGTAATAGACCATGCATGTTGTGGTGATACCTAAGCTCTTCTTTCTAGGGTCCACATAGTCCTTATGATCCAAAATAATAGAATAACATGCACAACAATGATAACTCATGATGAAACCCTAAAATTAATCAAACATAATGCACACCCCCCCCCCAAAAAAAAAAATAAAAAAAATCAAGAGAGACTCTTAGTAAAAAAATAATTATGACACTTTATATAATGCATTTATAGTTTCCACTTTCCAAATTTGTAATAGTGGACTTCATCTCAGTGAATACAGATGCCACAAGAGGCCAAAATATTAAAGCTAAAATTTTGGAGAAAAATGAGAACAAAAAAAGGATAATATTTTGAAGAACATGAAAAATCACGCACTTTCAAAAAATGACACTTGAAAACGAGTTTGTGTGAGTTGAAATAGAGCCTAAGAAGTTCCCAAAATGAGAATGAGCTAGTAACACCTCTAAGAAACTATAATTTATAGAAAATCTAGACACCAAAACCATGAACCTTTAGCACCACTTTGAAGCTCTCAAAATATAGCCTAGATAAAAAAAAAATGCTAAAAAAGGATCCTATATGATTGAGAATGAATCTTGTAAAGTTTAGGTATCAAAATTAAAACACTAATAGAGAGAGGGTAGGTTAGAGAAGAGGTCTATTGACATAGTTGATGTTAGTAGGCTACAAAACCACCCATGTGTCTAAAAAAATCCCAGACACTAGAAAACCAATCTCCAAAACCACTTTCAACAAAAAAATCCTAGACCATTCTAAGAAAATTCTCTTAACCCCCAAACTACTTATTATTTCCTCTAAAACTTGTTGAAAGTCAAAAAATCACTTTGAAAAGATTTAAAAAACTATTAAGGGAGTTAAAACCACTTATAAGTGTGGGAAATGGTTTTGAGGCCACAAGGACATTTTTGGGTTGGTCATCAATGGCAGGGCCTAAAGGTCGTTGATCAGATGTCTACCTTAAAGGGATGGGGGATCCATGCTAGAAGGATACCATATGTGCATGCCATGCAGGTATTGTACCTTGCCCCATATATAAATCAATTTTTTTAAAATTTAAATTGCCAGAAAAATTCAAAACTCACAGACATTTATACCTCCTATACTAATTATGCTAACCTATGCAAACATGCAAAATAGATCCACCCATGCTTGCAAGGAATATTCTCTAGTGATAGTATTTTATAGACTATATGGACAACAACTAGGGAAGAAAAAATTTGTAGAGGCCTTCAAATAAAGTTGTCAAAAATTAATGAATGGACAAGTGATCCTATGATTTTTGGGTATTTCAAACATAATGACATGGTCGCATTTGAGCCAAAATGCTATGAAAGATAGGTGATCTATGGATGCCCAACAAAAAAACTTCATTCTCTAAACCCTTATAGATCTTGCCTCTGAATCCTAGTCTAAATGAAACAAAAGGCAAAGCCAATAATATCCTTTGGACATAATGATGTACTCTGTAAGCTACTCCACCATTCACTAAATAAACCTACAAAATGATGCTACAAAAAGAATCTCATGATCCTGATCTCTCTTTCAAACTATTCTAATTCTCTAGATCATCGAAAATGCAAGAGAAGAGCATGTTAGGATTTCAAGAAAGCACACATATCTACAATTCTCAATGGAGACGAGTAAGCCTTGAATCACTGGAACACACTATGATACCATGTAAATTTGTTAAATGGTACAAATATAACTCCGATACCATGTAAGATTTGTCGATGGGGTAAATTTTCTCAAAATCCTAATGACATGAACAATCCACAATAGCAAAAGCATAACTAAAGATCTTGCAAAATAACAATATGATTGCTATTACAAAATAGAGGGTGTAATACAATGAAATGGACGGATAGATTGATTAATGCTCAAGAGTGAGCTATATGTGATTATATACAGGATACTCCACCAAAATATGTGAATATACAACCAATGTGGGATAAAAGAGATAGTACACGTGTAGTACAAGTCTCAACTAAACTAGGAAACTACAACCACCTTTAAATTAAATGAATATTACCTCCTTAAGTGAAGGTGTAGTACAAGTCTACTTATATGCAAGGAGATATTACCTACCCAAGTAGATACAGGTATTTAAATATACTTATTAGGTAGGTGTACACTAATGCTGTTGAACCCTAGTGTTTTTTGCTCTTTATGACTATATGGTTTTATTTGTATGGTGCTAAATTTTGGCAATGTAATGCAATAATTCTTTGGGTGTCAATTTTTTGTGCTTTGTATAATATTTTGTTTTTCTCTTTTGTGAGACCATTATGATCATTATTATTATACTTGGTTTTACATAATTGTTCTATTTTACTATATTTAAGAGTCAGACCCAATAGAATTCCCCAACTAATAAATAAAAAATTACTAGAGATAAAATTTCCAATTTTGATAGGTAGATATGAGATGGGTGAACAATTATATTTCTTGTGGTCTACACTATACATAGTCATATAAAGGAAGTCAAGAATGACCATGTATTAACATGAAAACATTACCCTTAAATTTTTTAATAATATTCTCCAGTAGAGATTAATGTAAAATTGTTATATTGTAAAAATATTTTTAACATATTTTAATTTTGTAATCTCCTATAAAAAGTCTTTCAAGACTTTTCATTTCGAGTTGGGGGTGATAGTGGTAGAAATGAAATGTTCAATTGAACATATGAGAAGTATAAACAAATATGAGTATAAAAAATATTAAAAAATAGGTACCTAAGATATATAGTCAAAAGAAAGAATGTTCTAATAAGAATTGTGTATTATAAAAGGTATACAAAATGTAAAATATAGAAATCCCCTTAAAAAGGCTATTACAACACTTTCTTTAAAGTGACATTATATCCAATTTCTTTAAAGTGTCATAATTTATCTTTTCATTTTATAAATTAATAAACCAAATAAATACTTACTTTAAACGTGCTTAAACATTGACTTACAATTACATTGATGAAACATAATATTAATTATGAAAAATGGTCTACTTAATAAATGTAAGATTGTGATCTCTAAGTTCATTGTAATTGTATTCAAAGAATATCAATTGTAGATATATGAATATGAGAAAACCAAATCATAATTGTATTCAAAGAACATCACTTGTACATATATGAATATGAGAAGATCAAATCATTTTTTCATAAAGAAGATTTATTATAATTTTACATTTTTAGCTTATAGACCTATAAACTTTGAGATATTATTGATACTAAGCATCTTCACCTAATAAACGTTTTCTAATCTGAGTTGCAAAAACCAACAATTTTTCAGGGGGAGGAAGTGCCTTTTTCACACTCTCCCTTTCCAAACATCTCTTTCTCCATGCCCATATATTTGGGAATTTCTCCTCTAAATGAATGTTAAACCTTCCCAAGCTTTCAAACGTATGAAACCATGAAATAAAAGGAGCAATTGCTATATCCACGAATCCGAACCTATCTCCACCAAAGTAATCTTTTCCTTTCAACTCTCCTTCTAGTATTGCTAAATTCTGTAGGAACTCACATTTGGCTGCTTCCTGTACTTCTCCTTTGGTTCTAAATGTCTCCATTCCAGGAAAACAAACCTAAAAATAAAGTAATTGTCAAACACAAACACAAATAAGGATGACATTAGCATGAGCATGAGCATCAACATAATATATTTACCTAGCACATTCAGCTTGACTGAAAGCTCTTTCAAGATTTGATTATATACATGTATTTTATTAGTTTATTTATTAAAAATAATAATTGGGAAATAAAGTTGAGAGCAAATGTGACTGTGGGTATTAAGTGTTTAATGGTAAAAACATGTATATTCTCATAGTAGAGATCACTTATTGAACTGCCCAAGTAGTAGGATTATGGACAATAACATATATAAAGAAAATAGAAAAGCAATCTTACAGATTATGGGTTTCTCAATGGCTTACAGTCAAATAAAGACCTGCAACCTTAAACTAAAAATCCTGAAACTAAATCAGATAACCAATATGGTAAAAACAATCTTGAAACTAAATCAGACAAGTAGAGGATTACCTTTTTATCTGCAAAATCTGCCCAGAAGAGCGCATTGGCTCGGTCATAGGGATGAGAGGGAAGAAAGGCAGTGTGAGGGGAAGTCCAAGCCTGGTCCATGTATTGGAGAATAATCAGAGATTCAGAAAGAGACCTGCCATTATGGATTAGAACAGGTATCTTCTTGTATATAGGATTCATTTGCAGCAACAGGGGACTCTTGTTCCTTAGGTTTTCCTCCACATACTCATAGCTGATGCCCTTTTCTTCAAGCCCAATCAAAGCTCTCATGCCATAGGGACTGGCCCAAGCTGTTAGAAGCTTAATCTCTTCTCTATCTTCTTTCAGACTATCCATGCTTAAGCTGTATAATGAAAGGAATGCTTTTTTGTATGTTGTAATTGTTTTGTTATATGTTTTCAGGGCATTAAGTAGCCGACGGGTTTATGGTCAACTTCAATGGCATCCGTGACTTCCTCAAGTTTGGTCAAATGAGGAGGCTGGACATTGAAATGTGATAGGTATATAACACTATTCTTCTTCCTATAACGTCATTGCTGGCGTGAGCCGTGAGGTGTGTAATTATATTCTATATATATATATTCTTAAAATAAGTGGCCGTGAGGTGTGTTTGGTGAAATGTCTCAACCTTGCTTTTTCGATATTTGTATATAATTATATTTTGATCATATATATATATATATATTCGTAAAATAGGTAGCTGTGAGGTGTGTTTGGTAAAATGTCTCAACCTTGCTTTTTCCATATTTGTATATAATTGTATTTTGATCATCTATATATATATATATATAAAATAGGTAGATTTTAATATATGAAAGGCAACTTCAAATAGATGACCGTCACAAAAAATTTGCTTGACAGACAAGGTCAACCGTCAAATTTAGGCCCTGGGCAGAGTAGAAAGCGCTAAAAAAAGGGAAAGATAAATGGGAACTTGGATAAGATATGGAGTATCTTTTAGTAGTACGTCGAGAGATATCTTCTCGAGGATATGTCCGTGTTTTTTGATTTTTCATATGTGATTTTCTCTACTTTTTTTCTTTCAACTGTTTCGAATTTGGTTTTTGGTTTTTATTTTTTATTTTTTTCAATTTCTGTTTTGGTTCCATAGTTTTTTCTGAATTTCTCCACTTTTTTTCCTTCAACCATTTCCAATTTCTTTTTTAGTTTTTATTTTTTATTTTTTCCAAATTTTTTGTTTTTATTTTATTTTTTTATTTTTTACTATATATTTACACGAAAAATGAGTGCTCTCATCTCCACACCACTGTGATTGTAGAACACCTCTCAGCGTAATTAAGTGAAGGGGATATAAGTTGAAGAAAGTAAGTTGTTGAAGTAATGAAATGCTACAAAAATTCAGAGAGAGTAGTTGTATTGATGTAACTCATCTGAATGATTAATACAAGATAAGAATCTCTTTAGGTGTGGAGTTTTTTTTTTTCCCCCAAGGGTTTCTCCACGTAAATCTTGAGTTACGGCTTGCATCTATCTTCTATAATCATTTTTTTTTTCATCTATGATTTATCACTATCTATTTACTTGGATGTTTAAAATATTCAATACATCTTCATTGTAAAGTTTTATCATGTTTTCTACATTTGGTATCAAAGCCTTGGTTGGCTTGATTAGAGAAGGGGACGCCTTTCTTTGAGTGTGTGATTGGGTTTTTTGTTGCAATGGGGGTGTGTTGTGTTTTCTTGAAGTTTCAAATTCAAGGTGATAAGAGATAATGGCTAGTTCATCTTAGTTGGAGATTGAAAAGTTCAATGGTATAGGGTATGAGCTTTGGAAGCTAAAGATGGATGATCTCTTAGAAGAAAGAGATCAATGGATTGCTTGTGAATAGTGAAGAAAAACTAGAAAAGATGTCGGATGAAGAATGGATAAAAATAGATTAGAAAACACGCAACACTATTCGTTTGTGTTTATCTGATTCTGTTTTATTGAATGTATCTAATGAGATTATTATATATAAATTGTCGAATAGAATAGGAGAGATATATCAAACTTAGAGTCTCATTAATAAGTTATTTCTAAAAAGAAAGTTATATTCTCTTAAAATGAAGGATGGGGACTCGGTTGCAGAACACTTGAATTCGTTTAAACTAATCTTGAGTTAGTTACAGTCAATTGATGTAAAGATAGATGAGGAGGATAAATGTATTTTGTTGTTATGTTCATTGCCTGAATCTTGGGATAATCTTATTGTTGCAATTAGCAGTTCTTTTATAGATGATCCAAAGTTGGATGCCCTTGTTGGCACCTTACTCCTAGAGGAAATGAGGAGAAAGACTTTGGAGGGGTCTAAGGATGTATTGTATGTGCAAGCTAGATCTAAGGAGAAAGGTAAGGACACAAAGAAAGGTGATAAGGACAAGTCTAAGGATCGTTCTAAGTCCAAGGGAATGTCTAAACCCCTAGTAAGAGTAGATTGAGGTGTTGGAACTGTGGCCAATGGGGGCATCTCAAAAATGAATATAAGAATTTTTGTGAACACTGTGTGTATGGATAACAACATAGAGTATCATTTAAATTAGGAAGTACTAGGGCTAAACAAATTTTGGAGCTTATTCATAGTGATGTCTTTGGTCCTTTGGATGTGCCTTCTATTGGAAAGTCTTGCTACTATGTTTCCTTCATTGATGATTATTCTAGATATTCATGGGTTTACTTTCTGAATGAAAAATATGTTGTATTTTCTACATTTAAAGAAAATAGATTATGGTTGTATTCTTTATGGTATAATCATCAAGTGCTATTTTATTATTTACAGATGCCATCATTTTCATGTCATAGAGTGCTATAGGATTACAATGACATCTTCATATGTTTCTCAGTTCATTTTGTAATACTCATAGTTTACACTTGTGAACTTACGTAAAACTAAGGTCATAGTTTCAACATGACTAAGAATGAAGCATGCATGCAACTAATTTCATTTACAAAGAAAATCTAGTTGAAGTGGTTTCATGTTCTACTTACCCTAGTGTGCCTTTCATAGGAGCTCCCTTCAAAACACCCCCTTCTACATAAGAGAGATTTTGCAAGGGTTATGTTGCACTTAATACACTTAAGAGAGTGTATCCAACTCCAATTTCAAGATATGCCAAAACAAAATTGTGCATCTTCCAAACTTTAGTGTCATCAACAATCTTGTATGGTTTTGAGATTTGGTGACCTAGACTACATAGTATGATTTGGGCTTGAGTTAACAAAGTTCTTATTTCCATCTTATCTAAAAACTTGCAGGCAAAGCCATCAGTTCCACATGCAACTATTTTGGTTAAATTTGACATTCATCCTTTTCATATTTCAACTATTTTTCATGTACTAATATTTCTTCATAGATTGAGATGTATGGCAGATACAATAATTGGGCATAATCATCTATGAAGTTATGTGAACAAGGGATCAAGAACAACTGGTATACCCAATGTATGGGATTTCTACATGGAATCACTATTGATATCAATCAGCTTCCTCCTAATACCTTTTCTATCAATGCCCCCACATGCTGAAAAGAGATTAATACAAGCATTAGGGACACTATCTACAAAACCTAGATAAAATCAACTAGGACAAAACTACCATAACTATTGTTAACAAAAATGCAACACGAATTGAAGAATAATATTCATATAGAAGATAGATGCATTATTCCTCCCAATTACATGTTAGGCTTGCCTTTAGTTTCAGATTTCCTTTGGGCCAATTGTAGGTATGCTTTCATCAACTTAGTATAGAGTCAAAACACTTTATCTCGAAAAATCAACACATTTTTAGACTTTGCAACAATGAACCAAAATTGAAAGAGCATTTTGTATTTAGGTGTCAAGTGTACTATGAGATTTGTGGTAGGTTTTACTACCTCTTCAAAGAAAATCATTACTCTCTACAATATTTTATACTTTCAGAGGATTAAAGATGTGTAGTTCTATTCATTATAGAGATAACCCAACCTAAAGTCTATGATCTTAGAGTATCAACACAACTTTTTCTCTCAATTTTCACTTCAAATTCTTTTCTTGAAATACAAACAAACTCATGGTAAATTAACAAATCTTTTAAGTAAATAATTTTTTCCTTTATAAGCCTACTCAGCCTAATTTGATTACTTCTAAACAATAATATGTAAATTTCAAATTTCAAATATGTGAGAAACCTAAACCTTCTAAAACTAACAGCCTTCGATTCAAAATGTAAACAGTCACTCGTTGAGGTCTAAATTTGCAGTAAGAACCTGACGCAAAATCTGAGCTCAGTGTTTAGCAAAATGGGTCTTCTTTGCTTTGTCTTAGACCTTTCTTCCTTTCACCCTTCTCTCCTGAAAGATCTGAAGCAGGTAAAACTGACAGTTCAATCTCATGCATATTCCTTCAACCCTTAAAAATCATGTAAATTTCCTAATAATATTATACCCTAGCTTGCCCTGGGCAGTTATTTTCATCTGTATTTGGATTCAGTAAGCTAATTTCTTTTAGTAGATATAAAATCTTTGAATCCTTCGAAAATTTTGATAATTTATGTCTTTCTCTGTTTTCAATGCAGCATTTGCTTGAGCTTGCCAATCTTTACGCGCTCAGAAAAGAAAATAAAGAGGAAATACATAAATGTAGCTACAATTCTATCGCTTTATGCTGCATTCAGAAGAATAACGTCTCCGGATCGAATGAGGTATGTGTTTTTTTCTTTTAAGCCTTTAAGGTTTCGCGGTCTATAGTTTTTTTTTCTACGAAAAAATACAGAGTACTTGCCAGTTTTGTTCCAATCTGTGTTTATTTATTTTTTATTTTTGTTTTGTTTCATGTTTCAAGCTCGAATTTAAAAAGCTGCATGGACAATTGATACATTTCCAGACAAACAATATTATGCGTAAAGATTGAGCACATTGATTATGCTTTTTTCGAAATTTAAATTAAAAATGACAACATTCCTTCGTGCATTTTCGTAAGCTAGACATCTAGAAGTTAAATGAAGATTTAAAATTTGGAGGGCTAAACCTTGCATTCTATGGAACTTTTGAGCACGATATAATAATAGTTATTATTATTTTTAAAGATCGGCTATTTAAAAGTATATTCAGAAACAGGGTTTACGCTCGCTGTATGCTAACGATTTGAGCACAATAGTTAAAAATTAGAAAACTTAAGTCAAAACTAAACAATTCACATGATTAGTTCGTGCGTTGTAGAATTTAAATGAAACGATTTTTTAATTAACCTTTGCGACTGTAGGATAAATGAGATAACGAAATTACATAAATAATTTGAGCCAAAATAATGTTTACTGGTAACAGCTTTCAACTTCCAGGGTTATCTAAATCGTATTCATAAATTCTAGAACATCTGTAGTGTACCTATATTCTAGCTGCTTGGTAGGAACGCTCAGTAGTTATCTGTAAGTTGTTTATCTAGTTGTGCTCAATTGTGGTAACTGTCTATCTTATTTTGAATTTCACAAATTTAAATATTAACATGTTTATTTTTTGTCTTTAAAATTATCTGAAATTCCTAATTCAATGCATTCTCCATGGAAACAGCTTAGAATCGCTTATCATCCAAGAGAGGATTTCAATCTCAGAGATTTCCATCATGCTGTAAATAGCTTGTGTACAGATCACTTGCTTCCAAGATCAAAGGCTTTTGAATTTTCACAAAGTCATCAACAAGGTATCCAGCAGTTTAAGTTGCGTTAAAGAAGAGTGCATTTCTGCTTTTCTTGATCTAGATCATAGTGAAATGGTTTTACTATGAAATCTAAATTATGTTGGTTTTGATGAAGCTTTTTGAATGTGGGATTGAATAGTGTCATGTTTGAGTACACTTTTGACAAGTAATGGAGGACTATATTCCTGGGGTCCTGAAACCATAGGCAGGAAGGTAATCATGATCAGTAGCTTTTTCATGGAGAAGGCTATATCCTTCCGGAAAACTGTGATGGTATGTTGGAACAAACAAATTTTAAGACAATTTTACACTTTTGAATTTGAAGATCCTGTAACATGCTATGGTACTTTTTGGCTGTCAGTTATTCCAATTTCCAACAATTATTCCCAAGTTAATTCCCAGATTGGCACATCATTTTACTAGGATGCAGCTGATCATTGTGTGACAATAGAATTCATTCAGATTGAATGTGAAGTTCATACAAAAGTCCAATGGGGAAGTTTTACAGAGTCCATGCTCCTAGAAAAGGTTAAAGATTTCACAAGTAGTATCTCTGAGTTTAAAAATTGTTTGTTCCGCAGAGTTCAAAGAGGTATTTTAACTTATGTTTTACATTTGTTTTGTAAGAAGAAACATTTTCAAATTTCTTCTATTATTCAAGATTACCATGTGTTGGTTCTTTTAACCTTTCTAATATCATTACAATTTATACAAATGCAGATCATTGGAGTTTTTGTAGTCTTGTTAAACGGTGGCTCCAAGATATTAAAGATGAACTTATAGAACCTGTGCAAGCAGTCTTTGTTTTCAAAGATAATGTGGTGGAATCTACAAATAAAATTTTCTGCAACTTACTTCCTTCAATAATGCATATTGAAGACAAATTCTGGCCTTGTCAGGTATGGGTACATACAAGTCTGCCATTTACAATACTTTCTTAGCTATGTTGTTTTGTTACTCATGTGAATTGAAACTTAAAGTTGCACTGGAAACCAATTTTTTTTTTTGGTGAATCATTTAAATCTCACCAATTCACTTTCTAGTTGGTTATTCTATTAATAGGAATTTAGTTTCTAATTGTGAATTCAAATTAGATTATCAATTTCTTGTATTGATTTTAGAGACATACTCTGAAGACCAAAGTGTTGGAATCTGGTTGTCCTGATTTGAGAGTGATGCAGATGAATCTCTAAGCTCAAAGGTCTGCAAATTAGTTAACTCACTAATGATAGGAATCTACTATAGAGCACACCATGCAGTAAATAATAAACGACAAACATCAACTCAGCGGATTCCTTTCTTATCCAGAAAAGTAAATATTTACATATCTTCAACTCCCTTCATTCAAGCCCAAATGTATTCGTTTATAGCCCCATCCTAGGCACCAGCAAGGAATCCCTATTTCTAATCCATCTCCCTAAAGTTCTCAGCCAGCGGGCATAATTGCCAGTTGATAATGTTTTCCTTTTCCCCCTCAAACACATGCAGCTCTAACACCCTAACTGTTACTAATAATAGAAAAAACTTCCTTAAAGACTGGTAGTCCTGTTCTTTAGACCACAGCCAACTACTACTCCACTACGACCACTAAACACCACAAAAATAGGGCTGTTTTAACAGTTTTAATTAAGCTGAACAAACTCTGGAACCCTGCCAACTATTTGGAAGACATTCACCACCAAAATCTCAGCCACCCAACAATATGGTGAGAATCGGTTTACATCATTCTTTTTAAAATTTTGAACCTCCTGGTTCAAAGCTAATTTATATGAAAATGAACTTCAAGAAAGTTAACACACTAAGAAACTTAAGGACTCAACTATTACTTTTTTTTTTTGGTGATATAGGATTGCTTTTACCTGAGGATGCTACTGCATCAAACACCCAGATAAGAGTTTGGGTTAGATGGTGGAACCATCCTTTTGACTTGAAGAACTAAGCCACGACGTTCCCTTCCCCCAGATTCGATAGCTTTGCTAATCATCACACGTTTCTTCGTTTGTTTCCAACCTCTTGTTGGATCAGAGATCCTCCTTTTCCAATTTGTTCTCTTTCTTTTTTCCCAGCTCCTTGAAGGCTTAGTGGTCCTCCTCCACTCAAAACCATCATGGCCCTTTGCATCACTCATACCACCTTCAGTTGCACCTACATATAAACCATTAAAAACAAAAACTCTCATATGAGTTTTCTCGTTCTTTGCATTATGCCATTTAGGCATGCTTTTCTATTCATCTTTTGTGAGGTGGTCTTCGTTTCCTAGCTCTGTGTGATGTCGTTCACAAAACAACTCCTTTTTTGCATTGTCCTCCTTTGCTACACAACAAATGTATGGGCTTTTGGTTCTTTCCTCAATCACTCTCATTCCTTCTCCTAGAAAGTGATGATCTTCTATCTCATTTCATCAATAATGGGATTCTCTAGACATTCCTCTAGTTGCTTCTGATTGGTTGTGTCCTCTAAAACCAATAAGACTTCATCACAAATGGGGCTCTCAAAAATCTCCATCTTTGCTGCAGCTTCTTCTCTAATGTGGATTTCTTCCACTGCTACATCATCTTGGGCCACTTGGTGTGATAGGCTGCATTCCTCCTCTGCAATCTTCAAACTCTTCTCCTCTTGTATTATAATCTTCAATACCTTCCCCTTCTTCGGGGTAACACAACTCAATAGCTACATCCCACTCTGTTGGAATGTGAAGTCAGTTTTCTTATTCCAACATTGGTAAAGCAGATGACGACTAGTTCCATGCGCGACATGTAGTTGCACCACTCACACATTCTATTTTGGGAAATTCTTCTTCGAAAAGGATTTGTCTAACTTAGATGATTTTTTTTTGGTTTTATTTACTTGAGCTTGATGAAGAGTATGGATTGTTGTAGCTGCAAATTTGGTCTTGAGAATAATAAAATATTGTGAGACCTTTGCCCATGGTTTTTCTTGGTACATAACCAAGTTTCCACGTAAATTCTATGTGTTGTTTTATTCTATTCATTTCATTGCTTTTCACTGTGTTTATATTTTATTTTTGCACTGTATATTTTCATAACACACTCATCCTCTTCATCTTCATTGCATTCATCTATCTCTACTCTTTGAAACTCTTGGAAAATCACATTTAAGGGTCTTCTATCCACTAATAATTTTACCAACTTTTCAAGGGATTTAATCTTTCCCTGTTCTAATAGTTCTATCCCTTGGCTAATGCTTGACTCTATAGATTTCTTCTTTGAATATAACTCTTGCTCACAAGGTGAGTATTTATCCTCACCATTCTTTTTCACTATCTCACAACTCTTCAATGCCTTTGTTGTAGATTTCTTTTTCTTTGCCTTCTTATTATTGCATGCCTCATACTCCTCCAACATCCACCATAACTCTTCCAACTCAAACTCTAATCTTTGTAGCTCCTTTTGTTGGTCTTCAATTTGCTTTTTTCTCTGCCTTCACCTTATTTTTTCTTCCATCTTATTTATCCTCTTTTTTCATATCATGATACAATTCCATATTTGCATTCACAGCCAAAAATCAAATACACAACCACAACTTCTTGTTAGTTTAAAGAGCTTCACCACATTCTATCATCTCCCTTATTCTTCTAGATATTGAACTTTTGTTTTCCCTTAGCATAGGATGCCTTCCAAACTATGACAACAACTTCCACGCTTAGGGATCTCCTCTAATTTTATGTAGCCCATCTTCTCTTGTTATGATTTTTCCCTAAACCTACACAAGGCCCAAGCCAAAAGATCCCCTCTTTTTTTGTTTTGGCCCTTTCTCCAACTATTTGGCTAGTCTACATATCAAGACAAAAATTATTGTATCACTCCTCTACATTCCTCTACGTCCCCCTTCCTTCTACACTTCATCCATCACCTTCCCACTCTCCTCACTATGGACTGAGTAACACTTGCATTCTCAAAAACAAATCATCTCTGCATATTAATATGAAAGCAAGCACTATCTAAAATACTCTTGGCAAATAACTAAAGTAGCATAAGCATTGTATTTAGAAATATTTTTTGTGCACAATGGATGGACCAAAAAAACTTTCTTCCGATTCCTTTCTGTTACGTGACTTTTCTTTGAAATGGAAAAGAAAGATATTTATGAATAATCCTCTAAAATTATAAGAGAATAAAGATTATTTACCCTTTATAATTAAAAGGGAGATGGAAAATAAAAGATATTATGATCATTTGATTAAAAGGGAGATAAATAAAGAATAATTATGAAAAACCCCTTTTAAAAGGGAGGAGTTATTATGTTTATTAAACCATTATTAATGACAACCTTTGTGAAGAGGTGTGATGGTTTAGAAATCACCCTTAAAAGGTTATATAAGGCATTTGGGTGAGACTTGAAATGGGTATGGGGAACACTCAAGGAAAGATAAGGAAAGAAAGGCAAGAAATCACGAAAGAGAAGGATTATAGATTTGATAGAGGGAAGTATACATGAAAGTATACATGAAAAGTATACAGGAAAGTATACAAGAAAGTATACATGAAAAGTTTATAGGAATCAAAGGGCACAAAGGAGTGAGGATTAGGGACTTTGGCTGGGCACTGAGCATTTGAAAAAGGGGCACACAGAGTGTGTCCAACTCGAGGTACAACATACACCCGAGAGTGTTCTGGCCAGGGCTGTGTTTTATGCCGTGAGGCATGGTTGGTTCTGTGTAAGAATCGGTTCCTCCAGGGGTGCTTCTTTGCCGGGAACAACCGAGACCTGTGATCATTCCTCGGAGTGACGTATAATAGCATCTCAGTGCTTCACAGATAAGTGATTTATATATTTATTTGCAGTAAATGTTACAAATGTTGCATTGATTTAATTA
This sequence comes from Cunninghamia lanceolata, assembly GCA_027924645.1. Taxonomy (NCBI): domain Eukaryota; kingdom Viridiplantae; phylum Streptophyta; class Pinopsida; order Cupressales; family Cupressaceae; genus Cunninghamia; species Cunninghamia lanceolata. The sequence goes on from BSBN01000270.1 coordinate 1,484,439, forward strand.
TTGTTGCAAATTGATGTTATTAGATGAAGTATTTGGCTATACAATGTCATTTACTATGTTTTAATGTTTATTCAATATATGGAAAATAGATTAATTTATTTCTATTTCAAATAATTTACCTTAAAATGCATTAAATATTATATGAGGACTTTATAGTTGTTAATAAAATAATAACTTTCTAGTAAATGAATGTTACTTGGGTCAAAAGGAGATCACATTCTCCAAGCAAGTGTTACAAAATAAAACACAAGACAACAACTAGTTGGGGCAGCAAAACTTCTTTACACGTTGGAGCAATATTCTACCAAGCAGGTTCTCGACTTACATGGATAGCTGAACAAAAGATGGCCAGGTCAAAAAATCATACAGCCCACAACTAGTCAAACAAGGCCCACAAGAAAGGCCAAAAAATGGATGTAGATAGCAAAAAGGACGCTAGGTAATCTGTGAGGACCTAAATAGTCGAATTGTTCTATCCCTATGCCGATTTCGAGTATGAAATGTCCCATAATTGAATCGGATCAAATTCCTCTGCAGTTGCATCTAGGGTACGAGATTTTTGAAGTTGAAATGATTCCGAAAAACCCAAAACGAACCTGGTCGATTTAGAGACCCACGTGGCGATTTCGACACAATTTTGACATGATTCTAGGTGTTTGAGTTTCTTTTTGAACACTAAAACACCTAAAAAGTGTTCGCTACTTTCATTGAAAGTCATTTCGATGCCGTTTTGATTCATTTCAACGCCATTTCGAGCACGGGAGAAACAATTTCGACGCAACAAACAAGGATGCAATTTTGGGAGAAAGGATTTCACTAGGGTTTTCAACATTTTTCTACTAGTGAGGTAAGTTGTTAACGTTTTTTATTATTATTTTTTTTGTATTCTTAGATAAAGATTCAGCTTGATACATAAGGTGAATATTTTTTAACTTAGGTTTTATAATTGTATATACAATAATACTATATATTGTATTATATTTTAATATATAAATTAATAAATAATAAATATTAAACATGTAACTAAATAATAATATACTAGTAACTATACCTTCATTTTTATATATATTAATAATTATTAATAATTATATGAATATCTTAATCTATATGTGGAACTGGATAGCTTAAACTTTAATTAGTAATCTATATTGTAATCTAAATTAATGAACAATTCTTAAGTTGGATATCTTAATCTGTATTATGAATATCTTAATAATATTTTAATTTATTTGTATATATTTTTATTAAATTATTAATCATTAAATAAACAGTTCAATTTTAATTTTTAATTTTTAATTTGTATTTCAATTTTATAATCTATTTCATGAGATTTAATAATATATTGTTCAAATTTTCAATATTTATTTTTCAAACTTGTTAATGTAGGCCTATTGTAGGTAGAGATTGTTACGATGGTAACCAGTTCTATCTCCATCGGCAAACCCTCCTTCAATATTGACCCGAATTCACCTTTTTGGAGGCATGTAGAAATTTACATCAAATTCTAGGTTGTGGAACATATGTTTGGAAATGCAATGGGTGTGATAAGCACTATACTAGTTCATACAGTTGGGTCAAAGGCCATTTGTGTGCCATTCCTAGATTGGGAATCAAAGCCTATCCAGAAAAGAATAATACACCTATCCCATCTCATAAAATAGCAAAGTATATCAAAGAGCAAGAGGAAGCAAATGCAAGAGTTGTGAATAGAACAGAGCATCCTTTGAGGAGAGGAGGTGTAGCACCTAATGTTGTAGTAGAGAGCCACCCATTTTTGGGTAGGAATGAACATGAGCCTGATAATGTGAAGAGAGCAAAGGGACCATTAGAGAGGGCATTTAAAAATGATGCTAGAGAGATTGCTGACCAAACCGTTGCAAGATGCCTCTATGCAAATGGTTTGTCCTTCAATGTTGTTCGATCTCCGTATTGGCAAGATATGATAAGAAAAGTAAATGAAGCTCCAAAAGGGTACATGGGCCCAGGTTATGGGAAGGTGGTAGCACCTTATTGTCAAAGGAGGTCATTTACATATAGAAACTCATTGTCTCCCATTAGGGCCTCATGGAAAGAAATAGGGGTGTCATCATTTCCAATGGATGGAAGGACCTAAAAAATAGGCCGTTAATCAATGTGATTGTAGTGTTGCCCTAAAGGGACAATGTTTTTGAAAGCTGTGGATTGTGAGGGGTAGGTGAAGGATGCACAATTTATTGTTGAAATTTTTAAACAATGCATTCAGGAAGTGGGTCCTCAAAATGTTGTCCAAGTCATAACGGACAATGCAAAGAATTACAGAGCAGCTGGTATGTTGGTTGAGACACGGTTCTCACATATAGTTTGGACACCTTGTGCTGTCCACTCACTCAACCTCATGCTAGAAAAGTTGGGTAATACAATAGATTGGATCAAACAAGACTATGCTAAGGCCGAAGAGATCCAAAAGTTCATCACAAGCCACCACATGTCACATGCCATTTTTTATATCATTCTCGCGATTAGAGCTACTAAAGGTAATTCATATTAAAACTAGCGTTTGTTTCTATAATGGTCGCTATTTCATCTCCTGCTTTTTTGCGTTTCTTGCTGTAATCTTTTTACAGCCTGTCGTCTATTCTTAGACTTTGTATTCTATTTATTGAGCTTCTGCTCACCTTTGTAATATAACGAATTCCTTAATACAAATATAATCAGGTACCTTCTATAAAATGGTATCAGAGCTAGGTTTCTTCGAACCTGGTTAAATGTTATCCAGTTACTGGCGAGTGGATTTTGGCACTAACGACATTGGTATGTGTTCATAATCGTTCTTCTGGAGGTCGCGCGTCCTCTTCGCGGGTTTGTGTTTTGTACCCAGATGATCACCGTTTTGTTTTGTTTTGTTTGGTCTGCAAAATCCTCAGTTGCTATTGAGGTTTCTTGGACGCATTTTTTTTCCTTCCCATTCGCGCTTGGACGTGTCCTCTTCGCGGGTTTGTTGCTGTGGACGCGATTTTCAGCGCCTGCGATTTTCTATTCCTTCTATTTCCTGTTCTTCCGACGGCTCTCGATTCGGAAGGTTGCTCAAGATTTGAAGTTCCCTTGGACGCGTTTTGTGTTATCTGATTGCCGATCAAAGCTTACTTCTGGTCGTAGATCCTGGTCACCATTCTAGGGCTTTTCTTCCTTTTTCTAGCAAATCTTGATAGTCGTGGCTGCTGTTTGAAGTTTAGTCGATGGTCTGTGCCCCTGAATAACCATCACCTTGGCAATGTGTAGTTTCAAACCCTCAACGGACTTCTCCTGAAGGAAGGGTTACCTGAAAATCAAGATTTTGTGAAAGCAACGCAATTTGTATAATCTATTTGCTTTGCGCTTACAGCGCCTAGACTCTTCTTCTTTCTCTTTCAACCGAAGGTTTTGTGCTCTAAGTCCCTCTGTCATCAGCAGGTATGAAGAAAATTTTTTTCATCTCAAAATTCATGATCGGATTATCGAGTCAGTTTCCATGGTTTGAGATTTTTGCCGTCTGGCTATTGTCTATTCTCTAATATCTTGTTTTTTGTGTCTTGAAATATCTCCCGACGGCGTCTTCTGTCATGCATCTTGAACCAATGAAATCTATCGGCTACGCATTTATGGCCAAGCGCCTTGCAGATCATGTCAAAACCTCTGCCTGGTACATTGACTTAGGTGCCTCTCGTCACTTTACGCATCGGCGAGACTGGTTCACGGAGTACACGCCATTCAAAGATTCTGTCATTTTTGGAGGAGGTGAAGAATATGCTATTTTTTAATTTTGTCTAACTTTAGCAATTTATTTTTAAAAATTTAAATTTGCATTCTTTGTCTTTAATGTTTTTATTTTTTGTTTTCAAATAGGTTGCTGAGACCAGATTTGCATCCAACACAGATGTCTTGAGATGACTTGTGAAGGTGCCAGATGCGCTTTCTGGCATGGTCATCAACCAATCGTGGTCCATATGGAGGCAATCCAACACTGAGAGGGCAACAAATGTAAAGCAAATGATTCTAAATGACACTTGGTAGGATTGTGTGGAATATTCTCTTAGTTTCACCAAGCCCATATGAGTATGATCTGCTTTACTGACATGGATAAGCCATGTTTGGGAGAGGTTTACGATGGCATCGACTCAATGATTGAGAAGATGAAACCCATCATAAATGCAAAAGAGCAAGATCCTGAAGAAACTTTCTTCAAAGAGGTGGAACGAAATGACCACCCCACTCCATCTTCTTGCCTTCGCGCTGACTCCCAAATATTACAGCAAAGAGATCCTTGCTATGCCAACAAGGGTGCCACCATACCGAAATGTAGAAATCAACGAAGGGTTTAGTAAAGCACTTACTAAACTCTTCCCTGATCCTGATATAGAGGATTTAGTTACAACTGAGTGTGTTGATTTTGTAGCCTCCAATGGGCAAAGTGTTTCTGCTCTCCACCACAAGTATAGGAAGGATGCTCACTCTTGGTGGTACCTCCATGGCCATAAATTGCCACACCTTCAATTTATTGCAATCAAAGTTTATCGCAAGTAAGTTTATCAATTTTTTACCCACCCTTTAAATTTTATTTTTTTCATTTTAAAAATTATCATTTTCAAATTTGAAGTTTGATTCACAATTTATTAATTTTAAAACTCTAACGAGAGCTCCCTTTGCTTCGATAGGTTGCTAGCTCTTCTTCATCTGAATGGAATTGGAGTACATACTCCTTCATCCACTCAGTGAAGCACAACCAATTGGCATCAAGTAAAACAGAGGAGCTAGTTTATGTGCATTCCAACTTGCGGCTTCTAACTCACAAAGATGATGACAAGGAAGGGGCAACAAAGTTGTGGGATGTAGACCCAAAGCGAACTGACTTGGATCTTTCTTCTATTGCACAATCTTCAGCTTTTGAGCAGTCTAGTAGCCAACATACTTTTAGTTCAAGTGCCAGTGGGGTTCCATGTGGTTGTCCTAATCAACCCGCATCATCACATTATGTTGATGATGATGATGATATTGGTCTTAATGATGACCCACATGATGCTAATTAATAATTGTATTATTCCAATATTGAACAATGATTATCTATCATGATATTCAAGTTTGAACTTTGATCCTTTTGATATCGAATTAGTATATTATATTTCAAATTTTGAAAATTGTAATGGTTTGTTTACCATATGCATAATATGTGGTATTCTAAAGTTAATTCTGTTTTTAGGCTGCAAAAAATATGTTTTTTATATGTTTTTAGGCTGCAAATATATTAATTTTTTATATGGATGTACCCAAAACGTACACAAGTCCCCCAAAAAAATGTCGTACCAGCATACCATACCCACGTACGGTGTACCCATACCTGAACCTGATTCTGATTTGGCAACTGAGGTGAGGGCCTTAGGCGCATCAGAGGAAAGATGAACAGCTCCAAAACACTCTGCCAAAGTCTGCAACGTCAATCCATAGGCCGACATGCCTTTTCTCTTCCGACCTGCAGGTCTTCTTTTCTAGCACTGATGGAATATATCACACAGTTCTTCAATCTCTAATGGATCTTCTTATTGCTCTAATACCAAACTGATGCAAATGAATCCTTAAGCTCAAATGTCTACAAATTAGTCAACTCACTGATGATAGGAATCTACCATAGAGCACACCATGCAGTAAATAAAAACCAGTAAATAATAAATGATAAACATCAACTCAGCGGATTCCTTTCTTATTCAGAAAAGTAAATATTTACATATCTTCAAATCCACTCATTCAAGCCCAGATGTATTCGTTTATAGCCCCATCCTAGGCACCAGCAAGGAATCCCTATTTCTAATCCAACCCCCTAAAGTTCTCAGCCAATGGGTATAATTGCCAGTTAACAATTGTTTTCCTTTTTCCCCTCAAACACATGCAGCTCTAACGCTCTAACTGTTACTAATGATAGAAAAAATTACCTTAAAGACTCGCAGTCCTGTTCTTTAGACCACAGCCAACTACTACTCCACTACGTCCACTAAACACCACAAAAACAGGGCTGTTTTAATATTTTTAATTAAGCTGCACAAGCTCTAGAACCCTGTCAACTATTTGGAAGACAATCATCACCAAATTCTCGGCCACCCAACAATATGGTGAGAATTGGTTTACATCAGAGAGACATAGGCTGTAGTTTATTTATTGCAGGGAAAGTATTTTGGGAGTGCTTATATTGTATATATTTACTTATTATTATTTTGTTCAGACATGCAGATGCCATGGAGCTACTACAGACACTGTGAATGTTGTGAAGGAAGGAGATCAAAAATCAATATGCCCAATTACAGGCCAAGAGATTGATACTTATGACTTGACTGAAAATGGATTAAAGATAGGGCTGGAAACAATTTTACTTCTACCATCATTTAAGAAGATTCCCAGACTTGAACATGTCTCTGCAACAGTAGCATTTAACATCATTCAGTGTGTACGATTACCTTCTTTGAGTGAAGGTCCTTGCTCTGTTAGACACATGGATTTTTTTCACCTTAAAAATGCACTATAACTAGGTGTTTTTTTGCATGTGCTGATTTAACATTCTATGTTTCTGGATCTTGAAGAACTGTTCTTTGGGTCTTCATTTATCGTATTAGCTTCTTCCAACCATGTCACAACAGAAGAAGGAGATCAAGAAAAGACAAATCATCAAAGTAAGCAATGTGCATATTGACAAACAAGCTTATATTTACAGCAACAATCTTCCAATCTGACTGACACTGTCATGTAATTCCTTGACAGCTTTTTTAGGTCTTTGTCATGCTCTTGATTCAATGGATTGTGGATTGATTTGCACATCATCCTGTGATGTTGAATGCAAGTTTGAAGCTGCTCTTCCATGTTTTTATCTGCTTCAACCAACCAACACTGGAAAAGTGCTACTTCGAGTAAATTTCTAGCCCCTTTTTTAAGAGCATATCACTTATAATTATGATTCATTTTGCACTTACAGATATGTTTTTCTCTGACTCATCCATTTTTGTCCTCTGTAATTTTTGTTAAGCTCACAAGTTTTATATCTTATTTGTTGAAGAGAATTGCCGCATCAGAAGAATTTTAACCTTTTCCAGATTCAGTTGAAGCAATGAATACTGCTGTACCAGAGGAGCTGATAGCCTCCATCAACTCCAGCTTGACAAAGGTGTTTCTCCTTATACCATTTTCACACATTTGCAGTATTGTGAACATGAGCATTTTAGTTAGATATCAATCCAGTGATTTAATATTTTCAATGCAGATGGGGTTCCAAGATTACAACCCTCTAAACCATGAGCGGGGTTGCCATACAAAATTGAATTGGCTTGTTAAAGAAAGTTTACAATTCAGGTGTGCTCATTTAAAAGTGATTCCATATGCAATAGATTATTGAAGTTATGCATGAAAGCAGATTTGAAGGGGGGAAAGTGGACTTCTAATTGGTTGTGCTCTTATTGCAGATCCGTGCCATTGCCAACACCAAATCCACAACAGAATCCCCCAATCAATAGCCAGAACTTACCAATCAATAAACATATATCTGTGCCCATTCAATCACCAAAGCCAGGTGGTGATCAGAAATTACAAATCAGCAGCCGTAGGGCAGAGCAAGGGAATCTCCAACCTGATAACATGAGAAAAGAATGGCATGAAAAAATGAATATGTCACCAGGTCTTCTTGCAAAGAAGCAAATTCCTAGTATTCTTGAAAGAATAGAACCACTTAGAACTTTCAATAAGTTGAATATTAGTTCAATTACATCCCTATTAGAAGCAGTGTCCAGCAGGCCAAATAAACCTTAAATTCAACATCAGAGCATCTTCTATGATATTTTTGTAGTTTGGAGTTGTCAGAGATCTGAACTTTCCAGACTCGGGCACTAGCACCAGTGTCCTCTGACATTTCTACTTCTGAGGGACAAGTTTGGACATCTTACTGATCATCTTGGCATTCTCATATCCTAATTTGTGGCTTCTATTTCACTGTTATAAGCTGATTAATATCATAGATCTAGGGTTTAGAGAATTGATGAGCCTAGGGTTTGATAAAAGGCTTGGTTTAATCACATCTTTCCTCTGCAAACAAGAGCACAAAATCATTAGCTGAGCCCTCTTCCATCTTGTAGTGGCTTCGTCCTTGAATGTTGTAGTGAAAGGAGGGTTTGATCTAGTGTACTCACATGCTTTGCATCCTTCCCCCCTTTTACCTACTAAACAATAGCTACAAGAAAAATTGATTGAGTTGAACAAAGTGGAACAAATATATTATCAACTTTTATTTTTAGTTTAAATTGGTTGGAAAAATAAAATGTATAATGATGTATAATACAAAAGTGAAAGATGCCAAAATACATTGGACAAATGTAAAGTTTTTGAAAAAACAATTAACAAGATGACCAATAAGATAAATTATCCCATAGCAAGAAAAAAATGAGATGCAAATTAATATTATTAAGTGTTTTTATGCATCTAATAGATTTTGAAAGCCATTCTCTTATTGGATTACCAAGCAATTGTAATTTGTAACCAATTTTTTCCAAATCCTCTTGTGATATAATTAGAAAGGCTTTGAAGGGTATTTCTAAAATGTATCTCTTAAGGAGCCCAATGCATTCATAGAGTGTTGGCCTTGAATATTTATTTTCAACCAAGAGATAATAAATGTCATGGGATCACTAATGTACATCAATAAAGCACTAATACATGCTTGCAGTGGATTGTTTGTGCTGTTAATGATACATACTCATTCATTGTAATACTGAAGAGGGAACCCTTAAATGATAAAAATCACTAGAAGGGCTAGTGCTCTTAAAATATTATCTACCACATAAGTGCCAATCATAATCTTCACCACCATTATTATGTCACATATTTGGAAAGCATGACACAAATTTGAAGTTCACATAAAAGGGGTAGGGGATGATGTCAAAAATAGGCTTTTCTATAACAATAATTCCTTATTTTATGTCCTAATTAGGCATTGTTTGTTGAAGTGCCATGGATTAACATTCTCAAAATTGTTAAGAGGGAAATCAAAATGGTTGAGAACCTATTTTTCACATTTCCTTGGATTGGATATTAATATTTACTTATTAAGTTTTATTTATTAATATTTTAAGATATTAATTATGACATGTCAAGCTTTGTGCCATATTATTGGATTGGTTTTCAATGGTGAAGAGGTCTTAGGGGTGCCATTGGATAGATGATATCATGGCACATTAGTTCATAATGTATATTTTTTATATTCAAAATAATAAATAGATATCTAGATATATCACTAGGTATTAAGGGCATAGAGAGGGTGATTATATATCAATTTTTTTTTAAGTATTGTAAGAAAGATAGTGGAAGGGGTTGGGGTTGGGTTTGAGAGATAGGAAGTTGAGTAAAAAAATACATTTAAATTTATTTGTCTTTATTTTGGCTTTCATGAGGCCACAAAGAAGAATTGGTTATGCCATTTATGTAGGGATTGCATATAAATTTATTTAATCCTAAGTGGATGAAATGGTGAAGGTGTTTTTACACCATAGAGGATATTCACATTTGATTCAAAAGGAGAGATTTGACCTACGTAGACCTTATAGGACAATATATAAGGTAAATGGGAAATGACTCTCTTTATGGGCATCCACCAAGAGGGTCTCATACATTAAATTAGTGTCTCACTTGGCAATGATAAGATCTTTATACCTTACTTACCATTTTAAATATCCCTTTTATAGAAGTTATAATAAACACCTTATTTAAAGGATTGTAACATGATAACACTAAAGATGAATTGTTTACCCATCAAAGGGTTAAGAGAGAGAAATTTAGAAGAAAATTTGATTGTTTTAAAGTCATATAAGATCAATAATAGCAATCTAGAAGTGAAGTTAAATGAAGCTTGGAAGCCCCATAGGTTTCATAAAGTTGAATTTTGATGGTGTCTCACATGGTAATGGTGGGGATTAGAGTGGTTCTTTGAAAGGAGGATCATGGTAGTTTTCTCCATGATGGCTCTCTTTTCCAAAGGGCATAAGATGAATAATAAGGAAAAATAGGTGGGAGAACTTGCAAGGATGGTATTAGCCTCCTCTAATGGGGTGTAGAATCTTGTAGTTGAAGGAGATTCACTAAACATGACCAATGCTTTGAAGGAGGCCTATCCTAATTAGAAGTTAGGGAGATACCTAGAGGAACCTCAATCCTCAAGTGATCAGTCCAAGGATATTATCTTCTCACATTGTTATAAATATGCTTAGTAACAAATTACATGGCCAACTATTGTATTGACCAAGGCCCATTGTATTACCATGCATAGTAGTCACTCTTCCCCTTGGTATGATATTGAATTTTTTAAAACTCTATACCTAGGATTGATTTTTATTATGTCTTTATTTGGGCCATTTGGTCCATAGTCTGAAGGTAGATGAATGTTTATGATGTAAAATTTTAGGAGCTTGTTGCTATTGATATTATTTATCTTTAGCTCATGTGTGTTTATTGTGTACATAAATTATTTAGTAGAATTTCTGAAATGTTAGAAATGAAGGTGCAAACCACACAACAGAAATCTAATTCAAACCTCATTAATGTCCTCTAAATAATGTAGAATCAATGGAGATTGCAACAGAAATAAAACCCACTACACAGAAATAACATGCATTAAGAATTGTCGATAAGGGCGTGGTTCGGTGGTTAAGTCGCTCGGTTGTAGTGGCGGCCACCAGAGTTCAAACCTCCGCTAGGCCAACGAGCTCGTGGGTTTGAAGTGTTCTCTCTAGGGGATGAGGTCCCCCGTGTTGTGGCCTCACCGATTCATTGCTCCAGGAAAAAGCATTCACGTGGAGTCAGAGGGCGTGTCGCACCAGCATCACCGGTCACATTAAAAAGTTTACCAGGTGCATTAAAAAAAATGCATTAAAAATTGAGCACATAACATAGTATAGAACGTGGAGAAAACCCTTTTAGGTAAAAAACTCCACCAAGAAAAGAGGCTCCAAGTTGTATTATCTTCAAATAAGAGATTACAATACATGCACTTCCTCTTCTTCTTTTGTCTTCAATCCAGCAACACCTACCTTCAACTCTACTAAAAACATAGTATAAATATCCTTATAAAAGGGGGTTGCCTTCTAGGGCAAGAAAACTGACATAATATCGACTGTCAGATTTGTGACCTAATGACGAATGTTCCAGATTTACAAGGAAACCCCCTTGTGATCCCCCGTCACAGATGAATTAGCGTCGGGTACCAGATATAAACATGCGGTTGAAAAAAGAACGTTGCTGGTGAAACCTTTCATCCCTTATGGGTGATTTACAAACAATAATAGAAATAATAAATTACATAGGATTTACAAGGTTGATGGCACCTTAATCCTAACATGGAAGTGGATTGTTTTAGTGCTCAATGGTTCCAATGTGTGTTAGTGTTTTAGCACCTGGGAGTGATTTGGATTTCATGGCCGTTAAATTTTAATGTGTTTTTTAGCTACCATAGCACATAGTTAGCATTCCAACAAAGGCTAGGACCCTAAGAGAAAGGGAATAGTTATATACTAAAGATTGAAAGCCAATTTTTCTTGCAACAACATTAGGTTTCATCATGGAGGTGTTAGGTGAACAAGGTATGGGTATTGTTGTGTCTTCAAGGTTAAAGGTGACTAGCCACAAGGAATTTGTGGTAAATTTGATTATGGTCAAGTTCCTAATGCGGGGTTTTGGATTTGTATTTCTTTTACCAAATCAATTTGGTGATATGGTGACTATTTTGGAGGTGGAGGACTTGAGGAGGCTCCCCAAAGGAACTCAATCCAACATGCCTATGGGAAAAGTGTGCTATTGAAATTGATCATGGTGTGGAGGTAATTATATTTGCTTCAATATTTTTATTGGGATGTCAAAAAAAGTCTTAGCTAGCCTCAAAATGACCCATCACAAGGGTCACCTTGAGGTGGCAAGTGACTTTACCATCCTTGTTTTCTATGGAAATCACATTCATTAAGGGTAGCATAGATAAGAGATTTTCTATGTTATTTGGTTTCCCTCCCTTGATGTATTGGTGCAAGCACCTTCAAGAGAAAGTGGGAGAGTAGACAAGTGGCATTAATGTTGAAGAAGTTGTTGAATAGGGTAGTGAGGTTAATTTAGGAATGGATTGTTGGGACATTTTACAAGAATGTGGAATGGTACAAAGATGGGTCTAATACCATGTAAGATTTACTAATGAGGCAAGCCTTCCTAAAATCCTAATGACATGATCAAGCCATAATAGCAAAAGCACTATTAAAGATTATAGAAATGCAATATACATGCTATTCTAAAATAGAGAATGTAATACAATGAGATGGATAGATAGAGTAATTTATGCTTAAGAGTGAGCTATAGGCATGAGTATATATAAGATTCTCCACCAGAAGATGTGAATGTACAACAAATGTGGGATAAAGGAGATAGCACATATGTGTAGTACAAGTCTCCACCAAACTAGGAAAGTACAACTACCTTTAATTTAAATGCATATTACCTTCCTAAGTAGATGCCTACTTATGTGCAAGGAAGCTATTACTTGAGAGGGAAGACAATACAAGATGAAGATCTCTAGAATTTTCTCATCTATTGCCATGTTAGTGTTGAAAGGTGTCACAATATGACTAGGAGTCCTAGGCCTAACTAAAGAAGGTGGTAATGGAAAACACTATGTGAACAATTCTAGAATAAGATCCAAAGATAAAGATGAAGCCTCTAGAAACTACTCAAGGCTCTCCAAGATGATGCTAAACTATATGATAAATTTTGATAGGAGAAATTAGGTGTTGATGGTGTTTTTAGCGCGCAGCAATGCATGTAAGATGCTGTTGGGTGAATATTTTGTCGTCAACTAACTGAAGACAAAATGGTTATATCAACCATAGTACAATGAGATTAAATCTCTCCTCTCAGAAAGGGGAGGCTCCCTTCTTATTGCTAAGTAAATCAACTAGTAATTAAACTATGATTATGTACACTACAACTATCCATAGGAGTGTCTCCATTAGCATATTCTCTTCTTTCAAAATAAGGAAAACAAATTACAATAATGACCTTGATGATTACAGCAAGAAATAAACCAAATAACACCAGTTGGAGCAATAATAGCCGATACCCAATTTCTGTTAGATGTAGGAATAACACAAATGATTCCAGCAAATGATAGTAACTAGAAAATCCACAAAAGCACAAAATCTTTTGCCACTTTCTACAATAGTTCCAAAGATAACAAAATGATGTGTTGTAGCCCAAAGTCTCTCAATGTATATCATAGTAAGATTGCATGAACAACGGAAATAACTTCCAGCTTAAAGACTCCAAGTTATTCCCAAATATGATTCCAAAAAATAATAAGTGCAGCAAGTTGTAGCTCAAAGTCTATCAACAAACAACACCACAAATCCACAAGAATATAACTAACAATTGCGGCACAAAGTCTACAAGTTCTCAACCAAATTCATACACAAAACATATAACTCCAAATGTAATATGATAACACAAAGTTTATCAATATTAAATCTGATTTTCCCTTCAATAATGAAATAATACATCACTCATAGACTAACTTCAAGATACAATGACAACAGAGACATAAGAATGCTCTTTCATACAACAAACGTACTCCAAAACAAAGGTTGGAGAAAATCTACTTTTATTGATCAATTCTTGATATGCACATTCAACACAAAGATTCAAGTATGCTTCTTAAAATGGGCAGCGCTTTGCTTCAAAAGATTAAAGGTAGCTAGTACAAAAGAACTCCCTCATATATATAGAGGAGAGTTGAGAGCTAATCTAGGAAAAGTAAACCTAAATTTGACTTATTCAACAAAAGAGTCCACATTGATTTAGGACTTCTCTATTTTTACTTGTAATTACATTTTTGAAAATGACATTTAAAATGTTCAGAACTAATTACATAAAGCATGAAAATACTGAAAATTAAAACTAAGGCACATTTAGCTTTCTCCACCGTCCTTTTCCATAAAATCTTTGTACTTCTTCATAATTCCTTGTACTTCATCATTATCTGGTCCTAAAGTATGTTTGGAGATAGCAAGGGCTCTTGTGATTAAATCTTTGACAGTGTTACAAGCTTTCTCATGCCTTCCCAAAAAAACTTTGAGGTTGTCCAAGGTTAACTGAATATCCAACAACTTGTCCATCAAAACCAATGAAAAGGCTTGATCTTCAAACTCCTTCTAGATCATGTTGTTGAATTCATGTATCACTGCATCTAGGGAAAGAAACTTTTGGTTGTCATCAAGTAACTTACAAGGAAATTCTTCAATCTTGTTGACAAGATTCAAATCATTGTCTTCACTAACTTCTCAAGCACTTTGCAAGTCTTTGATCAATTCCTTGGTAACACTCACTTTGTGTATCATGGTTTCTTTGACCTCTACAAACATTTCTCTATTGGTAATGATCCCAATTTCCACCAATGCACTCAACTTAAGCTTCTTCATCTTAATCCAAGCTTGCAAACTATTTTCCAAGTCTTGTTATTCCTGAGAAAAAGCATCAACAGTTTTGTCTAACCCTGATCTTATGTCTTCCATCTTTTCCATTCTCTCCACAGAGGTTCTTAATAGTTGTGATCCTTGTGCAATCATTTGGTCTAGGAACTCACCGACTACCTTGCCCCTTGTATGAACTTTTTCCACCTTTTGAATAACTGGATCCTCAATGCTCATGGTCATAGGCTCAACTGTCTCTAAAGATAGAGTAATCTTCTGGAGTATGGAAGTTAATTGTTCTGCCTTAGCTTTATATTGATCTTTCACCTTTTTTACTTCATCAAATTTCTGAATGAGAGAATTCAATGTAGATTAAGCATTTGCCTTAGCACTTTCATGAGTTATCTTCCCTAACTCAACCCGTGTGATGGAATAATCAAAGATATCCACTTCTTCTATAGTTTTATTAGGAGGAGGCTGAGCAACTTCTGCATACCTATAACCTTCTTTATCAAACAACTTGGAAAGAGTCTTTGGCTTTTTCTTAGTTTTTAGCTTCACATGTGTCAACTACTCAAAATCAAAGTCATCTAGAGAGATGACTTGCTTCTTCCTCTTAGGTGTCTGAGATGAAAGCCAAGGGGGAAGTGTAGATGAACTTTTTTTGGACCGAAAGCCATGGTTTGAATAGAAGGGGCTGCACTCACAAAAGTTGTCACAATGGGTGAAGTGTTAGTCAAAACAGCACTAGGAATATTCACACTTGAAACTTGCAAAGACTCAGTCATAAGTTGCTTTAAGTCTAATTGAGAATGTATGTCAAAAGAAGGTGATGACAAACTTGGAAAAGGTGGGGAAGAACAAAAAATAGTTTCCAAACCCTATTTAGGACTATCAAAAATTGACCTAGAGGACAAGGATGAACGAATGGATTGAATTGACCCGATGGAAGGAATATGAATGGTGTCAATAAAAATGACTGCGATAGTGGGAGTGACAGTAGAAGATGAAACAGGTGGTTCTACTAAAATGTTCTCATGAGGGGACATTTCTAATTCCTCATGTTGTCCTTCCTCTTCTTGCCTTTCATCCTGAACAAATTCATCTTGCCCTTCAATAGATGGCCCTTCTGCAGTGGTTTTAGCTTTTCCACCTTTTGAAACAAACTTGATCTTTGGCTTGGCAGACTTACTGGAACTAGGCACATCACTTTTGTTATTTGTCCCTATCTCAAATTTCTTACCCATAGGATCTTGAGACTATTGGAATTAGGGCTGACAACTAAGAGGGGGGGTGAATCAGTTGTCATAAAATTTTAATGTTGACTGCAATTAATTCTTCTTTACCACTTTTTAACAGATTAATGATATAATCATGAAAAGCAAGAATCAATAACACATGAGCAGAGACACAAATAACACACTTGACACCAAGATTTTTAACGTGGAAACTCGGTTAAGGGAAAAACCATGGTGGGGGTTAACCCACAAGGATTATACTCTATTAAAAGTATTACAAATGGGGAAGACACATGCCTTTGGGCTCACTTCCCAGAGCTCACTGCTCAAGAGAGGCTCACTGCCTACAAGAATGATTACAAAGGAATTACAGATTGTTTGAATTGATGAATAGCATCTGCCAATGCAAGAATTCAGTTCTGGTTAAGCACAAAATACTGATCTTACACACTTCATCTTTATTCTACCCTGTTTACTGCTTTGCCATAATCTGGATCTCAAATCTCTTCTCTTCTACACCTTAATCTCCTTTTCAAACTTACTCCCTCATCGTACACCACATACATACCAATACACTTGAATCCATCCGCTATATATATCCACTTCAAGAAATTCAATCACCTTTCAATCGGCTTTATGAAGAACTTAACAAACAATACAAGTACTCTGTTTTGTTGGCTGAATCCATACATCAATATTGATGCGTACCGAAAATAACACTTGTAGATCATCATACATGTCAGCCACTAACATTATATCCCATATGCAACTCACCAAAACACTTTGACTAGATCTGCACAAGGATCTAACACAAGTCAGCCTATTCTTCACTGAACTATTCTATCATATTAGGACCCGGTACTCATATGCTCATAACTTTTAATCCCTTTGTCACCAGAGGTTGAATTCTTGGATTTAGATTTTCCTAACATTCCTCTACACTCCCTCAGATTTGCAACACACAATGATTAACTGGAGAGATCCGCTGACCAAAATATTGAACTCTGACATATACCCTGATCCTGTCTATCCAGACAGGACAAATCTTGGAACTGACTTGTTGGTTTTTCTTCTGAATCAGCATTAGGGTTTGCCACTTCTAATGCACAGGCAGATTCAGCCAACTAATACAGGAGGTTGCGTGAGCTCCTCCCCTTCACTTCTGGTTCTGCCGCACCAAGGGGGGTATCCCTATAACTCAAGATGTAACCTTGACTAGCTCAAAGATAGAAAGATCTAACTTGACAACAACAGGCAGAATACTCTCATGTATGGACCAAGATCTGTATGATAGATCAGAAGGTGGGCAACGTTCTTGGACATATATGTCTGGTTAGGTATGAGAGCATGCAGGGGTTCCTACTTCTAATCCTACAACTAATAGGTGGAAGGATGAGATGGTTTGAAATGGTGTTTGGATGCAAAGCTGGACATGGTGTATAACCTCAACATAGAGCTAGATTGGTGCCTATCCAGGGCTTGGAGTCGGTAGACATACACCTGTGAATGATCAGCATGAATAGCTAAAACTGGATTTCAGGGGGATACACATGATACCTGCCTTACAGATATCTCCCAATACAGAGTGTTAAGCTGTCGATACTTATGGCATCCCTATTGCAGGAAGAAAGATACATGCAAAACTGGAGACAGAATCAGCATAACACATGCAAACATAGCATTATTCATATAAGATTAACCATGAAATCAGTGGATTCATGCCAAAACGTACAACAGGAGATACATAAACTCACAAGTTTTGCTGCACAGAGCAACCAAAACTAGTTGTATCTTATTACAGAGCCAAAATGTCCAGTTTTCAACAACTTTCAAATGAGCAACACAACCTGCTATATACAGCAAGGAAGGTTCCCAACATTAATTACATAGTTGACCAAAAAACCTGCCAGATACACAGTATCAGAAAAATGGCGCTCAACGCATTGAATGCGGCAGGTAGAAGAGGGGACAAAAGAGGATCTTGAGCCATGAGCCGCCAGCCGTGGATGTACAACTTCAGTCGGGTACTGGATCCGTCCATGCCATCGCCCATACCTCTGCAACAATCGCCATTAATGGCGCACCAACCCGCGGCCTTGGGAAATGCAGAAAACTGTGCGTCACAACCGTTTCCCGCCAAGATACATCATCATGATATTTGAAAATATGCAGGATCGAATTATCCCACATGCACCCCGCGGCGACCTTTCCAACACTTTATATACTAGGTCGCGAGCATATATGATGTCGGTGCTTTTGCTCCCGACGACACTAGTATAAGACCTTCATCATCCTCATCCTCCAGCAGCATGATATCCTGTTGCTTGAAATATCACCCTGACGTCAGCATCATCATCGCAATATCACCTACATGATAATCGCCTTCATCGGCACAACCTGATGCATCGGAGGAAGATCCTCCTGCTTAGCCGATACCAAATGTCTGGCCGATGAACATCTTGATGACGTCACCGTCATATCCTACTGACGTCATCATCATATCTGCCTATCGCGCACCTCCTCATATCCGGATGACGTCATCGTCATGTTTGCAAATATCGGGGGATCTCCACAAGATGATCAGTGTTAGAAATATGACCCCCCCGGACCTTGATGACGTCACCATACATCGGCATCAGGATGATATTCAGAAGATAACCAGATATTTGGAAATATCATCCTGATGCACACATATCATGCTGCACTGTAGCTCCACTATAAGATCGGGGTGATATATGAATATGTGACTGATATTTGAAATGATCACCCCCATTGGACAATGCATGAAGCCAACAGGCGAATATCTCCCTTCGGAAATATCATGATGCAGACAGGTAGAAAAACGGATATCACCCTGACATAAGAATGACGTCAGCATCATCAGGGTGATAAAACAATGAACATGAAGTGATAAAACAACATCAGGATGATCTTGACTAAGATCACCCGATGTTCAAATATGATGACCCCGATGAAGATCGGATCATACTTAGGACTTTGCAGCAACATCATCAGGATGATCTTAAGTAAGATCACCCGATGTTAGAATATCACCCCAGCGAAAGATCATGATGACAGAAAATATGATGACCCTCGTAAGCAACATCAGGGTGATGTCTGGAAACATGATGATGATGACCTCCTCCAAAGAAAATATGATGCTGATGTTAAAACATGCTGAGGAGGCCCAAAGACTTAGAACCTTTTTTGGATTTTTTGGGAAGGTGCCTGCATGAAAATTGCTAAAATAACCGACAGTGAATTCAGGCACCAACATGACTTTCGGTATGATCTGATACTGTACTATGGATGTGTGGAATGGACTTAGTTGCCATCAATGACAACACATGACATGCCTTCCAGTGTCTCTTGCCAACAATCTCCCCCTTTGGTATTGATGGCAACACTTAGTGAAAAATGACTAAGTGTCATGGCTAACTCCCCCTACTGTGTACACTTATATATTCTTCCATTGCCCCCCCTTTGATGGATTCTTCATTTTATTTCATTTTTCACTATCTCTCACTCCCCCTTTGACATCAATGGCAAAGGGTGGGATCCGCAAACCAAAATTTTCAAAAGAAATCTATATATAAGGTCACATATGTACAAACAATCATTGAATTATATTTACATGAACTTGAGGATATCTACAAAACTATTTTTCAACTGCACAAGTTTAGAGGCCCAACTTATTTTCATGCCATTCAAAATTGAGATCTGTCCACTTAGTAGGAATGCCTGTGTTTCTGCTTTCTTCAGATCTGAAGGATCGCTTGTCTAGACTGCAACTTGAGCTTTTGATAAAGCAGCAAACATTGTCTCTAACTTGGGGGCAATCAATCCCCTGAGCTCACACATTCTCTCCACAATATTGTTCTTTTCTGTAACAAGTTTCTTTATTTTATCAGTCAAGCTGATTGCTTGACACTCTTGACTTACTAGAGAAACTGTTAGAGGATCAAAATTTTGAGATAGATTCAACAATTTTTGTTTTCGCTCCTTTATCTTCTTCTTAATATCCTTAATAACTTTGGGCCAAGATAGACAAATTTTGTATACATCACCTCCATCATTAAGAGCATTTTGAATACTCTTTATACTGCTATCAAGTACCTTTCTATCATTCTCTATTAGGCCCTTTAGCTCACTAAATCTCTTGTCCAAAAATTCATTCCAGACTTTAGTCTCTGTAGATTTCTCTAAGGACTCAAAGTGTGTACTTACAGAATTTACAAGGCTCTTCAGAATTTCAGAGGGAGAATCAGATGGATTCTAATGGAAAGTTGGCATTATCTTCTCCACTATACTGGATGCAAGGCCTAATAGCTCACTATCCTCTATATGGGATTTCAATATCTTTTCACTTGCCTTAGCTTGTGTGAATGATGCTATCTTCATCATTTGGACTGGAGAGAGAATATCTAGGTTGATTGATCCTTGAATCAATTCTTGTTCATGAAACTCTAGTATTTCTTTACTCAGGAAACTCTTTATTGCATCTGCAGTGTCTCTTGCCATAATTTCAGGGCCATCTTCCTTTCCTTGAGTTTTCTCAGTTTGAGTATCAGGACTATTTTGTTTGGGGGCATCAATATTTGCACCATCTTCTTTTGCTTTATCTTCCTTACCCTTGACTTCTTCTTCTTCATTTTGTTGTGAGCCAACTTCAGTGGGAATTTCTATTTCCATGTTTACTTTTGTGCTAACTCCATCTGTTTGATCCTGGGTATCATTTTTACCTTCAGCCTCTTCTAACTTTTGATCCTTGTTCTTCTCAGAGTCATCTGGAGTAGGACTTAGTGTCTCCATATAGGTTTGCTCCAGAGGATCATTTCCCTTTCTAGTCTCTTCTTCTGAAGTTTCTTTTTCTAGAACTGAAGGATTGCCTTCCTCAACTTGTTCCTCTAAAACAATAAAATATTTATCTTTGTCTAGGGCCTTCCTCAAAATTTCCTCTGTTTCCTTTACAACTTCCTCAGTTTTACCAAGCATTAGCTTGTTCATCTAGATCTTGCTTCTGAATTCCTCCTTTACTTCCTTGAGGATTTTATTTGCTTCCCTTTTGGCCATTACCGGACACAAGGTGGAGAGGACATGTTGTCTAAGTTCTAGATCTTTAGCGTTGGCAACTTCCTTCCTCATCTCTAGTATATTCCTTAAACTTTTAGGAATTTCTTGCAAAATTTCCAATAGAGCTCTATTGAATTTATTCAAGTATAGGACGGTGGCATCCTCCAAGATTTTCTTATCTACTTTATCCAAATTATCATAATATTCTTTGATAGGCCTTAGATTTCCATGAACAGTAATTGTTTTTACAATTTCATCAACTGTCATAGCAACCTTACCAGTTTCTTGCTTTTTACTTGTCTTTTTGCTTTCGAAAGGTTGGTCCTCAGAAGACTTTGAAGTATTGGCTCTCTTAGATCTTATTTCTTTAACTTCTTCATCTATCTCTGTCTCCTCATCTTTTGTGCTCATATACATTCTTATGGCCTTTGTTTTCTTTCTTTTTGTTCCTTTGCCGGATGATATGTCTTCCAGTTTCTTAGGATTGGCAGACTTTGGGGGAACAAGGATAGCAGCAAAGCTCCTAGTAGTCCTTAGAGTGGAGGAGGATTCCACTGGAGCACGTCCTTGTTTCTTATCCTGTTTCTCCTTCTCTACCTTTTCAGTTCTTTCCCTGAATTGTCTCACAGCTTCCTTTGTGAGGCCTAGATTCTCAGCCAATTGCTCAACTTCTTTTCTGACTTTCCTTTTGGTTTTAGGTTCTTTGAGCTCATCATGCAATTTTACACTTAGTTCCTCATATGTTCCAAATCTTTCAACTGTTGTGTCTTTTAGCTTGCTCAAAAGGTGTTGAGCATACATATTCAATATTTTTTCATCTACTTCATACCCCATAGACATGATCCAAATAGTTCTGGGTTCTACTGCGTCCATTAATCATTGATCAGTGTCCACCATGAAACATATTTCATTCTTGTACTTCTCAACAATCGATTTAGGGATTCTTTCCCTTGAATGCATCATACTCTGAAAGTTCTTGATGTATCCTCAGATTGCAGTTTTCTGTGTTTTATAGTCACCAATGTTGTGTAGGTGATCTCTGATATGAATAGCAACTGGGTCATCATTAGTCCAGTGCACACCCTTTACTCCAGGTACCTTTCATAAAGTAGGAAAATAAACATAGAACCAATGTACCATATTTAAAGATATTTTTCTTATCTTTCTTGATTTTGTTCAAGTTCTCAATTAGTTGATTCTACAATAATTCACACAGGTCATAATCTATATTTTCTTTTAACATTTTGTATGTTACATATATGGCAGTTCTAGAGACAGAGTTCTCCCTGCTGGAGTGATAAATCTTGTAACCAATTACCATAGAGGCAAACTTAACATCCAGTTCAATAATGTCGTTAATGGTCATTGCCCTTTAGTCAAACTTAGCACTGGTTGCATCAGTAACAGTCTAGTTTTTCACAGATTTTAGCATGGGTAAACCACTAGTTGAATTCAACCCAATCACAATCCTAATAGCATCCTTTGTAATTTTGAATGGTTTCATCAACCACCAAAACTCATCATGCATTCAACTTAAAACGTACCGGACCCATTCATCTTCATTGAATGTTGGAAACCCCATAATCTAAATGAAATGTTTATCATGCAGTGCCTTATATTCGGGTTTAAGATCATGATTTTCATCCCTTAAATGACTCTCAAACAAATCCATATACCTTGAGTCCCCAAATTCATCTATGTTCACATGAATATAAACCCTAATATCTTCAATATGCAGCACACCATATGGAACACCTGAAAATGCACCTAATGGGTCGACTTCTATTGATTTGTGTTGATGCTTCTTAAATTTTGGTTGAGGCCTTTCAATAATATCAACAACCAAAGGTGTAGCCATTGCAACAAGATTACAAGTTCAAAGTTTCGCAGATAAATACCTTTTTCATGAAATTAGGGTTGATAGATAAATTTGTCGGTCATACTTCAATTCCTTGTAATCCCAGCTTAGACACTATTCTTCTTGCTTTCTTTGAATACAAAGTGATTCAAAATGAGGAGTGAACACCTTTTTATGCTCCACAAAACCTAATTTTCATTTGTAATAAATGCTCTGCCCTAACACATCTAGTTACACTGTTTCTGCATGCAGTCAATCCTCAATTGCTCTGCAATTAGTCACATTTGTTTTTTTTCTTCTGAAAGTTTCTTCAAAAGTTATGTAATAAGCTTCTCAAGTTTCATTCATTGTGCCAGATTCATGCACTTACTTATTGGCTGGGGAAATTTGATCTTCAATGCAGCTCCCCCTGAGCCAGAGCTCCTGATTTAATTCCCAGAGGAATTGTCAGCATCGGATTCCGGTGCGGACCCATTGTCAACATTCATTTCACTTTTCTTTACCCATGTTTTATTCATCTCATTTTAGATCTTGTTTACATCAATTTTGCCCTTGCCTTTGTCATGTTTTTGCTCATCCGGTTTTCTGTTTACTAGACCTCTTCTTTCATTCTTCCTACTTTTGTAGAATCTTGCAATATGACCAGATCTATTGCAATTTAAGCACACAACATTTCTTTGCTTATATACTTGATTTCCTCTTGATCTGCACTAATTAGCCATGTGTCCAAATCCATTGCAAGCAAAACAGTAGCCATTGAAAGAGTTGCCATTTCCTCTATTGTTAGAGTTATTCATTATCATACTTCTGCATTCATTTGATCTATGACCATACCTCTTACATTTGAAGCATTGACCGGAGATGGATGGACCATTTTGATTTACTCTACTTATGCACTGAGTAGCTCTATGACTAAATTTATTGCAATTGAAACAATTGCCATTGAAGGATGGATATCTTTGAGAATTAGGCTATCTTACCCGAGGTCTTCTAGGTCTATTTCTCCCATTCCTTGGTTGAAAAATTCTTTGTCCGGATCCGGAGCTTTCACCTTTCTCATATCCAAGACCATGCTTGTCATCAAATTTTAATGTTGACTGCAATTAATTCTTCTTTACCACTTCTTAACAGATTAATGATATAATCATGAAAAGAAAGAATCAATAACACATGAGCAGAAACACAAATAACACACTTGACACCAAGATTTTTAACGTGGAAACCCGGTTAAGGGAAAAACCATGGTGGGGGTTAACCCACAAGGATTATACTCTGTTAAAAGTATTACAAATGGGGAAGGCACATGCCTTTAGTCTCACTGCCTAGAGCTCACTACTCAAGAGAGGCTCACTGCCTACAAGAATGATTACAAAGGAATTATAGATTGTTTGAATTGATGAATAGCATCTGCCAATGCAAGAATTTAGTTTTGGTTAAGCACATAATACTGATCTTACACACTTCATCTTTATTCTACCCTGTTTACTGCTCTGCCATAATCTGGATCTCAAATCTCTTCTCTTCTGCACCTTAATATCCTTTTTGCACTTACTCCCTCATCACACACCACATACATACCAATACACTCAAATCCATCAGCTATATATATCCACTTCAAGAAATTCAATCACCTTTCTGTCGGCTTTATGAAGAACTTAACAAACAATACAAGTACTCTGTTCTATCGGCTGAATCCATACATCAATATTGATGCGTACCAAAAATAACACTTGTAGATCATCATACATGTCAGCCACTAGCATTATATCCCATACGCAACTCACCAAAACACTTCTACTAGATCCGCACAAGGATCTAACACAAGTCGACCTGTTCTTCACTGAATTGTTCTGTCATATTAGGACCCGGTACTCTGATGCTCATAACTTTTAATCCCTTTGTCACCGGAGGATGAAATCTTGGATTTAGATTTTCCTGACATTCCTCTACACTCCCTTAGATTTGCAACACACAATGATTAACTGGAGAGATCCGCTGACCAAAATACTGAACTCTGCCATATACCCTGATCTTGTCTATCTGGACTGGACAAATCTTGGAACTGACTTCCGGTATGATCTGATACTGTACTATGGATGTGTGGAATGTACTTAGTTGCCATCAATGACAACACATGACATGCCTTGCAGTGTCTCCTGCCAACAGAGACTCCTCTTCTGGTCCAGTTACAAAGTGTTTCAAACAAATCCCCTTTTCCTCTAACCATACATTTGTGTTAGCTAGGATTGGTTCAAACCTTTCTTTGATGGAAGTTACCTCTTTCTTTGACCATTGGATTGTCGGTAGAGGAGAGTTTGCAACATTGTTCCTCACATAAGCAGGATCTAGGATGTCAACATCGTCTTCCATGCCTTCAGGAATATCTGCTAAATCAAGTTCTTCAATCTGTTTTAAGGTCAACCGACAGTAATCCAACTTTCTTATCTCCTCTTTTCTACAATTTGCCCACACATCTTCAATTATGTGCTCATGGGTTAGGGCTCTCTTGATTTTATCTTTCACTCCCTGGTAATCAAAATTAGGTCTTCATGGTGATCCATTGCATCTTAGATTCTATAGCCTTGGCTTTTGGGGATGTCGAGATATAGAATACCTGCCAATTGTGAGGGGAAACTTGAAACTTGTCTTGCGAGATTCCATATGTTCGAGATGAATCCCTTTGTCACCGGAGGATGAAATCTTGGATTTAGATTTTCCTGACATTCCTCTACACTCCCTTAGATTTGCAACACACAATGATTAACTGGAGAGATCCGCTGACCAAAATACTGAACTCTGCCATATACCCTGATCTTGTCTATCTGGACTGGACAAATCTTGGAACTGACTTCCGGTATGATCTGATACTGTACTATGGATGTGTGGAATGTACTTAGTTGCCATCAATGACAACACATGACATGCCTTGCAGTGTCTCCTGCCAACAGAGACTCCTCTTCTGGTCCAGTTACAAAGTGTTTCAAACAAATCCCCTTTTCCTCTAACCATACATTTGTGTTAGCTAGGATTGGTTCAAACCTTTCTTTGATGGAAGTTACCTCTTTCTTTGACCATTGGATTGTCGGTAGAGGAGAGTTTGCAACATTGTTCCTCACATAAGCAGGATCTAGGATGTCAACATCGTCTTCCATGCCTTCAGGAATATCTGCTAAATCAAGTTCTTCAATCTGTTTTAAGGTCAACCGACAGTAATCCAACTTTCTTATCTCCTCTTTTCTACAATTTGCCCACACATCTTCAATTATGTGCTCATGGGTTAGGGCTCTCTTGATTTTATCTTTCACTCCCTGGTAATCAAAATTAGGTCTTCATGGTGATCCATTGCATCTTAGATTCTATAGCCTTGGCTTTTGGGGATGTCGAGATATAGAATACCTGCCAATTGTGAGGGGAAACTTGAAACTTGTCTTGCGAGATTCCATATGTTTGAGATGAACTACTATTATCTATCTGCATAGCTCTATTAATACAATTTTTTCACTAAGGTACCTTGGGAGCATGTATGGATATCCCATGGAACAACCAACTCTCAAATAGGTAAATGTAGGAAATTGTAGATATAAACAACCATATTTGTTTACCACGGACCATGCTTCATCAGAAACCCTTTTCTTTTCCAATTCAAGATCAAACATGCACAAGAAAGGAGTAAAGAAAGCATCATTAACTCTTCTAAAATGATGAATTCCTCCATCAAGAGTTATTTGAGGATAGTATTTGTATACCGGAATTAACCTCATATCTCCTTCTGATGTTAATTCCTCATTGCATCAGCAACATATACAAGATACGATGTCATGTAGAACCTCAGTGAATTTTGTACTTGTTGTCTCTCAGATTTGCACCCTCGCCGAGTTGTGAAATTGGGCAATCTGGAGAAACATGGGATCTTTCCTAGGTCTGTGGGTTGCCTATGACGAAAAGAACCTCTGGAGAAGGCTAGCTTCCTGCTGGTACTCCACCTAAACTACCTAGACTAATACTTTGCAGAGAAAAGGGTAAGAAGGCTTGCATAAAAAGAAACCTACTGTCTAAGGTGATGCACCAAATGATCATCAACAAATACACAGAAAATGACACACTACAGAACCAGTAATAATCAAGATTACTTACACAACCCAGCAAATCATATTCCTTGCATCATTACTTTGTGAGGAGGCCAAATAACAATAGTCTTGTTAAGGAGAAATAAATTTTCTCACTACCCAAAAACTGATGATTATCCCTTGCACATCTCACAACCTGCAAATAATATGTAACCCCTGCATAAAGGCTCCAACGTGCACTACAGCTCCAAGGACAAAGAACATCACAAAGACCTACACTAACACTGAGGACACACAATATCAGGAGAAAATGGGAAGGTATAGACTGCTTATTACTGCCAAAGAGGTGTTACAATGCTGCATATCTTTGAAAATGGGTTACAAAACTCTTCACTTCTCAAAAGAACTCATAAAATTACAATATGCAGAGCTGTGAACAGCCAGAACCTCCTAAAACTGATCAAGGAAGAAGATTAAATACAGCTCAAATAGCTGTAAACAGCTCATGCTCCACTCAAAAAAGATGAACTTCCACCAACTCCACTAGCTCCATTCCCGTGCATCTCATGAATAGTGAAAAATATCACCTTAAAATGCTCCAAAAAGGGGTCCCAATGCAGAAATGGTGGAGGCATGTCATCCACTACCATGAAGGCACTTAAAAATATCATAAAATATCTTTTAGTGCTCTCTAATGCTTCAGATCTGTGTCATCATCCTCTGTAGCATTAAAAATATCATAAGGACACATTTTCTGCATTTAAATAATATTTAACTAAGAGGCTTATAATTATACCACCTTAGTAAATGTTGTACAATAAAGTTAAACAACCCTATGCAGAAAATAATGACATTCATGACATTTAATTCCCTGATTGTGATTATGCAAAAATTGACACAAAGACGTTTGCGACTCCTCGGCACAATAATATGATTCACATCTGCATCATCTTGCATCTCAAAGCTATGTCAACATAATGCTTCACAATCTCGAGCCATCCCGTTTCCACATACATCTCTCCCATCATGTCTCGAGGTTCATTGGAAAATGTTTCAAAAACAACCCGCATTACTTACCCACTTTATATCTCCTACCATTCACCGAATCCTACATGCATCATTATCCACCTTGTAACTCCCAACCACAATGCCTTGGCAAATTATACCCTCGACATGCCTTCAACCTTGTGTTTCGTATATGACATATTTGACTTGGCTTTTTTTTTAAAAAGAAACAAAAGGCATTAAAATACCACGGCCCCTTGAAACATTTGCAAAGTTCGAACATATGAAGTGTTTTTTTTTCTCACGAGCCATAGGGATAAAAAATGATGTTTCAACTCAAAGATTAAACAAAACTCAAAAAGTAAAATAGATCATTCAACCTAAAAGGCAGGAAACCTAAAAAAGATTTCATTTTGCATTTGTCTTCAGCCGCTTGGACTTCGCCGCCGCTATGAGGGTTTGAGGAAAAAATGCAGCATTTTTTGTCGATTTCTGGGTTGTTTCTTGTCGATTCTCTGATGAAATATGAGGTAAGTTGGATTTTTGAAGCTTTGACTCCATTTTGAAATCAATTTTGGGCAATTTTAGGCCATTTTAATCTCTTGCAGCCACGTTTTGACTATTTATTGATGTATTTCCTGCCGTTTTGAATGGTCGATCTTCTGCATTTGTTATTGGCTGTTGTGAGGCCGCCGTTGGAAGGTCATCTGAGGAAATCTATGTGGTTTTAACATAGCAAAAAGGCAATAAACATGAGGTAACTCCTTCACTGTCGATTTTCCTCCATTTTTCATGATTCTTTCATTGTCTTTTCGCTGCCAGAAGCATGTGATTCTTGAGCATTTTTTAGGGTTCTTTGCAACAATGAGTTGAAATCTTCAATTTTTTCTCTCTGTTGTTTGAAATATGAAGAAAAACACTGCATTTTATGACTGTTCAAACTCCATTCAGCTGACTTTTGGGTGATTTTTCTAAGCATACGTTTGAAAAAGAATAAAAAACCCTTGCATTTTTCTTCATATTCTGTTGTTTTCCTGTTCACCCCAGCTTAGACAAAAAACTTGGAAAAATTACAAGTATGCCTTGTTGCTATTCGAAAGTTGTAGTTTCTCTGAGTGGCTGTAGCTTCATTACCGTGGAAACTCTATTTTGAATAAGTCTGATGGTTGTATCTGACCTTGAAACTCCATTTTCCATCAGCTTCATTCAAGATTTCTGTGAATTCTTGTTTACAAACAAAACTACATTTTACCAGTATATTGTTTGGCTTGAGGCTCGATTTGGAGCGTTTCTGTATACTCTTGTTCAGAAATGAGTCAAAACCCATGCACTTTTCTATACCTTTAACTAGTATTTTGCTTTGCAATGAGTTCTAAATGTACTCTCATGACATCCAAATAAGGAGATGTAACTCTATAAGAGTTGTCACCAAAGATCAGACAAATTTCATTAATAGTGTCCTCCAAATCTATGAGGTAGGACTTATAAAATAAACTTGGAAGATTTGTCAAGTACTCATCCCAATGAACTACCTCTAGAAAACAATGATGATCCTATTGAATTGAATCACTAGAATCTCTTGTTAAAGCAACTCTAAACAAGAACTAGAAATAAGTGATGATGGTGGAATCTAAATTCATGTCATGGGACTACTTTGCTTATCACACAATGTGTCCACACTAGATACTTGAGTATGAAAAAATTGAGAAGGGGTATCAGTAGGTGTCTCTATATCAAGCACATGTGAAGGTGTCTCCAAGTGAGCATCACTTTCAAATGGGGATTCTGAATCTCCATACAATTGCATAATAAATGTTTAGGTCATGAAAGGGCACTCAAAGTGCTCAATGCTATATAACATATTCTCAAGAATGTTTGTAAAAATGATTTCAAAGAGATGATCCTTGTTGTTAAACTATTTTTTCCTTTAGAATTGCATTGAACTTAGTTTAGGAACAAAGCCACAAAGATAAGGTAATAGACCATGCATGTTGTAGTGATACCTGAGCTCTTCTTTCTAGGGTCCACATAGTCCTTATGATCCAAAATAATAGAATAACATGCACAACGATGATAATTCATGATGAAACCCTAAAATTAATCAAACATAATGCACACTACCCCCCCCCCCCCCCCCCCCCAAAAAAAAAAAATAATAAATAAATAAATAAATCAAGAGAGACTCTTAGTAAAAAAATAATTATGACACTTTATATAATGCATTTATAGTTTCCACTTTCCAAATTTGTAATAGTGGACTTCATCTCAGTGAATACAAATGCCACAAGAGGCCAAAATATTAAAGCTAAAATTTTGGAGAAAAATGAGAACAAAAAAGGATAATATTTTGAAGAACATGAAAAATCATGCACTTTCAAAAAATGACACTTGAAAAGGAGTTTGTGTGAGTTGAAATAGAGCCTAAGAAGTTCCCAAAATGAGAATGAGCTAGTAACACCTCTAAGAAACTATAATTTATAGAAAATCTAGACACCAAAACCATGAACCTTTAGCACCACTTTGAAGCTCTCAAAATACAGCCTAGATAAAAAAAAATGCTAAAAAATGGATCCTATATGATTGAGAATGAATCTTGTAAAGTTTAGGTATCAAAATTAAAACACTAATAGAGAGAGGGTAGGTTAGAGAAGAGGTCTATTGACATAGTTGATGTTAGTAGGCTACAAAACCACCCATGTGTCTAAAAAAATCCCAAACACTAGAAAACCAATCTCCAAAACCACTTTCAACAAAACAATCCTAGACCATTCTAAGAAAATTCTCTTAACCCCCAAACTACTTATTGTTTCCTCTAAAACTTGTTGAAAGTCAAAAAAATCACTTTGAAAAGATTTAAAAAATTATTAAGGGAGTTAAAACCACTTATAAGTGTGGGAAATGGTTTTGAGGCCACAAGGACATTTTTGGGTTGGTCATCAGTGGCAGGGCCTAAAGGTCGTTGATCAGATGTCTACCTTAAAGGGATGGGGGATCCATGCTAGAAGGATACCATATGGGCATGCCATGCAGGTATTGTACCTTGCCCCATATATAAATCAATTTTTTTAAAATTTAAATTGCCAGAAAAATTCAAAACTCACAGACATTTATACCTCCTATACTAATTATGCTAACCTATGCAAACCTATGCAAACATGCAAAATAGATCCACCCATGCTTGCAAGGAATATTCTCTAGTGATAGTATTTTATAGACTATATGGACAACAACTAGGGAAGAAAAAATTTGTAGAGGCCTTCAAATAAAGTTGTCAAAAATTAATGAATGGACAAGTGATCCTATGATTTTTGGGTATTTCAAACATAATGACAGGGTCGCATTTGAGCCAAAATGCTATGAAAGATAGGTGATCTATGGATGCCCAACAAAAAAACTTCATTCTCTAAACCCTTATAGATCTTGCCTCTGAATCCTAGTCTAAATGAAACAAAAGGCAAAGCCAATAATATCCTTTGGACATAATGATGTACTCTGTAAGCTACTCCACCATTCACTAAATAAACCTACAAAATGATGCTACAAAAAGAATCTCATGATCCTGATCTCTCTTTCAAACTATTCTAATTCTCTAGATCATCGAAGATGCAAGAGAAGAGCATGTTAGGATTTCAAGAAAGCACACATATCTACAATTCTCAATGGAGACGAGTAAGCCTTAAATCACTGGAACACACTATGATACCATGTAAATTTGTTAAATGGTACAAATATAACTCCGATACCATGTAAGATTTGTCGATGGGGTAAATTTTCTCAAAATCCTAATGACATGAACAATCCACAATAGCAAAAGCATAACTAAAGATCTTGCAAAATAACAATATGATTGCTATTACAAAATAGAGGGTGTAATACAATGAAATGGATGGATAGATTGATTAATGCTCAAGAGTGAGCTATATGTGATTATATACAAGATACTCCACCAAAATATGTGAATATACAACCAATGTGGGATAAAAGAGATAGTACGCATGTGTAGTACAAGTCTCAACTAAACTAGGAAACTACAACCACCTTTAAATTAAATGAATATTACCTCCTTAAGTGAAGGTGTAGTACAAGTCTACTTATATGCAAGGAGATATTACCTACCCAAGTAGATACAGGTATTTAAATATACTTATTAGGTAGGTGTACACTAATGCTGTTGAACCCTAGTGTTTTTTGCTCTTTATGACTATATGGTTTTATTTGTATGGTGCTAAATTTTGGCAATGTAATGCAATAATTCTTTGGGTGTCAATTTTTTGTGCTTTGTATAATATTTTGTTTTTCTCTTTTGTGAGACCATTATGATCATTATTATTATACTTGGTTTTACATAATTGTTCTATTTTACTATATTTAAGAGTCAGACCCAATAGAATTCCCCAACTAATAAATAAAAAATTACTAGAGATAAAATTTCCAATTTTGATAGGTAGATATGAGATGGGTGAACAATTATATTTCTTGTGGTTTACACTATACATAGTCATATAAAGGAAGTCAAGAATGACCATGTATTAACATGAAAACATTACCCTTAAATTTTTTAATAATATTCTCCATTAGAGATTAATGTAAAATTGTTATATTGTAAAAATATTTTTAACATATTTTAATTTTGTAATCTCCTATAAAAAGTCTTTCAAGACTTTTCATTTCGAGTTGGGGGTGATAGTGGTAGAAATGAAATGTTCAATTGAACATATCAGAAGTATAAACAAATATGAGTATAAAAAATATTAAAAAATAGGTACCTAAGATATATAGTCAAAAGAAAGAATGTTCTAATAAGAATTGTGTATTATAAAAGGTATACAAAATGTAAAATATAGAAATCCCCTTAAAAAGGCTATTAGAACACTTTCTTTAAAGTGACATTATATCCAATTTCTTTAAAGTGTCATAATTTATCTTTTCATTTTATAAATTAATAAACCAAATAAATACTTACTTTAAACGTGCTTAAACATTGACTTACAATTACATTGATGAAACATAATATTAATTATGAAAAATGGTCTACTTAATAAATGTAAGATTGTGATCTCTAAGTTCATTGTAATTGTATTCGAAGAATATCAATTGTAGATATATGAATATGAGAAAACCAAATCATAATTGTATTCAAAGAACATCACTTGTACATATATGAATATGAGAAGATCAAATCATTTTTTCATAAAGAAGATTTATTATAATTTTACATTTTTAGCTTATAGACCTATAAACTTTGAGATATTATTGATACTAAGCATCTTCACCTAATAAACGTTTTCTAATCTGAGTTGCAAAAACCAACAATTTTTCAGGGGGAGGAAGTGCCTTTTTCACACTCTCCCTTTCCAAACATCTCTTTCTCCATGCCCATATATTTGGGAATTTCTCCTCTAAATGAATGTTAAACCTTCCCAAGCTTTCAAACGTATGAAACCATGAAATAAAAGGAGCAATTGCTATATCCACCAATCCGAACCTATCTCCACCAAAGTAATCTTTTCCTTTCAACTCTTCTTCTAGTATTGCTAAATTCTGTAGGAACTCACATTTGGCTGCTTCCTGTACTTCTCCTTTGGTTCTAAATGTCTCCATTCCAGGAAAACAAACCTAAAAATAAAGTAATTGTCAAACACAAACACAAATAAGGATGACATTAGCATGAGCATGAGCATCAACATAATATATTTACCTAGTACATTAAGCTTGACTGAAAGCTCTTTCAAGATTTGATTATATACATGTATTTTATTAGTTTATTTATTAAAAATAATAATTGGGAAATAAAGTTGAGAGCAAATGTGACTGTGGGTATTAAGTGTTTAATGGTAAAAACATGTATATTCTCATAGTAGAGATCACTTATTGAACTGCCCAAGTAGTAGGATTATGGACAATAACATATATAAAGAAAATAGAAAAGCAATCTTACAGATTATGGGTTTCTCAATGGCTTACAGTCAAATAAAGACCTGCAACCTTAAACTAAAAATCCTGAAACTAAATCAGATAACCAATATGGTAAAAACAATCTTGAAACTAAATCAGACAAGTAGAGGATTACCTTTTTATCTGCAAAATCTGCCCAGAAGAGCGCATTGGCTCGGTCATAGGGATGAGAGGGAAGAAAGGCAGTGTGAGGGGAAGTCCAAGCCTGGTCCATGTATTGGAGAATAATCAGAGATTCAGAAAGAGACCTGCCATTATGGATTAGAACAGGTATCTTCTTGTATATAGGATTCATTTGCAGCAACAGGGGACTCTTGTTCCTTAGGTTTTCCTCCACATACTCATAGCTGATGCCCTTTTCTTCAAGCCCAATCAAAGCTCGCATGCCATAGGGACTGGCCCAAGCTGTTAGAAGCTTAATCTCTTCTCTATCTTCTTTCAGACTATCCATGCTTAAGCTGTATAATGAAAGGAATGCTTTTTTGTATGTTGTAATTGTTTTGTTATATGTTTTCAGGGCATTAAGTAGCCGACGGGTTTATGGTCAACTTCAATGGCATCCGTGACTTCCTCAAGTTTGGTCAAATGAGGAGGCTGGACATTGAAATGTGATAGGTATATAACACTATTCTTCTTCCTATAACGTCATTGCTGGCGTGAGCCGTGAGGTGTGTAATTATATTCTATATATATATATTCTTAAAATAAGTCGCCGTGAGGTGTGTTTGGTGAAATGTCTCAACCTTGCTTTTTCGATATTTGTATATAATTATATTTTGATCATATATATATATATTCGTAAAATAGGTAGCTGTGAGGTGTGTTTGGTAAGATGTCTCAACCTTGCTTTTTCCATATTTGTATATAATTATATTTTGATCATCTATATATATATAAAATAGGTAGATTTTAATATATGAAAGGCAACTTCAAATAGATGACCATCACAAAAAATTTGCTTGACAGACAAGGTCAACCGTCAAATTTAGGCCCTGGGCAGAGTAGAAAGCGCTAAAAAAAGGGAAAGATAAATGGGAACTTGGATAAGATATGGAGTATCTTTTAGTAGTACGTCGAGAGACATCTTTTCGAGGATATGTCTGTGTTTTTTGATTTTTCATATGTGATTTTCTCTACTTTTTTTCTTTCAACTGTTTCGAATTTGGTTTTTGGTTTTTATTTTTTATTTTTTTCAATTTCTATTTTGGTTCCATAGTTTTTTCTGAATTTCTCCACTTTTTTTCCTTCAACCATTTCCAATTTCTTTTTTAGTTTTTATTTTTTATTTTTTCCAAATTTTTTGTTTTTATTTTATTTTTTTATTTTTTACTATATATTTACACGAAAAATGAGTGCTCTCATCTCCACACCACTGTGATTGTAGAACACCTCTCAGCGTAATTAAGTGAAGGGGATATAAGTTGAAGAAAGTAAGTTGTTGAAGTAATGAAGTGCTACAAAATTTCAGAGAGAGTAGTTGTATTGATGTAACTCATTTGAATGATTAATACAAGATAAGAATCTCTTTAGGTGTGGAGTTTTTTTTTTTCCCCCAAGGGTTTCTCCACGTAAATCTTGAGTTACGGCTTGCATCTATTTTCTATAATCATTTTTTTTCATCTATGATTTATCACTATCTATTTACTTGGATGTTTAAAATATTCAATACATCTTCATTGTAAAGTTTTATCATGTTTTCTACATTTGGTATCAAAGCCTTGGTTGGCTTTATTAGAGAAGGGGACACCTTTCTTTGATTGTGTGATTGGGTTTTTTGTTGCAATGGGGGTGTGTTGTGTTTTCTTGAAGTTTCAGATTCAAGGTGATAAGAGATAATGGCTAGTTCATCTCAGTGGGAGATTGAAAAGTTCAATGGTATAGGGTATGAGCTTTGGAAGCTAAAGATGGATGATCTCTTAGAAGAAAGAGATCAATGGATTACTTGTGAATAGTGAAGAAAAACTAGAAAAGATGTCGGATGAAGAATGGATAAAAATAGATTAAAAAACACGCAACACTATTCATTTGTGTTTATTTGATTATGTTTTATTGAATGTATCTAATGAGATTATTACATATAAATTGTGGAATAGAATGGGAGAGATATATCAAACTAAGAGTCTCATTAATAAGTTATTTCTAAAAAGAAAGTTATATTCTCTTAAAATGAAGGATGGGGACTCGGTTGCAGAACACTTGAATTCATTTAAACTAATCTCGAGTTAGTTACAGTCAATTGATGTAAAGATAGATGAGGAGGATAAATGTATTTTGTTGTTATGTTCATTGCCTGAATCTTGGGATAATCTTATTGTTGCAATCAGTGGTTCTTTTATAGATGATCCAAAGTTGGATGCCCTTGTCGGCACCTTGCTCCCAGAGGAAATGAGGAGAAAGACTTCAGAGGGGTCTAAGGATGTATTGTATGTGCGAGCTAGATCTAAGGAGAAAGGTAAGGACACAAAGAAAGGTGATAAGGACAAGTCTAAGGATCATTCTAAGTCTAAGGGAATGTCTAAAACCCCTGGTAAGAGTAGATTGAGGTGTTGGAACTATGGCCAATGGGGGCATCTCAAAAATGAATATAAGAATTTAAGAAGAAAAATAATGATGGTTTCTCTACAGATAAATCCTTTGATGATGAATCTTTCGATGCTTTTATTATTTCTACTAACATGACTTTTGATGACTCTTGGTTGATAGATTTAGGTGCTTCCTACCACATGACTCCTCATAAGGAGAGGTTTTCAACATATTCAGCTTATGATGGTGTGGAAGTTTTCCTCGAGGACATTAGTACATGAAAGATTGTTGGTCGAGGGAAGGTAAAACTGATGTTCAATGATGGGAGGGTCAATACCCTCGAAGATGTATTGCATATCCCTGGTTTACCTAGGAATTTAATTTATGTATAAAAAATGAGTGATTCAGGGGTGTATGTTATTTTTGAGAAGAGTGATTGCAAGTTGAGTAGGAAATTTGATGTTAGCTAGAGGCACTAGGTGTGGCACCTTGTTTAGGCTTGAAGCACCTACATTTTGTAACTCTATTAATGTAACTAATAACTTTGTATCTTGTAAGTTGTGGCACCACAGAATGGGTCACATAGGTGAGAAGGGTTTCAAAACCCTCATAAATAAAAAGATGGTTGATGGTTTGTCTAGCTACTCTGTTGATTTTGATTTTTGTGAACACTATGTGTATGGATAACAACATAGAGTATCATTTAAATTAGGAAGTACTAGGGCTAAACAAATTTTGGAGCTTATTCATAGTGATGTCTATGGTCCTTTGGATGTGCCTTCTATTGGAAAGTCTTGCTACTATGTTTCCTTCATTGATGATTATTCTAGATATTCATGGGTTTACTTTCTGAAGGAAAAATATGTTGTATTTTCTACATTTAAAGAAAATAGATTATGATTGTATTCTTTATTTTATAATCATCAAGAGCTATTTTATTATTTACAGATGCCATCATTTTCATGTCATAGAGTGCTATAGGATTACAATGACATCTTCGTATATTTCTTAGTTCATTTTGTAATACTCATAGTTTACACTTGTGAACTTGCGTAAAACTAAGGTCATAGTTTCAACATGACTAAGAATGAAGCATGCATGCAACTAATTTCAGTTACAAAGAAAATCTGGTTGAAGTGGTTTCATGTTCTACTTACCCTAGTGTGCCTTTCATAGGAGCTCCCTTCAAAACACTCCCTTCTACATAAGAGAGATTTTGCAAGGGTTATGTTGCACTTAATACACTTAAGAGAGTGTATCCAACTCCAATTTCAAGATATGCCAAAACAAAATTGTGCATCTTCCAAACTTTAGTGTCATCAACAATCTTGTATGGTTTTGAGATTTGGTGACCTAGACTACATAGTATGATTTGGGCTTTAGTTAATAAAGTTCTTATTTCCATCTTATCCAAAAACTTGCGGACAAAGCCATCAGTTCCACATGCAACTATTTTGGTTAAATTTGACATTCATCCTCTTCATATTTCAACTATTTTTCATGTACTAATGTTTCTTCATAGATTGAGATGTATGACAGATACAATAATTGGGCATAATCATCTATGAAGTTATGTGAACAAGGGATCAAGAACTACTGGTATACCCAATGTATGGGATTTCTACATGGAATCACTATTGATATCAATTAGCTTCCTCCTAATACCTTTTCTATCAATGCCCCCACATGCTGAAAACAGATATTAATACAAGCATTGGGGACACTATCTACAAAACCTACATAAAATCAACTAGGACAAAACTACCATAACTATTGTTAACAAAAATGCAACACTAATTGAAGAATTATATTCATATAGAAGATAGATGCATTATTCCTCCCAATTACATGTTAGGCTTGCCTTTAGTTTCAGATTTCCTTTGGGCCAATTGTAGGTATGCTTTCATCAACTTAGCATAGAGTCAAAACACTTTATCTCGAAAAATCAACACATTTTTAGACTTTGCAACAATGAACCAAAATTGAAAGAGCATTTTGTATTTAGGTGTCAAGTGTACTATGAGATTTGTGGTAGGTTTTACTACCTCTTCAAAGAAAATCATCACTCTCTACATATTTTATACTTTCAGAGGATTAAAGATGTGTAGTTCTATTCATTATAGAGATAACCCAACCTAAAGTCTATGATCTTAGAGTATCAACACAACTTTTTCTCTCAATTTTCACTTCAAATTCTTTTCTTGAAATACAAACAAACTCATGGTAAATTATAACTTTTCTTTCCTCTTTTAACAAATCTTTTAAGTAAATAATTTTTTCCTTTATAAGCCTATTCAGCCTAATTTGATGACTTCTAAACAATAATATGTAAATTTCAAATTTCAAATATGTGAGAAACCTAAACCTTCTAAAACTAACAGCCTTCGATTCAAAATGTAAACAGTCACTCGTTGAGGTCTAAATTTGCAGTAAGAACCTGACGCAAAATCTGAGCTCCGTGTTGAGCAAAATGGGTCTTCTTTGCTTCGTCTTAGACCTTTCTTCCTTTCACCCTTCTCTCCTGAAAGATCTGAAGCAGGTAAAACTGACAGTTCAATCTCATGCATATTCATTCAACCCTTAAAAATCGTGTAAATTTCCTAATAATATTATACCCTAGCTTGCCTGGGCAGTTATTTTCATCTGTATTTGGATTCAGTAAGCTAATTTCTTTCAGTAGATATAAAATCTTTGAATCCTTTGAAAATTTTGATAATTTATGTCTCTCTGTTTTCAATGCAGCATTTGCTTGAGCTTGCCAATCTTTACGCGCTCAGAAAAGAAAATAAAGAGGAAATACATAAATGTAGCTACAATTCTATCGCTTTATGCTGCATTCAGAAGAATAACGTCTCCGGATCGAATGAGGTATGTGTTTTTTTCTTTTAAGGCTTTAAGGTTTCGCGGTCTATAGTTTTTTTTCTACGAAAAAATACAGAGTACTTGCCAGTTTTGTTCCAATCTGTGTTTATTTATTTTTTATTTTTGTTTTGTTTCATGTTTCAAGCTCGAATTTAAAAAGCTGCATGGACAATTGATACATTTCCAGACAAACAATATTATGCGTAAAGATTGAGCACATTGATTATGCTTTTTTCGAAATTTAAATTAAAAATGACAACATTCCTCCGTGCATTTTCGTAAGCTAGACATCTAGAAGTTAAATGAAGATTTAAAATTTGGAGGGCTAAACCTTGCATTCTATGGAACTTTTGAGCACGATATAATAATAGTTATTGTTATATTTAAAGATCGGCTATTTAAAAGTATATTCAGAAACAGGGTTTACGCCCGCTGTATGCTAACGATTTGAGCACAATAGTTAAAAATTAGAAAACTTAAGTCAAAACTAAACAATTCACATGATTAGTTCGTGCGTTATACGGGATGAATTGTAGAATTTAAATGAAACGATTTTTTAATTAACCTTTGCGACTGTAGGATAAATGAGATAACGAAATTACATAACTAATTTGAGCCAAAAGAATGTTTACTGGTAACAGCTTTCAACTCCCAGGGTTATCTAAATCGTATTCATAATTCTAGAACATCTGTAGTGTACCTATATTCTAGCTGCTTGGTAGGAACGCTCAGTAGTTATCTGTAAGTTGTTTATCTAGTTGTGCTCAATTGTGGTAACTGTTTATCTTATTTTGAATTTCACAAATTTAAATCTTAACATGTTTATTTTTTGTCTTTAAAATTATCTGAAATTCCTAATTGAATGCATTCTCCATGGAAACAGCTTAGAATCGCTTATCATCCAAGAGAGGATTTCAATCTCAGAGATTTCCATCATGCTGTAAATAGCTTGTGTACAGATCACTTGCTTCCAAGATCAAAGGCTTTTGAATTTTCTCAAAGTCATCAACAAGGTATCAAGCAGTTTAAGTTGCATTAAAGAAGAGTGCATTTCTGCTTTTCTTGATCTAGATCATAGTGAAATGGTTTTACTATGAAATCTAAATTATGTTGATTTTGATGAAGCTTTTTGAATGTGGGATTGAATAGTGTCATGTTTGAGTGCACTTTTGACAAGTAACGGAGGACTATATTCCTGGGGTCCTGAAACCATAGGCAGGAAGGTAATCATGATCAGTAGCTTTTTCATGGAGAATGCTATATCCTTCCAGAAAACTGTGATGGTATGTTGGAACAAACAAATTTTAAGACAATTTTACACTTTTGAATTTGAAGATCCTGTAACATGCTATGGTACTTTTTGGCTGTCAGTTATTCCAATTTCCAACAATTATTCCCAAGTTAATTCCCAGATTGGCACATCATTTTACTAGGATGCAGCTGATCATTGTGTGACAATAGAATTCATTCAGATTGAATGTGAAGTTCATACAAAAGTCCAATGGGGAAGTTTTACAGAGTCCATGGTCCTAGAAAAGGTTAAAGATTTCACAAGTAGTATCTCTGAGTTTAAAAATTGTTTGTTCCGCAGAGTTCAAAGAGGTATTTTAACTTATGTTTTACATTTGTTTTGTAAGAAGAAACATTTTCAAATTTTTTGTATTATTCAAGATTACCATGTGTTGGTTCTTTTAACCTTTCTAATATCATTACAATTTATACAAATGCAGATCATTGGAGTTTTTGTAGTCTTGTTAAACGGTGGCTCCAAGATATCAAAGATGAACTTATAGAACCTGTGCAAGCAGTCTTTGTTTTCAAAGATAATGTGGTGGAATCTACAAATAAAATTTTCTGCAACTTACTTCCTTCAATAACGCATATTGAAGACAAATTCTGGCCTTGTCAGGTATGGGTACGTACAAGTCTGCCATTTACAATACTTTCTTAGCTATGTTGTTTTGTTACTCATGTGAATTGAAATTTAAAGTTGCACTGGAAACCATTTTTTTTTTTTTTGGCGAATCATTTAAATCTCACCAATTCACTTTCTAGTTGGTTATTCTATTAATAGGAATTTAATTTCTAATTGTGAATTCAAATTAGATTATCAATTTCTTGTATTGATTTTAGAGACATACTCTGAAGACCAAAGTGTTGGAATCTGGTTGTCCTGATTTGAGAGTGATGCAGATGAATCTCTAAGCTCAAAGGTCTGCAAATTAGTTAACTCACTAATGATAGGAATCTACCATAGAGCACACCAAGCAGTAAATAATAAACGACAAACATCAACTCAGCGGATTCCTTCTTATTCAGAAAAGTAAATATTTACATATCTTCAACTCCCTTCATTCATGCCCAAATGTTTTCGTTTATAGGCCCATCCTAGGCACCAGCAAGGAATCCCTATTTCTAATCCATCTCCCTAAAGTTCTCCGCCAGCGGGCATAATTGCCAGTTAATAATGTTTTCCTTTTTCCCCTCAAACACATGCAGCTCTAACACCCTAACTGTTACTAATAATAGAAAAAATTTCCTTAAAGACTGGAAGTCCTGTTCTTTAGACCACAGCCAACTACTACTCCACTACGACCACTAAACACCACAAAAATAGGGCTGTTTTAACAGTTTTAATTAAGCTGAACAAACTCTAGAACCCTGCCAACTATTTGGAAGACATTCACCACCAAAATCTCAGCACCCAACAATATGGTGAGAATCGGTTTACATCATTCTTTTTAAAATTTTGAACCTCTTGGTTCAAAGCTAATTTATATGAAAATGAACTTCAAGAAAGTTAACACACTAAGAAACTTAAGGACTCAACTATTATTTTTTTATTTTGGTGATATAGGATTGCTTTTACCTAAGGATGCTACTGCATCAAACACCCAGATAAGAGTTTGGGTTAGATGGTGGAACCATCCTTTTGACTTGAAGAACTAAGCCACGACGTTCCCTTCCCCTAGATTCGATAGCTTTGCTAATCATCACACGTTTCTTCGTTTGCTTCCAACCTCTTGTTGGATCAGAGATCCTCCTTTGCCAATTTGTTCTCTTTCTTTTTTCCCAGCTCCTTGAAGGCTTAGTGGTCCTCCTCCACTTAAAACCATCATTGCCCTTTGCATCACTCATACCACCTTCAATTGCACCTACATATAAACCATTAAAAACAAAAACTCTCATATGAGTTTTCTCGTTCTTTGCATTATGCCATTTAGGCATGCTTTCCTATTCATCTTTTGTGAGGTGGTCTTCGTTTCCTAGCTCTGTGTGATGTCGTTCACAAAACAACTCCTTTTTTGCATTGTCCTCCTTTGCTACACAACAAATGTATGGGCTTCTGGTTCTTTCCTCAATCACTCTAATTCCTTCTCCTAGAAAGTGATGATCTTCTACTCTCATTTCATCAATAATGGGATTCTCTAGACATTCCTCTAGTTGCTTTTGACTGGTTGTGTCCTCTAAAACCAATAAGACTTCATCACAAATGGGGCTCTCAAAAATCTCCATCTTTGCTGCAGCTTCTTCTCTAATGTGGATTTCTTCCACTGTTACATCATCTTGGGCCACCTGGTGTGATAGGCTGCATTCCTCTTCTCTGCAATCTTCAAACTCTTCTCCTCTTGTATTATAATCTTCAATACCTTCCCCTTCTTCGGGGTAACACAACTCAATAGCTACATCCCACTCTATTGGTATGTGAAGTCAGTTTTCTTATTCCTACATTGATAAAGCAGATGACGACTAGTTCCATGCGCGACATGTAGTTGCACCACTCACACATTCTATTTTGGGAAATTCTTCTTCAAAAAGGATTTGTCTAACTTAGATGATTTTTTTTTGGTTTTATTTACTTGAGCTTGATGAAGACTATGGATTGTTGTAGCTGCAAATTTGTTCTTGAGAATAATAAAATATTGTGAGACCTTTGCCCATGGTTTTTCTTGGTACATAACCAAGTTTCCACGTAAATTCTATGTGTTGTTTTATTCTGTTCATTTCATTGCTTTTCACTGTGTTTATATTTTATTTTTGCACTGTATATTTTCATAACACACTCATCCTCTTCATCTTCATTGCATTCATCTATCTCTACTCTCTGAAACTCTTGGAAAAACACATTTAAGGGTCTTCTATCCACTAATAATTTTGCCAACTTTTCAAGGGATTTAATCTTTCCCTATTCTGACAATTCTATCCCTTGGCTAATGCTTGACTCTATAGATTTCTTCTTTGAATACAACTCTTGCTCACAAGGTGAGTATTTATCCTCACCATTCTTTTTCACTATCTCACAACTCTTCAATGCCTTTGTTGTAGATTTCTTTTTCTTTGCCTTGTTATTATTGCATGCCTCATACTCCTCCAACATCCACCATAACTCTTCCAACTCAAACTCTAATCTTTGTAGCTCCTTTCGTTGGTCTTCAATTTGCTTTTGTCTCTGCCTTCACTTTATTTTTTCTTCCATCTTATTTATCCTCTTTTTTCATATCATGATACAATTCCATATTTGCATTCACAGCCAAAAATTAAATACACAACCACAACTTCTTGTTAGTTTAAAGAGCTTCACCACATTCTATCATCTCCCTTATTCTTCTAGATATTGAACTTTTGTTTTCCCTTAGCATAGGATGCCTTCCAAACTATGACAACAACTTCCACACTCAGGGATCTCCTCTAATTTTATGTAGCCCATCTTCTCTTGTTATGATTTTTCCCTAAACCTACACAAGGCCCAAGCCAAAAGATCCCCTCTTTTTTTGTTTTGTCCCTTTCTCCAACTATTTGGCTGGTCTA
Source organism: Cunninghamia lanceolata (assembly GCA_027924645.1). NCBI lineage: Eukaryota > Viridiplantae > Streptophyta > Pinopsida > Cupressales > Cupressaceae > Cunninghamia > Cunninghamia lanceolata. The sequence goes on from BSBN01000270.1 coordinate 1,528,303, forward strand.
CATATCAAGACAAAAATTATTGTATCACTCCTCTACATTCCTCTACGTCCCCCTTCCTTCTACACTTCATCCATCACCTTCCCACTCTACTCACTATGGACTGAGTAACACTTGCATCCTCAAAAACAAATCATCTCTGCATATTAATATGAAAGCAAGCATTATCTAAAATACTCTTGGCAAATAACTAAAGTAGCATAAGCATTGTATTTAGAAATATTTTTTGTGCACAATGGATGGACCAAAAAAACTTTCTTTCGATTCCTTTCTGTTATGTGACTTTTTCTTCAAAATGGAAAAGAAAGATATTTACGAATAATCCTCTAAAATTATAAGAGGATAAAGTTTATTTACCCTTTATAATTAAAACGGAGATAGAAAATAAAGGATATTATGATCATTTGATTAAAAGGGAGATAAATAAAGAATAATTATGAAAAACCCCTTTTAAAAGGGAGGAGTTATTATGTTTATTAAACCATTATTAATGACAACCTTTGTGAAGAGGTGTGATGGTTTAGAAATCACCCTTAAAAGGTTATATAAGGCATTTGGGTGAGACTTGAAATGGGTATGGGGAACACTCAAGGAAAGATAAGGAAAGAAAGGCAAGAAATCACGAAAGAGAAGGATTATAGATTTGATAGAGGGAAGTATACATGAAAAGTATATAGGAAAGTATACAAGAAAATATACATGAAAAGTTTACAGGAATCAAAGGGCACAAAGGAGTGAGGATTAGGGACTTTGGCTGGGCACTGAGCATTTGAAGAAGGGGCACACAGAGTGTGTCCAACTCGGGGTACAACATACACCCGAGAGTGTTCTGGCCAGCGCTGTGTTTTATGTCATGAGGCATGGTTGGTTCTGTGTAAGAATCGGTTCCTCCGGGGGTGCTTCTTTGCCGAGAACAGCCAAGACCTGTGATCATTCCTCAGAATGACATATAATAGCATCTCAGTGCTTCACAGATAAGTGATTTATATATTTATTTGCAGTAAATGTTACAAATGTTGCATTGATTTAATTATTGTTGCAAATTGATGTTATTAAAGTTTATTGATGAAGTATTTGGCTATATTAATGTTTATTCAATACATGGAAAATAGATTAATTTATTTCTATTTCAAATAATTTACCTTAAAATGCATTAAATATTATATGAGGACTTTATAGTTGTTAAGAAAATAATAGCTTTCTAGTAAATGAATGTTACTTGGGTGAAAAGGAGATCACATTCTCCAAGCAAGTGTTACAAAATAAAACAAAAGACAACAACTAGTTGGGGCAGCAAAACTTCTTTACACGTTGGAGCAATATTCTACCAAGCAGGTTCTCGACTTACAGGGATAGCTGAACAAAAGATGGCTAGGTCAAAAAATCATACAGCCCACAACTAGTCAAACAAGGCCCACAAGAAAGGCCAAAAAATGGATGTAGATAGCAAAAAGGACGCTAGGTAATTTGTGAGGACCTAAGTAGTCGAATCACCCTATCCCTATGCCGATTTCGAGTATGAAATGTCCCATAATTGAATCGGATCAAATTCCTCTGCAGGTGCATCTAGGGTACGAGATTTTTGAAGTTGAAACGATTCCGAAAAACCCAAAACGAACCTGGTCGATTTAGAGACCCACGTGGCGATTTCGACACAATTTTGACATGATTCTAGGTGTTTGAGTTTCTTTTTGAACACTAAAACACCTAAAAAGTGTTCGCTACTTTCATTTAAAGTCATTTCAATGCCGTTTTGATTCATTTCAATGCCATTTCGAGCACGGGAGAAACAATTTCGACGCAACAAACAAGGATGCGATTTTGGGAGAAAGGATTTCGCTAGGGTTTTCAACATTTTTCTACTAGTGAGGTAAGTTATTAACGTTTTTTATTATTATTTTTTTTGTATTCTTAGATAAAGATTCAGCTTGATACATAAGATGAGTATTTTTTAACTTAGGTTTTATAATTGTATATACAATAATACTATATATTGTATTATATTTTAATATATAAATTTATAAATAATAAATATTAAACATGTAACTAAATAATAATATATTAGTAACTATACCTTCATTTTTATATATATTAATAATTATTAATAATTATATGAATATCTTAATCTATATGTGGAACTGGATAGCTTAAACTTTAATTAGTAATCTATATTGTAATCTAAATTAATGAACAATTCTTAAGTTGGATATCTTAATCTGTATTATGAATATCTTAATAATATTTTAATTTATTTGTATATATTTTTATTAAATTATTAATCATTCAATAAACAGTTCAATTTTAATTTTTAATTTTTAATTTGTATTTCAATTTTATAATCTATTTCATGAGATTTAATAATATATTGTTTAAATTTTTAATATTTATTTTTCAAACTTGTTAATGTAGGCCTATTGTAGGTAGAGATTGTTACGATGGTAGCCAGTTCTATCTCCATCGGCAAACCCTCCTTCAATATTGACCTGAATTCACCTTTTTGGAGGCATGTAGAAATGTTACAGCAGATTCTAGGTTGTGGAACATATGTTTGGAAATGCAACGGGTGTGATAAACAGTATACTAGTTCATACAGTTGGGTCAAAGGCCATTTGTGTGCCATTCCTAGATTGGGAATCAAAGCCTGTCCAGAAAAGAATAATACACCTATCCCACCTCATAAAATAGCAAAGTATATCAAAGAGCAAGAGGAAGCAGATGCAAGAGTTGTGAATAGAACAGAGCATCCTTTGAGGAGAGGAGGTGTAGCACCTAATGTTGTAGTAGAGAGCCACCCATTTTTGGGTAGGAATGAAGATGAGCCCGATAATGTGAAGAGAGCAAAGGGACCATTAGAGAGGGCATTTAAAAATGAGGCTAGAGAGATTGCTGACCAAACTGTTGCAAGATGCCTCTATGCAAATGGTTTGTCCTTCAATGTTGTTCGATCTCCGTATTGGCAAGATACGATAAGAAAAGTAAATGAAGCTCCAAAAGGGTACATGGGCCCAGGTTATGGGAAGGTGGTAGCACCTTATTGTCAAAGGAGATCATTTACATATAGAAACTCATTGTCTCCCATTAGGGCCTCATGGAAAGAAATAGGGGTGTCATCATTTCCAATGGATGGAAGGACCTAAAAAATAGGCCGTTAATCAATGTGATTGTAGTGTTGCCCTAAAGGGACAATGTTTTTGAAAGCTGTGGATTGTGAAGGGTAGGTGAAGGATGCACAATTTATTGTTGAAATTTTTAAACAATGCATTTAGGAAGTGGGTCCTCAAAATGTTGTCCAAGTCATAACGGACGATGCAAAGAATTGCAGAGCAGCTGGTATGTTGGTTGAGACACGGTTCTCACATATAGTTTGGACACCTTGTGCTGTCCACTCACTCAACCTCATGCTAGAAAAGTTGGGTAATACAATAGATTGGATCAAACAAGACTATGCTAAGGCCGAAGAGATCCAAAAGTTCATCACAAGCCACCACATGTCACATGCCATTTTTTAGATCATTCTCGCGATTAGAGCTGCCGAAGGTAATTCAAACAATGCTATTTTTTAATTTTATGTCTAACTTTAGCAATTTATTTTTAAAAATTTAAATTTGCATTCTTTGTCTTTAATTTTTTTATTTTTTATTTTCAAATAGGTTGCTGAGACCAGATTTGCATCCAACACAGATGTCTTGAGATGACTTGTGAAGGTGCCATATGCGCTTTCTGGCATGGTCATCAGCCAATCGTGGTCCATATGGAGGCAATCCAACACTGAGAGGGCAACAAATGTAAAGCAAATGATTCTAAATGACACTTGTAGGATTGTGTGGAATATTCTCTTAGTTTCACCGAGCCCATATGAGTATGATTTGCTTTACTGACATGGATAAGCCATGTTTGGGAGAGGTTTACGATGGCATCGACTCAATGACTGAGAAGATGAAATCCATCATAAATGCAAAAGAGCAAGATCCTGAAGAAACTTTCTTCAAAGAGGTGGAACAAAATGACCACCCCACTCCATCTTCTTGCCTTTGTGCTGACTCCCAAATATTACAGCAAAGAGATCCTTGCTATGCCAACAAGGGTGCCACCATACCATAATGTAAAAATCAACGAAGGGTTTAGTAAAGCACTTACTAAACTCTTCCCTGATCCTGAAATAGAGGATTTAGTTACAACTGAGTGTGTTGATTTTGCAGCCTCCAATGGGCAAAGTGTTTATGCTCTCTGCCACAAGTATAGGAAGGATGCTCACTCTTGGTGGTACCTCCATGGCCATAAATTGCCACACCTTCAATTTATTGCAATCAAAGTTTATCGCAAGTAAGTTTATCAATTTTTTTACCCACCCTTTAAATTTTATTTTTTTCATTTTAAAAATTATCATTTTCAAATTTGAAGTTTGATTCACAATTTATTAATTTTAAAACTCTAACGAGAGCTCCCTTTGCTTCAATAGGTTGCTAGCTCTTCTTCATCTGAATGGAATTGGAGTACATACTCCTTCATCCACTCAGTGAAGCACAACCAATTGGCATCAAGTAAAACAGAGGAGCTAGTTTACGTGCATTCCAACTTGCGGCTTCTAACTCACAAAGATGATGACAAGGAAGGGGCAACAAAGTTGTGGGATGTAGGCCCAAAGCGAACTGACTTGGATCTTTCTTCTATTGCACAATCTTCAGCTTTTGAGGAGTCCAGTAGCCAACATACTTTTAGTTCAAGTGCCAGTGGGGTTCCATGTGGTTGTCCTAATCAACCCGCATCATCACATTATGTTGATGACGATGATGATGATATTGGTCTTAATGATGACCCACATGATGCTAATTAATAATTGTATTATTCCAATATTGAACAATAATTATCTATCATGACATTCAAGTTTGAACTTTGACCCTTTTGATATCGAATTAGTATATTATATTTCAAATTTTGAAAATTGTAATGGTTTGTTTACCATATGCATAATATGTGGTATTCTAAAGTTAATTCTGTTTTTAGGCTGCAAATATATTAATTTTTTATATGGATGTACCCAAAACGTACACAAGTCCCCCAAAAAAATGTCGTACCAGCATACCATACCCACGTACGGTGTACCCATACCCGACCCTGATTCTGATTTGGCAACTTAGGTGAGGGCCTTAGGTGCATCAGAGGAAAGATGAACAGCTCCAAAACGCTCCGCCAAAGTCTGCAATGTCAATCCATAGGCCGACGTGCCTTTTCTCTTCCGACCTGCAGGTCTTCTTTTCTAGCACTGATGGAATATATCACACAGTTCTTCAATCTCTAATGGATCTTCTTATTGCTCTAATACCAAACTGATGCAGATGAATCCTTAAGCTCAAATGTCTACAAATTAGTCAACTCACTGATGATAGGAATCTACCATAGAGCACACCATGCAGTAAATAAAAACCAGTAAATAATAAATGATAAACATCAACTCAGCGGATTCCTTTCTTATTCAGAAAAGTAAATATTTACATATCTTCAAATCCACTCATTCAAGCCCAGATGTATTCGTTTATAGCCCCATCCTAGGCACCAGCAAGGAATCCCTATTTCTAATCCAACCCCCTAAAGTTCTCAGCCAGTGGGTATAATTGCCAGTTAACAATTGATTTCCTTTTTCCCCTCAAACACATGCAGCTCTAACGCTCTAACTGTTACTAATAATAGAAAAAATTACCTTAAAGACTCGCAGTCCTGTTCTTTAGACCACAGCCAACTACTACTCCACTACGTCCACTAAACACCACAAAAACAGGGCTGTTTTAATAGTTTTAATTAAGCTGCACAAGCTCTAGAACCCTGTCAACTATTTGGAAGACAATCATCACCAAATTCTCGGCCACCCAACAATATGGTGAGAATTGGTTTACATCAGAGAGACATAGTCTGTAGTTTATTTATTGCAGGGAAAGTATTTTGGGAGTGCTTATATTGTATATATTTACTTATTATTATTTTGTTCAGACATGCAGATGCCATGGAGCTACTACAGACACTGTGAATGTTGTGAAGGAAGGAGATCAAAAATCAATATGCCCAATTACAGGCCAAGAGATTGATACTTATGACTTGACTGAAAATGGATTAAAGATAGGGCTGGAAACAATTTTACTTCTACCATCATTTAAGAAGATTCCCAGACTTGAACCTGTCTCTGCAACAGTAGCATTTAACATCATTCAGTGTGTACGATTACCTTCTTTGAGTGAAGGTCCTTGCTCTGTTAGACACATGGATTTTTTTCACCTTAAAAATGTACTATAACTAGGTGTTTTTTTGCATGTGCTGATTTAACATTCTATGTTTCTGGATCTTGAAGAACTGTTCTTTGGGTCTTCATTTATCGTATTAGCTTCTTCCAACCATGTCACAACGGAAGAAGGAGATCAAGAAAAGACAAATCATCAAAGTAAGCAACGTGCATATTGACAAACAAGCTTATATTTACAGCAACAATCTTCCAATCTGACTGACACTGTCATGTAATTCCTTGACAGCTTTTTTAGGTCTTTGTCAAGCTCTTGATTCAATGGATTGTGGATTGATTTGCACATCATCCTGTGATGTTGAATGCAAGTTTGAAGCTGCTCTTCCATGTTTTTATCTGCTTCAACCAACCAACACTGGAAAAGTGCTACTTCGAGTAAATTTCTAGCCCCTTTTTTAAGAGCATATCACTTATAAATTTATAATTATGATTCATTTTGCACTTCCAGATATGTTTTTCTCTGACTCATCCATTTTTGTCCTCTGTAATTTTTGTTAAGCTCACAAGTTTTATATCTTATTTGTTGAAGAGAATTGCCACATCAGAAGAATTTTTACCTATTCCAGATTCAGTTGAAGCAATGAATACTGCTGTACCAGAGGAGTTGATAGCCTCCATCAACTCCAGCTTGACAAAGGTGTTTCTCCTTATACCATTTTCACACATTTGCAGTATTGTGAACATGAGCATTTTAGTTAGATATCAATCCAGTGATTTAATATTTTCAATGCAGATGGGGTTCCAAGATTACAACCCTCTAAACCATGAGCGAGGTTGCCATACAAAATTGAATTGGCTTGTTAAAGAAAGTTTACAATTCAGGTGTGTTCATTTATAAGTGATTCCATATGCAATAGATTATTGAAGTTATGCATGAAAGCAGATTTGAAGGGGGGAAAGTGGACTTCTAATCGGTTGTGCTCTTATTGCAGATCCGTGCCATTGCCAACACCAAATCCACAACAGAATCCCCCAATCAATAGCCAGAACTTACCAATCAATAAACATATATCTGTGCCCATTCAATCACCAAAGCCAGGTGGTGATCAGAAATTACAAATCAGCAGCCGTAGGGCAGAGCAAGGGAATCTCCAACCTGATAACATGAGAAAAGAATGGCATGAAAAAATGAATATGTCACCAGGTCTTCTTGCAAAGAACCAAATTCCTAGTATTCTTGAAAGAATAGAACCACTTAGAACTTTCACTAAGTTGAATATTAGTTCAATTACATCCCTATTAGAAGCAGTAAATCAGTCGACACCTAGCACTCCACACACCCAAGCACATAGTGCATCTCAAAAATCAAAGGCTGTAATGGGCATGAAGAAACCTCTACTTCCTTTTCAGCCATCCCAGCTACCAAACCCAAGCTTCAGCCCAAATCCAGCACAACAACTTAAGCCTAACTTTAGGAGGATCAAGAGATCAAAAAACTAACTTCAGAAGGATCAGGTGATCAAAAACCTAATTTTAGAAGGATCAGATGATAAAAAAACTAACTTCATGAGGATAAAGATAACAAAAAGTGAACTCATGAATAGAACCATATGTTCATTTGAATATCGGCTTGTTTTGAGCTCAGCTGATGGCTGCTAACTAGGCATTTTGGAATAGAATCTGATCAGAATCTTGTAAATTTACAACTAAGAAACAATCTCCTGAATGCTGTAACAAAAGATTCTAGTTTTGCTCTTGCCAACAGTCACCAAACTAATAACATATCAGATCCCATTCTTTTGAGGTTTGAGCATATTAATGTAAGGGCAAACTAAAGTTCATATGTTCTGTAAAGTTAAATTCTAAAGTTTTCTGCATATAAAACTTATTTTCAATAGAAGGTACTGCATATTCAGTACAAATATATCCATGGCTCGACTGAAGGAAAATCATTTGAGCAGCAGAATGGGTTTTCTTTATTGTTATTAACTTGCCCAATATCAACAATTTTTTGCCAACATTTGAATTTTGGATGTGTAATATCAAGCAAAGACATAGTTAACTCACTCGGGGTTCCACGTACATTTTTTTGGAAAAACTACTAGGAATACAAACCTCTTAGATTTAATAGGTTGGATAAGACTTCATAGTTCATTTAGTTTTGTTTTCCCTTTCCATTCAACGCTGCACTGTGACGAAAAGCATGCAAAAGAACTATCATTTAAAAAAGCAAACAACACACAACCATTAGCAAGCCCAGACATACTTCAGCCGTTTGTGGAGTTTCTAAAGGAAGGAATTACAGGACAAATGTTCAGCAGGATCCTCCTCCTCTCAAATAGGTTGTCAAACCCCTGGAAGAATTTGGGAGGCTGGTTGGCCCCCTTTGGGACAAGACTAACTCAGTGACTCCAGTGAAATCAAAGGAAACTGTGGTTTTTTCGCCTGGTCTTGGGAGTTCTCCCTCCAACAAAAAAATCACGAAGAGAAGCATTCAGATAAGAATTGTTGCTTGCCACCTTCAAAAAAAGGTAGGCGGAAACTTGATTCATTAGAGCCTAGGAATTGTTCATTGGTGGACCCTGGATCTTCTTCATAAAAAGGTAGGATAGCTCCACTTATGGGCCAGGAGTTTTTCTCCATTCAAAGTTCTTTGGAGAGGTTTGGATTCAAACTTCCTTGATTGATTTCTTTGCTCGTTGGGGATCTAGAGTTTTTGGTCTCATTGGTCCCTTTGTTGTTTTGCAGCTAGGCTGCTGTCTCTATGTTGTTTTCACTGCTGGTCTCCAAGTTGTTTGTTTCGCAGCTGGGCTACTGTCTCTTTGCTCTTTGTGGCTTCTAACCACCCTGTCATTGAGCTGGTTGTTTGTTGGGGTTTTCTGCCCCTTTGTTAGTTTTTCCTATTGTTGTGCAGTTGTTCTGATGTTGGTTTCTCATGCGTACTCTTTGTAGTTCATTGGGCTTCATTGCTTTTCTCTAGTACAAGGGTTTGGGCCCTTTCAAAATCCCTGCTTACCCTAATCGCAAACAATTAGCTGCTCCCTAACTATTTCCTTATTACATCGAGAGGCATTCTATAGTGGCATTATGTTGTGGCTGTGTACATAAAAAAAACTATTTAGAGCCAACTTTTATTTAAAAAATAAAAACTATAGCTCTAAACTAAAAAAAATAGCTCGTAAATAAATAAATAAATCAACTCTTTAGTAAATAAAATAGCTGCTAATTGATATTTCTTGACGTTTTTACATAGATGTATTTAAGATATCTATACTAGGTTATTGCTGTTTGGGAATCCTCGTCTCTTTGTTGGGTCATGGTATTTATGTGGCCTTGCAACCATCTTTGGTGTCTCACATTGGAGTGAAGAGTGGCTATCCCAGTTCTAACTTTAGCTAGATACTTCTGTCTTTCCTCAGTTCTCATTTCCATTCATGGCATTTGTACTTGTTAGTGGGTCTGACTATTCTCATCCAATCTTGTCCATTGGAGTCCTTAACTCATTTCTAAAAGATAAACATAAATAAATCTATAGCCGCTAGATCCTTTGAAAATGGGATACTCTCATCACATAGAATCTTGGATCCTTGATAGAAGGAATATTAAATCCCAGGGACCATTCCCTTACATGTAGGTCTATGGGATTACAACCTGCCTTCGAGACTATATCAAAATGGGACAAAAACAATTGGAACTGAAGGGGGATTGTTTAAGTGAATGGGTTACTTCAAGGGCTTTATTTTTCTTAGATACACTAGAGATTTCATTTATAAAGAAAGCCAGTCCTTTATGGGAAGAGACTTTTTTTTTAAATTATGGGTAAAAGAGTGATTTTGAAAAGGCACCCTTTTACAAAGAGCAAGAAAGATACATCATGGAAGCCCATACAATGACAAGGAACAACAAAGATTAGATATGACGAAGGTTCAAATACAACAACAAATCATCAACACCCCACAAGTGGGGCTAGAAAAACAACCTTAAGGCAAACCGCCTAATAAGAATAGTAGGTCAAACTACTCAAGGTGGATTCAAGCCATAGCACTTCAGGGAACTCTGTATCCTACCAATAGCCCTATTCTTTGACTCAATCGAGTCGATTCCCTTTCTGGCAGTAATCCCATTTTTAAGTGCCAAGCTTGAATCATAAGTAAAAAAGGGGCCACTAGATTGCTTCTTGATTGGATCCATCTTCCTATTTTCCTTGTTAGAGGACATCAGGGTGGGCGAACGTTGAGACCCAAGAGTAGGGATGAGGGCATTTAATTCATGGATCTCACCATCCATGTCCTCCCTAATAGTTTCCTTCTTACAAATCTCTTGCTATCTTCTCACATCAGGATGGGACATGCTCTCAACAATAAGATTAAAAACCTTTGAATTATTCTTGTTTGAAAGAGGACAAACCACCTCGCATTTATGGGAAGAGAATTTTAATGAAGTATTTGTTTGTGGAATTTGATTTGTTGAACTTGGAGGAAAAATTGGGAACTACATTTGAATTCATAAACTCACTAGGAATGAAAATCGCACAATATGCTAGAATATGTATCGATTTTGGAGTAGAAAAAGGGCCTTCCAACATCAATGATTTACACATGACGACACAAAGACAACTTGTAGGCATGTGAACAAAACCATTTGAATGCATAATTTGCTTTGAACATAGACATTTGGCTAGAAATTGGTCAAAGAATTAGAACTCCAAGCACAATAAAAGCAGAGCCTAAAATTTAGGATAACAAAGCGACATTGGAGGCTACCTTATCTAGGAGGCACTTGCTTTATGCTAGATTTTGTGTCCTTGTTGACTCGAGTAAGAAGCTTCCATCTTCTTTCTCCTTGTTTTCAAAATTTGGCATATGGAATCAACACATTGATTACGAGGACTCTCTTGTCTTGTGTCATTTTTGCTTGATGGTTGGGCAGTCTTCCTGTGGCTGCGTGCACAAAAGATTGGATAATAAGACAAATGGGTTTGAAAAGAAAAAAGAAAATGTACTGTTCGATAAGGAACCAGGTTCTGTTGAGCGGGAGGACGAGGCAAAGTTTGTTGTGCTTGGTGAAAATAATGATAGCCAAAATATGCTTGGGGTTGTGTCTGAAAAGCAATGGTTAACCCTCCCTTCATAAGGGTGATGCACAAAAAGGACACTTTGGTGAGGAAGGAGACCTCCCTTTTGATTTTGGGGGTTGGTGTCAGTGGACGACCAACCAAAAAGAAATATATGAGCTTGAATCCGTTGGAAGCAAGTGACAAGGAAGGCATCATGCAACAAAAAAAGAAATGAGGTAACTGATCAAAGAAAAAATGAAAATAAAGCTACTTCTCAATTCAAATCACGAAAAAGAAGATAAGGAAAATGTGATAAAATAGGAATCACAACCGCCGAAGGAATTAAAAAGAGACCTCGAAACATCTAGGAAAATTTACTCAAGGCATAAGCTGAGACAATTGGAAAAGCCAATAATGAAGGGGGGTATATAGGTGGATACTAGATCATGGATCAAGAGGACTCTAATGAAGGTTCATATTAGGATGCCTGATTCCTATGCCCAACACACTCTTTACCCATTTGAGGAAAGAGAAAACTCATTGACAAGCATTAGGCACCAGATAAACTACCAAGAAGCTCAGGTTTATGAGGAAGTGAAAATGGTTCAAAGTTAAGGGTAATAAAACTAAATGTAGAGTTTTGAAATGTCAAACTAATTATGTTCTAAAGCAAAACCATGCACAAAATCAAAATGATAAAGCTCAACAAGCGCCAAGCTAATGAGTTACATCTAGCAATAAAATCTGTTCCATGCTAATTACTAGCTAGATGCAGTTAAACGGCTAGTCTTGATCAACATATTACCACTACCACCTAAAAGACCATATCCAATAGAAACTACTCCATTTAGATTTTATTAGTTTGTTACAGTAAGCATCTTGTTCTTGTATAATACAATCTCTTAGAGATGATATTCTCTATATTATAGGTATACGTAACCAATCAACCAACTTGGCTTTCAAGAGTCATTTATTAAAAGCATTAAGTTCATAGGCATAATTAAAGATATTTTAAAAACCTACCCTGCATACACTTTTTTAAAACAAAACTTTATGGAAATAAGGACATCATTTTCTTCATAGGTTGAATGTGATAGTGGGCACTAGCCAGTATGGCACCCATTAATGTGAATTTTTAACTCTATACTTAAATCAATCAATTACCACGTGCAGTTGTTGATACCATACTTGATCATATTCATTGAGTAGTAAGTATATGGTTAGCATCTGGTGGTTGAGCCATTAGAGAGGACATTAACATTGGCCTAAGAGAAATCAGTTTTTAGGATTTATTTCTCAGATTTGATACCTAGGACATTTGTCTGTTCTTTTCTTGGTTGTGGTGCATTCTAGTAGATTAGCTGTTTGCCAAAATATTTAGGCTAAGCCTAAAATATGCACCGTTACAAGTAAGAACTAATGAAATATTATTTCATCCTTACTGAAAATAATGATAATCAGTGATAAATTAGTAGTATATGATAGAAAGTACGTCTTGAGCTTATGGACATGTTTGTAGTTAAAATGACTTCACTTGATCAGACTAAAGAACTCTTTTAGGTACCCTGTCATTTGATAAATGTTTGAACTTTGAAAAAATGACTTGATTGAACTATTTTGGCCTCCATAGTTCATTCAATAACCCTTTCCAAATGGCAAAAACAGATGCTTCAATAACCTAGAGATTATATAAGTTAAGAAGAATATCTATAGTTCTTTGTTACCAGATACAGACATGTAATGCTACTATGCCCACAAGTAGCTTAGAAGCATTCAATAAACCATGAAGATGTGAATACTTTATACAGTTTAAACATATAGATTTGAATAGTCTAGATAGCTTGCCGAGTTTTCCCCAAAATTATAAAAAATTATTAGAGAATAATACTATTGATAAGAGGCATGGCATTAAGGACAACCTTTAAGCGAAATCAAAGTTATGTTGTGAAATAAAAGTTGGTGTACAATTTATTTGCTAATTTCAAAGTCATTGTAAAATAGAATTGTATGCATTTTATTTCTAAATAAACATATCCTGTATCAAAGTAAATTATGAAAACAAAATGCTGCTCAAGCTCTTTCCTATTGACTGGAGTCTGATGTGTTTATCAAAGACTTCTACATAGTTCACCTCCTTTTATGTATATGGTGAAAGCATGTCTTAATTAGATCACCAGAGTCACATTTGTGCTTCATGGGCAAATTCAATGCAGTTCCGATGATCTAATTAAAGACATGATCCCAGCACATACAACTGCAACCGCCACTCTTCTATAAATAAATTCACAATTAAGGAACAGTACAATCTCTGATACACATTCCCAAAACACGCTTTATAAATAAACTAACTGAATGATTTGAGTATTCCATGAATATGGAGGCTGGATATATAGGGCTATGCATGCAAATTTTCTTTGACAATTTTGACCACGTGCCCAACAAGACTGCTGCTATTATTCTTCTTCTTCTGTTGCTGCAGCTACATTATGAAAATGCATAACTTCTGGCAATGTATGCTAAATTTGGACCTGTCCCTTCTGGTGGACATGATAACCAATTTTTTTTTTTTTTTAAAGATTGACCATGTCTTATTTTTTGATTTGTGTTTTGCGGGGATCGTTACAGAGCTGTCCTCGTATCTTTAGATCCTACTCTGGCCGTCCTTTTTCCATCTCCCTTAAAAAGCTTCCAATTTTAGAATTTTGAAAAGCAAACTAAAAGATTTGATGTTGAGCTTGTGGCATGTTAGGGATGGAAAGTTTGCACCTCTCTAGAATTCCAAATTTATTTCCAGGTCACCACCTCTAATGTGGTGCCACAACATGGTTCCACCACTCAAAAACAGGGTTTAAATCCCAATTTCTTTTTCTATCACCTATCTGCACTCCATTACGACCTAAATTTGATGGCCATATGGCCATATTTAGACATTTTTCCCTTAAAATACAATCAAAATTTTAAAAAGATTGTATCACATGAAAGGAGAGATTTTGGATAGAGTATCAAAATTTATATAGAATTATGATGATGATGATGATGATATATATATATATATATAATTTTATTTATACTAAAGTATATCATAGTATTTTAAAGGCACCGTTGAATAGATAACTGTCATTAAAAAATTGCTTGATAGGCAAAGTCAACTGTCAAATTTAAGCCCTGCTCCATATATATAAAAACATAATATAAAACACATTACAACATTTAATATATTTTTAGATTCTAAATTAAAGAGAGAATAGGTTGTTGAAAGAAAGAAAGAAAGAAAAGAAAAAAGAAAAAAAAAAAAGGATAAGGTTTATGAAGGTTTAGTCATTTGTAAAACTTTGGTAGTATCTTGGTCTAGTTTTGTTTTAGACTATCTTTGTGTTAGTAGAATTCAATCATGTGGTTTTTCCCTTTTGGTGTGGTGTTTTACTAGTGTCTTTTGTTTATGGTGGTGTCTTATATGGTTGTGGGTTCATCCTTTGCTACTTTGCAACTTGTCTTCAATTTGTTGGATCAGGTGTCATACACCTTGCAAGTCTTAATGTTCATATTATTTATTTATTTAGTTATATATATTAGTTATTTTAGTCTCATTTGAGAAATAGAGCATCCCACTTTGTGTTGGCATATTATGCCATGTGTTAGCATCTTGTAATATGTATAAGTTGTAAGAGTATTTAACGTCAATATGGCATTGTAAGATGTGGATTATTTATCACAAATTCTATGACGCATGTAAGAGCATGATTGTAGGGAGTTACAAATTGGATTAGGAATCTTGACCCACTTTTGACATGTTATGATGTGTCATAGAGCATCTTTTAATAAAGATAATGAATTCAAAATGGGATGTGAGTCATGATAATTCTTACCGTGGTATTTCGGGATCTTGTTTGGGCCCATGGTAATGCCTTTTGGCGGTTTTATGTGCCTCCTTGAGTCTATATATTGAGAGCTTGAGATGGAGGAATTGAGTAGTCTTTATTGTAGGGTTATGTAATTGGATTTCCTCTAGAGTAGGATGTTGATCCCTTGCAAGTGTATTGTAACTATTTTCTGTTGTTAAATAATACATTGGTTCGATACTTTGGAGGGTGAGATATTTCACTTGAAAGGGTTTTTCCCATGTATATTAGTGTCTTTTATCTTCTATGTATGCTTATTCTATTCTTCTCTCATTATTTTTTTTTAAGTTTTGATTTACATGTTGTTAGGTTATTAATTTTTTATAGATACCCGATCTATGTTTCTTTCCTCTAAGGGTTAATGTGGGAAATGAATCTATGTCTTGTTTCCACTTTATGGGCATAGTTTGTTTGCACTTGTAATAGATTTTTGTTTAAAAAATATTATGGTACTAGAGAGGCATTGATGCAGGAGCATCCAACACCCTTCCGGATTGAGACCCACTAAGTTGTCTTTTATGCTGGTCAATTGCCTTCAATACTGGTGGCTTGATAACTAATTTATCATATTGGAGTGAGGTGTTTGAACCTAGGCGATAAAATAAGCTTGAGAAATTAAAATTCCTTTGGATAGTAGCATTTAAAAGAGTAGATAATGAAGGATAATGGGCAATCAACGACTTAATATAGTATTGGCATGCAAGATTAGTCGCTGGTGATTAGTGGTCTGACAACCCTCTAAAATTGGACTTGATCTTTTCTTGTTCTAGATCGATGGTTTTAAAAGCCTTTATGCACCTATCCTTAGTGGCCACCACCATTTCAAGACAAAAATAGAGATTTCTATACTATAAAGGTGTTGGTTAAGGTGATTTGGGAGGGCAAATATAAGAGTCTAAGAGTTTTGAAGAGTCGTAGCTTAGGAGAATTCATGGTTTCTAGTTTTATTTGATGAGTTTTCAATTAAAATATTTGCAAAGTAGTTAGTCTATTTGAAATGGCTAGAGGTCCAAAGTAGTTTATTTGTGGAGTTGTGAAAGTTTGGAGTTCATGACTAATGTTATTTTTCTGTTATAATATGAATGGCTTATATGAGTGAAGAACTGTTCAGATTGGTTACCCTTTAATGGGTACCTAATCCTTGACTGCATCAAATGGTATAAGAGTTGGTTGATCATTGGGAGGAGTGTTGAGAAGTTGATGTTGATGTGTGAGAGAGAATGGTGATAAAAAGAACGAGTAATGTGTCGGTTGTCCTCTAACAAGCGTAGCGTTGGGTAGAAGATGTGCTAACTTCCTCCACTATGTGGAAGTGGGTAGAGGAGGTTTAGAGAATGTGCATCTTCCAACAACATTGTTAGCTAGAGGATAATTGTTAAATGTGAGTGAGTTTGTTGCAGGTGTAAGTCATGTAACTGTAGATAGTTGAGAGTGAAGATGTCTTTGAAAAAGAGGATGGAGATGGTCATGAAGAGGCCAATTGAGTAGGTAGCTATAGAGCAGTACCAAAGGAAGAAAATCTAGTACCAAAAGGAGAAAATCCTTGGGTAGATGATGGACATTCATTTGAGATTGGACAAGTTGGAGGCTATGTAACGTGGAGAAGTTGTAGTAGATGTGATCAAGAATGATGGAACGAAAGAAGAAGAAAAATGTGACTGCAGTTGAAACATGTCTTTCCAAAGGCATGGATGTCTTAGTGGATAAGGTTGTAGCAGAGGAATAGAGTAAAGATGAACATCTTATTTTTATTAGACATTATTTTGTTTGCAGATATGAAGGAATGTGAAAACAATGAAAAGAAAGTCCTCTTTCTTGAGGATAATGTGGAAGAGAAAATGGTGACAAAGGTTCAAGAACTACAAGTTGCAGAAGATAAGAGTGTTTATATAGAAGATCTTTTAAAGGAAGCACTATTGAAAGCTGAAATGGTGGCTTGTGAAGGCCATGTACTTGTTAGTGGAGTTGATGAAGACCATTTGCTTGAATAGGAGGTGAAAAAGATTAGTGAGCTTTTTGATTCATGTGATTCCTCACGTGAGGATATTGTTGTAGTTGAGAATGAAGAAAAAGAGCTAGAAATTTCTAAAGATGATTCATGTATAGATGAAGAGGAGAGTAAAGAAGTTGAAGAGAAGGAAAATTGATTCTTTGAAATCCATCATGTGATCGAGAGTCATGATGCTAAAGTCTATCCTTGAGAGGACATGCAGATGATGATCAATGTGGAGCAACATGAAGATTAGTACCTTGATGAGGTACCAAATGTGCAAAGTAAAGAAGGAGCAAATGTTGCAGTAGTCAAACTAGAGATATTGAAAAAAAAATTATTTTGAGGAAGAAGTTGAAGAAAAGATGGTGATAAATATTTATGATTTTCGTAATGTTACTGATGAAGTGTTGTTTGCAAGTATAAAAGAGGAAGTAATTGTTCTTGACAAAATTTATGAATATTTGAGTACAGGTGAAGATGATTTCTTGTGGAGGTGGACAATTTATGGTGGGTTGAATCCCATGAAAAGGAGAAGAAAATGGTGGAGGAGAAAATGAAGAGGAAATTAGTCTATGGTGGAAAAACATCCATGAGAGGAGTAAAAGATAAAGATCAAACTTGGCAGAGGGAAGTAGGATTTATTCTAGCTAAGTGCTGAAAGAAGTGAAGGAAAAAAATCTTCGGAGGTGTTTGATTCAATAATGGAGCTTGCTACGGAATTCCATCATTAGCACAAATTTGTGAACTATGCTCACAAACTTCCCACCTGGCAAGTTTGATGCAAGAGCGTCCAACACCCTTCTAGATTAAGACCACTAAGTTGTCTTTTATGATGGGTGGCTACCTTCAACAGTGTCAGCTTGATAAGTCATGTATCATATTGGAGTGAGGCATCTAAATGTGGGTGATAAAATAAGCTTGAGAAATTCAAATTCCTTTGGATAATGACATTTAAAAGAGTAGATAATGATGATAATGGGTGGTTGGCAACTTAATATAGTATTGGCATGCAAGATTAGTAACTGGTGGTTAGTGGACCTGGTGTTTTCTTTTTCCAGACCAACAATTTTAATAGCCTTTATGCACCTATCCCTAGTGGCCACCACCTTTTCAAGACAAAAATAGAGATTTATATATTATAAATATGCTAGTTAAGGTGCTATGTGAGGGTAGAGATAAGAGTCTTGGAGTTTTGAAGAGTCATAGCTTAAGAGAATTCATGGTTTCCAATTTTATTTGACCAGTTTTGAATTAAAATATTTGCAAGGTAGTTAGTCTATTTGAAATGGTCAGAAGAAAGTAGTTTATTTGTGGAGTCATGAAAGTCTACAGTTCAAGTCATGTTGTTCTAGTCATGGTCCAATTGTGTTATGAATTTTTTTCTATAATAATGTGGTGTAGTTTGAATGCTGTCTTGTTCTAAAACTAGTCATAGTTGAAAGATTTTGCTTATAGGAGAAGTTTGTCTAGTCCATCACTACGAATGTTTAATTTCTGGAAAGTTGAAGCTATTATGATTTATGCATTCTGTATAAGTTAGAAGACTGGCAATTTACATGATCATATTGTTGTGCTTGATTCAAGTTGTCACAGGGATATTAATGTGCTGAGTATGATATATTTCTGCTTTGATTAACTATCAATTATCAGCTTGGCCCTTGCAATCTTGTATTTTCTATTGGCTAGTATTTAAAATATTGAAGATGTTAAGCCTAAATTTGGTGTTCATGATTCATGTTATTTTGATGTTATAATATGAATGGCTTGTATGAGTGAAGAGCTGCTTAGATTGGTTGCCCTCCAATGGGTACCCGATCCTTGACTACATCATGCATACTAGGTATTTTCCTCATTTGTTATCAAATTTGAGTTGGTTTTCTTGGTTGCATGTGGTTGTATGTCATTACATGTGATGGATCCATAGTGATTTGGTTTTGGGTATTTTTTTTTTTAAATTTCTTAGCTTGGCAAGTTTGTGGGAAGGAATCAACTAATTATTATTTTTTGTTTGACTGGAATTCTTGTAGTTGATCTTGTTTTTTAGGTACAATATAGTAGGCACTTGTAGGATGAAGAAAGTGGAGCATCTTGGAGTTGGTCATGTGGTTGCATGTTGCATATCATTGACCTAGAGCTCCTGTTTGATAGTATGAAACAACCCTTTAGCATGATGGTTGAGTTTTTTCATCCCATGGTCATGTACAACAAAGTGCTTATGTTGGGTCCTTATCTTTATCTCCTTGGTCACATGGGAGAGCATTGGTTGTCTTGATTACAGCTTGATGTGCTTACATGTGCATGGTTTTAGCCCCTGGCATTGGAAAGCTCTAGATATTTAGCCTCAAATGCATGTAGGTTGTGGAGTTAGTCATTGGATGACCCGGAAGCTCCTTGAACAACCTAGTTCCTCTACACACATGTACATGGTGATGGTTGTGAAGCTAGACTTCCAATGACCTAAAGTTCTCAGACAACCTCTTGGTCTTGATAGATGGTTGTACTTGCATGTTTTAGATTCATGTTGACTAGATCTATTGGTTTTGTACATTTTATGTTCAAGATCTACAAATTTTCTTATTTGTGTAAGTCCATGGTTTCAATTTAACCGTTTTAGTGTTTTTAGACTTGTGGGTCTTTTGGATGTTGAGTGGATTTAGATTTACATGCATGTCTCTAACATGGATGGTTTGCAGGTTTTATATGTTTAACCAAAATCTATAATTTTGTAGATCTACGAAAAGACTATTTTTTAGATTACGATTCTATGGGTTTTTTTGAATGTAAGATAGTTGCAAATTTGTATGCATGCTTCCTACATGGTTTGAAGAGGTTCTTTACATCCTTCTTGGTGTAGAAGTGTCGGTACATGATTAGTCACTCAACATTTCTATAGTGGTTTTTTGTTGGATTCTTGAACTATATTTGTCTCAGAGTAATGGATTTTTGGTATTTTGGATCTAGGTTTTGAATCTGATGTATCTGTCAGGGAAGAATTTATATTTTTATCTCTTGATGTCTATGATTTGCATGTTATTGATGTTGGGATTAGGTGTGCCATACACCTTGCAAGTCCTAATGTTTGAAATATTTATTTATTTGTATTTATTAATTGTCATTATTAGGGAAACAAGGTGTCCCATTTTGAGGTGGCACTTTTGGCCACATGTCAGCTATATTGAAATGTGTAAGAAGTTGTAAGAGCATCCAATGTCATTATGGCATTATAAGTTGCAGAGGTTATGTATGACAAATTCTATGACACATACAAGAGCACGATTATAGGGAGTCACAAAGTGGACTAGAAATCTTGACCTACTTATGCATGTTATGACGCATCATAGAGCATATTTCTAAAGGAAGTAAATGATAAATAACGAGTCAAAATAGAGTGTGGATCATGGGAATTCTTACCATGGTGTTTTGGGACCTTGTTTTGGCCTATGGTAATGTCTTTGGTGGTTTGCTAGGCCTTCTTGAGTCTATATATTTAGGGCTTGAGATGGAAGCATTGATGAGTTTTCATTACAAGGTTATGTTGTTAGATTTCCTCCAAAGGAGCAAGTTGGTATTTTCCTATTAAGACAAGAGTTTGGAAGTGTATTGTAATTGTTATATGTTGTTGAATAATACATTGGTTCTATACTTTGGGGGTGGGGTTTTTTACTTGAAAGGTTTTTCCCATGTATATTAGTGTCTCTTCTCTTCTATCTATGGTTCTTCTATTCTTCTTCATTTTTATTTCTAAAGTGTTATTTTACATGTCATTATGTTGTTGATTTTTTCATAGATTTCAAATCTGCATTTCTTTTCTCTAAGGGTTAATGTGGGAAATGAATCTACATCTTGATTTCACTTTATGAGCATAATTTGTCTACACTTGTAGTAGATTTTTATTTATTAAACCTTATGGTACTAGAGGTGCATACTGAGTATTTTCCTTACATTTGGTATCATAGCCAAGGTCGTTCCATAGCTTGCATGTGGTTGCATGTACTTGCATGTTGTTTGCATGTACTTGCATGTTGTTGCTTGTGATGGATCCATTGTGATTTGGTTTTGGGTATTCCACCTTTTTTGATTTCTTAGCTTGGGAAGATTATCAGAATTTGTATGAAGGAATTGACTAATTATTAATCCTTGTATAAGTGGAAGTCTTGTAGTTGATCTTGTTTTTCAGGATACGGTATGTTAGGCACTTGTATGATGGAGAAGGTAGAGCATTATGGAGTTGGTCATGTGGTTGCATGTAACATGGTGTTGAACTAGGGCTCCTATTTGATGGTATGGAATAACCCTTTTGCATGGTGGGTGAGTGTTTTCATCCTGTTGTCATGTGGAGTAGAGTGCTCATGTTGGGTGCCTAACTTTGGCTCTTTAGGTACATGGAAAACCATTGGTTTTCTAGACTACAATTTAGTGTTCTTATGTTGGGTGTTTGGTTTTAGTCCTTAGCATTGGAAAGCATTGGATATTTAGTCCTTGAGTGAATGTAGGTTGTGGAGTTGATCATTGGATGACTTGGAAGTTTCTAGAACATCCTAGCTCCTTCGTACACATGTATGTGATGGTGGTTGTGTGATTGGTCTTTTGATGGCTTGGAGTTCATAGACAACCTCTTAGTCTTGTGGATGGTTGTATTTGCAGGTTTTAGATTCATGTTGACTGGATCTAGAGGTTTTAAAAAATTTCTCTTGAAAATCTATGGTTTTGCTTATTTGTGACATTCCATTGTTTGGGTTTAATAGTTTTGTTGTTTCAAACCTGTGGGTCTTCTAGATGTTAAGCAGATTTAGATTTGCATGCATGTCTCTGATGTGGATAGTTTTGTAGGTTTTTACTATTTCACCAAAATATGTGGTTTTGTAGATTTCGTAGGGGCTATTTTTAGATTGTGAATCTTGTGGTGGTGTTTTTGGATGCAAGATAGTTGTAGGTTTGCATGCATGCTTAGTGCATGGTTCGAGGAGGTTGTTTCTTGTTTTCTTGGTCTACAAGTGTTGGGATGTGATCAATCACTCAACATTTCTATGTTGGTTTTTGTTGGGTTCTTGAGTTTATGTTGTATCTAGTTGTGGATTTTTGACATTTTGGACTAGGGTTTTAGATTTGATGTAAGTGTTATGAAAGGATCTACATTATTTATCTCTTGATGTCTATGATTTTCTTGTTATTGATGTAGTTTTGAGTCTGCTTGACTTTGGGCCTATGTTGTCTTGTGGATCTATGTTGTGCATTGTTTCAAGTTCTATATGGTTTCCTTTGTTTTAATTGGAATATTGGCTATGCTTTCTGTCACCCTTGGATGCAATTTTCATGCTAGTAATGTGGTTTGTCTATACTCGCATTTTGCATGGAAGACTTAGATGTGGGTTATCTATACCCATGAATCTTTGATGTGCTATATGGTGTCTTGTTGCAATGAGTTTGTTGTAAATTGTTCAGATGCCATAGATTTGTAGATTATAGTTTAGTGGTCCTTCAACAATCATGATGCATTAATGTAGTGCAACAGTGAGACATTGAGACAGATGGATGAAGTACTTGTGATTCATGTTGTAGTACTTTGGGATGTTCATGGAATTCCTATAGGAGTACTTAGGGTCACTTGTAGATGTATCTTCTTGGAACCTATAGGAGTTATCTTCTTTTGGAGATCATGGCTTTACTTTGCACTTTGGGAGCTGCTGATTGTTGGGAAATAGGTGTTGTACACCTTGCATAATATTTTATTATTTTATTCATGTAAAATAAATATTTATTTGTGGTGCATCTTAATTGATGTGTTTAACCACATTAAATATTTATTTGGAGGCCACTTGTAAATGTTGTATGTAACATTGGGATATTATTTAATTGTTGGGAAAATGTAGTACCAACATTAAATAAGGGGGTCAATGGTTTTGTGTATCCATGGTTTTGGAACACATGGTTTTATCCAATACCACAAGTTGTATTTGTGAGCTTGGTCTATAAAAGCAAGCACATGGTCATTAGTTGGGTTGGTTGGCTATTTCATTGTAGGTGGATTGGAGGTTTGTGAGATGTTGTCATTGTATTGAGTTCTCTCCTGTAAGTGCACATTGTGAAGCATGGCATGTGATGTGTGGATTCATGCTTGGACACATGGAGGATGCATTGGAGGTGCTTGATGGTTCAGAGGTATTCATGGAGACTAATGGCATGTATTGTAATATCTTTTGCTGAATAATACATATATTTATGGATGCTTTTGGAGGCTGGGTTTTTCCCTCTTGAGGGTTTTCCCAGGGTATATATTGTGTTATCTTGTTGATTGTTCATTTGATCTTTGCATTATGTTATTTCTACATCTTATTCTCCTATTGGGTTATGTGGAATTGGTTTTATTGGACCTGCAAATTCCTAACATGTGGTATCAGAGCCATGTTTATGGTTGAGGGAGGTGTGAGCTCCCTGGATGTGTTGATAACCCTTATGTGTAGATCTGATGCAAAATGGAAGCCATGGCAATGCATGGAAGGATTTGGGACATTACAAGGTTTTATGGAGGTTGTATTGCAGATTGGGGGTTTTGGGTATTAGAGATTTGCTGTATAGTTTACAGATATGGTGATTGAAAAATCATGGTTGAAGAGGGTTTATTGGATCGGCTTCATCAGGGTTTTGTGGAGGGATTTTTTTGCAGATGAGCTCTTGGGACAAAACTAACCTCGTCGTTGGATTCAGGAGGCCTGAGAAGCGAAGAAAAACATATAATTTGCCATAGTTTGGCCACTGTGACAAAATGCAAAAAAAATTATGTCCTCCCAGGTTTGGTCATACAACCGTACAATCTGCAGGTATGCTTAGAAAAACAATTAATAATTTTTTTTTCCTGCACTGTTAAATTTTTCTATAGTGAAAAATAAAAAATTAAAATTTCTACTGAAACTATAGAAATGCAAAATAGATTTGAAAAGATATATTAAAAAAAAAAATTTGGGGGGCAAGGGTCTGCAGACCCCGTACCCCCCCGGCTTGCGCCACGACAGGGCCGGTCAGCTCTCGGCCGGCATGGTCGAGCCGAAGGGCTAGCTCTCGGTCTTGGGTGCCGGTCCGGTGAGGCTGGTCGGACTCCCGGCGCCAGCGGTTGTGAGCAGCTCGCAAGGGCCCTTTAAACAAAATGCAGGTGGCCAGAATACTTATGCAACAGCGGTGAAAATAAATTGAAATGATAGTGGCTTAAATCTTTTTCAGACCTTTTTATTTATTAAAAATTAAACCTCCTTTAATGGCTTTTGGGGTCCGATGACAATAAGACATATTGAAACAAAATTTGAAGTCTGTTAGTCAGAGACATAATGATGCCAACCCAATGCCTAGCACCATGTCAACATTTGCCTAGTCAGTGCCTAGTCATGCTTGCGTCAACAATGACATCAGCAATACGGAGGGTCCCACCAGGGGTCCCCTTTTAGCCCTCGGAGGGCATTTTCTTCTGGGAGGCATAACTTTCGCCCACGATATCAGTTTTTTGACTTCTTATAGGCATTGGAAAGGACTCTCTGAGAACTACACAATGGTATAGGTTTAGTCATCAAATTTTGTCGTTTGTGTCAGAATTTGGTGTCTGAAGCTAGGCATTTTTTCAGGACAGTTTTATGCTCATAACTTTTGCATACGGAATCGTATTTTCAATTTCTGACAGGCGTTGGAGAGCTATTGTAGTGTACTACAGTTTGGATCATGTAGATTTTTAGTTTGGTGTGTAGAGAGAGACTGGTACTTGTTTGATCACTTGTAGGAGCCTGAGATTCAAGGTGCATTTATGAGTGCATTCAGATGGTTTTTTGGGCACAAACTTGCGGGAGTGCATGTTATTGTGTGACCATCAGTATGGTATTGCAGGTTTTCTAATTTAGTTCTTCCAGATACAGGTTTATAGGTGTTTTCAGAGTTTAGACTTTGATGGAAACAAGTACACAGGTTGCCTTCTGGTTTAAAGACACGGTTGATACACATGTGAGACTTGGAGTCTGGTTTCAGTGGGAGTTGAGTATAGGTACAATGATGACAATGATTATGGTGTCATGGATATGCAAGTACACTTTTACATTGGCACGCCATGATCATGTATATGATTGATAGGTATGGGCTATGATGTTTGATCCATGATTACAGGTGGTTTTGTGATGTTGTTTTAGGGGATTGTTCTTATCTCCTGGATGCTTAATTAGTTCCTTGACTATGGTTACTCATTTGTGGACTTATTGAAAAATTGAATCTAGCGTTGATTTGGTGTTTGAGTCTTAGAGTCTATAGGTTGTCTTCTTTGATATCTCAGTTTGCATGTTACTAGTGTGATGATGAGTTTGTATGTTACATTTGTTTTGGATCTACGAGTTATGTAGTTTTGTGGGTTGATCACCTATTTGGCTACAATGGGATGACTCAGATGTGGGTTGTCTATATCCATGAGATTGATTCAATGTTTATGCAGACTTTGTTAGTTGGCCTTGTCTGTGGTCATTTGTACATTGATATGTTGCATTGGGATAAGAGGATGGATGATTAGAGTGCCTGGATAGTCAGTTGTTGGGACATATATCATGTTTATCACGATGTCATAGAGAGCTTGGGTACATGGTTTATGTGAGCTTTTGACAGTGATGGTTTTATCTTCTTGGTTGGAGACTATGGTTTACTCGACCTTTTGGGAGTTGTTGATGTTACAACAAGATTCCTTGATTGGTTTGGGGCCATGGATAATCTTCATTTAGGAGATGATTACTTTTTTTCCATGGATAGCTTGGTATCACGATTTAGTGGGAGCTTTGGTAGTGATATGGATTTATCATTTGTGATGGATGATCTTTTGCAGTGGTTGTGGGTGTCTTGGAGAGGCTCTTGGATTATGATTCTTTTTTAGTGAGAGTGCTTTGACATATTGAGTTCCATTGTTAGTAGATGTTTATCTTCATGTGATTGGAGATCTTGACATCTTGGTTTACCATGGAGGACTTTTTGAGTCTTTGGTTGAGGTGTCAGTTTATGACTTGTCAATTTGACATGTTTATCCTTTGTTTAGAGATGTTGATATTGTGTCTTGGTTTACTCTAGATACTAGTTTGAGTATTGGCATGATAAAGGTTCTCTTGAGATAGGATGTATGCATCAGTGCATGTGATCTCCTTGGAGGAGATGGTTAGATAATGATGTCATGATGGGTTTCTTGATTATGCAGATGTGCAGTTAGAGTGTTGACAGTGATCTTGTTGGTTCTCTTGGTATTGAGTACTTTGGTCATTTGCTTGAAAGCTTCATGATAGTGTGATTTTGCATTTGGAGTTTAGCGTGGATTGATCATGGAGGTGCCCATGGATACTTGGAGACTTTGGTGAGGCTGGAGTTCTCTTGGGATTAGAGACACTTGTTGAGATGGTTACTCATTGGAGGTTTCAATAGATAGATCGAGGAGCCTTACACCTGGATTTGGACTTCAAGGAGATTGTTCTTGGAAAGAGTCATTGTGGCTTGGTGTATACTAGAGGAGCATTCTCATTCCCCACTCTTAGTCTACTCAGTGGTTTATCATCTATGAGGTATTGCCCATACTTTTAGATGTATTTTGCTTTATGTTTCATCTTCTCATGGTTATGGATCTTGAGCTATGGTTATTGGTTCTGAAGGGTTCATTTGAGGGATGCTAGCATGGTTATCTCTTTGTTCATATGATTTGGTTTATGATGTTCATTATGAGCAGTTTAGGAGATGTGATTGGGCTTATTCCTGATTATGGAATGGTTATGAGTTTGATCTACCTTGATTAGAGAGGCTTACATCCATGTTGATTACATGTTACATATGTTCATTTGATCTTATGAGATTGAATGGTTGGGTGTTGTTGAGGCTTTTCATTTGGGGTTGTAGAGGAGATCATACTTGACACAGCTTAGCACTTTAAGGTGTTTGTAGAAGGACATTATGATTTACAGGTTTTCTCTCTTTGTCTTATGGCTACTTCGTGGAGGATCATGTTGATATGGCTGGACTTGGGAGAGTTATGGTGACATATCATGAGAGAGTATGCAACGATTTATCATGCATGTGTGGATCATTGTGATTATTCTTGATACTACATTGGCTTGTTGATTAGCCACAACTTGGTTTGAGTGTTGATTGATAGACTTGGTATGCCTTGGATCTATTTTCAGATTTGACATTACCCATGCAGTGGGAGTTCCTAGATGTATGTGTTATTCATTGACAGGTTTTATACATGAAGCTTGTGATTGCGGTATATGGGTTGGATATGTTGTTGGCATGAGTTTATTGATGTTGTTGATACCTATGAGGTATG
Organism: Cunninghamia lanceolata; assembly: GCA_027924645.1. Taxonomy (NCBI): domain Eukaryota; kingdom Viridiplantae; phylum Streptophyta; class Pinopsida; order Cupressales; family Cupressaceae; genus Cunninghamia; species Cunninghamia lanceolata. The sequence continues at coordinate 1,555,795 of BSBN01000270.1, forward strand.
GATGGTTGGATGTATTAGCATATGTTGTGGGTGCTATTTCTAGTCGTGTGGGTTTTTACCTTTGACAACATCTTGGAGCCTTTTGTTATCACTTGGATTTGATGCATGTGTTCTTTGGATTGGTGCATCTTTACCTTGGCCTGTTCCTTTTCTTCCATAGGTGGCACGTTGGAGGATGAGAGGAGTTCTTGCTTGAGATGGTGGTCACTTTGAGTTTGTTACAGGTATCTTGATGGAGCACGAGAGCATGCTAGAGATTCATGTGATTTCATGTTTGCCTATGATGATGTATTTCATCGATTGACCCTTATGCAATGTATACAACAAGTGGGAGAATGTTGGGAAATAGGTGTTGTACACCTTGCATAATATTGTATTATTTTATTCATGTAAAATATATATTTATTTGTGGTGCATCTTAATTGATGTGTTTAACCACATTAGATATTTATTTGGAGGCCACTTGCAAATGTTGTATGTAACATTGGGATATTATGTATTTGTATTATTTAATTGTTGGGAAAATGTAGTACCAACATTAAATAAGGGGGTCAATGGTTTTGTGTATTTATGGTTTTGGAACACATGGTTTTATCCAATACCACAAGTTGTATTTGTGTGAGCTTGGTCTATAAAAGAAAGCACATGGTCATTAGTTGGGTTGGTTGGCTATTTCATTGTAGGTGGATTGGAAGTTTGTGAGAGGTTGTCATTGTATTGAGTTCTCTGCTGTAAGTGCATATTGTGAAGGATGGCAGGTGATGTGTGGATTCATGCTTGGACACATGGAGGATGCATTGGAGGTGCTTGATGGTTCAGAGGTATTCATGGAGACTCATGGCATGTATTGTAATATCTTTTTCTGAATAATACATATGAGTATGGATGCTTTCCCTCTTGAGGGTTTTACTAGGTATATCTTGTGTTATCTTGTTGATTGTTTATTTGATCTTTGCATTATGGTTATTTTTGCATCTTATTCTCCTAAGGGGTTATGTGGAACTAGTTTATTGGACCTACAAATTCCTAATACTGATGTTACAGTTCAGTTCTTTGATTCTATGGGGTGCATGAATGATCTTTAGTTAGAATATGTTCATCATGATTCCATGGGTAGCTTTGGATCACTTGTAGTGGAAGTTTTGGAAATGATGTGATATTGTGTCATGGAGGATTCTAGACCTAAATCATGTTTGCAGTCTTGACACAACATGGGTACTCTTAGGAGCATATCTATCTTTTGGAGGCAAGTAATCTTTTGTGAAGAATATGTAAATCATGACGTCATGCAAAATTCCTAGATTTTGTACTAATCATGCAAAGGGAGATTTGACAATTGTTTGTGGTAATTTTCTAGTTGTGTGCCATGATCATTTTACTTGGATACTTTTGGAGCTTATAGTTTTATAGTTAGAATTTAGCATGAGATGATTAGTTGCTCACCTCTTGCTACTAATCAAATTTGGATGAGGATGACTATATCTTTTTTATGGGGATCACATGTTGGAATGACAACTCTTTGATGAGATTTTAGTAGAATATTGAGGTGCGTTCACCTAGAGCTAGATGTGAGTTCAACATTGACTTGATAAGGAGATTGTTCATGGAGAGAGTATATGTGACTTGATACATCTCAGGATGAGCAATCTCATTCCCCACTCTTGATCTACTTGATGGAGAATTATCTGAGAGGTACCACTTACATGGTACTCAAATGTATTCTTCTTTTTGTGCTTTGTTTTCTCATGGGAATGAGTCTATAGGTGCAAATGTCAATTTTGGAGGGCTTATTTGAGAATTGCATGGCATGGTGTCTTTTTCTTTTGTTTTATCATGGGACTAAGCATTGAAGTGGGATTGTCCTCTGGATTGAGCTCTAGAGTGTCCTTTGGAGAGAGATTTAGACTATGCTCCAAAGTGTGCTATGGAGTTTTGGTTTTGAGTGTAGAGGATGGTTTTGGACATATTCCCTAGTGACGATAATGGTTATTGGTTTGATCTTCCTTCACTTGAAGGAGCTTACATCCTTGTTAATTTATTGATTTATTACAACTGTGTTTGACCTTGGTGTTGAACAATTAGATGTTAAGGATTTTTGTTGGGGTTTTGGAAGTGAGGATCTTGTCATAGCTTTAGCACTCGATGGTGTTGGTAGAAGGACATGGTATGCGATATTATTTATATTTTATCTCTCTATGGTATATAGTTTCTTCTTGGAGTTTCATATTCATATGACATTAGAGTTGAGGTTTGTGTGAAGCTATTGTGATCACTAGGTTTGTGGTTATTTACTATTGTTATACTTCATTATTTTTAGCAACAATACGTGGTCTCGTTAATCTCTATCTTTTGTGATGTGGATAACTTTGGAGAGCTTAGGAGATCAGAGATGAGAGAGTGATTACAAAATTATCTTAGGAAGTATGCTCTATTTTGTAGCATTTTGGTTGCAATGTGCATATCATTGTCTGTGTTCTTCGATATTAGCTTTGATGACATGAGCCATACCTTTTATGAGAGTGTTGTTGGCGGACTTTGTATTGCTTTATTTGACACTACACTACACATTGCCTATGTAGTGGTTGTTCTAGGAAGTATGTGTCCTTGGTGGATAGGTTTCATTGGACTACTCTCTCAAGGGTCTTCAGTTTTTTTGCACATTGGTGTGTTTGTTACCTTGGGAGACAATAACCTTGAGTAGGACAAAACAAATATAGGGATGAGAGATACATTGTGGGATGGATATGTCATAAGAAGAAGGTCTATTAGTGGTTGGGGTTGGTTGGATGTGTGCAATTGGTTATGGTCGTTGTTTTGACTAGATTGAAGTATGTGGTGCAAACTAGATCTTACTTTGGATGAGATTAGACTTTTGGGTATGTGTTCTCATAGTCAGTTGAGGCTAGCTTTAGAGAGTGCTCTAGAGTTGGTTAATGTGACTCTTGAGTGTGCTTCAAAGTTGGTTATGAGTGTGTTGTGAACCTGATGTTATATATTCCTCTATGAATCCTATGAGCATAGCGGAGTTTAGTTGGGACAACATGGCAGTACCCTTGGTAATTCATAGATTTGTTGGAGCTTCCTTTTTCCCTTGTAAGGTATATGACAAGTGGGACAATGTTGGGATTAGGTGTGTCATACACCTTGCAAGTCCTAATATTTGAAATATTTATTTATTTGTATTTATTAATTATTGTGTCCTCATTAGGGATATGAGTTGTTCTACTTTGAGGTGGTGCTTTGGTCATGTGTCAGCTATCTTGGAATGTGTGTAAGAAGTTGTAAGAGCATCTAATGACATTATGGAATTGCAAGATGTGGGGGTTACTTATGATAGATTCTATGATGCATGTAAGAGCATGATTATAGGGAGTTACAAAATGGACTAGGAATCTTGACCTACTTATGGCACATGTTATGACACATCATAGAACATCTTTCTAAAGGAAGTAAATGATAAATGATGATTTAAAATGGAGTGTAGGTCATGAGAATTCTTACCATGGTATTTTGGAACCTTGTTTGGCCCCATGGTAATGTCTTCTGGTGGTTTTCTAGGCCTCCTTGAGTCTATATATTGAGGGCTTGAGATGGAGGCATTGAGGAGTTTTAATTATTGTGATATGTTGCTAGATTTCCTTTAAAGGAGTAGAAATATATTCTCCATGTTAATCCAAGATCCTATAAGTATATTGTAACTAGTATACGTTACTGAATAATACGTTGGTTTTCTGCTTTGGAGGGTGGGGTTTTTTACCCAAAAAGGCTTTCCCCATGTATATTAGTGTCTCTTCTCTTTTATATATGCTTCATCTATTCTTCTTCATTCTCATTTCTAAAGTGTTATTTTACATGTTATGTTGCTCAAATTTTCATAGATTTGAGATCTACATTTCTTTTCTCTAAGGGGTAATGTGTGAAATAAATCTATATCTTGATTACACTTTATAGGCATAGTTTGTTTGCACTTGTAAGGATTTTTGTTTAGTAAATCTTATGGTACTGGAGGTGCATGGTAGGTATTTTCTTTACAATTGATGTAGTGTTGACTTTTCTTGTCTTTTGGGTCTACATTTAGTGGATCCATGTTGTGCTGCTTTGAGATCTATGAGTTGTGTAGTTTTTTGGGTTGCCTATAAACACAAGTTGCATAAATAATTGGGATGTGGATATCTATACCCATAGATATTCACAATGTTGATGGTGTCTTGTTGCACTGGGGTTTTTTTGTAGACTGTTCGGATGTCATGGAGTTGCAGATTTTGGTGTTGGTATTACTTTGATCATCATGATGCACTAGTATGTTATGTATTAGTGAGACAGTGAGATGAATGGATCGAGTACTTGTGATTCATGTTGCAGTACTTTGGGGTGTTTCTGACATTCCAACAAGAGCATTTTGGGTCACTTTCAATTATTTTTCTTAGTACTCGAGCGAAGTGGTTATCTTCTTTTGGAGATCGTGGTTTTAGTTTTCCATTTGAGAGCTCTTGATGTTGCAGTTAAGTAATTTGAATATGGGGGCCCCATAAATGATCTTCAATTAGGAGATGTTCATCATGATGCCACGGGTAGATCTAGATCACTTGTAGTGGGAGTTTTTACATTGATGTGATATTGTGCCTTGAAGGACTCTAGATCTTTCCTTTTTATAGTCTTGGCATGTTTTGAGTGCTCTTGGGAGCAAATTTATCAATTGGAGGTAGATGATTTTTTGTGAGGAAGATGAAAATCACAACATCAGGGAGAGTACCTAGATTCTATATTGATCATGTAGAGGGAGATTTAGTAATGATTTGTGGTAATCTATTAGTTGTGTTCCATGATCATTTTGCTTGGATACTTCTAGATCTTACAATGTTGCAATTGGAATTTAGCATGAGATGATTAGTTGTGCACCTATGGCTACTAGTCAAATTTGGGTGAGGCTAGAGATCTCTTGTTTATAGGGATTGTCTGTTGGAATGATGAATCTATAATTAAGTCTCAATAGAAAGACCAAGGAGCACTCATCTGGAGCTGAATGTGAGTTCAAAATGGACTTGATGAGGAGATTGTGCATGAAGAGAGTCTGTGTGACTCAGAGCATCTCAAGAGGAGTAATCTCATATGCCACTCAATAAAGAATTATTGAGAGGTATTTCTTGCGTGGTTACTCAGATGTGTTATGTTTTCTATGTTTTTTTTCTCATGGGAGTGAGTCTTGAGTTGTATATGTCAATTCTTGAGGGCTTATCTAACGAAGTACTTTGCATGGTGTCTTTTTTCTTTGACTTCTCATGTGCATAAGTTTGTTTAGGAGAACAATTTTGAGGAGTGTAGGGGATGGTTTTGGGCATCCTTGGTAATGGAAATGATTATTATTTTGATCTTCCTTCACTTGAGAATATTACATCTTCGTAGGTTTATTGATTAATTGTTGTTGTGTTTGACCTTGGGGTTGAACAATTGGATGTTGTTAAGGCTTTTTTGTTTTGGATTTTTGAAGTGACGATTTGACTTGTCACAACTTTAGAATTTGATGGTGTTGGTAGAGGGACATGGTATGTGAAATGGTTTGTATTTTTTCTCTATGGTTTTATGTATCTCCCTAGAGGTTTATTTTCATGTGACATTGGAGTTGAGGTTTGTGTGGAGCTATTGTGATCACTAGGTTTGTGGTTATTTACTATTTTTGTACTTCATTATTTTTTAGTAAGAGTACATGAACTCTTAAATCTATATTCTTTGTGGTGTGGAGAACTTGGGAGAGTTTAGGAGATTAAAGGTGAGAGAGTGAGCAAAAAATTATTTGAAGTATGCTATGTTTTGTAGTAGGTTGGTTGTAGTTTTTAGATCATTATGTGTGCTCTTTGATATTGGATTTTTGACATGAGCCACACCCTTTGTGTGGGTGCTAATTAGTCAAATTTTGTGTTTCTTTGGTTGGCACTAGACTAGACATTGTTTGTTCAATGGGAGTCCTAGGAGGTATATCTATCCTTAGTGGATGAGTGATGTAGAGCTAACAACACAAGACCACTAAGGGGTCACAACACTTCTCAGGAGGAAGAGGATATAGGGGATGGCAGGGCAAACAAGTCTCTTAGGCCCTAGTGGACCAAACTGTAACACTTGACTCTAAACAAGACATTACTGTCCACTCATCTCCATGGTTTCACAACTACACAATAACCCCATTTTTTAGGTTCATATACATGGGAACCTTTCCAAACTTTCTAGGGACCCTATACCTTCTAGGTTTGACTGTTCCAAGCTCCCAAAACCACCAAAATGCTCAGGGGGTACCTCCTTGTACCACTTCCTTCACAACTATCCTAACTTCCTTATAGCCCTTAGAAAAGGACTGTCATGCAATAACTTTATATGTAGACCTCCTAACTAAACTGTCATAGGCTTTTTGGATACCCATTATCTTGTTCTTTAATATACTCAACATGTACTATAGGTTGTTTTGGAACACAACACTCTAAACTTGACTGTACTGCTTCCCAATGAGACCTAATTAGGGCGGTTTTACACACAAAGTACCCACCAACTTAATCCCAAACTTCTTACTCCTGTTCCAAAGGGTGCATTAGGATACAAATAGATATATTTCATCAATTTTTGGGGTCTAAGACCATTTCAACTCATTCTATGGTCAAATCTTCACTCCACCAATACTAGTTGCCTTAAACATGATATAATGAGGTCTCCATAGCCCCAAACTCCAACTTTCCCTTGTCTTCTACTCCTGCAAGTAAAACCCATTAGAAAAGACACCATATTACACTCACTCCACCCATTTTGGGGTTCTAACATAGCAATATGAAGTGGGAAAACAAAAACCCCTCTAAAACCCTCAAAACAAGGGTTTGAAACCTCCTTTACAAAAAGCAACCACAAAATGACTAAACCTAACTGATATTCCCTCTAACTTGACTCCAATGGAAGGTAAGAACATACTCTACAACATTTTGATCATTTCTAACCATGACTATACTGTACGGTCGAATGCAACATAGAGGAACAACATAAAAAAAAAAGGGATAAAACTGGAAAATAGGGCAGTGACAGGAAAAGCGTTTGTTAAACCCTTCAATGATCATGAAATAAATCCAAAGTTGGTTCAAAACAAATTTAAGACCGTTCCCTTAAACAATTTATACATTTGGAGACTTGACACAGCTATACGGTCCTATACCAGACTGGGAAACAACAAAAAGACAGTTAAAAGGCATAAAACTGTGATTTTTCATCATTTCTCCTTTTCAAATCCTTCTCCAACTTCATCTCCTCATCCACTCTATATCTTAAAATACATTTTCCTTATGTTTATAACCTTATGTCTCCATTACATGGATTCCCATCGTGGGAAGATGTTAAAAATAGCCAAAAATGTCAACTTTTTTCATAAAAAGACTGTTTTACTAAAGATAGACTGTCCTAGTTTAAATGACTGCAAACTCCACTAAAGGAAGATGCTTATATTAGGCTCCCACTATATGAAAATGCCTTTAGAAGGATTTATTACAATATATCAAAACTCATTTAGTCTTCCACAACTAGAATTTTCAAATAAATGACATAAAAATGTCCTAGGTGCACTGCACCAATGAGTTTCATTGGACTACAATATCAAGGGTCTTTATCCTTTTTGCACATTGGAGTGTTTGTTACCTTGGAAGTGTTGCAAGTATGTGCCTAACCAGTGTTGTCGTTGATGTCAACATATATGTGTTGTCATTGGTGTCAACTGTGCTCTTGTTTTGATGCTTGCTTGTAATAAGTTAAGTGTTGAAGATAATAAACATTTCTGATACAACAGAACAATTCGGTAGATTACTCCGCATTTCCTGTAGAATGAATATTCTTGTCTGTGGATTGGAAGTTATCTAGATGCATGTCTAAAGATGCTATGCTCCAAGTTTGAGCCTCCAGTATGAAGAATTGAGTGAGTTATGATCACCAGAGTGAAAACTGCTTTTTCTGAGTATGCACTGGTGACAGGGAGAATGTATTTTGCTCTGCATTCCTCTGCATTGAAGTATTATGATCTGCAGTTCTAGAGTTACGTCTAGAATGATGATAAGTACCTTCAACTCCAATGGTTCATGATTTGGTGGTCCGCAAGCTATCCTTTCTTTATGACAGTAGCTGACAGAGTGGTTAGAGATCATGTGGTTTTTCCTGGTAATTATAATGTGCTTGTGGATGTCTCCTAATTGCGCTCCTACCTTTGGATTGGTCAACAAAGAGAAATTTGGATCATGGATGAAGACTGTTCTTAGAAGACTTAATGTTAACACCAGTCTTGGCTGACTTGGTTGTTTTCATTACTTGCGGAGATAAATTGAAGATTGAGGAAGCGTGTCGTGACGTGGAAGATCGCATTTGAGTCCTAGCTAAGGCATAACATGATCCGCATACATCTTTAACTTAGCAAATTTTTTTTAGGTCTAGACCTATTTCTATGTATGTTTGTAATGCCAACCTTAGAGATTGTTCTAATTGTTGATGAATGTAATGCCAACCTTGATGTACATTCCGAGGTTGATGAATTGTATAAAAGCATGTAATGTAGTTATGAAAAACTAGAGAAGCGCGAAAATGAGAAGATAAGTGCGAAGGTGTAAGAAGAGCAGAGCAGAGGAGTTATATTGTGCTTTAATGAAACTGAACCCAGGCATGGATTAGATGCTATCAAATCAGTTTACCAATCCTTGGCAGTGAGCCTTTGTTTTTAGGTATTGTTATAACTTATTTCTTTCTGTGGGCTAACACCCACTGTGGTTTTTCCCTTTTAGGGTTTTCCATGTAAAAAACCTAGTGTCTCATGTGTTGATGATGTTGTGTTGAATTTCTTATTTCATACTTTCATGATTAAATGTGAATAATAGTGAACAAGTGTTTGATGTGTTAATGTTCATAAGTGGTCAAGTTTTGAAGACAACTAATTCAACCCCCCTCTTAGTTGTTTGGTGCATTTCAACAATTGTATTAGAGCCAAGTTCCTCAAAAGAATGCCTAAGCTCTTGAGGAAGATCCAAGATGTCTTACAAAAAGGAAGCTCCGCAGTTTGATGGAATGAATTATGCTCTCTGGAAGGTACGAATTAAAAGCCACCTCCTTTGTCTTGGTTATAAAGTGTGGAAAGTGACAGAGACAAAGTATACCTTGCCTCAAAATGGTTTACAAACTAAAGATGAAATCAAAGAATATGAGTTAAACATAAAAGCCAAAGATGCTCTGTTAAGTGCCTTGTCGGACACTGAGTTAATAAAGGTCATGGATCTGGAAACTACTAATGAAGTATGGGAAAAGTTGAAAAATCTGTATGAAGGAGATGAGTCTGTTAAAAGCGCCAAATTGCAAGGTCTGAAAGTCAAATATGAGGCTTTAAAGATGAGTGAAGATGAAAACATAGCAACCTACATGCAAAAAGTTGATGAAATTGTCAATGGAATAAAAGGTATGGGAGGAACTATTGAAGAGAAGGAAGTTGTGATGAAAATTCTTAGGTCATTACCTAAATCCTACAGTCACAAACTAGCTGCAATTGAAGAAGTAATGACTGTGAAAGATGTCACCAAGGATCAGTTGCTAGGAAAGCTTACAACTTTTGAGATGAGAGAGCTTAGTGATGCTCTACCAAAGATTGAGACTGCTTTCAAAGCCAGTACTTCAAAGAAGATCTCCAGAGCTGAAAAGTACTAGGTGGAACCTGATGATGAACTTGATGAAATTGAATAAAACTTTGTTGACAGACTACAAAGAGGTTCTGGTGAGTTCAAAGGCAAATTACCTTTCAAATGTTTTTCATGTGGTAAGTTGGTCACTATGCTTCTAGATGTCCTGAAAGAATTGAAAAGAATAGAAAAATATTTGCGAATAGACCTAGGGTTCCAAAGAAATGCTACTATGTTAGAGATCTTGATGATGAAGGTGTGAGAGATGATGAATCTAATGATGCTAGTACTAGTGCAAATGAGTGCTTGTTTATTGCAATTAAAGAAGAACCCGTGTCTACTAATCCTGCTAGCTGTGTGATGGAAGAAAAACTGGTGGAAGAAAGTGCTTTGGCTGTTCAGGTTGAGAAAGATAAGGATGAATGGATTATTGATAGTGGATGCTCACATCACATGACCGCTAACAAAAGTAAGTTTGTGAGTTTGGAAAAGTATGATGGAGGACTGGTTAGGTTTGGAGATAATGCGACTGGTAAGATTTGTGGAAAAGGATCTATTTCTTTTGATGTAAAGCACAATACTAATAATGTCCTATATGTGAAGGGTTTGAAGCATAATCTTTTGAGTGTTGGTCAGATGTGTGACAAAGGTTATGATCTAAGATTCAAAGACAATGGGTGTAAGATCATGGAAAGCTCCGGAACAGTGATTGCTACCAGTAAGAAGACCAAAGGTAACATTTACCAATTAAGAGGAACTAATGATTATTGTTTATTTGCTCAAACAGATAAGAGTTGGCTATGGCATAGAAGGATGTGTCCTATCAATTTTGACAATTTGGTGAAGATAAGTTCTGCATAAGTTGTAAGAGATTTGCCTAAACTTGTGAAGCCAGCCAACACCATTTGTAAGGAGTGTCAATTTGGGAAACAAACAAAAACAAGTTTCAAAAGCAAAGAACAATTCTCTGTTGGATTGCTAGAGCTAGTACATACAGACTTGTGTGGTCCCACAAGAACAAGAAGTCTGCAAGGTGACAGGTATTTTATGTTGCTTATTGATGACTATTCTAGAATGACTTGGGTCACTTTTCTAAAAGAAAAATCTAAAGCCCTAGACAAGTTCAAAGTTTTCAAGGCAATGGTTGAGAATGAGTTAGAGTTGAGAATCAAATGCTTAAGGTCTGATAGAGGAGGTGAGTTCACATCAAATGAATTCAATATTTTCTATGAAGAACAAGGGATAAAGAGATAGTTGTCTGCACCTAGAACTCCTCAGTAGATTGGAGTTGTTGAAAGAAAAAATAGGATAGTTCAAGAAGCTGCTAGGACTGTGTTAAAGGAAGCTAACCTACTAGAAGTATACTGGAGAGAAGCTATACATATTGCTATGTACATCCTAAACAGAGTTCAAGTCAAAGGTAACAACTCTAAAACTCCTTTTGAATTATGGTATGGAAGAGTTCCTACAGTGAAGTATTTCAAAGTTTTTGGAAGCAAATGTTATATCAGAAGAGATGAAGAACTAGGCATGTTTTATGCTAGATGTGATGAAGGAATTTTTCTTGGTTACTCTACCAAGAGTAAGGCCTACCGATGCTACAATAAGAGACTAAATAAGATTGTTTAGAGTGCTAATGTGAAGGTGGATGAAGGCAAGGAAAGAATATCATATCTAAGTTGCTATGAACCAGATGAACCTGTGATTATAGAAAATGAAGAAAAAGCTAAGCAAGAAGACAGTCAGGATGAAGAAGAGGCTCCAGAAAGTGTTGTCAAGACTCCAAGGTATGTAAGGATTAATCATTCTGAAGATTAGATTATAGGTGACAAAAACAAAGGGGTGTTGACAAAGAAAAGAGCTACAAAAGAACAAGTGAATTATTGTTTTCTTTCGAAAGTTGAACCAAAAAATGTGAATGAATCCCGTAATCATGAAAATTGGGTAAAAGCCATGGAAGAAGAACTGATGCAGATAGAGAAGAATCAAACTTGGATATTGGTTCCTAGACCTGCTGATAAAAATGTCATTGGAACTAAATGGGTTTTCAGGAATAAGCTAAATGAAAATGGAGAAGTTGTAAGAAACAAAGCAAGACTTGTGTGCAAAGGATATTCTCAAATTGAAGGAATAGATTTTGAAGAAACTTTTTCTCCAGTGGCTAGGATTGAAGCAATCAGAATATTTTTGGCATTTGCAGCTCACAAAGATTTCAAAGTGTATCAAATGGATGTGAAGTCTGCATTCTTGAATGGTGAGTTGGAAGAAGAAGTCTACATTGAGCAACCAAAAGGGTTTCAGTTATCAAAACAAGGTGATATGGTGTGCAAATTGATGGAGGCATTATATGGACTGAAGCAAGCCCCAAAGCCTGGTATGCAAGGTTAGACAAATATTTGTTGCAATTAAGGTTCAGTAAAGGCACTACTGACATCAATCTCTATTTCAAAATCAATGATAATCAAATCCTGATTGTTGAAGTCTTTGTTGATGACATTATCTTTGGAGGAAATGAAGGTATGTGAATGAAGTTTGCAGGAGAAATACAAAATGAATTTGAGATGTCTATGTTTGGTGAAATGAATTTCTTTCTAGGTCTGCAAATTACTCAATTAGATAAAGGAATCTTCATTTCTCAATCTAAGTATGTGAAAGAGTTATTGCAGAAATTCGGGATGGAAGACTCCAAACCAGTATGTACTCCCATGGTGAATGGCTGCAAATTAAGCAAAACTAATGAATCACGTAAGACTGATCAGAAAAGGCACGGATCTATGATTGGAGGATTACTTTATCTAACTCAAAGCAGACCTGATATAATGCATTCAGTATGTCTTGTGGCAAGATTTCAAGAAGATCCTCAAGAATCACATGTGATGGTAGTCAAGAGAATTTTGAGGTATTTGAAAGGCACATCAGATCATGGCTTATGGTATCCAAAGGATAATGATTTCACTCTTTGCTTATATAGATGCAGATTGGGCCGGAGATGTTGATGACAGAAAGAGTACAAGTGGAGGTGTTTTTTTCTTGGGTAATAGATTGGTTTCATGGCTGAGTAAGAAACAAGATTCGATCTCCTTGTCTACTACAGAAGCAGAGTATATTGCAGATGCATTTTGTTGCACTCAAGTTTTGTGGATGAAGCAGGCTTTGAAGGATATAAGAGTTGTGTATGAAGATCCAATTGCAATCTTTTGTGACAATACAAGTGCCATAAACATTTCAAAGAATCCAGTGATGTACTCAAGAACAAATCATATATCAATAAGGTATCACTTTTTGAGAGAGAAGGTGATAGAAAATGAAGTAAAGATGGAATATGTGTCCACAAAGGATCATATTGTAGATATTTTCACTAAACCTCTGCCTAAGGATACTTTTGAGTATCTCAGAGAAAAGTTAGGGGTTATTACCCCTCCTACTCCAAACTAAGATGCATAAGAATGCATCAGTCCAGTGGTATCCAAAGTCTCATGCTTTAATTTGGATTGATGTTTTGAGAGCTACCTCTCAAGGGGTGTAGAAAGTGTTCCTAATATGTGTTCCTAACAAAGAGCAGTAAGTGTTACAATATTCATGAAAGAGCAATTTGATCAGAGTAGCAGAGTGCAAGTATGTGCCCTTTTCCATTAATGTCAAAAGGGGAGAGAAATCATGTGAAAAACTCAGGGGGAGAAAGAGTAAATATGTGTAAAAAGAAAGGGGGAGTATCTTGTCTTGATGGTTATTACAATTTTTCACATCATATGTTGCCATTGTTGAACTGCACCGGAACTGAGAGGGAGGTGAATCAGTTGTCCTAAAACTTTTAACCAAATATGATCATCAACTTATCAATTAATTATATTCAGATACAACCATGAAAGCATCAAATGATAAGCTCAACACAAAAACATAAACAACACAGGAGACACCAGATTTTTACATGGAAAACCCTAAAATAGAAAAACCACGGTGGGTGTTAGCCCATAGAAATATATAAGTTATATCAATACTGAAAAACAGAGGCTCACTGCCTACAGGGCTCACTGCAAAGAAAGGCTCATTGCCTCTAGATGGCTCACTGCTGAAGGGTGTCTCACTTCTAGAACAAGGCTCACTGCCAAAAGGTTGAACTGAGATAACAACATCTACTTCATGCCAAAGTTCAGTTCCATTGAAGCACAAACACCTCTGCTCTGCTCTGCTACCTTCTTTCACTTTATCTTCGCATCTTTGCTCTTTGGACACATTTTCATGACTCAATTACAAGCATTTATACACTACATCAACCTTGGAATGATCATCAAGGTCGGTATTACAATCATCAACCGTTGGAACAATCTCTAAGGTCAACATTACAAACATAAATAAAATAGGTCTGGACCTAATACAAATTAGGCTAAGGAAAATATGTAAGAATGTATACGAATCACGCCACACCTTAGCTAGGACTCAAACACGATCTTCCAAGCTACAACATGCTATCACAATCTTCGATGCATCTTCGTAGATGATGAATTCAACTAGGTCGGCCAAGACTGATGTTAACACAAGTATTCTCAAGAACACGCTTCATGCAAGATCTAAATTACACCTTGCAGACCAATCCAAATGTAGGAGCATGATCAGGAGACATCCACAAGCACATTATAATCACGAGGAACAACCGCACGATCTCTAACAACTCTATCAACAAGATTCTTCAACTGGAGCACAAGAACAACACTACTAGCCACTGTCATGAGTAAACTATAGCTTGCAAACCACCAAATCATGAACCATTACATTTGAAGGCATTTAACATCATCACAGACTTACCTCCAGAACCGCAAACTAAAATACTTCAATGCGGAGGAATGCAGAGCAAAACACTTTCTCCCTGTCACCACCAAACACAGAAAAAGTTGCTTTCACTCTGGTGAACATAACTCTCTCAATTCTTCATATCAGAGGCTCAAACTCAGAATATAACATCTTCAAACAAGCTTCTGAATAACTTCCAATCTGCAAGCAAAGATATTTATTCTACAGGAAATGTGGAGCATTCTTCTAGACTGTTCTTCTGCCTGTAATGCACTGTTTCTATTGCAACACATTGTTATCATCGGAGGGGCTAATTTTCTCAATATCCTAAACAAAGTAAGAGCACAGTTGACACTAATGACAGCACAGATATGTTGACATCAATGACAACACTGATTAGGCACATACTTGCAACAATCTCCCCCTTTGTCATTGATGGCAACATATGATGTGAAAAACTAAAAAGACCATCAAGACAAGATTCTCCCCCTTTCTCCTTACACATCTGTACTGCATTCTCCCCCTTTTTCTTTACACATCTACACTGTATTCTTTCTCCTCCTGAGTTTTTCACATGATTTCTCTCCCCCTTTGACATCAATGGCAAAGGGCACATATTTGCACGCTGCTTCTCTGATCCATTTACTCTGTCAGAAACACTTAGCTACTCCCCATGAGAGGTAGCCTTCAAATCATCAATCCAAATCAAAGAATGACACTTTGGGCTCCACTGGATTGATGCATTCCTATGCATCTTAGTTCAGGATAGGAGGGGTAATGACCCCTATCTTTTCTGAGATACTCAAAGGTATCTTTGGGCAAAGGCTTAGTGAAAATGTCTGTAATCTAATCCTTTGTGGACACATATTCCCACTTTACTTCATTCTCTGTCACCTTCTCTCTCAAGAAGTGATACCTTATTGATATGTGCTTTGTTCTTGAGTGCATCACTGGATTCTTTGAAATGTTTATGGCACTTGTATTGTCACAAAAGATTGCAATTGGATATTCATACACAACTCTTATATCTTCCAAAGTCTGCTTCATCCATAATACTTGAGTGCAACAATGTGCTGCTGTAATATACTCTGCTTCTACAGTTGACAAGGATATTGAATCTTGTTTCTTGCTCAACCATGAAACCAATCTATTTCCTAAGAAGAAGGCACCTCCACTTGTACTCTTTCTGTCATCAACATCTCTGGCCCAATATGCATCTGTATAAGCACTGAGAGTGAAATCATTGTTCTTTGGATACCATAAGCCATAATTTAGCATACTTTTCAAATACCTCAGGATTCTCTTAACTACCATCACATGTGATTCTCTTGGATCAACTTGAAACCTTGCGACAAGACAAACTGCATGCATAATATCAAGTTTGGTTTGGGTTAGATAAAGCAATCATCCAATCATGGATCTATATTTTTTCTAATCAGTCTTAGGTGATTTATTAGTTTTACTCAACTTGCAACCAGTTACCATGGGAGTACATACTAGTTTAGAGTCTTCCATCCCAAACTTCTTTAGCAAATCTTTCACATACTTAGACTGAGATATGAAGATTCCTTTATCTGATTGATTAATTTGCAGACCCAAAAAGAAATTTATTTCACCAAACATGGACATTTCAAATTCACTTTTCATCTCACCGGCAAACCTTATGCACATGCCTTCATTTGCTCCAAAGATAATGTCATCAACAAAAACCTCAATAATAAGATCTGATCATCATTGATTTTGAAGTACAGATTGTTATTTGCAGTACCTTTACTAAATCCCAATTGCAATAAATACTTGTCTAACCTTGCATACTAGGCTCTAGGAGCTTGTTTGAGTCCATACAATGCTTTCTTCAACATGCATAGCATATCACCTTGATTTGACAATTAGAATCCCTCTGGTTGCTCAATGTATACTTCCCCTTCTAATTCACCATTCAGGAAGGTAGATTTCACATCCATCTAATATACCTTAAAATCTTTATGAGTTGCAAATGCCAGAAACATTTTGATTGCTTCAATCCAAGCTACTGGGGTAAAGGTTTCTTCAAAATCTATCTCTTCAATTTGATAATATCCTTTGCATACAAGTCTTGCTTTATTCCTTACAACTTCTCCATTTTTATTCAACATGTTTCTAAAGACCCATTTAGTTCCAATAACATTTTTGTCAATAGGTCTTGGAACTAATTCCCAAGTTTCATTCTTCTCTATCTGTAGTAGGTTCAATCTTTGAAAGCAAACAATAATTGACTTGTTCCTCTGCAACTCTTCTTCTTGTTAGCACACATTTATTCTTGTCACCTATAATCTGATCTTCAGAATGGTTGATCCTTACATACCTGGGAGTCTTGACAACACTTTTCAGAGCCTCTTCTTCATCCTAATTGTCTACTTGCTCATCTTTCTCTTCAATTTGTATAGTCACAGGTTCATCCAGTTCATAACAACTCAGGTCTGATATTCTTTCTTTGCCTTCATCTACCTTCACATTTGCACTTTCAACAATATTTTTGAGTCTTTTGTTGTAGCACCGATAAGCCTTACTCTTGGTAGAGTATCCAAGAAAGATTCCTTCATCACATCTTGCATCAAACTTTCCTAGATCTTCATCTCTTGGGATATAACATTTGCTTCCAAAGACTTTGAAATATTTTACTATAGGAATTCTTCCATACCACAATTCATAGGGAGTTTTAGTACCATTACCTTTTACTTGAACTCTATTTTGAATGTAGACAGCAGTGTGAATAGCCTCTTTCCAAAAAACTTCTGACAGACCTTCTTCCTTCATCATTGTCCTAGCAGCCTCCTGAATTGTCTTGTTCTTCCTTTCCACAACTCCATTCTGCTAAGGAGTCCTAGGTACAGACAACTGTCTCTTTATCCCATGCTCTTCATAGAAAATGTTGAATTCATTTGATGTGAACTCACCTCCTCTATCAGATCTCAAGCATTTGATCTTCAAATCTATTTCATTCTCAACCATTGCCTTGAAAGATTTGAACTTCTCTAGGGCTTCTGATTTATCTCTTAGAAAAGTAACCCAAGTCATTCTAGAATAATCATCAATAAGCAACATGAAGTACCTGTCACCTTGTAGACTTCTCACCCTTGTCAGACCACAGAGATTTGTATGCACTAGATCCAACAAACTGGTAGAAAATTGTTCTTTGCTCTTGAAGCTCGTTCTTATTTGCTTTCCCAACTGACATTCCTTACAAATTGAGTTGGAGGGTTTCACAAGATTTGGTAAATCCCTCACAACCTAACTTGAGCTTATCTTTACCAAACTATCAAAGTTTATATGGCACATCCTTCTATGCCACAACCAGCTTTCATCTGCCCGAGCCAATAAACAATAATCATTAGTTCCTCTCAATTGATAGATGTTACCTTTTGTCTTTTTACCGGTACAACAATCACAATTCTAAAACTTTCCATGATCTTGCACCCATTATCTTTGAATCTCAGATCATATCCTTTGTCACACATTTGACCAACACTCAAAAGATTATGCTTCACATATAAAACATTGTCAGTATTATGCTTTCCATCAAATGAAATAGATCCTTTTCCATAAATCTTACCAGTTGCATTATCTCCAAACCTAACCAGTCCTCCATCATACTTTTCAAAACTTACAAACTTACTTTTGTCACCGATCATGTGATGTGAGCATCCACTATCAATAATCCATTCATTCTTGTCTTTCTCAACCTGAACAACCAAAGCACTTTCTTCTACTAGTTTTTCATCCTTCACACAACTAGTAGAATTAGTAGACATAGGATCTTCTTTAATAGAAATAAATAGGCATTCATTTGCACTAGTGTTAGCATCATCAGATTCATCATCAGTCACCCCTTCATCATCAAAATCTCTAACATAGTAGCATTTCTTTGGAACTCTAGGTCTACTCTCATATCTTTTCTTATTTCTTTCAATTCTTTCAGGACATCTCGAAGCATAATGACCTACCTTACCACAAGAAAAACATTTGAAAGGTAAAATACCTTTGAACTTACCGGATCCTCTTTGAAGCCTATCAACAAAGTTGGCTTCAATTTCATCAAAGTCATCATCCACCTTATATTTCTCAGCTCTAGAGATCTCTGCTGAAGTATTGGCGTTAAAAGTTGATTCAACTTTAGGTAAGGCATCACCAAATTCTCTCATCTCAAAGGCTGTAAGCTTTCCAAGTAACTGATCTTTGTCAATAATTTTCACAGTCATGAATTCTTCAATTGCAGCCATCTTGTGACTATATGACTTTGGTAGAGATTTGAGAATTTTCATCACAACTTCCTTATCACCGAGAGTTCCTCCCATATCTTTTACTCTAGTTACAAGTTCATCAACTCTTTGCATAAAAGTTCTTATGTTCTCATCTTCATTCATCTTCAAACCCTCATACTTCACTTTTAGACTTTGTAGCTTGGCTTCTTTTATAGAATCATCTCCTTTATATAGATTTTTTAGCTTATCCCATACCTCATTTGCAGTTTCAAGGTCCACAACTTTTGTCAACACAGAGTCACTTAAGGAACTTAGAAAAGCATCCTTTGCTTTGACATCCACCTCATATTCTTTGATTTCATCTTTAGTCATCAAACCATTTGGAGGCATGGTATATTCTGCTTCTGTAGCTTTCCATACTTTATAACCAAGACAAAGAAGATGGCTTTTCATTTGTGCCTTCCAAAGAGCATAATTTGTCCCATCAAAATGTGGAGCTTCCTTCTTATAAGACATCCTGGATCTTCCTCAAGCTGTTAGGCTTTCTTCAGAGGAACCTCACTCTGATACCAATTGTTGAACTGCACTGGACAACTAAGAGGGGGGTGGGTGAATCAGTTGTCCTAAAACTTTTAACCAAATATGATCATCAAATTATCAATTACTTATATTCAGATACAACCATGAAAGCATCAAATGATAAACTCAACACAAAAGCATAAACAACACAGGAGACACCAAATTTTTACGTGGAAAACTCTAAAAGGGAAAAACTACGGTGGGTGTTAGCCCACAAAAATATATAAGTTATATCAATACCAAAAAATAGAGGCTCACAGCCTATAGAGCTCACTGCCCAAATTGCTCACTGCAAAGATAGGCTCACTACCTATGGATGGCTCACTGCCAAAGGGTGGCTCACTACTAGAACAAGGCTCACTGCCAAAAGGTTGAACTGAGATAACAACATCTACTTCATGCCAAAGTTCAGTTCCATTGAAGCACAAACACCTCTTCTCTGCCCTACTACCTTCCTTCACTTTATCTTTGCATCTTCGCTCTTTGGACACATTTTCACGGCTCAATTACAAGTATTTATACACTACATCAACCTTGGAATGATCATCAAGGTCGGCATTACAATCATCAACCGTTGGAACAATCTCTAAGGTCGGCATTACAAACATACATAAAATAGGTCTAGACCTAATACAAATTAGGCTAAGGAAAAGATGTAAGAATGTATGCAGATCACACCACGCCTTACCTGGGACTCAAACATGATCTTCCATGCTACAACATGCTATCACAATCTTCGATGCATCTCCGTAGATGATGAATTCAACCAGGTCAGCCAAGACTGATGTTAACACAAGTATTCTCAAGAACACGCTTCATGCAAGATCTGAATTACACCTTGTGGACCAATCTGAATGTAGGAGCATGATTATGAGACATCCACAAGCACATTATAATCACCAGAAACAACCACACGATCTCTAACAACTCTATCAACAGGATTCTTCAAACTGGAGCACAAGAACAACATTGCCAACCACTGTCATGAGTAAAAGATAGCTTGCGGACCACCAAATCATGAACCATTACACTTGAAGGCATTTAACATCATCACAGACTTACTTTTAGAACTGCAAACCAAAATACTTCAATGCGGAGGAATGCAGAGCAAAACACTTTCTCCTTGTCACCACCAAACACAGAAAAAGTTGCTTTCACTCTGGTGAACATAACTCTCTCAATTCTTCATACCAGAGGCTCAAACTCATAATATAGCATCTTCAGACAAGCTTCTGAATAACTTCAAATCCGCAGGCAAAGATATGTATTCTACAGGAAATGCAGAGCATTCTTCTGGACTATTCTTCTGCTTGTAATGCACTGTTTCTACTGCAACACATTGTTATCACTGGAGGGGCTAATTTTCTCAATATCCTCAACAAAGTAAGAGCACAGTTGACACTAATGACAACACAAATATGTTGACATTAATGACAACACCGATTAGGCACATACTTGCAACAACCATCAATGACAAAGGGGGAGATTGTTGCAAGTATGTGCCTAACCGGTATTGTCATTGATGTCAACATATCTGTGTTGTCATTGGTGTCAACTGTGCTCTTGTTTTGATGCTTTCTTGTAATAAGTTAAGTGTTGAAGATAATAAGCATTTCTAATACAACAGAACAGTTTGGTAGATTACTCTGCATTTCTTGTAGAATGAATATTCTTGTTTGTGGATTGGAAGTTATTTAGATGCATGTCTGAAGATGATATGCTCCAAGTTTGAGCCTTCGTTATGAAGAATATAGTGATTTATGATAACCAAAGTGAAAAATGCTTTTTCTGAGTATTCATTGGTGATAGGGAGAATGTATTTTGCTCTGCATTCCTCCGCATTGAAGCATTATGATCTGCGGTTCTAGAGTTAAGTCTAGAATGATGATAAGTGCCTTCAACTCCAATGGTTCATGATTTGGTGGTCCACAAGATATCCTTTCTTTATGACAGTAGCTGACAGTGTTGTTCTTGTGCTCTGGTTTGAAGAATATTCTTCATAGAGTGGTTAGAGATTATGCGGTTATTCCTGGTGATTACAATGTGCTTGTGGATGTCTCTTGATCATGCTCCTACCTTTGGATTGGTCCGCAAAGAGAAATTTGGATAATGGATGAAGATTGTTCTTAGAAAACTTAATGTTAACACCAGTCTTGGTTGACTTGGTTGTTTTCATTGCTTGCAGAGATACATTGAAGATTGAGGAAGTGTGTCTTGACGTGGAAGATTGTATTTGAGTCCCAGCTAAGGCATAACATGATCCACATACATTTTTAACTTAGAAAATTTTGTTTAGGTCCAGACCTAATTCTATGTATGTTTGTAATGCCGACCTTGGAGATTGTTTCAATGGTTGATGAATGTAATGTTGACCTTGTGTACATTCCATGGTTGATAAATTGTATAAAAGCATGTAATGTAGTTACGAAAAAGGAGAGAAGCACGGTAATGAGATGATAAGTGCGAAGGTGTAAGAAGAGCAAAGCAGAGGAGTTATACTGTGCTTCAATGGAACTAAACCCAGGCATGGAGTAGATGCTATCAAATTAGTTCACCAATCCTTGGCAGTGAGCCACCCCTTGGCAGTGAGCCATCCCTTGGCAGTGAGCTGATCTTGGCAGTTAGCCTCAACATTTGCAGTGAGCATATTGGGCAGTGAGCCTCTATTTTTTGGTATTGTTATAACTTATTTATTTCTGTGGGCTAACACCCACCGTGGTTTTTCCCTTTTAAGGTTTTCCATGTAAAAAACTCAGTGTCTCATGTGTTGATGATTTTGTTGTGTTGAATTTCTTATTTCATACTTTCATGATTAAATCTGAATAACAATGAACAAGTGTTTGATGTGTTAATGTTCATAAGTGGTCAAGTTTTGAAGACAACTGATTCACCCCCCCTCTCAGTTGTTTGATGCATTTCAACAGGAAGGTGGTAACCTTGAGTAGGACATTATATTATACAAGGACATGAGATTCAGTATGGGTTAGATATGGCATGAATATATAAGGTACATATTAGTTGTTGGGGTTAGTTGGATGTGAGTGTCTAGTTGTGGTTATTGTGTTGGCTAGACTAGAGTATGTGGTGCATACTCGATCCTATTTTAGAGAAGATTGGACTTCTAGGTTTGTGTTCTGGTACTGGCTTAAGGATAGACATAGTGGTGTCTATGTTACATTTAGTGAGTCATCTTGGATTGTTCTTACCTTTCATGCTTGGTCATGACGGAGGATGAGACAAATGTGGTTGAGATGGTGGTCACTTGGTGGATGTTGCAGATGCTTTTGTGAATCACATGAGCATAGAGGAGTTAGTTGGTACAACATGGTAATACCCTTGGTGTTTAGTTCATGGATTTATTGAAGCTTCCTTTTTCTCTTGCAAGGTATACGACAAGTGGGAGAATGTTAGGATTATGTGTTTCATACATCTTGCAAGTCTTAATGTTTGGATTATTTATTTATTTGTATTTATTAATTATTTTAACCCCATTTGAGAAAAGAGGACACCCTCTTTGTGTTAGCATTCTATGCCACATGTTGCTATCATGTAATGTGTGTAAGAAGTTGTAAAAGCATCTAATTCCATTATGGCATTAGAAGTAGTGGGTGTTACTTATGATAGATTCTATTATGCATGTAAGAGGATGATTATAGGAAGTTACAAAATGGACTAAGAACCTTGACCCACTTATGACACATGTTATAATGCATCATAAAGAATCTTTTAATAGAGACAATGAGTCAAATGGGGTGTGGGTAACAAGAATTTTTACCATATTTTGGTTGTTTTCTAGGCCTCCTTGAGTCTATATATTGATGGCTTGAGATGGAGGTATTTAGGAGTTTTTATTGCAGGGTTACATTGTTGGATTTTCTTTAGAGGACTACGATGTTGATCTCCATGTTAAAGCTTTGAGATTGCAAGTGTATTTTAACTATTCTTTGTTGTTGAATAATACATTGGTTCAATGCTTCAGAGGGTGGGGTTTTTTACCTAAAAGAGTTTTCTCCATGTATATCAGTGTCTCTACTCTTCTATCTATGCTTATTCTATTCTTCTCTCATTATTGCTTTCTAAAGTGTTGATTTACATGTGCTGCTAAAATTTTCATAAATATAAGATTTATGTGTCTTTCCTCTAAGGGTTAATGTGGGAAATGAATTTGTGTCTTGTTTTTTCTTTATCAACAGAGTTTGTTTCTACTTGTATCAGGCTTTTGTTTAGAAAAATCTTATAGTATTAGAGGTGAATACTGGGCATTTTCCTAACACAATTTGCAAAGTTTTAGGAAATAGCGGTGTCAAAGGTACTTTGGGGAGTTGTCTTAAGGAGGTTGAATTTTGAGACTTCCTTGATTATGATCAAGCCCTGGAAATGATTTAATAATGATTGCCCATAGGAAATGTTCAAAGTGTTTAGTGATAGATATGGGTGTGTGTAGGTGCAACTATATAGGAAAAATAATGTCTTCTACTATGTCGTGTTATGCTTATGCCTATTGCTACTTCTTGTGTTTTGTTTTGTTATTTACCTATGTATTATTGTTGTTGTTTATGTAATTACACTTTCCTTTAATAAATAATTACACAACCATTATTTACCATTTTGGGTAGAAAGGATAGGGATACAAACTAAAGTAAAAAAGATAGGTGCTAGAATTAGAAAAATTAGTTTTGAACTTGGGGACACAACCTCGTGTAGTATTTTCTAAGGGGGGATAGATTTGCAAGTGCAATGGCATCTAGAATGGTTAAATGATAAGGTCTGAAGTGGAATTGTAGTGTGTAGGATTTGAAATGCTAAACATGAAGTGAGTCATGAGATCAAGCATAATTTGCATGCCAAATGGTCATAAAAGGTTGTTCTAATGTTTATAAAAGTGAAGGGGCTAAGAGTAGGTGCTAAATGAGAGGGAAAAGTGTTAAGTAGGCACTTTTCATCTCTACATTTTACCCCACTTTAGTGTACATGTGAGCTTAAGTGAATCATGTATGTTAAAGTAAAAATAGTAATTGTAAATAGTTTACTTGATTCAAAAGGACACAAAATAATTTCTTTGTGTTGTATTTTGAGTCTTTGCTCAAATAAGCTCTTCAAATTTACAAAAGACGTATTAATGTATACAACTATTTAAGTCCAGATGTTCTCCATTTTCCTACATATTTATATCTTCACACAAACTATATCCTTCTATACTTTAGGCTTATAACCATTTTTAAGATCAAATGACACTGATTTAATCTTTCATGGTAGGTGTATTTAGACAATCCTACAAGTTGAATCCCAATCAAAGGCATATGATTTTATTTGATAGAGAAATTTGATCACATGAAAGGGAGATATTTGCTAATAGGAGTGGGGTTCCATGACTATCATCTTAATCATAGTCCCAATAGACCTACCTTATGAAATCTTAGCTTGTCCAAGGTGTATCTACTATCACAAGGTCAAAAGGCAATCACATGCCTAAAATTATAAAAGCAAGGTTCTATGTTTTATATTAGCTAATTGGGAAATCCAATCCTTGACACTTTCAAAATATGTTTCTTCTTCCTATTTAATCATGGATTTTGTTGATGTTAGTGTCGATTTTCATATATACTATGGTACAACTAGGACAAAGTTGATCTTGTGTTAGGGTAAAGTTTTGAGTGGAGATTAAGAGACATGGCTTTAGGTGGTAAGGGTAGTCATTCTGAAGAGGTTTCCTTGATGAATCTTCTAAATGGACAAATGTTATAGACCTCTCTTTTCCCTCATGAAGATTTAATGAGTTGCACATTAAAAATCAAATTTTTAATTCAACATGAAATCCTTGCTTTTGTGACATGATGTCTATAATAACAACTTCAGTCTCTTAAACCTATATCAACCCCCTTATTGTTGTCCTCTCTTTTCATAAAAAATAATAAGAAAAAAGTGAGAATGGAGTTAGGAGTTAGTTAACAGTCAATTTTTGACACCGGTTTTGCTCTTAGGGCTCTTAAGAGACTCTCTTGGTCCAATGTATCCAGAAAGATTGAGAGACCTAGGGAATGAAATGAAGCCTCCATTAGCATTCATCCACCCACCCTGACATGTTGGTGCTACTAGTTTGGTCCCACAAGGGGTGGAAGAAAAATGTGGCTATTGGCACCTTTACATTGAATGCAATTGAGGCATTTTGCAAGACTACATTCATTGCCGACACGATCAAACAGTCTAGATTTAACATAAACTAAGATAGGCTTTTGGAGATGGACCTATCATCCACCTATAGGTTCAAATGAAAGATTCTTAGGTGCCACTAATTTTGAGAATCGCTGCATCAAAGTTTGACATATTTTTGCTCTTATGGCTCTTAAGAGACTCTCTTAATCCAATGTAGCTTGAAAGGATTGGGAGACCTAAGGAATGAAATGAGTCCTCTAGTAACATTCACCCATCCACCTTGATGTTGTTGGTTTGGTCACACAACACATGAAAGAAAAATATGGCAATTGGCACCTTTACACTGAAGCACAACTAAGATATTTGTTAAGAGTGCATTTATTGTTGACATGGTCAAACGATCTAGAGTTGATAGAAAATAAGATATGATTTTAAAGAGATGGACCTGACATCCACTTGTAGGTGCAAATGAAACATTCCTAGGCACCATGGATTCTAAGAATCATTGCATCGAAGTTTGACACCTTTTTGCTCTTAGGGATCTTAAGAGACTCTTTCGATCCAATGTAGCCTAGAAGAATTAGGAGACCTAGGGAATGAAAGAAGGCCTCTATTAGCATTCACCTACCCACCCCAATGTGTTGGCATCATTGGTTCAATCCCATGGGGTACGAAATAAAAAATATGGCTATTAGCTCCTAAGAGACTTTCTCGATCCAATGTAGCCTACCTAGAAGGATCAATATGCTTGGCCATCGAAAAGAGAGCTCCACTAGAATCCACCCACCCATCTCAATGTGTTGGCATCATTAGTTCAATCCCAGAGGCATGGAAGAAAAAATATGCCTATTGCCTTTTAAAGACTCTCTTGGTCCAATACAACCTAGAAGGATCGAGATACTTGGCCACCTAAAAGAGGCCTACATTAGCATTAACCAACCACCTTGACATGTTGGCACCATTGGTTTGGTCCCGAGAGGTGCATAATGCAAAATTTCATTCCTAGCACCCTTTCACTGAAAAAATTTGAAGCATTTTGTAATATTGTGTTTGTTGCCACCGCAAGAAAAAATTAAGATAGAAAAAATTGAGGTAGGTATTTTTAAGTGGACTTGACATCCACCTATATGTGCAAACAAGGCATTCCTAGGTGCTATGGTTTAAGAGAATAGTCAGGAAAAAGTTTGGAACCTTTTTAGTCTTAGGGCTCTTAAGAAACTGTCTTAGTCTAATGTAGACTAGAAGGATTGGGATGCTTGGCAACTAAAAAGAGACCTCCACTAGCATTCATCCACCCACCCCAATGTGTTTGGTTCCATCGCTTTGATCCAAGGAGGTGCAAAATACAAATGTTCACTCCTAGCACCCTTTCACTGAATGAAACTAAAGCATTTTGTAACATTGTGTTTGTTCCCACTATGGGGTAAATGAATTTGAGTTAGTCAAAACTAAGGCATGTATTTTTTTAGTGGACCTGGCATCTACTTGTACATGCAAATGAGATATTCCTAGGTGGCATGGTTTGATAGAACAATAGGACCAAAGTTAAGCACCTTTTTGGGTCTTAGGGATCTTAAGAGACTCTCTGAATCTAATGTAGCCTAGAAGGATTGAGATGCTTGGCCATCAAAAAGAGACCTCCACTAGCATTCACCTGCCCACTCTAATGTGTTGGTGCCATCGGTTCAGTCTCATGAGGTACAAAAGAAAAAATATGGCTATTGGCTCTTAAGAGACTCTCTTAGTCTAATGTAGCCTAGAAGGATTAGGATGCTTGGACACCAAAAAGAGGCCTTCATTATCATTCACCCATCCACCCCAATGTGTTGACATTGTCCAGTTTGGTCCCACAAGGTGTAGAAGAAAAAATATGGCTATTGGATTTTAAGAGACTCTCCTAATCCAATGTAGCCTAGAAGGATCAAGATGACTTGCCACTAAAAAGAGACCTCTAATAGCATTCACCCATCCACCCCGATGCGTTGGCACCATTGGTTCAATCACATGAGGTGCAAAATGTAAAATTTCACTATTGGCACCCTTTCATTGAACAAAACTAAAGTATCTTGCAACATTAAATTCATTTCCACCATGGGTAAATGAATTCAAGTTAGCAAAAAATAAGGTAGGTTTTTTGTAGGTAGACCCAACATCCACCTATGCATGCAAACAAGACATTCCTAGGTGCCACAGTTTAAGAGAATAATTAGTTCAAGATTTGGCACCTTTTTCATCTTAGGGCTCTTAAGAGAGTCCTCTTGGTCCATTGTAGCCTAGAAGGATTGAGATGCTTGGCCACTAAAAAATGCCTCCACTAGCATTCACCCACCCACCCCAACATGTTGGCACTATCAATTCAATCCCCAAATGTGCAAAATGTAAAATTTCACTCCTAGCACCCTTTCACTAAATGGAACTAAAGCATTTTGAAACATGGCATTTGTTTCCACCATGGGAAAATGAAATTGAGTTATCAAAA
Organism: Cunninghamia lanceolata; assembly: GCA_027924645.1. Taxonomy (NCBI): domain Eukaryota; kingdom Viridiplantae; phylum Streptophyta; class Pinopsida; order Cupressales; family Cupressaceae; genus Cunninghamia; species Cunninghamia lanceolata. The sequence continues at coordinate 1,583,706 of BSBN01000270.1, forward strand.
ACTGGGGTAGGTATTTGTAGTTGTAGCTGACATCCACCTATACGTGCAAATGAGACATTCCTAGGTGCCACGGTTTGAGATAACAATCAAGTGAAAGTTTTGCACCTTTTTGGTCTTAGGAATCTTAAGAGACTCTTTTGATCCAATGTAGCCTAGAAGGATTGGGGATGCTTGGTCACTAAAAAGATACCTCCACTAGCATTCACCCACCCATCTCAATGTGTTACCGACATTGATTTTGGTCTCAGGAGGTGCTAGATGTAAAATTTCACTCCTAACACCCTTTCACTAAACAAAACTGAAGGATTTTGTAACATTACCACTAAAATACACCCTCCACTAGCATTCACCCACCCACCTCAATTTGTTGGCACTATTGATTCGGTCCCACGAGGTGTGGAATGCAAAATTTCACTCCTAGCACCCTTTTACTAAACAAAATTGAAGCATTTTGCAACATTGCATTTGTTGCCACAATGGGCAAATGAATTTGAGTTAGCAAAACTAAGGTAGATGTTTGTATGTGGACCTAACATCCACTTGTACATGCAAACAAGACATTTCTAGGTGTCATGGTTTGAGAGAACAATAGGGCCAAATTTTGGGATCCTTTTGGTCCTAGGGCTCTTAAGAGACTCCCTCAGTCTAATGTTGCCTAGAAGGATCAGGATGCTTGGCCATCGATAAGGTACCTTCACTAGCATTCATCCACCATGTTAATGTGTTGGAACTATCAGTTCAATCCCACGAATTGCAAAATAAAAAAATTTACTCCTAGCACCCTTTCACTTAATGAAACAAGTCTCTCTCTCTCTCTCTCTCTCTCTCTCTCTCTCTCTCTCTCTCTCTCTCTCTCCTCTCTCTCTCTCTCTCATCTCTCTCTCTCTCTCTCTCTCTCTCTCTCTCTCTCTCTCTCTCTCTCTCTCTCTCTCTCTCTCTCTCCTCTCTCTCTCTCTCTCTCTCTCCTCTCTCTCTCTCTCTCTCTCTCTAATAGCTAAACAAAGAAGATACATGGACTTGTATAATAAAGGAAAGACTTAGTCATAGGAGTTAGTCATGGTAAACTTGATGAATAGAGAATTGCCTTGCAATCAGATGATGGATTATTGGTAATTGTTTTGCAAATTGTGAGTTTATTGTTAGTTTTTAAAATGTCTCTTAGCTTAAAAAATACAAAATTCTCTACTAATAGCACCAACCATGAGAAGGTGGAAGCTTCTTTGGCACCACTAACTTACATGAATATCATTAGTAGAAATAAATAAATAAAAGAAAAGAAAATGTACTCAAATCACAAAACTTAAGAAGTGCATAACATACTTATTAACTATGTAACCTTTGTGTCATTCTACCAATTAAGTCTAATGAACCATGTAGACTCATGAAATTATGGTGTTGAGTATTGCTTCATGGTCAAACTCAAGAAGTTTCCATAACTTTTTATTCAATGGTCTACTCCCATATTGATAAATTGAACATTCTATGTCACAACAAGGTTAGAATAATGAAGAATTTTCCTATGTGTGTCAAAGTCCTCGAACAACCACACATCAAACTTCTTCATTGGGTACCTTCTAAGCCATGTTCCAGTAACAAATGTCGATCCTATAGGATACTCAATATCTTCTCCATCTATGACAGGGGTTGCCAATTTATTCTGTCTCAACACAATGAGACAAATAATAATCCATTCCTTCTTTATTATCTTCATCTACAATAACTGCATAAACATGCCCTACATTAAATTGTATAGAAAATATTAATTCAATAAATGATACAAAACTACTACATAATATGATAAAATATTATTTTTTATTAAATAATGCATCTATAGTACCTAGTTGAACTAGATCTAAAATATGGTTAAAGTCAATTGATTATTCCATCTCCATGAGTTGTAGTGCTCATAGAAGTTAGTACGTCTCAAGTGGGATTAAATTTCTAGTGCACCATTTATAGATCCACTCTTTTGACTCACACTCATTCCAAGAAAAAATTGCACATGAAGAACAAAATCACACCATCTGCCTCATATGAATAGTCCATGAAGTTGTATTTGAGCTTCTAAAAGAGTGGAACTCGCTTGATCCTATCACTATACAACAATCTTCATATTTTGCAACATTAGCTTCTTCTATCAACCAAAAAAATCTATAAAGTGTAGACTTACCTTCATTACCTAGACCCTTTATAGAGTTACACCATTTGACGATGGGTGTTGCATCTGTCAACTTTGCACTATCTTTATACTTCAACTTTTCTTGTACTAAGGATCATTTAATACATGCTCCTCTTTTTCATGCCCATCCTCAAACAAATTTCATATATGCTGAAAACCACTCATCATATGCATCCCACTCAACTGGTAAAATATCCATGAGTTCTTAAATTGTGATTTATAATTATCTAACCATATGATATGCTGACCAAATATGATGCTCTTGCTACTCAAATTACCATAGAACATTTGAAAGAAACCTTGCACAAACTCTATAGAATGTGTGCGATCATCACTAATATAAAAATGATACTCCCTCAAGATCTTTCTATCTTTCTCTATACTATCAGGTACATGAATGGTGTTTATATACACAAACATAACAACCTGAGTGGAGTTGTAGTATTGTGATTTAACTTCATTATGTGGTTGTAGTGCATAATTCTATACAACGTCTCTAATTGACATGATGCTATGAAGATGAAATGTGTCCTTTCAGAACTTAAATTGCAAGGACTATCTTCTTTAGCGAAATAGGCATAAATTAAGATACCAGTATTTCTTCACTTATTAATTCACAACCTTTTTGTCTATTTACCATCTTTTATAGTGTACACCATTGACTTATAGTTTCTAAAACTTATTGAGTTCATTTCCAATTGTATGTGTATTCTCCATGTGTACATAATTTATTAAACATTGCAAACCACCGCAACTATCACATGTACTATCCAAACATGATTTCTTATAAAAGAATTGTCCATATACATTTCATAAAAATGCTTGAAATGAAATATTTTTCCAATGTAGGTGGAGCTTCTATCATACACTCCTGAAAATATTATTAGTATGCAAAGCTACACATATATGTCAAAAAATATTATAATGCATAGAAAATTGAATGTGGACTCTACAATAACAAGTTGTGCGTGGTGTGATTTATTTTGACATAAATTTTTTTACCATTTCAAAGACCTTTGACTAATTTTTATTTAAGGACAACTCTCTACAAATTTAGAGAAAATTTGTGTATGAGCCAATCCAAAAAATACTTTAGATGTGGCTCGCAGATTTGACAACCAATTCTCCTTTTTATAACATCTCTTTGATTAGGTGATACTCTTGCGTTATTTTTTAAAATTTATTCAATTAGAGATTTTAAGGCTTCAACTATGACTTTATCATTTTATGGGAGTCTACTAGAGAAAGCCTATAGTTCATTGTCATTTGGGTAGACCTTCAACTCTTTTACGTCTCCCGACGACCTTCATTAGGGTTTTTCTACTTATTTTTAGTGCTTGACTTGTTTTCCTTATTAAGTGAGATTTATTTGTTTGGTTACTTACCATAGTAAATATAATTAAATGTCATGTAGCATTACTATTTTTGGTGTGTGAGGCCAAACCCATTGTTTAATATGCATTGATTAGATTTTATTTGATGTTCTTAAACCAAGAATCTTCATGATGGATCTAAACTTAAGATTTCTCATAATTTCAATAAACAATTGACATCTTCCCATTTCATTTAAGTTTTTTAAAAAATATTTTTTATATTTTATTAACATTTATTCTACAAATATGTTTGAGAACCTTATTAGGCATTGGTTTTAGAATGTTCTCATCAATTTCAATTAAAACAAGTTTTTTATACAAAATTCTGAAGTGTTCTCAATGGTAAACTTGATTCATTAGATAAAATTTATGTGTTTTTAATAGGTTGAGCAATTGGTGTAACATCTAAATTTATATTTGAAATTGCATCATCATTTTCAATCAGTGATTAAGGATTTTCTACAATATCAAATTGAGATGGCAAAGATGATGTACCTTCAACTTTCATATTCAATTTTTTACTTGCATGAAATTTTTGCATTCATTGCGTTTGATTCTCCAAATTCTTCTCTTTCATGGCTCTAGTGGATGCTTCATGATCTGATTAAATTGGAAAAGATGATATATCTTCATATATGGAGTTTAATTTCTTATTTTCATGAATTTGTCTCATTTGTTCTCTTTTCTTCGCATTCTCAGCGACACGCTCCTCCATTGCTTGAGTTTTTGGTTGGTTCTTTGGCATGATGTTGAAAATTTTATATCAATCTAACACAATTGGTCAAAATAATGAAAGCAATGATTAACAATTTATGAAATTCACATGCAATTAGAATGTTTCATGTCAATGTAAGACAAAATTAATTAGTCTTATTAAAAATCTATTCCAATTCCTCAAAACATGAAAACAATGACTGATAATTATATCAAATTCAATTTAAAAACATGTAATTAAATTTTTTTACATAAATAAAAGAAAAAGAGATAATTTTATCAAACAATGATTGTAATTCCTCAAAAGCATCAAAAGTCTAAATGTATGTCATCGAAAACATAGCACGCTAAGGAATAAACAAAGCATGTGGGTCCAAAATCATGAGTTTTACCTTTTACAGACCATTGTTTTATTTCTTATGTAAATAGAAATGTGAGCACATTATAACTTGCTTTGGGAAATTCTAACCTCTGGGGTTGGATTTGCCTTGGACATCTAACCCAAAGGGTTGGACCTACATGTCACACACCCAAATATGTGTTTTGTAGAAAACATAGGAAAACAACTAAATCTTGAGTGTGATCTCCATAAGGTTTGCACATTTTTTTATGTTGATTTTAAAAAATGCCATAATGACTTCAATCTCTTTATTACCTTTTTAACCATTTAATTTTTTAAATATATGTAGCAATTGATAATCAATATACTAATCTACAAACTTTGTGGTAGAACTTAATTGTAAAAGAGTTAAAAACTCCATTAAGATTATTAAACCAAGGATTGAAAGTCATTTTTTCTTGCAATAATATGATGATGTTAGATTTCATCAAAGAGGTATTAGGTAAATTGGGAATGGGTATTAATGGGTATTCAAGGTCAAAGACAACTATCCACAAGGAATTCATGGTAAATTTGATTATGGTTTTCCTAATGAAGCCTCTGGCTTTGGCTTTTGCATCTCTTTTTACCAAATCAATTTGATGATATGGTGGCATGTGTGGTAAAAGTGATTAAAGAAGAAGATCCCCAAAGGAATTTGATCTAACATGCATGTGGGGAAAGTGTGCGACTAGACCCGATAGTGGTCTAGAGATAATTACATCTAATTCAATATTTTTTGGAGATGTTAAAAAATTCTTGGTCGGCCTTAGGTTGAGCCATCACAAGGGCCACCTCACGGTGGTGAGTGACGACCATCCCTATTTTCTATGGAAAACACATTCATAGAGGGCAACACATACGATATTGTTTCCACGGTGTTCAATTTTGCTCCCTTGATGTGTTAGCACAAGTGCCTTGGAGAAGTGGGAAAGTAGGAAAGTGTCATTCTTTTCAATAGGTTAAGGTGAGGTTAATTCAAGAATGAATCATCGAGGCATTTTTTGAACCCCTAGTTATTGTGTCTTTAGCTCACTATGGCTATATGGTTTTATATTCATGGTGGTAGTTTTTAGCAATGTAGTGGGATAGTTCTTTGGTTGTCAATTTTTTGTTTGCTTTGCATGGTAGTTTTTGTGCTCTCTTGTGACACCATTATGGTCGTCATTGTACGAGGTTTTACAAAACTATTCAATTTTATTATATCCAAGGGAAAGCGGCCTAATCAAATCCCCCAATTAATCAATTAAAAATACTCTAGATGGTATTTTTTGTTTTTATGGCTAGATATGAGATGAACACTTCGAACAATTATATTTCTTGTTTTTTACCTTATACATAAGTATTAATTTATTTTCCCAATTAGACATATAAAGGAAGTCAAGAATGATCAAGTATTCACATTAAATAATTACCCTTAAATGTTTTGAATAATATTATCCCAGAGTCCGCATCAATTTGGGGAAAACTAGATGACAGGGATCCCCATCTGTGGATGTTGCTTTGGCTGCTTAAATCTGCTTATATTATGTTTTTATATAATTTCTGTTATGTTTTTACGGGTGTGTACCCATGACAATCTAGAACTTTCTGGGCTATGCCCATATGACCGACTGTTGGGGTGTGTCTTTATACCACCCAAACCATTTTTTGTGAAAGTGTTTTCTTTTATCTTATAATTAATAGATAATTTAGCATTTTCATAAAATATATATATATATATTATCCATTATAGATCCATGAAAAAATGTTATAGTATCAAAAAATTAACTAGAATTGGGTACTAAGAGAGGTATAAAAAATTCAAGATATAGAAGTAGGGATATTATTTAAAATTCCACAATCCAAAGTGATATAGAATAAATTAAGTATAATAAGTGAATCCTCGGAGAATAGGCTATTAGAACACTTTCTTTAAAGTAACGTTATAATTAATAAATTAATCCATATAATCACATTGATAGAATATTAGGCCAATTTCTTTAAAGTGGCATTATAATTTAACTTTTTAGGATATAAATTAATACATCAAATAAATACTTTAAATTTTCTTATACATTGACTTTGGTGAAACAAAATATTCATTATGTTAAAATTTGTTTAAACATTAAAACTTACAGTACATTTATGAAACATAACATTAATATTATGAAAACTAGACTGCTTAATAAATATAAGAGATTGTGATCTCTAAGTTCATTGTAATTGTATTCAAAGAACATCACTTTGTACAAATATGAAAATGAAAAGACCAAATCATTTTTCTAATTATTATAATCTCTCAAATTAAGCTTCTGAGCTTATAGGTCTCACCTAAAAAATATTTTCTAATATTAGTTGCAGCAACTAACACTTTTTCATGGGGAGGAAGTGCCTTTTTCACACTCTCCCTTTCCAAACATCTCTTTCTCCATGCCCAAATATTTGGGAATTTCTCCTCTAAATGAATCTTAAACCTTCCTAAGCTCTCAAATGCATGAAACCATGAAATAAAGGGGGCAAATGCTATATCCACCAATCTAAACCTATCTCCACCAAAGTAATATTTTCCTTTCAACTCTCCTTCTAATATTGCTAAATTTTGTAGGAATTTGCATTTGGCTACTTCTTGTATTTCTCCTTTGGTTCTACATATCTCCAATCCGGGAAAACAAACCTAAAAATAATGTCATTGTCAAACACAAATAAGGACCACATTAGAATGAGCATGAACATAATATATTTATCTAGCACATTAAGCTTGACTCAAGGTTGTTTGAAGACTTGATTATATACATGCATTTTATTGGATTAGTTATTAAAAATAATCATGGAAAAACAGAGTTGAGAATAAATTCAATAATCAATTAAAATGTGATTGTGGGTTTTTTAGTGTTTAATGATAAAGTATATTTCACCGTATGAAAGATTTTGCAAATAAAATTATAAAAGTGTAGAAAGAGGATCCAAACAAGTAATACATATCGTTGAAAATAACATAAATTCAAGTAACAATAAGGCTGGCCACATGCTACTTTGCTCCAAAAGGCTCGAAATCATATAAGAAAAGGAACCTACATCGGGAAGATCCTTATGCATCGCTTAAGGACATTTCTATTTTTTAGTACAATGGGGGAAGGTTTAATAATAGGCGACTTTAATGTAAGGACAACAAACATCCAATCCCTCAATTTGAAAAGCAAATACAAAGAGAAAGGTGACCCGTTATGGTCAGAGGAAAAGAGCGATCAACTTTGGGAAAGGACCTCACAGGATAGTAAAGGAAATGTTACACACTACAAGGTACAATTATTGGGATTAAGTAACTTTTATACAACATTGTCATATGCAATAGTATGAGGGTATGGCCAGAATCAGAAAACATCACTTGCAAAACCTATAATGAGCAAAGTGTAGTGGACTATGTTATTTTCTCACAGAATTATACCTCGAGGCTAATGGAATTAGTAGTTGGCGATTGTCCAATAGAGATGAAATTAGATCATAATCCAATATATGCAAAGCTTGACATCCACATAAACAAGCAATTGGGGGAAAAATCCCACTCCAACCAAAGGAAGGCACCTTCACAAGGAAATTGCTCATGACTCAGAAAAATCAAAAACTCTTCAGAGCTGCCCCTGAATGACTTTTTAGGGAGTATGAGAGTACTACAACTTGCATAGAGATTCACCTTATAAGAAAAAACATGGTGATTCCCACAATGCACAAGACTTTAAGTGGGTGTAAGAGGGCCAGATCCAAGAGAGGAGAAAAAATACTTTTCAGGCAAACCCTTGGTTCGACGATGAGTGAAAGGTGGAAAAAAGAAATTTGTGAAAGTGCCAGATGATCAAAGAAAATAAGAAAGAGTCTAAAAATTTGTTTCGGTGTGAAAAAAAGTATGTGAACACAAGAAGAGAGGAGTTGATTGCACTTAGAAAACACAACCCCAAAAGCTTTTGGAAGGAACTACAACAAAAAAGAAAACAAACATAAAATAATATCACAGGTTACCAATGGCTTGAATATGCAAAGTTGCTATGTGAGCATGAACAAGATAAACATAGACCCCTGATAATCAATGCAACTACCCAACTTTTCACCATTGAAGACACTATTCAAGGCATAAAAAGGTTGGCGGGAGGGAAAGCACAAGATATTGATGGGTTGCAAGCAGAACATTTAAAATGGGGTATAGAGGTCTTAGCACCTTGTATCAAGTGCACCTTCAATAATGTCATTTAAGAGGGATTCTCGAAAGATTGGACAACTAGTGTTTTATCTCTCTACAAAAGCGGTGATATCAATAATCCATCAAATTAGCGCACTATTATGGTTAATCCCCTCATTGGAAAATGTTTTGGAAGCATGGTTGAGTGTAGAATTAGCAGTTGGGAAGAAAAAAAGGGAAAAGAGCTAAATGATAGGTTGGCTTTAGACCGAAATGTTCCACTATTGATCATGGTGTTACCCTTAGGTTCTTGATTGAAAAAATATGGAACACCAAAGGTGATGAGGCTTTTTGCTGCTTTGTTGACTTTCAAAAAGCCTTCAACACGATACCCACGACAAACATTAGAATAGGATGGAGGAACTTGGAGTCCCCGATATGTTTAGAGCAACAGTCCATAGACTTTATGAACAAGTTAAAGCTAAAATGAGAACCAGGGATGGAATGTCAAAGTGCTTTGGCAATGATATATTGGAGTCCAACAAGGTTGCTCAATTTCCCCAAATTTGTTTGGACTATACATTGATAAGTTAGAAGAGTGGATAAACAAGGTTGGTGGGGAGGGAGTTCAGCTGGCTAAGCACATAATAAAGTTACTCTTATATGCAAATGATCTCATATTAATTGCTAAAACAACTTATAGTCTAAGAGAACGCTTGAGGGCTCTTGAAACCTTTTGTCAAGAGGTTGGGATGCAAGTGAACACTAGCAAAACCAAAATTATGATCTTCTCATTGCAGAGAAAAAAGAACCAAATTAACTTTCTTTTTTAAGGAAATCCGTTGGAAGTTGTGAATGAGTACAAGTACCTCGGGCTTGATTTCCACAAGTTCAATTGGGAAACATGCAAAGCAAAAATAATTCAAGAGGGTTGGAAATCCTTATACTCTCTTCAAAACAAGTGTAGGAATGCGAAAATATGGGATTAGAAAACCAAGAGAACGTTTTTTGGTCCGCTTGTTACTCAGGTGATTCTTTATGGATGTGAAATTTGGGGCGGCAGCATGTCATATCAGAAATGGAGACAAGTTGAAAGAATCTAGAAACATATAATCATAAGTAATCTCAAAATTAAGATTGTTGTTCTGTATGAGATTTTATTAGCTGAAATGGGTACTTTTCCTTTGGAAGGATTGGCGATGATCCAATTGTTAAGTTACCTAAAGAAGACTCAAAATATGGAGAACCATCATTGGCCTAGGCTAATTATGGAGGAAGAGCTAACTAGAAGAAAGAACACATGGATGAAACAAAATGACAAATGGATAAAGAAGTGGGACATTAAGATTCAAAAATGTCCAAATACTAATGAGGAAATAAAAAAGTTCGTAAGAGAAAAATTTAGGACCGTCATGTGGACAAAACAAAGTGGACGTAAAAAACTTACTACATCAAACAATTTAACCCCATATGGGACCATGAGGAAAAAGTCTACATAGGAACGGATATTAAGTGGAAAGCAAAAATAGTGATAGCCCAATTAAGAACTAGCTCACATCATCTTAGATGTGAAACCGATAGATGGTTGATACCTAAAGAGGAGTGGGAAAAGAGAATTTCCCTGTTTTGCAACAAGGGAGTGGTGGAGATGGAATGGCACTTCGTCATGGAGTGCTCAGTGTACAGCGACATCCATACTAGTTATGAAGACACTTTGAGAATTGACAATTTAAGCACCGTGTTTGAGGAGGCAAGATTGGGCAAAACTCCAAACTTCTTGCTCAAAATTCACTGCAGAAGATCTGATCTCAAGAGGAGATTTGCAAAGTTTACAAGGCTTTGGTGCCCTATTTCTCAGTGGAGCTGTGTGCTGCTCTTGGTCCCATAAGCTGCTTTGGCCTAATGGACATTATTAAAACCTTTCATTTAATTTCATTTCAAAAAAGGGTTTAGGGTTTAGGGTTTAATGACATTACAGTCAAATAAAGATGTGCAATCTTAGACTAATAGGGAGAATTTATCATAGAAGCCTTGCAACAAACCAACATAGTGAAAACAATCTTGAAACTAAATCAGATAAGCAGAGGGCCTTCGCCAGTTACCTGTTTGTCTGCAAAATCTGCCCAGAAGAGCGCACTAGCTCGGTCATAGGGATGAGAGGGAAGAAAGGCAGCGTGAGGGGAAGTCCAAGTGTGGTCCATGTATTGGAGAATAATCATAGATTCGGAAAGAGGCCTGCCATTATGGATTAGAACAGGTATCTTCTTGTATATAGGATTCATTTGCAGCAACAGGGGACTCTTGTTCCGCAGGTTTTGCTTCACATACTCATAGCTAATGCCCTTTTCTTCAAGCCCAATCAAAACTCGCATGCCATAGGGGCTGAACCATGCTGTTAGAAGCTTAACATCTTCTCTATCTTCTTTCAGGTTATCCATGCTTAAGATGTATAATGAAGGGAATGCTTGTATGTTGTAATTGTTTAGTTATATGGTATATACTTATATTGTTTTTGGGCACCCAATAGCCGACATGTTATGCTCAACTTCAATAGTATCCACCACTTCTCAGGTTTGGTCAAATCAGGCAGTTGGCAACTTCGACTGATGTGCTTCTTGAAACGTCATTGCTTGCATCCCATTGTTATTAAATCCTGAAAACCAGTTGTTACCTTCGAGTTGTGTTGTAATGTCATTATCATAAAGGGATACAATCATTCTATTGATAAATGTATATGAACAGTATTAATCAATTTGCAAATTGACGGGAAACAGTGAAGTCTATGGTGATGGTCAAGGCACTGGCTGTTCTCCATACAAAATAGCATGCCTAAGACATTATAACATAAAAAAATAGCAGGTCTAACACATAATGATCATATTTCAGCATATTTCAGCATTGGCGATGGGACCTTGCCATTTTTAGTCAACATGACATTGTCAAGTTCAATTTTTTTAGGATTTAAATCAATTAAAAGTGCCAATTTTTTTTTTTTTAAAACACAGTTTCTTCTTGTGATTTGCAGTTACAAGGAATGTGGAGAGTGGAAGAGCAATTGGGAACATCTTGCAAGGAATGTGGAGAGTGGAAGAGCAATTGGGAACATCTTATGTAGGGGCCTATGCGAACACAATACCTAGTGGAGAGCAACATTGATGAACAACTTTTACTACAAATAACTAGCAGCCTTTTCTTACAACCTTCCTCATTAGTTTAGTTAAATATTAACTTTTGGTTTCCCTTGTCTAGGAAGTCTCTATAGAGAGGTTCTACACCCTTGGTCATGCACACATGTGACTCTTTTATTCAAGCAATCAATTTGATCTCTATGTTCTTGTAAACAATTTATTCCCAAGATTACATCATAAGATTCAAAAGGTTCACCTTATTGAAGAAGGTTTCTAAACTAATTCCTAGTTGTTTGACCATTTTAGATATTGGACATTTTATTCCCGTGCCCAATTCCACACTCTCTGTCTCTTACCTTTTTTGTTGCGATTCCACATGGTCTAATTACACTCAGAGAAATGAAATAGTCAATATCTCCTCAATTATTAAGATAGAATGGAGTTTTCAACGCTTTTACCATTAAGTTCTACCAAGGAAGTTTACAAATTAGTACATTGATTATCAATTGCTACATATATTTTCCTAATGGGTCCTTGATTTTTTCTTAGGTTCTAGATAGTCTCTAGCATAACGATCCTTGCCATAGTTATAGAAACTTGTTACATGCCCTCTAGATTGTAAATGTACATAAATTATTCCTATAGTAGGTGTCGTATTTATAGAATTGTACTTCTAATATGAGGTGTTTCTACTATATTTTCCTTTATTTTTCTAAATTTTATAATCAAATTGACCATATTTAGAAAAAATCTTCTTGGTGGGTGCTTTTCCACTTGATTTAGACTCATTTTCCCTCTACTTCATTTTGTCTTTTTAAAGTGTTGTCTATATTTTAGTTTAGAAGACCATTTTTCCTCTACCCTATGGGCAGATTCAATTGCAACATGATATTCACCTCTGCATGATAATTTATTTCAACCCCAGCTTCAATTTTGTTATCTTGGATTCTTCATCCTTCATATAATCCACATACTTAAGCAAACTCATGAACTTATTCTCATATAATTTAGTAATTGAGTTATTCCCTTGATGTAATAGTTGGAAATTTACTCTTTTCTTTTCTTGATGGGTAGTTGAAACACACTTCTCATAAAACTATTCCTAAAATAGAGCTCGCATGTAGGTTCTCCTAAATTGCACAATTTGAGGGCACTCAAATGCTCCCACCACAATGAGGCATAATGATGTAACCAAACTTCACAGCATAAGATTCAACACTATTATTATTGCAAAAATATCCAGAAACTCATAACTATTTTCAAATTATCCCTCTCATTCCATTCCATCCTACTACAACTGAAAATAAATACCAAATTTATACAAAAATAAGAATTACCTTTTTTGGCAGATTTTAGCAACTTTCTAAAATTGTCATTTTTGGTAACTTCGCATCCATATCCATATGGCCATGAAAATTTTCAATTATTTGAAACTAACTAAAAGACGACTAATTGTCAACTTTATAATCTAATGGTATGTAACGTTCGAAAACTAATTAGAAAAATAACTTGGAAAAATCCTGAAAAAATTATTAAAACCTCATTTTGAGGCCCTAGATGATCGTAAAAGGTCTCGAAAAATTGTCAAAATGGCGACCTACTAAATTTTCTAGGATTTTCAATCAACTCTTCAAGATGCATCTGCCCACCAAATTTCAACTCCAACGGACCCCCGGGTCAAAAGTTATGACCTCCAGAAGTTTTTGCATCATTCTCCTCTAGTTGAAAAGAACGTAGCTACTACAAGTTGTTTTCTTGGAACTTGTTCCACTTGTCTAGATCTAGCTTCTTCACTTCTCATTCTGGAATCCATGTATAATCTTGTGTTAGACCTTCCCACTGTACCAGAAACTTGTTGTATTGACCCTGTCGCGTGTATATGGTCTACTTGTCTAGAATCTGTGCAATCTTTTCCCTTTTCTTTCTTGGAACCTGTTGTTTCCAATCTACTTCAACCTCACCTTCTTCATCATGATCCTCACCATGAAAAACATATAAATCAGAAACATTAAACACAGGAGAAATATCTAACTACTCTAGTAAATCTACCTCATAAGCATTGTCATTAATTTTTTTTGTAATCCTGCAAGGGCCAATTTTCTTGTATTTCAACTTGTTGTAAGTTTCGGTGGGAAACCTCTCTCTTCTTAGATAAACCATCACTAAGTCACCTTCAGTGAATACTTGATGTCTTCTAGCAGCATCTACTATAGTTTTATACATGTCATTACTTTCTTGGAGCTTCTACCTCACCTCTTTCTGTAATTGTTGAATATGTTCCGCATATGCTTCTCCATCATCACTAATCCTATCTCCAATTGGTAGTTGCACCAAATCTAAAGCACCCTTAGGATTCCTATCATAAGCAATGTGAAATGGTGATTTACTTGTTGATCGATTTACTGAACTGTTATAGGCAAATTTAGCTTGTGGTAAGGCCAAGTCCCACTGTCTGGGTTTCTTTCGAACGATGCATCTTAACAAGTTTCCCAAACTCCGATTTATGACCTCTGTCTACCCATCTATTTGGGGGTGATAAGCACTGCTAAATTGGAGCTTAGTTCCCATTTTCTTCCATAGGGTCCTACAAAAATGACTAAGAAACTTGGTATCCCTATCAGATGTGATTGTTAGTGGAACACCATGCAATCTAACAACTTCTTTAAAAAATAATTTTGCCACCCTAGTTGCATCACTAGTTTTCTTGCAGGCAATAAAATGGGCCATCTTAGAGAACCTATCAACAACAACAAAAATGGAATCATTACCTCATTGTGTGTTTGGCAGCCCTAACACAAATTTCATACTTAAATTGGTCCATGGTCTAGTAGGTACTGGTAATGGAATATACAACCTTGTATTTTGTGAATGTCCTTTTGTTGTTATATGGAGCCTAATCAGACTCAGAGGTTAAATTTTCCCCACTTTTATCGGTGCGGTTTCCCTCCAAATTATTTAACGGGGGTTTGGGGGTAGCGCCCCCAAGATGGGGTCAAGGGGTAGCACCCCGAAACCTCAAACGACTTTTATTATTTTATAAAGGCGTCGGGAGCTATTTTTCTATTGGCTGACATAAAAAACCCCTATTCTGTAACCAACATAAGTATTGATAAAAACGTCTAAGGGTTAGGGTTTCTGTTGATATTGTATTGTAGCATTTGTAGCGGTATTGAGTTGCAAGGATTGCTTGTTGTAATCAGTTTGATTTGTTGGATAATAATATTGGACTCTCTGTTGGTGGATGTAGCCCGACTTTGGGTGAACCACGTTAAAAATTGTCTCTCAATGTTATTATTTCTATGTATTTTTCATTCCTCTGTTAAATCTTTATTTGCATTTAATTGATATCTTCTGCATGCAATTCCTAACACCTTTAGCCATCTAACAAATTCTACACCTTGTCACATATCTTTTCATGTCTCTTTTCATCTTCGGCCAGTAGTATTTATCTTCTACCAAAGCTATGGTCGTATCCTTGCCGAAATGTCCAGCCAACCCACTGCTATGAAGCTCTCTTATAATATTCTCTTGCACGGACCCAACTGGAATACATAATTGCTTTCATTTAAAGAGATAACCATCTTGCATAAGATATTCACTTTAGATGTGGTCCATGTTGCCCACTACTGGGTTTTTCAACTGTTCCACAATCTCCCAAAAATCATTGTCAGATTCATATAGATCTTTGATAGCATCAAAACCAATCACCTCATTTTCCATTGTTGTCAATAGTATAACATGCCTACTTAAAGCATCTACAACCTAGTTCTGTTTTCCTGACTTGTGCTTGAGAACAAAGTTGTAGCCTTGTAGGAAAGAGACCCATTTTGCATGCCTACTATTCAATTTTTTTTGTGTTCAAGTATTTCAAGGCAATATGGTCTGTAAACAACACAAACTCATTTGGCACTAGGTAATGCCTCCAATGTCTCAATGCTTGTATAATTGCATAAAATTCTACATCATAAGTTGAATAGTTCTTCCTTACCTTATTCAACTTTTCACTAAAGAAGGCTATGGGTTTACTTGCTTGGATAAGTACAGCTCCAATGCCCACATGTGAGGCATCACAATCCACTTCAAATACCTTATCAAAATCTGGTAATGCTAAAATAGGAGCTTCTGTCACCTTCTTCTTCAAAAACTTAAAACCTTACTCAGCTTCCTTGGTCCACACAAATTCCCTTCCTTTAGTGCAATCTGTTAAGGGTGCTACAATACTGCTAAAATTTCAAATGAATTTTCGGTAGAATGTGGCTAACCCATGAAAATTTCTTACTTCTATTATGCTCCTTGGACTAGGCCATTCTAGAATTGCCCTGACCTTTTCTGTATCCATTTTGACACCATCTGCGGAGATGACAAAGCCCAGAAATACCAGACTTTCTTGCATGAATCTGCACTTCTTTAAGTTTGCATAGAGTTTCTCTTTTCTTAACACGTCCATTATGATCCTCAAGTGTTGCAGGTGCTCCTCTTTGCTCTTACTAAAAACTAAAATATCATCAAAATAAACCACCATAAACTTACCAATGTAAGGACGCAGTACATTATTGAATAGCCTTATGAAGGTGTTGGGTGCATAAGATAACCCAAATGGAATAACCATCTACTCATATAATCCATCCCTAGTCTTGAAGGTTGTTTTCCACTCATCCCCCTCTCGAATCCAAATCTGGTGATAACCACTGTGTAGATCAATTTTGTTGAAGTATTTAGCCCCTGCAAGCACATCCATCATGTCATCCAAACGAGGGATGGGGAACTGATACTTGATGGTGATTTTATTGATTGTCCTGCTATCTGTGTACATCCTCCACGTGTTATCCTTCTTTCGAGTTAATAATGCGGGTACAACACATGGGCTCATACTCTCCTTCACCGCACCTTTCCTTATGAGGTATGCCACTTGTCTATTGAGCTCTGCATAGTGGGTAGGGCTCATTCTATAAGCTGCCTGATTAGGTAGAGATTCTCCTGGGATCAAATCAATGTGGTGTTGAATATCTCTCTTTGGTGGTAGACCATCAGGTCACTCATCTGGCACAACATCAACATATTCTTCTAGTACCTTTGCTTCTTTTGCCGGTACTGGTATTTCCTCACCATCTTCTTTTTGCACCACTAGTGCATAACAGAACCCTGTCACCTTCATTTCCTTGGTAAGTTCTCTTGTGGATAACATACTCTCAACCTTCCTTTCATCCTTAAGAGGTAATAAAATCACTTTGGAACTTTCTTTCCAAAAAGTGTATGTATTCTTTTCTCCATCATGCATTACCTTCCTATTGTATTGCCACGGCCTTCCCAACAACACATGGCATGCATCCATTAGAATGGCATCACACCATATTTCATCCTTATAAGTCTTTCCTATGGAAAACTTAATTAAACACCTCTTATCAATAGTGACTTCATTTCCCTTTTTAAACCATGCAATACGATAAGGTTGGGGATATTTTTCACAGTGTAGATTAAATTTATCTACCATTTCTCTAGAAACCATATTTTCACAACTGCCACTATCAATAATAACTTGGCATACCTTTCCTCCTGAGGTGCACCTGGTTTGAAAAATATTGGTTTGAAGCCAAGAATCATCGCAACCTTAATCTATGTTTGATCCTTTTCTAGAATCACCATTGCTCTTCTCATCATGAGATTCTCACCCACATCTGGTGGAACCTCTAGTTCTGCCCTTTCTCCTTCATCCTCAGCTTGAACCAAGTTCAACCTAGGTTGTTCTCCTTGTTTCCTTTCTTGCATGTGACAGTTTGGACATTCAAATTCCCTATGAGTCTCTTCACCACACCTATAACAAATGAAAGGTTTGCATTGGGCTTTCCCATCCTCTACCACCATCGTAATCTCTGCCCCTCTGAAATCCTATTCCTCTTTGTTGACTTTGAGGATCTTGTCAGATATCTTCTAATTTCTCTGTTCCTTGGGATGATTCTCCCTGACTATAATTCAAACCACTTCACAATGGAGATGATGTCCCTCTCCTTGCTCCTCTATTCCTTTGAAAATATTATCTACTTTGTTTTTATTCTGCCTTTAAAGCCAATTGGTATGCCTCTTCCATACTATTAACCCTATGCATGCTCAATTCATCTTGAATAGAGAATTTTAGACCATTTACATACCTTGCAACCATCATCTCATCAGTTTCTAAATGCTCCACACAAATGGACAACTTGTAAAATTCATTTGTATAGTCTTGAACAGTAGATAAGTTTTGTTTCAAATTTTGAAATCTACGAGAAAGAGCTTGCGCATAGTCTACAGGCAAAAATTTCTCTCTCAGCTTCTTCTCCATTTTGCTCCAAGTTCTTATTTTAGTCTTTCCCTTTCTAGTTCTTTACTTTTGCAGGTGATCCCACCAAATCATTGGATGACCCTTTAACTTGGTGCATGCAAACTTCACCTTCTTTTCCTCTATCATAGTCTTCCATTCAAAGAATTTCCCCATGTCGTTCAACCAATCTATCAACTCCTCTGGTTTGATACTTCCTGCATACTCTAAAACTTCAATTTTAATCCCTTCATTTTTTCCCTCTAATGCTCTAAGCATCCTTTCTTCAAAATTCAGGTGCTCTAATTGTGCTTCCTCTTCAGCTTCTACATGTTGATCTTCATCTCCTTGGCCTATTTCTTCATCAAAATCATCTCTTCCTGGTCTCAATATTTGATTGGCCATCATACCTACAAGTTCTTGTACTTGTCTTTGTACATTTTGCATATCCCTATGCATCTGGGCAAGACTTGCTCTTCCTCTTCCTCTCCCAGCCATCTTCTCGCTTTGATACCAGATGATGTAACCAAACTTCACAACGTAAGATTCAACACTATTATTATTGCAAAAATATCCAAAAACTCAAAACTATTTTCAAATTATCCCTCTCATTCCATTCCATCCTGCTACAACTGAAAATAAATACTAAATTTATACAAAAATGAAAATTACCCTTTTTGGCAAATTTTAGCAACTTTATAAAATTGCCATTTTTGGTAACTTTGCATCCATATCCGTATGGCCATGAAAATTGCAAATTATTTGAAACTAGCTAAAATATGACTAATTGTCAACTTTCTAATCTAATTTCATGTAACGTTCGAAAACTAATTAGAAAAATAACTTGGAAAAATCTTGAAAAAATCATTAAAACCTCATTTTGAGGCCCTAGATGATCGAAAAAGGTCTCAAGAAAGTGTCAAAATGGAGACTTACCAAATTCACAAGGATTTTCAATCAACTCTTCAAGACACATCTGCCCACCAAATTTCAGCTCCAATGGGCCCCTGGGTCAAAAGTGATGACCTCCGAAAGTTTCTACATCACATAAACATCTAGTTCAAAGACACCCATGCGATCTCACTCATTTGTTGACAACTCTTGTAATCCAAAGTACTTTTTGAGGTTAATTAACCAAGCTTCGGCATTGCCCCCCAGATCCTTCCTAGAGAACTTGAGTGGAACTTGCCTCCTTAATTCTCTCAAAAAAAGGATTTATTTTAGGTATCCTTTGTATTTTAGCACCCATGATGACTTTATCATCCATTTTTTGTACTTGCTTCTTCTTGGGAGTTATATTAGCATTAGCATTCATTTGCTAAATTAATACATACTGAACATCCATTCAAGATCGAATTATGTGTAGTACACCCAAAAATAATTTCAACTCAACCTAATTTGGCTAAAGAGTTTTAGGAGGAGGTGGAGGATGATCTCTCCCTACACACCTTCCTCTTCCTACTCTTGTTATGATCATGACTCTTGTTAGTGCTCCCTTGACCTTGGTAACATTCAAATGTTGGATGTCCTCCTCCACACTTGAAATAGGTTCCGCGGAAATATCTTTCCTAATTTATGTCATAATTTCCTCTGCCTCTTTGATATCCATCTATTCTATCATTATGATATGACATACTACCTTATCTACCATGCGGTAATAATTACTTATTCTTCCTTCATTGTAGTACATATTGTTACCTTCCTTTCTTTTCCATCTTCATTGCAAGATCTTCTATCATCATATTGAGATCTACTTGTTTGGAATCTTCCTCCTCTTCGTCTTTGTTGCATCTATCTACTCTCAAATATCTTGTTCAATTTATCTTCTACCTTCATGGTGAATTGAAATGCTTCTTCTATTGTTGTTAACTTTACTAAGATTAATTTTTCTTGAATACTCCCTCTCAGTCCATTGATGTATCTTACAACATTTTCTTTGTTTGCTTCACTATGTCTAGTCCTAATAATCATCTTGTAAAATTCTTTAGTATACTCTTTCACAATCAGGTATCTGTTTGCTTCAATTTTGTAACTTCTTCAATAATTATAACTCATAATCAACATGTATGAATTAATTTTTCAACTTAACTACCAACCTATCCCATTTTGTTATCATTTCTTTTCCCCTTCTGATTCTTTCTATTTATACTTCTTTCCACCAAGTACTAGCATGTCCTTTTAATTTAGTTTTTGAAAACCTAACCCTTTCAAGATCTGCAATCTCCTCATGCTCAAAATATTCTTCTAGATCATTTATCCATTGAATCAACTCCTTAAGATTCAAATCACCAGAATAATTAGAAATTTAAATTTTAGGTCTCTTACAAATTTTAGAAATAACCTTCAACTTTTTTATCTAATCCATTTCTTCCTCTTCTAGTTCTTAAACATCTTTCTTAGTAGCTTGAGTATTTTCTCCTTTTAGTTTCTTCCTCATCACTTTCATCGTTATTTCTAGGGTTTAAGCCTCTTTTCCTATCCTTTTCCATAGCATCTATTTGAACGTTCATCACCCTCATATTTTCAAACATTTCTTCCATTCTCCCAAAAATATTAGCAATGCCTTGAACTCTTCACAGAGGCATCTCACCTTGGTATCTAATGCAAACTACCTCAAGTCAATGGTTTGTCCACAATCACTCTTACAAACTGCCTAATAGTTGGTGCTCTATTTACAAGCTTCTTATAGACTCCCTCAAATTTGATGATCTATTTATAAGAAAAACCTTCATGATACCAAACCTTTCTCTTTGATTCTAGTTGATGCAGCCACAAATAGATGATCCAATTAAGGATTATCAAACCATGCAACCTTATAAACAATCCCACATCAGAATTCAATGAAACAACAATTTGATCTTTATTGATTCACAATCATAAATGAATTATAGTCTACCACAAGGGCTTACAACATGAGGCCTTAACCTTCAAGGTACATATGGACACAACTATGTGTGAATTATAGAATTTAAATGATATTTCATTACAATGCTCTTCAAAGAATCAATCTTCGCTCCAAGCTTGAAAATTAAAACTTGACCCCTTCAAATGATTAACCATGATGCTTATCTAGGGAAGCTTAGCTTTAGGAGTCATCTCAGCCAACCACAAGGAGATATGATACAAAGCTTGATGGCAAGTGTATTGTGTAGTTGGCCAAATGTGTGAAAGAATCTTCTAGAATGAATGTAGTGGTGATGGATCAATGAGTATAGCTAGACATTGCTCATATCATAAACTCACTTGGGTCACATGAATCTAGAAACATGTTCCTTTGTTGCCACACGCTTTAAAAATTTACTACAATCTTTAAATAGTAAAATTTGTTGTGAACCTATCATGTCTAGTAGTGAGTCTAGAGCTCAGATATGCCTTTGTGGTGATCAACTTCTCCTGAAACTTGAACGAGACATTGTTATCTTTTAGTAGATCACATGTTTCCAAGTGCATGATGGAATATGCAATTGTGGTGAACTATAGTAGGATCTACGATGCCTAGATGATGAATGGAATGTTATTGAAAACCTGCAAACAACCAAAGTAAAAGAAAATATTTTTGGGTGAAGCAAGATTGCTCTTACACCCTCAAATGCTCCTACATTAAAAGATCTCACCTAATAAATATTTTCTAATTTGAATTGCAACAACAACCACTTTTTCAGGGGGAGGAAGTGCCTTTTTCACACTCTCCCTTTTTAAACATCTCTTTCTCCATGCCCAAATATTTGGAAATTTCTCCTCTAAATGAATCTTAAACCCTCCTAAGCTCTTAAATGTATGAAACCATGAAATAAAGGGGGAAAATGCTATATCCACAAATCCAAACCTATCTCCACCAAAGTAATCTTTTCATTTCAACTCTCCTAAGATTGCTAAATTTTGTAGGAATTTGGATTTGGCTACTTCTTGTACTTCTCCTTTGGTTCTAAATATCTCCACTCTAGGAAAACAAACATAAAAATAAAGTCATTGTCAAACACAAAAAGGACCATGTCAGCATGAGCATGAAAATAATATATTTATCTAGTACATTAATCTTTGACTCAAGGTTGTTTGAAGATTTGATTGTACACATGCATTTTATTGGATTGTTTATTAAAAATAATCATGGGAAAACAAAATTGAGAATAAATTCAATAATCAATTAAAATGTGATTGTGGGATTTTTAGTGTTTAATGGTTAAGATGTGTATATTTCATCGTAAATATTTTGCAAACAAAAAAATAAACTAACAGATTATGTGCTTCTCAGTGACATTAGAGTCAAATAAAAACATGCAATCTTAGACTAAAAATCAAGAAAATTTGGGAGAATTTGTCATAAAAACCTTGTAACAAACTAATATGGTGAGAACAATCTTGAAACTAAATCAAATAAGTAGAGGGCCTTCGTGGATTACCTTTTTATCTACAAAATCTACCTAGAAGAGCACACTATCTTGGTCATACATATGAGAGGGAAGAAATCCAGTGTGAGGGGAAGTCCAAGCATGATCCATGTATTGGATAATAATCATAGGTTCAAAGAGAGCCCTACCATTATGGATGAGAATATGTACCTTATTGTGTAAAGGATTCATTTGCAGCAATAGGGGACTCTTGTTTCGTAGGTTTTGCTCCACATACTCATAGCTATTGAAAATTTGCAACCATATAAACAATTTCCTCATAACCCAATGAGAGAATAATATGCAAACATAATGATCAAAATCTATATGCAAAATAATAGACAACATACCATCAAAGGTGACACAAGATATACCCTGGGAAAACACTCATTGAGGGAAAAACCCAGTCTCCAAAAGCATCCATCTCTCATGTATTATTCAACAATAAAGATTACAATACATATGCAGAGTCTCCATGAATGCCCCTAAAGCATCAAGCTCTCTACATGCACTCCATGTGAACAAGCATGTAACCACACATCCCATGCCACACTTCAAACCCTCACATGTGCAACATGCAAGAGATGCTCAAACAAGCCAAACCCTTGACCAGCAATTGAAACAGCCAACATCAACAACTATCCGTGTGTTTGATTTTATAGAAATAAGCTCACACAAATACTAGATGTAGTATGGTAAAACCATCTTCCCCAAAACCATGAGCACACTAAAACCATTGACCCCCACATTTAATTATTGGTACTAAGTTTTCATTTTTCCGCAATAATTAAATAATTACAAATAAATAATTAATTGCTCTATGTCCCACACACATAAAATAATTAACCCAATGTTACATACAACAGTTACAATTGACACCCAAATAAATATCTACTGGGGCTAAACACATCACATGGATGCACCACAAATAAATATTTATTTTACATAAATAAAATAATCAGTGTTATGCAAGGTGTACAACACACCTATTCCAACAATAGCTAATGCTCTTTCTTCAAGCCCAATCAAAGCTCACATGCCATAGGGGCTGAACCAAGCTATTGGAAGCTTAACATCTTCTCTATCTTCTTTCAGGTTATCCATGCTTAAGTTGTATAATGAAGGGAATGCTTGTATATTGTAATTGTTTAGTTATATGGTATACTTATATTATTTTTAGGCACTAAATAAATGACATGTTATGGTCAACTTCTATAGTATCCACTTCTCAGGTTGGTCAAAGTAGGTAGTTGGCAACTTCAACTTGTGTTCTTCCTGCAATATCATTGCTTGCATCCCATCCTTAGTAATTGTTGACCTATTTTCCTCTGTCCAGAGTTAAATAGTTCACCTTGTATATTCCTTGAAATCCTTTAGAAAATGACCCTATAAAGCTTGAATATTTCAATTACCCATGCTCTGCCTTGCCAAAAATCCCAAAATCTCACCTGGAAAATCCTTACAGAAAACCAAAAAAACCCAAAAATCTTTTGTCTTCAAGTTCTTTCCATCGCAGATAATTCTTAGTTTTATACTTAGTCATTTTTATATGCATATACAATTGTATGTTTCGTTGTATGTTCACATATACAATCGCACATACAATGGTATATACAAAGGAAAGATGCAAAGGGAATATACAAGACAATGATACAAAGGAAAGATGCAAAGTCAATATGCAAAGGTCGGGATACAAAGGTGAATGTATATCGGGCGATTGTATATCATATACAATCACATATACAAAGCAGCAAATAAAGGAGATACAAAGGGTGGGGTCCACCAATTGTATGTACATGTGATTGTATCTTTGCACATACAATCACATATACAATGGCATACACATTTCTAAGATACAACCCCGAACCCAAAAAGATATTGCATTTTGGTTTATACAAGCAGAAGTGATTGTATGCATTCTTTGTATGTATGTTCGCATTGTATGTGACAATATGCAAAGGTCATATACAACGCGACATACAAAGGACAGATGCAATGTTTGTATGTGCAAGTGTTTGCATGCAGTTTTGTTTGTATATTTCGCATCGTATATGCGATATACAAAGGTTAGGTACAAAGGTAATATACAAGGCGGACCCGACTGGGAAATTAGATTTGGTGAACTCAGCGGTGGGGTCCGCAGTTGTATGTTGAAGTGCATTGTATATGCCGATATGCAAAGAAAAGAGGATACAAAGGCCAGACCTATTCTAAAATTCTAATATGGTTGATGGCCCTTTGAGTTTCGCATTGTATGTATATGCGATTGTATCTCTTATACAATCGATATACAAAGGTCGCATACAATGGATTTCGGCGAGACTTAGTGCATCAGCGGCTTAGTCTATGGTCTTTCTGACGGCCAATAAAGCATGCAAATGTTCAGTGATGGGTCTCAATTTCAGTGCGGCGGCAAATCAGGTGGTGCCACGTGTCAAGGCCAATTCAAAGGTCAATTCAAAAGGTAAAGACCTGTGATTGTATGTTGGCAAATGCAAGGCGATTTGAATATGCGAAAGGAGGGAAGTTGCATAAATGCGTAAAGTGAACCCAACAGTCAAAGTGCAGTTGCAGTTGTATATACAATTGCAAGATACACGTATATACAAAGGCAAATGCAAAGTGATAAATAGATACAAGACGCAGTTGACCATAACTTTGACCGCCCATATCTCCCTCATCCTGGCAAATTTCAACATGATTCAAAAGGTAGATGTGCTTGTTTTTGCCTCCTCTTTCATCTGGTGGGCTTTATGGAGGATATCTTCACTTTCAAAATTTGATGCAAGTCTGCAGGCTCGATCGACTGGACGTTTCAGCAACCAATTTCGCATATGCAAATGCAGATATTTGTTGCATTTATGGGTGCAAGTCGATGATTCAACAGCTCACATTGAAGATTCAAAATATCTTCCATCTACTCCTATTCCAGATATTTCACGCCATAACTTCTTGCAGGTGGACGTCCCTTCAGAGGCAAATATTTTCCTGACTGTGCCCATGGGACGAATCCATTGTAACCGACTTAGGTCAAAATGTAAATGCTATATATGCATAAGGATGAGATGTAAAAAGGGTTGGACATTGGAAGATTTAGAACATGTATTCTTTTGATTCCAAACAAAGCATTCCTCTACTGTAACCATGCCTTCTTATTGAATATATGCAAGTTATTTTACCTCTTTTACTGATTTTTAGTTTAGTGTGAATCTGCAAATGATTGTCTGTGAAAGTTTTGTTCCTCTCAACCATTTTGTTTCTTACCTCTGCTAGAATCATCTAAATCTATGTATATCTACTTGTTGTATCTAGTTGTGTTGTGCATTTACTCAATTTTGTGAGGGTTCTTATATTCAACCTAGTGAATCACCCTTATTTTCAAGTTTTCCTGTTTTATCTTTCATTTTTATAAGAAGCATTCCTTCTCCCTTTTCCTCTGAAGATCCAGTAGATTTTAGGTGATAACCAGTTAAGGAAGCCGGCCTTCTTCGGAGGTCTGATCTCAGTTCGCAAGGTCCCACACTTTGAGATCATTCCCATGTTTCTCTAGATTGCCAAGTTTTACAACTCAGCAAGGGTGCAAATCTGAGAGACAACAGTTTCTAGCACGCACAGTCGGACATTACAATCATATTGCTGGTTATGATATGCTATTAGCATTATCAGTCTTTTAAGAGGTAGTTTTCTACATATCTGGCAACTCATACTAAGAAAGGACAAGTAGATCATTGTTGTTGTTACATTTTATGAAAAAATTCAAACTCAAAGTTCGAGTTCATTTGATTATTTGCAATTGTCTCCACCTAGAAGACAGAGCAGAGCTGTGGTAAGGACTCCAGTTTCCAAAAGAGTACAATCAACCCCACCAAATTTCAGGCCAGTAGTACCTGTACTTCCTGTACCGGCTCAAGCAAACCTACCTCTAGCTGTTTAAATGGCAAGGAATCAACTGTTTGTAGCTTTAGATGGGGGCAGTCCATTGAATTTGACAGTGCATGACAATATACCCATGGTAGCTTTGAAGAGCCTGCCCTATTTCACTGGGGAGGATCAAACTACCCCAATCGAGCACATTAGAGACGTAGGTTCTCTATGTGGTGTTCATCATGTAACTCAAGAAAATGTAGCCATCAGGTTGTTGGCTGCCTCGTTTAAAGGAAAAGCGTTACAGTGGTTCAGGAGTTTACCAGTGCAAACCATAGGAACCTAGGATGATCCGGGTGATAAGTTGAACAAACAATTTTAAGATAAGTCAGATAACTTATCGCTGGTTGAATAGCTGACTACAATAAAGAGAGCTCCTCAGGAGCAAATGATGGATTTCAATTTTTGGTTTCAGAAGACATGCGATAAAATTCCTGCTACAGTAAGGCCTCCATCAGAATATGCATTCCTGTATTTTTTAAAAGCTCTAAATAGTGATATTTTAGTAATGATACAATCGTTGGGAGGTACAAGTTTACCTGATGCATATGAAATAGCTATTAGAGCAGAAAACAACTTGATTCAGGCTGAGAAAATAGCACCTAGACCACCAGTGCCCATTTTTCCCGAGATTCAAGCTTCAATGCCTTTGTCGATCCCATATTTTGCCCCTTTACCTGTTGCAGCAGCATTACCAAGTACTGCCAATCTTGAAACTGTTGCACCTAGCTCGTCACAAGAGTTAAGAGAGATCAAAAATAGCCAACAAAAAATAGAGAATATCTTGCAAACTTTTGGGAATGAGCTAGTCAATATCAAAAAGCAGCAGTCCCAGAACAAACAGCCTTATCAACCACACATCCAAGGGCAAAATCAGCCTTATCAAGGGCAAAACCAACCATACCAAGCTAATAGGCCTCCATATCAAAGCAATTACCAGAGGACCTGACACACCAATCTGAAATCTGCCTTATGGGCAGATAGAATAACTCCCAAGAGGTCTATTGGAAACTCTCCATATATGTTAGTTTATGGAAAAGAGGCAAGACTGCCTATATCTGTAGAGCTGCCAGCACTTGATATCATGAATCAGCTAGAGATGTTTGAAGAAGAAGACCCCATGGCTGTCAGATATGCTCAACTTATGGAGCTTGAAGAAATGAGAGATAAAGCTATGAAAGCTATGGAGTATCATCAGCTTCAGACAAAAAGAGCTTTTGATAAGAAAGCCACTCCCAGAAATTTTAGGGAGGGTGATATGGTACTCAAATTGGATGAGTTGAAAAGCAGGCCAGGGAGGCACTCCAAGTTTGACAGCATGTGGAGTGGCCCATTTATCATTATTGAATGCAAGGAGCACAATGCATTTCAGTTATCAAACATGGATGGAGAAAATTTACCTATCCCAGTCAATGGGATACACCTAAAGAGGTGTTTTGAGGTATGACTTGCCTTGTAAAATAGTAGATTAGGTTTCTTGCTTTCAATAAGTGTTGTTGCGCATTAGTTTAGATCCCTTTTTGTTTTTCCTAAGTGTTGTCTAGCAGAGTTCGATGAGTTGCTTTCAGCATTTTGTTTTGGTTTTGGTCTTCCAAGTCTTCTTCATTGCTGATATGCTGAGTTACTAAGGTCAGGATTGTTTGTCAAAGGTATATTTGAGTCTCTGTGTGACTCCATACCTAATGGATGTTTAAGGCCACTGGTCTATTTGTTTAGTAGGCAAACATCCCTAAGAAATTGCCAAAATGTTGACCTATTTTCCTCTGTCCATAGTTAAATAGTTCACCTTGTATATTCCTTGAAAATCCTTCAGAAAATGACCCTATAAAGCTTAAATCTTTCAATTACCCATGCTCTGCCTTGCCAAAAATCCCAAAATCTCGCCTGGAAAATCGTAGATAATTCTCAGTTTTATACATAGTCATTTTTATATGCATATACAATTGTATGTTTCGTTGTATGTTCACATATACAATCGCACATACAATGGTATATACAAAGGAAAGATGCAAAGGGAATATACAAGACAATGATACAAAGGAAAAATACAAAGTCAATATGCAAAGGTCGGGATACAAAGGTGAATGTATATCGGGCGATTATATCTCATATACAATCGCATATACAAGCAGCAAATAAAGGAGATACAAAGGGTGGGGTCCACCAATTGTATGTATATGTGATTGTATCTTTGCACATACAATCGCATATACAATGGCATACGCATTTCTGAGATACAACCCCGAACCTGAAAAGATATTGTATTTTGATTTATACAGGCAGAAGTGATTGTATGCATTCTTTGTATGTATGTTCGCAATGTATGTGACAATATGCAAAGGTCATATACAATGCGACATACAAAGGACAGATGCAATGTTTGTATGTGCAAGTGTTTGCATGTAGTTTTGTTTGTATATTTCGCATCGTATATGCGATATACAAAGGTAATATACAAGGCGGACCCGACTGGGAAATTAGATTTGGCGAACTCAGCGGTGGGGTCCGCAATTGTATGTTGAAGTGCATTGTATATGCTGATATGCAAAGAAGAGAGGATACAAAGGCCGGACCTATTCTAAAGTTCCAATATGGTTGATGACCCTTTGAGTTCTGCATTGTATGTATATGCGATTGTATCTCTTATACAATCGATATACGAAGGTTCGCATACAATGGATTTCAGCGAGACTTAGTGTATCAGCGGCTTAGTCTGTGGTCTTTCCGACAGCCGATAAAGCATGCAAATGTTCAGCGATGGGTCTCAGTTTCAGCGCAGTGGCAAATCAGGTGGTTCCACGTGTCAGGGCTGATTCAAAGGTCGATTCAAAAGGTAAAGACCCGCGATTGTATGTTGGCAAATGCAAGGTGATTTGAATATGCAAAAGGTGGGAAGTTGCATAAATGCGTAAAGTGAACCGAGCAGTCAAAGTGCAGTTGTAGTTGTATATACAATTGCAAGATACACGCATATACAAAGGCAGATGCAAAGCGATAAACAGATACAAGACGCAGTTGACCATAACTTTGACTGCCCATATCTCCCTCATCCTGGCGAATTTCAACATGATTCAAAAGGTAGATGTGCTTGTTTTTGCCTCCTCTTTCATCTGGCGAGCTTAATGGAGGATATCTTCACTTTCAAAATTTGATGCAAGTCTGCAGGCTCGATTGACTGGACGTTTCAGCGACCAATTTGGCATATGCAAATGTAGATATTTGTTGCATTTATGGGTGCAGGTCGATGATTCAGCAGCTCACATTGAAGATTCAAAATATCTTCCATCTGCCCATGTTCCAGATATTTCACACCATAACTTCTTGCAGGTGGACGTCCCTTCAGAGGCAGATATTTTTCTGACTGTGCCCATGGGACGAATCCATTGTAACCGACTTAGGTCAAAATGTAAATGCTATATATGCATAAGGATGAGATGTAAAAAGGGTTGGACATTGGAAGATTTAGAAAATTTATGCTTCTGATTCCAAACAGAGCATTCCTCTACTGTAACCATGCCTTCTTATTTAATATATGCAAGTTATTTTACCCCTTTTACTGATTTTTAGTTTAGTGTGAATCTGCAAATGATTGTGAACGTTTTGTTTCTCTCAACCATTTTGTTTCTTACCTCTACTAGAATCATCTGAATTTGTGTATATCTACTTGTTGTATCTGGTTGTGTTGTGCATTTACTCAATTCTGTGAGGGTTCTTATATTCAACTTGGTGAATCACCCTTATTTTCAAGTTTTCTTGTTTTATCTTTCATTTTTATAAGAAGCATTCATTCTCCCTTTTCCTCTGAAGATCTAGTAGATTTTAGGTGATAACCAGTTAAGGAAGTCGGTCTTCTCCAGAGGTCTGATCTCAGTTCGCAAGGTCCCACACTTCGAGATCATTCCCATGTTTCTCCAGATTGCCAAGTTTTACAACTCAGCAAGGGTGCAAATCTGAGAGACAACAGTAATTCCTAAAAATCACTTGGTACCTTCAAGTTGTGTTGTAAAGTCATTATCATATAGGGATATAATCATTCTATTGATAAATGTATATGAACAATATTATTGTTTTCAAATAGGGATACAATCTATTAAATTTTATTAATGTAAGTTATGGAATTTATTATGTCTATCTTGTTTATAAATAGGAATGCCATCTAGCTCAGTTCAATTAGTAGTCGCATGTTGTAATATTAGAATTAGTAGAAAAGATAATTTGTAATAAAGTTGGCATGTCATGCAAGAAATTATAGCTAGCATTAAAGTCATGTCAATTTTTTTCTTGTGCAATTGTTTGTAAACAAAATAAATATCATTTGCACTTAGATGGCTAATGGTAATTTTTACACCTGCATATTGTTGGAGTTGCTATTTATTGAGTATTTAGTGTTATTGTACTCAAAAATTAGTTATTCAATCAATGACATTTATTGCATCTATCTCGCTTATAAATGTTTATTGAGGTGTCTCGTTGTTTGTGCTAAGGGTTAAATTGCTTTGGCAAATTTGCAAGCTTTGTGTTACAAGTTATTTCAAAGATGTAGATCATGGATTTATACCAATTCATGCATTTAATTTACCAAAATGTTCATGTTTATGTGTTAATCTATCCAATCCATGTGTACTTGCATTATTTAGTCTCTAGTTTTAATTTAATAGTGCAAGCATCTAGTCTTAGGATTTATTTTCAATCAAAAAAGCATAAAATCCCTTGCCTTGAGTTGAAAAAGTGTCTCAACCATTTACACATTTAGAGTTTATTCAGCCTAGATGAGAAATCCCCAAAAAAATATTATAAAGATTATAAATTGCTAGTACATAGTGTTCATAGTAGGTTCATTTTTATTTTATAGGGAGCTTCCCCTTCTAATTGAAAGAGTAATTCTACTACACACCTGTTTCATTTTGTGTTGCATTGATAGGTGCAAATTAAAATGCTAACAGTTTTGGATTTTGGTTTTTCCATTACTACCCTTTGACTCAAAAAGAAAGTTGAAGTTGTATTAGCTCACTTTTGGTGAACATGTCTTAGTTCAATACATATATTCTACTATTAATTTAGTATGTAATGTGTTATTTTTAAAAAATTTCAACTTTTTGTTTGAAGACTTTACAATAAATATAGAATATGAAATTGAAGCCTAGAATTTAGAAGAAATTAGAGAAATTATTGTTGAATTGTCAAAGGCTCAATGTAATTTAGCCTAGCTATAGAAAAGGACATTGCAACTCCAAATGTTGTAAGAGGGAGAAATTTTTAGGTGAAATGAAAGAGTTTTTAGTATAGACTAGATAGGTCAATGAATTGATTAGGGTGGATGAAGAAAAATTCATTAAGACTCTACATGCTAGTTAGTGGCTATAGGAGGAATCGGCTATGGAATAAATGACTGCTAGTGAATTTTATAGTGATTCCATAAATTCAACTTGTGTCTAAATATATTATCCAAAGTAACAACGGTTTTGAATTCTTCCCATAATAGTTTACCACGTCCGTTACTATCATATGGTGGTCTATCATTAACAAGAGGTAACTGGTCTAAATCTCCAACAAGAATCATAGATACACTTGCAAAATATTGGAAAATGATGGCCTTCATTAGTGTCTACTATTAATTGTTATATTTAATAATAATCAAGTATATGTTTTAAAATAGGCAAAAATTGCATATATCTTCATTAAAAAACAAATGTATACCTCTAAAATTCATGTCTGCTTTTTCATGGAATGCCTGACAAAGTCGACAGTCCACCCACCTTCTTCAACAAATTTTGTCCAATGAAGCTCATTTCATCAATTAGAATGTATTTTATGTGTCGTAACTGCTCTTGGAAACTTGTGAGTCTTGCCCCTTCTAATTAACCAAAATTTGTGACTGAGATTTGAAGTACTGAATGGATTGTTGAGGCTCCAATATTGAATGTTGCAACTCATGTTGGTGCAAGCAATAGAAGTGGAGTATGCCCTGGGAATGCTACATTTTGAAGAGGTTGACTGATAACACCAATTAGATATGATTTTCTAGTTCCTGTTGTTCCTTGAATTATCATGAATAATGGCAATGCATTTTGAGATCCATGATAATGTGTCATAATTATATCAAGTGCATTTTTCTGTTTGGCACCCAATGATGCATAATTGATATTTTTTGTTATATCATCCCACATGAGAAATCCATTATCTTTCATGGTGCTTATGAATTTGATTGCTTGATCTGTCTAGTGTTCACCTTGATATTCATTAGACCATGGTGCTTGTCTGTCAATATCTCTTCTTCCCAACATATCTATTTTAGAAACTTGGATAATCTGATTATGATGTAGCCTTGATATGATTTCCCATTCATGCTCGGTTGTGTTTCCCTAAAGATGTTGATTATCTTCAATTTCTGAATCACTACCATTGTCAACATCATTTGGAGTAGTTCTTCTTTGCACATGCCAAGGATTATAATTGAATGACTCCCAATTTGATATTATTGCATCATCTTGAAGACCAATATCTCTTTCTATATGACGAAATGACTTATAAAGTAACAACTCAGACCAACAAAAATCAACCCATTTATCTGATTGACATTGAGGGATGGATACAAACCTTGGAAATACTCTCACAATAGCTACCATCCCCCTTGCCTCCCATTTGTTATCTCTTCTCCACTTTGGATTATATGTCCATGATCTAGTTGCATCAATAAGTGAAACACCTTTTATGCAAAAGGGCCTATTCTTGTATCCATCAATGAAAGATTGTGTATGTTCTTCATATTCATCTTCGTCATTTGTAGCTACATGTTTGAATACCTCACATGAGACATTCAAATTGACAAATTTTCTGTTACTCTCTACTAATGGAAGTTCCAATAGCATGTGACATATTTCTTGTGCCCCAATGTCTCTTTCTATAATTGTTTCAGTAAGAAGTCTTCTATATGCTCTTGATTCTAAATCATCATGGTTTTCAATGTTTGCAAGCTGCATCAACATTTGATGATAAGTTTATGAACTCTTTTCTACTTTAGCTACATACTTGGCAATGTACTTGATCACAACATGTTTGGAAAGAACAGGTTGCCAATCTATATTTGTTCTCCATAATTGTAGTATGTAGCGATTGTGTGTATTTACTATGTCATCATTTCTTACAGGTTCAAACTTTTTTTCACCTGTCTCCAAGTCTTCATATAATTTTGATCCTTTAAGATTTAATGGCCATGGAGCATTAGACCTATAATAAATAATAATAGTTTTTTATTTCTTTGCACTCATAATATATTGAAATTGAAAATAATAATTTAGAAGATTTTGAATCTTACCTACAAACCATTCATCCCCTTTTCTTGCGTAGACATGCACCCTCTCTACACATTGTATGTCGTTCTACACAATTTAAAATCTCTTCATAGTCATGTTCCATATGTATTTGTGTAAACTGCCTTGTATTTCGAAGACATGGATGCTGGACAAAATTTTGCATTACCTATGATTAAAAAATATATGAATTTATTAGTTACATTGAAACATAATTTTCTTACATAATATATAAAATATTGATTAACAATCATTGATAACATACATGTATGCTTCGTTGATGTGGATCTTCTCTAGGATTCCATGGATGAATAATAGAATAGAAATATTTCTCTGCATTTTTTCGTTGCTGCTCATTTTTCCAATCAAGATTATCCATATTTGGTGCTCCATCTATCCATATGAATCCATGCACATGCAGTGAACCTCTATGTTGCCATTCATATCTAGACCAATAATTTTTGACATTCATTCATTTTTCTAGAATCTATTTTCTAAAAATTGTATGTCGCAGGTGCATGTAGTGTGCCACTATATGAGGATAATCAATAACATTCTGTCTTCTCCATTTTATGGCTTCTCGTGCATCTATTGGTGGTATTCCAGGCATTAGTGCATGCAAATCAAGCCAATACATATCTGTTGCACTCAAAGTGAAGAATATTTTGGGTGAACCAATTTGATGAAGCATGTCAATTAACTCTACACGACATTTTGCCCAATATGACCTTGTACCCCTTAAGGTTGTTCCAAACCTCATCAAACGATCAGCTAGAAGAGAGTGGGGCACATTTTCCATATATTCGTGTAGCTCGTTGATGGTGATTGGCATATCTTGAAGATTTCTTTTGACAAACACTGCAGATGAATTTTGTGCACGTAGTCTCATGATCCTGTTCATCACATAATATCTAAATTGTGGGTGTCAACCAAAATAGTGATCCCTATACCAAAAGAGATGTTTGACAAATTCATGTAGATGCACTCGTCTCATGCAAGGTTCTAGCCAATCACATCTACCATCAGGAAATAATGTTGGAAATGCCATATCGAATAAGCCTAATGTCACATACTCATTGATAGGAGATGAACCAATCATTGGCCAATTGATCAACGAGCCTGGATCTGCATCAGGGTTATTCACCCATGCATGGATCAATTCCATCTCTCTTCTGATGTTAGGCAGTCTGGAAGCCATTGATGTTGTGTGATCAATGATATTTCCTTCATCCATCTCCATCAATGGGCCCACAAATACAACTTCATTTGCATCCGAATCAAACTCCATATGCATTGTATTTAGTTGGTCAAAGATATTTTCATCTGAATTTGATGGAAGAGCAATGAGAGCATTTTCATCAATTTGAACATCAAAGTAGAACTTGACATGTTCAATTTTGTATTTGAGTGCCTTATATACTCTCTCTATTTACTGTAAAGTTATAATTTGTGCCACGTTGATCTCTCCTTCGAACAATAATGATTGGCAAATCTTCTATTGCATGTGGCAAAACCTTTGAAATTTCTTTTACATCATGTGGAAAACTTATTGTGTGTCCCTTATATTTATATTGACCACCAGTTGCATGTGTCATTTGTAGGATTGGATTGACACGTGCTATCAACATTTCTTCTACCTGTGTCAAGTTTGCAAGATCTGGTGGTTGTGGGCCAAGATCCATATTATTTGATGTTAAAAATTGATTATTGCCTCTTTCTTGTTGACACCTATTGCATATAGGACCTTGAGGTGTTTGAAAAACCTTTATTCCAAGGTAACATTCTTGACAAATATCGCACATGTTTGGTGAAACAAAACTATCTATTCCATTTCAAAAATGCATTTGGAAAGTATTGAAATCAGTGTGAAGCAGTCCGTTAGGATTTGGTGCATTTTCTACATCATTTTGAACAAACAGATTCATGTTATTTCTAGGTGCATTTTCTGGTGTTTCAAGTACAAAATCTATTGATCTTGAATTTTCATGTACAACATTAATATCAATATTAACATTTGATGGATTAGGTTGTTCTCTTTCTTCTCTTTCAGGGACATTGAGTTGTTGAGTTGTTTGTGCATGACTTATTTTCATCATATCTGGTTGTTGCCGACTTTGTAATTCTAATTCTTCAACTGTTATTTCAGCTCTACGTCTATGATATCTTTCTCTGTCAGCCTCATTTCGTTGTATCATTTGTTGTTCTCTTTGTACATCTGTCATTAGTTGGTGTTGTCATCTTCGATATTCACTCTGATATATTCTTTGATATTCCCTTCGGTATTGTCTTCGTTCCTCGTTAGAATCAACATTCAACATAGGTGAAGCCATACCTACATAATATTTGAAAACAAATTTTTAGAAGTCTAAAGTTATAATTTTCAATAATAATGTGGAGAGATAAAATAATTTTCAACACATTTGGCTTTTGTTATCAAATTTTCATGGATTGGTTCCTTATGACTCTAAAAGGTTGCCTTTACTATATATCGCCAGACCAATATACCAAGCCTCTCTGTATGCTCGCTCTTCCATTATACCCGTCAATACGTGGAAGACACCCATCCTTTCTTTATACCCATCGGTACATGAAAGAAACGCTAAAGCACATGAGAGGAGAGTGGTACGTGGAACATAGGAAATATGTGAAAAGGTTTCATCCTATCAACGACACCTGCTTAGAAAGATTTCAAAATTCTTTTTAGTCAGGATTTATGTCTTATGATAGCAACAAATGGGTAACAGAAGGAATTGAAAATGAGAGTGTCCTTATTTCTCCTCGATAATTTATAGGAACGATGCCACAGACGCCGTTGTTGTAGCTATTTTAGGTACTGGGTACAGTAGTTTAATCGCAACGACTTGACCCGTAAACATGAACCAGAGGTACCACGAACACCAAACATTGTAATTGTTTTAGTTTTAGAAGAAAAAATGTTTTGACTTTTGTTTGCAAAAAAATAACAACTTATATTTTGAAAATAAATTAATCCTAAAATAACTCTTAATTTAATATAATTGTATGGTAAAATAAATTAAACTCTTAAATCAAAATAATTCTAGTCTGAAATTAATTACACATAAATTCTATTTAATTGTAACCTAATAAAAATTGATGAATAGAGTAATTTGAGTGTAGTGATGGAACAAATAAAAAAATCCATAATTACAATTATAAAAAGGAGATGTATATTTTCCTAAATGTGTTATATTTAAGAAATTAAATAATAAAAGCCCTATCTTAATTAAATTGTATAAAATAACTAAATAATCATAACATTTCTATATTTTTAATAAAATTTAATTGCAAATTAACATTTAAATAAAATTACATGATTTAGTAATTATAAAACATGTTTCAAAAAAATAACATTTAAATAAAATCACATGATTTAGTAATTATAAAACATGTTTGTATTTTAAACATCATACAAGTTTTTCCTAAAATTCTAATTTAACTACTCCACATTAAATTAATTTTATTTTAAATGAGATCACTTAGAAAATATAGGGAGTTGTGGAGCTCTAATTTTAGTAAATATTAAAACTTACCAAAATGATATAAAAAACATATAAAAACTCTAGTTTACACTAACAATAAAATTACATTAAGTAAATATACTAATAAAATAAAGTAATTAAAATAAATATAAGATTTGTGATCATAATAAACCATGTGATAAGACCCACAATCCTATTAAACATAACTATAAATTTTAAAATAAATATTGTATACTTTAATATTAAATTTATTATTATCATTTTAACATATTATATGTAACAATTATAATAACAACATAACCTATACTTGTTTAAAATATAGCTTAAAACTTATACTATACAAAACCTCTACTAATAATCATATTTAATTTGATATATATTATATACATCATATATGTTTTACCTAGCATTATTAATTTAACTAAGTGATGCTATAAACCATTTGACTTTAACCACTACATTAATTTAATTTTAAATTCACAATTATAAAACAAGTTTGTATTTTAAACACCATACAAGATTTTTCCTAAAATTCTAATTTAACTACTCCACATTAATTTATTTTTTTAATTTTAAGTGAGATCACTTAGAAAATAGGGAGTTGTGGAGCTCTAATTTTAGTAAATATGAAAACTTACCAAAATGATATAAAAAACATATAAAAACTCTAGTTTTACACTACCTTGTTTTAATTTTCTACTCAAATTTTCATGGTGTGCTCTCAAATTTCTTCTTCTTGGTTTGCATGGAGGGTTGTACAATGAGAGAATTTGGAATGGAGGTGTTTTACAAATTATTTTAACTATTTTATTGTTTAGTTCTACATCTATCATTTTTATTGCCCCTATGGTATGCATGTAGGTGCTAAGAGGAAGGAAAATGAGATATTTAGCAAGAGTTTAATTGCAGGGTACAAAAGATTGCAAAAAAATCTGAGATCTACAAACCTCAATTTTCTTAGTGGGGTTTACACATATAATCTATATATGACTGGGTTTTAATTATTTTAGGTCATTCATTTTTTTATTGTATGCTATCTTTTTAAAAAATTAGAATACTCTTAAAACAAAAGCATTGATTTTTTAAACTATTTTTATTCTATATTGTGCTTTTATTTAAAATAGAATGTAGAGTGAAGTCTTTTAAAAAATTAGAATACTTTTATAAAAAAACAAAAGCATTGATTTTTTAAACTATTTTTACTCTATGTTGTGCTTTTAAAAAATAGAATGTAGAGTAAAGTCCATTGTAATTGCTATTTTGACACTTAAGATAACATTATAATATTTATAATATTATAATATATTATATTATAATATAATATGATATATATTATAATATAATGTGATATATTATTCTACTGTGCTTGTAATAAAGTTACAATATTTACCATTATGTAGTACAACACATTTTTTTGCAAGGCATTCTCCCTTATTCTGTTTTTTTTTTTAAACTTTCAATACTAGTTTGGTAATTGGCATTAAATTTTAATAACAACAAACATTCTTATCTCAATGTCATTATAATAAAATACTATAAATAATTTACTAAAAAGAAATTATACTAAAATGAAATACCTTTTGAAAAAAAAATTCCTACAGGCCTTTCATCAATTTCTGCAATGCTATACTTTTATTTCATGTTCGCACTCCCCTTCAGCTCTCTTCAATCAATGTCATTATAATAAAATAGTGATAAACATTTTACTCAAAAAAAAATTATACCTTTCATCAATTTCTGCAATGCTATTCTTTTATATTATACTAAAATGAAATACCTTTTGAAAAAAAAATCTTGCACTGGTATTCTTTTATTTCCTGTTCGCACTCCCCTTCAGCTCTCACTTAATTGCTTTCAACCCTTTTATTGTTTAAGAGGTGAATATGTGTCCTTTCATATGCCATTTGTGTAATGTTTCTTTCTATGTTAGTGGATATGTCATTCTGTCCATTCGCCTTCCTATCCATCCACCTCTTTCTTTGATGTTAGTGGATATAACATTATTTGGGAGAAATAAGTACGGAAGGTGGTGTTAAAGATTCATTCAACTCTCCATTTCTATGTCCATGGTTTGTCTGGAAGAAAAACTCGTTCTTGGCATGACATAGTATGAAAATCATTATTGGGGTCTGAGGATTGGAAGGGGTCAATTTTGCTAGTGATGCTTGCTCCGAAGAAGAAAACTCATCGATGTGAAGACCAAACAAGGAAAATCTACAAGTATGATTATCCTAGTTGATTTATACATACCATGATATCTCCATTAGAATATGTTTGATTAGACAATAGATATATAGCAAACTATATCTATATATTGCATGTCATTGTGGTTAACTAACATATTTATATTGAATATAATATATTTAAAGTACACCGAGAGATATCCTTCTCCAATATCTTTATAAATATAAACATGCTAGTAGCATCTGGAGCAGCAAGCCCAATTATAACTATATTATATAATTATATGAATTAATATAATTATATAATAATATTATAATATAAATTAGATATATTATAATAATTAAATATAATATATATAATAATTAAAGGTGCCTAAACATAGCTCTAATTTTAACCCTAAGGTTGATCCTGGCCTAACCCTAAACAGAGCCCTTACCCTTATTATAACCCTAACCATTATTAAATAATTGAAACCCTATCCCTAACCTTAATACTAAACTATATATATAATAATTAAATTTATATATTATATTATATAATAATTCTAATTATATATTATATTATATAATAATTACAATTATAATTATATTATACATTATATTTAGGATTAGAGTTAGGGGTTAAAATTAGGGTTAGGGTTAGTGTTTAGATTAGAATTAGGGTTACAATTAGGGTTATGGTTAGAATTATTGTTGGAATTAGAGTTATTGTTATCATTAGAGTTAGAGTCAAAATTATGGTTAGAATAATGTTAAATAGGGTTAAATATTTAGAAATATGGTTAGATTGAGGGTTTGGAGGCTTACAAAACAAATTATAATTCTAACCCTAAATCTAACCCTAACCCCAACCCTAATTATAATCATAACCCTGACCGTAACCCTTATTCTAACCCTAAACATAGCTCTAATTTTAACCCTAACCCTAACCTGAATTCTAACCCTAAATGTAACTCTAATGCTTACCCTAATTTAGTAACCCTAATTCTAACTCTAACCCTAACCTCAATTCCAACCCTAACCCTAATTATAACCCTAACCTTATTCTAACATTAACCCTAATTTTAACCCTAACCCTAACTCTAACCCTAAGTCTGACTATAATTCAAAACCTAACCCTAACCTTAATACTAACCATAACCCTAATTAAACTCTAACCCTAACTCTAATTTGAACCGTAACCCTAACTAAAAATCTAATTCTTACCCTAATTCTAATAGTAACCCTGATTCTACCCTAACTCTAACCTTAATTTTAAATCAAACAATAACCCTAATTCTAACCTTTACCTTAATCCTAATTCTAACCTTTACCTTATTCTTAATTCTAACTATGATTTTAACCCTAACCCTAACACCTAATTCTAATCCTAACCCTAACCCCTAACCCTAACCCCAACCCTAATTATAATCCTAACCCTAACCCTTATTCTAACCCTAAACATAGCTCAAATTTTAACCCTAACACTAACCTGAATTCTAACCCTAACTCTAGCCCTAACCCTAACCCTAATTCTAACCCTAACCCCTAATTTTAACCCTAATTCTAACCCTAACCCCAACCCTAATTATAATCCTAACCCTAACCCTAACCCTTATTCTAACCCTAAACATAGCTCTAATTTTAACACTAACACTAACCTAAATTCTAACCCTAACTCTAGCCCTAACCCTAAACCTAACTGTAACTCTAATGCTTACCCTAATTTAGTAACCCTAATTCTAACTCTAACCCTAAACTCAATTCCAACCCTAACCCTAACCCTAACTCTAACCCTAAGCCTAACTATAATTCAAACCCTAATTCTAACATTAACCCTAATTATAGTTGTAACCCTAATTCTAATCCTAACCCAAACCCCAACCCTAATTGTAACCCTAACCTTATTCTAACATTAACCCTAATTTTAACCCTAACCCTTATTCTAACCCTAAACATAGCTCTAATTTTAACCCTAACCCTAACCTGAATTCTAACCCTAACTCTAGCCCTAACCCTAACCCTAATTATAACTCTAATGCTTATCCTAATTTAGTAACCCTAATTCTAACTTTTACCCTAACCGTAATTATAACCCTAACCGTAATTATAACTCTAACCTTATTCTAACATTAACCTAAATTTTAAGCCTAACCCTAACCCTAACTCTAACCCTAAGCCTGACTATAATTCAAAACCTAACCCTAATTGAACTCTAACCCTAACTCTAATTTAAACCGTAACCCTAATTCTAACCCTAACCCCAACCCTAATTATAATCCTAACCCTAACCCTAACCCTTATTCTAACCCTAAACATAGCTCTAATTTTAACCCTAACCCTAACCCTAATTGTAACTCTAATGCTTACCCTGATTTAGTAACCCTAATTCTAACCTTAACTCTAATTGTAATCCCAACCCTAACTCTAATTCTAACCCTAACCCTAACCCTTATTCTAACCCTAAACATAACTCTAATTTTAACCCTAAGGTTGATCCTAATTGAAACCTTATCCCTAAACTTAATACTAAACTTAAACTTAATTGTAACCCTAACCCTAACTTTAATTCTAACATTAACCCTAATTATAGTTGTAACCCTAATTCTAACCCTAACCTTAACCCTATTATAATCATAACCCTAACCCTAATTATAGCTCTAATTTTAACCCTAACCCTAACCTAAATTCTAACCCTAACTCTAGCCCTAACCCTAACCCTAACTGTAGCTCTAATGCTTATCATTATTTGTCTAGAAGAAAAACTCGTTCTTGGCATGGCATAGTATGAAAATCATTATTGGGGTCTGAGGATTAGAAGGGGTCAGTTTTGGTAGTGTTGCTTGCTCCGAAGGAGAAAACTCATCAGTGTGAAGACCAAACAAGGAAAATCTACAAGTATGATTATCCTAGTTGATTTATACATACCATGATATCTCCATTAGAATCTGTTTGATTAGACAATAGATATATAGCAAACTGCATCTATAGATTGCATGTCATTGTGGTTAATAAATTGGTGTAAGGTATTCTCTGGTATATCGAGTTGTTAGAAGTTATACTTTGGTATTACCTTGTATATAACTACTAAGTCATGGAGCATGGAGCTCACCTTGTCTTAGGTTGTAGGCCACCAAATGTTATTCATATAAGTATGTTATGCTATGTTATTACAATGGACTCTGGCCTTGAGGCTGCAGAAGGACCATGCTATCCTCGACCACATCTACATGTTATCTCTATCTCTCATCTCCCTCATATTGTTATCTTTCATTTTGTTTGATCTTCTCTCTGTAGATGTTATTGTTGCCATTATTCAAACCTATTGGCCCATGTGAGTGGTTGTTGTAACCATTTCCTAGTTTTTAACTGGTTGTAGATCAAGTGTTCATGCATGTTACTTGTTGCCACTGTAGATGGAGTCTAGCCTCTCAAAGTAGAGTCGATACCATCTGCTAGTTATGTAGATGATTACTATTAATAAGTGCAAAGACCCCGAGTGGGTCGAATGCTCTGTCTCCATGTGAAGTCATGTATGAATCTCCTTGCATTTGTGTGATGTGTAGAAATTCCATCTTAGCATGTAAAGAATCATTGAGGCCATGTGCAAGCTGACCTTAAGTCAATGTATGTCTATGTTGTCGGAGAGTCGTTCAAGTATTGTAATGGCTACATGAATCCAAGTATGGGGCAGTCCATAATCTAGCATGGGAAGGCCACAAGTTTTGGTTAAGTTTAGTCTTACTACCATGGTCTATGAATAGACTCTTTAAATAATCTCTTTTCTTTTATTGTCCTTCTAATTATGGTTAGTCAACCTTGTAGTATAGAGGATCGCTTAATTTGATAATTGTATAATGCTACCTAGCTTGGTAAGGGGATTAGTCTAGAAAATGATTAAAGAGAACCAGACAAGTTGTAAGTCATTAACATTGCATTGATCCTTAAGGGTCATAAGGAACACGATAATAGCATGTACCTTTATATATATTTGTTTATGCCCAAGTTAGCATCCATTTGCGGGTGTCAATGTTTTGTTGTTAATATCAATGTATTATTGTAGTGTCAATGTTACTATGTGGGTGTAGTTCCACAGTTGTATTTACTAGAGTTATTCTTGTATTAAATTATATTCTGACTCAAGGGTAGTAGTATACCAAGAGAATAGAAATTATAGTTATCATTAACGTAGTTAATAAACCATCTGTTGTTCCTCTGCTTATATTACTTTATTCATTAAATTGTCTCAAGGGTAGGGTATCAAGATATGAAAACAATAAATAGTGTCATTGTTCATCTTATAAAATTCTAGAAGACGAGACCATCTCAAGGTAAGGAATACCGAGAGATTGAAACTCAATGGTTATATATAGATCTAAGACCAAATATTTTTAGCAAAAGGGAAAGTAGGACCATCTCAGGGTAAGGAATATCTCAAGATTGATGTCCTAAGGATAAAGTACATCTTATCCTATACCCATATTTTGTTAGTCATTAGTCATCATGGAGAGTCAAGAAAGAGATAGTAGTGCATGAGTGGATGACCTGCATTTATGTGACTAAATATTGAAAGCTTTTGGCCAAAGTGATACAATAGTTGTAAGAATCCTTAATTCACTATATCTATAGGCCCATGTTAGTCAGAAATCATGGTAGGTAGAGGGTATCTAGGGACTTCTTGATTGAGTGCATGTGACAAGTATTCACATTTGCACTTAGTTCTTGGATTTGGTTCTACTACAAACATCCTCATCTATTACCCGTGTCAAAGGGTCAAGCCTCTTCTAGTAGGAAGATGTGTAGAGGACCGCCAGGTTTGTGGTTGGAGGTAAAGCACTTGAATGATGCTCTCCCTCTTATATTTCATCAACCATATTGCTTGCACTCAAATTAAATGACTATGACTAATGGTCAACCAGATTTGTAATGGAAA
This sequence comes from Cunninghamia lanceolata, assembly GCA_027924645.1. Classification (NCBI taxonomy): domain Eukaryota; kingdom Viridiplantae; phylum Streptophyta; class Pinopsida; order Cupressales; family Cupressaceae; genus Cunninghamia; species Cunninghamia lanceolata. Next base: position 1,628,144 of record BSBN01000270.1, read on the forward strand.
GTCAACCATGTATATTTGATGTATTTAAATGGATTAGAAGGACAGTTGTCCTAATATGATCTATTGTATCTTATTATTCTTTAATTGTAAATTTCTATCATGGAAATCCATGTGTTGATAAAATGATGGCATCTTTAATTGAAATGTGAAATCTATTTATGGTTTGAAAAATGAAATATAAAATTGTGGCATTTATGTATTATTTAATTTCTAGATTTTTATTATTTATTATTGTTTAATTGGGTGGTTCATTACATGTGGTATCAAAGCCTAGGTTCAAACACCAAGGCCTATGAGCCTGTTATATCTGAACACAAAAACTTTAGAAATAATTAATCCATTCAATTAACTCCTCAAGATTAAAATCACTAGAATAATTAGAAATTTTAATTCTAGGCCTCTTACAAATTTTGGAAATAATATGCAACATTTTTACTTGATCCATTCCTTCCTCTTCTAGAACTGCAACATCTTGCTCAGTGGCTTGAGTATTTTATCCTCTTTTAGTTTCTTCCCCATCACTTTCATCACCATTTCTAGGGTTTAATCCTCTTTTCCTATCCTCTTCTACAACATCTAGTCGAACCTTCATTTCCCTCATCATTTCAAAAATTTCTTCCATTCTCCCAACAATATTGGCAATGGCTTGTACTTTCAAAGAGGCATCTCACCATGGGATCTAATGCAAACTACCTCAATTGGATGATTTGTCCACAATCACTCTTACAAACTTCCTTGCGGTCAGTACTCTGTTTACAAGCTTATTATAGACTCCCTCAAATTTGATGATCTATTTACAAGAAAAACCTTCATCATACCAAACCTTTCACTTTGATACCAGTTGATGCAGTCACAAACAAATGATCCAATTAAGGATTATCAAACCATGTAGCCTTATAAATAATAACAACAATTTGATCTTTATTGATTCATAATCATAAATGAATTACAATCTACTACAAAGGCTTACAACATGAGGCATTAACCTTTAAGGTACATACATGGACACAACTATGTGTGAATTACATAATTCAAATGATATTTCATTACAATTCTCTTTGAATCAATCTTCCCTCCAAGCTCAGAACTTAAAACTTGACCCCTTCAAAATGATTAACCATGATGCTTATATAGTAAATTTTATCTTTAGGAATCATCTCAGTCAACCACAAGGAGATGCAAACCCTGATGACAAGTGTAATGTGTCGGCCAAACATGTGAAAGAATCTTCTAGAATGAATGTAGCGGTGATGGATCAATGAATATTGATGTTGTCCATATCATAAGCTCACTTGGCTCCCATGAATCTAGAAACATCTTCCTTTGTTGCCTCACACTTTAAAAAGATTATGGAAGCTTCAAATGGTGAAATTTGTTGTGAACTTGTCATGTTTGGTAGGGACTCTGGAACTCAGATATGCCTTTGGGGTGATCAACATCTCCTGAAACTTGGATGAGATGTTGTTAGCTTTTAATAGATCATGTTTTTCCAACTACATGATGGAATGTGCAACTATGGTGAACTAGGGTAGGATCTATGGTGCTTGGATGATGACAGGAATGTTATTGAAAACTTACAAAAAAACAAAGTAAAAGAAAATATTTTTGAGTGGTGCAAGATTTCTCTTACACCCTTAGATGCTCTTGCATCAATAGGTCTCACCTAATAAATATTTTCTAAATTCAGTTGCAAACACCAACACTTTTTCAAGGGGAGGAAGTGCCTTTTTCACACTCTCCCTTTCCAAACATCTCTTTCTCCATGCCCAAATATTTGGGAATTTCTCCTCCAAATGAATCTTAAACCTTCCTAAACTCTCAAATGTATGAAACCATGAAATAAAGGGGACAAATGTTATGTCCACCCATCCAAACCTATCTCCACCAAAGTAATCTTTTCCTTTCTACTCTCCTTCTAATATTGCTAAATTTTGTAGGAATTCGCATTTGGCTGCTTCTTGTACTTCTCCTTTGGTTCTAAATATCTCCACTCCAGGAAAACAAACCTAAAAACATCAAAGATAAATAAGGACCACATTAGAATGAGCATGAACATAATATATTTATCTAGCACATTAAGCTTGACTCAAGGTTGTTTGAAGATTTGATTATATACATGCATTTTATTGGATCATAAAAACCTTGCAACGATATGGTGAAAACAATCTTGAAACTAAATCAGACAAGTAGAGAATTACCTTTTTGTCTGCAAAATCTGCCCAGAAGAGTGCACTAGCTCGGTCATAGGGATGAGAGGGAAGAAAGGCAGTGTGAGGGGAAGTCCAAGCGTAGTCTATGTATTGGAGAATAATCATAGATTCGGAAAGAGGCCTGCCATTATGGATGAGAACAGGTACCTTCTTGTCTAAAGGATTCATTTGCAGCAACAGAGGACTCTTGTTCCGCAGGTTTTGCTCCACATACTCATAGCTGATGCCCTTTTCCTCAAGCCCAATCACAGCTCGCATGCCATAGGGGCTGAACCAAGCTGTTAGAAGCTTAACATCATCTCTATCTTCTTTCTGGCTATCCATGCTTAAGCTGTATAATGAAGGGAATGCTTGTATGTTGTAATTGTTTAGTTAGATGGTACACTTATATAGTTTTTGGGCACTCAATAGCCGACATGTTATGCTCAACTTCAATAGTATCCACCACTTCTCAGGTTTGGTCAAATCAGGCAGCTGGACATTGAAATGTGTTAAGATATATAACAATATTGTTGTATCAGTTTTAAAAATCAGTTGGCAACTTCGACTTGTGTTCTTCCTGTAACGTCATTGCTCGCGTCCCATTCTTATTAAATCCTGAAAATCAGTTGGTACCTTCGAGTTGTGTTGTAACGTCATTATCATAAAGGGATACAATCATTCTATTGATAAATGTATATGAACAGTATTATTGTTTTCAAATAGGGATACAATCTATTAAATTGTTTTAAATATTTCCAAATATTTTTTTTTCAGATGCGCTGGCAATAAAGGGCAGGTTTCTGTCAATTTATCTTCTCCCAATTAATCTCCCTATACGTGACCTACAATAATCAATTTGGAAACAGTGAAGTCTATGGTGATTGTCAAGGCAGTGGCTATTTTATGCCAAAGACATCATAACATACAAAATAGCATAAATAGCATAAATAGGAGGTCTAACACATAATAACATACAAAATAGCATAAATAGCAGGTCTAACACATAATGACTATATTCTCCAGCATTGGTGATTGGACACACCACAGCCTTTAACTTTCATCTTTCAATCTTGTCATTACAGATGCTGTTATTGTCATGTTCAATTTTTTTTTGGATTTGATAGTGCTGCCAAATAAATTAAAAGCGTCATTTTTTTTAAAACACAATTTCTTCTTGTGATTGTAGTTGCAGGAAATGTGGAGAGTGGAAGAGCAATTGAAAACATCTTATGCAAGGGGCCTACCCCAACACAACACCTCGTGGAGAGCAACATTGATGAACCACTTTTACTACAAATAATTGGCAGCCTTTTCTTACAACTTTCCTCATTTGTTGAGTCTTAATAACTTTTGGTTTCTCTTGTTTAGGAAGTCTCTATAGAGAGGTGGACTACAACCTTGGTCATCCACACATATGACTCTTTTATTCGAGCAATCAACATGAGCTTTGTGTTCTTGCAGACAATTCATTGCCAAGATTACGTCATAAGATCCAAAAGGTTCACCTTATTGAAGAAGGTTTCTAAACTAATTCCTAGTTGTTTGACCATTTTAGATATTGGACATTTTCTTCTCGTGCCCAATTCTACGTTCTCTATGTCTCTTAGCTTTTTTGTTGTGATTCCACATTGTCTAATTACACTTAGGAAAATGAAATAGTCAATATCTCCTCAATCTATTAAGATAGAATTCCAGAGTTTTCAACTCTTTTACCATTAAGTTCTACCAAGGAAGTCTGCAGATTAGTACATTGATTATCAATTGCTACATATTATTTCCTAATGGGTCCTTGATTTTTCTTAGGTTCTAGATAGTCTCTAGCATAACGATCCTTGTCATAGTTATAGCAACTTGTTATATGCCCTCTAGATTGTAAATGTCAAATTACTTCTATAGAAGGTGTCCTATTTATAGATTTGTACTTCTAATATGAGGCATTTCTACTAATGAAATAAGAATATCTAAAAATTGAAATACAAAACTAGAAAACAAAGTTCAAATTGCATAAGACTAAACAAAGATGAACCTAGAAAATGATTTGAGTAGCTCATTGCCCAAGACATTAGCACAATGTGTCATCCTTTTGGTACATTCTTGTCATGTCTAAATAAAGGGAAAGAGGAAGAGATGAGAAGCTATTTTAAGAGACTTTATAAAGGACCAAAGCCCTCGTCCATCCCCCCATTAAATGAAAATAAAAAAGTAAAAGTTGGATTGGTTAAAATGTTAGGTTCTCATTGTGAAGACCTAAGTTCAAATCACCATAGGGACATCTAATGTGGAATTCTAAGTTGTGACTCTTGGTCTTCCATAGTTGGCTTCTAATGTGGATGTGGTTTCTAAATAAAGTGGATTTCTAAGTAGTGACCCTTGGTCTTCCATAGGTGATTTCTAGTGTGTTTGCTTGTAAAGAGCTTGTATTGGTCTCATGTTGATGCTTCTATGAGCAGAATATTTGTAAACGATATGCAATGTAAAAAAAGGATGGATTGTCAAGGGCCACAGAAAGTATGTCCTAAGGACTTTATGTAATTATAAAAGGGACCTAGATTATCTTTTGTTTCAGGAAGTGAATTTTGGGTTATGTTTGGAATGTTGCTTGAGATTTGCATGGCATGAAGCTAAAATCTTGTATTATAATCATGATAAAAGGGAGGGGTTGATATTTTGATTGGCAATAATCTTGCTCCTCACATCAAAGATTCAGATAGCTTCCTTTGTAATAGACTTGTTTGGGTAATTGTGGAAAATAATTAAATGAAATGTAGCATTGCATTCATGTATGCTTTCAATGACTATAGGGAGAGATGTGAACTCTAGAGATGGATTTCTTCTAACTTGTCTAGAATTCTATGGATTGTTGGGGGAGATTATAATATGATAGAGCATAAAGAAAATAAGGTTGGAGGAAATTATTTTTCATAAAAAGGTAATGAACTATTCTTCTAGTCAAAATATAAAAGGCTTCTCAATTTGATTAAACCCTAGAAAAAAAAGTAAAAAAAGATAGCAAAAGTATATGGTTTACTTGATGCAATAACCGAAAAGGGAAAAAATGAGTCTATTTGATGTAGGAGCATCTGGGTTCACTGGTAATCCTGTGTCACCAAAAATATATTTTATTTCCTAAGTTGTTTTTGGCTTTGTCTCTTCATTTCTTGGTTTTTGTATTTCAAGAGAATTTTGGATTTACTTAGTCAAGTCCAAGACATCATATTGTAGAAAACCCAAATGGGTATCTGCAGTTTAATTTTGGTGAAGATTGGATGAAATATGGCTAAGTATAGTCAGTCGGATAAATCTTGAGTTCTTGAACTCATAGGTTTGTCGATGGCTCAGTTCGCCGATAGGCTTTTATACAATACTCTTTTTCATTTATCTCGACTTCGCAGTGTGGACAGAGCTCATTATCGGCGAAGGCTCAGGGTTCAGAACTCTATTGGCAATCTTGCAAGTTAGCAAACTCATGAGTTCGTTGAGTCTCTTTCACCAACAGGCTTCTCTTTTCAATGTTCACTTTTCAAATATAAAGGCTCTGTAGTGTTTGATCGGCGAAATTTTGAGATTTTGAACTTTATCGGTAAAAGCACGAGTTAGCAAACTCATAAGTTCACCGATAGCCTATATTGCTGACTAACCTTGCCTAGCTGAAATCAAGCCTTTGGTTCGTGAATGAATGAAACTGTCAATTGAAAGAGTATCGCTTAGTCGGCAAATAGTTGAACTTTCTAACTAGTTTGTGGGTTCTAACATTCGCTGATAAGTCGATAAAGGCTCAAGCATGGAGGTTTGTAGGTTCTGTTGGTAATCATTTATGTTTAGGGTTTTAGGCTCGAGCTGCTGGTGGTGCCTGCATAAGTATTCAGGTTTCAAGCATTCAAATATGCAGGTTCTTTCCCAAAAAATCCAAAAAGTTCTATCTCTTTTGACCTCTACAGTTGTAAAAAATGAAAAAATTAGTTTGTATGCATGTGTCTTTGTATATACAAAGGTGTTTGTATATACATACAGGTCAAAATGTGCATTGGCGGGTTAAAAATCTCTATCGCCCTTTGAAAAATTAAATTAGTTGCATTTCTGATTGTATATCGGGCTCTAAAATGTGCATATACAAAGGGGGAATCTTTCGCAGATTCCCGAGAATATTTCCGCTTTGTATATCGGGTTGTATGTAATGGTGCATTGAAAAATATACAAGGGTGTGCTAATATACAATTGCTACAGTGGCGAGTGGAAGATACATTCCAGGAATATTCTATTGAAGATACCGCAGTTGTATATTAGAGGTTTGTATATTTGCGGATGCAAGCGAAACATACAAAGGTGCAAAGATTCATTTGCAACAAAGCAGCGGGAGATGCATGTGGTAGGCCCCGCGGGCATATACAAACAAGTTTGTATATTCGACATACAAAATGGAGGTACAAAGGAAGACATACAATCTGGTCCCGATGAAGATTTCAAGTTGCTTCATAAACATTTGGAGTCCGCGGCGTGCATGTATGTGATGTTTGTACATGCCGATATACAAAGGGTTAAGATACAAGCTGGATCTGAACCGGTTCTCAAATTGTTCTAATAAAGTTTGGGGTCCGACTTGTATATAAGGTGCTTGTATATGCTTTTGCATGTATAGGGTGAAAAGGCAAAATGGTGAAGGCAGAAAGTCAGCGATGGAGGATCAAGGTACCTACGTGGCATGATATTATTGATTCGCGACTTTTCAAAGGTGTTTTGAGCCGCAGATCTCAGCGATGGGGAGGTGATCGACGATTATGTTTTAATTTTGTTGGAGCGATGGTTTTCTTTGTCTGCAGCCCATTTTTTAGCAGGAAAATCTTCAAACGCATCTGTTGTTGCATCCCACGAGTAGCTGAAGCATTAATGGCAAGATTACAGATAGGCATGGGCTAGTGGTTGAACGGTCAAGTACCTGATTTATAACGGGGAGTCTTCCAGCGGTGGCACAGGGCTCGAGCTCTACCATTCCTCGCCCTTCTCTTGCTTCTTCATGTTTTGTCCCCTGCTGCATTTATTATTTTGAGCGCTATTTCTCACGATGCATTGTATCTGGCGGATTTCTGATTAGCCTTGTAATTAATTTTTGCGAAGTACACTTTCTTGTTGTTTTAAGCAAACTGTGTTGCTCTTTTGTTGTTGTTGAAAACTGGACAAACTTCTGGCTCTGTGATACAATACAACTTAGTTGGTGGCCCTGTCCTGAAAGTTCTGTGAGTTTATGAGTCTCATGTTGTGTGTTTCATGCATAATTTAACTGGTTTCATGCTATTTTATATGAGAAATGCACTGATTGCATGTGTTTAATCATTTGTCTCCAAGTTGTAGCTGTATTTTCTTTTGAGTCTAAATAACTAAGGGTTATTTATAATTTAGGAATATGGGTTTTCTGTATTGAATGTTTAATCTCCTACCTTTGTTCAAGGGACAAATTAAAAGTTTCAGATTAATCATTAAGAAAATATGTTGCAGCAAGGATTCCTTTAAGTATGAATGACTAAACACTCTGTTTTGGGAGATATCTGTAAGGCAGATATAATAAAATCCCCTTGATACCCAGTCTTTGGTACATCTTTATGCTGACCATTCACATGTGTATGTCTACTGACTCCGAGCCTTGGATAGGCACCAATCTAGCCTTGCATTGAGGTTACACTCCAGGTCCTAGTTTTGCATCCAAATATAAATCAAACTCAAACTTCATAAACAAACCTTTTAGGACATTAGAAGTAGTTTTAGGATCTAAAATCCTCTGTCTACAACTTAAGATAGGCCCAAAGCTAGCCCCTTTGCACTTATCTCACAGTTTTGGTCTGCTTAACAGAGGATTCATCTGCTTTGTGTCAACATCCCAGCAAATACATAGATGCATTTTATAGATGTTGAATAGGGAATACCCCCCTTGGTTCTGCAGAGCCTAAAGAAGAAGAGGAGATATTTATAGAGTCTATCTCCTATACTGTTGGCCCCTGGTCCGGGAATCCTATTGATCAATGATGGCTATTTTGTAGGGATTACTGGGAATAAGCATCCAGTCTGGGAAAATAACCAATAGATTTTGGCGACTCCGCTGGGGAGTGATATTCGGATCTTTCATGTGAATGATGGTGCTCTGCTAGTGGAATGAACTCAGAAACATATTTGATGAGCTTTCGGTTGTTTGAAAATTTTGTCCTCTCTGGAGAGGTGGCGACTCTGCATAAGATTTAAGTACACATGAAAGGTTGATGTATGTTGTTGTGATAAAAGAATGTTCTGTTCAGATTGCAGCATCTGGATGAGACAAGGTACTTTGTTTCCTCCCACTTGTATTTGTTGTTTTATTGCATAAGTTAGATGCTAGGGGAAGCCTTAGGTCTTAGGCAAACAAAGGATGTCTAAGAGTGAGATTTATATGAATCCAAATATGTATTCACCCATACTCAGTCAAGAGGGGGATGAAATGTTGAATAAAAGAATAGAAGAGATAAAGAATAGGTTGATATCCTTAGAATCCCGGCAGGCCCAGTTAAATAGTAATAACCCTGTTATGTCTGCCAGTCAGAAAGCTAACCCCCTTATCAGCCCTTTTGATCCTTTGTATGACCAATTAGATTTGTCATGGGTTGATTATCAAGTTGAAAGTATGTCTGCTAAAATTTACAATCAGATGCCTAGATTTAATGGACACAATGTGTGTGTTGGGGGTGCACATATCCAAAAAAATTACAGTTTTATGGAAAGACATTCATTTAGAGATGAGGATATGTGGATGAGGTTTTTTGTTAGATCCTTTGATGCAAAAGCTAGAGATTGGTATTTGAGCTTTCCAAAGAGATCCTTTGCCTGTTGGGATGAACTTGCTGACTGTTTCAAAGAAGAATTTGCAAGAGAACCTGCTGATCTTGTTGCAAGATTAATGGAAATCAGAAAACAAGATAAAGAGCCCTGTATTGATTTCAGTCATAGATTTGCAGTAGCCCTTTCACAAATCCCTGAAGTCTTCAGACCTGATATTTCAACCTGTGTTGGCATATATTTTGAAGCTTTCGAGGAGGGCTCTAGTGCATTGTTGAGGGAATTCAAGATAACCAGTATGCAGATGGCATACAAGTTTGTAGAAAATATAAAAAAAAATGAGAAATGAGTACATGCAGAATTCCCTATCCACAAGTTTTGGTATGAATAATGATTATAAGGCTACAAATGACCAAGTGATTATGGCATCATGTGAAGGTAAAAATGAGAATGAAAATACATCAGTTGAGGATGCCAGTAGAAGGATCATTAATGACTCCCATTGTAAGGTTAAGGTATCTAGTTCTGAAAATAATGATGTGGTTATGGACAGCCATGAATATTTGTTTGAATGGGTTTGTGGAGATAATTGTGAGTATTGTGCACAAGATAGAGAAGAGATAAACAAACAAGGTAGAAGTTCCATGTGTGAATCAATGCCTTCTTTTCAAACACATGGAGCTGATGAAGAGCAGTCAGATATTGAAACAAGTGCTAGTGTTGAGCATGATTGTTCTTCATTTGATTATGGTTTTGCTTATGCCATACAGACTGATACTCCTCCACAAAGAGAATCCATTGGTAATGAAAATGCATGTTCTGCTACCCATGAACTAGCGGCATACCATGATGAAGCTGAAACACCTGGATCACCCATTTTTGATAAATATGATGATGAGGATCTATTTGAGTATGGTGCGAATCTAGGCACTGATGTTGATATGGATTCTAGTTCTCATCCTGATGAAAGAGAAACCAACATACATCATGAAGGTTATTGCAAGGAGGTGCCAGAGCCTGATTCTTTCCAGTTTGGTGCAGCTGATAGTTGTGTGCATGATGTGCACAACTGTGAATCTGAGAGCTTCTTCCTTGATATGCCAGCTTATGATAAGATGAGCCCTGATATTCCTAGCTGCATGCTGGACTTTGAGTGTTTTCAGTTTTCAGTCCAGCAAGGAGATCATTTTGCAATGCATAATGCTAACACAGATGATAACATGTGTTATATTTCATTTGAATATGCATTGTTTGATAAATATGACACCCACATGTCACATGATGCTGAAGGTTGTTTGCATAGGGGTGACGGTGACAAGCTAAATCAAAGGGTTGAATATGCGGATGACAAGATTTGTTTGTGGGTAGGTCATGACAATATCTTCAGGCCTGATCCAGTGTATGCAGCTGAAAACAAGGTGTTTGACAAAGGAAGATACAGGTTTTTCCTTTCTTGGTGGCCTTAGGCCACCAAATGTGATTGGTGATGCAGATTGGTGCAGTATTTGACTCTGTGCCCAATGGATAGGGAATGGTCTGCATCCCAGAGATCTGAGGTCATCGCCATACCTACAAGAGGCATGCGTCACCAGACAGAGCCTATGTTGGTAATCATTTATGTTTAGGGTTTTAGGCTCGAGCTACTGGTGGTGCCTACATAACTATTCAGGTTTCCAAAGGTGTTTGTATATACATACAGGTCAAAATGTGCATTGGCGGGTCAAAAATCTCTATCGCCCTTTGAAAAATTGAGTTAGGTGCATTTATGATTGTATATCGGGCTCTAAAATGTGCATATACAAAGGGGGATCTTTCACAGATTCCTAGGAATATTCCCGCTTTGTATATCAGGTTGTATGTAATGGTGCATTGAAAAATATACAAGGACGTGCTAATATACAATTGCTACAGTGGCGAGCAGAAGATACATTCCTGGAATATTCTGTTGAAGATACCGCAGTTGTATATTAGAGGTTTGTATATTTGCGGATGCAAGCGAAACATACAAAGGTGCAAAGATGCATTTGCTACAAAGCAGTGGGAGATGCATGTGGTAGGGCCCGCGGGCATATACAAATAGGTTTGTATATTCGACATACAAAATGGATGTACAAAGGAAGACATACAATCCGGACCCGATGAAGATTTCAAGTTGCTTCATAAACATTTGGAGTCTGCGGCGTGCATGTATGTGATGTTTGTACATGCCGATATACAAAGGGTTAAGATACAAGCCGGATATGAACCGATTCTCAAATTGTTCTAATAAAGTTTGGGGTCCGACTTGTATATAAGGTGCTTGTATATGCTTTTGCATGTATAGGGCGAAAAGGCAAAATGGTGAAGGCAGAAAGTCAGTGATGGAGGATCAAGGTGCCTACGTGGCACGATATTATTGGTTCTCGACTTTTCAAAGGTGTTTTGAGCCACAGATCTCAGCGATGGGGAGGTGATCGACGGTTGTGTTTTAATTTTGTTGGAGCGATGGTTTTCTTTGTCTGCGGCCCATTTTTGAGCGGGAAAATCTTCAAATGCATCTGTTGTTGCATCACGCAGGTAGCTGAAGCATTAATGGCAGGATTGCGGACATGCATGGGCTGGTGGTTGAACGGTCAAGTACCTGATTTATGATGGGGAGTCTTCCAGCGGTGGCACAGGGCTCGAGCTCTACCATTCCTCGCCCTTCTCTTGCTTCTTCCCGTTTTGTTTCCTGTTGCATTTATTATTTTGAGCGCTATTTCTCCCGATGCATTGTATCTGGCGGATTTTTTATTAGCCTTGTAATTAATTTTTGCGAAGTACACTTTCTTGCTGTTTTAAGCAAACTGTGTTACTCTTTTGTTGTTGTTGAAAACTGGACAAACTTTTGGCTCTGTGATACAATACAACTTAGTTGGTGGCCCTGTCCTGAAAGTTCTGTGAGTTTATGAGTCTCATGTTGTGTGTTTCATGCATAATTTAACTGGTTTCATGCTATTTTATATGAGAAATGCACTGATTGCATGTGTTTAATCATTTGTCTCCAAGTTGTGGCTATATTTTCTTTTGAGTCTAAATAACTAAGGGTTATTTATGATTTAGGAATATGGGTTTTCTGTATTGAATGTTTAATCTCCTACCTTTGTTCAAGGGACAAATTAAAAGTTTCAGATTAATCATTAAGAAAATATGTTGCAGCAGGGATTCCTTTAAGTATGAATGACTAAACACTCTGTTTTGGGAGATATCTATAAGGCAGATATAATAAAATCCCCTTGATACCCAATCTTTGGTACATCTTTATGCTAACCATTCACATGTGTATGTCTACTGACTCCAAGCCCTGGATAGGCACCAATCTAGCCTTGCATTGAGGTTACACTCCAGGTCCTAGTTTTGCATCCAAATATAAATCAAACTCAAACTTCATAAACAAACCTTTTAGGACATTAGAAGTAGTTTTAGGATCCAAAATCCTCTGTCTACAACTTAACATAGGCCCAAAGCTAGCCCCTTTGCACTTATCTCACAGTTTTGGCTGCTTAATAGAGGATTCATTTGCTTTGTGTCAACATCCCAGCAAATACATAGATGCATTTTATAGATGTTGAATAGGGAATACCCCCCTTGGTTCTGCAGAGCCTAAAGAAGAGGAGGAGATATTTATAGAGTCTATCTCCTATACTGTTGGCCCCTAGCCCGGGAATCCTGTTGATCAATGATGGCTATTTTGTAGGGATTACTGGGAATAAGCATCCAGTCTGGGAAAATAACCAACAGGTTCTAACATTCGTCGATAAGCCAATAAAGGCTCAAGCATGGAATTTGAAATTTTTACAAGTTGTTGATCGTGCTGAAGTGCATTGACTAAATCTTGAGTTTTGAAAGGATGAACTTTACCAATAGAAGAAAATCGCTTAGTCAGCACACCTTAAGATTTTCTAACTAGTTCGGGAATTCCAAAAGTTGTCGATTCGCCGACTAGGTTTGGAAAAGCTTAGTTTTACTGATAAAGGGAAATTGAAGACATTTGATTGTTCGGGATAATTAAGTTTCATTGATAAGGGACCCCAAGGTTCGTGAAAGTCATAATTTGCCGATAACTTGGGAAAGTGACCTAAGTTTGTAAAATCTTTATTTTGCTGACAACAAAGGGATGTTCCCAAGTTCATGGAAAATGTATTTTGCCGACAAGCTATTCAAAAGAAAGGTTCGTGAATGGGTCAATTTGCCGATAATTTCATGAAAGCGGACTTTTGTCGATGGGCCTTTATAATGAAGGTTCAGGAAAATGATATTTTGTCGATAGGCATTTATTTCTCAAGTTCAGAAAACTAGACAATTGCCGATAACGTGTAGAGTTTTGCAAAGTTTGGTTTCACTGATAGAAGGCTCCATGGTTGCAGAAAAGAATTTGTTCTGACAATTTTGATCAGTTGTATAATGATTTGGGCGGTTGAATTGTTTTGAGCGTGGGGTCATAAATACGATTGTTGGGACTAGTTTGGGGGTTCGGTCTGGGAGGATTTGATGGTTGAGGATTCGATGGTGAATCGATTGATGAACTAATTTTGTCTTGGTTCGATCTCTTGGAGGAGAGATATGTTGGAGAAATCTCTGTAAATGAAGATTGATGTATCTGATGACTGTGTAATGGCATTTTGTACTCCTGTAATCATTCTATTGCTAATAATAATAAAATCATTTTTGTGGCATGGTGTTTGTATTTATGTTTGTATTTGCTGCTTAACTCAGTTGTCTAATAAGATCCCTAAGTTTAGTCCTACATCACTATTCTAGGCTAATAGATTTTATTTGAATAAACATGCTTTTCAAAATCTAATGAGGAAGGCAACAACCATGTCTAATCATCATACTCTTGAGATATCAATCATGATTAATGGGACTACCAATTATTTTAGAAGGTTCAAGAATGGCCTATATAAATTGAATGTTACTTTGCTAGTTGATAAAGATTGCTCTAATGGAGTTTAGATAGTAAGGAATGTTAATAAAAATATTTTCCTTTCCAAATCTATCATCTCCTTCTAGGGGAATCTTCCCAATAGCTAGAATTTTTTTCTTAGCACCATTGGAAGAAAGAATGCCCTTGATAGGAGAAAAGTTAGTCTTGAATTTGAAGAAAATTTGGTAGAGGGTGAAGAGGCTCTGCAAAGAAATCCATATGATACTAATCTTCAAAATAGCTTGGCTAGGGTAAAGCAAAAGTGGAGATGTCATCAAAGCTACATTGCCTAAGGTGTCAATCTTAGGGCAAAGATCAATTGGATAAAAGGGAGAGACAAAGGTTCTAAGTACTTTTTCAATATGTTGAGAGCCAAGTTTACTAGAAAGAAAAAAGGTCCCATTGAAATCAATGGAAATATTAATGATAACCAAGGGGATATAAAAGTTGCTTTTAAAAATTTCTATATGGATCTTTTCTCATCTAATTGTAATAATGCAAATTAGGCTAGAGAATTATGCAAGAAAGTTATCTCAAACAAAATCAACAAGAAGGCTTCTTATCAATTTGATAATAGGATTGAAAACTTTTGAAATGCCCCCTTTTGCTCCTATTCTTGCCCATACTCTGCTCGCTACAAGATCTGCTAAGGTGCACCCTGGTTCCCCTGGGGTTTCTTCGAGTGCACATCTGCAGAATGGTTCTCCTGAGCACTGAATTGGTGGTGGTAATGATTCTACTAGCTTTGTGGATTCATATCAGCTCGGCCCTTCTCTTGTGTGTTACGGGTCTCCAGGTGGACATGGCTCTTTTTGGGCCCTATTTTTGAAAGCTAAAGGCATGAAATCCTATCCCAGGCATCGATCTATTAGAAACCATTGCAATGGAAGATCCTTCGCATAGGTTCATAGGTCCATGGTTCCCTCACAGAATGCCATGTTTCATCCTCTGCCATGTGCACAACCTCCCCCTATTATGGTGTGCATCCATGGTGTGGAAGAGAATGAGGAGTTTTATCTACACCATGGGGTGGTTTGCAGATTCAACATTTTGTGGTTGTCCCTACCAGACCTTCACAAATGGGTCTTGAATTCTTGGAAAACCCTGTTGGAGGGCAAGATTGAGCTCTTCCCTTGTGCTAGGGGCTTATTCGTAGTGACCTTCACATCTCTAGAGGAGTGGGATATTATGCTTGACAACAAGGTTTGGTTGTAGGGAGTGCACTCACTCTCCATCAAACCATGGTCTAGCTCCTTCAACCCACTTATCAAACCACTCAATGTCAAACCAATCTAGGTAAGGCTCCTGAATCTCCTACTTTAGTTTTGGGAAGATTCATGCTACAAGGACATCAATAAAGCTATCGATTGCTTCCTGATAGTAGACTCCACAACCTGATTCATGGTGCACTCTACGTTGGCTTGTGTCTTGGTTGACATTGACATCTCCAAACCTCTGTTTGGAGAGGTTATTCTAAAGGTTGGCGAAAGGTCGTGACTGCAACAATTAGATTATGAGGGCCTCCCATTCAGATGCAAACGATATTTTGCTACTGGTCACTGGCCTCAACTTGTCCTCTCTCTCAATGCAAGAGTGCGGCTACATGGTGGAAGAATGCACTTTATGACCACTTACCATCAGTGCTTCTAAGCCTCCATTAGATGGTCCCTCGCAAGACGATGTGTCCTCTCAGGATGATGTTTCCTCTTCACCCATTCCCCCACGTCGCACGGGCCCCTGGGGGTGACGAAGGGTGTGATTGATGCGTGCCCCTTGATCCCTCCAAGGACGGATTTCCCAGACATGGTTTAGACAGTTGTTGCCCCTTCCATCTCAGGCGATGTGGAGCTCCCAACTCAAGTTCGGTCTCTGGTTACCCCAGCTTCTTGCTCAAATCCATCCTTGTGTGATTTCTCTAGGGTTGTGGCATCTATTGGGGACTCTCCCTTATCCCCTAGATCTAAGGATTTAGATTCATGGACAGTTGTTTGAAGAAGGAAGAAAGGACCCCCCCCTTGCACCCTCAAGTCAAGGGAGTTAGATTTGCTAGGTCAAGATCTGGAGTCATCTAGATCTTGTTGTTCTGTTTTGCTGCTTTGCAGCAGGGCTGCCATTTTGTGTTGTTAGTCCCATATCTCATGGTACTTGTTCCGTCTGCCTTTTGGTTGTTTTGTGAAAGGGTTTGGGCACTTTCAAAAACTCATTTTTTACCAATATCAAAAGCAAAATAACAAGGATCCTTTGAGCTCGACAAAGACTTCTTTGGCGATAAAATTTGTATAGCTATAAAATCTTTTAAGAATGGTAAATCATTTGGTGGGATCGGATTCCCGTTGAGTTTTATAAAAAGAATATCGAGTGGATTGTAGGTGATTTATTAGAAGTCTATAAGGAAGCTATTAGAGGTGGAACTCCTAGAAGTGAGATTAATAGAGAAGTGATTAAGCTTTTGCATAAAGAAGGTGATAAAACACTAATAAGAAATTGGGGATCGATTACCCTCCTTAATGTGTCATACAAGATTATGGCTAAAGCACTGATTATTGCACTGAGGAGTATTTCACCTGAAATCATTTCCCCCCACACAAACAAGATTTATCAAAGTAAAATATATTCTTGAAAACCTTATTTCCAGCTAGGAAGGTCTAGATTGGGCTAAGAAATTTGGACAAAATATTTGTATGACTCTTATAGACTTTGAAAAGCTTATGATAGGATTGAGTGGCCTTTTATTTTGATGATGCTCAAAGTAAATGGTTTCTTGATAAATTTTGCAAGATAACACAGAAATACTCTTTAAAGATGCCTCAACGTAGGTGGAAGTTAATTGTGAGTTGACCGGGCATTTTTTGTTGCAAAGGTCCATCAAACAAGGGTGCCCTCTTGCTCCCTCTTTTTTGTGATTGCTTCTAAAGTTTTGTATTATATCTTTAGAAGCACTGATGTGGGTGCTCCTAGAAAACATCTTGTTCTACCTAATAATAATGAGATGTTGAACATCCAATTTGTTGATGATAGCTTTGTTTCCTATATTAGAAGAGATTAACATTAACAAATTGTTAGAAATGCTCAATATTTATTATTTGGCTTTGGGTTCCAAGATTTTGTCCAACAAATATATTGTTCTTAGTTGGTGTTCAAATGCACCTGAATGATTTAAAAAGCTTGGATGGGACTAGAGGGACCTAACAGAATAGTTTGATATTTAGGTATAACTTTTGTTGTAGAACCCTCCCTCAAAGATATGTGGGATTGGTTTTTCATAAAATTGAGAAAAAGAACACCAAGTAGTAGGGGCATTGGATATCCCTTGTTGGTAGAACCCAAGTATATCAGAAGGTTTTGTCATCATTCAATATCTATTATGCTTCAACTTAGCTCTTGATAATTCCCAAGGTAAGAAACTTCAAAAGATGGTTATGTGCTTTTGCGGTCAAATGGGAAAGGTAGTTAAAAAAGATATCAAATGAAATTGGCATTGTATTTCTAAGAAGTTGGGAGTATGGGGTCAAAGGATCTCAAACTAAAAGGTATTTCTCTAGTTGTTAAATGGATTTTATAGGTTTTGGAGGGCTCTAAACCATGGAAGATTCTTATAAGGAATAACATTTGTCTTGCTAACCCAAAGAAAAATCAATTCAAGAAGGGCTTTTGACCTCATGACATATTGTTTGGTAAATTTTTAGTTAAGCCTAGTGGTTATGTCTTCTGCAGCATTTGGAAAGCCTAGGAGTCAATGGAACACTTCGTTAATGAGCATGAGGCTTTTTCAAGGGATAAGGGAACCTTTGTTAGTTATAGGTCTACTTGGTGGTGCCTTGTTTATAACAATAAACTTTTAGCCCTTACTAGGAATTGCTCTGCTAAAGACTAGGATGCTAAAGGCTGTAAATTGTTTGGTGATATATTTAGAAATATTAATCTACTTACATGGAATGACCTTCAAGATAAGTTGCAAATTCCAATTACTTAAGAAAAAACATACTCCATTCTCAAGAAATCCTTGCATGGTGTTAACTATCCTATTCAATTAAGTTTCATCACAAAAAATTTAAGCAACATAAAATGGGTGAATGAAAACCCTTGATACTATCCAAGACTAGATATATTTATAATATATTGATCAATAACCATGAGATCTTTGATATGCTTAACCATCTATGCAACCTCTCCCTTTATGTCGAAGATTGGCAATCCATTCTTGGTCACTTATGGTCTAGATGGCTTGAACCAAAAAAGACTTGTTTTAGATGGCTTCTATTTTTAAAAAAGGTTGTTGGTATTGTCCTTGATGATGTTGGTATTAGTCCTATCTGCCATGTCTATAATCTTGTTGAAACTATTGAACATTTGTTTTTTTAATGCAAATTTGCAAAAAATTGTTGGTGTATGATATTGGGGGACAAAATGGAATGGGATAGTAGGAATAATATTTCTTGGTGTGGAATGCTTTGTTATGCCCTTACTTCCATAGCATATATGGTTATGAATAGTCGGCTTGTGGCTATCTTAACTCTTAATTAAGTCATATTATCATTAGTATATTGGTATTTAGTTGTTTAGGTCGGCATAAGGCTTCTATAGGGCTATCTAGGTCAGCCTGGGTGATATCCTAGGCATAAATAGGTATATATAGGGGTAGTGAGTCTTATTGGATCATCATATTGTGTATTGTGTTCTCATTGAAGACTATTGGAGGTATCCCCCTCGAAATGGATTAGGAGGTTGCCCCCTCGAAGTGGCATATTATTATCAAGTATTTGAAGCATATTTACTATTATATTCCTTATTGTGCAAGTTGTTTCATTACAAGTGGTATCAGAGCATGAACTTGGCACCGTAGAAGCAAGGTTTTTTCTCAATATTGGAGGCGATTTTGGGAAGAGCATAACTTTCAGATTTTAGAAAAAAAATTAAAATATTTTTAAAGGGTTTTTGAAGACCATATTAAAGAAACTACAGTCTAGATTTCAAAGGAATTGAACCAGATTTGAGCGAATTATTACAGAATTATGATTTCTACACAATTTATTTGAGATCTACATATCTCACATATCCTGCTGAATTGGAGCATAATTTGTATTGGGTTTTTGAAGACATAATAGAGGATCCTACAGTCCAAAGCTTGGAGAAATTGAAGCAAAAATAAGTGAGTTATTGCAAAATTAGGGTTTCCAACAAATTCACTCTCAAGGCTGCAAATTTGTTTATTTTTTGAAGTTTTTTCTGGGTAAGTGGTATCTTGGATGTAGTAAGTTACAGTAAAAATTTTAGAGAATTTACATTTCATTTGTGTGATTTATTTCAAAAATATTGGTCTCCATCATGACGAGGCTTGCAACAAGAGGCAAAAAGAATGTTGTCACACCGGGGAAATCCCCTGATAGGGATGGGGAAACAATAGAGGATATTAATCCCAATGAGGAAGTAAGTAAGGTCAAGGAAGACATTTCCTCAATCAAGTTGGAGATGTGTGGCCTAAGAGGAGATATATCAGACATACGAAGCATGTTAAGTGCCTTTATGAAGGAACCAAGAAAGGAGGTCTCAAGCAACCAAGAAGAAGAAGAAGAAGAAGAAGAAGAACCAAAAGAAGAAGAAGAAGAAGAAGTGAAAAAAGAAGAAGAAGAAGTTCCTAATCAAGTTATTTAACCAATGCAAGGGTACCATGTACTATTCCTCACCTCTTCCTCTATGGCACATCAAAAGGTTCAAGTAATGGAAGAACACATTCATCACCATCAAGAGCTAGATGCAAAGGGAAGACACATCTTGGAGCTGAAGTTAATTTTCCAAACATGCATGAAGCAACTGAGGACACCAACAGTTCCAAGTTACCTCATTATAAGGAAATATTTTCTAGTTGAAGTTACCACATGGGATGATGAAGATTATACGAAGAAACTACCACAATTATTTAGCGTTGAGGACAACGCTTTTGTAAAGGTGGGGGGCATGTTATGCCCTTACTTCCATAGCATATGTGATTATGAATAGTCAGCTTGTGGCTATCTTAACTCTTAATTAAGTCATATTATCATTAGTATATTGGTATTTAGTTGTTTAGGTCAGCATAAGGCTTCTATAGGGCTATCTAGGTCGGCCTGGGTGATATCCTAGGCATAAATAGGTATATATAGGGGTAGTGAGTCTTATTGGATCATCATATTGTGTATTGTGTTCTCATTGAAGACTATTGGAGGTATCCCCCTCGGAGTGGATTAGGAGGTTGCCCCCTCGAAGTGGCATATTATTATCAAGTATTTGAAGCATATTTACTATTATATTCCTTATTGTGCAAGTTGTTTCATTACATGCTTTTTGGGTTTGTGAAATGCTTTCATAAAGACCTTAATTGATTGTGGCTTAACATGTCTATTGAAGTCTTATGGCCCTTGTGGAAGGCTAGGAATGATGAGGTGTTTTAGGACAAAAGAAGGATCTTTGATGACTATTGTTTTTGATAAAGTAAGCGGCAAAAAAGGGTGTCGATCCCATTACACAACAGTCACAGAGGCACAATACAGAGCAAACAAGGGCAGAACCCTTAACCAACAAGAGCCCCCGCGGCTCAGTAGAACGGGCCTAAATAGGGTACACACAAAACAAAAATAGGATAGGAACAACTGATAGATAGTTGTCGAACAGCAGACAAGGACTAGACAACCCCAAAACTTGAGGGGACAAATCTGACTCCCTTAACCCTAGGCCACGAAGCACCGACAAATTTGGGGAGTCCCTTCTTTCTCTGAACAATAGACCAAGAAGACTCAGAATCGAAGTCCACCGAGCAAGGTGAAGGAGCGGATCCTCAACAACCACCACGAGCAATGAGCCACCACGCAGCGAGGGAGCCGACAGCGCAGAAGAGGAGTCAGGAGCAATCGCAGGACCAGCAGGGGCGATCAACGAGGGTCGGACGGCTTTGCCTGAACAGTGACAGTAGTTCAAGGCATCAATGGTTCCGCAGAAGGGTTAACCAAAAGAGGATCCTGGGGAGACTCAGACTCCTGGAATGATTCAGCCAAGGAAGGAGCATCCTCCTTAGAGGAACCATCAGAAGAGGGAGTGCCCACCATGAGATGTTTAGTGAGAGTGTCCTTCCACCAAGTTGTTGTGCCCTTGCGGCGAGCAAGAGGGCAGCCAGAGGCCATATGACCAACGGAGAAACATCTCCTGCAACGAAAAGGGAGGCCCTCATAGTCCAAGAGTTGCGTCCATGGTCTGTCCTCCACAATCAAGACCACATCTCCATGGAGAGGTTTGGAGATGTCCATATCAACTAAAATTCGAGCCACTGTGGTATGCCCAAGATTTTGAGTCGTAGAGTCCACCTTCAAAAAGCTACCAATGTTGTTGCCAATAGCTTCATAACATGATTCCTTCCAAAACTGTATAGGGAGATTCCGCAGTCGGACCCAAACTGGTCTGGTGTTCAGTGGCTCCATAAGAGGATTGAAAGAGCAAGTTCAAGGCCTGATGGACAACGAATGATCACCCCACAACCACCCCCTGTCCAGCACTTTGTCTCGCTCCTCGGAGGTAGCGAAGGTTGCAATGAAGAATCCCCTTGCACTAGGGAAGAGTTCAATCTACCCAGAGACAAGAGGCTTCCAGGAGACCAAAACCCAACCATGGAGATCGGGAAGGGAGGGCCACAAGCCATTAAACCTGCAGACCACACCATGACTCAAATAGAAACTCTCATTTTCTGCAATCTCAAGTCCACAGACCACCACAGGGGAAGCACGAGCACAGGGAAAAGGCCTAACCTTAGCCTGAGCATGAAGAGACTAAGCACGAGCATTTGATACCACATCAGAGAAAGACTTCTTATGGCAGCCTGAGGTGGCCCTGAGGCTAGCAGTAGGGACACCCCCAGAACCCAGAGCAAAAGACGGCTTCACAAAGGAAGCATCCAGGATAGGAGCACCAATGAACTCGTGTCCCTGCCCACCCCCAATAGGCACTTCAATGCCGGCAGGCACACCCGAGGTGGCCTCACCCAACACACCAAAAACAGAGCCATCGCCATTAAGATCCACAGTCGACGAGGGCACCAAGAGCAGTGACCCACGACCATCACAGTTTAAAACTGTCATTTCCCGCTCAGCGCCCATCGAAGAGTTTGCTAGTTTGATGACTATTGTTGGGATCTCACCTTCTCTTCTATTCTTTTACAAGTTACTATTACTTTGAAGATATCTTTAAGTTTTATAAGTTGTTAGATCATGGAAAAGTATAGTTACATAAATCTAATATAATACAAGCAGAGTGGTGGCAAAATATTGATCAAAATGGGCGATGGTTGGAGGATAGTGACAACAAGGATCCCATGGAGTGTGATCATCTTGCTAATCTTGATAGTATAATATTTATTGTAGATATTTCTATAAACATCTATGTTAGATCCCAAGCCCTTCGCTCCTCGTCGTTCAATAATCTAATGCCTATGGATTTTAATGATCAAGATCTTAATACTGATGGTGTTACAATAGTAGAGGATTCCTCGTGAGTTATGATATGTTGGTGAACTTATAATGATTTTGGTGACCAGTCTATGAAGTATTGTTATTTCAGATATATTTTATTAGTATTTAGGAATGCTACTAACGTTTAGGACTGTTAAGTGATTTTGAAGGCTCCATGTGTTGCTTTGTGTTTAACCCTTGGTTGATTTATTTTTGGTCCTAGTGTTTACTTGGTACACCTAACAAACTACCCTTTTGGTCAATCAAGTTTATATTGTGTAACATCTCTTTGTTGACTATGATATAATATAATAATAAAAAATCAATAGACCCACTCATTAAAAGCAATAAGCTTAGATGAACAAAATTGCCATGTTCCTAATAAAATACAACTAACACAGCTATGATTCATATCTACCATGACACACATTAGAGCAAGCTTTTATTTAGATACAAGATAAAGTAGTGAACTAAAACAAGAGCAAGATGAGATGTTCAATAAACAAATTCAATTCACTAATTAAATAAGGAAAAAAATGTTTCAAATAATTTATTCCAAATTGAAGAGAGGTTTCATGAAGCAAACAAATTCAATCTAATTCAAGATGATACCTTCATGAGACAAACTCAATCCAATCCAAGAAAGGGTATGATAAAAGAAATTCAATTCACACAAAGGATAAGGTTTATATGAGTCAAATTCAACCAAGCTGCAAGATGAGGGGTAAGATAAGGGTTTCATAAATTTCATTATAAATTAAATATGAGGCAAATTCAACCAAGCTGCAAGATGAAGGGTAAGATAACGGTTTCATAAATTTCATTCTAAATTAAAGATTAGGGTCTAATGATCCAAATTGAGTCAAGAATCAAGATGAAGTTTTTTTTTGTTATACATGAATTATGGGATTGGGCCCACTCCCTTTCAAATATATGAAAAAAGTTTTACAAAAAACAGGGCTATCATGATTGGTCAACCCCCAAAAAGCCAAAAAACCTATATAAACCCCGAGAAAAGCAAGGGAAGGAGAAAGAAAAAACAAAGCATTAAAGAAAATTAGGCCATCCCTTGATTGACTTGGAAGGAGAAAGAACCTAGAATCATCTTGCTATTGACTTGGTTGACTTTAGTTGAGGGTGACTTTTTTTTCTTTCCACTATAATCCAAGCATCCAAATCTCCTAAGGATTTATCGCGAGAGGGAATCATAGATCTTGGAGCATCAAAAGGTGTGCTACCATTGGGAAAAGCAAAAGAATGAGATGCAAATGCATAAGAGAACCCTCTAGCTATAAAAAGGATCAACTCTTTTCTTCAGGAGAGGGAGTTGAAGTCTTGTGAGGAGTCGAAGGAGAGACTAAAGAAGTTAAAGAGTCACCATCTGAAGAGCCCTACCAAAGATCATCTTGGTCATAGTTAGAATCAATCGTCATATGTCATAGCTCAACCCCTTTCTTCCAAGTAGCTGGTTTTGAAGAGGCAAAACATTGAACCTTGTGAGAAGAATTCAGGCATTTTGTAGCCAAGTGACCAATGTCATAACAATTCTACATCTAAAGGCAGTCCCTTTATATAATCAAGTTGTTGCATCCAAACCTTGTTGCTCACTTTTAAACAAATTTCTTTTGGTAATTTTTGGATAGATCAAAGGCAACAGGAATTCTAGTAAAGGTAAAATGACTAACCATCTTTGTCGCATCTATAACAAAAAGAATGCTGCCCAAAGACTTCCCAATGGAGGAAAGACATTCATGGTTCCAAAACTGAAGAGGGAGATTTAGGAGCCTCACCTAAATTGGAAAAACAAAAAAGGATTTAATGAGTGGATTAAAATCAAGAGACCATACTTTAATCCCTAAAAAAGTCTTGTCCCAAAACCATGGACCCCTTGAGTAAGGCATCCCTATCCAAACAAGTTTACAAACAACCAAAAACCAACTTTTTGCACAAGGGTAGATAATGAAACCCTATTTCACAAAAAGCTTCCAATGAAGGGTCATCCATTCATGAAGCTATGCCACATTGGGCTAGAAGTTTTGAAATTGCTCACCCACCTCTCCAAACACCATTATTAAAATTTGATCAATGGAATAACCTTATTTAGTCATGGGTTCTGATTTTTAGAAAGTTGACACCAAAGTGTCAAAGAAATTCAATCACAACATATCGCTCACAAAATTATTTATTAAAAATCAAAACAAAATTATTCATAACAAAATGAACATAAAAATTTACAAGAGAAACCCAATTCAAATGGTATATGAGTTTAACATGAAGCCAATCTCCACAAATCAATACCATAGTAAGGCTCATAAAAAGCAAATCCAGTCAAAATACAATTATAAAGTTCATATGAAGCAAATCCAACCAAAACACAATTATGAGATTTATATGAATAAAATGCAACCAACATATAAGGAGAGGGCTTTACGAGAGGTATTATCATACATGAGAAAGTTGCAAGTACATATTACATCTAAGAAATATAGAATAGAAAAGATATGTACAAAGAAGTCAAACAGTTATAACGCATATAGAGGAATTGATGAAGAAAAGTTCTAATGGCAGTCTAAGATAAAAAATAATGCTTACATAAAGTTGAGGGAGAGAAAATCCAATCAATTTCTTTAGATGAGGTTTACATGAAGCAAATCCAAACAAACTACAGGACGGGTTAATCATTAAACCAATCTAGTCAAAATGCAAGTAAAACTAATCAGAATGTTATACAAAGGTATTGCCTATACATTAGAATAGATAGAGAAAAACACAAAAAAATAATTAAAACATCAAATATTTCAAAAAGTATGTACTAGAGTGAAAGGATTCGTAAGTAAGAAATTCAATCTGAACCTACTGGTAGCAAATCTAACAAGGTTGCAAACAAGGACTTCAGAGAAATTTGATACAAATGCAATAGTAAAAAACCCATATGAAGCTGCAACCTTTGGCTGTGGCATAAACCAACCCTAAATTTATCACCACTGGTAATATGGGGCTCTGAGCCCACACGCTTCCATCATGGCCGACAATCGCAGCTGCAGACAAGCAATTTCTACCCCCCCAAATTGCAGATCAAGTGATCATCTACATCTGCTTGTCATGACAATCTCTCGGATTGAAATAAATGAGGGTTTCAAAGCAGCAGATTGTTTCAGCAAATTACAAAAAGAAAATATAAGCGCATAATATTGTGGACAATTATATCCGATAGAAAAATGATGGTTATTTTTCTAGCGTAAGACCACTTTTCCAGCATGAGACGACTTTTCCAGCGTGAAACAATATATCCAGCATTTTTTTGGGCTTGAAAGCCCAAAGGAAAAAGCCTATCAACTAAATATTGTGTCAAAATTGAAAAATATCAAGTTCTAGGTTTTTCTCCCAATAATTCTAGAACTATTTACAGGTTTTGTTTTAGTGAAAAGAACAGATTTGCTTACTTGCTATGGCAAGACAAAGGTAAACTCCAGAACAAGAAAATTGACATTGTTATGTAACCTTTGGGAATCGATAAGCACAAAATAACAATAAACTCCAATGAAGAAAATCAATGTGGTAGGAAACCAAGATAACAATAATTAGGAAAAAATAAGTGTATCATGGAACCTTAGGGAATTGGTAAGCACAAGATAAACAATAAATTTCAAAGAAAATTGATGTGTAATGTAACTTAGGAGTTGGTAAGCACAAGACAAACAATAAATTTCAAAGAAAATTAATGTGATATGGAACCTTAGTGAATTGCAAGCCCCAATAATTATTTCTCCTATATTTAGGAGTGGTGAGTTAGAGAAAATAATTTTGAACTTTAACAAACACACTCTCCAATGAAAGTCAATATTTTGAACTTTAACCAACCTATAAAGTATCATATTTGTTAACTTGTCAAATCAACCTATTGAATAAGAGTTCAATAAGGATAGATTTTCAACAATTGTGGTAGTTCATGCACTTAGACAGATTTTTAAAAATACAATGCCAAAACCTGACCTTGCTGAATTAGATATGAACAAGTTGCCAATATCAAATCCAAATAGAAAATAGAGGTGGTAGGGCAGCCTAAATATTCACTTCTAAATACAAAAATCCTTTCAAACTGTCATGTCCCCGTTTCCGGCTTGAGCATCAAGTGAAGAATGCTTTAGCCTATCTATCATTCCCGGAGGCTAATACCAATGATAAGGGAATGAAATTGGTTTTTAACTAACTCAATGTTGTGTTTTTGCAGGAATAAGTCAAAAACTACTTCAAGGGAACTATGACAAGACTAGCAAATTTGGCTAAGTCTAAGAGTCATTTTATCACCTCAAGTGGTCACATTGTCAAGTGATGTTATCATGATGTTTGGGCGCATCTCTAGGTAATTTAGGCTCATTATGGTGCCTAGCCTTCAAGTTCATTTATAGCACTCAGTGAGGGATCTAACTTGAGGCGCTCCATGTGATTAACCTCTTTCAACCTAGCGCCTCGTACTGAGATAAGTGGAGTGGATGTGGAAGAAGTTTTCATGCTTGGGCGCAAATGTCATGTTGAACTCACCAAATGAGCGCCTTGGATTTTGATGGCAAGAGCCAAGAAGATGAAGTCATCTATTAACCAGTTGAACATCACTTGTACTTGATCATTCACCAAACATGTGTTTGGGGTCATTGAAAGAGCCTAATTGAGCTAGGCGCACTTTCTTGTTCTCATAGCCCCCAGAGTGTGCCTAACCTTCATGAGGCACCAATCCAAGTTCAAACACTTCGAAATGGGCGCCTTGATCTAAGATTGGTTGTTGGGACCATTGAATGAGTAAGGAACTTCTTCAAGTGAACTTCATTCTCAAGGAGATCCAATAGAAAGTGGGATTGTCAAGTATTGATGTATTGATACCTAGGCGCATATTGGGCCAAGAATCCTCCATTTGAGCACCTAGCATGGATGATTGTTAGATTGAAGGCTTTGAAGTTAGGAGAAGTCTCTTGGATGAACAATCAAAGTTGAAGAGGGAAACTCCTAGCCTAGGCACATGTTTTGATCAAAACTCCTCAATTCTAGCGCCTAGGATTGAAATCTATGTGAGGGGCACATTTTGATGAAACACTTCCATTTTGGTGCCTAGGATGGAAACTCACTCAAATAGCTTATAACATTGAAGTTGATTTGATAGAAGAAGGATAGGAGACTCCAGAACTAGCTAGGCGCACTCAACTGCCTATCTCACCCTC
This sequence comes from Cunninghamia lanceolata, assembly GCA_027924645.1. NCBI lineage: Eukaryota > Viridiplantae > Streptophyta > Pinopsida > Cupressales > Cupressaceae > Cunninghamia > Cunninghamia lanceolata. Next base: position 1,655,760 of record BSBN01000270.1, read on the forward strand.
AAAATGTGCCAAAGACTCAAATAGCGCCTTGGTTTGATGATCATTTCGGACACTTGAAATAGCGCCCAAGGATCTATCAACTTGCATCATGAAGAAAGGAACTATTCTCAAATGTTGCTCAATAACCTAATTCATTAAATTGTCAAGAAATAAGCCAAGATGATAAAGGCGCACTTCTTGGTCTCAATCATCTTTTGATCCGGTAGCCTCACTAACAGTTTGGTTCTTGACTGATTTGAGAGCAGGCAACCCATTGGATGAGTGCAAACCGGTTGCTTCCCTAATGGTATCTTTTGTTATCTTGAATGGCCTCATTAACCACATAAAGTTGTCATGTATTCTGCTAAGAACATAATGGACCCATTCATCCTCTACAAAACAGAGAAAGTGGATGCAATGTCCAAAATGCTCATCTCGGATGGCCTTGTATTGAGGTTTGAGTTCAAATGTTTCATCTACTAATTGCTTGTGATAGATATCCATCAGCTTGGATTCCCCAAATTCCTCAATATTGGCGTGTATGTATACCCTAACATCTTCTACATGCAGAACCCCATGCGGAATGCTAGAGAATGCGCCTAAGGGATTAACTTCTAGGGATTTGTAAGGATGTTTCTTGAACTTAGGGTGCGGCCTATCAGTGATCTTAACAACATTTGGAGTAACCATCTTGCAAAAGATTCAGAGAGAGATATTCAAGAACGGAAATACCTTTTTACGCTTCTAGAGTTCACGATATGAGCCGGAAAAGATCATTGGTTGAATCAGATTCTGCGGTTGATCTTTGAGAGGGTTTGAAGCAATCTTGTTTGCAGAACCTTTTCTTTCTTCTTCTCGAGTGCAAATGTGCAAATGATGAATAAAAGAACCCTTATATCTCTGTGCAAACTCTAATTTCTTATTGCAATAAATGCACACCTTAAGTCATTCCGGTTTCCTTGTTCTAAGAGAGATCCTTCTGAATCATTGAGATGCACTTAGAATTATTCTTGGTGATAACTAACAATGTATCTCCCTTTCTCCAATCATTCCATCTATCCGCAGATCCAAATATTTCAATTTTGAATCATACCGGATCTAACTGCAAAAAAATCCTGCTTTTACCGGATGACTGTCAAACCGGATTAATATTGGATGATTAACCTTTTCAAACTCTTTGCGGATCTTTCATATTTTTACCAAGGGTTATTTAGATGTTTCTCTGAGAACCCTTTAATCCGCAACTTTCCATGTGCCAATTTCAGGCACCAATTGACTAGTTGGAGGAATTTATTTTCCTTTGAGATTCCCCCTGAGCTAGAGCTCATCTATTTAGTTTCTGGAAGGAATATCAGCACCAGATTCTGGTGCGAATCCATCCCCAACATTTTTTACACTTCTCTTCACCCAAATCTTGTTCATCTCCCTTTGCACTTCATCTGCATTCACTTTTCCTTTTCCTTTGTCTTGATTCCGATTATGATGCACCGGACCCTTTTTAATCTGATTCTTACTTCTGCAGAATTTGGCAATATGACCAGATCTATTGCAGTTGTAGAAAACATTTTTTTGCATATTTGACTGGTATCCTCTTGATCTGCATTGATTAGCCATATGTCCCATTCTATTGCATGCAAAGCATCTACCATTGAATGAATTGTTTATTTGCATATTTCTACATTCATGAGATTTGTGACCATACCTTTTGCAGTTAAAACATTGTCCGGAGAAGGATGAATTAGTTTGATTCATTCTTCTTCTACACTAATTTGCTTTATGACTGAAGTTATTGCAATTGTAGCAGTTGTAGACACCAAAATAATAGTTTAAATAAACAAACAATGTAATTAGTTGTTGGCATCAACCGACGGGTCAGGTAGTTTGGAGTCAGTACCAACGGTTGGCATCACAACCAACCTTGGCCATAAGTATTTAAGTCATCAATGCATTGTAGTGAGGATATCAGTAATTTGACAATAGTTATTATGCAGACATTGGAGTCACAATGAATATGTATGTTGCTGTCACGACATTGTAATGTTTCTGTGAATCAATGATAAATACAATATTCCGTTCTGAGTACTTCTGTTATGGTTATATGATGCACTATACTACTTGTTTCTGTTTACTCCAAGTTATGTAAAACACACCATATTGCGGTAAACATTTAGCGTCGTTGCCAGTTCGAAAACGGGTCGAGGGTGACAAGTCGATGACAAGTGGAGTCATCTGATGCCATCGGGTGACAAGGCGGTGACAAGTTGAGACGTTCGATGCCATCAGACAAGTGACATCGTCCAAACAAGCCGTTGGTTGTATCTAGCATCAAGGAAATGGCAACATAATGGGGCAACCAATTGACACCGACGAGAAAGTACAAGACAGAAAGCACATAGAAGAAATAATACAAGAAATTCAGGAAGAGCGCGAGGGAAGCGATAGAGAAGAGAATGAACCCAGAAGCCGAGAAGATGAAGTAACTCAGGAATTGGTCAAACTGTGGTTATTATCAGTCGAACAATACGTGCGAGAGGAGTCTATCCGCAGAGAGGTTCCACATGAGGTTATTTCAGAGAACCTGCGTGTTAATAGCGAAGTGGATAATCTTTTGGACCACATTCCTCGACTTCTGGCAAGGAACTTGATAGCCTTCCAAGATATTCGAGAAGAGAGAGAGAGAGAGGGAAGTGCGACGACAACAAATTCTCAAAAGATATGAAGAACGTCTGAAACAAGAGGAGGAGGAATGTGACGGTGATCGCCGTCGCACACCGTACAACTGAGAAAGGGTAAGCATAATTAATGCCCATACAACTTAATAAGGACAAGAATAAATTACCAGCGGGGCAAGCAACACCAGAACAAATAGTAAGAAGATCATTAAGACTAAAGGAACAAGAAGAACATAGAAAACGATTGAAACAGATTTTTTGAAAAAGAAAATGAACGACATGAAGAGGTAGATCAAGGGGGTGATGAACATAATTTTAGAACACCAATAACAAATAGAGGAAAAGAAAATAATCTGACAGAAGAACTAGAGGATAGTATACGTTGGATTGTGGCATTGTCCATTTCAGACGAAAGGCCGAGGAACAGAGGACCTGAGCCCGAGACCCCTGCACAGAGGGAAAACCAAGGAGAGCCAGAGGTAACTCGAAGTGTAGAGGACGCCGAAACTGGAAGTGGGAAGGAACCGTATGTGGCCGGCAGTGTCAGGAAGACACCGGAACGACACGGTAGAACCAGTCCAACTAGGTCAAAGACACAGAGAGGGTACCTCGGGAAAAAGATGGTGACCCCACCGACGAGTGAAAGGCAGAAGTTGCCGAAGTTCATGGGGAACGGGTCAGAGGATCCTGTCCGGCACTGTAAAACGTGTGAAACCATATGGGTGGCAAACGGACAAGAGGATGAAGACTACTGGGTAAAAGCATTTCCAGCGATGCTAAGAGGTATTGCCATTGACTGGTATATAGACCTAGGGGCAGCACAGAAAGCCTCATGGGATGAACTAAGAAAAGCCTTCGAGGACGAATTTAAACTTCTTAGAGACGACAATGAGATTGTAGCTGAAATCTACAATACCAAACAAGGAAAGAATGAAAACGTAAGGGCATATAATAGAAGGCTCAAAGAATTACTCGGGAAACTGGAAACGCAGCCAGTCGATGGACTGAAGAAAAGATGGTTCATTGAAGGGCTAGTCTCGTCATTAAGAAAAAAGATGAAAGTGGTACCCCCATTGTCGTACACAGAAGCGTACAATCGGGTGATGGACATAGAAAGTGAAAGCAAAACATCATCCCGTAGTAAGAGAAAAACTGAAGATGATGACAGTACGGGGGACGACAGCAGTGAAAACGAGTCGAAAACCATTCAGGCATTGAGAAGGGACATGATCCGCATGATGAAGGAAATGAAAACAGATAAAGAGACAACTAGAGAAAGTCGAGAGTTATGGTGCACAAAGTGCAATGGGGAAGGTCGCATAAAGGCAAACTACCCGAGAAAATTATTTTGTGACATCTGTCAGGTAATGGGACATTCAATCAAGGAATGTCCATTTAACTTGAAAGCAAGAAGTACCCAAGTGTTGTTCACACAAGGAGAATCATCAACCCCGTCGAAGCCTCAAAATAGTCCGAATGCATCCCCCGGAGGATACAGGAATAACAGAAGATTTAACAATAACAGCCCCCAGAATAGATTGCAGTACGACAGCAAAGGGTGACCGATGATACAATGCCGGCAGTGCAATGAGTGGGGACACTTTGCGAGAGAATGCCCCAACAACAATCAGAGCACAATAAATGCATTGTGCAGGTGGTGTGGGCCTAGTGATCACGAAGAAAAAGACTGTCCGAAGCAGAAAGGGGTAAACCTTATCAATCTCAAGGGAAATAATGAAGAAATCCTTGCTATCACTCGAGCACAGTGGAAAAAGGCCACTTATCCAGATCCCCGTACAGAAAAAGAAAGACTCCGTGAGGCACGAAAGGAAGTGGAAGCTGCCATGAAAACCGAACAGAGGAACTCAAACAAGAAGGTAACCGCAACCCTACGATCGGAATCAGATAAGAACATAGCAAGTCAAGTATTGCAAACTACAGTACCAATCAAATTGGCGGACCTCCTCCAGAGCTTACCTCAGTTAAAAGTAGAAATATCCAAAGTAATAGAAGGTAACTCGCACACAGAAGAAGCCCACACAACAGAAGATGTTATAGTGGAACCACTGCCAACGGGAGAACAAGTACTCGACCCGAGGTTGGTAGCGGTTGACACCAGGAAGAAACCGGCCGTAGTGCATATGGAAATACTTGGGAGAAATTTGACAAATACAATAGTCGACAGGGGATCTAGAGTAAACGTATTACCGGAAGAAACCTAGAAAAGCCTCCGGAAGCCTACCCTATGGCCACAAAACTTCCAGTTAGTGGGAGCCGACCAGCACGGGATCAAGGTGCTGGGAGTGCTAATGGCTCAAAAAGTAAGAATCGGTACCCAGCAATTTTTGTTAAATTTTGTAGTCATAACAGCACAGAATTCATCATACGATGCATTACTCGGCTGAGGATGGCTAATAGCCGCCAAGGCCAACCACAACTGGAAGAAAAACACTCTTTCCATAGAAAATAGACATAAGAAGTTTGTCATTGACTTGAGGACGCAAACCGTCAGTGAAGAGTTGGCCTCAGATTCTGACTCGGATGGAGGGGACTCGACAGAAAGTGGGAAAGGGCCGATGGAGCCCGATTATGAAGGGGTGCTGAAATTACAGGAATGCTCAGAAGATGAGACAAATTCATTCAGTGGGCTATTCCATTGGCAGATGGAAGACTACGAGTTTTTTCCGCCACAATGCAACATGATTTCAATAAAAGAAATCGGTGAAAGCTCGGGAATGACGAGTGAACAGAAAGACGACAGTGAAGCATTGAAACGGACAAGGGATCAGGGAAGGAAGTGGCCCACATGTTTCCAGTGGCATATGGGGAATATAAGGAAGGCAATGCAGAAGTAGACAGCACGCCGGCACATCAATTTGAACCAGAAAAGAAGATTATGTACGAAGAGCTAGTAACGAAGAGAATTAATCTTGGGGAGGAAAGCAACCCAAAGATAATTCTGGCCGGCGACGACTGGAATCCAGTACTCAAGGCAGCAGCGTTCAGAATCTTTCTAGAGTATAAAGATGTGTTTGCTTGGACCTACAAGGACCTGAAGGGGATACCACCAAAACTGTGCGTCCACAGAATTCCACTCATACCAGGAGCATGCCCAGTACGAAAAAGGCCATATCGCATGAATAAGAACTACGCAGCAAAAGTGCAGGAGGAAATTGAAAAAATGCTTGAGGCAGGAATAATCTTTGAGGTAGAAACAAGTGAGTGGGTGTCACCGATTGTAATATCACTTAAGAAGGAAGGGGGACAAATCAGGATTTGCATGGATTTTAGATGCCTGAACGCAGTAACAATCAAAGACCCCTTCCCCATCCCATTCACAGACTCCATTTTGGAAGAAGTGGCCGGTCACGAGATATATTCCTTTATGGATGGATTTTCGGGGTATAACCAGATCAGCATCGCCGAGGAAGACAAACTGAAGACAACATTTGTGATTGAAAACGGGGTATACGCATACAACCAGATGTCGTTCGATCTATGCAATGCACCAGCCACCTTTCAAAGGATCATCCTACACATATTTGACAAAATCTCGGTGGGAAACTTCAAGGCATTCCTCGATGACTGGTCAATTTACAGCGACCAGCAGACACACCTCAAAGCCCTCACCGAATGCATGGAGCATTGTAGGGCCGCACGATTGGCCTTAAACCTAAAGAAGTACTGGTTCATGGTGTCACAAGGGAAACTTCTTGGCCATATTGTATGCCAAGCAGGACTAAAAGTAGACCCGGACAAGATTCAGGTAATTGTAGAAATGGAGGCTCCAGGAGATGTCACTGAAGTAAAGTCTTTTCTCAGCCATGTCGGTTACTACCAGAGATTTATCAAAAAATTTGCTCAGATATCGGACCCATTGGACATGTTGACAAGGAAAGGGGTACAATTTGTCTGGTTGGAGGAACAACAGAAAGCATTTGAGGAACTAAAGACAAGGCTCATCAGTGCACCTATCCTAGCCTATCCAAACTGGGACAAGGAATTCCACGTGCACGTGGACGCATCAAACTTTGCAATTGGTGCCACTCTTGCACAGGTCGGATCTCATGGGTTGGATCATCTAGTGTACTTTGCCAGTCAGTTGCTCTCCAAAGTGGAATGGAATTACAGTACTACGGAAAGGGAGGCTTTGGGAATGGTCTACTCCGTACAAAAATTCAGGCATTATCTCTTGGCAACACCATTCACTTTTTATGTGGATCATCAAGCTCTAATGTATCTGGTCAACAAACTGATTATTCAAGGCAGAATCAGTAGATGGTTGTTACTTCTGCAAGAATTTACTTTCACCATTATTGTACGGCCAGGAAAAAGCCATGTAATTGTCAACCAGCTCTCAAGGATCAAATCAGGAGAACCAGGAGATGGGGTCAATGAAGACTTTCCAAATGCCCACCTATTCCAAATAGCTGCCTTGCCGCCATGGTACGAGAAAATTGGTGAGTACTTGTCCACTTCAACGTTTTCCCCAGAAATGTCTACAAGTGAATGACGGAAGATTGCACTGAAGAGTAAGACATTTCAACTGATAAACGGGCTGCTCTACAAAATGGGGCCCGATCAAATTCTCCGAAGGTGTGTAATGGAAGAAGAGATAAGGGGTGTCTTGGCAGAAGCCCATGAGGGACTCGCAGGGGGACATATGGGTCCCGACGCCACGGCACGAAAAGTTCTACTCGTCGGCCTATGGTGGCCAACGTTACACACAGACGCCCGAGAGTGGGTAATTAATGTGACACTTGTCAGAGGGTAGGGAAACCGCTAAAGAGGGATTATATGCCACTACGGCCATCACAACCTCAAGAGCTTTTCGAGAGATGGGGGTTGGATTTTGTAGGGCCACTAAAAGTCAGCCAACTACACCGATGTCGGTACATAATAGTGGCTACTGAATATTTGACGAAATGGGCGGAAGCGAAGGCACTGGAAGATAACACTGCATTAAGTACGACAAAGTTCATATACGAGCAGATCGTGACGAGGTATGGGATTCCAATTCAATTGACGAGTGACCGTGGGGGACATTTCGTCAACCACGTCATCCGACTTATGACTACGGAGTTCAAAATCCTGCACACCCTATCAAGTCCATACTATCCAAGGGTGAACGGGCAGGCAGAGTCAACAAACAAGGTGCTCGTTTCGGTAATCCACAAGTCATGCGGTATCGAAGGGTCGGACTGGGAAGAGAGGTTACCAGCAGTGTTATGGGCTTACCGAAGCACTTATAAGGTGACGACTGGACACACTCCTTTCCAGTTGATGTATGGGCAAGAAGTGGTAGTACCAGCAGAATACCTCGTTCCAAGTCTAAGAATTGCAGTGGAAAACAGACTAGGAGATACGGAGAGTCTGGAAGAAAGACTGTTCCAATTGAACAAATTGGACGAGAAAAGAATTTTGGCTCAATGGTCGACGAAAATTATGCAGAAAAGCCATGAGTATTGGCACGATAGACACCTACGGAGAATGGAATTCCGGCCAGGCCAGTTAGTTCTCAAATATAACGGCCGTAACGAAATCAAGCCTGGAAAGTTCAAAGTGCGGTGGTTAGGACCGTTCAGGATACAAGAAATACTGGACAATGGGGCTATAAGGCTGGACAACATTGACGGAACCCAAATCAAGGACACAGTAAAAGGATCAAAACTAAAGAAATATAAGCAAAAAAGGGAAGAAACAATAGAAATCAATATGTTGGGATACGCAATGCTGGAAGAAACAACAGAGGGAACCAATGGTATATGTTTCCGGAGTGCACCATATGAACCTATAACTGGGTTTTTTAGACCAAGAACAATGCAAACTGGCATTAGAGAAGGGATAATCAACAGCGACATTATCGAAAATGGCGATGATGACGCACAGAATGAAGAGGAACAGGCGTGGAACCGTTGGATAGCCGAATGCAATAAGGTAAGAGATAAGTTCGAATTCTTATTACCAAGAGAAATAAAAACCCCGGTGAAAAGGTATGTAGCAGAGGCCATGTTCATAATTGAAAGATCACCCTATGAGAATGAAGTCCTACAACTAAGGTTGAAGAACCAAAGGACTCCATATATCCAGATTCCAAGAAGTCAAATTTGGAAAGCGAAGATCAGGACCAAGGGTATAAGGATGAACAGCGACGGAAAAATATTTCAGTGGACCTAGGAACCGATGGGATGGAACTTAAGGTTGATACAAGAAAAAAATACATTGGTGGATCAAATATGGGAACTGGAAGAAGTCGAACAATGTTGCTCCAACGATTGCCTCCGACAGAAAGGGTATATTCCATGTATATTCTGCCACATGACAGAAATCGAGGTCATAAAAGACGAAGACAAAGTCGAGAAGGCCGTCGTCGGAACCACACAGCAGCGAAGAGGTAAAGAAAAAATAGAGTAACAAAAAAAAATTGGAAAAAAAATTTAAAAAAATAATAATAATAATAAGGCAGGCCGTACAACGTACGACCGAGCAAAAAAATTTTAAAAAGGACAAGTCGTACAACGTACGACCTGTCCATACGACGTACGGCTAAGTCGTATGCCGTACGACATACGGCACAGCCAACATAAACACCGTCCCCCGTCCAAACAGCAAACAGAAAAAAAAAGGGGGGGAAAAAACAGCAACATGGAAGGGTCGTACTAGGCCGTACAGGGAAAAGGAGGACACAAGTATAGAGCGTACAATTGTAGCGTACTAGGCCGTACCAGTGCAGCATACTTGGCATTCCATATTGGCATTTCGTACTTGGCATCCGTGCTTGGCATTCTTGAGGTCGACCGTCGGGGGAAAAGAAAGCATCGGCTCAGCATCAGCTTGGTATCAGCACTTTGGCACTCAAATACCCAGCATCAGAATTGTCAGAAAAATTGGACAATGGACAAAGGCAAAAAGATTGCAGCCTACAGACCAAAGATTGCATTGGAGGAGAGGAAGAAACAAAGTGCGGATGCCGGAATGAAGGCCATCGCCTGGGAAAGCCTGACAGGAAATGAGTGAAACAATGGTGGAAGAATGCACCGGAAGACAATGTGCTAAAGGTAGCATTGAAACATGCCCAAGTTGACAAAACCATAATGATGCCCTACTTTAATGCCAGGGAGTTCGAGCCATATTTAAAAGCTATGGTAGACAACTTCTGCGAGCACTCCAGCAGGTCCATTATCGAGTATCGGGGCCATTCAGTTACTGTATCATTCTGGCCACAGGATTTTGCCAGAGTGATGGGGGTTCCAGCTGTTGGCTAGAGAAAGAAACCCTCATCCAGAGAGTATGCCAAAGTGACCTCTCAGATAAGGAGAAAGACACAATATGGAATTCAGGTAATCGGGGATTGAAGAAGAATTTATTGGCAAATGAAGAATGGAAATGCATCATGGATGTCATGAAGTGCAGACTGATGGGTTCCAGTAGGGCATCGGACATCGCCCTATGGATGGTCGATTATATGATCGGATTGAGTATTGGCAAGGTCTACAACTGGGCGAGGTATTTGACAGAGAGGGTAAGGGAATTTTTATCCCAACGGCATAAGGTATTTTATATGACTCAACAAGTCATTGCCTTCTTTCTCAATGCTGTCCATACCCAAGTGCCAGCAGACAAATGGGGGGTTACAACCGACAGCACAGGTAGAGCCGAGATGGCCAACAGTCTTCTACTGGAAGGGACTCAACACAACTCACGGAGAAGAACCTTCACGACGGCCAAAAAGGAAAAGGAAGCAACAGGGAACATCCACTGAAAGTGAAGAAGAAGAAGAAGAAGAAGAGAAAGAGGAAGAAGAAGAGGAAGGCAGGGGACAGTCACCGGTGGTAGAAAGCAACTCATCTATGGATGAAGTACCGGCACCAAGAATGACATGGAGTGTGGTGAGGGAGGCAGCCATAAGGGATACTGAGGAAAACACAGCAGAAAAAAGGGGGCAACCGAAAGGAGTTTTGGTACTTCCAAAACTCAAATCGGCAGCATTCACACTACCAGTACCAGCACAAAGTACCGAGATACAGGCACAAGGCACAGCCACACTGCCAGTCAGGATAAGGTTGCCAGCAAGAGTCATACCATCAGCCACACCTTTGGTGACGACTTCACCAGTGGAACCCTCCATAGTAGGGGGAATAGCCACACCACAGGTAGAGGTACCAGCAGCAGGAGGTCAGGACAAAATAGATAGCTGGTTGAGTGATATTAGCCTAACAGTAGACATGCCTAAGGTACCTTTGCTGAGCCCACTTCACTTCGGGACAGAAGGTCAAGAAGAGGGTAGCACACCAAGGGGGACAGAGAGCCTAGAGCAGCTCAGCGTTACTGGCCAGATCACTCAGCAGGGCATTCTACCACAGCCAGTACTGGCTACACAGGAGGTAGGGGAGCCTTCCATGGGCATCATGAGCTCCCCGGCGATCACCCCAATGACCACTTCACCAAAGGAGGAGGAGGGATTTCCAGAGGGATTGACCCTCACTTTCTAGACCTGACCCCTCTGACCCAATAGGTACCATTCAGAGGTACATGGAGGACTTAGAGAATATGGCAGATTATATGGGGGCGATAGCTGATATCTCCAAACAGTTGAGACTGGGACGATCACAGGTAGTGGCTCAAGAGGCCAAGACAATCAGGAACTTTGTTCAACAGGGCTGTGAGGAGGAGTTTGCTTGACAATTCACAGCGAGAGGTTGGCCAGAGATCAACACTCAGGAGATGCATGACCGATGGAGAGGGTCATGGCTAGTGGTAGGAGGAAGGGACGCAGAAGTCATAGAGTCCCTATTCACCATAGAGAAGGCATACAAGCAAATATTCTATGAAATGAAGAAAAAAGAGGTGATGTGGGAGAAAAAGGAGAAGGAGAGTGAGGCAGCCCTACAGACAAAGAAGAAAGAATTGACGGAGCACATTCAGAGGTCCCACCAATAGTTAGCACAGCAGACAGAGGCCACAGAAACAGAAAAGGCCAGGGCATCAGGCTTAGAAGCCAAGTTGAGGGAAATGGAGGCTAAGATGAAAGACATGGGAGTATAGCTTGAGGCAAAGGAGGCAGAAGTAATGAAGGCTAAAGTACAAGTCATGGAAGCCGGTCACATGGTGAAGGCAGCAAGGGAACGGGAGCTAGTAGCCCAACACCAGCTGCAGCAAAGGACCGAGGAAGCAAGGAAGCTGCAAGGGCAACAACGATCAGCCACTCCAACCTCGTCAGTACACCCAAGGACGTCTTCCCAACCTCCACACTCTCAATAGGATGGTTAAGTTTTGTCATAATTTTGTCATTTTGTTGTGAATGTCGTCTGAAAGACGACCAATTTTGGGGGGGGATAGATGTAGACAACAAAATAATAGTTTAAATAAACAAACAATGTAATTAGTTGTCGGCATCAACCGACGGGTCGAGTAGTTTGGAGTCGGTACCAACGGTTGGCATCACAACCAACTTTGGCCATAAGTATTTAAGTCATCAATGCATTGTAGTGAGGATATCAGTAATTTGACAATAGTTATTATGCAGACATTGGAGTCACAATGAATATGTATGTTGCTGTCACGACATTGTAATGTTTCTGTGAATCAATGATAAATACAATATTCTGTTCTGAGTACTTCTGTTATGGTTATATGATGCACTATATTACTTCTTATTTCTATTTACTCCAAGTTCTGTAAAACACACCATATTGCGGTAAACAGCAGTATCTATAGAAGGATCGATATCTTTGAGCATTAGGTTTCCTTACCAGAGGTCTTATAGGCCTGTTTTTTGGATTTCCTGATCCAGAGTTCTTCTGACCGGATCCGAAGCTTCAACCTTTCTCATACCCCTAGCCATGTTTGTCATCTACCCTCTTTTGGCTTTCAAGAAGAACTTCAAGTTGAGCAGCGCTTATCTTGAATTTCTCTTTGTATTCATTTGTTGTTTGAAGATCCCTTTTAAGAGTGTCTATCTGATTCTCAAGTTGTTCTTCATTATCTCTAGCTTCTTCAAGATCAGATTCCAGATGCCTGATTATTCTATCCATTTTGTGGCAATCTTCTGACTTCTCCTTGAGAGATTGTTTTATATTGTCTTCAATTTTTCTTTTCTCTTCAATTTCTTGGGTGAATTTCATAACCCCTGATTCCATTTCATGTCTCACCATAATGACTTCTTTTGATAGCTTCTCACATAGCTTGTTTTTCTCATTGAGATCTTCATTAGTATCATTGGCTTCTCACTTTGACTTGCTAGTTGTTGAAGTAGTTCCTTTCTCTTTTTCACAGAGATACTCAATTTTTCTTTGAGTTTATTTATGAAATCATCAGCTTGTTTGAGTCTTTCCTTCAGGTTATTGACTTCAGAGTGAGATTGCTCAAGATCATCTAGGGCAGACTGAAGTTGTTCCCTCATACCATACATATCCATTGAGATTCCCAGATCTTCCTCAAGTTGTTAGGCTCTGTTTAGAGGAACTTAGCTCTGATACCAATTGTTGGAAACAAGGTGGATAACTGAGAGGGGGGTGAATCAATTATCTTAATTATTTAACTTTCTTTTCTTCTTTAACAATTAGTGTAGTATCAAAACATATAAGCATACATGAACAAGAAAGCAGAAAAAAATCAACACACATAACACAAGGATTTTACATGGAAAACCCTATTAAGGGAAAAACTATGGGGTGACTAACGCAAGATTGTATTCTCTGTTAAAATAATAGAAGTACAAAATGGCACTTGCCAATTAGGGCTCACTGCCCAAGCAGAATGCTCACAAGAGGCTCACTGCCTACAAGAGACTCACTGTCTACAAGGTATATAGAAAGTAACCAGGTGTTTGAACTGATCAGAGGCAGCCACATATGCTGAGGTTTAGTTCTGATTAGGCTCAATAAACTGATCTACTGTACTTCATTCTTCCTCTGCCTTAGTGATGTTCTGTCACATACCGGACTTGTATTACTGTTTCCACATTTATCTCTTTCTTCACACATTATCTCACACAACACACACCTTCATATCGAAATCCATCTGGTATATATATCTACACCAAGGATTTCAACATCTTTCTAGTCGGCAACCGAAATACTCAAGATATTTACTAAATGCTGGTTTGTCGGCTGAATCCATGCTTAACATGTGATGCGTATCAAAATTATAGACATATAAGTCATCAATCATGTTGGCCAACCATGAATGATCACTCAAGAAGCTTGATCACCATCAATTTCTCATCCGGATTAAGGTTTGATGCTCTGCCGGTCAGTTCTTCCTTAGTCTACACTGCCTGTCAGGAACCCCACACTTAGGTGCTCATATCTTTTCACTCTTTCATCACCGGAGGCTTAATCTCTGGAATATAGTAGACATGATACTCCTATCAACTTTCCCAAGTCCACACTTTGTTGAGTTACACCCTCTGAGATATCCGGCCCTGATTGTCGGACCTTGCTACATGCTCTGTTCTTGCTCACCAGACCAAAACACTCTTCAATCTGACTTCTGGTAAAGACCTATTATGTGTTGCGGATGTGTGGGATAAACTTTGTTGCCATCAATGACAACAATAATGAAGCCACACAGTGTCTCTTGCCAACAATCTCCCCCTTTGGTATTGATGGCAACACTTAGTGAAAAATGACTAAGTGTCATAGCACACTCCCCCTTGGCTGATGTTCTGTCTTATGTACACTTTTACCGGAGCTCCCCCTTAGTTAGATTCCACATTTTTCACTACTCCTCACTCCCCCTTTGACATCAATGGCAAAGGGTGGAATCTGCATTCCAAAATTTGCAAAAAGTAACCTATACATAGCCGCATAAGTATATATACAAGTTATACTTACATATACTTAAGTATATCCACAAAAGTGGTTTTCAACTGGACAAATTATGTTGCCCAACTTTGCTTCATCCTATCCAAAATTGAGATGTGACCACTTAACAAAAATGTAAAAGCTTCTGCCCTCTTTAAGTTTGCCGGATAACTGGTCCAGGTTGTAGTCTGAGCATCAGTTAGGGCCTCATGCATTGCCTCTAACTTAGGGATAATTATCCCTCTTAGTTCACTCATTCTGCTTATTCTATTCTTCTTTTCCTTCTCAAGCCTCTTTATCTCATTTATAGTGGCAATAGCCTGGCACTCTTGATTCATTATGGATGAGGTGAGAGGATAAAAATTCTGAGATAAACTTGACAATTTACTTTCTTGTTCTTCCACCTTCTTTGCAATGTTTACTGTTATTGTGGACCAAGATAAACAAAATTTGTATAATTCTCTACCATCTTTAAGAGCATTTTCTAGGCTCTTTATCCCAATATTCAGATTTCTCCTATCATTTGCTATGAGTCCCTGTACTTCGAAGAATCTCTTACCCAAAAATTCTTTCCATACTTTCTCTTCTGTTGATTTCTCCAAAGAATCAAAATGTGTGCTAACAGAATTAACAAGAGATTTCAGATTACCGGATGAGGAGGCCGAAAGATCCTTTTGGAAGGATGGCATGATTTTCTCTAGTACACCGGATGCAATCTCTATCAGCTCACAGTCTTCCATGTGAGACTTCAGAAGCTTTTCTTTTGCTTTAGCTTGAGCAAAAGATGCTACCATCATTGTCTGGACCGGAGAGAGCGAGTCAAAATTGAGTGGTCCTTGGAACAGTTCTGGTTCATCTATCTCCATCAATTCTTTGGTCAAGAAATTCTTCACTACTTCTGCAGTGTCCCTTGCCGGAGACTTCTTTTCTTTTGCAGCCTCAGAGCTGTCAAAAAAATCTTCTCTGTTTGTTCTTCTTCTCTTCCCTTTTTCTCCTCTTCTTGACTTGTTTTTTCTTCTTTTCTTGCTTCTCCTTCAGTTTTGGAGTCTGCTGGGGGATCTGGAAGAGAGATATTTACTTCTTCATGGACTTCTTCTTCCGGAACAGAGGAATCCAAGTCCTTGGTCCTCTCCTCACCTATCTCCTTTGGCTCTTCTGCATTTTTCTCTATAGATTCTTCTTTTGATGTACTTAGTCCTTCGTCATCCATGGCAAGATTGAATCTTTTGTAGGCATTCCGGAGGATGTCTTCGGTCTCTTTTGCTACCTGATTTGTCTCTCCAAGCATAAGCTTGTTCATTCTAGCTTTGCCCCGGAACTCATCCTTACAATCCTTGAAGATCATGTTCATTTGTTTTGGAGTGATGGATGGATAGAGCTTAATAGCTATCTGTTCCTGGATCTCTAAATCCTTTTCCTTGGCATTGTCTTTTCTGAGTTCAAGGACTTTCTCTAAACTCTTGGGGATTAAAGAGATGATTTCAATAAATGCTTTATTATATATGTTTAAGTACTTAACTGTAGCTTCTTCCAAAATCCTTTTGTTTGTGTCACTATACCCATCATAGAATTCTGTCATTGGTTGTAGATTCCCATCCACAGTAACTGCCTTGATGACATCATCAATGGAGAGAGTAGGCCTTTCAACAAATTCTTCTGCCTCTTCTTCTTTGTTTGTACTGGCAGAGGATTCACCTGATGATTTCTTCTTCTTCCTCATTTTCTTAATTTCCTCATCGGTCTCTATTTCTTCATTATCCTTCTAATTTGTATAGGACCTTGTGGCCTTGGTTTTTGTTCTCTTTTCTCCCTTACCGGATGTCTTGGCTTCCGGTTTGAAGGATCTTGAGCTCTTAGAAGTGGCAGGTGCAGAGCTCTTGGAGGATCTAGTCCGGGAGGAGGCTTGCACCGGAATACTTTCTTTTTCTACTTCTTGTCTCTCCTTCTCTGCTCTTTCTACTTTCTCTCTGTTTGCATCAACTGCCTCTTTCGAAATGCCATATCTTTTGGCAACTTCCTCTACTTCTCTTCTCACTTTTCTTTTCATCTCCGGTTGCCTTAGCTCAACATGAATTTTCACACTCAGTTCTTGAAAGGTTCCAAACCTTTCTGCCTCAGGGTCCTTAGGCTGACTCAGCAGGTGTTGGATATGCAGTTCAAGGATTTTCTCATCTACCTCATAGCCCATTGGCATAATCCAGACTGTTCTGGGTTCTACTGCCTCCATTAGGCATTGATTAATATCTACCATGAAGCACACTGTATCCTTATATTTTTCAACTATTCTCTGAGGAATTCTTTCTTTGGCCCGTATCATACTTTGGAAGTTTTTTAAGTAACCCCAGAGTGATGTACTTTGAGCCTTGGCATCACCAAGCCCATACATATAATCTCTAATTTGTATGGCAACCGGTCTATCATTTTGCCATACCCAACCACTGGATCCGAGTAGCTCATTCATATAGTAAAAGAAGAGACATAGTATCAAGCCACCGTACTTAAATGAGTTCTTATCCTTCTTTATTTTTTGCAAATTTTCTAACAGTTGGTTTAGGAGAAGCTCACAAAGATCATAATCAGCATTTTCTCTTAGCATCTGATAAGCAGTGTATATTGCTATTCCGGACACAAAATTCCCCCTGCTGGAGTGATATATTTTATAACCAATTATCATAGAAGCAAATTTGATATCCAGATCTGTGATATCTTCTATTGTCATTTTTTTTTGTCAAATTTTAATCCGATAGCCTCACTAACAGTTTGGTTCTTGACTGATTTGAGAGCAGGGAACCCACCGGATGAGTGCAAACCGGTTACTGCCCTAATGGCATCTTTTTTTATCTTGAATGGCCTAATTAACCACATAAAGTTGTCATGTATTATGCTAAGAACATACCAGACCCATTCATCCTCTACAAAACAAGGAAAGTGGATGCAATGTCCAAAATGCTTATCCTAGATGGCCTTGTATTGAAGTTCGAGTTCAAATGTTTCATCTACTAATTGCTTGTGATAGATATCCATCAACTTGGATTCCCCAAATTCCTCAATATTGGCGTGTATGTATACCCTAACATCTTCTACATGCAGAACCCTATGCGGAATGCTAGAGAATGCGCCTAAGGGATCAACTTCTAGGGATTTGTAAGGATGTTTCTTGAACTTAGGGCGCGGCCTATCAGTGATTTTAACAACATTTAGAGTAGCCATCTTGCAAAAGATTCAGAGAGAGATATTCAAGAACGAAAATACCTTTTTACGCTTCTAGGGTTCACAATATGAGCCAGAAAAGATCGTTGGTTGAATCAGATTCTGCGGTTGATCTTTGAGAGGGTTTGAAGCAATCTTGTTTGCAGAACCTTTTCTTTCTTCTTCTCGAGTGCAGATGTGCAAATGATGAATAAAAGAACCCTTATATCTCTGTGCAAACCCTAATTTCTTATTGCAATAAATGCACACCTTAAGTCATTCCGGTTTCCTTGTTCTGAGAGAGATCCTTCCGAATCATTGAGATGCACTTAGAATTATTCTTGGTGATAACTGACAATGTATCTCCCTTTCTCCAATCATTCCATCTATTCACAGATCCAAATATTTCAATTTTGAATCATACCGGATATAATTGCGAAAAAATCCTGCTTTTGCCGAATGACTGTCAAACCGGATTAATCTTGGATGATTAACCTTTTCAAACTCCTTGTGGATCTTTCATATTTTTACCAAGGGTTATTTAGATGTTTCTCTGAGAACCCTTTAGTCCGCAACTTTCCATGTGCCAATTTCAAGCACCAATTGACTGGCTGGGGGAATTTATTTTCCTTTGAAACTCCCCCTAAGCCAGAGCTCATCTATTTAGTTTCTGGAAGGAATATCAGCACCAGATTCTGGTGCGAATCCATCCCCAACATTTTCTACACTTCTCTTCACCCAAATCTTGTTCATCTCCCTTTGCACTTCATCCGCATTCACTTTTCCTTTTCCTTTGTCTTGATTCTAATTATGATGCACCGGACCCTTTTTAACCTGATTCTTACTTCTGCAGAATTTGGCAATATGACCGGATCTATTGCAGTTGTAGCAAACATTTCTTTGCATATTTGACTGGTATCCTCTTGATCTGCATTGATTAGCCATATGTCCCATTCTATTGCATGCAAAGCATCTACCATTGAATGAATTATTTATTTGCATATTTGTACATTCATGAGATTTGTAACCATACCTTTTGCAGTTAAAACATTGTCCGGAGAAGGATGAATTAGTCTGATTCGTTCTTCTTCTGCACTGATTTGCTTTATGACCAAAGTTATTGCAATTGTAGCAGTATCCATTGAAGGATGGATATCTTTGAGCATTAAGTTGCCTTACCAGAGGTCTTATAGGCCTGTTTCTTGGATTTCTTGATCCAGAGTTCTTCTGACCGGATCGGGAGCTTTCACTTTTTTCATACCCCAAACCATGATTGTCATCTACCCTCTTTTGGCTTTCAAGAAGAACTTCAAGTTGAATAGCGTTTATCTTGAATTTTTCTTTGTATTCATTTGTTGTTTGAAGATCCATTTTAAGAGTGTCTATCTGATTCTCAAGTTGTTCTTCATTATCTCTAGCTTCTTCAAGATCAGATTCCAGATGCCTGATTATTCTATCCATTTTGTGGCAATCTTTTGACTTCTCCTTGAGAGATTGTTTTAGATTGTCTTCAATTTTTCTTTTCTCTTCAATTTCTTGGGTGAATTTCATAACCCCTGATTCTATTTCATGTCTCACCATAATGACCTCTTTTGATAGCTTCTCACATAGCTTGTTTTTCTCATTGAGATCTTCATTAGTACCATTGGCTTCACTTTGACTTGCTAGTTGTTGAAGTAGTTCCTTTCTTTTTTTCACAGAGATACTCAGTTTTTCTTTGAGTTCATTTATGAAATCATCAGCTTGTTTGAGTCTTTCCCTCAGGGTATTGACTTCAGAGTGAGATTGCTCAAGATCATCTAGGGCAGACTGAAGTTGTTCCCTCGTACCATACATATCCATTGAGATTTCCAGATCTTCCTCAAGCTGTCAGGCTCTGTTTAAAGGAACTTAGCTCTGATACCAATTGTTGGAAACAAGGTGGATAACTAAGAGGGGGGCTGAATCAGTTATCTTAATTATTTAACTTTCTTTTCTTCTTTAACAATTAGTGCAGTATCAAAACATATAAGCATACATGAACAAGAAAGCAGAAAAGAAATCAACACACATAACACAAGGATTTTTACGTGGAAAACCCTATTAAGGGAAAAACTACAGAGGGACTAACCCAAGATTGTATTCTCTGTTAAAAAAATAGAAATACAAAATAGCACTTGCCAATTAGGGCTCACTACCCGAGTACACTGCTCACAAGAGGCTCACTGCCTACAAGAGACTCACTGTCTACAAGGTATATAGAAAGTAACCAGGTGTTTGAACTGATCATAGGCATCCACATATGCTGAGGTTCAGTTCCGGTTAGGCTCAATAAATTGATCTACTACACTTCATTCTTCCTCTGCTTTAGTGCTGTTGTTCTGTCACATATCGGACTTGTATTACTGTTTCCACATTTACCTCTACCTTTCTTCGCACATTATCTCACACAACACACGTCTTCATACCAAAATCCATCTGGTATATATATCCGCACCAAGGATTTCAACATCTTTCTAGTGGGCAACTGAAATACTCAAGATATTTACTAAACGCTGGTCTATCGGCTGAATCCATGCTTAACATGTGATGCGTATCAAAATTATAGACATATAAGTCATCAATCATGTCGGCCAACCATGAATGATCCCTCAAGAAGCTTGATCACCATCAATTTCTCATCCGGATTAAGGTCTGATGCTCTGCCAGTCAGTTCTTCTTTAGTCTACTCTGCCTATCAGGAACCCAACACTTAGGTGCTCATATCTTTTCACTCTTTCATCACCGGAGGCTTAAACTCTGGAATATAGTAGACATGATACTCCTATTAACTTTCCCAAGTCCACACTTTGTTGAGTTACACCCTCTGAGAGATCCGGACCTGATTGTCGGGCCCTGTTGCATGCTCTGTTCTTGCTCACCAGACCAAAACACTCTTCAATCTGACTTCCGGTAAAGACCTATTATGTGTTGTGGATGTGTGGGATAAACTTTGTTGCCATCAATGACAACAATAATGAAGCCACACAGTGTCTCTTGCCAACAACACAAACTCTGTACAATTGTGCTTACAGAATGGAAGCCCCACATGTACATATATATGAAAACCTGCAATATTCTCATAAGTTACCATAAGCTTTTTTGAATAGAAATCCTCCTCCCCCAAGCAACTACTGCTTTTGCTACATTCTTGAATCTTGAATTATAAACATGGTAACATTATACATACGATTTGAAATAGTTATTTATAATTGTAAATAAATACAGAAGCAATTACAAAACTAATTATGGATCATGGAGTTTGATCTGCACCGTTGACGTATGTCGATGTTAAAAATTATTACACAATTACATCCAGAAACACTATCGATCTGTGTTCCACGGCGTTTCGAGGATGGGGATGGGGAGACAACAGGGGACGCATTTCGGGGATGGTAGTCCGAGGGCCATGTTTTGGGGACGGCAATATATGAATATAAATGTGTGTGAATTTTTCAAAATATATTATATAGAGAGAGCAGTGTTCCACAGGGACCCGTCCCCCCGTGTCGGACGTTTCCGAGACTTGGGGACGCCTACAAGACGTCCCCCCGCCATCCCCCCACTGCCGCCGGTATGCCGGAAACTTCACAGAAACTTTGGGTACTTCTGACTGTCCCCGAGACGTCTCGAGGACTTCTGGACGTCCCCCGAGCGTCTCGGGGACTTCTGGACGTCCCCTGCGCTGGGGGCAGCGAAAAAAAAAAATTGTTTTGCCTTGGACTTAGAGCCCAGGTCCGAACCCTAAGGAGGTGTTTGACCATTTTAAAAGCTAAAAACTCTCATTAAACTCTCATTCTTCATTTTATTTGCTCAATATGTCATTTCATGTTTTGCAACAGCTAGGTGAAGAAGAGGAAAACCAGTGAGAAGAGTGGGTGAAAGAGTGAGTTTGAGGTGTTACAAGTGCAAGAGGGGTGAGAAGGAGAAAGAAGAAGAAGAGGAGGAGCATTCTACACCAAGTGTGAAGGATTTTTCAAGCACAAGGTAAGTTTTTATGACTGTTTTTTGAAGTTTTTTTGTTTTTTTTTTTCTAAGTTCTTAGTTTTAGTTTCTCATGTTGAATCTTACAATGGGCATTGAAATGAAAATCAAAACATGAATATGCATTTGCAGCCATGGCTGCAAATGCATATTCATGTTTTGATTTTCATTTCAATGCCCATTATTTTTTTTATTTTTTTCATCTTTCCATCAAGATTTAAGTTTTAAGTTTTAACATCAAATTTCAGTTATAGAATTTATTTGTTTATTCATTATTGCAGTATCATAATGAGCTCTCATAGTGATCCTGATAGTGGAAGTGAATATGCTCCTGAGGCTGAGGGGAGTGACCATGGGGTTGAGCTTGAAGCCAATACTAGTTCCATGGCAAGTGAAGCAACTAGTTTTGAGTGCCCTTCTGCACTACTGGCATCGTATGCTAAGAGTCCTTTTGATCGCAAATCCCCTCTCAAACAATTTGCAACAAAATTACTAAACAGGGAAGGGTTACCATCTGGTGGCACAAGGAGGTGGAAGTGCAACTTTTGTGCTCTAGAGTGGTTTGGGAGCATCACTAGAGTTAATGCACACCTTTTCATTAAAGGAAAAGGTGTAGACATATGTTCTTTTTTGGCAACACCGCAAAACATCAAATACAAAGTTGAAATAAATAAGATATGGGGTCCTCCTGATGATACTACAGCGGCACTTGTGCATACTACTTTGCACCATAGGGCACATCTTCAGCATAGTCAGCCACAGAGTTCTAGCCATACTTTGCAGACGAGAGTAGGAGGGACACCAGTTTCTTTTTCCAGTGCCTATGTAGAAGAGGGGAGGGGGAAACGGAAATTGCAAACTCAAAGTAACCCCATAGCAGATTTGTTTAAAGTGCAGCTCAAGGATGACACAGATGATGCCATTGGCAAGTTCTTCTTTGCCAATGGCATCCCATTTCATGTTGCTCAATCTCCTTATTTTAAGGAGATGATATCGATGGTGGCAAGGACAGGACCATCATATGTGGCACCAGGTGAGACGAAATTGAGGACCACGATCTTGGATAAGAACTATTCCAAGATCAATTTGTTGATGGAGAAGATGGAGTGTTGGGTCAAGACAGGATGCAGCATAGTCATGTATGGGTGGACGGACATTAGACAGCGACCACTCATTAATATCATGGTTACATGTACTGAGGGCCCATATTTTCTTAAGGCAATTGATTGTTCAGGGCATCGCAAAGATGCTCATTTTCAATTTGAGGTCCTCAAGGACGCTATTGAGGAGGTTGGGCCACAAAATGTGGTCCAAGTAGTGACAGATGCAGCACATGTGTGCAAAGCTACAGGGAGACTTGTTGAGGTGGCTTATAGGCATATTTGGTGGACTCCATGTTGTGTGCATGCCATGAATAATGCACTCAAGGACATGGGGAAGATTGGTTGGA
The DNA here is from genome assembly GCA_027924645.1 of Cunninghamia lanceolata. NCBI lineage: Eukaryota > Viridiplantae > Streptophyta > Pinopsida > Cupressales > Cupressaceae > Cunninghamia > Cunninghamia lanceolata. The sequence continues at coordinate 1,678,859 of BSBN01000270.1, forward strand.
TTAGAGAAGTGTTAAATGATGCGAGAGATGTGCAGATGTTTATCAAAACCTTCGCTAAGGAGTACCTGAAACCTACTGATACGAGATATGCTTCCTATTTCATTCTCTTGGAAAGAATGATTGAGTTGCAAGAGGCACTGCAACTCATGATTATGACAGCAGAATGGAGTAGGTGGGCCGAGTCTAAGACAAAGCAGGGTTTGAGGGTGAAGGATACGATGAAAAATGGTGTTCTGAGCTGATGCAAAATATATTGTCGCCATCATTACACCAGTTTTCTAGGTAATCAAGTATGGGGATGCGGATGGATCTAACCTTGGAGAGGTGTATAAGTGCATCGATTCTATGCTTGATCAGATGAAGGCTGTTGTGCGACAGAGGGACCCCACATTGGCATTCTACCATGAGCACATTCAGCGAATCATTCATAGGAGATGGGAGAAGCTCAACACTCCCTTGCACATGGCAGCTTATGCACTTAATCCTAAGTGGTACTTGACTAGGCCTGGTAGAGTGACACCAATACAGGATCCAGAGGTGAAGGCAAGGTTCTTCAGGTGCATTGAGAGGATGTATGATGATGTAGATGCTAGCACGATTCGCACTGATTGGAGCAAATTTGCCACTCTTAGGGGTTATTCAAATGCGGCCAAAATGGATATGGTAACTATGGCGCATGATGACCCAATTTTGTGGACTTGCCATGGATCGGGATCTTTGACTACCACTCTAGCCATCCGATTGTTATCTCAGGTTTCTAGTTCTTCAGCTGTTGAGAGGAACTAGTCTACATATAGCTTCATCCACTCTCTTAAGAGGAATAGTCTTACCTCTAGGAGAGCAGAGAAGCTTGTGGCTGTACATAGTGCTTTGCGTCTCATTGACCGCAAAACACTTGTGTACAAAGAGAGTCCAACAGCACGATGGGATGTAGAACCAGAGGACACAGCACAGATTGATGAGGATGCTTCAGTTTCGCCTTCAGATGCAGGGCTGGTTGGTATTAGTTTGGCAGAGCTTGACCGCGAGGATTCCAGTAGTTTGAGTGATGAGGAGTTTGGGGACGATTAGAGGCCTCCCTTCACTACATTTTGATTTTTGCATTTTGTAGTTTGTACTTATTTTGATATCATCATACTCATTGTAACCATCTTTAAGACTTTATGATACATTGATATGATATTATGATGTGACATGTTATATTTTCCGTTTTAGATATAATAGAAACTAAGAAATCTCAAATTCGACAATTTCATTTGTCTTTTAGTAATAGACTAATAGTATTCAAGTATTTAAAATGTTAGTATTTGCAATTTTGCTAGTTTACTAATTTGCCATTTAAAATGTTATTCTTAAACATCTTTTTATAACTAGTTATTCAAGTACCATATGTATATCAGCACCGCCCCCCCCACTGCCGTCCCCCCGCCGTCCCCAAACTTAGACCCTTTGTCCCCGAGACCCGTCCCCGTCAAGAAACTCCGTGGAAAATTGAGAGAGAGAGATGTGTCAATAACTGATAACAACAATATCAATATGTGAATAAATCATGACAGCAGTAGTATAACAGCAGTATAAACAGCAATAAAATTAATCATGAGATTCATGACAGCAGTATTAAAGCATTTTGTTGTTCAAATTTTAAAATTGAAGTTCAAAATTAAAGAATTAACTCAAAGTCTCAAACTTCAAAATAGTAAGATAGTGATTTTATTTTTTACTATTTTAATTAATAAGACTGGTTAGAGGGATTTTCAAAATTTTAAGTGGCAATACACCTCAAGCACACGCCTATTTTAAGTGGCAGGGGTGGTTAAGGAGCTGTGCTTTTCAAACAGCTTGTTTGCTGGAATTTCTGTCCGCTGCCCTTGTAAACTGCTGTTATTAGTTTCTGTAGCTGTTTGTTGTGGTAGCTTGATATTAGATCCTGTTATGTGATTGACATTTTGTATAGTGTTTTGGGGTTTTACCCTCTCGCAGCTTCTCTCTGAAGCTTCTCATTCCTTTGTACTTGCATTTTTCCAATACAAAAAAAAAAAGGAGTGCACCTCTCAATTTTATGACAAGTTAGAAGCGACACAAAGCTCCCTAATGTGTGCTTGGCAGGTTCCAATCAGTTTCAAGTAATGAACTCATTACAAGGACACACTACTCTCTTGGACAGGTTGACACTTAACAGTTAAAACTTAACACTCATTAGGCGAAATTTTCAGCTGGTTTTGTCTTGTTTAAAAATGCCTACTCCCTCATCCTCCGCCATAAAACAGGAAACATTAAAATAAAGTTTTCTTTAAAAGTGCACCGTTCTTTTTAAAATCAGCATAAAGGCACACTTTTAATCATTCAAAGTTTGGAGCTCTCAAGGCAAAGAGTGGCAGAAGTGTTGGAGGGTTTGCAATCAAATTTGAGCATTCAACATAGGGATTGCAGGTTTTCCAAGTGCCCATAGCAGTTTTTAATGGGTTTCCATTATTTTTTTTGCTGCATTCAAGGCGACATCAAGGTTGGTACCAGTCTTATGCTTAAAATAGTGATCTTTTTTAAATTAAGTTTTAAACTTTGGTTGTTGTCGGGGATGCTTGGCCATCCCGGAGACGGTTGAGGGACGTCTAAGACATCCCCAGCCGTCTCGAGGAGCATCCCCTAAACATTTCCCACCGTCCCCTGATTTGGGGATGCGGTTGGGGACGTTTCCTTTTTTTTGTTTTTTGGGGATGCCAAGGGGATGTCCCCTGCCGTGTCCCCATCTCGGAAACGCCACTAGGGAAAAGGGTGTGCATGTGAGGGCCGGGGACGCATCCCCGTGTATCCCTGCTATCAATCACTATCATGAACTGTAAAAATTTTGTCTCTTATTAATTACAAAACTGTAGACTCCACAATATAATGAATCATAACCTACCAGCTATAGCCATTCTACTTGAAAGTCTATAAGGCCCCTATTGAGATTTTTATAACTCAATAGTTTCAGTTCATATTCTTTTGCAGTCTAGAAATGCCAGGAGGTGGGCCAGGTCATCCGTCTGCTTTTGACATCCCTTGGCTGCCCGGCCTTCCCTGGACAGCCAGGCAGGGTTTTAAGTTTTTTGCTCCCCCATGCCCCCCTCGCCCCGCCATTGCCTCCTCCACTCCCCCAAGAAAGAGGGGGAGGAGGGGAAGGTGTGCAGGGCACAAGGTCTTTGAAAAAAAAAAATCTATTTTGTTCTCAAAAAATATAAAATTTCTGATTTTGTTTGTTCTCTTTTCTATTTTATTTGAAAATATGTATGGTAACGAGATTTTTTTTTCTAAACATCTATAAAGCTTTGAAATATTGTCACTGCCTAAACATCAGAGATCACAATGTGTTTGAATGGTTTGATTTCTGAAAGAGATTAAGCTCTCAAATAATGGAGAATAGGCTTACCTCTCAACGAACAATGTAGTTGGTGGCCAGGCATAGTGCCTAGCAACTTCAGAATCGACTTCGTTAGACTCTAGCCACTTGTTGGGATGTTGATCCTGAAGATGCCACATAGATTGATGAGGAGTCGTAGGAGGGATTGGTTGTGGTACCATTGGATGAGCCAATCCCTCATATCGAGAGTGACTTAGACTCAAGCTTTGATTTGATATAGAATTTCTAGATGAAGATCAAGCGCAGCAGTAGATCTAATTGCTATGTTGTTTTTCTACATTTTTGTCATTTTGTACTTGTATCTTTTGGGCCTTTTGTTGTACTTGTTATATATGTACATTGACTATGAAAACAATTGAATTTTGTTAATTTGTGTGTCAACTCTCAAATGAATTCTCAATTAAACTCTAATGTCATGAAATATGGTTCTATAATGAATATGTCAATATGATGAATGCCTTATAATATGGATAATTTAAATTTCCTTTGTTTTTTAAATTTTCCGTTTTTTCAATTGTCGTCCACTGCTGACCCCAAAAAAAGGCCCTCCATCCCCTACTTCTGTGGAAATATGCTGTCATCCCTGTCCTGCAAACACCATTGAACATATCTAACATCTAAACTTTGGCCACAAAGGACAAGCATTTTACATCCTCTCAAAACTAAGTTATTATGAATGCAATAAATAGCTAAAATTTTAAGCCGGACCTGGCTTTATTACTGTAGCATATTTTGTCCACAATCCTGGCTACTATATTCGCATAAAGAAAATGATTAAACTATTAAATAGAGTGCTGTGTGGAAATTTCCAGTACTCCTATAAAAAACTTCCCAAACAAAATAGAACACACCTTTGGCAATCACACACCCATTTATTCAGTCCTAGTTAATTAGAAACACCACCACAGAAATGAGAAAATTGCCTGTGTAATCTGATATGGATTTAGGTTAGATCTATTAGTAGCTTAAATTTGGCTAAAATAAAGTGAGCTTCACACATAGAGGCTATTCATTTTGCAAATGCAGAAGAAGTGGTGAAGGCTCTGTGTAGCAAACATTATGAAAGGTTAATATTACTTGCAACAAAGCAACAAGAATAACAAAAACAGTCAATATATCTTTTGAATTAAACTCATTAGGGAAGTTGCTGAAAGACATTCACATAACTGGCTGCTAGGTCCAATCTGTTAGTTCACACTTCACCCCCTTCCAATTGATATTAACTCCTGTTAACCTGGTAAAAGAAATATTGAGAGTAAGCAGTAGTAGAAGTCTATAGTCACATATGACTTGCAAACTGTGCTTTTTGGTTAGCATGTAGCTGGAATCTCAGATATTCTGCTTCATTTGTTATCCTCAGGGTGAATAGTATAAACTTCAACATCTTCCATGCCTTCGCTTCTGACAGAATACTGGAAAGTCCATCCATGACAAGCACCAGCATGAACCCCTTGAACATTCAAAGCAAACACTGCTCCAACAAAATCAGGATATTTCCTTTTGATTCGTGAAATGGCATCAACTGCAGCATCCTTTGGTGTCATGCCTTGCCTCATGCTCTCCACAACTTGATAGCTATAATCCAGAAACCAAAGTTGTTGAGAAACCATGCCCAAATGAAGCATTGAAAATAGTCAGGCACTAGAGTTATGAACTAATGCCCTCTATTTAATTATTAAAAAATCTCTCTGGTTACTTAGCTATACAATTTACCATGGTAGAAACCGCATCATCACATCACCATCTCCTGTTGCACCACAAGCACCTGCTTCCTGGTCAGCATATGCAGATGATCCCGCAATTGGCCCATCACCAACCCTAAAAGATAACTCCAATCAAAATTTTTAAAAATGATAACTGGGCAATGTTTTAACAATGTCAAACTAAATCATGTGAGAATTCTATGGTATATATGTATAGGTATGCAAAGTAAAATTGCAGCCAGATATGTTAGGTAGTTATTCTATTTCTACTGACTCTGAATCTGCACAGAAACTATGATGTATAATAAATAGTCAACTACCATGATTTGGATGGTAAAGAGACATCCAGGCACAGAAATCGCATACTGCAATAAAAATACAAAATTTGACCGACTATTTGGTGAAGAATTAAGTACATGTAGTCTGTGAAGACTATCTTAGACCAAGTGTAGCATTCATATTCACTGAGCCAATAAAGCCTGAGTTGGCACCCAAACCAAAAGTTTATTTCTTTGTCTAATGTATGGAAAAAACTATATCAATCATAATAAATTTTGCTTTCAAAGGCTTTCTCCTAGTTATTTTGAAATTTTCCAGTGCCGTTCTTATTATTCCAAATATATTCATTAAAACATTTCAGATTTCAGTTTTAAAGGACTTTTTAACTCAGATTTCAGTTGGATTTTTTTCAGTTTTAGTATGAGTTCCAGATATGGGTACATAAGACTTGAATAGCTAAACTTTCCAGAAAATCACTAACAAATATTGTTCATGTTCCCTTTCATAATTCAAATTGATTGAATCAAAACATTTAGTGATGCAACAGAAAGTATGTGTTACCTTCCAGGGATCTTGAAAGTGGCCCCATTTGTAGAAGTTCCAACAGCAATGTGGCCCAACTATATAAATGACAAGCAGTTTAAAAATTTTTGCTTAAAAATATTCACACAATATGTAATCATAGCTAATAAGACGCTGCAGAGGTTGGTTAGGGTTGCTTACTTTATCAATTACAGCCATAGAAATAGTATCATGGTTAAAACGGCTAATGTGCTCCGAGCCTGTATTGGCATTGGCCAAGATGCTGTCTCTATCAATGATTTCTTTGTTATCACATGCATAATAACTTTTTTGCAAATCAGATGCTCCTATAATGGGACGGTAAGGTCCACATCCATTGATAGGAATTACATTCTTCCGAAAATTTGGTTCACAGTTATTTTGTTTCCATTTTGTCCACTTTTCCAATGATTCCACTGAGCTCAAATTTGTTGGTCCTGGAAGCCCCATGGAGAGAGCAAAAGTGGAAGCCCGATTGCCAACAAGCAGAGTGTGCTGGGTGTATTCACTAACTAGTTTTGCTGCCCTAATTGCCCCTTTGACAAACTGCATGCTAGCTACAGCCCCAACCTCCATTGTCACCTGACACAACCCTTGGAATGATAAACTCCAATTTCAGTATTTCTGTCATAAAGAAAATGCTAAATTTTGCAAAAAATTAATTTAAAAAACCAAAAGGAATTTGTTCAGAAGTTTTACCCCATTCATGACCATGGCATCAAGGGTAGTTTCTCCATTTTCATCTGGGCTACCACCGGGACCAACTGTAGCCATAACAAACAAGAAAACGAACCTTCAACAAAGTAAACATTCTAAAAGTGACATGTTGCATACAAGTTGACTGAGAAATCTGCATACAAGTCATTTGGTATACAAAGCATACAGGAAGAAGAAAATATGCGTGACATGAACGAGTTTTAAAATATTAAATATGCATTAATAATTTAATTGTAACACAGCTAATTCTAAGAGAAAATAGATCTGATAACATGTGGAAGATAGTCTCTGCCACCATTTCCCCCCTAAACGTCCAATTATGCTACCGTGGCCTGTCAGAAAGGAGGACTTCAAGGCAATGATTTGGAAACACTGCTCTTCAATCCAAGATTTTCCGTAGCAGGTTTGCTATTGCAACTACATAATCTATTTGAGACCATGTACACAAAGCACAGAAACAGAAAGGATCCGAAATTTAGGATTAAGGATTAGACAGTATACATATTTTCAAATATCTGTGTTTAGATAAAATGTGAAATATAATTTAAAAATTAGAGCTAAAGTTGGAAGCAGATGCAGTTGAAGGTTGTTTACCGCAATATGGTCCGGGGGCAGCGCCCCTGGCGCGCTTCCTGTCGCGATACAGGGCGGGGTTGAGGGGCAGCGCCCCTGTCGCCAAGCCCAAAATAAGACCTTCAAAACCATTCGGACCTTCATGGCGCACATCATTTTTCTGAATTCTTGACAAAAATCCAACACTCGTCTACAGTCCAAAAACTAGTACGGTTTGGCAACAATTTGCTTGGCTCAAAAAAAAAAAAAATTTCCGTTGGTTCTTATAAGGCATGGGGAGGGAATGTCGTACGGCTGATGTCGTACACCTCAGGTCGTACGGCTTTGGTCGTACGGCTAATGTCGTGCTGCCTGGTCGTACGGCGTACGACTTCCTTTTTTTTCAAATTTTTCCCGACATTTTTTTTCTTCTTTTCCAATTTTTCATCCATGTCAACCTGAATCTGATTTTTCTATTTTTCTCCGACGGGGTCCACGTTCGATCTGCAACTCCGGCTTTATTGATTTTGTAATCGTCTGCAGGGACCGAAACTGTTGTCATTCTTGGAACTATACTTGTTGTCTTTCGGAAGTTCGGCAAACTGTCCGACTTTTTAACATCATTTTTTCTTTGTTGCTTTTCACCGATCGCCAAAAAATTGCAAGTCGGCAGAATTACTTTATAGTCCTTATTCTTTCTATATGGTCTCTTTCTGGCTGATTTTTTCAATGTTGTGTTCCCGTCCTTAGTTTCATCACCCCAATTCACCTTGCTTGTCAATGTCTCTTCATACCTGATCACCTTGTCTGGTTCAAATGTATGTGCAAGTGTATCATCTATCTTAGCTTCACCCTCTGTATATTCTTTCTGTGCCTCTCCTAGTCGACTTGTCTCTGCCACTATTTGCTCTGTTACTTCCGGCTGATTATTACCTTCCTCCCCTTTGTCACTCATTACTCGTTCCCTCTTGGCAAGTGGTCAAGTGTTTGTCAATCCATCCAGTGCTTCATTCATCAACAATGTTTCACTGGGCCAATATTGCCGAGTGTTTCACTAGTCGCCCGAGAGCATTCACCACTTTCTCTTATTGAAATCATGTTACACTCTAGCTTGAAGAACTCATAGTCTTCCATCTGTCAATGGAAGAGCCCACTAAAGGAATTAGTTTCATCCTCAGAACATTCTTGCAGTTTTAATACTCCTTCCTCATCAGGTTCTATTGGTCCTCTGTCAACTGACTCCCCTCCGTCTCAATTGGAATCCGATGCTAGTTCCTCACTTATAGCCTGTGTTCTCAGGTCTATGACAATCTTCTTGCCTTTATTCTCTATCGACAATATGTTGCTTTTCCAGTTATGGTTGGCTTTGGCAGCTATCAGCCATCCTCGGCCAAGTAATGCATCGTAGGATGCATTTTGTGCTGTTATGACTACAAAGTTTAATCGAAAACATTGGGTGCCAATCCTTACTTTCTGAGCCATTAGCACTCCCAACGCTTTAATTCCGTGCTGGTCTGCTCCCAATAACTGGAAATTTTGTGGCCATAGTGTAGGTTTCCCCAAGCACTTCCACGTATCTTCTGTCAGCACATTCACTCCCGATCCACCGTCGATTATTGTGTTTGTTAGATGACATCCACCGATTTCCATGTGCACGACGACTGGATTCTTGCCATTGTTTACTGCCAACAGTCTCGGGTCGATGACTTGTTCTCCCTCGAGCGGTGGCTCCACTATGATGTCTTCCTCCTTTGTTTGCCTGTTTGGTTCCCCTTCCATCACATTCAAGATTGCCATTCTCAACTGCGGCATGCTCTGTAAAAGATCCGCTATCTTAACTGATACCGTGGTTTGTAGCACCTGATTCACGATGCTCTTGTCTGACTCTGGTCGTGTGGTAGTTGTTTTTCTATTCTTCCCTTCTCTTTCCATTGCCATCTCTACTTCCTTTCTCGCCTCCCGAAGTCTCTCCTCGGTTCGGGGATCTGGATACGTCGCTTTTTTCCATTGTGCTCGAGTGACCGCCAGGATCTCTTCATCATTCCCCTTGAAACTGATCATGTTCACCCCTTTTTGCTTCGGGCAATCTTTTTCTTCGTGATCTCCAAGCCCACACCACTTGCATAATGCATTTATTGTGTTCTGATTGTTGTTGGGGCATTCTCTTGCAAAGTGTCCCCACTCGTTGCACTGTCGGCACTGTATCATCGGTCGCCCTTTGCTGTCGTACTGCAATTTGTTTCTGGGGCTGTTATTGTTAAACCTTCTGTTATTCCTATATCCTCCGGGGGATGCATTCGGACTATTTTGAGGCTTCGGCGGTGTGGTCGGCGGGGTTGATGATTCTCCCTGTGTGAACAACACTTGGGTACTTCTTGCTTTCAATTTAAATGGACATTCCTTGATTGAATGTCCCATTACCTGACAGATGTCACAAAATAATTTTCTCAGGCAGTTTGCCTTTATGTGACCTTCCCCATTGCACTCTGTGCACCATAACTTTCGACTTTCTCTAGTTGTCTCCTTATCCGTTTTCATTTCCTTCATCATGCGGATCATGTCCCTTCTCAATGCCTGAATGGTTTTCGACTCGTTTTCACTGCTGTCGTCCCCCGTACTGTCATCATCTTCAGTTCTTCTCTTACTTCGGGATGATGTTTTGCTTTCACTTTCTATGTCCATCGCCCGATTGTACGCTTCCGCGTATGACGATGGGGGTACCACTTTCATCTTTTTCCTTAATGACGAGACTAGCCCTTCAATGAACCATCTTTTCTTCAGTCCATCGACTGGCTGCATTTCCAGTTTCCCGAGTAATTCTTTGAGCCTTCTATTATATGCCCTTACATTTTCATTCTTTCCTTGTTTGGTATTGTAGATTTCCGCTACAATCTCATTGTCGTCTCTCAGAAGTTTAAATTCGTTCTCTAAGGCTTTTCTCAATTCGTCCCATGAGGTTTTCTGTGCTGCCCCTAGGTCTGTATACCAGTCAATGGCAATACCTCTTAGCGTCGCTGGAAACGCTTTGACCCAGTAGTCTTCATCCTCTTGTCCGTTTGCCACCCATATGGTTTCACATGTTTTACAGTGCCGGACAAGATCCTCTGACCCATTCCCCATGAATTTCGGCAACTTCTGCCTTTCACTCGCTGGTGGGGTCACCATCTTTTTCCCGTGGTACCCTCTCTATGTCTTTGACCCGATTGGACTGGTTCTACTGTGTCGTTCCAGTGTCTTCCTGACACTGCAAGCCACGTACGGTTCCTTCCCACTTCCGGTTTCGGCATCCTCTACACTTCGAGTTACCTCTGGCTCTCCTTGGTTTTCCCTCTGTGCAGGGGTCTCGGGCTCAGGTCCTCTGTTCCTCGGCCTCTCATCTGAAATGGACAATGCCACAATCCGACGTATACTATCCTCTAGTTCTTCTGTCAGATTATTTTCTTTTCCTCTATTTGTTATTGGTGTTCTAAAATTATGTTCATCAACCCCTTGATCTACCTCTTCATGTCGTTCATTTTCTTTTTCAAAAATCTGTTTCAATCTTTTTCTGCGTTCTTCCTGTTCTTTTAGTCTTAATGATCTTCTCACTATTTCTTCTAGTGTTGCTTGCCCCACGGGTAATTTATTCTTGTCCTTATCAAGTTGTATGGGCATTAATTATGCTTACCCTTTTTCAGTTGTACGGCGTCACATTCCTCCTCCTCTTGTTTCAAACGTTCTTCATATCTTCTGAGAATTTGTTGTCGTCGCACTTCCCTCTCTCTCTCTTCTCGAATATCTTGGAAGGCTATCAGGTTCCTTGCCAGAAGTCGAGGAATGCGGTTCAAAAGATTATCCACTTCACTATTGACATGCAGGTTCTCTGAAATAACCTCCTGTGGAACCTCTCTGCGGATAGACTCGTCCCGCACGTATTGTCCGACTAATAATAACCACAGTTTGACCAATTCCTAAATTACTTCATCTTCTCGGCTTCTGGGTTCATTCTCTTCTCTATCGCTTCCCTCGCGCTCCTCCTGAATTTCTTGTATTATTTCTTCTACGTGCTTTCTATCTTGTACTTCCTCGTCGGTGTCAATTGGTTGCCCCATTACGCTGCCATTTCCTTGATGCTAGATACACTCGACGGCTTGTTCAAACAATGTCACTTTTCTGATGGCATCGAACGTCTCAACTTGTCATCGCCTTGTCACCCGACGGCATCAGACGACTCAACTTGTCATCAACTTGTCACCCTCGACCCGTTTTCGAACTGGCAACGGCACCAAATGTTTACCGCAATATGGTGTGTTTCACAGAATATGAAGTAAACAAAATTAAGCAGTATAGTGCATAACACAGAGCATGAAATTATAACAGCATTGCACAGAACAAAGCATTGTTTCCATTCATTGAATATACCAGTATTACACTACAATGTCACAATGTTGTGGGGTCCCCCCGACTACAAAGTATTAAGCCAATATATAACTTGGACAAGGTTGGTTGAGATACCAACCGTTGGCAACGACTCTATAACTATCCAACCGTCGGGGTTAATTCCCGATAATACTCCTAACATAACAACACTAATTAATTTATGATTATTTACTTGGCCGACTACGGCCGACTACAATTATGACCGACTACAAAGGTAATGCAAAGGGGCCAAGGATGCAGCAGTACACATGTTTTTCAATTAGATTAATTTCAAAATACATAATACAAAATGCAAAGACAAACATAAATACAAGCTTTAGATATCAAATGCATAAATCTTTGAAGTTTCACGACAAAAAAATGGTTTTTGTTGTTCCATAAGAAAAATTTCATTCCAAAGCTCGTTACTGATGATGGTGACACAATTCCTCAAAAAAACACTTGAAACTGCTTAGTATGACTGAAACAATGAAAGAAAAAGAACTGCTACAGAAACAATGCTCTACTTGGAAGTTATCTCACAAAAATCCAAGTCTGGAAGGATCAAAATGGCCCTTATCCAGCAAAACTGGCTACAACAACAAAACGAGATTAAGTCTCATTCTGTAGTTTTGTGATTCAAAAGTAAGGGCCTTTTTCCTTCATTGGCCATATGTAGGCTACAGAATACATTGCAGACCCACAAGGAAGTCTGACATAGCAGATCAAAAGGCTTGTACAACATTGAAAGTTGGGCTTAGACTTGGGGAAACATCAAATCAGCTCTTTTTTCACACTTGTGAAGCTCAACTAGAACTCTAGAATAAGGGTAGAATCTGATAAGTATGGAGCAGGGATCCCAAAATTGATGATTTGGCTTTATGCATATCTTGAAATATATGTATATCAAAAATTTAAAAAAATATAATTATAAGTTCAAATTCAAAGTTGTTAACCACATTCAAAAATAACATTCAACTGCAGGTTGGATAAGTGCAGTGGCTATACCAGGTGAGTTCAATGACATGGATTCAATAATTAATTAAGGTGTATCTTTCTACAGAACTATCCCAAATTTCGTGTGCATTGAGCTGCAGTCTAGTGCTAAGTTGGAGTGCTTACCCTTGCAATAGTCCAAACCCCAAAAAGTGTATAATAATGCAAAAACGCTGTGTGTTAAGTAAACCCTATTAAACAAAAAGAAAAGGAAACTATCACGGATTTGGTGAGGATGTGGCTGTAAGATAACCAACTCAATACTTGTTTCAATTGATGTAAGGCCTGGTAAAAATAAACTGATGTCTCACACTAGAAATTAAGAGTTCCTTGTAGAAATTCAATTTTCCTTGAATAATAACATGTTTGAGGCAAGTGATGAGGAACAAGAAGTTGCATGCTGTAAAAAAAGGGTTCATTCCCACAGGCAGGCACCTTGTAGTAGCCATGGGAACACTCCAAATGATCCGTCAATTCAGAACTGAGAGGATATTCCTCACATAAGTTCACAAATGACAGACCCTCTTGCAGAAACTCTGCAACAACCTTCAAACACAACCTATTCCACCAATAATGGATAATTTGTTTTTACATAGCACTGTTTCTAATTCATTCAGACCTTAAGCATGTATTGAAAAGCAATAACAGAGCTAAAACAGAGATATCATAAAGCATCACACGACTGAAACAACAAGTTACTGCTGGAGAAACCCTTAAATGGGAATGAAACTCCAAGAAGAGTGAGTAAAACTCCTCACGCCACTAATTTCAGTCACTTACAAGTAATCCAATGCCATTAAAGGCGCATAAAGAGCTCCAATGTAAACTACAACAGCTCCTAACAGTTGCAGTCAACCTCTGCAACTCCAAAAAAAAACTTGCCCGAGTACAATGCAATCTAGAAACATGAACTAAAGAAGGTTTTTAAATGAGTTTTTTTTCCAACCCCCTTCTGCTCTAACAAGCATCTACTACTCCCTTCATGAAGCCTAGGGCTTCCCCATTAACTCTGAAATGCCCAGGAATGGAAGTTCTGATGCAGTCATGGACGAAGGATACAATGAAGGATTATCCAACCATGCAGCCTAATGAAACAACATACACAATGGAACTCAATAAAACAACCAAAATAGAAATATATTTTTTATTCATTCTCAGTCACAATGGAATAACACTATGCCGCAATGGGATTCTAACATGCTAGACCTTAGCCATTTGATTACAAATGGGTGAATTACAAAATTCGAATGATGTTACAATACAATCCAATGCCAAGCTCCCAAAACTTAGCTATCTTTCTTCTATCCTGTTGACTGTTTTCCAATGATCACAAACAATGTTTACATAGTAGCTTCTAACTTTAGAAATGATCTTAGTCATTCACAAGGAGGTGCAAAGTTCGATGCCTCGTGAAACGTGTAGTCGGCTAAACGTGTAGAAAGAACCTTCTAGAATGAATGTGATGATGATGGATCAATGAAACTTGATGCAGTTCACACCATAAGCTTTCCTAGGTTTAGGGAGTATGGAAATGTGTTCCTTTGTTGCCACATGCTTCGAAAAGTTGCCGCAAACGAAGTACATTGAAACTGGATATCTTCTTGTTATGTCGGTAGTGAGTCTGAAAGTGAATTATGCCTTTGCAGTGATCAGGATCTTCTGGAAAGTGAATATGACATTGAAGGATCAATTTAGAACATGCATTCCCAACTATGAGGTGAAATGTGCAACTACAATGAAATGTGGTAGGATCTGCAGTGACTTGTAATGACTAGAATGTTATTTGAAAACTAGCAAACAAACAAAACAAGTAAAAGAAAATATTTTAGGGTGACACAAGATTGCTCTTACGCCCTAAGATGCTCCTAAATCAGACACCTAGGGTAATCTAAAAAGTGAGTCCCTCACTTTTCGATGGCTAAAGGGAAACCAAGACGGTCTACCTCAGCCTTAGAAATCCAAGATGAATCTTCTTTAGACTTGCCTTTCCACTTCACCAAATACTCCTCATACTATCTATTCCTGGTACTTCTTCCAATCCTACTATCCAAAGTTTTCTCAATTTTGTGATGTCTCCATTTCTATGATGGTCATATTTGATATGACTATCATATTCCAAGGGAATAATTGGTTGGAACAAGAAGTTAAGTAACTTAAGTGGTTCTATTTTTAAATTAATTTTATGAAGTATTCTAATTTTGAATTACTTTATAAAAGTCACTTAAGTGGGTCCTAAAGCAATTTATGTCATAAAGTGACATAGTGTACATAAAAACCGTCATTTAATAAAGTTAAGTGATTGTGTACACAAAAACCGTCATTCAATAAAGTTAAGTGATCGTATACACAAAAACTTTCATTTAATAAAGCTAGGTCAGACCTATTTGGAGTGAGGGCTTTATAAGGAGCATTTGTAAATCATTTTTGATATGATTTAGTTTATGTTATTTTGTTTTCGAGAGTTTCTCTTGGCTGGAAATTGCATTTTCAGTTGGCTCAAGGTGATGTTCCCTTGGCATTTGTGGATTGGTGATGTTCCCATTCCACCATGGAGAGATGAGTTCACATGGAATTCATCATAGAGCTTAAATGGCATGTTCCTATGGAGTGTTTTTGCAGGTTCTAAGGAGTATAAGGCAGATTTGATTGCATATTGGTACTATTTGGCTTATAGACACAAATTGATGCATTTTGGCATGATGGCGCTTCAATTTTGAGGAGTTTGGCTTTGTGGGTTGGCTGGAAATTCATCACAGGTTGCTGAAATTGTGCTTCAGATTTATTATCATTCACATTTCATCATATTTCAGTCATGAGGTGCAAGCTGGGTCAAATCGACATCTTTCTAGCATAGGTGATTTCATGATTTGGGCAATTTTTGCATGTTTTAGTGAGTTCCAGCATTTCTGGACAGATTTCAGTCAGGTACAGGTGTATATCAGACCCAATCAGACTTACATCAGTCATATTCAGTGCATTGATCATCTCTTATCATTCCAGGGTTCAAACAGCTCAATATCCAGCCCTATCACTTCATTTTCGAGAAGGTTTTGCATGGTTTTAGCCTAGGGTTTGAAGGCAGATTTCATATCAGTCATATCAGGGTTTTGTTGCAGTCATATCAGACCTGAAAAAGTATTGTTACAGTCACAAATCAGTCAAGGGTTGATGTGTTTTTCATCATGGCTACCTAGGGTTTCATCCTACTATCATTGGACTAGGGTTTGCTATGTATTTTGGGCAAATTTGCATAATGTATGTGATCTGATTTTCAAATCAAACTTGTTGATTGTAAGCTACAGCCAAATGTCATTTGTAACCAGCCCTCGAAATAAATTAAGTGAAGCTTGTTTCCGGGTATGTCATTCTCATGTTTTCATTGATTTGATTTGAGCATAACTTCATCATAAGGTGTTATTTCATTGTGATATTGAAACCTTTCCATCTACACTACTTTCTAAACATATGAGTGAAAGCGGTCTGTGAAAATATTGATTGCATTAAGAGAAATTCATATCAGCAAGGCAAAAATTTCAGTTAAAATTTCATAGCATTCAGAATTTCAGAGCAATATCCATTTGGGATACTACAAATTTCCTCTTTTTGTTGTTGCGGTGACTAATTCTCCCAGTGTATTTATGTATTATTGTCTCCAGACTCCCCTTCCTAATATCAGTAAATATCTACAACATTGAATATTGATAATAAACCCAAATCTTCCGGCAACTCTACTTCACATGCATTTCCTAAATCAAACCTCTTAACAATTCTGCAAGGACCAAACTTCTTCATCAACTTATTGTGTGTTCCAACTAGAATCTTTCTTTCTGAAGATATACCATCATTTCATGTCCAACCGCAAACTTCTTATGTCTTCTTTTCTCATATGCTTTCTCCTTATATCTACCATTCATCTTCCCCAAGTGACTCCTTACTTTTGTATGGACTACCTTTGTATGTTCTAAAAACTCTTCTACTTTTGCACTCCTCTTTTCTTCATTGTTGATATGCCTCAACTGTAATACATTTTTAAACTATTGCCATATGCAATCACAAATGGTGTTTACCTTGTACTCCTATTTACTAAATTATTATATGCAAACTCTGCCTATGCAATACCATGTCCCAATTTTCTATCTTTTCTCCAACCAAACACCTTAGCAAATTTCCTAAACTCTTGTTCACAATTTTTGTTTGCCCATATCAATCTGTGGGTGATATGTTGAACTAAACTTCAAATATGTTTTCATCTTTTTCCACAAAGCCTTCCAAAAGTACCCAACAAACTTAGCATCTCTGTTTGAAACAATAGTCCTTGGCAACCCATGCTATCTCATAACTTCTCTGAAAAATAAATAAGCTATATGTACCGCATTGTAATGTCCCCTTTTGGGATTGCCCTAAATCTTGCCCTAGAATCACAAATTTAACATAGTTAGGGTTGTAACTTACCAATTGAATGCTTTAAGCAAGATAAACCTGATTTAGGTCCTACAATTATGTTAGTTATCAACAGATAAATAAACATATAATCCAATGATGTTACAGATAGAATCATAATCACTATTATAATATTCAGCATGTACACGTGTAATGTCCCCTTGCTGGATCAATCTCTATTCTATCCAAATTCACAAAAGCAAATGGAACAAGCATATAAGGTAGTTAGGGATACATCTCTTTACTTAGGGATAAGATGAACTAATTCTGTTCTGGAAGCCTGCAATCAGTTAGGTAACATTGGAAATACAGTTCATGAGATAAATCTATTATTATTGCAAGAGAATCATATATTCATCATTTGCAGCAAGTTTGATTTGTACGTGAATCTCTAATGTTCTCAACAGTCCCTCGTGTTGTGACCTAATCGCACATCGCCCCATTGCAAATGGGGACCCCCTTTTTTTGAGCTTTGATGCTTTGCATTAAGTTTTGATGATGTCTTAGGTTTATTGCATGATGAAGTCAGTGGTTGTTTGAGTTCTTTGTCTAGTTCTAATTCAAGAGTCATGTGCTTTCATTCTGAGACCAATCCTGATGTATGTTTGAGACCCTGAAAATGACTAAGTCTGGTATCCTAATATCCTAAAAACCCTGAAAAATCAACTAAGTCTGAAATCTGGTGAATCCTCCAAATTCTAGATTCTGCATGTTACATCCGGTGGATTCGAGACCTATCTCAAACATCCTGAAAGGTATATTGAAAAATATTTAAAGTATATTATACTTAAATATATTTTTTAATATACCTTACCTTGAAGAAGACTGAAAAAACGGCTAAGTACTCCAGAGGATTCAAAATCCTCAACCAACGTGCCAACCTTGAAGGGAGTTTGATTAGAGTTTGATGTTGTTTATCTTAGAGGATTCAAAACTCTCAACTAGTGTGCCTCATCTAGAGCGCCTTCTATAAGGAGATAAACTTTAACTTTTGAATGTCATATCAACCGGAGACTAGAACATGGAACCAATGCGCCTTAAGCAATGCGCCAAGACATATTTCAAGCGGAGCATGAAATCTTGAACCAATGCACCCAAGTTGATGAAGCTTGTTTTGGTGGTAAAATTGAAATTTTGTGAAGGATTTCCAGAGGATTCAAAATCTTGAAGCAATGCGCCAAGATGGAGAAGATAGTGTTAGGTACCAAAACGCAAATTTTGTGAAGTTTTAAGATGAAATCAATTTCCTCAACCAATGCGCCATCATTAGAAGGGAGTTTGATTAGATTCAGAAGATTTAAAAGTCTCAACTCAAGCGCCTCAACTAGAGCACCACTCATGAAGGAGATTGAATTAAATCTTGTGAAATTTTTAAGGGAGATCAAAATCATGATCCATTGCAACCAAAGTGAAGAAATGTATCTTGAGGATGGAAGTGCACCTTTCTAGAGGATCCAAAATCCTCATCTCATGCGCTTGAACCAATGCGCCCTTATGAAAGATGATAAAATCAAGATTTTGAGAGCATTCAATAGAGGATCTAAAACCTCAATCTAATTCGCCAAGGGATAAGAATGTAGAATTCCAAGAGACTTTCAAGGAAAAATCAAAATCCTTGACCAATGCGCCATGATGAGGGATTCCTGTTGAGTGAAAGAAGTGATGTTAAGAGGATCCAAAACTCTTAACCAATGCGCCATAACTGATGCGTCTTTATCAAAGAGGAGATCCAATGATGATTTTTCAATCGAGCAGCAAACTTCTGATCTAATGTGCCATAGCATGAAGGCTGATGTGGTTGGCAAAGGATGAAACTTTCAAGAGGATTCAAATTCTTCATCTAATGCACAACCTATGGAGGGAGTTAAGTTTAAGTTTTGACGCCATTTTGATAAGGATTCAAAATCCTCAACCAATGCGCCTATGTTAAAGATAGTTTTAAGTTCAAGTTTCCAACACTTTTTCAAGAAGATTCAAAAACCTGATCTGCTGCGCCACCTTGGTATGAGGATGAAGTTAAGTTAAATGAAGAAATTCAAATTTCACTAGAGGGAGTCAAGTTTTGATCCAACATGCCAATCTTGGGTAAGATGGAAGTAAAGTTTGAACATGTTTTAAGGAAGAGATTGAAATTCTCATCTGCTGCGCCAGTTCTAAGTAAAGACCTGCTGCGCCAGTTCTAAGTAAAGACCAAAATTCCGATCTGCTGCGCCAAACCTTTAAAGACAACTTCAAGAGAAGCCTAAAACTCTGATCTAATGTGCCAAAACAAGAAGGCTGTTTTGAGTATCAAAATGCAGATTTTATGAGGAATTCAAATCCCTCAACTATTGCGCCATTTTGGAAGGCAAGGTAGGATGGATTTCGAAGATATGTTGAGAGAAAGATCAAAATGCTCAACTCTTGCGCTTGATCCAATGCGCCATGATAAGGGATCTATATTAAGTGAAAAGATGAATTCAACCCAAGTCTAAAATCCTTATGCGTCAAGACCAAGGGGAAAGTGAATTGTCCATCTGCTGCACCAAATTCAATAGAGATCAAAAGCCTTAACCAATGCGCCACTCCCATGTGGGGTAAAATTCAAGTTTTGTGAAGTTTTGCAACCAGAGAATGAAATTGGCATCTAATGCGCAATTCATATGTGATACTTAGTTTAAATTTTATGACTGCATTTAGAAAATCAATTAATTGGCATCCAATGTACTTAGGATTGGAAAGGTTAGAAGTGGATTTATAATGATTATTTTGTGTTATAAAGCCAAGGATTGATATTGCTTCTTGATTTGTGTTGCAGGAACTTGGATTGAGCTAAGAAGTCATCAGAAGAGCAAATGTCTAGAGTCATCTTCAAGCGAGGGATGAAGTTAAGAGGTAGTTTACAAGGAAGAGACATCATGTAGCCGCTCCAAAGGGCCACTTCAAGCTCTAAGTTCTTCATGGAATATCCTGCAAGTACACTTCATCAATTGCATCATGTCAACGACACATCTATCCATCCAGCTTCAAGTGCTCTCTATCTTCAAGTCTCCAAAAGAAGTCTCTTACACCATGTTATCATGAAGGAAGCAGCATCATCATCATATACACTACTCCATATGAAGAAGCAAAGAAGATCATCATGTATCCTACAAGAAGAAGAAGAATCACGAAGTTAGTCAAATGAAGCAACAAATATCATATACATCCAGTTTACAAGACAATGAGCAAGGCGAGATCTACAAGATGCATTCCCAAGCATTCAAGTATCAAAGCAATCACCTCGAAGAAATCATACAGATGATACAATTTGGGAATATGTCCACAAAACAAATTGAATAAATAGTTGGAATCCCTGAGTTGCTAAGATGGCACCTACGTGGCATGTACATCATCATCAAGCCAATCATAGTTTGCCACATCATTCGACAAGCAAAAAGACAGAAAGGACGTCCATGTGGAAGATGCTCCAAAGATTCCGTCTTATCTTCTCTTCTTGGAAAACGTGCCTTCATTGCCTCTCTCATGTACTAAAAATAGCAAGTTGTTGTAACTACCTACTAAGGTGGCATGATCTGAGCCCTTGGCTATCTGAATTGATCCAGGCCATTCATTGTAATACAGGACCTCTATCTAAAGGCCTTGTTGCCTCATTTGTAAATCATTAGGTGGTAGTCAGTACGAGAGTAGAAGAGTAGAGTAGAAAAGACTCTCGAAATTCTCTGAGAGCACTTGAAATTGTTGTAAATATTTCTCAAGAGTAATGCAAAGACATCGGAACTCATTTGGTGTTAAGTGTTGTCTTGTGGAATGACATGGTTTCTTGTATCTTAATGAAGTGGAGAGATGTTTCAAGTAGATTAGAAGTAGATTAGAGCTCATTGATGTTATGTATGTTGTATTGGATATTTGATCAACTCCTAGCTCATGCTTTTGACATTCATCACCAGTGAAGTGTTATGTAAAACTAGTCTGAGCCTCATTTGCTTGAGTTCGATTGTGGATGCTTGTTTGAGCTGCGCCGTTTATGGGTGCTTGTATAAGCCTTCATGATTTGAAAACCTTTTGCTATCCGTAGGAGATTGCACCAACTTCATGTAGTTGTAGGCATCCTTGGCGAAGTGGAGTTAGGTTGATTAAGGAGTTTGTCTATTTATGCATCATCATTGCTTCATTGACCTTAGATTTGTTTCCTCTAAACCTTTATCTTTTCCTTTTCTTTGTTATCGAGACATTGTACATACATCATCCACACTGAAAGGAGAGATAAGTTAAATGAATTTGAAGAAGTCAGCGTAAGTCCCTTTGTGTATACCAGCAAGATCACATGTATTCACTGAGTTCATCCAATACAAATCGCGAATCATAAGAAAAGGAACCATGGAGTTGTCTCGATTGATCACTTTGCTTAGCATTCGAGCTTTATTCAAGGGAGAGTTGGATACTCAGTATTTTACTCTATTGTTGACTTGTCTAAAAACAATCATCAACACCTCGACATATGGATTGGAAGAGAAATTGTAGTAGGGTGCCCTTAGCCGTTCTCTCCCTTTCATAGTGCAATAGGGTGCTCATCTAGTTGTTCTCCTTACTTGCCACTGTAGCAGAGTGCTTTAAGTTGTTCTCCCTTAAAGCATATTTCCTTCCATCCCTTTTGACAGACTGTTGTAGTATATTTTAATACTTATTAACATGTCGCAGAGACGTGCAACAGATAAATATAAGCTAAATAATAATCTCTATATTACCCCAATGGATTGGAATATTACACCTTAAATTCTGATCTGCTGTTCACTTCAGGTATCTGCTCTTAAGTCATTTTATAATGCATTGTATTTCTTACTTATTTATCTCTGCTGATGTATGACTGCAGATTTAATTCTGCTAATATATATTCCTTTCTCTTATGTTGTTATGCTTCAGATATTTTATAATGCCTTCTATATTTTTTCTCCTCTTCCCTTTTCTATTCACACTATCTTTCACATCTTATATTATTCCAAGAGATATGTCTTCAATAGAAGGATGTGTCTTTAACCAAGAGAGATGCCTTTACAAAAAGTGGCACCTCTTCTTATATGGATCGCAGCCTTTTGTTAATGGTTAACATTATAAGTTGCTGTCTTCTACTAATACAAATCGCAGCCCTTTATTATTTTATGAATCACTCCCCTTTGTTATTTGTCTCAAGCACACCTCTTATAATCTTAATCGCACTCTTTTATTTATAAATAACATCTGCTTGTAACATATAATCATTGATGCCTTTTATGAAAATTATATCACTTCTTTAGTCGCTGCCCTTGTCTATGTAGATTGTACCTCTTGTCTTGTTTCCATCGCTTCATTTAAACAAAAGTAATCACTTAACCTTGAGCGCTCTACATGAAATCGCATGCTTTCTTTATTTCAAATTGCTCTTCACTTTTCATATTTTACTAAGACATTTCAGTCTTCTATGGGGCTGAAATTCAATTAAATGTTTTTATTAATTTTATGAGTTATTAGGAACAAGACATGACACGCATCATTGTTCTTCCAACATGGAATGAAATGTGCCATTTTAGAAAATCTATCCACTAATTAAAATATTGAATCATGTTCTCTCAGTGTTCTTGGCAACCCTAATACAAAATCCATACTTATATCTTTCCAAGGTCTCTTCAGAACTGATAATGGCTAATACAACCCAACATTTTGACTACTTCCTTTTGCAAATTTACAAGTTCGATAACCTTGAACAAATTTCCTCACATCCTTATATATTTGCAGCCAAAAATAGTTTTCACTCACCAATGCCACTATCTTATCTATCCCAAAATGTCCTATCAAACCGTCATTATGCTTCTCCTTGATTAAAAAAAAAATCTCCCTCATTTAACTTCTTTGAATACACAATTGATTACCCGTAAACAACATTTCATTTTGAATCAAATAATCAAGACACTCTTGTCTACACTTACCGGTTTTTTACATTCTCTCTCCCTCATTGAACTTCTTTGAATACACAATTGATTACGCCTAAACAAAATTTCATTTTGACTCAAATAATCAAGCCACTCTTGTCTACACTTTAAACGGTTTTTCACATGCTTCCATAAGATCTGGATCAGCTTCATACAAATGCTTCAACTCTTCAAATCCAGCTACCTCTACTCTCATTTTAGATCGCAAATTCTATCTCCTCCTCAATGCATCAACTACTTTGTTTCACTTCCCACTCCTATGTTTCAACGCAAAAGTATAACTCTACAAAAAATCAACCCATCTCGTGTGTCTCTTATTCAACTTACCTTGGTTGTTCAACAACTGCAATGCTTGATGATTTGTATACAACACAAATTCCTTTGGCAACAAATAATGTCTCCACTTCTTCAACGCTTGGATTATGGCATCAAATTCTTGATCATAGACTGAGTATCTC
Source organism: Cunninghamia lanceolata (assembly GCA_027924645.1). Lineage (NCBI taxonomy): Eukaryota > Viridiplantae > Streptophyta > Pinopsida > Cupressales > Cupressaceae > Cunninghamia > Cunninghamia lanceolata. The sequence goes on from BSBN01000270.1 coordinate 1,702,305, forward strand.
CTTCTTACATCATTCAATTTCTCACTAAAATATGTTATTGGTCTTCCTTCTTGACTCAATACTGCTCCTATTGCATTCCCACTTGCATTGCAATCAACCTAAAATGCTTTGTCAAAATTCGGCAATGAGAGCACTGACTATTCTATCACCTTTTTCAGCAACCTAAAACTTCTATTTGCTCTTTGATGTCCATCTGAACTCCTTATCTCCCTCATTGTCTCAATTAATGGTGCACAAATAATACTTATTTTTTTTATGAACTTCCTATAGAAACTTGCCAAACCATGAAAAGATCTTACCTTTCCAACATTCACTGGTATAAGCCACTCAACAATTGCTCTTACTTTCTCTAGATCCATCTTCAATCCTTCTACTGAAATTACAAATCCCAAGTATACCAATTTTGTCTTCATGAAACTGCACTTCTTCACATTAATCAACAACTTTTCTTCTGTCAACCTCTACAACACTAATCTAATATGCTCTATAAGTTCCTCTTTAGTCTTACTGAAAATCAAAAGACCATCCAAGTAAACAATCACAAACTTACTCAATAATTTCTTCAAAACTTCATTCATCAACCTCATAAATGTACTCAATGCATTAATCGACCCAAAGGGAATAACCAACCACTCACACAATCCATTTGTCTTAAATGTTGTCTTCCACTCATCTCCTTCTCTAATTTTGATCTAATGGTAACCGCTCTTCAAATCAATCTTAGTAAAATACTTCACTCCACTCAAACAATCCATTATGTCATCCATCCTTGGCAATGGGAATCTATACTTTATAGTGATCTTGTTGATTGCTCTGAAATCTGTGCACATCCTCCACTCACCATCCTTCTTGGGTGCTAGTACTATTGGTACCACACATGGACTTACACTCTCTCTGATCAAACCTTTCCTCGACAACTCCTACACATATCTATTCAATTCTTCATTTTTCTATTGGTGTCATTCTATGCACCGTGTTATTTGGCAAACTAGCTCCTAGTATTAGGTCCATATAGTGAATGGTGGTAATCCATCCGACATGTCATCTAATATGGTATCTTGATATTATGTCAATAGTTCTGAAATTTCCTTCTCTGGTATCTTCTCTTCATTTGCGGTGGTGTCTATTGTGCTTGTGGTGCCATATATCCTTGGAATTAATGCAAAACACATATTGTTATGTCTTAAACCTTCTACGAACTTTCTCCCATCCACTAAACAATTATGGCACTACTGCGAACTTGCCCTTCCCTCTCCTTCAGCAAAATCAACTTGTGTCTCTTACCATTCTTTGTTATACTGTAAATATTTGATCTCCCATCATGAATAGAACTCCCGTCAAATTGTCATGGCCTCCCCAACAGCAAATGGCACACATCCAATGGCATTATATCACACAAAACTTCATCATGATATGAATTGATGTTGAATTTGACCAAACATTGTTCTTTCACCAATACCTTATGTTCCTTTGCAACCAAGCAATCCTGTATGGTCTAAGGTGTTCTAGCCTTCTCAGTTTTAGCTTATCAACCATTTCTTCAAACACTAAATTATTTGCACTACCACTATCAATGACAACCTTACAGCACTTCCTAATGTGCATATTGTTCTATACAAGTTCTTCCTTTGTACTGGTTCCTCTTCATGTTTTATCAAGGCTCTTCTCATGACAGATGATTCACCTTTTTCTGGTTCACCCTCTGAACTGCAAGATCTCTCTATCTCCTCATCAACATATGCAACTCTTGCTTTTCCATCCTGCCTTTTGCTAGGGCTTCCTTGACTTTGGTGGCATTCAAACGCTTGGTGTCCTTCCTCTCCACACCTGAAACAAATTCCTCTAAAAGGTCTTCTATCACCTACACCATATCTCCCTTTGCCTCTCTGATACCCATCAATTTTGTCATTGCAGTATGAATTTATGTCATCCCTCTCTTTGCAGTAAGAATTACTACCTTCTTTGTTAGTGCGGTGAGAACTACTACTTCATCCTTCATTGCGGTATGAGCTGCCACCCCTAGAATCTTCCCCATATGATCTCCTATCACCGCATTGAGATATATCCCTCTAGAATCTTCCTTATGTCGGTTTTGTCTATCTTTAAGTCTTCTACTCAATTTCCTTACTACAGTTAGGGCCAACTGGTATGCTGCTTCTACTGTGTGGATATTCAACATACTCAGCTCTTCTTAAATTGATCCTCTCAAACCATTGATGTATCTCACCACTTTTTCCACTCCTTAATCATGATGTCCTAATTGGATTGTCAGCGTCTAGTATTCCTCTCATAGTCATATCCTTTTGCCTCAAGTTGTGCAACTGCTTTAACAATTCTAAATGATAATACTAAGTCCCCCATGTGGACAGAACTTTTCCACAAACCCAAACTACGCCTTCTCTACTATACAGTCCAACTCAGACTACTATGCGGAATACCATGCAGCATCAAGAAGTCCTACTTCACTTGCACCCAATGCAAGAACTCATCCCCAAGAGCTCGGCCACAGAATCAGGACTCAGAACAGTCCTATTCCAATAGACCCCAAATCAGAACTGTGCAGACCCAGTTCCAGTCCAGACCCAAGAACAGGGCAGACCCAGATCCACTGTCACAGTTCCAGGACAAACTTCATCAGCTCGCCTCAGCGTCCCCAACACTGATCCATGTCTCAGGACATCTTCTTGCTTTGTCAAGCTCGTCCCAGCTCAAGCTCAACCAACTCAGCACTCAGAAATGCATGCCTAGCTAACACAATGTACTAACAGAGACTTGGGATTATAAGTTCATCCTGAACTTATCATATCTTTCAAGATAAATAAAGGTTTGTGTGATAAATTTTATGTCTATTGCATGTGACTAACAAACACATCAATAGATTTTGGCCTTCAAATGGGCCAATGTGTCCCAATTGGACAAAGATCCCCTTATTAGCTTTTCTCCTTCAGCCATGAATATAGAAAATCACTTCTGCATGACCTGAGTCTGATGCTTTTGTGCATCTAGACCGGCTATCTCCTCTTGGCTAACCAATGCTAGAGTAGCTGGAGCCTCTGTTATTTGAACTCTAGGGGTGACCAGCCCCTTAATGAATTGCTAGAGTTGGGCAATTTGCCCTTTCAACTCCTTATTTTTGGCCTTGGTCTTCTGAATCCGGGCCACTACAACATCAATACTCTCCCGGAGCTCTTCTATTTCCTGCTCCGCTGTAGCGTACCCTAAATCAATGGTGGTGATTTGAAACTCATCCGCAAATATTTCTCCTTTATTTTTATCCACTATGGGCACAGCTAATTGTGTTGTTCTCTTCCCAGTAGTAGTGTCTCTCTTAATGGCTGATACCGCTCTAGATCGGCGCTTTGGCTTGGCATCCTCGAGAGAAAATAATGATTTAAAATCAAAGGGAATAGTATCAGTAGAAGACTCTGTTACCTCAGATATTAACCAATTTGGTATACTAGCATCTGGTCCTTGCTGACCTGGTTGCTCAATGTGAGCATCATTCCTCACTGCCTCATCCCCTTTATCTTGATCCTTCTCCTGATCAGGTGGCATATCCTTTGGATTCTCCTGTTGCTGTGCATTATTGGGACTAGGGGCATTATCTACTTGCATCTCTTCTTGATGCACCTGTTGTTGCTGAGCTTGATCATCTTCCTCTTTATCATGTTGTTCTGCACTTTCATCCTGGGGAGGCTCCTTACCTGTTTCTTGTTCTTGGTGCTCATCCTCAGGAGGCTCTTCATGACATTCTGCATATGTTTCATGCACTCCTTGGGATTCTTTCTCCTTTGGACCATCCTATTGTTGTTGATCTTTAGGGTCCGAGTGAGGTATTGCTGTATCATTTTCAGTTTCTATCATCCCCTCATCTCCTTTCTCTGTGTGAGTCTATTGTTCAGATAATGTTGTTTGTTGCTCCACAAGCATCTCTTCCATGTGTCCTGTTGACTCCTTGTCTTTATCTTCAGGGACTCCATGGGTAGCCTTAGTCATCTCCATTGTCTTTGCAATATATGCCAAATCCATAGCACCAGGACTAGTTATTGTATCGACTAGGATATCCAACTGGTTATGTTGCACAGGGATTTGGGGTGACTCTGCCCCCTCTGTATCCGAGATATCTTGTATCTTAGGATCTTTTGTAGGCTCCGATTTTTCAATCCCCTACACATCCTGTTCTTGCCGGTCTTGGGCATCAGCCTCTTACACCATTTCTTGTTGGGCATGTTCCAGAGTCCAGGTGACATCCCGTGTAACCTCGTCATCCGATAACTCGATGATTTGGCTCAGGGGTAGGGGCTGCTCATGAGCACCCATCTGTCCCACTACTCTGGCTTCTTCAAGCATTTCCTTCTTCACTTGTATAATTTGTGAAGCAGGGACATTGTGTTGTAACTCTTTTGTCACTATCATTGTAGGATCTGAAAAGCTACCTACCTATGCCGCTAGATGTGTTTGCAAGGCAACAGGCGAAGCTACTGATACATGAGGCGGACTTTGAGCAAACATTTGCTCCATTCTCGCTAGCCCCGTTGCAGCTTCCATATGGACATCAGCATGTCCTGAGGTTGACCCCCTCATCAAAGTGGCACCACCCCTCTTTTGCTTGGGGATATTTACTCCCCCCCAATACATCTACTACCCTCCTTTCTTCTGTGGTAGTGACACTGATGGGGATGGCTGGTACAGGGGCCTCTTTGGGGGGTGATGGTCGAGTGGCGATGGTAATGCCCTCAAACGTAAGCTCTTCCCCTGTTGCAGAGGATCCAGGCTTTGCCAATTTTGCCTCCATGACTTGCCTCTAGTGAACGAGGAAGTCATCATACTCTAAATCTTCCCTTTCTTTTCTCTTCCCTTTCTTATCCTAGGTAAGAGCTACCCCTTTGGCCTTCAACTCGATTAACCTTTTGTCAACCCATCTTTTAGTGATGGTCATGGCCTCTGCAGTTATAATTTCAATAGATGTCTCCTCCTCTACAGTCCAGTCGGGGAGAGGTAAAGGCTCATTATATATATGCCTTTCTTCATACTCTGGATTAATGATATCTTTTCCCATCATCTGACTTCAACTGGGGAGGTACCTGCAAGCAGCCCAAGGTCCTGATCTAGTTGAGAGTCAACCGTTGGTACCCTCTCTTCCTAACTTCTTGTTCATCTATGCAATCCACCCAGAAATCCTCCAAATGTGTCTCATGCTGAAGCTTCTTACTCACATATAGTTCTGCTTTAGATTTGTTTGCATTGTCTATTGTCCCATAGACATACCAATCTATCTCCAATGGGAACTTAACATTCCCTCTCTTGTTCTTCTTGTAGGCCTCATACGAGGGGATGATCTGTCGTGTTATTTCCAATAACATTACCCTGTCAGTAGGATACCTTGGCAACATGAATGGGTTGTCATCAAAACCTTCCATCCGGATGTAGGTGTAGGTTGGGAATTGAATAAACCATCCCCCATGGGGTTGGATAAGCTCCTGGGCTTCCTTTGAGATTCTCTTCGCCCGGTCATCTTCCATCAGCCTCACCAAGTGCATGATAAAGCAGTCATTGACAACCTTGTAGTGTTGAATGGGCATTTTCCATTCCAATTGTGGGTAATGTTCCCACACTGTTTGATCTGTGGGTTGAGGTCCTAACCTCCCAAAAGTATTAAGCCCTACAAGACATGCCTTGAAAGCGCACACATATACTATGTATGAAGTCATGTAAAACAAATGTTTCATGTTCTACCATGCTACCAAGGCCTCATGCAAGGAGTCACTAATAAGTTTGGCCCAGTTGCAGATGACCTTATCCTTTACTAGCCGGATTAACCCAAACATTCACGGCTCAAATGTTTCAGCATCTAGTTTCCCTGCCATCCTACTCAACAAGACCATCATGTATTGTACTTTCGGACAAAAGTCATACTTATAAATGTGTTGTGGCATCTTGGCCATGGCCCTAGCTTTGTTGGAAGGGTCTCTCCATCTGGCAAAGATGATTTTTCTGCAGTCATTCAAGCCACTGGTGTATTCAGCCTTTGATGCGGTGTCATGTCCCTGCATTATGTATTATTCATTCAAATCAAAGATATGAATGATATTATAAATTGAATATATTTAAATAATATTTATTTAAAACAATTAAAAGATATATTATTATTATATTTATAAATAACACATAAACAATAATAATATATTATAAATATATCTAATAATATAAATATAAATATTCTTATATTTATCTTATATTATAATATAAATATAAATAATATAATATAAATCATATATCATTTACTATGATGTAAATGATATAATATAAATAATACAAAATAAATAATATATCATTTATTATAATGATATAACATAAATACAAATAATATAAATAAACTATATGTTAAGGGAGTTACGTATGGTTACCACAGGTCATAGAAGGGAATAACATAAAGTAATAAAAATTATGAAAGGGTAAGTATGTCTTTTACCACCAGGGATAATAAATATCCCTTGAAAGGGAAATAAATAAAGAAAAGAAGATGGGCAATAAATAAATAATATCCCATAAATAAATATATTTAGATCCGTATTATATTTATATATATTTCTGAGTCATAACTAGAAAAGATATCATAAATATATATAGGGAGGAATTATTCAAGTAAAAATAAATATAATAATAATAATAATAATATATAATAGTAAATATATATTTATTCATTGCATAATATAAGGGCATTCATATATGGAATCGGGGTGTTGAGAAGATGCCGATCTCATAATAAGGAGCTCTTAACTAATACAAACAAATATCGAGTATCAAAGTCTAATAATATTTATTTATTAAGGGTGGTGACGGGTGGTGAATTGCACCCCTTCAAACTTATAAATATTAATGGGCCCATCTAACAAAAGAGGAAAAAGAATAGAAAAAGGAACGAGGAGAATAAATATCTACCGCATCCAAAAGGTACCTGCAGATCGTCTGAACAGCAGGTAAGTATTTTAATATATTTAATTATTAAGATGTAATATATCTATATATATGTGTGTAAATATATATACAATAATATTAATAACATATATAATAATACAATATAGAGATATTATTAATATTATAACAAATATTATAATATATAAATATTAAAAAATAGGCAAAAGAGAATAGAATAAAGAGGTACGTGCACTTTCCTTATTAATAGGTTAGGCAATATAAATGTTGTAGAAGAATAATATGAATATAAATGGACTGTCAAGTTAATTGGTATAATTATGATGTTAACTATAAATAAATGCACTTAACTTAGACAAAACTATGAATGCACAGAAACTAATATAATGAATAAATGTAATGATATATGATCAATATTAATATAAGGCATCTTGTGTTAAATGCCAATAAGAACAATTATGATATTTATGAAATCAATTAAAGATACAGTAATGGTATGTTCATCTCATCACTTCTATTTCCCATAACCATAGGAGAGGCGGTCTTGTTAGGTAAAGGCGGGGTAATTCCATCACGATGGATTGGAGAGGGTTTAACGCGCCCTAGACAAGGATGCTAGGGAGAGGCAGAGTAATTCCATTCCCAATCGCATTGGAGAGGGTTCAACGCGCCCTAGACATATAATTTCCCCATCCATGGTTAAGGAATAGAAGGAAGATGATATGGGAAGATGAACTTAGATTATTACTTCTATATTTCTCTATTACTTCATCCTTAAAGGAATGTTAGGTCTTGTGGGGAGAGGCGAAGTAATCCCATCCGTAAGAAGGCCCGTAGGCTGGGACAAAGTCTCCCGTAGGCTGGGTCAAGAGATAAGCCCGTAGGCTGGGACAAAGTCTCCCGTAGGCTGGGTCAAGAGATAAGCCCGTAGGCTGGGACATAGTTCCCGTAGGCTGGGTCAAGAGATAAGCCCGTAGGCTGGGACATAGTTCCCGTAGGCTGGGTCAAGAGATGGTTTCAGCGCGCCCTATACATGTAAAGCCTAGTTCTATGAGGAAGAGTAATAAGGAAAATATGCATGATTGAATTATGGAACGTATTATAGAATAGTTATCAATAGCAAGTAACAATTAGGAAATAAATAATCCTTGGAATGATGTGAATACATTATCATTGGTCTTATTTGATCTATTCATCGAAAAATTATTAATCTATAATATTTCTAATGTCTCCTTGAGAAGCACTTTGAATGCAAATTTAAGTTTAAATGTTTCCTCTAGAAAGAGGGACATTACATGCGGCTAAATTAATTTGATACATGTTGGGAACAGTAGGCAATTTAAATGCCTCTATAATTCCTCTCACAGAGAGGTCAGCGTACACCCTCCCCTGGCTCTCTACTCTTATGTTAGCTGGGTTGTACTTACTGGCACATTACAAGACCAACTCCAATGCATCCACTGCATATGGGAAACCTGCCGCATTAAACATTCTTGTGGCATATATGTTCTGCAGAATAGGGTTTCTGTCGCCGACAACATTTGTGACCTGAAGGCATCTAAATCTGTGTTTCCGCAATGTGTATCAGACTATCAGTGGCACGGCCGAATTTGAGGCATATGTCACTGGGCACAAGGAACAAGTCATGCTTGAACTCCGCATCTCAGAGATCTATCCTCTTTTGAGCCATTTTGTCCTGCAATATACAAGTGTCCATAATGAGTTTTAGGGTTTAGAGATTAAACCAGTGGATTAGCTTAAATTCCAGTATATAAGTGGAAATTCACCCTAAGCCATATGTAAACAAGAATTTTACCCAATGGTTACATTGGTCACGAGAACTTTACCTTCTGTTCATGTGAAAATGACTAGTAACTACGAAAATGACTGGCAAGGTTTGTCATATTCATACCTGGAGATCGTGAGCTCAACCTTTAACGTGTAGATGGGGTCGTGGATACCATTTTGACTATGCTTGTCATTCTGTTCTTTGTAACATCATTCCTCAGCTGCTGCAAATTCACCTTAGTCGCATGTAATTCACTTTTATCTCTTTTATCGCTCTGTAATTTTAGCTCAAATAACTCAGTAGTTAACAATAACGGCAAGATTTAACTTTTATCCTTTGAAACTTGCTAATTTAGGGCATATTAATTACCCCTATATAGGTGGTTAAATCTCCACCACTTAAGCGTGGGAGGAGGAAACAATTGTTGAGAGACACATTTTAAATTTAAAAGGTCAACGACCCCTTTATTTAGCATTAAATGCGAGAAACAGATGTGAATATGGATATTCCGATTCTAAATGTTAGGTTGAAAATATCCATACTGAAATGTCCATATGACATCAACAAAAGGTCTTGGTCAAACATCGTTGATCAAAGAAACGGGTATCGGGATCTAACTCGCATTTTGAAAGGTTGGGATATTCAAAATATCCATCACAAAATGTCCTTAGACGAATATCCCATTGAAAAGTCAATGGTGGGACACGTGGAACAATATCCTTCTTCTGTATAGGGATGCAGATATTCGGGAGACAAGGATATTCAGCAAGTGCAAAATATCCATACCTCAAATATCCCTTCGAAAAGTCAACGGTTCAAGTCCCGAAGACAGCATTTAAAACGAGGTAGGCATATGGATACTTTGAATATGGATGTTTGGAATTGAATATCCATGTAACAAATGTCCGGATGACATCAATAACCTTTAGAATGTTTCCTTGGGACGAAATTGATTGACGTCATCAAGATATGGATATTTCGACAAGGATATGAATATTTGGGAATTGTAAAATGTCCATGTCAAAATATCCATCCAGTTGACGGCTTTACAGCTTGTCACTATAAATTTGATGGCTAAAGGGGAAGTATGGATATTTGGACACCGATAAGACTTATGCCCAACCTGTGGATAACTATCGACTTAATTCAATTCAATGGTCATTTCGGGTCCGTATATAAAGTTTGAGCGCTCAAGAGCTAAAATGTCGATTGGACATAGCAACAAACAGGGACATGGATATTAAGAACGAACAGGATATTAAGTTTGTAATGTCCATATCCCTTTGACCAAATTATCCGATAGACCAGAACTTTGACCAGGCATAACTCGCTCATTTTTAAGAATTTCAACATGCTATAAAAGGCAAAGCTGCTCAGAATTCAATCCTCTATCTGTTTATGACCTCTACAGGAAAGCATGCTTAACTCAAATTTTGACCCTGGATCAGGACATGACAATTTTACCATACCGCCCAAAAGGAAAACACACAAGCAAAGCAAAGCAAAAAGTTGGGTCCCTGTTTTGTTGGGGCAAAATGGGGCGTGTTGTGAGACCACACAACAGGAATGAACTTAGATTCTAGCTTCTTCACCATCCTATGCCATTTTCCATGCTAGGTTTACCCTTTCTATTTCTTTCTAACTAGATTTCTTTCCACCAAATGGCAACATAACCCTTCAACTTAGCAAATTTTACCCTATCTAGATCATTTATATCTTCATACTCAAAATGATCTTCTAAATCAATTATCCAATCTACCAATTCTTCAAGGTTTAAACTACCAAAATAATTCCAAATATATACTCTAGTCTTCTTACCAATACTTGATATAGCCTTCAACATCCTTTCTTCCTTGTCTTCTTTTTCACTTTCACATTGCTTGGCAAGGCTAGCTTCTTGTTCTTCATCACTCTCATCAACTCTAGGGTTAGGGTTGTTCTACAATCTTCCTCAAATGCATCCATTTAGATCTTCATCGCCTTCATCATCTCAAACATTTCTTCCATCTTTCCAGCAACATTAACCATACCTTGTCCCCTTTGCGGAGACATCTCTCCTTGGGATCTGACGCAAACTGCCTCAAGTCAACGATCTGTCTACAATCACCCTTGTAACTGCCTCTCAGTCGGCACTCTGTTGTCAAGCTTCTTGTAGAAACAGAAGTATGTTCTTTATTCATTCTTAGTTACAATGGAATTACAATCTGCCACAATGGGCTTCTAAAATGCTAGGCCTCAATTGTTTGATTATTAATGGGCGAATTAAAAAATTCAAATGATGTTACAATACAATCCAATGCCAAGCTCCCAAAACTTAGCTATCTTTCTTCTATCCTGTTGACTGCTTTCCAATGATCAAGAACAACTGACTACTTTAGAAATGATCTTAGTCGATTGCAAAGAGGCGCAAAGTATGATGCCTTGTAAAACGTGTAGTCGACCAAACATGTAGAAAGAACCTTCTATAAATGAATGCAATGATGATGGATCAACGAAACTCAATGCAATTACACCATAAGCTCTCTTGAGTCCAGTGAATATGGAAACATGTTCTTTTATTGCCGCATGCTTTGAAAATTTGCCGCAAACTAAGAACAGTGAAACTAGATATTTACTTGTTATACCTGTAATGAGTCTAGAAGCGAATATGCCTTTGTGGTGATCATGATCTTCTAAAAAGTGAATATGATGTTGAAGGATCAATTTAGAACATGTATTCCCAACTAAAAGGTGAAATGTGCAACTGCAATGGCTATTTTCTTGTTACATCGATAGTGAGTCTAGAAGCGAATTATGCCTTTGCGGTGATCATGATGTTCTAAAAAGTGAATATGATGTTGAAGGATCAATTTAGAACATGTATTCCCAACTAAAAGGTGAAATGTGCAACTGCAATGAAATGCAATAGGATCTGCGGTGACTAGTAATGACTAAAATGTTATTTGAAACCTATAAACAAACAAAACAAGTAAAAGAAAATGTTTTTGGCTGATGCAAGGTTGCTCTTCCACCCTGGATGCTCCTGCATCAAGTTCAACCATCCCGAAAGAATTTGAAATGCTTAACTCTTCATATTCCGCTTACCATCCACACATTCACAAGTTTGCCACTTCGCTAGAAAATCATTCACCGCTTTAAGAATTTTTCACTAGAGCAACCAAATACTTCACTAGGGTGGATGGATGGATCGCTAGGGCAAACAGCTAGTGTATTGAGTGTAGAACCGGCAAATGAGCCAAAATTGGCTTTCCAAATGGATTTAAGGCGTGCAATTTTGTCTCGATGGCTCCTGAAGATGTCCCATTCCATCCTAGAAGTTCTCTTGACTCTATCACATCCTTTCATATCACAAAATCACTGAAATCGACAAATCCCATGAAGTAAATGCATAAGGCTAATCCATAGACTGAAAACGGTGACCACAATCTTGATGATCTTTCAATTTGACCCAACTTTTCAGATCATTAAAGGTAGGAGTTACACTTGTAATGCACAAAACAAAGCTGACCCCTATGTACTACCACGGAGGCACTGAGGGTAGGGGTTATGTGTAACCATATGATGAACCCGAGCCCACCCCATTTTTTGTACCATCTCTATAAAGATATTTATCGTAACATCTATACAATGAAATTATTGTGTAATGGTAATGGGAACACTAATAAAAGTTTGAACATAGTTCAAATCCACTCATCACAATAAGGCGGCCTATGGCTCCCAGGCTAGGTTATGGCCTAAGAACTTTGGAGTACTATGTTCAAAAATTGATTCAAGCTTATCCCACACCCCCTTACAAGCCACCTATAATCTCACCCAATATTTACCAAGCCAAAAGAATCCTTTTGAGCATATAAAGAAATATACAGTGCAGAGTTCCAGAAATGAAGGTTACCCGTGCCATCGCAACCAAGATCTTCACAAGCTGAGCAGCCCTCTACGACTGCATCTACAGAAGATAGCCCATTCTGCACTGCATTCCAGGCTGCCCGAACTGCTTCCTTGAAGGGCCATGTGCTAACTACAATTGGGAAGTTGTTCTCTACCTGCCAATTATTCACACAACCGTCATATTGAAAACCCATTTCAGCTAATTCAAAGAATCAGACGAATTAAAAACTCTACCAAGTCACAAATAGCAGATACTTATTTCCACGAGAGAATCAAGAGTTCGATTCACACGGTGACTCTTTTGGAGAACTTGCCTGTGAAAGAGCAGCATGTGTCTCGTAACATGCAGACCGTAGCAAAACAAAAGTAAGCAATATTGGACAGACACGAGGCACTGAAGTAGCCATTAGCACTGCCACGGAAGAAGCCTGTGCTCTCTTATGCTTTTGTCAGATCGATGTGTCTATCTACATATTTTTGTGTATATGTTTCCTGGCCTTGTTGAATGCTAGGTAGTTCGCTCTTCCAGGCCCAATTATTTCGGGGTATAGAATAGAATAGAATATAGTAACTTACAACAAGGCTAAAAATAACCTACGAGACATCTATCGTTCTATTGAGACATGAATCGGTCCTATTTAAGAGGCTTGAGGGTTAGTAATTACTAGCACTTGCACCCATAGGAGGTATAAGGAATACGCCTATAGGAACAATCGGAGAGTTTAGAAAAAATTTCCGTGTGAATTTTTACAGCGTGAGACAATTTCGAGCACTATAATGCTCACATATAAAAGCCTATCGGCCAATGAGGGATAGGATAAACTGATATCTTATTTAAAAAAAGGAGTTTTTATTGATTAGTGTTAGTTGTGGGGAAGGACTTTTGAAAGAGTAAGAGAGGTTGGTTATGGTTTGTATGTCTCTATGTTTTCATGTGTCTTTTGTTTTGTCTTTTATTATACCATTAAGCAATATTGTACTAGGATTTTTTAATCTTACCTACATTTATTGTAGATGTTTTTATGATTTCTTGCCCTTAGGACCTTTACCTCTTTTAATAGCGGTCATACCTCTATCTTCAACTATCAATGTTGAAGCAAGAGGAATTGGAGTGAGTAATGGCGCCTCTAAAGAAGCAACCTCGCAACTTTGTCCCTGAAGTGTTCCACGCGGTATGGTTTTTACTAACCCTCTAGATGTTATTCTTTTGGTTTTTGAATTTAATAATGTTTGTAAATGGCTCAAGTAGTTTATGCTCGTTAGCTATTTTATCGATTGCATACCATTTGAAAACATGCTCCATAACTCAACAAATATTATGGGGGTTCTGCGTGACGTTTAGTTGGATGCCATACAAAACTTAACCAAAGGCTTTTATCTCTTCCACTTTGCAAAAGCTAACCATATAGATGTAGTTCTATGTCATCACCCCTACTATTTGTGTAGTTCTTTATTAGTTTTTTCTCTTTGGACAAGGAATTTGTCGTGTCCAACCAACAAGCTCTCAAAGTTCCTATGTGGATCAAATTTTTTAGGTTGTATTTGCTTTGTTGGCCATTCATCAACCATACTCCTTCCTCACTTGTGAGGGTGGTATGCGTTGAGTTCAAATAATTTTATTCAGCTCAACCACAATGTCAAGTCTCTGTAGAGATAAACCTCTTCTAAAATTTAAAGGAAACCATTGATTACATATCAGTGGCATGTGTAGCATGTGTTGTGTATCAACTTGTCCAACACTTGTTTTCAATGCCAAGCATTTGACCATAAAATTAGGGACTTCCCATTGGTTACCCACAAGAAAGGACTATCCTCCAAACTAGTTAATGAAACAAGGAAGATTGAAGTTAGTTGGACTAATGTAGGAAACTGTAAAAATACTTGCAATGGGCCCAATAAGTCTTTTAGTCCAACAGTGGTTTGGCCACCAAAGCCATGATAATGAGCTCCTATTGGCCATAGGCTAATGACAAAATAGTGACATCAGTAGGACCTTCTTAGCCAAAAGGCCATTAACGAAGTCAAGCAAGTAGTCATAGCTCAACTATAGCCCACCTATCCTTTTGGTGAATCTTTCAAAGAGGTTAGTAAACCTCAATACTCTAGAATTCCAATTGCAAGTGTTTTATCCTCAATGGAGTTAGTAGTTCAAATTGCTTCTTAACCAAAGTGAGGCAAATGTTCACACAAACCTCCCCGTGAGGTAGAGGAAGGGGAATATGTTTTTGAAAAATGGCAAATATAGTTTGGAGCATTCTCTTCTAAGAACTAGAATTGGTTTGTGCATAACATATTTTTTCCTTACAAGGGTTGGACGCTGAGGAAATGTTCTTAGACCCTCTTTCTTCATGAATTGCATTTCATGGAATGTGAGAGGTCTGACAGACCTGAATTACAAATTCATGGTGTGAGATTTTTGACAAAGATTTACCCCTCTAGAATTATGTCTTTAGGAAACCAAGGTTGTTAGGTTTCTAATTTCACATGTGTGTCATGTCATATTGCCAAATAGTGTTTGTTTTAGTAGTAATCATGACCAAAGCTAAGGTAGCATGGTAACTTTTGTCGATGCCAAGTGGCATTCCCATGACTGTGACCCATCTAATTGAGCTTTGTGGATCATTTTCAATATAAATAATATAGTCTTTAGCTTTGTCAATATTTATGCCTTAAATGATGCAACCGAAAGGTTGTTCCTTGGGAAATGGCTTCTAGATGAACTATCATCAACCCAATGGATCTTAAATGGAAATTTTAGTATGGTTAAGGTGGCATCTGATAAGCAAGGTCATCTACCTGTGAAATGGACAACTAGTGAAAGAGAGACATGGTTCTTTGTGTGAAATAAATGGGGTCTTTAATGGTCCTAATGTTAGCTACCAAAACACATTTGTCATTTGGTGCACATAGTCCAAATTGCATAGCAATTTTAAAAGAATTCTTAAGCGAATTGATCTTGTTATGATGTTAGTGTACGATTGTACTTTTCTTTTGCCAACTATTAGTCACTTATGATGGAAATCTTGTTGGATCAAGTGTTCTTTCCAATCACTCACCAATCTGCTTTAAAATTGAATGAGGTCTTCAAACACCTGAGGTTTAAAAGTCTCAATTCTATCTAAACATGTCATTGCTCCATGATAAGTCCACAGTGGCCCATATCTAACGTGCACAGAAGTTGGTACCATGTTTACAAGGGGATACTACGTGGATTGAATGGTGGTTTGATGCTATAACCAATATTGTATGTTTCTTGAGAATGTTTGGTCACTAGCTAGCAAGGATACATTGCAAGTCCTTTATGGTCATGTCTTTAGTGCTCACTTGGTTAAATTCCTAGCTTGAAGCAACACCTGTTTACAAACCCTTCCAAATTCAAGTTGCTAAGCAACACCGCCTTATTCAAGTGGTTGATGTCACCCAAGGAGCTCAGATCAAAGCCAGACTTCACTAGTTAAAAGTAAGTGGTCATGCTTAAAAAGAATTTTTTCAAGCTTTGTGACCTAATATTCAACTCAAATAATCAAGTGCATCAAAGAAGTCAAGCAATGCTTCTAGATGTCTTGAATGCCTTTTGTTTGACACTATACCCAAGTCTTCCAAGCTTAGTCCTCCTCTTTGGAAAAGGAAGAGGAGCCTTGATGTGATCCCTTGCAGGCTTATCACTAACCGAGTTGCAGCTTGTGACAAACTCCAAACCTAGGTGAAGTTATACTCAGTTGTGTTTGCCATGGCCAATAATAAAGCACCTAATTATGATGGTTTTCCTTGTGAATTCTACAGAATCCTTTGGAATGATATTATCCATGATTTATTGAAGGTCTATCTAGAAGCTTATCATACTAGATCTCCAGATCCTATCATTAACAAAGGTAATACCAAATTCATACTTAAAGCTAGGAATTTGGAGATAATCTACAACTAGAGACCAATTACTATCTTGAATATCTCCTACAAGATTATTACTAAGTCTTTAGCCATGTAAATTAGACATCTCCTCCCCCTCATGGTTTGACCTAAACAAACTAGGTTTATTCAAAGCAAATATATTCTTAACAATGTCATTGCAATCTACGAAGATATCGAATGGGCATGCAAATCAAACCAATGGGCTCTCTTCATTAAAATTAACTTTAAAAAGGCATATGGTAGAATTGAATGATGTTTCATATCAGCCATTCTTAATGATCTTTGCTTTGGCTCTACTTTCATCTGGTTAATCCAAATGTTTTTAACAAATACTTTAGCTTGCCTCGCCATTTATGGTGTTCAATCTGAACACTTCAACCTATTTTGATCTATAAGGTAGGGTTGACCTCCTATGTTCTCACTTTATGTGTGGCTACATGAGGGTTTGGCTATCTTCTTGCCAATTTGACATCATGCATGTTGTATCAAAGGAATATCCCTTCCTAGAACTACCCCGTACCAATTGGTTAATGGACACTTTGTGGTTGATTCCTTCATTACGCTCCTTGAAGATGAAGACAATATTAAACAAGCTTCTAGGTGTCTTGACACTTTCTATCTATCTGCAAGTTCCACTATTCAATGGAATAAGACACAATACTATTGACAATCTTTTTCCTCGCCTCCTAGTTGGCTTCATTCCTTTGGCTGGAAATCTATTAACCACGAGGAAATCTTTAAATTTTTGGGCATTGCCTTTGCATTCCAAGTTTGTCAATCCAATTTGTGGCAATATGCGATTGACAAATTTGAGAAAAACTTACATATTGGATTACCAAATTTCTTTTATTGGCAGGTAAACTCCAAAGAGTAAAAGTTCAAAGGTTTGTTGCACTTTAGGCTAACTTAAGGTTCATGTGAAATAGTTTAGCCCCCAAAAAACTTGCCTGTAACATTTTTTACTAAAATAATGGTGAATGTCATGGAGCCTATGTGGATTCAAAAGCTTTGGTTGAAAGGGTTTCAACTGAAACATAGTCGATCAGAACTCTTTGGCTTTTAATAAGACATAGAGGCATGTTTTCACCATGTTTTCAAAAATTAGTATAAAGCAGCTTTGCTTGAAATTACCTGGCACCAATTTTCTTATGGTTTTTCAATTTTTTTGAAAACCCTATCGTCCTACCACATTTCTTACATTTCATCCGGTTACATTGCTATTATCCAACCAGATATTTTTATTTGAATATCCGATTATGTTTGTCTTGTTCCTAATTGAACATTCCAAGTGGACATTTTCTAACTGGACTTTCCAAGCGGATATTTTCCAACCGAACATTTACATATCTGGTTGCTATGCCTAAATCCCAACCGAACATTTTTCATCCAGATATCATGTTGCGTGACTCATTTCCACCTGAACCTTTTCAACTGGATATCTTGTTATATGTATGTCCCGATGAACTTAACCCAACATTTGACTTGTGCAAAACTTCCATATGGAATCGGACATATCTAGATGCCCCAATTGCATCCAAACCTGACATCTCATATCCAGTTGAACAAAACCCAACCAAATGGAAATGTCTTGTTGACTTGTAGAACCATCCAGAGACTTCCAGAAGTGGTAAAATCAGTTTCCTACTGCCATTTTTAGCCAATAAAGAGGAAATTAGTCAGAGAGCACAATGGAAAGATGTTAAATGATGCCATTGTTGCAGGTTGAGGTCATCGCAGGTAGTTGGAACAATGCAAAACTTTAATGCACTAGTACTAGAGGTGGATGAAGAAGACGAAATAGTGTATGCGGGTACCCCAGATAGACGGATTTCCTAGGGACGCATTTGAATAGAGACCTCTTGCATTAAAAACTTGTACTAGAGATATGGGCGACCTTCTAGATTGTGGTTTTCCAACACACTACAGGCATGAGCATCACAAAATCATGCAAATCTCTAACATGGGTCATGGGCTAAATTTATTACAATGTGGTGCCCTAAGAAGATGTGTTGACTAGGTTTCTCACGCCCAGGGTTGTAATATACATGTAATAGATGTATTTTGAAGGTTGTTGTTCTCTTCCAGCCATGACTGCATCAATTGTAATATTTTGTCTCGCTGATCAATACAATAGCTGATTTATGCCTCCTCGTGTTCTTAACTCTGTATGATCTTATGTCTGGATTGCTATTTGTGAATGAGTTGTTCCTCTTGGCATTCTCTTCATTTCTTTACCTATGTTAGTATTTCATGTTCTGTGCATGATTTATCAATTGTTCAAGATTATCTTGTGCATCTAGAGACAATGTTGTAGTTAAAACACTCTAAATATGTTGTATCACCTCCTTTTCATTTCAGTTCTCTTTCTTCCCCTTTCCCTTGGTGATTTATAGCATTATGTTTAGTTATTTTCTCTGAATCTTCAATTCAAAAAGAGGAACCAACCTTCTCTGGAGGTTTGTGTAGAGTCTTTACTATGTCTAGTAAACTTGGTGGCAATCACACAATTCAAAGGAACAACCTAACTGAACGGTCCATTGTGTCATGTCCGTATATTAGTAATTTATAATTGAATCGATTATGTATTATTCATACAAATTAAAGATATGTATGACATTAAAATATTGTAATCGATTAAATAATATAGATTAAATATATTTAAATAATAAATTAAGTATTATATAAATGCTAAAGCAATATTATAAATTAATATAATATATAATATATATTATTAAATATAAATAACAAATATAATTATTAATATAAATATAATTATTAAATATTATTATTATTGTATAATAATGTAAATAAATATAAATATTAAATATTATTATATAATAATAATATAAGTTTATAATACTAAATACTTAGGCAGCGGTAAGAAATCCTATGAAGCGATGCCTAAGACACAAAAGATGGCAGCAAACAAATATTAAGCATGGCAACAATTTATGAAATAATTAAAAGGGCAACAAATACATTAATCAAAGACTTTTAAGTATAAAGGGAAACGCATAAGGCGGTGCTTGTTTAAACGCTACGATTAATATTCTAAAGGCTATGACTCTATGAAGAGTCATCACCCTTTGAAAGGGATGACTCCTCTCATAAGGATATAGAAGTATATAAAGAAAAAGGGCAGTAATGAAGAGGGCATGAAAAATATACATATTTATGATTATAGATATATATCTGAGCACAACAAGAAGGAAGTGGAATTATATATATATATATATATATATATATATATATATATATATATATATATAGAGAGAGAGAGAGAGAGAGAGATTTGAAATCTGATTTGGTAGGATTTATATGAGCATGTAATGTATGGATTTAAATATAGATCATGCATATTGTATTTATGATGTCACCGTCATAATTTATTATATATTGCTGATATGATTATTTGAGAATGTGGAATTGATAAGAGTTTGTTATGCATAAACCTATACCATTATAGGAGGAAGGAAAAGTACAAAGGGATATGGGACCCTCTCTTAGGTACACCACCCAAAAGGAAATAGAATGAGTCCTCATGGGCCAAAGGGGTACTGCCTTTTAGTTAAAGGGTACTGCCTATGGGTCTAGGAGAGTCATGCTACCAGAAGGTGCCCTATTCTAGATACGCCACCCAAGTGGGAATGGAATAAGCCCACATGGGCCAAAGGGGTTATGCCTTTTAGTTGAAGGGTTCTACCTTTGGGTCTAGGAGAGTTGTGCTACCAAGAGGGGCCCTCTTCTAGATACACCACCCAGGATGGGAAATGATAACTTCACATGGGCCAGAGGGGTTCTACCTTTTAGTTGAAGGGTTTTGCCTTTAGGCCTAGAGAGGCTAAGACGCCCCATCGAGTCACTCTCTTCCATGCTTCCCCATGGTTGATCATCCCAAGGTAAGATTCAATTGAGTTTATTAAATTGTTATGGACTTACTAATGTTTAAGATTTCTAACTTGTTTGTAGGAGTTAAATCAAGCCAAGGTACTCTCTAAACCTTTATTTTCTTGGAAATTGATAATTTAGGAAAAAATTAGTGTTGTTCCCAAAAGAGGACATTACACATTGTAGCCCTTGAAAAGACCTTCATTGAATTATCGACCAGGGCTAGTAAGTTTGTGATGGCACTAGCACTGTATGTGCTTTCAAAGATTTAGACTATCTAACTCATCCTAATATAGTTTTTATAATTCAAACTGCATAATGATAAAGGAAGTAATGTTGATATTGTTGCTACGGGTACTTGCAATATAAGACTGTAACTAATGACTATAAAGAAATGAACACTAGGGTTTTAACGCTTAAGTGACTATCTCCACTGGTCTAACTCAAATCTAGTTGCTCGGATTAACACAAACATACTAATTCCAATTCATTCATTACACAATCCTTGCAATATCACATAAGATTTTGCTGGCAGATTTTATTCATGCATTCATGATCAAAAACATAAACATTGTCTGTGTAACTAACTTGAAAAAGATCTGGCAGCTATATTTATGATTGAACAATCTACTTCAAACTTGAAAGCTTAAAACTTAAACTACCTCAACCACCGATCCATACATATAGGCACGGGGGAGTTTATTGGAACAAGGTTTCTTAACTGAAATCATAAATCACCACTCTCTACATACATGAGTGTGATAAATGCCAAGTAACTAATAACTGAAAAAGAAAGAAAGAAGAGTCCTAATGAAATTGGAACTTCTCGTTGAAATAGAGGAACGTGGACGGGCTAAATCAGTTGCGTTAGACTCCTAGCTACAACAGAATCCTTCTCCTTCAATTGTCTATATTAATTGCTATCACAATGCATAACCATCTTCATCAAGTGTCTCCATGCTGTAGTTGTTGCGTTCCATTTATCTTAGAACTTCCCCTATTCTGCTATCTAGGAACTCTTTGGCTGCGGGTTGCACCTTGCAGTTGCTACGAGCTACAGTCCATCTTCTCCAACTACAAGAGTTAGTTCACAAAACATGTACATAATACTAACAACCATAATCAAGCATAGATATCCTTTACAATCCATACATTCCCACGCATAATCATGCAATATTCATCATATTAAAATCATATTTCCATCTACTTAATAATCAAGTTTAGGTCTGCTTAATGAACATAAAAGATAGCATAATGTAGAAATATGTGTAAGATAATGTCTGAGAATGTCTTTGGAACTTACATAAAACCATAAGAAAACTAGCTAATAACTAGACCCATCATTTCCCCCCAACTACCCATTTGCTTGTCCTCAAGCAAATCAACTAGGATTGGAGGTTGTAGTGCAAAGTAATTTTCTTGAGGTCTGTAACAACATCCACTCCTTCAACCTGTTCCAAGTAAAAGCCATTATGATATGCCAATATATTCATCCTGGTAACCTCTACCTTCTCACACTCCACATTCTTCTTTTTTGTCCAATGTGGCACTGGGTACAAAAGCATTAGCGGCTGGAAGGTAAGTGGTATCCATTCAACAATATCCATATATTTCTATACTCTTTCAAATATGGCCATAAAATTATGAACAGAGTGGGGTTCTTTTCTTTGCAACTCAGGGGTTAGACTGTTCCATCTGTATTGCACAAACTGATAACAATTGTGGATGAGTCCACCAGTTAAATGTTGCATCTTGTCATAATCTTGCAGTCTCAAATTCATGATTACCCTGCCTACACCCTTATGTTCCAGAAGTTGTTTCCATTCTCCAAAGATTAAGTCAGGGGTTTTAGATTCTCTCCTTATTGGGAGAGCAATTGATTTTTCTCTCTCTGTATATGCTTGCATGATTTCACCCCTCAACTTCTATTTTCTTAAATAGGATGCGAGTGCCTTCAATTGTAAATCCCTCACAAAACCTAATGGGTTCCATTCTATATCATCAGGCACAACATAGTTATTTAGGTGGTACTCACAAAACTGGTCTTGCTCTTTTGGTGTGGCAGTAGCAAAAACTTTTAGAAAAGTCATTTTTCCACTCATGGCAATTGGTTTGTTACTAATCAACTTATTAAATTGAAAACTTAAAAACTTTTCCTTCTGGAGATTTGCATTTAACAATTTGGGCTGCTTTATCTGCTACCTCTTCCATCTTGACTGCTACTCTTCTCAATTCAATATCTTTCCTCTCCAATGCTTGGGTATACTCTGCAATCATTGCTTCTTTCTCTTTCATCCACTCCTCTCTCTATTTATAAAAGTTTTCAATAATTTTCCATAGTTGATAACCAAAGGACATGATTGTATGGCAAGTTGGGGTTTTTGTGACATGGGGTCTCTTTTCCTTAGCTACCAATTCCTTATTGCCTACTACAACTATTTCTAGTTCTACAAATATATCTAATTTTGTTCCCTGTCCATGAGTATTTACTTTTTCCTCCAACTCCTGAATTTTTGCCTCTCTTTCCTTGTCCCTTTTCTCAAAGTTTTGACCAGTTCTTCCAGCTGCTTAATTCTCTCAAAGGCTTCCTACAATTCTCTTCTGACATTTCTATCTTCAAGAAATAATTCCTCATCCTTTAAAGATTGTTCACCTCCACCCCCTATGGACTCATAACCCCCGTTGTCAGGGTTATCTGGGGTTTTCTTTCTAGTTTTCTTTGCAACAAAAATATCCTCTGACTCAAATTCAGAGGTAGTAGATATATATCATTTCCTTTTAATTGGAACTTGCACATTTTCGGTTCCATTGACCTCTTGTTCATGGTCAGTTTCCACTGTCACAACATCTTCTTTCTCTTCTCCTTGTTTTCCCAGACTGCCCCTCATAACACCTTTCCTCTTTAGGTGGTGTGAACGCCTTAGTGGTGTGGGTTTTTTCTTTGGCCTTTTTGAAGGCATAGAAGAAGAACCATCTTTCTTCTTTCTGGTTTTTGGTGTCCTGGTGTTGGGTGTTTTATTAGGAGATGGGGTTTGATATACCTCTTCTGCTACAGGTTGATCACATGCTACATGTGGTGAATTTGTCACATCTTGCTCCGTTGCTTCTCCCTTGTTGTGGGTAGGTGAAGCAGCAGGTGTGACAGGAGGAGTTTCCCTTAAAGATGCGGCAGGTGACTCTACATTCCTTGAAACTGTTGGCTCATTTAGAATATCATCAATATTTCTACATTTCAAAAATCTTTCCCAGGGCACCTATGGGTATTGAACCCTAAGGCTCCTTTTCACTAATAAGGCAATCAAACAATCATGTGACAAAGATGACTTATTTGACTTTCCTTGATATTCATATCCCATCCTTTTTAACAGATTATATAGGAAGTTGGGTACATTGACTATATTGTTATGGCAAAGGTGACCCAACAACTTAAGATGCAAAGTATATAAAAGAGATTGTCTACCATCACAGGTAATGTACTTAATAATATGAACAACACAAGAAGCCCATACTTGTGGGAGTGATAAACTCTTAGTCCCCTGTGATGTTGAGTCCAAGTGCTCCCCTTCCTCACTGAATTCATTTCTTACAGCTATTACATCCGCCTTGACAGGGAATTCTTCTCCATCCCTAGGTAAACCAAACACTTCTGCAATTGCAACTTCTAAAGCATCCACTTTCAAACCCATGATAGTGGATTCATCATGTTGTAGTGTAGCTACAAATTGCCTTATCATTCCTTCATTATATTATGTGAGCTTCAAAAAATAATCGAGTCATCCTGCTCTGGTAAAAATTGGCAAGGCTAACTGGTCTTTCAATATTATCTGATGAACTGTAGGTTCTCTTCTAATAAGATCACCTTCCATTATGTCAATGTAACTCAAATTCAAATTTTTCACAACCCTCTATTCAAACCTCCTGTTATACTTGCATGCACTAAACTTGAACTGTCTCGGGATAATATGAAGTTGACAATACAAAAGGTTATGGATGCAAGAGGCCAAAGGAAAAAGGTTGTATTTGTCTGTGTTTGGTTGACTTTTGGTAACAAACAAAATTTTTGTTTTAAAAGATATGTTATCCCTCCCCCCAAATAAAATCCAGAAGTGTCCTCACTTCAATACTTATACGAGACGGAGGGTAATGATTTCAAGAATAGGGAAATAAGCTTAATAATGAGAATTATACTAAATTAAATGCAATCACATATAGAATGTAGTGAAAATCTATTTTAATAATGGAAGTTTAGTATAAGTACCTATTGAGGTGAAGTGAACGGAACTCCACGTGAGTGTAGCTTTGTGGAATGTGTCTGTAGCATGAATTTGATTAGACGTTGAATCATTATTATGGTAGAAGGTGGAATGAATGACATGTTGGCGTGTGTGAACAAGTTCAGAAAGCTCGCATGCAGTAATGGGACAGATGGTAGCTGCATGCACTAGCAAAGTGTAATAAATGCGGAAGAAGTGCAATTAACTCGGTGCAAAATTTGAATGTACTGGTAGATAACTGTTGCACGTACCTTTATCAACAGGTCCCAAAGTGAATTGTGGTAGCTTTAATTTTGCTTGCTACAGGTCTCTACAATATAGTAAAACTGGCTCCATGAAGATTGTGGCACCGGTGCTATGTGTGCACATGAAGAAAGTTAAGAAATTATACCTGAGTGGCCTTAGGAGGTGAGCTATGTAGCTCATCTGCTGAGTCACTATGAGAACCGATAGTATCTGCTTCTAGGTTATTGTCTGGTGATGACATGGCAATATCTGCATCAGGGCTGGGAACAGAGCGTTGCTTTAGAAAAGCATCTCGTGTTATAGGCTTTGTGTAGAGATTTAATCTATGGCCATTAACCAATAGTGAAAACCTAACTGCATCTATGGTCTGTAGTTTGACTGCTCCATTGGGAAATACACGTTGTATCTCATAGGGGCCTAACTATCTAGACTGTAACTTGCCCTTATAATCCTTGTATTTGGAATCATAAAGTAAGGCCCAGTCACCCACATGGAATTCTTTGGTCTTGATAAACTGGTCATGCCATTTAGTCCTCTATTTTTGAACTATCTCTATGTGATGGATAGCTTCCATTCTAATTTCATCTAGCCCATTCAGAATATGTAGCATCTCCTTTTGTGCTTCTGTTAAGTCCATTCCTAGTTCTACTCTTGTCCTGAGTGTTTTATATTCAAATTCAATTGGCAGGACTATTGTTTTGCCATACACTAATTCATAAGGTGTAAAACCTGTAGTTGTTTTCCATGTTGTCCTATATGCCCACACTGCTTCTGGCGATATGGTTGACTAGTCTATCCTGTGAATTTGCACTATTTTGGTCAGAATGTTTTCAATCTCCCTATTTGTAACCTCCACCTACCCATTGGCTTGGGGGTGATAAGGTGTTGACTTTCCATGTCTGATTTCATATTCTTTAACCAATGTAGAAATGAGTTTAGAAGTTAACTGGGGACCTTGATCAGTGACAATTTCTCTCGGGGCTCCATACCTAGTCAAGATATCTTCATACAATAACTTGGATACATTCCCATCTCTTGCAAATTGGAATGCTTTGACTTTGTTGGCGTTTCAATTCGCACCTCTGGTATGCGATTTAGAAACGGACAGCTATGCACAGATAAACTGCTCTCCTATTGGAAGGGGGAGTTCCCTTTGTTGCTGATGTTCGCTGAAAAGATAACTTGAATGAAACTTCGCCTATCTTCTTTTTGATTCTCAGCTGCAGAGCACAAGGTTATAAAACTCTAAACGCTGCAGAAGAGGTTTTTCCTTTTTAATAAAACTTCTACTACAACTAGCATAGACTAATGACGCTTTCAACCTCCTGAGTAAATTCAGAGCAAAGGAAGTTGAAAGTGAACGGGGAATGATTGTTAACACAAAAACTCAAGTAGTTTTCCTCCAGATTTACACCACAAGACTAAGAGTACTTTAATGATGAAAGCTGAAAATGAAAGCCATAGAAGCTACACATCTGACGACGA
This sequence comes from Cunninghamia lanceolata, assembly GCA_027924645.1. Taxonomy (NCBI): domain Eukaryota; kingdom Viridiplantae; phylum Streptophyta; class Pinopsida; order Cupressales; family Cupressaceae; genus Cunninghamia; species Cunninghamia lanceolata. The sequence goes on from BSBN01000270.1 coordinate 1,728,720, forward strand.
AAACTTGATGAATCGATATAGAATATCAGAGCAAAGTAGGCATGAGATTTCTATTCAATATCAGAAAGTTTAATACAACTCCAGGATAGCAAGACTACAGCAAAAGGTAGGCATACAGTAAGCGATCAAACACTAGAGAACACTGAACACAAAGTGAACAAACACCTGAAATAACAATATTTGCGGGCTAGAATAGGCACAGCAAATTTGTTATCACAAAAGTCATTCCTTACAATGAACACAGATTGAACAGACACTGGGAATAACAATGTTTGCAGGCTAGAATAGGCACAGCAAATTTGCTATCACCACCACCATTACCAACAATGGGCAAGGATGCCCTTATTTATACTAAAATCAAAGGAGTAGGGAACCCTAAAATCTCCTTGATTAACCCTAACTTGCCAACTCGCAAGCTTTATTACTATTATAAGACAAAGATACAATAAACAAATGCTTTAAAGCAATCTGCTTTAAATTAAAGAAGATTCCAACTATCACAAGGTGATTTCTTTCTAAATATAGGATGGATGAGCTTAGGATGTAAGCACATGCTTTAAAACAAAAAGCATCTGATTTAAAGCTGCTTTATTTTGGAATGCATCCTCATCAACATTCCTGCTTTATTGGTGATGTCATCCACTGGTATCTTCTTTTGCTGATTTCTTCTAAAAAAAAGCTGATTCTGAGCAAAAAAAGCTGGCACATGGGTTTTGTAGGCAATTCTATTTTGAAGCAACCCAGATCGTCGGATTTTGAAAAAGCAGAGATTTTCTCGAAAAAGCAGGAAAAAAGCAGTTTCCTGAAAAAAAAAAAAGCACAACTCCCAATCTTCAAGAGGATGATAATCTGGATGGACCCATCTCAACGAAAACTAAAAAAGCTCTGGTCAAATTTTTGAAAATGATCTCCTTGAAACAAGGACCCTGAAAAAGCAAGCCTCTCTTCTTCCTCAACCCGAATCTATGAAGAAAACTGAAAAAGCACCTGGTTTGGGTCTTTGAATCTTCGTTGAAAGAAAAAAAAGTCTTTCCTCTTGATGCAACTTGCAAAAGATAATGAAATAAAGAAACCAAAAGCTTGTCTTCATAAATCTTTTGGTCGAAAAAACAGCTTTACTTGTGTGAGAAGAAAACTTCATCCTCATCCATGAAGAAAGCATCTTTAAAGCATAAATCCAAGTGGATGTCTTCGAATAGGAAGAATCTCTATTTTGTAGGAGCCTATGGCTTCATGTGCAAGATGACAAAAAATATCTTCTTTGATGATGTCATCGAATGCGCGAGTTGGAAGAAGTGTTAACAAAATTTTCTTTATTTTCGACACTTCAACACTCGTTTTGACTCAAATATGACCTGTCTCCGACTTTGACAAGGTGGAAAAATGTCATCATGAACTAAAAAAGCTAACTGATCCTGACATTTTGGAGATTGATCAATTGAGATTCCATCCCCTGCCTCCGTTCGACGATCTGACATCGTTTGACCAAGTTTGACCTCCCCGAAACTGCCAACAGGTGAAGATTGGTAACAAGGCATGTCGGAAAACACTGAAAACACAAAAATATTCTAACACTACTCAATATGGGAGCCCCAAGCCTCCTGGGGCGCCCAGTTTCCCAACACTTAGCCATTTTTTTTTATTTTTTCAATTTCTTGGTTTGTGTGCGCATTCCGAAGGCACAGGACCCCTGTTTGGCTATCAATTTCTATCAACTGGGATGAAAATGAGTCTGATGATTTGGCAAATATGCAAGCCTAATGAAAACTAAGCTGATTGTACTCTCTGTTTGCCTCAAAAAATGTACCAAACTGATCAACTCTGAACCGGACCGGGCTGACGGAAGGAGATTCATGTTTTTTGAGAAAATCATCAAAAATAAACTAACTCTGGAGAGTTTGGGCGCCCCAAGCCACTTGGGGCGCCTAGTTTTCCATGCCTTAGAAAAATTTTGGAATTTTTCAATTTCTGCCACAAATCTTGAATTTCACCAAAATTCGAAGGTCCTGTCTGACGTATATTTCAAAATATATTTAAGTATATGTTTAGATATTGAATTTCCTATACTTTAAATATTTTGAAATATACTTTCAGGATGTTTGAGATAGGTCTTAGATCCATGGGATTTGACATGCAGATTCTAGATTCTTGAGGATCCACCAGATTTCAGACTTAGTCAATTTTTCAGGATTTCAGGACATCAGACTTAGCCAATTTCAGGATTCCACGAACAAGCATCAAGATGAGGGTAGATTGGATAGCCTGAACATATCTGAGATGAATCTCTTGCTTTTATGGGCCTTTTGACTAAGTTTAACCAAGCTTGACCAACCGAGAACGAGCTAACGGAAGCATTTTCGACGTTTCTTGAAAAACGTAAAAAAAACTAACACATGAGAGGATGGGTGCCCCAAGCCACCTGGGGCACCTAGTTTCACCAGACTTAGTCAAATTTATGATTTTCCAACATTTCATTTCACCTTGGATCCATTTTGCATCGTTTTGTGTGCATCGTCGAGTCAATGACCGTTTGTCAGTTTTGCGTCGTTGAAACAGTGTTGGAAACTCGTCGAAGAGTTCTGGCAGGTGAACTTTTTTGTGTTGATGACTTTTGAGCTCATGCTTCACCTTTTGAAAAAGCAGAAATGACCTAGTAGAGAAAACTTGGTTGTTTGAAGATTCCGTCTGAACCGTGCCGATCGTAGAGCAAAATCGACCAATGAGAATCAAGCGCGACACTTGATTTGGAGATTCTATTTTTAGAAACTTTCTATTTTTAGAAAGTTTTGCCAACATCCATATCTCAAGAAACCCAGAAAACCTAACTCGACATCTCTTTTTAGAAATTTTACTTTTTTGACTTTTTGACGAAAAATTTTCTAGACTTGTTTCAAAATGCCTTGATGAAGCAAAAAATTTGGTTGGGTACAACAGACTTCAACCCACTTAGTCACTAGGAGAGAAATGTGATGGTATCTTCCCTGCCACTAAGTAATATGCAATGTTAGCAAACCATGGTGTGTGTCTATTGAGAGCAAACAAATGTTCATCTGGAAAAGAGTCATCTACAACACCTTCTTCTAATTATGTAGGCAATCTAGACAGAAAATCTGCCACCACATTAGCTTTCCCTAGCTTATCCACTATTGTTATATCAAACTCCTATAGTAAAAGCAACCATCTAACTAATCTACCTCCAACCACAGGTTTGTTCATTAAGTACCTGATTGCAGTATGATTTGTGTGGATAAAGACTAGATAACCAGTGATTTAATGCTTAAAATTGTTAATGGCATAGACAACTGCTAACATCTCTTTCTCTGCGATAGTGTAGTTAAGTTCTGCTCCTTGTAAGTTCTTGCTGATATAATAGATAGCACACTCCTTATTACGTTCCTTTTGGCCCAATACAACTCCTATAGCAAAATCAGAAGCATCAGTGTGTATGTGGAAAGGCAATGTCCAATTTGGTCCTCTCAAGACAGGTGCTTGAGTCAAAGTTGTTTTAAGTGTCTCAAAAGAGTGCTGACATTTTGTGGTCCACTCAAATTCTATATCTTTTGTGAACAGAGTAAACAAGGGTGCTGTAATTTTGCTGAAGTCTTGAATGAATCTCCTATAATAGCCTGCATGGCCTAGAAAGCTCCTGACATCTTTTTTGTTTTTGTGGCACATGAAGTGTAGAAATGATCTCAATTTTGTGGGGATCCACTTGAATTCCTTCACTTGATATAAAATGTCCTAGAACAATCCCTTGAGTCATCATCATGAAACATTTCTCATGCCTCAATGATAGATTATGTTCTTGACATACTTTTAGAACTTTATCTAGATTGTTGAGTGTCGTTTCATATGTTTCTCCATAGGTGGTGAAGTCATCCATATAAATCTCCATGGAATCATGAGCATAATATAAGAAGATACTTAGCACTGCCCTCTGGAAAGTGGTTGGGGCATTACATATTCCAAAGGGAAGAACAAAATAAGCATAAGTACCCCAAGGGCATGTAAATATAGTCTTATCCTGATCTTCTGGAGCTATCTTTATCTGGTTATAACCACTAAAGCCATCTAAGGAGAAGTACTTTTTACCTGCTAAGGAATCGAGTACTTGGTCAATGAAAGGTAGTGGAAAGTGATCCTTTATAGTGGTTGTGTTTAGCTCCCTATAGTCCACACATACCCTCCATTTGCCTCCTTTCTTAGGAACAATGACTAAAGGTGACACCCATTGGCTGTCATAAATAGGGTAAATGAAGCCTGCATCAGGTAATTTTTGTAGCTCAGTTTTAACTATTTCTCGCAAGGCAAGGTTCATTCTCCTTTGAAGCTGTCTAAATGGCTTGAAACCATCATTTATGTAAATCCTATGCATGCACAAGTCTAGATCAATTCCCTTCATGTCATTGTAGTCCCATACAAAGGCTAATGAATGTGCCTGTAACATAGTGGTCATGGAGTTCTATTGTTCTTCAATTAGGGTATTATTAATATTTAGCATTTTACCCATCATGATTTCCAATGTTTTGGAAGCTGATTGCACAGATGAAAGATCATATCCACTGATGTTGGGAACACACTCTTGTGGCAGTAAAGAATGGAAAAGTTGGGATATTTCTTCTAAGGAATTTGCAGGTATAATGTTCTATAGTGGATCTTGTAAACATGCTAGACAGTCTTGTTGCCGTGGATCCCTACCATAGTTGTTCTATATAATGTGGTCAATTAAATCATCCTCATCTTTGTTTGCCAACAAGCGGCTGCATTCAATGGTCATGAGAGTTTACAGGGAATAGTTGTCTTCTTCTTCCAAGGTAGGCCATATAACTTGCTCTAGATTTTCATGAGGTTGGGCTGGTGGATAGAGGACCAACTTCTTGGTTATAGTTCCATTTGATATTATCACGTTCTCAGACCTACAACCTATGAATGTATCAGTTGTTGCTAACCATGGTCTGCCTAAGATAAGTGGATATCCTGCAAAGTTAACCTTTGGCTACAAGACTATGAAATCTACAGGATACTCCCATGAGTCTAATGCTATGACTATGTCTTCAATGATCCCCTTAGGTTTTACTATGGACCTATCTACCAACTTTAAAACAGTTGGTGTAGGCATGAGGTTAGGTAGCTGAAGTAACTGCATTGTCTCCTTAGTCATGACATTAATGGCTTCCCTAATTCAATCAAGGTATTTTTGATGAGGGTCCCATTTATCTTCACATCCACTAGTGGACTGCTAGGGTCTATGTATTTAGGGACAGTGATATTCCCTAGCATGATATTAGCAAGGTTCCCTAAGACATGGGTTGTCTGAGGATCCTTCCTTTTTCTCCTTGTCTTTTTAAGGCAAAGGTCCCTTACTATTTTGGTATAAATTGGGATATCCTTAATAACTTGAATGAGGGGGATTTTGATATTGACATTCTTGAGTTGTCCTAATAGATCTGTCTCAGCTTAGGTATGATGTTTTGTAATGGCTAAACACTCAAGGAAATGAGGCTCTGGACTCGAGATAGTCTGATTTGACTCAGGCTCCAGAGGTGAATTGTCTAAAGCTTTAGTTATGGGCTCCTCATCTACCATCTTAGTGATTTGGGAAGATGAAGGCCCAGCTAATGTTTTCCTTGACCTGAGGTGGTCATCACTCACCTCTACTCCATAAGTGGGGTATTGAATAGCCTCGTTAGTGTATTCCTATTAGACATGCTTGTTATTGGGGTTAGGTACACATTGGGTAGGCAGTTGTGGTGATCTTGGTGGCTGAGATGTTGGGTTTGATGGACTGGGCATAATAGCCTGTTGTTGTGGCTAAGAAAGCAGCAAAAGTTGTGAGTAATTCATATTTTGGTTTCGCCATTGATGTCCCTTTTGCCATTGCGGCTGCCATTAGTTTTGTTGTACTGGTCATTGAGGATTGTAATTGGGTCCTTGGAAATCTTGTTGTAGCCATACATTTGGTTGCTGCTAATTCAAGTTTTGCTGAGGATTTTGCCATTGGTTTTGGTTATTTGGCCAAGATTGCAGGTTCCAACCAGAGAAACTATGATTACCAATTGGAAATGATGCATTAAAACTTAGAGGGTCTTGTGGCATACCTTGTCTTGGTTTCCATGGATTTCTTTGTGCAACATAGAATAGCTACCCATCTTCATTTTCAAATGGTTAAAAGTGTGGTTTCTCTGATTTATCTTTTGTAATATTGGCCACCCTTTTGCACTTACAATTGGTTTTCCTTTGTTTGCAGTTGGGGTAGTATTCAGTAAGTATTGCCTCAGCTTCTTCCTGCTTCTTCTTCAAATGTAGAGTGTCCAACTGAGTAGCTAGATGACTTATAATATCTTCTTTCATGTTGGTCAGCAGGTTGCTCAACTCCACCCTTGAAACTGAGTTAGATGTCTTGTCAATGGTAGATGTTCTTTCTCCCCTTATCTTTTTGGTAAAGGACCTTGAGTAGTTTCTGCAAACTTTGCAGATATCATCAAAGGGTAATTGAGACACATCTTCTGCCCCAATAAGATTAAGGGCATCCATGTAGTCATCATTGACTCCTCTAAAAAATACAAGCTTTAGGGATTCATTTGAGAGTTTATTCTATGGATTTTTCTTCAAGAAGAATTGGAACCTTTCTACATAATCTTCCAATGGTTCATCCTCTTTTTGAGTCATCCTAAAAATGTCATCCCTTCTCCTATCAATTCCTCTACAATAATCTTGGTACTTCTCCAAGAATTTTGATTTCATCGTGTCCCAATCTGGAATAGCATCTTTTCCCAATCCCATAAACCATCTCAAAGTAACATCCTTCATAGTAGCAAGAAATAGCTTGGGCCTATGAGCATCAGTTGTATAGTCATAGCTTCTATATGGGACATCAAACTTGAACAAGAATGTATCTGGATCCTCAGTCACCAAACCATAGAAGACTAGTAATGCTAAAGGAGGTATATTCTTCATAGCAACAACCCTCTCTTGGTTGGTAATTGGAAATTCAAAAGTCACATGTTCTGGTGGATCATCCATTGCATCAGCCATGGTCAGGAAGGTCCTTTCTGTATTATCAGTAGATGTTGATGAGAGGGAAAATTCTTCTTCAGTAATACCCTCACTCTAATCGTTGTAGTCACCAATATCTACTCTAGCTTGTTGGGTTGATGAGAGAAACCTTCCCAAAACGTCTCTCTGCCTCCGCATACAATAGGTATGACTTTGTATAGCAATGACTCCTGCACAATGTTAGTGAAATGTTCTGGTATTTGGTGGGATGAAACCTAAGTATCCTATCTTCTGAAAGCAAAATGTTTAAACTAGGAAAGCTTGGAAATAATAGGAATTGATCTTTGAAAGTAGCACCATCCCTGGCAATGGCACCAAAAATGTAGAGTCTTTACTATGTCTAGTAAACTTGGTGGCAATCACACAATTCAGAGGAACAACCTAACTAAACAGTCCACTACAACCCTTGAAAAGACCTTCATTGAATTATCGACCAAGGCTAGTAAGCTTGTGATGGCACTGGCATTGTATGTGCTTTCAAAGATTCAAACTATCTAACTCATCCTAATATAGTTGTTATAATTCAAACTGCACAATTATAAAGGAAGTAATGTTGATAATGTTGCTACAGGTACTTGCAATATAAGACTATAACTAATGACTGTAAAGAAATGAACACTAGGGTTTTAACTTGGTATTGATAATTTATCCTATACTCCTAACATACACTCTACACTCTGGAGTACAACAAGTTAAACAACTAGAATATCTTGAAGTATCTAATGCATTTATGAATTGACGGTTATAACAAAATAACATATAGAAAATGAAGTGAGGGACAGTTACCTTGAGTGGCCCTTACTCAAGTGACTGTCTCCATTGGTCTAACTCAAATCTAGTTGCTCAGATTAACACAATCATACTAATTCCAATTCATTCATTACACAATCCTTGCAATATCACATAAGATTCTGCTTGCAGATTTTATTCATGCATTCATCATCAAAAACATAAACATTGTCTATGTAACTAACTTGAAAAAGATCTAGCAGCTATATTTGTAATTGGACAATCTACTTCAAACTTGAAAACTTAAAACTTAAACTACCTCAACCACTAAGCCATAAATATAGGCACGCGAGAGTTTATTGGAACAAGGTTTCTTAACTAGAATCATAAATCACCACTCTCTACATACATGAGTGTGACAAATGCTAAGTAACTAATAACTGAAAAAGAAAGAAAGAAGAGTCCTAATGAAATTGGAACTTCTTGCTGAAATAGAGGAACGTGGACTAGTTGAATTAGTCACATTAGACTCCTAGCTGCAACAGAATCCTTCTCCTTCAATTGTCTTTATTAATTGCTATCATAATGTGTAACCATCTTCATCAAGTGTATCCATGTTGTAGTTGTTGCATTCCATTTATCTTGGAACTTCCCCTATTCTTCTATCTGGGAACTCTTTGGCTACGAGCTACACCTTGCGGTTGTTGTGGGCTACAGTCCATCTTCTCCAGTTGCAAGAGTTAGTTCACAAAACATGCAATACAAACAACCATAATTAAGCATAAATATCCTTTACAATCCACACATTCCCACAAATAATCATGCAATATTCATCATATTAAAACCATGTTTCTATATACTTAATAATCAAGTTTAGGTCTACATAATGAACATAAAAGATAACATAATGTAGAAATATGTGTAAGATAATGTCTGAAAATGTCTTTGGAACTTGCATAAAACCATAAGAAAACTAGCTAATAACTAGACCCATCAGTTTGGTCTCATTTGCAAGGTCCTGTACCTTGAGACCAATCCAATGTTTCACTAAATTTGTTGGAACTTCCAAAAGCTTCAACAACAGGGTACAAATTCAAGTGACAATAGTTTCTAGCACATCTGGTGGGATACTCATCTTTGAGTAAGAATTTTCCTAAGAGATTTGGTGTTGATCTTAGCATTTGCAGTCGTCGAGGCATCATTCAGAAGCACCTGGTGACTGCATTTTCTGGATTTGAAGCAATCCTAAATTTCATGCCAAAACTATAGACAAGGTCTTCTTCAAGAGGTAACTTTCAATTTGTCGAGCTACCTTTATCTACTTCAAGAAGAAGAAATAGATTATCTAGGTCTCCTGTGAGAGAAAATAATAATGTTGTATCATCTCCTCCAAGAGCCCAATTCACCCCCCTCCTGTTAGATTTCAGTATTCTAGGAGAAGCCTGCATATACCTAGAATAAATTTGAACATCTTAAGCATGGATCAGCCAAGAATAGGGCTTTTGTGGCCTTCAATGGAGGGAGTTCACTTGATCTAGTACAATATGATGACAATCCTACTGCAACCTTGAAGGCAATTCCCTTCTTCACTGGTGAAAGTTCCACAACACCCATTGAACATATCCAAGGCATCGCAAGTGTGTTTTTTATCCATAATGTCACTGAAGAAAATGTCTTTGTGAGACTCCTTGCTTCTTTTTTCAAAGGAAAAACACTCCAGTGGTATATGGGTTTACCAACAAATTCTATTCGTGATTGGGATGAGTTGGGTGACAGACTTTGCCAACGCTTTGAAGATAGAAGTGATCACATGTCTCTTATGGAACAGTTGGCAACAATCAAAAGATCCCCCCACGAATTTATGGTTGACTTCAACTATAGATTTTAGAAGACTTGGGATAGGATTCCTTTGTTGGTGAAGCCCTCCCCTAATACTGTCTTTTTGTATTATTGAGATCTTTAAATAGTGACATTGTTGTCATGATTCAGTCTATGGGAGGAAATGTTTTACCAGATGCATATGAGGTAGCAATTAGGGTAGAAAATAGTCTAATTTAGGTTGTAAATATTGTTTCAAGGCCCCCAATGCCACCATTCCTAGAGGCTCCCGTTGTTCAACCTATTATAGCTCTAATTCCCACAATAGTTAGCTCTGCACATCCACTGATCACACCTTCAAATGAACTGCATGAAGTTAAGGCCCTGCTACAAAATTTTGGAAATGAATTGGTGGCACTGAAAAGACAACAAGCATAATCCATCAAGCTATATCATCCCTTCAATCAGGCTCATCATCCTAATATGTAACCCTATTAAGGTAATATGCCAAGGCAGAATCAGCCTAGCTATGTTAGGCCCCTAAATGTTATAAACCCTATTGCTGCAAACACATCTGGAGTTGTTGTTCCTATACAAAATAATCTAGCTCAAGATGGTGAATGGTGCTATCTATGCAATCAACCCCACAATCAAAGCTTATTCCAAAATGGACAATTTAGTCAAGCCCTGGTGGTCCAAAATCTACCAATGGATTCAGAATAACAAGTTAATTCCAATCAAGGGATTGTGGTAGGACAAGAACAAGCCCAAAATGAATCTACATTGATGAATTGGTAGGAGGATGACTTTTGTGGTATCCAATAGTGTACAATATAAGATTGAAAAGAAGAGTGACTGAGGATGCGTCAATTCCTGTGGTTGGTCAAGCGTTGACCTCTCATGCTTCTTTTGTAATTATAGCAGAAAGTACATCAGTCAAGGTTACTTCAGTTCAAGCAAATCATATTATTGTTAGAGTGAATCCATCACAAGGATAGCAACATACCAATTAGTAAGCTAAAACAGACACTTCTGCTACAAAGACTCCTCCAAAATCTGGACCTACTCCCTTTAGTGCGGTGGACCAGATGAAGAAGACCAATTTGAACGTCACTATGTGGGACGCCTTGTCAATCCCAGATCAAAGGGATTTGCTACAAGAGGCTTGAAGAGCTTCAATCAACCTTCCAAAGAGACAACAAAAGGAAAAATAATTGCCCTAGTAAACCTGTGCCAACCAAAAGAGGAGGCAAGCACAAGAAAAATCAATAAGCCTCCCCCTTTCTATGTCTCCCTGATCATTGGCAATAATTTATTACATAATTGTATGATTTATTCCAGGATGGGTAGTTATGTTATGCATATAGAAATAGCTTATCAGTTAGGAATCAAGTATGAACTTGTGAGTAAAGGGGTAGTGCAACTAGATGGTATTGTTGTTAAGATAGTAGGTGTTAAAAATTTGAAGCTTACCCTACATGCATGCCCTGACTGCTCTATTTTACAAGACATTTCAGTCATTGATCTCCCTACATACTTTGGCATATGCTTGTCCATAGACTTCACTGCTAAAATAGGTGGATACCTATCCTTTGATTGGTCCCATATGTTGTTTAGGACAAGGTATGGCACTAAGGTGACAATTAAGGTTGAGCCTATTGCTAAAGATCATATAGAGCCTTATTCCCCTACCCTATCAACATGAACTGTACAATCCTTGATTTAGAGGAAGATAACAATATACATGAGGCTGCCACACATGTGGAAGAAATTTTGGATATACTACTTGATGAACAAGCAAATTGCTTTCAATTTGATACTCTTGATCATGTAGAAGAAATAGGGTTGGATAGATATTGTATCCATGATGAGGATGCCATCATCCCTAACCTTGTGAAGTTAAAAAAAAATTCAAGTGGTGGTATGGAAAATGTATTTTGATGGCTCCGGAAGCAAAAATGGAGCAGGTGCAGGTGTAGTATTCGTCTCACCTCAAAAAGAAAATTATTTCTCTGATTTCATATTTTAGTTCAATTGCACCAATAACATAGCTGAGTATGAGGCCTTGATTCAAGGCATGTAGATGACACATAAGAGATGAATAAAAGTGTTATAAGTGTTTGGTGACAGCGAATTAGTTGTCAACCAAATCAGGGCCCAAAGTGCCTCAAAGAATGACTTGTTGAAGTCATATAAGCATAGAGAATGGGATACGATTGAAGACTTTGATGCTTTCGATATTTAGGAAATACCTAGGGAAAGAAATAAAGATGCTGACATGCTATCCATAGTTGGTGCTTATTTTGATATCCCTAAAAACATCACAAGATTCAGATCAACATGTGAAGATTGTGGTCAGGCCTGCTGTCCCAGATAATGTCCCTAGTTGCAAGTATTTGAGAATGACCGACAAATTGTTAACTTCTTACAAGAGGAAGCAGAGTTTGCTGCTAGAAACCAGTCAAAATTGCAAGAGCAATACGGTAACTGAGTGATCCAGCTGAAGACAAACAATTTGCCCAAGGGATTAATCACCTTAGAGAATATCTTTGATGGTGATAATCAACACAAAAAAAAAAAGAGAATGAGTATGGCTTTCAAAAAACAAGACTATGAAGAAGTGGAAATTACACAAGGCAGATTTCTAAAGCATGACAAGGTATGTGATCAAGCTGAAAGACAAGGTTTCATTGATCTTTGTAATGAATTTGATGATCTTATTGCTTGGGATTATAGGGATCTAAAATATGTTGACCCTAGTTTAATCCAACACACTATTGACTTAGATCCCAAAGCAAAACATGTCCACAAAAAATAAAGGTCAATCAACCCTAAAATAGAACCACTAATGAGGATGGAGTTGTCTAGACTCATAGAAGCTAAAATTATCTATCTAATCAAGCATTCCTCTTGGGTGGCTAACCTAGTTCCAGTTAGGAAAAAGAATGGAGAAATCAAATTATGTGTGGACTTTAGAGACTTGAATAGAGCCTCCCTTAAAGACCACTATCCACTTCCCTCAATGGAACAAACCCTACAAATAGTGGCAGGAGCTGAGAGATTTTCCCTCCTAAATGGCTACTTAGGGTATAACCAAATTCTTGTAAAAGAATCAGATCAGTACAAAATAGCCTTTACCACCAAATGGGGTACCTTGGCTTACCAAAAGATGCTTTTGGGTTGACCAATGTTGGTGCAACCTTCCAAAGAGCAATGGATTGGGCCTTCAAGGGCCTAATCAATGGTATCATTCTAATATATCTTGATGATTTAACTATTTATTCAAAGCATCCAGCTAATCACTTGAGCCATTTGAGGAAGGTCTTTGAAAAATGTAGGGAGTATGGTGTATCATTGAATCCAAAAAAGTGTGTATTTGTTGTCTCAGAAGGTAAATTGTTGGGGCACATAGTTTCAAAGCAGGGACTTTCCATTGATCCTGAAAGAACAAGTGAAATTATGTCCCTCCCTCTTCCTAGCCACAAGAAGGGCTTGTAGAGTTTCCTAGGTAAGATCAACTTTGTGAGGAGGTTCATACCTAATTTTGCTTCAATAGTAAAGCCTCTCACAAATATGTTAAAAAAGAATACTACATTTAGTTGGTTAAAAGAGGGCAAAGATAGTTTTGAAGTTGTCAAATAAGGCATTGCACAAGCTCCTACATTGGTAAACCCTAATTATGAAAAGGATTTTATCCTTTATGCTTTTGGAGGCAAGGAGGGTATGTCACCAGTCCTGACAAAACATAATGATGAAAAATTGGAGTAGTCTATTACTTTTTTCAGTCAACCTCTGAAAGATTATGAGCTTAAGTATAATTTTGTTGAAAAACAGGTATTTGCTGCTGTGAAATCACTAAAAAAGTTTAGGCATATGCTTTCAAAGAGAAAAATACAATTGTTGGTGAACCATCCCAATGTGAAGGAGTTTCTTCTAAGCAAAGACATCATCGAGAAGAGAGCTGGGTGGATCACAAAAGTTATGGAATATGACGTGAATATCAACATTACCAGGCTAGTAATAGGCAAAGGACTATGTGAGAAGACCATGCAGAAGACATTGGAGATGAAAACAACACAGTGTATGCCCTTGAACAGGCCCAACCAATTGAATTTCACACTCCAAATGACTGGTATCATGACATGGTTTTCTTTCTACAAATAGGTAGCTACCTAGATGGATTAAATCAATCAAATAAAAGGTATTTCAGACTTCAATCCATCCCATATGTTCTTATTGAGGGTGTCTTGTTCAGAAAAGACATCAATGGAGTTCTTTTAAGGTGCATAGAACACAATCAAACCATTAGGGTACTAGAAGAATTCCATAATGGCCTTGCAGGTGGCCATTTTTCACCAAGAACAATTGTTGTTAAAATTATGAGGGCTGGTTATTACTGGCCCAACTTATTCAGAGATGCCCATAGATGGGTGAGGAATTGCAAGGAGTGTGCTCTATTCACAGGTAAACAAAGGTTGGCAACCCTCCCTCTTCATCCCATCCAGAATGATCATCCATTTGTCCAATGGGGTTTAGATTTCATTGGAATGATCAATCCACCATCCAATGCTGGCCATAAGTGGATTTTAATAGCCACTGACTACTTCACCCGATGGATTGAGGCAACTGCTTTGAAGGATGCCATCGAGGCTACTATTCTGGACTTCCTTGAAGGTATAGTTACAATATTCGGTGTCCCACCACTATCATGTTTGATAATGCTAAGGCTTTTGTAGGCACAAAAAATAGTGAATGGGTAGTTAAATATGGAATTTACTTGAAGACGTCTTCCAACTACTACCCTAAAGGGAATGGCTTAGCCGAGTCTACCAATAAAAAATCTGATCAAAATTATCAAAAGGATGGTGGAAGATAACCAAAGAACATGGCATTCCAAGCTAAGAACAACACTCTGGGCTGATAGGATCACGTCCAAGAGAGCCATCAGCAATTCACCCTCCATGCTTGTTTATGGAAGGGAGACAAGGCTTCTATTATCATTAGAACTACCCTCACTTGAACTTGCACAATAGTTGGAACTTCTAGAAAATGATGCTAGAATAGTAAGACTTGTTGAGCTGATGGAGCTAGAAGAGACGATAAATGCTGCCATGAAGACTCTTGAAGATCACCAAGCACAAGTAAAGAGAACCTTTGATAAAAAAAACCAGTTGATAGAGTCATCAAGGAGGGAGATTTAGTGTTGAAATGGGATGAAGATAGAGCTAAGGTTGGGAGGCACACCAAGTTTGATGCACTATGGAGTGGCCCATACACCATCACCAATTGCAAACAAGCCAATGCATTTCGACTCTCCAAGCTAAATGGTGAATTTCTTCCAATCCTAATCAATGGGATTCATCTCAAACCTTGCTTTTAAGTTTGGTTTTGAAACCTTGTAAATATGTTAGGCATGTTTCCCTTGAATAAGTTTTGTTACACTTTGTTGCATCCTCATTAGGAGGATGTTTGCCTTGCTGTTCTATGTTTTTGTGTTGTTGTTTTGGTATTGGTGGAGGCAGTGTTCAGTTCTATTTGGTCGTGTTGTTGCAGTCCCCTTTGACTCTGTGTGCCAAATGGATTGTATAAGGCCATTAGATTCTTGTGTTTAGCAGGCAAACACCCCTGCATAGTCATCAAAAATGTTGTCCTATTTTGTCCTAGGCCAAAATAGCCCATCTTTAGACTTGCAAATATTGCCAAAATCTTGTGTTTTGTCTTGTGAAAATCTAAAAAAATACTAATATTTCCTAAGTCAAAATTGCCTTAGGTTTTCCTTGAAAGTTATGCTCATTATTCCAACCAGACATTTTCTAACTAGATATCTTGTTGAGTTTCATTATCCAAATCCGATTACCTTATTCATATCCAGTTGCATTGTCTTCTTCAACTAGACATTTCATCTAGACCTTTCCTAACCAGACATCCCGTTGATTTGTTATATTTGGATCCTGTTTCTATTCGTATCCAGATCTAGTTATGATGCCTTATCATCCATATAGATACCTACACTTCTTCCATCAAATATATCTGATCTGAGATACCCTAAATAGAAGAAAATTTCCTAGAATTTCCCAAAAAATCCTAAGGAAATTCCAAGTCATTGACAAGAAAAGTGGATTTTTTTTCTAAGGGAAGATCAAGTGCAAAAGATGATAAGTTCATATTGAAGACGAGCAAAATGAATATTCATAATTCAAATTCGGTGAATATTTGATGAAAATTGATGAAGTTATGATTCTGCAGGACTTTTGGCTCCAACCGGACATTTCTACCTAGATATTCCATCCAGACATTCTCAACCAAACATCCGGTTACACTTCAACATCATATTGCATTTCAGCATCATATTGCATTGCTTTATGTCCAACCAGACATTTTCCATCCGACTGTCATGTTGTCCTCTCATATCTGGATCCTATTACATATCCAGCATATCCACATCCAGTTACGTTGCTATTATCCAATCAGATATTTTCATTTGGATATCTAGTTACATTGTCTTGTTCCTAACTAGACATTCAAAGTGGACATTTTTTAACCGGACTTTCTAAGAAGATATTTTCCAACCAGACATTTCCATATCCGGTTGCTTTACCTAAATCTCAACCGAACATTTTTCACCTGGATATCCAGTTGTGTGACTCATTTCCACTCGAACCTTTTCAATCAGATATCTTGTTATATGCATGTCTTGATGAACTTAACCTAACATTTGACTTGTGTGGAATTTCCATCTAGAATCAAACATATCTAGATGCCCCAACTGCATTCAAACTTGACATCTCATATCCAGTTGAATAGAACCGAACCAGATGGAAATGTTCTATTGACTTGCAGAAGCATCCAGAAACTTCCAAAAGTCACAAAATCAGTTTCCTACAATAATTTTTGATCGATAACGGGGAAATCAATCAGAGGGCGCAACTGAAAGATGTCAAGTGATGCCATTGTTCTAGGTTGAGGTCGTCGTAGGTAGTTGGAACAGTGCAAAACTTTAAAGCACTAGTACTAGAGGTGGAAGAAGAATATGAAACAGTGTATGCGTGTACTCTAGATAGATGGATTTCCCAGGGATGCATTTGACTAAAGGCCTCCTACATTAAAACCTTGTTCCAGAGACATGGGCGACCTTCTAGAGTACAATTTTCCAACACGCTAAGGGCATGAGCATCGCAAAATTGTATAGATCTCTGGCATGGGCCATGGGCCAAATTTATTACAGCATGGTGCCCATAAAAGATGTGTTGATTGGGTTTCTCGCGCCCAGAGTTGTGATAGCAAAATGAAAAGATATATATACATGTAATAGATGTATTTTGAAGGTTGTTCTCTTGCATCCATGACTCTGCATCAATTGTAATATTTTGCCTCTTTAATCAATACAATAGTTGATTTATGCCTCTCCCCTTGGTCTTTCCCCGCGAGAACATTCTTCCAACCTTTAGGCCCTAATTCCTAGGTTGTAGTCACGTGTTCAGAAGAGCTACCCAAGGTAGTACCAAGCAAACATCGTAACAAAGGAGACGAGGGAGGCATGGGAGCTCCCTCGGGCTGTCAAGCACCATTCCTACTCAAATTCAAAAGGTTTTTTTAGGTAGGAGAGTTGTTGAGCGAAAAAAGCAAGAGAAAGTGTTGTAATCAGTTAATTTTTTTATTTATTTTTTATTTTTTTGTTGTTAATTGTCTCAAAATAAAAAAATAAAAAATTACAAACAAAATATTATTATTTTCCATAAACATTATTATTGGTAAATTTTGTATCAATAATAATCTTTATTTAAAATAATAATTAGAAAATCATAAAAATCAAAATAATTAACAAAAAAAAAAATCAAGCCTTGGAAAGTCACGTGCCTATTCAAAGGCACATGTCTATCCAAGGGATAAAGTACCTTCACATAAAACTCATGCGCCATATAATAAACGAAAATCATTGAAGCACCTTTAACAAAGAATCATCGTGCCTTACTAAAGGCAAAAACAAAACAAAGAAAAGTCATATGCACGCCTCAAATGCTCAAGTGCAAAGACTCAATGATGAGTGGAGGAAGGTTGATGCCTAAGTAAAGGGAGCCACGCCAGCAACACACAAAGCAAAAGCACCTCAAAAGAAAATCAACACACTCAACCAAAGGAAAAAGCACTTGTTAAAGGTTCCAAAATGTGCCTGTATATAGTTGTTTTAAACCAAACAAGGCAAAGGCACCTATATTAAATACTCAACACATCAATACTCATTCCCAATTTCCTACGTGCCTATATGAATCAAAGGAAGGTGTTAAAAAAAGATACACATGTAGGTGCGTTGATCAAAGGAAATGAAGGAAACAATAGAAGTCCACATCAGCAAGAAAAGATCTTATAAAGGCGTTAGTAAAGGAAGAAATGGAAAGCCAATGAAAGGATAAACAAGTCTTCCACATCAAGATTCACAATCAGCTAAAATTTAGCTAAAAGATAAGAAATTCACAGAATCATGTAATCAAAGACTTCAGACATAGTAGCAATCAAAAATTACAATGGATGGAGCGACCAAGATTAGCAAGGCATGTGACTAAGAAGGTTTTTATTGAAATCTGAAGGATAAGAATAAGTCAAATATGTGCTTGAGGGTTAGTAATTGACCATTGAATGATAAAGGCACTCAAAACATATATTTGAGATGATCAGAACAATAAGTTAAGAGATTAGACATGTTGAAATGGATGCTTAATTAGTTGTAATAGCATCTGTCATTGATAATCAACAGGTCGAGATCAATCTTTATGGTATTAACAAAAGGTGTATTTATCATCTCCAATGAGATTTAGAAATTAATTGTTTGACAATCTTTGCCATAAATCAGTGATCTTTTTGAGCTTTCAAATATAATTTGGTCAACTCAAAGAATTTAAAGCACCAAGTGATTCTTAGAGTTGTAGAAATTTTCAAAAAACCATCAAAATCATCTAGCGCCGCCTAAGAAATTATATTTTTAGCCTATGTTAAAAATAGATCATCATTGTCATATTTGAGAAAAAGAGCATATTTAGAATTTGTAATTTTCATTAGAGCCCATGCTATTTTTAGTGTTAATTAGAGTTGACTCATGTTCGACTGCCATGCGAGAGATGTGAGCATGAAGTCATAGTGTGCAACAATTTTGATCTATAGTTCAACTAAAGGATGCATGATTGTACTATTTTATTTATTAGTTGAGCTAATAGTTGCATGTTTGTAATTTAGATTTAGTAGAGTAGATAATTGTAATAAAGTTTGCATGTCATGCAAACTTCAGTCAACTAGGATAGGAGTTCAATTATTTAGTTTTATTTATTTTCATGCATTTGCTTTGTAAATAGTATAAATAAGTGCTTTTGCATATTCATTAGGGATTCATTATTCATTTATCAAAGTAGTAGAGTTAGGGAGTTGTATCAAAGAAATCAGTTGTACTAGTGAATGAGCACCAATGAAATATCAATTTTCATGCCTGCATTATGCTAGAATAACCATTTGTCGAGTATTTGTTCCTATTATGGTTTTCTTTTGTGATCAATGCCATGACATTTATTATGCATATTTCATTGTTGAATGTTGATTGAAACACGTCATTATGTGTTATAAAGTTGAGCCGCTTCAATAAGTTTACAAGCTTTGTATTGCATGCAAATTTGAAGGTATAATTTGTGGCTTTGTACCACCATACATCCAATTTAACTCTGACATTCATGTTTAGGCACTAATCTATCCAATCCATTTGTTTAGGTGTCAATGTATACAATTCATGTGTACTTGCCTAGCTTAGTCTCTAAATTTAACTGAATGATGTAAGCGTCTAGTAGTAGAATTTCCAATTTCAATCAAAAAGCACAAAACCCCTTTCTTCATGTTGAAAGCACGTTTCAGCCTATTGCACATTGCAAACCCAAAACAAATATTGGGAAAAGTATGGGGAAACCCATATGGTCCTAGAGCTTTAAAGGCTCCCATAGAAAACACCACTGGCCAAACTTCTTCCTCAGTAACAGGCTTTGTGAGAAGGTAATTATCCTCTTTAGAAAGTAGAGAGGAAATATTATCCAACAGTGTTTCTTCTTCAGCAGGGGAGAAATTGATGGGTTGAAGAGAGAAGAGGGACTCGAAATACCTGGAAGCCAAATGCCCAATATGTTCATCCATAGTGACTTTAGATCCACCCTCATCAAGAAGCCTGGTTAAAGTGTTTTGTTTTCTATGGCGCAAGGTAGATTGATGAAAGAAAGAAGTGTTCCTATCCCCTTCTTTCAACCACTGAATTCAAGATTTTTGCTTCCAAAAGATCTCCTCCTTCCTCAAAATAGCAAACCATTCTTGGGTCAAGGATTGTTCTAGGGTAAAGACTCCCTCTGAACTGTCTCCCTTAGTCATTTTCTTTTGAACATCAGACAACCTACTAGCCAAGGGCTTTTTCTATTCTAAAACATTGCCAAATGAGAATCAATTCCATCCTTTAACACAATTTATGATGTTAAGGAGTTTCTGGGCCAGCTTAAACATTGCAGAACCTTGAATAGGGGTCTTCCACCAATTGGAAATATAATCTCTAAAGTTTGGGTGGGTGGCCCACATTATCTCATATTTAAACGGGTATGGTCTTTTATGAACTCTTTCCAGCCAATTCAACAACAAAGGGTTATGACCAGACCCGATAATAACCAAACTAGAAGAGATCAGGAATCTGTCCAACTTAACTTGGATAAGGTGTTCTCCTCTGTGTCTATTTGTCCAAGTGAAAGGTTGGCCTGAAAGCTCAATATCTATTAAACCAACATCATTCAAGAACTCCGCAAAGCCAATCATGTTGTCTGAATAATCCATTATACCTCCAAGGTTTTTAAGAAGGAAAAAGAGGGGTGCTAAAATCCCCAGCCACCATCTAATGATTCTCCTTATTATCCTTGATCCGGGAGGACACATAAGCCCAAACTTCCTTTTTGGTAGCTCTGGTGTTGGGAGCATAAATATTATCTATAATCCATTCTCTATTCTAGTAAGAGAAAATTACCTCAAGTCTGTGTTTGGTATGGTCAACATAAGAACCTTATTATGTCCCCACATGGTGATAATGTCTCCAAACACCCCTTGGGCTTCACTCACACAAAAATTGGCGTTAGGCCAGATATTCAAGTAGAAATATTTTTAAAAGTTCTCTTTAGACATTTTAACTTCTTGCAATAACATGATATCAATCTTCTTCTCAAAAATATAGTTCTTAACCAAAAACTGTTTATGAGGATTGTTAAGTCCTCGCATGCTCTAGGAGAGAATCTTCATTTACGAAGTTTCCTTGTAGGCAGTTGCAGAGTGGTATGCCTTCCATTGGCTATCTCTTTAGCAACCTCTTGTTGTCTAGTTTCCCAATGTGAAGGTCTCCCTGACTTCAGGTCAACCCCAACATCTATCATTTTCTTGTTTTGTCCTTTGCCCTTTTTTTTGTAATGGATCAACCCTCTAAATCAGAGGGGCTTTGTTTACTAGTCCTTGCCCCTAGGGATGGAGAAAACTATTTATTTTTAAAAGGGGAAGTCAAGCAGTCCTTACCCAGTGACCTATTTGCCTTCTTGAGTGGACTCACTTGTTCCAGGACCAACTCAGTATGGCTTTGGTTCTCCTTGGGGACCTTTCCTAACTTAGGTTCCTTTTCAACAACTTCAAGACCCTTATTATGTGTGGGAATTTCGCTCTCCTCCCTCTCAACAATGGGAAGGGAAGTCTCCTATTTCCCATTAACACACAGTACAGTCAGTTGTTCGAGAGTCTCTTCTGTCTTTTCTGGTTTGTTGTTAGTCTGTTGTTTGTTAGGCAAGACCAAGCTTCTTTCTATCATAGTATTCTCCGTCTCTTCTTGGCAAGGATTTTACAAAGGCCCTTCCTTTATTTCCACTGCACTTGCCTTCTCCAGGGAAGTAGGCGGTGAGCTAAGGATGTTCATAATATCTCTTTGAAGGGATATTCTTCAGAAACATCTTTCATCTTATCCACAGATTCCTTGCACTTTGGAAAAGGGTTTTTGGGGGCTTTGCACTAAGTAATAACATGCCCTGATTTCATATGGTTTTGACAGAAAACCCTAGAATTTTCATATAAGATATTTTGTGGCCATTTCCCAAGTCTTGACTCAAGGATAATGGAGGTTGGGAGGGTTTTATGGATATCAACATTGACACAAAATCTAGCATAAAAAAGCCTATATTTTGCCTTAGTAACTTTATCAACAGTAACATAGTTCCCAAAAGAGTTATTGATCCAAGCAAAAACTTTTTCATCCCAAAACTCTAAAGGTAAGCCAGGTGACCTAACCCAAACCAAATTGGATTTGTTTAAATCTGCCTTAGGATCAAACCTTGGCTTCCACCTACACATGGAAAGGGAATGCTTCCTATATAACCAAGCCCCCCTCCCAATAAAATCTAGAGGAGGTCTTCCTTAGTAGTAAATTTAAACAAAAACATACCTCCAGCCATGGCGCTGATAGCCACAATGCCTTTCAACTTCCATTGAGTTGTCGTCCATCTTCTGACCAAGTCAATGTTAGGATGATAGGCAAAGAATTTTCCAACCAATGAATTCTCCATTGTTGATAAAATCTTGTTTAGAGTCAAGTCAGGCAACTTAAGAGTCATTCCTTCATCAGACTTTAACAGCAAAGGGACAATAGTCCCACAAGCCTATCCCCCTTGGTCTTTCCCCACGAGGACATTCTTCCAACCTTTAGGCCCTAAGTCCAAGGTTGTAGTCATGTGTTTAGAAGAGCTACTCAAGGCAGTACCAAGTGAACACCATAACAGAGGAGACGAGGGAGGCATGGGGGCCCTCAAGCTGTCAAATGCCATTCCTGCTCAAATTCAAAAGGTTTTTTTTGGGTGGGAGAGTTGCAGAGAAAAAAAAGCAGGAGAAAGTGTTGTAATTAGTTAATTTTTATTTTTTTGTTAATTGTCTCAAAATAAAAATTTAAAATTTAAAAATTAAAAATAAAATATTATTATTTTCCCTAAACATTATTATTGGTAATTTTGTATCAATAATAATCTTTATTTAAAATAATAATTAGAAAATCATAAAAATCAAAATAATTAACAAAAAAAAAAGCCTTGGAAAGTTACATGCCTATTCAAAGGCACATGCCTATCCAAGGGATAAAGTACCTTCACATTAAAACTCATGCATCATTTAATAAACAAAAATCATCGAAGCACCTTTAACAAAGAATCATCGTGCCTTACTAAAGGCAAAATCAAAACAAAGAAAAGTCATATGCACACCTCAAATGCTCAAGAGCAAAGACTTAGCGATGAGTAGAGGAAGGTTCATGCCTAAGTAAAGAGGGCCACATCAGCAGCACATAAAGCAAAAACACCTCAAAATAAAAATCAACACACTCAACCAAAGGAAAAAATACTTGTCAAAGGTTCCAAAATGTGTCTGTGTATAGTTGTTTTAAACCAAACAAGGCAAAGACACCTATATGAAATATTCAACACATCAATACTCATTCCTAATTTCCTACGTGCCTATATGAATCAAAGGAAGGCGTTAAAAAAAGATACAAGGTGTGTTGATCAAAGGAAATGAAGGGAACAACAAAAGTCCACATCAACAAGAAAATGTCTTATAAAGGTGTTAGTAAAGGAAGAAATGGGAAGCCAAGGAAAGGATAAACAAGTCTTTCGTGCATCAACATTCACAATCAGCCAAAAGTTAGCTAAAAGATAAGAAATTCACATAATCATGTAATCAAAGACTTCAGACATAGTGGCAATGAAAAATCACAATGGATGGAGCAACCAAGATTAGCAAGGCATGTGACTGAGAAGGTTTTTATTGAAATTTGAAGGATGGGAATTAGTCAAATATCTACCTGAGGGTTAGTAATTGACCATTGAATGACAAAGGCACTCAACATATATTTGAGATGATCAAAACAATAAGATAAGAGATTAGACATGTTGCAATGGATACTTAATTAGTTGTAACAACATATGTCATTGATAATCAACAAGTTGAGATCAATCTTTATGGTATTAACAATAGGTGTATTTATCATCTCCAATAAGATTTAGAAATTAATTATTCATCAATCTTTGCCATAAATCTGTGATATTTTTGAGCTTTCAAATATAATTTGGTCAACTCAAAGAATTTAAAGCACTAAGTGATTCTTAGAGTTGCAGAAATTTTCAAAAAAACCATCAAAATCATCTAGAGCTCCCTAAGAAATTATATTTTTAGCCCACGCTAAAATTAGATCATCATTGTCATATTTGAGAAAAAGAGCATATTTAGAATTTGTAATTTTTATTAGAGCCCGTGCTATTTTTAGTGTTAATTAGAGTTGACTACTGTTCAACTGTCATGCGAGAGATGTGAGCATGAAGTCATAGTGTGCAACAATTTTAATCTATAGTTCAAGTAAAGGATACATGATTGTACTATTTTAATTATCAGTTGGGCTAATAGTCGCGTTTTTGTAATTCAAGTTTAGTGGAGTAGATAATTGTAAGAAAGTTTGCATGTCATGCAAACTTTAGTCAGCTAGGATAGGAGTTTAATTATTTAGTTTTATTTATTTTCATGCATTTGCTTTGTAAATAGTATAAATAAGTGCTTTTGCATATTCATTAGGGATTCATTATTCATTTATCAAAGTAGTAGAGTTAGGGAGTTGTATCGAATAAATCAGTTGTATTAGTGAATGAGCACCAATGAAATATCAATTTTCATGCCTGCATTAGAATAACTATTTGTTGAGTACTCATTCCTATTATGTTTTTTTTTGTGATCAATGCCATGAAATTTATTATGTCTATTTCATTGTTGAATGTTGATTGAAACATGTCATTATGTTTTGTAAAGTTGAGTCGCTTCAATAAGTTTGTAAGCTTTGTATTACATGCAAATTTGAAGGTGTAGTTGGTGGCTTTGTACCACCATACATTCAATTTAACTCTGACATTCATGTTTAGGCACAAATCTATCCAATCCATTTATCTAGGTGTTAATCTATACAATTCATGTGTACTTGCCTAGTTTAGTCTCTAAATTTAACTAAATGATGTAAGCGTCTAGTAGTAGAATTTTCAATTTCAATCAAAAAGCACAAAATCCCCTTGCTTCATGTTGAAAGCATGTTTCGACCTGTTGCACATTGTAAACCCAAAAAAAATGCATTTTTACATTTTATTTAGCATAAACGTGAAAACACCTTTGGAAATATTGTAAAGTTTGTAAATTACAAGTATTTTGTATAGTTTTAGGTTAGTTTTATTTTATAGGGAGATTCCCCTTCTAATTTGAAGATTGGTTTTACTGCACATTTGTTCCATTTTGTGTTGCACTGAAAGGTGTGAAATAAAACACTAACAAAGTTAAAATATTTGCATTGTTGAAATATTATAAATCTAAATATTCAAAGTCTGAATGTAATCATGGGAATGAAAATATTTGTAAAATATCATTTGCACATATGTTATAAGGCTTGAACTAATGAACACTTCAATCATTTTAAATATATTCTCTTATTATCACTAAAAATGGTTGTATTCAAATATTTGCCTAGATTGGTACACAGCTCCATACAATATGTTTTGGAAGGATATACCGATAAAAATAAATTAAAAAATAATAAATATATTTCATATAAATATAATGTAGTTGCCATGAGGGTTTATCCTACAAGTCAGAGAGAAAAAAAATGTTTTATCTTGTACACGAGGGTTGCAAGAATCCTTGTAAACCAAAGGTGTATATGATCACATATATAATAAGGAAAAGTAAAATAAAACAAAATAAACAAAATAAAGTAGTAGATCCATTTTGTGAATATCTTACAATTGTGGTGTCCCATGAGATCACTTTTCTTTGAAGCATATCATAACAGTTTGTATGCCTTGTTTTTGCCTCAACTCCTCACAACCTATTTAAATGGAACATCTTGAAACATGCATCCAAAATAGATATAAAATAGATAAAATTAAAAAATTGTTAAATAAAATAATATACCTTAAATTTGACAGCAATCAACATAAATAAGAAATAATAAATAAATTAAGAAAAAATGTTGGTGCCACGACCCCTTGTGGAGGGCATGACCTTGCCATGAGGAGGCTACAACCCTTATATTTAAGGGGTTCAGCCTCTGTGGGTGGTTGTGGCTATCATAGGGTCATGACCCCTTGCAAGGGTGTGACCTTGTGGTGAACACTGTTGGTGATTAATTTCTCCCACCAATATTAATGATAATTAATTAATTAAATGAGAAAAGCGAAAAAGGTCAAATTAGAAAAGTCTAGAAAGAAACTAGCAAGTTTCTAAATGAGTCTAGATAAGTCAAGAAGGCTTCTAGAAAGAAGGAATGATGAGACAGGTTATAGAGGATGAGGTTCCTAGATAAGACAAGATAATGATTGGAAGAGCCTAAAAAGGCAAAGTCATGTACTAGTAAGATCTCTATAAAAGAGCCATGATGTAACATTTATAATCAAGTGCATATGTGTTCAATCAAATGTGCATGAGTGTTTAATGAAGTGTTGAATGTTGTAGCATTCTGGGCATTTGTAATGTTTGTATCAAGAGATCAATGAGAATCAACTGAAGTTGAAGAGTTTTATATTTTGCGTGATTCATAATTGTATGTCTCGTGGATTTCATACCCACCACCAACAAGTGGTATCAGGTTGATCGTTGGAGAACTGTGTCAGGTTTATGAGAGCAAGTCGAGGGTTTTGCTGAAGACAAACTGCCACCATTTGCTGAAGACAGACTTCCACCATTAAAGAAGATATTGGCACAGTAAAGGAAGCGAAAGAAGTAAGGTCTAAAGACCCAAGTCTAATTGCTTAAAAGAAGCCGCCAGCTGAGGATTACTGAGAGGGTTTAAACAGTCTAGATCATATAGAAGTCGTTGTGGAGATAAAGTCGCCCAAATCAAATAAAGGCATCATCATAGAAGGGTTTGTAGAAACAAAGCCATTGTAGATAACTGCCAAAAGAGGCCGCAATCCTCAGAAACAAAAGAAGCTAATTGAAAAGAAAGAGTCACTGAAGATAGAAAACAATGCAGTGATAAGGCGCAGATCTGGAATCAAGGGCGCCAATATTGTTGAGTCTCCAAATTGCTAAAAGATAAGGAGTCATGAGAAAAATCGTTGAAAGCCGCAACTTTGAGAGGAAGTCGCCACTGACAAAGAAGTCACAGAAGGATATATAGAGGGATAAATCGAAGTTGCTTCAGTCAAATAAAGTCGCAGCATATCAGAGCCAGACTATCTTGAGGGACATGTGGAAATTGTTTGAAGAAAGTTGTGCGGCAGAAGGAAGTTACCAAATTCATATAGACCATTGTTTGAAAACAAGGATCCACCATATTACTTCGAGGCAAGAATAGCTATCAAAGTCGCCAAGTTGATCGTGTAAATTCTGAAACAATAAAACAGAACCAGAAAAAGAAATAACAGCAATCTCAAAACAATGATCAGAAAGAGGAATAATGAAAACAGCATACACAAAAGGAACATAAAGGATTTAACGTGGTTCGCCAATGTTGGCTACATCCACAACGAAGGGCAATAGTTTTATTAATCTCAATACATCACACCGTGTATTAAGCATCTCTCTCAGAATTACATATATCACTGTATGTTCTGTAGAACAGCGCAAGCTAGAAGAAGTTTTCCAGAAGTCCAAAAGACTCTCAATCTCCAACGTCTCCCATCCAACGTGCATCTGGGAATAAGATTCTGACAAGGTAGAGATTCCCAGCCAAGAATGGCTGTCTGCAGGTCGTAGGAGTTACAAGGAATAAAAACGCTGAAAGAATGCCGTTACATGGGCTTCACCTAGTCCACGTGCCCAACAATCTCCCACTTGAAGACCAATGGGAACGGCAATGAAGCTGCTCAGAAAGAGATTCCCTTCGTGAAATTCAGTGTCATAGAGGAACAAGACCGAGAGAAGATCTACAGAATTCGAACTTCTCTCGAGGAACAATCTTTGTTAATGCATCCGCCGGATTAACCTTGGTGTCAATCTTTGTGACCTGCAACTTGCCTTCGTCAATAAGATGGCAGATAAAATGGTAACGAAGGTCAATATGTTTTGTGCGACTGTGAAACGCGGCATTTCTTGACAAGTGAATAGCACTTTGGCTATCACAAAATAATGGAAATACTGATTTTGGACAGCCCAGTTCCGTCAACAAATGCTCAAGCCATATCATTTCTTTGGCTCCTTCTGAGAGCGCTATGTATTCAGCCTCTGTTGATGACAGAGCTACAGTTTGTTGCAATCAAGAGACCCAAGTAATGGCTGCCCCGGCAAATGTAAAGACATAACCAGTGGTAGACCGGCGTTTGTCTAAATCTCCGGCCATATCAGAATCTACATAACCACGAAGCTGAAAGTCAGTACCTCCAAAACATAAACAGAAATGTGAAGTACCTTTCAAGTACCGAAGAATCCACTAAACTGCCTGCCAATGAAGTTTGCCCGGATTACTCATGAATCTGCTCACAACAGCAACTGCTTGTGCTATGTCCGGACGAGTACACACCATTGCATACATGAGACTGCCAACTACAGATGTATATGGAACACACCTCATCTGTTCTTCTTCTTCCTGATTTTTCAGACACATAGCTGAAGATAGGCAGAAATGATCAGCCAAAGGAGTAGAGACCGGTTTAGCATGAGACATATTAAATCTGTCCAACACTTTGGTAATGTAGTTTGCTTGTGACAACCTGAGTTCTTTTTTATTTTTGTTTCTGAATATGTACATCCCAAGTATTCATTTGGTTGGTCCGAGATCTTTCATGGCAAAATGAAGAGCCAACTATTGCTTCAGCTGAGCAATAATCTAAATACTAGTACCAGCTACTAACATATCATCAACATAGAGCAATAGTATGACAAACTCACCAGTATTGAGCCTCTTGTAGTAAACACAAGGATCTGATTCGCACCGAATAAAGTGGTTATCAGTCATGAAGCGGTCAAATTTTAAATACCATTGTCTTGGAGCTTGCTTCAGCCCATACAAACTCCGCTTCAACTTGCAAAATAAATGCTCCTTGCCTGGTTGAGCAAAGCCTTCAGGCTGCTCCATGTATAAATCCTCATCAATGTCTCCATGTAAAAACGTTGTTTTCACATCGAGTTGCTCAAGTTCTAAATCCCAAATGGCAACTAAACCCAAGACAGCATGAATGGTATCCATTCTGACAATTGGAGAAAAATTTTCAGAAAAATCAATACCTTTTTGCTGATCAAACCCCTTGACGACCAATCTGGCCCTGTATCGTTTACTTCCTCCGTCTTCGTCTTTCAAACGGTAAATCCATTTGTTCTTGAGAGGCTTTCTATTTGGTGGAAGAGGAACCAAATCCCAGGTTTGATTGATGTTCAATGATTCCATTTCTTCGTTCATGGCGGCCATCCAGTTCTGTGCATTTTCATGCTTGCAGGCTTGTTTATAAGTTGTTGGCTCTGCATAATCAGAGAGCAATAACTCGTAGTCATCAAATTTGGCAGGTCTCCGCTTCTCACGAGTAGACCTCCTCAATGTCTGACCTTGCTCTGGCTGTATGTTTGAGTCTAGATTTAGTCTCTGAAGTAAGTGCTGAACATCATCAATCTCTGAGTGAAGAGGCCCCTGAGGAAAACTACCCTGTCTATTTATATTGCTCTGTGCACCTAGAGTGCTCTGTCTAGTTACTCTGTCTGGCCACATATCTCCTATCTGTGTTTGACTAAAGGGAGATTGTGCATCTATTCTAGGCTGCGTTGAACTAAAAGTAGGCAGCTTTAAACTTTGTGATAGCTGTGGTGAAGGTAAAACAGGCAGCGGTTCCTCATTGTTGGAAGTCAGCAACTAACTGAGGGAAGGCAACGTAGTGCCTTGTGAAGGCAGCGCCAGGTTGGAGGAGGGCAGCAAAGGCTGCGTAGAACTTAAGTTAGGCAGCGGTTGTGCAAAGAGAGGCTGCGTGGGCATTTGGGAAGTCAGCGCTGTAGTTGAAGTCAGTGTTGGAGTATTTGAAGGCTGCGCTTCAGGTAAGAAAGGCAGCAAAGTTTGTATCAAGGGCTGCATAGCATTTGATGAGGAGAGTTGAACACTAGTGGAGGGTAGCGAAATTCTAAGGGGAGGCTGCATAGCATTTGATGATGATAGTTGAACACTAGTGGAGGGTAGCGAAAGACTTCTTGGAGGCTGCGTAGCAACAATGCAAGGTATACCACTAGGAGACTGGGTGGGAATAGTGCACCCAACAGAAGGCATAGCACTTGAAGTAATAGGAGCTCCGGACAGATAAGAATGTATAGTTGTAACAAGTGGCTGGGAAAATGTAATGGTGGATTGCCTCGCCTTTCAATTATCGAACAAATCCACATCAATATATTCTGACAGAGGTGAATTGCAAGAGTGCAAACCTGGAAACTCCCTCTCATTAAACACAACATCGCGGCTACGAATGATAGTCTTTGCAAAAGGATCCCAAAGATGAAAACTAAACTGATCTTCACCATAGCCGAGAAAAACACACCGTTTTGACTTGAAGTCTAACTTAGTTCTCTGCTCTTTTGGAATGTGAACAAAAGCGGCACAGCCAAATACTCGCAAATGCTGATAGGAAATTCGTTTTCCAAGCCATGTCTCCTCAGGTATGTCAAAATCCAACCTGGACGATGGAGCTCGATTAATTAAATACATAGTAGTGTTACATGCCTCTGCCCAAAACTCTTTGCCAAATCCGGCATTGGAGAGCATACATCGAGCTCGCTCAAGTATTGTGCGATTGAGCCTTTCAGCTACACCATTTTCCTGAGGTGTATAAGGGACGGTTTTGATTCGTCGAATACCATGGTCTGCACAAAAAGAATCAAACTCCGAAGAGCAATATTCTCCACCATTGTCTGTTAGTAGGCATTTAATTTTATGCCCAATCTGGTTTTCAACTGAAGCTTTAAACATCTTAAATTTGGAAAAAAACTTCAAATTTTCTGTTCAACATATAAATCCAGATTTTTTGAGTGCAGTCATTGAGAAATGTTACAAAATAATTTGCTCCACCGAAAGAAGTTACCTGAGTTGGACCGAATACATCGGAATGAACAAGTTCCAACGGAGTGGTTTTCTTGTCATGCCCCGTTCTCACGAAACTAGTCCGGCACTGTTTGCCATAAAGGCAATGTTCACAGAATTCTAAATAGATGGAGTTGAGGCCTGGAAGTTGATTGCGCTGAAGCATAACTTGAAGACCTTTTTGGCTCATATGACCGAGCCTTTTGTGCCATATTTCAGACCCACTGTCCATAGCCGGCAAGGCAGCTCCCACTTCACTGAAACAGTCCAGAATGTATAGATTGCCTTGCTTCTTTCCTCTTGCCATTACTAAAAGCCCTTTTGTAATTTTCCATGAGTCAAGAGAAAATTTAACATTGCATCCATTGCCTATAAGCTGACTGACAGAAATTAAATTTCTTTTTAATAGAGGCACATATCTAACATCCGTCAAAGTTAGTTTGTCACCATTTTTCTGATTCAATATTACATCTCCTTTTCCTAAAATCTCACATTCTTTATTGTCACCCAGAAACACCTTACCGAATGTGCCTTCTTGAAAATTTGTGAAAGCTTGACGACATGAAGTGGCATGAAAAGAGGTGCCGAAATCAAGGACCCATGAATCTGCATTTGTATCACTTGCTGATAGGACCAAAACACCATCACTTGCAGTGTTTGCTTGATTATTTGTGCTCACATTGCCTTGAGCTTTCTTATAGTTCCAGTAATTCTTCTTATTGTGTCTAGGTTTTCCACAAAACCAACACGAACCGGTTCTGCCCCTAGACTTCGATTGTGGACCAGATTGTGACCTTCTCCGGTTGTTGAATCTACCTCTTTCATGGTTTCTTCCCCTATTGTTTATACTTACAGCTGTGAGAGCATCGCCGGATGAGGGTTCCTGATGTTTCCTTCTCATGTCTTCGCTGAGAAGAGTAGCTGCAACTTCATAAAAAATGAATGTACTCTTGGCTACTACAGAAGTGCTCACAGCCATGACAACACCTTCCCAGCTATGTGGTAAGGAACACAACAGTAGAATTGCTTTTTTCTCAGGATCTAGTTTGATACCCACCGAAGCTAATTGAGAGACTAAGGTGTTAAACTCATTGAGATGATTGGATATAACCCCACCTTCTCTTATTTTCAAGTTATATAATTTCTTCATAATAAAAACCTTGTTCGAAGCAGAAGCAATTGCATACATGCTGGAGAGCTTTTCCCAAAGCGCTTTCGTAGTGCTCTGATTTGAGACATTAAATAAAACATTGCTTGACAATAAGAGAAATATTGTTGCCTTCACTTTCGAATCTAGTTTTTCACAGTCTTCATCCTTCATAGAACCTTGTCCTTTCGCTTTCCCCAGTAAGGCGACTGACAAGACCTGTTTGATGAGAAGAGACTCCATGTGTACTTTCCAAAGACCAAAGTTCTAGCCTGTAAACTTTTCTATTTTCCATTTCTCTGAGTCATCCATTCTGATTGCAGTGCAGGTTCCCAAAAAAAAATTTCACCGTCCCCTGGACCGAGCTACACACAAGCTCTGATACCAATTGTAAATTCTGAAACAATAAAACAGAACCAGAAAAAGAAATAACAGCAATCTCAAAACAATGATCAGAAAGAGGAATAATGAAAACAGCATACACAAAAGGAACAGAAAGGATTTAACGTGGTTCGCCAATGTTGGCTACATCCACAACGAAGGGCAATAGTTTTATTAATCTCAATACATCACACCGTGTATCAAGCATCTCTCTCAGAATTACATATATCACTGTATATTCTGTAGAACAGTAGCAAGCTAGAAGAAGTTTTCCAGAAGTCCAAAAGACTCTCAATCTCCAACGTCTCCCATCCAACGTGCATCTGGGAATAAGATTCTGACAAGGCAGAGATTCCTAGCCAAGAATGGCTGTCTGCAGGTCGTCGGAGTTACAAGGAATAAAATGCTGAAAGAATGTCGTTACATGGGCTTCACCTAGTCCACGTGCCCAACAGATTGAACATGATTTACAAGTTCATACGTTTGTAAAAGAAGTGATGTTTCTATGCAATTTGAGGCTGCCAGAAGGCAAATT
The DNA here is from genome assembly GCA_027924645.1 of Cunninghamia lanceolata. Lineage (NCBI taxonomy): Eukaryota > Viridiplantae > Streptophyta > Pinopsida > Cupressales > Cupressaceae > Cunninghamia > Cunninghamia lanceolata. Next base: position 1,761,486 of record BSBN01000270.1, read on the forward strand.
TGAAGAAGGCAGAAGCCATTGAAATCATAAGAAAGAGTTGGAGAAGGAAATCTTAAGTCGCCGATTGGAAAATTGCCCAGCCGAGGGATCGTTGAAAAAGAAGGAATCATATCTAGTACAGAAAGGAAGATCAAATAAATAGAAGAAAGATTGTCTAAAGACAGAAGAGGTTGCAGAATACAAAGAAGGTGATCGCTAAGTTTTATAGGTCATAGTTTGAAAACAAGCAGCATCAGTTAGTAAACTTACCGAAGTCATCAAAGTAAAGTCATGGCTAGAAGATTGGATCGCCATGAAAGGAGGAAATCACAATATAAGGCTACAAGAAGAAAAGATATTTGATAGGGCTATAGTTTAAAAGTTCCAGAGAAAGGAAATCTTAGGCGTAACCAATAAAAATAGATCAAGGCAAATACAAAATGTAGATTTCAAGATTTGTAGATAGCTCGCATGCATTTGTGAAGTTGGCCAAGTCTGAAGACATCACATAATAAAGGAGTGAAGGTGTGAAGCAATCGTAAGAAAGTGCAGCAACACGAGGTAAGAAATATATTTTCAATGGGAAACTTTGGTAAAAGAGTTAAGAAAGAAAATTAAAGTTTATGGGGTGAAAAGGAATTTCTGGAAGAAGAATTGATAAAAGTTAATGAAGAATTGATGAATGTTAAAAAGATTAATAGAGAATATATGGAAAGGATAAAGGAGTTAGGAAAGGAAAATATGAAAATTTATGTGAAAATCATAATCTAGAAAAAAAATTAGAGAAAGTTCAAGATATAAATGAAGGGTTAGAAGAAGAGTTGAAGTTGTTTGACAATATTAAAAAGAAGAATGAAAATTTAGAAGAGAAGTTGAAGAGATTAGAAGAAGAAAATAGTTTACAAAAAGATGAAATATAAAAATTGAAAGAACAAAATAGTCAATTAGATCAATTACTTGCAACATGCATCAAGGAAAACGAATCTCTAAAGTTTAAGCCATTACTTTGTGATGTCTCACATGATACAAATGATTTGTATGATATAGCTAAAGATAAAAAGACTAAGGTTGAAGATAACAAAGAGGTTGAATATGCAAAATTTGCTAGTTGTGATGATATTGACACAAAGAATGTTGGTTTCAAGATGATGAAAAAGATGGGTTATGAAGGAAAAGGTTTGGGAAAGTTTGGACAAGGAATTATAAAGCCTATTGAACCTGGAGTGAGGCCAAAGCACGAAGGTCTTGGATATAGAGGAAAAGAAAATATAAATCATGTTACAGATACAAACAAGTTAGTTCAAGAAAAGCAGAATTTGCAATGTTCTCATTGTTATAGGCAAGGACACAAAAATGAAATGTGTTGGGATATTCATCCTTGTCGTATCTGTGGTTTGAAGAATCATTGTGAAAAGATGTGTTGGAACAAAGAATGGAAAAAATAATATATGACAAATTGTATGCAAATGAATTGTGGATGGATTGAACGATTGAATTGGAAACATATTACAAGTATGTTCAAAATGTTGTACATATATAAAAATTCACATGTTGAGCAAAGAAAAGGAATTGGACTGCTGAAGCAGAATAGCCAAAGTAGCATGAGTTGATTGGTAGAGCACTTCTGGAAATGGAGGAAACTATTTGAAGATTGGTAGATCTGAAGATTGGTTGGCAAAAAACATTATGAAGAAAAAAGTTTGAGGATTGAAGATGCTGAAGCATTTGTGGTAGAAATTAAGGGAGAGTATTTTGGTGATTAATTTTTCTCATTCATGATAATTAATTAATTAAACAAGAAAAGACAAAAAGACAAAAAGATAAAATTAGAAAAGTCTAGAAAGAAACTAGCAAGTTTCTAAATGAGTTTAGATAAGTCAAGAAGGCTTCTAGAAAGGAGTGATGAGAAAGGTTCTAAAGGATGAAGTTTTTAGATAAGACAAGATAATGATCAAGGAAGAGCCTAGAAAGGCAAACTCATGTACTAGTAAGACCTCTATAAAAGAGGCATGATGCAATAATTTAAATCAAGTGCATATGTGTTCAATCAAGTGTGTATGAGTGTTTAATGAAGTTTTGAATGTTGTAGCATTTTGGGCATTTGTAATGTTTGTATCAACGGATCAATGAGAATCAACTAAAGTTGAAGAGTTTCATATTTTGTTTATTTTGTGTGTGATTCATATTTGTATGTCTTGTGGATTTCATATCCACCACCAACAAACACGAACCCCCTGATGCCTTTCATTCCTATGGCATCACTTGCCATACTAGTAACAACAAAACAAAATATATTAATACTAATAATTATCTTCTCTGCTAGCTCCTTCAATGCTATCCTCCATTGTTGGTGGTTGCCATCTATTTACTCCCCTTGTCCATGACTACCATCACCGTGCATTCCTATAACAACAAAAAAGGGATAAGTTAAAAGAAAAAAATGAGAGTTAGGCTTCCAATATTATCATATTTGTAAATCCATTTTAGGGTTTTCATATATTAGGGTTCAATATATATTAAATATCCTAAAATAATTTAGGATTCTTAAATTGTTAAGATATTTATAAACAATTATATTTTTAATTAGTTGAAACTATAACATAGTAATTTGTATATGTTAGATTTTGATTTATAAAGTTTTAATTCTAGTTTTAAGTTAGTTATAAGCATATGTTTACAAGCATGAGATTTATTGGAGTGGGATAATAGCGTTACAATATTAATTTGTTTAATTTTTTTTTCATATAAGAAGTTTATCAATCACTACATTTTAGTGACAATATTCTAATATCGTAGTGACACACACATATTATTTGTCATTTCTTTAAATAAGTGATACACTTCATGTAAATTTACTAATGTGTTACTTTAATTGAGAAAATTGTAAGGAGGATTGCTTTAACATTCATATTATGTTCGTTATAAATTATGGTATAAATGTATATTGATCAAAATAATTAATTCTAGGAAACTCCTTTCATTTTGTTTGGCATATACATTGACCAAAATCCTCCCCTCATTCTTTTGACATATGTTAGTTACAAAATAACGTGTTTTAGATCCATATAAATTATATACTTTATTTTCTTATTTTAAAATGGCTCATTATATAGGCTCTATAATATAAATTTATATTGATTAAGATCATCATTTAATTTGATAAATTTATCTTATTATTGATAAATTGCCAACACCCCCTTAAGAGTTCATATATTGTAGTGTATGTTATGATGCATTAGTATTACTGACAATATTAATGGTTAAATTCATCTTTTATATAATGATCAATGGATAGTATGCTTTGTTGTATATAATATTGTAGGAGGTAATATATCATAATAAAAATGTTAAGAAAAAAAAGAGAGTGCAATGAAGTTGGCTTATAGTTTAAATTTGGGCTAGTAATATAAGGTTGATATACTATCCGATTATATTATTCTTTTTAGTTTCAATGAAGTTGAGGAAATCATAATAGTTATAAATTAAACAAAAATGCAATGTGTAATATAATGTGTTAGGGAGATTGTGGTTCCTTCCTCATATTAATGTCACTTAGAAAAGTTTCTTCCCTCTCACTTAGAAATATAAGATTAAAGGGACGTGGAATGACTTGTTTATTATAATCAAATTTAATTCCTTGGAGTCGGTAGTAATAACTTCACTTTAGCCTTACTCAATGGTTGAATTATTAAGGTTATTAGGACTCAAACATGTACCTTTATTTAAATATTAGTCATAAAATGAATTCAAGTTATTATGCTAGAGGAATTGTTAATTTAGCTTGGATAGAGATAACCTATGTTTTGATATGGGCTTTAACAAGAGCTAAGTTTTTTCCCCACGGTAACAAAGTGAATTTTATTGTTATAAGATGACTTAACCAAATACAAACTAATATATGAATCAACTGATAAGAAAGTGGAGTTAGCTTTTAACATAATAATCTAATCCTAATTGCCCCCTTAAATGAAATCAAAATTATGTACTTAGTCATAACTAAGTGACTTGTGCTCTTCCTCATTAAGTTGGTCTCTTAGATATATGAGGATTTCGGGTCATGCTATGAGAGACAGATCCTTGTCGCCTCTCATGGAGAGCTTGAGTGACATCTTGTGGGACCACTCCCCTTAGGCACTAGGTGTTAGGACACCACTCCCCTTCTAGAACACTTCCATCATTAAAGGTCTAGCACACGAAATCACATACCACTTGCATGAATTTTAAGTTTTTCCATTAAGCTTACACTTCGCCACCATGCTACTCTCACATGCTTTAGGTATCAAGTGTTTCCACACATGGTGACGATATATGTGCACTCACACTGTATTTCCTTTGGATAGTGTAGTTATGTAAAAAATAAAAAATAAAAAATAAAAAATAAAAAAATTGTCATGTTTTACTTGTTTTGTATGTGTAAATTGTGGACATGACATTTCTCTTACTAGTTGAGAACCCATGGAAGATGGCAAGGCTTTGCTAGGTGGAGGTTGAGATAACTCTAATGGGCAAGACACACCTCCTTCGTCCGCTGCGCCCAACACTAGATTCGTCCTTGTAGCATAATTGTTATGGTTTCTTTTTATTTTTGTTGAATTGGTGACTTGATCACTATTTTCCTTATGGGGTTGTGTTCTTGTCATTCTATATTTGTTTCAATTTTTTGGGACCACATGTTTATTTGATCCTAGCTTTGCTAGTTTGCCTTTGGGGCATGATCCCATGCCATCTGTATTTTTTGGGATTTGATTGTATGCTTTAACTCTTGGTTTTAATATATGGTATTTTCATAAAAAAACATGACCTGTTATTTTTAGCACTTAGATTTTCCATTGTTGTTGTGAAGTGGGGTTGGGAATTTTTGCACCAACTAAGAAGTTTTCTTATCCACATAATATTATTAGAAGGCAATTGCTAAAATTTAGGTAAATTATTAGAGAGAGACTTTTCCTTTTTATATATGCGATATTGAGGTGCATGTAGTTTTTAAGCAAATCATTGGACCACCAACTTTATGAAAATTCTTATCATTATTTGTGGTTATAAAGTTTATGGGAAACTACTATAACATACTTTTAAATTTCCTCGATAACACCCGCTAATAAATTTAAGGTAGCTCCCTCCATAGGACTATGGCCTAATATTTTAGTTTGTACCAAGGCAAGGGTCATGTGGAGGGGTTGTTGCTTTCGTTAGTCTATTTGTAGTAGTCCTATGTAACTAAATAGTTAAAAAAATATAAATATTTTTTAGTGTGAGGAAATAAAATGTAACAATTAATTTAGAATGCTTAAATAGGGATGATAAATCAATCAAGGTAACTTAGTCAATAAATTAATCAAATAGTTGAGATTTGAAAAACTAAGATAGATAAATAAAAATGAGGAATGAGAGAGAGGAATTAAGACTTGAAATTTGGATCAATGTGACTATGATAGATAGTTGATATCTAAAACTCTAGAAATGAATTTTGTATCAGAGACTTAAAACAAATGAACCCTAAGATATATGAATGTCAAGACTTGATTGCACTGTGATCTAGTCTAGGTGACATGATTCCATCTAGATGGCACGATTATGTCTACATGGCATGATTTCATCCAATGCTAACTTTGTCCTTTAGTACACGTAGAAAAAGGTTGCTTGGATGCATCTTTGTGTCTAGAAAATAATGTAGTACTAAAGAGCACCATTGGGAGCCTTCTATGCATAGAGAGAAGTATGGAACTTCCTTGATAACAGTTAGGCCCCTAGGTTGGTTTGTCAATATTGAAAGAGATAAAAGAGGGAAATAAGTATCAATTTATTGATATCTGATACAAATTGAGTGTGGTGCAAGTTGAGTGTGATGCAAACTAAGTTTTCAATGCCACCTATGATTGATAATTACCTTTTTAGTGCTTCTTTGATAATGCATATTGAAATTGAGAAGAAAGATGTTGAATATCAAATTATTAAGTCTAATGCCAATTAAGATTGATGCAATCTAAGTTTGATGTCAATAGAGAATAATAAGAATTGATTACTATGAGGAGAGATGGTATTATACGATTATTTAATGCCTTAAAGTGTTTTATGATGGTGTCCTTAAAAACACAAACTTTGAAATGCAATTTAAAGTTTTTGATGCCCAAACCAATGGGTAATGGTTATATCTCAGGATTGTTAGCCTTGGAAAGCGAGAATTTTGAATTTAAAAATTAGGGGCTAGACCAAGACTGTAGTTTAATCAAGGAGATTAGATCATGTGTGTGATCTAGTTGAGGGGACTAGATCATACTTGTGATCTAGTCAAGGGGATTGGATTGTGGGTGTGATTTCGTCTAGGATGAGAAATGTGTTTGGAAACGAGTTAGGCATGTTCTAAGCTATATGATTTTGTAATATTAGAGTGTTGGGTTGAGGATTGGCATCAGGGAATACACCGAAAGACCCAAATTATGTGCTAGAATCATGCATTTATGAGATTCGTGCAAAGTGACATAAAATATAGAGGTGAAAGAGTGAAGTATGCAATTTTCTCCTCTATATTTTACCCTCACTTTGGTGTTTGTGTAAAATCATGTGAGTAAGCATGACAATGTGGAAATGAAAGAAATAATAGTGAAAAAAAGGATACATAATTTATAATTTAAAAAATTGAACATCTAGAGCAAGTATGTGTTACCTATCAAACCACATAAACTAATAACATAATTAGTAGGTAATATGCCCCCCTTGAATTGTGTGTACTATGAAGGATTGCCCACAAATTGTGGAGAGAATAAAGAAAAGTCACAACTAAAAATTGATAATGCTTGTGATATGTAAATTTAAAATTATAATTGAAAAAGTGAGTATGATAAGTGAACATGATATGTGAAACTGAGTATAGAATACATACCTAAGACATAGTTATGTGTATGCTTGGTCAATATGTTGGAACATGCGTGACTAAAAAGATGCCCCCATTTTTGCCCCCAAGAAGAGCAAACACATGCACATGAAACCTACAAACAGCAACAACACCTTGGCCCCATGTGGCAAGATCAAGTGAAAGCATGGAAGAAAAACATAACACGTGACATAGAAAGCACATGATAGACATTAAAAAGAGGGTAGCTAAGAATGTTATATGAAATTTGGTTGTAATGTTTTCATGTCAATATGGCCATAAGATGTGTCATAAGAATCCTTGCCCCCATGGAAGAATCCCCTTGGTTGTACATTTGGTGATGGTGATGATGCATGATCATGATTTGTCACTTTAGAAATAGAGGTGGTGTATAAAGACGACACTTTTGATGTCGTCACTAGTGTTTCATGACTTTGGGTAAGAGATGTTTTCATAGACATTTTTTTGTTATTATATTGATTGTGATCATTAGAATGTATATCTAAAGATGTAGCTTTTGTCTCATTTCAAACTTTTTACATACCTTTGTTTCTATTGCAATTTTCATTAGAATGCTAAGGTCAACCATCATATCACCACATGATATGTCATTGATGTTTACTTGGAAGTAAATTCTTCCTTCATTATCATTTTGTTTGGTATTATTTTATGTAGCATTGATATGATCTTTTTAACAAAACCATTATGTTCCTTATAACTAGACTTAAGAGGATTCTCTTTATCCACTTCAATGATTAATTCTCAATTCTATTCTCATCTACGCTTAACTTATGCTAAAGCTACTCCTTAAATAAAATCTCTAGGTTTTCAAAAATAGGATTCCGTCAATGGGCCCTTGGTCTATTGGTGAAGTTGAATGGTTCTAAATGAGCTCACCATGGATCAAGTCTCGTTGAGTGCAAGGCCTCGACACCATAAGGGATGAGGCTGGGATTGTGCCTCAAGTGACTTTGGCGGAATGGATACCCCTCAGTCCTTGACTCTCAGCCGAAAAGGTTTCAACCTAAGGCTTGTGCTCCCATATCGAGTAGCTAAACGATTTTGTAGGTTTGATATAAAACTCTCCAACAAACAAAAATAGGATTCACACTAAACCCCAACTTAAGAATTACCTTGGCATTCTCAATACCTCCTATCGGGGGCTATTAGGCTGAGGGTCCAACCAAGGGGGGCTCGGGTTGGAGAAAATGAAAAAGGAGAAGGAGGTATATTTAAAAATAAAAAATAAATTATGGTTTACTACACACCATAAAAATTCAAATGAACAACTCATTATTTACTAAAGCAGCTCTGGAAGACATTAGTTTGGCTGGAGCAAATGAAAAGCCGTTTTGTAAAACCATAAATTACAAGATCATGAAAACAAAATAAACACTGTGCAATTTCGCTGGAGGGAAAACCACAAAGCAGACTTCACTACCTGGTTAGGTTTTGCAGATCTCCAACCCAAACAATCAAAAGAAATGGTAAGCAAAGAGGGCTTTCGCGTAGAACTTCGCGAAGCTATTCGACAGCTGAGAGATCGGGGCCTCTACGCCGCTGCCAAATGGTAAGTACCATAGTTTTTTCACATTTTTCCTTACAACTACTTAAATCTCTGAAATGTTTTGTGCCCAATGTTTGTATGTTGATATATATATTTTTTGTTTAATATTATCGAATTAGCGGGAAAATTTTCGTTGTGCTTAATTTCAACTATGAATGTCACTAAATTCCTCGTTTTGTGCTCTGCACTGAATCTCACTTCAATAATGATTGATTTTTGAAGTTTATTGTTGTTGTTATTATAAAATAGACCAAATATTCCCCAAAGGCTTGTTCTGAATGTGTATTTCGACCATAGAAGTCAGTAAATAGTAAACTGTGATTCCGTGCTCTGCACTCAATTTCACTGCAAAAATGATTACATTTTGAAGTTTATTGTTATTATTATTGTAGAAAAGGGCCACACATCCACTCGCTTGTGTTAAGTGCTCCCAGTCAATCGTAGAAGCAACTAAAGCTTCGTTAATTCATTGTGCAGTAATTTGCACCCAACAATGGTTGTGTCTGAAGATCATAGGTTTTTAAAAATTTGGTCAATTACTCATTTTTGGAGGCAACCTTCGGCTTAGATGCCACGATCAAGGGCTATCTCTTCAGTCAAAGCCCTTGGCCTTGTCGACTGGATTATGCTGCTTCCAATGTGTTGGGTGCAGTAATTTATCCAATGTTAATACTTTATGACGCTTCCTGGTGTTTGAACACTGAGGTGCATTTTGAAAGTCCATTTTCTGTTACCACTTGAGCTCATCCAATTTGATATATAACGATGATCATTGGCATTGTTATTGTAAGAATGTCAAAAAAGAGTTCATTTGATTTTATTCTAAATGCATACATTCGACCATATAAGCAACTAAACCTCAATATCTGTATTTTTATATTGATTTCCTCAACAATAATAGCTGCATTTTGAAGATTATGACATTATTATTATTATCTCTACTACTATAAGAATAGCAATTTACGGTATTTTATTCTTGGATACATTCAACTGTAGAAGTAACTAAACCCTTTTTCTGCATTCTCAATCCATATTGAATTTCAATTCAACTGTGACTTCATTTTGATGTTTGTTGTTAGTATTATTGTATAAAAAGCCAAATTTCCACTTAATTTTTTGCTATGCCACAATACGACCTTAGAAGCAGCCAAACGCCAATTTCTGTGTTCTTTCTGGTTGTTTAATGTAATAAAGTTTGCATTTGGAAGATTATTGCAAAAACTGCAACAAAAATCACTCAATGTGTCTCCAATTCTCAATATATATGCTTGATCTTGGAAGTAAATAAATGGTGATTTCTTTATTCTGCACTGATTTGCACTACAATAATTGCTGCATTATCAAGGTTATTATTAATTTAAGAATGGTAGAAAATTTCCTCAATTTTATTCTCAATACATACATTTGACCCTAGAAGTAAACAGTTAATTTTGTATTCTGTACTGAATTTCACTGCAATGGTTGCTGCATTTTGAAGAATATGATGTTATTATTTTTATTTGAAGAACAACAAATAATTCACTCAAATTTATTCTCAATGCATACATTTGACCCTAGAAGTGAGTAAGCAGGGATTTGTGTATTCTATACAGGTTTTTAATGCAATAATGTCTGCATTTGGAAGGTGAGTGTTATTATTCATGTAAGAACTGCAAAACATATATTATATTTTATTCCCAATGGATATATTTGATCCTAGAAGTAAGTTAATGGCAATTTGTATTCTGTACTGATTGTCACTACATTAATGACTGAATTTTGAAAATTATTGTTATTAATAGTAGAACACTGGTAAATCCACTCAATTTTATCCTCAATGCATATGTTTTTTTTTTAATAAAAAGAGGGTAAAAACTTTATTAATCAAAGAGAGTAGTACAAAGCATAAAAGCAGCAAGAGGCCCAAACGGCCCAGAGACATCAAACAAGAAATCAAGAAGTGGTCATGCAACATCTCACATCCTCCGTGACCAAATCCACCAAATCCTAAGCAAGATCCCCAGGTAAACTGTCCCAATCATCCACCAGCCAGGTCCCATTCTTCTCAGAAGCCCATTTGGCCAACCCATCAGCCACCTTATTCCATTCTCGAGGGATATGAGAGAAGGTGATAGAATCAAATAATTCTCCAAGACTAGTGATTTGCTTAGCCACCACTGGAAGCTGCCAACTAACATCATCAAACTGCCTTCTATTTATCAAGTCTATCACCACCTAAGAATCCGACTCGTAGATAATCTTATTCCAGCCAAGGGCATATGCCTTCTTCAAAGCCAAAAGAATAGCCAAGGCCTCCATAAGATTATTAGAGTGCAGCTCCCTATATTCTGAGAAGAAAAACACAACCACCCCAGAACCGTCTCTGCCCACCCCACCAATGCCAGCGTGCCCAGGGTTACCTCTTGCAGACCCATCAATATTGATTTTCAAGACTCTAGTGGGAGGGGGCAGCCAATGCCCTTCCCTATATACCTTCCTTCTAGAACACCTGCTCCGCCCAATTTTGGGCCTTCTGGACCCCCCAACAAGAATACCCAGATTACGAATCACTGTAGTGTCACTAGGATCCACCGGGGTTGACAGATCACATTTAGCATACAAGGTCTCTTGCAAAGCCCCAAGAATGCGAGACCAAACTTGACCCACCAGCAACTTCTTATCCAGAAAGACCCTGTGGTTGTGCTCCAATCAGATGTGCCATATAATCAGACTAGGGCCAATTGGCCACGCTATGTGCAGAAATGGAGTCCTCACCAGAATGGGCCCAAAGTTCCGCCAAAACTCCTCCAGAGGAAGGGTGCCTGCACTGCAAACTCCAGGCCCCCCACCAAAAATGCCAAATAGTCCGAGCAAAAGGGCACTGGAAGAAAAAATGTGAAACAGTCTCAACATCTTTTAGGCATAAGAAACATAATGAAGGACCTTGGAAGCCATGCTTTCAGAGGTTATCCCAAGTCAAACACTTGCCATAAACCACCAACCAAGAAAATAAATTGCATTTTGGCCAAGAGAATTTATTCCAAATATTTTTCCACCAAGGAACCTCAGCACTACCCCAGGCCTGTCTGTCCAAAACACGATACCCTGAAGCAACAGTGAACTTTCCTTTTGGATTCGAACCCCAAGCCAGCACATCCCGCTCTGGAAGAAAACAACAGACTCTATCAGCCAAAATGGAGGACAACTCCCTCCTATTCTCCAAAGATCCACCCATGGGCCATTCCTACATATCCTTCCATTGGTAAACAATAGTCTGCCCCAAAGCCTGAGGGGCTTGGAAATCCATCACTCTACTCCAACCAGCCTGAACAAAAATCCTACATAAGTCCCCCAAGTGAGGGTGCGAGGAGAGGATAGGTGGGAAGCCATCCCTAGAGTCATGCCAAAAAAGAGCATCAAAGCCTCTATTGCAGATCCAAAACAGGGCTTGTTTAACCAGCGCAGCCCCCCTCTTGAGAGTATCCTAGATCATAGAACCTTTCCCCGAAAGACTAAATCGAGGCACCTCAGCGCCCTCCACCTCCCTAAGGTACTTGAAGGTAAGGATCCTGGCCCAATACTGATGCTGATATGAACACCATCTCCAGTATAGTTTAGCAGCCAAAGCCTGTCCATTCCAATCTGTCCTACGCAAACCCAGACCACCATCCTGCTTTGGCCGGCAAACAACTTCCCATTTAATTAAGCTCCACTTCTTTGAAAGGAGATTACCTGACCAAAGAAATTGCTGACAGAGGCCCTCAAAATCTTTGATGAAACTTGAGGGAGCAGTCAGCATAAAGCACCTGTATAAAAGAAGGGCCTGCACCACGGACTTTAACAGAGTAACTCTGCCAGCCATAGATAACCATCTATAGGTCCAGTGACTAACCAACCCACGAAATTTATCCATCACATCCTGCCAAAAACACCTGGTAAGTGGGCGCACATCCAGAGGGATGCCAAGGTATATAAAGGGAAGTTTCCCCACCTGAAACCTTAAGATCTTGGCAATACGCTGCTGAATAAGCCTGGGGGTATTAAAGAAATAAATGCAAGACTTACTTTCATTAATGTTTTGACCTGAGGTAGGCAGGTAACAATCCAAAATCTGTCGCAAAGCAACCGCTTTAGCCACCTTAGCAACACCCATCAAAGTCGTATCATCCACAAACTGAAGATGAGTTTGAGGAGGAAGAGAATTGCTCCATTTCCATCCCTGAAAGAGCCCATCCATAACACGGGACTTAATGAATCTCCCCAAGCCTTCAGCCATCAAGATGAACAAATATGGGGATAAGGGGTCCCCCTGTCGAAGACCTCTAGAAGCAACAAACAGATCCGAAGACTCCTCATTTATGAGAACAGAAAATGAGGAAGTCCTCACACAGCTCATGACCTAATCAATCCACTCACAATTGAACCCGAAGGCTTTGACAATTTTGATCAAAAAGCCCTAGTTAACTCTGTCATAAGTTTTAGCCATGTCCAACTTTATAAACATAGCCTTTTCCTTAGAAGAGGTCATGGAGTGAATAGTCTTAGCCGCAATAACTACTCCGTCCAAAATCTGTCTGCCCGCAACAAAGCACCCTTGTTCCTCCGAGATCAACTTATCCAGACATGGCTTCAACCGTTCAACAATTAGCTTTGTAATGATTTTATACACCACATTGCACAAAGCAATTGGTCGAAAAAGATCTAGAGAATTAGCACCCTCACGTTTTGGGATAAGAGCAAGAAATGTGGCATTCATGGCTCGCAACATTTGCTTATTCCTAAAAGACTCTTGCACCACCTCCAATAGATCAAGGTTGATGACTTCCCAAAATTCCTGAAAGAACTTAGCCGGTAACCCATCAGGACCAGGAGCCTTCCCTTTTTTCAAGTGAAACACCACATCCTCCAACTCCTTCAAAGAAATAGGTTTAAGAAGAGAAGCATTCATATCCGTAGTCACCAGAGAGGGAATACAAGCCAGGATAGAAGCTTCCTCCTCACTAGCAGGCAGGGTATCTTCAGAAAAGAGAGCAGAGAAAAAATGAACCACCTCACTAGAGATCCCCAAAGAGGAAGAAAGAACAGAACCCTTAGGAGAGCGGAGAGAAGAGATAAAGTTACCTTGTCTTCGAGCCTTCACCGATTTATGAAAGAAGGAAGTATTCCTGTCCCCTTCCTGAAGCCAATCAACACGAGCCTTCTGTTTTCAAAAAATTTCCTCACGAAGCTCCCATTCCTCGAAGTCTTTAACCGCACTAACCTCAAGCCTGCTTAAATTCGCATCAAGACCCTGATCCCGAATCTACCTAGTAATAGAATCCAAGTGCTCTTGGGCAACCTTTTTCCGTTGAAACACATTGCCAAACTGATACTTATTCCAATGTTTCAATTTATACTTCACATATTGAAGCCTCTTCACAAACGAGTACATAGTTGTACCAAAAGCAGGTCGTCCTTCAGTCCACCATCTAGAAATCAAGTCAAGAAGACTCTCCTCCCTGAGCCACATAAGCTGAAATCTAAAAATTTGTTTCTTAGGACCACCAGCGAAACGGGCAGAGAATTTGATCGGCCAATGGTTTGATCCTCGCCAATCTAAAATTTCAGAACTTGAAAGCCACCTGTCACCCACCCAAAAATAGGAAACAAGAAACCTGTCTAACCACTCAGAAATGGCATCATCCCCAAGCCTTCTATTATTCCAAGTAAACATGCCATTCAAAGGTTTGCTGTCCACAAGCTGGAGCCGAGTCAAATTATCCCTTACAATGAAGTCACCTGCCATAATCCAGGGGAGGAAAGGATCCAACGATCTCAGAAGATTGATATGAGACCACAGGAGAGTCTTACCAGGGACATCCGTCGGAGCATAAATGTTAGAAAGAAGAATTCTTTCCCCCGTCTCCAAACTAATTGCAACCAGAGAAATGGAAATTCTACTAGAGAGCTACCAAACAGGAGAAATTCGCCGAGGATCCCAGAGGCAAGCAAGACCCCCTGAGTTGCCCTGCGCACCCTCACATTGGCAAAACCTTCTATTCCAAATCTTAGAAACACACTGCATCATACCATCCACAGATAACTTCGTCTCCTGGAGGAAAACCACATCTGGAGAATGAGCACTAACCAAGTCCCGAATAGCCTTTTGTCCAGGGATGCTATTCATACCCCTTACATTCCATGATAACACAATCATCGCGAAGGGTGAGAGAAGTGAGTATCCAATGTCTTCATCGACCCAGATTCCACCAATGTCTCTCCAGCCATCTTAACTTTCTCCTGATTCTTCTTCCTCCACACCTTCTGGGCCTTATCAGGAGCACATTTTTTCAGGGATTTTTGCTGTAAACCCAGAATAGGAGAAAAGAGGACTTTTTTCTTAGCAGAGTCTTCCAAACCTGGTCCACTAGCTAAACTCACCCTTTCATCCGAAGAGGCCATAGGAGTTTCCACCAAACCACAAGAGTCCCCAAACCCAGCATCGGGGGGAGGAGCAACTAAATCCATCACCACCTCGGAAGCCACCACAGGAACTAGGACTGAGGTAGTGATAGGCAAAGACTCAGAATTATGATCAACTAAAGGAGAAGCTTCAACATGCATGTTAGAAGAAACCCCCTCCTCATGGACTAATTCATCCATAGCCTCAAACTTGCAATGTTCCACGGAGTTTCCTGACGGGGACGGGTCTCGAGGACGGGGGGACAAAGGGTCTAAGTTTGGGGACGGCGGCGGGGGGGCGGCGTTGATATACATATGGTACTTGAATAACTAGTTATAAAAAGATGTTTAAGAATAACATTTCAAATGGCAAATTAGTAAACTAGCAAAATTGCAAATACTAACATTTTAAATACTTGAATACTATTAGTCTATTACTAAAAGACAAATGAAATTGCCGAATTTGACAAATGAAATTGTCGAATTTGAGATTTCTTAGTTTCTATTATATCGAAAACGGAAAATATAACATGTCACATCATAATATCATATCAATGTATCATAAAGTCTTAAAGATGGTTACAATGAGTAGCATATGATGATATCAAAATAAGTACAAACTACAAAATGCAAAAATCAAAATGTAGTGAAGGGAGGCCTCTAATCGTCCCCAAACTCCTCATCACTCGAACTACTGGAATCCTCGTGGTCAAGCTCTGCCAAACTATTACCAACCAGCCCTACATCTGAAGCCGAAACTGAAGCATCCTCATCAATCTGTGCTGCTCCTCTGGCTCTACATCCCATCGTGTTGCTGGACTCTCTTTGTACACAAGTGTTTTGCGGTCAATGAGACGCAAAGCACTATGTATAGCCACAAGCTTCTCTGCTCTCCTAGAGGTAAGTCTGTTCCTCTTAAGAGAGTGGATGTGTCATGTTCCAATGTTAAAAGGTGTTGTTTAAATTAAAGATTTAAACATCATGTTAAAAGAGAGTGAAGTTGCCTTTGTAAAAATGTTAATTTAAATGATAGAAATCAGTATGTATGTTATTGATAATATTATTATATGAATATTATATTATAATACATTCATTTATATTTATAAATAGCAAATATAATTATAAATGCTAATATTCATATTAGTATAATTATATTATATAAATATAACTATATGTGTGAATATTAATATATAAATACAGATATAAAATATATCATAAGTAGGAATACCATAAAAGAATATATTATATATATCATATAATATAAACATAATAATATAATAGGCAGCGATTAAAGAACAAGGACGAAACATAGGCAGTGGGTATAATAGAACAAAGTGCCTATATTAATCTAAGGCAAATCGTAAACAATAAAGGTCAGCGATCATGTTTTATAGTTTAAAAGATCAGTTCATATATAACGATGACTAAAAGTATAGTTGCCGTGTCTCATTGGGTTGCGACTCTTCATTATGAAGAGGTATGTTCCCCTCTTGAGAACATATATATATATATATTGATCATCGGTGGGAAATAAAGCAACAGGCATAGCATCGATCATTTCAATAGGAGCTGGCACCAAGAAAGACATAGGAGAAAGATACAGATTTAAAAGCATCATCAGCAGGTACGCACTCTTCCATATTTATAGATTGAACAATACAAATGCTGTAGTATAATGATATGAATATAGATAGTAAAGATTGCTTAAAAATCATAATAATGATTGAAATATATTACCATCATTAGGTGTATAAATATCCATTCTGTACAAATATGTATATAGAACATGAATAATAATATGAATAGATAGAAATATAGGAATAAGGAAATCTGAAAACATATGGGAATGAAACATAGATATAAATGTGATAGAATCATGTATATAAATGATAGAATGAAGCCATATGTATAGCATAATAGAAGCGTAATAAGAATAGGGTATGTGTATAGATTAAGATGTTTCAGATTAATAATAGGATGCAATAATGTTGACATTTCTGATTATGACTGTCAAGTTAATATGTACAATTATGCTGCACTAAACTTAGACAAACTATGAATGTATTTAATGGCTTAATGAAAATAATCAATGCCTAATATAAGACATCTTGTGTAAAGGATAATGAGAACAATTATGTCATTTGAGAAATGAACAAAAAGACAAGTTTATGACATGCTTGGAGCTGACTCAGGCTCTCCCTTTAACCCCTCTATCACCTCTAAGGTATGATGTAGTTGAAATAGTTTATTTTAGCCCAGGTATCTCTCGACTGGACATAAGTCCCTCGACCAAGTGATGAGGAACCCCGTGTGTGAGTGAAATCCTTGGGCCCTGGAAGAACTTGTAAAAGTTAATTTGGCTTTACGGATGGTGACTCTCGTCTGGATGAGGTACTCCGTGTGTGAGTGAAATCCCACGAGCCAAATGGTGAAGAACTCTGTGTGGGAGTGAAGCCTTTGGGCCTCCGTAAGAGATGGAACTATTTCTTTAATGAAATCATACTTGGTGATCTAGAGCTGGTTAACGTAAGAGCCTACCATAAGTCCCTCACAAGACATGTCATGAACCAATAATATAAAGGAATAACACATATTTGGATGTAGTTATTAATGAGGAATGTTATAATGGATAAGGATAAAAAAGAATTATATGAAATATAATGTGAATATGATCTTACATAATATAGTCTTAATGATTCTTTATTAAAATAAAGATTGAGTAGATTCTAATGTTCTCTGTTACTAAGTGGAAATTGTGCAAGTTTGTGGAAAATTTCAGTGTGCTAGAAGGGGACATTACAATTGGTATCAGAGCCGAAGATTCTGCCATCCTGTGAAGAAATTTAATGCAACACTATTCAAGACGAACAACCCATAACAATAACATGAATGCTCAAGATATGAAATCATTCATGGAGATGATAGCCAAAAGCATGATGGAACAAAATGAGAGAACAACTAAATCCATGATGGAGCAAGGAGAGAAGACTACACAAATGCTCCTAGAAGCACTCCAAAAGGTGGGAAGCACCGTGGAACAACTTAAGGGCCCTTCGGCAAATGGAAAGGAAGTAGTTTCAAACCAAGCCGAAAATAGCAACTCCTCCTCAAGTTCGCGAATTCCACTACCATCCTTCCTACCAAGTGAGGAAACTCCAAGAAGGGAAGAAGAAAATCCACAAGCTATAAGCACCGAAGACATGGCTAGGGCCTATGCAAGTTTAGAGCCCGAAGTAAGAAGAATAGTTTCCTTCCAAGAATTTAGTAACTCTAAAAGAAATGAGTTAACACGACATGAGAGAAGACTGATTCACAAGGACCTAAAACATAAGGCTAATAAAGTAAACCTTCCTAACTTTGATGGAACCGCAAAAATTACCCCACATGCATGGCTCCAAAAACTCGATGATTATTTTGCACTTAGCCCCATGACCGAAAAAGATGCCCTCCAATTTGCAATCCTCCACTTAGAAGGAACAGCCTATGAATGGTGGCATAATGGGAAAAATACCTTGGGCCATGAGACCATCACATCATATGCCGAATTCTCTAAAAGATTTCTTAAGAAGTTTGATAGGAGACATCCTCAACAAGACTTTAAAGATTTAACCTTGGTAAGACAAAAAGGAACAGTGGATGACTATGTTAGTGAATTTGAGAAAATAGCATTACGAGTCACCGGAATGGATGATGAGAGACTTACCTTCCTATTCGTGGAAGGACTTGACGAGAGACTAAGGGGACTAGTAGCAGCCCTTAAACCCACTTCACTAGATGAGGCTATCGACATGGCCACCCAACTAGAAAGAAGTAAACCCTCTCAAACACCTCCTAAACCATTCTACAAGAAAGGAAAATATAACAAACCCTTCCCTCGCAAAGATGAGCAAAAAGACAAATATCCATGCCGTAGATGTGGAAAACCTTGGGAAAGAGGGCATATGTGTTTAAGGGATGACCTAAGAGAAAAAGGTTTATGCTTTAAATGCAAAGATAAATGGGGTCTAGGCCACCAATGTGGACAGGTTCATAATATGGAAATCATAAACCAAGAAGAAGAGAATTCTCCTAAGAGAAGGAAAGTTGAACCCGAGGAGAGAGCCATCTTGGCAGCCATATCGAAGGTTTCAAAACATCACCCATTTAGGCTTAGGTGTAACATTGGGGGTAAGAAATTTACAGCCTTAGTGGATAGTGGTGCCACTCATAACTTTCTAGATGAGTCCTTAGTCAAAAAAATGAAATTGAAAACCTAGGATTTTGAAGGATTTACGGTATCACTTGCCGATGATTCCACAAAGGAATGTGTAAAAATGTTACCACAACTAAAACTGTCCATAGGGAGACACCCTATCCAAGATGACTTCTATGTTGTGAATATGGGAAACACAAATATAATCCTAGGCATGCCATGGTTGCACTCTCTAGGCAAAGTCTCAATAGATTTCCCTAAACTAGAACTCTCTTTCGAATACGAAGGAGAAAGGGTTACCCTCCATGGACTATCTGATGGTTCACCCCGAGTTATCTCATGCAAACGAATGGAAAGAACCTTTAGACATAACCAAGTAGAATGGGCAGCACAATGTTTGGTTCTAGACAAATCTACACCTGAAGGTAAGGCTATTCACATAGACATTTAGCCTATTCTAAGGAAACATAAGAAGGTGTTCGATGATATTCCTCCCGGCTTACCACCTAAGCGCGGTTTTGAACATATGATCGAATTAGAGCATGGGGCTAAACCCGTCATTACTACTCCATATAGACATCCCCAAAAATTCAAAGAGGAAATAGAAAAAACGATAAATGAGCTTTTAGAAATGGGGCATATCCAGCCGAGTTCTAGCCCATTTGCATCTTCCGTGGTGTTAGTCAAAAAGAAGGATGGAACAATGAGAATGTGTGTGGATTATAGAGCTCTCAATAAACAAACCATCAAAAATAGATACCCCATACCCAGAGTGGATGAATTAATAGATGAACTCCATGGGGCAAAATACTTTTCCAAAATAGACCTGAGATCAGGCTATCATCAAATCCGCATGAGGGAAGAGGATATACCAAAAACAACATTTAGATGCCATTATGGACACTTCGAATTCCTAGTACTTCCTTTTGGATTAACAAATGCTCCAGCAACCTTCCAATCCTGCATGAATCACACATTTAGGAAACAATTAAGGAAGTTTTTGCTCATCTTCTTCGACGACATTCTAATTTATAGTAAAACATGGGAAGAACATCTTAAACACATAGAAGAAGTGTTGTCCATAGTAGAGCAAAAATCCTTATATGCTAAGGCATCTAAATGTGAGTTTGGAATGGAGGAAATCTTGTACTTGGGGCACAAGATAAGTGCTGAAGGAGTTAAAGTTGATGAAGAGAAGATCAAGGCCATTAAAGAATGGCCCCGATCGAGAACCTTAACTCAATTACGTGGATTCCTAGGGCTATGCAGCTATTATCGAAGATTTGTGAAGAACTTCTCCAAGATCGTTGTCCCTTTATCCGATCTCACAAAAAAGGGATTGTTCCGATGGAATGAGGTAGCCGAAAAAGCATTCGAGGAGTTGAAACATGTCATGAGCACCTGTCCAGTTTTAGCCATACCTGACTTTTCTCTACCTTTCGAATTAGAATGTGATGCCTCCGGCGAAGGAATTGGGGCAGTGTTAATGCAAAATAAGCATCCTATAGCATTCGAGAGTCGCAAGCTGACCCCCGCAGAGAAATTGTACTCTACTTATGACAAAGAAATGTTGGCTATCATGCATGCTTTAGCCAAGTTCCGGCAGTACCTTGTATGTGGGAAGTTTGTAGTACGGACGGATCATAACAGTTTGCAACATTTCCTAAAGCAACGTGATCTTAATGATAGGCAACAAAAGTGGGTAAGCAAACTCCAAGCCTATAACTTTGACATCACTTATATGAAAGGGAAAAATAATGTGGTAGCTGATGCACTCTCCCGAAAACCTTTCATATGTGCTATGACAAGCATCTCACCTAATTGGAAGAACATCCTCATAGCCGATTATGCTAAAGATCCTCTAACTTCGAGTATACTTGAGGGTAATTTACCAAGTGATGAATTCAAAATTCAGGATGAACTTATATTCTACAAGAATAGGGTCTATGTGGCCGTTGAATCCAAAATGAAAGGAAAGATCTTAAGAGAATTTCATGATCATCCTCTAGCCGGACACCAGGGTTATTACAAAACCTACAAGCAAGTGAGAGAAAAGTTCGCATGGAAAGGACTAAAGAAGGATGTGTTGAAACATGTGCAAGAGTGTGATACTTGTCAGAGGAACAAGGTGGAACAAACCCATCCAGCCGGGCTACTACAACCCTTACCCATTCCAGAACAGAAATGGAGTAGTATATCCATGGACTTCATAACCGGCTTACCAAGAACACAAGGGAAAGATTGTATATATGTGGTCGTGGATAGACTCACGAAGTATGCTCATTTCATGGCTATCACTTCTGAATATAAAGCCCCACAGGTAGCAGACATATTTTTTAGAGAAATCTTCAGACTCCATGGATTACCTGATACCATAGTCAGTGACCGCGATGGTCGTTTCATGAGTTCATTTTGGCAAGAGTTGTTCAAACTATCAGGAACAGAGTTGACACCCAGTACTAGCTATTATCCACAAACCGATGGC
Source organism: Cunninghamia lanceolata (assembly GCA_027924645.1). Lineage (NCBI taxonomy): Eukaryota > Viridiplantae > Streptophyta > Pinopsida > Cupressales > Cupressaceae > Cunninghamia > Cunninghamia lanceolata. The sequence continues at coordinate 1,783,000 of BSBN01000270.1, forward strand.
CAAACCGAAATTGTGAATAAATGGATTGAGGGGTATCTACGAAACTATGTCACAGGACACCAGAAGGCATGGATTAAGTGGTTACACCTTGGTGAATATTGCTATAACACAACATATCATATGTCCATTGGGATGAGCCCCTTCAAGGCTCTATATGGATATAATCCACCTTCATTTGGAGGTATGATCTTAAGAGAAAGCCGATGTCCAAAGGCAAAAGATTTCGTCCAGCAAAATGAAGACATAATGAGGGCTCTTAGGGATAATCTTAATCATGCACAAAATCAACAAAAGATTTATGCTGACCGTAAGCGGGTGGAGAGAACCTTCGAAGTAGGAGATATGGTATTCTTGAGATTGCAACCCTACAAGCAATCATCCTTGAAATCTGGTAGTGCAGAAAAACTTAAACCCCGGTTCTATGGACCTTACAAAGTGATAAAAAGGATAGGGGAAGTTGCATATGAGCTTGAACTTCCTGGGGACAACAAAATCCACAATATATTCCATGTGTCCAGATTGAAGAAAGTGCTTGGCCAGAAGGTTATTCCATGTGAAGACCTCCCTCCTATCAATGATGAAGGACAATTGACCTTGGAACCCGAGAGAATTCTAGGTACTAGAGAAAGAAGATTAAGAAACCGAACTATTATAGAGTACCTCATCAAATGGAAGAACTTGCCTATTGATGATGCTACTTGGGAAAGAGAAGAATTACTCAAAACTCCAGGCTTAGACATTGCTTGGGGACAAGCAATTTCAAGTGGGGAGGGCTGTCATGTTCCAATGTTAAAAGGTGTTGTTTAAATTAAAGATTTAAACATCATGTTAAAAGAGAGTGAAGTTGCCTTTGTAAAAATGTTAATTTAAATGATAGAAATCAGTATGTATGTTATTGATAATATTATTATATGAATATTATATTATAATACATTCATTTATATTTATAAATAGCAAATATAATTATAAATGCTAATATTCATATTAGTATAATTATATTATATAAATATAACTATATGTGTGAATATTAATATATAAATACAGATATAAAATATATCATAAGTAGGAATACCATAAAAGAATATATTATATATATCATATAATATAAACATAATAATATAATAGGCAGCGATTAAAGAACAAGGACGAAACATAGGCAGTGGGTATAATAGAACAAAGTGCCTATATTAATCTAAGGCAAATCGTAAACAATAAAGGTCAGCGATCATGTTTTATAGTTTAAAAGATCAGTTCATATATAACGATGACTAAAAGTATAGTTGCCGTGTCTCATTGGGTTGCGACTCTTCATTATGAAGAGGTATGTTCCCCTCTTGAGAACATATATATATATATTGATCATCGGTGGGAAATAAAGCAACAGGCATAGCATCGATCATTTCAATAGGAGCTGGCACCAAGAAAGACATAGGAGAAAGATACAGATTTAAAAGCATCATCAGCAGGTACGCACTCTTCCATATTTATAGATTGAACAATACAAATGCTGTAGTATAATGATATGAATATAGATAGTAAAGATTGCTTAAAAATCATAATAATGATTGAAATATATTACCATCATTAGGTGTATAAATATCCATTCTGTACAAATATGTATATAGAACATGAATAATAATATGAATAGATAGAAATATAGGAATAAGGAAATCTGAAAACATATGGGAATGAAACATAGATATAAATGTGATAGAATCATGTATATAAATGATAGAATGAAGCCATATGTATAGCATAATAGAAGCGTAATAAGAATAGGGTATGTGTATAGATTAAGATGTTTCAGATTAATAATAGGATGCAATAATGTTGACATTTCTGATTATGACTGTCAAGTTAATATGTACAATTATGCTGCACTAAACTTAGACAAACTATGAATGTATTTAATGGCTTAATGAAAATAATCAATGCCTAATATAAGACATCTTGTGTAAAGGATAATGAGAACAATTATGTCATTTGAGAAATGAACAAAAAGACAAGTTTATGACATGCTTGGAGCTGACTCAGGCTCTCCCTTTAACCCCTCTATCACCTCTAAGGTATGATGTAGTTGAAATAGTTTATTTTAGCCCAGGTATCTCTCGACTGGACATAAGTCCCTCGACCAAGTGATGAGGAACCCCGTGTGTGGGTGAAATCCTTGGGCCTTGGAAGAACTTGTAAAAGTTAATTTGTCTCTACGGATGGTGACTCTCGTCTGGATGAGGTACTCCGTGTGTGAGTGAAATCCCACGAGCCAAATGGTGAAGAACTCTGTGTGGGAGTGAAGCCTTTGGGCCTCCGTAAGAGATGGAACTATTTCTTTAATGAAATCATACTTGGTGATCTAGAGCTGGTTAACGTAAGAGCCTACCATAAGTCCCTCACAAGACATGTCATGAACCAATAATATAAAGGAATAACACATATTTGGATGTAGTTATTAATGAGGAATGTTATAATGGATAAGGATAAAAAAGAATTATATGAAATATAATGTGAATATGATCTTACATAATATAGTCTTAATGATTCTTTATTAAAATAAAGATTGAGTAGATTCTAATGTTCTCTGTTACTAAGTGGAAATTGTGCAAGTTTGTGGAAAATTTCAGTGTGCTAGAAGGGGACATTACAGGATGAAGCTATATGTAGACTAGTTCCTCTCAGCAGCTGAAGAACTAGAAACCTGAGAAAACAATCGGATGGCTAGAGTGGTAGTCAAAGATCCCAATCCATGGCAAGTCCACCACAAAATTGGGTCATCCTGCGCCATAGTTACCATATCCATCTTGGCCGCATTTGAATAACCCCTAAGAGTGGCAAATTTGCCCCAATCAGTGCGAATTGTGCTGGCATCTACATCATCATACATCCTCTCAATGCACTTGAAGAACCCCGCCTTCACCTCCGGATCCTGTATTGGTGTCACTCTGCCAGGCCTAGTCAAGTACCACTTAGGATTAAGTGCATAAGCTGCCATGTGCAAGGGAGTGTTGAGCTTCTCCCATCTCCTCTGAATGATTGGCTGAATGTGCTCATGGTAGAATGCCAATGTGGGGTCCCTCTTTCGCACAACAGCCCTCATCTGATCAAGCATAGAATCGATGCACTCATACACCTCTCCAAGGTTAGATCCATCCGCATCCCCATACTTGATTACTTGGAAAACTGGTGTAATGATGGCGACAATATATTTTGCATCAGCCCAGAACACATCATTCTTCACCGTATCCTTCACCCTCAAACCCTGCTCTGTCTTAGACTCGGCCCACCTACTCCATTCTGCTGTCATAATCATGAGTTGCAGTGCCTCTTGCAACTCAATCATTCTCTCCAAGAGAATGAAATAGGAAGCATATCTCGTATCAGTAGGTTTCATGAACTCCTTCTTAGCGAAGGTCCTGAAGAGTGCATGTGATGTGTGGTGGTTGCAGATAAACATCTGCACATCTCTCGCATCATTTACCATTTCTCTAATCCAACCAATCTTCCCCATGTCCTTGAGTGCATTGTTCATGGCATGCACACAACATAGAGTCCACCAAATATGCCTATAAGCTGCCTCAACAAGTCTCCCTGCAGCTTTGCACACATGTGCTGCATCTGTCACTACTTGGACCACATTTTGTGGCCCAACCTCCTCAATAGCCTCCTTGAGGACCTCAAACTGAAAATGAGCATCTTTGCGATGCCCTGAACAATCAACTGCCTTATGAAAATATGGGCCCTCAGTACATGTAACCATGATATTAATGAGTGGTCGCTGTCTAATGTCCGTCCACCCATCCATTACTATGTTGCAACCTGTCTTGACCCAACACTCCATCTTCTCCATCAACAAATTGATCTTGGAATAGTTCTTATCCAAGATCGTGGTCCTCAATTTCGTCTCACGTGGTGCCACATATGATGGTCCTGTCCTTGCCACCATCGATATCATCTCCTTAAACTAAGGAGATCGAGCAACATGAAATGGGATGCCATTGGCAAAGAAGAACTTGCCAATGGCATCATCTGTGTCATCCTTGAGCTGCACTTTAAACAAATCTGCTATGGGGTTACTTTGAGTTTGCAATTTCCGTTTCCCCCTCCCCTCTCCTACATAGGCACTGGAAGAAGAAACTGGTGTCCCTCCTACTCTCGTCTGCAAAGTATGGCTAGAACTCTGTGGCTGGCTATGCTGAAGATGTGCCCTATGGTGCAAAGTAGTATGCACAGGTGCAGCTGTAGTATCATCAGGAAGACCCCATAACTTATTTATTTCAACTTTGTATTTGATGTTTTGCGGTGTTGCCAAAAAAGAACATATGTCTACACCTTTTCCTCTAATGAAAAGAAGGTGTGCATTAACTCTAGTGATGCTCCCAAACCACTCTAGAGCACAAAAGTTGCACTTCCACCTCCTTGTGCCACCAGATGGTAACCCTTCCCTGGTTAGTAATTTTGTTGCAAATTGTTTGAGAGGGGATTTGCGATCAAAAGGACCCTTAGCATACGGTGCCAGTAGTGCAGAAGGGCATTCAAAACTAGTTGCTTCACTTGCCATGGAACTAGTATTGGCTTCAAGCTCAACCCCATGGTCACTCCCCTCAGCCTCAGGGGCATATTCACTTCCACTATCAGGATCGCTATGAGAGCTCATTATGATATTGCAATAATGAATAAACAAATAAATTCTTTAAGTGAAATTTGATGTTAAAAGTAAAACTTAAAACTTAAATCTTGATGGAAAGATGAAATTTTTTTTAAAAAATAATGGGCATTGAAATGAAAATTTTAAAAAATAATGGCTGCAAATGCATATTCATGTTTTGATTTTCATTTCAATGCCCATGGCTGCAAATGCATATTCATGTTTTGATTTTCATTTCAATGCCCATTGTAATATTCAACATCAAAAACTAAAACTAAGAACTTAGAAAAAAAAACAAAAAAAAAGGGAAAAAACTTCAAAAAACAGTCATAAAAACTTACCTTGTGCTTGAAAAATCCTTCACACTTGGTGTAGAATGCTCCTCCTCTTCTTCTTCTTTCTCCTTCTCACCCCTCTTGCACTTGCAACACCTCAAACTCACTCTTTCACCCACTCTTCTCACTGGTTTTCCTCTTCTTCACCTAGTTGTTGCAAAACATGAAATGACATATTGAGCAAATAAAATGAAGAATGAGAGTCTAATGAGAGTTTTTAGCTTTGAAAATGGTGAAACACCTCCTTAGGGTTCGGACCTGGGCTCTAAGTCCAAGGAAAAACAAAAAAAAATAAAAAGACACTTTTTCGCTGCCCAGTGCGGGGGACTCCCAGAAGTCCCCGAGACTCTCGAGGGACGTCCAGAAGTCCCCGAGACGTCTTGGGGACGGCCAGAAGTACCCGCCATTTCTTTGAAGTTTTCGGTGTACCAACGGCGGTGGGGGGACGTCTTGCAGGAGTCCCCAAGTCTCGGAAACGTCTGGGACGGGGGGACGGCGGGTTTTAGGGGGGGACGGGTCCCCGTGGAACACTGCAAACTTGTTAAAATCTCCTCCTCTTGACGATCCCGAAGAGTCCTCTTCTGACCCCGATTCTTGTTTCGTGCCTTAACTAGCACAAAGCCATCTTTATCCGGTACCACCCTCTGCATGGGTGCTTCACCCTTTTCCGCCCTTGGATTAGATGTAGCCTTCACATTATCTGAACCACCAGCACCCGAGGCACGGGGGCACCTCTTTTGAAGATGGCCATACTCATGGCACAACTGGCACCTGAAAGGTAAAGTCTCATAGTCTAATTGCTAAGTCCAGGAGCTAGACCCAACAGTTAGATCACTAAAGTCTTGTAGAGGTTGGCTCAGATTAATCTCCACACAGACCCGGGCATAGGAAAAAATTCGCTTCTCTAGAGTTTGCTGAGACGGGCCAATAGGCTTCCCCGGCAGCAATGCAATTGATTGCAGAATATCATGTCTCCAACATTCCGACGGCAATCGAGGAAAACGAACCCACATCGGCACCTTCGAGGGCAGCTCCTCTGCCGAGTTAAAGCCTGCATGCCAAGGCTTCATGAAAAGACCAACTTGATTATAAAAGTAGGGCCCTCCCTCAAAAACCTTGTTGCGATCAGAGATACACGAAAAAACCACCAGAAAGAAGTTATTTGTAGCTAGCAAGATTTCAAAATCACCTTCCGGATTCCATGACTTGTGAATCCACGGTTCCAGAAAAGGCATTGAAACCCTCAATCCCATAAATTTGTAGATTAAAACATGTTTGCTATAATACTCCAGGTCCTCGGCTACCGCCTCTGTTTGAATCACCAGCTTCGGACGAACTTGAGCTCTTTCTAAGCATCCGTTTATCTTGTGCAATTTCAAAGCACCAGTGCTAAAAACCCCAACATTAGGCGGGGATGGGTGAGGAAACCCATCACCAACCTCTGCCATAGCAGCATCCCCCGACGTCTTACCCAAAGGCACAGACCCTGCCATTAGAAAATCCCCTCAAGCCCTCGCACCCCACACCTGACCCGAACAACTCACACACAAGAAAAAAAAACCCCGAAAGCTAAAAAACCCCACCCCTCGCTGAAAACAACCCCACAGAGTCCGATTTGCAAAGAAAAAACGCATGCAACAGAGAACAAACACATGCAGACCGCGACCTGCTATAGGTCGCGGGACTGCACAGAGCTCCCGCGCACACACTCCATCTCCCTCTATCCTCAATGCATGCGTTGGATCCTAGAAACAAACAACATTTTTTTTTTGTATTTTTATATGAATTTCGTTGCAGTAGTAGCTACATTTTGAAGTTATGTTGTCATTATTTTAAGATTGGCAACAAATTCACTTGATGTTATTCTCAATGCATGCATTTGACTGTGGAAGTAACTAAATCATTATTTTTGTATTCTCATTCTGTATTGAATTTCACTCCAATAGCGGTTACATTTTGAGATTATTGTTTCTATTATTGTAAAAACTTGGAAAGTTTATATTCGATATTGCTATGAATGCTTTCCTTGGATCCTCAAAGAAAATAAACCCCTATGTCTATGTTCTGTACCAAATTTCAATGCAATGATGGTTGAATTTCGAGGATTACTGTTATTATTATTGTAAAAATAACCAAATGTTCACTTGATTTATTCTAAATGCATACATTTGACCATAACTAAATCTCAATTCCTGTCTTTTGTTCTGATTTTCACTTCAATAATGGCTGCATTTTGAGAATTATTTTTATTATTAGTGTAAGAATGATGAAAAATTCGCATGATTTTAGCTGCAGTAAATACATTTAGTCACCCAAAGTAAAGTAAATCCGATTCTTGTATTTTGTATGAAATTTCACCGCGGTAATGGTTGCATTATTAAGATTATCATTTGTTTCTGTATTTATTTTTTTGTGCAGGGCTGCAGAGCAGTTGGTAGGGATAGAAGAGGAGGATAGAGTAGTGACTCCAGTATCAGGGTATGTTCGGTCAGACAGAGGAAGTTCCACTGGAAGGAGGGAGAGGAGAGCATGGTCAAGCGACCAGGAATTCTTGCGATCTGGTAGTGGATTAGGAGGAGGAGAAGTGTATTCTACTCCTCTTGGTGTGCGTACACATGTGACTGCTTCTGGAAGTGGACATGGAACACCTTTGTTTCAAGAAACAGAGATGGAGAACGATCACTATATGCTCGCCAAGAGTTATTTTGATACACGCGAGTACCGGCGGGCCACATTTGTGCTCAGGGAAATCCCTGGAAAGAAGGCTTTGTTTTTACGCTGTTATTCTTTATATCTGGTTAGACTTTGAACTTTTTCTGTATTCGTTTGCAATATTTTCAGGAATGCAAGATTTTCTTGAAATGATTTGTTTGGAAAAGGTTAACTTTAATTATTCTGGATTTTTAAAATGGTAATTAGTCAAGGTATTCAATGGAGTTTGTTATAACTTTTATCATTACAAGTTTGGTCATAGAAGTTTCAAATTAATAAATAAAAGCATTCTGATACAGGCTTCTTTTAAACTGTTGGTATAAAAAGCAGTAGAAATGAGTTGCCTTTCAAATAGAAATCATCGAAACATATTTATATCCCTTAGTTGTGTAATGTCCCAAATGGGGATATTTTGGACTAATTTGGATTTCCTGGGTTTCCAAATAAATTTTCTGATTTTCTGCCCTACAATTTCTGAACTTTGTAATTCTGCCCTAATTCTGCTAAAAAAATCAGACTTGAAAGTTTGAAACATATGCATACATTTATCATAAATTATGGCAAATATCCATATGATCACACCCAATGATTTGCCCAAGCATGAATATTATATTTACCATGAGTTACATACTAATCATGCCAATCATGCATCCACAATAAATATGAAGACTGCTGCTATAAATTCTGAAAATGAATTATTCAGATCTGCACACTTAAAATATTCATATATGCATCATCAAGACACCAAGGATCATTTACATAGTTTGCTCAAGCATAGGAAGTGTTGTGACCAAATCACACATCGCCCCATTGCAAATGGGGACCCCCTTTTTTGAGCTCTAATGCTTTGCATTAAGTCTTGGATGATGTCTTAGATTTATTTCATGATGAAGTCAGTGGTGTTTGAGTCCAATAGTCCCCTGATGTCCTGAGATCAATCTTGATGTATGTTTGAGATCCTGAAAATGACTAAGTCTAGTAGCCTGAAATCTTGAAATCCTGAAAAATTGACTGAGTCTGAAATCTGGTGGATCCTCCAAATTCTATAATCTACATGTTAAATCCGGTGGATCCGAGACCTATCTCAAACATCCTGAAAGGTATATTGAAAAATATTTAAAGTAAGAATCTTCCAACTTATACTTAAATATATTTTTCAATATACCTGACCCTTGAGGTACTCTATTTCTAGGCATGAATTCGCTCTATTGTTCCTGGCACATTTCTCCACTTGCACAACCTCAAAACTCCGCCTAAAACTCGGGGCGCCTTTTATCATCCAAGGAACCTCAAAGTTGCGGCTTCAAAAAAGTGATGCAAGAAGTGGTGAAGTAAGGTAGCGCCTTGAAGGATAGATGTTGGAGATTAGAGAAGAAAGTAGCGCCTTAGTTAAGATCACTTGAAACTTGATGAATACACCTCTAAGTACTTAGGCGCATTTTTCATCCCCAAAGCCCCTTTTGAGCACCTTAACTTGGGGTGCATATTTGACATCATAGAAGGTAGCGCCTTGAAGAACTAAACTCCCCAAGACACTTTGCAAACTTTTAAAACCCAAAGTTCATTCAAATGAGTTAGGGCGCATTTCTTCATCTCCAGAGACCATTTTGGCGCCTTAGCATGAAAGAGATGTTTAAACCAATAACAAATTGCGCCTAAAGGGGAATGCCATTCTTTGAAGTTCTTGTGAGTGATTGAAGTTCACAAAATCCTTATCTTAAGTTAGGCGCATTTTTGCCTCTCTCTAACCTCATTTTGGCGCCTTGATGTAAAGAGAAGTCTAAACTTAATGAAGATTGCGCCTAGAGTGATATCACCTTGGATTGCGCCTAGAGTCATCCTAGATCATCCATTGGTGCCTAAGGGTCAATATAACATAACTTAGGAAGACTTTGGAAATCATCAAAAGGAGGCTAGGTGCCTTTTTCAACTCATTTTACCTTAGATATGCACCTAACTTGGAGAGAACACCTTGCCTAAACAAGATGCCATTTCTTGTTATTTGTTGTCATTTTGAGCGCCTAACATCAAGGGACATGTTATCAAGCAATTTGGAGGAGTGAGTTTGAACCTTAACAAGTATTTGAACACATGGAAATGAAGATAGTCATCCTTCAAGTCTAGGCGCTTTCATTGTCACTTTCATCCAATTTCAGCGCCTATTCAAATCAGCGCCTTTACAAGGAGTAATAAATTGACATGAAGGTGGTGCCAAGGTTGAGGAGAATCTCTTAAGCATTTGAGCATGAAGGTGAAGTCATTGGAAGTTGAATGAACATGTATGAAAAGATCTAGGTGCACCTTTTGTCTAAATCAACTACAAATTGCGCCTAGGAGGAAATTGCTCCATTTGAGCGCCTAGCAAGGTAGGTTGGACTCCACATGTATTTGAATATCTTCTTGAACCTCCATGATGACTTAGAATCATAAAACCTTGAAGTGAACACCCATTTGAACTTAGGCGCCATTTCTTACTCAGAATATCCATTTTAGCGCCTTACATGTAGGAAGCAAGGAAACTTTGAAATCTAGCATATGAAAGATGAGTGGACTTCTTGGAGGTTTAAAAGAGTAATTGAAATGTCAAAAGCAAGCCAAGTGAATCTAGGCGCAATTCTTTACCTCAACCTTCATCAAAATGCGCCTAAGGTTGATGGGAGAAGAGCAACATCATCTTGACATCTAAAGGTCCGCCTTGGAGAGTTTTGATTTACTAAGATCCCCTTCAACCACCCAAGCTTGAGATCCATTCATTGAGAAGTTAGGCGCTCATTGTTGCTTGTAGAATACCATTCTGGCCCCTAGGAAGAAATTGCATAAAACGACACCTTTGAGTGAATTTCTTAAGGGAGATAGACCTTTTAAGCCATTACAATTGTTTGAGATCATTTAAAATGACAAGTATGAAGCTAACTTGTGCTAGGTGCCCTTTGCTCTTCTTTTTACCTATATATGCGCCTAGATTTAAAATAGGATTATTACATGTTTAAGGTGATTCCTGTGATTAATATTGTTTCTCTTGTCTTGTAGGAACATCAACAAAGCGGAGAAGATATTTAAGGAACGAAACACTTGGAACCACCAACAAGCAAAAAATAAGGTTGGAAGGCCGTTACTAAGGAGGAGACATCATGTAGCTGCTCTAAAGCATCACATCAAGTTCATCATTCAAGACCACTTCATCAACTCCTTCGTCGAAGACATTCATCAACCACACTTCAAGTTCTCTCAATCTTCAAGTCTCCGAGAAGTCTCTTACTCCATGAAGCATACTTTAAGGCATTCATCCTTAAAAGTCCTTGAGAAGAGTCTTCTACTCCATGTCATCAATGAAGCTTCATCATCTATTCATGAATTAAGTATCATCATCATCTCCTACTACTCTCCATGAAGATGCATCAAAGAAGATCAACTTACCTAAGAGAAGAAGAAACATCACAGTGTTAGTCAAATGAAGCAACATCTATCATACACATCCAGTTTACAAGAACATGAACAAGGCGAGATCAACAAGATACATCTCAAGTGTTCATCATCAAAAGCAATCACATTAAAGACATCATACAGATGATACAATTTGGGAATATGCCCAAAAGCATATTGAATTAACAGTTGAAATCCACAAGTTTGCTAAGGTGGCACCTGTTGATGATTGTTTCATCATCTAATCACAGTTCGCCACATCGCCTGACTACATTCAATGCATCTACAACAAACAATAGGTTAAAGTTGGCGTTTACCTTGGGATGCTTCAGAGATTCTATTTCATCTTTATCATCTTGGAAAGCGTACCTTCATTCCCTCTCTCATGTTCTAAAAATAGTAAGTTGTTGTAACTACCTTGTGTTGTTCAAATCTTGGCCATTGATTCCAAAATCAATTTGGGCCCTTCATTGTAATTCTTGAGCTCTATATAATAATATAAAGCTCACATCTCTCATTTGTAAAAGAGGATCATTAGAAAGTAGTAGTTAGTGATAGGAGAAATTAGAGTAGAATAAAAGAGACTCTCGAAATTCCTTGATAGTACTTGAAGTTGTAAATATTTCTCAAGATTAATGCAGAGACATTGGAACTTATTTGGTGTTAAGTGTTGTCTTGTGAAGTGACATGGTTTCTTGTATCTTGATGAAGTGGAGAGATGTTTCAAAGTAGATTAGAAGCTCTTTGATGTAATGTATGTTTGTGTTGAATATTTGATCAACTCCTAGCTCATACTTTTAACATTCATCGCTGGTGAAGTGTTGTGTAAAGCTAGTCTGAGCTTCATTATTTGCATAAGTTCGATTGTGGATGCTTGTTTGAGTTGCGCTATTCGATGGGTGCTTGCATAAGCTTTCATGATTTGAAAACCTTTCGCTATCTTTAGGAGATTGCACCAACTTTATGTAGTTGTAGGCATCCTTGGTGAAGTGGAGTTAGGTTAATTAAGGAGTTTGTCTATTCATACATCATCATTGCTTCATTGACCTTAGATTAGCTCCCTAAACCTTGTCTTTTTCTTTTTCTTTATTATTAAAGCATTGTACATATATCATCCACACTTAAGGGAGAAATGAACTGAATGAAAGAAGAAGAATCCAAGGTAAGTCCCTTTGTGATAATCAACGAGATCACATGTAATCACTGAGTTTATCCATCATAAGTTATAAATAAGGAACCTTGGAGTTGTCTCGATTGATCACACAGTTTAGCATTCAAGAGGCTTTATTCAAGAGAGAGTGGGATACTCTAGTGTTTTACTCTATTGTTGACTTGTCTAAAAACACTCATCAACAAGAAGGCATTACATTATGAAATACATATTATTCACCATGATAATAACTCACAAATGAAATAAATCAGTCTGCCGTTATGAAATCTGCCTTTGATCAAAACCCTAGCAGCAACTTAATCTCCAAAAATGCATGAAATCTTGCTTCTAAAGGTGGCGTTCCAAGAGAGGGCACTTCTTCTTGCAAAATGACGAACTATCCACACCAAGAGTGCCTCTAAAATGATCTCCACAATCTGATCTGCTGTCTGCTCTGTAAAATCTGCCCTAAACAATTAAGTGCAAGTGAATTCCCATGATGGAATTCTCCTAGGATATGAGGTTTTCGTCCCACAATCCTTCTCTAGAGATCACTCTCCAAGTTGTATGAGAAAAGATGATTGAATGATGATTTGCTATGCCTCCAACAGCCTTGTATATATACACAACTTGTCTTATTTCCTCATGGCCGACCTAGGAGAAGTATTATTTGTTTTGAATGTATCTTTTTCCCTCCAAGAGGGCCGACCAGCATTAGAGTATCTAGGTACCCAAATAAAATCAAATTAAAGATATGATTTTATTAATTTTATTTTCTCCTCCAAGTGCCAAGGGTGAGGTGTTAGCTAATATTCACTTCTCCATCCCAAGTTGTCCCAAAGTATGAAGGTGGTTTCCACAAGTTAGGTGCCAACAAGGATAATAGTTAATTATTGTACTCCACCTCGATTGCTAGTCAAAGAATATAATAAGTCATCAATGTGAGCGCCTAGGAGAGGCATGTGAACAATGTTAGCTCTTCGCCCAAGTGAATAGTGACGTCCAAGGTTATACCCAAGGTGAGTAATGATCTCCATGATGATGTCAAGTCGCCCCAAGCAAGGTATCCATGTGCAAGCATCCCAAGATGAAGTGATAGCACCCATGCAACATATGAAGCCCGAACTTCTAACACAAATACATATTAAAAGCCCTCCAAATGACTGACTCCGAAGAAGACAAGTCTCCATATCCCTGATAGATGCATCGAAGACAACATACCAATGTGACAAGTTATCTCCACTGCTCATGATGTTCTCCCAATATCCCGGAGTGAGGTGAAAGGCCCGAATTAACCCTAATGGCGACCATTCCAAAAATGGGAACATTACAGTCCTCCCTTCTCAGAATTGCTTGTCCTCAAGCAATGCAAGTGTGTATGCTGTGAGATAGTGTCAAATGACATGTACCTCCATCTGCTCGCATGCCCAGTGGCTGTCTCAAACATCCATTGGTGGTTGCATCCTCCAAGAAAGAATGAAAGAATGCAATGCAAATTGAACTCCAACAGCTGAAACCACACACCCTCGAGTCCCACCAAGCACTATCCTTCATAGAGTATGCTCGCAACCACAAGTGCCATGACCTCTAAAGCTCCCAAGATACCACTCGCTGAGAAGCAATAGCTGGTCCAATCCGAAGTCTTGAAGAACATGTGACGAAGAGTGTGCTCCTTGAAACACAACCACAAGTCTCCAAACTTCCTCTGCGTTACTTTGATATACTCATTGGCAGTGCTACATGAGATGTGAAGTAATCCATCAACACTCCAATGAAGTGATGTGCCAAACATACCTCCACCTGGATCCCAAATCATCCTATCCTCATACCCGACAATCAAGAAAAGATGAGAACATCTCAAAGTGTGGACATCATCAAACCAACCTCCAACACCAGTCGTCCTCTCATGGATGTGCAAAAATCTCAACATAGGTCCAAGAAAGTGCATATCAGCTCCTCCAAGGTGGCTGAAGTAAATCCGGAGAGCGACCTCCCGACTGAAAATCAACTCCATGTGGTTGCCAATAACTCCTCTAATGACATGGCATGTCAGAGTATCATCCATATGCCATCCTTTAGTGATGAAGAGGTGGTCCAAGTCCCTCCAAAATACTCCAACAACTTCTGTCCTCCGCCTACTCAGTATGAGATCCAAGCACCATGAAGTCACATAATCATCTCTCACTTAGATATGCAAAAGAATCTCATGTACTAGGGATGGAATGTCGGTGATATCAAACACATCTCCAACTCCGTTGTCACATGCTAACTGCAAAGTGAACCCTAGTGTCTCCAAAATAGAGAGGTAGGTAATATCATACCTCGGCATAAGAATCATCCATACCTCTGAAATATACTCCTCCCATGCAAGTGCCTCAGCAATCCATCTCAGACATAGGGCAGCCTCCAGTATCACTGAAGAATGATGGAGTCGTATCATAGTATCACTCGACTCTATACCTCCTTCATAAATGATCAAAGTACCATTCCTTATGGCTCCCTCTTCAAGTGACGTCCAGATATTAGTGGCTGATCCACTAAGTGCAGTCTCAACAACTTTACCAAGCTTTCAAGCAGCTACATATTCGACCAAAGGGTTATCAACATGATGAAGCTCATCACAAACAAACTCCTCAAGAGCTCTATGAAGAACAAAAGACCCATCCAAAACTTCATCACGCAGGCCTCCCTCAAGAGTCACAACACTAGTAACTGACCCACTTAGTGTGTGCTCAATGATGTCATCCAATCCCAAGACGCGTGCCTTCAAGGGGCTCTCCCAAAGAAGTGTCGTCAAACCCTCAAGACGCAAACAAGTAAAAGATTCTGTACCATACCTCAAATCTGATTGCTCCACTTGCTTGGCCTTAATGCAAGACTCATGTCTCATGTCATGCCGAACTAACTTGGTTCTCTTGGGTCTTGGGCACACAAATAAGATCTCATATTCATCTCCAATATGGAAGCCAATAGAAGATGTCTTCCCAATCTCATTCTCATGTGTAAGGGCTGCCAACGTATGATCATGCAAGAACAAAAGACTTCTGTCCCAAATCAGAAAATCAAAGTTGCTGTCATACCTTTTTATAGTGCCTTCATCCTTCTTAGGCCTCTCCTTCATTGCTGTTGCGTACTCTCCATCTAAGGCTGATCCAACATGATTCCCTTCATGGAAAGCAAATGCCTCAAGGCTGATCCTCTTGGCTGTCATGTCATGATGAGGTGAAAGTAAGGGACTGCTGTTGCAACTCAGAAAACCAGACCTTAACTTGTGCCTTTGAGAGATGTCTTTGTAGATCCTAATCACCTCTTCCTCCATGATTAAGTGGTCATCCACTAGGGCAGGTCCAAGGAACATCCCCATGGATAATAAAGTGTGTCATGTATCCCAAATTCTGTCCCCTGGCTGCAAGTTATGCCCCCATGTGTATCTATATGTCCATTCTTCATAGTATTGGCATGTTGACCCTTGGAAGTGGCTGCCATAGAAGACTGAAACCTCGTGGTGTATGGTGAGCAGTGTGCCATGCTCAATTCTCGATGAAGTTTCTTCACTTGGTCCTCTGATTCTCGAAGGGCCTCTTGAGTGTTCTTCAAAGCATCCGTAGTGTCCTCAAGCTCCAATGTGAGCTCATCCACTCTATCTTCCTCTCTTCTTAAAGCACCTGCATATATCTCGCACATTTTGAATTAATGATCTCTATCCGCAAGTAGGTGCAAGTAGTTGTCCTTCATCATAGCCACGGCCTCTTGAAGCTCTTGAAACTGGGTGAGGTAGAGATCTTCTTCGAAGTGTTCACCCTTCCCTAGGGTTATCCAACACAAATCTGCCATTGCCTTATATACATGCTCAAAATGATTTAGTGCAATCATAGGCTCATCTCCATTTGTCTTCAATTGCTCCTCCGAGTGATGTGGCCTATGGGACCCAAGGTCTTTATACAACATACCCCGATCATGCCTCCACAAGTCGACTTCTTCATTGTCACCTCCTCCATCAAAGTAGTAGGTAGAGTCTTCTACCTCATGATCTCCCTCCATGGCTGGCCTAGAAGATGTATGCACCGCTATGACCTCTTTATCTTGCAATGACAAATTAAGCTTATTCAATCCACTTGGATCACTTTCCGCTGAAATATCTGACTTGTCCTTATGAATAATATTCATCTCAAAGATACCCATACTATTGTTTGATTCCATGCCCATATGATGCAAAGGTAATGAAACACTGCTAGGAACATCCAAAGAACCCATACCTTGATTCAACCTTGTAGGTTTGGCAATCTCCGTGATAGCATGTCCTTCCTCCGTGTGATCATTATGAAGCCCTAGGTAATTGTCTTTTGCAATGTATGATGCTTCTTCGCCCAAACCCTCACATTGGTTTGTAGGATGCAAATTATCCACAAGTATACCTTCCTCTTTCATGGTGGCATCTTCTTCAATCTTATCTTCATAGGGCTGAAGTGCATCGTTGGCTTTGTCCTCTTGAAGGCTTGGGGCCCGATCTTCAACATGCATAGATGAATTCATGCCATAGTCATCCTTTGCCTCCATTATATCCTTCAATTCCAGAGTCGCTTCTTGAGATTCATCTTTTATGAGAATCGGCTGGCCCATTATATGAAAGTCATCATTCTTCGTGTAGCCATAGTCGCCTTCATCCAAGTTCATGTATTGAGATAGGAACATTTTCAAGCTTCACCTCTCTTCCTCTATCTCTTTGAGAATCTTCCATATTTCCTGCACGATAACTTCTAGACCCATGGGTTGGCAGGATCAAGGCTCTAATACCATTGTAATGTCAAATGGGGATATTTTGGACTAATTTGGATTTCCCGGGTTTCCAAATAAATTTTCTGATTTTCTGCCCTACAATTTCTGAACTTTGTAATTCTGCCCTAACCCTGGTTCTGCTCCAAAAATCAGACTTGAAAGTTTGAAACATATTCATACATTTATCATAAATTATGGCAAACATCCGTATGATCACACCCAATGATTCGCCCAAGCATGAATATTATATTTACCATGAGTTACATACTAATCATGCCAATCATGCATCCACAATAAATATGAAGACTGCTGCTATAAATTCTGAAAATGAATTACTCAGATCTGCACACTTATAATATTCATATATGCATCATCAAGACACCAAGGATCATCTACATAGTTCGCTCAAGCATAGGAAGGCATTACATTATGAAATACATATTATTCACCACGATAATAACTCACAAATGAAATAAAGCAGTCTGCTGTTCTGATGTTATGAAATCTGCCTTTGATCAAAACCCTAGCAGCAACTTAATTTCCAAAAATGCACGAAATCTTAATCCTAAAGGTGGCGCTCCAAGAGAGGGCACTTCTCCATGCAAAATGACAAACTATCCACACCAAGAGTGCCTCTACAATGATCTCCACAATCTGATCTGCAGTCTGCTCTGTAAAATCTGCCCTAAACAATTAAGTGCAAGTGAATTGCCATGATGGAATTCTCCTAGGATAGTGAGGTTTTCATCCCATAATCCTTCTCTAGAGATCACTCTCCAAGTTGTATGAGAAAAGATGCTTGAATGATGATTTACTATGCCTCCAATGACCTTGTATGTATACATAACTTGTCTTACTTCCTCATGGCCGACCTAGGAGAAGTATTATTTGTTTTGAATGTATCTTTTTCCCTCCAAGAGGGCCGACCAGCATTAGAGTATCTAGGCGCCCAAATAAAATCAAATTAAAGATATGATTTTATTAATTTTATTTTCTCCTCCAAGCGCCAAGGGTGAGGTGTTAGCTAATATTCACTTCCCCATCCCAAGTCGTCCCAAAGTATGAAGGTGGTTTCCACAAGGTAGGTGCCAACAAGGATAATAGTTAATTATTGTACTCCACCTCGATTGCTAGTCAAAGAATATAATAAGTCATCAATGCGAGTGCCTAGGAGAGGTATGTGAACAATGTTGGCTCTTCGCCCAAGTGAATAGTGACCTCCATGATTATACCCAAGGTGAGTAATGATCTCCATGATGATGTCAAGTTGCCCCAAGCAAGGTATCCATGTGAAAGCATCCCAAGATGAAATGATAGCACCCATGCAACATATGAAGCCCGAACCTCTAAAACAAATCCATATGAAAAGCCCTCCAAATGACTGACTCTGAAGAAGACAAGTCTCCATATCCCTGATAGATGCACTGAAGACAACATACGAATGTGACAAGTTATCTCCACTGCTCATGATGTCCTCCAAATATCCCGGAGTGGGGTGAAAGTGTAATGTCCCCCTCTAGGAACAATCCTAATTTTACCCTAAATTATCAATTTTGTCCTAAATTATCAATTTTGTAATGTTCCCTTCTAGATTTGCCCTAGATTAAACCCTACAATCACAATTATAATAAACTAGGGTTAGGGAAATGACTTACAGGTAGTTATTTCTTTGTTATGCTCTTGAATATAAATCCTGCACTCATCACATAGAAAACACAAGTGCATATATATATACATATAAACTAATGCCATTATTAGGGTTAGCTGCAAATATATTAAACTTAGAATACAATTCCAACATTACTATTACTAACAAACACATTTGGAGCATCGGGATAGGGACATGATAGGTTTGACCCAGCGAACCCATACTAAGCCCAAGAGCGGAACTTTGGCCCTCCCGGCTTTGGTGGTAGGACTTAGACATCCACCAAAGTGGGGTATTTAGTAGAGTGCTGGTCTTACTTCCCTATCCATGCCTTATCTCTTATAATTAACAACTCATCATGGTAGGAATGGTACGGGGATCGTAGCGGAGTTCTCAGTTTATCCAATCTAAGCCCAAGAGCGGGACTTTGACCCTCGTGGCCTTGATGGCAGGCAGGGCTTTGACATCCATCCAAGGTGGGGTTTTTAGATGGAAACTTGTGTTACACGGGGACGCGTCCCCACCTCCTCCAGCCCTGTCCCTATCCCCTGTGTCGTTTCCGGGACCGGGGGACGGCAGGGGACGTCCCCTAGGCGTCCCCCAAAAAATGAAAAAATAGGAAACGTCCCTGGGACGTGCAAATAAAATTGGGGACGGCAGAAAGTGAATTGGCTGGGGACGTCTAAAACGTCCCTCAAACGTCTCGGGGACGCCCAGGCGTCCCCCTCTATAAACTTTTCTGCCACTTAAACGTCCAGGGTTAGGTATATTGAAAAATATATTTAAGTATAAGTTCTTATACTTTAAATATTTTTCAATATACCTTTCAGGATGTTTGAGATGGGTCTCAGATTCACTGGATTTAACATGCAGATTCTAGAATTTGGAGGATCCACCAAATTTCAGACTTAGTCAAATTTTCAGGATTTTCAGGATATCAGGATACCAGACTTAGTCATTTTCAGGATCTATGTACAAACAACTGAGGGATGCAACCCAGAACATTGAGTATACACATGCCCTAGATTATATGACACGTGTAATGTTTGAATTATGGCTCTTATGTTCTCTAAATGCATTAATTTCTTTTTTTTTTTTGTAAAACTACGGTTTTCTTCTTTGTCGAGTCCTAGTCGAGTTTTTAGCCGAGTCCTGAATCCGAGTCCTATTTTGGGCTGCCAAGTCCGCGGCGAGTCCGAGTTTTCAAACTATGGTTTTAAGCCTTTATTTAATATTGAAAATGTTGCAATGTCTATTACCTTCTGTATCATGAAACTATTATTAGCACCCATAAGAAACTCAGTTTTCATCCCTCTTTTAGTCAGTTTGTTATCAGTTAATCCTTGAGTTTGCACAGTTTGAGTCAATTGTCAACCTCCCAGTCAGTTTGCAAAGGTTATCTTGTCTTTGTCCTTTCAACTGACAATTTTGCAGGGAAAACATGATCACATCAGAGCAGCAAATGATAAAAACAATGGAGCAGAACAAGGACAAAGTCAGGGAAGATTCGAGGGTTTTTCTGTCATGCAAGCAGAGGCAGTCATGGAATGAAAGTTGGAATGAGATAGCAAGGGCATAAGTCACATTTATTCATGGTAAAAGCCATTAGATTGTAGCATCTAAAAGTCAGAAAAGAGCTTATGAAAACTCACCAAGGTATCATCAAAGAAATTAAGTCAGAACAAACTGCACATTTTGGTGGCTTGGCCACTAGAAATCTCCACCTAAGGGCATATAATGCAGAAATCACCTAAGGAAAGTGCACTCAAGCTAAGTAAGAATCCAAGGTGACAAAGTGGCACACTTTGTCTTGGCAAAGCCAAGCTAAATCTCTGCCAAGTTTGATGTAAAGTGGCAGCAGCATTATGAAAGCCGCCCATGGAAGAAGAGGAAATGATCAAAGAGTTCAAGTGTTGTTTTCAAGTGGCAAGGCCAGTAAAAAAAAATTAGTTTATAACTTTATAGTTTATACTGCTGTTAGTATGTTACACTACTGCTGTCATGATTTATTCACATATTGATATTGTTGTTAAGTTATTAACATATATGATATCTCTATTTCATATTGATATTTTGAAAAATTCTTATATATATATATATATATATATATTTTTTTTTTTTTTGAAAAATTCATATATCGCCGTCCCCTGCCGTCCCCAAAAATTGGCCCTCGGACTGCCGTCCCTGAAACACGTCCCCTGCCATCCCCGTCCCCCCGTCCCCGAAACGCCGTGAAACATAGATGGAAACCTTATACCCTCTTACCCACGTCTCCCTGCTTTCCTCCATGATGAGGTTCCATATAATTTATATCTAAAATACATTGATGCATAATAAATACAAACATTATCATTTACTGTATTATCATCTCATATTCTATACATGATTCATTATACATAAGTAATGCAATTTGCAATGGATATTAATTCTTGATTGCTACTGTATTATCTGACGTACAGATTATTATTATTATATATGGCTTCCTCTGATTTTATATTCTTTTTGTCCGCTGCTCTTTCCTCGTATATCTGTAGTTTAAACTGTAATAAATAATCTATGTGTACTTGCAGATCTGAGACTGTAATCTATGAATATTATAGTCACTGTAATCTATGAATATTATAGTCTGCCTTAAATCTCTGACGTCTACAGCTCTTAATATTTCTGATGCCTTCTTTTCTGCTTTTATACCTCTACGGTGGTGCCCTTTGGGAGTGGTTGTGTTTGTTCCATAGATCACACCTCTTGAGTTTCATTGTTGTAATCCTTTACTCTTCCTTAATCGCTGCATAATGCATATTACTCTATTCGCCTTATTCAATTGCTGACTGTATGTCTTAAACACATCATTTGTTAGATGTATGAGATAGGGATCGCTACTCCAAAAGGGAGTCGATACTTTCATTTCAGCCATCCTATATATTTATTCCTTCTTCCATTAATCCTTATTAAACTGCATCCATTAACATAAACATGAATTGCATAAATAGTAATTTATGGTGATTCATCCTTATCGTGGGTTATACATGCGCTGCCTTATTATAAGGAGCATTTATTTGGAACTAGTTTCTTCTGTCCCTTTATTTGGACTATGATATTATATATATTAAAATATTAATAAATATTATACTTTTTTTATAATATATTATATTTAATCATATTAAAATAATTTATAAATGTAATATATTATATTTAATCATATTAAAATAATTTATAAATATAATATATTAAAATGAATAGATTATATTTATTCATATTAAAATATTTATATAATAATTATTTTATTTATTCTCTGTCGCTCAATTTGACTAAACACCCTGTTTACAGAAACTTCACTGTCTCCTATTGTGATGTTTAAATCTTTAATTTAAGCAAGGCCTTAACATCGGGACATCACAGAAAGGCCCGAATTAACCCTAATGGTGACCATTCCAAAAAAGGGGACATTACAAGTTGATAGATATTTATTAGCACATTTGATTCGTGTTTTTCTATCTTTTGTGGGGTGGCATTGTTCCCTTCTTTTGATTTCCCTATGAATTTAAAACTAAGTTACCAGTTTAGGTTTGGGTTCGGGTATGCCAGTATGGCAATTTTTTTTGTGGGATTGGGTATGGGCATGTCCGTACAAAAAACATAAAAATCATAAATATATACATATTTTAGCCTAGAAACAGGAATTAAGTTCAGATAACCACATAACATGCATATAATAAACAAAACAAACATAAAAATATATCCCATGCAGAATACAAAGTCTTCAACCATCACATCACCAGGGGCAGAGAGAGCTTGGAATCTAATAATGCAAAAGTTCATATACATTGGACATTAAAGACCAAGAACTAAATCTCTGAGAAGTATAATAGAAATGGAAGCCATGTAGTATGACAAACTTCCAAATTGCTTCATGATAGTCTATTGTATCTTTGAATTTTTGGGCTCATTCACTTCAGATGCTATGAAAATTATTGCAAATTATCATCCCCAGCTGTATATGATGATCGGAATTTTCTTACTGAGGTGTATACACTGATTCAAACAGAAACGCCCTCCTGCCATTGTAATGTCCTGGACATAAAAACTGATGGCAATTGATATGCATTCTGTGAAAAGAACCTTGATGTTTGCAAAATTCCTTACATGTAGTACTTTTGTCTATTACTCTTTATTATTTTATGCAGAATTTTCTTTGTTGCATGAGAAGATATTGATGCAGGGATATTTTCTATCAAAAATTAAATTACAAGGTTTTATTGTTTACACTACATTTGTTTCTTTTTTCACAAGGCTGGGGAGAAGCGAAAAGAGGAAGAGGCGATAGAACTTGGTGGTCCTCTAGGGAAGAGTGATGGCCTCAACAGTGAGTTGGCTGGACTAGAACAAGAGCTATCTAGCAATTACAGTAATGGCACTCTTGACGCATTCGGAATGTATTTGTATGGGATTGTGCTACATGAACGTGGAAAGGATTCATCAGCTCGTGATCTTCTTGTAAAATCGGTTGATGCTTATCCGTGGAACTGGAGTGCATGGCTTGAGCTACAGGCTTTATGTACAGATATCAGTATCCTAAACAGTCTTGAGTTGAGGGATCACTGGATGAAAGAATTTTTTCTTGCAAGTGCTTATCTAGAGCTACACAAAAATATTGAAGGTTTGGAAAAATATGTGAAGCTGCAGGAGATTTTTTCTTTTAGTGAGTATATTTCAGGTCAGATTGCATCAGGATTTTATAATTCACGTGATTATGAGAGAGCTGAAAACTTATATATGGAAATGCTTAAGTATGATCCCTATCGTATTGATGGGATGGATATTTTTTCAAACATATTATATGTAAAGGAATCTTATGCTTCTCTAAGCCACCTGGCACATAGAGTATTTTTAACTGACAAATATAGGCCTGAGTCCTGCTGTATTATTGGAAATTATTATAGTCTTAAAGGTCAACATGAAAAGGCTGTTTTGTATTTCAAGCGGGCACTGAAGTTGAACAAGAACTACCTTTCAGCATGGACCCTAATGGGGCATGAATATGTTGAAATGAAAAATACTCCAGCTGCTGTTGATGCTTACCGACGAGCTGTTGATATAAATCCGAGGGACTATCGGGCTTGGTATGGCTTGGGACAAACTTATGAAATTTTAGCCATGCCTTACTATGCTCTTTATTATTATCGGCAAGCTGCTCTTCTGCGACCTGATGATGCTCGCATGTGGATTGCTATTGGAAATTGCTATGATAGTGAACAATTGCAAATGCTTGAACAGGCCATGAAGTGCTATCTTCGGGCTTTGAGAAACAATGATAATGAAGGAATTGCCATGCATAAACTTGCAAAGTTGCACAGTCAGCTAGGGCACCATGATGAAGCTGCATCGTATTACAAAATGAATCTTGACAGAATGGAAAATGAACAGAATGGTGGGCCAGAAATGATTGAAGCACTGCTATACCTTGCAAAGTATTACAAAAATCGAAAGGACATTGAGGCAGCACAGATGTATTGCTCAAGACTTTTGGACTATGGTGGGCCAGTAAGTTTTTAACCCATTTTTGCCACCCCCTTTTCCAAATTTGTTTTTCTGAAGCAAGAACTGCAAACTTTTGCATTTTTTCATGGACTTATAGAAAGACACATCAGATAATCTTGATTTGCTTTCTCAGTAATTTATGATTTGCTAATATTTTTTATTGGGCAGGTGACAAGAGATACATATGAAAAATATAGAACTAATTCATTGTGACTGGTTCATAATTTTGCTTATTATCTAATATTATTCCATTTATTTCTGTTTTATCTTTTATTAGGCCTCTAATATGTGAAAAAATCTAAGGGTTATGTTGGAGGAGAGATTGAAATTACAAGACTGATAACTAGGTAGTGGATGAGATTTTCTATCTTAAATAGTGATGCGATTGAGTTATTTCATTGGCAGTTGCTTTGTTTGTGACATGTCCCGTTCTAGGTTTGTAGCAATATTTTCTGAATCTTGTAATTTCACCAATAAACCCTAGGACTGAAAACTGATTCTTCTATTTGCACTCTTCTATAGCAATGCTAATCATATGATTTGACAAATACAAGTAGCTTATGGCAGCCTTATCAAGGTGAATTACAATATGGAATACACATCTCAATGATGCCAAATTCAAATTAGACTTTGCTGATAGGAATTCAGATTACATTATCATGCTAATTACATCAACACATGGCTGTCCAATCTCTCAACTACTTCTGGTGCAAAACATAGACAAATGTGTAATGAGACATACCAATTATGTTGACAAAATTACAATGCAACAGGACTGAATCATCACGCCCAGATCTGATATGGAAGAACCTTCAACTAGATACCACTGATGCAAGTAATGGAAATTGACCCCCAAAGCTGGCCGGTAGTCTCTGAGGTCCGATCGCTGCCTGAATATGACACTTATGATGATAGCTACCAAAGCAAGGAGCGAATCTCTCCAATACCAAATCTACCTTCAAGATGGTGTTGACTGATGACAATGAAGACTCAAAGGTGATGTAGACTGATGTGCAATTTCCAGCTAGCTTTTCGACTTCCTCACAATGATGAAATGCAATGTCAAGGGCCTCCAAAGGCTGATCACACCTTCTCTAGTGCTGAGTGCTCTTCTCCAATGGTGCTTTCAAATCATACAATGACTCTCCACCAAATCGGCTCACTAGGTGAAGCCAGTGATCATTAAGGCCTCTGCTGTTATGGATTGCAAAGTCTGATATGAAACAGTCACAGATCGTGCTATGAAATCGGCCACAAACTCTTCTCCTCTTCAATATTGAAATCTGAGTTCTTAGAACTGGGTTTGTTCCTCAAAGGTGGCACTCCAACATGATGCAAAATCTTCAACAATGATATTCAATTCTACAATACAAGTCTGATCTGAATTATTTCAACAATGGCGCTCAAAACCTGATTTGAAATCTGAAAATGTTCTTCAATAAAGTCTTCAATCAATGGTCTCCGACCAAATCTTCGAATGATGTAACAATGGCGTCCAAGCAAATCTATAAACCTCCGATGAAGTGCAAATGTGAACTCCGTATGAATTCACCTCCTAGATGTAGTTGGGTTTTTGTCCAACACACCTTTATTTGCAAGGGTTTTCTTCCTTGGAATAGAATGCAAAAAAATTGCAGAACAATACAAAAGTTGACATGGTAAAAATGCCTATAAAATGCCAAATGATCTTATATGTATACTTCACTTTCCTATTTTTCCTCTTGCTGCCCGACAATTAGAGAATTTGAAATGATTTTATTGGATTTTTCCCATAGGGCCGACCTAGGATGGATATTGGCACTCATTTTGAGTTTGAATTATTATTTCCATTGAAAATGGCCAACCACAGGTATGTTGGCGCTAAAAATGCAAGTTTGAATATCTTTAGGCCGACCTAGGAAAATTTTCACTAAGGCTGACTACCTTATCTTAAATTTGGGCTGACCTGAGGTTTGGCGCCAAAACCAATTTAAATTGTCTTTTCCCTTTAAGAGCCGACTTAAATGTAAGATGCAAGTGGGCTGACTTCCATAAGGATGACTGAGGGCCGACCAATTCTTAGGTGAAAATCAATGTTTCAAATTCAAATTAAATATTTGAATTAAATAAAAATCTTTTTAGATTTCTCTGTGAATGCTCTTACAAAAGGAACATGTCAGTCCTCCCTTCCCGAGATTGCTTGTGCTCAAGCAATGACGAACTTGTATCCTGCAAAATATGTCAAATGACAAGTATCTCCATCTAGTCAACTGACCTGTGATCACACAAAACCTTAACCTGTGGTTGCAACTCCCAAGCAGAGTATGAAGAATGCCCAACAAGGTGAACTCCTGCAGTGAATACCAAACATAGTCGAACTCAACTCGGTTCCACCCTCTGAAGAATGCAAATCTCTCAACCACAAGCACCAAAATCTCCCAGTCTTTAGAAACTCCGTCCTCAATGAGTGCTGAGTCCAACAAAGACCAAACACCATGCCAAACCCAAGCCCTGAAGAATACCATGCCTATCAACAAGTGATGAAGAATGTGAACTCTGAAAACAACCACATGCCTTCAAGCTTCCGCTGCTCCATTTTGACAAAATCAACACCAACGCTCCGTGAGTTGTGAAGCAACTCATCAAGACCCCAATGAAAAGATGTGCCAAGCATGCCACCACCTGGATCCCAAATCATCATGTCATCGTATCCAACAAATATGAAGAGATGGAAGCATCTCAAAGTGTTGTCAACACCAAACCAATCTCCGACTCCTGTAGATCTCCCCTGGATGTGAGGAGTACCCATCATAGGTGCAAGAAAGTGTACAATAGCTCCTCTTGAGTCACCCATATAGAACAGAACAATAGCCTCATGACTGAAAATCAGACCTATGTGGATGCAAATAACACTGCCAGGGTCATAGGGTAATAGAATATCAACCCCATGCCATTCTCCAATGGTGAGGAGATGATGCAACTCCTCTCCAAACTCCTGAATAGTTATCTTGCATCCAATGCCATAGTCGAGCTGCAGCGTAGACATTCTTACCTCAAGATCACAAGTCATAGCAATGTCTCCATATCGAGGCTGCTGAGCCAACTGCCTTTCCAGAGTATGCCAATCACATGCAAGTGCTTCCATGTCATGCATCCCAAATTTCTGAAATAGAGCAACTACATACTCCACCCAATAGTCCTCATCAAAATGGGACTCATCACAATCAAACTTCTCAAGTGCTCCCTGAATGACCAAACACCCAAACAAATCTGCATCACTCATGTCTCCATCTATGCATGTAGTCATAACACTAGTGGCTGATCCACCATGTGTATGTTCCCTAATGCCATCCCAGTCTGTGATGTGACCATTCAACTGGTTCTCCAAGAGAAGTGACACCAAGTACCCATGAAGCAAGTTGTGTGAACCAATAATGAATTTTGAATCATACCTCAAACCTGATTGCTCCACCGTACAAGGTTCATTCCTCATATGCCACATGTCTTGAATCTTCTTTGCCTTTGCCATGACATGTAGTACTAACTTGGTCCTCTTGTGGTTTAGACACAATTAAGACCTCATGTTTGTCTGCCAAGTGAGTGCCAACCATAAAAGAAATCTTCTTACCGGCACCCTCATGAGTGGGATTGTGCAAATCCCAAAGACTGCTGTTCCCAATCAGAAAAATCCGAACAGCTTTCATGCCTTTCCAAATTGTCTTCTGTATACCCTTCTTGCTTGCTCTCCTCAAATTTAGACCCCAAAAGTGACTCCAACTGAAAATCATTTGTTTCCAAATGAAAACCAAGTGTGTCATGTGCTATAACATCTATCCCATGACTGCAAACTGAGGTATCTTGTACATTTGTCTCCTTTCTCTTCGTGTCCTCATCATAGGACCCTTCAAGTCCTTCCTCCATGACTCCATTCTTTGTTCTCTTCCAACAAAACTTATCCTCATGATCTTCCGACTCTTGAAGACCCCTTTGAGTGCTCCTGAAAGAATCCATTGTATCCTTAAGCTCAAGTGTGAGCTTGTCCACCTCATCTTCTTTTCTTTTCAAAGCATTCGAGTATATCTCACCAAGTGTGAGGAGATGATCTCTATCAGCCAGTAAGTGTAGGTAGTTTGACTTCACTACCACCAAGGCCTTATTGAGATTGTGCAAGCCATCAAGAGATATACCTCCTTCCAACCCTCATGATCCATTAGTGCCTTCCGACACAAATCTGCCATTTTCTTATGAATGTCATCTAAGTGAGTTAGGGCTGCCACATTCTGATTATTATTTGCCTTCAATTGCCTTTCCAAGTGATGTGACTTATGAGACTCCAATCCTTCATGCAACATTTATGATTTGTCTTCACGACCATGCATCTTCGAATTGGTCTCGATCATGACAACTTCTCTACTATCCTCATGTGTGAAAGCTAAGTCTTTGACATGTGTGCTCAAAGGATCACCATCAAAGTCATGAGTAGAGTTTTCTACATCCGGAGCCTCCTCAATAGCTGATTTAGGAAGTGTATGAACAGCTACATCCTGTGACTCCAAATCGGTCCTATCCAACCTTCTTTGTTCATTGTATGCTGAAATTTCTGAGTTGCCATCATACATTACTGATTTTGCACATTCTGTGACAGCAAACTCTTCTACCTTGTGAATATTATCAAGGCACATGTTCTCCTTATTGATTGATTCAAGAAGTGAATCCTTATCCTGCTGAAAGCATGTGAGAACAGCTTCATCTTCATTAGGCGTTGCATCCTTATGACTAGCTCTCGACATCATTGGTTCACCCTTGTATGTGAATCCCATAGTTTCAGACCAATTCCAAGGTGTAATGTTAATGACAAACCATACATTGTCAAACTATAGGATCTTCTTGCTAGACCAGCCCTTAGTCTTTATGATCAGCTCTTCAAATAAATGTTTCTCATACAACCTCAATAGGTAATCATCTGTGTTCCACGGGGACGCGTCCCCCCGCCAAAATTAGCTGTCTCCCCAGGGGGGACGTCCTTGGGACAGGCAGACGCAGCCGAAACGCCCCCCCGCCGCCCCCCCCGCCGCCTCCTGAACATCCCCCGAATTGATGTCCCCCCGAGACAATTTTAATCGCTTTTTTAAAAAAAAAATTCATGGAAAACGAATCATAATGAAAACCTAAATTGAATTTAGCCCACAGGTTTTCATATGTGAGCATTATAGTGCTCGATTTTGTCTCACGCGCTAGGTTTTGTGACTTTTGTCTCACGCGGCACTGTTCGAGCGATAATAAAATTTAAAAATTCACACCAGTTCTAAATCCGTCGGTTGTTCCTATCAAGCTATCAGCGTATTCCTTGAACCCCCTGCGAAGGGCTTCGAAGTTCCAACATTCCTCATTCGGCATTCCTACTGTGCGCGATTTTTAAAAGGTGAGTGTTCACTGTTTTTAAAGTTTTTCTGAGGCATAAAGGCTTAAAGCCCTAAACTTAAAGCCACAAAAGTCAAAACGGATTTGTTGTATTTAAGTTTTTAACATGCATTTGCAGTGTGCACAAGCCACAAAACGGATTTGTGGCGACTGAATGCCTGAGGCATTCAGTGAGTCGCCACAAATCCGTTTTGTGGCTTGTGCTGTTGTGCATATCCTGCTCGATGAATCATGAGACTATCACTAGACAATGTAGACATGTATCCAAATTCCAGTATCACAGTATCATGTATACAGATTGCAAAATGCCAAAATGCTACAAACTTACAACTTACAACCTGAACCCAGAACCATTAATATTTATTATTTATTATTTAATAATTTAAAATTTTAATATCATAATCTAAATCAAATGTATGCAAAATGCCAAAATGTGGAAGCATAGACATGTATGCAAAATGTGGAAGCATAGACAAGGCACGTTGTGAACTGTTTGACAGAATGCAACTACATACCCTGCAATCATTGCAGTCCATGAGACCACATTTCTTTGAGGCATTCTGTCAAACAGTTCATGTGCCTAAGTGCCTTGTAGTTGTCTATCCTTCCACATTTTGCATACATCAACATATCAGACCTGTTAGAAACTTAGACATGTTTGATGTTATCATGTTAGACATTTTCATTTTTAAAATTTTTAATTTACTAGCACTTGCCCCCATAGGAGGTTCAAGGAATACGCCGATAGGATTCATAGGAATAACGGCATGAGACAATTCCGAGCACTATGATGCTCACATATAATTTATAAAGCCTATTAGGCTATTAGCCATATTTTTAATTTTTCAGTTTCTTAACAGCTAACAAGTTAACATTGTAACATTGTTTTAAGTTTTTAATAGTAGTTAAACTCAAGTTTTCTGTTTTTAACTCAAGTTTTCTGTTTTTATTTTTAACTTTTTTTATTTTCTTTTGCAGCATCATCATCATAATGAGTACACACAGCAGAAGTGACGATGATTCTCAATCTGATCATGATCCTGATTTTCAAATAGGAGAGGAGGGTGAAACTGAACATGCCTCAAATACTCAGTCTCAAACTGACACAAGTTCCATTGGGAGTAAAAATAATAGCTGCCCTTCACGACTCCTTGAACGTTGGGCCAAGGGCCCCTTTGATCCAAAATCACCATTAAAGCAATTTGCAACTAAGATGGCAGCAAACACTGGCGTAAAGGGGGGCACTAGAAAATGGAAGTGCAACATATGTGAGCTTACATGGTTTGGAAGCAGCACAAGAATTAATGCTCACTTTCTTTTTGTTCGAGGCAAAGGTGTAGAAGTATGTGGAGTTGTGGAAGGTAACTTGAAGATGAGGGCTGAAATGTTAAAATTATGGGGTTGTAATGAGAATGAAATACCTACTTCTGTTTTATTGCCAGAAAGAAGGGGTGATCAGATTTCTAGTACTACTTTGCAGAGTCTAAGGCCACCAAATCCATCTAGTTCAAGTGCAGCAGCGCCTAAGGGGAAACGTAAGATGACTTCTTCACAACCATTGGTAGATTTATTCAATGTGCAAGCAAAGGAAGAGGCAGATGATGCCATTGGCAAATTGTTCTTTGCCAATGGCATTCCATTCCATGTGGCTCGCTCTCCTTATTTTAAGGAAGCTGTGTCAAAGATAATAAAGGCAGGACAATCATATGTGCCACTAGGGCAGACTAAATTGAGGACAACAATCTTGGATCAAAACTATTCCAAGATTAATATTTTGATGGAGAAGATGAAGAGAACCTGGATCACAAGTGGATGCAGCATAGTCATGGATGGGTGGACGGACATTAGGCACCGTCCACTCATCAATATCATCGTTACATCTATAGCGGGTCCTTATTTCCTCAGGGCTATTGATTGTTCAGGGCATAGCAAGGATGCCCATTTTCAGTTCCAGATCCTCAAGGATGCTATAGACGAGGTTGGGCCAGAAAATGTGGTGCAGGTAGTGACAGATGCGGCCCATGTGTGCAGAGCTGCAGGCAAGTTGATTGAGGCAGCCTATAGACATATTTGGTGGACTCCTTGTTGTGTGCATGCTATGAATAATGCACTTAAGGACATTGGTAAAATCAGTTGGATCAAATCAATTGTTAGTGATGCTAGAGATGTGCAGATGTTCATTTGCAACCACCATACTTCACATGCACTTTTCAGGTCCTTCTCCAAGAAGGAATTCCTGAAGCCTGTAGAGACTCGGTATGCATCATACTTTATTCTCTTGGAGAGGATGCTTGAGTTGCAAGAGCCATTGCAACTAATGGTAATGACAACAGAATGGAACCGATGGCCTGAGTCGAAGACACAGAAGGGATTGAGGGTTAAGGAGGTGGTGACAAATGATGTCTTTTGGGCTGATGCAAAATATATTGTCTCCATTATTCAGCCAGTCTTCATAGTTATTAGATTTGGGGATTCTAATGCACCTTCCCTTGGAGAGGTATATGAGTGCATTGATTCCATGCTTGATCAAATGAAGTCTGTTGTGCGAGAGAAGGACCCCACAATGCAATTCTACACCGAGCATATTCATCCAATCATTCACCGTAGATGGGAGAAGCTCAACACTCCCTTACACATGGCTGCCTATGCATTGAACCCAAAGTGGTATATATATAGGCCTGGTAGAATCATGCCTATGTAGGATGTTGAGGTGAAGGAAGGGTTCGTGAAGGCCATTGACAAAATGTATGATTCTACAGAGGCCACCTTGCTTCGTACTGAGTGGACAAAATTTGCCACTCTTTGGGGATATTCAGAGGCGGCCAAAACAGATTTGGAGACTATGTCACAGGTGGACCCCAAGTTGTGGTGGACTATGCATGGGCCTAGATCTTTGATTACTACTTTAGCCCTTCGTTTGTTGTCCTAGGTTTCTAGTTCTTCTGCTGCTGAGAGGAACTGGTCTACTTATAGCTTCATCCACTCTGTTAAGAGGAACAGACTTACTTCTAGGAGGGCAGAGAAGCTTGTGGCTGTACATAGTGCCTTGCGTCTCATTGACCGCACCACAACTACATACAAGGAGAGTCCAGCAGCCAGATGGGATGTAGAGCCAGAAGAGCC
The DNA here is from genome assembly GCA_027924645.1 of Cunninghamia lanceolata. Taxonomy (NCBI): domain Eukaryota; kingdom Viridiplantae; phylum Streptophyta; class Pinopsida; order Cupressales; family Cupressaceae; genus Cunninghamia; species Cunninghamia lanceolata. The sequence goes on from BSBN01000270.1 coordinate 1,815,747, forward strand.
AGCACAGATAGATGAGGATGCTACACAGACAGGGCTAGTTGGTATTGGTTTAGATGAGCTTGAGCATTTGGGGTCTAGCAGTTCCAGTGATGACGACATCGACATGGAGTTTGGGGATGATTAGATCATTGGAGGCACCAGGCCATTAACCATTTTGGCATTTAGTATTACTATTTAGTATTTAGTATTTAGTATTTTAGTATTGTAACTTGTTGAAACTTGGTTGTAATTATGAACAATGATATTTTGATTATGAAATTCAAATTATGAAACTTCAAAGTTCAAACATCTAGTTCTCATTCCAATGTCTATTAAATTTAAGTACATTCACATTGTTTCAATGTTCACTAGTTCAATGAATTCATGGCAATGTGTTTAAACACTAAACTTTACTTATTCCTTAGGCTTCTACAGTTATACATCTTTTTATAACTAATTTTTCAAGTATTATATGTATTTCAGCGCACCGCTCCCTCGCCGCCAACCCGCCGCCGTCCCCTGCTGTCCCCAAATTTAGGCCCCCCGCCCCCCCGTCCCCGAAACGCGTCCCCCCCCGTCCCCCCGTCCTCGTCCCCGAAACTCCGTGGAACTATGGTAATCATCAAATCTGATAGGTATGTAGCTCTGCCTCATGAACATCCTTTCATACATACCCTTATTGACTGTTCCAAAAGTTGTATCCTCCATCTCACAACTGAAATCTGCCCTTTCATGTGAAAACCACCTCATAGGTGTGACGGCCATAGACGACTGTTTTCTTGATTGGCCATCTTCTTCATCCAATTTCTGTTTTGAAACTAGAACTACATCATCACTAGCAAGTTCCTTGAATTCTTCTTGATGAGTTAGGTTCTCTTTTCAATTTGAAATAATGTTCTTTTCCACGCAGCCATCTCCATCTTCTTTCTCAATCCCAAATTGAACATTTCCATTATGCCATGCAAAAGGGATTTGATCCACTATACCCAAGTCATTTTGTTCAACATCTTCCTTGCCACTGTGTTGTAGAGATAATGCAGAAATGCTATGCTCAAGGAATAAATCATTAGTAGAGCTCATGTCTTCCGGTGGCTGATCACAAGGAAGCAGTTCTTCTTTTACCACTTGGACAATTTCGACATGCTCTCCTTCTATTACTTGGACAGTTTCAACATGCTCCTCTTCAACGGTTGTTCTAGCATCTTGTTCACCTATACCGTTCTCCTTGTCAAACTCATCATAGAGACTTCTGGATATTACATTTGTAGATGTGGATGAGTTGCTATAGTGCCTAGATTGCCTTGATGGGGAGTTTTTATACTGCTGCAAGCTACGAGCTAAACTCCTTTGTGACTGCATAAGATCTCGCCTTATTTGGGTAAAGCCATTCAAGATGTCTCCAACACTCGGACTCTCATTATGCTTCTTAGATCTTCGTTCTTGTTTCTTTCTGTTTGTCCAACATTCCAAATAGAACTGAAAGATAGATCATTTCTAACTTCTTGTGGAAGTGCCAAGTAATCTTCACAAGCAACCAATATATCCTTATCAACTTTGGAACCCATAATATACAATTCTGACTAGGTCAAACTTTTCACACATAACACCCGGATAAGATCAAGTCAAATCACAACCAATGAAGGTGGATTTTAACTACAAATCTTATGCACAAAATGGTATCAGAATAAATCTTGACTTCCGTCAATTACCAATGTACCCAACAGGCTGGCAGGATCCAAGCGCTCTGATACCACTGACTTGTCCCGTTCTAGGTTTGTAGCAATATTTTCTGAATCTTGTAATTTCACCAATAAACCCTAGGACTGAAAACTGATTCTTTTATTTGCACGCTTCTACTATAGCAATGCTAATCATATGATTTGACAAATACAATTTGAAACAAGTAGTTTATGGCAGCCTTATCAAGGTGAATTACAATATGGAATACACATCTCAATGATGCCAAATTCAAATTAGACTTTGCTGATAGGAATTCAGATTACTTTATCACGCTAATTACATCAACACATGGCTGTCCAATCTCTCAACTACTTCTGGTGCAAAACAGAGACGAATGTGTAATGAGACATACCAATTATGTTGACAAAATGACAATGCAATAGGGCTGAATCATCACGCCCAGATCTGATATGGAAGAACCTTCAACTAGATACCACTGATTGCAAGTAATGGAAATTGACCCCCAAAGCTGGCTGGTAGTCTCTGAGGTCCGATCGCTGCCTGAATATGACACTTATGATGATAGCTACCAAAGCAAGGAGTGAATCTCTTCAATACCAAATCTACCTTCAAGATGGTGTTGACTGATGACAATGAAGACTCAAAGGTGATGTAGACTGGTGTACAATTTCCAGCTAGCTGTTTGACTTCCTCACGATGATGAAATGCAATGTCAAGGGCCTCCAAAGGCTGATCACACCTTCTCTAGTGCTGAGTGCTCTTCTCCAATGGTGCTTTCAAATCATGCAATGACTCTCCACCAAATTGGCTCACTAGGTGAAGCCAGTGATCATCAACGCCTCTGCTGTTATGGACTGCAAAGTCTGATATGAAACACTCACAGATCCTGCCATGAAATTGGCCACAAACTCTTCTCCTCTTCAATACTGAAATCTGAGTTCTTAGATCTGGGTTTGTTCCTCAAGGGTGGCGCTCCAACATGATGTAAAATCTTCAACAATGATATTCGATTCTACAATACAAGTCTGATCTGAATTATTTCAACAATGGCGCTCAAAACCTGATTTGAAATCTGAAAATGTTCTTCAATAAAGTCTTCAATCAATGGTCTCCAACCAAATCTTCGAACGATGTAACAATGGCATCCAAGCAAATCTATAAACCTTCGATGAGGTGCAAATGTGAACTCTGTATGAATTCACCTCCTAGATGTAGTTGGGTTTTCGTCCAACACACCTTTATTCGCAAGGGTTTTCGTCCTTGGAATAGAATGCAAATAAATTGCAGAACAATACAAAAGTTGACATGCTAAAAGATGCCTTCAAAATGCCAAACGATCTTATATTTATAATTCACTTTCCTATTTTTCTTCTTGTTGCCCGACAATGAGAGAATTTAAAATGTTTTTATTGGAATTTTCCTATAGGACCGACCTAGGATGGATATTGGCGCTCATTTTGAGTTTGAATTATTATTTCCATTGAAAATGCAAGTTTGAATATCTTTAAGCCGACCTAGGAAAATTTTCACTAAGGCCGACTACCTTATCTTAATTTGGGCCGACCTGAGGTTTGGCGCCAGAACCAATTTAAATTGTCTTTTCCTTTAAGAGCCGACTTACATGTAAGATGCAAGTGGGCCGACTTCCATAAGGATGACTGAGGGCCGACCAATTCTTAGGTGAAAATCGATGTTTCAAATTCAAATTAAATATTTGAATTAAATAAAAATCTTTTAATATTTCTCTGTGAATGCTCCTACAAAAGGAACATGTCAGTTTGGGGGAAACTTAAGCACGAAACTGTCATTGATTTGTGGAGATGGATCTTGTAACTCTTGATTCTCACTTGTGACAAGAAGAATAAAGTTATTAAACTGGCAACATATGAGAAAGTAGGCAGGTATGTCGAATAAAAGAAAAGATAGAATTGCATTGAACTGCTCCTCGCAATTGATGGCAAACGGATGGTACCCATAAGATCGTTGTTGAAAGACATGAGAAGAATGATGTATGAGCTAAAGCAAGCATTTTTAATACAGAAAACTTGGAAGAGTTTTGGTATACTAAATACCAATAGCTAAGGCATACAGGCAAAAACAGCCTGGAAATACAAGATACACGTATTTAAAGAGTATACAACCTTAGAATTAGATGAAGTCTAGAGTCTTGATCTTAAAAATGATAAACAGTTCAAGATATCTATGGACGGTTTACAACCATTTTTACTTTGAAGATTGCCAAGTCTAAGGTCAAGATAACAATGAGCAAATATGCTTCAAATTTAAACTAGGCAACAGCAGCATACAATGCAGGATATTGTATATTGTGAATAGCCAATAGAAGGATGAACATAAATTCTGACAAAGTAGCAAAAGGTGTAAGACGAGTTGTTTGTCATTGTAGAGTGTAAGACAGAGGAATAAAATTGATAACCTGACTTATCTGTTTGGAGGAACTGAGCAGGTATGGCTCAAAAGATAGTGGTGCAGAGTTGAGGAGTAACCTTGGAAGATTACATAAGAAACCGCACAAGAAATTTAGATGAAATTTTATCAAAATAAAATAATGATGAAGATTTATCAGTCATTTTGGACAAGGATGTAGAATATCTCACAAACGAGATAAGACTTCCTTTAAAATGGACACTTTTAACACCTTATCTTCATCAATTAGCTGAGATGATATGAATGAAATCTTCAGGACATTGGACCTATGAATGGGGGAAAAATTGTATTACGAGTTCATGTTAGCTTATGTAGATATTGGAATCTGGACTATTGTTGAAGTTGTCAAGATGGATTGAAGTTTGCCATTGGATGGTGGCCAGGATAAACACTATGAGTAAAGATATACGGTAAATGTTTGATGATTTTGCATCATGGGCATCAATATTTTGTGTATGTATGGAAAAACTAGTTTGGTACTGGGGGTGAGTTATTAACTTATTGCCATTATAAAAGTGGAATGGGCAAAGGGTCGCATTGGTTTAAAATATCAAACCAATAATGAAGAATATTTGTCATCTTTTCTTCCAGAATAGGAAGGTTTCAGTTGTAAGCTTGATGTTTGCTTGGAACAAGTCTGTGAACAGGGTTACCCACTCCTTTTAAACATTTTATCAACACTATCAGTTTCTTCATTGATTTCCACTATGCTAACACAATCGCTTAAAATAACCCAATAACTTGACATGATGTCAACACCACCTTGCATGATTTTTGAGAAACATTCTAGTAATATTTCTCTGTTTTTTTTCATATTCCTTTCATCTACAATTCTTTGATTACTTGCCTAGAACTTCAGGTCCCGGGGAGGGTTTTAGATAGCATTTCATGGTGTGGTTTGCTCTGTGCATTTTGATTGGATGTGATGTAAAAGGTCACGCTTCATTGGGGTGTTTACTGTTATATGCTCCCAAACCATAAGTTCCACTGGTTGAATCAACTTATTTATATGGAGATATTTAATGGATTGGGCATCTTTTTGTGATTCCATGAGTATATTCTGGTAGAGTTTTGTTTCTAATCCCATTTTATATTCATCAATCTTTATTGATGCTGTTATTTTTCATATTCAGTTGTTTGTACTTGTGCACGGCAATGATATCATTTGTGTCTTATTGGTTTTGATGCTCTTTTATCTGATACATGTTGGGAACTTTTCTTCAATTTACTATGTGTAGCACCTTCATTATTAGCTAAGAATTTTAGTTCACTGACATGGTTTTGGTTTTTATTTCAACTTTACAAGCGACTTATTTTTTAATTTGTGTTGTCTACAAGGAAAAGGAAGATGCAAAGACTATTCTCCGAGGATTAAGGAGTGGGGAAAATCCAGCCATGGATGTTGAACAAGCTACACCCTGAACTCTCGGGCTTTTTTGTGGGGCTCTTTGTAACATTATACTCATCTGCAAAAATTCTATATGATTTTTTTTGACGAGAATACAGACATCAATTTTTAATGATGTTGCCAGTTTTTGTATGATGGTTCATGTTGGCCTTGAAGAGTAATGTTTGAGCTCAAGTATTTTTTACTTAGACAGCTCTTGAACGAGGTTCTTCAGCATTGTGTATGATTACACCTGCAAGAGATTTTCTAGCCAATTTCGGACATTTATTCTCCAGCGTAATTTGCCCAGCATATTGTTTAATGTCACCATATTCTTCTAAGTTATTTCTCCTACCATGTACCAATCATTATTTGGAACATTTTTAAACTTAAAGGGTTTTATAATTTAATCTCGATAATACATTCTACCGTTTCCAACCCAACACTATCCAAAAAAGAAAAATGCCTTTACCATGCTTAATCTACTAGGCACCAATACAAAAATGTTGTACATTTTCCAAGGACGAAGTCTCTTCTAGTCACATTAAAATCTTTGGGGGCACTAAGAGAAAAATAAACCAGAGGCGTTGATACTTCCCTCTCCTGTCCAGATAAACACATATCCGTGTACTGGATATCAGATACGAATACAATTCTGTTGGATAAGGTACAAATACTGTATCTAGGCGTATCTGTATGTGGGCCCATATTTGGGTTGTATTCAGTTTGGATATGACACTACACCTTCCAGTGCTGTATTCAGTTTAGTGTCATAAAAATATATATATTCAAGAGGTAGAGTTCAAATGGTGAAATCATTAGGTTTTCATGGTGGAGACCCTAGTTCAACTTTCTAAAGTTACATCTAACGTGGAATTCCAAGTCTGTGTTAATATCTATGTTGAAATAGTTACTGTGTTAATGTCGGAGGGGATGAGGTAACTCAATTGAAATCCCCTTACCAGTAAAAAGAAGACACGAATATAATATAAAAAAATATATTATATAGACTAAAAATATAAAATGCAAATAATAGTTATTAATGGGTTGAGTTCAGTTGATGAAATCATTAGGTTTTTTATGAAGGCAACAAATATAGTAGACAAAGGCATTAAGTTCAATTAAAGACAAATTTAATAGTCTAAGGAGTTGGATTTAATTGGTGAAATCAACATGTTTTTATTTTTTTAATGGGTTGAGTTCAGTTGATGAAATCATTAGGTTTTTTATGAAGGCAACAAATATAGTAGACAAAGGCATTGAGTTCAATTAAAGACAAATTTAATAGTCTAAGGAGTTGGATTTAATTGGTGAAATCAACATGTTTTTATTTTTTCATTGTAGAGAAATAAGTTCAAATCTTCAAGTGACATCCAAAATGGAATTCTAAGTAATGACACTTGGACTCCCATTACTAACTTTTAATATTAATATCTGAATGATTCTTAAATAAAGTGAAAAATGTTATTTTAATATCTATGTTGAAATAAGAGGGGAGGAAATGCCTCCACCAATTCACAATTGACCTATAAAAAATACAAATATACATGCCTTCTAGTGTTGTAATTATAGTATGTGTTTTAGTTGTAATTATAGTTGTGTTTTAGTTTTACTTTTTTAATTCATCAGGTAAACTTCAAATCTACTTTTTGTCAAACCAACAAAATCGTTATTTATAGTTATAATATTAATAACAATATTAATTATATTATTATTTTTTGATCAGAACAAGCAGTTAGGGCTGCACCTTGTATATATTAAAAAGTTTGAAATATGAACATTACAGAGTTCAACAGGGGATTTTGAACAATCCACCTTGCACCCAAAAAACCTTTTCACCAAACAACAGACTAATTACAAAATGGTGCCCCATCTACAAAAGTGGCATCTCCATTGATGCAGAGAACAAACTATAAACCCTAACTCGACATCTATTCTACCCTATTAGCATCCATTCTATATATATATATATATATATATATATATATATATATATATATATATATATATATATATATATATATACTATCGAGCTAAGAACCACCAGAGAACAAAACATTACTCGTCTTCCAGATTTACCAGATTAGCCAATCCCTTACCGCCACTGGGATCTTCGAGCCCTTCCTCTATAATGTAAGCTTGCAATCACGCAGAGCCATCATCTGGCACCAGCTTCAGTACTTGTTTTAGGAAACGAATTCCCCTCGCGGTTGCGACCCTAAACCTCGGCAGCATGCTTGGATCACTGCAAAAGACCACAGGGTACCTCTTGGGTGTCCGTTCGTGCCTTTTGATTACATAGTAATCTCCAGGTATCCCTGTGAAAGCAGCGGAGAAAAGCCTCTCCAAGCACCATCCTTATTACGTGCAGGATTATCCCATTTTTAGTTTTAAACACTCCACTCAATTGCCTCTTCGTCACCACACCCACAAACGCCACCTGCCTCATGGAGCATTCGAGAATTATCGGGGTGTCCATTTCTAAGTTGAGAATGTCACCGCCGATACACAAACATCAATGCAAACATTCCAAAGACCCCTGATGGGATTTAATGGCTCGACCACCCCCGTTCTCATGCTTGCCATAATTGTATGGACAAGTATTTCTCTAGCGGTCATCGTGAGGCATTAAGGGAGTTGGTCTTGGGCTCATGCTTGGCCAACTCATCTACCTCATCGTTCCCTTCCCTATAGGCATGTGAGACTTTATAATCCTCGATTTCCCCAAGTAGTTGTGAGATTGGAATTAACTATTGTCTTAACTTTCAATTGGGTGTCCACCTTGATCTAATTGCATCGATAGTGATAAGGGAATCTCCCTCCAAATGCACTCTATTTAAATTCAAATTCCTTGCACTCTGCAAACCTATCAAAGCTGCTATGAACTCAGCCTCATTGTTGGTTCCAATTCCCAGAGGGACTGATAATATTAATTATATTATTAATATTTATTAGAACACTTCATATATTATCTTAATTGATATTCTAGTATTATAATATAGTATAATATTAATTGATATAATATAATAAATATTTGTTGTATAGACAAATTGGATTCCAAAAATATTAAACAAATAATTTTTTTAAAGCCAATATAAATATTATAACAAAATTGTAATATTTATAGTATAATTTATAAATTTTTTTAGTTTAAATATTAAGGAAATAGTATAATTAATTATTTATTGATAATAACAATGTTTATATTATAAATATGATAATAATATATTTATATTATTACATTATTACATTATTCTAATAATCTAATATTTTTATATAGTATTATATTATATTTTTGTTTTTTATTATATTGTTATCTTATATTATATTTATGTTTATGCTTATTATTATATTCTTATACAATATTATTATATTCTTATAATATCAATTAAGATAATATATGAAGAAGTGTTAATAATGGATATTAATAATATTAATAATATTATAACTATAAATAATAACGATTTTGTACCTTTGACAAAATTAATTTTGAAGCTTAGGTAATGAAGTAAAAAATTAAATTCTAAGAAACTGATATTTTTCGCTCTCAGAATTATCTTCATCCATTTAGCCATGATTTAACTCGTGGGAGGTAAGATTAGTGTTCATAATTTATTTACTTGCCACATTTATAGGTGTTGCACTCTCCCACAATCCTTAGAGAAGAGGTCATTTTTTTGAGCCAAAATAAAGATAAATTATTTTTCAATGATTTTTTGTTAAAATTTTATCATCTTGACATAGGAAAAGTTCAAATTTATATAAACCAAAATAAAGATAAATCATTTTTCAATGATTTTTTGTTAAATTTTTATCATCTTGACATAGGAAAAGTTTAAATTTATATAAATTTGCCCGACAAGAAAAATAATCTTATGTCTTGATTGGTTTACTGTTAATAGATTAATAACTAGATAAGCCTCAGTGATGCAATAGTACTAATAAAAATAAATAAATATTATAAACTAAAAATATAAAAAGTGAACTAATCATAAATAAATATTTTTGTAGTTTTATGTTGTCTTTAAATAAATAATTAATTAATTAAATACACGTATTTTTACAATTACAATGGTGGATGAGAAGGGGAGTCACGAGATAAGCCAAGAGCAATTGAATTTGTCATGTAGTTGTTTGTAGGAATTCTTTAACAAGACTTTCTTATGAAAGTCAACATCCATCTTCTCACTCCCACCAATTGATCATTATCCCCTACTTTTTTTTCATTTTCTTTAGTTCTGTGTAGACCTAATGAAAAAGGTAGGTTGGCAATTAATGGCCTCTTCGGCCACCAACATAAATTATATAGAGGTTTCCATAACATGTAGAGCATGGGCATGCCTTAAACTTAGTATATCCACAATTCCTTAGAAACTAGCACTTACACCCATATGAGGTTCAAGGAATATGCCGATAGTAATTGATGACTTTAGAAAATTTCCCGCATGAATTTTACGGCTTGAGACAATTCCGAGCACTATAATGCTCACATATAAAAGCCTATTGGCTAATAACCTTTGAATCATGAGTTCTACAATGTGAGTGACGTAAAATTATTTTACCATAATGTATATATCACGTGTAACTTGAACTATAGTTATCTTTCATGGCCATTAGTTATACATTAGCCAACGCAAAGAGGAACGACTTGAAGTAATCTTATTTCAACCTGCAATCTATCTTTAGCCTGTTTACACATGTATGAGATACGTTGATTTGTATTAGAGTTTCAATTTTACTCGTAGCCACCACCCAAATGCTAGTTAAACTGTATTATCTTAACAACAGAGATTTTCGAAGCCACTGTGGTCCAAATTCGTAGGAAAGGGAATTTTGCATAATGAAGAATGAATTAAGTGAAGATATTTATTTTGCTTCCCAAATTGGAGGCATAGACATTTATAAGTAGCTGTAATAGTGAGACATAAAACTTATTATGCCACCCTATTGAGTTCATAGTATTCAAACTCATCAACCAGTTTAATCAATGTAGGGTAAGCATGTGAACTGGTCTTCACTTGATGTCAAGGAGCAACATGATTGAAAATGTGAAATGAAACTAGGGGTTTCACCTTTATTTTAAATAGTTCACATTTATTGGGTGAGACTATTGGTAGTTGGTGAGTAGGGTTGCCATGTAGATAGTTGCACTAAAAGCTTTACAAAAGCCTTTGCTGAGTGAGTGTTGCATTTAATAGAGCACTTTTAGTAGTGTGTACCCAAGGTTGGGCAATGGAAATGTGTGGCTGGAGGAGGTGAGGAAAATGATCACAATAGAAAGGAGTTGTCTGCCCAAGCAAAAAGAAGGATTCCCTCAAGGGGTTGATGAACAATTGACACATGGATGATGTCCCAGGTTGTGTGGTTGGACAATTGCTGAAGAATAAGGAGGATCAACCCTTTCAAAGCAAATCAAACCTAATCCTTGTCAAGAACAAATCCTAACCAAGTGATCTAGGTGCAAAGAGGCTATTAAAGGAGAGAGCCATTTAAATGTGAGGAAAAAAATAGATATAGATGTGCTTGTTTAGAGCCTAGATAGATACTGAGATAGAGAGCAAAACATAATTAGCGATAAGAGAGTATAATAGAGATGATGATAGTAGAAGTATACACTTGTACACCTTGTGCAAAACACCATAATGACCTTTGGTTGAATTACTTTGGAATACAAATATAATGGTATTTTTGAACTATTCCATGCCTTGATGGGAATTCTCTGATGGTAGATGTGAATGATCTTTAGTAATTTAAAAATGGATCAGTTTTTATGCTTATTGGCATGTTTTAGGACATAGGTAGGACATATGACTACTTATATGTTGGAAAATGTTCATGGTGGTATTGGACATCCATGTGCAGGTTTCAGTTTATAGAAATATTTTCAAAACAAAGTATTTTGCTAGTTTTGGCCAAATTGTTGATTGGTATAGGTTGTGAAATTGTAATTGTTGCAGTGAATTTGCCATATACAGTGGAAAATTCATTGCGATCATCACAAATACATGATTGCCTCTTTGTTAGAAGTGGTGAATTCATTACATGTAGTCATGGCATCTAATGATGTTCCAAATTCTGACTTTTTCATCTTCCTCATCCTTTTGGATGGTTGTTCCAACTTCCCTATGGTAGGAAAGTCTATTTATAACCTCTTGGAGATCAAATTTGATATGCTTGAGTATTAATTCTCTTGTTGAGAGTTGTAGTGAGATTTTGCAATGTATTTTCTTATGTTTAGGATTGGTATAGAAGAGCAGAGAGTTCATTTGAGTCTTTGATTGGTTCTTGTGGAGTTAAACATCTTGTTGGAGCTTTGTACAAGGCCTAAGGGGTTGTCGAATTGATCTTTGTAATTCATTTTTGTGCAATGAGTGAGGGTATACTCACATTTGCTAGAATTTTCACCTATAAGAGGTTCCTTAAGGGTATCTTGGTCTCATTTTCATGGTGTTTGAATCTCTCATATTGTCTCATCTTTCATTATATTTGCTAAAGTATTTTAGTCATTTGTTCTCACACTTTAAGACTAACAATATTTGTTTTTGAACGAGATTGCAAAGGCTTTGATTTTGGTGGTGCTATGCAGGTGAGTAACTGCGACACTATGGTGGGGCAAAATCCATCTTTGGTGACACCTGCTAAACCTAGGTGCTTTCTGTCTGGGGAGGAAAAGGTTATCTTTGGTCGCGGGGGGAGTGCTCAGGTGATGGTTCTTGAGTTTGGCGGTGATGTGTAGGTGAACATTTGCGGCACTGTGGTGGGACAGAAATCCTCTTCGGTGATCTCTGGTCGTGGGGGGAATGCTCAGGTGACAGTTCTTGTTGCTGGTTTGTCTACTGGTAACATTGGTCTCGGCACTGTTAGGGCCGCTTCAAGCCACCATCAAAAATCTTTTTCTGACACTGTTACTAATGCTTGTGCCTAGACACTCCCATCACAAGATAGGGTTAGGCCTATGCCTTGGCCCTTGCTTCCCCTATGGTGGTCTGTGGCCTTGAGGTTCCAGAAAATGAGGGCTTCTATTTGCGACGTGGAGTGGTTTACAGGTTTAATGGCTTGTGGCCCTCCTTTCTTGATTTGCATGGTTGGGTTTTGGACTCCTGGAAGCTTCCTGTCTCTAAGCAGATTGAACTCTTTCCCAACGCAAGGGGGTTCTTCATAGCGACCTTTGCTTCCTTTGTGGAGCGAGACTTAGTGCTGGACAAGGGATGGATGTGGGGTGATCATTCACTATCCATCAAGCCTTGGGCTCACTCTTTCAATCCTCTTATGGAGCCATTGAATACTAGATTAGTTTGGGTCTGACTACCGAATCTCTCTCTCCACTTTTGGGAGGATTCCTGCTACGAAGCCATTGGCAATGCCAGTGGGTGCTTTTTAAAGGTGGACTCTACGAACTCATATCTTGGGCATACTATGGTGGCATATATTTTAGTAGATATGGACATCTCTAAACCACTCCATGGAGATGTTGTTTTGATGGTGGAGGACAGACCATGGACGTAGCTGCTGAACTACAAGGGTCTCCCTTTTCGGTGCAGGAGATGTTTCTCCATTGGTCATACAGCCTCTGGTTGCCCTCATGCTCGCTGCAAGGGTGCAACAACCTGGTGGAAGAATTCTCTCATTGATCATTTGACGGTAGGCACTCCCTCTTCGGATGGTTCCTCCAGGGAGGATGATCCTTCCTTGGCTAAATCATCCCAGAAGACTATGTCTCCCCAAGATCCTTTATTGGTTGTCCCTTCAACAGAACCATTGGTGCCTCGAACTGCTATCATTTTTCAGAGCGAGCCTGCCCTACCCTTGATGATCACCTTTGTTGGTCCTTTGACTGCCCCTGACTGTTCTTTTGCGTTGCCGACTTCTCTCTCGGTGCATGGTGGCTCCTTGCCCATGGTGGCTATTGAGGATCCTCTCCTCTTGCCTCACTTGGTGGACTTCGACTCAGAGTCTTCTTGGTTATTTGTGCAAAGAAAGAAGGGACTCCCCAAATATGTCGCTACTTCATGACCTAGGGTTAAGGGAGTCATATTTCTATCCTCAGGTTCTGGGGTTGTCTAGTTCATTTCTGCTGTTTGACATCTGTTTGTCTGTTGTTCCTGTTCTGTGTGTGGCCTGCTTTGGCCTATTTTGCCAGGCCCTGGGGGCTCTTGTTTGTAAAGGGTTCGGCCCCTTGTTAGCTGCTTATCATTATCAAAAACAATATTTGTTTTTGATTAAAAAAATAAAAAACAATATCTATTTTTGGCAAACTAATTAAGGAATATTCTTATAGTTTATGATGCAAGTGGCATTCAACCAAGTTCATTCTTTTTGGAGGTGTGTTGTGAGTGTTTTGTAGGTTCATGCTCACAACTAGATTGAGTGAAGAGAAGATTTTACCTTTGCAAAGAGACATTGAATCCTGCAAGCAGAAGTAGTTGAGAAACATGGTGGAAGAAGAGGATTATGCGGATGATGAAGCAAGATTCCAAAGGATGGTGAATGTTGTTGCAAATTTGTTTCAATCATTGGAGATGATGAAAGGCCTTATGTAAGTCCTCTTGGAGAGATTGGATGGTGACAAGCCCAATTCCAATGGAGAGTCTTCTAAGGTCGATAAGAGTCATCCAAAAAAACCTTTTTTCAAGGTAGAGGCCATGATTGAAACACCACCATTTGAAATAAATGTTAATGTAAAGAAGCTTGACAATTGGATCACTCAACTTGAGGTATATTTCAACATGCATACTCAATTTAGATCAAAAGATCTCATTTTCTAGACTATGGTTGTCAAAACATGCTTTGAGTTGGTTTGAGAGTCTCTTGTATTCCATGGCTATGAAAAAGACTTTTGTAAGTTCTTGGGAGTATTTCAAGCAATTAATTAGGAAGCAATTCTATCCAATATGTCACAAGGAAGAAAAGTGTATTGAATGACAACTTCTTAAGAAAAAAGGTCAAAGTATACAAGAATACACTAGCTAATTCCATATAAGGGCTATACAAATAGGTAAAGATGTATTAGAAGTACTAATGAAATACATCAGATCTCTTCACAATCATTTTTGGTAGGTCTGTATTGCTTTCTAAACCAACCTACATATATGAAACATGCTCACTATCTTGAGATAGATAGATGTTCTTTCTTTTCCAAGTCTAGAATAAGGTTAAAGCAAATAAAAAGGATAAGAAGGTAAATTCCACAAGAACCAATAAGAAATCTACACATTGTGACCATTGTGGTAAGGATGGTTAGTTGTCATGTTGGAAATTGCATCCTAAAAAGAACCCTCACAAATAAGGTAAGAAGGGTAAGAAAAACTCTATGCCCTCTATGAATGAAGACATTGCAGTTATTAAAAGATTGGTAAGGATATTGATGATGATTTTGAGGAGGATTCTTAGTTTTCTTGCACTACTAAAAAAATTGGTAAGTTAGCAAAAGAAGCATCGTTCAACATTAAAATACATGTAAATGGTGTTAAGATTAGTTCTTGCTTCGATTCATCCTCTCAAGCTAACTTGGCTCGACAAGATTTGGCAGATAAATTGGGACTTAAAACTGTTCAACACCCCAAACCTTATAGGTTGGGTTGGGTCAAAGAAGGTGATGGTATGCTAATAAGTAAGTAATGTGAGTTAAGATTTTTAGTTCTAGAACTAATTTTGTGTAAGGTAAAAAATTGCATACCCTACTATTTTGACATTGCAAATTGTCCTTGGTTTAGTGTCCATCCCTCATAGCACGTTCTAGGATCATTTTAGCCCAACATTGGCCTTTTACCCACTCCTAGTGCTAACATAGTATTATGTTTTTGTATGCTCAACCCCGTTTCGTGTGTTGCCATGTATTCCCTCATGTTTGTTTTATGTTTTGTTCCCATTTTGTGAAGTCTTCAAGCACATTATATTTGGATGCTAGCACGATGCGTTGTCGTCCTCCGATTGTACATTTATACAATGTCCATTTTCTGACTTGTCGATGTCTTTTCAACTTCCAAATATTCCTTTTTTTGAATGACTATTGGACTTCCCTTTCATTCTTCCAAGATTGGATTTTCATTCCTCATGCAATCTTGAGCTCTCCAAGGGAAACCTACAAAATTTTGCAACATTCTATAGTACGTTGCAACATTCCAACGTTCTACAACACCTCCTTGACCTCATAAGCATCCTCCGTTGTCACTGCAAGGACTAGTTTGTTATGTCCTATCTTCCTTTCATTTATTGCTTTGTATTTTCATTGTTTCTTTTTGGTATTGTGGAGCTATCTCCTCCTTCCTTTCTTCTACCATATGGACTAAGATATTTCTCCTTGTAGACTAGGGATTAATTTTTATAGATTTATTTACTTTATCACACTCGTTTCTAGTCCTAGTGGAATGTAGATAATCACATACTCTCGCAATTTTACGTTATATTTTGAACCCATTTTGGCGTCTGCTCCCATAGCATATTTCTAGGGCTATTTGAGTGTAACCTTGGCCTATTTTCCCTCACCAAGGTTTGCCAAGATTTTGTATTACAGTCATGCTTTTCTTGCTGTTCTGGAGACAAGTGCTAAATTCTAGAGAATTTCCCCAAAATGTGAATACGATGCAAAGACATCCACGCGATGTGCTAGCATCCCAAAAGTTTTTCAGAATTTGAACATTGGGTTTCCTGCTCGGTTGCTTCTTTACACCTACTATAATATCCATCTGACAAAGCAACACCTTTCACATCTACATTCAACCCTTCAACTTTCCTCTCTATCTATTGAAAACTAATTTTAAAAATCTAAGCTCCTCTTCTCCATTTTGGTTACTCTCTCTCTCTCTCTGTGAAAGGATCGTATTCTCTTGGCTAGAATATTTCTCTTTCTCAATTTCTATTGAACACTTTGCTACAACTCTATCATTGTTGTGGGTCTCACAAGGGATCACGTTGGCTGCACTTCAATTGAATCCTTCAAAGAACTCACCGCTTCTCTTCTATATCATGTGCTTGATAATATTGTTCTCGTGGTTTTGAATAATATTGTTACAATGTTTATTAAATCCTCCATTATCTATTGGCAAATTTTTTGGTGTAGACCACTACCTTATTTATCCGTTTTACACACACTAGGGTATTTTTCCCTGTAGACCAGGGTTGATACCCATAGATTTATTTATTGCCACTACTTTCTTTTCCTAGATGCACCTAGGATGTAAGAGCACACACTCTTTATTATTTTTCAATCTTGGGTATCTGTGGAGGTCAAAAGACCAACATAGGAGCTTGACCACTCTTGGCAAGCTCCTGAACAACCCCAACCATTTTGTTTGTCCTTTAGTTCTAGGTATTTTGGGAACATTTATCCACATGAAGGTTTGCAAGTGTTTCCCCTTTTTCTAGTAATCCCTATTTCTTGTTATGAATGCTTTAATCTTGTTATTTCCTTACGTTTCTATATCATTTTATCACTTGGAATATTACTTATATTTCCCCCGCTTCTTGCCATACACACTAGATGAGAAACTAGAGTGAAAAGACATGTTATTTTGGAGTTTTGTTGGCGTATTGACCATATGGATGACAATGTGACACACAAATGTTTGCGTGACACGTTGGTGTCCTAGATAGTGTTCTTCAAACTTTTGCGCCAAGTTCTATCTCTCCCACTCTTTTCTATTATGAAGCCTTCTCTATGAATTTGTGTTTCAATTTTTAGTAAAACAACATTTTTTCATTTTCCTCTATGTTTTATCTTAATGAAAATATTGTTTTTCCTAGTTTAAAATATTTTTGGATATTCTAAAACTTTTTCTTTTCTTTTTGAATAGTAGCAAAATACTTTCCTTTTGAAACTAGTTTAATCCTAGAGTAGTGCCATTGAAAACATTTAGTTAGCAAAGAAAACATTTTTAGCTAAATCAAATTTTCATACACTACACCTAGATACATGTAGGCTAAGTGCACACACCCCAATCTCTCCTCATTCCATTGGCTGCCAATGGAGGTTGAAAGACCAAAATAGGGGCTTGACCTGAAGGCAAGCTCCTAAGTAGCCCCAACCTTTCTTTCTATCCTAGAATAGGTATAAGACTACAACTGCATGAAGGTTCTTTTTTCTCTCTTCCTCTTATCTATCATTTTGATATTTCATTTAAACTAGTTTGTTTAAATTGATTTCTTCACTTCTGTACATTTCTGGATATACCTGGTGGTTTGTTGTTTTCTTGGTATCCTTGTATGCATTTAATCGTAAGAATTTTTCCAATAGACTCGAGTTTTCCATCATCCTAAGATGACAATGTAGAACATATGCAAATGTGTGGAAAGGATGATAATGCAATGCACTATTGTTCAAGACAATGAGCTATCCAAGTTACTTTCTAGGTTCTTCATTCCATTACAATTATTGTTTTGTAATTGGTAAATCTCGTTTCTACTTCCATATCTTTTGTATTTCTAGTTTTTCCTTATTCCATAACCAAGCTCAATCAATGTAATATAGAAGTTAAGAGTCCAAATTTTATATTACACTTTGTTGATGAATCGATGTTTGATATTGCTCCTCCAGATGTGTGTGGTGTCGTCTTGGGCAGTCCATACTTTTATGACTCAAGACAATTTTCTATAGGAGGGTTAACAAATACTAGATCATCAAGAATGGAATTCTTCATGTTGTATGCTTACTGAGGCATAGAGAAGTCCGTGAAGGTCTTGAATTTTGAGAATGTTTCCTTTAGAGAGAACTAATGTTGAGTAGGTTTCTCTAAGTTCAAATAATGCACTTTCTTATCACATGGACAGTTGGGGATGAAGGTGTACCAAATTTTGTTTTGTATTTGTATTGTGGTGCAAGATAAGATGGCACATGTGTGATTAGTTGAGGAGCTCTTCCACCCTCTTTTGCTATGTTTCTAAGATTTTGGCAAGCAAAAGCTACCTAATTGGGGAGGTGTGGTTTGAAAATGGATTCAATTTTTTTTTTACTTATTGGCATATTTTGGGACAAAAGACTACTTATATGTTGGAAAATGTTTACGATGGTATGGGACATCCATGTGCACATTTTGATATGTGGGAATATTTTCAAAAGAGTATTTTGTTGATTTTGGTGAAATCACCAATTTGTATAGGCAATAAAAGGTGATTTCTATAGGGAATTTATCATATATTGCGACGAATGCACAATAACCTCTTTGTTAAAAGCAACAAATTTGTATTATGTAGTTGTGGCATCCAATAGCATTCCAAATTCCTAGTTTTCCCTCTTCCTCTTCCTTTTGGATGGTTGTTCTAGATTCCCTATGCCAAAAGAGTCTATTTATAACCTCTTGGAGGTTGAATTTGATATGATTGAGTTCTAATTCTCTTGTTAAGAGCTATTTTAGTGAGATTTTGCATTATTTTTTCTCATGTTCAAGACTATTATAGAAGAATAAAGAGTTCATTTGGGAGTCTTTGATTGGTTCTTGGGGAGTTAAACAACTTGTTGCAGCTCTGGAGAACGCCCAAGAGGTTGTGGACTCAATCTTTGTAAGCTATTTTTGACCAATAAGTGAGTGTATGCTTATATTTGCTAGGGTTTTTACCCACAAGAGGTTTCTCTAGGGAATCTTGGTCTCATTTTCATGGTGTTTGAGTCTCTCATTTTGTCTTGTCTTTCATTACATTTGCTCAAGTATTTTAGTTATGTGCTCTCACTTTAAGACTAGCATTATCCATTTTTGACAAACTAATTACGAAATATCCTTTACAAATCATTTGGGATCTCCACTATCATGTAGATTTTAAAGAATATTTAACTATAAATGGCTAAGTATAGTACACTTGCACAAATGTATACACAAACCTCTACTCTCTTATATGACACTGTAGACACTAAAAATTGTCTAGGTCTTGTTTACACATGACCTTGTATGTCTTTGCCCTAGGTCCTAGTTACACAACACATTATTGACATGACCTCGTATATGTCCCCTAGGTCTTAGTTCATCCCAGTTCATCTAATCTCATCCCACTTAATCTCATTTATCCCTAGGTCCTAGTTCATCCCATCTTAATCATCTTCCTGATTGATTAAATAAACCCACTTTATTTAATTAATCCCACTTGATCACATTCTAATTAACTAAATAAATCCCATTTGTTTAGTTAATAATCCCTAGTCACATGTCTCACAGAATTCAAATTGAAAATTTGAATTATTCCCTCACCTCTCATCACATTGTGACACATGTCGCATGTCTCCATCTTCCACTTAATATGCCTTCACATGTCAATCTAATTCAAATTTGAATTAGATTCCCTTTATTCTCCATTGCACACTTGTCATGTGACTACACTCCCTCTTTGAGTGGGAAAATATAATCTAACCCTAATTGATCTTGACCGTCCATATCCTTCAACATAACTCTCAATCACAACCGTCCATTCGAGTTTGCCTTTTTCTATAAAGGTAGCCTCTCTTGAGCCATTTGCATGATCGAATCTTCTAGTATCCACATGCTGTCGAAATTTCTTCCCAATCTCTGATCCATCTATCTTGCATTCATCTATCCATCCCTATCTCACTGTTATGCTGCAGAATCAAGCAACCAACATATCAATCTTTGGGTAAAGCTAGAGTGCTTCAGGTGCAGCACTCTCCACCCTATCAATGGATCGTGAGTCGATATGAGGTTTGCATTTGTTATCATTTCCTCCATGCCAATTTTCCATGATCTCAGACACCTTATCACCATTAATGTCTCTAAATAAATAATCTAGTAGGGAGCTTAGGGAGCTATTGTGCTTTAGGTGAGCTTTCAGATTCCTAGGGTATGAGTGGTAGGCCAATATGACATCTCCCACATGTTGGGTGGTCATCAATTTGTGTAGGACCAAGAGCATGACTGTGCATATGCCCATATCTAAAAGAGCCCAACAATTTTTGATTCTAATGTTGGGACACTGTTCAAATTTGTCTACATAGAGATTTGATGTCACATTTGTTCAATTTTGTTAATAAGATAGAATGAGCCATTTTCAAAATATTATGTGTAAATAATATGAGCATAAATCATAACCTTTGTTATTTAATTTCTAATTAAAGATTGTCATAAATTCATAAATTTTGAGTAAAATTTTAGATGAAAATAGAGATCATAAGTTGTAGAAGTTAGATGTGCAAAGTATTTGTTGGTTCTATAACATATCATCGAATCTTTTCTTTAAAAAAATTAAATATGACCATATGCATGAGTTTAGTGGGAAAGTAAAACTAGAGCTATTGGATATTTGCTTAGAAGGTTTGAATTTAACACATGTTGGTTGAGTACTTGTAAATTTGAAGAAATTTTAGTAGTATTTATCAATTGGATTAAGTATCGAGGAAAATATGAGCACTTTGTTTAAATGGTGGTAACTTGGGCAAATTTCTTCAATGTCAAGTCATCTATGTTTCATACTTGTTATTAGAAGTTCTTTGTGAATTCCTCTTACAATCGATGATGTTGGAGTTATAATTTGGTCGAATGGAATCATTAAAGTATGGTTTGTCTTATGTTAGAATAGGTTGAGGAATGATTTGACCAATAATGCATCCAATTTGCTCAAGAATATGTCTTTATGTGTAAAGTGAAGCCCAAAGCAGGGTCAAAAAAGGAGATTTACAATCTCTCATTTGAATTTTAATTTGTTGAGCTTCGTGAATTGATGTTCAATTGGTTGTCTGCCTACAATTAAGGCCTTTCTAGGAATTTCAGACAAAAGTATGCATAGACTGAGCAAAGATTGCAAAGATTAGCTGAGATGAATCAAATTTGAATTAGGGCTATAGACTTCTGGTGGAAAGAAGTTTAATGTCCCCAAATTGGGAGTGCCCTAAATTTGCTCTAATTTTCCCCAGCGACAACGAGGTTAGGTAATACTCTTGCTCTAATTGAAACCTTGCACACAGGTTAGAACCATTTACCATAATCAAACTGATTAACGGATTAGAATAATTTATCACAATAATAATAATTAGCATATTTTCAAAATTAGACATTAATAAACTCATGGCCAAACATTAGCTCAATCACAAAGTAATCTAACATCCTTGGAGGGTTCAATCATAGGTGGGGATGGGAGAATGTGGCTTGATGGGGTGTCTTGGACCCTTTTTGCCTAGACCCAAGGGGATATAACATCTCGCTTGGCTTCATGTGGCACATGCCAATTCATATGAGGTGATCTATCTAGGAGGTGTCTTTTCTGTTATCCTCTCATCTTGCCAATCATTTCCTTCTCCCTATGATTTGACCTCATGTGCTGATCGTGCATGATAGAGGAGTGAGAATCCAATGGGTGCCCTGAAAATGCCATCTCCTCTAAGCCCAAAGGTAGTACCCTCTATACCCCCTCATGTGGCACATGCCATCCATATGAGATGGCGTACCTAGGAGAGTGCCCCATCATCGTTCCTCACTTCTAGTCTCAGTTCCTTTCATCATGGCTGAATATTCAAAACATATGACAACAAAAGATTAATTGTATTTACTTATAAGAATCCTTTCCAATGAAGACAGCTTCCTTGATTGCTAATTGATATCTTAGACGTTTGCTGATTTGATTGATTCGATAATAGAATTATAGAATGATGAGTGATAGAATAATAGAAGAATAAAATTTCAGGATGATATAATACTAGAATGATGGAACAATAGAATGATGGATTGATGATATAATGATAGAAGAATAGAATGAAGGATGAATAATAGAATGATAGATTGATAGAATGTAATAGAATGAGAGAATGCTATAATAATTGAATAATAGAAAGGTGGAATAATAGATTAAATAGAATTGAGAGGATGAGAGGGTTATAGCATATGATAGGATGGCTGCAATGAATAATTCTTTGCCTTACAAACATGCTCTAAACTCCCTTCACAATCTGCTCCTCAATCTGCACCCATTCCTCTCTATTATTCTGCCATAAACTCTTCCTTATATCTGCATAATCTTTTATATTTCTACCTTCAATTCTCTCATACAAACATGCCTCTAAGTCTCTCTATCCTTTTCTCTATAACTCCTATATATATATATATCACTGTTGATATATTCTTGCAGTTTTATCTCTGCCTTATATATCTAGTGCTGATCACTTCATTTATGCTTAAGGGAATTATACTATTTTCTTTGCTTGGAAACACATATTCAGAAATATATATTATTATTAACCTCAGTAATATATTCTTTCTTCTTTATACTCAGAATATATATATATATATATATCCTTCATTGCTTGAATGATCTTCTAAATAATTCTTATGCACAGATTGTTATACTTAGAATATTATGTATATCAGAAATATATATATATAATTCATGCTTGTATATTTTTTTATAATCGATCCCTTTCTCCATATTTCACAACCTCCATTTATTCCTTCCTTAAGAGGGATGATTTCATGAATGGATGCATCTCTTTGTAAAGGGTATTTATCATACACCTTTTCATTATAAACATACCTCTTATTTAAATCGCTGCCCCTTTGTAAAATATAATCACTGCCTATTACCAAATATGAATTGTACCATTTAGTTATATGTAAATCAATACTTTATCATCTAACATAAATCGCTGACTTTGTCTCATACAAACTGTTTTCTTTATTCCCTTTTGTAACTGTAAATATACTTATTTATATAATTAGTTTATATATTTATAGTATATGATAGTTATAATAATATATCTTTGTTAATTATTATTAAATTTTAATTATATTAAAATATTTATATAATAATATTATTTATTAAATATTATATATTAATAAATTACATATGTTTATTAAATTTTAACACATATACAATTATTACCAAAAGCACTCTCTATCATTTTAAATTGACTATGGAAGGGACATGACAAACACCATATTTCAAGAAAACAACTTCACCATTTTATCATGATGTTTAAATCTTTAATTTAAACAATGCCTTAACATCGGGATATCACAGAAGTTTTCCATGTTTACTTGTAAGAGATTGTAGTATGTACACATTTGTGCCTCAAAGAAGGTAAATTCCAATTCCTAGAGAGAACCACAAGGTAAGTTCGTATACGCTATTCCATTTTGGATCAAGAAGTTGATAAATTTGAGAATTAATGCTATAATAATGGAGGGCTAATTTCCTTTGCACTGAGAGCTATGTAGAAGGAAGAGAATCTTGGCATGTATTAAATGTGGAGTTAATGATTGCTAAATGACCATGAACCAAGTGAATGAGAAAAATGTTGATAAAGTATAGATAAAAGTGATTAGCATTGTTGGCAAGGATGGATCCCAATAGAGGGATAATGCTTGATCAAGAATCATGAAGACCCAAGAGGAAAGAGGAAGGGCATGTTTCTTGGTAGACATTAGCGGAATAGAAACACATCCATTCTCATACAAAGGGGAGATTATGTTCACCATTGGTTCAAAACACTCTACTTAAATATCATCCATTTCAATAGTCAAACAGTCAATAGCAAATTTACACCTCATTTACAATAAAAATTGGTAAATATTTGTCCTACTTTTATTGGTCAAAATTGAGTTTTGACTATTGAAGTGGATGATATTTAAGAATAGCCCATGTTCAAAAGATGGTCTCGACTTCAATTAGTTAGAAGGGGACGATGAATTGCACAATAATATGCCAAGAACTGCTTAGCTGAAAGTAGGTGCTTACATGCAAATTTTATCCTAAGTTACCGATCCTGATATTGATTCAGATTCATGGGTTTGATTCGTGGATTCGATCAATTTTTTTGCTGTGGGTTCATTTTGGATTCGTTAATACAAAAACATATAAAAATCAGAAATATATACATATTTGCAGTAGTAATTAAGTTTAGAATACCACATAGCATCATGATCATTTAATTATAATAAACAAAACCCCCATTAAACATTGAAACAATAAAAATTAAAAATACTACAATGTCAATTAGTCAAACTCGAATGTCATGACATATATTAAAATTAAAAATAATAATGTCAAGTGTCAACAATCAACAATCACTGATCATGCATCAGTGTCATATGGGTCTTCACAAAAGCATCATCATCATCCATATTAGATGACAAACGTAGTGGTATATTAGAAGAACCACAAATACTAGCACTGGCACTGGCACTGGCACTAGCACTAGCACTCTCATGTTCGCTAGCTCGCTCCTCCTCAACATCAAGTGCAGCAAGGTGGGAAATGGTAGAATCCAAGTCATTATGATCTAGCTCGATATCCCACTTCTTTGTGTCCCCTTCCTTGTAGCCACTTTGTTTGTGTGTAAGAAAGTGTAAGTTGGAATGCACATACACTAAGTCCTCTACCTTTTTGGAGTATAGTGGGTTACGCTTTACTGAGTGGATGGAGTATGTGTTCCAATTCCTCTTAGATGCAGAAGAGCTAGCAACCTATTAAGACAAAAATGGAGAGTTAGAGTTATAAATATAAAAATTTAAAATCAAAAATTTAAAATTATAAATGAAACTTAAAACTAAAAAGTAAATTATAAAATATAAATTATAAAAGATAAAAAATTTATAAATATTAGAAAACTTACTTGTGATAAAATTTTCATTGTAAGAGGTTGTAGTTATTTGAATGATTGGCCATGGAAGCACCACCAACTTGCAACATCAACCCTAAACTTGTCTCAAAGAGCATCAAGAGTACAATCATTGGAGCGTACAAAATCCATAAACTCTTGTCTAACTACAACCCGCATGTCAGGATCAATGAAGAGTCTACGAAACGCTACCTTGTACCCTTTGTTGACTTCAACATCTCTATATGGGGCAATCCTTGTTTGCACATAAAGGACCTCAACACTATAATATTTGGGACTCGATGCAAAGGCAAGAAGATGCAATGGGGTGGTCATTTTGTTCCATCTCTCTTCAATAATTTTGTGGAGTTGTTTGATGAAAATTTCTTGAGGATCTTTCTCTTTTGCATTTATGATGCCTTTCATCTTCTCAATCATTGAGTCGATGCCATCATATATCTTTGCCAAGCAAGGCCTATCCATATCAATATAATAGATCATACTCAATATGGGCTCAGTAAAACTGAGGAGATACTCAACACGATCCCCCCAAGTGTCATCTAGGATCAACTGCTTAATTTTTGTTGCCCTTTCAGTGCTAGATTGCCTCCATATGGACCAATTTTGGCTGCAGACCATGTTAGAGAGAGCCTCTTTAACCTTCAGAAGCCATCTTATGACAATTATGTTGGAGGCAAAATAGATCTCAGCAACCTATACAAATCAAAATAAAAAAAATAAAAAATAAGACTTCTTAAAAAATAAATTTACAAAACTCAAAACATAAACTTAAGAAAAAATTGCTTCACTTACCTTTAATAGTAGCTCCAATTTTGAGAATGATCTAAATATGCCTTGTGACATATGGTGGTTGGTGATGAACATTTGGATGTCTTTAGCCTCATTGTACACCTATTTGATCCAATCAATTTTGGTGCCAATTTTTTGCAGCATAAGGTTGAGGGAGTGGATTGCACAAGGTGTCCAAAAAATGTAACGCTCGTCAACTATTAAACCAACTGCCCTACAATTTTTGGCATTGTCTGTAATGACTTGAACAACATTTTGAGGTTCCACTTATTCAATGGATTGACAAAGAATATTAGTAATAAATGCACCATCCTTCACCTCCCTCTCACAATCCACTGCCTTCAGAAACATGGCCCCTTTAAGGGACACTGCAATAACATTGATCAATGGCCGATTTTTTGCATCCTTCCATCCATTGGAAATGATGGACACACCTATCTCAACCCAAGAATATCTTATAGGCTTCAATAAATCCTCTACAAACTGCACCTTCTTTTCCAATAAGGTAGTATGCACCTTTTCATAGCCTGGGCCCTTGTACCCTTTTGGAGCCTCATTAATTGCTTTCACCATTTGTTGCCAATATGGTGAATAAACAACATTGAAAGCCAATCCATTTGCTTACAAACATCTTGCAATTTGCTGATTGCCAATCTCACGAGACTCATTGTGAAATACTATTTCCAATGGGCCCTTTGATCTCTTACGTGCAACAGGGTTTTCACTTCGACCCTGAGGTGTGTCTAAAAATGGGTGGCCCTCTGTAGGTTGAAGATTAGATAGAAATGTAGGGGGCTTCATTCCTTGAGACCCTTTCTTTACCAAAGGATGATTTGTTTTACGACCTATTGCTTCATCTGCTTTCTGCTGCTCAGCTATATAGGCTAATACTTGCTCTGTTGGAATGGGTGCATCTTTTTTTCCTGGACAAGATTTGATGCCTTGTCCGGGGCTGTTACACAAATGGGCTTCACCTGACTGTATGAGCTTGAGTACCGGACACCACATCCATTGCAAATCCAAATATAACACCCACCACCTTTTACTTGCTCCACCACATTAACATATTTCCAAAGGGGTGAACTTGGGTTTGTTTTGAAGCGAGGTTTGGCCACGGAGGATGAACTAGTTGCCATTGTAATCTGAATCCCTATGGCAACAAATTGAATACACAACACATTTGAAAATTGAAACAAATAATTTAATAAAAATAGAAAAATTTATATATAACCTAATTGAGTTTTAAAAATTAAGCATTTGCCATTGGATTCATAGAAGAAACGTATAAACTTAGAAATGAAAAAAAAATCAAAACAAAACAAAAATGTAAGGAAAAATAAATAAAAACCAACCTTTCTTGTAGAAATCTTCCTCTACAATTGCCTTCTTTACAAATGAGTTGTTGCACACATGTAGGAATTGCAACCCAATCACTTGGGAACCTTCAATGATCAATCTTCAACTCTATTTTTTTGTTGCCAATCAAGAAGGAAAGTTGAGCCACAAAGAACGAGTTTTTGTTTTGCTTTCAAAATGAGGTAAATAGATGTGTTTTGTGTCTTTAAAATGCATTAGGACGATTTTTCTAGGGTCAGGGCGAAGTCAAACGGTGGTCAAAGAAGTTAAAAAATAAAAAAAACATAAAAAGAAGTGTTGACCTGTCAATTAGCGTGGATTTGCCTAGATTCGGCTTGGGTTCTGCCTGGATTCATCACAGATTTGCCCGGGTTTGCTTGGGAAGAATCTGTAGGTCATTTGTAGGATCCTAGATGAATCCGATACGGTATCAGATCAGGATCAGGATCCAAAACGAATCGGATCAAGATCTGGGGGCTGGGGTGAAGGATCCAGTAACAGATTTTATCTGAACAAGTAACGAACTTACTAAGTTTAGTTATCTACAAGTATTGAAGAAGTGTGAATTTGTTTTGGAGTAAGTTATATGTATCAATAGATAAAATATGGATCGTTGGGGATGGCTAGTAGTAGTGTACTATATTTTGTAGGAATGCTGAGTTTAATACAGAATACCCACTAGTATTGCATTTTCTGAGATTCATTTGGTATGAAATCCATTATAGTAGGTTCTATTTTCAACGTAATGGCTAAAAGAAGTCTAGATCAAGGGTTAGAAAAACAAATTGTTGGTATCATAGGGTCAATGATGAGTCTAAAACCATTTACAAGAGAAGTTGTGTGGTAACAAATGCATTTGGAAGCTCACATTTTATGTAGCAAAAATTATTGATTATGTGCAGATAGACCAGATACCAATGTGGCCTATATACCTCATATGGTTCTACCACAACCACTAGTCCATGTTCTCTATGAAATGTCAATGAAGTTACTTGAATATTGAGGGATTGAGAATGCATCAGAGCACATTTATGAGTGTGGGATCTTATGGAGAGCAAGGGACTTTATGCTTTGGACTTAAGGTAAAGTTAGTTTACAACCACATTGCTTGATCATGTGCATACTTGTATCAAAAGGATGGCCCACTTAGTAGTCAATTATGAGTAGTTAAAGAATGTGTTCCTCAAGGAATTTAGTATTTTGAAATTTGAACAACAAAGTATGGTTGCTTCGAAGGAAATTAAGCAAGCATTATTTGAAAGTGTGACCTTATGATGCTTAATTCCAAACATTTGTATCTAAGCCATCCTATGAACTACACCCAATACAACATGCATAATGGTTTATTGGAGGATTGTTGGCTCTATATTGAAGGTCTTTGTTTTAGAAGACATACATGTATCAATGTGAAGTGTTAGAAGTTACATTGTACATGGAAGTAGTTGCAAGTTTTGATGCATGAACAAGTTCATTATTTGAGGCTCATATTACAAATATGGCTACATAGTTGTAAAATTATTCATGACTTTAGTATATAGAAAATATGGGTTATGGTGTGTAGAATGTCAAGAAAAAGGGAAAAATAAAACCTCTTCCCCAATGAAGAATGTAAAAATGGTATCTATAGCATGTGTTGATCATGATACTAAGCTATGCTTATCACTTCAAAAACATAGGGTTAAAGTTTTCAATATCGTGTAAAAATTGTTACAACCCAATTCATGATACAATGGATTGCTGCGTAATTAATGAAATGTGTGAAGCACACTGACTTGGATTACAACAAACTTCTACAAATCATTTTGATGTGTAACTAGAATTGTCATTAGGTTCACAAGGTTATGGGGGATACAATCAATATACTTTTAGTAACCAAAATCAATTATGATTGATATTGTGGAAGATTCTATGAAAGAAAAAATGGAGGAAGGAATAGAGTACAACCTCAAAGGGGATGTTTTAGATGTGCAGACGCTGACCATATGCAAAGGAACTGTCCAAAATTCTATCAATGTGGACATGGCACAATAGCCCACAAAATTAAAGACTATCTAGAACATGAGAAGATATTATAGAAAAGTAAATTGTAGAAGAGTACTGGCTTGATTCAAGTGTCACTAGGTGATGTAATATATTTGGCATTAGGATTACACAAAATCAAATGATGGAGTATCACACAAAATATGTTCCATCTATTAACATCACCATGCACAATGGGATCACTATTCAACCATTAAAATCTTGAGATACAAATAAAGAACATGCATTTAACACACACCAAAGTGTTGGTGTAATATTCTATTGCACCTATTTTATTAAGTTTACTTAAGTAAATATAGTTCTCTCCTAGGTAGCTCAAGTGACATGTTATCCTTGATAGA
Organism: Cunninghamia lanceolata; assembly: GCA_027924645.1. Lineage (NCBI taxonomy): Eukaryota > Viridiplantae > Streptophyta > Pinopsida > Cupressales > Cupressaceae > Cunninghamia > Cunninghamia lanceolata. The sequence continues at coordinate 1,845,328 of BSBN01000270.1, forward strand.
AGACAATCATTTTTCACCTTTGCCTCATCAATTCTTGATTGATGGCAATTAGATGCCACCTCTACCTCATCAAATGCCACCACTATCTCTACTTGATTAAGTTAGCTCCTCTCTTTATTGAAGTTAACTTGTATCCTCTTAGACATGTGTCACCATGACTCATCCATTCAAGAGGCTATATATGTATATTTTTCCTTAGATTATTTTTGATTATGATAATCAACTAATCAGGGGCTGAACCCTTTACAAGCACGACCCATAGGGCAGAACAACACAGGCCACAAATAGGCCACAAATAGAAAAAATAGAACATAAACAATAGAGGAGAAACAACCAAGATGCAACTCAAAACAAGGGATCTAAACAACACTAGATCTTGAGGGTAAAAACCTTACACCCTTAACCCTTTGTCGCAAAGTAGTGAAAGACTTGGGGAGTCCTTTCTTCTTCCTCTCAACAATAGTCCATGAAAGATCTGAGTCAAAATCCTAAAAGAGAGGTGAGAGGAGGGACCCCATAATAGATACCATAGCCAACGAGACTCGCACTGAGTGAGCAGCCGACAACGTAGAAGATGAATCAAGTAATGACAGAGAATAAGACTGACCCGCAACAGACACAGTCAAAATGGGATCCGAAGGCCCAATAGATGCAACAACAACAGATTCTGAAGGTATAGCAACAATAGTTCTAGATACCAAGGGCATAGTGGGCAACAACGAATCCTGAGGAAGACCAATCTCCTAGGAAGAGTCACCATCTGAGAAGGCTCGCCCTCTTGGGAGGAATCATCCATTGGAGAAGCGTAAATAGTTAGATGTTTAGCAAGTGCATCCTTCCACCAAGTTGTCGCACTCTTGTGCCGAGAATGGGGGCAGCTAGAGGCTAAGTGACCAATAGAGAAACAACGCTTGCATTGAAAAGGAAGACCCTCATATTCCACCAGTTGCATCTAAGGCTTGTCCTCATCCATCAAAACATCTCCATGAAGGGGTTTGGAGATGTCCATATCCACTAATATGCGAGCAACTGCAATATGCCCTATATCCAAGGTCATAGCATCTACCTTTAAGAAATGTCCTAAAGCGTTGCCAATGGCTTTGTAAGAAGAATCCTCCCAAAATTGAAGAGGGAGATTCGACAGTCAAACCAATACAAGTCTGGTATTCAACGACTCGATGAGTGGATTGAAGGAGTGAACCCAAGGTTTGATGGAGAATGAGTGATCACCCCACATCCACACCCTGTATAGCACTACATCTCTCTCCTCAGAGGAAGCAAAAGTCACTAAAAAAATCACTTGCACTGGGGAAAAGCTCAATTTAACCAGCAACCAGAGGTTTCTAGAAATCCATGACCCAACTGTTGTTATATGGAGCCTAATCAGACTTGGAGGTTGAATTTTCCCCACTTTTGTCAGTGCAGTTTCCCCCCCAAAATATTTAACAGGGGAGTGCAAGGGGGCAAAGCTATTTTTCTATTGATCGACACATCAAACCCTATTTTTGCAACCAACATAAGTCTTGATAAAAAGGCTAAGGGTTAGGGTTTTCATTGATATTGTATATGTAGCATATTGCAGCGGTATTGAGTTGCATGAGATTTCTGGTTGTAATTGATTCTATTTATTGGATAATAATATTGGACTCTCTATTGGTGGATGTAGCTTGAGTTTGGGTGAACCACGTTAAAATTGTCTCTCACTATTTTATTTTTGTGTATTTTTCATTCCTCTATTCAATCTTTATCTACATTTAATTGATATCTTTTACATGCTATTCCTAACGAGTGGTATCAGAGTGGGCTATTTGATTATCACCCATAGGAAGGTCTCACGGTTGAGTGGGAGTCTCACGGTTAAGTGGGAGCAATGACCAACGAGGGTAAATTGAAGGTAGATAAATTCAATGGGCAAAACTATCAGTTATGGAAGATGCAGATGGAGGAGTATCTCTATCAGAAGGATTTATGGAGGCCGATGCAAGGAAAAGCGAACAAACTTGCAGAAATGACTGATGAGGATTGGGAACTTCTAGACAGAAAGGCACTAGGAAGCATTTGTTTGTGCTTGGCACCATCGGTGGCATTCAATATTTCAAAAGAAAAGACAACGAATGAGTTGATGCAGACATTGGTAAAGTTATATGAAAATCCTTCCGCTTCGAATAAGGTATTTCTCATGAAGCATTTGTTTAATATGAAAATGGTAGAAGATGGATTGATTACTGATCATTTAAATTAGTTTAACATAGTTACCAGTCAATTGACTTCTGTAAATGTAAACTTTGACGAAGAAGTTAGAGCTCTCTTGATATTACGTTCTTTGCCTGAAAGCTGGAATAGTTTGGTAATGGTGGTTAGTAACTTTGTTTCTGGTTCGAATACGCTGAAATTGGATGATGTTGTTGGTGTTATTCTGAGTGAGGAAATTCGTAGGAAAAGCTCAGGTGGATCCACATCAAGTAGTGTTTTGAATACAGAAAGCAGGGGCAGATTAAAGAAGAGAGGAAAATGTTTTAGAGGTCATGGGAAGTCATGGGAAAAATCAAAGGACAAGAGGTCCCAATCTAGAGGAAAAAAGGATTGCTGGTACTGTGGGAAACCGGGTCATCTGAAGAAAGATTGCTGGTCTCAAAAGAATAAAGGAGACAAACAAGAAGGCAATAAGGAGGAAAATGTGGTAAGTAATAAATTTGAAGATGATGCTTTGATTCTTTCCCTAGATAATGTTGATGATTCATGGGTTTTAGATTCAGGGGCCTCATTTCATGCTACAACCCATAGAAGTTATTTTCATGATTATTTCCAAGGGGATTTTGGGCTGGTTTATTTGGGAGATAACGAACCCTATCAGATTGTTGGAAAGGGAAGAATTAGAATTAAGTTGTATAATGGGAATCATTGGCTACTATAAGAGGTAAGGCACATTCCAAGGTTGAGTAGGAATTTAATTTCAGCAGGGCAGCTAGGTGATGAAGGTTGCATAGTTACTTTTAATGATAAAAAATGGAAGGTTACAATAGGTGCCTTAATAGTAGCAAAAGGTGTGAAAGTAGGCACCTTATATCTTTGTACATGTCATACTGTTCCTTCTACTTTAGTTGTTGCAGAGAAAAATCACACAAGTTCAAGAACAGGTGCCACTGGTTCATAGACAGAGACTGAAACAGGTGCTGCGAGTTCTGAGACAACACTGTGGCATAATAGACTTGGGCATATGAGTGAAAAAGGTATGAAAGTACTTCATTCTAAGAAAGTTTTACCAGGTCTGAAATGTATTAATATGGATTTCTATGAAAGTTGTGTGTATGGAAAGCAAAAGAGAGTTAGTTTTCTCAAGGATGGGAAGCAAAAGAAAGATGAAAAGTTGGAACTTGTGCATACAGATGTATGGGGACTAGCTCAGGTATCTTCTCTTGGTGACTCTCAGTATTATGTTACATTCATAGATGATGCAACTAGGAGGGTTTGGATTTATTTCCTTAGGTAGAAATCTGATGTGTATGAAACATTTAAGAAATGGAGAAGATTGGTTGAGAATGAGACAGGTAAAATATTAAAATGTCTCAAATCTGATAATGGTGGTGAGTATTGCAGCAAAGAGTTTGAGGACTATTGTGCCTCTAATGGAATTTGTAGGTAGAAAATGGTTCCAAGGACTCCACATGAGAATGGATGGTTGAGTGCATGAATAGGACAATAATAGAGCGTGCAAGGAGCATGAGATTGCATGCTGGGCTTCCTTTAAACATGTGGGTAGAGGCTGTCAATATCGTTGTATATTTAATTAATAGAGGTCCTTTAGTTCCTTTGGGCTGTGGTATTCCAGAAGAAGCATGGACATGTAAGAAAGTGATTTATTCTTTTCTCAAAACCTTCGGATGTGAAGCATTTGCACATGAGATTCTGAAAATAGAACCAAACTGGATGCAAAATCAAAAAAATCTATCTTTGTTGGATATGGCATTGGTGAATTTGGTTATAGGCTTTGGGATTTTGAAAATCTAAAAATTGTGAGAAGCAGGGATGTTGTATTCAATGAGGTGTTGTACAAAGATCAGTTGCAACAACATGAGAAGAAAGAAAATGATTATTTGGTGTTGGATGATACTCCAGACAACGATGTTCTAGTGGTTCCTCATGCTCCACAACAACAACAAATACCACAAACTCCAGTGAATGTTAGCGGGTCAACAAGGATAAGTAGACCTCCCAACAAGTTTTCTCCCTTTTTGTACTCTATTTTGTTAACAGATGCTGGTGAACCAGAAGGGTATGATGAAGCTATGCAGGTGGATACAAAGGTTCAATGGGAGCATGCAATGGAAGAAGAAATGGACTCCTTGCTGAAAAATTAGACTTGGGAATTATGCAAGTTGCTTGCAGGTAAAAAGACTTTACCGAACAAATGGGTTTATAGGATGAAAGAGGAAGCTGAAGGTAAGAACATATTTAAAGCCAAGTTAGTTGTAAAAGGATTTGCACAGAAAAAAGGGCATTGATTTTGATGAGATTTTTTCTCTGGTTGTTAAGATGACTTCTATTCGTACTATTTTAAGTATTGTGGCTGCTAAAGATTTACATTTGAAACAACTAGATGTGAAAATTGCCTTTCTCCATGATGATTTGGAGGAGATATATATGGAACAACCACACAGATTTGAGGTCAAAGGTAAGGATAAATTGGTGTGCATATTGAAGAAGAGTTTATATGGCTTGAAACAAACACTTCGGCAATGGTACTTGAAATTTGATAGTTTTATGGCTGAGCAAGGCTGCAACTGGTGTAATTCTGACTATTGTGTTTATTTTAAGAGGTTGGACAATGACAACTACATTATTTTATGTTTATATGTTGATGACATGCTTGTAGCGGGGTCTAACATGGATCGCATAAGTGAGTTAAAACAACAGTTAGCAAAATCATTTGCTATAAAAGATTTGGGGGCAGCCAAACAAATCCTTGGTATGAAAATTTGTAGAGATAGGCAGAATAGAAAATTGACTCTATCTCAAGCTGATTATGTCAAAAAAGTGTTGCAAAGATTCCATATGCAAAATGCAAAAGCTGTCAGCACACCTTTGCCTAGTCATTTGAAATTGACTAAAGAGATGTGTCCAAAGACACAAGAGGAGAAAGACAAAATGTCCAAGGTACCATATGCTTCAGCTGTAGGAAGTTTAATGTACGCCATGGTATGCATGAGACTGAATATTGCACATACTGTAGGAGTTGTAAGCAGGTATATGAGTAATCCTGGATTAGAGCATTAGAATGCAGTAAAATAGATTCTTAGGTATTTGAGAGGTACATCCAATAAACATTTATGTTTTGGGGGCTCTAATACTAATTTAGAAAGCTATGTAGACTCAAATTTGGCAGGGGATATTGATACCAGGCAAAGTACTACAGGTTATGTCTTTACTGTAGGTGGGACAACGGTGAGTTGGATCTCAAGGTTACAAAAGGTGGTTGCTTTATCCACTACAGACGCAGAATATGTAGCTGCAACAGAGTCAAGCAAGGAGATGATATGGCTATAATTTTTCATGGAAGAATTGGGCAAACAATAGACTAACAGTTTTTGTTTACGGACAGCCAGAATGCCATACATCTTGCAAAGAATTCCACCTTGCATTCAAAGACTAAACACATATAGTTATGTATCACTTCATCCGGTTGATGTTGGAGGATTGACAATTAAGGCTGGAAAAGATACATACAGATGACAATCCAGAAGATATGTTTATGAAGGCAGTGACAAGGGAGAAGCTGAGTTCCTCTTCAGCTTTGGTTGGCCTTCAAGATTGAAAACAATAAAATTAGAACAATAGAGTCCAGGGTGCTTATTTCCAGTGGGAGCTACAGGGGCAACGATGTTATGATCAGTCTCCAAGTGGAAGATGATATGGTGTGGAGTTTGATTAGTCTCCAAGTGGGAGATAGTTGTTATATGGAGCCTAATCAGACTTAGAGGTTAAATTTTCCCCTTTTTTCGTCGTACCCCCCCCCCCCCCCCCCCAAAAAAAAAAAAAAGTATTTAAAGGGGGAGTGTATGGGGGCAAAGCCCCTTCCACAGGGCCTAGGGGCGGAGCCCATGGTGGGGTATAGGGGCAACGCCCCAGGCTGGGGGCTCAGGGGTAGCGCTCTCAAAGCAAAAATTACCTATTATTTTATAAAGGCATCGATAACTATTTTTCTATTGACTGACATATAAAAACCCTATTTTTTTAACTGACATAAGTCTTGATAAAAAGGCTAAGGGTTAGCGTTTTCATTGATATTGTATCTGTAGCATATTGTAGTGGTATTGAGTTGCATGAGATTGCTATTTGTAATCGATTCTATTTACTGGATAATAATATTGGACTCTCTATTGGTGGATGTAACCTGAGTTTGGGTGAACCACGTTAAAATTGTCTCTCACTATTTTATTTTTATATATTTTTCATTCCTTTGTTTAATCTTTATCTGCATTTAATTGATATCTTTTGCATGTTATTCCTAACACCAGCAATGCAAATTGGGGAAAGAGAGCCAAAAACCATTAAACCTATAGATCACTCTGTACCTTGTATAAAAACCCTTATTTTCAGAGACCTGAGGGCCACACATCACCAAAAGAGAAAAATGGGTGCAAGGCACAGGCCTAGCCCTAGCTTGTGATGAGTGAGCCTGGGTTCTAGAATTGAGGACAACTTTAGAAAATGATTTATGAGGGCAACAGAAGCAATGCCATTCCTTACATTCTTACCAGGTAAACATGCTGTTGACATCGAATCTGGAAGCAGAGTATCCTCGTATGAGTCTTTATTCACAACAAGTTTTGAAGGGACCCCAACCTTTCGTGGAGAAGGCAACCTAGAATCCTGCCCAACAGCCAACACTACATCACTGGGAAAGGCAGAACTAGAGGGGTTAGAATGGGCAGAACTCATCTCGACGACCAATCTGCCCTGCCCCACATCGTTCAAACCGGCAGACTCCCACTTTCTACCAACGTTTGACATTGTTCAACAAAACCTATCACTTTTCCTTAAATTATTAATCAAACAAATAAATGAGAATATAATAGCCATTGCTTCTAAATTGAGTCTTATTATTTTGGATGAATGGGGTTAATATAGTTAATTTTTAAGCATTTGGGTTTTTGAATTAATTTGCTTTGCTAATCTAACATTGTATAAGATAGTAAAATTTTAGGATTAGTTTATTTTCTATGTTGAGAACACTAGTATCTTACTTGCATGCATATCTAGTGAATGGAGTCATTTTGAGCTCACTTTTGTATCCATAAGTGTCAAATCAACTAGGATTAACATTCATTTTGTCCAAGTCAGACAACTAGAAGCTTTCTAATGAGGTCACTAGGGCCTGCATTAGTTTTCGTAGGCATCTCTTGTAGGAAGCCTCTTGATGAAAAATAAACTACCATTGTCTATGAAAGGCATCAATCTATTGGGATTGATAGTAAACACAACTAGGCTAAAACATTTTTGTGTGAAGCCTTAATCTTTTCTTCTTAGTGGTATGTGTTGCACATAAAACAAGGAAGGCGAGTGCAATAATTGTGCATAATTCCCCATGAAGGCACAATGCTGTAGATTTAGAAATTCTTTAAATTGAAAAAAATTTAAAATGGTGGAGTGCTCCTTTGAAAGGAGTGCTTTATGCTTTAATAATGGAGTGCTCCATTCATTAAGGGCACTCTCTTTAGAAAACCTTACATGAACATGCCATTTATATTGACATGAGCATATCATTATTTATGAGTGCTCCCTACTATGAATTAAGCATTTTTTATCAAAGCATGTAATTTCATGTTTGGGAGTACTCATGTTTGTGTAGTGAAAGTACTTTGTACCTACATACTATGTAGTATTGTACCCTATGTCCTTGTTAGTATATTTTCATGACACCTTAGCAAATCCTCCACCTTTGATGCCATGTGGCTCTCAATCAGTGCTGACATTGCTAGTGCCACCTTAGCACTTGTGCCACCTAAGCATTGATGCCTAGTCAATAGACTACATAGGCACAACATCAACGTACATGCAACCTTAGTCCCACACATGCACCACATCACTGATATGGTCCTCCTCACATGTGAAGATATCAAACTTTGAAAGCTCATAAAATTCAAACCATAGCTCAAATTTGAGCACTATTTTTGAAAGTGTAATTTTTGGAGTAGAATCCATAGGTACAAATTTATTTTTTTCTAGGATATATAGTTTTCTCATAAATTGTATAAAACCAATGTGGTCCTATAAGAAATAAGTTGGTCTCCCTGTACTCACACTAATTATAAAGTGTCAAATTATACTTTTTGCGGGGTGTTTTTAGAATCTGTAATGGGGATTGTGTATTAAAAATAATATAAGGTTCCTTTTTTTTCGGAGGGGGGGGGAGGGAGAGATTTTAGTCATGTTTAAAAGCATAAACTCACAAAATTTGTAGTTATTCTCAATTATTGGAATTATAATTCTTGGCGAGAATGTGTAGATGACTACTTCACTAGAAAGTATTTTCTACCCTATCTCCTTGGTCTCATTCCTAAGCCAATTGATAATTTGGAGAGAGATGAATAGTTTAAAAATAATGACAAATCCTGTAGACATTTATGTTTCACTATTTCTGAGAAGTTCTTGCATCACATAGAGCACTTATAGTGTCCTTTTACTGCTTGGCCCATTATTTGATAGTTGCATGGAGATTCATTAGGATCTCCATATATTTGTGATGACTCCTACTTGACTTAAGAGTGGAGATCCATTAGAACCCTCACCTACTTGAGATTACTCCTTAGTTGACCATTCTTCACTTGAAGCTACAAACTACTACAAATATTTCTCCTCCCACTTCTATAGAGATCACTACTTCTCTGAAGGCTTCAATGGCTCTCTTTAGTAGGTTTATCCTTGTCTACCAGTTACACCTCATTGGGATGCATACTTATTATACATCTCATGTCTATTTATTGAATCTCATATTTGGACTCAAGAGGACACTATTGAGGACCTAATTTTTGTCTTTGATGACATCTCTCCTATATTTACACCACCTTCTCTAGATGTAACATGAGTACTTATAAACCCTCTTGTTATCTCTCTACATTTACATGATTTGATGAAACATATCCCATAGTTGTAACTAAGTCTATTGATCAGACCCAATCATAATTCAACATAGACATGGAGAAATTTTAGCATTTTTTTGGAGATTTTTAACTTGTTTCTTTCCTCATTTTTTTGTGGGGTGGGAAGAACTTCATCATTGGCATACAATTATATTTCTTCCTAAGGGAATAAGTCTTCTTTAACATAAGTGGATCTTCTTTAGCATCCAATATCTTCCATCTTCATCTATTTTCGTTGTAGGAGGCTATTCATTGGGGAGGGGCTACTTAGTCCTTCCTCTTCATCTTCTCTCTTCGTTGGGGGGATTATCTCTCTATTCCTTGTACACAGGTACCTAACATGGCACTACTTTTAAAGATCCATTTATGTTCCTCTATAAGTTACACTTAAGTGAGGGTGTTGGTGTAATATTCTAAGCACCTATTTTATTAAGTTTACTTAAGTCACACTTAAGGGGGGGTGTTGGTGTAATATTTTATTGCACCTATCTTATTAAGTTTACTTAGGTAAATATAATTCTCTCTTAGGTAGCTATGACATGTGTCATCCTTGATTGAAAGCAATCATTTTCCACCTTTACCTCATCAATTCTTTATTGATGGAAGTTAGGTTCACCTCTACCTCATCAAGTACCACCATTGTCTCTACTTGATTGAGTTAGGTCCTCTCTTGATTGAATTTAACTCATCCTCTTGGACATGTATCTCCATGACTCATCCAACCAAGATGCTATTTATATGTATACTTTTCCTTGCATTGTTAATCAAATAAATCAATGAGAATAGAATAGCCATTGCTTCTAAATCGAGTATTTTATTATTTTGGATAAATATTGTTAATATAGCTAATTTCTAAGAATTCTAGATTTGGGATTAAATTGCATTGAAAACCTAACACAAAGGTAAGTGGTGAATACTAAAATGGATCTATATAGAAAGACATCCTATAACAAGCCACTAATGTTAGTCAAGATGAAGTGTAATATGCAAAAGATGTGGAGACTATAGTAAAACCAACTCAAGAGAATAATGCACAATAAATTACCGAGTCATTTAAAATTCTTAGTTTATAAATTACCGAGTCATTTAAAATTCTTAGTTTTTAAAAGGCATAAGTTTCACCCTTTTTGAAGAATTGGATTAAAAAAACTACTATAAAGGATTGAGAATTTTCAAAGGAGTTATGAATAACAAGAAATATGAACTATGACCAAGAAATATTGCATGATGCCACCATCAATTGTTGGCCAATATGTGATTTTTTTTTTGATTGGTAAAAGGCCGAGGCCATTAGTATATAAAGTCAGTAATAAAATACAATAAAATACAGCTCTGTTCAGTGCGGGCACCGGTAGGAAAGAACAAAGCAAAGAAAACCTCTGGTCTAGCCCAGGACTTTTGCAGTCCAGTACATACTATTTATTTATAGATCTTATATAGGGTCAAGCCCACCAAGGATTCATCCTTTCTTATACAATTTCTGGGGTACAAGTACAAACATTGCCCTATGCCAGGGCCTTTCTTCTGATATTCTTTTGCTGTATGGCTTGTTGGATCTCTAGCTCCTGGGATGTGCTCGATGACATATAGTATTAGATTAGCTATATATTATTAAGTGAGGGGCTTCTTCTGTCTAACTCCTACCAGATTACCTGTCTTACCTAAACTCATAGGTAAAACTTCCAACTCTTTTCACATGTTAGCCGAACAAAACAAGGATAAACATAGACTTCTCTTCCTGCAAACACCTGTCAGATCTCTAAATCCTTTGCCTGAGAGGAAAATTAAAATACTTGCTCTTGCTAATCTTATCATTAATATACAATCACACTTGCTTCGAAGTTAATTTTAAATCCCAAACTAGTTGACTGATCCCCTATATATGCCAACATCTAAATGTATATACTTGTAAAAATGCAAATATATATACCTAAGTGTGGGCATAAGTGATCGATCTAGTCCCTGATAATGTTGGTGAACCATCTAAACTTTAACCCATGAAAGAAAAATGTTTTAACTTGTCAAATCTGTAATATCTCTCAAATGTGTTGGAATGGCAGCCAAAGCTCGATTCGAAACCTCATTATTGCCAGTCTAATTTCCTGTCTGTATTCTTGCTCATCCATACTCGACCAAACCAAAAATATTTCACCCAAAATCAGAATAAAAAAATGATATAACCCATAAAATCCTATGAATTTTATCACGAATTTCTTACGTTGGCAAGACCTCAAGTTAGTTATACTAATCCATGGGAAACTTGTTAAAAAGGCTATCGGCATGAGAATAAGGGTCGGGGAGAAGATTTCAAAAGTCACCGATGGAGAAAATGAGATTGATGACCTTTCATCAAAGAGAAAGCTACCAGTCACGCCGATCAGTATAACTGAAGACTGTCGGCGAATACTCTACAAGACCTCCCGATGATGTAGATCATACCGATAAGAAATTTTGGTAAGACTCTCATCGATCATCCAGTAGAAAGGAGGGGACTAGCGGTCATCGAAAGGAGACAAGCATCGGAAAGAAAGATTAAAGACTCTCTGATACTCTAATGTCTCACCGATTGAAGAAAAGTGCTTCGGTGTAACTTACATTGATAAGTGAAGAATAAGAACCATTGGCAAGAACAAGTGAATCAGAACAAGGCTTATAAGACCGAAGCAATTCTCACGACGATATTGGTAATATGTTATGAAAGTCTTTTCGATCATTAAACTTGTATGCATTTCGCTAACACTTTATTTTTACATACAAGTTAGACCTAATAAAGTTCAGAGTTTAAATGAATAATCGGTCAAGTCCATCGATTGTATTTTAGGCTTGTATGTTTGGTGAAAGGGAAACATACAAGATGCTATACAACGAGATATGCATATCACGGAACTAAAAAGATTATGAAATGAGGTGTACTTGTTGTATGTTTCGTGCTTTGTATGTATGTTTTGGAAGCATACATTTTAATATACATACATTGTGGAACTCAGGAAAGGTTGAATTTTGGTTAAAATGATGCGTCATGACTTAAAGTATATCAGAAGATGTAGTGCACTTTATATACATCATGGATATACCAAGATGCTTTGTTTATTGAAATGCGTAACATAACAATGTATATCAAAATGTATAACCTAACAATGTACAACTTCAATATACAAGCCGATATACAAGATGCTTTGTATATTGAAATGTATAACATAACAATGTACATCTTCAATATACCAGTCGATATATAGGAAATTTCGGTAAGACTCTCACCGATCATCTAGTAGAATGGAGGAGACTAGCAGTCATCGGCAGGAGACAAGCATCGAAAAGAAAGATTAAAGACTCTCTGATACTCTAATATCTCGTCGATTGAAGAAAAGTGCTTCGGTGAAACTTACACCAATAAGAGTGAAGAATAAGAACCATCAACGAGAACAAGTGAATCGGAACAAGGCTTATAAGTCTACCCGAAGCAATTCTCATGACGATATCGGTGACATGTTATGAAAGTCTTTCCGATCCAGGATATAAAAGGCTATCGGAGAGACAACTGTGATCGGGTAACCCTAAATATGTTATCCCGATGACACAGATTACCTTGATGACAATGATAGTTACATTCATCGACGAGATTCTCACCGATAGACATATCGGTGACACTTGAGAGATCAGGGGAGAATACTAATCACACAATGATGAAGAAAGTCATGCCGAAGGTGAAGTCGATAGAACTCTCACTGACCATCCAGTGGAACTAAAAAGATTATGAAATGAGGATTTATTGTTGTATGTTTCGTGCATTGTATGTATGTTTTATACATTTCAATATACATGCATTGCGGAACTCAAGAAAGGTTTAAATTTGGTTAAAATGATGCATCATGACTTAAAGTATATCGGAAGATGCATTGCACTTTATATACATCGTGGATATAACAGGATGCTTTGTATATTGAAATGTGTAACATAACATTGTATATTAAAATGTATAACCTAACAATGTAAAACTTCGATATACAAGTTGATATACAAGATGCTTTGTATGTTGAATTGTATAACATAACAATGTACATCTTTGATATACCAGCCAATATATAGGAAGCTTGTATTAAAACAATGTATATCTTTGATACACAAGCTGAAATACATATAACATACGATGCATGTATAAATAACAATGTATATCTTCGATATACAAGATGCTTTGTATATTTCAATATACAAGCCGATATACAAGAAGCTTTGTATATTTCAATATACAAGCTGATATACATGTATAAAGAGAGGGTTTGTATAAGATGCTTTGTATGTATTTTGAGTTTGTATGTTTGGCCAAGGGAAACATACAAGACGATCTATAAAGCTATATGCATGTCGCGGAACTGAAGAGATTATGAAATGAGGTTTTATTGTTGTATGTTTCATGCATTGTATGTATGTTTCAGGTTATACATTTCAATAAACATACAATGCATATCGGGCTTGTATAAATAACAATGTATATCTTCAATATACAAGCCGATATACAAGAAGCTTTGTATATTGAAATGTGTAACATAAAAATAACAATGTATATCTTCGATATACAAGCCGATATAACATAAGATAGCAATGTATATCTTTGATATACAAGCTGATATACAAGATGCTTTGTATATTTCAATATACTAGCCGATATATCGGGCTTGTCTAAATAACAATGTGGGCTCCACCGTTTGCATATTGGGCTTGTATAAATAACAATGTATATCTTCGATATACAAGCTGGTATACAAGATGCTTTGTATATTGAAATGTATATGCTGGTAGAAATAATCAATATATCTTCGATATACAAGCTGAAATAACATAAGATGCTTGTATACATAACAATGTATATCTTCGATGTACAAGCCGGTATACAAGATACTTTGTATATTTCAATATACAAGCCGATATACAAGATGCTTTGTATATATCAATATACAAGCCGAAGAACATGTATAAAGAGAGGGTTTGTGTAAGATGCTTTGTGTGTATTTTGAGTTTGTATGTTTGGCAAAGGGAACCAAACAAGACAATATACAAAGCTATATGCATGTCGCGGAACCGAAAAGATTATGAAATGAGGTTTTATTGTTGTATGTTTCATGCATTGTATGTATGTTTCAGGTACATCCAATGTGGAACTCAAGAAAGTTTGAAATTTGGTTAAAATGATGCATCATGACTTCTGATTATACTTTTTAGTTAATTTTGTGTGAAGGACTACAAATCATTACCAAACTTCATATCTTTAATTTGAGGTGATCTACACCTGATAAATAAGAATATGATTTCATCTCCGTCGTTCTTACCTTCTCCAATGTTGTCCTAAAACTAGGACTCTATGGGGACTCAGTATTAGTTTGAATATGTGAATGAACTAGTGGAGATCTTAATGGCTACATAAAGGTATACACGTCTAATGAGACTATAAGTAGTTCTAAATAGAAAAGTGAGCATCCCTCCTACAGATTTTTAGGAGTTTAAAAATCCTTCTTTAGGGTTGACCTTTAGTAGAAAGGCATATGCCATTAGCCCCTTTATTAGCCAAGGAGTTAGCTTTACTATTACCTTCCCTGTAAATATGGTTAAATGTGCACCTTCTAAAAGAAGCAGTGAAGTCTAGGGCAATAGTTAGAAGGGAATTTAGTCTCCAATTAGGCACACTCCCTTTACGTAAGGCGTTAATGATAATTGCTGAGTCTCCTTCAACCTCAACTTTTTTTATTTTCAAGTCTTTGTAGATTTTCAGACCTTCAATCAGAGCAGTTAGTTCTGCTATATTGTTTGTTGCTTCTCCTAGTGGTTTGGCTAAGGTTGCGATTACTCTCTCTTCAGAGTCATGAATTATACAGCCTATACCTACTGCTCCCGGGTTGCCCCTAGATGCCCTGTCAAAATTAAGCTTGAACCAACCTTCTTTAGGAGGTTGCCACTTACATTCCTATCTCTTGTTGGTGGTGTTAAGGCTACCTGGTCCCACAAAGGAGGACAATTTTAATCCTATCCATTTCCTGTACATCTTATCATCCTAGTGAGACATTGAGGTATCTTTTTTAGGGTTACTAAGCACCCTACTATTGACAATTTCTATGATAACAACTTTAATCTTACTAATTAGCGGTTTAAAAGATAGTTTTTTGTCTTTAAATATCCTTCTATTCCTTTCTTTCCAAATTTCCCATATCATAATTGAAGGGGTAATTGTCCATAACATATGGTAAATGCTTTGTGCGTATCAAGCCAACACTGGAATAGGTTTAGTATGTTATTAGGAAGGGTTGTAATCCATCCCATCTTATTGCTTAGCCAGTTCTAGCATTTATTAGAAAATTGACAATCGAGAAGAATATGATCTGCTGTTTCTTGCTCATTTTCACATAGGGGGCATCTGCTAGGCCCTTCATAACCCATCTTCGTGAACCTATCCGCTATTAATATTTTCTTCTTTAGGGCCATCCATGCAAACATCCAAGCTTTTGGAAGATAGTTCTTATCCCAACAGAGTCTCAGTGGGATCTTTGATTTTGGTCTGAGCTATTGTTTGATTAAAATTTTATAACCATCCTTAGTTTTATAGTTTCCTGATTTGACCCTATCCCAAACTAATCTATCTGAGCCTCCTTTGAGGGATACCTTCCTGTTATTAAGGATGTCTATCAATCTCTTTTTTTCATTATTCGGTAGGTTCATATTTTCCAAGGATTTCCAATTCCAACCCTGACTCTCCCCATTATTGGGGAAATCTATGTAATCTTTTACTTGCTTTCCCCATCGAGATTCTAGGATTCTTTTGGCATTTTCTAAGTTACCCAAGCTACTTAATGTCTCGAACCCCCCCAAGAGTCATCCCAAAAAAGTGCTTGATTTCCATCGCCAAGACTCCAAGTCAGTTTGTCCATAATGAGCTTTTTGCAATCCATCATGAGATTCCAAAGGCGAGAGCCTTTAGGGGGATTGGCTATTCTGAATAGGAAGGCCCGTTCCTCACCTCTAAGATATTTGTATCTAAGGATTTAACCCACTTTAAATTAGGCTACTGGTACATTTTCCATACGAGTTTAGCACCTAATGCCTTGCTCTGCTCCTTGAAGTTTTTCAAACCCAAGCCACCTTCCTCTTTTGGTCTACAGATTTTATCCCAGGCAACAAGTGCCATTTTCTTTTTATCCTCCGTGCCCTGCCATAGGAAAGTTCTTAGAGTTTTGTTGATTTCTTCACGTTTTTCTACTGGCAAATTCATATAGGATAATTGGTATATTGGGATAGCTGAGAGAACCGAATTTAGCATTGTAACTTTGCCTGCTGATGATAGCTACTTGCCTTTCCATGATTCTACTTTTTTCCTGATCTTAGAGGTGATATGGTCCCAGAGAGCATAAGTTTTGTTTCTTTTACCCAAAGGTATACCTAAATATTTACAAGGCATCTCTCCTCTTTTAAAGGATAAAATTCTACAGATTTCCCTTTCAATATCTGGCTCTGTATTGAAAAAATAAATTGCTGATTTATTAGCATTGACCTCTTGTCCAGAGGCCCTACAGTATGAGTCCAAGATTTCTTTGAACGCCTTAGCTTCTTCGATGCATCCCATACCAAAGAGCATAGTATCATCAACAAACTGTTGATGAGTTGTAGGATCTACACCCGAAGCGATTTTGATTCCTTGAACCTTTCCTTCTACCCTTCCCTTAGTGATCATTCTCCCTAGAACTTCTGCCATTATAATAAAGAGAAAAGGAGAGATAGGGTCCCCTTGTCTCAATCCTCTTGATATACTAAAACATCCTTCAGGGGTCTCATTGACTAAAACTGAAAACCTGGGGTTAGAAATGCATGCATAAATGAGGTTTATCCATTGTTTAGAAAATCCAAAGGCTTCTAAAGTTTTGCAAAGGAAACACCAGTCAACCTTGTCGTAGGCTTTACTGATATCTAATTTAATTAACATACTAGGCTTTGTATTTTGCTGTATGGAGTGAATGGCTTCTTGGGCTATAATAATTTCGTCAAATATGGATCTTCCTGGGACAAACCCTGTTTGCTCATCACTTATGATGTCTGGTAGAACTGTCTGAATTCTGTTCGCTAAGGTTTTAGTGAGGATCTTATATATAGTATTACAAAGAGAAATAGGCCATAGATCCCCCAAATTTTTTGGCTTCTCTTTTTTTGGTATGAGAGAGAGAAAAGTATTATTTACTTCTTTTAGAAGGCTACCCGAATTTCTTACCCCTTCTAAAGCATCCACTATTTCATCTCCTATGAAGTGCCAACATTTCTGAAAGAAAAATGTTGGGAAGCCATCTAGTTCTGGAGCTTTGTCTGGCTGCATTAGAGAGATCGCCAGTTCCACCTCAATTTTACTAAATTTACCATTGCGGTCTTTGTTTTGATCCTTTGAGATAATCCTTGGAATATCTTTCAGTATGGCTTGTTGGTGCAACCAATTAGATCCTTCATGATTGTTAAGAATATCCTCAAAGTACCTAACCGTTTCATATGGAATTTGTTGAGGATCTTCGATCCATACATTATTCGCATCTTTAATTTTAAAGATCCTGTTTACATTTCTACATGCTCTCGTGCTGTTGTGGAAGAACTTAGTGTTCTTATCACCCGCTTCTAGCCATGTCTCTCTAGACTTTTGTCACCAAAAGTTTTCCTCTTTGGCTAGGATATCTTCATATTCCATTTTCAACCATTTTTCTTTTGCATATGATTTTGGGTCCATGCCTTTAGTTATCACACTTCTGTTGAGGTTTTCAAGTTCCTCTTCTAACTTAGTTTTGATTTCAAAGATATTACCAAAGTTAGTCTTATTCCAACTAAGAAGCTTACATTTGATAGTTTTTAATTTGGATACTAAACAAAAAAGCTTAGATCTAGAAACTCTAGTTTCTTTCCACCATTGCTCAATTAAGATTAGAAGGTTATTATCTTTGACCCACATTTGTTCAAATTTGAAGGGGCACCATTTGGGTTGGCAGTCTTCTGATATACTTAGCTAGACTGGGTAGTGATTGGAGCTCGAGTATGGTAGGATCTCAGCCTTCAGAATAGAAGAGAGTTGTGCCCAGTTGCCCGTAACCAGGAATCTATCTAATTTTTCTACAATATTGCTAATGCCCTTCCTTCTGTTGTTCCATGTAAAACCTTCTTGTGCAGTTTTGATTTCCATTAAATTGTTCTTATGAACCCAATCCTTAAAGTCAATTACTGCTGTGGATAACCTCATAGATCCTCCCATCTTTTCTTTAGGGTCTAAGATCGCATTAAAATGTCCACCTAGAATACAAACCTGATCTTGTAAGGTTCCCAAGAATTGTTCTATTTCTGTCTAGACTAATCTCTTGTCCTGGTTCTGGGAAGGACCATAGATGTTAATAAGAAAGAAGTGTAGATTGCTTCTGATGCTTCTGACCATCCAGTTCTTTTTACAACTTGTTACTGAAAATGAAACCATTCTAGGATCCCAGATTAACCCAAGGCCCCTCGGTGCACCCTCTGCTGGGACTCCTACTAGTTCCCATATTCCTAGCTTCTTATTTAGAGTGTCTATCTCATCTTTATTTAGTTTAGTTTCTTGGAGCATTAGTATGTCTGGTTTTATGTTGGTTATACAACATTTTATGATTTGCTATTTGTTAGGGGCATTGAGACCCCTAACATTCCAAGTGTGTACTCTCATGGCACCATGGGAAGGTCCTTCCCCTTCCCTACATTAAACAGTGTGGTAATCTTAGTCTGATCCATTGCCTCGCCTGCTTTCTCTCTTAGTACCAGTAATGATTTCCTACCCCTTTTTTTATTACTTTTGGCACAATCTGGGGTTTCTTTACTAAAATCAGTTATGGCGATTCCCAACCATGTGTCTGCTTTCTCTAGCTCTCTATCTCCCTACTCTTTTAGGTCCTCTTTACCATTCTCCTACCTTTTCTCCAATTCTTCTAGTTCCAAGATCTTGGTGATAAGTTTTTCCTTCTCTTTGTTTGCTTCTTCGATTACTACTTCCTCTATTGCCTTGTCGAGGATCTCATTACAGATCTCCCCTAAGTCCCTATGGCTGACCTTATCTATGGGTTTCTTATGATTCCCATTCTCCTTATGTTTTTCCTCTATTTCATAAGTGTTGGGGACCCATTCTGGTATTTCCGAAACCTCTAGATTTGAGCTTCCTCCCCCTTCTTGGGGGTTAATATTACTGGTTTCTTCTATAGGAACTTCCCCCTCCTCAAGCTCCATCCTAACCTTGCCTATCTGAAGTTCATAATTCTTCTTTGTAGTTTCAGCCGCTACCGGTGTTCCTTTATCTGATATTTCCTATGTGGGGTTCATATTCTGTATAGTAAGCTCATGACTCTACCTCTGTGTATTCCTTTTTGAATTCTAAGATGGTTTAGGGCATTTTCTGGGCTGAGTTGTTACCATACTCAGGTTTTGATCTTGTCCAGTTAACTCTCTTCTGCCACAATTGTGCTATTTAAGAGAAGGAAGGCTAGTCCTTTGGTAATCCACTATAAATCCACCTTTGTTATCATTGAATCTGATGTTTACATCCGCTAATTGGGGTTTGGGATTCTTATTAGTATGTGTTTTTGGTGTACTGTTGATAAAATTATTGTGGGGAGGGCCCTTACGAAATACTGGCTTAATACAATAATTAGCCCAATTAGTTTTAATTTCCAGAGGTTCGAGGGTTACCATACTTATATCCAATTTTACTCACAAGAGAACATTAGAGTTGGATAAGAAATCCTTTTCTATTCCTATGAATTCTCCCAGGTGATTACCTATCTCCTTTAAGATTTCACTATGGATGAGCTCAACTGGGAGGTTTGGCAATTTGACCCATCTGGTTGATTTGAGTTTTATTTTACTGGCGTTGAAGTTTGGTTGCCAGTCTATATATTCAAAATTATGCCCTTTGTAGACCAAACTTCTATTTAAAATTTCTTTTTTGAGATCTGAACTTTTGCAATCAACATATATGAAATCTTCAGAGGTGATAGTGATACTTACCTGATTTTTGAGGAGAACTTGAACCCAATCCACGATTACCTTCACAGGTTGCCCTATCCCACACCATCGAATAAAAAAACCATGGGTTCTACAATGATTCCCCAGACCATCTGAGTAAATGTTGTTGAAGTTTATTGGCGCTTTCTTCCCCACAACCTCCATTTTTTGATTATGTCTTGATCTTGCTTGTTGGTTTGACCATGGGGGTCTGGGGTTTGCCTGACCTTGAATTACCACCTAATTGTTGCGCCTCCCACGAGTGTTAGATGTTGTGTATCTGATTTTAGGGTTTTGAGAGACTGGCCGATGGTGGGGTGCTCTGGGATTTACCATATTGCTTATCAAGGGCTTTTCCTGCGAATGAATGATCTTGGGGGCCAGTTTTGAAAAACCCTCTGCAACTCTTTGCCTAGGAAGGGAAGGGTGGGAGACCGTGGGGGTAGTTGAACAATGTGGCTTCTTTCCCTGCCCAACAAAGTGCTGTTAGCTCCAGTTGTGAATGCTGGGGTTGCTGAGGTAATTGGGATAGCCCAGATTTTGGAAGCCCTAGCTTGGGCATTTTCTCCACCAGCATTTGCCCTAGCTCCCCTCTACGATTTCCTGTTCCTAACAATCTGCCAGCCCTGTTCCTCATACTGTTACGGAGGGGGAGCCGGGCCCCCTTGAGAAGCCTTCTCTTTCTAGTGCGATTCACATTGAGGGTATTCTGCCCTAGTTTAATTCTGGGAAAAAATGTGAATGCAGCTTTGTTGTTGGCACTCTGCTTTTTTTTTTTTTGCATTTTTGCTTTTATAAATTTGATATTTTAATATGTGATATTATTATGAACCTTTTTTAATATATTGTAGCTTGTATTAGTTGGGTATATATGTTTTTTAAGTCACCCATAGGTAATATTAAATAAAAGTGGATGCATATGCTTTCTAAGTTATTCCACTAGTTAGTTAATATTTAAAGATATTATCCCACATGCATAGGATGGTAGTAATTTTCTTTTGCAAGACTCTATATATTGTAATGACTTCCCAAATATAAGGTATCTTGGATATTTGTAATTGGAGTGTATGATCTATTAGGAGGTTGCCCCCTTGAAGTGGCACTGTGAAGATAATAAAAGCATTATGTTTCTTTTATTTCTACATATTTTTGTGTGTTTGGTTTTATTAGTCTTGCAAGTTCATTACAAGTGGTATCAAAGCTCTTTCTAGGGCCATTTATGTAGACAATATTACCAAATGAGGGCCTTCTATAACTATCATCGTATTCTCTCACCTTGCCCTTGAGGAATCTTGGTGACTAGAAAGTGGTTACAACTACAATCACACTAAATTAGTTACTTGAGTTTCGCTAATATATTTTTCCTTGAAAGTAGTTTCTTTTTATTTTTAGGTTAGAAACCCTATATCAAAGGTTTTCAAATATCCTTAGAAGTGCTATTGCTCTTGGTTAAGTTAGATTTCCCATAAAGGGTTAAGTGAAGTGAGGAGTATATTGGCTCCAATACTTAGGGATCAGATAGCCTCTATATATGGCCGTGAGCTTCCACATACATTTAGGTATATCTAATGACCCCCCTAGTATTTTTTTGAAATATAGCCCTAGGTAACCTTTGGCCATTTAAATTCTGTGATGCACTAGTAAGCAATTAGCTTCGAGAAGTTACCCCATACCTCAGAGATGTGATAGTGGGCTACATGTATGGTTCTAATCCTTCATAGTTAGCACTCTAAAACATTGGGACAACACTATTTATGAAAAATATAAGTATATTGGTGAACTCATAGACTAGACACACCCTATACTATCTTCGTGTTTATCCCTACCTATGTGCCATTTATATTGGTGTTATTAATCCATCTTTTTAATAGTTGTGTATTTGGCATTAATCAAACAACTACCATTGTTCTCTCTACACAACAATACATCTCTAGGTTCCAAATTGTTCTTCCACACATGTAGCTCTTTTTTTCATTGCTAGCTTAGTCTTCCATCCTACTATTAGATCTAAAACTTTTGAAGCAAATTTCTTTAAACCCAACATTGTTTGTTAGTTTTGATGGCAAATTCAACCTAGAGGGTAGATAAATAGTAGTAAAAAGTCCTATTATTTCTCTCAACAGAATGGTGTTGTAGAGAGAAAGAATAGGACTGTCCAGGAGATGACCAAGATAATGTTAAGTGGAGCTAAATTGCCTGATATATACTGAAAAGAAGCAATTCACACCATAGTCTACATTCTTAACAGAGGACAACTAAGAAAACACAACACCGAGACCCCTTATGAGCTTTGGGATGGAAGACCTACAACAGTCAAGTATTTCAAGGTTTTTGGAAGAAAATGCTACATCAGAAGAGATGAAGAAGGTTTGGGAAAGTTTGAATCAAGAGTAGATGAAGGTATTTTCCTTGGGTACTCAACTACCAGCAAAGCCTACAAATGCTACAATAAAAGACTAAGGAGGATAGTTGAGAGTGGAAATGTAAGAGTGGTTGAAGAATCACATCAAAATTTAGTTGAGCAAGAGGACTGTTGGCTAGATGAATTTTCCTGCACAAAGGAAGTTGCAAAAGTTGAAGAAAAGGAAGAAATTCCAAAGAAGATAGCTAAGACTCTAGCCATGCATGTTCAGAAAAATCATTCAGAAGATTAGATCATTGGAGACAAGAATGAAGGAGTTCAAACAAGAAGAAGATTTGTAAGAACAAATGAATAGGTAAACTTTGCTTTACTGCCAATATTAGAACCTAAAAACTTTAATGAGGCTAGCAAGGACGAAGGATGGATACAAGACATGGAAGAAGAACTAAATTAGATAGAAAAGAATCAGACTTGGGAGTTGGTACCAAGGCCCGCATACAAGAATGTGATAGGAACAAAATGGGTTTTCAAGAACAAGTTGAATGAAGATGGAGAAGGAATTAGGAAAAAAGAAAGGTTGGTTTGCAAAGGATATTCACGAGTTGAAGGTGTTGACTATGAGGAGACATTTGCTCTGATGGCAAGAATGGAAGCAATTAGAATGGTTCTTGCTTTTTTAGTATATAAGGGATTCAAGGTATATCAGATGGATGTCAAATCTGCTTTCCTGAATGGTGACTTGGAAGAAGATGTCTACAGAGAACAACCAAATGGTTTTTAGTTATCAGAAGACCCAAGCATGGTGTGCAGACTCAAGAAGGCTTTGTATGGTTTCAAGCAAGCCCCTAGGGCTTGGTATGCAAGGTTGGACAAGTAAGTTTACTCCAACATGGTTTCAAGAAAGATACCACAGATAGTAATCTTTACATCAAAACTGAAGGTGAACAAATTCTAATTATTGTTGTGTATGTTGATGATATGATCTTTTGTAGATATGATGAGATGTGTAAAAAGTTTGTAGGAGAAATACAAAAAGAGTTCAAAATGTCTATGTTAGGAGAGCTATCATTCTTTCTTGGACTTCAAATTTCTCAATCAAATGATGGCATCTTTATCTCTCAAGCAAAGTATGTTAAGGAAATGTTGAAGAAGTTTGGAATGGAAGATTACAAACCTATAAGTACTCCTATGGAAACTGGTTACCACTTGAGTAAAAATGACGAGTCACCTGAAGCTAATCAGATTCAGTATAGGTCTATGATTGGGGGCCTACTATACCTAACAACATCAAGGCCTAACATTATGCAAGTTGTGTGTTTGGTTTCAAGGTTTCAAGTTGATCCTAAGGAAACACATGTGAAGGCAGACAAGAGAATATTCAGATACTTGAAGAGCACTCCAAAACATGGACTATGGTATCAAAAGGGTGATGAATTTTCTTGAGTGCCTATACTGATGCAGATTGGGCTGGCAATGTTGATGATAGAAGAAGTACCGAAAGAGGAGCTTTCTTTTTGGGAGACAGACTGGTCTCATGGATTAGAAAGAAGGATTGAATGTCCTTATTAACTGCAAAGGTAGAGTATATAGCTATAGCTGCCTACTGCACCCAAGTGTTGTGGATGAAGCAAACATTGAAGGATATCAAGGTTGTATATGATGAACCTATTCCTATTCTTTGTGATAATAAAAGTTCCATCAATATTTCAAATAATCTAGTGATGCATTCTATAACCAAGCACATATAGATCTATCAGGTATCACTTTTTGAGAGAGAAGGTTACAGATCAAGAAGTTGGATTGGAGTATGTGCCTATAAAGGATCAAGTTGCAGACATCTTCACCAAGGCACTTTCTAAGGATACTTTTGAGTATCTCAGATAGAAGTTAGGGGTTGTTTTCCCTCCTTCTAACTAGATGCATAGATGGTGCATCTATTCAAGGGAGTAGTTCAAGATATATTTTTATCCCTGGATTGATGATGACTACCTCTCATCGGGAGTAGGTAGGCAAGAGGTTTTGAAGGATACTAAGATTTGATCAGATAGGGGAGCTGAAAAGTGAGGAGTAGTGAAATTAGAATCAAGAAGAATGCTGACAAGAGGAGCTAAAGGAAGATCAGTTCAGAACAAGACCACTAGCCCTTTGTCCTTGATGTCTGGTGCAGGGGCACCAAACAACTTATGTAAATATGGTCATTTGATAGGTTTTGGGGTGTTTTGAGTCTTTTGTCATGCAATAAGGTCATAATAGACCATTTGTGATGTAATTGGAGTCATTTGGGATCAAACTTGGAAAAATTGCCAAATTGTCAAAAAGTTATGTTATAAAATTGCAAAAATGCAAGAATGGGAATATGAAGAGTCAAAGTGATGTAGAAGTTGGTTGGTTGGTTTGTAACTATTGGAACAAGTTTGAAAAGGCATAAAAATCTCGAGTCGATCATTGTAAAGGGTTGTTGAGAGGTTTGGAGGAAGTTGGGAGCAATAAACAATTCATTTTCTGCATTTTATTGTGTCTCTTTCTATTCCTCTCAATGGCACATGCTTGTACGGATAGATAAAGGTCTAAAATCAATTGGAGATGTTAAGGTATTGAATCTAGTTTTAATTGCTTTTGGTTTCATTGATTTTTATTCAGTTTTGAGCATTTTAGAACAAATTTACCAAAAATAGTTTGAAACCCTTGTTTTGGAGGTTTGATAGGAGAAAAAATTGAGTTTCTCATTATTGCTCCATTGAAAAATCTTATAAGCTAGCAAAAGGGACTGTATACATGTGTTTGATGTTTTCCCAAGGTTGTAGGAGAATTGGTGAAGGTTTGCACGTGATATAGTGATGCCCTAGGTGCTTTTAAGCATGCTTTAAGCAAGGCATGGTGGCTAGGAATTGGAGTTTGATAAAGAAGCATTGGGAAAGTGTGAGAATTGGTTTTGGTACGCATAGTCAAACCCTAGGTGACATGTTTGAGCCTTTTGTGAAGATAAATGAGGACTGGAGTGTGGAGAACCAATAAACCCCTACTGTTACAAGCCTAATTAACCCCTTCCCAAAATAGGATAGTCAAAATTTGGGCCACACTTTCCAAAACAACCATACCTAAATTTTGGATATGTTTTAGAAGGGCCAAATGGGTACTCAAAAATATATTTAAGTTATGGAGAATAGTTCTGGTTCAAAAGATATTCTATGACAGTCCTTTATGAAGGAGACTAGGTTGGTTAGAGAACTTGTGGGGCAACAAGATTGTGATGAAAGGTGGAGATAAAATCTGCATGAATGGTCATTATGTGATGTGACAAGACCTATGGAGTGGAGTTTGTGAGTTTAGTGGTTGAATATCTCATAGGTGCTTTGTAAAACAAGGCTAATTTGCCCTTAGGACAGTGATACATTTAAGATTTCAAGGTGATGTTCTAAAACAAATGTATGCACAATTTTGATATGTTAAAGTAGGCCATAATGGGTATTGGAAATGCTCATTCTTTTGTGGGTTTGATAAGTATTCTGAAAGATATGCCTAATTTCCTTCAATTGGAGTGCTACAAGGCAGTTTTGTGGAACTGTGAGATAGAGACCAAGTTGGAATTTTGAGAGTTGAAGAATTGTTCATAATGGTTCATAATGTGTTTGTTTGATTGAATCCTCCACTCTATACATCAATTGGATAGGATGGTGTCAAAGATAAAAAGTCAATTTTTGCCAAGTGATCATGCAATTCAGACTTTCAAGAGGTTGCAAAGTTCAAAGTAGGAGAAGGATGTTATGACATTTACTGAAGAGTTTCACAAATTAACCATTAGGTTTGGTCATATTGAGGATGAAAATGAGAAGATTGCAAGGTATATGTGTGGCTTGAGGTTTCAAATCCAAGATGAATTGATTTTGGCAACGCCTAGAACAGTTGATGAATGTTTTTAGTTGGCTACTAAGGCAGAAGAGAAACTAAAAAGAAGACAAGAAAGACAAGGAAGAGGTAGAGACAACACTAGTAGAGGAAGAGGTACAAGGTAGACTTATGAAGACCAAGAAGATGCAATCAAAAATAAAGACCAAGTTGCTGATCAAAGAGGAGGCTTTAGAGGATTCAGAGGAAGATTTGGTGGAGGTAGAGGTTCAAGTTCATTTTCAGGTAGGTGCTATCATTGTAATTAGTTTGGTCATTCAGCATTTAAGTGTCCTAAGAAACAAGGTTCTACTTCAAGTGGTGGTGAAAGGAGAGGCGAAAAGTGAGTACAGTTGGTGCAAGAAGATGAAGATGAGAGTGTAAACTCTCCAATGCAATATGCTGCTTTAGAAGTTGGGGAATCATTGATGGTGAGAAGAACACTCCTGAAGGCATCAAAGGAGAAAGAATCAACTCAAAGGACATCGTTAAAACCACTTGCAAGTGCAAAGGAAAGGTATGTAAAGTAGTGATAGACTCTGGAAGCATTGATAATATGGTGTCTAATGAAATGGTTGATAACTAAAATTAGAAAAAATACCTCATGAAACACCCTACAAAGTATCTTGGTTGAATGATGATCAGTCAATTTTGGTGAATGAACAAGCTTTAGTTGAGTTTCAAATTAGTGGATATAAGGACAAGATTCTTTGTGATGTTTTGCCAATGGATTGTTGTTATTTATTGCTTGGATGACCATGGTAGTTTGATAGACATGCCATATATGATGGAAGAGGTAATACTTACACCATTGAAAATGATGCAAACACTTTTACACTAACACCATTGCAGGAAGATGTTAAGGAGTAGACCAAGGCATCTAAGGTGATAATTATTGATAAGAAGGAGTTCATAAAGTTGGAGGAAGACAAACAAGAAGAGTGTGCAACCACTTCAAGGGTTGAAAGAGTCAGGACAGTAAGTATGAGAAATGATTCAAGGTTGAAGAAAAAAGATGATGAGAAGATGTCAAATACAGTTCAAGAGAAGGTCAAGGATGAATTGATTGTGGAGAAGCAAGATTGCTTAGAAAAGCATGATGAGATCATGATAGGGATAGTACTTTGTCCTTTGGTTTCAAGAGAGGTTAGAGGGTAGTCTAATACTATCAAGATAGAGGTTGGTAAGTCTGATAACACAGAGGTTCTTGGGGTAGGAAATCTGAGAAAAGATATGAAAGCAAAAAGTGAAGTGAATAAGGGTGTTTGGCAAGGACAAATAGGTGGGTTTGAGTATGCAACAAGAGTGAAGGAGAGGACAGTCCAAGACATAGTTGGTAAAGGCATGTATTCAGGTGTGAAGGTAAGTTCTAAATCAGTTTATGATAAGGGAAAGATGAGGGAACAGTCAACAGATTAGTTGGTGAAGATTGAGCAGATTCTAAGTGGCAAGAAGTCTACAAATATAAAGCACAATGGAAGTTTCAATTTTTGAATCAGTGGAAAGGCTTCCTAGATGAAGGAGCATTTGGAAGACAAAGAGATAAAGTGGTCAAGCATGATTTGCTGCAGTACAGTCCTCAAGGGACTTGATGTTTTTTTTTTTCCAGTCCGAGTGTATGGTGTAGGGGCACCAAAAAAACTTATGTAAATATGGTCATTTGATAGGTTTTGGGGTGTTTTAAGTTTTTTGTCATGCAATAAGGTCATAATAGACCATTTGTGATGTAATTGGAGTCATTTGAGTCATTTGGGATCAAACTTGTAAAAATTGCCAAATTGTCAAAAAGTTGTCATGTTATAAAATTGCAAAAATGCAAGAATGGTAATACGAAGAGTCAAAGTGATGTAGAAGTTGGTTGGTTGGTTTGTAACTATTGGAACAAGTTTTAAAGGGCATAAAAATCCTGAGTCCATCATTACAAAGGGTTGTGGAGAGGTTTGGAGGAAGTTGGGAGCAATAAATAATTCATTTTCTGCATTTTTATTGTGTTTCTTGTTGTTCCTCTCAATGGAACATTCTTGTAAAGACAAATAAAGGTCTGAAAAAAATTGGAGATGTTAGGGTATTGAATCTAGTTTCAATTACTTTTGGTTTCATTGATTTTTATTGGGTTTTGAGCATTTTAGAGCAAATTTACCAAAAACAATTTGAAACCCTTGTTTTGGAGGTTTGATAGGAGAAAACATTCTCATTATTGCACCCTTGAAAAATCTTTTAAGCTGGAAAAAGGGACTATATACATGTGTTTGATGTTTTCCCAAGGTTGCAGGAGAATTGGTGAAGGTTTGCACGTGATATAGTGATGCCCTAGGTGCTTTTAAGCATGCTTTAAGCAAGGCATGGTGGCTAGGAGTTGGCGTTTGATAAAGAAGCATTGGGAAAGTGTGGGAATTGGTTTTGGTAAGAATAGTCAGACCCTAGGTGACATGTTTGAGCCTTTTGTGAAGATAAGTGAGGCCTGGAGTGTGGAGAACCAATAAACCCCTACTGTTACAAGCCTAATTAACCCTTTCCCAAAATGGGACAGTCAAAATTTGGGCCACACTTTCCAAAACAACCATGCCTAAATTTTGGATATGTTTTAGAAGGGCCAAATGGGTACTCAAAACTATATTTAAGTTATAGAGAAGAGTTCTGGTTCAAAAGATATTCTATGATACTCCTTTATGAAGGAGACTAGGTTGGTTAAAGAACTTGTGGGGCAGAAAGATTGTGATGAAAGGTGGAGATAAAATCTGCATGAATGGTCATATGTGATGTGACAAGACCTTTGGAGTTGAGTTTGTGATTTTTGTGGTTGAATATCTCATAGGTGCTTTGTAAAACAGGGCTAATTTACCCTTAGGACAACGATACAATCAAGATTTGAAGGTGATGTTCTAAAACAAAGGTATGCATAAGTTTGATATGTTAAAATAGGCCATAATGGGTATCTGAAATGCTCATTCTTTTGTGGGTTTGATAATTACTTTGAAAGATATGCCTAATTTCCTTCAATTGGAGTGCTACAAGGCAGTTTTGTGGAATTGTGAGATAGAGACCAAGTTGGAATTTTGAGAGTTGAAGAATTCTTCAAAATGGTTCGTAATGTGTTTATTTGATTGAATCCTCCACTCTCTACATCAATGTGAAAGGGGGAGAAATTTGCATATTAGGTCAAGTGTCGCCATGAATGCAAAAGCAGGAGATTGTTGCATTTGTGTTTTCATTGGTGTCAATAGTGTGAGGTTCAAGAGTGTTGTTAGTAGTGCTGTAATGAAGAAGGATAGAAGTAAAGTGAACAAGAGGTAATGTCAAAGGAAGTCTGTGGCAATGTAATTAGAAAAGAAGATGGATCAAAGAAGTTGTGATGATAAGGGTAAGGTGATGGATGTCATTAGATCAATATCATCTATACATAGTTGTACCCTTTCTCCTAAAGTTCATAGACAAAGATTGTTCTAACATGAATATTCCTATTTTGTGAAAAAATTTTGTTGTTAAGAATGAAGTCTCTAATGCAGTAAATATTGTATTCATTATTTCCTAAGGAAAATCATTACTTTAGTTTTGAAATAAAGATTCAAGTTGTCCAAGGCACTGAAGCTTGCACAAAATAAGCTTGGGAGAATGCTTCACATTCCTCTACATTTGAAGGTATGACCTTGAGGTTTGGGATTTCATCAAATACATGTATGAAGGTTGTATGATCCCAATTTTAGAGCTTGAAGGTTAACGCAGAAGATTCTAGAGCTCGCAGAGTGAAGACAGCTGTTCAGAGTTATTGCAGTCAGGATGCATCTGGGAAATGCTCAGCATTTCTTTACTTTTGAAGTTGAGGTCCTGCGATTTGAAGGATGATCATTCATAGATGAGAATATGGTAATATTTAAGTTTTAGTTGCTAAGGTGTACCACAAAGGTCCTCTAGGGTCAACAGAACAAAGACACATCTTGCTGCTGACTAGAGTTGTCTGGAGGAGAAAGGAAAAGCCATTGCATTTCACCGTAGTTCATCTTCTGGCTTTGGTGTTTGGAGGATGAGTTTAGATATTCCATTTGATGTTTCAATTCAAGTTTAGGTGCTGAAGTGCTATCATATCTTGTTTGGTTAGTACATTTATATTGATAATTGAATATGGACAATTGTTTTATCTAATCAAAATGGTTATGGTAGGGATTTTCCCTAATACCTAATAATAATAATAATAATAATAATAATAATAATAATAATAATATAATAAATACTTCATATAATCTTTATATGTTTACAATATTATCCTAAATTTTCTTTAGGGTGGATGCAAAAAGTTGGGGGGTGAAAAAGTGTCCAACTTTAAAAAAAAACTTCTAAGACATAATGCGATCGTGTTATGGTTTGGTGATGTTGAGCCTAAGGCTTGGCAACACCAAGCCATAATGCACTCATGTTATAATGTGAGCGCATTATGTTTAAGTATTTAAAAAAAACTTGCGTTTATGCTCATTGTTTCATTTCATTTTCTAGCAAACCTGCAGCCTACAAACCATTGAGAGCGCGCTTGCGTTATTGGAAGTCAGATTCATCACTAAATTGTCACCGATTCATCATCAAAATGCCGCCACAACGTTGGGGAGGCTAAAGGAGTAAGTTGTATTTGCTTTTCTGTGTGAATTTATTGCTAAATAGGTAGGTTTAAGTAGATTTTTGATGTAAATTTCTTTAATTTACAGGAATTGATAATGCACCTCCTCCTAAAAATCCACAAAATCCTCCATCACCTAAACAACAAATACCTACTGAAGAACAACCCCAACAACAAGCACCTCCATTCATTCCTCAATATGCCCCTAGAACACAAGAAAATTTAATGGGGCAAATTGAAGACAATAAAAAACAAATTGAGGACATAATTGCAAGGTTGAAAGATCCAGCAACTTCAACCTCGCATAGATCCACGCTTGCTCAATCTCTTGAGTCTATGTTATCAAATGTAGATTCAATTAGCAAGCAAATATCTAGTTGGTCATAAAAGAAGAGAGAATTTAGAGAGTATTATGCAGACAAGTTGTCTTATGAACAAGTAAAAATGAACAAATTACAAAATTGGACTTGTGTTCCATTTTTACAGACCCTCAAACAAATCAACCTCTACCTCTTACATGCAATAGGTTCCCTATCCATTGGTGCAACAACCAAGCGATAAGGGACAATTTTGGGCAGAGGTGGTGGATGGTTTTTGACCATCTTCCATGCAACAATAATGAGGTTCCATAATACTCTTTGAGAAAACTCTACTACGAGTTTGTCAAAAATAAAGTACCAAACTATTTTGATATGTGGGACTTCCAGGGTAGAGGTGGGGGGTTAGCATAGGATAGACCAGGGGCACATGTTGACCCACAATGGACAACGAGATGAGCACTCGCCAGACCAGCCCATGAGCATGTGTCTATCCCTTCCATTGTGAAGGAGAGTGCTGAGGTTGAGACACTTCAGTCCATTAGTGCCTTAACCCAGAGCATCATAGAGCATGCTAGTCTTGCAACATAGCATGGGCCGAGGGAGACTTCAAGGAGTAGGGTTCCACCCCATACTTGTCAGGCTTGCGGGTCAGCCTGTGGTTATGACCCCATGGATAGTCGAGATGCAGGTGCGCAGGCTACATCTGCAGCTGAGTAGATGGTGATGACAGATGCCCTCCTAGTGAGACTTTCGGCCTTGATACTCAGGTAAATGTTAGCAAGTTCAATGAATTTAAATTATTAAATTTTATTTTTGAAATGCAAGATTAACTAATTTAGTTTGATGATTTTAATGAAATTTTAGGGTTATAGTGTTCATTTAGTTTTCAACGGTTCTCCATCTCCATATTACCCTACGACATGCACTGTTGAGGTATGTAACTAGTAGACAATTATAAATATTACATGTGAATAGCATTGTTATATGAATGGTACTCTAATATCTAATTTTGGATGTTGAATAGGTTAATCTTGGAGATTTCATGACAACACCTCCAAGTGGTGGAGTTCAAAGCTTCTCTCAGGTAATAAAATAAATAGTTTAACTAATGAATTGTACTTACTAGATTTTTGTAGTTTATATTCATACCATTGATTACATTGCATTCCACATCTTTCAAACTCAAAGCATTACTAGACATTGCATAACTAATAACTAGATGCTGATAGACAACACAATTTCAATTACAATATAGTTTTTTGGAAAAATATCTCAAAGAAATGTGGTCTCATGGAATACCATGACAAGAAAATGCGTAGACAAGGACATCACCATGAGACCACATTTCTTTGAGGCATCTTTTCAAACAACTCATTGCCTTGTCTATGCTACCACTTTTTTGATACATGTCTATCAAATCTTGTTGATCCCCTCCACACTATTCTTTGGCAAATTCTCTCTAATAAAGCCATCCAATTACCACCAATTAGACCCTAGGACATGACACCAGAGAGGGGAACGAGCCTATGACATATTATATAGCATATAATTGACTCCAACATTATCTAGGTTTTAGGTATTAATTATGGGGGCAACAAGTCACCCCTAACCAGAATCTTTAAATCTACACTAACCCATTCACCTACAAACTATGTCAATCCTATTGGCTCAATTTCTTCCATCCTTACTTTTGATCCTACATCTAACCCACCTAAGTCTAATGAGGACCCTTCCTTTAATACTACTATATTCTTTGAGATGATAGGCACATTAGACATTCAACCTTATAATTTCATTGTTCAACCCACTCCTACAACTGCCATCACCTTCTTGCTTGACAATGTACCTACTGATGATTATAACACTCCTCTGTAGATTGAGGCACAAGTACACTATAAAATGATAGTTGCATCAAGGTGGAACACTTATGCATCAAGGTAGAATTAATGCAGTTACATAGGAACACTTATACATCCCTAGGTTACAAAGAGATTCTTATCCCCCTTAGATATCCACTAGTGTACACATAATGACACTTCTATACCTACTTTTAGCTCCCTCACCCTACTAATCTAGGTAGGACCTAAATGCCTAGATGTCTCATGTCATATCATCCCCACCTCATACCACTATCTATTCATCCTTGGCTCATTGCAATATGGGTTGTCCCTGAACTATCATCCACTAGTGCCTTAAATTCCCCATGATGGTAATGTCTTCACCATTTCTCATAGCCCATAACAACTAGTTGCTACCTTAAGGCACTTATCCTTAGATTATTTTTTGTCAAACCCTTCTGGTCCACCTCAACCTCATACCAATTCCCTCTTTCACCTTTACCTATCTTATGCCTCTAAATGCATTGCTGCCCCAACCCCACAACCTCTTTATATTACTTCACCTACTCCACTAGCTATGCCCCTATCTTCCTTACCATATATCCACCTATTACTACTTCACCTTCCTCATTGATTTCTATCTCCCCTCTAACACCCCTCCAAGATAAAGTAACAGAAAAAGTGTAGAACCTTTCCCCATCCACTTCTAAAAGTAGGCCTAAGAAACTTCCCCAACACTACACCCAACCTACTAACCAACTCATATCTACCCTACCTATTTCCTAATCTACCCCTACCAGACGTCTCAGACCTAGTTTGCTTCTAACCCACCCCCTAACAAACCTCAAGACAAAGAAAATGATAAGAAATTTTTAAAATAAGGTTTTTCTTGTCCTATCTAATATCTTTCCTCCCTCCTATTATCCCACAAACTCTTGATATTCCTCCTTCCCATAAACCCATAAACTTACCTAATGTCTATGTGATTTCTAGTGCCATTCTTATATCCCTTGTTCTGCTCCTCAATCCCATCACCAATCTTTTTTTGACATATTAAAACCCTCTAGCTTAGGCATTATCCTACCTCCATCACGACCAAACAAACAAAAATTTGAGCACTACCCTACCCCACCCTACCACCAACCTAAACCTAAACTAACACCTTCACTCCCTCTTTGACTTATTAAACCTAAAATTTGATGCTACTATGGTCCCTCCTTTGCTGACCCTTATACCACATAATAGTCATGAATCCTCATATGAATCTTCATCTAATTTGTATATATGCATGTGACTTGTGTGCTTTATTGTGTGTACTTCCATGTTTAGGTGAAGGTGTGTCTATGTTAGAAGCCATGACTTGCATCACTATTCTAGTTTTCATAATTGGATAATGTTGTTTTATTTTTAGATGATGTAGGCGGAGACACCTCCCGAAGTTCATAGGGCAATGGAGCATTGTGTGTCTTCCGTAATTGATAGCTCCATGCCTTTGACGGGGGTAGGAGGTAGATTAGTAAATTTCAAATTACATTCGTTGTTATAGTTGTTTATTATTGAAAGATCAAATGATTATTGATTTGAAGTTTAATTTCTATCTGGATAGTTTCTATAGGACATTGCAATGCCACAGCCTGATCCTGGTATTGAGGCAAATGAGGAGAGATTATCTGATAGCGGTAAGTGATTATTTTGTTAAATGTTTCATTTTTTATAACTTAATTTCTATATATTAATGCCTATACTTTATAGTGTAACAACTATAGCCCCATGAACAACTAAATAGGAGGAGCAACCCTTACGTACGTAGTAGACCACTCTCATATGCATCTCCATCCCCTCGAAGATCAAAGACTGCCCGTGATCTATTTTCTTCACCTAGAGGGGCATGACTTTTTATTGAGTTCCTTTTGTTGGGTTCCTTTGTTGTGGACATATATTTTGTATTGCATATAGTTGACATTGTATGCCTATATGACATTCTTGTAAGCCTATATGGCTATTTTGTATATATGTTATACTTATATCGACAAATATTGATGTATGCCTATATGGATATTTGGTTAATACAAATCTTTTTTGTTGATGGTGTCCATATTTGCATTATAAATTCACACTTTAATGGATATTTGTAGATGGTTTACTTCAAATAGTTAAAGTCCAATTGTATTACATGCACTCTTCCTTTATATAATTGTAAATATATAAAGTTTCAACATTATTCTTCTCTAAGATTATATAAAGTCCAATTAATCATATGAATATAATAACCATTGTAGCATGGTAATGAAATCATGTAAGTATACAATGCACTTTGAAATATGCAACTAAAAATGAGCAAGACATTATTACATGTGACCTCATACCTCTCCACAAAGGAAGACATATACCATTCCATGTGTATGCTTCATGCTACCATTCCATGTGTATGCTTCATGCTACCATTCACGTGTATGCTTCATGCTTCTTGTGCATACTTCACGTGTTCATGTATGATTCATGCTTCTTGTGTATACTTCATGTTTTCATGTGTATGTTTCATGCTTCCTATATAGACTTCATGTATTACGTGTATTCACATGTATGCTTCATGCTTCCTATGTATACTTCATGTGTACGCCACATACTTTGTGTATTAGGTTGATATGCACTAACATAAAAGGGAGATCAATTTATCATTGAGAAAGACATCCATAACATGTTTGAAGAATACAATTAAGAATACAACCTTAGGCAATATTTCAAATAAAAGAATTTAGGTTCTCACGAATACTGATGACATTTCAAAGGTGAAAAGTTGTGACCCTTTGAATAGGAAAGACTATGACCCTTTTATAATGAAGGTCAATGACCATGCGTAGCATATATGTTCCCTAATGGACATGTTGGTGCTAACAGTTTGGCCCCACGAAGAACAAAACAAAAAGTAGCCTACCTTGCAACTTTACACTACATGCTCTTGACGATTTTTGGAGCATCAAAAAATCTTTCACCACGGGAAAACGCCTGAGAGATATCAAAAACTGAGAGAGGTTATTGTAGAGGGGTTCTACATGATCACATAGCCTTAGATGGAATGTTTCTAAGTGACACAGTTTCTGAGTAATAGCTCGTCAAAGATTGCCACCTTTTTGCACTTTAGACTCTTAAGGGATATCACCGATATAATATAGCTTGGACTATTTTGGCATGTTTGGGTGTGAAAAAGGACCATGCCTAGCCTAAACATACCCATCCGGATGCATTGGAATAATCGGTTTGGTCGCATCAGGAGCAGGACAAAAGTTACACCCCTTTGCAACTTTACACTACATGCTTATGATGATTTTTTAAGCAGCATAAAATCTTTCACCACGGAAAAACGTGTTAGAGATATAAAAAAATAAGAGAGGTTATTGTAGAGGGGTTCTACATGATCACATATCCTTAGACGAAATGTTTCTAAGTGACACAGTTTTCAAGTAATAACTTGTCAAAGATTGCTGCCTTTTTGCACTTTGGACTCTTAAGGGATATTGCCAGTATAATGTAGATCAGAGTATTTTGGCATGTTTGGGTGTGAAACAAGACCATGCCTACCCTAAAAGTACCCATCCGAATGCATTGGAACTGTTGATTTGGTTGCATCAGGAGCAGGATGAAAGTGACACCCCTTTGCAACTTTACACTAGATGCTTCTGATGATTTTTAGAGCAGCATAAAATATTTCACTATGGGCAAATGCCTCAGAGATGTCAAAAACAAAGAGAGTTTATTGTAGAGAGGTTCTACATGATCGTGTATCCTTAGACAAAATATTTGTAAGTGACACAATTTCTGAGTAACGACTTGTCAAAGATTGCTAGTTTTTTGCACTTTGGACTCTTAAGGGATATCACCGGTACAATGTAGCTCAGACTGTTTTGGCATGTTTGGGTGGGAAATAGGACCATGCATAGCCTAAACATACCCATCCAGATGCGTTGGAACTGTCAGTTTGGCCGCACGAGGAGAAGAACAAAAGTTACACCCTTTTGCAACTTTACACTATCTGCATCTGACGATTCTTGGAGCAGCAGAAAAACTTTCACCACGGGAAAATGCCTATCAAAAACTGAGAGAGGTTATTGTAGAGAGGCTCTAGTGATCTCATAGCCTTAGATAGAATGTTTCTAAGTGACACGGTTTCTGAGTAACATCTAATCAAAGATTGCTGCCTTTTTGCACTTTGGTCTCTTGAGAGAGATCATCGGTACAATGTAGCTCAGAATGTTTTGGAATGTTTGAGTAGGAAACATGACCATGCCTAGCCTAAACGTACCCATCTAGACACATTGGAACTATTGGTTTGGTCGCATGAGGAGAACAAAATTTACACCCCTTTGCTCATCAAAGATTGTTGCCTTTTTGCACTTTGGACTCTTAAGGCTATTACCTGTTAACAACCCCCATTATTACTTTTCATGATCATGTTTCAGGTGAAATGATGGTTGAGGAAGGGTCTCCCAAGTTTGATCTAGGGATGAAAAGGTCAATTTTGCAAATTGAGGTCTCCAGATGGTCAAATGGTGAAACCATAAATATGCATATAATCTGCCCAATATTCATTGTATATGTGTAAAAATGTAGCAGCAAAAAAAGACAAACATATGTAAACTTGAAATATAGAAATGAAAGGTCTAAATATCAACTGCAATACATTAATATCAATAACATGACTTTACAAAATCAATGTGCATACTTACAAATTAATCCAATGAACCATCTGGGTCTGCTCTACTCTTTATTGAGTCAAGTATTGCCTCATGGTTAGAATCACGCACCTTATACAAGCTTTTGTTCAAAGGTCTACCCCAATATTGTATCAAATGAACATTAGATGCCATGACAAGGTTCGAGTAGTGAAGAATCTTTCGATGCGTGTCAAAGTCCTGAAACAACCAAACATTACCACTCTTACGTGGGTACCTTCTACGCCATGTTCTAGTAACAACCACCGAGCCTGTAGGGTATTCAATGTTTTCTCCATCTGTAACTGAGACCTCCAATTTCTTTTTGGCCTCAACACAATGACACAAGTAATAATCTGTTCCCTCTTCATTGTCTTCATCTGCAATAATTGCATAAACATGCCCTGCATTGATATGTGCAACAAATTAGATGAAATTAGTCAACATTATAAAAACACTACAAAGTAAGATAACATTAGGAATTTCAAAAACTATGCAAATAGATATATTACTTGGTTGAACTAGATCTGATATGTGGTCAAAGTCAACTGATGATTCCATCTGTGTTAGGTCTAGTGTCATCGGGGGCCGATACGTGTCAAGTGGTCTAAGATAACTTAACCACCATTCGTCAACCCACTCCTTTGACTCACACTCATTCCAAGCTTGAATTGTACATGAAGAACAAAAGCATGCCATCTTCTATGTATGGATACTCCATGAACTTGCAATTGAGCTTCTAAAAGAGTGTAGCTCACTTGATTCTGTTAGTGTACAACAATCCTCATATGGTGCAATGTTAGTATCATCTATCAACCAAAAAAATCTACGAACTGAAGACTTACCTTCATTACCTGGACCCATCGAAGCATTACACCACTCGATGATTGATTTTACATCTGTCAACTTTGAATTGTCTTTATATTTTAACTCTTCTTGTGCTATGAATCTTTTGATACATGCTCCTACACCATCATGCTCCCCCTTTCCATGCTCAGCCTCACAAAAGTTCCACATATGTTGAACACTTGTAATATTATGCCTCCCGCTTAGCCAATAGAACATCTGCAAGTTCTTAATGCATATTTATCTGACCCTATGATATGCTAATTGAATGATATGCCCCTTCTAGCCAAATAATTGTAGAACATCTAAAAGAAACCTTGCACGAACTCCATAGAATGCGTGTGATCATCACTAATATAAAAATGATACTCCCTTATGATCTTTCTGTCATCCTTTGTACTATCATTTGCATGAATGAATGTGATGTGCACAAATATAGAAACCTGTGTGGAGTTGTAATATTGTGATTGCACCTCATGCTGTGGCTGTAGACTGTAGTTCTCTGTAAAGTCAATAACTAAAACAAAGCTACCAAGTGGAAATGTGTCCTTGCATAACTTGAATTACAAGTCCAACCATCGAGCTCTATGGGTATGCCTTGCATACTCATACACTACACTATCACGAAATGTAGACATAAACTAATACACTGGAATCTTTTGAATAACCAAATCACACCTCTTTGCTTCTTTACCATCTTTTGTATTGTAGGCCACTATTTTATACTTGTCAAACTCTACTAGTTTGTTTCCAACCGCATGTGTTCTTTCCATATGTTCACATATTGGCATACATTGCAAGCCACCACAATGCTGACATGTGCCATCCAAGCACAATTTCTTGTAAAATATTTGACCTTCCTCTCTTTCACATAAAATTGTTGATATGAAGTCTCTTGAAGATGTTGGTGGGGCATGTATGCCACAATCCTACAAAACATTGTTAGTATGCAAATCTAAACATATAGATTGATAAACATCAAAATGGTTAGAAAATTCAATATGCAATCTACAACAAGTAGTGTGTGTGTGATTTATTTTGACATAGAAAGGTTTTAGCATTTCAAAATATCTTTGAAAAATTTTAATTTAAGGATATATCTCTAGAAATTTACCAAAAAAATGTGTTTAAGGGACATCCAAAAAATGCTTTGGATGTGGCTCACGCTTGTGACTACTGATTCTCCTTATTACCACATCCCTTTGATTCGGAGATAACCTTGTGTAATTCTTCCAAAAGTCTTCAATTAGTGATCTCAATGCTTCAACAATCAGTTTATCATTTCGTGGTAGTCTCCCTGAGAATGCCCATAATGCATTGGCATCGGTGTCCTCAATTATTTGGCACCTTCCAATGACTCTTGATAAAGTTTTTCTATTAATTTTCACTGCTTGACTCATCTTTCAAATGAGACGAGCTTTCCTCGTTTGATTACTTACTATTGTCGATGTAATGACATGTCGTGTGACATTACTATCTTTTGTGTGTGAGCTATTACCCACACTCTCATATCTACTCATTAGATTCTTGACAATAGATTTTTCACTTGAAGCCTCTGATGTTCTCAACCCAAGAATCTTCATGATGGACCTATACTTTATACTTCGCATCATTTCAACGAATAGTTGACATCTTGCGATCTCATTTAACTTTTCAAATAACACTCTCCAAATCTTATGAGCATATCTTCTACAAGTGTGTTTTGGAATTTTACCTTCCATTGGTTGTAAAATATTCTCATCAATATCAATCAAA
Source organism: Cunninghamia lanceolata (assembly GCA_027924645.1). Classification (NCBI taxonomy): domain Eukaryota; kingdom Viridiplantae; phylum Streptophyta; class Pinopsida; order Cupressales; family Cupressaceae; genus Cunninghamia; species Cunninghamia lanceolata. The sequence goes on from BSBN01000270.1 coordinate 1,885,820, forward strand.
TACTTTTTCCTTCTATGTAAAATTCTAGGTGGTGTTAAGAACGGTAAATTCATCTCAACATTAGGAATAGATGGGCTAGATGGCATACCTTCAATCGGAGATGGAATAGATGACATACCTTGAGGTTGAGGTGGCAACAATGGCGTACCTCCTTCCACACATGTGAGTGATGATGTACTCTCAACTTGAGATGCGGTAGATGCCTCCATCTTGACTTGCGGTAGATGCCTCCGTCTTGACTTGCGGTAGAGGACATGTCTTCAACTATGGTATTCAAATCTCTCACAACATGAAGTTTTTACATTCGTTCCCTTTGTGTCACCAATACCATATCTCTTGTTGATGGTTGAGGTTCATCTTCAATTGGCATGTCTTTGACAATTGTGTCCAATTTGCTCTTCTCACGAAGTTCCCTCATAACCAATGCTTTCTTTGCATTCTTAGCTTCTTTCTCTTCCTGTGTTGGTTTAATCCTTGATTGTTTCCTCGGCATGACAAAGAATTTATCTGTAGCATGATAAATAGACAAATATTAGTTCCTAGGAAATGAATTCATACAAATAACTGAAATATATGTCATGGAGCTTGCATTGGGTGCATTTTGTGGGAAAGTTCACTATGGAGTTGGAATCCAGAAAAGAAGAGATAGAACTTCAAGGGGATAATTGTTAAATGAGACTTGTTGGTTGAGGAACACCAATTTGGCATACCTCAAATGAGTATTGGTTGCAATAGACATGAGCCAAGGGCCATTTTGAGTATGGTTCCAAATTTTAGGTTTGCTTCCCTCAACATTTCCAGCACTTCACACACTTTCTTTACAGCTAAAGAAGAGTTTTCAATCATATGGCGGAGGATTTTTCAGCCCATTACCATTGTTGAAGTGTTCTCAGCTAGTAGAGGGTGGTTGCCACCTTTTACTTTTTGAATTTGAATAAAGGAACTCAGTTTTGCAGCTAGGATACTATGTTTCTATTGATCATTTTGATAAATTCATGATTTGGATTAATGATATCTTTCATGAGCAGCTACAACTTTGCGGGTATAAAGAAGATTTCTTTGCTTGATGTTGTGTGTAAGAGGTCTCATCCTTTGGGGATAGTAGGTGCCAATATTCTAGTTTATATATTGTTGTTTGGGGGGGAATCCCAAGTAAAATGTGACTATTTTAGCTACCTTCTAGCCCACCAACAATTTGATTCAGCCATCTTTGAAGTGGTAAGGCTTGGAGCATCATGGTAAGAGTCTTTGAAGTCCAAGGTAAACATTATAACAATTTAGAGGAGGTGAATATAATTGTTGGCATGTGTTGGTCACCTTTCTTTAAAGGCTATCTATGTAGGTTTAAAGGAAACACACATGATGGAATTTTACATGAGGTCCTTTAGGTTGAATCTGATTCTAGACATTAATGAGTTTGTATTATAAGGTTCATTATGCAAAGGGACTTAACAATGATATCATGATTGTGTCTATTTTAATTAATGTTCACCTTTGAGATATCTTTTGTTATGCATAGCATGAACTGATTGAACATAGTCTATTATAAGGACATAGCATAGTGCTAGATCCCTACATAATAGTTTGCATGATGGGTAGATTTGTGTGTGATGAGTAAGCTCTTTGGGTAGTAAGAACTATGATCCATGGATCATGATGGGTGTTGTTTATTTACAGATGTTTGGGAAGAAATTCAAAGCAATAGATGATGGTTACATTTACCTATCAACACAAATATGGTTTGCAAATTCCCTAATAGCTCGAACTGTGAATTCCGTATTAGATATGTATGCAAAATGTGAAAGCATAGACAAGGCACATGGACTATAAACACAAAATATAAACACAAAATATATAAACCATACAAGTGATATAAACATGTATGATAAGGCATGATAAAGTAATTCAAATAGAATTAAGGAAAATGTAACTTAGAACATGTGTAAAGACTTGCCATACCTAATAAAAGAAGATTTGAATGGAGAGAGTACCCAATTATGTAGTCTTTTTTTCTTCTTGCATCAAACTCCTCAACAATTTGAGTTTTTCACCACTTGCTTCCTTTTCAAAATTCAATTAAATAACATTCAAATAGAATTACTAACAACAATACAATTAACCAATGTATAATGTTGAATTCCTACAATTCAATCACAATTAACATTGCAACACTACAAAAATTGAAACTTGAATTGATATATATCAAATTTGATGTGAAAACTATGTTATTTCTTCTTTCTTAAGTTGGAAAACTAGAAAAAGGTGGTGGAAAGTTCATGCAAAGGTGGTAGAATGTGGAAAATGTGCATGTGCACTTCCCAATAACATGAAAAAGTTTTTCTTTTTATCAGAACACACGCATAACCAGAAGAAAACAAAGCATGTGGGCTTGGATCACGGGTGTCCTGGCCTTTTTACCATTTGAATAGCAAGACAAAATGTGCTTGCGTTAATGTGAGAACATTTTAGCTTGCTATAATAAACTCTATATTATTCATTTCTCGACCTCCTCCTTACCCATATTTCCCTCAAGTTGTCAACTTCACTCTCTCATGTATTTCTTCTATCTCTCTCCTCACCTCTCTATCTCTCACCTCTCTCTCCCCCTCATCTCTCTACCTCTCCCCTCTCTATGTCTCTTAGTCACTTCTTGTCTACCTCTCCATCTATCCTTAGCCATATAGGTCTCTCACTTAACCCTAAACCCTATCCCTAAAGCCTCAACCCTCAACCCTTAAACCTTAAATCCTAAACCCTATCACTAAACCCTTAATCCTTGACACTATACCTTAAACCCTAATCCCTCAACCCTACACACTAATCCCTCAACCCTAAAGCCTTAAACCCTCAACCCTTATCCACCCCTCTCCACCCCTATCTACCTCACCCCCATCTCTCCCCTATCTCTCAACCCTTAGCCATCTAGGTCTCTCACTTATCTCTAAAGCCTCAACCCTCAACCCTTAAATCTTAAATCCTAAACCCTATCCCTAAACCCTCAACCCTCAACACTATACCTTAAACCCTCATCCATTAACCCTTAACCCTAAACCCTATCCCTAAAGCCTCAACCCTTAAACCTTAAATCCTAAACCCTATCCCTAAACCCTCAACCCTCGACACAATACCTAAAACCCTAATCCCTTATCCCTAAACCCTAAACCCTATCCCTAAAGACTCAACCCTCAACCCTTAGACCTTAAATCGTAACCCTATCCCTAAACCCTCAAACCTCAACACTATACCTTAAACCCTAATCCCTTAAACCTAAACCCTAATCCCTCAACCCTAAACCCTAATCCCTCAACCCTAAACCCTAATCCTTTATCCATAAACCCTAAACCCTATATCTAAAGCCTCAACCCTCAAACCTTAAACCTTAAATCCTAAACCCTATCCCTAAACCCTCAACCCTCGATGTTATACCTTAAACCCTAATCCTTTATCCCTAAACCCTAAACCTTATACCTAAAGCCTCAACCCTCAACCCTTAAATATTAAATCCTAAAACCTATCCCTAAACCCTCAACCCTCAACACTATACCTTAAACCCTAATCCCTCAGCCCTAAACCCTAATCCCTAAACCCTAAACCCTAAACCCTATCCCTAAAACCTCAACCCTCAACCCTCAACCCTTAAACCTTAAATCCTAAACCCTATCCCTAAACACTCAACCCTCGACAATATACCTTAAACCCTAATCCCTTATCCCTAAACCCTAAACCCTATCCCTAAAGCATTAACTCTTAACCCTTAAACCTTAAATCCTAAACCCTATCCCTAAACCCTCAACCCTCAACACTATACCTTAAACCCTAATCCCTAAACCCTAAACCCTAATCCCTTATCCCTAAAAACCTAAACCTATCCCCAAACCCTCAACCCTAAACCCTTAAACCTTAAATCTTAAACCCTCAACCCTCGACACTATACCTTAAACCTTAATCCCCTATCACTAAACCCTATCCCTAAACCCTAAACCCTGAACCTTTAAACCTTAAATCCTAAACCCTATCCCTAAATCCTCAACCCTCAACACTATACCTTAAACCCTAATCCCTCAACCCTAAACCCTAATCCATCAACCCTAAACCCTAATCCTTATTCCTAAACCCTAAACCCTATCCCTAAAGCCTCAACCCTCAACACTTAAACCTTAAATCCTAAACCCTATCTCTAAACCCTCAATGCTCAACCCTCAATAATATTGGGATCAACTTGGTTAGAAATGAATGAGAAGATTGCTGTTATGGTTGTCAAGTAACATTGTAACATGTGTAATGACAATAAAAAAGACAATAGGACAATCTCCTTTCAATTTGGTTTATGGCCTAGAAGTTAGAATGCCAAGTAATAACTTGTTGCAGGTGTACAAATTCATTCAAGAGTATGATGAGAATATTATAGATGATATGCAACATAGGATTAATATTTTAATAGAGCTAGATGAGGTTAGAAGGGATGCACAACAAAGGAATCAAGAGTTGCAGTTCCAGGTCAAGAAGTTATATGACAAAAGGTCTTCTCATAGAAAGTTTGAAGATGGGAGCTCATGGTTTTGATGTGGAATGCCAAGGCTGAGGACAAAGGCAAACATGGAAAATTTGATGCCTTGTGGCTGGGTTCTTACATGATCAACAATTATCATGGGGAAGATTCATATTTTCTAGAGTCTCTGATAGGTGAATTTATGGAATTGCCAGTACATGGACAATTCTTAAAGCCACACTTCTCTTAAGGTATGCTGTTTTCCATGTACATTGTATCATATGTACATAGGACATTCATTTCTTTTTGGTGGTTTGGTTTTTGTTTCTATGTGTTTTTCTCTGGTTTGGTCTGCTCCACCTGAAGATTTTATGGATTCTCACCTTGTTCTTATAAACAAGCGTCCCTAAACAAGAGCCACTGATAGGACTCTGGTAAAAATCCTAATTTTTCATGGCGTATGAGTCTTGGGTTAGGGTCTAAATATTTTTGAAGGTCTTATTCCTTAAACCCTAAACCAAAATTTCATTAAAAAAATTGTCTTAATCCTTTTGCTGCTCAAAAATCCATTGTTGAATCTTTACTGAGTCATCTCAAGTCAAATTATGCTATATCTTTGAGTTTTTCATCATTTATAAGCCAATACCACATCCCCGCGGATGTGCCAGATAAACCCTATGGGTTGGTGGGAGCTAAAACATAAAATAAGCCTTTCACCGCACTACCACAACAGTTTGTGGAGGAGCCCACGAGATAGCGGTGAAGACTTAGCCCAAGCATGGAGCCACCCACCGCAATACTGTGGAAGTTTATATGAAGTATGGTAGGTTAGCAGTAAGAAACATATTCACCGCTATACCACGACAGTCAACAGAAAGTCGTGCGAGTTGGCGGTAAGGCTTGAGATGGGTATAAGATGTTTCCCATGGCCGTTAATGAAACAATTTATGTGATAGTGGTGAGATTAAAGGTAAAATGTAAAGTGTTTATTGTGCTACTACGACAGTTATTAGAGCAGTCTGCGGGTTGGTGGTAAAAGGATAAGATGCTTGGCGATATACCACAGAGGGTCTTGAGGCAGTGGGTTTGTAGTAATGGGGTAAATGAAGCATATAATGTTCACCATGGTCCCAAAGAGGTCAATGAGGATATCTGCGGGCTAGCGGTATGAAGTAAAATATGAACTGTAGTCTGCAACCCCACGACGGTTATGCATAACATCAAATATGAAGTGTAGGATTGCGGTAATGTATAAGTTGGTGTCAACAAAGGATTTTCAATAGTAGGAAGACCATTGAATTCAACATGGCAATCCATGTCATGATTTAGGAGGCTCAGTGATGTTTTGCAGAAGCTCATATCCTACGTGGAAGCCGCCAGAAGACTCCAGGTGAATTACAAATTCTGAGATGACATCCTGATCACAGAAATCATTATGATCATTTTAGGTGGTGGAAGATTTGATCTTGGGTCCTAAAGCTATCGAAATATGAATCAAATTTGATTGTCTGACAATACTTTTAATTTGCGCCTTTACTCTGCAACTAATGGCATTTACTATGTTCAAAACTGAATATTGGGATCAGATTGCTTAGCAATGAATGGGCAGATTACTATTATGGTTGTCAAGTAACATTGTAACATGTGTAATGGCCTGAAGCTTGTTTCTCCTTGTTTATAAAAGGAATTCAGAGCCATTTACATGAGGTTGGCTGGTTGGTTTTCTGAGAAGATTTTGTGTAGCTAAACACAGGGAATAGAAGTTTTCTACCTTTTTCCAAGTTCTGAGTCTAAGTTGTATGTATTTGTAAATTTATTTTAACAATACTAGCATCTACATGAATGTAATGACATATTTCTGAAGCCAATTGTCTCCTGAGGTATCCATGTCTACATAGATTATGAATGAATGAATCAAAGATTGTTCATTTTGTCTCCATGAAGTCTTTATGGATGTGTTTTTCTGTTTGAGGCTCTTATTCAAAGAATAAGTTAAATGCTTTAACATGAATACAGATTTGTGTGAATGTATACAAGCATATCATAAGAATGATTGATTCATAAATACTGAGTTTAGTGCTGTAAGGCAATATTATAAAGCTCTATGCTATTCAGGTTATCTACTATTATCAATTTTCAATCACATTTAGTTTGACTCTGTTACACTAGAATAAGGCACCGATCTCTTATCTTTATGTCTAGTTTCATGCTCCATAAGCCAGGAAGCACCCATATACTTTAAAATCATTGAAATCCATTGTAAGTCTTTGTTAAGTTATATGTTTTACCCTATTCTATGGTTTGAGGAATGTAAAATCTTGAGTGATTTGAGCCAAGTCTTCATATTTTCATAATCCGCAAGCAAATATGCATATAACCAATCTGCTTCTCACAGTATTTGTAATACATTAGTGTAGGAGGTTATTGAATACTGTTAAAGGATTACCCTCCTAGGTTTTCCAAAGCCTAAAGTGAAGAGGGAAAGTTATTTTAACTTTCACCTATATGTTGGCCAACCCCTCATGATAGCTGAACATTGAAAGTGACTAAATCATAGGCTATTTCATGAGATAAGGTTAGGATTTAAAAACAACCAAGAAAACCTCTACCCTATACCCTATACCCTGAACCCTATACTTATGCCCTAAACCCTCGACCCTCATCCATATGCCTTATACCTTCAACCTTAAACCCTAAACCCTATAGCTTAGACACTCAACCTTGAACATTATCCCTCAACTATAAACTCTCAACCCTCTACCCTATACCCTCAACCATATACTTAAGCCCTAATCCCTCAATCCTCAACCCTATACCTTAAATCCTGAAGCCTACACCCACAAACCCTCATCCCTATACCCTATAACCTCACCCTTATACTCTAAACCCTAATATTGTGCCTCAACCTTATACTTAAAACTTGAACCATACACTCTCAACCCAAGTCATCCTATGCCTTATATACTATCAATCCATATCATAAACCCTAAACATAATATCCTAAACCCTAATCCCCATGCCTTACACACTTAATCTTATACACTCAACAAGCTAAATATTATCCTCTACCTATTACTTAAGCCCTAATCCCTCAACCCTCAACCCTATACCTTAAACCCTAAACCCAAAATCCTCAACCCTCAACCCTATACCTTAAACCCTAAACCCAAAATCCTCAACCCTTAACCCTAAAAACTATACAGCCTCAAGTCCTTATATGCCTGTTATCAACTAGGATTGCACCTGTTATGTAAAGATGGAAAGCTCAACAATGATGTGTAACATTGGAATACTTTCAGGTTGTGGGTACCCTATGGTGAAAGTAGACCTCTAGATTATGGGCTGGTTCCCTTCTAATTCTCTAATAAACTAATGACTTTGTAGAAAAAGGGTTTAAAAAGACCTCCTAATAAGAGTACTAAAACTAGATCTAATGTGTGGTGATGCACCTAATTGATAGAAACATGCTGCTCTAATTCACAATAATTTTTAGAGTATTTATCCACACAAACCAATTTAGCAATATGACCATAAAATTGATTCTAAGGAAGGCTTGAAAAACTTTCTTTTTGGAGGAAAACCGGGTTCTCATAGCATGAAAGAAAAGACTATTCCAATGCACAACCTAAGACCTGTGATTTTTTTTACTGCTTTTCAATGCATGCAAGTATAAGTGAGACAATGATTTAAAGGTTTTGATACTAAAACACAATAAAATCTCATGCAATCATTCATAAAACAACACAAATGAGAAGGTAGATACTTGATCCTACTGAAAATAAAGGAATACTTGCATAAAAATGGCAAAAAAGATAACCTGTAACTTGCTGTACTGTATAAATCTATAAAATGAGTTACAAACACTTCTTCTCTCTGCAATGCACAAGAGAGCAAAAAGGTAAGAACTAGAAAAACATAAGTTTTTCTCCAATATATAATCTGCTCACAAAAGACCTAAAAAAGGTCAACTACAATCAACTGCCCCTAAAAATATCTTCTCCAAAACTGATCCATAAGCAAGCACAAAAATCCCTAAAAAATAAGGTCATAACTACAGGAAAAGGAGCAAAAGTAGCTCCAAACTGCCCCTCTCTATCAGTTGGACCATGTAGGACATCAAAACCCTCCAAGTTTGACCAAAAATCATACAAAAGATCTCAAAAAGCCCCAGTTAACTCCATCTCCTGATTTTACATGATTTTGGGATGAGCAAAACAATGTGAACAAATAATAAAGTAATCAACATGATTTACTTTAATATTTGCTATAAATTTGTCTATCTTTTGACTTATACAACTTGTGACAAATAATAAAGTAATTTATAATTGCATTACTTTATTATTTGTTTACATTTGTTTTATCAGTTTCTAAGTCATGCAAGATAAGGGTAATTATTTTCATAAGGTTTAAAAAATAAAACTCCTTATAACTCCCCTTTGATTTACATAATCACCTAATGCATCCTATGATGATGTCAAACAAAAATACTCCTCCATACATGCAAAAGTAAAAAAAACCTTCCATATGTGTGATATGATTAAAATAGAAATCATGATTTAATCCCTTATATCTCCCATGCCATCATGCATCACATAGGATCTCCTCCATGCATAAGTCAAAAAATACATCCATCATGCATTTATCATTAGTTACATATCTTATTGCATCCTTATGACTCCCTTTTGGCATATCCATGATCATTGCATCTCCATGTCATAAGGACATCTCTCATTATCTGGACTTGATTTTAATATTTCCATCCTTAAGAAAGTCAAGGCAAATAATTATAGCCTTGTATCATTAGGCATTTGATCTCACTCACTTCAAACTTAAGAAAATCAAATCAAATATTAACAACCCCATGGGCCCCCCTTTGCATCATTTGTTTTTTTTTTTAAATTTTTTAAAGTCCTTCACCACGGGCAACATTAGCATGGAGTTTGAAATTTTTGATAAGAATATGGAAAAAAGGCATCTCAAGGGTCGAAATAGCATTGGAGTTTGTGCATCATTATCCAAAAAAAGAAACAAAACTTGCCCTAATCGGGCTCATTTGCATCTTTCATTGTGAGGACACTCTGTGTGGCCACCATGCACTAGGCTTTGAAGCTATTTTTTGGAGCTTTTCATGCAAAAATCTATCCTTTACGGCTCTCTACAATAGGTAACCTCAGTTTCTGATGGTATTTTGCTATTCCTCTGTGTTTTTCTTTAGATACTTTGCTGTCTCTGCAAGAAAAATGGTGGTGAAACCACATATTGCTACTCCTGTAGCTACTTCAGATACTCTGCTGTTTCTTGCTTTTTCTTAGGAAAGACAGTCTTTCTATGGAAAACTCTAGCTAGGGTTATGAGAATGAAATAATGAGGGGCTTTCTCTGTAGCTTCCTTGCTTTTTTTTTTTTTTGTATTGGTTTGGCCATTGAAGTGAAAAGGTAAAAAAAACTTTCTTCTTTGTTGTTTACTGTAGGTGCATTTGGCACCCTCCATTCACAAAGCTAAGATTGTCACTTTCATGATTGCTGTCTTATCAATGCTATTACTACATTGTTGAAGGCTTCTGTAACTATTTCAAGAGACCTATGGCATTGCTGTCATTTCCATGACCCTGAATCTCTATTCATTTGCTTGATATTTGAAAGATTTTGATGGCTGTTTCTTGTATAATCACCATAGACATTCCCTCCTGACTATCACTCTTTATCATGTTCCTATCCAATAGATCCAACTGATAAAAAATGTACACTAGAAGCTATAATTGTATCCCAAAAATGACTAATTTGATCTCTAGAATGCATGCTGCTACATAACTTTAAATGCTACGACAACACTAGTAGATGCTGATACAGAAATTAAAATGCTGCTACAACACTTTAACAAGTAATTTTACACCTCATTCACAACAAAAGTGGCAAATATTTGTTCTAATCTTACTGTCCAAACTGATTTGACTATTGGAGTGGCAAAAACTGCTTATCGAGCTATACTGTAATTGATCCTCTACAAGTCTCTGTATCATACCCACCTCTCCTTGTACAAGTTTGCTTCAGGTCTGCCCTGCTTATTTTTTTTTTAATGCTTGTTAGGGATCACTGAAAGATCATGTTGAGATGTGAATTTGGCTTCAATGCTTCTCATTATGACTTCTTTATGGATGATATCTTCACCTATGTAGGCTTTAAGACTGTTCCCTTCTTATCAGAGAACATACTTTATGTTGATATTGCATACTTCATACTGTCTTGGACTGGTGAAGTTTTCTCTCAAACCACAAACTGAGTTTTTGTAAAATTTAATGGGTTTTTTATCTAGTTGTTTCCTAATTTCTGTCAAAAAAATCACAAAAACCCAGTTCATATTTTTCAAGATATGATGCAATTACGGGACTGTTGTCCTGCTGTCTTGTATTTGGCAATGTGACTCTTTGCTTATGTAGTCATGAATGCATCTGGAAGTGTATATTCTCCATTTGATGACTGATAGTTTGATATGAAGATAAAAGCAACAATGAACTCTATGCTTATGATTGTACCTTTTAAAATGCTGCATCCTTATCTCTCTTTTCATACATCCTGTAGCATAAAAATATATTATGTATATTTGTGTACCTTTCACTAAGGGCATAATGAATTCTCTTCATGATTTATTGTCCTTGTAATGCACTTCACATGCTATAGGATACTTGTATGGCAGATCCTCTTGATTTCTATGGAATGCTCTCAGATACATGATGATTTCTCTTTTATTTCTTATGTTCTGCTAAGTCATACTCATCCTTGCAGGACATAAATGATGGCATTGTAAGCCCTTCTTTGGCAGTCCTATTCACTCTATTTATGATTTCTCTTGCATACAAGTCAGTTGACATGGCATGACACATAGATATAGGACTGTTTCTCATTACATGACTATCCTGTATCTAATTACATGCTTCTTGATTGATGGGATAGTCACCTTAAAGAATATTTCTATTCTTTTATGGCTGCTTAATGAATTCAATAGCAATTTTACATATCATTCACAACAAAAAGTGGTAAATACCTGATTTAAATGCTGCTCCATGATGTTTCTCTAGCTGTAATGCTTTTGATGGGACTGTCCTTAGTTGATATTGCTCTGATGGTGACTATCCTGCCTTGGAGGTTGTCTCATGATGTATTTATATTGACTTTCAATCATAATATGTTTTATTTATTGATCTGGAAGTTTCTTTGCTTATCTTATATTCCCCTTAAGATCAAGGGGCAACATGCTGGGCTCAACCCTTGTGGGAGCCCATTTTTTACCACATGCTGAAATGCCTTGTATAATGAATGTACCTGTACCTACACATTGCACAAACAAGTTAGATAAAACAATGAATACAATACTCATGTGATAATTTGATCTTTCTGGCTCTCTTTCTTATTGATCCATTGCTTCATGATATGTGTTGTGTTCCTGTTGGTAGGGCATATAAGGAGACTCATATCCGGAGCTCTAACCAATTGTTTACCATGATGCAGGTTCGCTTGGAGATCAGGAGAGGAGGAGCAAGACAAGAAGATCTACCCTAAAGCTATCTTAGGCAATGATGGATATGCATTTCCCTTATGGTTCTTTTCATTTCTTTTATCTTCAGATGCATAGCATATATTATGTTGCATTGGTTAAGCTACTCCCGTGACTTGCGTGGGACCATTGATTACTCTTTTCTTTATGATGAATACAAATGCAACACTTGTACAATTCTGTGTATAGTTCATTTGTAATACGAATGAAACATAAAATAAATAAAACATTTCTGCACTGAATGAAATCAATGTCTTGAGTTCAATATGTACTCTTCTTTATGTCTCTTTACTCTGAACAACAAAACTGAATTCAAACATTTTCTCAAACACTTAAAATATGCCATGGTTAAGCAGAGCAGGAATGTGCTAGAAAATTCTTCACCTCAAATGTAATGAACTATTTCAACTCTGCCAATTTGAGTTGTAGGTGAAAAATTGGTAACAATGCCCTAAACCCAAAACCCTTACATACATACATACATACATACATGCACATACATACATACAAGCATGCATACATGTACATACATACATACAACCATACATACAAGCATACATATATACATATATACATATAAGAATACATATGTATATATATAGGCATATACATACATATATCAATATATACATACAAGCATGCATACATACATTCATACATACATACATACATACATACAATTTGGAATACATACATACATACATACATATATAAATACAAATATATATACAAACATACTTAAAAACCTTGAACATAAATCATTCCAAGCGATACATAATGTGAGCGCATTATAACGCGCTCGCATTATTTCGAACTGGGCAAACATCGGGCAAACTTGCAAAAAAGAAAAAAATGCAAAATATAATGTGAGGACGTTATAACGCGCTCACATTATGTTTTTCTTTGGGAATCCCAAGCCTTAGGCTTGGGATTTGCTTTAGATTTCTAACCCAAAGGGTTGGAGTGCCTTCCCAATGTCCAAAGATGTGTTTCTGCATATTCTACAGGATTTCACATAATTTCATTCGTGCTAACCCTCATATTTGCACGTGTTTCAAGGTCAAACAAATCAACCACCTGGATAATGTTAGGCTTTCTCTTATCTATTAAACGATGTAATTTTTTTTCACATTTTGACAATGTTAAGCCTTTCATCTTTAATTTCTTTTGTTTGTGTCCTTTTTTGGGAAAAAACCAATGTTTGGTATTTTTTCATTATAAATTAACCATTCATTGAAATTTCAAATAAATTACATTTTTATAAACTAGACTCCATTCTACACATATTAATTTTTTTTAAAAATTTTCAATTAGTTTTCAAAATTTACAAGGGTAACATGGCCAAAATTTAGTTTTTCAGGATGTGCCCACTTTGAAAATTAGTAAAAAATCAAATATTCATTAAAAAATTATCAGAAAAATCAAGCATAAATGACATGCTGTTAGCTAATTTCTCACTGAAGCGATTTTAAAAATACAAAAAAAAAAGTTAACCTTTTGAGGGAGCCACAAAACACGCCATGTTATTTTTTTGACAGAAACAACACCAATTTCTATGGCTCCCTTTTTTGAACCCCTTAATCTATACCATTTTTTTAAAAAAATAGTGGTTTAGAAAGTAGACTTGGAGCACCACAAACATTGTTTTTGTTGCATCTTAAAATTTTGAGTGTACCTATGCTCAATGTAACGCCCCACCATGAATACCTTAGACAACATCACATTTATGCTATATGCAACAGGATAATTTTTTTTTTTTTAAAAGATAGAAATAACAAAGTAATATTAGCACATCATTTAAACTAATGACTTGTCCTCTAAGATATCATGGTTGCATTACTTGACAAAACAATTAACATAATCTAACACATATCATGAATTAACATCAGTAACTCATTGTAAACCTAATGCACTAAATCAATAAACATTTACATCTACATAACATCATATAAGTATTCATCAAGATCTAGTACATAGTTACAATTTCTCCCGACATATGAATACAACATTACATCATTACATTATCATCTTCTGAATACATATGAATACATACATTATGAATAATCTGATACACAGGATAGCACATGAGCATAATAACTGTCTCCATAAACAGGTACACGATCTAAATCTGCTACAGGAGTTACCACCTTCTTGCACACGAACAAAGGCAAGGAGAAACCAATGGATAAAAGCTCTTCCACCCGACCATGTGGAACCCTGAGGTCCACCCCCCGAGCTAGGAGATAACATAAGGTCCCAAAATGTCATACAGTCAGGTAGACAATTGCCTAACAGGAACAAAGACTGAACAAGACTCCATTACAACACATGATCACATCACAAGCAACTCAATATCACGTCCAGAGGCAACACACGACGAATGGGGAGAGTACAACTAGGGAATACTAGGCTGCAGTAGGAAGAGTGTCATCGCATGGTCCTGACATGGGTTATCCTGACAGCCTCTCACTAGGCGCCGGCCCCCATCTATGGTTATCCTGACAGCCTCTCACTAGGCGCCGGCCCCATAGGGTGACACATGCGGAATCAGCCTTCCTTTCATGAGGACAAGGAAGTTGATCTTGCCAACCAGGCCTTCTCTACCCATCCTTAGTCTAAATGAGCACTACAGGCATGGGAGAGGAAATCCAATTATCTTGTTAATGTGTAATTTACCCTTTTCCCCCTGTTCATTTTTAGGTTTTCACTTAATTAACAACTTTCAATGGGTTATCCTGACAGCCACTTTGGGCGCCGGCCCCACACTGAAAGCCACTCCCCTACCTGCATCTAGAAACCCTAACCATCAAGCAAGACAATCACTATCATACTGATAAGTATACATAAACAATGCAAGGCATTTACCTTCTTTCTTACAAAACATAATCACAATGACCAACCTGTACATCATTGTCCCAAATCTTTCAATTAACCAATCGCAACAAAACATATCCAGAGCAAGGTATGGGTCATCTTGCTCGCAAATCTCAACCATGAACAAAATAGTTTCTCATTACGATTTCCAAGGTCTCCCCATTACAATACTACACACAATCTCGATATCAACACATACATGAAGGAGATTTAAACCCATCATAATATATTCACAACACAGTATGTACAACATCTCACATTATTGTTTACCAAGACCCACATACGTAGACAAGAGAAATCATGTTCTTACAACATCTTCATCTCAAGACAACTATGAATAGAATACATACAACCAAATCATATTACCTTATGCCTCTGGAACCTAAACTTGACAATTTACACATAGACCAACTCACATGAAAAATTTTGCTTGCAATAAGCAATTTCAACTAATCAACTCATTGACAACATAATTTCTTCTTACTAGAGCGACTCTATTTAATCAAATTAGCAACTGGATTCAAGTTATATCTCCACCAAGAATTTCATAAAACCTAGGTCTAGTTTAATTAATATTAATTCTATCTATTATAATAATCAATCATCAATTACATATAACCGTCAAGCTAAACAATGCATAGATAATATTAATTACAAATACTTATAACTTAAATGCTAATTACAACATTTATAATCCAAACCCATATATCATATTTCTACTAACAAAACTATTATAATTATGTTTAAGAAACCATCATTCAATAACCAATAAATGCATAATTTATAAACATGCCTATCTTAACCGAAAGCCCAATTGATAGTTGTTAGTATGATATTCCACAATATGCATTTTATCTTTAACACACACACATAAACCCCTTATTGTCACCTTACTAATGCATTAAAACATAAGGCCAACTATCAATCCAATTTAAACACATTTCCCATACAAACGATAGGTTCACTGCTAACCCAAAACCAAGTAAAACATTACCTCATTTCACTAGTTTTCCTATGTAATAATTTATCTGATAAGGTTCTATTCCAATTACTTACATAAATAGTGAATTAACAAACTTAGCTCATTAAAGAGGATACATTATATATAAAGCATTCATGTTATTGACAAAAGAAAACATATTATATTTAATTCCAATTAAAGCATTTCTTATACTAAAACCCTAATATAATATATATATGTTATTATCCACTAAGACACATTCTTTATGTAGTCACAAAGCACATAAAGGTATATAATTAATTATTTAATTTATAAAACTAATTATCAATATATATATAATAACGTCAAGCTAATAAATTAATATAAAAGTGTAATATAATGTCTATAAGAATTACATATCTATTTGAAATAATCAAATCACTTTAGTTTAACTAACTACTTATAATAAAGATATAAGATCATAATACATATAAGGGTTTACTACAATACCCATAAGATGCAAGCCTAAAAGAACAAGTTTCCATCTAAGTTTAACGTAAGCATATTGACATATTTAATATCTTCCTTACTTATGCAATGAGTAATGATAAATCATCCAATGGTGATCTTTACCATTATGGCATAATATTAATCCACTAATCAAGAGAAAAGTTTTAACCTTGGTTAACTATTCTTAAATAAAATACCCAAAGAAAGTTGTCTTCATAAATCCTAAACATGAATCATACTAGAATTATTATCAAGGACCTAAGAACGTATAGGAGCTCTTTCTTCATAGAGTAAAACATGAAATTCACTTATGCCTTAAAGTTTAAACTACATCTTTCCATCAATAACAAGTGTAAAAATAAGCAGAGATAGGGAGATAACACCTAAGAGATATACTATATTTTGCATTAGATTCAAGACCTAATCTCGTAACTCATCTCCACCTATTAAATGACTTTGTAAGGAATGAACATACATGAAGCTCTCAAGTTGTTATCATGAAACACAATGATTGTAGGATACACTCAAAATTGGTACATGGAGAGGGCTTTTAAGAACTTTCAAGCAAAAGCTTTAGGAAAGTGTATGACCAAACTTCGTAGCATTTGCTAGCATCCTATGTACCTATGCACAAATGGAGCTTTGGAACAATGTATCAATGTCCAAAGAGGATAAATGATAGAGGTATTTTGTCAGATGTCTAGCTGCAACTACCCTAGCAGACATGCATGCAAAATTTGGAAGCATAGACAATGCACGTGACTGTTTGACAACATACTTCAAAGAGGTGAAATGTGGAAGCATAAACAAGCCACAGAACTAGTTTTGATTGGAGATCTCAGGAAGATATGATCTCATGGAATGCATTGAGTGCAGGATATGCACGAAAAGGGATTTGTTGAACAAACTTTAAAAACTTTCAAGCAAATGCAATTGGCAGGCGTAAAGCCAAACACCACAACAAAACCGTTATAAAAACATGTTCCTTCTTTCAATTTTCAATGGAAGATGACATATGGCATGAGGTTCAACAAATTAAAATCATATTTAAGAATGTAAATGACAGCAGTAAATCTGAAACAAGATATTAATTGCAAATCCTAAATTTCAATAATAATTATGTCTTCTATAAAATCTGCCAATGAAGATATTTTAAATGCAATATATAATTATTAAATGACTAATTGTTGTTGTTGAAATCAGATCTAATGTAAAAATCAGAAATATAATTCATGCTAGGATGATCTAGGTTTATGACATGCAAATAAGGCAACAAATATGCTTCTTCCAAGATTTACAATGAAATGTTTCCTTTTCCAATTTCACAAGCAACAACCCTTAGAAAAACAACCTTTACGTTTAATAAATAAAGGATACATATAATATTTAGAACAAACAATATTTACATTTAACCAATAAAGACAAAAAACATATAATATTTATATTTAATCAATAAAGAAAAACATATAAAATTTACATTTAATCAATAAAGAAAAAAACATATAATATTTATATTTAAATAAAGAAAACATGATACCTCAATCGCAATATCCCACTAATGGTAGAATCCTTGAATGAGAATCATAAAATGAGCAAGTCACCCCCACTCCATGAAGAGTTTTTAAAGAGAAGGAAAGAGTAACTTCCTACCCAAAACTAACTCAACCACCCAACTAACTCAACTACCCAACTAATTCAACCACCCAACTAATTCAACCAACCACCTTCCCATTTTCGTCACTTTTGTAAGTGGGGCTTAAAGGAGGGTCTAAAAACCTTTTAAAATATTATAAATGACAAAAATAAACTTCTTACCTATGTACCTTGGACATAAGACAATTTTCTAAACATAAAATACAACTTAGACCTCTTAAAAACACTTAAAAATCATTATAAAAATTACAAGGTAAATCCCACTCAAGAACATAATTATTTTATCACATAAAACTAAAAATAATATTTCTTAACATCATGGCCAATAGACCTTAGGGCCCCCATGCCTAGGTCAGACATCACACAGAAAAACATAAAGTGGCTAAATGACCACCATCATCCATTGACATAATAATTCTACATGTACACTCAACAAGAAGTGTTAGTACAATATATAGCCAAAATATATCCATCATAAATAACATATTATCACAATTCCATAAGTAACCATAGTGTAACACTGAATCAATAAACTCTTGATCCAATTGTTAGGCTTCGTCAATTGGATGATAGGACTGTCTCCTCTCTACTCTAGGGTCTGGTTAGTGCGTTTACTAGTGTTCAGCGACCTTCCCTTAATTAAATCAATTTAATAGTAGTAATTAAATAATTCATATTCAAACAACTTTAAATAATTATTTGAACTAGGTAATTATCAATTACCAATTTAATGTCATTAAATATTAATAATAATACTAAGAATATTATATGACCTTATTAAATATTAAAGTGGGTCAGATATTAGTATGTCTATATGATGAAATATAGGCATACAACATAACCCACTGAGTAGGATAGCCGTCAAAACCCAAATCAAACATATTCTCAAGTCAGGCCAAAATGCACTTATCCAACAAGCTCCATCAAATATAAATCAATTGCAAGACCGACATACTAACAGAACTGACAGGTTGACTAGACATGTCATGCATCCTGATTAAGGATAATGACTTGGGATGTGGGACCTTAAGTTATCTCCGAAACAACGTATCCATTGGGTTCAAGGCACGCTCGGACCTGTTAATTCAGGTGGAGTCGATGCCTGGTACCTGCATCCTGCAACAAATGTCACGGTCAAGCATGTATAGATGCATATAAGCTAGCACTAGGTGGAAAAAGGAATTGCAACATCGCAGGGCACTCACAAGTGAGTGATGCGACATCGTCCCTTCCACGTCATATCAATCTAGATTAGCTCAACACATAATCATAACCAAATCAAATCTATCTCTTAATCTGAATAGAACCCTACACTTAACATACAAGTGCATGAAATCATAAGTGTCAGAAGTACCATCATAACAAATAAATCTAACAGAATCAGTCACATGAGATACATTCAATATATAACAATTGTAGTAAGATCGACATCTTAAACATTGGAATGCAAAACAATATCAAAGCCTGCATCGTCAGTGCCGCAATAGAGGCTATCCATAAAACACATTATCTTTCATATGAAACCACACATGGATGAAGCATCTACCTATATTGTACAACATCAATTGTTTACCTTATCTTGAATATTTCGGTTATTTTACCTTCACATTCATGCGCCTTGATCAGTTCACCTATACATCCAAGGTGCGAACGGAGGGGCACTACACTCAATTTCTCATCCAAGGTCAATATTTCTCGATTTTAGAAGAAAATGGCAACTTAAGACCCCTTTTTGACCCCCCATCTTCTTGCACTTACCCTTTAAGAGTGGGGAAATAAAGAAAAATTATTATTTCCTATATGTGTAATTTATATATAGGAAAATTTAAAAAATAAATTCATTAAGTCAAGAGTTATTATTTTATATATTTATCTTTTTAAAAAAAGAGAGAAAGGTAACTCCATTTATTTAGAGATGAGATTTTGAATTAAAGAGGAAGAATGGAAATGTATCTAACTTTACTAGAGGATATTCTTGAGTTCTTGGAAAAAGCAAAAATAAATAATAGAAATATTTCAATTTCCAGCCATTGACTAGGTTTGAAGTATTAAAATAATTTTTAACAAGGAATGAATGTTTTATTTAATCATAAAATTATTAAACAGTTGCGTGGTCATGGAAAGGACAAATGTGAGAATAAAATCTTTGCCTTGCATGTTTGTCTTCTAAGCTATGTGCTCAGGAAATGCTACTTGTCACAAAGAAAAGGGAACCATGACATTTGGCCGGGCATGTGTAAAGATAAATTGATTTAAGGGAATTTAGGGATTTGAAAAAAGGAGCAGGAAAATTGACGGGGAGAAGAAAGGAAAAAGAACCATAGAGGAATCAGAAAAAGAGGGAGAATTATCTGTAGCAAGCTCTTCTTTGTGTGAGTAAACAATATCAAGATCTATCCATTTATTTTTGACTACTTTGAAGGTATGCAATTTTTGATAAAACTTTTTTCCTAGCAAGTGAGGAATTGCTTGAGCAATTGGTGTAATTAGAGGAATAAATTGTTTTCTAGTTGTATTCTTTAGAGTCTTTCAAATCCAGGGTTTAATTGCATTGACAATACAACTTGAATTTATTCTAGAAAAATGAATAAGGTCAATACCCAGAAGAAAAAAATTAAACATAGATAGAATGAAAATTTCATTAATTTCATTATTGGGCAAATTCTCAATTATCTATATCTCAAATTTTGATGAAAGAAACATTGGATTGTTTAAAATTTTTCCTCAAAATCTTGTGGGTAACTCAAAGGAAATTTGAATCCTTGTTCATCTACTGCTGAACTAATAGCAAATCATTTCATTTATGCATCTGTTCTGAATCGGAGGAATTGTAGGACTCAGAGTTTGATTTGATGAAATTTGAAGAAAAGAAATTTAAAAAAATAAATTTAAATTTAAAAAATCTTGTTAAGGTTGCGTTTCTTTTAGGGACAACCATACAAAGTATGGTTGCGTCCCCATATTTGGGAAGCCATACAAAGTATGTTTGCACCTATATATAAGGCACAACCATGCCTTTGGATGGGAACGCCTTCTTGAGAGGTTTCCCTTAAAAACATGGTAATCAATCTACTTGTATTGTACATCAAAAACTTTCCAACTGCTGGTCCATATCTATGAACAATTAATTTTTGATTATGAACTGTCACAAATGTTGCTATGAAAGGTTGAAATCTTTCATCAATTTCTGCCCAGCCACTGTAATAAACTACAGACTTATTAGAGCAATTTATTACTATTAAACACTGCATACATGCATTACCATTCAATTGCCATAAAAATAAAGAAATCAAATATTGATTTCTGGTAATGTTACCACTGTTTTAGCTATGGAACAAGAATGAAAGAATTGAAATCTTCTTCATTCTTAGAAATAAATTTCATATAAGACACTTGCTGTTGTTAAAATTGCTTACTACTATTGTTCCTCTGTCAATAAAAGGTGTTATAAACACATCTAAAACATTATACAACATGAAATGGAAATTACATATGTTTGCAAACTTTTATACTTGCACTTCATGACTATGATAAATTATTGTTTAATAGTGAAAAGAGGAGAGAGATGATGAATGCATGTATGTGAGTACACTATATCAAACCCTCCTTTCACAACAACATTGAAGGATAAAACTGAGCTTAAGTCACTACAAGATGGAAGAAGACTTAGCTACTGATTTTGTGCTCTTGTTTGTTAAGGAAAGATGAGATTCAACCAAGCCTTTTATCCAACCCTAGGTTAAATATGAGTGAAACCCTAGTTATGAGATAATCAGCTTGAAATAGATTATCGACAACAGAGATCTAGAAACCAAAAGTACAAAGATGATCAGTAAGATGTCAGAACCTGTCTCTCGAAAGTTGAAGTGTCGGAGGACAAATTTGCAACCGCCCAAGTCCCAAAGTGAGATTTTGCTGTCAAAACTAATAATATGCTGCAAATGATTCTCAGAAACTAAATCCTAAACCTAGAAGCCCTGTAGACTAGGGTGCCAGCCACCCAAGTCTTTTTGGAGAGATAATTCATAACTGTTTCCAGATTCTGAAACTCTAATTCCTGCACTGCCTTCCTGTAGCTCCACTTTTCCCGAAACCTGTACTTGTAACCTACACACAAGACAACAAGAGAGGGGTTTGGGGGTTGTGGTTTTTAGGGATTTGCCTTAGTCAAATCTTGGGTTAGCATTCAAGCTTTCCCAACACCATACGGTCGACCCTGCCTATCAAGGAAATTTTTCATGACATTTATCTACTCAAACTTGCCCTTCAAATACTAAGACATATTTTTATTATAAAAAAAATTATATAAAAACTAAATACATATATTAGAATAATTCTATAGAAATTTTGACGTTCTATCTAAAATCTACCCTTTCATGTGATACAGTCTTTCTAAAATTTTGATTGTATTTTATGGCAAAAATAGCCAAATACGGCCATATGGCCATCAAATTTAAGCCGTGCCATTGTTAGATAGAGAGCGTGCCCTTGCAGGGCAGAGACCAAAGAGAATCCAAATGATGAAATGATTCAAATAGAAAAGATGTCACCTGAGAGGTGAAGTCCTTAGCAGGATGAAATCTCTTCAACTCATAAGGAGGTGGATGATGATGCCATATCTACAAAAAACACACAAATACAAACACCAATTTGCAACAATAACACAATGAATGCCTTGAATGCTCTTTTCTCCAATATAATAAGTTTGCCTTATCCATCTAGGTTTAAAATGAAGTCACAAACTCACTTATATATTCTTTCCCGCTAACATTTATGAATTTAAATCACCAAAGAGGACAAGGAGGAACATTTTAGAAGGGTCCAAGCCGACATGCCATTAATTACCCCTGACCAATTAGGGGAGACTTGGGCGGTTGGTGCCCTAGTTGAGAGGCCCAAATTAGGTTAGGGGTAAGTTAAAGGAGGTCCCAAGGGTCCAAAATGTCATGGGTGATGGGCAATTTTCTTCGGGATGGTCAATTAGAATGTATAATGAAGCAAATAGGACCTAGGAGCTAAACTAGGAGGTAAAAAGGCATGTGTACACTATTTACTCCATAACAATTACTCTAACCTAAAAATTAGTGAGAACAAAGATAAACATAAGAGCAATGAGAGTTAGTAAGGAGTTATATATATACCTATCAGATAAATTAATAAATTATAGTGGAATGCTAGTAATAAAGGAAGGAAAATACTACTTGTTAATATCTAAATGAAAAAAATTAGGAAGCAAAGTATGAGGTAGCTTTTGATTTCCATGCCATATTACAACTTAGAAACAAACCTTATGAAGGAAAAATTGTGTGGTTTCAGAACAACTTATAATGCATTGTATGTGTGTGAACTATCTATTTTTGTTCTGTACACTATTGTGTAGGTTCTGGTTTGCTGTGGTTTAATTTTTCTTTGCAAATCATGACTCATTTGGCACCTGAATTTACATCTCTATCCATGAATGTTTTATTATATGTTATATTTTTATGAGCTAAACATCTTAAATTTGTTATACTCAAATTTCTTATCCACAAAGGAATTTTTCTAAGTAACATGCCTAGATTAGAGTTCATAATATGGTTGACTCAATAACCACAAAACTTGAATATATTTTGTATAATGCATGTATGCAAATTTAAATGATTATTTACCATTGTTTATATATATATATGACATTGATACTTGATGATCATTATGGATTGCATATTTTTACCATGACAATCTATGTAACCTCTCGTTAACTTTACTTTATACAGATCAATTACTAACGAAGATGGTCAACCTTAAATGACATCATCAATCAATATATTAATATAAATGAAATAGAGAAAGGCGTCAAATGGCCTTGAGAGTAACAATTCCTATTGATCTCATTAGTTAATTCCTTGATAACCTCTCTTATGTGAGATGTATTGATTGCTCTTGAAATTTAAATTGATATCAAGGTCTTATTAGCACAAAATTTAATCCCTGTCATTTAATGGATAAATTACCTTGAACCCAAGACCTTTAATAGCTAAATAGAGATCTTATCTTATGAAATCCATAGATAAACCCCTAAGGAAATTTGATATTTTTGGATTGTTAAGATGACACTCTTTTGAGACTACCTAGAATTATGGGACTTTGACCATTGATATGTGTAACATGATTTTTTTATATAAATCTATCAAGACCGTATGTATTGAAAACTAATTGTTTTAAACATTATGAACTTGAGGAGGGTTGTTTTCTGAACTACGAAGCCTCTGTGCTTTCACGTAGGCAAGGCCATTCGGGATGAGCCCCCGAGACATAAGTCTAGCCTTATGAAGGGTCCTTAAGGGTTGGTAAGTTCTTAAGACCTTGTTGGAGTAAGTGTCTGGTAGCTTAACAAGTAGAAAGATGTGACTAGTTGTTAGCCTTACTATATTACTGGTTATAAAATTCTTGACCTAAAAAGATTACTATATGAGATAATGTTTTCATATCTATTTCAGAACATCCTTGTATAACTATTACTTCCCATGTATTATTTGCATGGAGTTGATAGAAGTAGAAACTCCGCTTGTAACTTTGATTGATTAAACATGTACTATAGTAGAACTTGGCCTAACAAGTGCAATGAAGCAAATGTTTTCAATCCGAATGATCTTTTGGGTTGTATACCTATATATTACATTAAGCAATGGATAAATGCATGGTTAAGTCCATAGGCCCTGTATGCACTCTTGCCGAGTTGAATCACACTTGTTGGAAGGAAGTACATTTTTAACAGAAAATTGCTATTAATAGGATCATGTATATCATTGTTAGACACTATTAAATCATTTTTCATGGGGTTTAAGAGGCGAAGTTACCTCACAAAGACCTATCCTTTATTTGATATCATACCATGCTAAACTTACCTTAGCGTAGCAATCAAAGGATGTATTATATGTCATGGTGCTCAAAAGAGCTCCAAGTTGATATTTGATGTAAGGTTTAGTTCTTGGAAGGTTGTTATATGAAACTTAGCTCAAACGAAGCTTTCGTGCTCTCATATGATGCTTATTTGTTATATAGTGTAGTATGCGCAAATAAGGTTATATGCTTTTATGATGCTTTTTGCAATATAAATAATTCGTATATGGTTATTCCTTTTAGAAACTATTGTATGTCTAGATATTTCTTTAGAGAGACCTTACATGAAGTATTAAGATCTTATATGTTATATGGTTACATTTAGGAGTGTTGTTACATGTGCACTACAAGTTGGTTTTTTTAATGCTCTATCTCAAGACTGTGTGTTTAGTGTTTGTTTGTGATATTAGGTTTAGTTTCTGATTGTTTGCGCCAGAAAGAAAACATATATTTCAGAGGAAGGTTTAGTTGAGAAGGTTTGTGTAAGTCTTATGTTGCTTGTGTAATGATCCACATGATGTTAATCCCTTCGGTACCACTTTAGGTCTGGAGCTATTGTGTGGAAGAATAAGTGTTTTTTGGGCCGACTTCATGTGTTTTGATGTTCCCACCAAATGATTTGAAGTGTGCACCTTCTTGGAAGAATGTGTTAATGAAGAATAGGTCCTAGTTATCACTTGGCTTGAACCACATTGATTTTCTACATCTTTTGATGCCGACTTGGTGTGGCCTTGCACGTTTCATAAATACATGTTTTATCTTGGCCAACATGGGAGAAATATTTTGGAATTTGCGGAAGGTATAAATTAAATATCTTGTTTGTTGAAGAAAGTAAGACAGTGTGAGAATGTGCGAAGATGTGTGAATAGATGCGAATATGTTTGTGAAGTTGTGTTGAAGGTAGTAGTGTTCTATGTGCAGAGAAAGTGAGGTTTTTTGACAAAGTGAAGTGTGTGGATGATGCAGAGGTGTTTTGTACTATAAGATCTATTGGATGTAATATTTAGAGGTTGTAGCCTCATTCTATAAGTGTTATTATATTGTGTTTCAGGGAGTTGCAACTTCCTTTGGGTTGTAGCCCATAAATAATATTGTAACCCTATTTTCATTTGTGAGGCTAGATTTGGATAGTAGATGTTGGTATGTGGCTACTGATCATGCAAATATTGTACACTCGTAACATATTCTTGTCTGGGTTCGGGGCAGGGTCGGGCCCCGAGCGAGGGGTTCAAGGGTGGAAACCCCTGAGAGCAGGGGTTTGAGGTCGCAACCCCTAATTTTTTTTCTTTTTTTGCACATTCAGGGTCGGTAGTTAATTTTTGTTAACTGACAAATGAAAAACAACTTTATAAAACCCTAGTTCTAGAGACTTCCAAAAAGCTTGTTATAAGCGGTTGGGATGTATGTTGCGGGATGAAATTTGTGAGATTGTAATATGTTTTTCACTGGATAATAAAATCATTAGATGGATGATTTTTTGTGGATGTAGCCCATTTTGGGTGAACCACGTTAAAATTCTGTGTTGATCTCTTTTGTGTTATTCTTCATTATTATATTTGGGTTATTTAATCTGCATATAATTGCTAATGTTTATTTCTCTGATCTACCTAAACCCTAGGAAATGGTATCATAGTGGGTTGTGTTTGATTATCTTTTGCAGGAAGGTCTCATAGTTGAGTGGGAGTCTCACGGTTAAGCGGGAGCAATGGTGGAAGAGGGTAAATTGAAGGTAGATAAATTCAATGGGCAGAACTATCAGTTATGGAAGATGCAGATGGAGGATTATCTCTATCAGAAGGATTTATGGAAGTCGTTGGAAGGAAAAGCCAAGAAACTAATAGTAATGATTGATGAGGATTGGGAACTTCTAGACAAAAAGGCACTGGGAAGCAGTCATTTGTGCCTGGCACCATCTGTGGCATTCAATATAACAGAAGAGAAGACAATAGATGATCTGATGAAAGCTTTGGCTAAATTGTATGAAAAATCCTTAGCCTCAAATAAGGTATTTCTCATGAAGCGTTTGTTTAATCTGAAAATGATTAAAGGTGGATCTGTGACAAATCATTTAAATGAGTTTAATACGATTACCAATCAGTTAACTTCTATAAAAGTGAAGTTTGATGAAGAGGTAAGGAATCTCTTGGTTTTATGTTCTTTGCCAGAAAGTTGGAATAGCTTGGTATGGCTATAAGTAAATTTGTCTCTAGTTCAAATACTTTGAAATTCAAGATGATGTTGTTGGTGTTATCCTTAGCGAGGAAATGCGACAGAAAAGCATAGGTGTGTTATCCTCAAATTTAGCAAAGCTTAATTTGTGGGATGACCCCTAAAAAACTTATCCATTTCGTAGCCCACAAGTCTAAGATCGTGAAACAAGGAAATCACAATTGTCCTTGTGCATGTTCCCCTAGCCTCAGAGAGTCCATCTAAGCATCGTCTTGTGTTAGTCTCTTGAAATTTGTAAAATAGTCCAAGTTGCAAGTTTCAGTTTTTTAGGAGTTAGAAAATTTTTATTGCCATATGCAGGAGAAGTGAATTTTACTGCCATTGCATGTTAGAGTCCTTGTCGCATGCAAGGGCGGCAAAATTTGCCGCCCCTGCATGTTTCCCCTTTAGAGTTGCAAGGTTGGCAAATTTTGCCACCTGAGCAATAATTAGTTCACATGGAGTGTAATTAATGCGTCCTATGTTGTGGTGTTTTGGGAATTTAAATGAGTTTTAAAGGTTTTATTTTTATTATTTCTTCTCCTTTTGTCTTCATGATTGCTCTGCACCCAAGGAAAGTCTTCAAGATTGCTAAGCACATAGAGCTGACCAAATTCGATTAGTGATTCGAACTAGGGTTTTGTTAATTTTTCTATCTTCATTACTGGGTAAGGGTTTCTTTGTTTCCTTTTTTATTTTCATTTTTCTTGCATTTTTCAAACTAGGGTTTCATTATTTTTGTTCTATTGTGTGATTTCTTTTGTATCTGTTTGCATTTCTTAATAAACTAGTCTAAACCCTAGTTGTTTTTCTTTGCTGTCCCTTTTTGTTGTGAATGTATCGGTGGTTTTCACCATTCATGTTTTTTTGGAGATATCAGTTAATCATCATGGTTTGCCATTTTAGTTTAAACTTTGATTGACCCGTCGATCAAGATTTTTGCGGATTAGTTTAGAACTTCAAATTATTTTCATCCTTGTTGTAGTGGTTAAATTCACCGCTTTTACATTAGTAAAATTGCTTTCATGTGTAACATCATCAATTTTTGTCGACGTCTTTTTACCCTGAACTACTTTTAGTGTAACGTCGACATTTTTTACCAACCTTACACCAAGTTTGAATCTACCCTAGCTGCAAGGGTGACAAAAAATGCTGATGGTGTAGGAGCACCTTGACTTCCATAGGGGTTTGATTAAAATGATCCAATATTGTAATGAGGTCAATCAAGTTACTAGGTCATTAGGAATGTTCAATGTTTATCTTATTTGCAAAATAGGAAAAGTTATCTTTCAAAATGTAAAGGTTGTTATGTAAAAATGCCAAAATGATGCAAACTTGGAAGGTGAAGAGTCTTGTGGCTCTTGGTTCATTCCAAATCAGTTGGAAACTGAAAAGTCTTGATGATATGCCTTTAAAAAGGCCTTGTAACCTTTAGAAATTCGAGGGTGGTTGAAGATTTGAACATGGAATGAGAAAAAACACTATTTTCCTGTATTTTCCTTCAGAAATTTGCTGTCTTTTGCTATTGTACGGACCTGTACGGAAATGCATGGATGTATAATGGATTGAAAATGTTAGATATTTCAACCACCTTCCATTTACAGTTGGTCTCATGCATTTTTGTTTTGATTTGTGGTAGATATTGCATTTTTAGTAAAAACTGTCAAAACCCTGATTTAGGGTAACCCGTTTTGGGAAAAACGCCATAACTTTTGTTTCCAATGTTAGATCTTTATGAAACTTGGGGAAAATTTCTGTACCTATGTTATCTACAATCTGATGGAAGCGATCGACTTCATTTTCATTTTTGTGGAAGTTATGAATGACTGTTCATGGCATTTCACAATGAAATTTCTGAGTTTGAACCCTTGTAGTAGAATTACCAGTCCATTTTTAGAGCACATTTTCCAAAGTAACCTATACCCATCTTGGAGTATGCTATGGGGAGGCATAATGGGTATCCAATGCATGTCTTAGGTTGACATTTGAAGGTCTGTGCAAAAAGATAAGAGGACTGTTCTCTTTTTCTAGGGAGATAAGCCATTTAGAGGATTTGTGAAGCAAGTGCATGTTCTGGGAGTGATCTGCCTTAACCGATGGATGGGATGAGTCATTTGGTACCCCAATACAACTTTTCCATGATCATACTAGAGTTTCCTTCTGCTGTTTCCACTTTTACATGAAGATCCTTATTTTTGGGCTTATAGGTGTTATGACAGTCCATGAAGGAGATAGTTGCATGCATGATGAATAGTCCTTGGAAATAGTTTATTGAGGTTGAGTAGGAGTTCTTGAGGAGATTGAAGGATGTTAGAGACCTCTCTTGGGTCAGAGAAGTTGAAACTCAGTTTGGGATCACTATTTTTGTGAAAGATCTCTTGAAGCTTGTAGATCCTATGGATTTGAAATCCATTTTTATGAACTTTGCCAATATAAAGTTGAGTTGATATCTTTTCCTCTGCATCAGCTGACCCCACAGAAGTTAAAGTTTTACCCATGTTATCATTTTTATTGTATGTAGGGGTGGCATTTTTAACCGCCCATACATAATGTTCTCTAAGTATCATATGTAGAGACATTGTTTTTCGCCGCTTCATATTTGCAAAGTTTTACCCTCATGTACAAGCGGAAAAATTCACTGCCCTTGCACAAAACCCATTCAACCTTCATATAGAGGTAGTAAAATTTGCCGCCCTTACATCACTCACCCAAAATTTTCCTAACACTGGGAAATTTTCCTTTTTCAACCAATTGCTCACTTTCACTCTATTTCTCGCCTTTATCGCACTTTAGCCCCACAAATCTCATGATCATTGCTCATAATTTCCTGTCATTGCATGGTCCAATTGCCATATTTTCCTAATATTGCAAAACCATGAATCTTGTGTTGTAGTTTCTTCTGGATGTTTCTTAAGGTTCGTTTCTCATTAGAGATTGTTGTGATTTAGATGACTGATCCATCCTTGAAAAAGTCAAAAGCCACAAAGTACAAGTACCAGGGAGTTTTTTTGGTAACATCTGTGACATCCAATGTGGATGAGATAAAGGACACTAAGATTGGTCATGTGGACATGGCTGAGTTTGTAGAATGAACAAAGAAGCAACCCCTCAGTCACACTATGAAGTTTATTGTAGAAAGAAACATTCACTTGGTCTCTGCTTTCCCTATTGCTGCACATAATCCTGAGTTTGTTCTTCAAGTGGCAACACATTACAAAAAGGATAATAGGAGTGTCAGTGATGCCAATGGAAATGTGATCATAAGATTGGACCCAAAATTCTTTAACAAAGCCTTCATATGTCCTAGCATTGACTCATGTGTAGATATTAACTTTGATTATTCATAGAAGGAATATGATAAGGATCCTAAGGCTGCAAAGAAGATAATCAATACCAAATGGTTGAAGTTTGAAAGGCTAAATCTCTCAAGATGGCCTAAAAGCTTTCCCCATAGTGATTTCATCGAAGAGGTCAGTGACTTGATTAATTTTCTGAGCAGAGTAAGAGGACTCCCTACATCTTCCACCTTTCATGAGTAGATGTACTTACACATCAGAGTCATATTGAAGGGAAGACAATAGATAGTTTGGGGAGAACAAATTAGCAATTCCATTCATGAACATCTCACAAAGATGTTGAATTCATCCAAGTTTTACATGACATCGTATCTTGTTTATGCTTCTGCCTCGATGAGGAGTTTTCCAGGTTTGACATCAGAGTAAGATCGGAGGGTTGTTCCTGTTTATCAGTAT
Organism: Cunninghamia lanceolata; assembly: GCA_027924645.1. Classification (NCBI taxonomy): domain Eukaryota; kingdom Viridiplantae; phylum Streptophyta; class Pinopsida; order Cupressales; family Cupressaceae; genus Cunninghamia; species Cunninghamia lanceolata. Next base: position 1,916,676 of record BSBN01000270.1, read on the forward strand.
TATTCTTAGTTAACCCTCAATAGAGAAATTCATCAATTCAGAAGGGTGAATGATGCTTTATTTGGTGTTTTATTGTGTCTATTTGCTCTTCAATTAGAACAAAAGAGAGTTTTTTATGAGGCTTGGTCAGTGGTTAATAAATATGGTTGTATGTATTTGCAATTTCCCACTTTTACTTATCTAAGGGTTGGTTGTTTTCTAGGGTATTCTTACATGCTGCCAAGGTACCCCAGTGACAAGATTATACTGATGGAACTATGCAGACAAATTATAGCTGTGTATAGTAAGCAAATGGAGTTGAAGAAACCTGGTTTCAGATTTCCAATTGAGATTGGTCGGTATTCAATTTCTACTTCTACTAAGGCTAAATCTATTGAGTCTGAGATGCAGTATGAAACTCTATAAGAAGAGAGTTCATTTTGATTTCAGAGGAGTAAAAGATAAGATCAAAAAGAAATCTTTGACTCATGTGCCTATGGTAGAGGATATTTGGGCTGACCTCTAAATGGAGGAAGAAATCAGAAAAATGGATCATTGCAAGTTGACTTTGAGTCAAATTGAGGAATTGGACTTGGTCGATATTCCAAAGAAAATGATTGATAATGATGACATTTTGGATCCCACTTATGTGACGATAATATTGCAAGCTCTGTTTTGCCAACCATACAATGGTCTAAAAAGGAGGTAACTTCTATTCAATAAAGATTTCAAATAATTTTGTCTCACACTAATGTATGATTGAGTGGAAAAGGAATTCATTTGATGAATTTTGTAACTGGGTCTGAAGAGGAAACCCAAGAACAAACAGGTAAGAACGCTGAGCTGAGGATGAAAATTAAAAGTGATGTGCTTGGCCCAAGTAAGACTACTAAGCCCAAGATCAAATTTGTTTCAAAGGGTGGGAAGGCAAAAGCAGTCCATGAAGGGCCATCTATTGAAGAAGTCATTGTTAAAGAACCGTCCACTGAGGAGCTAGCTACTGAAGAAATATCTTCAGAGGAAAGAGAAGAGATTGAACAAGAAGAAGAATAGGAACAACATGGAGGACCCATAGTGCCTCCTCAAAAAGACATTTCACAAGAGCCACATGTTTCTTCTCCTTTAAACACTTTTTCAATTTCTCCTTCTATGCCCACTGCCTCAATTACCCTAATTATTCCAATTGTTATTCAGTGTTCTAGATCTTCTCTATCCTTGCACTCAGCTCCATCCCCATCTAGAACCATTTTTGATAGTCCCAAGACTGATTTGGATACTGGTTTTGGTTCATCAGGATGAGTGCCAATTTTATCTTCCCCGTCATTTGATATTAATACTTAATCTGTTTTAGAATAGGTCATGATTGGTTCTAAGTAAATTCCAAGTGTTGATGTTCCTGGTGCCATTTTTACAAATACTTCACAATTGTAACTTCAACTTGTGTGGGTGCAGCTCCTCCCACACCAACTATGGATTCTAATCTGGATGCAAATTTGTCAGTACTTCCTCCTTGGCTCTCAACTCATACTTTGAAGAGAAAGAAACAAGCCATCTCCCCAAACGACTTTGATTTTGAGAAATTGACACCAGTGAAGACTAAGACCAAGAAGAAGCTAAAGACTCTTTCTAGGCTATTTGAAGATAAGGGTAATAGATATGCAAAAATAGCTCAATCTCTGCTTGATGTAACTATCGAGGAGTTTGATATGAATGATTATTCAATTTCAAGAGTTGAGCTAGGAAAGAATCACTCACGAGAGTGCTAAAGGTGATCCACAGTATACTTTGAATTCTCTAATTGTGAAGTTTGATCATGAGAGGAAGATGAAGGATCAGTACAAAGCCAAGGCTGAACAGTTGACTACAATGCTATAGAAAATTACATTGTCTTCTGAATTAGTTGAACCTATGGCTATCACTGTTGAAGATCCTATCATTCAAAAGGTTGAAAAGATACATGTAAGAGGTAGAGTGGCCAGGGAATTTCTAGATAGGATGATGGCATAAGGGTCACTTCTTTTGACATCTTCTATGGAAAGAAGAAATAAAATAGAAAAGATAGTGGCAAATTTAGATGAAGTAGTTGACACTTTATCTCAAGAACATCAAGACTTGGAGAAAAGTTTACAAGATTGGATGAAAATGAAGAAGCTAAAGTTGAAAACTTTGGTAGGAATTGGGATCAGTTCTAATCGAGAAGCATATGTAGAAACTAAAGAGATTTTGATTCACCGGAGTAGTTTTCTAAAAGAATTAATCAAGGGCTTGCAGATGCATGGGAAGTTGGTGAAGATAATGATGTTAATCTTCTCAACAAGATTGAAGAGTTTCCATGCAAGTTACTGGATGATAATCATAAGTTTCTTTTGTAGAGGCAATGGTACAAGAATTCAATAGCATGATTCAAAAGGAATTTGAGGAACAAAATTTTTCAGTGACTTCAATGGATAAGCTGTTGGATTATTAGTTGACTTTGGATAATTTTAAGGTGAACTTGGGGAGGCATGAGAAGGTAGCTACCACAGTGAAATATTCAATAACTAGAGCTCTTGCTATTTCAAAACATTCTCCTGGGCTAAATATCATTGAAATACAATCAATAATGAAGATGTATGAAGAGTTCATGAAGAAAGATGGTGGAGAAGATTGATCGTGCCTTAGTATATTTTTCAAATAGTTTTCATGCTTTATGTTTTTAGTTTTGGACATATTTACATGTACTTTCTCAATATGTAATTACATGTAAAAACAAAGAAAGTCCTAAATCAATTTAGACTTCTATGTTGAATAAGTCAAAGTAGTTATAGATTTCCTATTTTTTCTCTCGGCCTCTCCCTATAAATAAAGAGGGCCTCTTTCGTAAAAGATACCTTTTAATATTTGAAGCGAAGCTCTGCCAATTTTGTGAAGCATATTTTAAACTTTGTGTTGAAAGTGCAAATCAAGAACTTATCAATAAAATAAGAGAATTTGTCTCCAACCTTTGTTTTGGGAATACATTTGTTGTATCAAAGAGTGTTCTTACGTCTCTTTATTTATATTATCTTGAAGTTGATTTGTGGGTAATCTAGTATTTCATTGTTGAGAGGAAACCAGATTTAATACTAGTAAACTTTGTGTTATCGTATTATCTTTGGAGATATATGTTTTTGTATATGAGTGTGGTTGACAGATTGTAGACTTTGTGCCACAAGTATCATCTATATTCTTGTGAGTTCGTGGTGTTGCAAGTTAATAGTCTTTGAGCTATAATTTGTTGCACGAATTATTTAAGTGAAATCATCACAGAAAGTGGCAGAAGACTTTGTGCTCCTGCAGATTTTCTAGTTACTTTTATGTGCTGGTATGTTTCCTATTATTCTTTCGTCTAACAAAATTGTATATTGGTTATTATTGCTACAATTGGTATTATTTAGTTCCTTAGTCATTGTAATCATCAAAGTCTTTGTTGTAAGTTGTTTCTCTTATTCTAAAAAAAGAGAATATGTTAATGGAAACACCCACCTGGACAATGTAGTGTAAATAAACATAGTTTAATCATTAGTTGATTGAGATAGCAATAAGACGGGAGCCACCCCTTTCTGAGAGGAGAGATTTAATCTCATCATATTGTGGTTGATATAACCATTTTGTCCTTAGTTAGTTGAGAACAAAATATTCACCCAACAAGGTAAGAGTTCAACATTGGGTAATGCTTTGGCTGTAGAGAATAGGGGAAGAGCAAATGAGAGAGGAAAAAGCACAACAAATCGTGGGAAGTCACAAGGGAAGTTGAAGAAAGGTAGATCTAAAACCCGAGGAAGAATGGACTGCTGGCACTGTGGAGAGCCAGGACACTTGAAGAAGGATTGTTGGTCTCAAAAGGGAAAACAAGGAGACAGACAACGTGATGATAGTAAGGAAGCTAATGTTGCAAGTAATAAATTGTAGGATGCTTTAATTATGTGTTTAGATAATGCTAATGATTTCTGGGTAATAGACTCAGGGGCTTCATATCATGCCACACCTCATAGGAAATATTTTGTAGATTATGTTCAAGGTGATTTTGGACAGGTATATTTGGGTGATGATGAACCTTGTCAGATTGTTGGAAAAGGAAAGATAAAAATCAAGTTGTAGAATGGAAATGAATGGTTTCTACAGGAGGTAAGGCATGTTCGAAATTTGAGAAGGAATTTAATTTCTGTATGACAACTAGGTAATGAAGGTTACATAGTTACCTTTTCAGATAAAGTTTGGAAGGTCACTAAAGGCGCATTAGTAGTAGCTAAAGGTGAAAAGGTAGGCATATTATATTTGTGTACTGATAATACTTATTCTACCTTAGCTACTATAGAAACAATTGCTACTAAGATAGTTATAGCACTTACTATAGGGATAGAAACATAATTGTGGCACCATAGACTTGGGCACATAAGTGAGAAAGTGATGAAGATCCTTCACTCTAGAAAGTTGCTACCAGGTCTAAAGCAGATTGACTTGGAGTTCTGCAAAAATTGTGTTTATGGAAAATATAAAAGAGTCTAATTTCTCAAAGTTGGGAAACAGAACAAGAGTGAGAAATTAGAGTTTGTGCATTCAGATGTATATGGACCAGCTCAAGTATCTTCTCTTGGTGGCTCTTGCTATTATGTTACTTTTATTGATGATGCAACTAGGAAAACATGGGTGTATTTCCTAAAACAAAAATCAAAAGTATTTGAAACTTTTAAAAGGTGGAAAGCTTTGATTGATAATGAAATAGGAAAAAGTTGAAGTGTCTCAGATTTGATAAGGGAGGTGAGTATTGCAGCAGAGAATTTGAAAATTACTGTTCATATAATGGAATCTATACGCAGAAAATGATTCTTGGAACCCCACAAGAAAATGGTGTGTCTGAGAGGATGAATAGGACCATTATGAAGCATGCAAGGAGCATGAGATTTCATGCTGGACTACCCTTACACTTTTGGGTAGATGATGTACATACCACTGTTTATTTAATAAATAGGGGACCTTCAAATCCTTTGGATAGTGGCATTCTAGAGTAGGCATGGATGGGTAAATAGGTAAATTATTCTTTTCTAAAAACCTTTGGTTGTGAAGCTTTTGTCCATGTTGATATTGAAAATATAACCAAGCTTGAGGCTAAGTCTAAAAAATGTACCTTCATTGGATATGGAGTAGATGAATTTGGTTATCGGTTATGGGATTATGAAAATCATAAAATCATTAGGAGCAGAGATGTTATATTCAATGAGAAGGTCATGTATAAGGATCAAATGCAAAAAAAGAAGCATGAATAGGCCAAAAAGGAATATGTGGTGCTAGATGAGATTCTGAAAAATAAAATGCCAGTGGTACCTGATGCTCAGCAACAAGTTATCCCACAGACTCTTGTAAGTGTTAGACGTTCTACAAGGATAACTAGACCTCCATAAAGATTTTCTCCATCATTATATTCTATATTATTAACTAATTCTGGTGAACCTAAAGATTTTGAAGAAGCAATGCAGGTAGATACCAAAAAGCAGTGGGAGCTAGGCATGAAAGAGGAAATGGATTCCTTACTGCAGAATTAGACTTGAGACTTAGTCCAATTGCCTGCATGTAAAAGAGCATTGCTAAATAAATGGGTTTACAGGTTGAAGGAAGAAGATGGAGGTAAGAAAAGATATAAGGCTAGACTTGTGGTAAAAGGTTTTGCATAGAAAAAATGTATAGATTTTGATGAAACATTTTCTCTAGTTGTAAAGATGACTTCTATTAGAACTATTAAGTGTTGTGGCTGCCAAAGACTTGCATCTTGAACAACTAGATGTGAAAACAATATTTCTCCATGGGGATTTGGAAGAGGAAATATACATGTAGCAACCACACGGATATGAGGTCAAGGGTAAGAAGGAATTTGTGTGCAGGTTAAAGAAGAGTTTGTATAGCCTGAAGCAAGCACATCGGCAATGATATTTGAAATTTGATAGTTTTATGGCTGAATAAGGTTACAAAAGATGTCATTCTGATTATTGTGTTTATTTTAAGAAATTGGGTAATGGTAGCTATATTATCCTTTTGCTTTATGTTGATGACATGCTTGTTGCCAGGTCTAACATGTAGCATATTAATGAACTTAAGCAAAAATTAGCAAATTCATTTGCTATGAAGGATTTGGGTGCAACCAAACAAATCCTTGGTATGAGGATCACATGGGACAGGACAAACAAAAAATTATTTTTGTCTCAAAGTGAGTATGTAGAGAAGGTGTTGAATTTAAATTTTAACATGCAGAATGCAAAAGTAGTTAGTACACCTTTGCTTAGTCATTTTAAGTTGATTAAGGAGATGTGTCCAAAGACATAAGAGGATGAAGGCAAAATGTCTAAGATACCATATGCATCAGTAGTTGGTAGCTTGATGTATGCAATGGTATGCACAAGGCCAAATATTGCACATGCAGTGGGAGATGTGAGTAGGTATATGAACAATCCAGGAAGGGAACATTGGAATGCGATAAAATGGATTCTCTGATATTTGAGATGTACTACTTCAAAGAAACTATGTTTTGGAGGACAAAATTCTTCTCTAAAAGGGTGGTATTGATAGAAGGAGGAGTACTAAAGGGTATGTTTTTACTGAAGGAGATACTGTAGTTAGTTGGATTTCAAGGTTGCAAACTTGGTTGTTGCACTTTCAACCACTGAAGCTAAGTATGTTGCTGCTATGGAAGTTAGCAAGGAGATGATTTGGTTACAATGTTTTCTAGAGGAATTGGGACAACAATGGTGCAATCACGGTAGGAGGGTTCACAGAATGAACTGTCTAGACCATGCACCAAGAGTAAACACAATGGAAACAACTCAAAGATGTAGAACAAATGCAGATCCATTCATTCAGTATATCATAGAATTCAAATACAATCAGGCTGTCATCATGCAGGCTTACAATTAGGGCTCATAGGCCTAACTACAGAATATCAGAATATGCAGAAGATATAGCTTTGAAGTTCCCTTGCGAAAGAGATAAACTATCCACTATTTCTATTATCACAAACTTAATAAATGCTTTCCTAAGGATCTATTAAATCAATTTATATCATCTCTGGAACATAAGATTCCTCCGCATCGGCCAAGGAAGGTCACAAACTCCTATGAAGAGATGTAACGTGTGTACACGGATAGGTCGGACCTAATCATGTAGAACACCTCCACAAATGTATGGAATGACGTACGGATCTCAAGGAAGGTCAGACATGAACCAAAGATCACTGAATGATGTGTCATTAGGCTCCATAAGTCGAGGAATGCTCCTCAAGTCTTCTCCTTTAGCTAATTGTCTAAGACTGTTAGGATGCTCTGTTCTGAGAAAAAAAATCAATCTTCTGTTAGCAATAACTTTCCATTACTTGATCAAAATGCTTTGAATTCTAGATATGATGTAGATGAATGAATCTAGATGCTAAGGCTAGCTCCGTGAGATTTGAAATGCAATTGTGGTAGAATGCAGACCAAAATACAAAAACTGTTATGACTGAATTGGAAAATGAAAAGAAACAAATTGAACTGCAAACAAACTAAATTGTAAATGTTTTTGGTTGATGCAAGATTACTCTTGAACTAGGGATACTCCTACATCAGACATCCGAGTTATTGAAAAAGTGAGTCCCTCACTTTGTTGGGGCTAGGGGAGAACCAAGACGGTCTACCTCATCCTGAGAAATCCATGATGAATCTTCTTCTGGTTTGCCTTTCCACTTTACAAGGTATTCTTTGTATTGTCTTCCTTTGCTGCTGCATCCAACTCTACTATCCAAAATGTCTTTAATTTACTCTGGTGCTCGTTGTGGCAACTGCTTCTTCAAGTCCTCTATCTTGCTATCACTAAAATTTGCTTCATGATATTGATATAGGTCTGCAATATTGAAAATATGTGATATGCCCAATGTCTTTGGTAACTCCACTTCATATGCATTACCTGAATCAAATTTTTTGAGTATCTTACAAGGTCCAAACTTCTTCATCTTCAACTTTTTATATGTTTCAACTGGAAATCTTTCTTTTCTCAAATATACCATCACTTCATCTCCAACTACAAATTCCTTATGTCTTCTCTTCTCATCTGCGTGCTCCTTATATCTTCTATTCATATCCTCTAAATGTTTCTTAACCTAATTATGCACTATCTCCATATGTCCTGCAAATTCTTCTGCTTCTGCACTTCTCTTTTCTGCCATACTGGTATCTCTCAACTCTGCAACTCCTCTGGGGTTTACTCCAGTTACAATCTCAAAGGGTGTTCTTTCGGTACTCCTATTTAGTGAATTATTGTATGCAAACTCTGCTTGTGAAAGAATTAAATCCCAACCTCCTGCCTTCTCTCCAACCAAACATCTCAACAAGTTTCCCAAACTCCTATTCACTACCTCTATCTGTCCATCAGTCTATGGATGAAATGTTGAATTAAACTTCAAATCTATCTTCATCTTCTTCCAAAGTGTCTTCCAAAAATATCCAAGAAATCTAGCATCTCTATCTGAAATTATACTCTTAGGTAATCCATTCAATCTCACAATCTCCTTAAAAAATAGGTTAGCTACATGCACTGCATCAGTTGTCTTCTTACAGGGTATGAAATGTGCCATCTTTTAAAATATGTCTACCACTACAAATATAAAATCATGTCCTCTTTGTGTCTTAGGGAATCCCATTACAAAATTCATGCTTATGTCTTTCCAAGGTCTCTTCGGTATTGTCAAAGGTTTATACAATCCAGTGTTCTAACTACTCCTTTTTGCAACTTGACAAACTCTACAACTTTGCACAAATTTCCTAACATCCTTATGTATCTGAGGCCAAAAGTAATTTTCACTTACCAATGCTACTATCTTATCAATGCCAAAATATCCTGCCAATCCACCACTATGTTTCTCCTTGATCAAATTATCTCTCATTGAACTTCTATGTATGCATAACTAACTTCCTCTAGCCAACATATCTTCTTAAATGAAATAGTCCAACCAATTACTCCTATCTATCACAACAGGTTCCTTACATGCTTTCCAAGGTTATGCAAAATTAGTGTCTTCCTCATACATGTTCTTCAATTTGTCAAAATCTATCACTTCAACTCTCATTTCTATCAACAAGTTCCTTCTCCTACTCAATGCATTAGCAAATTTGTTTGATTTTCCACTTCTATGCTTCAATACAAATCTATAACTCTGCATGAACTCTACTCATCTCATGTGTCTCTGATTCAACTTACCTTGACTATTCAAATATTGCAAAGCTTGATGATCTATATACAACACAAACTTCTTAGGCAACAAATAATGTCTCCACTTCGTCAGGGCTTGAATTATAGCATAGAACTCTTGATCATAAATTGAATATCTTCTTGCATCATTCAACTTCTCACTAAAATATGCTACAGGTCTACCTTCTTGACTTAACATGGCTCCAATTGCACTCCCAACCTTATTGAAATCTGGTAATGCTAAAACAGGTTGCTCTATCACCTTCTACTTCAAAAATTCAAAACTTTTATTTGCTCCTGATGTCCACTTGTAATCTTTTCTGTCACCTCTTATTGTCTCTGTTATAGGGTTACAAACTGAACTAAAATTTCTAATGAACTTCCGATAGAAACTAGCCAATCCATGAAATGATCTAACCTCTCCAATGCTCTTTAGTGTATGTCATTCAATAATTGCTCTTACTTTCTCAGGTCTATCTTCAATCCTTCCGTAGAAATCAGAAATCCCAAATACACTAGTTCTTCCTTCATGAAACTACACTTCTTGATGTTTATTAGCAATTTCTCTTCTCTTAGTCTCTGCAATACTTGTCTCAGGTGCTGCAAATGTTCTTCCTTTATCTTACTAAAAATTAGAATATCATCCAAGTACACAATAACAAACTTACCCAAGAATCTCTTTAAGAATTCATTCATCCACCTCATGAAAGTACTATTTGCATTTATCAATCCAAAAGGCATCACTAAGCACTCATACAATCCTTTATTTGTCTTAAAACTAGTCTTCCATTCATCTCCCTCTCTGATTTTGATATGATGGTATCCACTTTTCAAATCTATCTTTGTGAAATATTTTTCTCCACTCAAACAATCCATAATATCATGCATCCTGCGTAAAGGAAATCTATACTTAACTGGAAGCTTGTTTATTGCTCTAGAGTCAGTACACATTCTCCATTCTCCATTCTTCTTTAGTGCTAACACTACAGGTACTACACAAGGACTTAAACTTTCTCTGATCAAACCTTTCCTCAACAATTCTTGTATCTATCTATTCAATTCTTCATTCTCTTCCGGTGCCATTCTATGTGCTGCTTTGTTAGGCAAACTAGCTCCCGGTATAAGATCCATGTGATGACTGATACTCCTTATTAGTGGCAATCATGCAGATACATTATCTGATATGATGTCTTCATACTCTGTCAGCAACCCTGTTATCTCCTCCAGTTTTGATTCTTCAATCTCCTTGAATGCTTCAGGCTTCTTAGGAATCAAGGCATAACACATATTCTCATGTCTCAAACCATCCAAAAATTTCCTTCCATCTACCAAACATATTCTAGCATTCTCACATACTTCACTCTTAGGATCATCTTCCAAAGGAATCAAGGTAATTCTCTTCCCATTTGATGTTATAGTGTACGTATTCCTTCTCCCATCATGTATAGCTTTTCTATCATACTGCCAAGGTCTACCCAACAAGATATGACATACATCCATAGGCATAATATCACACAGACTTCATCATGATAAGATCCAATATGAAATTTCACCAAACATTGCTCACTCATAGTCTCTTATGATCATCCTAAATCCATGCTATCTAATAGGGATTAGGGTGTTTCAATATTTCCAACTTCAGCTTAGTCATCATCTCCTTTGAAACTAGGTTATCTAAACTATCACTATCAATTACAACTTTACAATATTTATCTCCTAATTTGCATCTGGTTCTGAACAAACTCTTCCTCTGCGATGGTTCCTCATTTGTTTTTGCTTGAAATAGTGCTCTTCTCATCACCAATGATTCTCCCTTCTCCAATTTGCCAACTGAATTAGGTGATCCAATAGGTTCTTCTTCAACATAGGCTTCTCTTCTACTGTTCTCTATTCTTTTTCTTGTAATCCTTTGATTACATTCAAATGCTCTATGTGTCCTTCATTCCGGTATGCACTAGGGTTTCCTCTCCGATAAAAAATTATGTCATCTCTCCGATATGCATTATTATCTCTGTCATCCTTCTTGAATGTGTTGTCAAACTTGTTCTGCTCCACGAATGATCTCTCACCTCTGAAAAATGTTCTACCTCTCTAAAATTTACCTCCTCTACCTCCTTGTCTCTGATCATGTCTCTTATTCAACTTTTCTTCAACTTTCAGGGCAAACTGATATGCTTCCTCCAAAGATGCCATCCTCACCAAACTCAGTTCTTCTTGAATGTTCAATCTCATTCCATTGATGTATCTAGCCACTTTCTCTTTACTTGCTTCACTATGTCTTGTCCTTATGATTATCTTATGAAATTATTCAGTATACTTCTTCACAAATTTCTCCTTTTGTCTTAGGTTCTGCAATCTTTTCAACAACTCCAACTCAGTCAACAGGTATAAACTGATTCTTCAATTTTGTCACCATTCTATCCCACTTTATAATATTTTCTTTTCCTCTTCTATTTCTATCCAACTAAACATCTTTCCACCATATAGCAGCATGTCCTTTCAACTTTGTCTTTGCAAATTTTATTTTCTTTGGATCTTCAACTTCTTCATACTCAAAGCATTCTTCCATGTCATTTATCCAGTCAATCAATTCTTCAGGGTTCAAATTACCAGTATAGTTAGGTACATCCACTCGAGGTCTTTTCTCTATCTTTGAAATAGCTCACAACATCTTGGCTTGATCTGATTCTTCTTCTTCACCACCTCCTAGGGTTTCACCAACTTGTTCAACAAATTGAAATTCTTCTTCATCATCACTTTCAACATTAGGTCTCGGTGTTAATCCTCTTCGCTTATCTTCTTGAATAGTATCCAATCAAATTCTCATTGTTTTCATCATTTCCATCATCTCATCCATTCTACCATCCATTGTTCCAACAACAACTCTCCTCGATGACATTCTTCCAAGGATCAAGTGCAAACTGCCTCAAGTTCGGCGATCGGGCTATAGGGTGACAACTGCCTCACAATCAGTGATCGTTTGCAACACAAGTAACCTATCTCAATTTAGTGATCTATCCACAGCAAGATCTTATAGAATTCCTTCACTAACTTCACTCAATTTGCTCCCAAAGATTCAAACTTTCGCTCTGATACCACTTGGTTTAGTCATGGTAGGAGGGTTCATAGAATGAACTATCCAGACCATGTAGCAAGAATAAACACAACGAAAATAACTCAAAGATGTAGAAAAAATGTAGATTCAGTCATTTAGTATATAATAGAATTCAAATACAATTGAGCTAGCATCATGCGGGCTTACAATTAAGGCCCACATGCCTAACTACAAAATATTAGAATATGCACAAGATATAGCTTTGAAGTTTCATTGCAAAAGAGCTAAACTATCCACTATCTCTATTATCATGAACTTAATAACTGCTTTCCTAAGGATCTATTACATCAATATATATTATCTTTGAAACATAAGATTCCTCCACATTAGCCAAGGAAGGTCACAAACTCCTATAAAGAGCTGTAATGTGTGTACACAGATAGGTCAAACCTAATCATGTAGAACACCTCTGCAAATGTATGGAATGATGTGCAGATCTCGGGGAAGGTTAGTCACAAACCAAAGATAATTGAATGATGTGTTTTTAGGCTCCATAAGTCAAGGAATTCTCCACAAGTCTTCTCCTTTAGCTGATTGTCTGAGACTATCAGGATGCTTTGTTCTGAGAAGAAACAATCAATCTTCTGATAGCGATAAATTTATGGTACTTGATCCAAATACTCTAAATTTTAGATATGATGTAGATGAATGAATCTAGATGCTAAGTCTAGCTCCACAAGATCTAAAATTCAACTGTGGTAGAATGTAGACCAAAATACAGAAATTGCTATTGACTGAATTGCCTGAACTGAACTAGAAAATGAAAAGAAGAAAATTGAACTACAAATAAATTGAATTGCAAATGTTTTTGGTTGATGCAAGATTGCTCTTGAACCAGGGATGCTCCTGCATCAACAAGGAGATTTCAAGGTTACAAAAGGTTGTTGTGCTTTCAACCACTAAAGCTGAGTATGTTGCTGCTACGGAAGCTATCAAGGAGATGATTTGATTATGAAAGGAAGCTAGGTGTGCAGAAATCGCTTCCTACACTAATCTAATGAGGAGAGATGTGTGCAAATTCTTTTTAACCTTTATAATTATAGTGTTATTAACCCAACAACAGAGATATTGCAGCAATACACAACACCAGAATGTAATATAGAAGAGAGAGAGACAAGATATAACATGGGGAAAACCATTACAGATGAAAAACCCCACACTCCAAAATCTGCACAATGTATTATCTAAACAATGAAGTTTACAACACACTTGTAATGCAACTCTTTATAGGAGTTTTCGACACTTGTATCTAGAGACAATATGGTAGCATAATAGTACCTGTCAATCACATAATACATCTCCTCTCCAAGCACCTGTTTAAATAGAAGTTACAAGGCAAAAATTGACCTTTCTTGGAATGGGCGTCCAACTTGGCCTCATGGCCCAAAATCCATGCCTAGGGACACTTGTCCAACACTAGAGCATGGTCATGACACTTTTCACATCACCCCATCCCAATATGGGTGCCTACTCGCAAGATAGGCAATGACAAATGCTCTTATGACTGTCATAGAACGTCATATTAACAGTACTTATAGTTGTAAGAGAATCTGTCATACATTGATTAAAAATAGCATATTCCTCTTACAACATGTCATAACCCACCTTGGGCACCTAAAGATACCTTCCTCAAAGATACTCTTTGACACTCGTCTTCACCTATTAGTATCTTCTATTTCTGACTCTTACGCATCATAGATTCTGTCATAGGAATATGTCATAACCATTTCAATCAAGATTCACTTACACACTAGTCAAAGTGTTGACACATGGAAAAATACCTCTACCACTAAGTGGGATGCCTATCTCCTCATGGAGTGAGTTGACCATCCTAGTCATCTTACAAGTGGAGTGACAACTCATCGTGCCACTTCACACTAAATGACAAATAGGATGTGCAACAAAATTACAACATAGGCTCAATAAATAAATACATTACAATAAATAAATGCAAGGGATTACCAAGGTTGAGACACCTTAATTCCCAACATTCTCCCACTTGTCGAACACCTTGTAAGAGCTAATAGAAATAACATGATTTAACTGCTATAGGCCGAGAGGTCCATAGACTCCGAACACCATCTGAACTTCTCTATGCCTTCTGGTTTCGTCAATGCATCTGCAACATTCTTTAAAGTGTCTACCTTCTCCAAATTCACCTTCCCATCCTCTACCATGTCTCACATGAAGTGAAACTGTACATCAATATGCTTTGTTCTGGCATGGAAGGTTGGATTTTTTGCTAGGCAAATCACACTGATTGTCACAACAAATAGTAATTTGTCCTACATCAACACCAATATATGAACACAATCTCTTTAGCCAAATGGCTTCCTTGCAAGCATGAGTTGCTTCTATGTACTCTGCTTCTGTTGTGGACAAAGCGACCATAGGTTGCCGCTTACTCATCCAACTAATTGCACCACTGAACATAGTAAACACGTAAGCACTGGTGGATCTCTTGCTGTCAATGTCACCTGCCCAATCAGAATTCATGAATACAAATAGAATGTGGAGGTCCTGTAGGATTACCATGATAGCATATGGAATACTCAGAAGTACCCCTCAAATATCTGAACACTTGCTTTATTGCATCCCAATGTACCCGTCCAGGATTAGCCATAAATCGACTAAGGACTCCCACTACATGGGCAATGTCTGGTCTTGTGTAGACCATGGCATACATCAAACTACCAACAACACTAGCATAAGGTACTCTACTCATGTCCTCCACCTCAGAAGGGGATTTTGGACAATCATTAACAGATAACTTTGTCCCCAATGAAATAGGAACACACAATGGTATACAATCTACCATGCTGAACCTATCCAACACAATCTTCACATACTTACTCTAGCTTAACCAAAGTTTTCTGTTACCTCTGTCTCTTCTGATTTCCATTCCCATAATGTACCTGGTTGCCCCTAGATTTTTCATCTCAAACTATGCTCACAACTGAGACTTCAAATTAGAAATCATATTCTTACCATTCCCAATTAACAACATATCGTCAACATATAATGCAATAATGAGAATGTGATCATTGTCAAATTTGTAATACACATAATGATATGATTTTGATCTCAGAAATCCAATCGACAACACAAAGGCATCAAATTTCATATACCACATCCTAGGAGACTACTTTAAACCATACAAAGACTTCTTCAGTTTGCAAACCAAATTTTCTTTACCTTTCTCTATGTAATGCTCTGGCTGTGACATGTAAATCTCTTCCTCCAAATCACCATGAAGGAAAACTGTTTTCACATCCATCTGCTCCACCTCTAAGTCATAAGATGTTGCAAGAGATAATAGGAATTGAATAGATGTTAGCTTTGCAATGGAAGAGAAAATTTTACCATAATCAATTCCCTCCACTTGTGAGTACCCCTTCGCAACCAGTCTGGCTTTGTACTTTTCAACACTGCCATCTGCACCAAATTTTTTCTTGAACACCCATTTGCATCCAACATGTTTCCATCCTTCAGGAAAAGTCACCAAGTCCCAAGTTTTATTCTTCTCCAAGGAAACCAACTTGAATCTTCCGTGGTCTCCTTCTAGGAACTTGTATTTTTCATACCCATAGCCTCTATCAGAGTTCTAGGCTCATTAGTGTTAGTAAGCAAGGCAAAAACACAACTAGAATCAAGCAATGAATGACCAAACCTATTAGGTTGCTTCCTTGTTCATGTAGACCTCCTCAAAGGCTGAGGTTGAGGTTCTACTTCTTCTTTTGATATTTCAGAGTTGCTAGAGCTCTCCTCATCATCAGGTCTCACAAGGTCTGTCGGTTCAGTATTCTCAGGGGTAGAAGGAAATTGAACCATATCCTCTTTCTTTTCCATTTCTTCTAGCTGTAGAACAATGAAAGAAGGTGTTAGCTCTCTGAAAATAACACTTCTGCTATACAATACTTTTTCAGCCATACGATCCCAAAGCTTGTATCTTTTCACACTGACACCATAGCCAATGAAAATACATTTAACAACTTTGTTCTCTAATTTTGACCTTTTCTCCCTAGGCACATGTGCATATGTCTCACAACCAAAAACATGAAGATGTCTAACTCAAGGCTTCTTACCAGACCACACCTCAATAGGTGTCTTACCAACAAGAGTTGATGTAGGAGACCTGTTTACCAGGTAGCAAGCAGTGGCTACAGCTTCAGTCCAAAACTTTTGTTTGAGGCTTGCTCCACTAAGCATACTCCTAGCCCTCTCCATCAGTGTCTTGTTCATCCTCTCTGCAACTCAATTTTGTTGCGGGGTGTATGGAGTTGTCTTATGTATCTCAATCCCTTGCTCCTTATAGTACTTATCTAACTCTGCCGAACAAAACTCACCACCGTTGTTAGTCCTCAAACACTAAATCTTTTTACTAGTCTAATTCTCAACAAAAGCTTTAAACTCTTTGAACAGACTAAAGACTTCAGACTTGCTTTTGAGAAAATAAATCCATGTCCTTCTACTATAATCATCTATAAAAGATACAAAATATATAGATTTGGAAATCGAAGGAACACTAACAGGACCAAACACATCAGAATGAATAAGGTCCAACACACTAGAAGACTTGCGAGAACTAGAGTAAAATTGAACATGGTTTTCTTTCCATATATACAATGTTCACAAAAGTCAAACTTGAGATTATAATCATTTAACCCTTCTCACCAATGTGGCCAAATCTCATATGCCATGACATTATCTTTTCAGCAGGAAGCTTAACTTCCAAAACATGAGCACCCTTGGGTACCCAAAATGCACTACCATCAAAATTTGTTACAATGGACTTTTTCACTGCCGGTTCCAATGGTGGGGATGAAGTGACTACAGCTCTTTTCTTCAAGTCAGAAGAACCATTGCACTATGAAGTACATGCATCTAGCTGAAACAAAGTACCTCTTTGAGTGCCCTTTGCAAGCACCATAGATACTTTAGTCATCTTGGATCCATCCTTCGAAAAGACAGCTGACACACCTACATCATTCAACTTACTTATAGAAAGCAGGTTCTATGCCAAGCCAAGGATGTGCATGACCCCAGTGATCCCCTTCACTTGTCCATTAGGGAATTAGATTGAGACTCTTCCATGACCAACAATCTTCAGATGAGAATCATCACCCAGGTACACTCTTCCACCATCAAACTCTTCATACTTCGTGAACCAGCTTCGATGCGAGGTCATGTGTAATGATGCATGTGAATCAATCAACCACACATCATCAGATTCATGGGTGGCCAAGGCTGTGATGATGGCATCACCATCATCTTGTGTCTTGTCAGAATCTGAGTCTGGGACATTCTTCTTCTTCTTTTTCTTTTCCTCTTTGCATTCCTTTTGGAAATGCCTAGTTTTTCCACAGTTCCAATAGAGAGCCTTGGACTTTCCATGAGATTTGGATCTCCCACGGGATTTGGATCTACCCTTCTCAACTTTCTTGTCCTTTTTTCCCTTTCTCCTTGGGTCTTCCATGAACCGCAAGAGCTTCTTTGGCTACTTCAGAGGACTTTCTCCACATTTCTTTAGATAACAATGAAGATACCACTTCATCCATTTTGAAAGTGGATGTGGTACTCCCAATAGCCATAACAAGATGATCCCACAAGTCTGGATAAGAACAAAGCAAGGTCATACAACGATCCTCCTCCATCTTCACACTAACAGAAGTTAATTGTGCAACTAACATGTTGAAAGCATTTAGGTGATTTGTAACAGATCCTCCATCCTCTATCCTTAGAGAATACAACTTCTTTCTCAGAAAAAGCTTGTTCACCAGGGATTTGGCCTAATAAACATCTCCCAGCTTCTTCCAAAAATCTTTCGTGGTCTTCTCCTCATGGACATTTAACATGACAGAATCAACTAGACTGAGTCATATGAGACCCTTAGCCTTCCAATCTTTGAGATCCTGATCAGATTGTTCCATTGCAATTGGTTTTACACCAGAAACAGTTTCCCATAGGTCTCTATCAACAAGCATGTCTTCCATCTTAAGTTTCCATAACTCAAAATTTGTGCTGTTAAACTTCTCCACCTCTAATCTTCTAGATGTACCTACCATCTCCTTCCTGCAACAAGATTATAGAATACTCTACACAGACTCCCACTCAATCTAAGATTAGCTCAAAAAACCCCTACCCAACAACTAGGATCAAAGGTGATCAAGCTCTGATACCAACTGAAAGGAAGCTAGGTGTGCAGAAATCACTTCCTACACTAATTTAATGAGGAGAGATGTGTACATATTCTTTTTAACCTTTACAATTATAGTGTTATCAACCCAACAATAGAGATATTGCAGCAATACACAACACAAGATTGTAAGACAAAAGAGAGAGAGACAAGATATAACATGGGGAAAACCCTTACGGGCGAAAAACCCCACACTCTAAAACCTGCACAATGCATTATCTAAACAATGAAGTTTACAACACACTTGCAATGCAAGTCTTTATAGGAGTCTTCAACACTTGTATCTAGAGACAATCTAGTAGCATAATAGTACCTGTCAATCATATAATACATCTCCTCTCCAAGCACCTGTTTAAATAGAAGTTACAAGGAAAAATTGGACCTTTCTTGGAATGGGCATCCAACTTGGCCTCATGGCCCAAAATCCACACCTAGGGACACTTGTCCAACACTGCAGCATGGTCATGACACTTGTCACATCACCCCATCCTAATATGGGTGCCTAATCCCAACATAGGCAATGACAGATGCTCTTACACATCTTACGACTGTCATATAATGTCATATTGACAGTATGTTGGGTGAATATTTTGTCGTCAACTCACTGACGACAAAATGGTTATATCAACCGTAGTATGATGAGATAAATCTCTCCTCTCAGCAAGGGGAGGTTCCCTTTTAACTATTACAAATTTATTTACACTAAATACTAGATTTGGGGGTGTGTTACATTCATCCTTTTCTCTTCTTTCAAAAAAGATGTTTACAATGTTTCACGGTAATATTCAATAATGCTTCTACACTTAAACAATAATCAACAATATTCTTGTAAGTTGAAGCACAAAGTCTTTCAACTTACTTCACAAAAAAGATTCACGAACCAAGTGAATAATCTCAAGTACAAAGTCTTCAAATTATCCCCAGAAAGATTTTAAAAGTAACCGTATCACTAGTTGGAGCACAAAGTCTGTCAACTAACAACATCACTGATTCACGCGAATGTGATTAAAAATCATAGCACAAAGTCTACAAGTTCTCAACATGATTCATATACAAAGTGAACAACTACAAGCTCAAAGTATTTATAATCCTTCACTAAGAAACACTTTCAACACACATAGATTCAAGGAAATAATATAACACAAAGTTTATATAACTTATCTTGAACATCCTCCAATCGTAATAACCAAGCACCACTTTATCCAATCAATCAACAAGAGAAATCAGAAAAAATGCCATATGTACATCCTCGCTCATACAAATTCGATTCAACACAAAGTTTGATATCAAAACTTGCCTTCTTTATTGATTAGAATTGATCACACAATTTGAACACAAAGTCTCAAAGTTGAGTCTCAATTCGGGCAGCACTTTTTTGCATAAGATTAAAGATAATATTTACAATAGAGGCCCTCTTTATTTATAGGGAGAGGCCTAGAGCAAAAATAGGAAAAATCTAACTACTTTGAATTATTCAACAAAAGAGTCCTATTTGACTTAGGACTTCCTTTGTCTCACATGTAATTACATTTCGGAAAAATACATGTGAATATGTCCAAAACAAAATACAAATTGCATATACAAAATTGAAAATAAATTAAGGCACGAAGAAGAATATTAGCTACCACCATCATTCTTCTTCAAGGAATTATGGTACATGTCCTTTACTGCTCCCATCTCATAAACGTCCGGTCCAAGTGTATTGTCTGAAACAACATGAGCTTTGACGATGGCATCTTTCACCATCTTTATCGCCGTCTCCGGTGATTAGTCAGTCATTTGGAAAATGAGCACCTTTAGATGACGTGATAACCTTGGCAATTCACAGAAGAACTGCAACAAAAAGTCATGATCTTGGCTTTGGATGAAGATGGCTCTAACATTAACTCTGGAGCGAACTCTAGAAGAAATGTCTACCACGAACACTTGTTGAGAACTGCAAAAGGCCATGATCTCGCAGTTAGGGGAAAGAATGAATAAACTAGGATAACCGCGATCTGATGATCATGGATAGGAAAGCATGCGTTGAAGGGCTTGAGCGCGCGCAAGTCAAGAAATTAGGCGAAACCGAGCCAAGGGAGTCATTTTCAAGGATTTCCCAGTGTTAGGAAATTTTGAGAGAGATACGCACTGGTGGCAAAAATAGCCACTCCTGCAGGTCGGGGTAATGTTTGATAGTGTAAGGGAAATTAATTATGCCACCTCTGCAGGTTGGTGATTTTGTTGTGTGCAAGGTTGGCCAAAATGGCTACCTTTGCAGGTAACGAGATTTTGCAAGGTTTGATGTTTGGGCGGCGAATTTCGCCGATGGTGCATAACACAAGTTGCAAGGTTTTTGTGTAAGGGCGGCGGGAAACACCGACATGGTAGGTAACAAGGAAATTACAAGTGTCAAGGTGGCGAGAAATTTCATCATTGTAGGTAATTTGGAGAACAACTTCAAGTGTCTAGGAAGGTGATTTCACCGCTTATACAAGTGGAATACCTCATACTTTATGCAAAGGCGGAAGGAACTGCCGCCCATACACTTGGTGATGGATTAACTAAGGGTTTAAACATGGCACGTTTCATGCCAAGTCGAATTGGTAAAGCGACGAACAATGCCGACGTTACATGTCAATGATATAAGGGTTTTTGTTTATGGATGAGCGGCGGTGACGAGTTGAAATCTGCTTGAATCCAAATGTCAGTGTGATCAACGGTTTGAGGAAGGGCTTAGAGACCGGCTAGGCAAGAGGAGGAATGATAAAACAAATGGTCTAATGAGTACTTAAAACTCAAAAACACACATTAAATAAACGGCACAAGTGGCCATTAATGGCACTCCAGTCAAAAGATCCAGAGATCTTGCTCGAGCAGGAGTTTTGGCCGCTCTGGTAGGTAGCATCAATCACCGTAGGTAATGGCGGGTGTTTTCACCGACGTGGCAGGTTCCACCGAGCAAGACATGTAGAGGCGGGTGATTTAGCCACTGTTACATATAAAACAAACTTCAAAACATGTAATAGCGGCTAAAAACGCCGCTCTTACATGTTAAAACAAAAACTTTGCCAACACTTGAAAATGACTAAAATTGACCTTTTAACTAGTTTGCGACTTGAACGATCTTTACGAATATCGAGAAACCAATTCAAGGGAATGTCACAGACCAGTTTAGAATGTCAAATGACTTCGCATGAGACCAAGGGAATCTTGTCTCGATTTGCGATCTTAGAGTGTAGATTCACGAAATGGACAAGTTTCGTGGGGGTTGTCTACAAAAACGAGCGTAGCTGATTTTGAGAACAACACAGTACTTATAGTTGTAAGAGAATCTATCATACACTGACTAAAAATAGCATATTCCTCTTACAACATGTCATAACCCACCTTGGGTACCCAAAGATGCCTTCCTCAAAGATGCTCTTCGACACTTGTCTTCATCTGTCATAGTATTATTTTTGACTCTTATGCATCATAGATTCTGTCATAGGAATCTATCATAACGATTTCGGTCAAGATTCACTTATACACTAGTCAAAGTGTCGACATATGGTAAAATACCTCTACCACTAAGTGGGACGCCTATCTCCTCATGGAGTGAGTTGACCATCCTAGTCATCTTACAAGTGGAGTGACGACTCATTGTGCCACTTCACACTAAATGATAAAATAGGATGTGCAACAAAATTACAACATAGGCTAAATAAATAAATACATTACAATAAATAAATGCAAGGAATTACCAAGGTTGAGACACCTTAATTCCCAATAGGTTACAATGTTTTCTGGAGGAATTGGGACAAGAACAAGAAGATATCCCTTTGTACACTAATAGCCAGAGTGCCATTCATCTTGCTAAGAATTCAACTCTACATTCAAAAACTAAGCACATACAACTTAGATACCACTTCATCTGGTCAGTTTTGGAGGATGGACAGTTAAAGCTAGAGAAAATTCAAACAAGTGAGAATCCTGTAGATATGTTCACAAAGGTAGTTACATGGGAGAAATTGATTTCCTCATCAAATTTTGTTGGCCTTCACGACTGATAATGGTGGACATAAGAAACCAACTAGATCTATAATCTAGTGGGAGCTGCAAGTGCAGCAGTGTTATCCAGGATCGGTCTCCAAGTGGGAGATAGTTTGGTGTGGAGCTAGATCAGTCTCCAAGTGGGAGATTGTTGGTATGTGGCGACTGATCATGCAAATACTGTACACTCATAATTTGTTTTCCCTTTTGTTGCATGTTCATGATTGGTAATTAATTTTTGTTAACCGACAAATGGAAAATGACTTTGTAAAACCCTAATTCTGGAAGCTTCCAAAAAGCTTGTTATAAGCAGTTGGGATGTATGTTGTAGGATGGAATTCACGAGATTGTAATATGTTTTCTACTGGATAATAAAGTCATTGGATGGTTGAATTTATGTGGATGTAGCCCATTTTGGGTGAACCACGTTAAAATTCTGTGTTGATTTCTTTTGTATTAGTCTTCATTGTTATATTTGGGTTTTTTAATCTGCATATAATTGTTAATGTTTATTGCTCTGATCTACCTGAACCTAAATAGTAGATCCAAGCAACTTGCTCACCGTGGTTTTTCTATTCTTGGGTTTTCCATGTAAATATGATGTTGTGGTTGTGTACTCATGTGTTGTGCTTTTAATTGGTTTAATTTGCTGATCTTCTGATTAAAGCAGTTAGAAGTTTTGATTGACAATGTTAAAGTAGAATAAGTTTTGATATATATTGATTCACCCCCCTCTCAGTATATCCTTGTGTTCTAATAGAAGTTGCCAAAGGCATCATCAAATTTTGGCATTATGGGTAGAGAGAGATTTGAACTTTAGAGTGAAATAACAGTCATTTGTTTGCTCATGAATATGTTTATTTATTTTGCATACTTGGTTGGCATTAAATTGAGTCCTTAGTGAAAGTCCTTGTAGTCTTGATTATCTTGGGTGAGATCTTATGGAGGCATATTGAGTTTAGGACAATTTCATGGCACTTGTTGTTTAGAGTCTAAAGCACAGGTTATATTGTTGCATTGAAATACTTTTAGTCTAAAAGGACTCTTTCATTATTTGAGAGAATTTGATACTACCATGCTTTGTGGTTGCAGGAGTTGCTACAGGGGTTAGATCCACGAGTCCATGATGGCCTAGGGATGAAATTGTTACCGACAAGAAAAAGATGAATTCCTAATTTAACATAGACGCCTTTTCTTGCTATCATAAAGCTTTGTCTCCTTTGATTAGTTGCATTGCCTTAATATAGATATTGAATATGAAGAAACCTATTGGAATGAAGGATTATTGTTGTTGTAATGCTTATTCCACATGGAGATGAATATTGTTAGACCTATCAAGAGATTGTTGCTACTATAATGCCTGCAAGAAGACAAAAACTAATTCACATCAATGATTGCCTAAAACTGAATGCCACATAAGCATTTCCCACATCTAAGAAAATGGAGTCCTATCCCTTGAAAAAGTGATTTTAATCTATGTTCCTTAAGACACATTTCCCACATCCAAGCAAATGGAGTCCTATCCCTTGAGAAAGTGATTTTAATCTAGGTTCCTTGGGACGCATCCCCTGCCAAATATGACTTCGTTTCAGGGATACAGGGACAGGTAGGAAACATCCCCACCTTATCCCTTGTTTTCGAGTAAAAGTTCAAAGTTGTGTCACACTTTAGGTCAACTTATCAACATAAATGAATTTAAATATTTCCAAAAAAATTAATTTTGGTGAAACATATGTTTTATTTGGATTCATTCTAGATAAAATAGATATAGTCCACAACTTTTCTAATTGAGAGCCTCCACTAAATACACATCACTTTTGGGCTAATTTAGCAAAAAAAATGAAATTATTTGAAAACTTGATGTTTTAAGAACTCCTAAATTCATGTAAATAATAATTTAAAAAAATAGTAAAAAATACTCGTGTAGATCTATAAGTGTAGTTTGTAAAAATATAATTTTTTAAACATTTCAATTAGTATCTATATTTTCTTTTTTCTTTTTTATTTATTTTTTGATAAATCATGGGTGATTGAATCACCTATATTGATAGCAAAAGAAAATTACATACGAGAGTCTGGTAGCCTTCAACAAAATGTCTTTGCCCAAGATAGAAAAAAGAAATTACATATGATAGTTTGGCAACCTTCAACAAAATGACATTGCCTAGATAGAAACATAGCCAAATCCAGAAAAGAAAATATCAAAATTATTTTTCAGAATAGCAAAACACCAACTAGAGTTCATGTATAATAATAGAACCAAAAGAAACCATCAGTTTTCATAGCTTCCAGAAGAGCTCTCCAAATCAATAGGATCCTCCACCACATACGAAGTCCCAAGATCAGTAGCAAGAGGCAGATGCAAAAGGGATTCTTCTTTTGCATGTTTTAGAAGATAGTGCATAGCATAGGAGAGTCATGAAAATCATTTTTACCAAAGATACTCGCAATAGGAGAGTCACATGAGTCTAAATTAAAACCATTGAGAGCAGCTTTAAGATTAGACAGAGAAAAGATAAAAGGCTGGAGATAACGAGTTGCCAAAAAAGTTACCAGGTCCTTATCATCGACCACGTGCATGAGATGAGTTAGGAAAGTTGAGGTCACCTACGAGAAAAGGACCGAAGGATTGGATTTCAACCAAGTATTCCCAATCACAGTGTACAGAGATTCTTCAAATGGCAGGCATAAGATAATAAACACCCTCCCAAACTTATCTCTATCAAAAGGAAGATCATCCATATTTTTTTCCCAAAAGAGGCGCGACAATGAAGCTCTCCAGATATTTCTTTTTTATTTTTACTAAAAGTAAGTCATCAACAACAAAAAAATGTTGATTGTCCCCTCAATAAAAATACTAAAGTTTATTAAAAAATTTGAAAAAGATATGATGCACTAGAAGAGAGATTCCATGTCAAGATGATATTTTTTTTCCTATTTTAGATAAAGTTAAGACAAAAGGTGGCGTCTCATCCGAACAGTTGTGTTTTCCTTACATGCAACTTCGAAGATTTATTTAAAAATATATAGTTATGAAAGTGGGGAAAAAATAATCCATGCACTAAAGTTTCAAGTTATGAATACATAAAAAAATTAAGAAAAAAGAAATTTACTATATAAAGTGAAACATCCCACTCAACCTTATTTATCAACAACTAAATTATAGTGTCAATTATATAAAAAACTACATTCAAATAATTTTTTAATTTAAAAAAAAATATAAACAAAAAATATACTTAAAAAATCTACATTCTATTAGTTCACATCATTTTAAAATTCAAAACATTTTATTAGTTAACATCATTTTAAAATTCAAAACATATACGTCACTTTGTAGTGATTCAAGTTAAAAAGTTAGATCAGTGTTGGCCATTTCCTTTATAAAAGTGTGAGACAACTTTGAAATTTCACCCTTTCCAAAAAAATTGGAAACGTTCCTGGTATGTGCAAATTCTATTAGGAGATGCCTCTGTACATTAGGGGATGGCTAGCCATCCCCTATGACCTAGTCACATTTTAGTTACTTTTTAAAGAAACTTACAACCTTTCCATGCATGTTTGGTTTGTGACAGTGCTCATCTAAGATCTGCAAAAAATCAAGAAGCATTTATGTTTACTAATCCTTCACCAATAAGAATTAACTTATTAAGTGCAAAGGTTATGCCCCCACACTAAAAGATATTGTGTCTAGGGCTTTAACAATACTAACACTAAACTACTATTAGAAAAGAATCAAAGATCAAAACCTTGTTCTGTAATAGAGTTTGCAACCCTCAGATTTATCTCAAGTTTTCAAGTCATTTGTCTAGGCATTTTTGACATGAATCAAAGACTACTCATATTCATCTTTTATGTTGTACCGATGCCATCGACCTTGATAACTTGGTTGTTACAAAGCTACACATCACTTAGCATGAGTCCACAACAATTGTAACTATAAGTTTGACCAAGTAATAGACCAATGATTAATCATGATCACAACATCTACAAAACACATATCCCTTATTGTAGATCTCTACATCTTCACACTGCACTATTGAAGTCATAGTCAAGGATTATCTTGTTTCATATATTGGACAACCTGTTTAGTATACAAGGACTACCATAGACAAAGTAGGCATGTTACAATCATTATATTGTTGATTATGAGTTAAGTCACTCTCAGTAGGAAATGCCACTCATAGAACAATCTCATCTATTAGTATCCCAGTTGAGGTCAAATTGGAACATAACCAATTATCTTTTTACTTAACTATTCCTCTTTGTTAATAAGTTTGACAGTAGAACATGTAGTTTTGAAGGCTTCTGAAAAACTTTAATAATAAATCCCTCACTTGAGTACACACACCGGTCAAGCATGTCTTTATTAACTCATGCTCATATATATGTTTAAGAACATCATAATTCCTATTCAATTACCCATGCTCACAAAGGTTCTATAATGTCTATGATGATTGATTGATCAATGTTATCATATGAATATTAAAATTCCTTATATTTTAAAATTTTCCCTTTTTTAATAGTCGTCCCTTGCTGTCCCCTAAAAATGGCCTTAAAGAAACTTGTCCTGGAAATGCGTCCCCTCGTCCCCCGCTGTCCCCGTCCAAGAAACTTGGGGGAGAATACATTTTAATTGGATTGTCACATGGACTTCCTTGATGCCAATGGGGACTCTCTTCCCTTGAAGATAGTTTTATCACATAAGGACTTGCTTAAGAGGAAATTGTTGCATGGAGATATTCACCTTAAGTGGAGATTTGTTTTGATCAAGATGCTACATTGGATTCAAATTACTTTATAAGAAGACTTATGTCATGACATTGGGCACTTTTGCTTTGGGGATTGTTCTAAAGCCACATACATGGAAATAATATGTTATAAGGAGGAAATTGACAAATAGGAATGAACATATCTTGGAACTTGTACCACTTATTTGTCTTATCAGAGAAAGTTTCTTCTTGGAGAGGATTGCTACAAGAAGATTTTTTGCAACCAAAATTAATTCTCACTTGTTTTAAGCCATAAGACCTTTTTACTCATACCCATTAATTAAAACTAAAAGTTTAATGATTTTACCTAGTTGTTGGGTTGCACTTGAGCTAATTGTAAGTTGGTATCTTTAAGTACCTATAAAAATACTTTGGAAGGGTTGGAGACCTAAATTTGAATTCAATTTTTCACATTTTAGCTATTATTTCCCAATTTTCTAAGTTTTTTAAGTTCTCCAAACAAGTGAGCTATGTTGTTGGAGACCTTGGGGAAGTTTAGATTTATTTTAGGAGAGGTGAAGTACATTGGTGCTTTACCAAAATTGGTGAGTGTGTCAAACCACCCATCAATAATTTGGGTTCTAGAATTTGTGCAAGCCTATTTGGACCAATCATAAGATATAGTGATTTTGGTGGTAAATGAAATCATATCATCTAGTATCAAACATGGCATGTGAAGGCATGTTCTAAAGATTCCACTTGAATAATAATACATATTGAGCAAATAAAGTGAAATTGTAGCAAGGTGCCAAATTTTTGAAGGTCAATTTTTTTTGGATCAGGATGTGTATAAATACACATTCCTTTTGAATTATAAACTCATCTCTTGATCAACAAGGTCTGCACATTCACAAATTTAGATATAGACCAAAATTTTCTTTGTAATTAATTCAAACTTGCACTATGTGTAATAAACTAATTCTATAATTTTAATATCAGATCTATGTTTCATCTATTTCTCCATGTTTTTTCCAGTATTGTTTATATGGTTGTTGTTACACTACTCAATTTGATAGTCCTTAATTGGATTCTTAGACTTTGACCTACATCAATTGGTATCAAAGCAAGCATTCCTCATCTATATCAAAGTATAGAGGAGATCTACATAGTTTGTGACTTTGATCAACATGTGTGTAGCTTGTAGTTGTAATCATAAAAGTTTGTTAGACTTGTAGTTGAAAATGCTTCCTAGAAGAGTTTCTAGCCAAGGTCAAGTTGGAGTTGCCAACTTGGTTGGGAGATTGGATGAAGTGACATAAATTCTATGATCTATCCATAAATGTTCTCATTAGAACACACTTTACTACCCCTATTACAATCTAGGATGATTACACTATCCCCTCTCAAATATAGATGCAAATGAGAATGGATGTGACAAAGGAAGATTGACATAAAAAATATTCTAGAGGGAAGATCCTAATGATTTCGAAGATGAAGAAAGAAGTGAGAACAAAGATGAAGGGAAATAAGCAGAGGATTTGAACATGGACACATGCAAAGAAAGGTTGATGTGAGCCATCTCAAAGATTTCAAAAGGTGCACTCATGGAGGTGTCAAGTTTTTATGGATCTCCAAAACCAAAGGAGTTAATTGATTGGATCACTTAAATGGAGAAGCAATTCAAGTTTGAGGATTTATCACACTTTCGAAGGATGAGTATTAGCCAAACCAAATTGAAAGGTCATGTCACACTATGGTAGAAGCAGTAATAATTAGATAAAATCAAGCATAATAAGGAGAAGACCACCTATTAGGATCAAATGGTAGCTAGGTTGATAATAAATGTTTAACTAGGAGACTATGATTTGGATCTTGTGAAGAAGCTAAAAAATTTATATAACATGTTCTCAATGTGAAGAATTATATTAAAGAGTTCTATAGACTGAACATTCGATTCAAATATTACAAGCCAAATTAGAAGAAGGTGAAATAATAATCAATGATCTACAACTTACTCTCCAAGATGAGATGGGTATCTTGAAGCTTCACACCATCAAGGATGCTTACTAGTATACCCTAAAGGTATAGGATAAGTTGAATAGAAGGAAAATAAACAATATGAAGGGAAAAGGCAAATCCAACATTAGAAGATTTTAGCAAGGTCAAGAAGGAAAGGAGACAAGTACTTTAAAACAATGTAGTGATAAATGTGGTAGTGTAAGTCTAAGAAAAAGGATGAGGATGATTTGAAAGCTATGGAAGAGGATTTTGAAGAACCTATTTTAAGTGTTGCTAGCAGGTCACCTGTTGAATGTTATCATAATGAATTTGAGGGCAATAGGAAGAAGGATGTATGTTTAGATGTTGTGCAAGTGGATGAGGAATCAATTAGATTATTGGAGAGTGGTAAAGATCTAGAGAATAGAGAGAAAATCATGATGAGGAAAGTGTTGTTGAATATGCTCTAGGAGGGCAAGGAACTAGTTCAACATAAAATCTTGTTATGTATTGTGTGTGAATCTAAAGGCAAGTGTTCAAAAGTAATCATTGATAATGGAAACACTAACAACCTTGTGTTTGTAGAAATGGTGGACAAGAAGGATTGAAGATAATAGCTCATCCCAACTATTACAAAGCTTCCTAATTGTAGAAAATAAATTTGAAGTGGTTGTGAATGAATAATGTTTAGAGATTCAATATTGGATCCTATAAGGATGAAGTGTTGGGTGATGCCATGCCCATGGATGTATGACACATGCTATTGGGATGGCCTTAGAAATTTGGTAGGAAGACCACGCATGATGGGAGAGAAAACACTTATATGCACTTGTCAAACATGGTAAGAAGTTGGTGTTGAATCTTATAAAGGATATGAAAATTATGAAGTGGCACCTAGGGTGATGTTGGCCTTAGGAAAATTATTCTTGAATGTTCAAAAGATTGAGGAAGTGGGGTATGCATTGATTTCTAAAGATAGAGGAAGATGTGTAATGTAAGTAGACTTACTACCAAAAGTGAAAGATCTTATAGAGGAGTATGTAGATATTATTTCAAGTCATCCTAAAGGGACCACCACAATAAAGGAGTATCATTTTTCACTTGGAACTTATACTTGGGTCAAGATTTACAAACAAGGTTCATATTAGTTGACATTGAAGGTAAATGAGGAGATGAACCACCGATTAAAGGAGCTACTACAAAGGGGAAGATAATGGAGAGTCTAAGTCAATGGTAGTATCAATAGTGTTAGTGCCAAAGAAGGGAGGTGAATGGAGGATGTGTACATAATCATTCAGGTACAAGTTTCCTCAAGACATTGACAAAATCATAATTAGGTACAAGTTTCCATTGTCGATGGACAATTTGATGGATTATTTGAATGGAATGCGGTACTTCATTAAGATAGTTTTGAAGAGTAGATATCATCATATCTGCATCAAAGAAGGAGATGAGTTGAAAGCAACTTTCAAGACAAAGGAGGGACTATATGAGTGGTTGCTTATGCCATTTGAGCTAATTAACACATCAAGTATATATTTATGAGACTCATGAATGAAGTGTTGAATCCTTTTATTGGCAAGTTTGTGATATTATATTTGGAATATATACTCATCTTTAATAAGAATAAGGAAAAGCATATGAGACATTTGCGTTGAATCTTGTAGAGGTTGAAGAGGAGAGGTTGTTGATCAACCTAAATAAATGCAACCTTATGAAGGAGAAGCTAGTCTATTTTGGTTTTGTGATTTTTAGGGATGGACTAAAGATGGATCTTGAAAAGGTGAAGTCAATTATGGAGTGACTGTCACCACATAGTTTGATTGAGGCTAGAAGTTTTCATGGATTAACAAGTTTTGACAAGAAGTTCATTAGAAAATTCAACAATATTTGTGTGCCAATAACAAAGATCATGTGACCTGTGACAAGAAGGAATTTAGGTGGATGTCTACTACCACAAGGGGTTTTGAGTTGAATTATTAGTGTTAGTATTGATTGATTTTGGTAAGATGTTTTAGGTGGATTGCAATGCCATCAACACAAAAATTGGAGTAGTGTTGAGCTAGCAAGGAAGACCTATTGCATACTTCACTAGCTAAATGATGCTAAGCACAAGTAATCAATATATCATTAGGATTTATATGCCATTGTGCAAGCTGTGAAGAAGTTAAGGCACTACTTATTACCAAAAGAGTTTGTTTTCTATATTGATCATTAGGAACTACAATTTATCAACAATCAAGGTAAATTAAATTAGAGGCATGTGAAGGGGTTGAATTATTATAGAGTTACTCATTTGTGTTAAACCATAGGAACAATAAATCCAACCACTTAGCTAATACATTGAGCAAAAGAAGTGCATTGCTCATAGATATGCAAGTTGAAGTTACATGATTTGAAGAGATGGAGTTGTATCTTGAGTAGATGCAGATTTTAGAGAGGCATAAAACACATGTTAGAATCTAAACTAATGCACACAACAATGTGCATTGATGATGTCTTTGATTGAGTATATTTTACCCTTTCCCTAGTCTCATAAACAATTAAAACCCCTTGGAATATGACTTGTCCAAACCCTTGTCAAATTATTCCTATACAAAAATCCTCAAATTCTCTATGTCCTCTATTGACCTTCTATCTATGTTTTGAATCCCTCCATTAATGGTCACAAATGGTATTTATAGGAACCCTTGGCTAGGGTTTTGCCACTAACATAATAAGATCTTTCCTTATATAAAGACTTGTCCCTCGATAATCACATGTTCACATGTCTATGTTCTTTGGCACATGGGTGCTCCTTGATTGATGAATGGATTTTAGTTGTCCACTTCCTCATCACTAATTATTGATGGATGTTGTTTGTTTCCCTTCTTTCTACTTATGGATGACACCTTGGTGGTCCTTCTTGCTTGATCCTCCTCTAACAATATGGAAGTTGATGATAATGCCTTATATTTTGTGGTCAACACTACTTTAAAAGTGGAGATGACACTTTTTTTTTTTCTTTTCTTTAGTTGGAGGCTTGTATATCAAACCCAAAGAATCATGTGTTTGGCTTTAACTTTTTTTTGCACAAGCAAGCTATAGGGGTAAAGGGGTGTTCCTAATGAAACTAGATTGGGATCCCATCTTTGATTTTGATTTTGATTTTGCCCATTAGAACGTTTGGGGAGGACTAAAGCATAATGGCAATTCTGGCCTTTTGCAACGTCTACTCTTAAATCTAGTCCTTAGTTGAATGCAATTTTATGAGCATTGTTATTTTAGGGACACTATTCTTTATGCTGACTTGTGCACCTCTTTATGTGGGATTAGTAAGACACTTCTAGTTATGCTTATTTCTTGGCTTGCGTACCATGGTGTGGTTCGAGCTTTCGCAAGCTTTCTCTCATTGTTGATTTACAGTCCTCTCAGTTGACTTCATTGTCTTCTACCCATATTTTTTATAGAAAGTGATTTTCGAAACTTGAATAAAATTTTTTTTTAAGCAACTTTAAGATCTCAAATGACTCCCAGCGAAGACATAAGAATATTTTGGTAGTTTAGAGTCGAACAAATTAAACAAAATACAGCTTTATTACTAATAATATGGATAGATAAAGATTGACTTCCCACATAAATAAGTTATTTATTGCAATGCATGCAGCGAATAATGTTAAGAATAGCTACAGCTGCACCGAACATAGATTATTGTACTGTGACTGTGAGTCGAAATGAAGAAATGCTTCACTAGACATCATGGTCTCTTGCACATTCGGGAGCCATTTTCTGGAAACGAACTCTGTCAGTACAATAGTTGTAGATGGTATATTTTTGGCGCACCTCACTGAGCTTTCTCCACTGTAATCCATCCAAATCATCAAATTCCTTCTTATCCCACCACCTCCTGCCCTGTGTTGAACACTGTGAATTGGGTGTAGATGCCTCACACCCATCAATGTGGAATCCCTTGTATTCTGCAACAAATGGTGCTTTGCTCCAGTCTGTCTTCTCAAGTCCCCCTCTTGTGGCCCAGTCATCTGCATTCCACAGGCTTGAGTAGATCTTCATGGGCTGATTGAATGGAAATCTCACTCCCAAGTCCCGGCTGTTCTTGAACACTCTGATTGGAATATCATCTACAAAGAATCTGAATTCAAAGTTTGATGTTTTAGTAAAAATATATATGACTCATCTTCAAACAGTTTAACACAAGGCCTATTGTTTTGAATCGGTATCATTCAATGAGCATGAACTTACACAATCTGATGCATGTTCCAGAGAACAGAGTAAGAATGGTATTCTCTAGTGGGGTCAAACCAGAGGTATATGCGCTGCTCTCTGTCTCCTTTCCCTCCACTGAACACATTAGTTTGGAGAATGTAGGGCTGCCCAGTCCTGTTTCCTAAGAACTCAAAGTCTATCTCATCATGCTCTGAGTTCTGCGAGGATAGCTGCAGCTCATAGAAAACAGTATATTCAATCAGTTGTGCAGTTTAAAATGATGAAATAGGAGAAACTGGAGGGATATAGAATGGATATGGTAAGGCTGTGAAAGGATATTTTTCTTACATAAAAAGCAGTTACAACCCCTGCAGAATCCCCTGGAACCATTTTGATAGTCATACTGAAATGTCCAAACAAATATTCTCCCTTAGACTGAAATCCAGTTCCTGTCATGGCATAGAAGATTAATTAAGGTTATTCTCTCAACATTTGAGTGACTAAGACTTCTTAAACAAAAAATAAATAGCTTTTATGGTTATAGATGAATCTACATTCAAGGGAAAAATTTGATCATTTAACTGCACCTTAGCAATCTTATAGACAATAACACATAAGCAACTGTAATCAGGATAGGGGAGGCCACATCTCAGAGAAATGAAAAAACTGACGTTTTTCATCAAGCATAATGTATACATAAAATGCCAAAGAGGGACCCAAAGTGAATGTTATGTGTGCTAAGAGACTTGCAATGTACCTGTGTATTTATCTAGAACAAGTTGGACCTGGTTTCCACCATCAATTGGCTTGATATGATCAAAAGCCCAAGTGGGAACATAGTTCTTTGAAAATGGCACATCCACAGGCTTAGGAGGTGAGCCAGCCATGGCAGCTGGAAGTGCCACTATCATGATGAGTAGAAATAGTTTTGACTGCATCTTCAGTAACATCATCCTAAAAGAAAGCCACAATTTCTTCAAACGTTAATACCACTATAAAAGAATGTGTTTTTCAAGTCTAACAAAATATTAATGTCTACTAGTGACCAAAATTGGCCAAAAGTGCTGAAAATAAATGATCAGAAATAGACGATTAGAGTGCCTTCTGAATATCTCTAGTAAAAGCAACAGAGCACAAAAATGCCAAGAAAAGCAGACAAACTGTTATTAATCAGGAGTATACAATGGGAGTGCCTAGTGCATTCCCTCAAATAGAAAAATTAATGAAACATATAAGCCAAGATAGATAATATAAGCTCCCATGATTTGGTTGAAGCTTTGTCAAGTAGTAGAAATCCTAAGATTAAAAAGGCCAAGAGAAATAAACTTCAAAAGAAAGAAATACAGCTACATGAAACTCTGTGTTTGTCACACTTACAATTGCTATCTATGAAGGTAGAAGATTTAACAGGCAACTTAGAACAAAAGAGAATGATTTTTAAGGAAACCAGATGAGAATCTGAATGAGAATAGAAAGAAGTGTTAGCTGTATGTGTGGGAGGAAGGCGATGGTTTTTGTAGGCTAGGGATTGGAGTGGAGACAATAAAAATATTATGAGGTTAAGCCTTGCTGTATGAACAGCACGTGCAAGCCAGAGCTGGGCTTTTTATTTGCTGTCAAAGAAATAACTAAAACCTCCAGCTGCTCTTATTGAACTTAATATAATATTGAGATTCTCAGTTCCCATCTTTCCTGGCACCAATAATGCCCACTTTTTACTTTTGTGGTTTCTACTTTCAATGCCAAAGAATATTGCCTAATGCACACACTTCAATCCTATAATAGGATCATAACTTTTAAGAGTAGGTTAGTATAATTATGCTCTCATTATAGAACTTGATCTCCGTGCATGTGAATGACAACCCATTTGAGAATGGTTCCACAAGCCAAACCAGTGCATCCATTTGCAGTGGGTATGAGATTTTTATATGAGGAGACAAACTGTTACTTGCCAACCTCCTTGTGCCCTCACAAATTTCTAGTAAGTTTTCCCTTCCCTAGATGATATTCTAAATCATATCTTATTAAATTACAGATGGGTATTTTACACCTAAACGTGCATGGCTCGCTTCAAATACCAATGCTTATGTTATAGCAAAAACTAAAACCATGATGCTTACTTGTAAGTTTCACGCAGTCTCAATTATGACACCTTGCTTTATTATGTAAAAAGGTAAACTTTCATACTATATTAGTGGAGAGACGTTCTAAGATATGTGAATTCCTATTAATTGAATATTTTATGAGTTATTGAAGATGATTGGCGAGAAAGAGTTAGAGAGGTTGACTTGGTTTGAATGCCTATTTTATTGTTTTGATTTTGGTCATACTTTCAAGTAATAATGTAGTGGGAGTTTTAATCTTGCCTATATTTGTTGGAGAAGCTTTTAGGATTTCTCACCTTTAGAGTGGTGCTTTTGTAATGATGCCTAAGCCTTTCCCTTTAGTTATTGATGTCAAAACAATAGGGACTGGAGCGAATAATGGCACCTCCAAAGAAACAACCTTGCAAGTTTGTCCTAAAGGTGTTTCACGAGGTATGGATTTTGCTAACCCTCCAAATGTTATTTTTTGGTTCCTAATTTTGATAATGATTGTCAATAGCTAGAACAATCTACGCTTGCTACTTTTTAAGCCACATACCATCTAAAAGCACACTTTGCAATTGGGTTAACACTACTCGGGTTCGCATGGGATTAAATTGGATTCAATGCAAAACTTAAAGCAAGGACTTTTTCTTCTTTTGCTTTGTAGAAGCTAACCATGCCAATGTGGTCCTCTACCATTTTCCTTGCTATGTTTGTAACTCTTTGGACAAGGGATTTTGTTGTGTTTGACCAATAGGCTCTCAAATTTCTTAGATGGATTAAAGCTCCTAAGTTGCCTCTACCTTGTTGGCCATTCCTTAACCATATTGCCGCCTCCTTTGGGAGGATGGCTTGTCTTGAGTCCAATAAGATTTATTTGACTCGACTACAACGCCAAGTTTGCATGGAGATAGATCTCTCCCAAGACTCAAAGGAATTTTGGATATACAAATTTGTGACATGTGCCATGCACAACATGTTTTGTATCTCAATTTGCCTAACACTTGATTTTGGTGTAAATCATCTTATCATAAAATTAGAATTTGCCCCTCAGCTACCCACAAGCCTAAACCAACCTCCAAACCGGTAATGTAATATCCCCATTTTCGAGTTCTCTTGCAACACAGTTAGGGCTGACTTTCTGGGTTGGTGACAACATAATCAAAGGAGTATTTTGATGTCACCAAGGTGTTCAGGTGATCCAATGGAGTTGTATGACACTTTCCAGAGAGATTTCGGACAACTTGTCTGTACTTACTATTTATAGTAAGTGCTTGCATGGCGATAATCTTTCTGGGTTTTTTCTGGGTTTGTTCTCTTTGGTCCTTGGAGAACACTGCTATTTATAATAAGTGTCAGTTTGACACTGTTTTGATGACTTGGTAGTCAATCGTTGGTTATCCCAGATGTTGCATTGAGCTCAGTGATATCAGATGGTTTGCGGTGATGTCTTTCCAGGTGGTTTCAGACTTTGGGCCCATACTTGCTATTTTTGGCAAATTAGAGTTTCTATCCGTTTTAGGATTTTAAGTGTTGGAGATGGAGCGTCTCGTCAAGACCTTTCCGGTGAGCTATAGATCACTGAATTCTGAGTTTATTTGGGCTTCCATTTTAAAGTTCGTAAATTAATATTATTATTTAAATATTAGACTTTGGGATTTAATGGTTAAGTGATGAAAAATAAAATATTTAAAAATCACATAAGTCATTTTATGGAGTGCTCACCTTGGGAAATATTAAAAGTGAAATTAAAAGAAATATTTCCCCCCAAAAGTGCATCCACCCTCTTGGAGAATTATAAAAGGGGAAAAGTGAAGCTCATTTGCATATGTTGGATTATTGATTTCTCTTGTGTTTTTTGGGATGTTCCTGCTACAAGTATGTGCCTAATTAGTGTTGTCATTGATGTCAACATATCCTTGTTGTCATTGATGTCAATTGTATCTTATTCTATTACTTGTTTAGAAGTCTTGTATGTTGAGGACATTGAGAAAATTAACCTCTCTAGAAGGAATAAGTGAGTTACAGAGGAGTACAGTACAGACAGTGAGTTGTATGCTGAAGAATAGTCTAGTAAACTGCTCCACATTTATTTCTGCTTGAAGATCATGGTCTGTGGATTGGAAGTAAGTTAGAGGTATGAATAAGGATGCTACATTCTATGTTTGAGTCCTCCGCATGAAGATCTGAGTAAGTTGTGTTCACCAGAGTGAAACCTACTTTTTCTGTAAGTTCAGTTGGGACAGGAAGAAAGTGTTATGCTCCTCATTCCCCCGCAATAAAGTATTTTGTTCTGCGGTTCTAGAGGGAAGTCTGGGATGATAATAAGTGCCTACAGTTGCAATGGTTTGTGGTTTGGTGGTCCACAAACTATCTTTCTTTTATGACAGTTGAAGACAGTGAAGTTCATGTGTTCCAGTGTGAAGCTTCTTATGGGTAAAGTGGTTAAAGGTTGTGCGGTTGCTCCTGATGATTATAACATGCTTGTAGATGTCTCCTAATCATGTTCCTATCTTGATATTGGTCCACGTTAAGGATTTGAGATCTTGTTTGAAGATTGTTCCCAGATAGTGTAACGTGTAACCAATTTTAGCCAACCTGGTTAATCCCAGTGATTGCGGAGATCTCTGGAAGATTGTGGAAGTGTGTTGTGGCAT
Source organism: Cunninghamia lanceolata (assembly GCA_027924645.1). NCBI lineage: Eukaryota > Viridiplantae > Streptophyta > Pinopsida > Cupressales > Cupressaceae > Cunninghamia > Cunninghamia lanceolata. Next base: position 1,954,862 of record BSBN01000270.1, read on the forward strand.
GAAAGATTGTGTTTCAGTCCTAGCTAAGGCATGGCATGATCCGCATTTCATTTCCTTTGCATAATGTTGTAATAGGTTAGGACTATTTTGTAAATGTTTGTAATGCCAACCTTGGAGATTGTTCCAATGGTTAATGATTGTGATGCCGACCTTGATGATCATTCCAAGGTTGATGAAGTGTATAAATACTTGTAGTTGAGTTGTGGAAAAGGTGTCCTTGAGATGAAATGAAAAGATATTAAGAAAGGTCCAAAAGGCAGAGCAGAGGAGAGGTAGAGGAAAGAACAGGAAGAACAAAGCAGAGGAATAGTAGAGCAGAGGAATTATTGTACTTGAGTCATAAATATAGAAAGGTGTTGATCATGGCAGTGAGTCTGGTAGTAAGCCGCCAGTAGGGTTTAACAACACTTATTGTAATCTTGCTAGGTTTAGGGTTGAGGTAGTGAGCCTGCTAGACCTAGTTGTTCTTCATGGCAGTGAGCCAGTATGTTTAGGCCTATGGAGTGACCAAGTCTGAACATCATTATTTCAGGATTGCAATATATATTGAGAGCTGATCCTCTCCATAGTTTTTCCCCACCTTGGGGTTTTCCACATAAAATCTGGTGTCTCTTGTGTTTGATGTTGTATATATGGTTAAGTTTTTGATTTCATGCACTCATTGTTAAATCATAATAATTGTGGATAAGTAATGAATGTTTAATTGCAAAAAGTGTTTAAGTTTTTGGGACAACTGATTCATCCCCCCTCTCAGTTGTCCGACGCATATCAACAATTGGTATCAGAGCCAAGTTCCTCTGGAGAAAGTTTAACAGCTTGAGGAAGATCCAAAATGTCTTACAAGAAGGAAGTGTCGCATTTTGATGGAACAAATTATGTTCTCTAGAAAGCTCAGATGAAAAGCCATCTTCTTTCTCTTGGCTACAAAGTATGGAAAGCTATAGAAACATAATACACCATACCTCAAAATGGTCCAACAACTGAAGATGAAATCAAAGAATATGAGATAGATATCAAGGCAAAGGATGCTCTGCTAAGCTCATTAATCGACTCAATATTGACGAAAGTTGTGGATCTTGAAATTGCAAATAAGGTATGGGAAAAGTTGAAAAATCTGTATGAAGGAGATGATTCTATGAAGGAAGCCAAGTTACAAAGTTTGAAAATGAAATATGAAAGTTTGAAGATGAATGATGATGAAAACATATCAACCTTTATGCAAAGAGTTGATGAACTTGTTACAGGGATAAAAGCCATAGGTAGAACTCTCGATGAAAAGGAAGTTGTTATGAAAATTCTCAGAACTCTACCCAAGTCCTACTGTCACAAGGTAGCCGCAATTGAAGAATTCATGCAAGTAAAAATGGTTGATAGGGATCAACTGCTTAGTAAGCTTATTGCCTTTGAAATGAGGGAGTTTGTTGATGCTTTGCCAAAAGTTGAGACGACCTTCAAAGCCAGTACTCCTAGAAGTACTTCTAGATTAGAAAAGTACAAGGTAGAATCCGATGATGAGTTTGATGAAGTTGAAGCCAACTTTGTGGATAGACTGCAATTAGGATCCAATAAGTATAAAGGAAAATTACCTTTCAAATATTTTTCCTATGGTAAAGTAGGTCATTTTTCTTCCAAATGTCCTGAAAGAATTGAAAGAAATAGAAGAAGATATGAGAACAAGCCTAGGACCCAAAAGAAGTGTTATTATGTTGAAGATTTTGATGATGATGGAGTATCAGATAATGGTGAACCATATAATGCTAGTTCCTTTGTAAATGAATCCTTGTTCATTGCTATTAAGGAAGATCCCATGTCTACTAATTCTACTAGCTGTGTGAAGGAAGAAAAACCAGTGGAAAATGCTTTGGCTACTCATGTCATTAAGGACAAGGATGAATGGGCTATTGATAGTGGCTTCTCTCACCACATGACTGGTGACAAAAGTAAGTTTGTGAGTTTGGATAGATATGATGGTGGACTGGTTAGGTTTGGAGATGATACAATTGGTAAGATTTGTGGGAAAGGATCTATTTCTTTTGATGGCAAGCATAATACTGAAGATGTCTTGTATGTGAAAGGATTAAAGCACAATCTTTTGAGTGTGGGTTAGATGTGTGACAAGGGCTATGATTTAAGCTTCAAGGACAATGGACGCAAGATCAGGGAAAGCTCCAGAATAGTCATTGCAACTGGTAAGAAGACCAGAGGTAATATCTATCACTTGATATGAATTGAGAACTATTGCTTGTTGACTCAGACTAATGAGAGTTGGTTATGGCATAGAAGATTGTGTCACATAAATTTTGATAATATTATGAAGATAAGTACTGCACAGGTTGTTAGAGATTTGCCTAAGCTTGTGAAGCCTGCTAATTTTATTTGCAAGGAGTGTCAATTTGCGAAATAGACAAGAACAATTTTCAAAAGCAAGGACCAATCAGTTGGAGGACTACTTGAGCTAGTGCATATAGATTTGTGTGGACCTACCAGAGTAAGAAGTTTGGAAGGAGACATGTATTTTATGTTGCTTATTGATGATTATTCTAGAATGACTTGGGTCACCTTTTTGAAAGAGAAAGCTGAAGCTCTAGATAAATTCAAGGCATTTAAGGTAATGGTTGAAAATGAGATGGATTTGAAAATCAAATGCTTGAGGTCTGATAGAGGAGGAGAGTTCACATCAAATGAATTCATTTTCTTCTGTGAAGAACATGGAATAAAGAGACAACTATATGTGCCCAGAACTCCACAACAAAATGGAGTTGTTGAAAGGAAAAATAGAATAGTTCATGAAGCTGCTAGAACCATGATGAAGGAAGCTCATCTTCCAGAAGCATATTAGAGAGAGGCAATTCACACCGATGTATATATCCTAAACAAAGTTCAAGTAAAAGGTAATAGTTCAAAGACTCCTTATGAATTGTGGCATGGTAGAGTTCCTACTGTGAAATATTTCAAAGTTTTTGGTAGCAAATGTTATATCAAAAGAGAAGAAGATTTAGGCAAGTTTGATGCTAGATGTGATGAAGGAATCTTCCTTGGTTACTCCACCAAGAGCAAGGCCTACTGGTGCTATAATAAGAGGCCGAATAAGATCATTGAAAGTGCAAATGTTAAAGTTGATGAATGTAAGGAAAGGTCTTTAGAATCAAGTGGATGAGTCATATGATCTGGATGTTTCAGAAGTAGTGTAGCATGAAGACAACCTAGATGAAGAAGAACAAGCTCCGGTAAGTGCTACCAAAGCTCCAAGATATGTAAGAATCAGTTATTCTGAAGATCAAATCATAGGAGATAAGAGCAAAGGGATCTTAATCAGAAGAAAAGCTATAGAGGAACAAGTAAATTTCTTTTTGATTTCCAAGATTGAACCTAAAACTATGGATGAGGCTTGCAAATATGAGAATTGGATAAAGGCTATGGAAGAGGAATTGATGTAGATAGAGAAGAATCATGCTTGGGATCTTGTTCCCAGACCAATAGACAGGAATGTAATTGGTATAAAGTGGGTCTTCAGGAACAAGATGAATGAGAATGGTGAAGTAGTAAGAAACAAAGCAAGATTGGTTTGCAAAGGATACACTCAAGTTGAAGGAATAGACTTCGAAGAAACTTTTGCTCCAGTGGCAAGAATTGAAGCAATAAGGATGTTTTTGGCTTTTGCAGCATACAAAGATTTCAAGGTTTATCAAATGGATGTGAAGTCTACTTTCTTAAATGGAGAGTTGGAAGAGGAAGTCTATATAGAACAATCGGAAGGATTTTAGTCATCAGACTAGGGTGACATGATATGCAGATTGAAGAAAGCTTTGTATGGATTAAAAAAAGCTCCCCGGGCATGGTATGCATGGATGGATAGGTACCTGATACATATAGGGTTCAGTAAAGGTACTACAGATAGCAATCTCTACTTCAAGATCAATGATGAACAAACCCTGATTGTTGCAGTTTTTGTTGATGATATTATTTTTGGAGGCAATGAAGGTATGTGATCAGTTTTTTATGAAGAAATGCAAAGTGAATTTGAAATGTCTATGTTTGGAGAGATGAACTTCTTTTTAGGTCTACAAATAAGTTAATCAGATAAAGGTATCTTCATTTCTTAGTCTAAGTATGTAATAGAGTTGTTAAATAAATTTGGGATGGAAGACTCTAAACCAACATGCACACCTATGATAACTGGTTGTAAGTTAAGAAAAGATGATAACTCACCTATGGCAGACCAGAAAAGGTATAGATCTATGATTGGAGGATTACTTTATCTGACTCAAACTAGACCTGACATAATGCATGTAGTATGTCTTGTGGCAAGATTTCAGGGAGAACCCAAGGAATCTCATGTGATGGCAGTCAAGAGAATTCTGAGATATTTAAAAGGTACAATAGATTATAGTTCGTGGTACCCTAAGGACTATGACTTTACTCTCAGTGCATATACTGATGCGGATTGGGCCAGAGATGTGGATGATAGAAAAAGTATAAGTGGAGGTACATTCTTCTTGGGAAAAAGATTAGTATCTTGGTTGAGCAAGAAACATGATTCAATATCCCTGTATACTATAGAAGCATAATACATTGCAACAACATGTAGTTGCACTCAAGTGTTATGGATGAAGTAGACTTTGAAGGACATCAAAATTGTATATGAAGATCCCATTTCAATCTTTTGTGACAACACAAGTGCCATAAACATATCAAAGAATCTAGTGATGCATTCAAGGACAAAGCACATATCCATCAGGTATCATTTTATGAGAGAAAAGGTGATAGAGAATGAAGTCAAGTTAGAGTATGTTTCTACCAAGGATCAGATTGCAGACATTTTTATTAAGTCTTTGCCTAAGGATACTTTTGAGTATCTCAAAGAAAAGTTAGGGGTTATCACCCCTCCTCTGAACTAAGATGCACAATAGTGCATTAGTCTAGAGGTGCTCAGAGGTCTGGATTGATGCTTTTTAGGGCTACTTCTTAGGGGGAGTAGTCATAGAGTTCAGAAGAGAGATTAGATCAGAGTAGAAGAGTACAAGTATGTGCCCTTTGCCATTGATGTCAAAGGGGGAGAGAAGTCATGTGAAAAACTTAGAGTATAGATGTGTAAGAGAAAGGGGGAGAATTTTGGAGAAAAAAAGAGTGCAAGTGTGTAAAGAGAAAGGGGGAGAGAATCTTGTCTTGATGGTTGTTGCAGTTTTTCACATCATATGTTTGCATCAATGACAAAGGGGGAGATTGTTGCAAGTATGTGCCTAATCGATGTTGTCATTGATGTCAACATATCCTTGTTGTCATTGATGTCAACTATATCTTATTCTATTACTTGTTTAGAAGTCTTGTATGTTTAGGATATTGAGAAAATTAGCCTCTCCAAAAGGAACAAGTGAGTTACAGAGAAGTGCAGTACAGACAGTGAGTTGTTTATTGAAGAATATTTCGGTAAACTGCTCCGCATTTATTTCTGCTTGAAGATCGTGGTCTACAGATTGAAAGTAAGTTAGAGGTATGACTAGGGATGCTACATTTTAGGTTTGAGTCCTCCACATGAAGATCTGAGTGAGTTTTGTTCACCAGAGTGAAACTTGCTTTTTCTGTAAGTTCAGTTGGGATAGGAATAAAGTATTCTACTCTGCATTCCTCCGTAATAAAGTATTTTGTTCTGTAGTTCTAGGGGAAGTCTGGGATGGTAATAAGTGCCTATAGTTGCAATGGTTCGTGGTTTGGTGGTCTGCAAGCTATCTTTCTTTTATGAGAGTCAAAGACAGTGAAGTTCATGTGTTGCAGTGTGAAGATTCTTATGGGTAAAGTGGTTAAAGGTTGTGCGGTTGCTCTTGATGATTATAACGTGCTTGTGGATGTCTCCTAATCATGTTCCTATCTTGATATTGGTCCATGTTAAGGATTTGAGACCGTGTTCGAAGATTGTTCCTAGATAGTGTAACATGTAACTAGTTTTGGCCGACCTGGTTAATCCTAGTGATTGTAGAGATCTCTAGAAGATTGTGGAAATGTGTTGTGGCATGAAAGATTGTGTTTAAGTCCTAGCTAAGGCATGGTGTTATCCACATTTCATTTCCTTTGCATAATGTTGTAATAGGTCAGGACCTATTTTGTAAATGTTTGTAATGCCAACCTTGGAGATTGTTCCAATAGTTAATGATTGTGATGCCGACCTTGATGATCATTCCAAGGTTGATGGAGTGTATAAATACTTGTAGTTGAGTTGTGGAAAAGGTTTCCTTGAGCTGAAATGAAAAGATATTAAGAAATGTCCAAAAGACAGAGTAGAGGAGAGGCAAAGGAAAGAAGAGGAAGAATAGAGCAGAGGAAGAGCAGAGCAGAGAAATTATTATACTTTAGTCATAAATATAGAAAGGTGTTGATTGTGGCAGTGCATCTGGCAGTAAGCCACTAGTAGGGTTTAACAACCCTTATTGTAATCTTGCTAGGTTTAGGGTTGAGGCAATGAGCCTGCTAGACCTAGTTGGTCTTCATGACAGTGAGCTAGTATGTTTAGGCACGTGGAGTGACCAAGCCTAAACATCATTATTTCAAGATTGCAATATATATTGAGAGCTAATCCTCTTTGTGGTTTTTCCCCACCTTGGGGTTTTCCACGTAAAATCTGGTGTCTCTTGTGTTTGATGTTGTATTTATGGTTAAGTTTCTAATTTCATGTACTCATTGTTAAATCATAATAATTATGGATAAGTGATGAATGTTTAATTGTAGAAAGTGTTTAAGTTTTTGGGACAATTGATTCACCCCTCCTCTTAGTTGTCTGGTGCATATCAACAGTTCCCATGCATTGGCTTTGGAGCTTGGATCTAAGGTTTGTTCTTGGCTATGTTGAGATGAAAACCTCTTCATAGTCCTCTTCTTCATGTGTGAAAGATTACATCAAGAAGAGATTCTTGGAGGCTTCATCCAGAGATTTCAGTTATGCATTCACTAGAGACATTTTGATGAAGATTTGAGCATGATATGGATATATTTGAAGGAGTTAATTGTTGCAGCTGGTAAAAAGAATTTTGAAGGATAGATTCAAGTATTATGAGTAGATTTTAGTGCTATTTTTGACAATACAAGATAGGCCGTACTTCACTATTGCTAGCCGTACAACATCTGGAGGGTTGTACTATATCTTGGCACAGATTTAGCATGTTCTTTGGAGGTTTATGCAATTGTTTGTGATCGCCATAAGGAAGTAGACATTGTTGATATAAAACAGAGGTGATTGAGGCATATTTTAGTGAGTTTACTACTGGTATATGCTGCTAAAGGGGCTATACTAGCTGGTACAAATTGTGAGTCTTCAAGATATTTGATAAGCTACCTTTTGGGTTTCACATACTCATCAAAGTGGATGCCTAAGGTTAAGGTTTATGCTATTATTCTTTGTAAAAGAAAACTACTTCATTTCTAGGAGATTTGAGCATATTACCTTGGCTTGTATTGCTGGTCCTCTGTCAACATATGTACGAAGTTGAAGATATTCATCTAGGTATGTTATTGTAATTCATATTTTTCTATAATACAATCTGGGTCTTCAATATTTTGTTGATATCTATTTTATATTTTTCTTTGTTTCGTTATATTCTCTTTATTCCATGTATTCAATGCAAATATCAAACATGCAAAATATTCAATGAAACCCTAAACTCAAAACAAGCACAAAAGGAAAAAAATTAGCATAGAACAAACATATATCTAAGGGTGTATCTTGCCATCCTATGAGATGATGTGCAGAATAGGTTTCAAATAGATATTGAGATTCCCTAGCATATAGACCCCCTTTGCAGGTACATATACAGTAGTAATGGAAGAAATGGATGATAAAGACTAGAAAAAGCTAGAGCTTAGTATCTAGGAGATGCTGAATAATTGGTGTAGAAGACAGAGGAAAATGCAACAAATTTCTAAGTAGATGCGACAAGATATTAATCAATTGGTACAGATGATGGACAATTATTTACCCTGGAACCTTGGTATCAATAACAATGATGATAGAAACTAGGGAGACATGAACATTGGTGATAGGTATAGATATAAGGATAATGATGACAAAAGAAAAACTAAAAAATTCAAAGAAGGATACAAAACTGAAGAACCCGTGGAAGAAAAGGTAGAAAGGAAAGAAGATTTGTAGCTTACAAGTAATCTCAAGGAGAACATAAATCAGTCTATGAATAAGGAAGACAAAGTTAACAATCCACTTTAGCCCTATGAAGATAAGATTAAAGAAGATACTACCATGGATGAGGTGGTGCATGAAGGAAAGGATAAAATAACAGCTTTGGATCCTAGCTCAGATTCAACTAGTGATGATTCTAATGACTTCCTTGATGATTCCTATGGGGGAAATGATTGTGTTGAGTTCACTCATGCATTTTCACATGAAGGGCATGGAGAAAGCAAATATGATGATGAATTCAAAACAACTTTTGATGATCTCTTATCTTATTCTGGTAATGTTAATTTAGGTGGCCTTGGATTTGACTTTCAAACCAAGCCTATGTAGAGGAATGATTATGTTAATGAGAGTATTTGGGAGTTGGAGAATGATTTATTCACAAAGGGAACTAGTCATGAGGAAAATAGTGATCACATTTTCCCTGAACTGAGCAAACAACACTTTAGCACTTGGGATCTGGGTGTGATGGTCCTAACATTTGATGTGGATCCTGTTTGGGAAGGATCTACTTTTGGTCATACTATAGTTCCTACTTCATCTACACAGTGGGGCCGGAGTGACAACATTGATGACACTGATGATGTTGATATCAACCTTGGAAACAAATCTGATTTAGTGTTGCTTGGTGTCGATCTTAAATCAAAAAATTTATATGAGATGGATGGGTCCCAGGAGTCCTATCTTTTGGTAGGGCAACTAAAGGTAAATGAAGACCTGATAGCCAAAAGAAATGAGTCCGAGCCTTTGTATGATGAATACATGATCACAAAATAGGAGGCACACATTGAGGAGCTAGCTGATTTGGGGAAGACTACCATAGAAATTAGTAATGCTAAGCCTACTCATGAGATAGCAACCATTCCATGTGAGGATGATGGATGTGTGGAGTTCCCTAACGTTGACACTCTAGATTTGAGTGTTAAAAATGAATTATGTGATGCAAATTCAAGAAACAACAAATCTAATTTTGCAAATCAGACCTTAGAAGATGTAAACAAACCAAAAAATTTACTTGTTGGTGATGAGTCCCGGATAGCTCTTTGGATGAACACACATCTATTTAGAGGAAGTAGTGTGCAGTGATTATGTCCAAACAACAACTTCTATTATGACATTGGAGCCATCCCGTGAGGTACATAATCGTAGTACCTTTGTTGAGGAAGTGTGCAGAGCTAATGACACACATGATGATGCTTATCAAACATTGAGTGACGATGATTTAGCCTCTTACCAAAGTGCAGATTACAAATCAGAAAATTTGTGTGGAGACGACTTGACACAGGGGTCTCATCATTTGGCGGGGCAATTGAAGGTGAACGAAGGCATGATTTCTTCAACCTTAGAACACTTTGATGTTGTTCAACAATTGGTGGCACATTGTTGTTGGACTCCAGGTATATATGAGCACCTTGATAATGGACTTTCCCTTGCTAAGTTTCAGGCACTTAGAGATGTAGTTGGGATAATGAAGAATAATTGCCTACAACTATTATCAGATAGAGATCATCTTCTCATGCTCATTGGTATCTATTATGATGCTCTAAAGGGAAAGGAAGAGGAGGTTGACGAGCTCACCTGTGAGCTTGAGGTCACCACGAAATCCTTGAAGAGCACTCAAAAAACCCTTCAAGAGTCAAAGTTATGGATATATGAGATTACGATGGAGTTGAGCTTGGCACAATCCTCATCACCTACATATACAATTTATATATCTATGGCATCGTTTGGTGATGAGCATACATCCATGGATTGTGGTAATGAGTATGTGGAGGTTGTGGCTACATCTATTTCATTTACTGGTGCAAGTATCACAAATGAGATGAGTGCATTGGATGAGTTTAGCAGGGAACAATATGTTGCACCATGTGATCTTGAGGATAGCCCCATTTTAGTGATGCAGAGCAGATTATTGATAGCTCTTGTGGTGAAGTAGTGGATTCTCTAGTGAGTTGTGTAACTGATCACTACGCTACTCTGTCTTCTTCACAACAGGTATGCAGGGTATCATCTAGTTAGGAGATTGGTTCTCATGTTGATTTGTTTCCCTCTCATGGAAGCAAATCAGAGATTACATCCCATGCAGTTGATTTTGATTGAGAACTTATTGAGCCATAGAGATGGAGAGATCAACTGAAGGTTATAGGAGAGAAGGTTGATTCAACCTTATCTTGTTTTGATTGCACTCATAAGTATGTTGAGAACCTTCTTTGGAGAACAAAGTTTGAGGAGAGATGGTATAGGTTCTCAGCTGGTACTCACATTCATGATTTGCAGTTCAACATGAGTGTTTTGGAGGAGATAAAATTAGAATATCTCCAATTGTTTCATGATAGGGAGTATGCTATTGGGTACGCAGAGAGGGTTGCTAGAGTATCTACCTAATTAGCTATCTAGGATCAGAGACATGAGCCATCATCTGATTCAAGTGATGAGAATGATGATGAGTGTGTTCCCCATGATTTTGATGGTCAACTGTTGACACACGCAAGTGCTTTTTATCTTGACTGCATAGTGAGGAGTGCTCATCATTTCTCCTTTAGTCCACACACAGATGACCTGATGATGCGTAAGTGTGGATTGGCTCAGGATTTATACCATCCATTGTGGGATGAAGGGTTTCCATCTACAAAAGATGGAACTAGAGATTGTAAGTGTCTAACTCATATATATTCAGAGGATTACTTGCAGGGTCAGAGAGCAGATTACCATCATGCTGATGTGTACTAGACAGAGTTTACAACTCCTTTATCTCAAAAATTTCCATTGGAGACATAGCTTTAGAGACGTTGCAGTGTCAGTAGGCATGATGGCATGTTTAATCTTTATAGTGGTGATGGAAGAGAGTTTAATCATCCCCTTGACTTGGGAGGAGGAGTTACATATCTTCTAGCACCTATGAGGGACAAACATCACATCCATAAGAGATTTAGAGGATGAAAGGGGATGTTGTGGTGCAGACATGTCTAGATATTCTTACCTCCTCTTAACCGATGAATGTGAGTTTTGATTATATTGGGATCCATGAGGTGACAGGGTAGGCATCGTGGTTCAGATGAGTCCCATTGGGTTGCTTCACCACTCTTGGCATGGTGAAGTTGATAATGGATTAGTGTAGTGGAAGTCAGAGGATGTTATGCATGGCAGACTTCCATTTTGGGTTTGGGACCCTAGGATCATTTTTGCTTTCATTTTGGTTTAGTCTGTTGATTGGAGGTTGTATTGGCATTGCTTGAGGACAAGCAATCTTTGGGAAGGGCAAACTGCAATGTCCCCATTTTTGAGTTCTCTTGCAACACAGTTAGAGCTGACTTTCTGGGTTGGTGACAACATAATTAGAGGAGTATTTTGATGTCACCATGGTGTTCGGGTGATCCAATGGAGCTATATGACACTTTCCGAAGAGATTTCAAACAACTTGTCTATGCTTACTATTTATAGTAAGTGCTTGCATGCCAATAATCTTTCTAGGTTTTTTTGGGTTTGTTCTCTTTGGTCCTTAGAGAAGACTGCTATTTATAGTAAGTGTTAGTCTAGCACTATTTTGGTGGCTTGGTAGTCAGTCATTGGTGATCCCAGATGTTGCATTGAGCTCAGTGATATTAGATGGTTTGCGGTGATGTCTTTCCAAGTGGTTTTAGACTATGGGCCTGGACTTGCTATTTTTGGCAAATTAGGGTTTCTATCCATTTCAGGATTTTTAGTGTTAGAGATGGAGCGTCTCGTCAAGACCTTTTTGGCAAGCTATAAGTATTGATCACTGAATTCTGAGTTCATTTGGGCCTCCATTACAAGGTCCATAAATTAATATTATTATTTAAATATTGGACTTTGGGATTTAATGGTTAAGTGATGAAAAATAAATATTTAAAAATCACTTAAGTCATTTTATGGAGTGCTCCCCTTGGGAAATATTAAAAGTGAAATTAAAAGAAATATTCCCCCCAAAAGTGCATCCACCCCGTTGGAGAATTATAAAAGAGGAAAAGTGAAGCTCATTTGCATATGTTGGATTATTGATTTCTCTTGTGTTTTTTTGGATGTTCCTGTGCATTGGCTTTGGAGCTTGGCTCTAGGGTTTGTTCTTGGCTATGTTGAGAGAAAAACATCTTCATAGTCCTCTTCTTCCTGTGTGAAAGATCACATCAAGAAGAGATTCTTGGAGGCTTCATCTAGGGGCTTCAGTTGTGCATTCGCCAGAGACATTTTGATGAAGATTTAAAGGGTTAATTGCTGCAACTGGTAAAAAGGCTTTTGAAGGATAGATTTAAGTATTATGAGCATAGTTTAGTGCTATTTTTGACACTACAAGACATGTCGTACTTCACTGCTCCTAGCCGTACAACATCTAGAGGACCATACTATATCTTGGCACATATTTAGGATGTTCTTTAGAGGTTTATGTAGTTGTTTGTGATCTCCATAAGGAAGTAGACATTGCTGATATAAAATAAAGGTGATTGAGGCAGATTTTAGTGAGTTTGTTGCTGGTATATGTTGCTAAAGGGGCTGTCCCAGCTAGTACAAATTGTGAGTCTTCAAGATATTCAATAAATTGCCTTTTGGGTTTCACATACTTATCAAAGTGGATGCCTAGCGTTAAGGTTTATGCTATTATTCTTTGTAAAAGAAAACTACTTCATTTCTAAGAGATTTGAGCAAATTACCTTGGCTTGTATTGCTGGTCCTTCGTCAAAATATGTACAAAGTTGAAGATATTCATCTGGGTATGTTACTGTAATTCATATTTTGTTATAATACAATTTGGGTCTTCAATATTTTGTTGATATCTATTTTATGTTTTTCTACATTTCGTTATATGCTCTTTATTCCATGCATTCAATGCAAATACCAAACATGCAAAATATTCAATGAAATCCTAAACTTAGAACAATCAAGAAAGCAAAAAAATTGGCATAGAAAAAACATATATCCGAGGGTGTATGTTACAGGTAATTGGTACAGGGAAGAATGAAGATGGATAGTCCTCCAAGGAAACCATAAAAACAATTGCAATGTACCCAATAAAGGTTCTTAGTCCAACAATGGTGGACTTGATAATGGTTTAATTCCCAAGCCATGATGTCAATGAGACCTTCTAAGTCATAGGCTAGGGGCAAAACCAACCAAGTAGTCATAGCTCAACCAAAGCCCAACCATCCTCCTAATAAATAATTCAAACATGTTTATACACCTTGATGTACTCTAGAACTCCACTCCCTATGAGTGCTTTATCTTTAGCCAAGTTGGTAGTTAAACCAACTTATCTACCAAAGGGAGACAGATGTTTACACAACCCTTGCTAGGAGGTGGAGGAAGGGGAATATGTTTTTGAAAAATAACAAATGCAGTTTGGAACATTTTCTCCTAAAAATTAGAGGTGGTTTATGTTGAATATATTTTTTGCATTGTAAGGGTTAGACTTCAAGGAAATGTCCTTAGACTTTCTCTCTTCATGAATTGCATCTCATGGAATGTTAGAGTTTTTGTGAACCCAAGCAACAAATTCATTGTGTGGGATTTTTGACAGAGATTTACCCCAAGTTAGTAATTCTTTGTCTTTAGAAGATCAAGGTTGTTGGGTTTTTTCTATCAATCATGTCTCATGTCGTTTGGCCAAATAGTATCTGTGTCAATAGTAATCATGAGAAAGGTTTAGGTAGCATCATAAGTTTTGTTGATGCCAAGGGGCAATCCCACTATGTTACCCATGAATGTGACCCATCTAATAGAGCTTTATGACCCTTTTCAACATAGATAATAAAGCCTTAAATTTTGTTAATATCTATGCCTCAAATGATGTAAGTGAAAGCAAGTTGCTATAGTGGTGGCTTGTAGATGAACTATTATTGGCCTAATGGGTATTTAATGGCAACTTCAATATGGTTGAGGTGGAATCCAATAAGCAAGGCCACTTACCCATGACATTGATAACTAGTGAACATGATAATGATTCTACATGCACAATAAATTGAGCCTTTATGACCCCAATCCTAGCCACCAAAATACATCTTCCATTTGGTACACATGGTCCAGCTTGATGAGAGTAGAATATGTATCCTTCATACTTATAACATTTTTCTATACCATGATAGTCACCTTTCTACCCTTTTCATGACATACCATGCCTTTTTACCATTTCTACTACATATGATTAGAATAGAAATAGGGAGTATTTAATTAAGTTTAAGATAAATTAATTAGAAAATAATTATTTATTGTTTATTAATTTTCCTATCATTTTGTCAACTTGTAGCAAAATAGGATATAATTGTTAAGACAACTTATGCGGTAGATTCTATGGTAGCAATCCAATGGTGGAAGAGATTGCTCATACTAAATGTGAATTCATGATTGTTCTAATTTCCACTAAATCTTCAATCAATTAGAATGCATGTGCCATAAAAAAATATTTTGATTAGAAATAAGTTGTTTTGTTATGCTTTGACAAGATGTTAAAAACAATCTTGTTATTTATATTTATAAGGACAACCCAACAAATTGAACTTACTTTAGTAAAATTGTTACATGCATCCCCTATATAAGAATTTAGCAGGGATGGCATGATAATAAGATAGATCTAACACATCATGTCAAAAACATAGTGAATATAACATAATTATTTATCTACATTTCATGTTGATTGAATGTGATGATCTAAATTCATAGCAACAATGTGTTGGTAGGGGATCTCTAGTACAAAAAGGTGAGGTAGGGTTCACTCACTAATTTGTGGCATGTTAGTTATTGATTATTTGTTTATTTAGTGTTGTACAATATGTTTTACATTTCATTTAGAGAGTTTGTGTGGATAATTAATATAATGTTTATATTTATGTTGGATTGGATTTAATGAACGTTAAGTTTGCAGACCTTAAATATTGTAGTAGTTATTTTCATACTATTGATTGTTTTAGCACTAGCTATATTCATTTAATGAATTGTTCCTTTAGCCATTTTTTTTGATTTTACTATTTTTGTAGTGTTATAAATTATTTTCTGTAACATAGTATAGACTATTTCTTGTAGCTAGCATTTAGAACATAGACATTATCCTTATCTATCTTTCTTTCATAGGATAGTTGCATACATAGTATACTCAACCTCATTACTTGTAGCCCTTGCACAAATTGTCACTATCCCTTTTCACAAGATTATGCTCTTGGATTAACAAAGGATTGGAATGAACTCCATCTTGATAATAAACTAAAATACTAAAATTAATCTACTATAACCAACTTAGTTTTATCCAATCGCAACTTGCATAGTGGTTCTAAAAGAATAATTAAGCAACCTAATTGTGCTATGATGTTAAAGTCCAACTATACTTCTCTTTTGCTAACTTTGTTACTCACTTCCAGTTGACCCCTTGCTAGATTTTTTTCTTTCTAATCTCTCACTAATCTAATTTAAAATTGAAAGGGACCTTTAAATGGCAAAGGTTGAAAACACTAAATTCTATTTGAACATGTCATTGCTCCATGATAAGTCCATGTTGTCCTATTTTTGACATTTTAGAACTTGGTGCCATGTTTGAAAGGGTATACTAGGAGTATTGAATGGTGGTTTGATACCATCATCCATAGTATGCTAATTCTTGAGAATGCTTGGTTGCTAGCTAGAAAGGGTACATTGCATGTCCTACATTCTATGTCCGTAGAGCTTAGTCAACTAACTACTTTGCTCAAAGTGATACCTTTTCAAAAAATCTTCTAAATTCAATTGGCCAAACAATTCCACCTTATGTAAGTGGTTGATGCCTATGATGGTTGGGGATCTTAGATCAAAGCCTAACTAGATTGGTCAAAAGTAGGTGACTAAATTTTAAAAGAATTTCTTCAAGATGTATGACCAAAAATTTCAACTCAAGAAATCAAGTGCATCAAAGAAGCCATTCAACATTTTTTCCATGCTCCTAATATCTTGTATGCCTTTGTCTAGCACTAACCAAGGTCATCCATACTCAAGTCTTTTCACTCTAGAAAGGGAAGTGGTGCTTAAGAATTTTGTAGATGTGGTCACCTATTGTCTCATTCCAACTCAACTTGCAACTTGTGACAAATTCCTATCCCAAGAGGAACTTTTCTTGGTTGCATTTGACATGGGAGATAATAAATAGTCTAGTTGCAATGGTTTTCAAGTTGTGAATTCTACAAAATCCTTTGGGATAATATTGTCCATGATTTAAAGTGTAAGGTTTATCTAGAAGCTTATCATACTAGAGATCTCTACATCCTATCATTATTAAAGGAAATATCAAATTCATACTTAAATTTGGGTATCTTGAGTTCATTTACAATTGGAGATGAATCACTCTGTTGAATGTTTCCTACAAAATTATTGTTAAGGCTTTAGCCATGTGAATTAGATATCTCCTTCCACTTGTGGTTTGACCTAAATAAATTAGGT
Organism: Cunninghamia lanceolata; assembly: GCA_027924645.1. Classification (NCBI taxonomy): domain Eukaryota; kingdom Viridiplantae; phylum Streptophyta; class Pinopsida; order Cupressales; family Cupressaceae; genus Cunninghamia; species Cunninghamia lanceolata. Next base: position 1,971,450 of record BSBN01000270.1, read on the forward strand.
TTATATTTAAAGTAGATATATTCTTGATAATATCTTTGTAGTCTAGGAAGGTATGGAATGAGTGCATTCAAACAAAATCAGTAGATGCTTTTCATCAAAATCAACTTTGAGAAGGCCTATGATAGAATTGAATGGTATTTCATACTAGCCATGGATGCTTAGAGATCTTCTCTTTGGTCCCACTTTCATCTAATCAATCGAAATACTTTTTGTAGATGTTTCTATTTAATTTACCACCAATTTGATTCTTAATATGAGAACTTCAACATTTTTGGATCTATAAGGTAGGGTTGCCCTCTTGTTTCCTCACTTTATGTGTTAGTTGTTAAAGGGTTTGGTTATCTATTTGCTAACACTATCTTGCAGCAATGGGTTAAAAGAATCTCCTTTCTTGGAACTACTTCTCAGTAATTGGTCTTGATGGGAATTTTGTGGATGATTCCTTTCTCATGATCCTTGGAGATGAAGACAATGTTAAACAAGCTATCAAGTGTCTTGATACTTTCTACTTAGCTTTAAGTTTTAGTATCCAATGTGACAAGATGCAATACTCCATGTAGTCTTTCTCCCAATCGCATGGATGGATTTATTCCATTGGTTGGAAACCAATTAGCCACAAGTAAATTTTTAAATTTCTTGGCATTCCCTTTTTTCTTTAAGCTTGCCAATCCAAGTTATGACAATATGTAATTGATATAATCAAGATAAAGCTTAACTAGTAGATTAACAAACCACCTTCATTGGTAGGTAAATTTCAAATTTTCTCTAAAAGTCTTCTAGATATGCATGTGCATTACTCTTCTTGTTGGGTTTGTTAGGAATCAAGGTGTCTCAACCTTGTTAATTTCTAGCATTAATTTATTTAATGTATATTTATTTTATGCCTAAGTTGTGCTTTCTTGCTCATCATATTTTGTCATCTAGTGTGACATGGCATGGTGAGTTGTCATCACATTGGCAAGTGACATGGAAGGTGACAAGGATGCATTTATTCCTACATTGGAATATAGGCATCCCACTTTGTGGTAGAGATTCTTTGCCATGTATTAGAAACTTGAAATATGTGTAAATCAATATTCTATGCCAGATTCCTATGATAGGTTATGACGCGTAAGAACCAGATTTTATAATAGGATAGACAAATATTGAAAAACATCTTGCATGGGGAATCTAAGCGCTCATGTTTGGTTATGAAAAGTTGTAAGAGAATCATTTATTATTAGTTAGTTATGATGGATTCTCTTACAACTATAAGTGTTGTCATATATGATAGATTTTATGATAGTGTAAGAGCATCTATCATACCTATTTTAGGTAAATTTAGGGTGCCCAAGTTTGGAGGGTTGTAAGAGGTGAAAGTGAATCTTGGGCAAGTGTCATTTGCTTGCTAAGAGGTGTTGGAATATGTGCAATGTGGATTTGGATGCCTACCTCTTGTATCTTCCTATAGAATCTTCATTCATGCTTGGCATTCTCTATAAATAAGGTGCTTGTTGGAGTAGTTTGTAGGGTTCATTTGCAGGTACTATTATGCTGCCAAAATTACTCCAAAATATCAATAGTCATGAGATCTTATAAGAGCTTGGCTCTGGAAGTGTATTGTAACCTTCATTGTTTATGGATTAATACATTGGGTTGTGCTTTGGAGTGTGGGGTTTTTTACTTGAAAGGGTTTTCCCCATGTATATCTTGTGTTGTGAGATTTTGTATTTGCATGTGATGTTATTTGATCTTCTATGTATTGTGTATCTCATTACTGTAGCTATTAAAAGATTAAAAAAAAATGCAACTCTCCTCTCTAGATCAGTGTAGGAAGTGTGTTCCGTGTACCTTTCTTCCTTTCAGTTGGTATCAGAGCCTGATCAACTTTGGTTCTAGTTGTTGGGTAGACAATTTTTTGAACTGATCTTTGTTTGAGTGGGAGCTTGTGTAAAGGATTTTGAAATATTTGTTGTAGGAAAGAGATGGTGAGCACATTTGGGAGGATAGAGATGGAAAATTTTAACAAAGGCAACTATGAGTTGTGGAAACTCAAAATGGAAGACATGTTGGTTAACAAAGACCTATAGACAACTATATTTGGAAAGATGCCATTGGGCATGAAACAAGAAGATTGGGATTTGATGGATCGGAAGGATAAGGGTCTTGTGAGACTCCATTTAGTTAACTCCATGTTATTAAATGTCCATGAAGAGGCTACAACTGCAGATCTATGGAAGAAATTTGATCAGATTTATCAGGCCAAATCCTTGATAAATAAGTTTTTCTTAAGAAAGAAGTTGTACTCTTTGAGAATGGAAGATGGAGGATTTTGTTAGAATTAGTCCAGACAACTAAGAGAGAGGGTGAATCAGTTGTCACAAAATTTAAACTTTTCTGCCTTTAATCTTCTTTTACAACTTATAATCAAATAAACATTAAAGCATGAATCAATAATATATGAACAAAATCATAAATAACACACTTGACACCATGATTTTTAGCGTGGAAACTTGATTAAGGGAAAAACCATGGTGGGGATTAACCCACAAAAATTAATACCCTATTAAAAGTATTTTTACGAATGAGAATGCACATGCATTGGGGCTCAATGCCCAGAGCTCACTGCTCAAATAGAGGCTCACTGCCTACAAATGATTACAAGAGAATAACAGAGATTTTGAACTAATGAGAAACATCTACTAATGCATGAGTTTAGTTCTAGTTAAGCACAAAACACTAATCTTACACATTTCATCTTCACTCTACCCTGTTTACTGCTCTGCCTTCATCTGAATCTTAGATCTCTATTTTTTTGCCTTTACTCCATGTTCATAACACACACACCTCAATCATCCAAATCCATCGGCTATATATATCCACATCCTGATCTTTAATTACTTTTTAGTCAGCTTCAAGAACACTTGGAACTTTATTGAATATTTTGCTCTGTTGGCTAGATCCATGCATAACTTGAGATGCAAACCAAAACTTGCACTCACAAATCATTAGTCAGGTCAGCTACTATCACTAGTCAACACAACTTGTCCGACCAACAACTTTCATACATCCAGAACCAAGATCAATTACAAGGTCGGCCTGTTCTTCTACCCGTTCTGTCAAACTGTTAACCTGATACTCAGATGCTAATAACTATTGAGTCCTTCATCATTGGAGGCCAAAAATCAAGATTTAGATTATTCTGACAATGCTTATGACTCCGTTAGATCCGCAACAAACTCTAATCTACTCCCGGGGAGATCCGGACCAAGATACCGGACCCTGTCACACACTCTGTTCTTGGCTTCCCAGACTTAGATCTTCAATCTGATTTCTGGTCTGGGCAAATTAGGTAAAGTGGATGTGTAGAGAGACTTGGTTGCCATCAATGACAACACTTATCATGCCTAACAGTGTCTGTTGCCAACAATCTCCCCCTTTGGCATTGATGGCAACACTTAGTGAAAAATGACTAAGTGTTGGAATAACTCCCCCTTTGCTTGTGCTCCATACGGTTGTTCACACTACTTTCCAGTGCTCCCCCTTTGCTAGATTCCTCATTTTCACTGATCTTCACTCCCCCTTTGACATCAATGGCAAAGGGTGGGGTCCACAAGACAAAATTCTCCAAAGATTCTGTGTATAGTGCCGCATATGTACAACTAATCACTAAGTTCTATTCACATGAACTTGAGAATGTTTGCAAAACTATTTTTCAATTGCACAAGTTCAGAGGCCCAAGCTCGCTTCATTCCATCCAAAATTGAGATGTGTCCACTCAACAAAAATGCATATGCTTCTCCCTTAGTCAGATCTAGAGGATTACTTGTCTGAAGTGCAGTCTGAGCTTTTGATAAGGCATTAAACATGGTTTCTAACCTGGGGCAATCAATCCCCAGAGCTCACACATTCTCTTCATAATGTTACTTTTTTCTTTAACAAGCCTCTTTATCTCATCTATCAAGCTAATTAATTGACATTCTTGACTTATAGGTGAAACTATTAGATGATCAAAAATTTGAGAAAGATTTGATAATTTCTATTCTTGCTCCTTTATCTTCTTCTCAATATCTTCACTAACTTTGGGCCATGATAGACAAAATTTGTACATATCACTTCCATCATTTAGAACATTCAGAATACTCCTCATGCTAATGCCGAGTATCATCCTATCATTTCTTATTAGATTTTATACTTCACTAAATTTCTTATCCAAAAATTCCTTCTAAACTTTTGCTTCCGCAGATTTTTCAAAAGACTCAAAATGTGTACTTGCAACATTTACAAGATTCTTTATGTGATTGGAGGGAGAATCTGATGGACTCTTTTGACAGGTTGGCAATATCTTCTCCAAGACTCCGGTTGCAAGCCTTAGTAGTTCATTGTCCTCCATGTGAGATTTTAACTTCTCTTTGGCCTTGGCTTGAGTGAAGGATGCAATCTTCATCACTTGTATTGGAGAGAGAGAATCTAGATTAAATGGTCCTTGGAGTAATTCAGGTTCATCAAACTCAAACATCTCTTTATCTTGAAGACTTTTCACTATATCTGTAGTGTCTCTTGCAACAACTTCTGGAACACTTTCCTCTTCTTGGGTTTTCTCCAGACTATCTTGTTTAGGTGCTTCAACATTTGCACCATCTTCTTCTATTTTCTTTCTCTTTCTCTGCTTCACCTTTCTCTATATCATCTGCAATGGGATTCTCTCCTTTCTCCTCACCATCTAAAAGCTGTTCCAGAGGATCTAGTGTGGCAAAAGTATTCTCAACATTATCTTCCTTTTCTGATTGGTCAGGAGGAGTTAGAGTAATACCTACATTATCAATTTGGTCCACCATTTCTATATCTACTTTATTTATTTACTTCTCTCCCAAAATAGAGGAGTCATCAATCTCTATTTGTTGCTCATTGATGTTCACTTCTTCAGCAATTGGAATTGATGAATCAATTTGATCATCTGTCTCCTCATAGATTAGCTTCGGAGGATCTAGAGTATTACCTTGGTCATCATTTCCCTTTTCAATCTCTTCTTCTGGAGCTTCTTGTTCCTTTGAAACAATATACTATTTATCTTTGTCAAGGGCTTTTCTCAAAATTTCTTTTGTTTCCTTTATAACTTCCTCTGTTTCACCAAGCATTAACTTATTCATAAGGATCTTGCTTTTGAATTTCTCCTTAACTTCCTTGAGGATTTTATCAGCGTCTCTTCTAGTTATTACTGGACACAGGGTGGAAAGAACATATTCTCTGAGTTCTATATCTTTGTCCTTGGCAACCTCCTTCCTCATTTCTAGTATTTTCCTTAAGCTTTTGGGAATTTCTTGTAGAATTTCCAATAGAGCTCTGTTGAATTTATTCATGTACAGGATGGTGGCATCCTCCAAGATTTTCTTATTTTCTTCATCAAAACTATCATAATATATTCTGATAGGCTTTAGATTCCCATGAACAGTAACTGATTTTACAATTTGATTAACAGTCATAGCAACCTTACCAGTCTCTTTCCTTTTACTTCCCTTTTTGCTTCCGAAGGGTTGGTTCTTAGAGGCTTTTGAAGTCTTGGCTTTCTTTAATCTTATCTCTTTAACTTCATTTGTTTATGTTTTCTCATCATCTTTTGTGCTCTTGTAGGCTCTTGTGGCCTTGGTTTTCTTCCTCTTTCCTCCTTCACCAGATGGTGTGGCTTTCGATGTCTTAATGGGAATAGACTTGGGTTGTTCTGAAACAGTTGCATAGCTTCTTGTTTTCCTTGAAGTGGAGGATGGTTCCACTGGAGCATCTTCTTGTTTTTTGTCCTATTTTTCTCTTTCAGCGTTTTTAATTCTTTCTCTATTTTGCTTCACAGCCTCCTTGGTTAGGCCAATGCTCTCAGCATACCTTTCCACTTGCCTCTGCACTTTCCTTTAGGTCTCTGGCCATCTGAGCTCCACATGCAACTTTATACTTAGCTCCTTGTATGTTCCAAACCTTTCCACATACGTGTCTTTTGATTTGCTCAGGAGATGTTGAGGATACATTTCCAAAACTTTCTCATCAACCTCATATCCCATTGGCATAATCCATACTGTTCTAGGTTCTATAGCTTTCATCAGACATTGATCTGTGTCAACCATAAAACATATCTTATTCTCATACTTTTCTACAACTGACTTAGGGATTCTTTCCCTTGCATGCATTAGACCCTAATTTTTTTTGAAATACCCCCAGATTCCAGTCTTTTGTGCACCTGAATCTCCAAGGCTATATAAATGATCTCTTATCTGATTGCCACTGGCCTGTCATTTGTCTAGTGCAGACTTTGCACTCTAGGCACTTCATTCATAAAATAGAAAAATAAGCATATAATCAAAGAACCATACTTGAAGGAATTTTTCTTATCTTTCTTGATTTTATTTAAATTTTCAAATAGTTGAACCCGTAGTAGCTCACAAAGGTCATAGTCTACATTCTCTTTCAACATTTTATATGCTGCATATATAGTTGTTCTAGAGATAGAGTTTTCTTTGCTTGAGTGATAAATCTTATACCTGATTACCATGGAAGCAAACTTGATATCCAGTTCTAAAATGTCATTGATTGTCATGGCTCTTTTATCAAATTTCACATCGGTTGCATCAGTGACAGTTTGATTTTTGACATATTTTAACATGGGTAGTCCACTAATTGAGTTTAATCCAGTCAAAATTCTAATTTAACATCTTTGGTGATCTTAAATGGTTTCAACAACCACATAAATTCATCGTGCATTTAACTCAACATATAAAGAACCCATTCACTCTCATCAAATGACGAAAATTTAATAATTTGTAGAAAATGTTTGCTTTCTAGGGCTTCAAATTTAGGTTTTAGTTGGTAATTGTCATCCTTTAGATGGCTCTTAAACAATTCTAGTAGTTTCAGATTCCCAAATTCTTCTACATTGCAATGAATGTATGCCCTAATGTCTTCAACATGTAAAACCCGATATGGAACACCCGAAAAGGCACCTAGCGACTCGACTTCAATAGATTTGTAAGGATGCTTCTTAAATTTAGGATGGGGCCTTTCAGTGATATCAACAACTAAGGGTGTAGCCATTTACAGAGATTAAGAATTTAAGAGGTTTCACAGAAAATAGAAGTACCTTGTTCCGTAGATTAGGGTTTTGCTTGGAGATCCTCTTCGTACTTCAATTCTTGAGAATTCTCAGCTCTGAGCTCATTCACTCCTCTTCTTGCTTTCTTCTGATGCAAAGTGATTTGAATGAGGAATGAATGATCCTTTTATGCTCCGCAATGCCTAATTTGTCTTTGTAATAAATGCTCTACCCTAATACATCTAGTTACTCTGTTTGTTGAATAGTTTCTCATGGATTACTCTGCAATTTGCCATATTTACCTCTTTTCTTCTAGAAATCCTTCCAAACGATCTGAAACCGTCCAAGATCTCTTTTCTCATTGTGCCAGATTCAGGCACCCACTTATTGGCTGGGGGATTTGATTTTCAATGCAGCTCCCCCTGAGCCAATGCTCCTAATTCAATTTCTAGAGGAATTATCATCACTAGATTCTAGTACGGACCCATTACTATGGTTCACAATTGTTTTCTTGATCCATGTATTGCTTATTTCATTTTGGATCTCATTCTCATCAATTTTTCTTTTGCCTTTGTCTTGTCTCTGCTCATCTAGTTTTCTGTTTACCAGACCTCTTCTTCCATTATTCCTGCTTCTGCATAATCTTGCAATATGACTAGATTTATTTCAATTAAAGCACACAACATTTCCTTTCTTATGAACTTGATTTCCTCTTGATCTGCATTGATTAACCATGTGTCCAAACCCATTGCAAGCAAAATAGTAACAATTGAAAGAATTGCCAATTCCTCTATTGTTAGAATTATTCATTATCATACTTCTGCATTCATTTGATCTATGATCATACCTCTTACACTTGAAGCATTGACAGAAGAAGGATGGACCATTTTGATTTACTCTGCTTCTGCACTGAGTAGCTTTATGGCCAAATTTATTGTACTTGAAACAATTCCATTGAATGATGGATATCTTTGAGCATTAGGCTGTCTTACCAGAGGTCTTCTAGGCTTGTATATCTCATTCCTTGGTTGAGAGTTTCTTTGTCCAGATCTAGAGCTTTCACCTTTCTCATTTCCAAGACCATGCTTGCCATCAGCCTTTTTCTAACCCTCAAGTATTGCTTCAAGTTTGGCTGAACTTATCTTGAACTTCTCCTTGTATTCATTTGCAACTTCTAGGTCATGTCTGAGAATGACAATTTGTCTTTCAATATTTCTTTCATTGTCTCTGCTTTCTTGTAGATCTGACTTTAGGTGGCCAGCTATACTATCTAATCTATAGCATTCATCAGTTCTTTCTATTAGAGTTTGATTCAAGTCTTCTTCAATCTTCTTTCTTTGCTTAATTTCTTAGGTTAGCCTTATTTCCCCGGATTCCATCTGAATTTTTAGAATAGCAACTTCTTTTGACAACTTCTCACATTCCCTTTTCTTTTCTTCCAAAGCTTCATTCATGCCATTTTATTCAGTTAAACTAGATAACTACAGAAGTAGCTCCTTTTTTATTTCCATGGATTTTTTTTAATTTGTCTTTTAACATTTCAATTGTATCATCAACATCTTTAAGTTCACCTCTTAGATTACTAATTTCTGTTTTAGACTGAACAAGATCTTCTAGGGCCAACTGAAGTTGATCTTTGAGTGAACCCATTAAAACTCCTTCCAAGATCTTTCCTTAAGCTGTTAGGCTATTTTAAAGGAACCTCACTCTGATACCAATTGTTGGAATTAGTCTGGATAACTGAGAGGGGCAGGGGTGAATTAGTTGTCACACAATTTAAACTTTTCTTCCTTTAATCTTCTTTTACAATTTACAATCAAATAAACATTAAAGCATGAATCAATAACATACGAGTATAATCATAAATAACACAATTGACACCATGATTTTTAGCATGGAAACCCGGTTAAGGGAAAAAACCACGGTGGGGGTTAACCCACAAAAATTAATACCTATTTTTATGAATGAGAATGCACATGCATTCGGGCTCACTACTCAAATAGAGGCTCACTACCTACAAATGATTACAAGAGAATAACAAAGATTTTGAACTAATGAGAAGCATCTACTATGCATGAGTTCAGTTTCGGTTAAGCACAAAACACTGATCTTACACATTTCATCTTCACTCTGCCCTATTTACTGCTCTGCCTTCATTCGAATCTTAGATCTCTATTTTTTTCACCTTTACTCCATGTTTGCAACACACACACACCTAAATCATCCAAATCCATTGGCTATATATATATCTGCATCCTGATCTTTAATTACTTTTCAGTTAGCTTCAAGAACACTTGGAACTTTATTGAATATTCTACTCTGTTGGCTAGATCCATGCATAACTTGAGACACGGACCAAAACTTGCACTCAAAAATCATTAGTCAGGTCGGCTACTATCACTAATCAACACAACTTGTCCAACCAACAACTTCCATACATCTAGAACTAAGATCAATTACAAGGTCAGCCTGTTCTTCTTCTGCCTATTCTATCAAACTGTTAACCTGATACTCAGATGCTAATAACTATTGAGTCCTTCATAATCGAAGGCCAAAACTCTGGATTTAGATTATTCTAACAATGCTTATGACTCCGTTAGATCCACAACAAACTCTGATCTACTCTAGGAGAGATCTGGACCAAGATATCGGACCCTATCACACACTCTATTCTTGACTTCCTGGACTTAGACAGATCTTCAATCTGATTTCTGATCTGGGCAAATTAGGTAAAGTGGATGTGTAGAGAGACTTGGTTGCCTTCAATAACAACACTTATCATGCCTAGCAGTGTCTCTTGCCAACAGATTTATCACAGATTACCTAAATAGTTTTAACATGCTTCTTGCCTAGTTGAGCTTTGTGGTGTGAAAATGGAGGAGGATCGGTGTATAACTTTGTTGTGTTCTTTGTTAGATTTGTGGGACCACGTTGTTATGGCCATTGGGAGTACCATTACCACCTTTAAGATGGATGAAGTGGTTGCATCATTCCTATCTGAAGAGATGCGGAGAAAATCTTTTGAAATGGCTAAGGAGGCTCTTGTAGTTTTTGGTAGATCTAAAGAGAAAGGGGAAAGGAAGGACAAGAAGCAAGAGAAGTCAAAATCCAAATTTCGTGGGAGATCTAAATCTCTCAAAATGTCCAAGGAATTATTTTAGAACTATGGAAAACTTGGGCATTTCTGCAAGAAGTGCATGGAGGAGAAGAAGAAAAATAAAAAGAAATATGAATTAGATATCGACAAATCCTCTCAGGATGAAGAAGAAACATTTGTCACTACCTTGGCAACACATGCATCTAATGATGTGTGGCTGATAGACTCTTGTGTATCTTTTCACATGACCTCACATTGGGGTTGGTACTCAAATTATGAAGAGTATGACAGTGGGAAGGTGTATTTAGGTGACGACTCTCATATGAAGATTGTTGGCCATGGAAGAGTCTTGATTTGATTCCCTGATGGATGAGTGAAGGGGATCAATGGTGTTCTGCATATCCCTGGTTTGGCATGAAACCTATTATTTTAAAGTAAGCTAAATGATGTGGGCAGACATGTTTTCTCGAATGGAAGATGCAAGATGACTAGAGGAGCTATGGTGCTAGCTAAGGGTGTTCAGATTGGCACTCTATTCAAGCTTGATGAATGCACTGTTCCATACAATAGTTATTCAATTTCGAAGAACGGAACTTCAAAGTCTTCATCCTCACCATTAGAATTGATAGCAAAGAGGATTGTTGCATCTACTTCTGATGGTCATGCTTTCTAGGTACCTAAGGGTGCTCATTCTATGGAGATGAAACTTCTAGTTGAGAAAACTATGTTGTGGCACCAAAGACTTGGTCACATTGGTGAGATGGGTCTTAGAGCTCTGAAAAATAAAAACCTTGTTGAGGGGATGAATGATTGTAATATTGAGTTTGACTTTTGCAAACATTGCATATATGGAAAATAAAACTATGTTTAGTTTTATTCTAGTTCTCATAAATCTTCTAAGGTGTTGGACTTAATACATTTTGATGTTTTTAGTCTTGTGAATGCTCCTTCGATTTCAAAATCTATTTAATTTGTATCTTCCATAGATGATTATAGTATAAGGACATGGGTTTATTTCTTTAGAAGAAAATTTGAAGTCTTTAGTCAATTCAAAGAGATTAAGGCTCTTGTTGAGAATCAGATGGATAAAAAGATTAAGTGTTTGAGGACTGACAATGGTAGTGAGTTTTGTTCAGTAGATTTTGACAAGTTCTATAAAGAACATGGGATTGAGAGGAACAAGATAACTCCATATACCCCTCAACAGAATGGAGTTGTAGAGAGGATGAATAGGACATTGATGGAGAGGGCTAGGAGTATGCTTAGTGGAGTTGGCCTTGAAAAAACTTTTGGGTTGAAGCTATTGCTACCGCTTGCTACCTAGTTAACAGGTCTCCTGCTTCAATGCTTGTTGAGAAGAAACCTATGGAGGTGTGGTCAGAAAAAAATCCCTCATTGAGACATCTTTGAGTATTTGGTTGTGAGGCATATGCACATGTGTCTAGGGAGAAGAGGTCTAAGTTGGAGAACAAGGCAGTGAAGTGTATCTTCATCAATTATGGCATCATTGTGAAAGGGTACAAGCTTTGAGATCTAGTGGTTGAAAGGGTTTTGTATAGTAGAAGTGTGATCTTCAGAAAACTCAATCCTTCTTCTATTGTCCAAAAACTAGAAAAAGAAGAGAAGAAAGAGGATGTGGTTCAACTTCCTTCTACCCTTGAGAAAGTTGAACTAGAAACACCTATTGGACTTGATGATGAGATCTCTAGTAGCTCTAAAATTTTAGAAGAAGAAGAACCTCAACCTCAGCTTTTGATGAGGTCCACTTAGATAATGTGGAAACCTGATAGGCTTGGTTATTCATTAAATGATTCTAATTGTATTTTTGCTTTTATTTCTAACATTGATGAGCTTAGAACCATAAGGGAGACTATGGGTATGAGTGATGTAGATTTCTAAAAAGAGGCTATGGAAGAAGAGATGGCTGCATTGAAGAAAAATAATACTTGGGATCTGATGCCCTTGCCTAATGGACATAAACCTGTTGGATGAAAATGGGTGTTTAAGAAGAAATTTTGTTCAGATGGAAATGGTTAGAAGTATAAGGCAAGTTTGGTTGCGAAGTGTTATTCCTAGGTTGAGGGAATTGATTATGGTGAGATTTTATCTCCTATTGCAAAGCTGACATCCATTAGATTTTTGTTATCACTTGATGTAGCATATGGTTTAGAAGTTGAACAGATGGAAGTTGAAAACATGGATGTGAAGACATCTTTCCTTCATGGTGACTTGGAGGAAGAGATTTACATGTCACAACCAGAGCATTACATTGAAAAAGGTACGAAGAATTTGGTTTGCAAGTTGAAAAAGTCTTTGTATGATTTGAAACAGTCTCTTAGGATGTGGTACTAGAAGTTTGATGCCTTTGTGTTGAGTTTGAGATTTCTGAGATCCAAATAAGACCATTGTGTTTACTTTAAGATGGATAATGATTGTATTCTCATTATTGCATTATATGTTGATGATATGTTGTTAATTGGGAATGGTAAAGTTTGATTTCTAATTTGAAGTCTTAGCTTTCAACATAGTTTGAAATGAAAGATTTAGGGGTAGCAAGGTACATTCTAGGAATGAAAATTAGAAGGGATAGAGAAAACATAAAACTTTGGTTAGGCAAGAGTAAGTATGTGAATACAGTGTTGGAGAGATTCAACATGGCATCTTGTAGACCGTTGTGTGTTCCTGTTATGATGGGGACTAAGTTATCTATTGCAGATTGCCCAAAATATCCTACATATATGGAGGATATGATGAGAGTAGCTTCTGCTAGTGTTGTTGGTAGTTTGATGTATGCCATGGTCTATACTTGGTAAGACCAGACATTGCCCAAGTAGTGGGAGTCCTTAGTCGATTTATGGCTAATCTTAGATGAGTACATTGGGATACAGTAAAGAGAGTGTTTAGATACTTGCAGGGTACTTTTGAGTATTCCTTATGTTATCATGGTCATCCTACATGATCTTTTCATTCAATTTGTATTCGTGAATTTGTGAATTCAGATGGGGCATGTGACATTGAGAGAAAAAGATCCACTAGTACTTATGTGTTCACTATGTTGTTGGAATTGGTCTGGATAATTGAGAGGAGGGGTGAATCAGTTGTCACACAAATTAAAGTTTTTTGCCTTTAATCCTCTTTTACAACTTCTAATCAAATGAATGATATGAACATTAAAGCATGAATCAATAACACATGAGCAGAAACATAAGTAACACACTTGACACCAAGATTTTTGACATGGAAACCTGGTTAGGGGAAAAACCATGGTGGGGGTTAACCCACAAAGATTATACTTTGTTAAAAGTATTACAAAGGGGAATGCACACGCATTCAGGTTCACTGATCAAAGAAGGCTTACTGCCTACAAAAAGAAGATTACAATGAAATTGAATTGATAATTAGCATCTATCAATGCAAAGATTCAATTTCGGTTAAGCACAAAATACTGACTTGATACACTTCATCTTCATTCTACCCTTTTTACTATTCTGCTAACATCTGAATCTTAGATCTCTGCTCTTTTCACACTTATTCCATAGTCACATCACACACACACCCAAATCATTCAAATCCATTGGCTATATATATCCACATCTAGATCTTCAACTACTTTTTAGTTGGCTACTTAGAACTTTATTGAAAATTTTGCTTTGTTGGGTAAATGCATGTACACTTGTAACATGGACCAAAACTTACAATCACAAATCATTAATTAGGTCAACTACAATCACTGATAATCACAACTTGTCTAACCAACAACTTCCATACATCTAGAACCAAGATCAATTACAAGGTCGGTCGGTTCTTCTTCTGCCTGCTCTGTCAAACTGTTAACCCAATACTTAGATGCTAATAACTATTGAACCCTTCATCACCAAAGGCCAAAACTCTAGATTTAGATTATCTTAACAATGGTTATAACTCTCTCATATCCATAGCAAACTCTGATCTACTTCCGGGGAGATCCGGTCCAAGATACTAGACCCTTTCACACACTCTGTTCTTGACTTCCCAAACTTAGACAAATATTCAATCTGATTTTTGGTATGGGCAAATTATGCAATGTGAATGTGTAGTATAGACTTAGTTACCATCAATGAAAACACTTATCATGCATAGCAGTGTCTCTTGCCAACAATCTCCCCCTTTGGCATTGATGGCAACACTTAGTCAAAAATAACTAAGTGTTGGAATAACCCCCCTTTGCTTGTGCTCCATACTGTTGTTCACACTGCTTTCTGGTGCTCCCCCTTTGCTGGATTCTTCATTTTTCACCGCTCCTCACTCCCCCTTTGATATCAATGACAAAGAGTGGGATCCACACTCACTAATTATGCAAAAATTCTATATATAAGGCCGCATATGTACAAACAATCCATATGTTATACTTACATATATTTAAGGATATCTGCAAAAGTACTCTTTAACTGTACAAATTCAGTGGCCCAACCTCTCTTCATACCATCCAAAATTGAAATGTGTCCACTCAACAGAAATGCATATGCTTATGCCTTCCTTAGATCTGAGGGATCACTTTCCTGAGCAGTACTTTGGGCCTCTGACAAAGTATTAAACATTGTATCCAACTTAGGGGTAATCAGTCCCCGGAGCTCACCCATTCTTTCCATAATATTCTTCTTTTCTTTGGTAAGCTTCTTTATTTCATTTGTCAGGATAATTTCTTGACATTCTTGGCTCACCGGAGATACTGTTAAAGGATCAAACCTTTGAGATAGGTCTAGCAATTTTTTCTCTTGCTCCTTTATCTTTTTCTCAATATCCTCTACTATTTTGGGCCATGATAAAAAAAACTTATATACATCACCACCATCCTTAAGAGCATTTCAATACTCTTTATACCAATATCGAGTGTTTTTCTATCATTATCTATAAGGCCTTTTAGTTCACTAAACCTCTTATCCAAAAATTCTTTCCGGACCTTTACTTCGGCTAACTTCTCAAAAGACTTAAAATTTGTATTTACAGAATGGACAAGATTTTTCAAATTACCAAAAGGAGAATTAGATGTATTTTTCTGATATGTGGACATGATCTTCTCTAGTATTTTGGATGCTAGGCCTATCAATTCACTATTTTCTATGTGAGACTTAAGTATTTTCTCCCTTGCCTTGGCCTGTGTAAATGATGATATCTTCAACATTTGGTCTAGAGAGAGTGTCCAAATTGATTGGTCCTTGAATCAATTCCAGCTCATCTAATTCTAGCATATCCTTGCTAAGAAAACTTTGCATTGCATCCACAGTGTCTCTTGCCACACTTTCTATTTCAGTTTCCTTCTCTTGTGCTTTATCAGCGGCAACAACTAGACTATCTTGCTTCGGTGCATTAGCACCATCTCCTTCTGCTAGTTCTTCTTTTCCCTTTTCTTTTTCCTCTTCCTTCTCTTTCTCTTTTTCTTTTTCTTTTTCTTGGTCCTTTTCAGAGTCATCAGTAGTAGGAGGATATGGAGGATCATGGCCAACATTTGCTTCTTCTATCAATACTTCCTCTTCTTCTTTTTGCATTTCCTCTTCCAGAACAGAGGAATCTAGAGTTTCGGTCTGTTGCTTATTCTTCTTTAGTCTTTTGACATTCATGTCTGAGGACTCAATCTTTACATTTACCTGCTCTACAATAGGACTATTGTGCTTTTTAACAAAGCACTTTGGAGAATCTCTTTGGTTTCCTTTGCAATCATGTCTGTCTCCTCAAGCATAAGCTTATTCATTCATTTTTTACTTCAGAACTCATCCTTGGTCTCTTTAAATATCAAATTCATTTGCTTCAGAGTAATTTGGGGGCATAATTGTATTAATATTTGTTCTTAGATCTCAAGATCCTTGATTTTTGCATTCTTTTTTCTCAATTCCAAAAATTTTTCAAGGCTTTTTGGTATTAATGAACATATCTCAATAAGAGCCTTGTTGTAGATATTCAAATATCTTACCGTTGCTTCCTCAAGTACTCTTTTGTCAGCATCACTATAGTCATCATAGAATTCTGTCATTGGAGCCAAGTTTCCATCTACAGTAACTTATTTAATGATGTCATCTACTGAAAGGGTAGGCTTCTCTACATATTCCTCTGTCTTTTGCCTCTTGCTTTCCCTTTTTCTTCCAGAGGGCATCTCCTTGGACATCTTGGCTTCTTTTGTGCCTGTGGCTTTTAGTTCTTTGATCTCAATGTCAGAATTTGTGTCTTCTTCTTCTTCTCTTGTGCTTTCATAGGTCTGAGATGCTTTTGTTTTCTTCCTTTTCTCCCTTTTTCCAGATGATTTTGCTTCCAGTTTTGCAATCTTAGGAGGAACAGGGGCAGCAACAGAGCTCCTAGTAGTCCTTGAAGTGGAAGAGGGTTCCACCAGAGCACTTCCTTGTTAGTTCTTTCCCTGAATTGCCTCACAGCCTCCTTAGTTAGGCCTAGATTTTCAGCCAACTGCTTAACTTCTTTTCTTATTTTCCTATTGGTTTCAGGTTCATTGAGCTCAGTATGCAGTTTTAAACTTAGCTCCTTATATGTTCCAAATCTTTCAACTGTTGTGTCTTTAGGCTTGCTTAGAAGATGTTGAGCATACATATTCAATATTTTTCCATCTACTTCATACCCCATGGGCATGATCCAAATAGTTCGGGGTTCCATTGCTTCCATTAGGCACTGATCAGTGTCAACCATGAAGCATATTTCATTTTTGTACTTCTCAACAATTGATTTAGGGATTCTTTCTCTTAAATGCATCATACTCTAAAAATTCTTGGAGTATCCCCATATTGTAGTTTTCTGAGCTTGAAATCACCAATGTTGCGAAGATGATCTATGATCTAAATGGAAATTGGCTCATCGTTAGTCCAGTGAACACCCTTTACTCCAGGTACTTCATTCATATAGTATAAAAACAAGAATAGAACCAATGTACCATATTTAAAAGTGTTTTTCTTATCCCTTTTGATTTTGTTCAAGTTCTCAATCAGCTGGTTCTGTAACAGGTCACAAAGGTCATAATCTACATTCTCCTTCAACATTTGATATGCTGCATATATGGCAGTTCTGGAGACAGATTCTCCTTGTTGGAGTGATATATCTTGTAGCCAATCACTATGGAAGCAAACTTCACATCCGGTTCTATAATGTCATTTATAGTCATAGCCCTCCTATTGAATTTAGCACTGATTGCATCAGTAATAGTTTGGTTTTTCACAAATTTTAGCATGGGTAATCCACTGGTTGAGTTTAACCTAGTCACAATTCTGATAACATCCCTGGTAATCTTGAATGGTTTTAACAACCAAATGAATTCATCATGCATTCGACTCAAAACATACTCAACCCATTCATCTTCATCAAATGTTGGAAACCCTATAATCTAAATAAAGTGTTTATCATGCAGTACCTTATACTCAGGTTTAAGATCATGATTTTCATCCCTGAGATGACTCTCAAACAAGTCTACATACCTTGAATCACCAAATTCATCTATGTTTGCAAGAATATAAACCCTAATATCTTCAACATACAGTACACCATACGTAACACTTGAAAAAGCACCTAACAGGTCAACTTCTATTGATTTGTGAGGATGCTTCTTAAATTTGGGTTGAGGCCTTTCAATAATGTCAACAACATGAGGAGAAGCCATCTCAATAGATATTAGATTCAAAGCTTTACATAGAAGTACCTTTTTATTCCGCGGGGTTAGAGTTGATCAATTACCGGTTGAATTTTCTCTTCGTTCTTCAATCTCTAGATTTGCAGCTCATAAGATCTTCTACTTGTTTCCTTCAAATGCAAAGTGGTTCAAATGCATGATTAAGTGACCTTTTATCCTTCGCAAAACCTAATTTTGCGTTGTAATAAATGCGCTGCCCTAACTTCATCCAGTTACTCTATTTCTTGAACTGTTCTTCATGAATCACTCCGCAAATTTCCATATTAACATCTTTTCTTCCAAAAATCCTTCCAAAAGTTTTGAAACAATTCAAAATATCTTCTCTCATTGTGCCATATCTAGGAACCCACTTACTAATTGGGGGAATTTGATGTTTAATGCAGCTCCCCTAAGCCAGAGCTCCTGATTTAATTCCTGGAGGAATTGTTAGCACCAGATTCTGGTGCAGACCCATCACCATTGTTCATTGTATATTTTTTCACCCAAGTCTTGTTCATTTAGCTCTATATCTCATTCACATCAATTTTTCTTTTGCCTTTGTCTTGCCTCTGCTTATCTAATTTTTTGTTTACCGTACCTCTTCTTCCATTGTTCCTACTTCTGCAGAATCTTGTAATATGACTAGATTTATTGCAATTAAAGTACACAACATTTCCTTTCTTATAAACTTGATTTCCTCTTGATCTGTACTGATTAGCCATGTGTCCAAACCCATTGCAAGCAAAATAGTAACCATTGAAAGAATTGCCAATTCCTCTATTGTTAGAATTATTCATTATCATACTTCTGCATTCATTTGATCTATGACCATACCTCTTACACTTGAAGCATTGACCAGAGAAGGATGGACCATTTTGATTTACTCTGCTTATGCACTGAGTATCTCTATGACCAAATTTATTGCAATTGAAACAATTTCCATTGAATGATGGATATCTTTGAGCATAAGGTTGTCTGACTAGAGGTTTTCTAGTTCTGTTTCTCCCATTCCTTGGTTGAAAATTTCTCTGTCCAGATCCAAAGCTTCTACCTTTCTCATATCCAAGACCATGCTTTTCATCATCCTTTTTCTATCCTTTAATTAGTGTTTCAAGTTTAGCTGAGCTTATCTTGAATTTCTCCTTATATTCATTTGCAACTTCTAGGTCATGTCTGAGAGTGATAATTTGTCTCTCAAGTTCTCTCTCATTGTCTCTACTTTCTTGTAGATTAGATTCTAAGAGACTAGCTATTCCATCCAATATGCAGCATTCTTTAGTTCTCTCTTTCAGATTTTGATTCATCTCTTCTTCAGTTTTCTTCCTATCTTCAATTTCCTTGGTTAGTCTCATCACCCCAGATTCCATCTCATATTTTAGGACAACTTCTTTAGCTAACTTTTCAAATTCCTTTGTCTTCTCTTTCAGGGCCTTGTCTTCATAATGATTTCCCAGTTGAAGAGGTTACTCCTTCCCCTTTTCAGTGGATTTGCTCAATTTTCCTTTTAAAATGTCAATGAAGTCTTTAGCCTTTTTGAGGTTTTCTTGCATCTCTTGGACTGCTCAAGATCTTCAAGGGCAAGATTAAGTTGCCCTTAAAGGTTATATTCATCCATTTTACTTCCTTCCCAGATCTTCCTTAAGTTGTAAAATGTTTTCAAAGGAACATTTCTCTGATACCAATTGTTGGAATTGGTCTAGACAATTGAGAGGCGGGGGGTTGAATCAGTTGTCACACAAATTAAACTTTTCTGCCTTTAATCCTCTTTTACAACTTCTAATCAAATTAATGATATGAACATTAAAGCATAAATCAATAACACATGAGAAGAAACATAAGTAACACAATTGGCACCAAGATTTTTGACGTGGAAACCCGGTTAAGGGAAAAACCATGGTGGGGGTTAACCCACAAAGATTATACTCTATTAAAAGTATTACAAAGGGGAATACACATGGATTCAGGTTCACTGCCCAAAGCTCATTGCTTAAAGAAGGCTTACCGCTTATAGAAGGCTCACTGCCTACAGAAAGAAGATTACAATGAAATTGAACTAATAATTAGCATCTATCAATGCAAGGATTCAGTTTCGGTTAAGCACAAAATACTGACTTGATACACTTCATCTTCATTCTGCCCTTTTACTGTTCTGCTAACATCTGAATCTTAGATCTTTGCCCTTTTCACACTTATTCCATAGTCACATCACGCACACACCCAAATCATTCAAATCCATTGGCTATATATATCCACATCCAGATCTTCAACCACTTTTCAGTTGGCTACTTAAAAATTTATTGAAAATTCTTCTATATCAGCTAAATCCATGTACACTTGTAACGCAGACCAAAACTTGCACTGACAAATCATTAATTAGGTTGGCTACTATCATTGATCATCATAACTTGTCCAACCAACAACTTCCATACATCCGGAACCAAGATCAATTACAAGGTCAGCCTGTTCTTCTTCTGCCTGCAATGTCAAACTCTTAACCCGATACTCAGATGCTAATAACTATTGAATCCTTCATCACCGGAGGCCAAAACTCTAGATTTAGATTATCCTAACAATGCTTATGACTCCCTTAGATCTGCAACAAACTCTGATCTACTTCTGGGGAGATCTGGACCAAGATACCGGACCCTGTCACACACTCTGTTCTTGACTATTTGGACTTAGACAAATCTTCAATCTAATTTCCAGTATAGGCAAATTATACAATGTGGATGTGTAGTATAGACTTAGTTTCCATCAATGACAACACTTATCATGCCTAGCAGTGTCTCTTGCCAACATAGGTTTGGTGGTGCTATTAGTTGGATGAGTAAGCGACAAGCTATATTTGCTTTTTCCACTACAAAAGTAGAGTACATGGCAATAACTCATGCTTGTAAGGAAGCCTTTTATTAAGAGATTGTGTTTAGATGTTGGGTTTGATCTAGGGATGATTACTATTTTCTATGACAGTCAAAGTGCTATTTGTTTGGCAAAGAACCCAACCTTCCATGCTAGAATGAAGCATATTGATGTTTAGTTCTATTTTGTCTGTGACATGGTGGAAGATGGAAAGGTGAAACTTGAAAAAGTTGCTACTTTGATGAATGTTGCAGATGCCTTGACGAAGCCTGTGAGTGTAGATAAGTTCAGTTGGTGTTCGGAGTCTATGGGCCTCTCAGGCCCTAACAGTTAATTTTCTATTTAGATTATTTCTGGCAACGTGTTTACAAGTGGGAGGATGTTGGGAATTAAGATGTCTCAACCTTGTTATTTCCTAGCATTAATTTATTTAATGTATATTTATTTTATGACTAAGTTGTATTTTCTTTCTCATCATATTTTGTCATCTAGTGTGACATGACATGGTGAGTTGTCATCACATTGGCAGGTGACATGGAAGGTGACAAGGATGCATTCATTCCTACATTGGAATGTAGGCATCCCACTTTGTGGTAGAGATTCTTTGCCATGTGTCGGCATCTTGAAATATGTGTAAATCAATATTCTATGACAGATTCCTATGACAGGTTATGACACATAAGAACCATATTTTATGACAGGATGGATAAATGTTCTAAAGCATCTTGCATGGGGAATCTAAGCACCCAAGTTTGGTTATGAAAATTTGTAAGAGAATCATTTATTATTAGTTAGTTATGATGGATTCTCTTACAACTGTAAGTGTTGTCATATATGATAGATTTTTTGACGGTGTAAGAGCATCTGTCATACCTGTTTCAAGTAAATTTAGGGCTCCCAAGTTTGGAGGGTTGTAAGAGGTGAAAGGGAATCTTAGACAAGTTTCATTTGCATGCTAAGAGGTGTTGGAATATGTTCCATGTGAATTTGGATGCCCACCTCTTGTAACTTCCTCTAAAAGTGTTGGAATATGTGCCATGTGAATTTGGATGCCCACCTCTTGTATCTTCCTCTAAAAGCTTCCTTCATGCTTGATATTCTCTATAAGTAAGGTGCTTATTGGAGTAGTTTGTATGGTTCATTTGTAGGTACTGTTATGCTGTTAGAATTACTCCAAAATATCAATAGTGGTGAATTCTTGTAAGAGTTTGGCTCTAGAAGTGTATTGTAACCTTCATTGTTTATGAATTAATACATTGGGTTGTGCTTTGGAGTGTGGGGTGGTTTTTTACCTGAAAGAGTTTTCCCCACGCATATCTTGTGTTGTGAGATTTTTTATTTGCATGTGATGTTATTTGATCTTCTCTGTATTATGTATCTCATTACTGTAGTTGTTAAAAGATAAAAATTTGTGTAACTTTCCTCTCTAGATTAGTGTAGGAAGTGTTTTTAGTGTACCTTGCTTCCTTTCAGGGTTCCTTCCTCGTTGTCATACCATAAACTTGACAAGCTACTATATGGATTTCATTGGTTCCAATTTGATTGCAATAAAGGTTTCCATCATGTTGCTTGGGTGGATGGTCATTGCCTCTATATCACTTTCCTATGTCCTCTCAATAGCATGGGTGGTCCCTCTAGATAAGGGAAGATTCCCCCATTTGTCTCTTACTGTATCTTTACTAAGGACTATACAAAACTAGCCATAGGATGATCTCGAGAAGGAGAAAATATCATTCCTACTAGTAGCTAGGGATCTATGGATGATGGAAAGGATCTATTACCTGTGGAGAGTGGGATAACCTTGATAAGCAAGATCCTCTCTACTTCTAACCCCCCAAACACTAGAGTTGCCCTTGCTACTTAATTGTAATGATTTATATTTATTTCTGTTGAATGATGGTTGATTGTTGTTTCTTTGGTGGGGTCATGTTCTCATTATTTTATGTGGATGTTTCCATTTTTGTAAACCATGTATTTCTATTGTTCTTGACCATGATTTTTTTTAATTGAGAGCCAACATTTATTTTCTAAATATAAAGACATCAACATTTTAAAATATATATTAATACAAAGGTAACATAAGTATATAAGATTTACTATAGGTTTCAAAGTAAAAACCAAACAAAAGAATTAGGGAAATAATGAATGGTGGCTTTTCTAAAAGTAAAATTAAAAGTTACATACAAAATAAATAAAATAATTCGTAAATAAAAAAATCAAAATTTATGTGTCCATATGTATTAAATAAATGTTTTAAAGTAAAATAAAATAGCTTTGTATCTTTTTTTTCATCTATGTACTTATCTATTTGTGTATTTGTAGTAGTTTAAATAGATATTAACATTTAATACTTGTATAGAAAAATAAAATAACTCGTATACTACAAATTCTTATTTTGTATTCTTGTCATTTTGGTTTCAAATCTTTACACTTTTGAATAAGTTAACATATGAACTAAATAATATGTTTTGTTTTCACTTTACTTCTTGAAAATTATAGAAAAAATAGCTCTAATAAAAAAAGTGCCACGTAGTGGCCAGTACCTACCTTGTAGTGTTGTTATTATAGTATTTGTTTAGTTGTAATTTTTTTTGTTGATTAGCTATTGGTTGTATATAGTATTTGTTTAGTTGTAATATTTTTGTTGATTAGGTATTGGTTGTATAGACAAATTGCATTCTAATAATTGAAAATTTAATTTTTGAAGAGTGTTGAAATGTCTTAGGTAAATAAAATTGAAATCTCAAAAACAATCTAATTTGGTAAAAATAAAATAGGACTAAAATATTTCCTAACTATAAAACTAAACTTTTACAAAGTCTATTAAATAACACAAATATTTCCTTAAAATGTAATAATACTAATACTTTTATAATTTAAAATGCATTAAAATATTGTAAGTTTGAAAGAATAAAATAAAAAATGTAATAACATGGTGAAATATTTTTTGTGATAATGTAGATTTTTAACTTTTGACTAAATAAAATTGAAATCCTAGATTTTTAACTCTTAACTAAATGAAATTGAAATTCCAAAAATAATCTAATTTCATAAAATAAAATGTGTATAACCCTAACCCTAACTGGGTGTGGATAGATTTGAAATGTCTGCCTAAAATATTAAAATGTAATAATATTGAATACCATTACAATTTAAAATGCATTAAAATATTGTATGTTTGAAAAATAATTACATAATATAATAACAGTGTGGATAGATTTGAAATGTCTACCTAAGATATTAAAATGTAATAATATTGAATTCTATTACAATTTAAAATGCATTAAAATATTGTAAGTTTGAAGAATAATTATATAATATAATAACAAAAAATATATTCATATTTACATCACTACAGTATTTTATCTTAGTCACTTAATTTTTTATTTAAGTAATAATACTAAGTACTTTTAGACAACATGATTTTAATTATTTTAATTAATGTAATATTGTGGTTTAGTAATAATTTTGGGTGCATTCATTTAATAAAAGTATGTAGTTTAGCTCCATTTAATTAGACATCAATGGTTAAGATCAAATGAATAGTTAAGAAATATATTAGTGAAATTAGGTTATTTATGTGTAGAACCCTAAAGTATAGTAATAATACTAATACTTTTATAATTTAAAATGCATTAAAATATTGTAAGTTTGAAGAATAAAATAAAAAATATAATTAAATTCATGATACTATAGATTTTAAAGTTTTGACTAAATAAAATAAATAATCTAATTACATAAAATAAAATCTGTAGAACACTAAAAACTAAATTAAAATTATATTACTTTTAGCTAATGAAGCAAAAAATTAATCGCCATCCATTTAGGCATGACTTAACTAATGGGAGACAAAATTTGTGTTCATAATTTGTTTACTTGCCATGTACTCCCTTCAAATCAAAATTATCTCCGCATTTATAGTTTTTTGTTGCACTCTCCTGACAAACCGACAATCCGTAGAAGAGGTGATTTTTTTTTCAGCCAATGACAATACAGATAAATCATTTCTAAATAATTTTTTGTTGGAAATTTATCATGTTCACATAGGAAAAGTACAAATTTAAATCAAATTTGTTCGACAAGAAAAATAATCCTATCTTTTGATTGGTTTGCAATCAATAGATTAATAAGTAAATAAGTTGAACTCATTGCAATAGTACCAGTCGAAGGCAGGTACTAATAAAGTAACTAGAAAAGTCATGTATTTCAGGAAATAAAATAACATATAAACTATTGAAATAATTTGTACTCATAAAATTTGGCACTACTAATATAGTTATGTATTTAAAGTATCTATACTAGTTTTAAATACTGGATAGATCAGTCTAAAGATATCTCTTGGCCACTTTTAAATAAATATATTTAAGATATTTATACTATTCATATTTTTAAAAAAATTATGACTGTTAAAAAATTAAACATATAATCTTTTCATTAAAAAATAATGTGTAATCTTTATAGTGATAAAAGATTTTAAGACCAAAATCATGCTATGTAATCTTTATAGTGATAAGACCAAATCATGCTATCTTTTCTTTGTAGAAATAACACATATCCATACAAGAACAAGAACAAGTTGGCAGAACCTTCCAAGAACAACTAAATGATGAGAATTTCAATCATCTTCTCAAAGATTTTACTTATATATTGATTGTTTGTCTATTTAATATATTCCTTTCTTCCATCCAGTATAATTTAATTCTCACAGTTGTACACGTAGTTTAATGGTTGGTATTGGAAACATCAGGTTATCCTTTCATTTATTAGTTGATTACATTATATAGCTCAGGACAATCCATACCATTAAAATAACCAAAGATCAGCAGTCAGTTTGTTGCCTGAGCACTTATCTAACTGTGCTGTAACCTGCTATTTGTAATTCTATATTGCTTTAATCCAATTAAAATAAAGAAAAAACTACAGATGCAATCAAATAGATCTTATTAAGCTTAATTATGCAACTCTCCAATATTAAATTGAATAAATAGTTCAGATTCAGCTGTTCATGACAGCATGCTTACAACAGACCATGGATACGAAAAAACTAATGGAAAATTTAGGCAATCATTTGGAACTTTTTAATGGCGTTCTGCTACAACAGGAACAAAAGTCAAGTTATGGCATGATTGAAAATAGTTAAAAAAACTAAATTATCTTTACAACATGATATGGCATAGCTATGACACTATTTTAAGAGAAGAATCATGTGATTTGATACCCAAAAGTTAACAATCATCAATAGTCAAATAAATTCAGTTATGGAGTGACTTTTGAATCTTAACTGTTTTAAACTTTATTATTTTGAATCTTTATTTATTTATTTAATCAAAGTTCGTTAGTACTTTAATTTGTTTGTTTTTAATATAATGATTGTTGTCACTAAAATAATATATTTTTATATGGAAATTGGTAAATAATTTGATTTAATCTGATTTTATTTTTACCTATTTTACTTTAAGGATCAATCTTGATTCTCATTTTATCTATTTATTATCTTGGGTTAAATCTATGGGTGTAGGCAGAAACGACACTTGAACTTTTAAATTCAAATTTTAAAATTGGGCCCATATTTCCCCTTTCCAACTTATTGCAATGAGCCAAGCAAAACATGACAATATTTGAATTGCACAATAAGGTGTTGTATAAAAGATCAACCCTAATTTATTATTGGATAATCTAGCATCATCTATCATCTAAGATCTCGTACATGAGCTCCATTATACATTGCATTATCTTTCAAGTATATAGCAATAGCATGACATCAACACTCTAGAAATATTGCATGACTAGTTGTTGTGTTTGGCCATTTCTCTGTACAGTTGACTTAGTAATAAACTCCTAAACAACCTCTATTAACACCACTCCTTTTTAAAAATAGGTTTTGGACATCAAGACAAGCAGATTTGTGACATCATTTTCAATGTGGTTTAGATTTAGGGTAAGGTTCAAATATGTGTAGAGTTTATTTCTACAATCATAGAGAACAATTTTGTACTTGTGTAGAAGTGAACTAGAATAAAGGACAATAATTAATCAGCCATGAGGGAATCTTTTGACAAGCACCAATTTTATAACATATTGGCAAATTAATTGGCGACATCTATCACAATCAAATCTTTATCAGTCACATATTGGAAAATTAATTGGTGACATCTATCACATATTTTATAATAATCAAGAAATCAACCAAGACCTAATGCCATAGTGATAGCCACAACACTACTCAAGACTAGATAATAGGTTGAACAATACTATTTCCTATTAATAAAAAAACAAAAGATGCAAGAAAGATACAAAGAAAACTAGATACCTAAATCACTACATGCATAATAATGAGTGAGAGAATGAAATGCAAATCTAGGTGAGTACACTTATAAGAAATGCAAATGAGGAGGAAGGTGGAATATGCAAGATGCCACTCACTTCATTCACCATAATTAATCCTAATGAGCCTACCTAAGCGTGCAAACTAGGTGTAGAAAAAATACCTAATAAAATAATGAAAAAGAATAAAAACCTACAACACCCCCTTAAGCGTAGTGTAGGTAGGTATATTTAGGTTTAATAATGGTGAGTTGAGTGAATGATGTTTCTTCAGAGGACAATCAATTTGGTGGTTGCACTAGGTAGAGATGACTAGATGAGATGTTTATTCATTCTTTCTGTTGAACATGTCATTCCCACATGCAATTCCTCTTCATTTTGATTAAACAACCGTAGTTAGTTAGTTAGTTTCTAGATCAGTCATCAACCAAGAATTAACATGGGTCACATTAGCACTGATGGAAGGAACCCCCATTAATTTTAGCCCATAATTCATAGCTGATAAATCCTAAGATTTCTAATTTTTCATTAATAAATTAACGTGATGAGCACATTAATTCTTTCTTAATGTTGATTTTGTTCTCTCACTCATTATCTTGCATGTATGGATCTAAGTGAACTATCACTAAAGTATGTGCCGTGTTGAGTTTGAGTAAAACACAACTACTTTGTGAAACATGGGATGATCTCACTGAGTGTGGGCTCAGAAAAAGTTGAGATCAACCTCTAGAGAGGGTCAGTTCCCTTGATGGATCACCTAAAACTAACCTACTCTACTATTTTTTACTTGGAAAAGAGAGAAAAAATGACATAAAATGAGACTACATCCTATGGAGATGATACACCAAATGGTAAAGGACCTATAGAACTATTTTGACACACATAATGTGACTAATGAGTTGATCATGTCATGCACAACTCAGATTTTGACATGTTTTGATGTATAAGTATTTCATAGAGAGGAAGACTAGGTTTTGAGTAGCTTTGGAAGGAAAGGTTTAATGGTTTTCACAACTAAAACTTGCATCAACTCACAACACAATGTCACAATCTATAACTTGCACATTTCATGTTTTATATCTGCATAAGGTAATGAAAATGAGATTACAAATTAAGGGGAAGCAACTTCACCACATAATTGGATCAACCATTTTTCATATTTTACACAAAATGCAACTTTGAGGAGGCAAATATGATTATCTTATTGATCAAAAGGTAGCATACAAATGTATATGTGCTTGGAATCTAACATACTTCTCTAAAAAGTGGAAATTATATTGTTGTTCTGAGTTACATTCATGGACATGAGACTAGAAAAGAACTAAAAAAGTTACAATATCTAGTCCCAAACTGAAAGAACTCCTTCCACAACTAGTACTTGAACTCCAAAATTGACCCTAGTTTTTTTTTTTCTGAACTCCAACAGTTGGAGAAGGACATGTTTGGAATGAGAAAAAGACACTTGTCCTTGAAGAGATTTGGTCAAACCTCTTTGTTTCTATTGTAAGAACATGAAGCTTATTTCTCTCCTTGAAGAGCTCCATCAAGCATGAAAAGTGGAGGTAGTTGGGATGTGCATCCTTGAGAAGTGGAACTACTCCTTGTGGCTCCAACAACTATCTTGTTTCTCCTAGATGCTTTCAAAGTGGTCAACCTACTTATAGTGCTGTCATAACTTCCTTCAATTGTTGCATTCATTGCCATTACTATATAAAACCACCTTCTAGATTCTCTTAACTATCCATAATACTTCCATAATGACTCCAACTAATCATCATTTCTTCACAACTCCCTATGCACAAGGATAGGACATATTTTCAATGAGTTTCGAGGAAAATTTGGACTCCTTGAAAGAGTGAGGGTTGAGTTTGTTCTTGAAACCTCTATTTACTTTGTCAAGATTAGTCTCTACAATGTCTCTTTGTAATGCATCCACCTTTTTTTGCATACCTTCCTTTGACTTCAAAACTACAAACTATTACTCACTGTCATTGCTAGTGGTGCCTGCATAAAACACTTCCCTTGTCACCTTAGCATGGTTTTTATTTAGAGATCAAAGTAGTAGCAATACATTGCTAACACATGCAACACTGTGTCTCTTCAAAATTTTTCCTAATATTCAACTTTACAACTCACAAACAAAGTAGGAACTTAGTGTATGATAGAAAGAAGACTGCCTCTTTTGAATTCATAGAGACAATTGCTCCCCATTTTTGACTGTTCAATATCCTTGCCAACATTCAAGAAATATAGTGACCTTATTTTCTTGTAGGAGTATTGACTATCCCCTTAATGCCTTGCCACAAGACCTTATAGAGTTCTTACAATTCAATGCATGATTCTTGTTTGAAACAACACCTAGCAATACTATGTAACAACCGCCCTAACAATGATCTCATCATCACTCAGGATTAAGCCATACCCTTGCTTCCAAAGGTTGATAAGTCTATGGATGGTTGGTCTACTGCTCTTGGTCTTTGAATACCCTTTCAACAATCTTGACTCTGTCAAATCTGCATGTACTTTGTCTTCCTTTTACACCTTCACAAACCCATAGATGACAAAAACTTCAATGACTCCTCATGTCTAAAAAAAAAATGTTTTCATGCCATTGTCTTCCTTTTGGCACAGTTCCTCCATGAAGACCTTAGAGGTTATGTAGGGCTAGATGACCTCTTACTAAACCCTAACGTATATGCATGCAAGATAAGCCTAACACTGTCTTTTCAAGACTCAAGGAGGTTGACATGCATACCCTCTAGTCTCATAGAGCAAGTATTTTGCTTTGTTTCCTTTTATGTCTTCACCTGTAGACTTTTCTTTGGACTACTGCTGACATTCACATGTGGCTCTAACTTTCTTACTGTCATCTATTCTTCATGATTGTATTTAGACTGTCATGACAATCATCTCTTGACTAATTATAGTCATTCATATGATTGTTCTTTGCTATATACAGTCATCCATATGACTATTCTTTCACTAATTACAATCATTCATATGACTATTCCTAGACTGCTATGATAGTAATTTAATGATTGTTATGACTTCCTTTTGATAGTCTGTTACATCCCCAACTTACAATTAGACTTAATCATTAACTTGGCATGATAATTAGGAGGATTAGTCATAGTTAATTAATTTGATATTGTGGAAATATCAGATTTAATTTTTGATTATAAAGTAATTACTGATGTTAAATAGTTTTGTTAATTAAATGATTTATATTATGAGATATGATAATGATGCACTAATCATGATCTTGTGGTCCTGAGTGTGAACAGGAAAATGAACATCCTTCGAAGAAGGAAGAAGAGTATCATCCTAGAGGAAGGGTTAGACGTTGAGAAAGAAAAAGTTTGATCAGTCATCTGAGTATCAACCTCTATGTCTTTCTTAATCCTTTCATAAGTTGTCATGTCTCATGTCTCCTTTTCTAGTATTTATGATTCTTTGTAAGTCGTTATATCATTGGTGTTATCACATATAGATGTGACGATTAGATGATGTTCTTGGAACATCATCTCTAGTTGAGAGACAATAGTGTTAAGAGATGAGGAGGTCTCTCATTATCCTTTTGTCTTTGGGGATATTATTCCCTAGTCATTCGACTAATGAAGATAGTCGATTTCGAGGGAGTATTACTCAACCCTGATAACTGGCGATATTGATGTGAATCATTTTGTGATTTCAATTTTATAATGATAATCCTTAATGTTAAATATGTATTATTTAACCCTTATTCTTAAGTAAAGATGAATATATATATGTATATATTTATAGGTTGTTTTTAATAATGTAGTAAACTTTTTACCTATCCTATTATTCAATATTATCAAATAGTGTTAATTTTTTTTTGTTAGCCTTGAGGAGCGGAGGGAGCTTCAAGCTCAACCTTGTCAAGCACATGATGTTTTCATTGAGCCACTTTAGGAAGAAACTGACTGAGTGAGGTGGTAGTTTCTACCCAAATCGGCATGCCTAAATCAACCGATAGCAAGTCTTGTTTTGATTTTTGGGAGAGGAAGGGATTTTTAGTTAGTAAGTTTTTGTTGTTGGTTTTTGGGTGTGGAAGAAGGGTGGTGGAGCCTTTCTGCAAAAACACCAAGCGATTAGAAGCTGAGAACAACTTGTAGCAGACTTATTTTGGAACTACATCACCATTCGACAACCTTGTCTAGGTAAAATGGTGGACATTGTCCCTTTTGTCTTCGTTTTAATGAGAGAAAGTATGGCATAATGTTTCTTGTTTAAAATAGAGGCACGAGACCTGTGAGGCCATGCTCATTGTTTTGATGTTATCATTATAGTCGAGGCTCAAGGCCGAAATGGTCGAGCTCATACTGTATCTATGCATGATTTCTTTTCAAGGTTCAAAGCCTTAAGACCAAGCATTATAATGTTAACTTTGTTACGAGAATAGGCTCAAAGCCATTATGGCTGAGCTATTAACACAGTAATCTTTCTTGATGCTGAACTCAAGGCCGTAAGGCCAAATAAAGAAACACAATAATCTTTTTCTTGAGACTGAGCTCAAGGCCGTAAGGCCGAATAAAGAAACACAATAACTTTTACCTGAGACTATGATAGGTAAAAAATCAGGTTAATAAGATCAAGTATAGCCATGAAAACCTAACCCTACCATCATCAAAGAATCTAATCCAAATGAAACCAAAAGCATGCAATTCAAGAACAATATCACCTAGATTGTATGATTCCTTGTTTATGATGTGGATTGCTTCTTCAACAATGAATAATTATGAAGATAAAAGCTGCCATGATGGATGGATGATAAAGCTAATATGCTAGATGGATGCTAAAGTACTTCAATATGCTCAAGATGATAATGTAGACGCTATATGAATGCTGGATCCCCGTAGTATGGAATGAGAGTGTTTATATAGAACTCAACCAAAATCAATCAACAGTGGAGATTTGGTGGCTATGTGAATGGCTAAGATTAAATGATAGACATAGGTGAATGTGAAGATGACAAGTGGAAGGAAGATAAGGCTTATGTGTGATTGTGTACATAAAAAATACTATATGTGAAAGATATTAAATAAAATATGTAGTACCACTTATCTTTTTTAAATGAAAGAGGCACACATGTTGGCTCATGAGATAAATGATAAGAGGAATTAATTAAATAAATAAAATTTCTTTAATTCATTGTAAAGTGGGCTTATGAAGGGATTTTAATTAAATAAATAAAATTTATTTAATTAAAATAGAAGAATGAAGATAATTAAATAATTAAAGATTGTTTAAATATAGCTTAGAGGAAATAGAAGAAATAGCTAATGAATTAATTAAATAAATATAAATTTATTTAATTAATAGAAGAAATAGATGTGTTAGGGATATTGGTCAAGTGTGTTAGACAAATGCAGATGATGGATGATGCAATATTTGAATGCTAATGATATAGAGTCAATTTTGGGTGTCTACATTTTGCCCCTCTTTGATACAATGTTCGTTAGAGCGTTGTGTTAAAGAAGATATGATAATTCACTCGATAAACAAGGTTATGCCCCAATGTAATTGGCAGAGGATGCTCCCTTGAGAGGTAAGCCAGGCTAAACAGGAAGGGCTGGGTTGGCTCACGATAATAAGAAAAGCTAGGAAATAGGGTTGACACAAAGAAAATAGGGGTTGGGTGGGAGAAAAATGGGATGATGCAAAAGAAAATAGGCTTTGGCATAGAAGAATTAGGGTTGGAATAGGGGCTATAAGTAAGTCCTTCAAGGGCAAATAGGCTCATTTGTGTGTAGTTGTGTTCAGAAAGCTATAGAGATCCAGAGCTCCTTAGAGTTGTTGTGCGACGAGAGTTGGAGAGCTATCAGGATGGTGATTCCACATAGAGATCATCGTGCCAAGTGAGTTAGGACACATGGATGACTAGAGGGAGTAGACGTACCAGTATGTATCAAAACTTTTGCTAAAAGCATGATTTTGATAGGCTAAAAGTGTCATAAATACACACATGTCACCATAAGCGACTAGGTTTTAGGATAGGCAGTTCAGGTCACTTAGGAAGAAAAACAAGTTGCTTAAGGTAGTTGAGGTTGCTTATACGTGCGGCTTGGTTGCATATGGGATAACATGTCACTTCCAGTCGACATAGGCAAATATAGGCAAAATGCGGATATAGATAAAATCAAGTCACTTATGGGCTAAAAGTAGGCGCAAATATAGATTTAGCTCGCTTGTAAAGAAAATATGCTCACTTATAGGATAGAGATTGTTTAGAGGCAAAAGGTATATGCATATAGAAATATAGCTCACACTTGGTCAATAAGCAGTCGCATAGGAAAATTAGGTCGCATACAGGTGAGAAATAAGCACATGTAGAAAAATAGATTACATGCGATCAACAGATAAGCACATATAGAAAAATGAGTCGCTTATAGTAGATAGAAGCAGGTATAGCAGGAAACGATCCAGTTTTATAACAGTTGTATGTAGCACAAGGGACTGACATGATGAGTGAAATGATGCAGGATATACTACCACCTTTGTTATCATGAGAGCCACATCCTAGAGATTTGCGGTTGGTGAGATTACTGATGTAGAGGAGCGACTAGTGTTAGAGATCCTTAGATTAGAGCATGTGTCTAGATTGGAGCCAGTGCAAGCACATAGAGGATTGATGACGGCGATGGTGGAGCGATGGATAGGTGAGCATAGTTCTTTCTTGTTGCCAACAGGAGAAGCTGCGATCACACTAGAGGATGTGTTCCAGAATCTGCGTATTCCTATTGATGGAGACCGAGTAGATTGTGATCTTGATATGGGTCTAACTGCATTCAAGAGATTGTTTAGGACACCATACATTGGAGCAGAGGGCTTAGAGATTCCTATGGCAGGGATGGAGGAGTTATGTGACAGACTGCAACGAGTGGTAGTAGCTATTATCAGATGGCTAGTTGGAGACAGACGAGTGAGAGGGTTTCTAGTGATGAGACAAGATATGCATGGGTGGAGTGTGTGCTTGGACAACTCTATCATTTCCTGCATGATTGCGCATATATGTTTGGGGCTAGTATGTCTACAGGAGTTACAGTTTTGCATGTGTGGGCATATCAGCATATTCCAGTGATGAGACCAGAGGGATGGGTGGTTAGAGAAGTAGGAGAGCCTTATGCTAGGATGTATAGAGAAGCTTTGACATATCGACAGTGTAGAGGACTAGTGTACTGGCGGAGGATGTTGGATGAGGTAGATAGATTTATATGGAGGCCATGGCTGGGATGTGAGAGATGGGATAAGGAGGATACTAAGCTTGTCTATGCTAGGTAGACAAGATATATCTTTGGACGCAGGATATACATTATAGAGGGCTATTTTCCTAAGAGGGTATTGAGACAGTTCGGGTTACCACAGGCAGTACCAGTTGGTGATGCCATTTTTGGGAGGACTCGACAGGAGGTGTTTGATTGGGGGCTAGAGGTAGTGGTTGACATGGTTTTGGCGGAGAGAGAGAGGGGCTACAACTAGTTGTATGGTAGTGGGGATAGGGTCTTGAAGAACTAGGCACGCTACCAGATTATGATACATACTGGGTGATAGCAAGATTGACGCAGCTGACGTGGGTTAGAGAGATAGGAATGGAGAGACTAGTTAGGAGGAGACAATGACAGGCTCCGCTAGCGTGAGCTATTGTATTGGTAGTGCCAGGGATATAGATACAGGGACAGGTGCAGGGATAGCCTCAGATACTTGCACAGCCTTAGGGATAGATATTAGGAGGTGATGAAGTCGGGATTCAACAACTGCGGAGGAGGATTAGAGAGGAGAGGAGATGGAGGCAGCGGGATCAGATGAGGTTGAGGAGAGTGGATTTGGATAGACACCAGGTAGTGATTGGCTTACTGCATGCTAGGGCTCAGGCTCAGACATACCAGGCTCATTTATAGGTTAGAGTACAGGTTGAGGATGGGCAGGATGATAGTGCACTTGCTAGGGTGACAAGAGAGAGAGAGATGTAGCTAGGCAGAGAGAGGAAATGATGAGAGTTGAGTGGGATATGGCTCTACAATAGATGCAGGTGATGAGGGCTGAGAGAGATGGTTTTCGGACAGAGAGGGATACATCTATGCAAAAGCTACAGGGGATGACTAGCGAGTGGGATAGAGCAGTAGCTACATTGGGTACAAATGGGGCTACGATGTATTTGGCCACACAGTTGACACAGGTACATGCAGATCTATGGAGAGTACAAGGTGAGGTGGAGTATTATAGGGGCTTGTACTATGGGGTTGTGCCAATAGAGCAGAGGCAGCCTAGCTTTAGGAGTAGATCAGGAGCTTTAGGTTTGCGGAGGACAGGTGGATCTCGATTTGTAGCATTAGTGATGGGGCCACTGAGAGATAGGGGACAAGTGCAGGACCCAGTGGTGGCAATCAGAGCAAGGGGGCTACCAGTAGTCATTAGGGCTGCCTTGTTCATGTATATTATGTTGTATTAGGATGAGGCCTAGAGCCACTTATACATATATTCTTTATGGCTCAGCTTGTATATGTAGACACTTGTATATTGACACATCTATATATATGATGGCATGTTAGTTATCTACCAGATGTTGTAATGGATGTACTGTTAGTATTATGATGGTTATACATGTATTTTGTATTTTTCATGGATTATGTATGGAAGTTTATGCAAATGATATGAATGGAAATGTATGATAATGCAAATATGTAAATGGTAATGATATGATATGTGATGGACCTCTATATGCCTAACACACTTGTTTTGCAGGATAAGAGACGTGGAAAAAGAACAATGGAAATGATTATTCTTGGTTGAGGACTATATGGATGGATAATGGGATGAATAGATGGTACAATGGGCAGCTTTAAAAGTAATTGCTCAAAAATGAAAAATAAATGCAATCCTTATGTTTGATATAGCATGTGAATGTTATGCACCAGGGTATAGAAAACCAAGGTGTTGAGATATCCAATGCCAAAAATAGTATGCTACAAGCTTGTCTGAACGCATGAAGTCAAGATGTTGAGCCAACATGCACAAGATATGAATAGCAGCTAGTGTTTTGAAATGGACTTTGATGCTACAAGAAATGGTTTGAGCTTATCTCCACTACGCATAGTGACACCTTGTTGGTTATATGTATGGAGCTAGTCTTGACATAGAATAGTCTCAAGTGCATAAGAGACTGTTTAGCTTCTCAGATGCTAGAGATATTGATATGGTAGATGCTAATCCCAACACATATAAGATACCAATATGCTTAGGAAGAGAATAAGATCATTCCGCAAACACGGCATACGAAAGCAATATGACCATGCCCCATTCCTTACCTCATCACAACATACCAAGATATAGATAGATCAAGGCAGTCTTGATTAGGCATAGAAAAGGGACAAAAGATACTGTCATCACATTTTCTTGCCAAATTTAGGTGCTCTTAGATGGATTTAAGTTGGGGCCTTGTTAAGAGGAAAGTTACATCCTGTTGAAGGCTAAAGATGTTGATAGAATGCTATAGAAAATGTTGGCTTAAGGTATGCAGGCAAATAGCTTCTGGCTTATTCTTGATTGGTTAAAGTGCTTGAGATTTCAGTATACACATAGTCTGCTTCTTGCTTGAGCTAATGGTGGATCATCTGTGCTTGAGTACTAGAAACTTCCTTCGTATTCTAGACTACCTACATACCTTGTATCTATGGGATCAAAGCACATTTACGATGATGATGAGACATGATGAATATGTAGTTTTGGGTTTTATTGATAATGTGTGTGATGAAAAATTGAAGAATGTGAGATGAAAGATTAGAGGATGATTAAAAGAAAGATGGAAGATGGATGATGAAAAGAGAGGCTATTATCTTTACCTGAATCAGAGTGCTTCCTTCACATCTTAGATTGCCTACATACCCTGTATCCATGGGATCAAGGCTTTAACGATAGAGCTGGTGATGTAGTTCTTGCTTATTACTCTGGTGAGTAATGTTGAAAGAATCAACTTATTGCTTAGATGTTTATGTTGGTGATGTTTTTGGATGTTGGTTGAGCTTGAATTGATTACAAAGATACGAACCCTGGTTGCAAATGTTTGCCATGTTTGATGTTGGGTGAACACTATGGTTGAAGTTGAAAGTTTGCTGTGTTGTGAGCTAAGGTGTTTGGTGTGTTATTTGCTAGAGCCGGTGGTATCCACTTCCAAATAAGGCTCAACAAATGCCCCCAGTGCGGGATGAGGTTATTATGGAGAAGCGACAATGGATAGTGTGTGTGGACAAGATGCTAAGGTGCCAAAAAGATATAGTTATTGCAACAATGTCCCAAGTATGATAGCTAGCATTGACAGAGGCGAAGATGGAAAAGCTGTTTAGTATGATGAAATGCGGATTATGATATGGATTATGTACGATAAGATGGAGAAGTATGCTAGAAAGAGTGGTGATCAAACAAACTAAGCAGATAATGGAGACTGGTCTACACATAGTGCCTATTTGCCAAGTTTTCACTATGGTACTTATCCAAGGTGCCTATTTACCAGGTTTTCACTAGAGGATGGATTATTTATGTTATACTATTATTTTTTTGTTATCCAAAGTGCCACAAAATGGTTTTCACTATTGGATGGATTTTTTTTTTAGATAGCTGAGATTCATGGATAAAACTTCTTGAGATGGGTGCTGTTGACTGGTTCATCCAATGAAATGCCTTCAGGTGTTGAGAGAGTATATGCACCTAATCCATAAACTACTGTGATGATAAAAGGACCAAGCCAATTTGGTTCAAACTTGCCTTGTTTCTCACGATGTTGTTGATTCCTTTGATTCTCTTTAAGGACAAGGTCTCCAACTTGAAATCTGCATTCTCTAATTTTTTTGTTATAGCTACGACATAGATGGTTTTGATAGACTTGGAGATGGTTGAGTGCTCTAAGATGCTGTTCATCTAGTAGCTCAAGATCATGGAGTCTAGATACCAGATATTCTTCCTCTGAGATGGTATGCTGTAGAGATACTCGCAGTGAGGGGATCTCAACCTCAATAAGTAAAATAGCTTCAGTGTCGTACACAAGAGCATAAGGTGTAGCTCTAGTTGAAGTTCTGATACTTGTTCTATATGCCCATAATGCAGGATGAATTTGTAAATGCCAATCACGACCAACTTCATTGACTATCTTTTTGAGAATCTTGATGATTGTTTTGTTAGAAGCCTCAGCTTGACCATTGCTCTAGGGATAGTAAGGGGTAGAGAAGCGATGTTGGATATGGAACTTTTTGCAAAGATCTCTAACCTCTTGGTTCTTGAAGGGACGGCCATTATCAGTGACAATAGCTTGAGGAACTCCATAGCGGCAAATGATATAGTATAGGATGAACTTGGATATTTGCTTGCCAGTGATATAAGTCATTGGTATGGCCTCCACCCACTTTGTGAAATATTCAGTGGCAGTGATAAGGAACTTATGACTATTTGATGAAGTAGGATGGATTTTACCTATGAGATCAAGTCCCCACTAAGAGAAGGGCCATGGAGTAGTGATAGGCTGAAGCTCATGTGCTGGTGCATGTATTAAATCTCCATGTTTATAACATTGTAGACATCTCTTTGCGAATTGTTGTGCATCTTTTTCCATGGTTGGCCAATAGTATCCTTCTTGTAGAAGTTTCTTAACAAGGATAGGG
The DNA here is from genome assembly GCA_027924645.1 of Cunninghamia lanceolata. Classification (NCBI taxonomy): domain Eukaryota; kingdom Viridiplantae; phylum Streptophyta; class Pinopsida; order Cupressales; family Cupressaceae; genus Cunninghamia; species Cunninghamia lanceolata. The sequence continues at coordinate 2,010,092 of BSBN01000270.1, forward strand.
CTAGCGGAATGTGACCCATAGACACCTTCATGTGCATCACGTAAGGCCACTTTTGCTTCCTTAGAATCAAGACATCTAAGAAGGATACCATCAAGACTCTGGTGATAAAGGGTGTCTACCAAGATAGTGTAACGAGAGGCTCAACAGATAAAGGTTTTGCATTGGGTGTTAGATAGTTGAAATGGAAAGGTTTGATTGCAGAGATACTCGTATAACTCTTTGTACCACGACGAATTGGGACCAACAATTTCACATATAAGCTTAGACTATGGTACTTCAAATGCGGGAATTAGAAGCTATTCAATCAGAAACTCACATTTATGTGTATTAGATGGCATATCTAGAAGAGACCCAATCATAGCCATGGCATCTTCTTCTCTGTTCTATAGCCTTGGGATTTGTTCAAAGGTGATATTTTCAAAGTACTTTTTAAAATCATCAACCATTATATTGTATGGAAGAAGCTTCTCATATTTTGTTTGATATTCATCTAAGACTTGTTTGATAACTAGTTGAGAATCACAAAAGACTTGTAACTATTTAATAGCCAACTGTACTGCCATGCATAATCCTGTGATTAATGCTTCATACTCTACTATGTTATTGGTACACAGAAATGCAATTCTGTATGATTTGGGTATACAATCTCCTTGAGGGGTAACAAATAATATACCTGCTCCTAATCCATGTTGTGTGTAAGATCCATCAAAATATAGCTTTCACCATGTTGGGGAAGTTAAATTGAACAATCCTTCATCAAGGAATTCTAGATATATTGGGTGAATATTTGTGATGGGTGCTGCAGCTAATTGATCAACAATGACTTGTCCTTTTATGGCTTTTCGATCCGCATATTGTATGTCAAATTCACTTAAGATCATAACCTATTTTTCTAATCTTCCCATTAGGATTGCTTTAGAGAGAAGATATTTGAGTGGATCCACATTAGATATGAGCTTTGTCATTTAGTTCAACATATAGTGTTGTAACTTTTGGGAAGCAAACACTAATGCTAAACATGCTTTTTCCATAGATGAATAATTAAGTTCATATTCCACAAGAGTTCTGCTGATGTAGTAGATGGCTTGTTCTTTCCCTGAATCATCATGTTGAGCTAGAAGGGCACCCAATGTCGCTGATGTTGATGATATGTAGAGCAATAATGGGAGATCAAGCAAAGAAGATACTAACACAGGAGGTGTTGCTAGATATTCCTTTATTTTGTCAAAGGCCTATTGACATTTTTCATCCCACTTAAAAGGTTCACCCTTATGAAGAAGATGTTGAAAAGGATGACATTTGTCTGCTGGTTGTGATATAAATCTGTGGATGGACTGTAACCTTCCTTGTAGACTGCAGAGTTGCTTGAGATTTGCTGGTGGAGGTATTTCCATGATAGCTTTTACTTTAGTTGGGTCCACTTCTATCCCTCATCGAGACACAATGTATCCCAACAATTTTCCAGATGTTATGCCAAATACACATTTCTTTGGGTTTAGTCTGACTTGATACTTCTCTAATCGATCAAAGATTTGTGCTAGTACCTGTAGATGTCCTTCTCTTGTCATATATTTTCCTAGGATATCATCAACATAGTCTTCCATGATAGTGTGAAAAAGGTCATGAAAAATAACTATCATGGCTTGTTGATAAGTAGCTCCAGCGTTCTTGAGACCAAAAGGCATTACAACCCAGTAGTATGTGCCCCATGGACAAATAAATGATGTTTTATCTTGATCTTCCTCTGCTATTTTGATTTGGTTATATCCTAAAAATCCATCCATCAAAGATAGCATTTCATGTCCAACTGTGAGGTTTACAATGTTGTCTATGCTTGGTAATGGAAAGTCATCCTTAGGATATGCTTTATTAAGATCTCGAAAGTCTGTGCAACAATGAACTCGTCCATCAGGTTTTGCTACAGGAACCAAGTTTGAAACCCATTCTAGATAATCAATAGGCTTTATGAACTTTGCTTCTAACAACTTCTAAATCTCTGCTTTGACTAATAAAGCTATTTACGGATGCATTTTGCGCAATTTTTGTTTAACAGGTTTTACATTAGGAGATACTACTAGTTGATGTACTACAAGTGATGGATCTAGACCCGGCATGTCAACATAAGTCCATGCAAAATTTATAGCTCTTTTTATAAAAAATGCTGTGAAGTCTCTTCTTTCTTGCTTCGATAGTGATGCTGCCAAAAAAGTGATCTTCAGATTCTTCTTTGTACCCAAGTTCATGTCTTGTGATTGTTTAACTAGCACTGTTGATTTCTCATGATAGTCAGTGGCAACAGGAAGATCAAATTCCCCATCCTCAGGTGCCTCAAAGAGGTTTTCACCTTCGGATACGTCATTTATTTTTACTTTTTCATGGTCAAAAGGCACCTTTCAATTTTCACCTAGTGACCTATTTTGTTTGATTTTGTTTATTTCACTTTTATGATTGAAGGATTTGATACTTCCACCAAAATATGCTAGTTTAGCTAGATCCATCATGAAACCTACTTTGTGATCACCCAATGGAATGCCTTGTCATAAGCCCATGAATTCTGCAATAGCTTCATCATTCTCAAATGTATCTAATATTGGTGCCCCTTGTTGGTCCTAATCGACGAGGTCAGGTATACAAGTGAAAGGGTAATAGAGGAATGGTTATGGCTAGAGGAGGTTGTGAAAATCATGAAGATGGATTTTTCTTGAAAAAGGTCAATAATATGAAGGGAGGAGTCGTCGATAGTATCTAAATTAGAAGTCTCTCCTGCCAAGGAGGGTCTAGTGTCCATATTAGAAATACACTTAATGTCTTTGGAACGTGGTACCTCCAGGTGATAGCCAAGGCCTTGCTTATTAAACTTCTTAGACACAACAATGGGTTCAAGAGGTTCTTGTTCCTGTGATCCCAATCCACCATGTCCTTTGTAGCCCATGTTCTTTATGATGCGGAACCCATTGTTATATCTCTCCACTTCAAGTTGTACTTGGTCATTTTCATCAAAGAATATCCAAGAGTTGATATCATCAATGTCTTCATCATCTAGGAATCTACCTTTAATGAATACTGTGGGTGGGGCTTTGATAACAGCTGGGGATGAAGGTGGCTTGGATGTAGAAGGTTTACCATGAGATTTGGGAGACAAGGGAAGGGTGCCAACACAACAAGATTCTTGCAATGTGTATTCACCAGGACCATGTTCGGTGTACTTGATACAGAGATTGGAAGTGGCTTTGCTTGATGATGGCTTGAGTAGGTCAAATGGATCTACATATGATGAAGATGGATATGCCTCAGTGTTGATAGGAATATAGTTTGGACTCTGGTATTTAGCTTGAAAGGCACGACAAAATTCAAATGGATTGGGATCAACATGGATAGTAATCTCAACACCATTATGTGGAAATTTAAGACATTGATGGTATGTAGGAGGAACTGCCTTGAGGGCATGTATCCATGGATGACCAAGGATAATATTATAAGGAAGCTCAATATCAAGAACTTGACAACAGGTTTCAGTAGTGACCAGCCCAACTTGGATAGGCAAGTAAATAATCCCTTCAATATCTCTCTCGGCATCATCATATGCTCTGATAGTAATGAGCTTGGAGGTGTCAACATCTTTCTCAGAATATCCCAATTGTTTTATTAATTTCAAGGAACATATATTAAGACCAGCTCCACCATCCACCAAGATTCATTTGATACAGCGTTGTTTGACAAACAATTCAATGTGAAGGGCTTCGTTGTGTGAAGGATGAACAAAGGGTTGAAGATCTTTGTCAGAAAAGATTAAATGACAAGGGCCTACAATGCTAGCGACCATAGATTGGAATGGTGTGATATCAATATTGTTAGGCACTGAAGAGTCTTGTAAGGCTTTGTCAAGGACAACTTTATGAGTAGGGGATATGCAAAGCAGATCAAGAATGAAAATATGTGCAGGTGTTTTACCAAGGTGATCAAGGATATTATAGTTAGAGGATGGTCAAGGAGGATGGATAGGTGCTCCTTGAATGGTAACACGACCTCTTCGAGTAGTTACAACGTAGTTAGGTGCTTTGCCTTGGATAGTAATGGTAGAAATGCGAGCATGGTCAATGCGGCCAATAGTAGATGATTCATAGTTGTACTGAATGGCATTCCCAACATGAGGGTTACTTGATTTGTCATGAGATGGAAGTGGATTCTTGAAAGCATCTAGATCATAGTTCGATGTTGGTTGCTATGCATGTTGAGTTGTTAAAGGTGTAATTTGATTAAACCTTGATCGATGCAATCTTGGATAACATGCTTTAAGCACATACAACCATTTGTTTTGTGTCCTTTAACTCTATGGTAATCACAATACTCATTTTCTTTATACCAAGGAGCTTTGAAGAGTGGTTCACCATTGGGTGGTGCATCCGGTAACATAATATCACCCACTTGGAGAAAGAAATTTTTGAAAGACAACTTCCATAGGTTCTACTAATGGTGTAAATTGTCAGCGAGGATTTGAAGTTTGTCATTGTCAAGTTCATTGAAAAGGTTGCATTGTTGTAGAAGCAACTTGAATGTTAATGGGCGCTTTCATATTTTGTATATTCTTTGCGTCCACAACACCGTCATTGACAACATTCTTATTTTTGTTCCAAAAGTGAGACTTATCATTGGAATTTTGAGGATAGTCTTTGTTATCATGAAAAATCTTGATAGTACCTTTAGCAATTAAAGCTCGTTCAATGATGGTTCCTTTGGAAACAAGTTCATCAAAGGTTCTAGCACTTTGCAATTGTAATTGGAACGATAGCTCGAAATGAAGATTTTGAACAAAGATATTGAGCTGTTGTTTCTTAGGTATTTCCCATGATAGTTTGCTAGCCATATTATGCCATCGTTGAGTAAATGAAGAAAAGGCTTCACCATTGCGTTGTTTATTGTTGACAAGGTCATTCATGTTTACCTCATGTTCAATGTTAAAAGCAAAGTGTGATTGAAACTTATTTGCTAACTCTGCAAAAGACTTAATTCTTGGAGGTAAATGAGAGAACCATTCAAGAGCTTGTCCTGCTAAGGTTTGAGGAAATAGTCTCAAAAGATATGTATCGTCATGAGCAACATCGAGACATGCCACAAAGAATTCTCTAAGATGGTCTTCCGGATTTCCTTTTCCTTTGTACTTCTCAAATTGTGGAATTTCAAAGTGTGGTGGAAAAGGTGTCATATGAAGTGATTTGTCAAACGGATAAGTGCATATGTTTTCTAAGGAAAATGTCTTCTTGCCTTGTCCTACCGCTTGGTTAATCATTTGTTGAACATCCACTAGAGATAATTGCTGTTGTTGAAAAGGGGGTGAAACATGGTATGATGCATATTGAGGTTACTGTTGTAGGATATATGAAGCCATGACCATTTGTTGAGGTTGCATACTCACAATGTATGTCAAAGGATTGGTATGCGACTCATATGTGGTTGAAGATTGCTGTCCTTGAGACACAAGCGGTGGTTGGGTATATTGTGACGAATTAGCACCAAGATTTTGCATCACATGAGAAATGGAAGTTTGATTGGTATTAGTTAATGGTTGTGAATTTGGAGTTGGATTTGTGACATGGTAATTGATGGAAGGATTGGTGGATATGAAAGAAGGATGGACACTTGGGTTTGCATTTTGGACAACATGAGGATTGGTATATGTCATGTGTTGAGTGACAATAGGCAAACCTTGGGTAGTATAAGATGGATTGATGGTTTGTGAAGGATTGTAAGAAGATGATGGAATGGATGTAAGTTGATCAACATAAGTGACTATAGTGCTAGGATTAGCTTGAGAAATAATAGGTGGGTCACTCATGTCAATAAGACTAACATTGGGATTGTATGATGAATTAGATGGATTAGCAGAGATAGTGGAGATCATATTAGCAGTGGTAGGAATATGAGATGTGGTGTCCACATGTGATGTAGTGGATTGCGATGGTTGTGAAGCTTGGACCGTTGGTGTTGTTTGGATAGCTTGGGAAGCTTGCAGAATATGGGATATGGGGATAGTTTGTGATTTTTGGGGAGTTTGCACTTGGGCCACATGGACAACTTGTGTTATTTGAGGCATGGAAATGGTCATGGTAGGAGGAGTATGTTGGAGAACATGGAAAGGTGGAATGTTCAGATTTTGTGAAATGAAAGGGAGTATATTGGTTGGAGTTATCAAAGGTTCTAGAGTGTACTCCGAGTGTGGTGGATCAAATGAAGTAACAATAGGCAGTGAAAGAGATATGTTGGAAGATGGAGTTTGTAATATGGTATGGGATGTTGTGACTATAGTGGATGGTCCCTTTGCAACAATAGCGGGAGTGTTTGGATCGTGCTCTCTAATAGCGGATATGTCAAAATCTCTTGGTAATTTAGCTCCTATGTGGGAAAGTTGCAAGAAATAGTGATTAGGATCGAATAAAACAAGTCTCTCAAATTGATCCCATACATGTGTATCTCAAAATTTTGATAAGTCTTCTTGGGATTGTTGGTCATAAGTCTCCAAAAATGTTTGAGGTTTCACTTGTTGTGAAGATGAGTCTCCAATGGTGTACCCATGGGGCACAAGCATATGAGGAGGCATACCGATCGTAAATTGAGTCGTGTCTCTAAAAGGTGTTGATCTAGATTGTTGCATCTTAGCTTCCATCTCAACATGCAATTTAGCTTTCATTTCATCTCACAATTTGGCTTCCATTTCAGCTCTATATTGACTCCTAGTTTGAGGCATGATGAATGATGTTGAATTGAACATTAGCTCGTCAAGGTTTTGAGACCCAAAAAGATGATGGTTTGCTGGTTATTTGGTTGCTAGTTGTTGGTTGTTGGTTTGCTGTTCGCTTTGTTGTTGGGTTGCTTGGTTGCTTTGTTGTTGGTTGGACTTCCCTAGAGAATAGTTCACACACTCAAGGGAAAAGTTGTTTGCTAAGGTTGCTATTTGACTGATGTTGCTAAAGCTAAGGCCAAAAGATGATGTTTTGTTGATTGATCGAGTTGATTGATTTGATGTTTGGTTTGCTGGTTTGGGATCTCAAAAAGATGAAAAGCTCACAAAGTTCAATTGGTTGATAAACTAAAAGTAGGAGACAAAGTCTAGGTATCTGCTAATGATCAGAGACAGGTCTAAAAGCTAATGCTAAGGCTAAACAAGCTAGAAGTGTAGCTGATTTGGCTGTCACTAAGATTTTCTCGTAATTGACCACATGCGACAGGTAATAGCTCATATGCGAATAAAAAAAGGCCAAAAGGGATTGGTAATAGCTTAAATATGATTTGGTTTGGTTCAGATAATAGGCTACAGTGTTAACTAGAGGCAAGCCAATTTTCTACAGGTGACTAGTATTGACTCAGAAGTGATTTACTGTTGATCAATGGTGACATAGTTTAGACCAGAGGTGACTGATTATTGTTTAAAAGTGATCTAGTTTAGGCAAAAAGTGACTGACTGTTGTTCAAAAGTGATCCAGTTTAGGCAAGAGGCAACTGACTGTTGTTTAAAAATGATCCAGTTTAGGTGACTGACTATTGTTCAAAAGCAATCCAGTTTAGGAAAGAGGTGACTGACTGTTGTTTAAAAGTAATCCAGTTTAGGCAAAAAGTGACTGATTGTTGTTCAAAAGTGATCCAGTTTAAGCAAGAGGCGACTGATTGTTGTTTAAAAGAGATCTAGTTGTCTGTATGCGGGCAGTTTAAGCTCAAAGTGAGTTTGTCTATTAGGATATATGTCTGATTTATATTTTTTTGACAAGAAAATAGTAATTGCAGTTACTCACACTCACAACAATCACAAACTTGTACAACCTAAGCTAGGAAAGGACTGTATTTGTTGAGTCCCCTGGCTGTGCTTATTCAAAGCAGATAGCTTTAGGATCTTGGTAGCACCGGCTCCTCTCTATGACACACACTTCTCATGCATACCAAGATCTAGGTTTCCCAAGGCTTATCCCCCCACCAAACCTTAGGATTGTCCCTGCTATCTCTTCTAAGAACCACGTGAATCAGGGTGGCTTTAAAGGTCCCACCTTTTGCATCAACAAATAGAAGGTTTTTGGCTACTACACAAAGTTGCTAATAAGGGCATCCGTTCGGGTGGCTATATGTGCGGCAGCGCTACTCTCTATTATGGAGTCTCTTAGCCTTCAAGGGTTACGCCTTAGAGGGTTTTGCGGGACGTTGGCTATCGGTGTAACACAACAACACCCATTGTTTGTGGCTTTTGACACAAACACTTTTCTTATATAGCAGTTCGAAAGGACTTGGCTTTAGCCCATTACCGCTTGGGTCGTATCCCTTCTCACATCAGGAAGGCAGGCCCTTTAAAGATAATAACAAGTTTTCATACACCCAAGATCCATTTAATAGGCAAGGGGAGAGGATACTTTTTTTAATTAAATTTGGGTTACAATCAAGCACATGCAAGCAATCCAAAAAAATAAATCAAGCACAGAGCAAGCAATGATTTTTTTGTTTTTAAGCACCAAGCCCAAATGTTCCTAATTTAGTGAAAACCCACAAGTCTTGGACCGATTGAAGCTGCAACAGATATGTTAGTAGTTTGATAACCTCATTTTATTGGACAATCGATAAGATGCTGCACAAATACCTAATTAGTAGCCAAGAAAACCAAATTGCAAAGGATGAGGACTAATAACGATAGTTTACTAGAGGTAATCAACTGTTGATAAAAAATGAACTATATTCTGCCGCAGGCAAAATGTTATAGATCAGAAGTGATTCTAGTAATGCCAGATGTGGATTGATAAAGCTCATAAGCGATGTGAAAAAGCAACAGGCAACTGGTTACAGGTCATAAGCAACTCAGATCTACAAGAAAAATAGAATGTAACAAAAACCCTAGTTTTGCAAAAAGTGATCCAAATAGCTAAAGGCGATCACTGTTAGGTTAAAAGTGATTCAAATAAAGGTATAAGTGACCATTGTTAGCTTGTAAGTGATGTGGAATAGGCAGTAAGTGATCTAGGAATGCTAAAAGCGGCAGGTTTCATCTCAAAAGTGATGCATATATTTAGATAGCGATTGGTTTTCACTCAAAAGTGATTGAAACTTGCCGTAAGCGCTCAGAAAATTTGATCTTCACAAAAACAACTTCAAACAACAAAGTTAATCAAGGACGTGGGGTCCCATCGGGCGTGCCAAAATGTGATAGGTAAAAAATTAGGTTAATAAGATCAAGCATAGCCATGAAAACCTAACCCTACCATCATCAAAGAATCTAATCCAAATGAAATCAAAAGCATGCAATTCAAGAAGAATATCACCTAGATTGTATGATTCCTTGTTTATGATGTGGATTGCTTCTTCAAAAATGAACAATTATGAAGATAAAAGCTGCCATGATGGATGGATGATAAAGCTAATATGCTAGATAGATGCTAAAGTACTTCAATATGCTCAGGATGATAATGTAGACGCTATATGAATGCTGGATCCCCGTAGTATGGAATAAAAGGGTGTTAATATAGAACTCAACCAAAATTAATCAACGGTGGAGATTTGGTGGCTATGTGAATGACTGAGATTAAATGATAGACACAGGTGAATGTAAAGATGACAAGTGGAAGCAAGATAAGGCTTATGTGTGATTATATACATAAAAAGTACTACATGTGAAAGATATTAAATAAAAGATGTAGTACCACTTATCTTTTTTAAATGAATGAGGCACACATGTTAGCTCATGAGATAAATGATAAGAGGAATTAATTAAATAAATAAAATTTATTTAATTAATTGGAAAGTGGGCTTATGAAGGGACATTTATTTAATTAAAATAGAAAAATGTAGATAATTAAATAATTAAAGATTGTTTAATTATAGCTTAGAGGAAATAGAAGAAATAGCTAATGAATTAATTAAATAAATATAAATTTATTTAATTAATAGAAGAAATAGATGTGTTAGGGATATTGCTCAAGTGTGTTAGACAAATGCAGATGATGGATGAAATATTTGAATGCTAATGATAATGAGTCAATTTTGGGTGTCTACAGAGACTACACTCAAGGTTGAATGGCTGAGTAGTATAGCATTGTAAACTTTTCCTGTGACTAGGCTTGAGGCTTAAAATCTGAGCAGTAACAGTATTATTGTCTTATTGTGACACTAGCTCGATGGCCATAAGGCCGAGCAGTATAAAGTTAAACTCCTTTCTATGTCATAGCTTAGGGTCTTATGACCCAACTCTAATGCATTGCATACCTTACGAAATCTAAAGCTTGAAGCCATTATGGTTGAGCATGCTTTCAAAGCATATTAAGCACGCGTCGTATAATGATGAAGTTAGAGTCTAAGTGCTCTCGATGTGGAATATTGAATAACTCCACTAATGATTATAGTCTATAATTGAATTATACATTCACTCAACTATGGTGACAGCCGAAAAAGCAATTATACATCATTGTGTTTACAACATCTAAACTATTATAAAGTTAGGCTTGTATAGAAAGCTGACTATGAATCATATAAGGTTTATTTAAACCGTCAAGATTGTATACGTGAACCTTCAATTATGGAGGTGGCGAGTTCAATTAAGAACATGGTCTCATCTTGAAATAGTTTGATTGTGCTTAAAGAATAATATAGGCTTGTTCTATATGTGTCTAAATTAAGACTTATTGGTTATTGTTATGAGTTATAATTCCTTTATTTACTCAAGTGTAAATTAATAGGATTGGTGTTTAACACCTAAAGCTCATAAAGAATTATAAGAGCTATTAACCATAATGAAACCAATCTATTCTACTAAGGCATGGTATGCCTTGAGCACCATAAATTTGACTTCATCATATATGATGATTTGCTATCGAAAATCTAAACCATAGGAGACCAAGGTGGTCAAAATAGTCAATTTTGATATGAATTGAAAGCAGAACAAGGTGACAAGGAATCACTAGTCCCTCATTACGAAAGTAACCTATTTAGTTGTAACCAACTTATGATGGGATTTGAATGTCCAAGAATGTACAATGATTCAAATTGATCCCACTCATATTAGACCTAAAGAACAAGGTTAATGAGAACTTACTATAGGACATGATAGCTTGTAATTCAAGTTAGGGTGGTAGACATATGATGGCATTCATTGTACAACATGTATGCATGTAAATATTTGGCCAAAGTAATGCATCTATCTCTGCATGCATTGTTGGTCCACAGTGTTCTAGATGGCCTAGTGTCTCCAGTAGTGTCGTACAAGCTAGAGTGGATCTATAGTTTGTGACTGTGAGACATTAAGGACACAACACCAAATACTCAGATGGCTAACCTAATGGGTTCTAATGTCTAACCTTTCCGAGAAGGGTAGAGCCACTTCTAGTTAGAAAGTTGAGCGGGGGATTGCAAGTCCATGTTTGGAGGAAAAGCACTAGGATGATGCTCTCCTTCCCAAGCATGAGACAAGCCAAGACTTATGAAGACTAATGTCAGTGGTTCCAGATACAGTATTTGCATTTATGACTAGAGGGTGTCTTGTAATTTATTAATTGAACTATAATGCCTTGAGCATATCTTGTACTTGATTAGTGATGGTTACTCACTAAAGATTTGTAAATGATTATTGAAATGTAAGCTTTGTTATATCATGATTAGATTGGCATGCTTAATTGATGAAAAGATTATGTTTCTTTTGGTTAAAATTTGATTAGTTTAATCATTTTGTTAACTAATCACTTGATTATGATACATGTTTATGTTAAATATTGAGCATTATGGAATGAAATCTTACATAGTCATTCTTATGACTATTATTTCTACTTTTTAACAGTCACCCTTATGACTGTTATGACTTTTGATAGGCCTTAACAATCTTGATACTACCTTTACAGGGCTTATCAAAAGCTTGAAATGAATACAACCTCTACCAACTTCTACATTATTGTCTCAAACTCTCCTAATGACTATCAAACCTTTATGATTATTACTCTTATACCTTCTCTTGACTATTCTTTGTTAACTCTTTGACTGTTCCATATTTCTCTCTTATTACAGTCATTGTGACTATTCTAATAATGAGGTTTCTAACTTACCTTACTGTCCTTGGATTGACTATTCTAAGTCTTCTTGACTGACTGCCTCTACTCTTTCAAACCTCCAATTGCTTGATAAACCCTATTAATCCTGTGTAACTGTCATGATTAACCAGAATGACACATGGAAATCTTGAAACCTTATGGACATACTCTTGTACACCTATCTGCAACTGTGTGGGCTTTAAATGATATTGGACAGTCTTATAGAAGTCTTCTAGAGAAACTTGGCAGGGCTCTTTAGATCATAAGGATCTTAGCATGCTTTGACAAAATCCTATAATGGTACACAAACCTGATGGAGTGTGAAAAGGCTCAAATGATTCCCCATAAAGCTTTAACAGATCCTTAAGCACTATATAAACTATATCAAATCTCTCAAGAACCTTGAAAAAATTGTATTGACTATCCCATAAAGCTTAACAGATCCTTACTAACTTGATATTCTTTGGTTGAGATTTCTGTTGTCCTCAAAATCAGCTACGCTTGTTTTGTAGACGACCCCATGAAACTTGTCCGTTTCGTGAATCTACACTCTAAGATCGCAAATCGGGAAAAGATTTCCTTGGTCTCGTGCGAAGTCCTTTGACATTCTCAAATCGTCTGCGACATTCCCTTGAATTGGTTTCTCGATATTTGTGAAGAACATTCAAGTCATAAATCATTTAAAATGTTGACTTAAGTCATTTTTAAGAGTTAGTCAAATTTGAAATCTTGATACGCAAGAGCGGCGAATTTTACCGCTTCTACATATCTCTTTTTGACTTCATATGTAAGGTCGGTGAATTTTGCCGCTCCTTCATGTCCCATTCGTCTTGTTTTTAAAACATGTGTAAAGATGGCAAATTTTGCCGCTTTTACATATGCTTTTCATTTTTCATGTAGAGGCGGCAAATTTTGCCGCCACTACATGCGTTCTTTTGTTTTAAATGTAGAAGTGGCAAAATTCGCCGCCACTACATATTTTTCTTTTCTCCTGTGCGTCGACGGCCGAAATCTCCGCTCGAGCGAGATTTTGTGAATCTTGGTCACGCAGTGTCATTAATGGCCACTCGTGCCACTTGCTCAGCATTTGTGTTTGGGTTATATATTGTGTTTCGATGGTTATTTAATCACTTCGTCTTCTCTCCTGAGCTACTCTCCAGACCCCTCCTCACATTGCTGGATTGCGCCCTTGAGGAGATCAGTCAGCGTTCATCACCGTCAAACGTAGGGTTTTCAACGGGTAAGTTTTACCTCTCGTTCTTCGTTCTACCTCTTCTTCACAGTTTATCATAGGTGCTTCGTTTTGACTTTTGTTTTTGTTTTTCCTTACATTTTTGTTTTTGTTTTGGTCTGTCGTTTTCATTTTTTGTTTCGACCCTAGGTTTTGCCCTAGGTTTTCGCCCTAAAACCCTGATCAATGCCACCCTAGGTTTTTGCCCTGAAACCCTTAGGTTTCTACTCCCCCAAACCCTGGCAATATGCCACTATTGTAACATCGGCGGATTTCGCCGACCCTGCCTGGATGATACGTGACCCTTGCCGAGTTCCAGTCGGTGGATTTCTCGGCCCTCGCACTCAAACCTGCGAACTTCACCTTACATTTCAAAGCAAAGACGGTGAATTTTGCCGCTAAGACCACCTTACCTTTCGATGTAAAGACGGCGAAATTTGCCGACCAAACACCAAGCAGCAGCAAAACTGAAATGCAGAGTCGGTGAATTTTGCTGCTCTAACATAAATATTTGCTTTTCCTTCTGTCCTGCATCAACGACAAATTTTGCCGCTCATACCAATTCTTAGTCATCTTTCAACATGCACGGGCGGCAAAATTTGTCACCAGTGCAAATAATACAAAACCCGTATATGCAAGGGCGGCGAATTTTGCCGCCCGTGCAAAAATGTCCCAAATTTTCCCAACTCTTGAAAATTTCAAATTTTGATTTCCCGAGCTCGCTTCTCCTTTGATTCTTGGCCAGCTCGCACTATAGCCCTTATTCAAGCGCATTCCCATAGTCGTGATCATCAACATACAATTTTCCCAGATTGCCCATATTTTCCCTAATTGCATGATCATGATTTTTGTTGCAGTTTCTTCTGTGGAGTTTCGTTCAACGTCAGACTTCTTCTCGGTGAAGGTTCGTCCAAATGACTGACTTGTCCCCGAAGAAGGCAAAAGCAATGAAGTACAAATATCAAGGTGTTTTCCCAATCACCTCAGTCCACTCTAATGTTGAGGACATTAGAGATACAGAGATTGGCGATGTTGATATGGCTGAGTTTGTAGAGAGAACCAAGTCAAGCAACCCCAGTGCTATGATGAGGAAGATAGTAGAAAGTAATATTCATCTGGTATCATCCTTCCCGGTGGCGGCTCACAATAAAGAATTTGTTCTTCAGTGTGCACATTTCTATAACAAAGATATTAGAGCCGTGGTGGACGCCAGTGGTAATGTGATAATCAGGTTGGATCCCGAGTTCATTGACAAGGTGTTCATGTGTCCTCCTGCGACAGAGGTATTGAAGCTTGACTTTGTTGAAGCTCAAAAGGAATATGACAAGAATCCAGAGAAAGCAAAGAAAGTGATCAACAACAAATGGTTGAAGATTGCGAGGTCAAGTTTGTCTAGATGGCCACGTAGCTTTCCTTGAAGTGATTTTGTGGAAGAAGTTGGTGACTTGATTACCCTCCTTAGCAGGATAAGAGGTTTGTCTTCCTCTTCACAATTTCATGAATGGATGTATCCTTTCATTAAGGTCATACTCCAAGGCAAGCAAATTATTTTCTGGGGAGAACAAATCAGTAACGCCTTACATGACCAGCTGACGAAGGTATCCACTACCTCAAAATTCTTCATGACTTCCTATCTGGTATACATTGCAGCCTCCATGAGGATTTTTCCAGGATTATCATCAGAAGGGGATAGGAGAATAGTCCCAGTATACCAGTATTATTCTCAACTGACGTTGAAAGGCTCAATTCACCATTTCAGGAGAGTGAATGATGCGTTCTTTGCTGTATTCTTGTGCCTTTTTGATCCCCAACTGGAGCAGAGAAGAATTTTAGACGAGACATGGACAGTGGTTAATGACTTTGGTTGCATGTTTTTGCAATTTCCATCTTTTTCATACTTGAGGGTTGGCTTTTTCCAAGGCTACCCTTATATGCTTCCTAGATTTCCTTCAGATAGACTGGTCTTGATGGAGTTGTGTAGACAAATGATTGTTGTGCATAACAAGCAAATGGAACTCAAGAAGCCTGGCTTCAGATTTCCAGTGGAAATCGGCAGATATTCAGTGTTGACTGCCGCAAAGGCAAGGGCTATGGAGATAGAAATGCAGTTGGTCACCATGAAGCAATTCAAGAGGAGGCCAAAATTTGACTACCGGGGCGTGAAGGATAAAATCAGGAGGAAAACTCAGTTTCACGAACCCATGGTGGAAGATGTCTGGATAGATTTGAGGACAGAGGAAGATATCAGGAAACTGGACTATAGTAGGCTGTCTCTAGAACAAATTAAATATCTGGGGCTTGCTGATATTCCAGAAGACCTTGTGGATGATGGGGAATTGGTTGATGCCAAGTATGATGTAGAAAAGATAGCTAGTACTCCTTTACCTCCAATCCAATGGTCCCAAAAGGAGTCCACTTCATTAAGGAAGAGGTTTGAGCCCATATTGGCTAACACCAATAAGTGGCTGGAAGATAAAGGAATTACATTGAAGGAATTCCTCACTAGTTCGGAGACTAAAGTTCAAGAGCAGACTGGTAAGAAGGTTGAAAACAGAACGAAGAACAAGAGTGATGCTCCATCATCCTCTAAAACACATAAACCTAAAATCAGATTTGTGACGAAGAAAGCAAAAGTCGTTGAGGAGGAACCTGAACCAAAAGAGATGGAAGTCGAGGAGCCAGCGACTGAAGATCCGGCAACTGAAGAGCCAGCTACAGAAGAGATGGATGTTGAAGACAGGAATTTAGATCAACAAGATGAAGAGGCTTTGTCCCCACAGGACAATACACCTGTTGCACCCCCTGTGCCTGCTTCCCCTATTAACATTCCTTCCTCTGAATCCCCCTCTCCTCCTAAAATAATCTTCGATAATCCCCACAGCACTTTTGAAAATGTTCTCCGTTCTTCTGATTCAATTCCTAGTTTGTCTTCTTCATCTTTTGATATTGGAGACACGTCTATGTTTGATCATTTTGTGATGAATACTGAACAAGTTTCAAGTGCCAATGTAACAGGTGCGATTTTTACCAACACCCCGCCTATTGTTTCTACCACCAGTACAAGCATAGTTCCAGGAACACCAGTGGTAGGAATGGACTCCAATGTGAATACTTCTCTGTTTCCACCTTGGTTGTCAGCTTACACGCCAAAGAGAAAAAAGCAAGTCATCTCTCCAGATGATTTTGATTTCACTAAGTTGGTACCTGCAAAACCTAAGGCCCCGAAGAAACCAAAGATCCTTTCAAGGGTACTTGAAGATAAGGGGCATAAAATTTTGGAGATAGCAAAACCCCCACAGGATGCAACTGTTGAAAATTTTGATATGAATGACTACTCAATTTCTAGGGTTGAATTGGGCAAAATCACCCATGAGAGCGCTAAAAATGATATGCAGTCAGCCATGGATATCCTGATCCAGAAGTTCGACAGGGAAAAAGAAATGAAAGATTACTATAAGGCAAAGGTAGAACAACTGACTGCAGTGGTAAGAAAGATCACTTTGAATTCAGAAGCAGTTACTCCAAAGGCCGTTTCTGTAGAAGACCCTGTCATTCTGAAGGCAGAAAAGACTCACCTCAGAGGAAAAGTACTTGAAGAGTACTTAGACAGGATGCGAGCACAGGGAATCTCTTTGCTCACGGAGGTATTTGAGAAAATGGATAAGATGAGGAAAGTAAGGGCAGAACTCAATGATCTCATTGATGCCATCTCTCAAGATATTGAGCGCACAGAGGATACTCATGATAAGTGGGTGGAAATGAGGAAGCTGAAAATAAGTACCTTGATATCCATTGGCACCATTTCTAACAGGGATTCATACACTAAAACAAAGGAAGCTCTGATGTACAGGAGCAGTATGCTAAGGAATTTGATCAAGGATCTTGAGGCTGCAAAAGAAATCAGCGAAGAAAATGATGTCAACCTTTTGCATAAGTTGGAGGAACTGCCTTGTAACTTTGTATCACAAGATAACCAATTCCTGTCAGCAGAAGAAATGGTCAAGGAATTTGAAGACATGTTCCAAAAAGAATTTGAAGATAAAGCATTTTCAATAACTTCTATGGATAACCTCTTAGACAACCAGTTAACCTTGGACAATCTGAAAACCAGGTTAACCAATCATGCCAAGTCAATCACTACAGTAAGGGACGCCATAGTGAGGGCCAGGATGATCTTCAAAAACACATTCAACCCAGATAGCATTGAAATGCAAGCGACCTTCACTATGTATGATCACCACGTGAGAAAAAGTGGTGACACAAATTGAAGCAGTTGGTTTTTCCCCTTAGTTTATTTTCTGATTTTCACATGTACTTTCAAAACAATTTTGGACATTTTTACATGTACATTTTCAATATGTAATTACATGTAAAAATATAGGAAGTCCCAAGTCAATAAGGACTCTTATTTTTGAATAAGTCAAAGTAGTTGTAGATTTCCTAGATTTTCTCAAGGTCTTTCCCTATAAATAAAGGGGACCTCTTTTGTAAATAGCTATCTTTTGTCTATTGCAAGGAAACTCTGGCGAATTGAGAAGCAAATCAAGACTTTGTGCTTTTTGTGAAAATCAATATTCAAATATTTATCAATACAAGAAAGCAAGTTCAATTCCAATCTTTGTCTTGGAATTATTTGTATTGTGATAGATTTGTTCTTACGTCTTGCTATCATAGTCTTATTTGATAATAATTGAAGTGTGGAGTTTATTACAAGTGATTGAAGAGCGCTCTTAATTTGATTCTGGTAAACTTTGTGTTATCAAATCAGTTGTGGGTTATATGTTCATGTTTGTGAAAATACAATAGTTTGGAGACTTTGTGCTGCAAGTTGTTCTATTTGATTTACTTTTATCATCTTGAGGAGGAGTGAAGACTTTGCGCTGCATTCTACTTCAAATATTTCCGTTTACAAGTAATAAGTGAGGTAACAGAAAACTTTGTGTTTCTGTGATATTGTGATAATCTACGAGTCTTATATCAAGAGTTTGAAATATAAACATCTATTCTGAAAAAAGAGAATGAGATGAGATGGAACCACCACAAACATAGTTTTTAGTGTACATAAATTTGATAAGTTGTTTGATTTGCAAAAGTTAAGTAATTAGAGGGAACCTCCCCTTGCTGAGAGGAGAGACTTTGTCTCATCATAGCTGTGGCTGATATACCCATTTTGCCGTTAGTGAGTTAACGACAAAGTATTCACCCAACAATTTCTTAGCATGTCTCCACTGTAACACAATCCTTCAATCTCATGATCATTAATTACACATGTGCCATCTTGCATGGAGTACAAACCAACTTCTAGGAGATGTATGAGTCTTTCAACCTCCTTATCACTTTATCTCTAGTGAACCATGTTGAATATTTTCCTTGGATCTGAGCTTCAAATGTTTGAAACACATAGAAAACTTTGACAAGGATCTTTGAGGATATTCTGCAGGGCTAACATCTACATTTGTTGTCAAAGACTCCACAGGCTGCTCCAAGTTTCTTCAAACTTCTGTTCACCTACGTGCAGGACATACCTATGCTCTCACTGCAATGGACTATTTTACCAAATGGGTGGAAGCTATTCCAGTCAAGCACGCTACTTCAGAGGTGGTATGCAGTTTTCTCAAAGAGAACATTATTTCCAGGTTTGGAGTTCCAAACAAGATTGTAGCAGACAATGCTACGTGTTTTTCCTCTTATGAGATTACTGAGTTTTGCTATGAGCATGGGATCACTCTTTCCCATTCTTCAGACTATTATCCGGAAGGGAATTGTCAAGCAGAATCAAGCAATAAGAATCTGGTCACTATCATCAGGAAACTGGTAGATGAGAATCAGAGAACTTGGCATAAGGCATTGTTTGATGCTTTATGGGTAGATAGAATTACACCCAAAAGGGCAATAGGCATGTCGCCATTTCAGCTTCTATATGGTCTGAATGCAGAGATACTGATTACTTTGGAATTGCCAACATTGAGGTTGGTGAAAGCATTGGAAGATAGAACTTTTGATAGTTCTATCGATAAAAGGATTATGTACTTGACTGAACTTGAGGAGCAGCGCACTATAGTGGTGGACCGTATTGCTGAGCACCAAAATCAAGTAAAGAAACTCTTCGACAAGAAGACAAAGGCTCGTGAGTTTCAGGTTGGAGATCAAGTCTTGCTGTGGGACAAGAGGAGAGAACCAAAAGGAATGCACGAAAAATTTGATTCCTTGTGGAGAGGTCCATTCACCATTCATCAGTTCTGTGGTGAAAATAGTTTCTTACTGGAGTATCAGGATGGTACACCATTCTTGTTGCCACACAGTGGACAACATCTGAAGCACTTCAATCCTTGAAGTTTCAGATAAGTTAAATTGTACATTTGTATAGTTTCGTGTTTTATTTTTGTGTTTTCGTTTAGTCTTTTGTGTCTTTTTCTTTTTATCTTGACTCTATAGCCCAATGGCATGGATGAAGGCACTTAGAGGCTGGATTCTACTCCCCTCAATCGTTTCAAAGTTCGATTGAAGGAAGTTCCCCAGTTAGAGCCAGCTGTTGTCCTCAAAATCAGCTACACTTGTTTTGTAGACGACCCCACGAAACTTGTCCGTTTTGTGAATCTACACTCTAAGATCGCAAATCGGGAAAAGATTTCCTTGGTCTCGTGCGAAGTCCTTTGACATTCTCAAATCGTCTGCGACATTCCCTTGAATTGGTTTCTCGATATTTGCGAAGAACATTCAAGTCATAAATCGTTTAGAATGTTGACTTAAGTCATTTTTAAGAGTTAGTCAAATTTGAAATCTTGATACGCAAGAGCGGCGAATTTTGCCGCTCCTACATATCTCTTTTTGACTTCATATGTAAGGTCGGTGAATTTTGCCGCTCCTTCATGTCCCATTCGTCTTGTTTTTAAAACATGTGTAAAGACGGCAAATTTTGCCGCTTTTACATATGCTTTTCATTTTTCATGTAGAGGCGGCAAATTTTGCCGCCACTACATGCGTTCTTTTGTTTTAAATGTAGAAGCAGCAAAATTCACCACCACTACATATTTTTCTTTTCTCCTGTGCGTCGACGGCCGAAATCTCCGCTCGAACAAGATTTTGTGAATCTTGGTCACGCAGTGCCATTAATGGCCACTCGTGCCACTTGCTCAGCATTTGTGTTTGGGTTATATATTGTGTTTCAATGGTTATTTAATCACTTCATCTTCTCTCCCGAGCTACTCTCCAGACCCCTCCTCACATTGCTGGATCGTGCCCTTGAGGAGATCAGTCAGTGTTCATCACCGTCAAATGTAGGGTTTTCAACGGGTAAGTTTTACCTCTCGTTCTTCATTCTACCTCTTCTTCACAGTTTATCATAGGTGCTTCGTTTTGACTTTTGTTTTTGTTTTTCCTTACGTTTTTGTTTTTGTTTTGGTCTGTCGTTTTCATTTTTTGTTTCGACCCTAGGTTTTTGCCCTAAAACCCTGATCAATGCCACCCTAGGTTTTTGCCCTGAAACCCTTAGGTTTCTACTTCCGCAAACCTTGGCAATATGCCACTATTGTAACATCAGCGGATTTCGCCGAGCCTGCCTGGATGATACGTGACCCTTGCCGAGTTCCAGTCGGCAGATTTCTCGGCCCTCGCACTCAAACCTGCGAACTTCACCTTACATTTCAAAGCAAAGACGGTGAATTTTGCCGCTAAGACCACCTTACCTTTTGATGTAAAGACGGAGAAAATTTGCCGACCAAACACCAAGCAGCGGCAAAACTGAAATGCAGAGTCAGCGAATTTTGCCGCTCCAACATAAATATTTGCTTTTCCTTCTGTCCTACATCGACGGCAAATTTTGCCGCTCATACCAATTCTTAGTCATCTTTCAACATGCACGGGCGGCAAAATTTGCCGCCAGTGCAAATAATACAAAACCCATATATGCAAGGGCGGCGAATTTTGCCGCCCGTGCAAAAATGTCCCAAATTTTCCCAACTCTGGCAAATTTCAAATTTTGATTTCCCGAGCCCGCTTCTCCTCTGATTCTTGGCCAGCTCGCACTTTAGCCCTTATTCAAGCGCATTCCCATAGTCGTGATCATCAACATGCAATTTTCCCAGATTGCCCATATTTTCCCTAATTGCATGATCATGATTTTTGTTGCAGTTTCTTCTGTGGAGTTTCGTTCAACGTCAGACTTCTTCTCGGTGAAGGTTCGTCCAAATGACTAACTTGTCCCCGAAGAAGGCAAAAGCAATGAAGTACAAATATTAAGGTGTTTTCCCAATCACCTCAGTCCACTCTAATGTTGAGGACATTAGAGATACAGAGATTGGCCATGTTGATATGGCTGAGTTTGTAGAGAGAACCAAGTCAAGCAACCCCAGTGCTATGATGAGGAAGATAGTAGAAAGTAATATTCATCTGGTATCATCCTTCCCGGTGGTGGCTCACAATACAGAATTTGTTCTTCAGTGTGCACATTTCTATAACAAAGATATTAGAGCCATGGTGGACGCCAGTGGAAATGTGATAATCAGGTTGGATCCCGAGTTCATTGACAAGGTGTTCATGTGTCCTCCTGCGACAGAGGTATTGAAGCTTGACTTTGTTAAAGCTCAAAAGGAATATGACAAGAATCCAGAGAAAGCAAAGAAAGTGATCAACAACAAATGGTTGAAGATTGCGAGATCAAGTTTGTCTAGATGGCCACGTAGCTTTCCTCGAAGTGATTTTGTGGAAGAAGTTGGTGACTTGATTACCCTCCTCAGCAGGATAAGAGGTTTGTCTTCCTCTTCACAATTTCACG
The DNA here is from genome assembly GCA_027924645.1 of Cunninghamia lanceolata. Classification (NCBI taxonomy): domain Eukaryota; kingdom Viridiplantae; phylum Streptophyta; class Pinopsida; order Cupressales; family Cupressaceae; genus Cunninghamia; species Cunninghamia lanceolata. The sequence continues at coordinate 2,032,137 of BSBN01000270.1, forward strand.
AATGGATGTATCCTTTCATTAAGGTCATACTCCAGGGCAAGCAAGTTATTTTTTGGGGAGAACAAATCAGTAACACCTTACATGACCAGCTGACGAAGGTATCCACTACCTCAAAATTCTTCATGACTTCCTATCTGGTATACATTGCAGCCTCCATGAGGATTTTTTTGGGATTATCATCAGAAGGGGATAGGAGAATAGTCCCAGTATACCAGTATTATTCTCAACTGACGTTGAAAGGCTCAATTCACCATTTCAAGAGAGTGAATGATGTGTTCTTTGCTGTATTCTTGTGCCTTTTTGATCCCCAACTGGAGCAGAGAAGAATTTCAGACGAGGCATGGACAGTGGTTAATGACTTTGGTTGCATGTTTTTGCAATTTCCATCTTTTTCATACTTGAGGGTTGGCTTTTTCCAAGGCTACCCTTATATGCTTCCTAGATTTCTTTCAGATAGACTGGTCTTGATGGAGTTGTGTAGACAAATGATTGTTGTGCATAACAAGCAAATGGAACTCAAGAAGCCTGGCTTCAGATTTCCAGTGGAAATCGGCAGATATTCAGTGTTGACTGCCGCAAAGGCAAGGGCTATGGAGACAGAAATGCAGTTGGTCACCATGAAGCAATTCAAGAGGAGGCCAAAATTTGACTACCGGGGCATGAAGGATAAAATCAGGAGGAAAACTCAGTTTCACGAACCCATGGTGGAAGATGTCTGGATAGATTTGAGGACAGAGGAAGATATCAGGAAACTGGACTATAGTAGGCTGTCTCTAGAACAAATTAAATATCTGGGGCTTGCTGATATTCTAGAAGACCTTGTGGATGATGGGGAATTGGTTGATGCCAAGTATGATTCAGAAAAGATAGCTAGTACTCCTTTACCTCCAATCCAATGGTCCCAAAAGGAGTCCACTTCATTAAGGAAGAGGTTTGAGCCCATATTGGCTAACACCAATAAGTGGCTGGAAGATAAAGGAATTACGTTGAAGGAATTCCTCACTGGTTCAGAGACTGAAGTTCAAGAGCAGACTGGTAAGAAGGTTGAAAACAGAACGAAGAACAAGAGTGATGCTCCATCATCCTCTAAAACACATAAACCTAAAATCAGATTTGTGACGAAGAAAGCAAAAGTCGTTGAGGAGGAACCTGAACCAAAAGAGATGGAAGTCGAGGAGCCAGCGACTGAAGATCCGGCAACTGAAGAGCCAGCTACAGAAGAGATGGATGTTGAAGACAGGAATTTAGATCAACAAGATGAAGAGGCTTTGTCCCCACAGGACAATACACCTGTTGCACCCCCTGTGCCTGCTTCCCCTATTAACATTCCTTCCTCTGAATCCCCCTCTCCTCCTAAGATAATCTTCGATAATCCCCACAGCACTTTTGAAAATATTCTCCGTTCTTCTGATTCAATTCCTAGTTTGTCTTCTTCATCTTTTGATATTGGAGACACGTCTATGTTTGATCATTTTGTGATGAATACTGAACAAGTTTCAAGTGCCAATGTAACAGGTGCGGTTTTTACCAACACCCCGCCTATTGTTTCTACCACCAGTACAAGCACAGTTCTAGGAACACCAGTGGTAGGAATGGACTCCAATGTGAATACTTCTCTGCTTCCACCTTGGTTGTCAGCTTACACGCCAAAGAGAAAAAAGCAAGTCATCTCTCCAGATGATTTTGATTTCACTAAGTTGGTACCTGCAAAACCTAAGGCCTCGAAGAAACCAAAGATCCTTTCAAGGGTACTTGAAGATAAGGGGCATAAAACTTTGGAGATAGCAAAACCCTCACAGGATGCAACTGTTGAAAATTTTGATATGAATGACTACTCAATTTCTAGGGTTGAATTGGGTAAAATCACCCATGAGAGCACTAAAAATGATATGCAGTCAGCCATGGATATCCTGATCCAGAAGTTCGACAGGGAAAAAGAAATGAAAGATTACTATAAGGCAAAGGCAGAATAGCTGACTGTAGTGGTAAGAAAGATCACTTTGAATTCAGAAGCAGTTACTCCAGAGGCCGTTTCTGTAGAAGACCCTGTCATTCTGAAGGCAGAAAAGACTCACCTCAGAGGAAAAGTACTTGAAGAGTACTTAGACAGGATGCGAGCATAGGGAATCTCTTTGCTCACAGAGGTATTTGAGAAAACGGATAAGATGAGGAAAGTAAGGGCAGAACTCAATGATCTCATTGATGCCATCTCTCAAGATATTGAGCGCACAGAGGATACTCATGATAAGTGGGTGGAAATGAGGAAGCTGAAAATAAGTACCTTGATATCCATTGGCGCCATTTCTAACAGGGATTCATACACTGAAACAAAGGAAGCTCTGATGTACAGGAGCAGTACGCTAAGGAATTTGATCAAGGATCTTGAGGCTGCAAAAGAAATCAGCGAAGAAAATGATGTCAACCTTTTGCATAAGTTGGAGGAACTGCCTTGTAACTTGGTATCACAAGATAACCAATTCCTATCAGCAGAAGAAATGGTCAAGGAATTTGAAGACATGTTCCAAAAAGAATTTGAAGATAAAGCATTTTCAATAACTTCTGTGGATAACCTCTTAGACAACCAGTTAACCTTGGACGATCTGAAAACCAGGTTAACCAATCATGCCAAGTCAATCACTACAGTAAGGGACGCCATAGTGAGGGCTAGGATGATCTTCAAAAACACATTCAACCCAGATAGCATTGAAATGCAAGCGACCTTCACTATGTATGATCACCACGTGAGAAAAAGTGGTGACACAAATTGAAGCATCTAGTTTTTCCCCTTAGTTTATTTTCTGATTTTCACATGTACTTTCAAAACAATTTTGGACATTTTTACATGTACATTTTCAATATGTAATTACATGTAAAAATATAGGAAGTCCCAAGTCAATAAGGACTCCTATTTTTGAATAAGTCAAAGTAGTTGTAGATTTCCTAGATTTTTTCAAGGTCTTTCCCTATAAATAAAGGGGACCTCTTTTGTAAATAGCTATCTTTTGTCTATTGCAAGGAAACTCTGGCGAATTGAGAAGCAAATCAAGACTTTGTGCTTTTTGTGAAAATCAATATTCAAATATTTATCAATACAAGAAAGCAAGTTCAATTCCAATCTTTGTCTTGGAATTATTTGTGTTGTGATAGTTTTGTTCTTACGTCTTGCTATCATAGTCTTATTTGATAATAATTGAAGTGTGGAGTTTATTACAAGTGATTGAAGAGCGCTCTTAATTTGATTTTGGTAAACTTTGTGTTATCAAATCAGTTGTGGGTTATATGTTCATGTTTGTGAAAATACAATAGTTTGGAGACTTTGTGCTGCAAGTTGTTCTATTTGATTTACTTTTATTATCTTGAGGAGGAGTGAAGACTTTGCGCTGCATTCTACTTCAAATATTTCCGTTTACAAGTAATAAGTGAGGTAACAGAAAACTTTGTGTTACTGTGATATTGTGATAATCTACGAGTCTTATATCAAGAGTTTGAAATATAAACATCTATTCTGAAAAAAGAGAATGAGATGAGATGGAACCACCGCAAACATAGTTTTTAGTGTACATAAATTTGATAAGTTGTTTGATTTGCAAAAGTTAAGTAATTAGAGGGAACCTCCCCTTGCTGAGAGGAGAGACTTTGTCTCATCATAGCTGTGGCTGATATACCCATTTTGCCGTTAGCGAGTTAACGACAAAATATTCACCCAACAATTTCTTAGCATGTCTCCACTGTAACACAATCCTTCAATCTCATGATCATTAATTACACATGTGCCATCTTGCATGGAGTACAAACCAACTTCTAGGAGATGTATGAGTCTTTCAACCTCCTTATCACTTTATCTCTAGTGAACCATGTTGAATATTTTCCTTGGATCTGAGCTTCAAATGTTTGAAACACATAGAAAACTTTGACAAGGATCTTTGAGGATATTTTGCAGGGCTAACATCTACATTTGTTGTCAAAGACTCCACAGGCTGCTCCAAGTTTCTTCAAACTTCTGTTCACCTACATGATGTGCCCAAAATCTCCTTTAAGATCTTTCAAGTGTTTGAAAAATGTTCTCTTTAGATCCTCATTCCATGAAACCTAAAAACCAATGTCAAAAACCCTAAAGAGAACATGGAGAGATAATACGAAACTCCAACACAACCCTAATATGATCATAGATGATCTAACTTGAGGACCCTTAAGGTTTGAACTCAAAACTACATGTAAAACTTTGAAAATGACTCCCTCCAAACCTAAGTATGGGCTCTTTAGGAGAAATTAAGGTACCTTTACATGGAAAAAACTCTTGCTTGACCCTTTGACTCTCATGCATATCATGGATATGTGGAATATTAGTCTTTTGGAAAGGATATGGTGGTTTTGGAAGACTCTAAAGTCTAGAACAACTTTTAATGCCCTCTTTTATCCTCCTTTACTTTCTAAAACATGCATATTTTCATGGTAAAAGAGTGTTTTGATATTTGGATGTATTACAAACCTTGATTTTACATTGTCATAGGTGCAATCAAAAAGCTTAAAGACTTTATGTACCAAAGCAATAATCAAATGATAGACTTATTACCTTGTACACAAGCATTAGAACCTCTAAACCATGATTTGGAACTTGTTTAAACTTTCAAGACAATTATGCTAACTATTTGAGCCAAGGAGGTACGGGTAGGCTAACACTAAGTTTCTAGTTTGTTTTACATCTTGCTTGAGTCTTTTACTTTATAATTAATGGAAATGCCAAATTGTTCAACCTATTATCTAGTCTTGAGTAGTGTTGTGATTATGACTATGACATTAGGTCTTAGTTGATTTCTTACTTATTGTAAAATCCAACATAGTATCAAAGAAAATTAGATACCTAGATCACTACATGCAAAAGAATGCATGAGAGAATGAAATATAAAAGTTGGGTGAGTACATTTGTAAGAAATGCAAAGGAGGAATGTGAAATATGAAGAGACACCACTCAATCCACTCACCATTATTAAGCCTAAATGAACCAACCTAAGCTACACTTTAAAGAGAGGGTGTTGGTGTAGGTTTTTATTTTTTTAATTAAAAAAAAAGACAAACCTACATATAATTGTGAATGGCCTCAAGTAGTGAGTATAGGACCTAATTTTTTTGCTCCACTTGACCTACTTAGATCAATAAACTTTATATGGATCCTAGGGTTTTGATGCCTTTGGATGTAATGGATTAGTTGTTTGGCGCCAAATGCTCCCAAAATAGTTGTTAACCAATAAGCACATCATAACCCTTTGATGCAAAAGGGCTTCCTAGCCTCCGATTCAAGTGAAGTAAAAGTCCAAAGTAAATTTTTTGAGCCTCCTAGATGTAATGGAATAAATAAAATAACCTCCTAGATTATTAAAAAGTTGTTTACCAATAGAATGGAGAATACCGAGAATGGAACATCAGATACATTATTTTTCGTATCAAATTGTTCTAATTCTCTAGATCACCTAAAAATGCAAGAGAATAACATAATAGGTTTTGTAAAGTACTGAAAATCCACAACATACTTAACCGAAGTAAAGCTAATTTAATTGCAAGTAAAGTAAAGTAAAATAACCACAATTACATCATCAAATAAATGAGATAAAATTAACATTTATTGTCTATTAAGTTTCCATTCATAAATTTGATATACATTCATTATACAAGTCATCTTTTGAAGTATAATTACAAAGCTTTCTGAAATACAATATACATATGTTTCAATCATGGCTTTACGCCTTTTTTGATTTCAATGAGGATATACATATGTCGACAAGGTCAAGTAAAATCCAACGCAATCAGTCCTCGACTATCATCAACCATCTGGCCATCTGCTATGTCGAAGGACAAGAACATGGTTCAAGTACTTTTCTGCCCAACCACAAAGCTTGCACTTCCCCGGTATTCCTCAAATTGAGAAATGCCAAACCTTGCTCGAAGGGCCTAGCAACATGTAAACAAGTGTAAGGTGGAATCTGGTGTGTGCCTATTAACCTACATGCATCCTAGCTAGAATGCAACATCACATTAACATGATATGGCATGGAAAATATAAATGTATAAACTAGGCAATCAAACCATCTATTTCAATGGTACACACGTCTATTTTAACATCATATTGACTTTAGCCAAAGCATTAACTATTTAACGATGTGTAGGTTTTGAAAAAGAAAATCTACTTCCTTGTTTCCTCATATTCAAATGGCTTTACGCCTTACATATAACATTTTGATTTCAATGAAGATATACATATGTTGACAAGATCAAGTAAAATCCAATGTAATTAGTCCTCGGCTGTCATCAACCATCTGGCCATCTGCTGTGTCGAAGGACAAGAACATGGTTTAGGCGCTTTTCCTCTCAACCACGAAGCCTGTGCTTCCCTGCTATTCCTCAAACTAAGGAATGCCCAACCTTGGTCGAAGGGCCTAACAACCTGTAAACAAATGTAAGGTTTAATTTGGTGTGTGCCTATTAACCTAGATGCATCCTAGCTAGAATGCAGCATCACATTAACATGATATGGCATGTAAAATATAAATGTATAAACTAGGCAATCAAACCATCTATTTTAATGGTACACACATCTATTTCAACATCATATTCACTTTGGCCAAAGAATTAACCAGTTAACAGTGTGTAGGTTTTGAAAAAGAAAACCTACTTCCCTATTTCCCCATATTCGACACCCATCCTGTAAGGCAACTTTCTCAATCATAACAACACAGATAACCCAAACCATTCTCACTCTAAACATAGATTTATGAAGTTAAAATACATACAACTCGTCAAATTCATGTAGCTCAATACAAAGGAAGGGAATTCATTAAAGAGGAATTTAACATTCATTGGTTTTTCATGTGTAGAAAATATTCTTGGAATGATACAAAGCTTGTTTTATCTATCTTATTCATGAATTTGATTGTCTTTTAATGTTACATGGTAAATACAAAGTTTATCCGCCATGACCAATATAGGGATTTCATCATGAAAGTTATCATAAGAAGTTATAAGAGTGTCTTCATATCAATAATAAGGTTCTAATTATTCTTTTACAATATACTCAAACATATTTGATTATATGAAATTAGTAAATCTCACTTAGGATAAGCATAATAATATATTTACTTTAAGGTAACCACTCAATTGTAGAATAGTTTATTTGTAAAAAGAAAAATGGCAAGGTAAGGTTGACTTGTTTCTAAAATTGAAATCGTTATATATAGTTGTATGATTGAAAAACTAAAAAAAATTTATGAGGTTGATTTTAACAAAAGAGAGTGAAGCCAACTACCTGGGAAACACAACTCATCATAAATGCAAAGGTATACGTGGAAAAGAAAAAAGGGACTACAGTTGTTACACCCCCTTTTTGGACTCAGTATTACTATTTACTTTTTCTTGAATAATACAACCATGTGCATATGTTTTAACATAATAAGAAATGATGATATGTTTAGAAAAGGTTAATTTTATGGAATCATGGATTTTTACTTGATTATGATTAATATGATGTTATGAATTAAAATGTCTTTCGATATGAAAATGAAATGATTTGATATAAATGTGTTTTGATCAGAATATTGGTACTCTGACCACAAGTTGTATGTGAGATTGTCAATGACAGGAATACATGGAATATGTTTTCCAGGAAGAAAAAAAGAAGAGAAAGTATCTTTGAGAAAGAGAGAATAGACTCTGGAATAACCAATGGGAGCTTGCCACTGAAAATGAATATATATTCTTGAGTTAATATTTTTAATACCATGTATTTATTTAGATTCAATTTACAAAACTAACTCATTTATTTTGACAAAACAGGTATTGCAACCAAGCATAGAGACATGCAGAAAAATGACAAAATCAAATGAATGATGATAGATAACAACCACATATGTATGTGTCAAGAAGATCATTACACAACTAGTCAATCATGCAAGAATGCAATTCTACGTGTGTGTGTGTGTGAAAGAATGCCAATAGAACCCATTAATTGTTGCCAAGTGGCTAAGTCCCCTCTTCCTGAGCCATGTTCTTGCCTTCGACAACCTGCAGTCAAACCCACTCACTTTCCACTATCAATAGGTTAGTTCTAAAAATATAACCGAAGCAACATAAGAAAATGATCATTATCCTCCTACTGATTAGAGATCAAATATCATCAACTAGTGTCCAATGGTTCACAATGCATATAACATAATAAAATCAATCTCAAAAGGTCTAAGACGTGACAGGTTTTAAGGAAAAATGCATGTAAAGTGATTAACCCCCTAGATCTCTCAAGAATATGAAACAAACTGCTCTACTCTTAGAATCACAATGCCTTTGATACCATGTTAGTTTTTGTAAAGAAAGAAATTAACTAAGACATGATGCCATAGTGATAGCCAAAACACTACTCAAGGCAAGATAATAGGCTAAACAATTTTATTTCCCATTAATAAAAAATTAAAAGACTCAAGCAAGATACAAAGCAAACTTGATACCTAGATCACTACAAGCAAGAGAATGAAATGTAAAGCTAGGTGGTTTGCAATTATTATGATGAGGATTCTTATTTATAATGAAATAACTTACACAAGATAAGAATCTAATAGGAAATATGCTACAAATATTATAGACTTATGAATTATTGCAGGTTTATTTGCTATTGGAAAACTGATTTGTATACTCTTGGAAAGGATTGTGGCAGATTTGGAAGCAAGATCTTGAGTATATCTTGTTCCTTCTTGCATGTTTGAGAGAAGGGTTGGAACCAAACATATGGTGGCTTTTTTAAAAGTAAAATTAAAAATTACATACAAAATAAATAAAATAATTCTTAAATAAAAAATAAAAAATTTATGTGTCCTTTGTATGTATGTAGTAAATAAAATGTTTTGAAGTAAAATAAAATAGCTTTGTATTTTTTTCATCTATGTATTTGTGTATTTATAGTAGTTTAAATAGATATTAACATTTAATATTCATATAGAAAAATAAGTAACTAGTTAAAGTAATAATTTATTTTAAGTATACTACAAATTCTTATTAGTATTTGCGTTCCAAAGTACTATTGCATCCACTAAGGCTTATCTAGTTATTAATCTATTAACAGTAAACCAACCAGCACAAAAATGATCTCTGCGGATTGTCAGAGAGTGCAACAAACACGCATAAATGTGTAGAGAAATTTGGTTTGAGGGGAGGATGTGGCAAGTAAACAAATTATGAACACTAATCTTACCTCCCATGAGTTAAGTCATGCCGATAATTCTGAGAGTGAAAAATCATCAGTTTTTTAAAATTTAATTTTTTACTTTATTACCTAAACTTCAAAATTACTTTTTGTTAAAGGTACAAAATCATTATTATTTATAGTTATAATATTAATAATACTATTAATAATATTAGTAATATCCATTATTAACACTTCATATATTATCTTAATTGATATTATAATAATATTGTATAATAATATAATAATAAGCATAAACATAAATATAATATAATATAATACTATATAAAAATATTATAATATTAGAATAATGTAATAATATAAATATATTATTATCATATTTATAATATAAACATTGTTTATTATCAATAAACAATTAATTATACTATTTCATTAGTATTTAAACTATTTTTTTTATAAATTATACTATAAATATTACAATTTTGTTATAATATTTATATTGGCTTAAAAAAAATTATTTGTTCAATATTGGAATCCAATTTATTTATACAACAAATATTTATTTTAAGAAGACAATTAAGTCAAATATTATATCAATTAATATTATACTATATTATAATATTATAATATCAATTAAGATAATATATCACATGTTATAATAAATAGTAATAATATAATTAATATTATTATTAAGGAGATTTTTCTTTGGGGATGGCGTTCGCGTGCTCTGCAAGCCGAGCTAGGGTGACCGTGCCCTAGCTTGTTCTCTGTGTGTTGCTCACTTCTGTGTTGTGGGGGGGGGGTTTGAAGCTTTCAGGGTAGTGGTGGTGGGTTTTTTCTTTTCTGGAGGCCTTCTTGCTGCCGTTTGGGTGGCTTGTGGGTGGAAGGGTTTTGATCCTTCCCTTGGGGTCTTGTCTTTTTCCATTTCTTGCAAATGTGTCCTGGGGGTTTGCATGCCTGCTAGGGATCTTGTTTTTTGCTATGCAGGGTGAGGAAACATCTGGGGCTAGCCCCAAATTGGATTTTCGATCAGCAGTTGGTTCGAAGCCTTCGGCGCATGGAGTGAATGTTTTTGATAATACGCTGTTTTCTTTAGAGATGGAGATGAATGATCTAGGATCGGTTAGTGGTTCCCAAATAACAAAAATTAATGGGTGTTTGGAAAGATGCAAAGAGCGACCGAAGTTGATTATCCCGATGGAAATGCTTGCAGATGATATTGAATACTATTGAAGGCACTCTTTTTATTGCAAGTTCATGGATTTGAGAGTCTCGCTGCAATTTTTGGAATCCTGGGCTCAGCGGACTTGGATGCTGGAGGGGGAGATGGAGATTAGGCTCCTTGCGAACAACTTTTTTATGGTCTCTTTTGATTGCATGTCAGATCGGAATAAGGTCTTCGAGGGTGGCCCCTATTTTTATAACCAGGTGGGTTTGTTTATCAAGCCATGGCATGCTGGCTTCAACCCGACTGAGGCATTACCGAGTCGGATCCCAGTTTGGGTTTGGTTGCTGTGGTTTCCAGTTGAGTGTTGGCGGGATGACGTGTTGCATTTGGTGGCTTCAATGCTCGGTAAACCTGTTGGGTCTTCACAACAGACGCAGTATAAAAAGGTAATGACTTTTTCTCGTATCTGTGTAGAAATTGATTTAAGCAAGCCACTGCCAGATTCTATTGAAGTGAGTGTTGGATCATATACTTGGGTGCAACAGCTAGATTACGAAACCCTACCTTTTCGTTGTCGTCTTTGTCATGAATATGGTCACTTGCAGCATAGGTGCCCTAGGTCTAAGCCTGTGGTGCCCCAACCTTCTCAGCCTTCTCGTAATCCACCTAGGGCTGATAATGGTAAGGAGCCTATTCTGAGTGATGGTAATGGAGATGATGGCTATGTCCCTGTCAAGGCTCGCAATAGGAATCGGGGCTAGAAGTGGACCTTGAGGGAGAGGTAGGTTGATGAAACTTTTAATAGGTTTGAGGTGCTGGATGATCTCAGCCAGGGGGAAGTGAATTCGGGGTTGCTGAACTTGGATCAGGGAACTTTGGGTACAGGACAGGATGGGCCACCATTGGAGGCCATGTAGGTTGTGCAAGAGATTGGGGTTGGGCAGATGGATACGGATCAACAATTGATTGTCCAGACTGAACAAGAATCTTCTATTGGAGCCTCGAAGAGTGGTGGAGGTGGTTCCCCATTGCCCCTGAAAGGAGGCAAGAATGTGGGGAAGAGCTCTTTGGCCTCCTCTCTTTTGGGTATTCAGCAAATTGAACTGAAGAAAGGGGTTGGTGACAGGACTTCCAACCTGGGAAGGAAGAAGGATATGGAGAAGATTAAATTAACTGGGGAAACTTTGGTGGAGTCAGGGTCAGTCAAGACTCTGGATTCACATTTTTCATGCCCCTAGAAATGATTGTTCTCTCATGGAATGTAAGGGGCTTGAACAGTGGCCCTCGACAAAAAGCTATTCGTGATTTGGTTAGGAATCATTCTCCGGATGTTCTTTTTCTTCAGGAGACTAAATTATCTGTAGATAATATGTTGGTCATGGCTCCTAAGTTGTGGAAATATGGTGAATGCCAGTGTATGGGGGCTTTTGGTGCTTCTGGAGGGGTGGCTTGCTTTTGGAACCCTCGGAAGATTTTCCCTCTCTGGTGGATGTCCTCTAGATCCTCTATATCCCTAGTCGCCTCTTGGTATGAGACTGGTGAGTGTATTCTCCACTCTAATATGTATGCTCTTGTTGAGTTTCTGGGTAAACAACTTCTATGGTCCCATCTTCATTTTGTTCGTAGCTTAGCTCCTTACCATCTGTGGGTTATGGCTGGCGATTTTAATGCTATTGTGGAGTTGTTTGAGAAAAGAGGTGGTATTCCTAGTTTGGAGCCTTCTGCTCTGTTATTCAAAGATAGCATTTCTGAATTAAATCTTATTGATGTTCTGCCAAGTAATGGTCGCTTCACTTGGAATAATAGGAGAATTGGTGAGAGTTGTGTTGCTGAGAGGCTTGATCGATTCTTAGTTTCCTATTATTGGGTTGGAGACTTATGGTCCACTCGATCTAAAATTTTTGATTGGAGAGGTTCTGATCATTGGCCTATTAAGCTTAGTATTATCTCTGCTCGGCGGCCTCGTTCTCCCTCATTCAAGTTCCAGATTATGTGGTTACAGGATCCTACTCTTCATGAACTTGTGGCTGAGTGGTGGCGGATTGGTAGACCAACTTTTGGTACGGCAATGTACACATTCTCCAAGCTTCTTCAGTTTGTCAAATATCAGCTTAAAAGGTGGAATCGGCGATGTCTTGGTAATATCTTTCATGCTAAGGTTGCTGCCCAGGAGGAGTTGAATAATATTACATGGTTGATTCGTGAGAATGGGGCCTCTGAGGATCTTCTAAGGGAGGAGGCTAAGAATTTGAAAGTGGTTGAGGAATTTGAATTGCAGGAAGAAATCTATTGGAAGCAAAAGGCTCAGGTTGAATGGTTACAGGAAGGTGATAAAAACACCGCCTTCTTCTTCAATTCTGTGAAGGACAAGAGGCATGGTAATTCCATTCCTTTTTTGGTGAACGATAGGGGTTAACATCTTGCCTCGTTTCAGGAAATCTCTGCTGAGGCATCTCAGTATTTTGATACTTTATTTAGGGAAGATTCACAAGGGGGCTTTGTTGAGGAAGCACAGGTTCTTTCTTGTATTCCTCAGTTGGTCTCCAGGGAGGCAAATGAGTATCTGATGAAAGATATCTCTCTTGATGAGCTAGAGGGGATTGTGTTTCAGATGAAGAAGGGTAAAGCTCCTGGTCCTGATGGTTTCCCGATTGAATTTTTTCAAGAATTCTGGGATATCATAAAGTTGGATCTTCTGGCGGTTGTCCTTGAGTCCCAGAGGAATAAGCAGATGCTTCGTGCTTTGAATTCCACCTTCCTTGCTCTCATACCCAAGTGTGAAGGGGCTGTTAGGTTATCTCAGTTCCGACCTATCTCTCTTTGCAATGTGGCTTACAAAATCATTTCTAAGTTATTGGCTGAGAGATTGAAGAAGTGGCTTAAAGTGCTGATTTTAGAGGAACAGAGTGGATTTGTGGCGGGTCGACAGATTCTTGACGGGGTTGTCATTTCTACGGAGACCATCCACTCCATGGACAACTCCCACGAGAAGGCTATGTTCATTAAGCTAGATATGGCTAAGGCTTATGACAGGGTTAGATGGTCTTTTTTGTAGAAGATCCTTGTTTCTTTTGGTTTTGGTGAGGAGTGGATCCAGTGGGTCATGAGTTGTGTCACGTCTGTTTCCTTCTCAGTTTTGATAAATGGAGATCATTCTAAACTTTCTGGCGCCTCAAGGGGCTTGCGCCAAGGGGATCCTCTTTCTCCATATCTTTTTCTACTTCTTGTGGAAGGCCTTGGACATTTGTTGAAAAGTAGGGTGGAGCTTGGCACCATTCAGGGTTGGCGATGGGGTGGAGACTTGCCTTCGCAATCTCATTTACAGTTTGTTGATGATACTGCCTTGATGGGGATGGCTACTGTTAGGAAAGCTACTAACTTGAGGCAGGTGTTGGACATATATCTTGTTGCTTTAGGACAATTGATTAATGAGGAGAAGTCATCCATATTCTTCTTCAATACGCTGACCCCCATTCAAAGAAGAATTGCTAATATCTTGAGGTTTCAGATAGGGGTTCTCCCTTTGACGTATTTGGGTTTCCCAATTTCTGTTCGCCATCTTCCCAAGGGTTCTTGGCAGAATATTATTGATAAGCTCCGTGCAAAAGTTAATCATTGGACCCACAGATGGTTGTCTTTTGCGGGGCGGGTTCAGCTTCTCAAGTTGGTGGTGTAGGCTCTTCCTACTTACCGATGTATGCTTTAGGTGGCTCCAATGGGTTTTCTGAGGGAGTTGGATTCTCTTGCAAGGTAGTTCTTATGGGCGGGAAGTTTGTCATCCTCCATGTGGAGCCTGGTTAGGTGGGATGTTGTGTGCAGCCCAAAGCAATTTGGTGGTCTTGGTCTTCGATAGTCTGCATTATCCGGAGTGGCTGTGGCTGCTAAGCTATTTTGGAGATGGTGTGTGGAACCGGATCAGCCGTGGGCCAGGATATTATCTCATAAGTATTTCCTAGGGATTCCACGGTAGGATCTCCCTCGTTACCCTCTGGAGGAGAAAGGTTCAGTGATTTGGAATACTCTTCAGAAGGGTGCAAAACTTATCAAGGAAGGTTTATTTTGGATTTGTAGACGGGGAACTGAAGCTCTCTTCTGGTCAGATTCTTGGGATGGATTCCCTCCACTTACTCAGTTCCCCAACCTTATTCCTTTGTGCCAAAGATTTCTCGAGGCTGGCTAGGCTAGGGTGAGTGATTTCAAGTCTGTTGCTTCTTTTGGTCAGTTGGAAGTAGCTCATTGGAAGGATCCCGCAGTGTGGCCAGATTTGGGACTTGCGAAAGATAGTGCTGAGCTTCACAAGATTCTTCATAGTAGGAGTTGTAGTTCTCTTCTGGAAGAGGATATTCTTGCTTGGACCCATAATCCTAAGGGGGTTTACTTTGTTGCTTCTGGTTATCAGGTGTTATTGGCTCAGAAGCTAACTGGGGTAGAGGTTCATTGGTGGAAAAGGGTGTGGAATAAACTCTTGTGGCCTAAATGCAACTGCTTTGTTTGGACTTTGGCTTGGAATAGGTGTTTGACCTGGGATAACATTCGTAAACGAGGATTTCAAGGACCTTCAATTTGTGTTTTGTGTGGGGGAGTAGAAGAGGATTCTTTGCATTTGTTCTTTCGGTGCCCCTTTGTTGTGCAGCTTTGGCATTGGTGGCGGGAGGTATGGAAGCTTCCTTGTATTCATGCATGCTCTTTGGTTGAATTCTGGGATAGTATGGGAAGACCTCCTTCTATGGCTTCCTTTTTGCAAGAAGTTTGGTTCGTGGGTCCTACCTTTCTGCTTTGGCAGATTTGGCTGGAGCGGAACCGCCAAATTTTTCATGATCAGAAGTTGGTGGGTCGACAAGTTTGGCTGCGTATGCTAGGAATGGTGCAGGAGTTAGTTTCAGCTAAATGTGATGTGGTTTTCCCCTTGGAGAGAGGTGATGATGAGTTGGTGGCCAGACTGGGTCTTCAAGAAATTCATTCTTCTTTTGTCAGTTCCAGGCACTATAGGCATGGGAAAAAGAGGGTTAAACGGGTTGGAAGGTGGTTACCTCCTCCCAATGGATTTTTAAAGATCAATACTAACGGTTCTTCTAGGGGCAATCCTGGGCCTGCTGGAATTGGTGGAGTTGGTAGGGACTCAGCTGGGTTGGTGATTTTTTTGTTCTCTATACATGAGGGGGTCAAGACTGTTAACTTCATGGAGGGTCTGGCAATTCTACGTGCTATTGAGAGGGCCCTTGCTTTGGGCTGGAGAAAAGTTAAATGTGAAGCTGATTCACAGATTTTGATTAATCTCTTGAATGAGCAAAAGATATCTGATATTAATTGGCAGTTGGCTTCGGTGGTTCAGCGGATTCTTCAGGTTAGTTCTTGGATGGAGGAAGCATCCTTTGTTCACATCCCAAGGGAGTGGAATCGAGCTGCTGACTGCTTGGCCAAATGGGCCTCTGAGCATGATAGTGGTTGGAAGGTTGAGGATTGGGATCAGGTTAACCCTAAGCTGCATCTAGATTTAGACCAATTCTTGGAGGAGGATAGGAGGATACATGGGGATAGTTGATGTTGTTTATGCTGTGGGGTTTTCGCCTTGTTTTCTGGGGCTGGGTCCCTTGGTTATTATTGTAATGCTCTTTTCTGATTTCTAATAAAGTTTTTACCCCTTTGTTTTCTTTTTTTTTTTAAAATATTATTATTAATATTATAACTATAAATAATAAGGATTTTGTTGGTTTAACAAAAAGTAAAATTGAAGTTTACCTAACACACAACTATAAAATTAAAAAATTAAAACTAAAACACAACTATAATTACAACTAAAACACATATTATAATTGCAACACTACAAGACATGTACTCATCACTACGTGGCACTTGTTTTGTATTCTTATCATTTTGGTTTCAAATTTCTATACTTTTGAATAAGTTAACATATGAACTAAACAATATGTTTTGTTTTCACTTAATTTTTTGAAAATTATATAAAAAGTAGCTCTAACAAAATGAAGTAACTAAAAAGTCATATATTTTAAGAAATAAAATAACATATAAACTATTGAAATCAATTATTTTCATAAAATTCAACACTATTAATATAATTATGTATTTAAAATATCTATACTAATTTTAAATAAGAGATAAATCAGTCTAAAGATATCTCTTATACTACATCTCTTGGCCTCTTTTAAATAAATATATTTAAGATATCTATACTATTCATATTTTTTTAAAGAATTATGACTATGAGAAATTTAAACATATAATCTTAAAAAAACTGTAATATTTACAGTGATAAAGTTTTTAACACCAAATCATGCTATCTTTTCTTTAAAAAAGAATGTGTAATCTTTAAAGTGATAAAGATTTTAAAAGACCAAACCATGCTATCTTTTCTATATAGAAATAACACATATCCATACAAGAACAAGAACAAGTTGGCAGAACCTTCCAAGAGCAACTAAATGATGAGAATTTCAATCGATCTTCTCAAAGATTTTATGTATCTCAAATATGTGATGTTATATGTTGATTGTTTTGTCTATTTAATATATTCCCTTCTTCCATCCAATATAATTTAATTCTCACAGTTGCACAAGTAGTTTAATGGTTGGTATTTGAAACATCCGGTTATCATTTCATTTATTAGTTGATTGTATTATATAGCAGAGGACAATCCATACCATTAAAAAAACTAAAGATCAGAAGTTAGTTTGTTGTCTGAGCACGTATCTAACTGTGCTGTAACCTGCTATCTGTAATTCTATATTGCTTTAATCCAATTAAAATAAAAATAAAAACTACAGATGCAATTAAATAGATCTTATTGAGCTTAATTATGCAACTCTCTACTATTAAATTGAAAATATAGTTCAGATGCAGCTGTTCATGACAACATGCTTACAGCAGACCATGGATAAGAAAAAACTAATGGAGAAATTAGGCAATCATTTGGAACTTTTTAATGGCGTTCTGCTATGGTAACAGGAATATAGTTATGGCATGATCCAAATCATTTAAAAAAAACTAAATTATCTTTACAACATGATATGGCATAGCTATGACACTGTTTTAAGAGAAGAATCACGTGATTTGATACCCAAAAGTTAATAACAATCGATAGTAAAATAATTTCAGTTATGGTGACTTTTGGATCTAAATGTTTTAAACTTTATTATTTTGAATCTTTATTTATTTTTTAATCAAAGTTGGTTAGTACTTTAATTTGTTTGTTTCTAATATAATGATTGGTGTATAAAATAATATATTTTTACATGGAAGTTGGTAAATAATTTGATCTAATCTGATTTTATTTTCACGTATTTTTAAAGATCAATCTTGATTCTCATTTTATCTATTGATTATCTTGGACCGAATCTATGGGTGTAGGCAGAAATGACACTTGAGCTTTTAAATTCAAAATTTGAAATTGGGCCCATATTTCCCCTTTCCAAGTTACTGCAATGAGCCAAGTAAAGCATGACAATATTTGAATTGCACAATAAGGTGTTGTATAAAAGACCAACCCTCATTTATTATTGGATAATCTAGCATCATTTATCATCCAAAATCTCGGACATGAGCTCCATTATACATTGCATTATCTTTCAAGTATATAGCAATAACATGACATCAATACTCTATAAATGTTGCATGGCTACTTGTTGTCTCTGGTCATTGCTCTATACAGTTGACTTAGTAACAAGGTTTTGGCCAAAGGAGAACAATCCTAGCATGATAAACTCTTTAAAAACATCTATTGACACCACTCATTTTTAAACATAGGTTCTAGACACTAGGACAAGCATATTTTTGACATAAATTTCAACGTGGTTTAGATTTAAGGTAAGGTTCAAATATATGTAGGGTTTAGTTCTACAATCATAGAGAACAATTATGTACTTGTGTAGAAGTGAACCAGAATAAAGGACAATAATTTATCAGCCCCGAGGTAATCTTTTGACAAGCACCAATTTTCTAACATAATGACAAATTAATTGGTGACATCTATCACAATCAAATCTTTATCGGTGACATATTTGCAAATTAATTGGCGACATCTATCACATATTTTGTAATAATCAAGAAATCAACCAAGACCTAATGCCATAGTGATAGCCACAACATTACTCAGGACTAGATAATAGGTTGAACAATGTAATTTCCTATTAATGAAAAAGCAAAAGACTCAAGCAAGATACAAAGAAAACTAGATACCTAAATCATTACATGCATAATAATGAGTGAGATAATTAAATGAAAATCTAGGTGAGTACACTTATAAGAAATGAAAATGAGGAGGAAGGTGGAATATGCAAGATGCCACTCACTTCATTCACCATAATTAATCCTAATGAGCCTACCTAAGCATACTAAACTAGGTGTAGAAAAATACCTAATAAAATAATGAAAAAAAAAACCTACAACAACACCCCCTTAAGCATAGCTTAGGTAGGTTCATTTAGGTTTAATAATGGTGAGTTGAGTAAATGGTGTCTCTTTAGAGGACAATCAACTTGGTGGTTGCACTAGCTAGAGATGACTAGATGAGATGTTTATTCATTATTTCTATTGAACATTTCATTCCCACATGCAATTCCTCTTCATTTTGATTAACCAACCCTAGTTAGTTAGTTAGTTTCTAGATTAGTCATCAAACAAGAATCCATGCAGGTGACATTAGCACTGATGGAAGGAACACCTAAACAAGCATGGCTCGTTTCCAATACTAATGCTTATGTTATAACTTATAGCAATAACTAAAACCGTGATACTCACTAGAAAGTTTCACACAATCTCAATAATGACACCTTGCTTTATTATGTAAAAGGTAAACTTTCATACTATATTAGTGGAGAGATGTTCCATGATTGTATGTGAATTCCTATTTATTTAATATAATATTTATGAGTTATGAAGAAGATTGGTGAGAAAAAGTTAGAGAGGTTGGCTTTGTTTGAATGTCTATTTCTTTTGTTTTGATTTTTGTCATACTTTTAAGTAATAATGTAGGGGGATTTTTATTCTTGCCTATATTTTCTATAGAAGTTCTTAGGATTTCTCATCCTTAGAGTGGCTCGCTTTTCTAATGATGCCCAAGCCCTTCCCTTTGGTTATTGATGCTGAAACAACAGGGATTAGAGAGAATAATGGAACCTCTAAAGAAACAACCTTGCAAGTTTGTCCTAGAGGTGTTTCACGAGGTATGGATTTTGTTAACCCTCCAAATGTTATTTTTTGGTTCCTAAATTTGATAATGATTGTAAATAGCTATGGAAATTTACTCTTACTTGCTACTTTCTAAGCCACATACCATCTAAAAGCATGCTTTGCAATTGGGTTAACACTACTTGGATTCACATGGGATTAATTTGGTTGCTATCCAAAACTTAAGCAAAGGCTTTTTCTTCTTTTTCTTTGTAGAAGCTAACCATGCCAATGTGGTCCTCTGCCATTTTCCATTCTATGTTTGTAACTCTTTGTAAATGTCTTTTGTCTTAGGACAAGGGATTTTGTTGTGTTTCACGAATAGATTCTCAAATTTCTTATATGGATTGAATTTCCTAAGTTTCCTCTACCTTGTTGGCCATTCCTTAACCATATTGCCTCTTCCTTGGGGAGGATGGTCTGTCTTGAGTCCAATAAGATTTACTTGACTTGACTACAACACCAAGTTTGCATGGAGATAGATCTATCCCAAGACTTAAAGGAAATTTTGATATACAAATTTGTGACATGTGCCATGTGTAACAAGTTTTGTATCTCAATTTGCCTAATACCTTTTTTGGTATAAATCCTCTTATCATAAAATTAGAGATTGCCCCTTAGCTACCCACAAGCCTAAACCAACCTCCAAACCAATAAATGGTGCAGGGAAGAATGAACATGGATAGACCAATGTAGGAAACCATAAAAATAGATACAATGAGCCCAATAAAGACTCTTAGTCCAACAATGGTGGACCCAATAATGGTTTAGTTGCCAAAGCCATGATGTCAATGAGACCTTCTAAGTTACATGATAGGGGTAAAACCAACAAAGTAGTCATAGATCAACCAAAGCCCACCTGTCCTCTTGGAAAATCATTCAAAGATGTTTATACACCTTGATGTACTCTAGAACTCCACTCCCTATGAGTGTTTTATCTTCATCCAAGTTGGTAGTTCAAACAACTTCTCTACTAAAGTGAGGCAAATGTTTACATAACCCTTGATAGGAGGTGGAGGGGGAATATGTTCTTAAAAAATGACAAATGTAGTTTGGAACATTTTCTCCTAAAAATATAGGCAGTTTATGTCAAATATATTTTTTTTGCATTGCAAGGGTTAGACTTCAAGGAAATGTCCTAATTAGACTTTATTTCTTCATGAATTGCATAGATAATGGAATGTTACCTAGGTTTGGTGAACCCAAGCCACAAATTCATTTTGTGGGATTTTGATAGAGATTTACCCCTTTAGAAATTCTTTCTCTTCAAAAGATCAAGGTTGTTAGGTTTTTTCTATCAATCATGTGTCATGTCATTTGGCCAGATAGTATCTATTTCAACAATAATCATGAGCAAGGTTGAGGTAGCATGGTGAGTTTTGTTGATGCCAAGGGGCAATCCCACTATGTTACTTATGAATGTGACGCATCTAATAGAGCTTTGTGACACTTTCCAACATAGATAATAGAGCCTTAAATTTTGTTACTATCTATGGCTCAAATGATGTAGGTGAAATAATGTTGCTACAGTGGTGTCTTGTAGATGAACTATTGTTGTCCCAGTGGGTCTTTAATGACGACTTCAATATGGTTGAGGTGGCATCCAATATGCAAGGCCACTTACCCATGACATTGATAACTAGTAAACATGAGAATGATTCTACATGCACAATAAATTGAGCCTTTATGGCCCTTGGACACCAAAACACATCTTCCATTTAGTACACATGGTCTATCACACCCTGTTTTTAAAAACTAATGTATTTATTTTCTTTATTTTTGAAGAGATAGATAGTTATTCAAAGAAAATATTATGATCATCTAGTAATGGTGATAAATGCATTTGTTTTAATTTATATGCAAGAAAATTGTTTATGATGGACCATTATTTAACATGTGGTTGAAATGATGAAATGGACTAACTACAGTCATGTAGCTAAGGTGGATGTAGGAACAATGTTGTTTTCCCTCTAAAATGAAGAGAGAGAGTATCACCATGGAGAGGATGCTAGATCATGTGAATACAATGAACCTTATGCCATCTGGAAACACACACATATACTTAGTAGAGAGATCATGTTAGTTCTTGTCAGATATGTTGTCATCGTGATGAAGGTTAAAGCCTTTTTTGTAGTTTGATAGAAGCTTGGTGTATGTCTTTCGATGACAGGTCGATGAGTGTAAGTTGACTAAACATGTTTAATCTTATTGTCTAATCTTAGTCAACTTGTAGAAGTTTCCCATCAATAAAATTGTGCTTCAGATGAACACATTTAATGGTTGAAAGTGTGTGATATTGACATCTACTAGATAAGCATGTTATGTCTATTTACAAAGTTATTATTATTATTTTATTATTATTAATATTATTGTTATAGTTAATAATTATGTTAGGTAAAATAAAAGAGTCTCCTTTTTCTTCTAAGAGAACTCCCTAAATGCTTGGGAGTGGAGAGAGGAGCAATAGCTCCATATCCTCCACTATCTTTTACATGTGGAGAGCCACGAGAATATTGAGTGAGTGGTGGAGAGGTGCAATAATGAGCACCCATAACTTCGAGAAGCAACTTTAGAAACAGGAGGAGAGTGTTTTATGAAAGGGAGAGAGGATACAGAGGAGTAAAAGTTAGAAGGAAAGGGATTAGAAAGGAGGAATGTAGGAAGAAGTAAGAATTAGTTAGCATGCTACCTATGATACTCAACAAGTAAGTTCTTTATATACTATTAAAATATTTTGATATGCCTTACATTTGTTGGTATTTGCAAATAGAATATATAGAGATATTGTTGATCATCCTCGACTAAGGATTAAAATTGTATTTATAAGCATCATATTTCATTTTGGATAGAGAAGAATGACTTAGAAGATATGCTATCCTTATTTTATTATGTATCTTTAGGGAAACATTATGGCACGATATCTCAGAGAGTTGATTATCCAGGTTTATAGTAATATGCCTTATTATTATCTATATATATTAAGAATGGTGATAACAATCGGACTAGTATCTGAACCATTTGGTAATGGTGTATAAGGCTATATATATATCGTTAAGAGCTGACTGTGAAGTCTTAAGGCCATATATATCTTGTTAAGAGTCGACAATGAAGTCTTAAGGCCATATATATCTTGTTAAGGGTCAATTGTGAAGTATTAAGGCCATGTATCTTGTTAAGGGCCGACTGTGTAAATTTTAAGTTTGAAATATTATGAATTCAGGATGACAAATTAAGTCTAATAGTCGAGAAATATGTTAATGATCGATGATATAAGTTTATAACCAATTGATATGTTGTAGGCCAAGTATGTTATCTTACGAAGGCCGACTGTGATACAAGAAGGCCAACTATGATATAAGAAGGCCGACTGTGATATAAGAAGGCCAACTTCTCAATGAATTCAGGTCAATTGTGATATAAGAAGGCCAACTGCTCTATGAACTCAAGTCGACTGTGATATAAGAAGGCTAACTGAGATGGTCAACTTAGGCTGAATGTGATATAAGAAGATCATCTGTGATTCTATGGCTGACTGAGTTAATAAACTCAGGTTGACTGTGTTTTAGTCTTAGGCCAATTGTGTAACAACATAGAGGCCAGGGGTTAAAGTATAACCCAAGTCTTATAAGAGACCGATTGTTTATAGAAAACCAAGCTGAGGTTTAGTAACCTAGAGAGGGTTATGAAAGCAATTTATAGAAGGATCTAAGAGAAGGTCAATTATAAGTATTCTTCTCTTACTAGCTATGGATTAAGAGGATTGAGTTTTATGTAGATGTTTATATGGGAATTATCTTGATTTATCTATGTCCTAGTTTTATGAAGAAATATTCTTTCACCCGTCTTAGGCTAAGAATAGCTATAAGGATGTCTTGAGAAACATTCTTTATGCCAATGAGAAGTCAAGTTTTAGACTAACGTGATGGTTGGAATTCTCTCTTTGATATACATAAAAGGAAGTATTCAATTTGAATGATTATGCTTTTATAGCTTATTATCGACTGTTTATGAGTCAAATAATTATTAAGATAGATATATAGTCTTTATTTGATAATCTATATGGTTTAAATGTTAACTTAGTTTGTGTAGATGACTAGGATGAGCATGATATTAGGTAAACAAGCCTTTGAGTAGATGATGGGATGTCATAGACCCATGATTGCAAGGATGCAAAAAGGGACTCAATATATGTTTACACCAGTCATCTAACTCTCGCCCTAGACTTGTTAGGGATGACCAGTAGATAAAGGGTATATGTCTTTATGACTAATGTGGTATAAGTATGACCAAGAGAGTTGTTATGTATAAAGGAAATAAATGATTAATAAGAATGTTGTCTCTAAGTCGAGAAAAGAGTGAGTGAACATACAAGTATATATATATATATATATATATATATATATATATATATATATATATATATATATATATATATATATATATATATATATATATGAATCTTTGGCCAAAGTAATGTAAAAGTCACTACTTGCATTGTTGGTTCACAGTGTACCACATAGTTAAAAAATCAAAATGGGTTGAATACATAGCTAGAGATAGACTAGAGTTGTAAACCCGATTGTCATTAGCTAGGACACATCACTAGTTCTTAGATGGCATATGGAATCAATTGATTCTCATTATATAATAACCTCGTGAAGGGAAGGGCCACTTGTAGAAGGAAGGTGTACAGGGGACCGTTGATCTGTGGTTGGAGGAAAAGCACTAGGGTGATGACATGTGAACAAGAATACATTGCTTATTTTGTAAATGATAAAATTGTAAGTCATAAGAAATATGACGATTTGTTATTGTACAATTTGTAAGTCACAAGTGAAGTGAGCTTCTTTTGCAATATGTATATTGTACATGGATATTGCAAATGTAATATCGGTTATGGATATTTCTCTCCTTTAAAAAAATGTGCATGTTTTCTTAATTATGTTTGAGTTTTTGTAATATTCCAGTTGGGATGTTACATGGTCCAACTTGAGAGTAGAATATGTATCCTTCATATTTATAACATTTTTCTATACCATTTCTACTACATATGATTAGAATAGAAATAAGGTGTATTTAATTAAGTTTAAGATAAATTAAGTAGAAAATAATTATTGATTGTTTATTAATTTTCCTATCATTTTGTCAACTTGTAGCAAAATAGCACATAATTATTAAGATAATTTGTGGTAGCTTCTATAGTAGTAATCCAATGGTGGAAGAAATTGCTAATACTAAATGTGAATTCATGGTTGTTGTAATTGCCACTTAATCTTCAATCAATTAGGAATGCATGTGCCATAAAAATAAATGTTTTGATTAGCAATAAGTTGTTTTGTTATGCTTTGACAAAATATTAAAAAAGTTATAATTATTTATATTCCTAAGGACTGTACAACTTAACAAATTGAACTTAAGTACAAAATTATTACATGTATCCCCTATATAAGAATTTAGTAGGGATGGTATAAGAATAAGATAGATAACACATCATGTCAAAAACATAGTGAATATAACATATTTATTTATCTACAATTCATGTTGATTGAATGTGATGATCTAAAGTCATAGTAGCAATGTGTTAGTGATGCTATCTCTAGTACAAAAATGTGAGGCAAGGTCCACTCACTAACTTGTGGCATGCTAGTGATTGATTGTTTATTTGTTTAGTGTTGTACGGTATGATTTACATTTCATTTTCAAAGTTTGTGTGGATAATTAATATAATGCATATATTTATGTTGGATTGGATTTAATCTTAAGTTTGTAGACCTTAAATATTTTAGTAGTTATTTTCATACTATTGATTCCTTTAGCATTAGCCATATTCATTTAATGAATTGTTCCTTTAGTCACTATTTTTTTTAATATTTACTATTTTGTAGTTGTGTTATAAATTATTTTCTATCTATAGCATAGTATAGATTATTTCTTGTAGCTATCATAAATAGAACATTGACATTATCCTTATCTTTCTTTCATAGGATAGTTGCATACATAGTATACTCAACCGAGTCATTACTTGTAGCCCTTACACAAATTGTCACTACCCCTTTTCACAGGCATTTGCTCTTGGATTAAAAAAGGATTGAAATGAACTCCATCTTGATATTAAACTAAAATACTAAAATTAATATATTGTAACCAACTTAGTTTTATCCAATCACAACTTGCATAGTGGTTCTAAAAAAAATAATTAAGCAGCTTGATCATGCTATGATGTTAGTTCAACTATACTTCTCTTTTGCTAGTTGTTACTCAATTCTAGTTGAACCCTTGCTAGATTTTGTTCTTTCTAATTGCTCACTAATCTACTTTAAAATTGAATGGAGCCTTGAAATGGCAAAGTTTGAAAAGACTCAATTCTATTTGAACATGTCATTGCTGCATCATAAGTCCATGTTGGCCCATTTTTGACATTTTTAGAACTTGGTGCCATGTTTGAAAGGGTATGTACTAGGTGTATTGAATGGTGGTTTGATGCCATCACCCATACTATTAATTTCTTGAGAATGTATGGTTGCTAGCTAGAAAGGATACATCACAAGTCCTACATGCTATGTCATTAGAGCTTAGTCAACTAACCACTTTGCTTGAAGTGATACCTTCTAAAAAAATCCTTCTAAATTCAAATGGCCAAACAATGCCACCATATGTAAGTGGATAATGCCTATGATGCTTGGGGAGCTTAGATCAAAGCCTAAATAGACTAGTAAAAAATTGGTGACCAAATTTCAATTTTTTCAAGCTCTACGACCTAAAAACTCAACTCAAGAAATCAAGTGCATCAAAAAAACCATTCAATGTTTTTCCATGCTCCTAATATCTTGTATGCCTCTGTCTAGCACTATACCAAGGTTATCCATACTCAAGTCTCTTCACCCTGGAAAAGGAAGTGATGCTTAAGACTTGTGTAGATGTGGTCCCCTATTGTCTTACTGCAACTCAACTTGTAACTTGTGACAAACTCCTAACCTAAAAGGAGCTTTTCTTGGTTGCATTTGACATGGGTGATGATAAAGTGTCTAGTTGCAATGGATTAAATAGTGAATTCTACAAAATCCTTTGGGATAATATTGTCCATGATTTAAACTATAAGGTTTATCTAGAAGCTTATCATAGTAGATCTCTACATCCTATCATTAACAAAGGAAATATCAAATTCATACTTAAATTTGGGTATCTTGAGTTCACCTACAATTGGAGATTAATCATTTTGTTGAATGTTCCCTACAAAATTATTGCTAAGACTTTAGCCATGTGAATTAGATATCTCCTTCCACTTGTGGTTTGACCTAAATAAATTGGGTTTATTTAAAGTAGATATATTCTTTATAATGTCTTTGTAGTCTAGGAAGGTATGGAATGAACATGCAAACAAAATAAGTAGATACTCTTCATTAAAATTGACTTTGAGAAGGCCTATGATAGAATTGAATGGCATTTCATACTAGCCATGGATGCTTAGGGATCTTGTCTTTGGTCCCACTTTCATCTAATAAATCCAAATGTTTTTTTTTATGCTTCTATTTACTTTACCACCAATTTGATGCTTAGTATGAGCACTTCAACATTTTTGGATCTATAAGGTAGGGTTTCCTTCTTGTGTCCTCACTTTATGTTTTAGTTGTTAAAGGTTTTGGTTATCTTTTTTCTAACACTATCTTGCAACATTGGGTTAAAGGAATCTCCCTTCTTGGAATTGCTTCTTAGTAATTGGTCTTGATGGGCATTTTGTGGATGATTCCTTCCTCATGCTTCTTGAAGAGGAAGACAATGTTAAGCAAGCTTTCAAGTGTCTTGATACTTTCTATTTAGCTTTAAGTTTTAGTATTGAATGTGACAAGATGCAATACTCCATGTAATCTTTCTCCCAATTGCATGGATGGCTTCATTCCTTTGGTTGGAAACCCATTGACCATAAGTAAATTTTTAAATTTCTTGGTATTCCCTTTGCACTTTAAGCTTGTCAATCCAAGTTGTGACAATATGTAATTGATAGAATTAAAAAAAAATCTTACCTATTAGATTAACAAACCACTTTCATTGGTAGGTAAATTTCAAAATTTCTCTAAAAGTCTTGTAGATATGCATGTGCATTACTCTTCTTGTCGGGTTCCTTCCTCATTGTCATACCATAAACTTGACAAGCTTCTGTAGGGATTTTATTGGTTCCAATTTAGACTACAATAATGATTTTCATCATGTTGCTTGGGTGGATGGTCATTGCCTCTTTATCATGCTCCTATGTCTTCTCAATAGCATGGGTGGGCCCCTCTAGATAAAGGAAAATTCCCTCATTTGTCTCTTACTGTATTATTATTGAGGCTTATACAAAACTAGCCATAGGATGATCCTAAGGATGGAGAAAATATCATTCCTACTAGCTAGGGACCTATGGATGATGACAAGGATCTATTAGGTGGAGAGTGGGATAACCTTGATAAGAAAGATCCTCTCTACTCTCGATCCCCCAAACACTAGAGTTGTCCTTGCTACTTAATTGATTTATATATTTATCTATGTTGAATTGATGGTTGATTGAACATTGTTTCTCTGTGGGGTCATGTTCTCATTGTTTTATGTGGTTGTTTCCATTTTTGAGAACCACATATTTCTATTGTTCCTAACTTTGTTGCTTTGATTTTAGGACATAATTACACTTATAGTGGCAATAGGGGGGAAAAACATTAATGTCATGACCATGAAAGAAAAAATATTTAGAGCTAATATTTATTTTTTAAATATAAATATATCAAAATTTTAAAATATATATTAATACAAAGGTAACATATAAGTATTTATGATTTTCTATAGTTTTCAAAGTAAAAACCAAAAAAAAAAATTATGAAAATAATGAATGGTGACTTTTCTAAAAGTAAAATTAAAATTTACATACAAAATAAATAAAATAATTCTTGAATAAAAAATCAAAATTTATTTTTTTAAATAAATTGTCAAAATTTCTATGTAATTATTCTTTTTTATATATTTTTAGTCAATATATTTTTTCCTAAAATAGGTAGACTTTAACATTTGAAAGGCAACTTTAAATAGATGACCGTCACAAAAAAATTGCTTGACAAGTAAAGTCAACTGTCAAATTTAGGCCCTGTGTCATGTATGTATGTAGTAAATAATTTTTTTTAAAGTAAAATAAAATAAATCTTTAAATAAATAAAATAGATTTGTATCTTTTTTCATCTATGTACTTATCTATTTGTGTATTTGTAGTAGTTTAAATACATATTAACATTTAATAGTCATATAGAAAAATAAAATAACTTTTAAAGTAATAATTTATTTTCAGTATAGGACAAATTCTTATTTTGTATTCTTGTTATTTTGGTTTCAAATCTCTACAATACGCTTTTGAATAAGCTAACATATGAACTAAATAATATATTTTGTTTTCATTTGACTTTTAGAAAATTATAGAAAAAATATTTTTAATAAAACTAAAGTAAATAAAAAAGTCATGTATTTTAAGAAATAAAATAACATATAAACTATTGAAATAATTTGTTTTCATAAAATTTGACACTATTAATATAGTTATGTATTTAAAATATCTATATTAGTTTTAAATATCAGATAGAATAGGATTGTTAAAAATTTAGTCATATAATCTGTTCATAGAAAAAAGTGTATCTTTAATATTTATATAGTAATACAATCTTAAGACCAAATCATGCTATCTTTCTTTGTTATAAATAACACATATCCATACAAGAACAAGAACAAGTTGGCAGCACCTTCCAAGAACAAAGAAATGATGAGAATTTCAATCAATCTTCTCAAAGATTTAATGTATCTCAAATATGAGATGTTATATGTTGATTGTTTTGTCTATTTAATATATTCCCTTCTTCCATCCAGTATAATTTAATTCTCACAGTTGTACAAGTAGTTTAATGGTTGGTTATCCTTTCATTTATTAGTTGATTGCATTATATAGCTCAGGACAATCCATACCATTAAAAGAACTGAAGATCAGCAGTCAGTTTGTTACCTGAGCACGTATGTAACTGTGCTGTAACCTGCTATTTGTAATTATATATTGCTTTAATCCAATTAAAATAAAGAAAAAACTACACATGCAATCAAATAGATCTTATTGAGCTTAATTATGCAAATCTCTAATATTAAATTGAAAATATCGTTCAGATGCAGCTGTTCATGACAACACGCTTACAGCAGACCATGGATAAGAAAAAACTAATGGATAAATTAGGCAATCATTTGGAACTTTTTAATGGCGTTCTGCCACAGTAACAGAAGTTAAGTTATGGCATGATTCAAATCATTTAAAAAAAACTAAATTATCTTTACAACATGATATGACATAGCTATGATACTGTTTTAAGAGAAGAATCATGTGATTTGATACCCAAAAGTTAAACAACAATCAATAGACAAATAAATTCACTCGTGGAGTGACTTTGAATCTTAAATGTTTTAAACTTTATTATTTTTCAAATCTTTATTTATTTTTTAATCAAAGTTGGTTAGTACTTTAATTTGTTTGTTTTTAAAATAATGATTGGTGTCACTAAAATAATATATTTTTAAATGAAAGTTGGTAAATAATTTGATCTAATCTAATTTTATTTTCACCTTATTTCTAAGGATCAATCTTGATTTTCATTTTATCTATTTATTATCTTGGGCCAAATCTATGGGTGTAGGCACAAATGACACTTGAAATTTTAAATTCCCCTTTCCAACTTATTGCAATGACCCAAGTAAAGCATGACAATATTTGAATTGCACAATAAGGTGTTGTATAAAAGACCAACCCTAATTTATTATTGGATAATCTAGCATCATCTATCATCTAAGATTTGGTACATGAGCTCCATTATACATTGCATTATCTTTCAAGTATATAGCAATAAAATGACATCAACACTCTAGAAATATTACATGACTACTTGTGTTTGGTCAATGTTCTATACATTTGACTTAGTAACAAGGTTTTGGCCAAAGGAGCACAATCCTAGCATAATAAACTCTTAAAAAACATCTATTGACACCACTCTTTTTAAACATAGGTTCTAGACATAAGGACAAGCAAATTTATGACATCAATTTCAACATGGTTTAGATGAGTAAGGTTCAATTCTACAATCATAGAGAACAATTATGTACTTGTGTGGAAGTGAACCAAAATAAAGGACAATGATTTATTGGCCTTGAGGTACAATATTTTGGCAAACACCAATTTTCTGACATATTGGCAAATCAATTGACAACATCCATCACAATCAAATCTTTATCGAACCTAGAGCTAAGTATTATTAATTTATTCATTTAATTTTGAGCATTATCAGTCCTAGCTCTTTGTCCTAGGTTAGATTATTTATTCAATGCAATTGAATCTAATTATTTATCTAAGATATTTAAATGTATAGGGAATGTTATTTTCCCATACATTAAATTGGTAAACTTGACATTCTTACACCTCTAGGGTTCATTCCTTCTATATTAGGATTTTAGATTTTATATTTTTAATTGTGTACCTTTAATTTCAAATCTTATTAGGCTTTGGATCCACCCTTAATTGATGCCATTGTTATATTTTGGATTAGGGTTTGCACTTTCATTATGTGATATCCTCTTGATTTGTACCCTTCCACCCTTTCTGGTTTTGCTTCATTGTTGTACCTTTCACCATGGATTTTTATGAGTCTCTATTTTGTGAGTACCTTCATGCATATATTAAGGATTATAAGGCGTTTTCACATTTTATTGCTTCACATCCTTTGGTCCTTGATGATATTGCATCCCTCTTCCATATTAATGACCATTCTCATTTCATAAGTGAGTCATTCTCATGCTTATCTACTTTATCCTCTTTCACACACTTTGTTGATGCTTTTCATTCCCTCCTAGATGCTTTTTTTCTCATTTCTATACATGATTCATGATGATTAATCCCCTAAGGTTATGAATGATTATGTAGCTCTACCTACTAGTGACACATCTAGGGATGATGTTTTATGTGATGAGGAACTTCACCAATAATATGTACTCATGATGTTGGTGAGCCTTGTTTTGTTACTCTCTCTACATGTCATGATTATAATCCCATTTCTATACTACTAGATTCATGTGCCTTGAATGATTTCATTTTATGGGGAGTCTAGGGATATGTCTATTACACGTGCTTGATGAGGATAGATCTTTAGCATCTCATGTTGATTATATGGATGTTCATGTTGATTCTTTTCCTCCTACTATATCACATGATGATTTTATTGTCCTTAGGATTTATTGCTCAATGACTTTAATGGTACTAGTGATGAGTCTTTACATGTTAAGCCATTCTTTCTTGTGTTAGTATGAGTACTTAGATGATGATATATTAAATTGATGAGTGAATTTAGACTTACTGTGAGTGATAGAGAATTGTCATGGTTTGATACATCTTGTATGTTGTAGCATTCATTTATGGCATTGGCACATGATTTTATTGCATAATTTGTATCCCTAGAATGCTTGAGGATAGTTTTGACTTGTCTATGCCTTCTTATGTCCCATATTTTGATCCTTTTAAATCATCTTCACTTGATGTACATATGGATTATATTTCTCATACTCTTATAGGGCCTAAGATTGTTGTTTAGGGTACACTTGATTCCCCTCCACCTCAACCTTCTATTATATTTCAAAAGGAACTTAGTTCACATAATTATCATGCATTAGGCCATAATTATCAATGGATAGATAGAGGAAAAATGATATATCTAATCGGTCTGTTAGTTGACACATTTGTCCTTCGAGAGTAAATGTAGAAAACAACTCAAGATTCCCAAGAAGAAGAACAAATAGTACTAACAGTTAGAGAAGTTGTCATTGGATTGACAACTTTCCTCTAAATTTTAGAGGTACAACTCCCTCTTAAGATATGCAACAAATAAAAATATGGGGTGTGCTTTTAACTAGAAAGCAGAAAAGGCGTATTAACATCTACCCATCACTATGAAATAGATGTGCATGACTGATTATGGAAAGAAATGAATGTAGATAAACGATACATAGTCCATTTATCTGACATTCATAAACAAGGACAAATTGATTAAGAGATACAATTATATTCCGCCTTAACACATGTCAACATGAAAGAAGCAATATTGAAGACAGATTATGAATTGACACAAGAACAATTGCAATCACAGAAGACACTTGGAGACACAAAGTTCTGTAAGTAATTCTTCATTTCTTCAATATATCCAAAACTCAAAGTTTTTGTAATGCCTCTATACATAAGCAGAGCTAAGAAAAATATAACTGGAAATTAATACAAAATAGTCATGCTCTTCTTCCCACTGTTCACAGACAACCCCCAGAAAAAGATACTTCTTTCGAATGTCCCTCCTCCTTTTTATAACTTTCAAAACTTCCCCAGAATTATAACTGTTCAAAATGGTCTTTCGAGTAACCGTTATCAAGAAAGGAACTAAAAACGGAAACAGTTACATTACAGAGGAAACACAATTATTATCACTAATTACAAAACATCTTCATACATGCAAGACAAGTGGCATTAATTTCCCCCAATTCTAGGCATATTTACATAAAAAGTTGGCATAGTTTAGCATGTTCTTCTTCTTCCTCTAGGATGTCAATCATTCTGCAGTATTCATCATAGCTAGTTTTCTCCTTCCAAGCAACTGTGTGCAATTGGGAGATGATATCGATCTTCTCCTCCTCAGGCTAATGTAAGTCAGGTTGCAGGACATGGATAGGTTCATCATCCCAAATTTCATTGTTTGCAAGAAGTCCCATTTTGAAGATAGCTTGGCTAATAAGAAAAAATGGACTCAGAGAGCACCTCCACCTTGACTTAATTACACCAGTGAGTAATGATGGTTTTTAAACTTGTTAATGTTGTGTTACCACCTTGGCGAGCTCCATTACACTTGTCATTTAAGAAGTAATTAATGCATCATTAATTCTATGTCTTTGAAAAGTGAGTCTTAAGATTGAGCTTGTGTTTCATAACTTTTGAAAAGACATTCGCCGCATACCGCATGAGCAATCTAATGAGCTGATGATACCTTGGAAAATGGGTACTGCGAAGATGCTGATTAGTCGAGGGTCGAAGCAAATTCTAAAATTTGAACCTTGAAGAGGAGTTTCACAAAATTTGAGAATTCCTCACAATGGGTGAGGTCAGGGTGTCAGAGCTTTTATGATCTTCAAACTGTGAGAGCACCATTCAAAAACTTTGAAAACCCCCAACACAAAGGATAAGTCAGGAAGCTGGTTATTTCTTGAACTCTGGAACATAAGTTGGGGAAATAAAGGTTTCATGAATGCATAAAACACCTGATGACAAAGACTCATAAGACTTTAAAACTTTTAGAACTAAAATTTGAAAAATTTGAGTTCAAATTTTGGGGCAACACAGTCTAAGATAGTATTTCATGAAGCACATAGCTCACAAAGTTATCATGCAATTGGACATACTTATCAAAGGTTGGATAGAAGTTATAATATTACATCTAATTAACCAAAATTTCCACCTAATAATCTAAATCTTCCTCCTACACCTAGGATTACAACCAATAAATATAAGGAATATGATATTATTGATCAACTTCAAAATTCACAAGATAAGGTATCTCTTTGGGATTTAATGTGTTCATCACCTTTATATAAGGTTATCATGCAAATAGATTTAGAAAATATCCAAGTGCATCTTGATACTTCACCATAGATAATGACTTCTTTCATCACATCTAGTAGATGTAAGGATAAACATGATATTTCATTTTATGAAATTGATCTTCCACCCAAATCAATTATTAATGAGCATCTACCTTTACATATTTTGGTGTAAAATGACAATATAAAATTTAAGCATGCCTTGGTTGATATTAATGGATCTAGTGAATTAGGTGAAACAAAGAACAAAAGTTTATATATTGCACAATATAGATTTGCTGGTGCAAGATATATCTACTTTTGTGTATTAGTCCCTTATTGCTAGATCCATCTCTGTATAAAGTTAACATAATATTTTAGTTTCAAAGCAAATACCTATCTAAGATTCACCATAGATTTTTTTAGTGGGAAAGTTTTGTCAAGTGGCAAATAGTTAAAATTGGGGATTCAACTTTTGGCCAATAGTACAAGCTATAAGGTGATCTCAATTGCCACATTTTTAATGAAATTTTTGTTTAGTCCTAGTTAAATTCCCTGGGCATAAAATGTGCACAAAGATGAGGGACCAAAAAGTGGCCAAAATCACTTTTTGGTCCATTGTGCATATAACGCGAGTTCATTATAACGCACTAGCATTATAAAAAACATAAAAATACACTTTTTTAATGTTTTTTATAACATGCATTAAAAAAGTGTATTTTTTATGTGGTTGATAACAAGCTCGCATTATAAAAAACATGAAAAATACACTTTTTAAATTTTTTTATAACATAAGCACATTATAACATGAGAATGTTATAACATGCTCGTGTTATAACTTGCTTTGAAAAATACCAATCCTTAAGGTTGGATTTACCTTGGGCAACCAACCCAAAGGGTTAGACTTGCATGTTAACACCTAAAGATGTGTTTTCTAGAAAATATAGAAAAACAACTAAATGTCAAGTGTGCTCGCCATCAGGTTTGCACATTTTTCAAAGTTGATATAAAAAATGCCGTAGTAACATTTGTCAAACTCTCTCTTAACTTTCTAACCATGTAAGTTTTTCTACATTTTGAATACATTAAGGTTAAATTGATATTCAACTTCTTTTGCTAGTGTCTTCCTTTTTTGTCGAAAACCTATGCACTTATTTTTGGTGTCATTTTTTATCCATTCATCCGAAATTGAAACCAATTACATTTTTACATTCTAGACTTTATTATATACACATTCAAAAAAATAAAAAATAAATCTTGATTAGTTTTCAAAAAAATAGGGGGGAGCACACTCAAATTTTCATTTTTTAGGATGTGTCCACTTTGAAAATTCGTTAAAAATCATATATTCATCAAAAAATTAGTATAAAAATTAGGCATACACTACATGATGTTAGCTAATTTTCCACTAAAGCAATTTATGAAATACTTTTAAAAAGTTAACATTTTAGGGGGAGCACACTAGATCTATTTTATATTTTTCTGACAAAAACAAGAGCACTTTGTGTGCTCCCCCTATTTGAACCTCCTAATATCCACCATTTAAAAAAATAGTAGTTTATAAACTAGATTTTGAGACTACAAACTTTGTTCTTGTCACATCTTCAAATTTTGAGCGTGGCTATCTTCAATTTCCCATCCAAGATCTTTTTTTACTGATTTTAGAAAAAAAAAAGTGACCACATTTGACCTTCTTTTGGTCCCCTATTTCCATGCACATACCCATTTATTTTATTAAACCTTTAAGATCACCCATTTCACCACAATATTCGATGCATGACTAGATCTAATTCACTAGTAGTTTATAATGTAATTATAAATTGTAATCATATTCACCATTAATATTACATTATCGCCATTACTTTTCAGTTCATATTACCATTACTAATAAACTCCTGCTTAGTTTAGGTCTATTAACTTTGAAATTAATATTTGGTGGGATTTGACACTTAAAAATTGTATATAACTAGGTTTTCAAGTAGTGATCATGACTCTTTCTCTCCTTTATTATTTGGCCTCTAAAACTTAGGGCATACAAGGCCTCAAATATAATGATAATGAAGAATACAAGTAGCATAGAGTTTCAATACTAATATTATTTTAATGTTTGCATCCAGATAAAACATTAAGATCTTGTCTATAATTTGTGACAAGTATTCACTTTGCCAGTGGCTCTTTTGTATGGTAAAATCCACCCTAGATGATTGCTATCTTAATCTTTCTCTCATGTTCTATGCAAAGAGTAAGTAGGAGAATCTAGAGTTCTTGTAACACATGTGATGGTTATGATTTCATTCCTTGCCATTGATTTCCAATATAAACTAGGTTTTGATTTCATTCTACAAGTTTACAAGCACATGCAATAAAAAAACTTTACTCAACCCACAATTTATTTTAGGTTATGTGATTACATATTGACCAGATGGTTGATATTTTATTCCACAGAGTTATATGTACTTATCTTTTAAAATGTCTCCTTAGCCTGAAATTTCTTTTGGGCTATGCGATTAAACACTGACCAATGACCTAAAACAAATTTTGGGCCAAGGAGACATTTGAAAAGAAAAATTCTTATAACTCTACATAATGGAATATCAACTATCCAATTATAGGGAAATATAAGGTGTAGATTCATTCACACAATATTTTAGAGTTTTTTTTATCACATGATATTTTTAAAATGTTCAATCCTCATAGGCTCCAATAGTTTCTCTATAGTGTATTTGTGCTTGGTGGCAAAGTCCACCCCTCAACCCCACCTATAAGTATTTTCTAGGATTTGTTAAGATTTTTTACAATTTTCTAGTGATGTGCATAAATTTTCTAGTGAAATTAATATTTTTTAAGAAAAGGGAAAGATTTTCTAGGATTTTATAAGATTTTTTAGGGTCCTTTTCTTAAAGTTATCACTGAGATTCACTATTCTAGATCTTGAGACACATCAAATTCAAATTCATCTCAAATTTAGTACTTTCTTTTGTCATAGAACTAAGTACAATTATTTTATATACATTTCCATAATTAATAAAAATTATAATTTATCATTCAAATTACTTATCCCAACTAACATTCATTAATTAACCTAAATTAATTATTACTTATATATATACATTTTATTGATTTAATATTTGACTAAATGAAAAATATCCCTTACAATTACATTCTATTGTGTTTTTATATCTATTGCATGAAAAAAAAAATTAATATGAACTACCATGTTGTTTAAAATATAATTTAAACTTTTACCTTTTGGTTGTTTATTAATCATTATTAATATTTTCATTTCATAAATACGCTGACTGAAAAATGAGTACCATGATCTCAGATTTTATGTCCACTCTACTTAAGGAATTCAATAGCATGCTCTCTTTTTCCATTCCTTGAAATGAACTTAATAAAAATAAATGATTTACTTGTATACAACAATAATGACAATGACTATTGACATAAATACGCATATATTAAAATAATAAGTAGACATTTAAATGTTTATTGTAGTTTGGATGTCATCATAATCCCTATAATCCATTTAACTATATAAGGTCCTACGATTTAGAGGACAAAGTATTAGATTTCATGGCCTATAGAACACTCAGGAGACATGATTGGATATCTTAATTTGTCATTGCAATAGTTGTAGATGGTATACTCATCCCTCACCCTTCTAAGCTTTCTCCAATGCAATCCATCCAAATAATCAAATTCCTTCTAATGCCACCACCTCCTACCCAGGGTTGGACACTATGAATGAGGTGTGGATGTCTCACAACCATCAATGTGGAATCCCTTATATGCTGCAAGAAATTGTGCTTTGATCCAATTTGTCTTCTCAAGACCCCCTCTTATGGCTCAATCATCTACATTCCACTAGCTTGAGTAGATCTTCATGGGATGATTGAATGGTGTTGGTAAATAGATTTTGTTGCTAGGATATTTTACTGCAAATAGTTTAGACTCACCCAACGAGTCATGACAATTGTTCCAACAATTTGAGAGATTCCTGTTGGGTTAGCGATCTTCCTCTATGTTTGACAGGGTTAACTCCCTCGTATGATAAATTTTAGAGTTTTTCGAGGTATGCTTTTGACTAGAAAGCAAGAAAGACAACTAAATTAAAATTGAAATGAAAGAGAAAATTTAAAACTTTACAAGGAAAAAGAATCAATACCAAGATCCATTTCCCCCAAAAAGAACATTTGAAAATGAAACATTCAACTAGGGTTTCACAAGAGAAATTTCATCTAACACATGAAAGATGCATTTACTGGGAGTTTCATGTCTTATTAATTAGAAACTACCTATAATTCTATCCTAGTTGTATGAGGAAAACTTATGAGTTCTATACATAACAAAAAATATTTAAAAGAGATTGTAAATCAAACACACAAATGATCTACAACATAAAGAGATAATATACTTGCTCTACTACTAGTTCTATTATTCTTTATTCAATCCAAAATGAGAGTTCTATGACTCCCTTCTTTTAGTACACTATGTGAGAACCCCTTATTTTCCTAAATAAATTGAACTAAAAAGAGGCAAAAAAAAAGAAGGAATGGAACCAAAAAGAAAATAACCTACATTAGATTTGAAATCCTTATATTTATAGCCCCACCTTGATAACTAACTTGTAACCATTTTCTTTTCACTTTTGGATACAATTAACTCCCCATAGTACACTTCAAAATATTTTTTTACAAACATTAGGATAATGATTTTATAATAAAATATTAGCTCATTATGTAAATTTGACAAGCTAATAGTTGTCATAGCATTATGTCAAACAATTTGCATACAATGGCTATAGATATTGATTTCTTGAAACATTTTGTTGAACGATAGAAATGCATTGTAGATAACCTACTTTATAAACTAGATAGGGAGGTTTTAAATCACCTAATTTAGTCAAAGCATATGATATAATGGAAGCAAATTAATAAAGACAATGCTCCTGCATTCTTATATTATCTTCCCAACTAGTACACCTTGGGTTTGAAAAGACCTGAAGATCTGACATCACAACTATTCATTCCCCTACATATATCTACCACCCTACTTTATGTTATCATATTTTCATTGACATGACTCTATTCCTAGACAACCAATCCATACATGGAACTTCCTCACTAAGAAATTTTTTGACTATATCATTACATTGGATTAACTGACTACTAGTATGTTTTGGTACACCATTCCCATCATTGTCATGGATAAGTAAAGTAACTTTGAATTCCACATCAGTTGCAGCCCTCAATACTATGTAGACTGAGTATAAATAAGTTGTGTTTGTTCACAAGATAACCAAAACATCCATCTTAGTGGAGCCATGACGTATATCCTTGTATGCACTAGTATGAAGGCACTGACTAATGATAAATTTCACAAGAGTTGGTAATATTCACCTTAAAAGTTTTCCAACTATTAATATATTCACCCGTTTTAATTCTAGTCCTCTTTTAATTCATAAAAGTCATGGCTAAGAGAACTATTGGTATAGTGAGAATTGAAATCCATGAGAAAGAGTTATGGTGCCAATTAATTACTCCACTTCTGCCAACACCTCTGTCAAAATTTTCATCTGCTTAATCACAGGGTTTTATTTTGATGTATTTGACTAAGCAGGCTTTGATAGATTTTTCCACATTGTAAATTGCTATCTTTGTTCTTGTTTCTATAGCAAGTATAGAAGCTTGAACTCCTCCTATTTCTTCATACTTAATGAATGTTATTCCCCTTTGGTCACTTTGTAA
This sequence comes from Cunninghamia lanceolata, assembly GCA_027924645.1. Classification (NCBI taxonomy): domain Eukaryota; kingdom Viridiplantae; phylum Streptophyta; class Pinopsida; order Cupressales; family Cupressaceae; genus Cunninghamia; species Cunninghamia lanceolata. The sequence continues at coordinate 2,072,071 of BSBN01000270.1, forward strand.
AATAAACACAATGAATGGGAATTGTTAATTTCTTATAACCTAGTTACAGATTAATTGCACAATAAATTCACAGAATAGAACCTCTATCTGATTTATAACAATCAATACTATGGGTTAATTAATAGCCAATAACAACAAAAGCAAAAAATAACAAGAAGCCATACACAAAGAGACAATAACATAGATATACCCAGGGAACACCAATATGGGGAAAAACCTACAAATGTTGGATCTTCTATTCAGCCTCAATAACAAACTTTCCACACATAATATAATGATTTGTTGCTACAACAATCTTACATATATAGCCCTGCTGATGCAAGAGAAAAGAAACTTTCCTTATATAGCTTGGCTTTCCTTACATATAAAATCACTCTTGGTGTTATCTCCACCTCACAACTCAAGAAACATTCTATTAATTAAAAAAAAATCATTCTATTGCTAAATATCCAACTCGAGTTGCCCTTAAGCAACTTCCACCCTCCACATGGGCCCACCTTCTGAGCTACAAAAAAATCAACACTCCCTCTTAGCAAGGAAGGTGTTCTGCACAACACCCAACCTATCATTGAAGTATACAAACTTACTCTTCATCAAGGACTTGGTCAGGATATCTACTATCTGTTTGTCAGTAGGAATGTACTGGAGCTTCACTGTCCCCTTCTCCACATAGTCTTTGATGAAGTGGTACTTGATCTCAATGTGCTTTGACTTGTCATGAAACACTAGATTCTCAGAGAGTTTGATACAACTCTGATTATCACAGTAAATGACTGTAGGATCTAGCTCCTAATCAAAGAGCCCAACTAGAAGTTTTCGAAGCTAAATAGGCTCACATTGCTGCCTTATACTTGACTCCGCAGAACTCAGTCAAACTGACTTTTATTTCTTGCTATACCAAGAGACTACTCTTGATCCCAAACTGAAACTACACCCTGAAATGTTCTTCCGATCAGCTGTACTGCCTACCCAATCTGCATCGGTGAACCCCTCAAGCTTCACTCCATCCTGTTGAGTATACTTCAACCCATAATCAATTGTGCCTCAAAGATACCTCAAAAAATGTTTCATAGCTATCCAGTGTACACGTTTAGGTTCCACCATAAACTGACTAAGTGAGTTCACTACAAAACAAATGTCTGGCTTGGTGTTGACTAGATACAAAAGAGAGCCTATCAACTATCTGTATAAAGTTAGGTCCACTGCCTCTGATTTGGAAGCATCAATCTTCTTCCAGTCAGTCACAAGTGGCGTGGACATGGGCTTACAGTCCTCCATCTTGAATCACTTTAGACTATCAATTATGTACTTCCCTTGTCCAAGGAAGATCTCTCCCTCTTTCTGTCACATAATCAAAATAACTTTTGGGATCTTTTCTCTGTCTGACTGAATCCTATGGGTCACCAACATATTCCTGGGCCTCTCTCAGTGTCTACTCAGCTGCCCTTTTTCTCTTCTTCTCAGTAATGGGAATCTGAGGCCGAGGAATTATTTGTTCCTCCTTCTGATCAACTTGCTCGGCCTGCTTGCTCTGCTCTCCAGCTTGCGGGACTGAAGTTTGAGGGATTTGTTCTGCCTCAACCGTGGGTGATTGCTTCTCCTCATTCATCAAGCTGTTAGATTTTTGAAGAGCCCTCTCTTCCTCAAACTTCACATCTCTGCAAACAACTATTTTCTTGAGGGCAGGAATGTAAACTTGATAGGCCTTAGAGGTTTCACTGTATCCAACAAGGATACCCTTCTCTGCAGTTGGTTCCAACTTGCTTCTCTTCTCCACAGGAATGTGACAATACACAAGGCATCCAAAGATGCAAATGTGCCCCAAATCTGGTTTCTTACCAGTGAACGCCTCTTCTGGAGTCAATTTGCCCAACACTTTGTGAGGGTTCCTATTCTACAAATACACAATTGTATTGCAAGCTTCTGCCCATAAGAACCAAGGTAGATCCTGGTCATGAAGCATGGCCTTGGCTGCTCCAATTATAGCCCTATTTTTCTGTTTAGCAACCCCATTTTATTGAGGGTTGTACGGAACTGTCAACTCTTTCTTGATACCTTCCTGAGTACAAAAATCTTTGAAGGTATTCGAGGCATACTCGCCTCCATTATCAGACCTCAGTATCTTGATCTTCCTCCCTATTTGGTTCTCCACAAGAGCCTTAAACACTTTGAACCTAATGAAGACCTCATCTTTGTTCTTCGAAAAATATATCTATGTCTTCTTGGAGAAGTCATCAATGAAAGTAACATAATACTTATACTCATTCAAGGATACTGTTGACATGGGCCCACACACATATGAGTGTACGAGATCCAAAATCCCTTTGGATCTAGTGTCCCTGCTTGGAAAACTGATCTTGGCATATTTCTGAAGAGCACAACCCTTACACACCTCATGGTTTTCTGTCTTCATCTCAAGCAGTCCCATCACTATTTCCTTGAGCACATTAAGTGCTCCATGGTGAAGATGAGTTGTCCTCCTATGCCATAATTCTCCTAGCCCTCTACAGCTTCTTACCAATGCATGTGCTGGCTCAAACTGTAACCGAAACAAGCTTCCATGCCTGACTCCAATCACTTTTACAACCTTGGAATCCTTGGGATGAATATAGACTTTGCTCCTTTCAAAAGTTATGATGTAACCCTTGTCCTCCAAAGTAGAAATTGAGATTAAATTCTTCGTCATGCCAGGGACATACAACACATCCTCCACCAACAAGGGTTAGCCAAACTCCCTCTGAAACTTGATGGTGCCAATGCCAGTTGCATGGTACTTGGCATTGTCTCCAAGCTCAATATAGAAATCCAACTTCTCCTCCAACTTGGTGAAGCATTCTCTGACTCTCGTCATGTGGCAAGAAGCCCCACTATCAATATACCATACCCTGTTGGCAATTGAACTTGAGAGATAAGCAATGAGTGAAAACTCATTCTCAAATCATGATGCAAACTCGTCAACCTCTGCTGTGGCAGCAACTTTTTTCTTTTGCTTGTCCTTATTTTTCTTATTTGGACATTGACTGGCATAGTGACCCATCTGATGGCAACAAAAGTATTTTATCTTGCTCAGATCTTTCTTCTTCCCATTCTTGGAAGAACCTTCCATTTGCCCTTTATTGGTCTTTTGCTTGCCCTTGCTTGCAAAAGAAAGATTTTCTTCATCTTGACCCTTCTTTGTCTAATCTCCTTGATGGGCACCTTCACAGATCTCCTCTTGAATGAAATCATCCTAAAGCCTTGCCCAATCAGGTAGCCGATCTCTGCCAACAATACACTTGACAAACACTTCCCAGTGCTTCGAAAAACCATTCAAGGCTATACACACCAACTCATCTTCATCAATCATCTCTCTAATAGCAGCCAGCTCATCCCTGACCTGTGTAAGCTTGGACAAGTAAGAGGTCACACTCTCGCTTTTAGACATCTTGGTGTTATGCAATTTGCCCTTCAGCATCATCTTACGACTTTGATAGTCACTCTGATAAAGTTTTGTGAGTGAATCCCACATCTCCTTGGTGGTGTCTTTCCCCGATAGATGAGGAATTAGATGATCTCTTACCTCGTCCAAGATAATCCTCTGAGCCTTGGCCTCCTTAACTTCATGCAAATCTAGGGCAAAAGGATCATTTGTCGATGGTCTCACCTTTGTACTAGCATAGGTCCACAACTTGTTCACCTTGAGAACAGATGTAATCTGAACCTTCCACTATAAGAAGTTGGATGCACCCTCAAGCCTGTCCTCATATCAAACACTGGTTTCCATAGCCACAGAAGAAACTGGAGATGAAAATCTAATTTTTTTTGAAATCTACGTCACAAATCTTGGCTTCGTATTCAGAGTTTAGAGCTCTGATACCATGTTAATTTCTTATAACCTAGTTACAGATTAATTGCACAATAAATTCACAGAATAGAACCTTTATCTGATTTATAACAATCAATACTCTGGGTTAATTAATAGCTATTAACAGCGGAAGCAAAAAATAACAAGAAACCATACACAAAGAGACAATAACACAGATATACCCAGGAAACCCCAATATGGGGAAAAACCTGCAAATGTTGGATCTTCTATTCAGCCTCAACAACAAACTATCCACACATAATACAATGACTTGTTGCTACAACAATCTTACATATATAGCCATGCCGATGCAAGAGAAAAGAAACTTTACTTACATAACTTGGCTTTCCTTACACATAAAATCACTCTTGGTGTTAGATCTCCATCTCACAACTCAAGAAATATTCTATTAATAAAAAAGAAATCATGTTGTTGCTAAATATACAGCTCGAGTTACCCTTAAGCAATTTCCACCCTCCACACGGGCCCACCTTCTGAGCTACAAAAAATCAACAGGAATGACATTCTTTGTTTTGTCAAATAGTTGAGAAGCCTTCTCTATAACATTTTAAATAACCTTATAGTCAACAAATAATAGATTTATGCCTTTATTCCTTCTAACTTGGTTGTAGCCCCAAGTCACATATTGTTTAAATTAATTTGGTTGGTGTTTCATTTGGTAGTTGTGCGGGCTTTATCAAAAGCATGCTAGAGTATTAAGTGTTATACTCTGTATATCTTTGAGAATTCTCCAATCAATATAGTCTACTATATTATTATGACATATTTTCTACCCTTTATGCTTTGATAGACGCCAAAGACATGTTCTTGAAGTTCTATCTCTGCAAAAATATGCCGATAAGGGGCGTGAAGTTTAATCTTTATACCTACCATATACATTATCTTGAAAGTTATTTAAATCAAACCATTTTGTAAATCTCCTGCCATCATGGTGGTCATGAGAAGATGTCTCATTGAGGCATTCTGTTGAACATAATATGTGGCTTGTCTATGCATCCACATTTTAAACACATGCCTACCAAAGCATCTACAATTGAAATATTTGACAAAAATTTCTTTTCCATAGTGTTTTGATTGAGATTCACACTTCTTTCTGACATTCCCAACTTGGCACGGGCAAGGAAGATACTGTGGAAGTTATGGAGTTTGGCTTTCCAATTGCTGATTGCATTTGTCTAAAAAAAATTGAAGCTTTCAAAAAATCTTTTTTGTGGATCTCCTACATCATTGCATCCCATGAGATGAAATCTATTTGAGGCATCTGTCAAATAGTTCACATGTCTTGTCCATGTTTCCACATATTGCATTCATGTCTACTAGAATAGTTGCAACCACAACATCTGTGAAAAATCTCCTATTGTTATGCTTCAATGGAATCCCTCGCATTGTGCCAAAGTTGGCCTTACATCTGCAAACAACATTCAGCTAAAAGTTTCTAAAGCTTAATCAATAGATCCTGATTTCATATTGGCATAATCTGCAACCCAAGTGCATAATGTTGGAAGTGTTAAAGCTTTGAAACCACTCAAAGAAGGAAGAGTAAATAAACATAGAGAGAGAGGGGACACAAAACAAAATACACAAACATAGACTTCTATTAATCAATAAAACTATTTTACATTCAACAAATACAATCATTAGAGCTACAACTCTGTTTCCATCTATCCCTACAAACATTGCTCCCTTTGGAGCTTGCTGGACATCACAACTGTCCCTTTTTGTTTGGATATGCTCATTGCTCATTTATCTAAATGTCTGTTGTGTGTGTATGGAGTTGCCCGTAGCTCTATTCTCTGCACTCCCTCTACAATATTCTTCTCGTTGCTACTGCAACAAATCTTCTCTCTGTTGTGCACTGTTGTGCTACTGCTTCTTGTATTCTTCACTTCTATTTTGCCTTCTCATTCTTTTATTTTGTCTTATCTTTCACCCAAAAAATATGCCGCTCAAACTAAAATTCAAACTCACCAACTAGCGATCAATAACAACTAACCAACATTGAATGGAAACTGATGGGCCAACTTGAAGGCATTCACTAATTTGGTCAGGGGTGGAAGGAAGGAGATCTATAGAGATCTCTGATGGGGTTGGTGCAATAAATGCCCGCTCCAGATTAGATTTTCTAACATCCCCCCTTAATTTGGAGCCACATACCTCTTTCATTCTATATCTCCGGAGCTCTCTATAGTTGTCTGGAGCTTTCTTTCCAGAACTGAAATCTGAAGCTTTCCACAATGCCCAAGCTATCCCATAGGTGCTCAAAGCTCTCCTTCGACAGGGCCTTAGTAAATATATCAGCGAGTTACTACTCAGACCTACAAAACTATAGTTTGATCTCTCCATTCTCCACTAACTCCCTAATGAAATGATACTGGATTTCAATGTGTTTGCCTCATCTGTGGAAGACTGGATTCTTCTTCAAGGGTATGGAGGAAACATTGTCACAAAATATGGTTGTACCATTTTCTTGTTGTTCATTCAAATCTACAAGGATTCTTCTCAACCAAATAGCCTGACATGCTGTTGCATTTGCTGCTATGTATTCAGCTTCTGTTGTGGAGAGGGAAACTATGGGTTGCTTCTTTGATGCCCATGAAATGGGTCCTAAACCAATGTGGAACACATATCCAGATGTGCTCTTTCTGTCATCTACACTACCTTGCCAATCACTATCTCTATAACCAACTAGCTCAAATTCATTAGTTGCGGTGTACAAAATGCCATAGCCTTGTGTGTCATTGACATACCTCAGGATTCTCTTTCTTGCTTGCTAGTGTGTGTCCTTAGGTTTCTCCATGAACCTAGATATCAGGATTACCGCTTACATTAAATCAGACCTTGTAGCAGTCAAATACATCAGACTTCCAACCATACTCTTGTAGAGGGTTGGGTTCACTTCATTACTGCTATCCTCCTTGCTTAATTTCAGACCTATAGTTGTTGGTGTTGGTGAAGGCTTACTATTCTACATCTTAAATCCTTTCAAAATCTATTTGGCATAGTTAGTTTGTGAAATAAATATGCCAAGCTCAGTTTGTTGTACCTCAATGCCTAGGAAGTACTTCAACAGACCTAGGTCTGTCACCTTAAACTCTTTCTTCATCACCTCTTTGAAATCAGCAATGAAGAGGTCACTATTTCCTGTGAAAATTAAATCATCTACATACAAAACAACAATTAAAATCTCACCATTGGTTGCTTTGATGTAGAGTGTTGGTTCACTGCTGCTTTTGCTAAAGCCATTACTTAGTAGATAGGAATCTATCCTGGTGTACCATGCTCGAGGTGCTTGCTTAATCTCGTAGAGAGATTTCCAGAGCCTATACACCTTGTCTTCATGCCTTGGGACTTCATAGCCAGGTGGCTGCTCCACATACATCTCCTCTTTCAATACTCCATTTAGGAAGGTTGACTTCACGTCCATTTGATATACCTTCCACTTGTGTTGGGCTGCAATTGTTATGACTACCCGCACGGTTTCCAACCTTGCAACATGTGCATAGGTCTCATCGTAGTCTCTTCCAGGCCGCTGTTTGTATCCCTTAACAACCAACCTTGTTTTATGCCTTTCAAATCTTCCCTTCAATAGTACTCTTGGTCTTGTAGACCCACTTAACTCCAATAACTTGTTTACCCTTGGGTAAGGTTGTTAACTCCCATGTCTCATTCCTTTTTATTGCATCCAACTCTTCATCCATGGCCTTACACCATTTTTCATCTTTGATGACATCTTCAAAATTTGTTGGATCACCATGAGAGAATAGAGCAAAATCTAGATTTTCATCTAACTCATCATACCTGGTGTCTTCATAAATCTCCTTCGCACTCCTTATCTTTCTCGGTATTAGAGAAGCTAGCGTAGGATCTGAATTTCTTCTGGAGTTACTATTGCTTGACTCTAAAGTGCTCCAGAGCTAACTCTGCTGCTACAGTCTTTAACTAGCTGAATCTAAATTATTCTGGGGATGGCTCCAGAGAGCTCTAGAGTTGGATCCAGTGTGCTCTGGTGTTGGTTCTACTTCACTGCTGGAAGTTCCTGCTTCATTTTGACCTTCATCATCTATGGGTATCGTTGCTGAGATACCTATGGTGGTGTCAACTGCGCCATCCCATGATTCATTCTCAATGAACTCAACATCCCTACTGATTATTACATTCTTGATAATATGGTTGTACAGCTTGTAGCCTTTGGATTCTTCGTTGTACCCACTGAAGATGCACTTCTCTCCTTTGTCATCAAACTTTTGTCTCTTCTCTTTAGGCACAAATGCATATGCTGGAGTACAGGACCACTGAGAGGGGGGGTGGATCAGTGGTCTATAAACTTTAACAAGTTTTGCTTCTTTTAACTTACAGGACAAAGAATGAGAGAGACTTCAGTGATCTATCAAACACATATGCACAAGTAAGATGATAAAAAGTCATATCAGAACCTTAAGAACAAAGACATTAGGACACATAGAAAAAGATAATCAACATGAACCACAACAAATATTTTGATGAGTGGAAAACCCTCATAGGGATAAAAAACCATTCTGAAAATGCCTCACTGGCTTAATCAAAACCATGCCTCATTGGCTAAACAAAATGCCTCACTGGCAAAAGAACCTCACTGGTTACATGTATGCCTCATTGGCTATTAGGTGCCTCATTGGCTGATTGTGCCAAATTGGCTGAATGTGCCTCACTGGCTGAAACATGAACATTAGAAAGAAAAAGGCAATTCAGGGGTTTTCCCTGATTCACTACATTACATCAAATGATTTGACCCTCTTCATAATACATACAACATTATTTAAATCAAACACATCAATTCCCCTGCAAAACTTGTTAGTACTCTCTGCAAAAACAATTCAACACCTTATGTCTCCTTTTGTTTCCACCCAACACAATCTTCAAACATAATGATACAATAAACACAAAATCAAGAGTTCCGTCATCTCCAGACCCAACATAAGAGCCTATAGACAGTAATATAAAGAACTTGTTTTCTCTGCAAAATAAACTCACTCTAATGCATAATGCTCCCTTTTTCATACACAATAATGATAAAAAACCATTACTCTACAAAAAACACATTATCACTTCAAGTCTCTCAAAGTCATATCCTTACAACACAAATCTCACAAGTACTAGTACAGACTTCTCTGTAGAACCCAAATTATCACTCCAAATACCTACTTTTCCTATAGACAAAACATGTAAACATCATATTGGATAAAAGCCTCTATCAAACACCAAAAAACATACTTCAGCTTTGAGCCATTCAAAAACACAGTTTACACTTCCATTTTTGTCAATTTGCACATAGACATATAGGTATGTTTCTTCTTAACACAAATTATCAACTTGCATCACCTTGTCATCCTGCAGATCAAGTTATCAATTATAATGGCCCTGGAGGTCATTGAAAGAATAGTTACAAATCAGTTAAAGCTGTTCACAATGATCTGCCTGTCAAATTTCTGGTTAACAAGGGATCGTTAGGACACATTTGGGATTTTAAATGATAAGCGTTGATCTCCTCTTCACGGGCATCGTAGCTTTGAATCTTATTCATTAATTTTATTTTCCGCTCAAACACACTTTGTAGAAAACAATGTGTCCAGTCACATAAGGTAGTAGGGCCGACGAATCAAATGGTCGAACACTGATGAGGAGCGCACATCGGGAAACCACAGACTGATGCCCTAATTTCTCATGATCAGCAAAACTTCACATGTGAGTTGCCAAACTTTTCCATCGGCTAAGTCTCTCATCATTCCCCAATGCTCCGATGGCATTCACTTTTGCAGGGACGCGTTCCATCAGTGAACGCCTGTAACCTTAGGCTGAATTGCCAAAACTGTCATCGCACAACTTCCTCCTGCGAACCCTAGCACATGAAGATGCTAGGTAGTTCTTACTATGCAAAATGCCCTGATAGGATCCTCTACAACACTGAGCAGGAAAAACAAAACAAAGAACAAAACATATATTCATACAATGAAGCCATTCCACTGATTTTGATGGAAATCTCAGTGGAATGCTTCACACTCACATACGGCAACAATGGAAAATGTACAAATGAAAGAAAACTACAGTTGTGCAATTTACAGTTGTAAGAAACAGAAATCAAATGGACAGAACATAATTGCTTTATTTCTCCTGAGCATAGTACAATTGCATTCAATCACACACCTAGATCTGATTACATTCGATGATCATTTGATTCCTTCCTCAGGGTATTTATCAACTCACCCTGAGTAGTACCGACTGACTCCAAGTGGCTGGGAGATTAATCCAAGTGGCTGGGAAACACTATTGCCTATTTTTAGCATTATTGCTATTTTTAGCATTATTCGATTACAATTGACTAATGTCCCCTAAGTCACTTGGGACTTAAAATAAACCTAGATACAACTGAAATAAAAATGCATTGGTCAAAAGACCTTACTACAAAAGTAAGCATAATGTGCTAGGTGCTCTTGCACCATACTCCCCGGGTGAAATTTGTCTCAAGTCCTCTTAGAGACTAACTGCTATAAATCACCACCCCACTTTGTGATATCTTCTTCCAGCATCCATGTGGCTTTTGAGTCTGGAAGTCCTTGCCATTTGACTAAGTGCTCTCTTGGAGCTGGTTGTTGCAAATGCAGATAGAGCTATCTACAAGTTGTGTGTTAATGGATTTTGGTTGAATTTGTGGTGTATGTTGTTGTGTCTAGGATTAAAAAGGTAGATGTAGAATTTTTGTTTGTGGGGATTCTCTATACCCACGATTTTAGATGTTGTGGGCATCTTCTTTTGTTTGGTGTTTGAAAATCATTTGGGATGCGAAAAAAGTCCTTAAGGCTCTATATGTTTCCACATTACAAGTCCACTTGTTCTAATCTCCAATTTTCTTGTCCCACTTGTATGCATCAAAATATAAATTTTTATTAAAAAGATTTAAACTATCATCAAAAACCCTAAATTTATATCAAAATGCACCAACAGAAAAGATTTAAGATCAAATTATTGAAACCAAATAAAAATAGATGTTACCGAATGATTTATGAAATGTGGTTGCTCAGAATAGTAGCGTAACTCCAATGTAAATGTTGCCGAGGGCCATAAATGATGGATGAGCTTGATTTTTATAAAGTTTTGGAGACAGTTTCAAAAGTGGTTTGATCGGTTGAACGAGAAAAAGGTAGGTAAAAAAGTGGTTAGGGTTATGGTAACGGGTTTGTATTATTTTGGTGAAATAGATTTAGGTTAAAGTTGTAAATAATAAATTAAATTCATTGATTTTAATTTATTATTTATGGGAAAATGGTAAAAATGAAAAGGATTTAATTAATTAATTAAAATTAATTAAATCTTTAGGATAAGAAAAAAATATGATTTAGGGATCAATTTTTTATGTCTACATTTTGCCCCTCTTTGAGACGATGTCACGAAGCGATATCGTTTCAAAGAAAATCAAAACATAGGTTTTTGGATGCAATTTAGGAAACGGAGGGAAGGATGATGGAGTTATGCTGATTAAATTTTGAGCAACCTGATGTTTGATATAGCACCTGACATTATGCACCGAGGTATAAAGACCAGGGTGACGATGTGTCAAATGCAGAAAGGAGGAAAGTCACAAGCAAGCATATGCCTAATGGCACCATGATATGAAAGACCATGATGACGGTGTGGCAGGTATGTTGCAAGGACCAATAATAGATACAAAAACATCAATGAGTCAGCACACGCAACCAAGACAAGCAAAACATGCATACACAATGTTGCCCCTAGACAAAAAAGAAAAAGAAGGATCAAAAGACTTAATCATGATAAGCGGTAAGATAGGCAGTAAGATCTCAAGCCAAAGACTAATACGATAAATAGATAAGTGCCATGTTGCGGGAACGATATATCCCTGGATAAGATAAGGTAAATAAAGGATGGTTGGCTTGGGGGATCTACAACTTAGTTACTACAATCAAGATCGAATCACTAGGTGTTTAAGTTCCATAATTTAGTCTAAGAGTTTCAAAGTGTTTTTGAGATATGGCTTGGAATGTACGAGTGCCAAAAAATTGGGTTGTGTTTGTTTTATTGGAAATTTTGTGTTTGCATGAAGTGAAATGATTGGATGGAGGAGAAGAATGAAGATATAGTGCTGAAAAAATGTTATTACGGAATTGCATGAGACTGGAAAGGCAGACAAACTCAAGAGTCTATTATGAGGAACTCAAAGGTACCAAGACACATAGACCTACACAGGTGGACAAAAGAATACTAGGATGAGAGCAGGTGAAGGAATGGGAAAGGACTAATGGACAAGCTAGTGATAACGGAACGTAGAATAACTGGTGAGACAATGCAATATGACCAGATGATACTGAGTAGATGCGTATGGCAAGATATGGATGGGAGCAAAAAGGAGGACATATTTTATTATGGATGGGAAATGGATGATGGCGAGACGGATGATGTGAAAAAGTGACCTAAAGGATGGTGGGGACAGCTTGAATTCTACACATGGCGCCTGCGAACAGGTTTTCACCATGGTACTTATCCAGGGCGCCACCGAAGTGGTTTTCACCATTGGACGAAATGATTTTTCTTTACTATTTTTTATTTTTTATTTTTATTTTTTTATTTTTATTTATTTATTTATTTTTTTACTTTTTTAACTGGGATACTCCGAGTCAGGTATAGAACCGTTTGAGATGGGCTATGTTGATAGGCTCTTCCAAAGGTTGACCTTCCGGAGTGGAAAGCTGGTAAGCTCCTGATCCATAGCTCTTGGTTACGACAAAAGGTCCCAACCAGTTAGGTTCAAACTTCCATTTCATCAGTAGGGATCTCACAATCTGGCCCTATATCTTCCATACCGAAAACCTCCAACATTCCCTCATCTCAATTAATTCCCAATGCAACTCATGTTTCCATACCTCAAACTTCTTCTATCCACATCCGTCACATCAACGCTCAACCAAAACCGGTATCCACTTCCATACCCTCAATTTCACGAAATTATAACCCTACCAATGTCTCATCCTCAAAACCCGTTGATCCCCAAATCCTTCAGCTACAACAACAACTCGCTCAATCACAACAACAGCTTGCCCAAACGCTACAACAAAATTTGAGACTCCAATCAGTCCAACAATCCCAATCATCGTCACAACATCACCCTCAAACATCACCTCAAACGCAATTACACAATCAATCAATCACCACTCCACCCATTCAAGACGAAATCGAACGAATCATTGATAATCGGATTGGTGCTTGACAAAAGAAATACTCATTTGCAGAACTATACCCAGATCCATTTGACAAATCTCTAATCATGGTACCTTTTCCTACAAACATTGAAATACCAAAATTTGACAAATACAAAGGAAAAGGTGACCCTCGCGATCATATTCGTGAATTCTGTATCGCATGCATGGAATTTTGACATGAACCTACATACTTAATGAGACTTTTTCCTAAAAGTTTGGCTAGCTCAGCCCTTGAATGGTTCTCACGTCTCCCAGGAAACATCACATCTTTTGAACAACTAGCAGAAGAATTTGTCAAAAATTTTGCCTACAACATTGAACAAGACACTTCCATGCAAGACCTTTATAACACCAAACAAAAAGGAGGGGAAACCCTTACTTCCTTTCTACAACGATGGAGGCATATTGTCAGTCGACTCCCTTGTCACATTCCTGAGAAACAACTTGTTCCAATTTTTGTGCAAAATCTTAATCAAGAACTGGCCTTTCACTTACAAGTACAATGCTCTGATTCATTTGAACAAATCATGACAAAAGGGCAGATGATTGAAACGGCTCTTATCAACAAAGGTCTCATCAAAATTTACAAAGACAATTACAATCGTGATTCCAATAACCAAAACAATGATAAATCCCGATATTGGAATCGAAACAAGAATATTGTGAATGATGGAATCACTGATACAAAACATGTTCAACATGTGCAAAACAAACCATTTGTCCTCAATTCATCATCAACTTAGAATACACCTCGAGATCGCCCACCACATATACAAAAGAAATTTACCTTTCCAGGTTTGCGACCACCACGCACATTTTCAGATTTAACAGAATCTCTTGAATCCATATTTCGGAAACTTAAACAAGCAAACATGATTGAACTTCCTGACGCTAGTAAACCTTATGATGACAATCGACCAAAACCCCGTTGGTTCCGAGAAGATCAATATTGTGAATAACACCGTGTCAATGGGCATGCCACTAATTCATGCATAAGACTGAAGCATTATGTCCAAGATCTAATTGATCAAGGAAAGATACACATAGATCAAATACCTCATAAGTCTCCCAATGAGAAACTCAAAGCCTACCAAGAACCATTTCCTCCACATGGACAAAAAAATAATAGAGCCAATAATGTTGATAACACATCACACAATGAAGTTCATTATGACTATAATAACCACAGCGTAGTTGGCCGTATTGACGTTTCATATCCTCGTGTCAATGTTATAACTGTTAGAGGTCGAACTCCCGAGTGTGATGTCACTACACGAAGAGGTCGTATTACTGTTCAGGGAAATCCTCCTCCTACTTCTTCCCATAACCCCACGAGACCTCATGTGTTATCCCATAATGTACCTAAATATAATATCCTAGATCAATTAAAAAAGAGACCTACCCAGATCTCAATCCTAGAGCTTTTAAGAATGTCCCCCCAGCACAAACAGATCTTGGATAAAGGCCTTATAGAATCTCAAGTACCAGGTGATATTAACGTAGATCAATTCCAAGCTATGGTGGGGGCTCTTACATCCACTCCTCGCCTCATCTTCACAGCACCAGAAAACTCCTCTCCAGATCATTTCCATAACGAAGCCCTTCATCTAGAAGTTATTGTCAAACAACATTTCGTGAAACGAGTCCTAATAGATGGTGGATCAGCTTTGAATTTATGTACCCTCAAATTAATAAAACGACTGGGATACTTCGATGAGAACATTGATGAGAAATATCAAATTACGATCAAAGCTTATGATGACGGAGAAAGAAAATCAGCAGGTACAATTAAACTCCCAATCAAGGTTGGCCCTATTACAATGGAAACTACATGTCAGGTCTTAGATCTTGATCTCCCCTATAACATTCTCCTAGGGCGTCCTTGGATTCATGCCATGAGAGCCGTCCCTTCCACGTACCACCAATGCATAAAATTCCCATTTAATGATCGTGAGATTACCATACAAGCAGACCCACGCCCATTTCAATACTGTAGACGACTGGAGGGTCCTTATCGACATCAAAATTATTGCCCAACTAATGAGGTTGCCCAACCATCATCCAAATACATTGACCCATCCACCCTCACCCCGTCTTCTTCATCCACACCATCCACTTCCCGATCGGAGATCAAGGCTAAGATCAGTGCTACAGGCATGGGGGAGTACACTCTGTTTCATATCAATGAACTTCCTCTTTCACCTAAGAGCTATGGGCGACCTTGTCCGATTAATCATGTCTTGATTACTCATCCACAGTTGAAAGACTTCAAATATTGGGGGCAACTAAGTCAAGAAACCATTGAAGATGACATCTCTAAATGGCTCTATAGCGATGAAGATGAACAGAGACAATTACCATTGAGTATATATCACAGAGGTTATCCTATCATTAAAAAGTTGGGCTATACAGACGGTCGGCTTGGGCAACAGCAACAAGGAATCTTAGAGCCTTTAGAATTTCATCGCCGACCTAAGCATGCTGGGCTAGGGTTTGGATCCACCAAGCATGAATCACCCGATGTTGAGTTTATCTTAGACGAAGTGGCGAAAGCTTTTCCCGCAGTTGAGTCCTTTAATCAAGACACTTTCATAGATCCTTTTGAAGCGGCCGCCGATGTTTTCGAGGATAATTCCATCTATACCATCACCTATTCCTTTGATCAACCATCATCCTCATCCACCCCGTCCACTTCCTCTCATTCATTATCCCTTGTTTATCCAGATCTCATTGACTGGGACCAACACAGACCTCCTGTTCTTGATGTCTTTGAAAATGATGAGGCTATTGGTGAATTTCTGGGGCTTTGTACTCATCTACCTATCGGAGATCACAAGATTGGTTACTCTATTGAACTACATTCCGATGCCTACTTTGGGGAATCTGTTAAATTCCTTAGTCAAAAAAATAAAAATTTCAAAATAACGTCCCCTGGTGAAAACCACTTTGTGGCACTTTCGGACGATACAAAAATAAAAATAAAAGACGTATCCATTGGTGAAAACCTTTCTGAGGCGCCAGAGGATGAGGAATTTAACCTTCCCAAAGTGGGGGCACACCAAGAAAAGTCCACTATTCTCATAGAACAGACACAAGAGATGAATCTTGGAACTACAGAAGAACCCAAGATCACATATGCAGCAAAGTCATTATCAAAATTTGAAACTCGGGACTTCAATTCTTTCTTCAAAAAACGAGAAATCAATTTTGCTTGGTCCTATGCACATATGCCAAGATTAGATCCATCACTAATAGTACATCATTTAACAGTCCGTCCTGGAACAAAACCAGTCAAACAAAAATTGAGAAAGATGCATCCCAAAATTGCTCTAATGGTCAAGGCGAGTTAGAAAAGCTCTTGGCAGTTGGTTTCATCAAACCGATAGATTACCCTGAGTGGATCTCAAACATTGTACCTGTAGCCAAGCCAAATGGAACCATCAGAGTTTGTAATGATTTCAGAGACATCAACAAAGCTTGTCCAAAAGATGATTTTCCGTTACCAAACATTGATATCATAGTGGATCTGACAGCAGGACATGAGATGTTATCATTGATGGATGGATTTTCTGGTTATAACCAAATTAGAATAGCTGAAGAAGATCAACATAAAACTTCTTTCATTTGTGTCTGGGGAACATATTGTTGGCTTGTCATGCCTTTTGGTCTAAAAAATGCCGGAGCCACATATCAAAGAGCAATGACTGTTATCTTTCATGATATGCTTCATAAACAAATGGAAGATTATGTAGATGACATACTTGCCAAATCAAAAACCAGAGAGGGGCACCTATATGTTTTGGAAAACATTTTTGATCGTCTTGAAAAGTACAATGTCAGACTAAATCCTAAGAAGTGTGTATTTGGAGTAACATCTGGAAAACTCTTAGGTTATATTGTCTCCAGAAGAGGAATTGAAGTTGATCTAGCAAAAGTCAAAGCTATAATGGAAATGCCTCCTCCTCAAAATCTAAAACAACTTAGATCTTTGCAAGGAAAATTACAATCCATACGGAGGTTTATTGCTCAGCTTGCTGACAAATGTCAACCATTTACTCACTTGTTGAAGAAAAACACACAATTTATTTGGGATCAAAATTGCCAAGAAACATTTAATAAACTTAAAGAATACTTGGGATCTCCTCCTGTGTTAGCACCACCTATTCATGGAAAACCCCTTATTGTATACATTTCAACAACATCAGCAGCATTAGGGGCTTTGTTAGCACAAAATGATGATAGTGGTAAAGAACGAGCAATCTATTATATCAGTAGAACTTTGGTGGGCTATGAAGTAAATTATTCACCTATTGAAAAGGCATGTCTCGCAGTTGTCTTTGCATCACAAAAGCTTAGGCACTACATGTTGAGTCATCAGACTAAGCTTATATCAAAGATTGATCCTCTCAAATATCTACTATCTAGAGCAGCCCTGACTGGACGTATGGCAAAATGGGTGATGATGCTTAGTGAATTTGACATTGAGTATGTTGATAGAAAAGCTATAAAAGGACAAATAATAGCAGATCAATTGGCTAAAGCACCTATAGAATCAGATCATCCCATGGTAATAGAATTTCCTGATGAATCAATCTTGGACATAGAAACTATTCCCTCTTGGCAATTATATTTTGATGGTTCTCATACTCAACATGGCTCTGGAGCTGGAATACTCTTTGTTACACCTCAAGGCGATTATATACCAAAATCATTTCACATTCAATTTCCATGTACAAACAACATCGCTGAATATGAAGCACTAATCAAAGGATTAAAATTGGCTATAACCTGGAATATCAAAGACTTACAAGTTCATGGGGATTCTCAACTAGTGATCAAGCAAGTAAACAACGAATATCAAACAAAGGATGAAAAGTTAAAGCCATACAAGAAACTAGTGGATACATTCAAAACATATTTCAACAGGATCACATTTGAACAGATTTCAAGGCTTCACAATAAAGCTGCTGATGCTATGGCCACAATTGGTTCAATGATAGAGATACCTGGGAATGATCACAAAATTGAATTCCTAATAGAAAAGTTGTTTGTACCAGCTTTTGATATCCCAGAATCAGAGTTGGTATGTGATATTGTTGGTCCTAACTCCACTTGGTTCAATGAGATCTACCATTACCTTCATAGCCAAATCATTCCACCAAATCTTTCCAAATCCCAACGTCGCTCCTTCATTCGTCGTTCTTCCCAATATGTCCTCCTTGGTGATACGCTTTATAAAAGGTCACTAGATGGTGTTTTGCTTAAATGTCTTAACTCGGAAGAAGCCCAAACTGCTTTGCATGAGATACACGAAGGCATCTGTGGTGCTCATTCTGGAGGTTCATCCTTAGTCAAGAAAATGCTTTGCATAGGATACTATTGGCCTACTATGGAGCAGGATGCGCATGAATTTGTTAAGAAATGTGTACCTTGTCAGCAACATAGTGATCTAATTCATGCACCAGCACAAGAACTGCAAACTATCACTACTCCATGGCCATTTTCACAATGGGGGCTCGATCTCATTGGAAAAATACATCCATCCTCCTCAGATGGTCATAAATTTATTATCGCTGCTACTGAGTACTTCACTAAATGGGTTGAAGCAATTCCTCTTACTTACATTACGGGAAAGCAAATATCTAAGTTCATTTTCCATTATATCATTTGCCGCTATGGTATTCCTCAAGCCATAGTCACAGATAATGGTCGCCCATTTAAGAATCAAGATGTCAAAGAGCTTTGCAATAAATTCAAAATCCAACATCATTTTTCTACCCCCTATTATCCGCAAAGTAATGGCCAAGCTGAAGCAACTAATAAGACTCTTTTGAAAATCTTGAAGAAAACAGTAAACGAGGCTGGCCGTGATTGGCACTTGCAACTTCATCCTGCTCTTTGGGCTTATCGAACTAGTATCCGTACTCCTACTGGTGCTACACCATATTCCTTGGTATATGGTTCAGAAGCTATTTTACCCATTGAGATCGAGCTCCCTTCCTTACGAGTATCCTTACAACACTTGATTTCAGATGAGGAGTATCGGATATCAAGACTACAAGAGCTTGAATTGTTGGACGAGAAGTGACTTACAGCTCTTAATCATCTAAAAGCTTATCAAAATCGCCTGCGCCGAGGTTACAACAAGAAAATGAAGCCTCGTAAATTTGAGCTTGGAGATCTTGTTCTACTAGAAAATCAAAGGAATCTGGCTGATCGTGCAAAGAAAGGGAAGTTTGAACCTAACTGGTTGGGACCTTTTGTCGTAACCAAGAGCTATGGATCAGGAGCTTACCAGCTTTCCACTCCGGAAGGTCAACCTTTGGAAGAGCCTATCAACATAGCCCATCTCAAACGGTTCTATACCTGACTCGGAGTATCCCAGTTAAAAAAGTTAAAAAAAATAAAAATAAATAAAAATAAAAAAATAAAAATAAAAAATAAAAAATAGTAAAGAAAAATCATTTCGTTCAATGGTGAAAACCACTTCGGTGGCGCCCTGGATAAGTACCATGGTGAAAACCTGTTCGCAGGCGCCATGTGTAGAATTCAAGCTGTCCCCACCATTCTTTAGGTAGCTTTTTCACATCATCCGTCTCGCCATCATCCATTTCCCATCCATAATAAAATATGTCCTCCTTTTTGCTCCCATCCATATCTTGCCATACGCATCTACTCAGTATCATCTGGTCATATTGCATTGTCTCACCAGTTATTCTACGTTCCGTTATCACTATCTTGTCCATTAGTCCTTTCCCATTCCTTCACCTGCTCTCATCCTAGTATTCTTTTGTCCACCTGTGTAGGTCTATGTGTCTTGGTACCTTTGAGTTCCTCATAATAGACTCTTGAGTTTGTCTGCCTTTCCAGTCTCATGCAATTCCATAATAACATTTTTTCAGCACTATATCTTCATTCTTCTCCTCCATCCAATCATTTCACTTCATGCAAACACAAAATTTCCAATAAAACAAACACAACCCAATTTTTTGGCACTCGTACATTCCAAGCCATATCTCAAAAACACTTTGAAACTCTTAGACTAAATTATGGAACTTAAACACCTAGTGATTCGATCTTGATTGTAGTAACTAAGTTGTAGATCCCCCAAGCCAACCATCCTTTATTTACCTTATCTTATCCAGGGATATATCGTTCCCGCAACATGGCACTTATCTATTTATCGTATTAGTCTTTGGCTTGAGATCTTACTGCCTATCTTACCGCTTATCATGATTAAGTCTTTTGATCCTTCTTTTTCTTTTTTGTCTAGGGGCAACATTGTGTATGCATGTTTTGCTTGTCTTGGTTGCGTGTGCTGACTCATTGATGTTTTTGTATCTGTTATTGGTCCTTGCAACATACCTACCACACCGTCATCATGGTCTTTCATATCATGGTGCCATTAGGCATATGCTTGCTTGCGACTTTCCTCCTTTCTGCATTTGACACATCGTCACCCTGGTCTTTATACCTCGGTGCATAATGTCAGGTGCTATATCAAACATCAGGTTGCTCAAAATTTAATCAGCATAACTCCATCATCCTTCCCTCCGTTTCCTAAATTGCATCCAAAAACCTATGTTTTGATTTTCTTTGAAACGATATCGCTTCGTGACATCGTCTCAAAGAGGGGCAAAATGTAGACATAAAAAATTGATCCCTAAATCATAATTTTTTTTCTTATCCTAAAGATTTAATTAATTTTAATTAATTAATTAAATCCTTTTCATTTTTACCATTTTCCCATAAATAATAAATTAAAATCAATGAATTTAATTTATTATTTACAACTTTAACCTAAATCTATTTCACCAAAATAATACAAACCCGTTACCATAACCCTAACCACCTTTTTACCTACCTTTTTCTCGTTCAACCGATCAAACCACTTTTGAAACTATCTCCAAAACTTTATAAAAATCAAGCTCATCCATCATTTATGGCCCCCGGCAACATTTACATTGGAGTTACGCTACTATTCTGAGCAACCACATTTCATAAATCATTCGGTAACATCTATTTTTATTTGTTTTCAATAATTTGATCTTAAATCTTTTTTGTTGGTGCATTTTGATATAAATTTAGGGTTTTACGGGGTTTTGGTCAATTGTCATCATAAGGTTTATTAGCATCAGGAAGTTCAATCATGTTTGCTTGTTTAAGTTTCTGAAATATGGATTCAAGAGATTCTGTTAAATCTGAAAATGTGCGTGGTGGTCGCAAACCTGGAAAGGTAAATTTCTTTTGTATATGTGGTGGGCGATCTCGAGGTGTATTCTGAGTTGATGATGAATTGAGGACAAATGGTTTGTTTTGCACATGTTGAACATGTTTTGTATCAGTGATTCCATCATTCACAATATTCTTGTTTCGATTCCAATATCGGGATTTATCATTGTTTTGGTTATTGGAATCACGATTGTAATTATCTTTGTAAATTTTGATGAGACCTTTGTTGATAAGAGCCGTTTCAATCATCTTCCCTTTTGTCATGATTTGTTCAAATGAATCAGAGCATTGTACTTGTAAGTGAAAGGCCAGTTCTTGATTAAGATTTTGCACAAAAATTGGAATGAGTTGTTTCTCAGGAATGTGACAAGGGAGTCGACTGACAATATGCCTCCATCGTTGTAGAAATGAAGGGTTTCCCCTCCTTTTTGTTTGGTGTTATAAAGGTCTTGCATGGAAGTGTCTTGTTCAATATTGTAGGCAAAATTTTTGACAAATTCTTCTGCTAGTTGTTTAAAAGATGTGATGTTTCCTGGGAGACGTGAGAACCATTCAAGGGCTGAGCCAGCCAAACTTTTAGGAAAAAGTCTCATTAAGTATGTAGGTTCATGTCGAAATTCCATGCATGCGATACAGAATTCACGAATATGATCGCGAGGGTCACCTTTTCCTTTGTATTTGTCAAATTTTGGTATTTCAATGTTTGTAGGAAAAGGTACCATGATTAGAGATTTGTCAAATGGATCTGGGTATAGTTCTGCAAATGAGTATTTCTTTTGTCGAGCACCAATCCGATTATCAATGATTCGTTCGATTTCATCTTGAATGGGTGGAGTGGTGATTGATTGATTGTGTAATTGCGTTTGAGGTGATGTTTGAGGGTGATGTTGTGACGATGATTGGGATTGTTGGACTGATTGGAGTCTCAAATTTTGTTGTAGCGATTGGGCAAGCTGTTGTTGTGATTGAGCGAGTTGTTGTTGTAGCTGAAGGATTTGGGGATCAACGGGTTTTGAGGATGAGACATTGGTAGGGTTATAATTTCATGAAATTAAGGGTATGGAAATGGATACCGGTTTTGGTTGAGCGTTGATGTGACGGATGTGGATAGAAGAAGTTTGAGGTATGGAAACATGAGTTGCATTGGGAATTAATTGAGATGAGGGAATGTTGGAGGTTTTCGGTATGGAAGATATAGGGCCAGATTGTGAGATCCCTACTGATGAAATGGAAGAGGTTGTGAGAGATGATCCTAATGAAGGAAATGATGAAGATGACTGAATGGGTTGAATTGCGGGGATAGATTGTGAGATTCCTAATGGTGGAATCGATGGGGGTGTAAGTGATGACTGAATAGGTTGGAGCACGGGAGGATAATAGTCGGGAGGTATCCCCAATGTGTAAGTATGTGATGAGATAGACATAGGTCTTGAAAATGATTGATGGGAAGAGAGATGATCCTAATGAAGGAAATGATGAAGATGACTGAATGGGTTGAATTGCGGGGATAGATTGTGAGATTCCTAATGGTGGAATCAATGGGGGTGTAAGTGATGACTGAATAGGTTGGAGCACGGGAGGATAATAGTCGGGAGGTATCCCCAATGTGTAAGTATGTGATGAGATAGACATAGGTCTTGAAAATGATTGATGGGAAGAGAGAGATGGGATTGTAGAAATAGCAGTATCTTGTGGTCCCAAGGTAAAATTTTGTGGTGGTGTGATAGATGAGGTGGATTGGAACACGTTTGACATAGGTGTTGAAAAAGATTGGTGGAGAGAGGAAGTAGCCTGAGCTTTGGCTTTAGCTTTTTCTGCTTTTCTTCGTGCTCTTTCTCTCTCATAAATATCATCAGGGACTCTAGCTCCACAATCATAAAGGTATTGCATAAAATAATCAGGATCATGATCCATGGTGAGATGAACAAGTTGCAATGTTTCAGGATCTTGTTCAATTTGAAGTGCAATTGGATTCGTTTCAGCATAGTCATTTGTGGGTTTAGGAGTTTTGGGAGTAACTGGTTGGTCGGATACGTCATCTCGAACATCTACATAAGTTGAAAGGTCTCCACATGGATCATTATGAAAATGTGATGATGATCCAGTATCTTGTTGGGAAGGATTGATTTGCTCATGGATGGGCTCTTCTTCGAGGAATCTTAAGGATTGAGGTTGCCAGTTTTGAGGAGTGAAATCCATATTGTTTTTCTTGGCTTGGGCACGGGTAGTAACCATGAAAATAGGGGACAATTGAAATGTTAAAAAGCTCTCAAATGGATATGTATGGATGATATGAAAGACTCCAAAAGTGGGGATAAATGATATGGATCAAGATGTAGATATGAATTGTTTGATTTAAGATAGAAATAGAGTCAAAAGGGTGACTCAAAGAGATTGGATGGACCTTAGGATTAGATACGGATAAGGGGCTCCTTTAAAACACTCAGGGTGATGATATGCCTAAGGAATAAAGGAGACCAAAATGCCACCTCTACTCAAAGGAAGACAGGGCTTATTGAGTAGAAAAGATAAGATGACAAAGATACACTAACTTAAGAATGGTCAGGGCCTCTTAAGCAAATGGATCGTTATGGGATTGATTAGGAAAAGGTCTGTCTCTTAATTGGATGTTGATATATGATCAATAGGACAATGGGGGTCTACAAACTAGTGAAAAGAGATTTTGGGAATGGATATGGATGAATGATCAATCGAAAGAGCTTCTTGTGATTTAAAATGACAAGATTCCACTTGAGATGTGCCACGAGGATAAAAAGGTTCTCAATTTTGAAAGTCCAGCTGATGATGTGGGAGACAAGTTATAATGGTGATGATGATTAAATATGCACATGCAACAATCATATAAGACAGACAACTTGATTGGTTGTTTTTTTTTTTTTTTATGACACCTGGATGTTTTGCAAACACTTGTAAACATGCACGATCCTAGGCTAGGAAAGGACAATACTTGTTGAGTTCCCACTTGGTTTTACCCAGCCGCGCCTACTTATGGTGTATAGCTCCAGGAACTTGGGGCACGGGCTCCCCCTTACAATGCACTCACTTCTCAGGCACACCAAGTTCCAGGTCCTAGGATGCGCAGATCCTGAGGTACCTTACTATCTCTGCCATAAGCCGCGAAAATATGGGACGGCTATCAGAGTTTCCTCCTGTATCAACAAGTAGAGGGTTTTTGGCCACTACATAAAAGGGTTCTAGTGAATATCCGGGGGACCGACACCTTACGAGCGTCCAGCAAGCCACTAAAGGCTTTGACTAACCCTACTAGGAGTTTTAATATACACAAGGTACACCTCCTTTCGAGCTAGCACTGTACGGTAAGCACTAATACCGGTTAGACTTGGCTTTCGCCTTATCCTCAATTTATATAGCGGGCCGGACGAAAGTCCCGCTTGGGGTCGCAAATGAGTTCTCCTTGCGGATGTGTCTCAAGAGCAGGCCCACTCTAAGGATAACAAAAGCAAGGAAACACGTTGTTTTTGATCTCCCAGATCGCATGAAACGCAAGGAGAGAGCATACACAACGCCTTTGCCTCACACTCACATGGGGTTCATTTTAATTCCAAATCCAAATGTGTGGGTGGTTGTACAAAATGTCAAAGAAAATGCTTTTGATTCTCAAGATCGCCGAATGGCGCAAGAGAAGAGCATACGCATTCAATGACAAAATTACAAGCCACAAGACATCACAAACACTTGTTAATTTTAACCCTTGCTTATGATGTGATCTAATCTATAAAATGAAGACAGAATGTTTCAAGATTAGATTCTTTGACAAGCGGTCCTGCAACACATTGATTAGTAGTTTGAAAATTTTATCTTTGTCAGGCGTGTAGTTGCAAGAAAATGTTAGACCAAGACAAAACAATCCTGCAAAAACCCAGACAAAAATATTAGTGCACAACAAGAAGAAAATGTTTGATGTTTTTTGAAAATGATTGAATTTCAGAGCATTATATCAGAAAATATGGGATGAGTTCTCAGAAAATGGATTTCACCATGATGTAGTTCTCTGAATCAGCTTTTCGACACCTACGAAAACATGAAAATCCGATGACAAATGACAAAGTTAGGCCTGCTTAAATAAAACAGCCTCCAAGGGCTAAAAATGGGCTCTCTGGGATATCTCTTTTACTTGGCAATTTGCAAACAATTTTCTCCTGGTCATAGACAAATGATTTCTTCTTTGATCATGTATATATGGCTTCTCTAGCGATTATGTTTCTACTATAATCATTATACAAAACCCTATTGTTATTGTTAAAAATGGCTTGAGATAAGCAATCAATTGTGATTAACCTACTGATTTAAGGTTTTTACCATTGACTGTCACAATGCATCACCTATCAATCGTAAGAACAATCACCATAGAAAATCAATATAAACAAACTGGTCAAGACAAATTGAATATCTTATCAGAATCCTGATGGCCAAAAAATTTAGCTAGAATCTTCTGCTACTGTGACGCCTCAATGGATGATTTTAAAGCTTTTAAGGGAGAAGCGAACACTACATTTGAACACTACAAGTTTAAACAAATTCTGGAACAATGCAAATGTCACAAATCAGAAAGGAAAGATGCTTTATCAGTGAATATTGACAGCCAACATTTGAAAATGTATTAGATCCCGACTATAATATATTCACCAAGTTGTATGGAATTGATTTGGTGAAAAGGCTTTAAAACATGGTGGAAGAAATTACATAAAATCAATTCAAACACTCTATTTTTTTTTTTTAATTTGGGCGAATACACAATCTGATTCTTGTACGAGTTTGTCAAAACTTGCATCAAAAGTTGCTTACCGAATGAGTCTAGAAAACTTCTGGCATGAATTTTTTTTTTTTTATGATGATAGAAGGTTTTAGGAAATACACCAAAGAATAGCCCAAGCCACTAGCGGTTTCATCCACAGGAGATTCAAGGAATATGCCAAGATAGAAATTATCAGTAAGTTTAGAAATGCACCTATGGGAGGTTCAATTGCATGTGCCGATATGAAGAAATGACGAGTTTAAAGAAACCTCAAGTTACATCCACAGAAGATTCAAAGAATACGGCGATAGGAAAAACCAACGATTTTAGAAAATTCTCTGATATGAAAGTCATGAGATAAGTCCGGCACTATAATAATCAAATATAAAAGCCTATCAGTTAGTAATAAACCCGAAGGATTAACAGCTTGAAACCAATGCCGTGTAAATATTATTTTTCCAGTATGAGCCAATTCTGTAAACACAGTATAAATATTTTGTTACAGCATGGGAATTCAGTGGTATGAAGTATTTTTACCACGTAAGATAAATTTTCTGGGCATTGTTATGCACAACATTCATGGAATACGCTAAAAGGAACAGCCAACAAGTTAAACATTTCTGGCACAAACTTATGAACTGCATCCACATGGGAATACGTTAGGAACAAACGACCAGATTAGGAAATTTTCCATTGTATGGAAGTACACAGAGAAGCAACGATTGGAGGTTTTTGTGGCGTTGTCAATGCAAAGCAATTTTCCCAGAGACTATGATGCTTATGTATAAAAAGAACAGTGTGAATATTTTAACGGCGTGAGGTAATTTTCCTAGCATTGTAATGCTCACATGTAAAAGATTGTGTTGTTTCAAAATGTTTTGGCTAAACCTATAATAATAAGCACAATAAAGTTATGAAACGAACATGTAACAAATTATTACACAACAACCAAGAAAATGGCAGTTAGGGTTTGATGTTGCTGCTAAGTTTTCTACAGAATGACTTTTAATGCAATAATTAGGATTATTAAATAACTATCAGCCATGCATGTTAAGCTATTTATGATCATAGCATAAGATTGAACTGATATGCTGTTATGTGAAAGAACTGATAGTTAAAACAAAACTGATCACAAAAGAGTCATACACGAGCATACCTAATCCAGTAGATACCAAGGCAAGATCAGGAAATTAGATTCGTAGTGCAAGAAAAGGCTTCATCGGTAGGTCGTGGAGAAATTTTACAAATAAGAATGCCAATTCGACTGTGGTGTCTTATGAAAATCCAAATGCCCAAGCAGTAAATGTTTAAATGTTGCAGTGGCTGGGAGATTTCAAAGTTTGTATCCTACAAAAGTTGACCTCCTAATCTTGTTGAAAACTCTTCCAAAAACCCTATAGAAACTCAAACAAAAAAGTCTTGCACAACAATCGATTAAGAGGACCGTGTTCACGTCAGGTTCACCATTTGTATGCATAAAAATATAAATTTTTATTAAAAAGATTTAAACTAGCGTCAAAAACCCTAAATTTATATCAAAATGCACCAACAGAAAAGATTTAAGATCAAATTATTGAAACCAAATAAAAATAGATGTTACCGAATGATTTATGAAATGTGGTTGCTCAGAATAGTAGCGTAACTCCAATGTAAATGTTGCCGGGGGCCATAAATGATGGATGAGCTTGATTTTTATAAAGTTTTGGAGACAGTTTCAAAAGTGGTTTGATCGGTTGAACGAGAAAAAGGTAGGTAAAAAGGTGGTTAGGGTTATGGTAATGGGTTTGTATTATTTTGGTGAAATAGATTTAGGTTAAAGTTGTAAATAATAAATTAAATTCATTGATTTTAATTTATTATTTATGGGAAAATGGTAAAAATGAAAAGGATTTAATTAATTAATTAAAATTAATTAAATCTTTAGGATAAGAAAAAAAATTATGATTTAGGGATCAATTTTTTATGTCTACACCACTATGCTGTATAACTTTGTTTGTACAAGTTGCCATTTTAACCATGTCAAGATGTAAATGAATTTAATAGATTGACGGTGGCCATTTGTCAGGGATTGGGTCATCCATTACATTGAACTTGTGCGCACATATTAAACCAAAATATAAACTATTTGTAACAAGCAAAAAAGGAGAGACACCTGCCTTATGCTTGGCTACCAACACTTCTACAACTTTGTTTGCAAATGAGTGACGATGTTAGCTATTATTTGCTTTGTTTACTCAGTTTGCTTTGCAGTCTCAATGTTCTAATTGTTTAAACTCATTTCATTTTTAAAAGCTATAATATATTTGCCTCCATTATGATTTAGTGTGTATCTTATCTAAGGAAACAATATGTCAATTTTTTTATAGTTAAGGTGGTCAGTTTATTAGGGTTGCCCTGTTCACAAGAATCTGTTTTGGTCGATTTTACAGTTGTTCCATTTAACTAAAATCCCTTTGTCATCTTGTTTTGATCCTAATCCATGTCCACCTTGTTCCTTGTTTCCACTTTACAAATCTACTTGTTCTAGTTTTCAATGTTCCTGTTTCACTATGTCGGACAAGTTTCATCATACAAGTTGTCATTTTAATACTGTTTTTCATTTGGTATCTACTAAAGTTGCTTGTTTCCAAGATGTTGGCATTGATGTTGTGTGTCATGTGATCGAGCATCAAAAAGAAGTCTCTATTGCTCAAGGAAGACATTAAGTATTGTAGAAAAGAATAAATTCAACTACATATTCGTACCCTCTACCAACACCATCAATACCAAAAAATTTAATCCGTCTAAATAATTTTAACACTTTTTGTTAACAATGCTAGTGAATCCATGCATAGGAAAATCATGAATTTTTGTTTCCTTTAATTAATTTTCACCGTTATTGTTCACAACTCTAGAGATTATGCAGATGCATCTCTTTGCTGGTTGGGCATTGTATTGATTCATAGCTACAAATGCTCCCATCTAAAATCATGAGTGGAAAACAAGGATCTATTTGAATCCTTACTTAGTTTGTAATAAAGCTAGATACAAAACCATCTCCATGTGTCTTTTTTTGTGGGTTTCAATAGCTTTCGGTTGGATTTGAGGTGCATGTTGTTGTGTCTATGATTAAATAAATAATGTAGATGGAGAATTTTTTTTGTGGAGATTTTCTATGCCCACAGTTTTAGATGGGTGCATTTGTATATAATATAGGTGTGGGTACTAGCAGCCATAGTGGCAAACCTCTAGCTAACTAGTGCAGGGCACCTAGCAAGTTCATGATTCTAGTCATTTTTCCTAGTCAAGATAGTTTGTTCCTTAGTCAAATTTTGGTGTAATGGTCTCATTAATAAGAGACATAGTGGATTTTTGTTTTCATAATATTTTAATAAAGCCATTTCATGGCATAATCATGTAGTGGGAGTCTAAATTAAGAGTTTCTAGTTATGGGTCTTAAGTCCTATGTTGAGTGGACTAGCTATTTTTAGGTGCAATGGCTTTAATGCCTAGTTTTATGGCTTTTCCACGATGGGGACATCAGAAAATCATGGTTTTCTACCTTTGTCATGATAGTAATACATTGAAATATATATATCATGGTCGAAGAGGAGATTTGGAAGAGAGTTTTATAAGAAAATATAACAGAGAATAGTTATATTTCTGCTTTTTCACCGTCTTTCTTTTTTTCTGCCCCAAAATCATATTTTGTCATACTGTCATGAGTACACACGTGCAAATGGAATAGGTCTCTACCTTATCTTTCTTGTGAATGCATTTTGAATCACTTTTAGAGAAGTTTTTGTGAAGAGAATAAATGTTTACCAGTCATTTTTTGGGTTTTCACTGTTTTCTTTAACTTTCAGCCCCTTGTACTCGTCCGTACAATGCAATCAAGGGCACAAACTTATGAAATGTTGTAGGGCATTGTATTAACTCTCATTTGAGTGTATTTAAGAGGAATTTCATTAGAGTTTAGGGATTTGGTAAGCATTTTTCTAAAAGTTTCCCTAAAACCCTAGTATTGTGAGGGTTTGGAGAGAACGATGGGTTTTGGACCCATTTCACCTGCATTAACTCACTAGACCAGGTGGAATGATGGAAATTATGATATTTTTAACTGATTTTTGTGTTGCAAAAGCAGGGCATGGCTGGAGTGAGTTTATTTGTGCAATCTAGGCCTAATATCTTCATGTATTAGGCATTTGTAAGCTTGGAGAGTGAGAGTTCAAGTGGGACAATGGCTTGGGTTGACATAATAAGCCCAAAATCTATGTAGACAAACCTTTTATAGCATGATCAATGCTTTGGAGCAGAGTGCAAAGCCTAAGAACAAGTTTGGAGCCATTGTGGTGTGTGGAAGAGGCCTAATTAGGCTTGTTGCGGCAGGGGACAACCTTGTTTTGAGGCTTGTGTTACAAAGGAACCTCTATTGCATGTTTGATATGTCGTGTATCATCAAAATGAGTATCTAAAAACTATCTCCTTTCATGGGTTTGACCTTTCCTCTGTAAGTTATGCTATGAAAACCTCATAGATAGGGCTACTAGCTAGTTGATCAGCTAGAGAAGTAACCATAAGAAGGAGAATATTCTTTAGAGTTCAGGTGGTTGGTAGAGTGTCTTTGAGGTAATTTGATGTTTTCCATGGTGTCAAGGGAGTTTGTTAACCCACCATCTTATCCCAGCCTAAAAAAATGGCAATTTTTGCCTAATCCTCAATCAAGTTGCAAACATGTTGTCATAGCTTTTCATGAACAACCCAATCCACATCAAGGAAGTCTTTGTGTTTGATCCCCTACTCTACATCACTAACCATGGTGTTAGGAGTAAAGTTCAGTTGTCAAATATTATAATTATCTAGAATTAATTCTTTTCTAGTGCCATAAATTTATTGGAATCTAAAAATAGAGCATTCCATCAGATGCAATTATTTTTGCAAAGCAATCAATCACTGTTGGGTGTTTAAAGTTTGAAAAAACAAGGGTAAAGTCCAAAATCCTTTTTCTATACTTACAGTTTTAGGTGGGTACCTTTGTATATAATATAGTTGTCTGGATACTGGGAGTCATACCGCCAGATTTCTAGGTAACCATGGTGGTAGGGGTAAAGAGTATTTGTTAAATATTATAATTCTCTCAAATTAATTATTTTCTAGTGCCATAAATTTATTGGAATCTAAAAACAAAGAATTCCCATTGCAAAGAAACTATAGGAGGATATTGTGAATCATATTCAGAAAGGCAACTTTTGATAAGCATGACAATTTTTTAGATTATATGTAAATGTGAATGTGCTTTATTGAGAAATCCTATTTTATATCAATGTTTTCCTAGGACTTTGTCACATATGCACAAACCAAACCAAAGAAATTTAAAGAATTTGAACTAAATTGAAAGAGCCTCCACATAAAGTATTAGAAAAAACTTTGAAACACCATCTTGTTGTAGGGTGGAGCTAGTTGTAATGATGAAAATCACATGTCCATTCCCTTCTACCTTATATTTTGTCTCAGTTTGTTCATTTTTTCCTTTATCCAATGTCCTACCTATTTAAGGACATTTCCTCTTCTAAATGAAAATAAACTCTTCATAAACATAATTTAGGTAGCGTAAATTAGCTTAAATAGTTTTTAGCATACACTAAATGAAAACTAATAGATAATACTTGTTAGGAATTTGCAGGTCTAATTAAATCAATTCCACATAACCCAATAGGAGAAACAAGATGCAGAAACAACCATAATGCAAAAGATCAATGAACAAGCCACAAGATAACACAAGATATACCCTGGGAAAACCCTCAAGAGGGAAAAACCTAGCCTCCAAAAGCATCCATGCTCACATGTATTATTCAGCAATGAAACATTACAATACAATCCCTGAGCCTCCATGAATACCTCTGAACCATCAAGCACCTCCAATGCAACCTCCATGTGCACAAGCATGAATCCACACATCACTGCCATGCTTCACAATCTACACTTACAGGAGAGAACTGGATACAATGATAGCCTGTCACAAAACTTCCGTTCACCTACAATGAAATATCTAGCCAAGCCAAACTCAAATAATAACCTTGTGCTTGCTTTTATAATATAAGCTCACACATTACATTGAGAAAACCATGTGCCCCAAAACCATGGGTTACACCAAACCACTTGACCCCACATTTTACTATTGATACTAACTTTTCCCAATTAACCAAATAACACAAATAAATATCCCAATGTTACAATACAACATAAAGTGGACCCAAATAATTACATAGTGTGATTAACCACACCACCCAGGTGCATCACAACTAAATAATTATTTAATTACAACATTATAAAATAAATCAAATTATGCAATGGTGTACAACACCATATCCCAACATTCTCCCACTTGTTGTATACATTGCATAAGGGTCAATACATGAAATACATCATCTTAGGTAAACATGAAATCACATGAATCTCCAGCATGCTCTCGTGCTCCATCAAGATACTTGCAACAAAGAAAAGTGACCACCGTCTCAAGCAAGAACTCTTGTCATCCTCCAATGTACCACCTATGGAAGAAAAGGAACATGCCAAGGTGAAGATGCACCAATCCTAAGAACACAAGCATCAAATCCAAGTGATAACATAAGGCTCCAAGCTTCTATCAAAGGTAAAAAACCCACATGATTGGAAATAGCATTCACAACATATGCTAATACATCCAACCATCCATACCTCATAGGTATCAACAACATCAATAAACTCATGCCATCAACATATCCAACCCATATACTGCAATAACAAGCTCCATGTATCAAACCTGTCAATGAAGAACATATGCATCTAGGAACTCCCACTACATGGGTAATGTCAAATCTGAAAATAGATCCAAGGCATAACAAGTCTATCAACCAATCACTCGAAACAAGGTGTGGGTAATCAGCAAGCCAATGTAGTACCAAAAACAATCACAATGATCCACACATGCATGATAAATTACTACATATTCTCTCACAACATGTCACCATAACTCTCCCAAAGTCCAACCATATCAACATGATCCTCCAGGAAGTAGTCACAAGACAAAGAGAGAAAACCTGTAAATCATAATGTCCTTCTACAAAACACCTCAAAGTGCTAAGTTGTGTCAAGTATGATCTCCTCTACAACCCCAAATGAAAAGCCTCAACAACACCTAACCATTCAATCTCATAAGATCAAATGAACATATGTAACATGTAACCATCATAGATGTAAGCCTCTTTAATCAATCTAGATCAAACTCATAATCATTCCATAACCAAGAATAAGCCCAATCTCATCTCCTAAACTCCTCAAAATGAACATCATAAATCAAACCATATGAACAAGGAGAAAACCATGCTAACATCCCTCAAATGAACCCTCCAGAACCAATAATTGTAGCTCAAGATCCATATCTATGAGAAGATGAAACATAAAGTAAAACACATCTAAAAGGATGGGCAATACCTCATAGATGATAAACTGCCGAGTAGACCAACAGTGGGGAATGAGAATGCTCCTCTAGGGTACACCAAGCCACAATGACTCTCTCCAAGAATAATCTCCTCTAGGTCCATAATGAACTCACGTCCATATCCAGGTGTAAGGCTCCTCAGTCTATCTTCTGAAACCTCCAAAGAGTAACTATCTCAACAAGTGTCTCTAATCAAAAGAGAACTCTAGCCTCACCTAAGTCTCCAAGTATTCAAGAGTACCTCCATGGTCAATTCATGCTAAAACTCCAAATGCAACACTGCACTATCATGAAGCTGTAAGCAAATGATCAAAGTACTCAATACCAAGAGAACAAACAAGATCACTGTCAATGCTCCTACTGCACATATGCATAATCAAGAAGCCCATCATGGCATCATGATCTAACCATCTCCTTGTAAGAAGATCACATGCAACAAAGTGTACAATGATGCATACATCCTGTCTCAAGAGAACCTGTATCATGGTAAAACTCTAAACTGGTATCAAGAATCAAGACACAATGTCAATATCTCTAAATCAAGGATAAACATGTCAAACTAACAAATCATAAACCGACACCTCAACCAAAGACTCAAAGGAGTCCTTCATGGTAAACCAATATGTCAACATCTTCAATCATATGAAGATAACCATCTACTGTCAACAGAACTGAAACTGTCAAAGAACTCTCAAACACAAGAGCTCCTCCATGACACCAACATCCACTACAGAAGATCATCCATCACGTATGATGAATCCAACATGCTACCAAAGCTCCCACTGAACCATGATAACAAGCTATCCATGACAACAAAGTAACCATCTCCTAAATGAAGATTATCCATGGCCCCAAACTAATCAAGGAATCCCACTGTAACATCAACAGCTCTGAAAAGGTCTAGTGAACCAAAATCTCCAAACAAGAAGATAAAACCATCACTATCAAAAGCTCACATAATCTAACATGCATCCAAGCTCTCCATGACATTGTGATAAACATGCTGCAAGTCCCAACAATTAACTATCTAGGCACTCTAATTATCCATCCTCTTATCCCAATGCAACATGCCAATGCACAAGTGACCACAGACAAGGCCAACTAACAAAGTCTGCATAAACACTAAATAATTCTCGTGGATATAGACAGTCCACATCCGAGTCATTCCACTGTAGCTAAATAGGTGATCAACCTACAAAACTACATAACTCATAGATCCAAAACAAATGTCACATGCAAACTCATTATCACCCTAGTAATATGCAAACTGAGATATCAAAGAAGATAACCTGTAGACTCCAACACTCAAACACCAAATCAATGCTAGATTTAATTTGCCAAGAAGTCCACAAATGAGTAACCATAGTCAAGGAACTAATCAAGCATCCAGGAGATAAGAACTATCTCCTAAAACAACACCACAACACCACCTGTAATCATGAACCAAACATCTTAGCCCATCCCTGTCACTCGCATACATGATCATGTCGTGCCAATGCAAAAGTGTGCCTACATATCCATGACACCATAATCATCATCATCATGTACCTGTACTCAACTCCCACTAAAACGAGACTCCAAGTCTCACACAAGTATCAACTATGTCCTCAAACTAGAAGACAACCTGTACCTATCTCCAGCAACGTCCAAACTTTGAAAACACCTGTAAGCCTATATCAGGAAGCACCAAATCTAAAAACCTATTTTACCATGCTGATGGTCTCATAACAACATGCACTCCCACAAGTTTGTGCCAACAATTCCATCCAAATGCAGTCGTAAATGTACTCTAAATCTCAGGCACCTACAAGTGATCAAACAAGCACAAAACTCTTCTACACACCAAACTAAAAATCTACATGATCTAAATTGTAGTACACTATAAGATCTCTCCAACACCTATCCGAAATCAAAAATCTGACTCTGTATGCAAACGTTATGAGCATAAAAATGTACCAAAGAAAAATGGGCTTCAGGCACCAAATTCTGACACAAATAGAAAAATCTGGCATGAAACCTATACCACTGTGTAGTTCTTAGAGAGAGCTTTCTGACGCCTATAAGAAGTCAAAAAACTGATACAGTATGTTGAAGTTATGCCCCCTGGAAGAAAAGGCACTCCTAGGGCTAAAAGTGGACCCCTGGTGGGCCCTAGTACACTGCTAACGTCATCGCTGATGCAAGCATGACTGTGCAATGATGAGTGGGCATGAGATGGCACTGACGTGGCATCTGAGCTGGCATCATTACTTTGATAGTGTAGGCGGATTTCAAATGTTTTCCAATTTGTTTCAATTTTTCTCCACAAACCCAAAGGAATATTACAAAGGGGTTTTAATATTTTTAAGGTCCAAATTTTATATGAATCTTCATCTCTCAGGCCGCCTCCTGGAATCAATGGTAAGATCCATTTTGTCCTAAGACGTCATTTGTGAAATTTCCTCCTCAAAACCCTCATGAAGCCAAACCAGAAAAAGCCCCTTCAGCCATGATTTTTCAATCACCAGATTTGCAACATGCACAACAAATCTCCAATACCCAGAACCCCCAATCTACAATACAACCTGTACAAAACCTTGTAATGCCTTCAATCCTTACATGCATTTCCATGGCTTCCATTTTGCACTTGATCTACACACACAAGGGTTATACACATCCAGGGAGCTCACACCTCCCTCAACCATAAAAATGGCTTTGATACCAACTGTTAGGAATTTGTAGGTCTAATTAAATCAATTCCACATAACCCAATAGGAGAAGCAAGATGCAGAAACAACCATAATGCAAAAGATCAATGAACAAGCCATAAGATAACACAAGATATACCCTGGGAAAACCCTCAAGAGGGAAAAACCCAGCCTCCAAAAGCATCCATGCTCACATGTATTATTCAGCAATGAAACATAACAATACAATCTCTGAGCCTCCATGAGTACCTCTGAACCATCAAGCACCTCCAATGCAACCTCCATGTGTACAAGCATGAATCCACACATCACCTGCCATGCTTCACAATCTGTACTTATAGGAGAGAGCTCAATACAATGACAGCCTCTCACAAAACCTTTATTCACCTACAATGAAATATCCAGCCAAGCCAAACTCAAATAATAACCTTATGCTTGCTTTTATAATATAAGCTCACACATTACATTGAGAAAAGCATGTGCCCCAAAACCATGGGTTACACCAAACCACTTGAGCCCACATTTGACTATTGGTACTAACTTTTCCCAATTAATCAAAAATACAAATAAATAGCCCAATGTTACAATACAGTTCATAAAGTGGACCCAAATAATTACATAGTGTGATTAACCAGACCACCTAAGTGCATCACAACTAAATAATTATTTAATTACAACATTATAAAATAAATCAAATTATGCAACGGTGTACAACACCATATCCCAACAAGACTAAGATTGCACCATACAAGGCTAAGTATTTTTATGACTATCATTGCATACATGGACATTCTCTAGATAGATCCCATGCATTCGATCTTGAGATATGTTATCTTAGCACATGCATAGGCTAAAAAAACCTAGAAAACACTGCTCCATCTATTCACTTTAGCCTCCATTCATCCATACATTTCACATTCCAATCATGTCCACATCCTTGCATAGAATCATTGGTGCAAATGTGTTTGCCTAGAGCCAAATTCCTTTTCCTCTATACTAAGTTGACTTCACTAAAAAATTTAACCGTTGTTCATCAACTTGGGTACTAGAGTGTTAAAATTAAGGTCTAGGTTGTCATATTTAATTACAAGCCACATCTCATTGGTGCAATAAAAAATCATGAGAGCATATTCAGTCAACATTTGTAAGATTAAATACTGCATTGGTCTTTCATGCTACGGATAGTGCATCATTGTGCCTTTGATCATGTGAACAATAACAAGGGTTTGTTTAAAATGCACGGAAATATCACATTTCAATCCAAGAATAATAAATTCGTAAATGTGTTCTTTAACATTGCCTTGATCCTAATTAAAATATCATGGTGTCCAGACAAAAGGTTCAAAAGTATGTGACCAAAACAAACATAATTATGTCTTGTAGCACAAAATTGTAGGAGCCTGAAAACACTCCCCCATCTATTCACTTTACCCTCCATTTATCCATACATTTCATAGTCCAATCATCTCCACATCCCTGCATAGAATCATTGGTGCAATTGTGTTTGACTAAAATCAAACTCATTTTCCCCTATTCTAAGATGACTTCATTAAAAATGTAACTATTGTTCATCATATTTAAATACAAGAGCCATCTCATTAGTGCAATAAGAAATCATGAGAGCATATTCAGTCACTTGAGAAAGGAATTGTACACATTGTCAATCATAGCCTTGCATCAACATTCATAAGAATAAATATTACATTGATCTCCATCCTGGGCATAGTTCATCATTGTGTCTTTGATCAATAATTTTTGCAAAACAACCAATCAGTGTCGAGTATTTAAATTTTGAAATAACAAGGCTAAAGTCCAAAATCATTTCTTTTATGTTGGGATTTAAAAAATATGGTTTCCCTATGTGCAAATTGGTCGGTGCTGTGAATATTAATGGTAAAAAATAATTTAACGGATTAAAATTTATTGAATTTCAAAGGTAATTGATAGTGTTGGTGACAGGGTGCGAGTCAACAAGCAAACCAATTTAATGGATTGATTTGGTGATGACAACAATCATTTGCCATCTATATTGCACCTTTATTGGTCATTTAGGGTTGAAATAAATATAAAAATAGTAGTTCAAGAAAGGCAGGGCCAATAATTCCATTTTTCTGAAGTCAATTTAATTAAGTTTGGTTAACACGTGTCTTCCATAGGAGCTGTCTATGAGTTGTGTCTTTTTAGATTCAATTATTTGTTGGTTGGGCATTGTATTGATTCATAGCTACAAGTGCACCCATCTAAAACCATGAGTGGCAAACAGAGTTGTCTATGAGTTGTGTTTTTTGGTGACTTTGTTAGCATGTTTAATTTATCTTTATGGTGCTCACTTGTTTACGTTTCAATTTTTTAGAGTTGGTTACTGCAGGAGCATGTCTTCATTGGTTGGATGTTGTATTAATTCATAACCACAGTGTGAGTGGCAGATAAGGATTTTTTTGAATCCTTACTTAATTTGCAATAAAACTAGATAGAGGAGTATCTATGTATTTGTGTTTTTGTGGGTTTCACTTCAATGGATTTTGGTTGGATTTGTGGTGAATGTTGTTATGTCTATGATTAAAAATGTAGATGCAGATTTTTTTTTGTGGGCATTCTCTATACCCACGGTTTTAGATGTTGTGAGATCATACACATTGTCAATCATGGCCTTGCATCAACATTCATAAGAATAAATATTACATTGATCTTTCATCCTGGACATAGTTCATCATTGTGTCTTTGATCATGTGAACAATAACAAGGGTTTGTTTAAGATGCAAGGAAATATCACATTTCAATCCAAACACAGTAAACTCCTAAAGGTGTTATTTAAAACATTGCCTTAATCCTAATTAAAATATCATGGTGGAGGCAAAAGGTTCAAAAGTAGGTGACCAACACAAACATAATTATGTCTTGTAGGACAAAATTGTAGGAGCCTAAAATAAGATTGCACATGATTGTGTTAGATTGCATTGTAGATTTCAACCAATCATTTGCTAGAGAAATGACACTTGAAATCTAATATTCAAAATCCAAAAGAGGGCATTAAACTTGTCTATAGTATTCAAATCAATCAGACCATCTACCATCATCACTAAGGGTTAAGCATTTATTCTTAGTTTAGGATAATCCTTTCCTCATTATTGTCCAACACCTGGGGTTGAATACCCATAGGTAATGATTGAAATATATAAAGAACAAGTTTTATTAACAAATCATAGTGCACAATGAACTTGAGCAAGACCCTCATAGGCCCAGTCAATGCATAGAATGCATTCACAACAAACCAATGCAAAATTAGTGCATTAAATTTGCTTGTTTCTTGAAATAACAATAATTCATTGCTTCCATTTGCATGTTGGTGCATTCATGCAAGTGGTTGGATTTTATTGCCCCCAATACAATCTTTGCATCATTTTTTAGACCCACTGGATTATAAACCATTTGTTTCATTGTTGCACATGCTTTTCACAATATCAACTATCTCATGACTCAAATTTGGTATGCACTAAACTATAACATAGGATAGATGATTCTAAAATTTAACATTGACAAGGAACAAAGTCTTTTGTATAGTATTTGATGCCATCCTTGAGAGATTCAAACTTGTTTCTGATGTTTGATTATATGCCACCCAATAACAAGTGGAAGAGTTAACATTATGGTCAAATGTTCTCATCAAAAACTTTGGGTGCATAGCCAATGCATCCGTCGGTTGTAATTTTTTCTACTGGCCAGCTAGTCATTGTCGAGTATCTAATGTTCAAAAGAACAAGTCTAAACTCCAAAATCGTTTCATTTTATGCAACAGGATTTAAAAAATAGGATTTTCCTGTTTGCAGATCGGCTGCTGCTATGAACAGTAGGTGTGAAAATTAATTGAACGAATTAAATTTTATTGAATTTCAAGATGGACGGAAAATGGCAATCAATGGCATTGCCAAGAGGGCATGAATATGTAGGTGAATTTATTTTTTCTTTAATTGTGTCATGTCAACAAGAAAACAAATTTAATGGATTGATTTGGTGATGATAGTGGTCATTTGTCACCTGTGATGTGCCTTTAGTGGTCATTTGGCAATTGTTGACTTTGCGTGAAGACTTGTAAATAAAATTAAAAAATAAAAACAATAAATATTAATTTGTGGAAGGCAAGGTCAATAATTCCATTTTTGTGAATTCAATTTAATTAAATCTGGTTATTTGTTTGGCATGTTTAGATGCCAAAAAAGCAATTAAGAGAGCGGTTGACACTAGTCTTCAAGAATAACTACCTACGAGTTGTGGGTTTTTGGTAACTTCATTCACATGTTCAATTTATCTATATTGTGTTCACTTGTTTAGGTTTCAATTTTTTGTTTTTTAGTTTGCATGGACTGTGTGATGGTGACTGACATTTGTCACCTGTATCTCACCTTTGTTTCTTATTTCACACTTTAATGCTCTCTATGGATGTATTGTGAAACAAAAATATTGTCTTTCAATTAGTTATTAAATCAAACCATCAAGGTGACTCATTGTTCTTGAATACACATGTCAGGTCCAGTTTTCTTGTGTTTATACAGAATCCCAAATATGCTAGTTTGACAATTTCCAGGTAAGTCTAGTAAAGATGCAAACCAGATGACAAATGGAAACTGCTATTACACAATCAATGCATACAATGAATTATTATGAAACCAATGCAAGTTTGATATATTGAATTTGTTTGCTTGTTGAAATGACAATAGTTTAATTGTTGCTAATTCATTTGCATCTTGATGCATTGTCACAAACTGTTGTGTTTTAGTTTATGTCTAGGTGAAATTGGATACTCAATTATTGTTTGAATTGTTTTGGGATTTTATTTATTTTTATTTGTGACCAATGTATTTGTTTGCAAGTTTCCTCAAAAAAAAATTGGTTGATAGTAACAAATATTGGATGCATGATAGAAACACCCTCAATATTGATGCAAGTTAAATATGTATTGTCTTTCTGTTGAACACACAAAATACTGAGAGGGGGGTGAATAAGTATTCTATTAAACCATTTACCCTTCAAACATTTAATCCATTTAGCATATATAATTGCAGCAAAGGAAATTAAGAATAGAACACACAACCAAAAAACATAACACATGAACACCAGGATTTTACATGGAAAACCCAAGATAGAAAAAACCACGGTGAGGATTAGCTCACAATATATATCAATAAGGCAATTGGTTTAAGGTTGATAAAACTGGTGGTTCGAGGGTTTTGGTTCCCCTCCATGAACAATTTGTAGAGCTTCTCTCTGGCTTGAATATTAGCCCTCTTGGTCATCTTTCGTCTACAATTTTCGTAAAATTTTATTGTCTGCTTGCCAATATTTTAGTTTTATGTATTAAAGTTTCTATTTTTTTAGTATTCCTTTTAACCCTAAATTACCTAAACATTTGAATCTTTTGAAATCATAGAATTTTTTTTGAATTCCCTGCATTGGGTT
The DNA here is from genome assembly GCA_027924645.1 of Cunninghamia lanceolata. Lineage (NCBI taxonomy): Eukaryota > Viridiplantae > Streptophyta > Pinopsida > Cupressales > Cupressaceae > Cunninghamia > Cunninghamia lanceolata. The sequence continues at coordinate 2,113,793 of BSBN01000270.1, forward strand.
TCCCACTGGGTAGGATTGAAGTCTCCATTGTCTTGGCACATACAAAGGGTGACTGGTCTGCATGGTTCCGGCAGAGGCATTTTCTCCTCGGCTGGCTGTTGTAATGGCCAAGGCAGATGAAAATAATGTTAAAGATGTGGGGAATAATGGTGGAGCCGAGGTTGCAGGCAAAACATTCAAGGAAGCCCTGAATATCAGTAATGCCGCCCCTCCGCCCCAAGATGTGAGCTTCTCGGCGCTAGAGGAGAGAGAGGAGGGTGATGGTGGTGGCGGGGTCACCAGAATAGAAGGAAAGGAAGCAACATGGGGAAAGGCATAAGGTAAGAATCTTGGTTTGCCTCGTAAACTAGTCCTTCAATCTAATTTGGAATGCAGCTTGTTGTGAATGCTGAAGAAAATAGGCTGAGAAATGTGGCTCTTTTCTTTGTGTGTTTGGACTGTGAAAAATTGCTTGCTAGAAAATTTTTTGATAACTGGCTATATATAGTATGGGGAAAAAAAATGGGGGTTCACATTTCCTTTTATAGAATGATCTCTAAAGGCATTTTTGTGATTATTCTTAAGAACCATGGCATGCAAAAGAAAATTTTAGGGAAGGAAATATGGAATGTTGGCAGATCTTTATTTAAGGTTTTTTTGTGGAGCCTAGAGGCCTCTATGCAAGACATAAAATTTTGTTCGGTCGCAAGGTGGTTGCTAGTAAAATATGTACCTGTGCAGCTCTAGGCATTTCTTGCTAACCTTTTGGAACCCATTGGCAAAATCTTGAAAGTAGAAGACTCTCGAATGACCCTACCACATATGGATGCTAGGGTTTTGGTTTCCCTTAAACCTAGGATTATAATCCTGGAAGTGTTACAAATAAATCTTGAGAACAAGACTGTAAAATGTGTAGTCATGGGTCTAGGGGGGCTCAACTCCTGCTTCTTGTGTAAATCTGATGGTCATCTAAGGAAAGACTGCCCAATGATAAAATTGAGGAATATTAAAAACTAGTTTGAAAAAGGGGAATTTGCAAATGTGACCTTCGGGTCGAGCGGTTTAGGGCATAGTAAAGTCCCAGATGCCATGCCTAGGAATGATTCTCCTCCGACACCCAAGCCTATGTCGTGTCCTCAACCTCCCTAGCCAAGCCCAAAATCTCTAGAGGGCTCTCTTAGGGAAGTCAGAAATAGTTTGGAAAAACTAAAATTGGAGGAACTCTCCTCTAATGAAGATTTACTTACCTCCTCTGAAATGGTTGAGTCTACACCCTTCCCATCTCCCTCTGTTGACAAGAACAAAGTGGTTTTTGGGGGCTCAAAAGTTGTGGAAGTAGAGCCCTCTCCTCCGGAAAAGGCATTTCCTGCTTGCAATATGAATTTAGAGGAGTTAAATATAGTGAGCCCTCTTTCAGGGAAGGATAAAGATGTTTGGGATTCAGTTCTTAAGGGTAAGAATAATCCTATTGAAATAAGCCTGGAACAAGCCACGATTAAGAATAATTCTGATGCAATGGAGAAAAAAAAAATTTGGAGGATAAATCAAGTCTTGCCCCCGTAAAGAGAAATGCTCAACAACTTGCTCTGATGAAAATCAGAGAAGACATGTTGTCAAGGAAAATGGAGAAACTTGTGTATGAGATTGGTCTTCCTTCACAATCTGATTCACTAGACCATTTGAAGATTAACTCTAAAATCCCCATTATGTTTGCAAAGAATGCCCAAAGTGGAATTGATGAAGTAGAAGAAATTGTAGAATGTCCTAAAGGGGAAGGTGGAAGGAATAAAAAGGAAATATGTTAGAAGGAAGTTTAGTGATGCTAAAAGAGTAAAAGGAGGGAAACTTCCTAAATGTTTTGACAAGATGGGTGTGTCTAAAGAAGATGCTCAATGAGCTGAACAATAAATTCATAAACTTTTTCCATGAAATGCATCAGTGGGAATGTGAGGGGTTTAGAGTCTCCTGATAGGAAATATATAGTGAGAGACCTGGTCAATAAGCATAAGAATCTAGATTTTTTATTACTTCAAGAAATCAAAGCTATAGAATTTCAGCTTGATAATGCTCTGAGGTTCATATGGAAGGACTCCATAAAATTCATACCTTTCATGATAAAGGTAAAGGAGGCACTGTAATTCTTATTAAACTTGAATGGGGGCCTTTTATTTTGTAAACTGGGTTCTCTCCTTGCAATAGGGCAGCATGGGTTTGCATTGCTAAAAATGGAGAAAATTTTGGTATTTGTTCTCTCTATGCCTCTAATGATTATAAAGAAAGTGGGGAGCTTTGGGATTGGCTTACCTCCAATCTCCCTAAAATCCCTTGGATCTTTGTTGAAGATTTTAATATGGTGGAGAATAGAGAGGACAAAATAGGAGGGATTAATGTAGAGTGGAAAGGCAATGAGAAATTCTTTTGGCTCAGGTTCAAGAAATCTCTTAGGCTGTTGGACCCTTTAGAGGGTGCCAAGAGCACGAGCAAGGGCCATCTGGTTCTCCTGGTGTAATGCACAGTCTAGTGGCCAGAGAATATATAGTAGACTGGATAGAATATATGTGAATAAAGAGTTTTTTCAATTTAAAAGTTCTCAAGAGGACAATGTAGTTAAAGTCTTACCTAGTTCTTTGTCAGATCACCATCCAATTTGTGCTGAAATCTATCTTATAGCTCATGCCATTGTGTCTAAACCTAAAATTTCTAAATCCTTCAAACTCAATGTTATGTTATTAGTTAAAGAAGATTGCAGAAAAGGCATAGTTTCAGTGAGGAACATTGTTAAATATACCCAGACTCATAATTCTGCAAGCAATTATTGGTCTGATCTTGTCAAAGCTTGCTAAGGATTTTTCTAGTTCTGTGGGAAAAAAATTGCTATGGATAGAAGAAAGGAAGAAAGAGTACTTCAAAACTAGTTCCTTGAATCTGAAAAGGAGTTATAGTATAATCCCTTTGATGAGAGTCTGATTGCCTCAATGAATGCCATTAAAAATAGGCTCAGGTATTTTGAAACTCTGAGGGCAAAAAATGCTAAAAACAGGGCTAGGTTGAATTGGATAAAGGATGGATATAGAGGCTCTAAATATTTTTTCAATATTTTGAGGAGCAAATTTAGACAAGAACATGTTGATTCAATAACAAAGAATGGCACTGCTTATATTGAACAAAGGGACATCAAGGAAGTTTTCAAGAACTTCTATGAAAAATTATTTAAAGCAGAAGATGGGAGTCAAGAGTGCTTGGAGGCATGGAAGCTTTATACAGAAATTTGCCCTAGGAAAATTGATGACTCTATGGCAAGGAAATTGAAATAGAGCATATCTAAAGAAGAAATTAGAAATGCCTTTTTCTCAATGAGCTCTAACAAATCCCCTAGAATAGATGGTCTTCTTGTGGAATTTTATAAAACTAATTCAGAATGGGTGGTGAATGATCTCCTAGAAGTCTATGAAGAGGCTATAGGGAAAGGAACCTTGGGAAAGGAAACTAATAGAGGAGTTATTAAGCTTTTTCCTAAAGGTGGTGACAAATCCAACTTGAGAAACTAGAGGCCTATCACATTGCTCAATGTGTCTTACAAAATAATTACCCAAGTTTTGGCAAGGAGACTAGTTGATATTCTACCCTCTATTATAAATGTAACACAAATAGGATTTATTAAGGGTAGATATATCCTAGAGAACTTGCTGACAACCTGGGAAGCTACACACTGGGCTAAGGAGTCTAGACAGAATGCGGGGATTCTATTATTAGATTTTGAAAAAGCTTATGACAGAGTAGAATGGTCTTTCATTATATGTATACTTAAGGCTTTTGGGTTCCCAATGGAGTATATCAAAATGGTAAAAATGCTTTTCAATGATGCTTCTACCCAAATTGAAATTAATGGAGACCTTAGATCCCCCTTCCAAATGGGAATTTGGATAAGGCAAGGCTTCCCTTTGGCCCCTGCCTTGTTTTTTATAGCCTCCGAAGCCCTTTTTTATATTTTGAGAACTGATAGAATTCCCAGGTGCTTCAAAGGATTTGAGTTACCCGATGGGTCTCCTCTGCTCAACATGCAGTTTGCAGATGATACAACCCTTTATCCCATTATAGAGAAAGAAAACTTAAGAAATCTGAAAAGAAGACTAGATAAATTTTGTACAGCTTCAGGTGCTAAAGTCTCTTTCAGCAAATCCACTATTATAGGTTTGTCTGAGGCTCCTCCTGAGTGGTTGGATGAAAATGAGTGGCAATGGGATGGTCCTAAGAAATTGGTTAGATTCTTAGGTATTCCCTTTGCTATGGATCCTTCTCTCAAGCAAATGTGGGACTAGTTATTTGCAAAAATAGATATTAAACTTAAGAACTGGAACAGACAAGCTCTGTCCTTAGTAGGGAGATTCCAAGTTTGTCAAAAAATATTGTCTGCATACACTATATTTTATGCTTCAATGTGGCTTTTTTCCAACATGCAAACATATAGTATTCAAAAGGTCATTAGAGCCTTTCTTTGGTTTGATGGCAAAGGTAAAAATAAGAAGCACCGTGTTAATTGGAAATGGTACTGCATTGGTAGGGATCAAGGAGGGCTTGGGTTGAAAAACCTAAAACTCCAGGGGATGGCCTTAGTAGCCAAATGGATAATAAATCTTTGGAAGGAAATGAGTCCTGGAAAGTTTTAGTAAGGAACAATATTAAAATGGCCAGGCCGAGAAGGAGTCCAAGTTGGAATAACTTGCATTTACATCACTACCTTCTTGGGGATTTTAAAGTTAAACCTTTCGGGTCAATGGTGTTCGCCTCTATTTGGAAAGCTTGGGAAGGCACCAGGAAACTCATAATTTGTCTTGGAAGGGATGATTCTCCAATCTAGTGGGGAGAACATAATTCCATTTGGTGGTCTCTGAAGCACAAAGATAGACTGTTAGCCCTTATTCAAGGTTGTTCTTGCCTTAAGTGGCATAAGTTAGGTATTTCCACCTTTAATGATGTAATAATTGCAAATGGTTTTAAGAGCTGGGAAAGCTTAAAAGTTAACTTTGGTCTGAAATATTCACAAAAGAGAACATATTTTGTGTTGGTTGCAGCCTACTCAAGGAATCCTGGTCATCCTGGTCAATTAAGTTTGCTGGATGAGTAGGATTGGTTGAGTATGCTAAAGTGGAAAGATGGAAGCAAAATGAAAGTTTGTGAATCTAGAAGGATCTACAAGATCCTTAGTAACTCTAACCAGATCCTGGAGCATTATGCCAAGACATGGAACTGTGTCATAAGCTATAGGAAGATAAGCCAAGTGTTTAGATCCTTTTGGAGTAGGTCCTTGGAGCCCAAGAAGGGTGTTTCAGATGGTTACTATTTTTGAATAAATTACCAATTGGGTTTAATAGCTATGTCTGTAGACTATGCAATGTCTTTGAGTCTTGTGACCATATTTTTTTTAAATGTCCATTTGCATGTCAAATCTGGGAATTGTTTATGGGAAATATTGCTGATTGGTCTGTATGTGAGCCAATAGAAAAAATTAGGATAGTACTTGGTTTTATTTCTGATTTTGATACTAAAACTAATTTATTTTGGCTTGTTTTGACAACTGAAGTTTTATGGGCATTGTTGAAAAAGAGGAACGAGGACCATTTTCAAGACAAACCAAGATTTCTTACTGGGTCTAATGTGAGACTCATACAGGTTGATGTCTATGTATAGGTTGCATTGGCAATTGAAAAACAGATAGGGACTTTGGCCAAGGAGACTGGAATAGATGATATCTCTTCTCATCAGGATACTGTTGATAATTCAGATCAGAGACTTCATGCTTTTAATATTGCCTGCCAAACCTTCAAGGAAAGACTAGATCATATGCATAAAGAATTCAGGAACCTTATCATTTCAGGGGCTATGAAGGAGAAAGCTTAGCAAGATTCTTTCTCATTTCAGGGGCTGTGAAGGAGAAAGCTCAACAAGATTCTTTCTCATTTCAGGATGCTCAATCTAGTTTAAAGAACTAAAGGATTTTCATAGATGATGATGGAATTCTGCACACAAAATCTGATCTTGATACAGAGTCTTCACTCATGGATGTTTGTGATGCTGCTCCCTTATCTTAGATTGATCCTTCAGAAGCCTCTGAGGAGCTAGATGATGCTGATTAGACTATCTATTTTATGATATATCAGATGTATAAAATTTTGATTTAAACAATACCTTGACACAACCCCTTATATATGTATTTCTCGCCATATGTAAGTAATATGTGACTATCCATGAAGTCCTATTTTGGTGGCTCTCTTGGCCACAAATATGTACTGATACATCTCTTTTTTGGTAATATTATTGATCTATCTTTAATCCCAAAAAAAGGTTGATAAAATTGGTGGACTCACTATCCAAGAATGCTCACTACATGTGGCTCATTGCCAAAGGACTCATTGTCCTAAAAGGAGATAGAGAAGGTGGATCACTGCCAGGATTGAACTGTTATAGTTGCATCTAACACATGCATGGAGTATAGTTCCAATAAATCTCAATACTCACCATAACATCAACATCATCTCCACAACACCAAATATAGTAGACACCTTCTGCCCACTGCATCCAATAATCTAACACATGAAGGCCTGTATTGCTCCACTCACTCAACCACTTTATTATTTACATCATATCCATCATGCATTCTAACAATCACAACCCTTCGACACTTATTTATACTATCTTCAACCTTGAGAACATTCTCCAAGGTCGGCATCATAGATTAACACATAGAATTCAAATTAGGTTTGGACCTAAACATTCCTACAATGGAAAGGAATGAAGGCAAACCACAACACACCTTATCTTGGACCTATATTCATCCAAGTACACTACACCACACTTTCACAATCACCAAAGCAACTCCACACATAGTACAAAGATACAAGGTCGGCCAAACTTGTGCAATGCAATGAATTTTTTAAGTACACGCTTCCTCAAGGCAAGATACGACTCACAAACCATACACAATGCTTGAACACACTCTAGAATCTTCCATAAACATCTTGAACCAACCTGAAAACCAACAAACTCTTCCACAACATCTTCCACCTAAATGTTGGGAATTAAGGTGTTTCAACCTTGCAATTCCTAGCATTGATAATTAGATTATTTCTTTATTTAATTACCTAATTTGTATTTACTTGCACATCTTGTTTTGTCATTTAGTATTAGGTGGCATTGTGACATGTCATCCTACTTGTAATGTGACATAGATGGTCAAGTCAAACACATGTGGATTTAGGCATCCCATTTGAGGTGGCACTAATATGCCATATGTCGGCATCTTGTAGTATGACAGAGGTGTTATTGTGTATGACAAAATCTATGATGCATAAGAGCCAAGTATAGAGATTCCTATGACAAGTGAAGACAAGTGTCGGTGAGTATCTTTGCATGAGAGAAAGGCATCTTTGGGCACCCAAGTTGGGCTATGACATGTTGTAAGAGGAATATGCTATATTTAGTCTTGTATGATGGATTCTCTTACAACATTTAAGGTTGTTATGTTGGGCAGATTTTATGACAGCTGTAAGATGCGTAAGAGCATTTGTCATAGCTATTTTTAGCCTTGGAGCGCTCCATCTTGGGAAGTCAAATCTGCCATGTTATGACAAATGTAAGAGAGTTGAAAACATGTTGGACAAGTGTCCTTTGAGTGTGTAAATGGCCATGTGGCCAATATGGATGCCCATCTCTAGAAGCTTCTTGTTTATGCCTTGTAACTCTATATATTGCAGAGTTTTGGAGTAGTAGAGACATAGTGTTTGTACAGGTACTGTTATACTACTGGAATTACTCCAGAAATGACATTTACAGACTCCTAGAAGAACTTGCATTGCAAGTGTGTTTCAAACAAGATTGTTTTGATAATACATTGTGTAGGTTTTAGAGTGTGGGGTTTTTCACCTGAAAAAGGTTTTCCCCACGATATATCTTGTGTCACTCTATTATTCTATGTGTTGTGTTACTGTTGTAATCTTTATGTTATATGTTTAACATTGCTGCAATTGTAAGGATTAAAAATAATTTGCACTCTACTTCCCTCATTAGTTCAGTGTAGGAAGCGTTGCCACGTACCTTGCTTCCTTTCAGTTGGTATCAGAGCTTGATTACCTTTGATCCTAGTTGTTGGGTAGAGGTTTTTTGTACTAATCTTCGATTGAGTGGGAGTCTATGTAGAGTATTCTATAATCTTGTTGCAAGAAGAAGATGGAAGACACATCTGGAAGGATAGATTTGGAAAAGTTTAATGGAAACAATTCTGAGTTGTGGAAACTCAAAATGGAAGACATGCTTGTTGATAGAGATCTATGGGAAGATATATCCAGCACAAAACCAATAGCACTGGCTCAGGAAGAATGGGATCTCAAAGATCAAAAAGCTAAGGGTCTTATGAGACTTTATCTAGCTGATTCCATCCTATTAAATATTCATGAAGAGAAGACCACGAAAGAACTATGAAATAATCTTGGAGATGTTTATCAGGCTAAATCCCTAGTAAACAAGTTATTCCTAAGGAAGAAGCTATATTCTTTGAGGATGGATGATGGAGGATCTGTTGCAGATCATCTAAATGCCTTTAACATGCTAGTTGCATAGTTGACTTCTGTTGGTGTAAAGATGGAGGAGGATTGTTGCATGACCTTGCTTTGTTCTTTGCTAGACTCATGGGACCACCTTGTCATGGCCATTGGGAGCACTACTAACACCTTCAAGATGGATGAAGTGGTATCTTTGTTGTTGTTTGAAGAGATGCAGAGAAATTCTTCCGAATTGGAAAAGGAGGCTCTTTTGGTTCATGGTAGACCCAAAGAGAAAGGGAAAAAGAAAGACAAGAAAGCTGAAAAGGGAAAATCTAAATCCCATGGGGGATCCAAATCTCCTGGAAAGTCCAAGGCACTATGTTGGAACTGCGGTAAAACTGGGCATTTCTGAAAGGAGTGTAAAGAGGAGAAGAAGAAAAAGAACTTCTTTGATTCCGATTCTAATAAGTCACAAGATGATGGTGATGCTTTTGTTGCAGCCTTGGCAACCCATGCATCGAAAGATGTGTGGTCAATTGACTCTAGTGCTTCCTTCCACATGACCTCAGATCGAGGTTGGTTTACAAAGTATGAAGAATACGACAGTGGGAAGGTTTATCTGGGTGATGACTCTCATTTGAAAATTGTTGGCCGTGGAAGAGTCTTGATCTGATTCCCTGATAGTCGAGTGAAGGGGATCAATGGAGTTTTACACATTCCTAGTTTTGCACAGATCCTTCTTTCTATAAGTAAGTTGAATTATGTGGGTGTGTAAGTTGTCTTCTCGAATGGAGGATGCAAGATGACAAGAGGAGCTATGCTGCTTGCTACTTGGAGAGGGGTAAGTGTAGGAAGATGGGGGGCCAAAAAGGGGTCTTAAGTGGCCACTTTTTTTCTGAAATCAGGAAATACTGGCCTTGGATGAGAAATTGAGCATAGTTACACTCAAAATTTGGAGATGCAACCAAAACAATGTTCGTAGTGCTCCAAGTCTACTTTCTAAACTACTATTTTGTTTTGAAAATGGCATAGATTAAGGGGTTCAAAAGAGGGAGCCACAGAAATTGGTGTTGTTTCTGTCAAAAAAACATAACATAGCATGTTTTGTGGCTCCCTCAAAAGGTCAAATTTTTTTTGGTTTTTTTAAAATCGCTTTAGTGAGAAATTAGCTAATAGAATTTAGTTTATGCCCGATTTTTCTGATAATTTTTTGATGAATATTTGATTTTTTACTAATTTTCAAAGTGGACACATCCTAAAAAATAGAATTTTGGCCGTGCTACCCCTATAAATTTTGAAAACTAATTGAAAATTATTTTTTTATTTTTTTGATATTTGTAGAATGGAGTCTAGTTTCTAAATATGTAATTTTTTTGAAATTTGAATGAATAGTTAATTTACAATGAAAAAAAGACCAAACAGTGGTTTTTGCCTAAAAACAGACACACAAACAAAAGAAATTAAAAATGAAAGGATTAACATTGTTAAAATGTGAAAAAAATCACATCGTCAAATAGCTAAGAGAAAGCCTAAAATTACCCAAGTGTTCGATTTGTTTGACCTTGAAACATGTGCAAATCTGAGGGTTAGCACGAACGAAATTATGTGAAATTTTGAAGAATATAGAAAAACACGTCTATGACTGTTCATAAGGCACTCCAAGCCTTTGGGTTGGAAATCCAAAGCAAATCCCAAGCCCAAGGCTTGGGATTCCCAAAGCAAGACATAACGCGAGAGTGTTATAACGCGCTCGCGTTCTGTTTTGCTTTGCATTTTTCCTTTACCGTAAGTCTGTTGTTTGTCATGTTTGACATAATGCGAGCGCGTTATAACACGCTCGCATTATGTTCCCCTTAAATTTTTTTACGTTCAAGGCTATTAATCATGAGGGTTAAGGGATAAGGGATAGGGTTGGAGGGTTTAGGGATAAGGGATTAGTGTTTAAGGTATAGTATCGAGCCCGTTGAGGGTCTAGGAATAGGGATAGCGTTTAGGGTTTAGGGATGAGGGATTAGAGTTGAGGGATGACAGATTAGGGTTGAGGGTTGAGGGTTGAGGGTTTAGGGATAGGGTTAAGGGTCAAGGGATCAGAGTTAAGGGTTGAGGGATTAGGGTTTGACATTGAGGGTTGAGGGTTGAGGTTCAAGGGTCAAGGGTTTAGGGATAGGGTTTAGGGTCGAGGGATTAGGGTTAAAGTAGAGTGTGGAGGGTGTAAGGATTAGGGATAGGGTTGGAGGGTTTAGGGATAAGGGATTAGGGTTTAAGGTATAGTATCGAGTCTGTTGAGGGTTTAGGAATAGGGATAGCATTTAGGGTTTAGGGATGAGGGATTAGAGTTGAGGGATGATGGATTAGGGTTGAGGGTTGAGGGATTAGGGTTTAGGGTTGAGGGTTGAGCGATTAGGGTTTAAGGTATAGTGTTGAGGTTTGAGGGTTTAGTATTAGGGTTTAGGGTTGACGAATTAACATTTAATGTCGAGGTTAGGGTTAGAGTGTCGAGGGTAGAGGGATTAGGGATAGGGTTTAGGGTTGAAGGTTTAAGGATTGAGGGTTGAGGCTTTAGGGATGAGGGTTTAAGGCTTAAGATATAGTGTCAAGTGTTGAGGGTGTAGGGATAGGGTTTAAGTTTTAAGGGTTAAGGGTTGAGGGATAGGGATTAGGGTTTAAGGTATAGTGTTGAGGGTTGATGGTTTAGGGATAGGGTTTAGGTTTGAGGGATTAGGGTTTAGGGTTGATGAATTAGGGTTTAATGTTGAGAGTTGAGGGTTGAGGGTTGAGGGTTGAGGTTGAGGGATAGGGTTAATGGTCAAGGGATTAGGGTTAAATAAGAGTGTCGAGGGTAGAGGGATTAGGGTTTAAGGTATAGTATTGAGCCTGTTGAGGGTGTAGGAATAGGGATAGCGTTTAGGGTTTAGGGATGAGGGATTAGAGTTGAGGGATGACGGATGACGGATTAGGGTTGAGGGTTGAGGGATTAGGGTTTAGGGACAAGGTTTAGGGTTAGGGTTGAGGGATTAGGGTTTAAGGTATAGTGTTGAGGGTTTAGGGATAGGGTTTAGGGTTGAGGGATTAGAATTTGATGTTGAGGGTTGAGGGTTTAGGGTTGAGGGTTTAGGGATAGGGTTGAGGGTCGAGGGATCAGAGTTAAGGGTTGAGGGATTAGGGTTTGACGTTGAGGGTTGAGGGTTGAGGTTCGAGGGTCAAGGGTTTAGGGATAGGGTTGAGGGTCAAGGAATTAGGGTTAAAGTAGAGTGTGGGGGGTATAAGGATTAGGGATAGGGTTGGAGGGTTTAGGGATAAGGGATTAGGGTTTAAGGTATAGTATCGAGTCTGTTGAGGGTGTAGGAATAGGGATAGCATTTAGGGTTTAGGGATGAGGGATTAGAGTTGAGGGATGACGGATTAGGGTTGAGGGTTGAGGGATTAGGGTTTAGGGATAAGGTTTAGGGTTGAGGGCTGAGGGATTAGGGTTTAAGGTATAGTGTTGAGGGTTTAGGGTTGAGGGATTAGAGTGAAGGGTTGAGGGATTAGGATTTGACATTGAGGGTTGAGGGTTTAGGGTTTAGGGTTTAGGGTTAGGGTTAGGGTTGAGAGATGAGGGATCAGAGTTAAGGGTTGAGGGATTAGGGTTTGATGTAGAGGGTTAAGGGTTGAGGTTCAAGGGTCAAGGGTTTAGGGATAGGGTTGAGGTTCAAGGGATTAGGGTTAAAGTAGAGTGTGGAGGGTGTAAGGATTAGGGATAGGGTTGGAGGGTTTAGGGATAAGGGATTAGGGTTTAAGGTATAGTATCGAGTCTATTGAGGGTTTAGGAATAGGGATAGCATTTAGGGTTTAGGGATGAGGGATTAGAGTTGAGGGATGATGGATTAGGGTTGAGGGTTGAGGGATTAGGGTTTAGGGATAAGGTTTAGGGTTGAGGGTTGAGCGATTAGGGTTTAAGGTATAGTGTTGAGGGTTGAGGGTTTAGGATTAGGGTTTAGGTTTGACAGATTAGCATTTAATGTCAAGGTTAGGGTTAGAGTGTCGAGGGTAGAGGGATTAGGGATAGGGTCTAGGGTTGAAGGTTTAAGGATTGAGGGTTGAGGCTTTAGGGATGAGGGTTTAAGGCTTAAGATATAGTGTCAAGTGTTGAGGGTGTAGAGATAGGGTTTAAGTTTTAAGGGTTAAGGGTTGAGGGATAGGGATAGGGATTAGGGTTTAAGGTATAGTGTTCAGGGTTGATGATTTAGGGATAGGGTTTAGGTTTGAGGGATTAGGGTTTAGGGTTGATGAATTAGGGTTTAATGTTGAGAGTTGAGGGTTGAGGGTTGAGGGTTGAGGTTGAGGGATAGGGTTAATGGTCAAGGGATTAGGGTTAAATAAGAGTGTTGAGGGTAGAGGGTGTGATAGGTGAAAAGTCAGGTTTAGAAGATCAGACATAGTCATGAAACCCTAACCCTACCATCATCAAGGAATCTAATCTAAATGAAATCAAAGCATATTGCAAATCAAGCATAACATCACCTAGACCGTGTGATTCCTTGTTTGAGAGATGTGGACTGCTTCTTTAACAATGAACAATTGCAAAGCTAAAAGCTGCCATGATGGATGATAAAAGCTCAATTGGATGCTCAGATGCTCAAGATGCTCAAGATGATAATTTAGGTGCTATATGATTGCTGGATCCCCCCCTCGCATATGGAATGAGAGGGTGTTTATATAGGACTCAACCAAGATCAATCAACGGTGGAGATTCAGAGGCTATGTGAATGGCTAGGATTGAAAGATACTAAATTTAGGTTCCATTAGTTGTGCATGTGAAGAATATGAGTGAAAGTTGTCTTACAACACATGATTGACTGGATAAGTGTTGGAATGTGATGAAAGATGAGTATTTAATTCAAATAAAATATTTGAATTAGTTGGGATATGAGTTGGATATTAATTAAATAAATTAGATTTATTTAATTAATAGGATAAATGAATAAAATGGGATAAGATATGATGTGGAAATTAATTAAATAAATAAAATTTATTTAATTAATTGGGATGAGGATAGGATATGATTGGGATATGATGTGGAATTAATTAAATGAATAAAATTTATTTAATTAATTGGCTAAGTAGGATGAGGATGGGATAAATGGGATTTAATTAAATAAATAAAATTTATTTAATTAATTGGCTTAATGGATTAGGGAAATTAGGACAAAATGCTACAAGATGTCTAGGATAATATTTTAAGAAGGTGTTGCTAGACATGGACAAATTTGGGTGTCTACATTTTGCCCCTCTTTGATACAATGTTCGATAGAGCATTGTGTCAAAGAAGATATGATATGCGTTTGATAAACAAGTTATGCCCCAGTGTAATTGGCAGGGGATGCCCCCTCGAGAGGTAAGCCAAGCTAACCAGGAAGGGCTGGGTTGGCTCTCGATAGAAAAAAAAAGGCTAAAAAGAAGGCAGACACGAAGAAAATGGAAATGAGTAATCTTGGCTGAGTATGATGGAATGAATAGATAGAATGAATAGATAGGATGTTGATGGGCAGCTTTCAAATAATTGCTCAGAATGAAAAGAAATGCAGTCCTTATGTTTGATATAGCATATGGATGTTATGCACCAGGGTATAAGAGACCAAGGTGTCGAGATATCCAATGCACAACTAGCGTGTTACAATCTTGTCTGAACGCATGAGGTCAAGATGTTGAGCCAACATGCACAAGATATGAATAATAGCTAGTGTTGGACTTTGACACTACAAGCAATGGTGTGAGCTTATCTCCACTACACATAATGATAGCTTGCTAGTTATATGTATGGAGTTAGTCTTAACATAGAATAGTCTCAAATGCATAAGAGACTATTTAGCTTCTCAGATGCTAGAGATATTGGTATGTAAGATGCTAATCCCAACACGTACAAGATACCAATACGCATAGGAAGAGAATAAGATCATCCTGCAAATGCAAGATAAAATGATAACACACACAAGCAAGCAAGCAAGCATGCACAAATGATTCAAAAACAAACAAGGTATTGCCCCTGTCAAGCTGTAAACCAATGATTAATTGATTGTTGTTTTGTTTTTTGAGTATTGAGAGTGTTGTCATTGTGGGGAAAGCTATATCCCTAGATCAACACAAATTTGTTTGCTGAGTTGGTTGGCTGATTGATTTGGCTTACAACAACGCTAGGATCAAGACCATGGATTGAGATTGGATAACTTGGCTTGATTGATTAACTTGATTGGTATAGTTTAAGGATGACTTGCACGTGGATCATTGCTTGGATTGATTTGATGATTGAAGGATTGATGAAAATGATGGATGAAGATTGATGAAGGATAATGATTTGAATTGAATTGAGATGAATGGAGGATTGGATTGATGTGCTATGATTTGGATGATGATGGATTGCTATAAATAGATTGATCAAATGATAGATTGATTGGAAGAAGTTGTTTATTGATTTGTTGAAGTGATTAGATTTGTTTTGATGGTTGGCTTGATGTGCTTTAGTTGTGATGCTTTCTATTGTTGGGTTGATTATTTTGAATGATGATAGTGATGGTGTAATGATTAGAGTGTCCACTCAATCTAAGCATAAGCAAGTGTTCTTAGTGTGCTCAAAGGATGTAAAACAAACAAGGTATTGCCCTTGTCAAGTCTTAAACCAATAATAGATTGTTTGTTTAAGTGATGATGATAGATAGTGTTGTCATTGCGGGGAAAGCTATATCCCTAGACCAACACAAGGATGTGGGAATGATATATCCCATTGATGATGATTGATTTGGCTCATGACAAGATTAGGATCAAAAACCTGTAGATTGGATTGGATAATGTTCCTTGATTGATTAGCTTGCTTGATATGGATTAATGTGACTTGGATTTAAGATCATTGCTTAGATTGATTTGATTGATATGATTGGAAGAAGTGATTGAAATAGAGGAATGAATGTTATTGATAAGAAGAATTGATGATGATGATTTTGATTTTGATTGATGTTGATGGAGTGGATTGTTTTGGATGATGATTGAATTGATCTTATTGCTTGGATTTTTTGTTGGATATTTTATTTTTTTAGATTTTTTGACATATTTGATTTTTTTGTAGTTTTTGAAATGTTTTGGGATGTCAATGGATTTACAATTTAGGTAGCTGTTGTGCTAGATACCAATGACAAGGGAAAACCAAGTCTAGGTGCAAAGATGGATGAATGGGATTGGATGGATAAAAGGATGGGCAACAAGGGATGGAAGGCTCATGATATATGGATGGATAAAAAGATAGGCCATAAAAGGGATGGATGCATGCCTCATGATAAACGAATAGGTAGGCTATAGTGGAAAGCTCATAATAAATGGATGGGGATAAGCTATAAGATGGAAAGCTTATGATAAGGATATGCCATAGTGGATGGATCATAAGGGAGCTAGGATGTGATCTTCAAAGGCTATGTTGCATAGGAAGAACTTGCCCCCATTCTAGGTGGTAATGCTTAGGATTTTTACATGACAAAGTTCATGACCAAGGGATGACAAGATTGGATTTTACATGATGCTTATGATGATAGGATGACATGATGGATTGGTTTAAGTGGGATGGATAAATGGTCAATGGATAGGACTTGGTTTGGAAATAAGATATGTCAAGAAATATCCAAACATGTTTCAACATTTTGCCCCTATGTCTTCATCAAGATCAAAAGGAGGAAGGTTGGATGGATGGGTTCAATAGGATAGGCATATTTACGTAATGGCTAAGGATGGTAGGATGGTAAATGATATAATGGGATAGATAGTTTGGAAATGGATAGGTTAGATGAGACAATGTGCCCCCAAGTGTAAGTGACATAGAAGATCAACCTACACATGACGCCTGTTTGCCAGGTTTTCATCATGGTACTTATCTAAGGCACCTGTTTACCAGGTTTTCACCGTTGGATGAAGGGATTTCTCTTTACTTTTTTGATTTTTTTTATTTTTTTTCTTTTTTTTATTTTAGATGGGATGACAATTACACATGGCGCCTGTTTGCCAGGTTTTCACCATGGTAATGGATAGGAGGGACTCAAGTGGCTAGTGCTATGAAGGTTGATAGTGTCCCTTTAGAGATTGATGATGTCTTCGCATGGACCATGTCAAGTGTGCTCATAGATGTTGATAAAGGGATTGTGTGGATGGGAGATAGATTAGGTAGATAGTGGATTATGAAAGATTCATGCAAGGATAGATGGATGGGGATAGTGGATTATGGTGTGGATTTATGTAGGACTTAGGCAAAAGCATGGACCATAGGGATAGCATGGGGGAGATATGTAGGATAATGGATGGAAGATGGGGAGATGTAGTTATGTGGAGGTCTTGCAGAGTGGAAGGGAACCATGACCAACGGTTGCACACACCATGTTAAACATTGAAGCTTTTGATGAGATGGTGGTGTAGGAAGCAATGGAGATGTTTGATTAGGAGATGGTGATGAAGTGATTAGGAACCCACATAGATTTAGTATTTTTAGTGCTTTTATTTTGCTTGTGGAATTTTTGAAGGGAATGGAAGTTTTGGGTGGAAGTAGGCTTTTGGATGGATATAGGTGGTTGGGATTCTTGAGATGTGGATGAGGATGCCTCATTTGACTTGCTAGATATTTGCTTAGGAACCCAAACCATTTTGCTTTTGGGCTTTGCATTTGAAGGTATGGGCTTGGATAGCTTTGTGAGTGTATTTTGATTAGAAGATGGATGATTTAGAGACTTTTCACATTGATACCCTAAGGCATGAGGGTCCTTAGGAGTTTTAGTTGAATTTTTAGCTTTATAGATAAAGGCATCAAAAGTTTTGCTTTTGAATCCCATGGGATGGGTGGAGTGGATGGAATGATTGGAGGCTTTATGCTTAAACGATGTGTAAATTTGTTGGCCATGATTAGGGATGTAAGGATACTTAGGAATGATAGGTATGTTAGGTGTTGGAAGCAATGGTGGCAAGGTGGATGGAGGGATATTTGGAGTTGGTAAAAGTGGAGGCAAAGTGGATGGTGGAAGGTGTATGGTCACATGCTTTTGACATTTATAGGATGATGGAGATGGAATGGCTACATATGTTTTGGGTATATGATAGGATATATGATGGTAAGTGGTAGATTTAGGATGCATGAAGGGATTACCAACATCTTGGCCTTGTTTACCTTGGGGTGTGTATCCAAGGCCGTATGAGCATGGAGGGATTTTAACATGGTTTGGCTCCAAAACACCTTGTTCATAAAGACCTAGGCCTTTACCTTTGTAGTTCATGTTTTGGAGGATGCGATTGACTATGGGACTAGATGTGTTTTGGGAACTAGACTTGAGTTCTTTATTGGATGGAGAAGATAAAATAGAGGACAATGGTTGTTATTGTCCTAAGGAAGAACATTCATGGAGGAAGGTGGTAAGACCACGAGGACATGATGGTGGACTTGAAATGGGATCGATGGTAGATGTGGAGGGAGGATCATTAGCATTATGTTCACTAAGATCCAAGTTATTTGTTTGATCTTCTATGCTTATGTGTTCTTGAGAGGCACATGTCTCATTATGACAAGTGGATGTTTGCTCATTATGGATAGGGCTAGATGGAGGATGACTAGGAGCAATTTGGATATCTTGCTCATGAATGGTTATGGGATTATGGATAGGATCAAGGTACTTTTTAATAGGTTCTTCATCACAGATATCATCTTGATCATGAGATAGATAAAGTTTTGCCAAATGGATCATCATGGTTTTCATGATCTTAGCTAGAACCTTGATCATAACTATGAGCAAAAATAGGATTGAGTGGGCTATAAAAGGGATAAATTTGCTCATGAATGAGATCATGGTGATGGCTAATAGCTTGAGGGCAACCCATAAGTAGGTCATGGATAGGTGAAACTTAGAGGTGCTTTGATCTTGATTAAGATTAAGGTTCAATATTTCCACATGTTTAAGATTATGCTCTTGACATACCTCTTGACTTTGGATGGAAGTGGAAGGTTCTTGAGTGGACTTGATAGGCTCTTGATAGTTATCAACATGGAGGCATGATGGCTCTTGACTTAGGCTTGTGGTTGGAGACTCTTGAATAGACTTGTTGGCTTGTAGGTCACATGATGGGCTTAAAGGGCTAGGTATGTTAATGGAAGGCTCTTGAAAAGGCTCAAGGATATGTGAACTACATGATGAGATTATAGGATTGGACATGACCTTTGGAAGTTCATTGGTAGGCTCATGAATGGGTGTTTGACATGGAGGTAGTTTATTCCTAGCTAGTAGCCAATGGATCACATCCTTCGCAAGGGTATGAGTGGATGGGCAATATAATGGATGAGCAATAATAGTGGATGATGTTGTAGGCTTAGGACTAGGATTAGGTTGGGGGCTAATTGGATTGGATGGATTAGGATTAGAGGGGGGTGACACATGTGATTTGAATGATGTGGCATGATTTCCCATTATAGGTAGGTACACCTTGTAAACAATTGAGATAAATATTGGGCATTGATTTGTATTATGGCCTTTGGTCCTATGGTATGCACAATAATCATGTTCATCATATGGACTTTCTTCACATGGGTTGATGGGGGGAAGTTCAATGAGTTTTGCTTCAATCATTCTTTGTAAAACTATCTCAGCCGCATCCTTTGGTGAAGGATTAGAATGACATGGTGATGAAGGTAATGAAGGGCTTGGTGATTTGGAAGGTTGAGGGATTAATGGACTAGGGGTAGGATCACATGGTGGTGTTGGGATAGGATTAGTTGGCTCATGTGTTGGCATGGGATTGGATGGTGGAGGCCATTCTAGATTGGTATCTCCCTTGTCAAAGGTTATTAGATCTTGCATAGGATAACTTGGGCTTGTTTGATTTATGTACAAGGGACCACTTGGACTTGGATGTGCTTCTTGTTGGAAAGGTGGATTTAGATCTATCAATGGTGCTTTGTGGTCTTGTTGAAAAGGTGTATTTGGACTTACTTGATTTATGTACAAAGAGCCATTGGGACTTGGATATTGTTCTTGTAATATCACTTGATGACTTTGTGGATGGGCTTGGTAGTGCATTGGAATGGTGGTATGAGGGATTGGATAAGCTTGAGGTGGATGTTCATAGGTTGATGTGGTATTGACTTGGTGGATAGGTGGATTAAGTTGATATGAAGTGGATGGATATGACATGTGGCTATGAGGTGGATTAGGTTGGTATGGAGCGGCTAAGGATTGTTGTACTTGTCGAGCTTGACTAGTGGCTAAAAGGTGTTGGACTTGGGCTATGAAGTGTTGTAGTTGAGGTGATTGGCTTGCGTGGGGTTGAGCTCTTTGGAGGAAGAATTGTAATATTTCAATGGAATCTTGGTTGAGGGGTTGTAATCCTTGATAAATATTTTGGAGGAATCTTTAGAATTTGATTTCTATGTCCTCCAATGTAGACATGTTGTCACCAAGTGTTTGTCTTAAGTTATAGCAAGTGCTTGCTTAGGGATTTGGATGATGATGTGGATTGTTTGGATGACTTGGCTATGTTTGGGATGAAAGTGATTGGGTTTGAATGTTATTGGAAGAATGTGTAGGATGACTTGTCTTTATGTGTTTGGGTGTTTATAGTTTGATGTGGCAATATTCAAACAAATGATTATGCATATACACACATGAATCACTCATGCAAGACACATAAGCAATTTTTTGACTTTGAAAATGAAATGTGATGATTAAGCAAGCACACATGGAAGACACATCAACAAGCCTAATGTCTAGTCAAATGGATATGGCCAATTAGGTTTTAGGCTAGATTCAACAAGGTTGACTAAGGAATTGAAAGCAAAATCCCGCCACACAGCCGGGAGAAAGGGGTAACCCACCCTTCACCTTCACTTCCCAAAGGTATAAAGTTCTTTGGGGCTTAGCTAAGAGTGACAAGATTTCAACTCCCAATGAGGGTGTCTTTCGATTCAGCCTCAATTGAGGTCGTCCCTTGGAGTGGTGTGTCTCCAAGCAGGCCTCCTAGATAGGGTTTACAAAAGCAAACCAAGTGAGCTATCACTTGATTCACACTCGCACTTGTTAATTGACCCTTAGAAAATGAAATGTGTGGAAGACAATTCAAACACTTGTTCGTTTTAAACCCAAATCTAAATGTGATGGAAGACAATGATTCGTTTTAAGCCCAATTTCTTGATGATGTGATAGCAAGCAAGTTGTTCGTTTTATGCCCAAAGTCCAAATGTGTGATCAAATAATGATTAGAGATGAGAGATTAGAATGAGTGCACCTCATAAAAATTGCTTTCCAAGTTGCTATTATGATTGATCCAAATGTTGCTCCAACTCCTTTGATTCACCTACAAGTTACTGCAAAAAACAAAATGTGATTTGGTTCGCTAGATTGAAAGATATGATTTTTTTTTTCTAAAAGTCATGCATCAAATTTTTTTGAAAAATTAGAATCGCAGGGTCAACTTCAAATCGCCATAACTCTTTGAATACTGAGCCAAATCTTTAATGTAACCACTTTTCGGAAAGCTCTCGAAGTCCTCTTTCCAACGAATCTAAGATCTCTTTTTTCCAGGCCCTGTGTAAAACAAAAAACCCTCTGCAACAGATCTGGTCATAAATAAAAAAAATCAGCAAAAAGTCGCGCATCAAAAATTTCTAAAAAATTAGAATCGCAGGGTCAACTTCAAATCGTCATAACTCTTTGAATACTGAGCCAAATCTTTAATGTAACCACTTTTCGGAAAGCTCTCGAAGTCCTCTTTCCAATGAATCTAAGATCTCTTTTTTTCAAGACCTGTGTAAAACAAAAAACCCTCTGCAATAGATCTGGTCATAAATAAAAAAAATCACCAATATAAAATATCTTCAACCTACAAATCAAAGTGCATAAACCTGCAAAAAGAGGGTGAGTCCCACTGGGCGTGCCAAAATGTGATAGGTGAAAAGTCAGGTTTAGAAGATCAGACATAGTCATGAAACCCTAACCCTACCATCATCAAGGAATCTAATCTAAATGAAATCAAAGCATAATGCAAATCAAGCATAACATCACCTAGACCGTGTGATTCCTTGTTTGAGAGATGTGGACTGCTTCTTCAATAATGAACAATTGCGAAGCTGAAAGCTGCCATGATGGATGATAAAAGCTCAATTGGATGCTCAGATGCTCAAGATGCTCAAGATGATAATGTAGGTGCTATATGATTGCTGGATCCCCCCCTCTCATATGGAATGAGAGGGTGTTTATATAGGACTCAACCAAGATCAATCAACGGTGGAGATTCAGAGGCTATGTGAATGGCTAGGATTGAAAGATACTAAATTTAGGTTCCATTAGTTGTGCATGTGAAGAATATGAGTGAAAGTTGTCTTACAACACATGATTGACTGGATAAGTGTTGGAATGTGATGAAAGATGAGTATTTAATTCAAATAAAATATTTGAATTAGTTGGGATATGAGTTGGATATTAATTAAATAAATTAGATTTATTTAATTAATAGGATAAATGAATAAAATGGGATAAGATATGATGTGGAAATTAATTAAATAAATAAAATTTATTTAATTAATTGGGATGAGGATAGGATATGATTGGGATATGATGTGGAATTAATTAAATAAATAAAATTTATTTAATTAATTGGCTTAATGGATTAGGGAAATTAGGACAAAATGCTACAAGATGTCTAGGATAATATTTTAAGGTGTTGCTAGACATGGACAAATTTGGGTGTCTACAGAGGGATTAGGGTTTAAGGTATAGTATCAAGCCTGTTGAGGGTCTAGGAATAGGGATAGCATTTAGGGTTTAGGGATGAGGGATTAGAGTTGAGGGATGATAGATGATGGATTAGGGTTGAGGGTTGAGGGATTAGGGTTTAGGGACAAGGTTTAGGGTTAGGGTTGAGGGATTAGGGTTTAAGGTATAGTGTTGAGGGTTTAGGGATAGGGTTTAGGGTTGAGGGATTAGAGTGAAGGGTTGAGGGATTAGAATTTGACGTTGAGGGTTGAGGGTTTAGGGATAGAGTTGAGGGTCGAGGGATCAGAGTTAAGGGTTGAGGGATTAGGGTTTGATGTTGAGGGTTGAGGGTTGAGGTTTGAGGGTTAAGGGTTTAGGGATAAGGTTGAGGGTCGAGGAATTAGGGTTAAAGTAGAGTGTGGAGGGTATAAGGATTAGGGATAGGGTTGGAGGGTTTAGGGATAAGGGATTACGGTTTAAGGTATAGCATCGAGTTTGTTGAGGGTGTAGGAATAGGGATAGCATTTAGGGTTTAGGGATGAGGGATTAGAGTTGAGGGATGACGGATTAGGGTTGAGTGTGTAGGGATTAGGGTTTAGGGATAAGGTTTAGGGTTGAGGGCTAAGGGATTAGGGTTTAAGGTATAGTGTTGAGGGTTTAGGGATAGGGTTTAGGGATAGGGTTTAGGGTTGAGGGATTAGAGTGAAGGGTTGAGGGATTAGAATTTGATGTTGAGGGTTGAGGGTTTAGGGTTGAGGGTTTAGGGATAGGGTTGAGGGTCGACGGATCAGAGTTAAGGGTTGAGGGATTAGGGTTTGATGTTGAGGGTTGAGGGTTGAGGTTCGAGGGTCAAGGGTTTGGGGATAGGGTTGAGGGTCGAGGAATTAGAGTTAAAGTAGAGTGTGGAGGGTATAAGGATTAGGGATAGGGTTAGAGGGTTTAGGGATAAGGGATTAGGGTTTAAGGTATAGTATCGAGTCTATTGAGGGTGTAGGAATAGGGATAGCATTTAGGGTTTAGGGATGAGGGATTAGAGTTGAGGGATGACAGATTAAGGTTGAGGGTTGAGGGATTAGGGTTTAGGGATAAGGTTTAGGGTTGAGGGCTGAGGGATTAGGGTTTAAGGTATAGTGTTGAGGGTTTAGGGATAGGGTTTAGGGTTGAGGGATTATAGTGAAGGGTTGAGGGATTAGAATTTGACATTGAGGGTTGAGGGTTTAGGGTTTAGGGTTTAGGGATAGGGTTGTTTGTCGAGGGATCAGAGTTAAGGGTTGAGGGATTAGGGTTTGACGTTGAGGGTTGAGGGTTGAGGTTCGAGGGTCAAGGGTTTAGGGATAGGGTTGAGGGTCGAGGAATTAGGGTTAAAGTAGAGTGTGGAGGGTACAAGGATTAGGGATAGGGTTGGAGGGTTTAGGGATAAGGGATTAGGGTTTAAGGTATAGTATCGAGTCTGTTGAGGGTGTAGGAATAGGGATAGCATTTAGGGTTTAGGGATGAGGGATTAGAATTGAGGGATGACGGATTAGGGTTGAGGGTTGAGGGATTAGGGTTTAGGGATAAGGTTTAGGGTTGAGGGCTGAGGGATTAGGGTTTAAGGTATAGTGTTGAGGGTTTAGGGATAGGGTTTAGGGTTGAGGGATTAGAGTGAAGGGTTGAGGGATTAGAATTTGACGTTGAGGGTTGAGGGTTTAGGGTTTAGGGATAGGGTTGAGGGTCAAGGGATTAGAGTTAAGGGTTGAGGGATTAGGGTTTGACGTTGAGGGTTGAGGGTTGAGGTTCGAGGGTCAAGGGTTTAGGGATAGGGTTTAGGGTCGAGGAATTAGGGTTAAAGTAGAGTGTGGAGGGTATAAGGATTAGGGATAGGGTTGGAGGGTTTAGGGATAAGGGATTAGGGTTTAAGGTATAGTATCGAGTCTGTTGAGGGTGTAGGAATAGGGATAGTGTTTAGGGTTTAGGGATGAGGGATTAGAGTTGAGGGATGATGGATTAGGGTTAAGGGTTGAGGGATTAGGGTTTAGGGATAAGGTTTAGGGTTGAGGGCTGAAGGATTAGGGTTTAAGGTATAATGTTGAGGGTTTAGGGATAGGGTTTAGGGTTGAGGGATTAGAGTGAAGGGTTGAGGGTTTAGGGTTTAGAGTTTAGGGTTAGGGTTGAGAGATGAGGGATCAGAGTTAAGGGTTGAGGGATTAGGGTTTGATGTCGAGGGTTGTGGGTTGAGGTTCGAGGGTCAAGGGTTTAGGGATAGGGTTGAGGTTCAAGGGATTAGGGTTAAAGTAGAGTGTGGAGGGTGTAAGGATTAGGGATAGGGTTGGAGGGTTTAGGGATAAGGGATTAGGGTTTAAGGTATAGTATCGAGTCTGTTGAGGGTTTAGGAATAGGGATAGCATGTAGGGTTTAGGGATGAAGGATTAGAGTTAAGGGATGATGGATTAGGGTTGAGTGACAATTTGATTTGGCACCCTTATGTAAATTTAGATATGATCTAGCACTTTGAGGTTGAGTGGAGTAATCTTGGCGCCTTTGTGTGTTGTTTTATACCTTGATGAGCGCCTTGGAAGAATGGACGTTTACTCACCCTTGAGTGCCTTAGTTCTAGAGATTGAGTTCGAAGAGTAATACTCCTCAAAACGCCTTTATGAGAGTGATGAAACTAAGTAGCATAAGAGATGATAAGTGTAAGAGCCTAGGGACTCAAGGCACATTGTAGGGTCAAGAACATCAAGTTTGTGCACCTAAGGGGAAAATCAAGCTTCAAACACCTCATCAAATGGCACCTTGGTAGAGGAGTTGCCAAAAGACCTTAAAATTGAAAATTTGATAAAATAACTCACATTGTGAGTTTAGGCGCCTTTCCAAGATCAAGCTTTCATATAGTGCCTTGAGTTGTTACTTTCATATTAGCGCCCTAGCATAAAGAAGAAGTCCTCAAATGCACTTTAAGGAGGAAGATTGGTGATGGGAGTAATTATGAGCGCCCTAGAGTGTTTGAATTGGGAAGTAGTAAAGGATAGTGCCTTGAATGAGTTTGAGTGCCTCGAAGAGGATTGAGTGCCTTGATAAATCAGAGGATTGAGCACTTAAGGGATAATAGGATCTTTTAAGACTATTGGTAAGTGTTTGGAATCATTAGAATTTCAAAAATAAGATAAAGACCCTAGGCGCTATCTCCTACTTGGAACATCACACATGGGAACATGGAAACTAGATTGATTGAAGGAATGATACTTTAGCGCCTTAAGGGTGTATGAGTCAAAATAACACTAAATTGGTGGCTAGTCCAATTGATTGAAATCATCTTGGGCGCATTTTCTTGCTTTAGTTGGGTTTAACTTATTTTGGCGCCTTGGTGAGAAGTTCTCTAGATATGAGTTAGAACCATCAAAATAATAAAACTTGCCAAGAAAGAGAGGCATTTTTATGAAGTTTTTCCTCAACGTTGAGCGCCTAGGAGGTAGATTACTCAAGAGAGGGTTAGATACTCTGTATTTTACTCTATTGTTGACTTGTCTAAAAATAATGGAAGCATAGAATTATCAACTTTTAAACCTTCGAACTCACTATTGGTGAGACAACATACCATCGGCAAGCTTAAAATTTCACCGGCCGATAGGCCGATGCCACCATGATTCCGTTTGATTTCACTTCTAACAAACATCCCATCATTGACTCTTATCGGTCAGACAGACCACTATCGATGACTTTATATCCTTTCACACCGATGTCTTTGTCACTCTGATACGAGACTCTAAGTCCCTCGCCTATCAGTAGGACTTAATACCATCGGCACACTCAAAAACTCTTCTGCCGACACACCGATCTCACGAATGACAACCTTCGAACCACACCCGTCGGTGAGACTCCAAACATCGGTGAACTCTAATCTCGTTGGGCCGATACACCGATGGATTTTGACTGTCAGTGTGACCCCCTTCATCGGCAAATCTCTCAACTGCTCTTCCGATGCGCATATGGGATTATCTTCCGATACACCGATGTCTTCGACTTCGAACCACACTCGTCAGCAAGACAAACCACTATCGGCAAAGCCTAACCAAGGTCTGTTGATATGCCGATTCGACCAACTCTTGACGTCGATACAAGGTTCTTTTGCAGGCAAAGGGTGCCTAGGCTTATGGGGCTCAATTTGATGTATTTATTGAAAGCTCAAGGTGAATTGATGCTTATTGAAAATGCCACTTAATCCTTCATTTGCATTATAGGTGCCATTTCCTATTGACTTATATACTCCTCCTCATGCTAGGGTGCCATAATGAAGTGGTTTAGACAATAGGTGCGCTTCACTTACTAGAGGCTTGTTCTCCTTCCACCTTAGGTGCACTTTTATGGTGGAACAGGTGTCAATGGGTGCCTTGTCTTAAATGAATGCTCTCTCTAAGTTGGACGCCCTTTTGAGGCTTTATGAGTTGCAAATTGCGCCTTAACCCTTCATGCTTGTTGCTCAATGTTTGAATGTTTAAGAAAGTCTCCTTTAGGTGCTCATCTTAATGACTTTTTCTCAAGGCGCAATCATCCTAATGACCTGGATATTCATCCTAGTGTTTCAGGATATCAGGCTACCAGACTTAGTCAGGTTCAGGATCTCAAACATAAATAATAACATGATGATTCATTTTTTTGTATTGCATTTAGTTGACATTCTATGCTACTCATAAAGAATATTAATATTTTCTGTTCAACATGATGATTCATTTTTTTTTTAAATACAACTTTTATCTTTTAGTTCCAAAATGAAGTTTAGGTGATACTTGAATAATAATAGCTAGCTTATTGGATCAACAAACATCCTATGTAATACAATCAGACTTTAAATATTTGAAGTAGCCATCTACAAATATCCATTCAAACGTGGATTTATAATGCAAGTATGGACGCCATCAATAAAAAGGATTTGTATTAACCAAATATCCATATAGGCATACATCAATATCTGTCGATATAAGTATAACATTTATACAAAATAGCCATATAGGCTTACAAGAATGCCATATAGGCATACAATGTCAGCTATGTACAATACAAAATATATGTCCACAAATGCCATATAGGCATACAACAAAGGAACACAATAAAAAGTCATTCCCCTCTGGCTGGTGAAGAGAATAAATCACAAGCAGCCTTTGATCTTCTACGGGATAGAGACGCGCATGTGGGTGGTCTACTACGAACCCGAGGGCTACTCCTCCTATTTAGGTCTTCCTGCATCTTTACCTGTTATAATAAAAAGTATAGACATTAATATATAGAAATTACATGTTATAAAAAATGAAACATTTAACAAAATAATCACTTACCACTAACATATAAT
Source organism: Cunninghamia lanceolata (assembly GCA_027924645.1). NCBI lineage: Eukaryota > Viridiplantae > Streptophyta > Pinopsida > Cupressales > Cupressaceae > Cunninghamia > Cunninghamia lanceolata. The sequence goes on from BSBN01000270.1 coordinate 2,141,374, forward strand.
ATGTCTCCTCGCTTGCCTCAATAGTAGGAATAGGCCCTAGTGATGTCATGTCCTATAGAAACCATCCAGATAGAAATTAAACTTCAAATCAATAATCTTTTGATTTTTCAAAAATAGACAACTATAACAATGAATGTAAATTGAAATTTACTAATCTACCTCATACCCTTGTCAATGCCATGGAGCTATGAATCGCAAAGGCCACACCCTGCTCCATTGCCCTATGAACATGGGGAGGTGTCTCCGCAGCCTGCATCATCTGGAAATAAAACAACATTATTCAATTACGAAAACTATAATAGTGATGCAAATCATGGCTCCTAACATACACACACATTCATCTAAACATGGAAGTACACACAATAAAGCACACAAATCACATACAAAAATTTAGTAAGTACAATTCATTCATTAAACTATTTATTTTATTACCTCCGTAAAGCTTTGAAGTCCACCACCACTGGCAGGTGTTGCCGTGAAATCTATAGTATTAACCTATTCAACATCCAAAATCAGATATTAGAATACCATTCATATAACGATGCTATTCACATGTAATATTTATAATTGTTTACTAGTTACATACCTCGACAGTAGATGATCTAGTTAAAAATGCAGGTGGAGATCCACTGAAAACTGCATCGACGCTATGACCCTGAAATTTCATTAAAATCATCAATTTAAATTAGTTAATCTTGTATTTCAAAAATGAAATTTAATAAATTAAATTCAATAAACTTGCTAATATTTACCTAAGTATTAAGGCCGAAAGTCTCACTCAGGAGGGTATCTCTCATCACCATCTGCTCAGCTGCAGATGTAGCCTGTGCACCTGCATCCTGACTATCCATGGGGTCATAACCACAGGCTGACCCGCAAGCTTGGCAAGTATGGGGTGGGACCCTACTCCTCGCACTATCTCCCAACCCACTCTGTGTTGCAGGTCCAGCATGCTCTATGATGCTCTGGGTCAAGGCACTAATCGACTGAAGTGTATCGACCTCAACACTCTCCTTCACAATGGAAGGGATAGAAACATGCTCATGGGCTGGTCTACTGATTACTCGTCTCACTACCCGCTATGGGTCAAGACGTGCCCCTGGTCTATCTTGTGCTGACCCCCCACCTCTACCCTGGAAGTCCCACATATCAAAATAGTTTGGCACTTTATTGAGGACAAACTCGCAGTAGAGTTTCCTCAAAAAGTATTGCGGGACCTCATTATTATTGCATGGAGGATGGTCAAAAACCATCCACCACCTCTACCCAAAATTATCCCTTATTGCTTGGTTGTTGCACCAATGGATAGGGAACCTCTTGCATGTAATGGGTGGAGGTTGATTTGTTTGTGGGTTTGTAAAAATTGAACACAAGTCTAATTTTATAATTTGTAATTTTTTGACATCTTGGTATGACAATTTGTCTGCATAGTAATCTCTAAACTCTCTCTTTTTATCCGTCCAACTAGTTATTTGCTTGCTAATTGAAACTACATTTGATAACATAGACTCAAGAGATTCGGCAAGCGTGGACCTATGCAAGGTTGAAGTGGAAGGATCTTTCAACCTTGCAATTATATCTTCAATTTTCTTTTTGTTGTTTTTAATTTGCCCCATTATATTTTCTTGTGTTCTAGGGGCATGTCGAGGAATGAATGGAGGAGGTTGTTGTTCTGCAAGTATTTCCTCCTAAGGATTTTGTGGATTTTGAGGAGGAGGAGGAGGAGGAGGTGCATTAACATTTCCTAACAATTAACAAAATATACATCAAAAATGAACAAAAACCTACTTATTTAGAAACAAATTCAAACAAAAAAACAAATATAACTCACCCCTTTGGCATGCTCGATGTTGTGGTGGCATTTTGGCGACGAATCGATAAACTTTTTGTGTTGTATGGTGTTTTGCAAAACGCGAGCGCGCTTTCGAGGGTTTGCAAGCTGCAGGTTGAGAGGAGAAAACATAAAGAAATGAAATTGGAAACCTTTTTTTTTAATTTATAGTAAGTCATAACGCGAGCATGTTATAACGCGCTCGCGTAATGACTTAATTTTTTTTTAAATTAATTTGGCCACTTTTTGGCCCCCCATCTTCTTGCACTTACCCAGAGGTACTCTGTTTTAGCTGGATGCATGCACTGTTCAATGCAATAGTTCTTCTATTTTGAAGAAAAGAGCTTCAAATTCTTCATCCTCACCATTGGAACTAGCAACAAAGAAGTGTGTTGCTTCAAATTTTGATGGTCATGCTTTTTGGGTACCTAAGGATGCTAATGCTTTGGAAATGAAACTTCGTGCTGAGAAGACAATGTTGTGGCATGAGAGACTTGGTCACATTGGTGAGAAGGGTCTTAGAGCCCTAAAAAATAAAAAAACATTGTTGAAGGTTTAAATGATTGTAATCTCAAGTTTGACTTTTGTGAACATTGTGTATATGGAAAACAAAACCATGTTTAGTTTTACTCTAGTTCTCATAAGTCTTCTAGTGTGTTGGATCTAATCCATTCTGATATGTTTGGTCCCGTGAATGTTCCTTTGATTTTTAAATCATTATATTTTGTATCATTCATAGATAATTACAGTAGAAGGACATGAATTTATTTTCTCAAAAGAAAATATGAAGTCTTTAGTCGGTTCAAAGAGTTTAAATCTTTTATTGAGAATCAGACTGGTAAAGAGATTAAGTGTTTGAGAAATGATAATGGTGGTGAGTTTTGTTTTGCAGAGTTTGATAAGTTCTGTAAAGAACATGGGATTGAAAGGCATAAGACAACTCCATACACCCCACAACAAAATGGAATTGCAGAGAGGATGAATAGAACATTAATGGAGAGGGCTAGGAGTATGCTTAGTGGTGCTGGCCTTGAACAAAAATTTTGGGCTAAAGCTGTAGCCACTACCTACTACCTAGTTAACATGTCTCCTACTTCAGCACTTCATTGAGACATCTTCATGTTTTTGGTTGTCAGGCATATGCGCGTGTGCCTAAGGAGAAGAGGTCAAAATTGGAGAACAAGGCAGTTAAGTGTATCCTCATTGGCTATGGTGTCAGTGTGAAAGGGTATAAGATTTGGGATCTTGTGGCCAATAAAGTCTTGTATAGCAGAAGTGTTATCTTTAGAGAGGTAACTCCTCTTGTTTTTCTACAGCCAAAAGAAAAAGAAAAGAAAAAGGATGTGGTTCAGTTTCCTACTACCCCTGAGAAGACTGAACTAAAAGATCCTATTGGACCTGATGATGAGGAGAGCTCTAGTAGCTTTAAAAGTTCAGAAGAGTAAGAAGAACCTCCACCTCAGCCTTTGAGGAGGTCCACATGAAATAGGAAGCAACCTGAGAGGTTTGATTTTTCATTGCTTGATTCTAGTTGTGTTTTTGCTTTGATTTCTAACACTGATGAGCCTAGAACTATTAGAGAGGCTATAGGCATGAAAGATGTAGGTTCCTGGAAGGAGGCCATGGAGGATGAGATAGTCTCTTTGGAAAAGAATAAAACATGGGACTTGATGCCTTTTCCTGATGGACATAAACTTGTTGGATGTGTTGGTGATTGTTTTGATGCAATCATAACAATAAGTTAAAATTCACATATAATGAACTGAAACTATACTTGAAAGATAAGAAGGAATCATTTAAGATTCACTTAATCCCAAGTCTACAATGGTACTGTTGGTCAAATTCAGTTGGTCAATGTGAAGCTATAATGTTCAAAGGGCCTTACGTAGTTTAGGGTTTCCTTTTGGTTTACTAGACTCAAACTATGCAAAAAGATCATGAGATATGTCAATACTTTTCATTCCTTTGCCTAAAAGTGTTACTGTGCTGCCAAGCTTTAGATGGTTGTCTTGAATTATTGCAGCCTTCCTCTTTATATATTTATGAAAACTTGTCTACTTTTAACTCTGTTGTTCATGCTTCTTCAAATATGAGACAAATTTCCTTCAAATTTCTACGTTTTCAGCTAAATATTTCAGATGGGTTGGGAAAAGTTAGAAAGATCTAATCTAAACCTCATTTACTCTACCAAAGGATCTAATTGTTCTGTTATGCACTAAGTAAATCATACAACAATTTGATCAAATCCACAGTAAAAACCTTAAATGTAAGTTCTGAGCATTTTCACAAACATACATTTAAAATTGCAAGCTCTCAAAGAAAATATTTCAAAACACAAAGAAGAGCAGGACAACACTCAGAAGATAGATGCAGAACTCCAGATTCTATTGTATTAGAAACAAACAGTCATACATGATTTACAATGTTGGAATGACTCTTAGTTTCATTGATCAAATTACAGAGAACTTACAAGCTTTACAGATACAATAAGGAAGCCAGATGTTCCACGCACTCCTTACTGTAGACAAACAGGCGACCTCCTTCCTCTACTTCTAAACTATGCTAAGCTAAAATCCCTGTGTTTTCCTAAAATCCCTGTTGTAAAGTATTACAATGTATTAAGGCACAATATATAGACTTTCGGATTGTCCTCAATACAGCTCAAAACCCTAATGGCTAAGCCATGGTTCAAACCCTAGGTTATAGCATTAAATGGTGCAGAACCAATTTCCCAAAAATATCTTTGAACACACATCAAATCTGGGCGAAAATATGCCCCTTTCTGAAACCCTAGTAGCTCAGAAGTAAATTTTGCAACCTACTTATCAGTATGTTTTATCTACATTTGGGTCTTCTCATTGATGTCCCTTGACTTTTTGCACTTCATCCTTATCTTCTCTTTGCTTCTGAAATCTGATTTTCCTGTCGTGATGTCACTGCGATTAAATTTTAGCCTCTTCCTTAGCTGCAAACCTGCAAAAATAGACCAGCAATAAGTACCATTGATTATTAAACAATGAGAAACAAAATACCTGTTAGATCCAAGTGGGGCTGAGCCAAAATCGCAGCTATCGGGTCAAAATTCTGCCAAAGAAACATGTTCATACTATGCAACTGTGTCAAAAACTTACCGGGTCAACCATTACGGACCAAAAATAATGCATACGCAGGGTCAAAATGTGTCGAAAAACCCTAAAAACCCATTGCTAAACGCTTGTCGCCTATCGGCACCAAAAAACCTTCGTCGACGGGCCTTAAAAATTCCCACCGACCTCCTGTGTCTGGCTGAAAACGGCCCTTTATTTGCCTTTAAATAGAAATGGTGCCCTCAGAGAGTGACACGTGGCATGCTCCACGCGAGGGGCTTTGAAACTGTTGCCTTGTGCGGAAGGCGACGCTTGTCGCCACCCATGCCGCTGTTGAAACTACCTAGAAACTGTTTAGGCACTTCGAAACCTATGAAAACTTTTAGATTCATGCAGAAGAAGACATGTGTCGCCTTCCGCGTGTCCATTAGGGGCTACTAAGAAACCTGTGGAGGCTGTCCCGAAACTATTTGAAACTCCCGCGGAAAGTGACACTTATCACTCTCTGCACAACTGTTGTGACCCTTAGAAACTGTTGCGGCACCTTTTTTGAAACTGTTGGCGGAAGGCACCACGTGGCGTCTTCCGCGTCACTACTAAGACTTTAAGGGGCAGGGTGGGTCATACTTCGGAGTGTGACACTTGTCACACTCTGCGGGGCCTTGAAACATGTTTGAAACCTTTTAGAAACTTTCACGGAAGGCGCCACATGGCGTCTTCCGCGCAACCTTTGAAACTTTGGGAAACTATCGCGGAAGGCGCCACGTGGCGTCTTCCGCACAATCGTTGAAACACTTAGAAACTCTTAAGAAACTTTATGGAGGGACCACGGAAAGTGACACATGGCGTGCTCCACGCAGGCGTCAAAACTTTAAGAAACTTTTGGAAACTTTCAGAAACTTTTAAGAAACCTGCAGAGAGTGACACTTGTCACACTCCGTGCGACTGTGAGACTTTAAGGAAACAATCGCGGAAGGTGACACGTGGTGTCTTCCGTGGTACACTTGAAACTATTTAGAAACTTTAAGGGGGCTTTGCAGAAGGTGACACATGGCACACTCTGCACTACTCTTGCAACATTAAGAAACTTTATGGAAACTTTCACGGAAGGTTTAAATTTTTTAAAGGGGCTATTGTGGAAGGTGACAAGTGGCACCTTCCGCACAACACTGGAAACTGTTTAGAAATTGGTGCGAAACTCATGCAGAATGTGACACTTGGCATGCTCTGCGTAGCCACTGAAACACTTAGAAATATTTTAACGAAACATTTGAAACTTTGAAATATTTAAACTTGATAGTGTATTTTACCAAAATGGGCATAACTTGAAAAATATGGCAAATTTTTAGATGATTCAAAAAGCAACCCTAGCTTATTTTTGACAAGGAATCCAACCATACCACGCACTGGCTCTCAAAATCCATTTTCTCACTAATTTTTTATCAAAGTTTGCAAATTTCACTCACTTTTCCCTTACCACCAAGGACAGACCCACAAAAACAGAAGCAAAAAGCAAAGCCACAGCAGGGGTCCCTATTTTGCTAAGGAGTAAAATGGGGCGTGTTGTGAACATCACAACAACTAGCAACCAAACAAAACAACTAAATTCAAAGTATTCAAGAAAACTAAATGAAATAAATGCATAACTTCCGACTATCCATCTTGCAAATTATTATTCAACTTGAGACCTAAGGCATTCAATAAGGGTGCATGAATTTTTATTTTTAGTTTAATTGTGTGCACGTGATTAATAAGCCTCATCCTGAAGATCGGTTGAACAAACCAGTGACTGACATTAGCCTACGTAGGTGAGGATACTCCCTCATAGCCGACCGGATAGAGCCTTGCTGCCAGCGAGCGTCCATAGCCCTGGCAAGGTTATCGTTACAATTCTCCTAAGTAGAGCCCCACTGCTAGCGAGCGTCTATAGCCCTAGTAGAGTTACTTAGATGGCTTAATCTAGATTTTTAGTATAATCCGCTTTATTTATTTTTTATTTTTTATTTTCTAATTTTGAAAGAGATTTCACAAGATATAGTAATTTGTAGCTTCATGATGTAAGGAGTGGACACTTGCTGAAATTAAGCTAAGAATTGTAATGGTAGTAAGGGTGACCTCTAATTTTTCACCTAATATCTACACTGGTAGGTTCAACAAACCCAAGGATTTTAGGTGTATCATCGTGAGAAACTTGCCTCGAATTCTCAATCACATTTATTGAATATGAAATTTCAGAAGATAAATAACTCTCTATATTCATGACAGTCACAACAAGTTATGTGTAAATTACAAATGATTAACTTGAATATCCTAAATTTATACTGTTTTGGATGGTTGCTAGTTTGCTCCTTAATATTCTAAAGTAAAATAAAGATCCCTGCTGAGGGGACAACAAACAAACCAACCAACAGGTAGACTGTACAAAAAGCAAAAGCAGAAAAAAAACTGTACAAATAGAAACAAACAACAAACAGAAAACAAAACAAAAACGAAACTATACAAACAACAAAAGAAGAACCGGACATTACTTACACTATATTACACCAAAATGGGCTGCCCTTTACCTCAGGCCTGGAAGTAGTGTTTCAGATGTTGTCCATTAACTGGCAATGGCACATCTTCTCCAGTCAAGGTCTTAAGTCTAAATGTATTATCTCCTATTATTTCTGCGACTTGTAATGGACCTAGCCATAGTTTATCGAATTTTCCATGGCTTCCTTTCTTTTCATGTGCTTTGTCTCAGCACAGCACTAAGTCTAATAACCTAAATGTTTTGACTCTTGTCCTTTTATCAAACCACCTCTTAACAACCGCTTGGTGTTTGGCAAACTTCTCGATGGCTTGACCTCTTTTCTCATCTAATTGTAGCATTTGTACTATTCTAGCTTCCCTATGGTCATCAAAGCCTAGATACTCATTGGCAAACTTCCAGGTTGATATTCTCAGATTTATTGGAAGTATGGGATCTGCCCCATAAACTAAATAATAAGGTGTGCTACCTAAATCTGTCTTAAACTTGGTCCTATCTACCCATAATGCATATCTTAACAGGGTATTCCACTCTTTAGGACTCTTTGCAATCAACCTTTTGATTATATCTAATAAGATTTTGTTCGTTGATTTAGCCAATCCATTACCTTGAGGGTAATAATTTGAAGAAAACCTTAAAATGATCCCATATTCAAATGCCCATTTAGAAAACTTTAAAGAAGAGAAAGCAGGGCCATTATCACATACCAATGAATAGGGAGTTCCAAACCTGGTGATGATGTTTTCTTCAAGAAACTTGATAACTACCTCAGTTGTGGAGAATTTGCAGCAGGTAGCCTCAGTCCACCTTGTACAATAGTCTGTTACCGTCAGTATAAATTTGTGTCCTGCAAAAGATGGGGGATTGATGACTCTAATAAGATCCAAGCCCCACTGTGCAAATGGTCTTGATTCAATCACAGGTTGTAGTGGATGGGCCTGATTTATCCCTTTATCTGCTGTAGTCTGACAGGTGTGGCAACTTCTGATGTGACTCTCAGTATCTTTGAACATCGTGGGATAGTAATAGCTTGCCCTCAGTATTTTGTGTGTTATAGCTAGATGGGAACCATGGCCGGTTCCGTACTTGTCATGTAGTTTTGTCAACACTTTATCTGCTTCAGCTCTATTTAGGCATCTCAGATAAATTCCATCATGGTTCTTCCTAAATAGAAGACCTCCTTGCACCATATATTTTTGTGCTTTAACCTTCAAAGCTCTCCTCTGGGAAGATTTCATTCTATTTGGGTACTTTCCAGCTATCAAGAAGGTGTTTAAATCATCATACCAGTCTGATGCGTTTTGGGAATTCAATACGTACTGTTGTTTTATCAGATCTAGATCCGTATTTGCTATTGTTTGCACCAATGCCTGTCCTCTGACTAGCTCCATGGGAATGATTTCCATGTCGAATTCTTGCAGCGTGGTGATCCATTTGGCTCTTTTTTCTCTAGGTTCGTTTTGCATCAACAACATTTTTACTGCTATGTCTGGCACTATGGCTTTGACCTGGCTGCGTAGAATGTAGTTCTGAATTTTTTCATAGCCTTCATTAATTCAAATGCTTGTCTCTCGGTGTCTAGATACCTCAGCTGTGCATCCTTCAGAGGTGCGCTCATAAATGCAATGGGCCTTTCTTCATTGTTTTCACCTTTCTGTGTCAAGGCAGCTGCGACTGAATGAGAAGATGCAAAGGAGTAGATGTAAAACGGGCTTGTGTAGTCTAGACTTGCTAATACAGGAGCATTAGAAATTGCCTCCTTGATATCTTCAAATGCAGCCCTAGCCACTGACGTCCATTCCATCTGCGCATCCTTCTTTAACATGGCATTTAACGGCTGCACGATCTCTGCAAAACCCGTGATAAACTTCTGAACAAAGTTAATTTTACCAAAAAATGATTTCAACTCTTTCCTACTATTTGGTATTTGCAAATTTTTTATGGATTCTATTCTATCCGGATCAATTGAAATTCCATCTTCAGAAATGACATGGCCTAATAATTTACCTTCAGTTATGCCAAATATACATTTCTTAGGATTAAGGGAAATCCCATACCTTTCACATCGCTTGAGTATTTTCCTGAGATCTTCAGCGTGAGTGGATGCATCCTTGGAATACACAGTCAAATCATCCATATACACAACAATGCACTTACCTGATAACCCATGGAATGCAATGTCCATGGCTCTCTGAAAAGTGGCACCTGCATTGATCAGACCAAAAGGCATTCTTCTATATGCATAATTTCCCCATTTACAAGTGAAGGTGGTTTTTAGTCTATCTTCTCCATCAATTAAGACTTGGTTATAACTTGAAAAACCATCTAAAAAAGACATCATCTTTGCCCCATTTACTGCTTGCAGCACTTCGTCTATCGGAGGCAGAGGATAATTATCCTTTTCAGATGCTTTGTTTAAATTTCTAAAATCTACGCATAACCTGATGTCTCCGTTTTTCTTCCTCACTGGTACTAAGTTAGCTACCCAAATTGAATGTCTGACTGGGAAAATGATTCCAGCAGACAACAATTTTTTAACTTCCTCAAAGATTAAAGGCTCTAGAATGGCATTCGCAGGCCTTTGTTTCTGCCTAAATGGTTTAACCTCTAGTCTTAAAGGTATTACGTGAGTTATGATGGACTCATCAAATGTTTTCAAGTCTTCATACGTCCATGCTATTACATGTTTATAATCTTTCAGAGCGTCTAAAACCTCTTTTCTAATCTTCTCAGAGCAAGCCTTTCCGATTAGTACATTTTGTGGATTTTGCTCTGTCCCTAAGTTATATAAATTGCACTTACCCCCTTTCTGTTTTGGGCAAGTCCTTCTATCTCATTACTCCATCAAAGTCAAAGATATGTTCTAATTCAATTACTCCTTTAGGTAAGAAGTTGCTCTTCAAGTTGATTATGTCCTCTTCGTCCCATGTTATTTCAGGCCTTTCTTGCTCATCAATGATTTGAGCCTCAAATGCTTCATTACAAGTCAGAAAATCAATAATTTGTTGATCCCCCCCAAATACTTGAAAGTGTGTAACGTTGTCTAGTATACTGGGCACATTAACTAACTCAACAACAAATCGTCTCAATCCTGACAGTGTCAATGGTTCTAATGTGCTAGCAGCAACTGCTAGCGCATCTGGCCTATGGTTCAGCTCTCTAGGGATATGCTCTAAGTTGAAAGCATCAAACGCATCTATTAAACCCCATACTCTGTGTCTGTAACTAATCATTTTCTTGTAATTACAGGCATATAGTTTCCTCACTTGTCTGACTACTAATTCAGAGTCTGAAAATACTCTGATCATTTTCACCCTTTTCTTGATGGCCATGACAAGTCCTAAAATTAGGGCCTCATATTCAGCAATATTGTTAGTACAGGAAAATTGTAATCTATATGTTGCCAGATGTGATTTACCCTGAGGATCTATAAGTTCAACACCTGCACCCGCGCCCTATTTTGATTTGGACCCATCACATTTTAACGTCCACATGCCATCTTTACTTTTCTGACCTTTTATCTTGGCATGCTTTGTCTCTTTTATTGCCTGCAGGGTGTTGTCCTGTTTATTCATGGGTTTTTTTGTTTGGTTAACTTGCATATGTGTGTTTTTAGTTTGCAACTCAGAAAGACAACTACCCTTGTCCCTTATTTCTTCTCCTAAATCTAGAATCAGGGCATCTACATCATCCTGAACATATTTCTGTGTTGGATCAGGATTCTCATTTTCCCCTTGTAACTCTACCCTCCCTATGCATTTTTTGTATTCATATTCAATGACGTCTTTGCATATTTCACAACTCTCCTCAGAATGTTGCCTATCATGGACTCTACACTTGTTTTTATACAATTTACATTGGACCGGCAGATTGTGTTTAACGTACTCTTCCACCTCTTGTCTAATGGCATGACCAAATTTGTCTATTGCATTGTTTTCTTCATCTGAAGAATTTCCATCAGACTCAATGAATAATGTTGTCCTATTGCTAACACATTTTTTTCTAATGTTTAACATCATGATCTCTTCAATCTATACCCCATTGTTGGTAATTCTATAGACACCAGGTTCAACAACAGCATATAATATTTCATTAGTTCGATTATACTCTATTATCATGTGTTTCATCCTGGGCTCTGCCTCTATTCTAATCTGGTTTGGGACACCTCTCCAAGGTAGCCACATATGTGAAAAGTTAGTGGCCATATATCCATTTAATGTCTTGGACCAATCCCTACTCAGCAACATTCCATAATTTACGGGTATATCCACTACTTGAATATCAATGATTTGGCTTACCCTAGGGTCTGAAGCTAATTGCATTTGAATGTTCATGAGTTCTCCTATCACGCTAACCTCAGTCTTATCTAATTGTGTGACAACCTTGGCAAATTTTGGTGGGAGTCAGCCTGAGAGTTTTACATATTCCTAAGGGCATTACGTTGGTTGAGGCACTAGAGTCTACCATGCAATTGTGTATATTCTTCCCACACAATCTAACAGTTAACAAGAAAGGGGGAGTATCCCTCTTATCCGCATGTATTACTACATTTGTATTGGAAGGGTGCTCAACTTTCTTATTTTTCTCTTTAGGCGGTGAATCTCTATTAGGAACAGTTATATCAGCAGACACCTCATCTGTCATGGATGTATCCAGAGATTTTATAAAAGCATTTATGATCCCTGGGGTCTTCAATAATTCATTTAGAGGTATACTGACCTTAATTTTCTTTATTTCCTCTGGCAAGTAACTCATTAATCTTGTTGTCTCTATTGTTTCAGTTTTACTTGTTTGATCCTTTTGTATTGCTATTCCATTATTTGTGTGCTGATTAGCTTTAAGTATGGCAGGATTGTTGCTGGCATTCCGATCTGGGGGTGTATTGAAGTTATTTGGAGGAATGGAAGTGGTGAAAGGTCCTCCTGGCCTAGGGTTGTTCCTGAAATTGTAGGTATGGTTTTTATTTGTCTGTCGAAAGGCCTGCACCTCTTCTGTTTCTGTTAATACCTCATTTTCAGATTCAAAGGGAAACTAAAAAGCATTTAACACAAAGGTTGATTCAGGATAAAGATTTTCACAACAGTATGGTTCATCTTCTAGCAATTCATCCTCTTTCTCTTCTGCAGTTGCAAAGGTAAACATTTCTAAGACTAATGCTATGTCATATCCTGAGGGTACTACCTCATTACCCTTGGGAATGAGAAATTCAGAGGTAGGAGGCTGGACATCTATATTAAAAATGCTGGCTGCTAGGTGGAACTGTGGGTAGTCGTGCTCAGCATGGGCATTGGTATTGTGAAATCTACACCAATTTTTGGGTGTTGTACTGGCCATTTGGATGCCAGCCATTTGTTTTGCATCATGACTATCTATGTTCTCAAAAGGAGAAGCTAGAGTACCGTTGTTGGGCCCAGTGTTCCATGTCTTGGGTGGCCTAGGTTGATTCTGATTTCTGTTATTACTGCCCCAGGTCCTATAATCTATCATTGGCCCTCTATTTTGCATTGGTTGCCCCTGGTTGGGGCCTTGATGCTAATTATAGTTTTGGTTCTGATTGTACTACTGATTTTGATTGAAACTATAGTTCTAGTTTTGGCCTTGGTTGTGATTTTGATGTTGATTGTAGTTCTGGTTGCCTCTTCCATAGAGGTTCTCATTTCTTAGTTATGTCACTTCGGTGGTTAACCTTTTCAAATGTGTAGTGATCTCTTTGATTTCTTCCCTTTCCTCCTGTGCTTTTGCCACAGTTGTATCCCTAGGAGGTTGGAAGAAAGGCTGACCATTATTTTGACTGTTATTGGAAGTGCTACCTGTGTAAGGAGTTATGGCTTGGATTGGGGTAGGACTATACACAGGTGTGTAAGAAGGAACTGGATTTAATAATGGAGTGTGCTGCATAGGGGCTCCATTCCATGGTTGTGCCTGATTCTGCACCCCAAATTCCCTCCATTAACAAATGGGCTATAAGTTGTATGCCTCATCTCTTGGTTCACTGAGGCTGCCTCCTTGTAGGCTTTGGATATTTGAATCTATGTCAGGTTTTCTTTTGACAATCATGCCAGTTAAAGGATCCAAGGCTGCATAGTACATAGCCAACAAGGGATCATCATCCATGGTATAAGGGGCTACTAGCCTAGAGTAGGCCTTTTGAAATTTGTCATTGAAACTATCAATCAGCTCTCCCTCACCTCATTTTATAGCAGCCAATTTATGATACAAAGCGCAAGGGTCAATGGGTCCTCTAAATCTTGACAGAAATGCTTCTTCCATAAGTGACCAGGAAGAAATGTAACCGTTGGGTAAGTTTACATACCAGTTAGAGGCTTGTTCATTAAAGGTGTAGGGAAACAATCTACACACAACATCCTCGTGCTCTAACATAGCCCTAAAACATGCTTCCTTAAATATTCTAATATGATCCTCTAGATCCTGATGCAACTGGTACTTGGGACATATCTTTTCTGGATTTTTGGGCATCTCATGATAATCATTGAAGAATATGGGAGAATGAACATTGAAATAAGCCATTGTAGGTGTTTGAGCTTGACCTGAACTTGTAGAAATACCTAGATTGATTGGTGGGATAGGATTTCTAGGAGGATTAGGGCCTCCAAGAGTGCCTGAATCAAGATTTAAAGATCTGAATAGTGATCTGTCAGGACTCACAATACTACGGATGTTAAAAGGTGACCCAGGAGGTGTTCGAGATGAACTTCCTGCTTGTGATATTTTAGGATTCCAAATCAAAGGGCTCTTACTTCGCCTTATATCATGTAGTTGCACAAATATATCTCCTGAACTGGATCTAGACCTGGTCACTCTATCACTGTTATTAGCTAGCTTTTCTTGAAACAAACCCTAACTTAAATCTGGCCCTCCTTCTAGCGCCAGAAAACTGTTGGTGATTGTTTTGATGCCATCATAACAATAAGTTAAAATTCACATATAATGAACTGAAACTATACTTGAAAGATAAGAAGGAATTGTTTAAGATTCACTTAATCCCAAGTCTACAATGGTACTGTTGGTCAAATTCAGTTGGTCAATGTGAAGCTGTAATGTTCAAGGGGCCTTACATAGTTTAGGGTTTCCTTTTGGTTTACTGGACTCAAATTATGCAAAAAGATCATGAGATATGTCAATACTTTTCATTCCTTTGCCTAAAAGTGTTACTGTGCTACCAAGCTTTAGATGGTTGTCTTGAATTATTGCAGCCTTCCTCTTTATATATTTATGAAAACTTGTCTACTTTTAACTCTGTTGTTCATGCTTCTTCAAATATGAGACAAATTTCCTTCAAATTTCTACATTTTCAGCTAAATATTTTAGATGGGTTGGGAAAAGTTAGAAAGATCTAATCTAAACCTCATTTACTCTACCAAAGGATCTAATTGTTCTGTTATGCACTATGTAAATCATACAGCAATTTGATCAAATCCACAATAAAAACCTTAAATGTAAGTTCTGTGCATTTTCACAAACATACATTTAAAATTGCAAGCTCTCAAAGAAAATATTTCAAAACACAAAGAAGAGTAGGAGAACACTCAGAAGATAGATGCAGAACTCCAGATTCTATTGTATTAGAAATAAACAGTCATACATGATTTACAATGTTGGAATGACTCTTAGTTTCATTGATCAAATTATAGAGAACTTACAAGCTTTACAGATACAATAAGGAAGCCAGATGTTCCACGCACTCCTTACTGCAGACAAACAGGCGACCTCCTTCCTCTACTTCTAAACTATGCTAAGCTAAAATCCTTGTGTTTTCCTAAAATCCTTGTTGTAAAGTATTACAATGTATTAAGGCACAATATATAGACTTTCTGATTGTCCTCAATACAGCTCAAAACCCTAATGGCTAAGCCATGGTTCAAACCCTAGGTTACATCATTAAATGGTGCAGAACTAGTTTCCCAAAAATATCTTTGAACACACATCAAATCTGGGCAAAAATATGCCCCTTTCTGAAACCCTAGTAGCTCAGAAGTAAATTCTGCAACCTACTTGTCATTATGTTTTATCTGCATTTGGGTCTTCTCATTGATGTCCCTTGACTTTCTGCACTTCATCCTTATCTTCTCTTTGCTTCTGAAATTTGATTCTCCTTTCGTGATGTCACTGCCATTAAATTTCAGCCTCTTCCTCAGCTGCAAACCTGCAAAAATAGACCAGCAATAAGTACCATTGATTATTAAGCAATGAGAAACAAAATACCTGTTAGATCCAAGTGGGGCTGAGCCAAAATCGTAGCTATTGGGTCAAAATTCTACCAAAGAAACGCGTTCATACTGCGCAACTGTGTCAAAAACTTACTGGGTCAACCATTGCGGACCAAAAATGATGCATACGCAGGGTCAAAATGTGTCAAAAAACCCTAAAAACCCATTGCTAAACACCCGTCGCCTATCGGCGCCAAAAAACCTTCGTCGGCAGGCCCTGAAAATTCCCACCGACCTCCTGTGTCTGGCCGAAAATGGCCCTTTATTTGCCTTTAAATAGAAACGGTGCCCTCAGAGAGTGACACGTGGCGTGCTCCATGCGAGGGGCTTTGAAACTGTTGCCTTGTGCGGAAGGCAACACTTGTCGCCACCTGCGCCACTATTGAAACTACCTAGAAACTATTTAGGCACTTCGAAACCTATGAAAACTTTTAGATTCACGCGGAAGAAGACACGTGTCGCCTTCCGCGTGTCCGTTAGGGGCTACTGAGAAACCTGCAGAGGCTCTCCTGAAACTATTTGAAACTCCTGCGGAAAGTGACACTTGTCACTCTCCACGCGATTGCTGTGACCCTTAGAAACTGTTGCGGCACCTTTTTTGAAACTGTTGGCGGAAGGTGCCACATGGTGTCTTCCGCGTCGCTGCTGAGACTTTAAGGGGCAGGGTGGGTCATACTTCAGAGTGTGACACTTGTCACACTCCGCGGGGCCTTGAAACATGTTTGAAACCTTTTAGAAACTTTCGCAGAAGGTGCCACGTGGCATCTTCCGCGCAACCTTTGAAACTTTGGGAAACTGTCGCGGAAGGTGCCATGTGGCGTCTTCCGCACAACCGTTGAAACACTTAGAAACTCTTAAGAAACTTTATGGAGGGACCACGGAAAGTGACACATGGCGCGCTCTGCACAGGCGTCGAAACTCTAAGAAACTTTTGGAAACTTTCAGAAACTTTTAAGAAACCTGCGGAGAGTGACACTTGTCACACTCCGCACAACCGTGAGACTTTAAGGAAACAATCACGGAAGGTGACATGTGGTGTCTTCCATGATACACTTGAAACTATTTAGAAACTTTAAGGGGGCTCTGCAGAAGGTGACACATGGCACACTCCACAATACTCTTGCAACATTAAGAAACTTTATGGAAACTTTCGCGGAAGGTTTAAATGTTTTAAAGGGGCTATTGCGGAAGGTGACAAGTGGCGCCTTCCACACAACACTGGAAACTGTTTAGAAACTGGTGTGAAACTCATGCAGAATGTGACACTTGGCACGCTCCACGTAGCTACTGAAACACTTAGAAATATTTTAACGAAACATTTGAAACTTTGAAATATTTAAACCTGATAGTGCATTTTACCAAAATGGGCATAACTTGAAAAATATGGCAAATTTTTAGATGATTCAAAAAGCAATCCTGGCTTATTTTTGACAAGGAATCCAACCATACCACGCACTGGCTCTCAAAATGCATTTTCTCACTAATTTTATCAAAGTTTGCAAATTTCACTCACTTTTCCCTTACCACCAAGGACAAACCCACAAAAATAGAAACAAAAAGCAAAGCCACAGCAGGGGTCCCTATTTTGCTAAGGAGTAAAATGGGGCGTGTTGTGAACATCACAACAGGATGTAAATGGGTGTTCAAGAAGAAATTTGGTGTAGATGGTAGTGTTGAGAAATATAAGGCCAGATTGGTTGCGAAGGGGTATTCTCAAGTAGAGGGAATTGATTATGGTGAGATTTTCTCTCCCGTTCCAAAGCCAACATCTATTTGGTTCATGGTATCTCTTACAACCGCTTATGACTTAGAGGTAGAACAAATGGATGTGAAGATAGTTTTCCTTCATGGTTACTTGGAGGAAGATATCTATATGTCACAGCCAGAGCACTACATGGTGAAAGGTAAAGAAAATATTATTTGCAAGTTCAAGAAGTCTTTGTATGATTTGAAACAGTCTCCTAGGATGTGGTACCAAAAGTTTGATGCCTTTGTGTTGAGTATTGGATCTTTGAGATCAAATCAGATCATTGTGTTTATTTCAAAGTTGACAATGATCGTATTCTCATTATAGCATTATACGTTGATGATATGTTACTAATCAGGAATGGTAAAGGTTTGATTTATGATTTGAAGTCTTAGTTGTCAGTATAGTTTGAAATGAAAAACTTAGGGGCAGCTAGGTACATTCTAGGGATGGAGATCAGAAGAGACAGAGTAAACATAAAACTTTGGTTAGGCCAGAGTAAGTATGTTAACACTGTGTTGGAGAGATTTAGTATGGTGGATTGCAGACTATTGAATGTTCCTGTTACGATGGGGACAAAGTTATTTGTTGATGATTGTCCAAAGTCTCCTTCTGAGAGGGAGGATATGAGCAGAGTACCTTATGCTAGTGCATTTGGCAGCTTGATGTATGCTATGGTCTGTATAAGACCAGACATTGCCCAAGTAGTGGGAGTCCTTAGTCGATTTATGGCTAATCCTAGACAGGTACATTGGGATGCAGTGAAGAGAGTGTTCAGATACTTGTGGGGTACTTCTAAGTATTCCCTATGTTATCATGGTTATCCTACAAGACCTCAGCATTCTGAGTATTCGTGGATTTGTGGATTCTAATTGGGCAAGTGACATTGACAACAGGAGATCTACCAGTGCCTATGTGTTCACTATGTTTGGTGGAGCTATTAGATGGATGAGTAAGCGACAACCTATGGTTGCTTTGACCATGACAGAAGAAGAGTACATGGCAGCAACTCATTTTTTTAAGAAAGCCATTTGGCTTAAGAGGTTTGTGTTCAGACATTGGTTTTGATGAAGGACAGATTATGATCCATCATGACAGTCAGAGTGTGATTTTCTTAGCAAGGAATCCTACTTTCCATGTTAGAACAAAGAACATTGATGTTCAGTTTCATTTTGTTTGAGATATGGTAGAAGATGGGAAGGTGATGTTGGAGAAGGTTGACACTTTGAAGAATGTTGCAGATGCATTGACAAAATCTGTGGGCACAGATAAGTTTAGATGGTGTTCGGAGTCTATGGGCCTCTTGGCCCCTAGCAGTTAAATCTTGTCTTTCTATTGGCTCTTGCAAGGTGTTTGACAAGTGGGAGAATGTTGGGAATTAAGTTGTCTCAACCTTGCAATTCCTAGCATTGATAATTAGATTATTTATTTATTTAATTGCCTAATTTGTATTTACATGCACATCTTGTTTTTTCATTTAGTATTAGGTGGCATTGTGACATGTTATCCTACTTGTAATGTGACATGGCTGGTCAAGTCAAACACATGTGGATTTAGGTGTGCCATTTGAGGTGGCACTAATATGCCATGTGTTGGCATCTTGTAGTATGATAGAGGTGTTATTGTGTATGATAGAATCTATGACGTGAAAGAGCCAAGTATAGAGATTCCTATGACAAGTGAAGACAAGTGTCAGTGAGTATCTTTGCATGAGTGAAAGGTATCTTTGGGTGCCCAATTTGGGCTATGACATGTTGTAAGAGGAATATGCTATATTTAGTCTTGTATGATGGATTCTCTTACAACATTTAAGGTTGTTATGTTGGGCAGATTTTATGACAGCTGTAAGATGCATAAGAGCATCTGTCATAGCTATTTTTAGCCTTGGAGTGCTCCATCTTGGGAAGTCAAATCTGCCATGTTATGACAGATGTAAGAGAGTTGAAAACATGTTGGACAAGTTTCCTTTGAGTGTGTAAATGGCCATGTGGCCAAGATGGACACCCATCTCTAGAAGCTTCCTATTTATGCCTTATAACTCTATATATTGCAGAGTTTTGGAGTAGTAGAGACATAGTGTTTGTACAGGTACTGTTATGCTACCGGAATCACTCCAGAAATGGCATTTGCAGACTCCTAGAAGAAATTGCATTGCAAGTGTGTTGTAAACAAGATTGTTTTGATAATACATTGTGTAGGTTTTGGAGTGTGGGGTTTTTCACCTAAAAAGGTTTTCCCCATGATATATCTTGTGTCACTCTCTTATTCTATGTGTTGTGTTGCTATTATAATCTTTATGTTATATGTTTAACATTGTTGTAATTGTAAGGATTAAAAAGAATTTGCACTCTACTTCCCTTATTAGTTCGGTTTAGGAAGCGTTTCCGCATACCTTACTTCCTTTCACTGAAGAAGGTTCACACCGAAGCACTCCATTGACTCTGTCATATACTGCCACTCAGGAAATCAACTTGTAGACCACCAAGCCATGAACAAATTCAATTGGAGAAAGATATGAACCTTATAAGCACAATTCCAGAATTGCAAGATCTAAAACCTCTTTGCGGAGAAATTTGGAGCAAAGACATTTCTCCTAGACATCTCTACAACACTCAAAAACATAGTCTTCATACTGGTGAACACAACTTCCTCTACACAACGAACTGGAGCACCAAATTTGGAATATAACATCTTTGAACATACATGAACAACATATCCGAACCACAAAGATAGATCTTCAACATAGAAGGAATGCGGAGCAAAGCCTGAACACCACTCTATTAAGCCAGATAGTCTCTCTAACACACTGTTTCCTTCATTAATCAAATTTTCTCAAAAGCACCTGGAAACTAACCAACATAAACATATTCTCAACATCTTCAGCACCTCTACAAATCATCTTCACAAAGCAACTCACCCAAATGACATAATTGACACCAATGACAACATAAGCTTGTTGACATCAATAACAACACCGACTACACATACTTGCAAAACTTTTGTCAAATTTATATCATCTAATACTAATTGTTCTAAAATCAAAAAAATTGTTTGAAAGCATCCTATTGATTTGTTTTTCATTATTGTAGTTAATTTAGACCCTGTCATGCTAGCACCTGGCATAAGAAGTGATTTATAAATGATGTCAAAATGTTCTTGTGGCTATGATTGCTAATTTGTTATAGCCTCACAGACATAAGCACATGTTTTCCTTTAATCTTTGCAGTGTACATAAAGACAAATTAATAGGGTGTTGCTAAGTGGTTAGTTTTATTTTGTAACTTGCATTATTAAATGATAGCAATTTGAATGTCTTAATTTTACTTGCATCAATATTGAGGGTGTCTCTTTGATGCAGGCTGCATTACAAAAGAGTGATTTACATTCAACCAAAACAATGTCGCCATGTACACAATTTTTGTTGTGGAATAATCAATACATACTTTGGATAGGTGCAATGATGTTCTTTTTCATAGTTCTTTCTTGTAAATGCAACTTTTGCATAGTCTTTTCTTTTCATGTTTAGAAAAAATATTTTGTAGTATATGTAGCAGTTGTGCCCTGTTGTATAATATTTTTTACTCTTGTATTTTTTTTATATTGCTTTTTCTAGTAGGGTTTCAAAGGTGGTTATTCATAGCTTCCTGATGTCCAATTTACTAGCTATGGATGTTACATGCAATTGCCACTCTTGATTGGTTCAATTTATGCACGTGCATTTGAGGTGACTCCCCATCTCTATCTAAGATTGCGTTTGCTTCTGCCAATTGTCCATCAAACTTTGACATTAAATTAAAATGCCTTGTCATCTTTTGAACAAATAAAAGAGACACAAAATAGGAAGCACTTGTTGATTTGTAAATGCATTTTTCCATGCAACATGGCTCTCGGGTCCAATTTAACTATTTTAGAACCACCTTGTTCAAGTGTTTCAAGGAAAAAAATTTGATCCATGTTCTCATTTTTTGTTATGCCCTTTTTGTTGTTACTTGCTTCATTTTTTAAATGACTAATAGCATTAGTCAACAAAAACTCCACCACATTTACAATCTCAAGTTTCTCCAACCCATAGTACATAGCAACTCAAACTATGCACATTCAATTCCCATCATCGATTCTTGAAACAAAGTTATTAAGCTAGAAATTGTTCTATAAGCTCTCACCTCATAGCATCCTTTTAGCTGCATGATATAATCTTGCACATTTAAATTTTTGATCATTGAATTTCTTGTGTTAAACTTAACCCTTTAGTCAATGATTGAAAGACAACATCCTTGTTTCGTATCTTTGATTTCTATACAATTGTCACTATTCCTCATTGCCAATGTTATTGCTTGCATTATAAAATGTTGCTACTCTTTTTATGGTACTACTTATATATTGTATTATGCTCTTGTATGGTTTTGCACTCTTGCTTGTGTATGTATTCTATTGGTGTAATCCTTCCTTGGGTAGAGCCATATTTCTTGCTATCAAATGGGTCAGATTAAGATGTAGTTTGGATGTGGAATTGCATTCCTATTTCTGCTATGTCAACAGACCCATGGAATTCAAAAAAACATAGTGACAAGATCAGACACAATGTCCTCCACAAAATAGGGAGCATGTACAGGTCACCAAGCTAATAGTGTCTGAACAAGTAAAGTGTTTTACATTTACTATCATCTTTAGGCTAGAATTGCTTTCCAGAATAGCACTGCTCTTGATTGTGTGCATCTCACACTAAAAATTGTCCCTACCATCATATCATTGTTGTTCCACTAGGAAAACATGCTTAATGTGTTCATTGTGTTTAGTTTGGATTATGTTTTCCTCTATATTTTGTTTTGTCATTGTTATTCTGCTAAGAAAATATTATGTTCCACATAACTGCATTATATTGGCATGACCAAACTTTTCCTAAATGCACTCCTCTTACATTTTTTCACATCCACATTAATTGATTATGTTGGTTGCTCTGAATGAATTCACCAAATAAAAAATGGCTTGTAGACACACTCCTCTCAAAGACATGTGTGAACTACTTTGTTCATCGCCTTTCCATTATCCAAATGTGCTAAACAAATAACCAGACTTAATTAAATTGATGACATAAGTTTATGATTTTTACTTGCAACCCTAAATGATTAATAAAGGTGCAACACGGATGGCAAATGACCATCGTCATCACCAAATCAATACATTAAATGTGTTTGCTTGTTGACATGACACCGATCAAAGAACCAATAAATTCATTTGTATATTCACACCCTCTCGCCAACGCCATCAATTGTCTTTGAAATTCGATAAATTTTAATTTGTTTAATTATTTTTCACCATCACTATTCACAACATCTACCAATCTGCACATAGGAAAATCATATTTTTTAAATTCTGGCATAAAAGAAATGATTTTGGACTTTAGTCACGTTCTTTCCAAATTTAAACACTCAACACTGATTGACTGCTCCACAAAAATTATTGGTCAAAAACACAATGATGAACTATGCCAAGGATGAAAGATTAATGTAATATTTATTCTTATGAATGTTGATGTAATGCTATGATTGAAAATGTGTAAAATTTCTTTCTTTTTAAACATATTAATGCATAATTTTTCTATCTATTTGATGCCTGCAAGATGCTTCTAAAATTGGGTGTGACCATGCTATGTGTAAATAGTTATGGTTATCTATTTGTCCTCAATGCAATGTTCATAGGTGATAGTTTGTAAGTGTAATAGCAATTGTTCAGGAACATAATTGTCACAAGATCAATATATTGTCTCTTGGTTTCAATTTCTAGAGTGGTCTCAATATAAAGGCAATGCACATAGTTCACATTTTCATTGCATTTGATAAAATAGACACTCTAATCTTCCAATGCTCCATACCTATCAAATATGTACTTACAATTAGGGAAGAATGCATAGAGAGAACTGTAAAATGCATTTCATAGACATGCGACAAACAAGAAACAATATTTATTGATTGTTTACATAAGAAACGAATTCATTATGCATGGTTTTCAAGACAGAAATATGCTGAAAAAATAAAATCAATGCAACTGAGTGCTCTTGTTGCAATCAAAATCTCTCAACGTCTGTTACCAAATAGAATACTTTGTTCTTTAAAATCAATTTATTTGAACTATACAAAAACACAAGTACTATGAAAAAATAACTTTTGTTTTTGTGTCGTATAGCATAGCATATTTGCCATACTCTTTGATAGTGCTTTCAAATCTTAAGACTAGCAACTTTTAATTGAAGTTATGTATAGCCTTTCAAGAATCTACGTGTGCAAGCTGATTATCTTATGTCTGAGCGGTCTGCCACTATGGCTACCAATACTCAAACAACTATTTTATATACAAATGAACTTATCTAAAATCATGTGTATAGAAAATTCCCACAAAAAAATCTCTCTATCTAAATTTTTTATTTAATCATAGATAGAGCAACATGCACTTCAAATCCAACCAAAAGCCATTAAAACCAAGTCCACAAAAATAGAGACATAGAGAAACTTCTCAATCTAGCCCTATTGTAAACTAAATAGGGATTCAAATAAGTGCTTGTCTACCACTCATGGTTTTAGATGGGTGCATTCATAGCTTTGAATCAATAGAATGCCTAGCCAATGAAGACATGCATCTATAGCATCCAGTTCCAATACATCCATACAAAGCCTTAAGGACTTTTCGTATCCCAAATAACTTTCAAACACCAAACTCCAAATAAAAGAAGATGCCCATAGCATATAAAACCATGGATATAGAAGACCCCCACAAAAAAAATTCTAGCACTATGGCTGCTAGTACCAAGACAGTTATATTATAAACAAATGTACCCATCTAAAATTGTGGGTATAGAAAATACCCACAAAATTGGAGAAATCCCAACATAAAAGAAATGAGTTTGGGCTTTGTCCTTGTTCTTTCAAACTTTGAATACTCGATAGTGATTTGCTGCTCTGTAGAAATAATTGCATCCGACAAAATGTTTTGTTTCTAGATTCTGATAAATTTATGGCACTAGAGAAGAATTAATCCGAGAGAATTATAATATTTAAAAAAATATCTTTACTCCTACCACCATGGTTGCCTAGATTCCTGCCACTATGGTTGCCAGCACTCAGACAACTATATTATATGCAAAGTCATTGAAGTGAAACCTACAAAAACACAGACACATAGATACTGAGTTCTCTATCTAGTTTTGTTGCAAATTAAGGATTTTTTTTGGAACTGGATGATGCATATGTATGTCCTCATTGGTTGGGCACTGTATTGATTCACAGCCACGGTGTGAGTGATAGGTAAGGATTTAATTCTGTAAAGATAAATTGAACATGTCAACAAAGTTACCAAAAAACACACAACTCATAGACAGCTCCTTTGAAAGACACGTGTTAACAAAACTTAATTAAATTAACTTCAGCAAATGGAATTGTTAGCCCTACCTTTCACGAACTATTAATTTATTTATTTTTTATCCATAATGTGAGGATATTTAGTTTGGCCCACTCCAGTGAAGGTCACAAGGGAGACCTCCTCCCCATCCACATTAGAGCTTAGAATCCACTTAAGAGCCACTGGAAGACCAAGAGTCACCGCATAGAACTACACTAGAAACCACCAACAGATCCACCACGGAAGTCCAAGAGCCACGAATCCACTTAAGATTCATTGAAAGACCAAGAGTGAACCACACTAGAAACCACCAACAGAACCACCATGGAAGTCCAAGAGCCACATCTTGAAGTTCCAACTATAGATGAACTAGTTGGGGGATTTGAACTTGTATCTCCATCTTGAGAACCTTATGGCCTTAACATTAAGCCCAACCCCTTTCACTATTAATTTTATTTTTATATATTATTTTTTAATTTTATTTTATTTGCAACTCTAAATGACCAACAAAGACACAACATAGGTGGCAAATGACCATCGTCATCACCAAAGCAATCCATTAAATTTATGTTTGCTTGTTGAAATGACACCAAATAAAGAATCAATAAATTCACCTACACATTTGCACCATTTTTCCAATACCATCAATTGCCTTTGAAATATGATACATTTTAATCTGTTAAATTAAATTTAACACTTACTATTCATAGTGCTAGCTAATCCACAGACATGAAAATCATATTTTTTAAATCCCAACATAAACTTTAGATACAATTTTGGACTTTGGCTTTTTTCTTTCAAAATTTAAAGGTCTATATATATACACACAAAAGTGATTAAGAAAGCAGTTGACAAGTGCCTTTGATAAAAGTGTACCTTCAAGTTGTGTGGTTTTTTAATTTTCCCACTTGGTATACATAGCAAACTTCAATGGGACCAATAAGTATTGCATTGGCTCAATGCAACATGAGTAGGAAAGGGGTAGAATCTTTTATACAATACTTGATGTATTCCTTGAGAAATTAATACTGTTTTGGTGACTGATCCTATGCCATCCAACATCAACAATAATATCTTTAGAACAAGTATGTTTACGAGATACTACATCTAACAATGGAGTATTAAAAAGCCAACTGCTATATCTGAGAGGGGTTAGTTAAAGATACTAAATAGTCATTACCAAGACATTGGTTTTAACAAAGAAGTATAAAAATGGTGACTTCTATAATTAAAGTTATTTGGCAATGAATTGTTATCATTTCAAGGAACGATCAAATTCAATGCATAGGTTTTGCATTGATTTGTTATGAATGCATTGGGTGCATCAGCTCATCATAGTCTCCATTTGATGTCTTGTATGTTTTGTTTGCAACGATTGCTTGTAAGCAAAAGAAAAACAAAGGTATGTAATGGCAGATTGGCTGCATGGTTTTTTTTATGTGTTCAAGAGAGTTGTTTTGCAAGATTTGTAATGCATTTTTTTGTATTGACTATGTGTAGTTTCCATTCAATGTGTTTGATTTCTTGTTGATATTGTCTGTACTGAATCATGAATCAGGTATGTAGCAAGGAAATTTTCTCGTGATCATAACTAGTTCTTATTTGCAAAAAAAACATTGTTGTAGATAGAAGGTTCACTTAGGTTACTAGACACTTAGCATGCATGTTCTTTTTGTTGCAAAAACAACTTTTTTAAATGAGTGCTAATTGGCATGTACAAAGAAAATTATCCTTCGCATCCTTTGAGACTTTGTATAGATGTCAGTGTTGAAATGCATCAGAGAATTGAGAGGGGGGGTGAATCAGTTGTCACAAAAACTTAAACACTTCTTCACTTACATATTAATCACTTATCCACAATTATTATGATTTAACAATGAATGCATGAAATCATAAACTTAAACACAGATGCAAAATTATACACAAGAGACACCAGATTTTTACATGGAAAACCCCAAGGTGGGGAAAAACCATGGAGAGGATTAGCTCTCAGAATATATTACAATCTTTGAAAAATGGTGTTTAGGCTTGGTCACTCCACAGGCCCAGAACATACTAGCTCATTGCCATGAAGTACAGCTAGGTCCAGCAAGCTTACTACCTCAACCCTAAACCTAGAAAGATTACAATAAGGGATGTTAAACCCTAAGGGTTGTTAAACCCTACTAGTGGCTCACTGCCAAAATCACCATCTTCTTCATGTATGAGATTAGTACATTGAAGTACAACAGTTCCTCTGCTTTGCTCTACCCTGCTTCGTCTTATCTCCTTGCCCTTTTTCTTATCTTCCCATTTTCACACAAGGACACCTTTTCCATGACTCAATTACAAGTATTTATACACTTCATCAACCTTGGAATGATCATCAAGCTTGGCATTACAATCATCAACCATTGGAACAATCTCCAAGGTCGGCATTACAAACATTTACAAAATAGGACTTGAACTCTTACAACATTATGCAAAGGAAATGAAGTAAAGATGTATGCAGATCATGCCACACCTTAGCTGGGACTCAAACATGATCTTCCATGCCACAACACGCTTCCACAATCTTCAAGGAATCTCTGTAATTACTGGAATTAGTCAGCTAAGACTGGTTACACGCTACATTATCTGGGAACAATCTTTAACCACAATCTCAATTCCTTAATGCGGACCAATGTCAAGATAGGAACATGATTAGGAGACATCCACAAGCACATTAATCATCAGGAGCAACCACATAAACCTTAACCACTTTAGCCATAGGAATCTTCTCACCGGAACACATGAACTTCACTATCTTCGACTGACATAAAGAAAGATAGCTTGCAGACCACCAAAACATGAACCACTACAATTGTAGGCACTTATCATCATCCCAGAATTCCCTCTAGAACCATAGAGCAAAATACTTTATTGTAGAGGAATGCGGAGCAAAATACTTTTCCCTGTCACCGGAGAATAATCAGAGAACGCAGGTTTTACTCTGGTGAATGCAACTATCTTAATTCTTCACACCAGAGGCTCAAACTTAGGATTTAGCATCTTCAAACATCCCTTTAAATAAATTCCAATCCACAAACTAAGATATTCAACCAGCGAGAAATGTGGAGCAATCTACTAGACTATTCTTCAACATACAACTCACTGTCTATACTGCACTTCACTGTAACTCACTTGTTTCTTCCGGAGGGGCCAATTTTCTCAATATCCTCAACATACAAAGCTTCTAAACAAGTAATAGAATAGGACATAGTTGACACCAATGACAACAAAGATATGTTGACATCAATGACAACACCCATTAGGAACATACTTGCAACAATCTCCCCCTTTGTAATTGATGGCAACATATGATGTGAAAAACTGCAATAGCCATCAAGATAGGATTCTCCCCCTATCTCTTTACACATCTGCACTCTTTCCTTCTAATTTTTTCACATGACTTCTCTCTCCATTTGACATCAATGGAAAAGGGCACATACTTGCACTCTTCTACTCTGATTCAATTTCTCTTCTGAACTCTCTAACTACTCCCCCTGAGAAGTAGCCTTAAAAGCATCAATCTGGATCTGAAGAAGCACCACCAAACTGATGCACTCTTATGCATCTTAGTTTAGATTAGGAGGGGTAATAATCCCTAACTTTTCTCTGAGATACTCAAAAGTATCCTTAGGCAGAGGTTTGGTGAAAATGTCTGCAATCTGGTCTTTTATAGATACATATTCCAACTTGACTTTATTCTCTGTCACTTTTTCCCTTAGAAAGTGATATCTTACGGATTGCTTTGTCCTTGAATGCATTACTAGATTCTTTGATATGTTTATGGCACTTGTATTATCACAAAAGATTGCAATTGGATCTTCATACATAACTCTGATGTCCTTCAAAGTCTACTTCATCCATAATACTTGAGTGCAACTACATGCTGTTGCAATGTATTCTGCTTCTGCAGTAGATAGGAATATTGAATCATGTTTCTTGCTCAACCAAGATACCAACCTTTTTCCCAAAATGAATGCACCTCCACTTGTACTTTTCCTGTCATCCACATCTCCGGCCAATCTACATCAATGTATGCACTGAGAGTGAAATCATTATCTTTTGGATACCACAAACCATAATCTATTGTGCCTTTCAAATATCTTAGAATTCTCTTGATTGCCATCACATGTGACTCCTTGGGCTCTGCTTGAAATCTTGCAACAAGACAAACCACATGCATTATGTCAAGTCTAGTTTGAGTCAGATAAAGTAATCCTCCAATTATAGATCTATACCTTTTCTAATCTGCCATAGGTGAATCATCATTTTTGCTCAACTTACAACTGGTTATCATGGGAGTATTTGCCGGTTTAGTCTTCCATCCCAAACTTCTTTAGCAACTCTTTCACATACTTAGACTGAGAAATGAAGATACCTTTATTTGATTGATTTATTTGTACACCCAAAAAAAATTCATCTCACCAAACATGGACATTTCAAATTCACTTTGCATTTCTCTGGCAAAAATTGTGCACATACCTTCATTGCCTCCAAAGATAATGTCATCAACAAAGAATGCTACAATTAGGATTTGATCATCATTGATCTTGATGTAGAGATTGTTGTCTGTAGTACCTTTACTGAACCCTATTTGTATCAGATACCTGTCCAACTGTGCATACCATGCCCTGGGGACTTGTTTTAATCCATACAAAGCCTTCTTCAATCTACATACCATGTCACCCTAATCTGATGACTGGAATCCTTCTGGTTGTTCAATATAGACTTCTTCTTCCAACTCTTCATTCAAGAATGCAGACTTTACATCCATCTGATATACCTTAAAATCTTTGTAGGATGCAAATGCTAGAAACATTCTTATAGCTTCAATCCTTTCCACTAGTGCAAATGCTTCCTCAAAATCTATTCCTTCAACTTGAGAGTGTCCTTTGCATACCAACCTTGCTTTGTTTCTTACTACTTCACCATTCTCATTCATCATGTTTCTGAAAACCCACTTGGTACCAATTATGTTTTTATCTACTGGTCTGGGAACAAGATCCCAAGTCTGATTCTTCTTTATCTACATCAATTCTTCTTTCATAGCCTTTACCCAATTCTCATCATTGCAATCTTCATTCACAGTCTTAGGTTCAATCTTGGAAATCAGACAAAAATTTACTTGTTCTTTTGCAGCTCCTCTTTTGGTCAGGATTCCTTTACTTTTATCTCCTATAATTTGATCTTCATAATGATTAAGTTTTACATACCTTGGTGTCTTGGAAGCACTTTCTGGAGCTTGATCCTCTTAATCTGAGTTGTCTTCATGCTGCACCACTTCTAAAACATCTTCTTTATCTAATTCATATCCACTTAACTCTGGAGACATTTCCTTTCTTTCATCAACTTTGACATTTGCACTCTCAATGATCTTATTTAGCCTCTCCTTGCTCTTGGCTGAGTAACCAAGGAAGATTCCTTCATCACACCTAGCATCAAACTTGCCTAGATCTTCTTCTCTTTTGATATAACATTTGCTACCAAAAACTTTGAGATATTTCACAGTAGAAATTTTACCATACCACAATTCATAAGGAGTCTTAGAACTGTTACCTTTGACTTGGACTCTATTTAGGATATATACAGTAGTTTGAATTGCCTCTCTCCAATATACTTCTGGAAGATTAGCTTCCTTCACCATGGTTCTAGCAGCTTCTTGAACTATTCTGTTCTTTCTTTCAACGACTCCATTGTGTTGTGGAGTTCTAGGTGCAGATAATTATCTCTTTATCCCATGTTCTTCACAAAAGAAATTAAATTTATTTGATGTGAACTATCCTCCTCTATTAGACCTTAAACATTTGATCTTCAAATCCATCTCATTTTCAACCATTGCCCTAAATGCCTTGAACTTATCCAGAGCTTCTGATTTTTCTTTCAAAAAGGTAACCCAAGTCAATCTAGAATAATCATCACTATGCAACATGAAATATATGTCTCCTTGCAATCTTCTTACTTTGGTAGGTCCACACAAGTCTGTATGCACTAGTTCCAGTAATCCATCAACTAATTGGTCCTTTCTTTTGAAAGGTGTTCTTGTATGTTTCCCAAATTGACACTCCTTGCAAATAGGATTAGCAAACTTCACAAGCTTGGGCAAATCTCTAATAGCCTATGTAGTACTTATCTTCATAATGTTATCAAATTTGATGTGACACAACCTTCTATGCCATAGCCAACTTCCATTAGTCTGAGACAACAAACAATAATTATTAGTTCCTTTCAAGTGATAGATATTACCTCTAGTCTTCTTACCAGTTGCAATGATTGTTTTGGAGCTTTCCCTGATCTTGCATCCATTGTCCTTGAAGCTTAGGTCATAACCTTTGTCACACATCTGACCCACACTCAAAAGATTGTGCTTTAATCCTTTCACATACAAGACATCTTTAGTATTATGCTTGCCATCAAAAGAAATAGATCCTTTTCCACAAATCTTACCAGCTATATCATCTCCAAACCTAACTAGTCCACCATCATATCTTTACAAACTCACAAACTTACTTTTGTCACTAGTCATGTGGTGAGAGAAGCCACTATCAATAACCCATTCATCTTTGTCTTCAACAACTTGAGCATCCAAAGCACTTTCCACTGGTTTTTCTTCCTTCACATAGCTAGCAGGATTAGTAGACACAAGTTCTTTAATAGCAATAAACAAGTATTCATTACTGGAAGTACTAGCATTATCTGGTTCACCATTATCTGATACTCCTTCATCATCATCAAGATCTTCAACATAATAGAATTTCTTTTAGATCCTAGGCCTATTCTCATATCTTTTCCTATTTCTTTCAATTCTTTTAGGACATCTGGAAGCAAAGTGGCCTACTTTACCATAGGAAAAACATTTGAAAGGTAATTTACCTTTAAACTTACTAGATCCTCTTTGTAGTCTATCCACAAAGTTGGCTACAATTTCATCAAACTCATCATCTAATTCTACCTTGTACTTTTCTGATATGGAGGTTTTCCCAGAAGTATTGGCTTTGAAGGCAGTCTCTACTTTTGGCAGGGCATCACCAAACTCTCTCATTTCAAAGGCAGTAATCTTACCAAACAATCGATCTCTATCAATATCTTTTACTTGTATAAATTCTTCAATTGCAGCTATCTTGTGACTATAGGACTTTAGCAGTGATCTGAGAATTTTCATTACAACTTCCTTATCATTGAGAGTTCCTCCCATACCTTTTATTCTAGTGACAAGTTCATCAACTCTTTGCATAAAGGTTGTTATGTTTCATCTTCATTCATCTTCAAACTTTCATATTTCACTTTCAGACTTTGTAGCTTGGCCTCCTTCACAGAATCATCTCTGTCATACAGATTTTTCATCTTTTCCCATACCTCATTTGCAGTTTCAAGATCCACCACTTTTGTCAATACTGAGTCATTCAATGAACTTAACAAAGCATCTTTTGCTTTAACATCCAATTCATATTCCTTGATTTTGTCTTTAGTTGTCAAACCATTTTGAGGCAAGGTGTATTTTATTTTTGCATCTTTCCATACTTTGTAACCAAGACAAAGAAGATGACTTTTCATTCGTGCCTTCCAAAGAGCATAGTTCATCCCATCAAAATGTGGTGCTTCCTTCTTAAAAGACATTTTGGATCTTCCTCAAGCCATTAGACTTTCTTCAGAGGAACCTTGCTCTGATACCAATTGTTGAAATGCACCGGATAATTGAGAGGGGGGGTGAATCAGTTGTCACAAAAAGTTAAACACTTATTCACTTACACATTAGTCACTTATCCACAATTATTATGATTTAACAATGAATGCATGAAATCATCAACTTAAACATAGATGCAACATTATACACAAGAGACACAAGATTTTTATGTGGAAAAGCCCAAGGTGGGGAAAAACCACAGAGAGGATTAGCTCTCAAAATATATTTCAATCTTTGAAAAATGATGTTCAGGCTTGGTCACTCCACGGGCCCAAAACATACTAGCTCACTGCCTCAACCCTAAACCTAGAAAGATTACAATAAGGGTTGTTAAACCCTGAGGGATGTTAAACCCTACTGGTGGATTACTGCCAAAATCACCATCTTCTTCATGTATGAGATTAGCACATTGAAGTACAACAATTCCTCTGCTCTGCCTTATCTCCTCGCCCTTTTTCTTATCTTCCCATTTTTGCACAAGGATACCTTTCCCATGACTCAATTACAAGTATTTATACACTTCATCAACCTTGGAATAATCATCAAGGTTGGCATTACAATCATCAACCATTGGAACAATCTCCAAGGTCGGCATTACAAACATTTACAAAATAGGTCTTGACCTATTACAACATTATGCAAAGGAAATGAAATAAAGATGTGGATCACACCATGCCTTAGCTGGGACTCAAACACGATCTTCCACACCACAACACACTTCCACAATCTTCAAGGAATCTCCGCAATTACTGGAATTAACCAAGTCAGCTAAGACGGGTTACACGCTACATTATCTAGGAACAATCTTCAACCATGATCTCAACTCCTTAACACAGACCAATGTCAAGATAGGAAGATGATTAGGAGACATCCACAAGCATGTTATAATCATCAGAAGAAACCACACGAACCTTAACCACTTTAGCCATGTAGGAATCTTCTCACCGGAATGCATGAACTTCACTATCTTCGACTGACATAAAAGAACGATAGCTTGTAGACCACCAAAACATGAACCACTGCAATTGTAGGCAATTATCATCATTCCAGACTTCCCTCTAGAACTGTAGAGAAAAATTCTTTATTGCGGAGGAATGCGGAGTAAAATACTTTCTCCCTGTCACTAGAGAATAATCAGAGAAAGCAGGTTTTACTTTGGTGAATGCAACTCTCTTAATTCTTCACACTGGAGGCTCAAACTCAGGATTTAGCATCTTTAGACATCCCTTTAAATAACTTCCAATCAGCAAACCAAGATATTCAACCAGTGAGAAATGTGAAGCAATCTACTGGACTATTCTTCAGCATACAACTCACTGTCTATACTACACTTCACTGTAACTCACTTGTTTCTTCTGGAGGGGCCAATTTTCTCAATATCCTCAACATACAAAGCTTCTAAAGAAGTAATAGAATAAGACATAGTTGACACCAATGACAACAAAGATATGTTGACATCAATGACAACATCGATTAGGCACATACTTGCAATAGTCAGTTATGACATTTTCAATTACAACATCAAACAAAAAAATCCACTTTTGATTGTGCTTTGATGGAGCTCCATATCAGTTTCCAAAGCCCCCATTTTTGTCCACCCTGTTGCCATTCTGGAAACCACTATACAATTAAAGAACCAATAAATTCACATGCATATTTGCACCCTATGTGTAGATTGGTTGGTGCTATGAACGTGTAAGTATGAAAATTATTTAGACAAATTAAATTTTTTGCAATTGACGGCATTGGCAGAGGGTACCAATATGTAGTTGTATTTATTGGTTCTTTATTTTTAATCCTAGTCACAACAACATGCACCACAAATCCAACCAAAATCCATTGAATCAAAACCCACAAAAAATAGAGACATATAGATATTTGTCTATCTAGTTTTATTGCAAATTAAGGATTCAAATAAATCCTTACTTGCTACTCACACTGTGGTTGTGAATCAATACAAGACCCAGCCAATGAAGACATGCATCCATAGCATCCAGCTCTAAAAAATTGAAACTTAAATGATTGAACACCATAAAGATAAACTAAACATGTTAACAAAGTTACCAAAAAACACACAACTTGTAGACAACTCCTCTAGAAGACATGTGTCAATTGTTGTCTTAATCTTTTTTTCCATAATCTAAACATGCTAAACAAATAACCAAACTTAATTAAATTAAGTTGAACAAAATGGAATTATTCATCCTGCCTTTCACAAATTATTATTATTATTATTTATTGTTTTTATTTTTATTTACAGGCCTAAATGACCAATAAAGGTGCTACACAAAACATGGTTGTAGATACAAGGTTGACTTAAGTTCCAATTTACACAATTTTCATAAGGTGTCAGAGAAACTTGATTATTTTAGTTTGAATGTTTGGTTCTATTGTAATTTGAAATTATTCCCCAGAAGAACAGGATTAATTTGAGAGAATTATAATATTTGACAAATGCTCTTTGTTCCTACTACCAAAACTATGGTTGCAGAGTTGAAAAATAGTCCACCTCCCACATTCATGGGGCTTAGTGTGTTTATAGTCTAGTAATTTTATGGACACTGATATCCATAGACAACTGCTATAGTATTAACAATTGCATTTTGTTCTTCCTAAATATTTCAATTTTTTGGATGACAAAGTAAAAATAAATGAATTCTAAATGAGTGAACATGGTAAAAAATAAATTAATTTGCAACATTTTATCCATGCTAGCGGTACAAAGTATAAAACAAGTATTTTATCCATGTGTTTTTTTCCAAACTAAAGTTTCATATGGTGACAAAGAAGATATCGAATAGACAGAATGCAAACCATACATAGCCAACACAAAAAAACACATTCTAAACATTGGAAAATAATTTTCTTGAAGATGTAAAATCTGGATAATCACTTCCTCCTTACTCCGGCCAACACCTAGGATTGAATAGCTATAGCTATTGATAGAAACATATAGCAAACAAATGTTATTAACAATCCAGAACATAGAAAACCTAAGTGGGACAAATTTCATGCATAAAAGAAACACCCTTAATATCGATCCATCTTTAATTAATATTGGTCATGATCAAATTGCTATGATTTAATTATGTTTGTTCAATATTAGGAAAAGTTGTTATCTTTGTTTTCTTAGTTAAGCATTGAACTTTGTAGAAAGCATATTTTCATGTCAAGAGTCCATATTACATAGCTTTCCAAGTTGCAAATTTGAATCATCATTTGCTTTTGTTGTTTATAGAAAACATATAACAAGGCTTATGTTAAGAAACTATTTTTGTTTCAAGAAAATAATCATTCTATCATAGCAATTTTATTGTGTTGGATATTGATTGGACTTGGATTTATATTGAGAGTGTTTTCTTCCATGCAGGCTCTGTGACAAAAAAGTGCAATTCACCTTAAAGAAGAACAATAAAGAATCTTTCTCAATGGTACCAAAATTTCTCTCCACTACATAACAATCTCTTTTATTCTCTACTACACACCACATTTCACCAATTGGTTCCTCACTCTTTACACACAATATACTTACAATTGTCTTTGTGCATGTTTTGTAGGCACCAAATGGAAAACAAAAATCAAACACGAATTGCCTCTTGCTAATTGGCTTTCATCTCAACTTCTATAAATTTTTTATTGCTTTTCAGAAGTCATGGATATAATTTCTATATCCAGCTAGCACTTTTTTCTATTGTAAATTTTCTCAGCATATGACCTTGATAGTATTCAATACTTTGCTTATTCAAAACTATATACTTTGTTATGTAATTACATTTTGCACAAGCACACTTTATGTATAAAGCTACTTTGACATTTTACCTCAATTTTATTGACCTTGCTTGGACACTCAACCCATGTTAGACACTAATACTAATCAATTTGTTTCTCCTTTCGTAGATATGGTACGAAAGATGGACAACCAATATCGAGTACCTCAAGAGTGGCATGTTCTTGAAACTATCATTTATTTTTCTTTCAACAAAATTCACATAGTCATATATGATGGTCCTCTCTACATCACTACTCAAGTTAACAAGAAACCTGTTCATGGTGTTATCATTGACCCTGTAAGCATGGTGAATGTGGTTATAGAGAAGTTCTTATATGTTCACAAGTTGTATAGAGATCAATATGAGAAATCAGAATTCTTTATATGCACTCATGATGACCTCTCATTCCCTACTCTGTTTCACATACCCTTTCCATTCAAGTGGGACCTAAAGACCCTAGATGTTCCTTTCTTTGTCATCTCTATTTTGGATCACTTCTATTCAAAGTTGTGCCACCAATGGCTCACTTTGATGTGAGCATCCCCTTCTATTGTCCACATGTGTTTGAAGTTCCTACATGATGGAGTAACTTGCACACAATCCACCATAATGGACTATATCATCTATCTCCATGTGGTAACTTCTCTTTAGACTATTTTTGGTTGACCCCAATGAAATCTCTTCGACCTTGCATTGAATTTTTATTTAAATCATATCAAAAGTTCAAGGTGAGTTAAATTTCTATTTTGTCCAGTGGTCCTTCTTCTTCCATGGTTATTCCCCTGCACCTCCCAACCCTAGGTGGTTGCTCATGTTCCTCCTCCTACCTCGTGAGTGGCTAGAGGCAAGAAACCCATACTACGTAAACTTGCCCCTATGGTCTCTTAGTCTTCAATGGTTACTTTTGTTCCTCCTCCTAACCCTTTGGTAGCTAAACGAAAGCAACCCATGTCAAGTGACCCTCCCCTCCTCCTATGGTTCCCAATGTTTGATAGTTGATTATGTTTCTCATCTTGTCCCTCTGACAAGGGAAGAAAATAAACCCATGCTAGGAGACCCTCCCACTCCCTCAATAGAGTCTTTAGCTCATACAAGATCAGATTAGCTTGTGTGAGATCACAAGCATCATCAATGTGTCACAGCTAGATCGTGCACTATCCAACTTGATCACAGTCTCGAGTACCCTCCTCCAATTCAACCACCTCCTAATCTAAAACCTCCTTCTTGGCTTTAGCCTCATCCTTAGCCTAAGCATCTCCCTACCCTGACCCTTTCTTCTCCTTCTCTAGATCCACATGAGTAGAACCCCAAAAGGGTTCAAGTTATCTTGGCTCCATCCAATGATGATTTCCTCATTCCTCTAATCCCAAACTGACCTCCCTTTTTAAATCCTCATGATCTACCCAATGTCAACATCATTTCTAGCACTACCCTTGCATCACTTGTGTCATTTGAATGCACCCATCATGACATGCTCCCAAATGTGTGTCGCCCTAGACCACTATTGATATTGATATTCCTTGCTCTCCACCAAAGCACAAGATTGAGCATTACCTAACATTACCTTTCTGCAATCAAAAACATAAACCTCCATCACCTCCACCTCTTAGCCCCTCTTCATCACTTCTTCCTACTATGGAGGATCTTCCTCCATCTATATCTCTCATAGCTCACATTCTTGTTGATAGTAGTAAGCAACTACACATTGTTTTATATTCAAATAGTGATTCACATGACTCTTCTTTAGAGGAAATAAAATTTGGCTCCTTGATAGATATTCTTCCATTGTCATTGATCTTCACATGGTCATAGACCATTGCCCTGGAAAGTTTTCAAGAGGATGTTGCTCTCACAACTGCTACTTTGCATCCTATTGGAGGTGATTCTCCTAGTACTACTCTCAATGGGTTCCTCTATCATCTTATCCTCCTTTCCACTATGATCGATATTGGGAATAGGATGATCTAATGGATCATGACCCATGAGAGTAGTACCTTCATCTCATGTGTATATATGTGTTTTCCTACATGTCTTGTTATCCCCGTACTATTGCTTGTTATGTGTTTGTTAGTCCCTCTTGGAAGACCCATACTACCCTTGTAGGTACATAGATATAAGGGGAATGATATGTCATTTCATTCCTTTATCTGTATCTATATTCTTCTATTTGTCATTTGCTTTAATTTTCAACATTTTGGGGATGATGCAAAGCATTGAGACATTTAGGTCTCTTCCATGTTGACCCAAATTTATTATTTTTATTTTCTTTCATGTCTTATTCCTCCTTTGATCTTTTTGTTCTACATGCTTTGGCGATGATAAAAATTATGTCCTTGTCCTTTAATGATTATCATTACTATATATACATACTGACCCCAAGCATATAGATCCCTTTGTGTTTCATGCGATGTTGCTTGATTCTATGTGACACATCTTTGATTTTCTTGTTGTCATTCCATGTTTACACAATATCTCATGTGGCATGTCTACAACATCATCTATTGTGTCTTTTTTTTCTGGAGGCACCTCTTTCTCAGTGATGACTTTGGGAACATATCTTTTCATATGTGTTTACACAATTATTTTAAGGGGGACATTCTTTCTACTTTCACATTTGCACACACCACATTGATGGTATCCTCCCCACATCATTAGTAGCTTGTGGTTCCAATCACATGCACTTGCTTGTACTAAGTACCCTTATTAGGATTACCAAGCCATGCTAGTCCATGTAATCTTTGATATTGTATTGGCATGTGAACCCCTAGTGACACAATGCTAGACTATAGGCTTCATTTTTAGCTCATTCTAATACTTCTTGTGAGTAACCTAGCAACACATTTTTCTAGCACTTATGATTTAGAAAAGTATTGTATGGTTCCTAGTCCTCACAGTGTGCTAGCCCTCGAACCATACTTGGCATCCTTCTAGGAACACAATTTTGGAAATGCCTTCTTCATTTTATTTCTCTTCTTGTGTGTCTTGTGTGTATGTTTGTGTTTTCTCTTATGTTTCATGTTGAGTGTGCATAAGATTAAATTATTTTCTAAAATAGGTTTTTTTCATATTATATTTGATCTAATCCTTTTCTCTTGTAGTTTTTATATGTTGTTCTAACATTGTCCTTTATGCAAGTTTTTGTTGTCTAATGTATTGAATTTATAGGTTTTCAACCTGGGGGAATGATTCCTCTACTTGAATAACCCTCTGAATACTTTGCAATATCCTTTTTGGTATCCTTTTGTGATGTTATTTACATCCAACATTTCATTTCTATACTTTAGTGTAGCTTATCACATAGTGTCATAAGCCCACTAAAGTGGGTGCAAAATGTTAGACAATAATACTGATCAATTTGTTTCTCCTTTCCTAGATATGGTAGGGAAGATGGACACCCAATATTGAGTACCTCAAGAGTGGCATGTTCCTGAAACTATCATTTATTTTTCTTTCAACAAAATTCACATAGGCATATATGATGGGCCTCTCTACATCACTACTCAAGTTAACAAGAAACCTATTCATGGTGTTATCATTGACCCTATAAGTATGATGAATGTGGTTATAGAGAAGTTCTTGTATGTTCACAAGTTGTATAGAGATCAATATGAGAAATCAAAATTCTTTATATACACTCGTGATAACCTCTCATTCCCTACTCTAGATTCACATAACCTTTCCATTCAAGTGGGACCTAAAAACCCTAGACATTCCTTTCTTTGTCATCCCTATTTTGGATCACTTCTATTCAAATTTGGGACACCCATGGCTCACTTTGATGTGAACGGCCCCTTCTATTGTCCACAAGTGCTTGAAGTTCCTACATGATGGAGTAACTTGCACACAATCCACCATAATGGACTACATCGTCGCTCTCCATGTGGTAACTTCTCTTTAGACTATTTTTGGTTAACCCCCACGAAACCTCTTCTACCTCACATTGAATTTTTATTTAAATCATATCAAAAGTTCAAGGTGATTTGAATTTCTATTTTGTCCAGTGGTACTTCTTCCATGGTTATTCCCTTGCACACCTCCCAACCCTAGGTGGTTGCTCATGTTCCTCCTCCTACCTCTTGAGTGGCTAGAGGCAAGAAACCCATACTACATAAACTTGCCCCTATGGTCTCTTAGTCTTCACTGGTTACTTTTGTTCCTCGTCCTAACCCTTTGGTAGCTAGAGGAAAGCAACCCATGTCAAGTGACCTTCCCATCCTCCTATGTTTCCCAATGTTTGATAGTTGCTTATGTTCCTCCTCTTGTCCCTTTGACATGGAAAGAAAATAAACCCATGTTAGGAGACCCTCCCACTCCCTCAATAGAGTCTTTAGCTCATACAAGATCAAATTAGCTTGTATGAGATCACAAGCATCATCGATGTGTCACAGCTAGCGCATGCTCTATCCAACTTGATCCTAGTCTCGAGCACCCTCCTCTAATTCAACCACCTCCTAATCTAAAACCTCCTTCTCAACTTCAGCCTCATCCTTAGCTTAAGAATCTCCCTACACTAACCCCTTCTTCTCCTTCCCTAGATCCAGATGAGAAGAACCCAAAAAGGGTCCAAGTTGTCTTGGCTCCATCCATTGATGATTTCCTCATTCCTCTAATCCCAAACTGACCTCCCTTTTTAAAGCCTCATGATCTACCCAATGTCAACATCATTTCTAGCACTACCCTTGCATCACTTGTGTCATTTGAATGCACCCATCACGAGATCTTCCCAGGTGTGTTTCGCCCTACCACTACTAATACTAATATTCCTTGCCCTCCACCAAAGTACAAGCTTGAGCATTACTTGACATTACCTTTATGCAATCCCAAACATAAACCTCCATCACCTCCACCTTTTACCCCTCTTCATTACTTCTTCCTACTATGGAGGATCTTCCTCCACCTATATCTCTCATAGCTCACATTCTTGTTGATAGTAGTAAGCAACTACACATTGTTTTATATTCAAATAGTGATTCACGTGACTCTTCTTTAGAGGAAAGAAATTTTGGCTCCTTGATAGATATTCTTCCACTGTCATTGATCTTCACATGATCATACACCATTTCTCTGGAATGTTTTCAAGAGGATGTTGCTCTCAAAACTGTTCCTTTGCATCCTATTGGAGGTGATTCTCCTAGTACTACTCTCAATGTGGTTCCTCTATCATCTTATCCTCCTTCCCCCTATGATCAATATTGGGAATAGGATGATCTAATGGATCATGACCCATGAGAGTAGTACCTTCATCTAATGTGTATTTATGTGTTCGCCTGCATGTCTT
Organism: Cunninghamia lanceolata; assembly: GCA_027924645.1. Taxonomy (NCBI): domain Eukaryota; kingdom Viridiplantae; phylum Streptophyta; class Pinopsida; order Cupressales; family Cupressaceae; genus Cunninghamia; species Cunninghamia lanceolata. The sequence continues at coordinate 2,182,944 of BSBN01000270.1, forward strand.
GTTATCCCCGTACTATTGCTCATTATGTGTTTGTTAGTCCCTCTTGGAAGACCCATGCTACCCTTGTAGGTACATGGATATAAGGGGAATGATATGTCATTTCATTCCTTTATCTATATCTATATTCTTCTGTTTGTCATCTGCTTTGGTTTTTCAACATTTTGGGGATGATGCAAAGCATTGAGACATTTAGGTCTCTTCCATGTTGACCCAAATTTTTTATTTTTATTTTCCTTCATGTCTTATTCCTCCTTTGATATTTTTGTTCTACATGCTTTGGGGATGATAACAAATTATTTCCTTGTCCTTTGATGATTATCATTACTATATATACATACTAACACCAAGCATATAGATCCCTTTGTGTTCCATGTGATGTTGCTTGATTCTATGTGACACGTCTTTGATTTTCTTGTTGTCATTCCATGTTTACACAATCTCTCGTGTCATGCCTACAACATCATCTATTGTGTCTTTTTTTTATGGATGCACCTCTTTCTCAATGGTGACTTTGGGAACATATCTTCTCATATATGTTTACACAATTATTTTAAGGGGGGCATACTTTGTGTTTTCACATTTGCACACACCACATTGATGGTATGCTCCCCACATCGTTAGTAGCTTGTGGTTCTAATAACATGCACTTGCTTGTACTAACCACCCTTATCAGGATTACCTAGCCATGCTAGTCCATGTAATCTTTGATATTGTATTGGCATGTGAACCCCTAGTGACACAATGCTAGACTATAGGCTTCATTTTTAGCTCATTCTAATACTTCGTGTGAGTAACCTACAACATTGTTTTCTATCACTTATGATTTAGAAAAGTATTGTATGGTTCCTAGCCCTCGCAGTGTGCTATCCCTCGAACCATACTTGGTATCCTTCTAGGAACACAATGTTGGAAATGCGTTCTTTGAATTTTCTCTCTCTTCTTGTGTGTCTTGTGTGTATGTTTGTGTTTTCTCCTATGTTTCATGTTGAGTGTGTATAAGATCAAATTATTTTCTAAAATAGGTTTTTTTCATATTATATTTGATCTAATCCTTTTCTCTTGTAGGTTTTATATGTTGTTCTAACATTGTCCTTTATGCAGGTTTTTGTTGTCTAATGTATTGACTTTGTAGGTTTTCAACCTAGGGGCATGATTCATCTGCTTGAAGAACCCTCTGAATCCTTTGCAATATCCTTTTTGGTATCCTTTTGTGATGTTATTTACTGCCAACATTTCATTTCTATACTTTAGTGCAGCTTATCACTTAGTGTCATAAGCCCACTAAAATGGGTGCAAAATGTAATGTCAAAAATTTCATACCCTTGCAATTTCACACTATGTTTTGTGCTCACTTTTGTGTCCATTCCCTTAGCTTGTTTTTAGGCTTATTTTATCCCTTGTACTAGCCTTTTTCTACCCACAATGCTAAGTTTGTGCTTGTGTTTTGTCTCTTGTGTTTATTTTTATGTAATTATTGTTTAGGGTGAAAAATGATAGTTTAGTTTACTAGGCTAAATGCTACCATTTCTCACCGCTAAGCATTGGGGAGACAATAATTAGGCTTGGAACAAGCTTCTATTTAGTTTTCCTCCCTTTGATGCTCACGTGGTTATGAAACCTAAGGCCCTAATCAAGATTTTTGCCAAGTGTTGTATTTTTACCTAAGTAAAAACCCTAATTATGCCTCAATTTAACAATATACAGAAACTAATGAAATATCTGGTAAAACTGATCACAGAGGTGCAGAGGAGAGGTTCTAGAGACACAGTACCCATATTTTGAGGACTACCTAGACTAGGGCACCCACTCCAATGTCCTGCAAACTTCCAAACAGAAGAACCTTCTGAACAGGGTGTCTAAGACCATAAAATGGCTTCCAGATCTTAGAGGAAACACCTGGTTGGACTAGGGTGCCAACTTGAATATCCGGCAAGTCTTAGAATCCATAAATCTAAAAGTATGTTGCAACTATACCCGTAATATCCTTCTTGTAGCTTCATTTTGCCAGAACCTGCGAAACATGATCTGCACATACAAAAGAAGGAAATTGTTGCAGCTATATAGGAGCTTGCCTCAATCAAGCCCCATCTTTGGTATTTCTACCTCAACAATAGCCAAAGGAAAATATTTGTAGAAGTGTGTGCAAACATAACAATGTGTTTATGCATAAAATCAAACCCTATATGTCTCAATCAAGGGAAGATCAACAACTTGCTTTGCAACACTAAACACATACAACTTCACCTCAAGGAGACGAAACAAATGAAGACTTGCATGAACAAGAAGGTGAATCAGCAATGTCCACGGAGGATCTCCAAGCTTACTGTTGGAGGCTTCAACCCTTCTCCCGATCATGCAAAAGGTGTACAAACCCTAGGAACAACAAGATAGACTCAAGATCTTGATTCCTAACCTTCATCCATTGTCTCCAAGATAGCAAATAAAGAATACTTTAAATAGCTTCAACAAGTCCCTAATCTTCAATGGCAATTGTAGCAGAGTTTTGGCATCAAGATTGCATAAGAATTATGTGTGATAAAATGAATTGCAAATATCTTTTTATATCAAGCTTTAGGGAATTCAAATTTTGAAGTAACATCTTGATATCGTGCAAAAACTAAGAATTTGAAAATAGAATCCCGAGGCACTCGGCAGGAACCGACACCCCACCAAAATTCAAAATCCCATGAAACCAGGGAGGACTAGGGTGCAGGCACCCAAGTCCAAGCCCCCAATTTCAACTCATATCTACATTTTTGGGGGTCCTAAGGACCCTAATCTCAAATCCCTTTCCGAGTTTTATCAATCAGTTACCTCAAAAAGTGAATAGATTGCTCCTAGACTAAGTCAATCAGGGTTTTGAGAAGGCCAAAAAAGAAAAGGTTGAGAGACCACCAAGAGTGAGGAGCTAAACCGAGGGAAATTGTACCATTCCATACAGGAGGACAATTTCTAACGTTACAATTATGTTTAAGTGTCTTCTTGTCCTTGTTGTCCTAAGGTGTTTGGAGACTTTTGGAACTAAACTTACTTGGACACAAGTGTTACACATTGACATCCATGTGACACTCTATCGTCTTATGACTGTGTCATGTAGTGACCAATTTATAGTGTTTCTTCCACCTTTTCTTGCATGTTTGAGTTTTTGTAATGCCTTAGCCACACACCCAAATAGCTCATTTGACTCCTAGTATTCCTTCTTTTCCCTCTACCTTTCACTTTTGAATCTATCTTATATTATCTTATGGTCATATTTCTTTGAGCTTTGGTTATCTTTAATTCATAAATCTTTTGGCAATCTCTAGTAGTCTTTGTAGCACTTTCCTGCAATCTTCAACATACAACAACATTGTTTTGACCCTCTATCTCTCTATGTGAATAGTTACTATAATCTTTTAGCATCTTTGTGAGGATTTGGGATCACTACATTTGGTTGGGCCTTCCATTTATGCCTTTCTCATTGGTTGTGTGAGCTTCATCTATTTTATTGGAGGTGATAGAGATTTTATCCTCTCTTTTGGCATTATTTTCATAGTGTAGAATCCATTTTGTGTTGCAAAAACTTTGTGGGTCTTCACCTTCCTTCTGTCTAATTTACACACACTATTTTCCTTAGCCTATGTAGACCTTATTGCTATTATTCATAGCATATTCTTGTGGTTTTTCTTATTTCTTAGATGCACACATGATTTGTTCTTCTTTATCATTTGGCTATTATGGAGGTCAAAAGACCAAAACAAGGGTTTGATCATTCTTGACAAAATTTTATACAGCCCCAACCATTTTTCCTTTTCTTGTAGCTACAAGTTTTTCTTGGTGAAGTTATTTAGTTTCACAAGGGTTTTCTAATATCTTCCTTCTTCCTTATCATTTTATTATCATTTTTTGAATAAGTAGATAAAATCTTGTCATTTTGTTTTCTCTTATCAACTGGAAGGCTTCTTAGTTGTTCTTGTCTTGTTCTTGCATAGACTACGCATGACTCTTGAGACAAGATTTGAGTTCTTTGTATTCTCACCGTACAAACTATAGCATGATGCACTGATTATAGTTATGTATTTGATTTGATAAATATGTATCTGGTAAATCTATCAATGGGTAGTTTTCAATTTTCATTGTGTTTTAACTTGTTAGAAAACTTTATTTTCTCATGGGAAAAACATGTTAGGTTCAATGAGATTAATTTTCTCTTTCTATTAGAGTAGCAGTAGATTAGTTTCTTTCCTAAAATATTTAGTTGTTCCTAGTGTGGTGCCATTGAAAACATTTGACAAAGAGGACTAGCCTTTTCTTTGTTGGATCAATTTTTATATACTATAGCTTCAACTTGCAACACCAATCCACTATTCTCTATAATTCCCACAGGAAGCATCTCCTAACTATCTCTGACTACCTCCCCTCACGACATCTACTTGCTATCTAACGCTCCCACTAGCAACATTGCTAGAACTATCCCAACATCACTTGGAGCTTCATGGTTGTATTCATCCTCTACTGCACCTACTTGCAACATCTTCCACACAACATCCTCTTTGCATTTTTTTTGTTTTGGCTTGTAGAAACTCTTGTGTAACATATTTCCTACACTCTTATGTTGCACTTAATTGTAATGCCTATACTATGTATGTATGTAACTCCTCAAGAACAATTGCATCCCCACATGTGCCCTCTTATCGGCATTCCTCTTTTGTTGTGCCTTCATTGCATCACCTTCTCTTTTCTTTCTCCTCAAGAGGAAAGTTAACTTGGAACATCTCTTTTGTTGCTACCTCCACATTGTCCTTGTCCATGGGGACTCCCTTATCTTCTATCCTAGTTTATGTATGAAGTCTTCCGTGGATTACACATGACTTATTTCTCCATCCATGGGCTACTCACATGGCATCACAACCTACTCATTACCTCTTATATTAATATTCTCCACTCGCTTATGCTATTCAGTCCTCCTTTTCATCCCCTTGCTTAGGAAAACTAGTGTAGATCCATGTTTTCTTCTCTCTTCCTTCTTTAAGGCCTCTAACCTCACCTTGGTCTTCATCAAGGCCTTCAATACTACCTCAAATTTCTCCAAAAATATTACTACTACAACTTATGTTGTGCTCCTTGTTGGTGGAATCTCGGTTATCCTACACACACATACACATGTTTTCCTCACAACCCACTTACACTTTAGAGGAATCATTTTCACTCCAACTTACTTCTAGAGATATCACCTAATTTGATACCATCTATTGCAAGTCACTTGGGTGTTGGTTTGATACCACCTGATGTAAGCCGAACCCACCAACTTACGACTCGCATGAGAACCCCACATGCAACTATGCGAAAGAAAACTAAGGTTCTCATTTTTGGTTGCAATTCAACATGTAGCTATTGACAACCAAGTCCCTAAATACTACCACCTAACCTACATCAACTATCCTACAAAACTTCACACATAATAATGGAGACCTGTCCTACATGCACCCAGATGCACCCATTGGACACCAAATGAACATCAAACATAAATAACATATTTTATTACATAAAATATTCTACTTTTCCATGTAGTTACATGAACTTCCCCTATTAATGCATGCATACATTTGGCCCCTCAACTAGACACTCCTACTCTTAGCCTCTCTATCTCTCTCTATCCTCACATGAAATTGTTGCTCACATGTAGCTTCTCTTCTCTTACTATTATCACATGCACTCATAATCTCTTTATCTTGCAACATTTCCTAGTTAGTCTCATATGTGTTATTCACCTTCTCTCCTTTCCATGCTACCCAATCGATCTCATGTGTGGGATTCACCCTTTTTTCACCTCATCTCTTCACCTTTATTGGCTTATTCACGGCCTCTCCTTCCTTGTTGGCTCCTCTACATATTCTCTTCTTTCCCTTCTCTTGGTCGACCTCCACATGGTTTTCACCTTTGACCTCTCATGGTTCTTTCCTTTCTATTCTCATGATTCTATGTGTCTTCTTTTTTCTTGACCAACCTTATCTCTCATTAGACTACTCCTTATAGCTATATGTCGCCTTTACCATTTCTCTTTTCCCCTCTTCTCAATTGTTGCTTCTTCCTTCTCTCCCTTTAGATTTTTCCTCTTCTCCACTCTCCTAGACTCTTCTCCTCTTAGCTACTTCTCTTTTCTTTATTCTTTCCGACTCCTCTCAACTCCTTCCTTTTCTTTTTCCTCTTTTTCCTACTTGCATCCAACTAACTCCTTTGAATAGCTATTGTCTTATTCTTTGATTTCTAAACTATGTGTGTACTTCTCTATGTCTCTTCCTCTTATTAACTCTCCCCAAGCCATTTGTGGGGGCTATTCCAAACTATTCACGTGCTCAAATTGTCACCTCCTCTTAACTTTCATGCACTCCTTCTCAATGCTTCCTCTCTATGCACCTTCACCTCAAGTCATGCCCACATTCTTGGGTATTTAAAATCAACTACCATATGTCCTCATTGAGCACCAAAATTCCATGTTGTTGATGTTTCCTCCACACCCAAATCTCCCTCAAATCTAATGTGATCATTCTTATGTACATCCTAGGCCCTCTCATAAATGTTGATGGGGTATTAAGAACCCCTCAATGGATTCTTCAAGCTCATCCACACATGTTCATCATCCTTTGCATGATGAATGTTCATGTGTTCCAAAAACTATTCTATATCATTGCTAAGTATGACTCATCCTAAGCATTAAATATCTAGCTTCATCCTTTGTAGTCAATTATTTTACTTTCCAAACCTCCCATTTGGATTTTCTATCATCATCCTTTCTCCAATGACTCCCTTAATGTTGTCACAACTTCCTCTACTACTTGATCATGGCCTCCTAATGACCCCTCAAATGTCTTCACCATCAATCACACTATTCCTGACATTATTCTACCATCATGACTCCTCTTTTTCCACCCTCATGTTATTATGCCACCTTCATGCATGATGATTTGGGCTCTTCCTTAGCCCCCTCATGCAGCTCACGTCCATGCAACTAACTTTGTACATTCTATAACACCCAAATGGACTCCATCCATGTCCATGTTAGAAACACATATTCTCCATCATTGCCTCCTCTTCATTTCTCTGGACTCTTCTCATTCGGTTGCTTCTACTTTTTCAACAACCATTATACACTTGAACCATATGGTCCCAACCTTCCTCATCAATCTTGTAGCCTCTCCAACTAACCACATGAGCACTCCCATCATGCTCCCTTGTTGCACATGAAACTATAGGATCATCACTTTCATCACCTTGATAACTTCCTTGTTATCGCAAGTGCACCTACTCTTAACCACCTCGCTTCCTTTTGTTGCAAGTTTCCATCAATCCATGGGTAGCCCTCTAGTTGTTGTAGCTCTCCTTCACTATGGCTCCTAGTTGTTGAAAGTGAGCCAATGCTCATTGTCCTCTTTTTTATGAGTCATGTGGCTTGAAGTAGCTACCTTTCCTACAAGTGCCTTTGCACTATGCCAACTCCCTCGCCAATAGCGAGCTAAGTGAAAATTGTAGTGGCTAAAACTGTACATCCTCCTCCAAATGACCAATTCTACACCTCTAGTCCATGTCAATTGTCAATACCCAAGATGCCACTGCATCAACTATTGAGAGAACTCTTGAAAATCTAAGTGAGAAAACATAAAAGTAAAATAGTTAAATGATTAAAACACACCCTATATAGTTGTTAAACCTCCCCTAGGAGATTTCAAGAAGCATTTATGATATTTTACTACAATAAAAATATTAGAAAAACTCACTTGCGGCCAAGCCAAATAAAGCTTTGAGCACTTCCTTTTTTGCACCAACCCCTCATGCAACCCCAAAATAAATTGATACTAACCTTGAATTGTAGATCTCTTAAAATAAATTTCGAAGGGTTGAGGACTGGGAAAAATGGGAAGTAAGTACAAGTTTCAAGAAGGATTTTTTTTGTAAAATAGAATCCTACACAAATGTTTCTTAATGCCATTTTCTAGTAGAAATGCCTTAAAAGTAACCCAAATAAAAATAATTGTTAAATAAATGAATATTAACGAACTAGAGATAAAACTAAGACAAACATTCTTAAGATTTTCTTAGTGCTCTAAATAATCATCGCCTTAGACACATAGGTTTTAAGCACTTTGCTTAAACCAAACATATTAAAACACAAGCACAAAAAATTTAGAAAGTTGTGCTTACAAAGACCCATTTGAACAAGCCCCATGGGTTCATTTAGATTTGGGTTCAATAAATGAAAAGCCCTCTTATCCATTAAAAGAGGGATCGATACCTAAAATACTTGTATCAAATAAAATCAGAAATCAAACTTCAAAACAAAGTAAACTTGCATTTTTAAATTTATTTTACCCATCAAACATCAAAATGTGATGTTCTCTACTAAAACAACTTTCTCACTAACTAAAATTCAACCCATGGGTCCCAAATCAATTCTTTTTAATTAATAGATTAAAAAGATTTTACCATTAAAAGATGCATCTTAATATCAAACAACAAAACTACTAAAACAACTAAAAGAATCATGATAACCACTTGAGATTCATAGCTAACACTATTCCACAATTTAACATTGGAAGCCTCCAAAAACGTTAAAGATAGTGAAATTAAAACCAATAAAAGCTACTCAAAATTGGAGAAGCTATATTTTGAAAGGAAGCTAGGTGTGCAAAAATCGCTTCCTACAATAATCTAATGAGGAGAGATGAGTGCAAATTCTTTTTAACCTTTACAATTACAGTGTTATTAACCCAACAATAGAGATATTGCAGCAATACACAACACAAGAATGTAAGATAGAAGAAGAGAGAGACAAGATATAACATGGGGAAAATCTTTACTATTGAAAAACCCCACTCCAAAACCTGCACAATGTATTATCTAAACAACAAGGTTTACAACACACTTGCAATGCAAGTCTTTACAGGAGTCTTCGACACTCGTATCTAGAGACAATCTGGCAGCATAACAGTACTTGTCAATCACATAATACATCTCCTCTCAAAGCACCTGCTTAAATAGAAGTTTACAAGGCAAAAATGAATTTTGCTTGAGATGGGCATCCAACTTGGCCTCATGGCCCAAAACCTACGCCTAGGGACACTTGTCCAACACTGCAGCATGGTCATGACACTTGTCATATCACCCCATCCCAATATGGTCACCTATTCCCAAGTTGGGCAATGACAAATGCTCTTACAACTGTCATAGAATCTGTCCTACCTGTCATATCTTACAGCTGTGAGAGAATCTGTCATACACTGACTAAAAATAGCATATTCTCTTACAACATGTCATAACCCTCCTTGGGGCGCCCAAAGATGCCTTCTTCCAAGATGCCTTGTGACACATGTCTTCACCTGTCATAGCATCTTCTATTTTTGACTCTTACGCGTCATAGATTCTGTCATAGGAATCTGTCATAACCGTTTCGGTCACGATTCACTTACACACTAGTCAAAGTGCCGACACATGGCAAAATACCTCTACCACTAAGTGGGATGCCTATCTCCTCATGTGAGGACAACATTACATGTGGTGACATTCCTCGTAGGATGACACATCACTGTGCCAACTCCCACAAGATGACAAAATATGATTTGTATCCTAATTACATAATAGGCAATAAATAAATACAATATAATAAATAAATGCAAGGAATTACCAAGGTCGAGACACCTTAATTCCCAACATTCTCCCACTTGTCGAACACCTTGTAAGAGCCAATAGAAATAACATGATTTAATTGCTATAGGCTGAGAGGCCCATAGACTCCGAACACCATCTGAACTTCTCTGTGCCCACTGGTTTCATTAATGCATCCACAAGATTCTTCAAAGTGTCTACTTTTCTGAATTCACCTTCCCATCCTCTACTATGTCTCACACAAAGTGAAACTGTACATCAATATGCTTTGTTCTAGCATGGAGAGTTGGATTCTTTGCTAGGCAAATTGCACTCTGACTGTCACAACAAATCGTAATCTGCCCTGCATCAACACCAATATTTGAACACAATCTCTTAAGCCAAATGGCTTCCTTACAAGCATGAGTTGCTGCCATATTCTCAGCTTTTGTCATGGACAAAACAACCACAGATTGTCACTTACTCATCCAACTAATTGCACCACCAAACATAGTAAACACATAAGCACTAGTGGATCTCATGTTGTCAATGTCACTCGCCCAATCAGAATCCACGAATACAAATTGAATGCGGAGGTCCTGTAGGATTACCATGATAGCATATGGAATACTTGGAAGTACCCCTCAAATATCTAAACACTCTCTTTGCTGCATCCCAATGTACCTGTCCAGGATTAGCCATAAATTGACTAAGGACTCCCACTACTTGGGCAATGTCTGGTCTTGTGCAAACCATAGCATACATCAAAATGTCAACAACATTAGCATAAGGTACTCTTCTCATGTCCTCCACCTCACTAGGATATTTTGGCCAATCATTAACAGACAACTTTGTCCCCAAAGAAACAGGAACACACAATGGTCTACAATCTGCCATCCTGAACCTATCCAACACGGTCTTCACATACTTACTTGGCTTAACCAAAGTTTTCTGTTAGCTCTGTCTCTTTTGATTTCCATTCCCAGAATGTACCTAGCTGCCCCTAGATTTTTCATCTCAAACTATGTTGACAACTAAGACTTCAAATCAGAAATCATATTCTTACCATTCCCAATTAACAACATATCATCAACATACAATGCAATAATGAGAATACGATCATTGTCAAATTTATAATACACACAATGATCTAATCAGAAATCCAACCAACAACACAAAGGCATCAAACTTCAAGTACCACATCTAGGAGACTACTTCAAACCATACAAAGACTTTTTCAACTTGCAAACCAAATTTTCTTTACCTTTCTCTATGTAATGCTCTAGCTATGACATGTAAATCTCTTCCTCCAAATCACCATGAAAGAATGCTATCTTCACATTCATCTGCTCTACCTCTAAGTCATAAGTTGTTGCAAGAGATAACATGAACCGAATAGATGTCAGCTTTGCAATGAGAGAGAAAATTTTACCATAATTAATTCCCTCCACTTGTGAGTACCCCTTCGCAACCAGTTTTGCCTTGTACTTTTCAACACTACCATCTGCACCAAATTTCTTCTTGAACACCCATTTGCACCCAACAAGTTTCCATCCTTCAGGCAAAGGCACCAAGTCCCATGTTTTACTCTTCTCCAAAGAAGCCATCTCATCTTTCATTGCCTCCTTCTAGGAACCTGCATCTTTCATGCCCATAGCCTCTGTCACAGTTCTAGGCTCATTAGTGTTAGTAAGCAAGGTAAAAGCACAACTAGAATCAAGCAATGAATAACCAAACCTATCAGGTTGCTTCCTTGTTTATGTAGACCTCCTCAATGGATGAGGTTGAGGTTCTGCTTCTTCTTATAAACTTTTAGAGCTGCTAGAGCTCTCCACATCATCAGGTATCACAGGGTATGTCGGTTCAGTTTTCTCAGGGGTAGAAGGAAACTAAACCACATCCCCTTTCTTTTCTATTTCTTCTAGCTGTAGAACAATGGGAGAAGGTGTTAGCTCTCTGAAAACAACACTTTTGCTATACAACACTTTTTCAACCACAAGATCCCAAAGCTTGTATCCTTTCACACCAACACCATAGCTAATGAAAATGCACTTAACAGCCTTGTTCTCCAATTTAGATCGTTTCTCCCTAGGCACATATGCATATGCCTGACAACCAAAAAAATGAAGATGTCTAACTAAAGGCTTCTTACCAAACCACACCTCCATAGGTGTCTTACCAACAACTTTAGACCAACAGCTTTAGACCAAAACTTTTAGACCAACAGCTTTAGACCAAAACTTTTGTTTGAGGTTTGCTCCACTAAGCATACTCCTAGCCCTCTCCATCAGTGCCCTATTCATCCTCTTTGCAACTCCATTTTGCTGCGGGGTGTATGGATTTGTCTTATGTCTTTCAATCCCTTGCTCTTTATAGAACTTATTGAACTCTGTTGAACAAAACTCACCACCGTTGTCAGTTCTCAAACACTTAATCTTTTTACTAGTCTGATTCTCAACAAAAGATTTAAACTCTTTGAACTGACTAAAGACTTTAGTCTTTCTTCTGAGAAAATAAATCCATGTCCTACTTTAATCATCTATGAAAGATACAAAATATACAGATTTGAAAATTGAAGAAACACTAACAAGACCAAACACATCAGAATGAATAAGGTCCAACACACCAGAAGACTAGTGAGAACTAGAGTAAAACTAAACATGGTTTTTCTTTCCATATATACAATGTTCACAAAAGTCAAACTTGAGATTACAATCATTTAACCCCTCAATGAAGTTTTTATTTTTTAGGTTTCTAAGACCCTTTTCACCAATGTGGCCAAATCTCATATGCCATAACATTATCTTTTCAACAAGAAGCTTAACTTCCAAAGCATGAGCACCCTTGGGTACCCAAAATGCACTACCATCAGAATTTGTTACAGCAGACTTTTTCACTACTAGTTCCAATGGTGGGGATGAAGTGACTGCAACTCTTTTCTTCGAGTTAGAAGAACTATTGCACTATGAAGTGCATGCCTCCAGCTGAAACAGAGTACCTCTTCGAGTACCCTTCACAAGCACCATAGATCCTCTAGTCATCTTGCATCTGTCCTTCGAAAAGACAACCTACACACCTGCATCATTCAACATACATACAGAAAGTAGGTTCTGTGCCAAGCCTGGGATGTGCATGATGCCAGTGATCCCCTTCACTCATCCATCAAGGAATCAGATTGACTCTTCCACGACCAACAATCTTCAAATGAGAATCATCACCCAGGTACACTCTTCCACCATTGAACTCTTCATACTTCATGAACCAACTTCGATGTGAGGTCATGTGGAATGATGCACCAGAATCAATCAACCACACATCATCAGATGCATGGGTGGCTAGGGCTATGATGAAGGCATCACCATCATCTTATGACTTGTCAGAATCTGATTCTGGGACATTCTTCTTCTTCTTTTTCTTTTCCTCTTTGCATTCTTTTGGAAATGCCTAGTTTTTCCACAGTTCCAATAGAGAGCCTTGGACTTTCCAAGAGATTTGGATCTCCCATAGGATTTGGATCTACCCTTCTCATCTTTCTTGTCCTTCTTTTTCCTTTTCTCCTTAGGTCTTCCATGAACCGCAAGATCCTCTTTGGCTACTTTAGAAGACTTTCTCTACATCTCTTTAGATAACAACGAAGATACCACTTCATCCATTTTGAAAGTGGATGTGGTGCTCCCAATAGCCATAACAAGATGATCCCACGAGTCCAGTAAAGAACAAAGCAAGGTCATACAATGATCCTCCTCCTCCATCTTCACACCAACAGATGTCAATTGTGCAACTAACATGTTGAAAGCATTCAGGTGATCTGCAACAAATCCTCCATCCTCCATCCTTAGAGAATACAACTTATTTCTCATAAAAATCTTGTTCACCAGGGATTTGGCCTGATAAACATTTCCCAACTTCTTCCAAAGATCTTTCGTGGTCTTCTCCTCATGGACATTTAACAAGACAGAATTAGCTAGACTGAGACTTATGAGACCCTTAGCCTTCTGATCTTTGAGATCCCAATTAGCTTGTGCCATTGCGGTTGGTTTTACACCAGAAATGATTTCCCATAGGTTACGATAACAAGCATGTCTTCCATCTTAAGTTTCCATAACTCAAAATTTGTGCCATTGAATTTTGCCACCTCTAATCTTCTGGATGTGCCTGCCATCTCTTTCCTGCAACAATATTACAGAATTCTCTACACAGACTCGCACTCAATCTAAGATCATCTCAAAAAACCCCTACCCAACAACTAGGACCAAAGGTGATCAAGCTCTGATACCAACTGAAAGGAAGCTAGGTGTGTGAAAATCACTTCCTACACTAATCTAATGAGGAGAGATGAGTACAAATTCTTTTTAACCTTTACAATTACAACATTATTAACCCAACAACAGAGATATTGCAGCAATACACAACACAAGAATGTAAGACAGAAGAAGAGAGAGACAAGATATAATGTGGGGAAAACCCTTACGGGTGAAAAACCCCACACTCCAAAACCTGCACAATGTATTATCTAAACAATAAGGTTTACAACACACTTGCAATGCAAGTCTTTACAGGAGTCTTCGACACTCGTATTTGGAGACAATCCAATAGCATAACAATACCTATCAATCACATAATACATCTCTCAAAGCACCTACTTAAATAGAAGTTTATAAGGCAAAAATGAACTTTTCTTAAGATGGGCGTCCAACTTGGCCTTATGTCCCAAAACCCATGCCTAGGGACACTTGTCCAACACTATAGCATGGTCATGACACTTGTCATATCACCCCATCCCAATATGATCGCCTATTCCCAAGTTGGGCAATGAAAGATGCTCTACGACTCTTACGACTATCATAGAATCCATCATAACTGTCATATCTTACAGCTGTAAAAGAATTTGTCATACACTGACTAAAAATAGAATATTCTCTTACAACATGTCATAACCATCCTTGGGGCGTCAAAAGATGCCTTCTTCCAAGATGCCTTGTGACACGTCTTCACCTGTCATAGCATCTTCTATTTTCAACTCTTACGCGTCATAGATTCTGTCATAACCGTTTCGGTCAAGATTCACTTACACACTAGTCAAAGTGCTGACACATGGCAAAATACCTCTACCACTAAGTGGGATGCCTATCTCCTCATGCGAGGATAACAAATTACATGTGGTCATGTTCCACGTAGGATGACACATCACCGTGCCAACTCCCACAAGATGACCAAATATTATTTGCATCCTAATTACATAATAGGCAATAAATAAATACAATACAATAAATAAATGCAAGGAATTACCAAGGTTGAGACACCTTAATTCCCAACATATTTAACAAAGTCTAAAAACTGCCAACAAGTTTGGTGTCAAAAGTCACCAAAGAAGTAGAATAAGAAGATTAAGAAGCCTAGCCAACAAAGCCATAGAGAGTCTTGCATAGCTTCTTGCATACCCTCCAAGAAAGGCGACACTTTGTGGCCACATTATAGGTAAGGTTGCACCTTTCCCCCTTATTTAAAAATTGCTTGCCCCACCCAGAAAAATCCTACCAACCAATAAAAATGAAGAAAAACTATTATTAAATTATCTATTTTCAATTAAAGCAAACAAGCAAATAGCACAACATAATAAAAAACACAAACTTGTATGTATCTTATCCAAATAATAGCCTCCAGCTGTTGAATTGATGTCCACCTCGTGAACCTTCTGATTCTATTTGTCATCCTTATTTTCTCACCCACCTTAGAAACTGCAACTCACAGTCTGCAATGACCAACAAATCTATAGCAGCAGTTGAACCAAATGATCCAAATGGAGTTGTTCAAGATAATGACATGACCCATAAGCATAGAACCCATTAGTATCATAGGATGGGATAGGTGGGTAATATCTGAACACTGGAGCCTCATTCTTTGAATAGTAGAATACTAACCATGACTAATAGGAAAAACAAGAGAAACCACATACCAAACTTGATTATACTACAGATTACTTGAAGAAGAAGAGAAATCAATGCATTGGGAATATGAGGGATACCCAAAATCATAATAATATTGAATGGAAACATCAAGTTGAACTCTAGTTATTCAGGATGATGAAAATGGTGGCTCAAAATTGGTGAGTAGAGTGGGAATATAGGGGCTTGCATAGTCATTCATTGTGTTTTCATCCAAAAACTACACTCTACACCTATATTATCAATCACATCTGTAATAGTCAAGGTGTCATGCTTTCATTATTTCAAATAAGGCAATGGTTGGACATGGATAACTATTTTTAAATCTCTACATTTTTTTTACAATTGCCCTACCCAAGAAATTTTTCTTGGCCAATAGGAAAATTCTAAACCACCATTTTCCTTTAAGAAAGAAAATTGGGGGAGTGGCTATTCTAAAACATTAGAAACTAGGTTTAAATTTTCTTCCCCGCATTGTGTTTTTCCCTTATAATTTTAGAAACGAAAAAATTCATATAATTAACAAGGACAAATAAACAAATTACCATAATATTTTTTATGGAATAAAAAATTATAGTAAATAGCAATCATTAAAAAACATGTGATGTTGGTGGCCCATCGCTTCTAGTGGAAAATTCTTCATTCTTTGGGAGAAACTGTTTCGGCAAATTGTGATTTGGCGGAAACAGTGGATCCTCAAGATGTTTGTTGCAATCGTCTACATCTTCCTCCTCAACAAGGATAGGTCAATAGAAATAGATGTTGACACCCTCTTCGGAAGATAAATAGGGAGAGGTGTTGGACTCCTCCTCCTCAGGGAGTTTTGAAACTCAACACGGATGGTTCTTCTCGGGGAAACCCTGGTCATGCTTGTATTGGTGGAGTTGGACGGGATAGTTCTGGGACTGTTCAGTTTATCTTTTCTGTTTATAAGGGTCTCCATACTAACAATTTGATGGAGGCTCTTGCCATTTTATATGCTATGGAGCGCAGCTGTCATCTTGGGTGGAGAAGGATCATTTGTGATTCTGATTCCCAGGTGGTGGTGAATTTGTTGAATAGGCAGCATGTAGCAGATGTTAGTTGGCATTTAGCTTTAGTTGTTAAACAGATTCTTAATCTGTGTGCTTCTTTGGATTATGTTACTTTCAATCATATTCCTAGAGAATGGAACAGAGTGGCGAATTGTTTGGCCAAATGGGCCTCTGATCACATGCAAAATTGGAACATTGTGGATTGGGGTCAATTACCCCTGGATTTGTCTCAAAAGTTGGACCACGTAGTGGAGCTTGACAAGGCTGTGTAAAGCCCTTACTTTGTAATTCTTCTTGTTTGAATAAATTTTTACCTCTCTTTTAATTAAAAATATATATATGTTATTTTTGCCTTTGCACAATTTACAAAGCAAACTAAATTATTTTTAAGAGAACTTTTGAAAATATTAAAAATGGACTAAAAAGAGAGAAATTTGAGATTGTGAAATTTATATATATATATATACTCAAATTTTTAGAGATTGTCTTGAAAACCAAAACTTTCTTTAAAAACAAAATTGGGTCCCTCGGAAGTGGGGGAGGATAATAATCATGTTACTTTTCCACTTCAATGGCTTATGGCTCCCTTGTATTTTGATAATATTTGTTCCCAAATTTGGGGCCCAAATAATAAATGAGCACGTTGCACATTACAAAACTGTAAAGTGATTTCTGATAATATAAGATGAAATTTGTGGACTAGAAAGTGCGTAAATGTTTGGTGCTCTATATAAAACAAAGAATGTGTGGTTATGCTATCATAAGAAAATAAAACATTGTTTGGAGAGATGAGTACATGAAAAGAGTAATTTTAACAGCAGACCATGTAAGATGGGTTGTCTACCACCGACCTGCCCAAGTAATGGTAGGTGGTCGGTTTGTGGATGATTTCTTCTCTCAATTATACAACCGACTGTTTGCTAAAAGGACTATTACCATGTTTGTAACACAGTATATTAACTTGCAAAACAGTAGATAAAGTATGTATATGCTGAGGGTGTTCCACTGCCATTTTCATGTTTCCCAAAGAAACATTTGGCACACATTACCAAAGGTGAGAAGGAGGTCAGCATCAGATAGAAGTTTATGCTTGGCCAGTAAGTCCAACATTAAGAAAGATAGTCTTATTTAGCTGTATGTCTGAAGGACTGAAAAGACCATGCCAAGAATGCATGTGCTGGTGCTGAGTTGTCCATAGTACCAACCCTTCTTTTTAATGTTCTATTCTTCCTCACCTATTACAAAAGGGCCTTTCACTCCTCATGGATTGCTAAGTCTTTCCTCATTTCAGTTGCTCTCCAAGAGGAGTATCTCCATTTGAAGGTCTTTTTCTTCCTTTTTCTCAAAACATATATGAGCTTTCTGAGTACCCACTCAGTCTTAATCCTCATTGCTCTACCCCTTTTTCTCGTGATTGCCATCAATTGTTGTCACAAGTGCTCAGTTGGCCTGCCTCAGTGGATAGGAATTGTTTTCATGTTGAAAATTTTTAGGTGTGTTCAGAATGTGACAAGTGTTGCCACATTGGAATTAATGAATAGAATTCATAAAATTCAGTAATGTTGTCAGTGCAAGATTTTTATTTTTTTTAAGGAGCATGAAGGCTTTAGAAAAAGAGAAAACTAGTGCAGTTTTCCAGATATCCCTTAGCATTGATGTCTATAATACTTATGAACGCAGAACTAAGTTGATCAATTTTCTCTACTTAGAATATTTTCTGAATATGTAAGGGCTGATAGTTTGATGGGCTCGGGAGAGAGAATGTGTTGGTGTTGAAGTTTTAATGTGCTTAGGAGATGATAAATTGTGTGATGCTTGGAGCAAATAAGGCAGAAATGTTTGAAAGATTAAAGATCTTATATATAGCTTTCTTAGCTTTCCTGGCCCCAAACAAATAGGAAACTATTCTAAAGCCACTATAGATTATCAACAAGAACTGCTAAGCAAGTAGGATGTTATATTCAATCTCTGTCTTAATATCAGAAATGATTCTAGATGGTAGGGACAACTAGTTTTTTATAGCAGGCTATTGAAAAATCCAGCAAAGGGTCCTAAATCGTATTTATGCATTCAATGTTTTGTTTCATTAACATTGTTAGAGCACCTATAGAATCAATCGAGGATTCTACATGTTAAGAGCAATGCATGCTTGTTTATTTCTCTTACATTGGTGCTGTGTGGTATGAACTACAGAAGAGAATCATTTTATATTGAAGCTCCAGAAAAATAAGTTAAAGAAATTAAATCAGTTATTCTGATGTTGGTTTTACATTACTCTAGTATTGTGATTTTTGTTTTACAGGTTCATTAGATAGAGTGAGAGGGCTCTGCTGAAGATGCTGCTCAAAATGTGGCTACTTCTCTTAGCAGTGGTGGTGCCTGCTGCCATGGCTGCCTCACCACATAAACCCATAGATGTGCCATTTCAAAATAACTATGTCCCTACCTGGGCTGCTGATCATATCAAGTACATTGATGGTGGAAAGGAAGCCGCACTTTCTCTGGACAAATGGACAGGTACTGCCCTATGATTCTGCCACACCCATCACCATTTGCAGATTTATGTTACAATGGTGTTTGAATTCAGATACCCAATATTTTGTAATATCTTTTCTTTTGAGATGGTGCAGGCACTGGGTTCCAATCCAAGGGCACATACTTGTTTGGGCACTTCAGTATGCAGATAAAGATGGTTCCGGGTGACTCTGCAGGCACTGTCACTGCTTTCTATGTAATTACTAGTAATCACACAACCATGTTTTACTGCTTTTCTCAATGTTTTCTTCTGCTTCACAACATGTATAACATCACAATTCAATCGTGTTCTTGTGAGTTTCAGCTGTCATCACAGAACTCAGAGCATGATGAGATAGACTTTGAGTTCTTAGGAAACAGATCTGGGCAGCCATACATTCTCCAAACCAATGTGTTTAGTGGAGGGAAAGGAGACAGAGAACAACGCATATACCTCTGGTTTGACCCCACCACAGAGTACCATTCTTACTCTGTTCTCTGGAACATGCATCAGATTGTGTAAGTTCATGTTCTTTGATTCATCTAATACCACCTTAACCAACTCAGGTCAATTGACCTCGTGTTAAACTGTTTGAATATGGCTTATATTTCTATTCACTAAAACATGAGCATTTGCATTCAGGTTCTTTGTAGATGATGTTCCAATTAGAGTGTTCAAGAACAGCAAGGACTTGGGAGTGAGATATCCATTCAATCAGCCCATGAAGATCTACTCAAGCCTGTGGAATGCAGATGACTGGGCCACAAGAGGGGGGCTTGAGAAGACAGACTGGAGCAAAGCACCATTTGTTGCAGCATACAAGGGATTCCACATTGATGGGTGTGAGGCATCTGCACCCAATTCACAGTGTCCAACACTGGGCAGGAGGTGGTGGGATCAGAAGGAATTTGATGATTTGGATGGATTACAGTGGAGAAAGCTCAGAGAGATGAGGGACAAGTATACAATCTACAACTATTGCAATGACAGAGTAAGATATCCAGTCATGTCTCCTGAGTGTTCTAGAGACCGTGACATCTAGTACTGCGTCCTTTTGCTCTCCGAAGCTTATATAGCTAAAT
This sequence comes from Cunninghamia lanceolata, assembly GCA_027924645.1. Classification (NCBI taxonomy): domain Eukaryota; kingdom Viridiplantae; phylum Streptophyta; class Pinopsida; order Cupressales; family Cupressaceae; genus Cunninghamia; species Cunninghamia lanceolata. Next base: position 2,203,138 of record BSBN01000270.1, read on the forward strand.
GGATAATAGGGATTATGACATAATCCCAGCTACAATAAACATTAATATGTCTACTCTATATTTTTAATATATGCTTATTTATGTCTACGGCCATTTTGAGTGCTGCTGTATTCCAGGGGATCGTTTGTTTTTATTAGTTCCTGCCTATCAGCAGGATAACTATGGCAATCGTTTGATTCAATAATTTTTGCCTTTAAATATCAAAAGAACAAGGCTGAAGTCCAAAATAATTTCTTTTATGTTGTGATATTTAACAGATTTATTGGTTCTTTATGGGTATCATGTCAACAAGCAAACGAATTTAATGGATTGATATGATCATTTGCCACCTGAACTGCACCTTTATTGGTCATTTAGAGTCGCAAATAAAAATAAAAAAATAAAACTAATGAATAAAACTAAAAATAGTAATTTGTGAAAGGGAAGGTCAATAATTCCATTTTGCTAAAGTCAATTTAATTAAGTTTGGTCAACACATGAGTTGTGTGTTTTTTGGTGACTTCGTTTAGGTTTCAATTTTTTGGAGTTGTTGCAGATTCATGTCTTCATTGGCTGAACGTTGTATTGATTCACAGCCACGATGTGAGTGGCAGTTAAGGATATATTTGAATTCTTACTTAATTTGCAATAAAACTAGATAGCCAGGAGTACCTATGTGTCTATGTTTTTGTGGGTTTCGCTTCAATGGCTTTTAGTTGGATTTGCGGTGCATGTTGCTATGTTTAAGATTAAAAATGTAGATGCAAAGTTTTTTTGTGGGGATTCTCTATACCCACAATTTTAGATGTTGTGGGCATCTTCTTTTGTTTGTTGTTTGGTGTTTGAAAGTCATTTGGGATGTGAAAAGTCCTTAAGGCTCAGTATGGATGTATTGGAGTTGGATGTCATAGATACATTTCTTCGATGGGTGGGCATTGTATTGATTCACAACTACAAATGTATCCATCTAAAACCATGAGTGGCAGACATAGTTGTCTATGAGTTGTGTGTTTTTTGGTGACTTGGTTAACATGTTTAGTTTATCTTTATGATGCTTGCTTCTTTAGGTTTCAATTTTTTGGAGCTAGTTGTTGCAAATGCAGACAAAGCTATCTACAAGTTGTGTTTTTTGGTGACTAGATAGAGAAATATCTAAGTGTCTGTGTTTTTGTGGGTTTCGCTTCAATGGTTTTTGGTTGAATTTGTGGTGCATGTTGTTATGTCTAGGATTAAAAAGGTAGATGCAGAATTTTTTTGTGGGGATTCTCTATACCCACAATTTTAGATGTTGTGGGCATCTTCTTTTGTTTGGTGTTTGAAAATCATTTGGGATGCAAAAAAAGTCCTTAAGGCTCTATATGTTTCAACATTACAAGTCCACTTTTTCTAATCTCCAATTTTCTTGTCCCACTATGTTGTATAACTTTATTTGTATGAGTTGCTATTTTAACCATGTCAAGATGTAAATGAATTTAATAGATTGATTGTGGCCATTTGTCAGGGATTGGGTCATCCATTACATTGAACTTGTGCGCGCATATTGAACCAAAATATAAACTATTTGTAACAATCAAAAAAGGAGAGACACCTACCAGCTTATGCCTGGCTACCAACACTTCTACAACTTTGTTTGCAAATGAGTGATGATGTTAGCTATTATTTGCTTTGTTTACTCAGTTTGCTTTGTAGTCTCAATGTTGTAATTGTTTAAACTCATTTCATTTTAAAAAGCTATAATATATTTGCCTCCATTATGATTTAGTGTGTATCTTATCTAAGTAAACGATATGTCAATTTTGTTATAGTTAAGGTGGTCAGTTTATTAGGGTTGCCTTGTTCACAAGAATCTGTTCTACTCGATTTTGTAGTTGTTCCATTTAACTAAAAGCCCTTTGTCATCTTGTTTTGATCCTAATCTGTGTCCACCTTGTTCCTTGTTTCCACTTTACAAATCTACTTGTTCTAGTTTTCAATGTTCTTATTTCACTATGCTGGACAAGTTTCATCATACGAGTTACCATTTTAATACCATTTTTCATCCGGTATCTGCTAAAGTTGCTTGTTTCCAAGATTTTGGCAATGATGTTGTGTGTCATGTGACCGAGCATCAAAAAGAAGTCTCTATTACTCAAGGAAGACATTAAGTATTGTAGAAAAGAATAAATTCTACTACATATTCATACCCTCTGCCAACACCATCAATATCAAAAAAATTAATCTGTCTAAATAATTTTTACACTTTTTGTTAACAACGCTAGCAAATCCATGCACAGGAAAATCATGAATTTTTGTTTCCTTTAATTAATTTTCACTGTTACTATTCACAATGCTAGAGATGTTGCAGATGCATCTCTTCACTGGCTGGGCATTGTATTGATTCACAGCTACAAATGCACCCATCTAAAACCATGAGCGGCAAACAAGGATCTATTTGAATCCTTACTTAGTTTGCAATAAAGCTAGATAGAGAAGTATCTTTGTGTGTCTGTTTTTGTGGGTTTCAATAGCTTTCGATTGGATTTGAGGTGCATGTTGTTGTGTCTGTGATTAAATAAATAATGTAGATGGAGAAACCTTTTTGTGGAGATTTTCTATGCACACAGTTTTAGATGGGTGCATTTGTATATAATATAGGTGTCTAGGTACTAGCAACCATAGTGGTAGACCTCTAGCTAACCATGGCAGTAGGAGTAAAGTTCAGTTGTCAAATATTATAATTATTTGGAATTAATTCTTTTCTAGTGCCATAAATTTATTGGAATCTAAAAATAGAGCATTCCATCAGATGCAATTACTTTTTTTAGAGCAATCAATCACTATTGAGTATTTAAAGTTTGAAAAAACAAGGGTAAAGTCCAAAATCCTTTCTTTTATGTTGAGATTACTCCAATTTTGTGGGGATTTTCGATACTCACAGTTTTAGGTAGGTGCATTTGTATATAATATAGTTGTCTGGATACTAGCAGTCATACTGCCTAACTTCTAGGTAACCATGGCGGTAGGGGTAAAGAGCATTTGTTAAATATTATAATTTTCTCAAATTAATTATTTTCTAGTGCCATAAATTTATTGGAATCTAAAAACAAAGAATTCCCATTGCAAAGAAACTATAGGAGGATGTTGTGAATCATATTCAGAAAGGCAACTTTTGATAAGCATGGCAAATTTTTAGATTATATGTAAATGTGAATGTGCTTTATTGAGCAATCCTATTTTATATCAATGTTTTCCTAGGACTTTGTCACATATGCACAAACCAAACCAAAGAAATTTAAATAATTTACTAAATTGAAAGAGTCTCCACATAAAGTATTAGAAAAACTTTTGAAACACAATCTTGTTGTAGGGTGGAGCTAGTTGTAATGATGAAAATCGCATGTCCATTCCCTTCTACCTTATATTTTGGCTCAATTTGATTATTTTGTCCTTTATCCAATGTCCTACCTATTTAAGGACATTTCCTCTTCTAAATGAAAATAAACTCTTCATAAACATAATTTAGGTAGCGTGAATTAGCTTAAATAGTTTTTAGCATACATTATGAAAACTAATAGATAAGACTAAGATTGCACCATACAAGGCTAACTATTTTTATGATTATCATTGCATACATGGACATTCTCTAGATAGATGTCATGCATTTGATCTTGAGCTATGTCATCTTAGCACATGCATAGGCTAAAAAAACCTAGAAAACATTGCTCCACCTATTCACTTTAGCCTCCATTCATCCATACATTTGACATTCCAATCATGTCCACATCCTTGCATAGAATCATTGGTGCAAATGTGTTTGCCTGGAGCCGAATTCCTTCTCCCCTATACTAAGCTGACTTCACTAAAAAAATTAACCATTGTTCATCAACTTGGGTACTAGAGTGTTCAAATGAAGGTCTAGGTTGTCATATTTAAATACAAGCCACATCTCATTAGTGCAATAAAAAATCATGAGAGCATATTCAGTCAACATTCGTAAGAATAAATACTGCATTGGTCTTTCATGCTACACATAGTGCATCATTATGCCTTTGATCATGTGAACAACAATAAGGGTCTATTTAAAATGCACAGAAATATCACATTTCAATCCAAGCATAATAAATTCCTAAGTGTGTTCTTTAACATTGCCTTGATCCTAATTAAAATATCATGGTGGAGACAAAACGTTCAAAAGTATGTGACCAAAACAAACATAATTATGTCTTGCAGCACAAAATTGTAGGAGCCTGAAAACACTCCTCCATCTATTCACTTTACCCTCCATTCATCCATACATTTCACATTCCAATCATCTCCACATCCCTGCATAGAATCATTGGTGCAATTGTGTTTGGCTAAAGTCAAAGTCATTTTCCCCTATTCTAAGATGACTTCATTAAAAAATGTAACTATTGTTCATCAACTTGGGTGCCAAAGTGTTCAAATTAAGGTCTAGGTTGTCATATTTAAATACAAGACCCATCTCATTAGTGCAATAAGAAATCATGAGAGCATATTTAGTCACTTGAGAAAGGAATTGTACACATTGTCAATCATAACCTTGCATAAACATTCATAAGAATAGATATTACATTGATCTTTCATCCTGGGCATAGTTCATCATTGTGTCTTTGATAAATAATTTTCACAAAACAACCAATCAGTGTCGAGTATTTAAATTTTGAAAGAACAAGGCTAAAGTCCAAAATCATTTCTTTTATGTTGGGATTTAAAAAAATATGGTTTCCTTGTGTGCAAATTGGTCAGTACTGTGAATATTAATGGTGAAAACTAATTTAACATATTAAAATTTATTGAATTTCAAAGGTAATTGATAGCGTTGGCGACAGGGTGTGAATATGTAGGTGAATTTATTGGTTCTTTGACCGGTGCCATGTCAATAAGCAAACAAATTTAATGGATTGATTTGGTGATGACAACAATCATTTGCCAACTATGTTGTGCCTTTATTGCTCATTTAGGGTTGCAAATAAAAATAAAAATAGTAGTTCAAGAAAGGCAGGGCCAATAATTCCATTTTACCAAAGTGAATTTAATTAAGTTTGGTTAACACGTGTCTTCCAAAGGAGTTGTCTATGAGTTGTGTGTTTTTAGATTCAATTCTTTGTTGGTTGGGCATTGTATTGATTCACAGCTACAAGTGCACCCATCTAAAACCGTGAGTGGCAAACAGAGCTGTCTACGAGTTGTTTTTTTGGTGATTTCGTTAGCAAGTATAATTTATCTTTATGGTGCTCGCTTGTTTAGGTTTCAGTTTTTTGGAGTTGGTTGTTGTAGGTGCATGTCTTCATTGGTTGGATGTTGTATTGATTCATAACCACAATGTGAGTGGCAGGTAAGGATTTTTTTGAATCCTTACTTAATTTGCAATAAAACTAGATAGAGGAGTATCTATGTATTTGTTCTTTTGTGGGTTTCGCTTCAATGGATTTTAGTTGGATTTGTGGTGCATGTTGTTGTGTCTATGATTTAAAATGGAGATGCAACATTTTTTTTGTGGGCATTCTCTATACCCACAGTTTTAGATGCTGTGGGATTATACACATTGTCAACAATGGCCTTGTATCAACATTCATAAGAATAAATATTACATTGATCTTTCATCCTGGGCATAGTTCATCATTGTGTCTTTGATCATGTGAACAATAACAAGGGTCTGTTTAAAATGCAAGGAAATATCACATTTCAATCCAAGCATAGTAAACTCCTAAAGGTGTTCTTTAACATTGCCTTAATCCTAATTAAAATATCATGGTGGAGGCACAAGGTTCAAAAGTAGGTGACCAACACAAACATAATTATGTCTTGCAGGACAAAACTGTAGAAGCCTAAAATAAGATTGCACATGATTGTGTTAGATTGCATTGTAGATTTTAACCAGCCATTTGCTAGAGAAGTGACACTTGAAATCTAATATTCAAAATCCAAAAGAGGCCATTAAACTTGTCTATAGTATTCAAATCAATCAGACCAGCTACCATCATCACCAAGGGTTAAGCATTTATTCTTAGTTTAGGATAATCACTTCCTCGTTAGTCTCCAACACTTGGGGTTGAATACCCATAGGTAATGATTGAAATATATCAAGAAAAAGTTTTATTAACAAATAATAGCACAATGAACTGGAGCGGGACCCTCATATGCCTAGTCAATGCATAGAATGCATTCATTACAAACCAATGCAAAATTAGTGCATTAAATTCGCTTGTTTCTTGAAATAACAATAATTCATTGCTTCCATTTGCATGTTGGTGCATTCATGCAAGTGGTTGGATGTTATTGCCCCCAATACAATCTCTGCATCATTTTTTAGACCCACTAGATTTTAAACCATTTGTTTCATTGTTGCACTTGCTTTTCACAATATCAACTATCTCACGACTCAAATTTGGTATACACTAAACTATAACATAGGGCAGATGATTCTTAAATTTAACATTGATAAGGAACAAAGTCTTTTGTACAGCATTTGATGCCTTTCTTGAGAGATTCAGACTTGTTTCTGATGTTTGATTATATTCCACCCAATATCAAGTGGAAGAGTTAACATTACGGTCAAATGTTCTCATCAAAAACTTTGGGTGTATAGTCAATGCATCCGTCAGTTGTAATTTTTTCTACTGGTCAGCCAATCATTGTTGAGTATCCAATATTCAAAAGAACAATTCTAAACTCCAAAATCATTTCTTTTTATGCTGGGATTTAAAAAATACGATTTTATTGTTTGCAGATCAGTTGTTGCTGTGAACAGTAGGTGTGAAAATTAATTGAACGAATTAAATTTTATCAAATTTCAAGATGGATGGAAAGTGGCAATCGATGGCATTGCCGAGAGGGCATAAATATCCAAGTGAATTTATTTTTTCTTTAATTGTGTCATGTCAACAAGAAAACAAATTTAATGGATTGATTTGGTGAGGATAGTGGTCATTTGTCACATGTGATGTGCCTTTATTGGTCATTTGGCAATTGTTGACTTTGCATGAAGACTTGTAAATAAAATTAAAAACTAAAAACAAAAAATAGTAATTCGTGGAAGGCAAGGTCAATAATTCCATTTTCATGAAGTCAATTTAATTAAATCTGGTTATTTGTTTAGCATGTTTAGATGAAAAAAAAGCAATTAAGAGAACTTAGTTGACACTAGTCATCAAGAATAACTACCTATGAGTTGTGGGTTTTTGGTAACTTCATTCACATGTTGAATTTATCTTTATTGTGTTCACTCGTTTAGGTTTCAATTTTTTTTTTTAGTTTGCATGGACTGTGTGATGGTGACTAACATTTGTCACCTGTATCTCGCCTCTGTTTCTTATTTCACACTTTAATGCTCTCTATGGATGTATTGTGAAACAAAAATCTTGTCTTTCAATTAGTTATTAAATCAAACCATCAAGTTGACTCACTGTTCTTGAATACACGTGTCAGGTCTAGTTTTCTTGTCTTTACACTGAATCCCAAATATGCTAGTTTGACAAGTTCTAGGTAAGTAGTAAAGATGCAAACCAAATGACAAATGGAAATTGCCATTACACAATCAATGCATACAATGAATTCTTATGAAACCAATGCAAGTTTGATATATTGAATTTGTTTGATTGTTGAAATGACAATAGTTTAATTGTTGTTAATTCATTTGCATCTTGATGTATTATCGCAGATTGTTGTGTTTTAGTTTATGTCTAGGTGAAATTGGATACTTAATTATTGTTTGAATTGTTTTGGGATTTTATTTATTTTTATTTGTGACCAATGTATTTGTTTGCAAGTTCCCTCAAAAAAAATTGGGTGATATGTAACAAATATTGGATGCATGATAGAAACACACTCAATATTGATGCAAGTTAAATATGTATTATCTTTCTGTTGAACACCCAGAATACTGAGAGGGGGTCAGTATTCTATTAAACCATTTACTCTTCAAACATTTAATCCATTTAGCATATATAATTGTAGCAAAGGAAATTAAGCATAGACCACACAATAAAAAACCATAACAAATGAACACCAAGATTTTACGTGGAAAACCCAAGATGGAAAAAACCATGGTGAGGATTAGCCCACAATATATATCAATAAGGCAACTGGTTAAGGTTGATAAAATTGGTGGATTCATTGTCCAAGAATGCTCACTGAATGTGGCTCACTGCCAAAAGACTCACTATCCTAAAAGAAGGAGATAGAGAAGGTGGCTCACTGCTAGGATTGAATTGTTATAGTTGCATCTAACACATGCATGGAGTACAGTTCCAATGAAGCTCAATATTCACTATAACATCAGCATCATCTCCACAACACCAAAGATAGTAGACACCTTCTTCTCACTGCATCCAGTAATCTAACACATGAAGGCCTGTACTACTCCACTCACTCAACCACTTTATTACTTACATCATATCCATCATGCACTCTAACAATCACAACCCCTCAACACTTATTTATATTGTCTTCAACCTTGAGAACATTCTCCAAGGTCCGCATCACAACTTAACACATAGAATTCAAATTAGGTTTGGACCTAAACATTCCCGCAGTGGAAAGGAATGAAGGAAAACCACAACACACCTTAGCTTGGACCTAAATTCATCCAAGCATGCTACACCACACTTTCACAATCACCAAAGCAGCTCCGCACATAGTACAAACATACAAGGTTGGCCAAACCTATGTAATAAAATGAACTTTTTAAGTACACGCAAGTCCTCAAGGGAAGATACGACTCGCAAACCATACACAATGCTTGAATTGATCTGGACAATACCTAGCGATAAGCCTATGGTATTGTAATGCAATAAAATAAACAAAGAAGAATTGAGTTTCTACAAATAGGCAAACTCGCTAAGAGTTGTGAATTGCCTTTGAAAAACTATTTTTTATTCATTTCCATTCGAAATATATAGGCTTACATATCATATGAAGGGTCACATTACCCTTGGAATACAAAAAGAGCTATTGGAAGGTGAAACTAGTTACAAAAATTCAAAAAACTATAAAAATTAGGAAATTTTTTATCTTCCCCTTGGCAGAGTTATAACTCCTAGCTATTTTATCAGAATTTAAACTTCTTGGACTTGTTGGAAAGATAAACTAATTATCTAGTTTGAGTTGCTCGGTTGTTTGGTGTTGTCTTGAGCCCTAATTCCACTTTGAAGGCCTCTGAAAATGCAATTTACTAAGATGTAGAAAATACCAAAAATTATATTAAGATATTTTCCCAAAAATACCACTCAAATGACCCTGGATTGGATCATGAACACACTCTAGAATCTTACATAAACATCTCAAAGCAAGCTGAAAACCAACAAACTCTTCCGCAACAACTTCCACCTGAAGAAAGTTCACACCGGAGCACTCAACCAACTCTATCATATACTGCCACTCTGGAAATCAACTTGCGGACCACCAAGCCACTAACAACTTCAACTGGAGGAGATATGAACCTTATAAGCACAATTCGAGAACCGTAAGATTTAAAACCTCTTTGCGGAGAAATACAGAGCAAAGACATTTCTCCCAGACATCTCTGCAACACTCATAAACATAGTCTTCATACTAGTGATCACAACTTCCTCTGCACAATGAACTAGAGCACCAAATTTGGAATATAACATCTCTAAACATCCCTAAACAACATATCCAAACCACAAAGACAAATCTTCAACATAGAAGGAATGTGGAGCAAAGCCAAGACACTACTCTATTAAGCCAAACAGTCTCTCCAATACATTGTTTCCTTCATTAATTAAATTTTCTCAAAAGCACTTGGAAACTAACCAACAAAAACATATTCTCAACATCTTCAACACCTCTACAAATCATCTTCACAAAGCAACTCAACCAAATAGTTCATACCATTGCAACAACCTCATCTCAAAGACAGTATTCACTTAACACTAAATACTCATACTCTTGCACTACAAGAAACTCACACAAATGACACAGTTGACACCAATGACAATATAAGCTTGTTGACATCAATGACAACACCGACTGCACATACTTGTAACACTTTCAACAAATTTATATCATCTAATAATAATTGTTCTAAAATCAAAAAAACTTGTTTGGAAGCATCATGTTGATTTGTTTTTCATTATTGTAGTTAAATTAGACTCTGCCATGCTAGCACTTGGCATAAGTGATGAGGTATAAACAACCTCATTCTTATGATGAGCTAAAGACCCTTTTTGTTCTTGCCAACCACCTCAGCCATGCCAATTTATTTATTTTTAGAAGCAATAATTGTCTACTTTTTATAAATGGTGTATAAATCTTTATTTTTAAAATTGATTGGAGTTAGCTCACTAATGTTGATATAATGGTATAGACTTTGAGTAATTGTGCAGGACTTATGCATGGCTTATGAAAGGAGTGGACTTCAAGCGGTTGAAGTCAGAGCACCGAAAGTTGGGGCGTCAGAAATTTAGGTGTGCATAGTGGAAGACTTCTTTTAAAGCATTTTCTTTTTTTTTTGTTAAGACTATTTGAGACTTTACGGCTCCACTCAGAGCCTTTATTATGTTCTATTTCATGAACACCAGTTAGTTGTAATTCTATTTAAGACTTTTTCAATGGCATTTACCTGCCATCTACAAATTAGGATTTTATAGTAGTGCAATATATATATGTAGTGCTCAAAACGAGGATAGATGGTTATGATATATTTTGAATACTGTTTAGTTATGTTCTCTGTGCTATTACACTTTTTTGATATGAATGAATGAATATCATCGGTATTGTTTTGAGTAATGGAAGTACTGTGAATGGATTTACTTTGAAGCTACTAAAGTACCACATGTGATTTGAACTAATATTAGGAACGCCCAAGAGTTGGCCACTCGAGGGATCTAAGAGTAGATAAGTATTTTTATCATTAATGTTGTTATTTCTGTTCTGTGCATGTTATGTTTAGATATTTATGTTATTCCAGGTGTTTAGTTCTATTGTGTGTTCCTGCAGCTTGTGTTTTTAAGTTACTAATCTCTAAATTTTATTTACTTGAAATTTCTGGAGCATCCACTTTGTTCGTAAAATTGTTGTTAGCTATTGATTAAAAGATGTTAGGTGTGCTTTCAGTTAGTAGTTAGTTGTTAGTAGTTAGTTGCCTTCATTTTAGTTCCACAGTTAAACTGTAAGTGTTGATTCTTAGATAGTTTACATGCTTTCTAGAATAAGGATTTGAATGCTTTCTAGATTAAACAATTTCATGCTTTCTAGTTTAATTTTTGTTTTCAAACTTTACAAAAATTCAAAAAATCTGCACTAAGTGAGATGTCCAAAATATCCCCTATTGCATACAGTCTTTGGACACTACCCGGTCAACATAATTGATATATTTTTCAACTAAAGTGTTAGGACCTAACGACAACCTGTCAATAAGAAGTGATTTATAAATGATGTCAAAATGTTCTTGTGGCTATGATTGCTAATTTGTTGTAGCCTCATAGACATAAGCGTATGTTTTCCTTTAATCTCTGCAGTGAACATAAACACAAATTAATAGGGTGTTGCTAAGTGGTTAGTTTTATTTTGTAACAAGCATTATTAAATGATAGCAATTTGAATGTCTTAATTTTACTTCCATCAATATTGAGGGTATCTCTTTGATGTAGGCTGCATTGCAAAAGAGTGATTTACATTCAACCAAAACAATATCGTCATGTACACAATTTATGTTATGGAATAATCAAGACATACTTTGGACAAGTGCAATGATGTTCTTTTTCATAGTTCTTTCTTGTAAATGTAACTTTTGCATAGTTTTTTCTTTTCATGTTTAGAAAAAATCTTTTGTAGTATATGTGGCAGTTGTGCCCTGTTGTATAATATTTTTTACTCTTGCATTTTTTTCTATCACTTTTTCTAGTAGGGTTTCAAAGGTGGTTATTCATAGCTTCCTGATGTCTGGTTTACTAGCTATGGATGTTACATGCAATTGCCACTCTTGACTGGTTTAATTTACGCACATGCATTTGAGGTAACTCCCCATCTCTGATCTGCGATTATGTTTGCTTCTGCCAATTGTCTACCATACTTTAACATTAAATTAAAATGCCTTGTCATCTTTTAAACAATAAAAGAGACACAAAATTTGAAGCACTTGTTGATTTGCAAATGCATTTTTCCATGCGACATGGCTCTTGGGTCCAATTTTCCTATTTTAGAACCACCTTGTTCAAGTGTTTCAAGGAAAAAAAATTGATCCATGTTCTCATTTTTGGTTATTCCCTTTTCGTTGTTACTTGCTTCATTTTTTAAATGACTAATAGCATTAGTCAACAAAAACTCCATCACATTTACATTCTCAAGTTTCTCCAACCCATAGTACATAGCAACTCAAACTATGCACATTCGATTCCCATCATCGATTCTTGAAACAAAGTTATTAAGCTATAAATTGTTCTGCAAGCTCTCACCTCATAGCATCCTTGTAGCTGCATGATATAATCTTGCGCATTTAAAGTTTTGATCATTTCAAATTTCTTATGTTAAACTTAAGCCTTTAGTCAATGAGTGAAAGACAACATCCTTGTTTTGTATCTTTGCTTTCTGTGCAGTTGTCACTATTCCTCATTACCAATGTTATTGCTTGCATTACAAAATGTTTCTAGTCTTTTTATAGTACTACTTATATATTGTATTATACTCTTGTATGGTTTTGCACTCTTACTTGTGTATGTATTCTATTAGTGTAATCCTTCCTCGGGTAGAGCCATATTTCCTGCTATCAAATGGGTCAAATTAAGATGCAGTTTCGATGTGGAATTGCATTCATATTTCTACTATGTCAATAGACCCATGGAATTCAAAAAAACATAGTGACAGGATTAGACACAATGTCCTCCATAAAATAGGGAGCACGTATAGGTCACCAAGCTAATAGTGTTTGAACAAGCAAAGTCTTTTACATTTACTATCATCATTAGGCTAGAATTGCTTTCTAGAATAGCATTGCTCTTGATTGTGTGCATCTCACACTGAAAATTATCCCTACCATCATATCATTGTTGTTCCACTAAGCAAACCTGCTTAATGTGTTCATTTTGTGTTTAATTGTTTGAAGTGCATTTAATGCATTGATTATGTTTAGTTTGGATTATGTTTTACTCTATATTTTGTTTTGTCATTGCTATTTTGCTAAGAAAACATTATGTTCCACACAACTACATTATATTGGCATGTCTGAACTTTTCCTAAATGCACTACTCCTACATTTGTTCACATCCATATTAATTGATTATGTTGGTTTCTCTGAATGAATTCACCAAATAAAATGGCTTATAGACATGCTCCTCTCAAAGACATGTGTGAACTACTTTGTTAATCGCCTTTCCATTATCCAAATGTGCTAAACAAATAACCAGACTTAATTAAATTGATGACATAAGTTTTTTATTTTTACTTGCAACCCTAAATGACCAATAAAGGCGCAACACGAATGGCAAATGACCATCTTCATCACCAAATCAATACATTAAATGTGTTTTCTTGTTGACATGACACCAATCAAAGAACCAATAAATTCACCTGCATATTCGCACCTTATTGCCAATGCCATCAATTGTCTTTGAAATTCGATAAATTTTAATCCGTTAAATTATTTTTCACCATTACTGTTCACAACACCAACCAATCCGCACACAAGAAAATTGTATTTTTTAAATCTCAGCATAAAAGAAATGATTTTGGACTTTAGTCATGTTCTTTCCAAATTTAAATACTCAACACTTATTGACTGCTCCACAAAAATTATTGATCAAAAACACAATGATGAACTATGCCAAGGATGAAAGATCAATGTAATATTTATTCTTATGAATGTTAATGCAAGGCTATGATTGAAAATGTGTGCAATTCCTTTCTTTTTTAAACCCATTAATGCATAATTCTTCTGTCTATTTGATGCCTATAAGATGCTTTTAAAACTGGGTGTGACCATGCTATGTGTAAATTGTTATGGATATATGTTTGTCCTTAATGTAATGTTCTTAGGTGATAGTTTGTAAGTGTAATACCAATTGTTTAGCAACATAATTGTCACAAGATAAATATATTGTCTCTTGGTTTCAATTTCTAGAGTGGTCTCAATATAAAAGCAGTGCACATAGTTCACATTTTCATTGCATTTTATAAAATAGACACTCTAATCTTCTAATGCTCCATACCTATCAAATATGTACTTACAATTAGGGAAGAATGCATAGAGAGAACTGCAAATGCATTTCATAGACATACAACAAACAAGAAACAATATTTATTGATTGTTTACATAAGAAACGAATTCATTATGCATGGTTTTCAAGACAAAAATATACTGAAAAAATAAAATCAATGCAACTGAGTGCTCTTATTGCAATCAAAATCTCTCAATGTTTGTTACTAAATAGAATACTTCATTCTTTAAAAATAATTTATTTGAACTATACAAAAGCACAAGTACTATGAAAAAAAACTTTTGTTTTTGTGTCGTATAGCATAGCATATTTGTAATACCCTTTGATAGTGTTTTCAAATCTTAAGACTATAGTAACTTTTAATTGAAGTTATGTATAGCCTTTCAAGAATCTACGTGTGCAAGCCGATTATCTTATGTCTGAGCAGTCTGCTACTATGGTTGCCAATACTCAAACAACTATATTATATACAAATGCACTCATCTAAAATTGTGTGTATAGAAAATTCCCACAAAAATCTCTCTATCTACATTTTTTATTTAATCATAGATAGAGCAACATGCACTTCAAATCCACCCGAAAGCCATCGAAACCAAGCCCACAAAATAGAGACATAGAGAAACTTCTCAATCTAGCCCTATTGTAAACTAAATAAGGATTCAAATAAGTCCTTGTCTACCACTCACGGTTTTAGATGAGTGCATTTGTAGCTTTGAATCAATAGAATGCCCAGCTAACAAAGACATGCATCTACAACATCTAGTTCCAATACATCCATACAAAGCCTTAAGGACTTTTCGTATCCCAAATGACTTTCAAACACCAAAATCCAAATAAAAGAAGATGCCCCACAAAAAAAATTCTAGCACTATGGTTGCTAGTACCAAGACAGTTATGTTATATACAAATGCACCCATCTAAAACTGTGGGTATAGAAAATACCCACAAAATTGGAGAAATCCTGGCAGCATAAAAGAAATAATTTTGGGCTTTATCCTTATTCTTTCAAACTTTGAATACTCAATAGTGATTCACTACTCTGTAGAAATAATTGCATCTGACAAAATGTTTTGTTTCTAGATTCTGATAAATTTATGGCACTAGAGAAGAATTAATTCGAGAGAATTATAATATTTAAAAAATGATCTTTACTCCTACCACCATGGTTGCCTAGATTTCTGTCACTATGGTTTCTAGTACTCAGACAACTATATTATATGCAAAGTCATTGAAGCGAAACCCACAAAAACACAGACACATAGATACTTCTCTATCTAGTTTTATTGCAAATTAAGTAAGGATTCATTTTTTGGAACTGGATGATGCATATTATGTCCTCATTGGTTGGGCACTGTATTGATTCACAACCACAATGTGAGTGGCAGGTAAGGATTTACTTCCATAAAGATAAATTGAACAGGTTAACAAAGTCACCAAAAAACACACAACTCGTAGACATCTCCTCTAAAAGACACGTGTTAACAAAACTTAATTAAATTGACTTCAGAAAAATGGAATTGTTGGCCCTACCTTTCACGAATTATTAATTTATTTTTTTTATCCGTAATGTGAGGATATTTAGGCTAGCCCACTCCAGTGGAGGTCACAAGGGGGATCCACATTAGAGCTTAGAAACCACTTGAGAGCCACTAGAAGACCAAGAGTCACCACATAGAACTACACTAGAAACCACCAACGAAGCCACCATGGAAGTCCAAGAGCCACGAATCCACTTAAGAGCCACTGGAAGACCAAGAGTGAACCACGTGCTATAAACCACCAACAGAACCACCATGGAAGTCCAAGAGCCACATCTTGAAGTTCAACTATAGATGTTACTTGGGGGATTTAAACTTGTATCTCCATCTTGAGAACCTTATGGCCTTGCCATTAAGCCCAACCCCTTTCACTATTAATTTTATTTTTATATATTATTTTTTAATTTTATTTTATTTGCAACCCTAAATGACCAACAAAGACACAACACAGGGGGCAAATGACCGTCATCATCACCAAATCAATCCATTAAATTTGTTTGCTTGTTGACATGACACCAAATAAAGAACCAATAAATTCACCTGCATATTTGCACCATATTTCCAATACCATCAATTGCCTTTGAAATATGATACATTTTAATCCATTAAACTAAATTTAACACATACTATTCACAATGCCAGCTAATCCGCAGACAAGAAAATCATATTTTTTAACATAAACTTTAGATACAATTTTGGACTTTAGCTTTGTTCTTTCAAAATTTAAAGGCATATATATATATATATGCAAAAGTGATTAAGAAAGCAGTTGACAAGTGCCTTTGATAAAAGTGTACCTTCAAGTTGTGTGGTTTTTCATTTTCCCACTTGGTATACATAGCAAACTTCAATGGGACCAATAAGCATTAAATTGGCTCAATGCAGCACGAACAGGCAAGGGGCAGAATCTTTTATACAATACTTGATGTCTTCCTTAAGAAATTAATACTTTTTCTGGTGCCTAATCATATGCCATCCAACATCAACAGCAATATCTTCAGAATGTTCAAGTATGTTTACAAGATACTACATCTAGCAATGGAGTATTAAAAAGCCAACCGCTATATCTTAGAAGGGTTAGTTAAAGAAATTGAATAGTCATAACCAAGACATTGGCTCTAACAAAGGAGTTCTAAAATGGTGACTTCTATAATTAAAGTTATCTAGCAATGAATTGTTGTCATTTCAAGGAACGATCAAATTCAATGCATTGATTTGTTATGAATGCATTGGGTGCATCAGCTCATCATAGTCTCCATTTGATGTCTTGTATGTTTTGTTTGCAATGATTGCTTGTGAGCAAAAGAAAAACAAAGGTATGCAATGGCAGATTGGTTGCATGGTTTTTTTTATGTGTTCAAGAGAGTTGTTTTGCAAGATTTGTAATGCATTTTTTTATATTGATTGTGTGTAGTTTCCATTCTATATGTTTGATTTCTTGTTGACAATGTCTACACTAAATCATGAATCGGGTATGTAGCAAGGAATTTTTCTCGCGATCATAACTAGTTCTTATTTGTAAAAAAAACATGGTTGTAGATAGAAGGTTCACTTAGGTTACTAGACACTTAGCATGCATGTTCTTTTTGTTGCAAAAACAACTTTTTTAAATGATACATGGCTATAATATTTAACAAATGCTAACTCTTGCCGCTGTTTGATTTTCCAATGAGTGCTAATTGGCATGTACAAAGAAATTTGTCCTTTTCATCCTTTGAGACTTTGTATAGATGTCATATATGGAATTTGCAATTACAACATCAAACAAAAAAAGCCACTTATCATGCTTTGATGGAGCTCCATATCATTTTCCAAGGCCCCCATTTGTGTCCACCCTGCTGCCATTCTGGAAACCACTGTACAATTAAAGAACCAATAAATTTGCATGCATATTTGCACCCTGTATGTAGATTGGTTGGTGCTGTGAACAGTAAGTATGAAAATTATTTAGACGGATTATTTTTTTTGTAATTGACGGCATTGGCAGAGGGTACCAATAAGCATTTGTACTTATTGGTTCTTTATTTTTAATCCTAGTCACAACAACATGCACCACAAATCTAACCAAAATCTATTGAATCAAAACCCACAAAAAATAGAGACATATAGATATTTGTCTATCTAGTTTTATTGCAAATTAAGTAAGGATTCAAATAAATCCTTACCTGCCACTCACACTGTGGTTGTGAATCAATACAGCACCCAGCCAACAAAGACATGCATCCACAACATCCAACTGTAAAAACTTGAAACCTAAATGATTGAACACCATAAAGATAAACTAAACAAGTTAACAAAGTTACCAAAAAACACACAACTTGTAGATAGTTCCTTTGGAAGACACATGTCAACTGTTGTCTTAATCTTTTTTCCATAATCTAAACATGCTAAACAAATAACCAAACTTAATTAAATTAAGTTGAGCAAAATGGAATTATTGGCCATGCCTTTCACATATTATTTTTATTTTTATATACAAGCCTAAATGACCAATAAAGGCGTGACACAAAACATGGCTGTAGATACAAGGTTGACTTAAGTTCCAATTTACACAATTTTCATAAGGTGTCAAAAGAACTTGATTATTTCAGTTTGAATGTTTGGTTCTATTATAATTTGAAATTGTTCCCCACAAGAACATGATAAATTTGAGAGAATTATAATATTTGACAAATGCTCTTTGTTCCTACTACCAAAATTGTGGGGTGCAAAGTTGGAAAATAGTCCACCTCCCACATTCATGGGGCTGAATGTGTTTACAGTTGATTAATTTTATGGATACTGATATCCATACACAACTGCTATAGTATTAACAATTACATTTTGTTCTTCTTAAATATTTCAATTTTTTAGATGACAAAGTAAAAATAAATGAATTCTAAATGAACGAACATGGTAAAAAATAAATTAAACTGCAACATTTTATCTGCGCTACAGGTACAAAGTATAAAACAAGTATTTTATCCATGTGTTTTTTTCCAAACTAGAGTTTCTTATGGTGACAAAGAAGATATCAAACAGATAGAATGCAAACCATACATATCCAACACATAAAAAAACATTCCAAACATTGGAAAACAATTTTCTTGAAGACACAAAACCTGGATAATCACTTCCTCCTTACTCAGGCCAACACCTAGGTTTGAATAGCTATAGCTATTGATTAAAACATATAGCAAAGAAATGTTATTAACAATCTAGAACATAGAAAACCTAAGTGGGACCTATAACTATTAAATTGTCTCAACCTGGGACAAGAACACAATGAAGCTTCTTAGTACATACCTTGTATTCCCTGTAACATAGATACTGCAACCAAAACTACACAGTCAATGCACACAACCCATTCGTAACAAATGTATACAAAATCATTGTAATAAATTCATTTTCTAATTCACATCACAACCATTTATTTCATTTTCGTACTTGCTGTCAAATGACCACCATCATTGCACACTTGATCCAAACAAATACAATGTCAACAAGCCACTGCAAAGTTAATGCATTAAATTATTCTACTCCATGGAACCTTGACAACTCAACAAATCCCTTTATATCATTGTTCTTTCTAAACAATAGATAGTTTTGTCTTATGTATAGTTTGTTTCGCTGATTCATGACATGTTTCTCCAAAATTTCATGCATAGAAGAAACACCCTCAATATCGATCCAACTTTAATTAATATTGGTCATGATCAAATTGATATGATTTAATTATGCTTGTTCAAGATTAAGAAAAGTTGCTATCTTTGTTTGCTTAGTTAAGCATTGGACTTTGCAAAAAGCATATTTTCATGTCAAGAGTCCATATTACATAGCTTTCTAAGTTGCATATTTGAATCATCATTTGCTTTTGTTATTTATAGAAAACATATAACAAGGCTTATGTTAAGAAACTATTTTTGTTTCAAGAAAATAATCATTCAATCATAGCAATTTTATTGGGTTTGATATTGATTGGACTTGGATTGATATTGAGAGTGTTTTCTTCCATGCAGGCTCTGTGACAGAAAAGTGCAATTCACCTTGAAGAAGAACAATAAAGAATCTTTCTCAAAGGTAACAAAATTTCTCTTCACTACATAAAAATCTCTTTTATTCTCTACTACACACCGCATTTTAAAAATTGGTTCCTCACTCTTTACACACAATATACTTACAATGTCTTTGTGCATGTTTTGTAGGCACCAAATGGAAAACAAAAATCAGACACAAATTGCCTCTTGCTAATTGGCTTTCATATCAACTTCTATAATTTTTTTATTGCTTTTCAGAAGTCATGGATATAATTTCTATATCCAACTAGCACTTTTTTCTATTGTAAATTTTCTCAGCATATGACCTTGATAGTATTCAATACTTTGCTTATTCAAAACTATATACTTTGTTATGTAATTACAATTTGCACAAGAACACTTTATGTATAAAGCTACTTTGACATTTTACCTCAATTTTATTGACCTTGCTTGGACACTCAACCCATGTTAGACACTAATACTGATCAATTTGTTTCTCCTTTCCTAGATATGGTAGTAAAGATGAACACTCAATATCAACTACTTCAAGAGTGGCATGTTCCTGAAACTATCATTTATTTTTCTTTCAACAAAATTCACATAAGCATATATGATGGGCCTCTCTACATCACTACTCAAGTTAACAAGAAACCTGTTCAGGGTGTTATCATTGACCCTGTAAGCATGGTGAATGTGGTTATAGAGAAGTTCTTATATGTTCACAAGTTGTATAGAGATCAATATGAGAAATCAGAATTCTTTATATGCACTCATGATGACCTCTCATTCCCTACTCTAGGTTCACATACCTTTTCCATTCAAGTGGGAACTAAAAACCCTAGACGTTACTTTCTTTGTCATCCCTATTTTGGACCACTTCTATTCAAAGTTGGGCCACCCATGGCTCACTTTGATGTGAGCAACCCCTTCTATTGTCCACAAGTGCTTGAAGTTCCTACATGATGGAGTACCTTGCACACAATCCACCATAATGGACTATATCCTCTCTCTCCATGTGGTAACTTCTCTTTAGACTATTTTTGGTTGACCCCCACAAAACCTCTTCAACCTCGCATTGAATTTTTATTTAAATCATATCAAAAGTTCAAGGTGAGTTGAATTTTTATTTTGCCAAGTGGTCCTTCTTCTTCCATGGTTATTCCCCTGCACATCTCCCAACCCTAGGTGGTTGCTCATGTTCCTCCTCCTACCTCTTGAGTGGCTAGAGGCAAGAAACCCATACTACATAAACTTGCCCCTATGGTCTCTTAGTCTTCAGTGGTTACTTTTGTTCCTCCTCCTAGCCCTTCGGTAGCTAGAGGAAAGCAACCCATGTCAAGTGATCATCCCCTCTTCCTATGGTTCCCAATGTTTAATAGTTTCTTATGTTCCTCCTCTTGTCCCTCTGACAGGGGAAGAAAATAAACCCATGCTAGGAGGTCCTCCCACTCCCTCAATAGAGTCTTTAGCTCATACAAGATCAAATTATCTTGTGCGAGATCACAAGCATCATTGATGTGTCACAGCTAGAGCCTGCACTATCCAACTTGATCCTAGTCTTGAGCACCCTCCTCAAATTCAACCACCTTCTAATCTAAAACCTCCTCAGCTTCAGCCTCATCCTTAGCCTAAGCATCTCCCTACCATGACCCCTTCTTCTCCTTCCCTAGATCTAGATGAGAAGAACCCCAAAAGGGTTCAAGTTGTCTTGGCTCCATCCATTGATGATTTCCTCATTCCTCTAATCCCAAAATGACCTCCCTTTTAAAGCCTCATGATCTACCCAATGTCAACATCATTTCTAGCACTACCCTTGCATCACTTGTATCATTTGAATGCACCCATCATGAGATCTTCCTAGATGTGTGTTGCCCTACCACTATTGATATTGATATTCCTTGCCCTCCACCAATGCACAAGCTTGAGAATTACCTGACATTACCTTTCTACAATCCAAAACATAAACCTCCATCACCTCCACCTCTTAGCCCCTCTTCATCACTTCTTCCTACTATGGAGGATCTTCCTCCACCTATATCTCTCATAGCTCACATTCTTGTTGATAGTAGTAAGCAACTACACATTGTTTTATATTTGAATAGTAATTCACATGACTCTTCTTTAGAGGAAAGAAATTTTGGCTCCTTGATAGATATTCTTCCACTGTCATTAATCTTCACATGATCATAGACCATTGCTTTGGAAAGTTTTCAAGAGGATGTTGCTCTCGCAACTGCTCCTTTGCATCCTATTGGAGGTGATTCTCCTAGTATTACTCTCAATGTGGTTCCTCTATCATCTTATCCTCCTTCCACCTATGATCAATATTGGGAATAGGATGATCTAATGGATCATGACCCATGAGAGTAGTACCTTCATCTCATGTGTATATATGTGTTTGCCTACATGTCTTCTTATCCCCATACTATTGCTCGTTATGTGTTTATTAGTCCCTCTTGGAAGACCCATGCTACCCTTGTAGGTACATGGATATAAGGGGAATGATATGGCATTTCATTCCTTTATCTATATCTATATTCTTCTATTTGTCATCTACTTTGATTTTTCAACATTTTGGGGATGATGCAAAGCATTGAGACATTTAGGTCTCTTCCATGTTGACCCAAATTTTTTATTTTTATTTTCTTTCATGTCTTAATCCTCCTTTGATCTTTTGTTCTACATGCTTTGGGGATGATAACAATTATGTCCTTGTCCTTTGATGATTATCATTACTATATATACATACTGACCCCAAGCATATAGATCCGTTTGTGTTTCGTGCGATATTGCTTGATTCTATGTGACACATCTTTGATTTTCTTGTTGTCATTCCATGTTTACACAATATCTCATGTGTCATGCCTACAACATCATCTATTGTGCCTTTTTTTTATGGAGGCACCTCTTTCTCAATGGTGACTTAGGGAACATATCTTCTCATTTATGTTTACACAATTACTTTAAGGGGGGCATACTTTGTGATTTCACATTTGCACAAACCACAATGATGGAATGCTCCCCACATCGTGAGTAGCTTGTGATTCTAATCACATGCACTTACTTGCACTAACCACACTTATCAAGATTACCTAGCCATGCTAGTCCATGTAATCTTTGATATTGTATTGGCATGTGAACCCCTAGTGACATAATGCTAGACTATAGGCTTCATTTTTAGCTCATTCTAATACTTCTTGTGAGTACCCTAGCAACACAAATTTCTAGCACTTATGATTTAGAAAAGTATTGTATGGTTCCTAGCCCTCGCAGTGTGCTAGCCCTCAAACCATACTTGGCATCCCTCTAGGAACACAATATTGGAAATGCCTTCTTCATTTTCTTTCTCTCTCTTCTTGTGTGTCTTGTGTGTATGTTTGTGTTTTCTTCTATGTTTCATGTTGAGTGTTTATAAGATCAAATTATTTTCTAAAGGAGGTTTTTTTCATATTATATTTGATCTAATCCTTTTCTCTTGCAGGTTTTATATGTTGTTCTAACATTGTCCTTTATGCAGGTTTTTGTTGTCTAATGTATTGACTTTGTAGGTTTTCAACCTGGGGGCATGATTCCTCTACTTGAAGAACCCTCTAAATCCTTTGCAATATCCTTTTGGGTATCCTTTTGTGATGTTATTTACTTCCAACACTTCATTTCTATACTTTAGTGTAGCTTATCACTTAGTGTCATAAGCCCACTAAAGTGGGTGCAAAATGTAATGTCAAAAATTTCATACCCTTGCAATTTCACACTATGTTTTGTGCTCACTTTTGTGTCCATTCCCTTAGCTTATTTTTAGGCTTATTTTAGCCCTTGTCCTAGCCTTTTCCTACCCACAATGCTATGTTTGTGCTTGTGTTCTATCTCTTGTGTTTATTTTTATGTAATTATGTTTAAGTGTCTTCTTGTCCTTGTTGTCCTAAAGTGCTTGGAGACTTTGGGAACTAAACTTACTTGGACACAAGTGTGACACATTGACAACCATGCGAAACTCTATCGTCTTATGACTGTGTCATGTAGTGACCAATTTTTAGTATTTTTTTCCACCTTTTCTTGCATGTTTGAGTTTTTGTAATGCCTTAGCCACACACCCAAATGGCTCATTTGACTCCTAGTATTCCTTCTTTTCCCTCTACCTTGCATTTTTTAATCTATCTTGTATTATCTTGTGGTCATATTGCTTTGAGCTTTGGTTATCTTTAATTCATAAATCTTTTGGCAATCTCTAGTAATCTTTGTAGCACTTTCTTGCAATCTTAAGTATACAACAACATTGTTTTGATCCTCTAGCTCTCTATGTGAATAGTTACTATAATCTTTCAACATCTTTGTGAGGATTTGGGACCACTACACTTGGTTTGGCCTTCCATTTATGCCTTTCTCATTGGTTGTTCAAGCTTCATCTATTTTATTGGAGGTGATAGAGCTTTTATCCTCTCTTTTGGCATTATTTTATTAGTATAGAATCCATTTTGTGCTGCAAACACTTTGTAGGTCTTCACCTTCCTTCTATCTAATTTACACACACTATTTTCCTTAGCCTATGTAGAGCTTATTGCTAGCATTCAAAGCATATTCTTGTGGTTGTTCTTATTTCTTAGATGCACACATGATTTGTTCTTTATCATTTGGCTATTATGGAGGTCAAAAGACCAAAATAGGGGTTTGATCATTCTTGACAAAATTTTATACAACCCCAACCATTTTTCCTTTTCTTTTAGCTACAGGTTTTTCTTGGTGAAGATATTTAGTTGCACAAGGGTTTTCTAATATCTTCCTTCTTTCTTGTCATTTTATTATCCTTTTTTGAATAAGTAGATAAAATCTTGTCATTTGGTTTTCTCTTATCACCTGGAAGGCTTCTCAGTTGTTCTTGTCTTGTTCCTACATATACTAGGCATGACTCTTGAGACAAGATTTGAGTTCTTTCTATTCTCACCATACAAACTATAGCACGATGCACTGATTATAGTTATGTATTTGATTTGATAAATATGTATCTGGTAAATCTACTGATGCATAATTTTCAATTTTCATTGTGTTTTAACTTGTTAGAAAACTTTATTTTCTCATGGGACAAACATGTTAGTTTCAATGAGATTAATTTTCTCTTTCTATTAGAGTAGTAGTAGATTAGTTTCTTTCCTAAAAGAGTTAGTTGTTCCTAGTGTGGTTCCATTCAAAACATTTGACAAAGAGGACTAGCCTTTTCTTTGTTGGATCAATTTTTATATACTATAGCTTCAACTTGCAACACCAATCCACTATTCTCTATGATTCCCACTGGAAGCATCTCCTGACTATCTCCAACTACCTCCCCTCACAACATCTGCTTGCTACTATCTAACGCTCCCACTATAAACATTGATAGAACTATCCTAGCATCACTTGGAGCTTCATGGTTACATTCATCCTCTACTGCACCTACTTGCAACATCTTCCACAGAACATCCTCCTTGCATTTTTTTTTGTTTTGGCTTGTAGAAACTCTTGTATAACATCTTTCCTACACTCTACTTTGCACTTAATTGCAATGCCTAAACTGTGTATGTATGTAACTCCTCAAGAACAATCACATCCCCACATGTACCCTCTTATCGACATTCCTCTTTTGTTGTGCCTTCATTGCATCACCTTTTCTTTTCTTTCTCCTCAAGAAGAAAGTTCACTTGGAACATCTCTTTTGTTTGAATTAGAAGCAAGTTTTGTACAACTGATTCACCCCCCTCTCAGTTGTGTGCCCTAAATCTAACAATTGGTATCAGAGCCGAGTTCCTCTAAAAGGAGCTTAACCGCTTGAGGAGATCCAGGATGTCGTCATACAAGAAGGATAGTCTGAAGTTTGATGGAACTAACTTCTCTCTTTGGAAAGGTCACATGAAATGTCACTTGCAGTGTATGGGAAAGGCGTACTGGTCCATGGTCACAAAAGCATATGTACCTCCACATGGTGGTCCAACAACTCTAAATGAAATCACAGATGCTAAAAATAATCTGCGAACCAAAGAGGCTCTTCTAAGTGCATTAAATGACTCAGAGCTCTCAAATGTTATTAACCTACCAACTGCCTATGAGATCTGGATTAAACTGGAACTTCTGCATGAAGGAGATGAGTATGTTAAGTGTGCAAGGTTGCAAAGTCTAAAAGGGAAATTTGAAAAACTGAAAATGAGAGATGATGAAAATATTACTACCTTTATGCCAAGAGTAAATGAGATGGTGTGTGGAATTAGGAATGCTGGTGGAGTCTTGGATGAAAATGAGATTGTTGGCAAAATTCTCAGATCCCTTCCTGCTGCCTACAAAATCAAGGTTGCTTCCATTGATGAATTCAGAGCCCATACAATTGTCACAAGAGACCAATTGGTTGGCAAATTGGCTGCATTTGAAATGACCGAGTTTGGAGATGATCCCCCCAAGACTGAATCTGCATTCAAAGCCAGTGCCTCTGTGAAAGGTAAACAAAGATTTGATCCAGGAGAAAACTCTTCAAGGAAGCTGTCATGGTATGATCAAGCAAGAAGAGACATGGAAGTGGAAGAAGCAGAAACAACTCAACTTGAAGCCCTCATTGCAAAGAGATTGCCAAGTATGAAGGAAAATTACCCTTTAAGTACTTCAACTGCAATAAGATTGGTCATTTTGCCTCAAGATGTCTGGAAAGATCTACAAGGTCAAATTCTAACAGACAAAGGTTCCAAAAGAATTGTTATTATGTTCATGAAGAAGATGATAATGAAGGAGTAACATATGATGAATCAAAGATAGGAAACAAATTCGGAAATGAATGGGTGTTTATTGCCATCAAGGAAGAAGATCCAATATTCTCTGAATCTGTCAATCATAAGGTTGTAGAAAGAGCTTTGGCTGCCCAAGTTGAAGAAAAGGATGATTGGGTTATTGATAGTGGATGCTCTCACCATACGACAGGTGACAAGAACAAGTTCTTAGATTTGGAAAGGTATGAAGGAGGAATGGTAAAGTTTGGTGATAATTCTGCTGGTAGAATCAGAGGTAGGGGAACTATTTCTTTTGATGGAAAGAACAAAACCGGTAATGTACTGTATGTTGAAGGATTGAAGCACAATCTTCTCAGTGTTGGACAGTTGGTGGACAAAGGTTATGATCTCCGGTTCAAGAATGGAAAATGCAAGATCTTTGAAATCTCCAGAACTGAGATTGTAGCCGGTACTCAAACAAAAGGTAATATCTTCCATCTAGTTGGTACTAATAAAAGTTGTCTGTTTGTTCAAGTTGATCAGAGTTGGTTATGGCATAGAAGGATGTGTCATGTAAATTTTGATAACATCATCAAAATAAGCAATACTCAGGCTGTAAGAGATCTTCCAAAATTGGTAAAACCTACAAATAGTTTGTGCAAAGAATGTCAGCTGGGTAAACAGAGCAGAGTCTCATTCAAAAGCAAGGATCAGTCCTCTATCGGATTATTGGAATTAGTTCATACTGATCTATGTGGTCCGACAAGAATCAAGAGTATGCAAGGTGATAGATATTTCATGTTACTGATTGATGACCATTCCTAAATGATGTGGGTTACCTTTCTGAAAGAGAAATCAGAAGCTTTTGAAAAGTTCAAAATCTTCAAGGCTATGGTAGAGAATCAAACCGGATTAAAACTGAAATGTCTAAGGTCTGATAGAGGTGGTGAATTCACATCCGGTGAATTCATATATTTTTGTGAGAAGTATGGTATAAAGAGACAGTTATCTGCTCCTAGGACTCCACAGCGGAATGGAGTAGTAGAGAGAAAGAACTGGACCATCCAGGAAGCATCCAGGACAATGATGTTGGAAGCAAATGTTCCCCAGATGTTTTGGAGAGAAGCTGTCAGCACTGCAGTCTATACTCTCAATTGAGTTCAAATCAAAAGCAATACCGATAAGACTCTTTATGAACTTTGGTTTGGCATTACTCCTACTGTAAGCTATTTCAGAGTCTTTGGTAGCAAATGTTACATCAAAAGAGATGAAGATTTAGGCAAGTTTGATGCTAGAAGTGATGAAGGAATATTCTTGGGTTACTCTACTCAAAGCAAAGCATACCGATGTTATAACAAGAGACTAAGAAAGATGATAGAAAGTACAAATGTGAAGGTTGATGAGGGAATAGAGAAACTCTCAAGGTTTTATGAGTATGATGAAGATGATCAGAATGATGTTTTGGTTCAAGGAGCTCAATCCTCTCCTAAAAGTCAGATTTAGACTGATCTGGTAAATCAGGAAGAAGAGATAGGTTTGAATGAGCCTGATCAAGAAGCAGAAGTGCAAGAGAGCCCCAAAGTTCCAAGGTATGTAAGACTGAACCACTCTGAAAATCAGATCATAGGTGACAAAAGCAAAGGTGTGCAAACTAGAAGGAAAATTGCTCAAAATTTAGATGAATATTGTCTGATTTCAAAGATTGAACCTAAGACAATAAATAAAGCCTGCAATGATGAAAATTGGACCAAAGCAATGGAGGAAGAGTTGATGCAAACTGAGAAAAATCACACTTGAGATCTTGTTCCTAGACCTAGAAACAAGAATGTGATTGGAACCAAATGGGTCTTCTGAAACAAACTAAATGAAGTTGGTGAAGTAATTAGAAATAAGGCCAGATTCGTCTGCAAAGGCTACTCTTAAATAGAAGGGATTGATTTTGAAGAAACCTTTGCTCTGGTGGCTAGAATTGAAGCAATCAGACTATTTCTTGCATTTGTTGCCTTCAAGGATTTCAAAGTGTATCAGATGGATGTCAAATCTGCTTTCCTAAATGGTGACTTAGAAGAAGAAGTGTACATTGAACAACCGGATGGATTTCAATTATCTGAGCATGGGGATATGGTTTGCAAATTAAAGAAGGCACTGTATGGTCTAAAACAAGCCCCAAGAGCATGGTATGAGAGGCTAGACAAACATCTTTTAAAGATTGGTTTCAACAAAGGTACTACTGATAGTAACCTATATTTCAAAATTGATCAAGAAAACATCTTGATTGTTGAAGATTTGTTGATGATATCATCTTTGGAGGAAGAGACAGTATGTGTAAAACCTTTGCAAATCAAATGAAAAGTGAGTTTGAAATGTCAATGCTCGGTGAAATGAATTTTTTCTTGGGTCTGCAAATTACTCAGACAAAGAAAGGAATCTTTATCTCTCAGACCAAATATGTGAAAGAATTGTTCAGGAAATTTGGAATGGAAGATTCAAAGCCAATGAACACTCCCATGGCAACTGGATGTAAGTTGAGCAAAGATGATGACTCTCCTAAGACATATCAGACCAAGTATAGATCAATGATTGGAGGATTATTGTATCTCACTCAGACTAGACCAGATATAATGCAGGTTGTTGGTCTTGTGGCGAGATTCCAGGCTGATCCCAGAGAATCTCATGTCATGGCAATCAAAAGAATTTTTAGGTACTTAAAAGGAACAGTTGAGTATGGTCTATGGTATCCTAGAGATCATAATTTTTCTCTTCATGCATATACAGATGCAGATTGGGCAAGAGATGTGGATGATAGGAAGAGTACAAGTGGAGGAGCATTCTTTTTGGGAAAAAGGTTGGTCTCTTGGCTAAGCAAGAAACAAGAGGCAATATCCCTGTCTATAACTAAAGCAGAATACATTGCAGCAGCAGGAAGTTGCACTCAACTTTTATGGATGAAGCAAATGCTAAGGGATATTCAAGTAGAATATGAGGAGCCTATCACAATTTTCTGTGATAATTCAAGTGCAATAAATATTTCTAAGAATCCAGTGTTGCATTCTAAGACTAAGCATATATCTATCAAGTTTCACTTTCTGAGAGAGCAAGTGAACAAGGGTGAAGTCAGATTGGAGTATGTGCCCTCCAAGGATCAGCTTGCAGATATTTTTACTAAACCTCTTCCCAAGGACTCTTTTGAGTATCTCAGGGAGAAGTTAGGGGTCATTGCCCCTCTGGTGATGAACTAGGATGCACTAATGTGCATCAGTCTGGTGGATATCACAGTCATATCTTGTGATCTGGATTGGTGATGGGGAGCTGCTACTCAGGGGGAGCAGCTGGTATGATTTTGATGTGTTAAAGTTGCAAGTATGAGCCATTTGCCATTGATGTCAAAGGGGGAGAGAAGACATGTGAAAAATAAGTGGTTGATGATCAAAGGGGAGCAGTAAAGAAAGAGAAGACACGTGAAGAGTTGTTGCTGATAGGGGGAGCTGTGACAGAAAGGAGAAGTTCTTGTCTTGATGGTTTTTCACATTATATGTTGCCATCAATGACAAAGGGGGAGATTGTTGCAAGTATGAGGATAACCAGTGTTGTCATTGATGTCAACATACTCATATTGCATTAATGAGAAGGATTGGATGAGCTGTGTGCTAAGGATATTGAGGAAATTAGTCTCAATCAGGAACAGTGAAGAACAGTGATGACATTAAGGTAAAAGTCCAAGATAAGGTGAAGATCAGAGGATGCGGTTTAAAGGGTTTGTAGATATGAGTCTTGAGATGCTCCAGTCAAGATTTTAGAGGTCCGCATCAAGATCTGAAGAAGTTATGGTCACTCAAGTAGAACCAGTTTCGACAGATGTTCAGTGGTGACAGAGTGTCACAGATTGGTCCGGTGAGCTCTGGAATTGCATTATCTCATTCTGCGGATTGGAGAGAGTGTTGAAGAAGTCCATGTGAGGTGACAAATAGATTTGTTCATGGTTTGGAGGTCCGGAAGCACCTTTTTCATTATGATAGTGATGACAGACTATGTTCTTGAAGTTCTGGATGAAGAAGAGAAGAATTCCAATAAGCTGATAAAGTGCGGATGTTCTTGGTGATTCAGGGAAGGTAATGATGATCGTTGGATCATGTCCAGTTAATGTTGGTGGTCCGCATTGAAGTTAGAGTTTGCATTTGAATAATAACCACGGATATTAGTGTTCTTCTTGAGACTGACCGACCGGATATATTACACGTCTTGCGAATGTTCTTATGAGTGTTTGCCGACTTAGATGAGTATTCCTAAGTTGATGCCTTGTATAAATAAGGGATTGTGAATTCATTTTGAAGTGTGTCTTGGTGCAGATAAGTGTGGCATAGCGAAGAAGAAGAGTGAAAGGCAGAGCAGGAGTTTTTGGGCTTAAATGGAACTGATCCAGAAATGGTAAAGATGTCAATCTCCAATTCAAGTTTGTGATACTTGTTACTTTGTAGACAGTGTGTCTCTTGTAGGCAGTGTGCCTCTTGTGAGCAGTGTGCTCGGGTAGTGAGCCCTAATTGGCATGTGCCATTTATTTTTCTTATTCTTCTAACAGAGAATAATCCTTGGGTTAATCACCTCGTGGTTTTTCCCTTGACCGGGTTTTCCATGTCAAAATCTTGGTGTCTCATGTGTTGATGTGTATCTGCTCTGGTGTTTATGCTTTCATGAGTGATTAATTGATATGCTATTAAATAACAAAGAGGATTTAATTGTTTGAATTAGAAGCAAGTTTTGTACAACTGATTCACCCCCACTCTTAGTTGTGTGCCCTAAATCTAACACACCTAACCTACATCAACTATCCTACAACACTTCACACATAAAAATAGAAACATGTACTACATGCACCCATTAGACACCAAATGAATATCAAACCTAAATAACATATTTTATTACATGAAATATTCTATGTTTCCATGTAGTTACATGAAGTTCCCCTATTCATGCATGAATACATTTGGCCCCTCGACTATACAATCCTACTCTCAGCCTCTCTATCTCTCTCTATCCTCACATGAAATAGTTTCCCACATGTAGCTTCTCTTCTCTTACTATTCTCACATGCACTCATAATATATTTATCTTGCAACATTTCCTAGTTAGTCTCACATGTGTTATTCACCTTCTCTCCTTTCCATGCTACCCAATCGGTCTTATGTGTGGTCTTCACCCTTTTTTCACCTCATCTCTTCACCTTTCTTGGCTTACTCATGGCCTCTCCTTCCTTGTTGGCTCCTCTACATAGCTCCTTGGGCATTCTCTTATTTCCCTTCTCTTGGTCAACCTCCACATGGTTTGCACCTTTGACCTCTCATGGTTCTTTCCTTTCTATTCTCATGCTTCTATGTGTCTTTTTTTCCTTGACCAACCTTATCTCTCATTAGACTACTCCTTATAGCTATATGCTTCCTTTACCCTTTCTCTTTTCCCCTCTTCTCAATTGTTGCTTACTCCTTCTCTCCCTTCATATTTTTCCTCTTCTCCACTCTCCCAGACTCTTCGCCTCTTAGCTACTTCTCTTTTCTTTATGCTTGCTGACTCATCTCAACTCCATCCTTTTCTTTTTCCTCTTTTTCCTACTTGCATCCAACTAACTCCTTTAAATATCTATTGTCTTATTCTTTGATTTTCTAAACTATGTGTGCACTTCTCTATGTATCTTCCTCTTATTAACTCTCCCCAAGCCATTTGTTGGGGCTATTCCAAACTATTCACATGCTCAATATGTCACCTCCTCTTAACTTTCATGCACTCCTTCTCAATCCTTCCCCTTTATGCACCTTCACCTCAAGTCATGTCCACATTCTTGGGCATTTAAACTCACCTACCATATGTCCTCATTGAGAACCAAAATTCCATGTTGTTGGGTGCTGCCACAATAATGGGTTACACTTTCTGGGACATCCTGATTTTTGCTGAAATCACATATTTTTAGAAAATATAATGATTTAAGTCTTGAAAGGTTCCATTTAAAGGATTTTAATTGAAGAGGGTTTGATCAAAACCCCTTAGATTCAAACTCCCTTGGATAGAACCCCGCTAGTTTTAAACCATACCTATAATGGAGTCTCCTCTACACCTATCAAAATGCTAATAAAAACCACTTTTGATTTATCTTTTGAGGGATTAAATGAATTCATTTAAAATTTATGCGTTGTAAGTATGTAGTCCTCATTATAAGCTTCCCAAAAAATATAATTTTAAATATATTTAATTTGATTATTATATTTATTTTTTATTTCTTGTGAATGTATGTTTTTCACCGAACATCAAGTTCTCTATTCTACACACATGGGAAATTAGTAAATAACTGAAAAAAAATTCTAAAAATATCTATGCACTAGGTATTGATGTCCTTGTTTCAACAAAAGAAAAAAAATTAAATTTTGATACATACAGAAAAAGTTATGTTTACGAAATACACCTATGTCTAAATTATAATTGGTTTGACTTCAAAAATTAATTAAAAAATATAAGTTCAACAAAACATTATGAAACCAAATGCATACACTATATATCAGTGTTACCAATCTAAATTAAAAAGAATCAAAATTTTATCCTTTGTAGAAAAAAAGTTATGTGCTACAAAATACACATCACTTTAAAAAAATGTTGTTTACTATTAAAAGCAAGTTATCAAAGGAGATGCAAAAAAAATTACAATTTAACTCCAATTTTAAATATATATATATATAGAATCTACAAACAAAATCTCACAAATCACTAGTTCGCATCATCTTCAAATTCCTAATGGTTTAGCGGCTATAGGTGTCAGAACGTGAAGATTTAGTTCAAAATATTGATTTCAATGTCAAGTTTGGCCAAAAAGTGTAACCCATTATTGTGGGATGACCCTGTTGATGTTGCCTCCACACCCAAATCTCCCTCGAATCCAATGTGATCATTCTCCTGTACATCCCAGGCCCTCTCATAAATGTTGATGGGGTACTACGAACCCCTCAACAAATCCTTCAAGCTCATCCACACCTACTCATCATCCTTTGCATGATGAATGTGCATGTGTTCCACAATCTCTTCTATATCATTGCTACCTACAACTCATCCTAAGCATTAAATATCTAACTTCATCCTTTGTAGTCAATTATTTAACTTTCCAAACCTCCCATTTGGATTTTCTATCATCATCCTCTCTCCAATGACTCCCTTAATGTTGTCACAACTTCCTCTACTACTTGATCATGGCCTCCTAATGACCCCTCAAATCTCTTCATCATCAGTCACACCACTCCTAACATTATTCTACCATCATGACTCCTCTTTTTCCACCCTCATGTTATTATGCCACCTTCATGCATGATGATTTGGGCTCTTCCTTAGCCCCTTCATGTAGCTCACGTCCATTTAACTAACTTTGTACATTCTATAACACCCAAATGGACTCCATCCATGTCCATGTTAGAAACACATATTCTCCATCATTGCCTCCTCTTCATTTCTATGGTCTCTTCTCATTTGATTGTTTCTTCTTTTCCAACAACCATTATACACTTGAACCATATGGTCCCAACCTTCCTCATCAATCTTGCAACATCTCCAACTAACCACATGAGCACTCCCATCGTGCTCCCTTGCTGCACATGAAACTACAGGATCATCACTTTCATCACCTTGATAACTTCCTTGTTATCGCAAGTGCACCTACTCTTAACCGCCTTGCTTCCTTTTGTTGCAAGTTTCCATCAATCCATGGGTAGCCCTCTAGTTGTTGTAACTCTCCTTCACTATGGCTCCTAGTTGTTGAAAGTGAGCCAATGCTCATTGTCCTCTTTTCTATGAGTAATGTGGATTGAAGTAGCTACCTTTGCTACAAGTGCCTTTGTACTATGGCAACTCCCTTGCCAGTAGCGAGCTAAGTGAAAATTGTAGTGGCTAAAAGTGCACATCCTCCTCCAAATGACCAATTCTACACCTCTAGTCCATATCGATTATCAATAGAACTCTTGAAAATCTAAGTGAGAAAACATAAAAATAAAATAGTTAAATGATTAAAACACACCCTATATAGTTGTTAAACCTCCCCTAATAGATTTCAAGAAGCATTTATGATATTTTACTACAAAAAAAATATTAGAAAAACTCAATTGCGGCCAAGCCAAATAAAGCTTTGAGCACTTCATTTTTTGCACCAACCCCTCATGCAACCCCAAAATAAATTGATACTAACCTTGAATTGTAGATCTCTTAAAATAAATTTCAAAAGGTTGGGGGCTAGGAAAAGTGGGAAGTAAGTACAAATTTCAAGAAGGAATTTTTTTTTGTAAAATAGAATCCTACACAAATGTTTCTTAATGTCATTTTCTAGCACAAATTCCTTAAAAGTAACCCAAATAAAAATAATTGTTAAATAAATGACTATTAACCAACTAGAGATAAAACTAAGACAAACATTCTTAAGGATTTCTTAGTCCTCTAAATAATCATTGCCTTAGACACATATGTTTTAAGCACTTTGCTTAAACCAAACATATTAACACAAGCACAGAAAATTTAGAAAGTTGTGCTTACAAAGACCCATTTGAACAAGCCCCATGGGTTCAGTTAGATTTGGGTTCAATAAATGAAAAGCCCTCTTATCCATTAAAAGAGGGATCAATACCTAAAATACTTGTATCAAATAAATTCACAAATCAAACTTCAAAACAAAGTAAACTTGCATTTTTAAATTTATTTTACCCATCAAACATCAAAATGTGATGTTCTCTACTAAAACAACTTTCTCACTAGTTGAAATTCAACCCATGGGTCCCAAATCAATTCTTTTTAATTAATAGATTAAAAAGGTTTTACCATTAAAAGACACATCTCAATATCAAACAACAGAACTACTAAAACAACTAAAAGAATCACCATAACCACTTGAGATTCATAGCTAACACTATTCCACAATTTAACATTGGAAGCCTCCAAAAACTTTAAAGATAGTGAAATTAAAACCAATAAAAGCTACTCAAAATTGGAGAAGCTATATTTAACAAAGCCTAAAAAATTCCAACAAGTGTTGGTGTCAAAACTCACCAAAGAAGTAGAACAAGAAGATTAAGCAGCGTAGCCAACAAAGCCATAGAGAGTCTTGCATAGGTTCTTGTATACCCTCCAAGCAAGGCCACACTTTGTAGCGACATGACAAGTAAGCACCTTTCCCCCTTATTTAAAAATTGCTTTCCCCACCCAGAAAAATCCTACCAACCAATAAAAATGAAGAAAAACTATTATTAAATTATCTATTTTCAATTAAAGCAAATAAACAAGTAGCAAAACATAATAAAAAAACACAAACTTGTATGTATCTTATCCAAATAATAGCCTCCAGCTGTTGAATTGATGTCCACCTCCTAAACCTTCTGACTCTGTTTGTCATCCTTATTTTCCCACCCACCTTAGAAACTGGAACTCATGGTCTGCAATGACCTACAAATCTATAGCAGTAGTTGAACCAAATGATCCAAATGGAGTTGGTCAAGGTAATGACATGACCCATAAGCATAGAACCCATTAGTATCATTATCATAGGATGGGATAGGTGGGTAATATTAGAACACTAGAGCCTCGTTCTTTGAATAGTAGAATACTAACCATGACTAATAGGAAAAATAAGAGAACCCACATACCAAACTTGATTATACTACAGATTGCTTAAAGAAGAAGAGAAATCAATGCACTGAGAATATAAGGGATACCCAAAATCATAATAATATTGAATGGAAACATCAAGTTGAACTCTAGTTATTCAGGATGATGAAAATGGTGGCTCGAAATTGGTGAGTGGAGTGGGAGTATAGGGGTTTGCATAGTCATTCATTGTGTTCTCATCCAAAAACTGTACTCTACATCTATATCATCAATGACGTCTATAATAGTCAAGGTGTCATGCTTTCATTATTTCAACTAAGGCAATGGGTGGACATGGATAACTATTTTTAAATCTCTACATTTTTTTTACAATTGCCCCACCCAAGACATTTTTCTTGGCCAATAGGAAAATTCTAAACCACCATTTTCCTTTAAGAAAGAAAATTGGGGGAGTGGCTATTCTGAAACATTAGAAACTATGTTTAAATTTTCTTCCCCGCATTGTGTTTTTCCCTTATAATTTTATAAACCAAAAATTTATATAATTAACAAGGACAAATAAACAAATTAGCATAATAATTTTTATGGAATAAAAAATCATGGTAAATAACAATCATTTAAAAACATGTTTTTTTTTGGGGGGGGGGGTTTTGCACAATTTACAAAGCAAACTAAAGTATTTTTAAGAGAACTTTTAAAAATATTAAAAATGGGCTAAAAAGAAAGAGAAATTTGAGATTGTGAAATTAAAAAATATATATAATATAAATTTCCCTAAGATATGCTCAACTTTTTAGAGAACGTTTGACAATAAAAAGTCTTAAAAACCAAACTTTCTTTAAAAACAAAATTGGGTCCCTCGGAAGTGGGGGATGATGATAATCATGTTACTTTTCCACTTCAATGGCTTATGGCTCCCTTTTATTTTGATCATATTTGTTCCCAAATTTGGGGCCCAAATAATAAATGAGCACGTTGCACATTACAAAACTGTAAAGTGATTTCTGATAATGTAAGATGAAAATTGTGGACCATAAAGTGCGTAAATGTTTGGTGCTCTATATAAAACAAAGAATGTGTGGTAATGCTATCATAAGAAAATACAACTTTGTTTGGAGAGATGAATACATGAAAAGAGTAATTTTAACAGCAGGCCATGTAAGATGGGTTGTCTACCACCGACCTGCCCAAGAAATGGTAGGTGGTCGGTTAGTGGATGATTTCTTCTCACAATTATGCAACCGACTGTTTGCTAAAAGGACTATCATTCCAGTAAATTAACTTGCAAAACAGTAGATAAAGTATGTATATGCTGAGGGTGTTCCACTGCCATTTTCATGTTTCCCAAAGAAACATTTGGCACACATTACCAAAGGTGAGAAGGAGGTCAGCATCAGATAGAAGTTTATGCTTGGCCAGTAAGTCCAACATTAAGAAAGATAGTCTTATTTAGCTGTATGTTTGAAGGTCTGAAAAGACCATGCCAAGAATGCATGTGCTGGTGCTGAGTTGCCCATAGTACCAACCCTTCCTTTTAATGTTTTATTCTTCATCACCTATTACAAAAGGGCCTTTCACTCCTCATGGATTGCTAAGTCTTTCCTCATTTCAGTTGCTCTCCAAGAGGAGTTGTGACCTGCTTCACTATCTCCATTTGAAGGTCTTTTTCTTCCTTTTCTCAAACTTATATGAGCTTTCTGAGTACCCACTCAGTCTTAATCCTCATTGCTCTGCCTCTTTTTCTCTTGTGATTGTCATCAATTGTTGTCACAAGTTAGCAGTTGGCCTGGCTCAGTGGATAGGACTTGTTTTAATGTTGAGAATGTTTAGGTGTGTTCCAAATGTGACAAGTGTTGCCACATTGGAATGAATGAAAAAGATTCATAAAATTCAGTAATGCTGCCAGTGCAAGAATTTTTTTTATTTTTTAGGAGCATGAAGGCTTTAGGAAACGAAAGCTGGTGCAGGTTTCCAGATATCCCTTAGCATTGATGTCTATCATTTAATACTTATGAACGAAGAACTAAGTTGATCAATTTTCTCTACTTATTCAATATTTTCTGAATATGTAAGGGCTGATAGTTTGATGGGCTTGGGAGAAAGAATGTGTTGGTGTTGAAATTTTAATGTGATTAGGAGATGATAAATTGTGTGATGCTTGGAGCAAACAAGGCAGAAATGTTTGAAAGATTAAGGATCTTATATATAGCCTTTTGAGTTTTCCTGGCCCTAAACAAATAGGAAACTATTTAAAGCCACTGTAGATTATCAACAAGAACTGCTAAGCAAGTAGGATGTTATATTCAATCTCTGTCTTAATATCACAAATGATTCTAGGGACAAGTAGTTTACTCTATCAGGCTATTGAAAAATCCAGCAAAGGGACCTAAATCGTATTTATGCATTCAATGTTTTGTTGCATTAACATTGTTAGAGCACCTATAGAATCAATCGAGGATTCTACATGTTAAGAGCAATGCATGCCTGTTTATTTCTCTTACATTGATACTGTGTGGTATGAACTACAGAAGAGAATCATTTTATATTGAAGCTCCAGAAAAATAAGTTAAAGAAATTAAATCAGTTATTCTGTTGTTGGTTTTACATACTCTAGTACTGTGATTTTTGTTTTATAGGTTCATTAGATAGAGTGAGAGGACTCTGGTGAAGATGCTGCTCAAAATGTGGCTACTTCTCTTAGCAGTGGTGGTGCCTGCTGCCATGGCTGCCTCACCACATAGACCCATAGATGTGCCATTTCAAAATAACTATGTCCCTACCTGGGCTGCTGATCATATAAAGTACATTGATGGTGGAAAGGAAGCCACACTTTCTATGGACAAATGGACAGGTAATGCCCTATGATTCTGCCACACCCATCACCATTTGCAGATTTATGTTACAATGGTGTTTGAATTCAGATACCCAGTTTTTTTGTAATATCTTTTCTTTTGAGGTGGTGCAGGCACTGGGTTCCAATCCAAGGGCACATACTTGTTTGGGCACTTCAGTATGCAGATAAAGATGGTGCCGGGTGACTCTGCAGGCACTGTCACTGCTTTCTATGTAATTACTATTAATCACACAACCATGTTCTCCTGCTTTTCTCTATGTTTTCTTCTGCTTCACATGTATAACATCACAATTTAATTGTGTTCTTGTGAGTTTCAGCTGTCATCACAGAACTCAGAGCATGATGAGATAGACTTTGAGTTCTTAGGAAACAGATCTGGGCAGCCATACATTCTCCAAACCAATGTGTTTAGTGGAGGGAAAGGAGACAGAGAACAGCGCATATACCTCTGGTTTGACCCCACCACAGAGTACCATTCTTACTCTGTTCTTTGGAACATGCATCAGATTGTGTAAGTTCATGTTCTTTGATTGATCAAATACCACCTTTACCAACTCAAGTCTATTTACCTTGTGCCAAACTGTTGGAAAATGTCACATATCTCTACTTAAATATCATTTATTTCAATGGTCAAACAATCAATAAATCAATAGTAATTTTATATCTCATTCACAACAAAAAGTGGTAAATATTTGTCCGACGAAAATTAATGTGGATCACTAAAACATGAGCATTTGCATTCAGGTTCTTTGTAGATGATGTTCCAATTAGAGTGTTCAAGAACAGCAAGGACTTGGGAGTGAGATATCCATTCAATCAGCCCATGAAGATCTACTCAAGCCTGTGGAATGCAGATGACTGGGCCACAAGAGGGGGGCTTGAGAAGACAGACTGGAGCAAAGCACCATTTGTTGCAGCATACAAGGGATTCCACATTGATGGGTGTGAGGCATCTGCACCCAATTCACAGTGTCCAACACTGGGCAGGAGGTGGTGGGATCAGAAGGAATTTGATGATTTGGATGGATTACAGTGGAGAAAGCTCAGAGAGGTGAGGGACAAGTATACAATCTACAACTATTGCAATGACAGAGTAAGATATCCAGTCATGTCTCCTGAGTGTTCTAGAGACCGTGACATCTAGTGCTGCTTCCTTTTGCTCTCCGAAGCTTATATAGCTAAATGGATAATATGGATTATTATATAATCCCAGCTACAATAAACATTTATATGTCTACTCTATATTTTTAATAAATGCTTATTTATGTCAACGGCCATTTTGTCTGTTGTTGTATACCAGCGAATCATTTGTTTTTATTAAGTTCATTTTGAGGATGGGATAGTTTTTAAGTTGCACTAGCCTTCTTGCATAAAGGAGATTATTAGTAAATTGAATAAATAGCCAAATATTTTTATTAAACTCAATTTGTTAAATTACAGTTTCTTTCTATATTATTTTATGTTAATTACCCAAGCTTTGACTGGAGACCAACATTTAAAAGGAGATAAATATAAACAAATAAAAAATAAAACAAGTAATATGTAGTGGTTAATATTTATTTCTAATTTGTTTTGTTTGTGAAATAGTTTTTTAAAGTTTGGATAAAAGATTATATTCATACATATGATTTTAAAGGTTTGAAGGGAGTTTGCCTCTAATTTAATTAGTTTGTGAAACAATGAAAATGTCTTAAATTAAGTGTGTTAAACAATAGGAGTAATACAAAAGAGTTAGAGCCATAGTAGTTTTGATGGGCATAAGATAGATATTGAGCAAAGCAGATCATATGCATAGATCAAGGTGCAATGTGTATCATTACAATAAAGGTACAACTCAAATATCATTGCTTTATTTGTTGTAAAATATTAGGGACAAATTTTTTTTTACTTGTAAGTCCCTCACATCATAATATGAAAAGGGTTCCCATCTTTGAAGCATGTGTGGATTCAAAACTAAACATGGCAAATAGTGAATTATTGATTAAGGTATAGTCAATAACTTAATGGAAAGATTACTATTGAAAAATAGTTATGAAACCTAACCACTTGTTGAAAGATAACCTTGATCATTCTTCGTAATAACTACCAAAGATATGATCTTCAACAACAATACAATTTTGTACAACAATATGCACAACTTGAAACTTGAAACAACAATACAAAAGCAAAATGCAAGACCCTAGTGCAAGAACTACTGACAATGCAATCAAAATCGTTGAGTTAGTGTGATATCACAACAAAGGCAAGAATGATTCTAGAGTAGAGAGTAATTCTAGAGTTATGATACTTAATAAATCACTAGTGGATGTTAGATGGATGAAATGGCTTAGGGGTTTGATGTCTTTTTATACTTGACTTAATACACAAATTTGAAAGTTTTGGCATGAGAGTTAGCACATAATGGCTAGTTGGAAAGGGTTTGTCTTGGACCCACAATTAAATTTAAATTTAAAATATTTGGGATTAGATTTGTAGATGCATACGTGAACCAAATAAAGGTACATGTAATTTGTGAGAGATGATAAATGTCTAAAGATTGGTTTAGTTCTATTTTCTTATGGTCAACTATAAATTAGGTCAAAAAATTTACTAAATCAATCCAAAACATATACTAGGGTAAATGCTTAAGACACCCATATAAAATAGTGCAAAATAAATAGTAAAGATAAAATAACTTTTCACCATTACACTAATAACAATTATATATTTTATGTGTTTGTAATTTTTTTTAAAAGTCACCATTCACTAACAATTGACTACATTTTGACCTTTAAGATTCATCCACTTGATATAAATGAAAAAATGAAGTGTAGAAAGAAACATGGTCATAATGTACAAAAACTATTTTATATTGTTTACATGCTTATTCTTTATTATAGCGGATCGTCGAACAGATTTAACCCAATCACAAACCTGAGAATCTGGATCACAATCAGGAACATCAAGAGCTAGGTCTCTATCTGGAACTGGAACTACTGCAATTTAACAAAATTGAGTTTAATGAAAATATTTGGCTACTTATTCAATTAACTAATAATCTCCTTTACGTAGGAAGGCTGGTGCAACTTAGAAACTATCCCATCAACAAAATGTCGTTTGGTGAATTGGACCTTCAAAATTTATTTAGAATTTAAACTCATACAAGAGATATTGTTCCTGGTCATCAACATTTTTGATAGATATCTCTCAAGACAAACAATAGTAAGAAATCCATTGTAGCTTGTTGCAGTTGTTGCCATGTTGTGGCATGCAATTATGAGGAGATAGATCATTCCTATTTTTGAATATTTTATTTACATTATTGTTGATGTTTATACAAGGATGAAAATTTTACACATGGAGAAATTATCCTTAATACTTTCAATCAGGGCTTAAATTTGACTGTCCATCTTGCCTGTCAAGAAATTTTTTTCCTACAGTTTAGTCTTCATTATTGCCGCATGATAATTTTTTTTTTTTTCAATGCAAGTCAAATTTTATATAAGAAATATAAAAAAATTACAAATGATTTTAATGTATTCATATCAAGGTATTTCAAATAAATTTAGATATTACAGTAGGCCTTCTGGATGCCTAATGTTTGATATGGCCCATGCTCTATATAAGAGCACAAATGAGTTGCATAAGACTCTTGGGCAGAGAAATTTTGGAGTGCCTATTCAGCACTCTCCTTGAATCATTTGGATGATTTACAAAAGGGGATGCAGCTTGACATCCGTGTCTAGTGTGCTACTCAATGGCAAGGTAGTTTGGCAATAAAAAGAAATGGATTCATCACATTTGGATGGGATTGCATACAAATTGCAGCATACTCGGGACCGAGACTTATATGTTCAGATGGTCTGATGAATGAGATCCTTCAATACTAATAGCAAGATTTCTCTTCCCTATACTTTGATGTGTTTAAAATTAAATAAACAAACCAAAGATAACCACTATATTGAGATAGACATAAATTACATAATGCAAAAAATTATATTTGTATGGTTGTGTGAAAAGACTCATTGGTAACTTGTTAAGAGATAATTGGTTACTGGAAAATGCTAACTTGCTAAGTCCTTTCCAGAAAACCCTTATCTCTTTCCCGTTTTCTGAAATTTTCCTTCTTGTAACTTGTCTACAGCTCTAGATAATCAAAATTGAAGTCTAAAACTAGATTAATAGAAGAAATATGAAATATTGTGCAACTTGTTTAGATTGGTAAAAAAAAAAAAAAAATTGTTTGATGTGTTGGAATGAAAGGAAGACCATTGTTTACATAAAATATTCTATTAAAAACTCAAAGAGTATTTAGAATTTAAAAAAAAAATCTGAAAATTTGGGATTTTTTTTTAAAATAATAGAAGTTTCTATTAAAGAATTAAAAAATAAAAGGAATATATATATATGGTCAGATTTTCATATTAATTGTTTTTTCTATAATTTCTACGATAAATTACATGTATGTTAATACAGTCAAATATTTAATTTTATTGTATTTTACCGTTAAAAAATTTAAATACAACTATACAAAGTTCTATCAAAT
The DNA here is from genome assembly GCA_027924645.1 of Cunninghamia lanceolata. Taxonomy (NCBI): domain Eukaryota; kingdom Viridiplantae; phylum Streptophyta; class Pinopsida; order Cupressales; family Cupressaceae; genus Cunninghamia; species Cunninghamia lanceolata. Next base: position 2,246,558 of record BSBN01000270.1, read on the forward strand.
TTAAGCCTAATATTATTGTATTTTAAGGTTAAAAAATTTAAATACAACTATACAAAGTTCTATCAAATTTAAGCCTAATATTATTGTATTTTACCGTTAAAAAATTTAAATACAGCTATACAAAGTTCTATCAAATTTAAGCCCTGCCTTGAATCCTCTTGCATTTTTCTCGTACTATTCTTATTTCAAGGTTGTAGGCTTACTTCTATACTTCAAACTAGTATTATATTTTAGATTTTGGCAATTTATTTTCCTTTTTGATTATGTGTCTTTTGTTTGTTAGCAGTTTCTACCTTGATCTTAATGTCAAACTACTCATAAATGGGTAAGATCCCTTTCCCTCATTTAATATATAAAAAACAATTAACTACTTTTTTAACTTCTAAAATGTAGTCTATATTTGATTGGACCAGCCATGATAATTTTCACTTTTTAAAATATGAAATAGAAACCCTATGTGACTAATAAGCCTTTCAGTCTTTTTCTAATAAGAACTAAATACACTCCTTTTCTAATAAGAACTAAATAGTGTTGATGTTAAAAGACAATAGGCTCCTAAGGGATTCACCTCTAAAGAAATACCTTATCATGTACATGTATATTGTGGTTTTTTAAATAACCAAAATGAGATCTAATATATCATTTTAGTATTAGAGGAAAGGGAATAATTTAATTAATGTGCTACAAGTAGGTATTGAGGGTTGGAAAACATGCACAGAAGAGATTGATGTGTTTGTAAGTGGCATTTTAAGTCTTTTACAAATCACTTTGCATAGATCAATCAGAGGGGATTATATTCATCATGTTGGTAGATTATTAGAGTCCTATCTTTTTTCTACACCACATAGTCTTGTATTGTGTTAGAGCCTCATAATCCCAGGGGTCCCTATGTAATCCCAACTCTAATGCAATTAGAAAAAGGAAATAATAGTCACAACAAGGTCATGCAAGGGGATTATGACATTACCAAAAGGTGTCCAAGGTCATACAAGAGTTTAGAGATACTAGTTATTGGACACCTTTTGGTAATGTCATAACCCTACCCTAAAGAATCACCAAGTATCTCTAAAACCCTTCCATTATAATTTAGATTAATATATACTATTATTGAAATACTTGTTATTAAGGGGATTCGTTGTTTGATTTGGTGTGGCAAGAGTTTGAGGGTTGAGATATATAAGTGCTGAAGAAGGTAAAATCTAACTAGGAATGTAAATGCGAACAACTAGCTAACCTTCAAGTCATATTAGAGCATAAAATGGAAGATAAACAAGACAATGCAAACATAAACAAAGTTATAATTTGCACTTGTTGTTGAGATGTGCTCCAATGGATGTGTTGATGAAGAGGATGTATGTTGGTTGCTTGAATCCTACCAGCATGTCGTTGCATTCCAAACTTGGTTTCGAAATGGCTTGAGGGGGGTCAAATTTCTAGATTTTTGGGATGAATATTGGATGGATGAGATCAATTTAAAAGATCAATGCTTGAGGATTATTGAGTATGAGAGGCCACCAAGTGGCATGATAGGATTGGAGGATAAAGATGGTCCTTGGATCAAGGAAAGATCAAGGGTAGAGGGTGGTCTTGGATAAAGTGAATGGTGAGGATTGAAAAGGTACATTTTAGGATCTTGTACAAGATCTCACACATGTGTGAGAGGAAACATAGGGATGTGTGATGAGACTTCTCACACATGTGATTATGACAAGTGATTTTCTCACACATGTGTGAGTCACGAGTCATGTGTATGAAATAGAGGGTAGGGATTAAAAGTTTGAATGGAGGGCTAAGATGAAAAGTTGATTAGGATTGATGATGTGGACAAGTGAATTTTTAATTAGAGGAAATGGTGATGTGGATTTAACCTAGTTAATTAAATAAAATGATTTATTTAATTAATTAATGTTAGAATATTAGCTAACATTAGGATAGGCTAATTGAATAAAATTGATTAGTTGAGAGATAATCTAATTAATTAAATAATTAATTAATTAGTTCAGGGATGAATGTGAGGTTAATAGCATGAATTTAGTTATAACGTATTGATTAATTTTAGGTGTTTACATTTTGCCCCTCTTTGGGATGGTGTTGCGACTAAGAGAAATAACATCATTTCAAAGAAGATAAATAAAGCGCTTGATGAGGGGTAAAAGTTCAAAACTACACATCATACTTTTATAAAGGAATTGACCAACACAAATACAATTTTCCAACTTGGAGCACCTAAAAGTGATGTTTATGAACTTTGAATTTTAAAATGATATAAACTAATGAAATGTAGAACTAATAATGTAGTTTGTGTTTATAATTTTTTGAAAATTAGTTGGATATATTTTTTACAAATTTAAGAGCATAAATTTAATTGCTGAAAAAAATTGAAAAAAGTGAGGTTAATGGGACGTCACAAGATTAAAAGAAAATTAAATTTTATTTTTTTGAATTTTTTTCACAGTTAAGTAACTTGAAAATCTAGTGCATGGAGAAAAAAAAATTGATGAATATTTATTTTTTAATAATTTTTTAAAGTCAAATTTACTCAAATTGGCATAGTTTTCATGGGACGTCAACTTTTGTCTAACTTTTGTATCATTAAAAAAACAAATTATACCCTCTTGGAGAGGATTCTCTCCTCTAGTAAGTCGTATATTTTTCAAATATATATATAATTCTGAGCTGCATGTTTGCTTATAATAACCTACTTGCAATAAATTTAAAAATAATCCTAATAAAACTAATCAAAATATTAAAAAAAAAAATTCTAAGCTCTAGACTTCACGATCTACCAAAGGTTATTTTCATATTTTCATGAAAATACCCTTTGGTTGGAGAAATTTGGAGCTAAAATTGAAGTTTTGTTCAATTTGTTGAAAATGGGGGGTTGGATGCCACATAGACAATTTTGAGCGAGACAGTATCACTCAAAAAAGTTTTGAGTGAAACTCTCTCACCTAAAATTTTCTATGCAAATAAACTCCTTTTCAAATTCGAAATCGGATTTTATAGATTCAAAAAAATTTAGGTGAAACTCTTTATGCTACATAATGCCAAGTAGGTGCTACATGGTTTTAGGAGAAACTGTTTCTATAGAAACTATTTAGTTGGCCAAAAGTGTGATACAAATTTGAACTTGTTTTCTGAGATGAAGTGGGGGGGCGGGGGGGGTCAAGATTCCCCAATCAGTTGAAGAGTTAGTAAATAGATATTGATGCCCCCTTGAGAGGACATGCAACTTGCAAGAACATGGGTGTGCTCTCAAAAGGAATGAAGAGAGGGAGATGACTAGATAGAGGAGTGGCAATAATGGGTTGAGTGGGGTGGATGGAAATGAGTGAGTGAAGAAATGGAGGAGGAGATTGGATGATAGGTCATGCTGCATTGGGTTGAGAAACCTTATTTGATATAGCATGAGATATTATGCATCCCATGCATAGGACTGACAAAAGGATGCCCCAACACATCACAAGGTGTTTGATGACCTTAGTGGGAACTATGATAAGACAACTGACAAGGTCGCAAGCAACCCTATGTTGTATAGCACCATGATATAGAAGACCATTATACTATTGTGGCAGGTAGGCTACAAGGACCAATGTAGATGCATGATAAAATGATAATGCACACAAACAAGTAAGCAAGCATCCACAATACAATTCAAATACAAACACGATGTTGCCCCTGGTTGAGCTAAAAAGCCAAATATTGATGGATTGATAAAGATGATGAAGAGTGTTGTTGATGTGGGAACGATATATCTCGAGAACAACACGAGGATTAGGAATGATATATCCTGATGATGATGAGGGAAATTTGATCAAGTCTTGCAGCAAGGCTAGGAATAAGACCAATGGATGTAATTGGATGATTTCATGTATATTGCCAACTTGATATGCATGGATTAGGATTTTCTTGCGATATTTGGATTGTTGGGAGATTTGGATTGATGGGAGGGATGATTACATTAGCCTGCATTTAAATAGCCTTTTGTTGGATACTAATGACAAGGGAGAACCAAGGTGTGAGGTGAGAGATGGTTAGATCATGTAGATGAGGTGATTGAGGGATTGGTCGATAGCTGATGGGATGGATGGAAGGGTTTAGGATGTGATCTCCAAGGATTATGTTGTAGAGAAATAACATGCCCCACTCTAGATATGTGGCTTATAATGAGGTGCTATGATGCTTAGGTGGAATGGACATTGTAGGATATGTTGAAGATGGGTATATGCCAAGAGGTGTCCAAAGCATGTGTTAACATTGATGCCCATGTCCTTGTCAAGGGGTAAGGATGAATGGATTGGATACAAAGGGGGAGATATCGAGGCAATGGATGGGATGGATGGGAATGAGACTTGCCCCCAAGTGTAGGGTGCTTTTTGATAGCGAATTGCACGTGATAACCATGAAGGCGTTTCATCATGGTGCTTGCCCAAGGTGCTACAAGAGTAGTTTTCACTATTGGATGAAAAACTTTCTCTTTACTCTTTTTATTTCTTTCTATTTTTTTGGACTTTTTGGATTTTTGAAGAGTGGAGGTTAAGAGGGAATGGATGGATAGATGTGGAATGGGAATGGTGGATGTTGTTAAATTTAGCAATTAGATTTATAGTAAGGAACAAGAAAACACAAATGCACACATAACACAAAGATACCCTGGGAAAACCTCTCTCTTAGAGGTGAAAAAACCCAGCAAGAAAATCTCAGATCCGATTAGATTAATGGTAGAGGCAGATTACAACTTCACCCAGTTAGGGCACAAAATCATAGACACCAAGAATACAACTTATCTGAACTTTAGTTCTAAACTGAACTGATTATAAAGTTCAGAATGAAGTTCGCTTGCACATGAGGTGATTGCACAATAAGCACAGAGGTTCAACAACCCTGGATAATCCTGAAACAACTTCACCCATGCAAGATCAGATTTGCTTCACCAAGTAGCAGATTCGCTGTTGATTTCTTATCAAACCACTGAACCGGTTGAACCATTGAACTCCTTGAACCGTCAAACCTTTGAACCTTTGGAACCCATTGAACTGTTGAACCTATCAAACCTGTTGAACTTGTTGAACCGTTGAACCTATCGAGCGGTTGAACCTGTTGAACCGTTGAACCTATCGAACCGTTGAACCTATTGAACTGTTGAACCTATTAAACGGTTGAACCTGTTGAACCGTTGAACCTATCGAACGGTTGAACTTGTTGAACCGTTGAACCTATCGAACGGTTCAACTATCAGCAAAATAACTTGCAGATGAATATTGCTAGACTTGAAGTAGATCGCTGATGGATGTATTTCTCAGAGCAGAAATTGGTGTGTCTTGCTATATGAAATGTGACTACAAGTCACTTCACATTTATAGAAGATTGCACAAACAATAACCTTGGTCAACCTTATACAGTTTGGCGCCAAGTTATAATAATTCAAATAATTACATACAAGTTACATTGAAATAGGTCCTGACCTATTTGCAATTACAAGATACACATAATGAATTCACCCAAATAGGGCCTGCCTTAAATCGGATAATACAACTAAGATTCTCAAAATGCTAAGGCCGATAGGCCATTCGACATTTTATGACTAGGTCGGTCTCTAGGAGGAATCTGACCTAGCTACCAAAAATCAACACTCCCTCTTAGCTAGGGAGGATTCCTTCATAAGAATCAAGTCACATAGTGACTACCACCATGGCTACTCCCATAGATGAAAACATAAGTGCTTATTGTCATCTCCACATGACGTTTACCATAGATACTCCCAGAGGGTGAACAAGCACATCATGGAATTTCTCCCATGATATCCACCGTACCTACTTGCAAAGGGTGGATCCACCATGCCTACTTGCAGAGGGTGGAAGAGGGCTTTCACCTCAAACTTCTCCCAGAGAAGAGTGCATTACCACCATGCCTACTCGTAGAGGGTGGAAGATACAGTATAATGTATCACTGATGTTGAGACTCCCTCTCAGCTAGAGCTTCATTCTCCACTACTCTAAGCTTGTCTTGAAAATATGCAAGCTTTACTCGAGCAAGAGGTTTGGTGAGAACATCCGCTATTTGCTCATTAGTGTTGATGTACTTCAGCTGAATAGCATTCCTTTGCACCATATCTCGGATATAGTGATACTGAGTTTCCACATGCTTTGATCTGTCATGAAACACAAGATTGGAAGAGAGCTTCACACAACTCTGGTTATCACTATGAATAACTGTAGGCTCCCAGGTTGTCCAAACAATCCTACAAGGAGTTTTTGAAGCCACACTACTTCTCGAGATGCCACACAAGTTGCAATGCATTCTGCTTAAGCAGTACTCAATGCTACTGAAGACTGTTTCCTGCTGCACCAGGATATCATGGTGGATCCCAAGCTAAAGCAAACTCCAGAAGTGCTCTTTCTATCAGTGACACTTCCTGCTCAGTAAGAATCAGAATAGCCTTCCAAAGTAATGACTGTATTGGAAGAGTACTTCAATCCATATCCAATTGTACCACGCAAATATATCAAGATATGCTTGGCTGCAACAAGATGAATCTGCCTTGGTTCACACATGAACTGGCTGAGGGCACTCACTGCATAACAAATGGCAAGTCTAGTGTTAACTAGATACATCAAGGATCCAATTAGCTGCCTGTATTCAGTAGGATCCACAAGATCAGACCTAGCTATAGATTCACTCAACTTCTTTAAGTTAGTTTCCATAGGAGTAGGCATAGGTTTGCAATCTAACATTCCAAATCTCTTCAAAATATCAATGGTATATTTCCCTTGACTTAGAATAATTTAATTGGGTCTTTGCCATACTTCTAACCCTATAAAGAAATGCATGAGACCTAGATCTTTCATTTCAAATTCTGAAGTCAATTCTTTCATACCAAGCACGGGGGGCCTGCTTAAGGCCATATAATGCTTTCTTCAATCTGTATACATGAGATTCTTTCTTATGGATCACAAAGCCTTTAGGTTGCTCTATGTAGACCTCTTCTTCAATAACACCATTGAGGAACGCTGTCTTTACATCCATCTGATGCAACTTCCATCCCTTAGCTGCAACAATAGCAATGATAGTCCTGATAGAGGTATATCGAGAAACAGGGGCAAAGGCTTCCTCATAATCTATGCCTTCTTTCTGAGAGAAGCCATGAGCCACAAATCTAGCTTTGTATTTCTCAATACTTCCATCAGCAGAATGTTTAATTTTAAAGAACCATTTGGAAGATACGATAGACTTACCTTTGGGTCTAGGCACAATATCCCAAACATCATTCTTGATGATAGACTGATATTTTTCATCCATAGCATTCTTCCATGCTTGTTGTTTCATGGCCTCTTTAACGCTGGAAGGTTCAGTCTCAATGAGGTTGGACATCAATGCAACATAGTTGGAGAATTTCTGAGGTCTCCTACTTTTCCTGAATGTGCCACTTGGAGCTGCAAACTTTTCTGCCTCTTGAATCCAGAGAGGTCTCTTCTTACTCACGGTAATGTCCCTAGGCCCATCGGTAGGATCCAAAGGTTCACTTGGATCATTATGATTTTCAGATTCTATAGACTCTCTTTGAATCTCAGTATCATGCTCAATATCCATGTCTTGATGGTTATCATGAACTTCATTGTCAATCTCTATACTTGAGCCTTTAGATCTTTTGAGTGCAATAGTTTCTTCAAAAGTGATATCTCTACTAACCTCAATAAACTTATGACCTGGAATGTAAATTCTGAATGCTTTGGATGTTTCACTGTAGCCCACAAGAATGCCTCTTTTGCTAGAAGGTTCCAACTTGGTTCTCTTCTCTTTGGGTACATGGACATATACTAGACTCCCGAAGATCCTCAAGTGACTGATATCAGGTTTGATCCCTGAAAATGCTTCTTCTGGAGTCATATCTTTCAATACACGGTGAGGGCATCTATTCTAAATGTAGACAGCGGTCCTAGATGCTTCGGCCCATAGGAAAGTCTGTAGATCCTGATCATGAATCATATCTTTTGCTGCCTCAACTATGGATCTATTCTTTCTTTCTGCAACCCCATTTTGCTAAGGGTTGTAGGGAACACAAAACTCCCTCTTGATCCCTGCCTCAATACAAAAATCATGAAAACTACCCAAGGTGTATTCATTTCCATTGTCAGACCTTAAAACTTTAATTCTTTTCCCAGATAGATTTTTAGCTAAAGCTTTAAATTCTTTGAATCTACTTAGAACTTCATCAGATTCTTTTGATTTGAGAAAGCAAATCCAAGTTTTCCTAGAGTAGTCATCTATAAAGATTATATAATACAAGAAGTCCCTGATGATAAGACATATTCACATGTAATTTTCTCAAATGAAAGTACATATGAGAAAAAAGAAGTCACAAGACAAATAGGACTCTTTTGTTTGAATAAGTCAAAGTAGTTAGGTTTTTCCTAAATTTTCTCAAGGCCTCTCCCTATAAATAAAGAGGGCCTCTTTTGTAATTTCTATCTTTTATCTATTGCAAAGAAACTCTGTTGGATTGAAAAACATATCAAGACTTTGAGATTTTTCGTGTTTATCAAATTTTCAAGCGAATATCAATATAAGCAAGTAGTTTGAGTATCAAACTTTGAGTTGAATCATATTGTTTTATGATATCAGTGTTCTTATGTCATTGGTGTTATATTATATTGAATCATTTCTAGAATTGTGGAGTTTTATTGAAAATTGAGAGAAGTGTTCTTGTTCTGTTTAAATAGGCTTTGTGCTATTTTCTTATTGCGGGAGTTTGTGTTTACATTTGTGAGAATAGAATTGTTTAAAGACTTTGTGTTGTAAATTGTTGTGTTCAAGTTAGTTATATCATATTGGGTGAGAATGGAAACTTTGAGCTACATTTGAATTCAATCAAGTTGATTTGTCGGAAATAGGTCAAGCAATAGAAGACTTTGTGTTTCTATTTTTTGTATCAGCTAAGAAGTTATTAAATAGCATTTATGTTGAAGTTATCATTTTGAAGAGAAAACATCTATTCTAAAAAAAGGGAATAGGATGCAATGAAAACACCCCAAGCATGGTTTTAGTTTGTACAAGTATCAAAAGTTGTTGATTAGAAATAATCTATTATTTAGAGGGAACCTCCCCTTGCTGAGAGGAGAGACTCTATCTCATCATTGCTATGGCGATATAACCATTTTTTTCTTAGTTAGCTAAACGATAAAATATTCACCCAACAAAGCAAAGAGACATTTAAACATGCAAGACATTGCAACATAATTCACATATACGGAGTACTAAAAGCATACATAGGAATACACGCGAAAGACACACAATAAACAAGGAAAATACACGCCATACCCAATGCATACATGCTTGACATGAAGCATACACATAAGGCACAAAGTATACATGAAATATATACATGGAAAATATGATGAAGACACATAAGACACATATAATCATTAAGGAATACAAGATCAAACACAATGCCACAAAAACAAACATAGTAACAAACACACAAAGCACATGACTCTAATGCTTGCTTGATCTATCACTAGGGGTCATGTAAAAAGAAGTGCCTTCATGGATCACACACTAGTAAGGACCGTTGAATTACTAAGTGGCCACGACAAGTCACATGAAGCACACATGCTAGCAAACTTCATTGTACTAGGTGGCTCATGGACCAAAAGGAAACATCACAGGCTAGTGAGGACTGTCGAATCACTAGGTGAGTTCCATACCAACTATAATAAACAAGCATGTAATCAAAAGAGCATAGCGTGATGTATGCCCCCACCTAAAGTGATTTCCAACTCCTATTAGGGAGAAATTTCTATAAGGTAGAACAAACCACAAGACAGGCATGAGATCTTTCCGGAAGCACATGCCCGTAACATATGTGTTCCCAAAAACTACATCACAACAAGGGGTTGCCCCCACTAGTGCAGGAGCACCTAGAAAATCATGTTTTGTGTTGTAATGAGGTCTATTTGACCAATGCATGTCATTTCAGTTTGTATCTAGGTTCTTCAAGACCTAGAACCAATTTTGTAAGTCCAAAGTGACTTAAAACACACTTTTGTCACATTGTTAATCACATAATGCCAAAACAGGGCAGTAGGACAGTTTGAAGCAATTTTGGATTGGTTGGTCTCCCAACTATTTGCATCGATTGGTTTTCCAACTACTAGCAAGTTGAGTTGATAACAGCCAGAGGAAGGAACTATCTGAGGGGAAGGGAGAAGTGTGAATGTGATTATGTATTGTTCTAAGGAGAAATAAAACTATTTTGTTCTGTCAATTTGTTTTATGTTCCATGTAACTGCAATTTGTATAACTGTAGATTTCTATCCTTTCTATGTTTTCCATTGTTGCAGTATGTCGACGTGAAGAATTCCACTGGTACGATTCCTGTCAAGATCAGTGGAATGGCTTCATTGTATAGTATTTGTTTTTGTTTTCTTGTTTTGTTTTTATATTCGACGTTGCAGAGATTCCAGACAGAATGTATTACACAGTAGGGTGACCTAGATCTCCATGTGCTAGGGTTCGGTTAAAGAGGGAGAAAGTAAACTGTGCATCGGCGTATTGCTGGGACTCAAAACAAGTCCGTTGAAGTTCGGCAGTCTTGCCAAAGATGAGCATAGGAAGGCTATCAGTGTATCGGCAACTCCGGAGTAAGTCCCACCGACAGGACAAGTCTCACCAAGAGAGTTGGTCTATTGGCACATCCGCCAAAGTTTGTAAGTGCTCATCGACGAGAAGAGTCTCACCGAAGAAAAAAGTCATCGGCGTATCAGCGAAGGAAACTCTACTGTGGTCGATAGTAATCATCTTGCTGACAAGCGAAAGTCAAAGGTGACATTGGAGTGATCGATGTATCGGTGAAATATAATCTAAAGTAGTCGATAGCACTTTTCTTGCCGATAGGCAAGAAGCATAGAACCTCACATCGGAGTGACTAAGACTTAGGAGAGACAAGTTGTAAAGAGGCCGACAGGGTATGTTTGGCTGATAACAAAAGAAGAAGAGTAGATCGTTGAGATATAAGTCAGACTCTCACCGATCAATTTTGATCAATTGTGCGCTTTCACTGTGTGCTCCCCATCATATTGGTATCAGAGCGAGTTTTGAAGATCACTTGGGTGGTGTGGTCTTGGTGTATGTCAGACAAGGAAAGTGAATCAGAGGCTAACACGATGCCTCCTAAAAGCATGTCACAAGATGCAGTGAAGAAATTGATCGAAGAGATGTTTGAGTCCAAGCTTGAGGAGTTGAAAAGAACCAAGGGTAAGGATAGGGAAGATGAAAGTGATAGCGATGAAGGAGATACATAAATTGATGAAACCAATAAGAGGATAGAGGAGATACCAGCAAACCAGATGGCATTTGTAAATGCTTTGAAGTCAGTCAATAGGGACACCATAGATGGGTTACCTATGTATAGTGGAAGTATGGAACCTGAAGAGGTGATTGACTGGATTCAAGCATTGAACGATCATTTTGAATACAAAGAAGTCCCTGATGATAAGAGGGTTAGTTGGCAAAGGCAGGGTTGAAGGGGTCTGCTCTTGCATGGTGGAATTATGAGCAAGGAGAGAGAGTCAAGGAGGGGAAGAATATGATAACCTCCTGGGAAAGGATGAAGACCAAAATCAAGGCACAATTCTTACCCCTGGACTATAACGTGCAGATGTATAAGAAATTGGAGAACCTTAGACAGAGAGACCTTGATGTGAATGCATACACACAAGAGTTTCATAAACTCAGTCTCATATCAAAGAGACAAGAAGTGAAAGGAAGCTAGGTGTGCGGAAACGCTTCCTACACTAATCTAATGAGGAGAGGGCTATGCAAATTCAACTTTATCCTAACTATTACAATAATGTTAAACCATTAACATGAGATATTGTAGCAAAACACAAGAACCAGAAAGTAGACAGAAGAAGAGAGACAAAGATTTACGGTGAGGAAAACCCTTATCGGGTGAAAAACCCCACACTCAGAAACCTGCACAATGTATTAACAAATCTGAAAGAATGTTTACAATACACTTGCAATGCAAGCTTCAATGGTCTTCGACACTCATGTCTGGAGTCAATCCGGTAGCATAACAGTACCTGTAAACCTGTGATACAAACTCCATCTCCAAGCACCTGTATATAAAGAAAATACAAGGCAATATTAGACCTATCTTGGAATGGGCATCCAACATGGCATCTTGGACCAAAACCCATGCCTAGGGACACTTGTTAAACATTGTAGAATGTGTCTGACACTTGTCCACAGCTCCCATCCCAAAGAGGTCGCCTATTTCCAAAATGGGCTATGACAGATGCTCTTACGACACTTACAACCGTCATAGAATCTGTCATAGCAATTACAACTTACAGCTGTAAGAGAATCTGTCATACACATGCTATAAATAGCATATTCTCTTACAACACCTCATATTCCACCTTGGGGTGCCCAAATATGCCTCATTCAAAGATGCTACATGACACATGTCATTACCTATCTTACAACCTTCTATTCTTGACTCTTACATGTCATAGATTCCTCATAGGAATCCGTCATAACCGTTTCGGTCAAACATTCCTTACACAACATAGAAGATGCCAACACATGGCAGAATATTCCTACAACTAAGTGGGACGCCTATGTCCTCATGTGAGGACAAGATAACAAGTTGTCATAATCCATGTAGGATTGACACGTCACCGTGCCACATCCCACAATATGACAAAGTGGAATTTCCAATTATTTACAACATAGACATTTAAATAATAAATACAAACATTACAAATGCAGAGAATTACCAAGGTTGAGACACCTTAATTCTCAACATTCTCCCACTTGTCGAACACCTTGTAAGAGCCAATAGAAAAATAGGATTTAACTGCTATAGGCCGAGAGGCCCATAGACTCCGAACACCATCTGAACTTCTTTTTGCCCACTGGTTTCATCAATGCATCTGCAACATTCTTCAAAGTATCTACCTTCTCCAAATTTACCTTTCCATCCTCAACCATGTCCCTCACGAAGTGAAACTGAACATCAATGTGCTTGGTTCTAGCATGGAAAGTTAGATTCTTTGCAAGGCAAATTGCACTTTGACTATCACAACTAATCATGATCTGACCTGCATCAACACCAATATCTAAACACAATCTCTTAAGCCAAATGGCTTCCTTACAAGCATGAGTTTCTACCATATACTCAGCTTCGGTCATGGACAAAGCAACAACTGGTTGTCGCTTACTCATCCAACTAATAGCACCACCAAACAGTGTAAAAACATAAGCACTGGTGGATCTCCTACTGTCAATGTCACCTACCCAATCTGAATCCACAAATCCATGAATATCAATAGAATGCGGAGGTCCTAAAACATTACCATGATAGAAAATGGAATACTTAAAAGTACCCCTTAAATATCTGAACACTCGCTTAACTGCATCCTAGTGAACTCATCCAGGATTAGCCATAAATCAACTAAGGACTCCCACTGCTTGGGCAATGTCTAGTCTTGTGCAGACCGTACCATACATCAAACTGCCAACAACACTAGCATAAGGTACTCTACTCATGTCCTCCACCTCACTAGGAGATTTTGGACAATCCTCAACAGACAACTTTGTCCCCAAAGAAATGAGAACACACAATGGTCTACAATCTGCCATGCTAAATCTATCCAACACGGTCTTCACATACTCTAGCTTAACCAAAGTTTTCTGTTGGTTCTGTCTCTTCTGATTTCCATTCCTAGAATGTACCTGGCTGCCCCTAAATCTTTCATTTCAAACTAAACTGACAACTGAGATTTAAAATCAGAAATCATATTTTTACCCTTCCCAATGAGCAACATATCATCAACATATAGTGTAACAATGAGAATATGATCACCATCAAATTTATAATACACACAGTGATCCAATTTCGATCTCACAAATCCACTTGACAACACAAAGGCATCAAACTTCAAGTACCATCTCCTAGGGGATTGTTTCAAACCATACAAAGACTTCTTAAGTTTGCAAACCAAATTTTCTTTATCTTTCACCATATAATGCTCTGGCTGTGACATGTAGATCTCTTCCTCCAAGTCACCATGAAGGAAAGTTGTCTTCACATCCATCTATTCTACCTCCAAATCATAAGTTGTTGTGAGTGACAACAGGAATTGAATGGATGTCAGATTTGCAACGGGAGAGAAGATCTCACCATAATCTATACCCTCCACTTGTGAATACCCCTTCACAACCAATCTGGCCTTATACTTCTCAATACTGCCATCTGCACCAATCTTCTTCTTGAACACCCATTTGCATCTAACGAGTTTCTGTCCAGGAGGCAAAGGCACCAAGTCCCAAGTTTGATTCTTTTCCAAAGAAGCCATTTCTTCCTCCCTGGCCTCCTTCTAGGAACCTGCATCCTTCATATCCAGAGCATCTGATACAGTTCTAAGTTCATCAATGTTAGTGATTAAAGCATAAGCACAACTAGAATCAAGCAATGTAAAAACAAACCTTTCAGATTGCTTTCTTATCTGTGTAGACCTCCTCAAGAGCTGAGGTTGAGGTTAAGCTTCTTCCTCTAAGCTTTTAGAGCTACTAGAGCTCTCCTCATCATCAAGTCCAACATTATCTTTCCGTTCAGTCTTCTCAGGGGTGAGAGGAAACTGAACAACATCCTCTTTCTTTTCTTTTTCTTCTGGCTGCAAAATAGTGGAAGAAGATGTAAGCTCTCTAAAGATGACACTTCTGCTATACAACACTTTTTCAGCCATGGGGTCCCAAAGGTTGTATCCTTTCACACCAACACCATAGCCAATGAAGATACACTTAATAGCTTTGTTCTTCAACTTTGACTGCTTCTCCCTAGGCACATGTGCATATGCCTCACAACCAAAAACACGAAGATGCCTTATTGAAGGCTTTCTACCAGACCACACCTCCATGGGTGTCTTTCCAACAAGAGTTGATGTAGGAGATCTGTTTACCAGATAGCAAGCAGTGGCAACAGCTTCAGCCCAAAACTTTTGTTCTAGACCAGCTCCACTAAGCATACTCCTAGCCTTCTCCATCAGTGTCCTGTTCATCCTCTTTACAACTCCATTTTGCTATGGGGTGTATGGAGTTGTCTTGTGCCTTTCAATCCCAAATTCCTTGCAATACTTATCAAATTTTGTAGAACAGAACTCACCACCATTGTCAGTTCTCAAACATTTAATCTTTTTGCCAGTCTGATTTTCAGCAAAGGCTTTAAACTCCTTAAACTTGCTATAGACTTCATATTTGCTTCTGAGAAAATAAATCCATGTCCTTTTACTATAATCATCTATAAAAGATACAAAGTATACAAATTTTGATAACAAAGGAACATTAACAGGACCAAACACATCAGAATGAATAAGGTCCAACACAGCAGAAGACTTATGAGAACTCGAGTAAAACTGAACACGGTTTTATTTTCCATAAATGCAATGTTCACAAAAGCTGAACCCAAGATTACAATCATCTAACCCCTCAACGAGGTTATTATTTTTCAGGGTACGTAGACCCTTCTCACCAATGTGGCCAAATCTCTTATGCCATAACATTGTCTTTTCTGCAAGAAGTTTAACTTTTAATGCACGATTACAACCATCAAGACTAGAAACAACAGATTTCTTCACTGCTCGTTTAGATGGTGGGGATGAAGTGACTGCTGCCCTCTTCCTTGAGTTAGAAGAACTATTGCATTGTGAAATGCATGCCTCTAGATGAAACAGAGTACCTCTCCTAGTACCCTTAGAAAGCACCATAGCTCCTCTAGTCATCTTGCATCCTTCTTTCAAAAAGACAACCTGGACACCTACATCATTCAAACTACTTACAGAAAGTAGGTTCCATGCTAAGCTTGGGATGTGCATAACCCCAAAGATCCCCTTCACTTGACCATCAGGGAATCAGATAGAGACTCTTCCATGACCAATGATCTTCAAATGAGAGTCGTCACCCAGATACACACCATTGAACTCTTCATACTTAGTGAACCAGTCTCGATGTGAGGTCATGTGGAATGATGCACCAGAGTCGATTAGCCACACATCATCAGATGCATGGGTTGCCAAGGTTGCAATGAAAGAATCACCATCATCTTGTGATTTGTCAGAATCTGAATCAGAAGCTTTCTTCTTTTTCTTCTTCTCCTCTTTGCATTCCTTTCAGAAATGCCTGGTCTTGCCACAATTCCAACAAAGAGCGTTGGACTTTCCAGGAGATTTGGATCTCCCACGGGATTTGGATCTACCCTTCTCAACTTTCTTGTCATTCTTCTTCCCTTTCTCCTTGGGTCTTCCACGAACTGCAAGGGCTTCTTTGGCTTCCTCAGAAGACTTTCTCTGCATCTCTTTAGACAACAGCGAAGAAACCACTTCTTCCATTTTGAATGTGGATGTGGTGCTTCTGATTGCCATGACAAGATGATCCCATGCGTCCGGTAGAGAACAAAGCAAGGTCATACACTAATCCTCCTCCTCCATCTTTACACCAATAGATGTTAATTGTGCAACCAGCATATTAAAGGCATTCATATGCTCAGCCATGGATCCTTCGTCCTCCATTCAAAGAGAATACAACTTCTTTCTCAGGAAAAGTTTATTAACTAGGGATTTAGCTTGATACACATCCCCTTAGCCTTCCGATCCTTGAGATCCCAATCAGCTTGTGACATTGCAGCTGGTTTAGTTTCATTCACACTATCCCAAAGGTCTCGGTCAACTAACATGTCTTCCATTTTGAGCTTCCACAGCTCAAAATTACTGGCGTTGAACTTCTCTACTTCAAACCTTCCTGATGTGCCTTCCATCTCCTTGCTGTAACAAGATACAGAATGCTCTGCACAGACTCCCACTTGACCTAAGATTAGCTCAAAAAACCCCTACCATACAACTAGGACCAAAGGTGATCAAGCTCTGATACCAACTGAAAGGAAGCTAGGTGTGCGGAAACGCTTCCTACACTAATCTAATGAGGAGAGGGCTATGCAAATTCAACTTTATCCTAACTATTACAGCAATGTTAAACCATTAATATGAGATATTGCAACAAAACACAAGAACTAGAAAGTAGACAGAAGAAGAGAGACAAAGATTTACAGTGGGGAAAACCCTTATCGGGTGAAAAACCCCACACTCAAAAACCTGCACAATGTATTAACAAATCTGAAAGAATGTTTACAATACACTTGCAATGCAAGCTTCAATGGTCTTCAACACTCATGTCTGGAGTCAATCCGGTAGCATAACAGTACCTGTAAACCTGTGATACAAACTCCATCTCCAGGCACCTGTATATAAAGAAAATACAAGGCAATATTGGACCTATCTTGGAATGGGCATCCAACATGGCATCTTGGACCAAAACGCACGCCTAGGGACACTTGGTCAACATTGTAGAATGTGTCTGACACTGGTCCACAGCTCCCATCCCAAATAGGTTGCCTATTTCCAAAATGGGCTATGACAGATGCTCTTACAACACTTACGACTATCATAGAATCTATCATAGCAGTTACAACTTACAGTTGTAAGAGAATCTATCATACACATGCTATAAATAGCATATTCTCTTACAACACATCATATTCCACCTTGGGGCGCCCAAATATGCCTCATTCAAAGATGCTACATGACACATGTCATTACCTGTCTTACAACCTTCTATTCTCGACTCTTACATGTCATACATTCATCATAGGAATCCGTCATAACCATTTTGGTCAAACATTCCTTACACAACATAGAAGATGCCGACACATGGTAGAATATTCCTACCACTAAGTGGGACGCCTATCTTCTCATGTGAGGGCAAAATAACAAGTTTTCATAATCCATGTAGGATTGACACATCACCGTGCCACATCCCACAATATGACAAAGTGGAATTTCTAATTATTTACAACATAGACATTTGAATAATAAATACAAACATTACAAATGCAGAGAATTACCAAGGTTGAGACACCTTAATTCCCAACAAGAAGAAGAGTCAAAGAAGGTGGCAAGGTATTTGAATGGCCTAAGGATGAACATCCAAGATGAGATCAACATCTTAGCACCAGAAACAGTGAACAAGTGTTTCCAAATGGCCTTAAGGGTTGAAGAGAAGATAAAGAGAAAAGTGATCAGAATAATAGAGGTAGAGGAGGAAAAAGTTTTAGAGGCAGAGGCAATTTTGGAGGAAGAAGTCCTAACCAGAGGCCTAGTGGTGAGTCTAACTAAGAAGAGAAAGTTGGAGACTCAAGTAGAAGAGGAGGCTACCGAGGAAGAAGGCCTAATGGAAGGGGTGGGACAAATGGATCAGGTAGAGGATCAAAGTTCCTCAATATGAGATGTTACAACTGCAATCAGATAGGACACTCGGCATACAAGTGTCCAGAGAAGGCCTCAACTTCTCATGGTGGTGAGAAGAGAACCACTTTGATTCAAGAAGATGCAAGGAGTGTGACATCTCCTGAAGTGAATCTAGCATCAGAGATGGGAGAAAATCTAATGATCAAGAGGACGTTGCTCAAGGAACCAATGCAGACTGAATCGTCTCAAAGAAGGGCTTTGTTTAGAATCAACTACAAGATTCAAGGTAAGGTTTGTAAAGTTATTATTGACTCTGGTTCTACTGATAATATTATATCTTTGGAAGCAGTGAATAAGTTGAATCTAGAAAAGATACCCCATAGCAGTCCATATAAAGTAAGTTGGTTGAATAAGGGGCAGCACATACTCATCAATGAACAAGCATGGGTAGAATTTAGCATTGGGGGGTATAGAGTTAAAATCTTGTGTGACATCCTTCTAGTGGATGCTTGCCATCTTTTGTTAGGCAGACCATGGTAGTTTGACAGAAAGGCTCATCATGATGGAGAAAAGAATGCTTACTCATTCCAAAAGGATGGTGTGACCTATAGGATACAGTCATTGGTAGAAGAGGATCCACAGCATGTAGGGTCTAGTATAATGATGGTAGGAGAAAAAGAATTCATGGACACATTAAAGGAAGGTGGTGGAGTAGGTTTTGCTTTGACTGTGAAGCCTAAGGGGGAAAGAGAGAAAATTGTGAGGGAAGTAGGACCTAAGGAGGTCAGAGATCTGCTTGAAAGTTACAAAGGAGTGATTGCAAAAGATATACCTGATTCCCTACCACCTGTCAGAGATATTAGCCACTAGATAGACCTCATACCAGGAGCAGTACTTCCTAATAAGGCAGCTTATAAAATGACCCCTCAGCAGAATGAAGAGATAGCAAATCAGATTCAAGAACTCCTAAACAAAGGGCTGATAAGGAAAAGCCTTAGCCCATGTGCAGTACCTACTATTTTAGCCCCAAAGAAGGATGGGAAATGGAGGCTTTGTACCAATTCTAGGGCCATAAATAAGATAACCATCGGGTATAGGTTTCCTATTCCTAGAATAGAAGATCTAATGGATTGTTTGGGAGGGGCTAATTATTTCTCCAAGATAGACTTAAAGAGTGGGTATCACCAAATATAAATAAGAGAGCGGGATGAGTGGAAGACAGCATTCAAAACCAATGAAGGGTTGCATGAGTGGCTTGTGATGCCTTTTGGTCTTTCAAACGCCCCTAACACCTTTATGAGACTATGAATGAGGTGTTGCAGGAATTCATAGGGAAATTTGTGGTAATCTACCTTGATGATATCTTGGTGTTCAGTAAGAGCAAGCAAGAACACTTGAAACATTTAGAAATAGTCTTGAAGAGGCTACAAGATCAGAAGTTAATGATAAACTTGGAAAAGTGTGACTTCACGAAACAAGAATTGGTGCACCTAGGTTTTGTCATCTCTAAGGGTGATTTGAAAATGGATTCTTCCAAGATAGAAGCTATTTTGAATTGGCCTACACCCAAGACAGCAGGAGAGGTCAAAAGTTTTCATGGCTTGGCCACATTTTACAAAAAATTTATTAAGAGCTATAGTGATATTTGTGCACCTATGTTGGAGACCATCAAGGGTGGCGATAAGGTGAAGTTTGTGTGGACAAAAGAGGAAGATCAAAGTTTTGAAAGTCTGAAGCAGAAAGTTGTCGAGTATCCTGTCTTAGTACTTCCTAATTTCAATAAGGTCTTCACCATTGAATGTGATGCAAGTGGGCTAGCCATAAGGGCAGTGTTGAGACAAGAAGGCAGACCAGTAGCCCTTTTTTGTGAAAAATTGAATCAAACTAAGAGGAAGTACTCCTCTTATGATTTAGAGTTGTATGTCATGGTACAAGCTCTAAAAAAATGGAGGCACTACTTGCTTCCTAAAGAATTTATTGTATACACTGACAATCATGCTCTTCATTTTTTGAATGGACAGGAAAAGCTCAGTCATAGACACATGAAGTGGGTGGAAAGTCTTCAAGCATACACCTTCATCATCAAACATAAGAAGGTGATAACCAATAAGGTTGCTGATGCTTTAAGCAGAAGGGTGTTGACAGTGCAAGAAGTGCAGCTACAAAGCATGGGTGTTGAGGCACTCAAAGGATTGTATGAAGAGGACCGAGATTTCAAGGAGATTTACAAGGTATGCAGTGAGTTTGCCAATACTTTCCACAGTGAATTTTCAGATTATGCATTGCAGGATGGACTTTTGTTTAAGGGGAGTCAACTATGTATCCCTAAGTGTTCAATGAGGGATAATATAGTGAAGGAAAAACACAGTGGTGGTTTAGGAGGACATTTTGGACTCTATAAGACTTTAGATCTAGTAAGAAGATTTTACTTTTGGCCAAGGATACAATCTGATATCAGAAGGTTTGTTGAGAGTTGTATGATTTTCCATAGAGCAAAGGGGGTCTGAACCAATGTAGGACTGTACCAACCTTTGCCCATACCAAACAAACCTTGGGAAAGTTTGAGTATGGATTTTTTGATGGGGTTACAAGGACAGGTTATGACAGTGTGTTTGTTGTGGTAGACAGGTTCAGCAAGATGGCTCACTTTATTCCTTGTAAAACCACCAATTATGCTAGCTACATTGCAGGTTTGTTCTTTAAAGAAATTTTTAGGATTCATGGAGGTCCTTTGAGTATTGTATCTGACAGAGACAACAAATTTGTGGGACATTTTTGGAGAACCTTGTGGAAAAGATTGGGTACAAATTTGTCCTTTAGTTCAGCCTATCATCCTCAGACTGATGGCCAAACTAAGGTTGTGAATAGGTCATTAGGCAATTTGCTGAGATGTTTGACAAGAGAACATGGAGGTAGTTGGGATGTGGTACTCCCACAAGTAGAATATGCCTATAATGATTCTACAAACAGAAGTACAGGTCTAAATCCTTTTGAAGTTGTCTATGGTAGTCATCCTAGAGTAATTTTTGAATTGAGAGATGTTCAAGGGTTGGACAAAAGGAGTGCACATACTGATACATTTGCAGAGGCTATGAAAGAGATCCATCAACAAGTCAGAGATACTCTACACAAGAATAGTCAGAAGATCAAGGCTAGAGTGGATCAAAGGAGAAGGGATGTGCAGTACCAAATAGGAGATATGGTCATGGTTCATCTCAACAAGAATAGACTACCCAAGGGAAGCCACATCAAGTTGATGATGAGAAAAATTGGACCTTGTAAGATTTTAGAGAAATATGGTCCTAATGCTTACAAAATTGAACTCCCTGATGATATTGCTATTTCACCTATATTCAATATTGTTGATCTAACATATTATAAGAGTCCTGATACATTAGAAGGTGCAGAAGATTCTATACAAGACAATGAAGAGTGGGTGCAACACTTACCACCAAAGGAACCACCTAAAATGGAGTGCATCTTGGATAGTAGGATAGCTAAGAAGACAAGAAATCAGACCTATTTTGAGCACTTGGTTAAATGGCAAGGACTTCCAGACTCAGAAGCCACATGGATGCTAGAAGAAGACATCAAAAAGCAGGGTGGTGATTTGCAGCAGTTAGACTCTAAGAGGACTTGAGACAACTTTCATACGGGGAGTATGGTGCAGAAGCACCTAGTAAATCATGTTTTGTGTTGTAATAAGGTCTATTTGACCAATGCATGTCATTTCAGTTTGTATCTAGGTTCTTCAAGACCTAGAACCAATTTTGTAAGTCCAAAGTGACTTCAAACACACTTTTGTCACATTGTTAATCACATAATGCCAAAACAGGGTAGTAGGACAGTTTGAAGCAATTTCGGATCGGTTGGTCTCCCAACTGTTTGCATCAGTTGGTTTTCCAACTGCTGGCAAGTTGAGTTGATAACAACTAGAGGAAGGAACTATTTGAGGGGAAGGGAGAAGAAGTGTGAATGTGACTGTGTATTGTTCTAAGGAGAAATAAAACTATTATGTTCTGTCAATTTGATTTATGTTCCCTGTAATTGCAATTTGTATAACTGTAGATTTCTATCCTTTCTGTGTTTTCCATTGTTGCAGTATGTCGACGTGAAGCATTCCACTAGTATGATTCTGTCGAGATCAGTGGAATGGCTTCGTTGTACAGTATTTGTTTTTGTTTTCTTGTTTTGTTTTTGTGTTCAACGGTGCAGATGGTCCAGACAGAATGTTTTGCACAGTAGGGTGACCTAGCATCTCCATGTGCTAGGGTTTAGTTGAAGAGGGAGAAAGTAAACTGTGCATCAACGTATCACTGGGACTCAAAATAGTCCACCAAAGTCGGGCAGTCTTACCGAAGACGAGCACAAGAAGGCTATCAATGTATCAGCAACTCCGAAGTAAGTCCCACCGACAGGACAAGTCTCGCTGAGGGAGTTGGTCTATCAGCGCATTGGCCATAGTTTGTAAGTTCTCACCGATGAGAAGAGTCTCACCGAAGATAAAAGTCATCGACGTATCGGCAAAGCAAACTCTAATGTGGCTGATAGTAATTGTCTTGCCAACAAGCAAAAGTCAAAGGTGACATTGGAGTGATCAGTGTATCGGCGAAATAGAATCTAAAGTAGCTAATAGCACTTTTCTTGCCGATAGGCAAGAAGCGTAGAATCTCACATCGGAGTAACTAAGACTTCGGAGAGACAAGTTGTAAAGAGGCCGACGGGGTATGTTTAGTCGATAACAAAAGAAGAAGAGTAGATCGCTGAGACATAAGTCAGACTCTCATCGATCAATTTTGATCAGTTGTGTGCTTTCACTGCGCGCTCCCCATCACCCACAAAAGGCCAACCAAGGTGATGCTACAAGCATGATACATAATGGCTTGTGTAGTCATGTTATGATGTCAAGCATAGCAATAAGGTGCCACATAAATAAAAAACATATAAGTAAAGAGAAATAACACAAAGGATCTACCTAACTGGCATTAGTATATGAATGGTTGTATAATAGGAGATATCTCGAGACTATAAATATTTGGAACTATCATCATCCACCAGTTGGTAGAACTACATAGAAAAATGAAGAAATAACACATGAAATCAAATAAAAACCCTTTGGATCAATAAGGGAGAATGACAAAGCATCCTACGCCTTGCATCACCCCAAATGATGGGGAGTGTATAGCGGAAACCACAGACTAATGCCCTATTTCTCACAGTCAACAAACTAACAAATGAGCCGCCAATTCAACTCCATCGGCCAAGTCTCTCATCCTTCTGCCAATGCCCCGATGGCATTTTCCCTTGGCGAGACTCGTTCCATCGGTGAACACTTGTAACCTTTGGCCGATGTGCCAATACACCATCGCACAGTTTACTTCCCATGAACCCTAGTACATGGAGATGCTAGGTCATCCTACTGCGCGAAATGCCATGTCTGGATCCTCTGCACTGCCGAACAGGATAAACAAAACAAAGAGCAAAACAAATATTCATACAATGAATCCATTCCACTGATTTTGATAGAAATCTCACTAGTGGACTGCTTCACGATGACATACGGCAACAATGGAAAATGCAGAATGAATGGAAATCTACAGTTATAAGAAACAAATATCAAATGGACAGAATAGTATTGCTTTATTTCTCCTGAGCACAATACAATCACATTCAATCACACTACTTCTTTGATTAGATTACAATTGATGATCATTTGGTTCATTCCTCTGGGCATTTATCAACTCACTCTAAGTAGTACCGAACTAACTCCAAGTAGCTGGGAGATCAATCCAAGCGGTTGGGAGATAACCGTCTATTTTTGCATTATGCAGTTACAATTTGACAAACATGTCCTAAGTCACTTGGGACTTACAAAAAGAACCTAGATACAAACTGAAATGAAAATGCATTGGTCAAATAGACCTTATTACAAGAGAAAACATGATTTTCTAGGTGCTCCTACACCATACTCCCCGGGTGAAAGTTGTCTCAAGTCCTCTTAGAGACTAACTGCTGCAAACCACCACCCTACTTTTTGATGTCTTCTTCCAGCATCCATGTGGCTTCTGAATCTGGAAGTCCTTGCCATTTGACTAAGTGCTCAAAATAGGTCTGATTTCTAGTCTTCTTGGCTATCCTACTATCCAAGATACACTCCATCTTTGGTGGTTCCTTAGGTGGTAAATATTGCACCCACTCTGTATTGTCTTGGACATAATCTGTTGTACCTTCTCATGTATCAGGACTCCTATATAATGTCAGATCAGCAACATTGAATATAGGTGAAATAGAAATATCATTAGGGAGTTCAATTTTGTAAGCATTAGGACCATATTTTTCCAGAATCTGACAAGGTCCAATTTTTCTCATCATCAACTTGTGTTTTCCTGTGGGTAGTCTGTTCTTGTTGAGATGAACCATGACCATATCTCCTATTTGGTACTGCACATCCTTTCTTCTTTGATCCACTCTAGCCTTGATCTTCTGACTATTCTGGTGTAGAGTATCTTTGACTTGTTGATGGATCTCTTTCATAACCTCTGCAAATGTATCAGCATGTCCACTCCTTTTGTCCAACCCTTGAACATCGCGTAATTCAAAAATTCCTCTAGGATGACTACCATAAACAACTTCAAAAGGACTTAGACCTGTACTTCTGTTTGTAGAATCATTATAGGCATACTCTGCTTGTGGGAGTACCACATCCCAACTACTACCATGTTCTCTTGTCAAACATCTCAGCAGATTGCCTAATGACCTATTCACAACCTCAGTTTGGCCATCAGTCTGAGGATGATAGGCTGAACTAAAAGACAAATTTATACCCAATCTTTCCCACAAGGTTCTCTAGAAATGTCCCACAAATTTGATGTCTCGGTCAGATACAATACTCAAAGGTAACTCATGAATCCTGACAATTTCTGTAAAGAACAAACCTACAATGTAACTAGTATCATTGGTGGTCTTACAAGGAATAAAGTGTGCCATTTTGCTGAATCTATCTACCACAACAAACACACTGTCATAACCTGTCTTTGTCTTGGGCAATCCCATCACAAAATCCATACTCAAACTTCCCCAAGGTCTGTTTGGTATGGGCAAAGATTGGTACAATCCTGCATTAGTTGAGACTCCCTTTGCTTTCTGGCAAATCAAACAACTCTCAACAAACCTTCTGATATCAAATTGTATCCATGGCCAAATGTAAAACCTTCTTACAAGATCTAAAGTCTTATTGAACCCAAAATGTCCTCCTAAACCACCACTATGTTTTTCCTTCACAATATTATCCCTCATTGAACACTTAGGGATACATAGTTGATTTCCTTTAAACAAAAGTCCATCCTGCAATGTATAATCTAAAAATTTACTGTGGAAAGAATTGGCAAACTCACTACATACCTCGTAAATCTCCTTAAAATCTTGGTCCTCTTCATACAATCCTTTGAGTGACTCAAAACCCATACTTTGTAGCTTCACTTCTTGCACTGTCAACACCCTTCTGCTTAAAGCATCAACAACCTTATTGGTTATTCCTTTCTTATGCTTGATGATGGAGGTGTATGCTTGAAGACGTTTGACCCATTTCATGTGTCTATGACTGAGCTTTTCTTGTCCATTCAAAAAATTGAGAGCATGATTGTCAGTATATACAATAAATTCTTTAGGAAGCAAATAGTGCCTCCATTTTTTCAGAGCTTGTACCATAGCATACAACTCTAAATCATAAGAGGAGTATTTCCTCTTGGCATCATTTAACTTTTCACTGAAGAAGGCTACTAATCTACCTTCTTGGCTCAACACTGCTCCTATGGCTAGTCCACTTGCATCACACTCAATTGTGAAAACCTTATTGAAATCAAGTAACACTAAAATAGGGAATTTAGCAACTTTTTGCTTCAGACTCTCAAAGCTCCTATCTACTTCTCTCATCCACACAAACTTCATCTTACCTCCACCCTTGATGGTCTCCAACATAGGTGCACAAATGTAACTATAGTTCTTAATGAATTTCCTATAAAATGTGGCCAAACCATGGAAACTTATGACCTCTCCTGCTATCCTAGGTGTAGGCCAATTCAAAATAGCCTCTACCTTGGAAGAATCCATTTTCAAATCACCCTTAGAGATGACAAAACCTAGGTGCACCAATTCTTGTTTCATGAAGTCACACTTTTCCAAGATTATCAGTAGCTTATGATCTTGCAGCCTCTTCAAGACTATCTCCAAATGTTCCAAGTGCTCTTCCTTGCTCTTACTGAACACCAAGATATCATCAAGGTAGACTACCACAAATTTCCCCATGAATTCCTACAACACCTCATTCATCAGCCTCATAAAGGTACTAGGGGCATTTGAAAGACCAAACGGCATCACAAGCCACTCATACAACCCTTCATTGGTTTTGAAAGTTGTCTTCCACTCATCCCCCTCTCTTATCCTTATCTGATGGTACCCACTCTTCAAGTATATCTTAGACAAATAGGTAGCACCTCCCAAATAGTCCATTAGGTATTCAATTCTAGGAATAGGAAACCTGTATTTGATGGTTATCCTATTTATTACCCTGGAATTAGTACACAGTCTCCATTTCCCATCCTTCTTTGGGACTAAAATAGTAGGTACTGCACATGGGCTAAGGCTCTTCCTTATCAGCCCTTTGTTTAGGAATTCTTGAATCTGGTTTGTTATCTCTTCATTCTGCTGCAGGGTCATTTTATATGTTGCCTTATTAGGAAGTACTGCTCCTGGTATGAGATCTATCTGATGGCTAATGTCTCTGATTGGTGGTAGGGAATCAGGTATATCCTTTGCAATCACTCCTTTGTAACTCTCAAGCAAATCTCTGACCTCCTTAGGTCCTACTTCTCTCACACTTTCCTTCTTTTTTTTGTAGGCTTTACAATCAAAACAAAACCTACTCCATCACCTTCCTTTAATGTATCCATGAATTCTTTTTCTCCTACCAGCATTACACTAGACCCTACATGTTGTGGATCTTCTTCTACCAATGACTGTATCCTATAAGTCGCACCATCCTTTTGGAATGAGTAAGCATCCTTTTCTCCATCATGATGAGCCTTTCTGTCAAACTGCCATGGTCTGCCTAACAAAAGATGGCAAGCATCCATTGGAAGGATGTCACACAAGATTTTATCTCTATATGCCCTAATACTAAATTCTACCCATGCTTGTTCATTGATGAGTATGTGCTACCCCTTATTCAACCAACTGACTTTATATGACTGCTATGGGGTATCTTTTCTAACTTCAACTTATTCACTACTTCCAAAGATATAATGTTATCAATAGAACCAGAGTCAATAATAACTTTACAAACCTTACCTTGGATCTTGCATTTGATTCTAAACAAAGCCCTTCTTTGCAATGGTTTAGTCTGCACTGGTTCCTTGAGCAGCGTCCTCTTGATCATCAGATTCTCTCCTTTTTCTGATGTTAGATTCACTTCAGGAGATGTCACACTCCTTGCATCTTCTTGAATCAAAGTGGTTCTCTTCTCACCACCATGAGAAGTTGAGGCCTTCTCTGGACGCTTGTATGTCGGGTGCCCTATCTGATTGTAGTTATAACATCTCATATTGGAGAATTTGGATCCTCTACCTGATCCACTTGTCCCACCTCTTCTATTAAGCCTTCTTCCTTGGTAGCTTCCTCTACTACTGGAGTCCCCAACTTTCTCTTCTTGGCTAGACTCACCACTAGGCCTTTGGTCAGGACTTCTTCCTCCAAAACTGCCTCTGCCTCTGAAATTCCTCCCACCTCTACCTCTATTATTCTGCTCACTCTTTCTCTTTATCTTCTCTTCAGTCCTTAAGGCCATTTGGAAACACTTGTTCACTGTTTCTGGTGCTAAGATGCTGATCTCATCTTGGATGTTCATCCTTAGGCCATTCAAGTACCTGGCCACCTTCTCTGACTCTTCTTCTTGTCTCTTTGATCTGAGACTAATTTTATGAAACTCTTGTGTGTATGCATTCACATCAAGGTCTCTCTATCTAAGATTCTGTAATTTCTTATACATCTACACGTTATAATCCAGGGGTAAGAATTGTGCCTTGATTTTGGTCTTCATCCTTTCCCAGGAGGTTATCATGTTCTTCCCCTCCTTGACTCTCTCTCCTTGGTCATAATTCCACCATGCAAGAGTAGATCCCTTCAATCTTGCCTTTGCCAACTTAATCCTCTTATCATTAGGGACGTCTTTGTATTCGAAATGATTGTTCAATGCCTCAATCCAGTCAATCACTTCTTCAGTTCCATACTTCCACTATACATAGGTAACCCATCTATGGTGTCCCTATTGACTAACTTTAATGCATTTAAAAATGCCCCCTGGTCTGCTAGTATCTCCTCTGTCTTTTTACTGGTTTCAACAATTTTCGTATCACCTTCATCGTTGTCACTTTCATCTTCCATATCTTTTCTTTTAGACTGCTTAAACTCTCCCAACTTGGATTCAAGCATCTCCTTGATCATCTTCTTAACAGTGTCCTGTGACATACTTTTGGGAGGCATCCTCTCTGCCTCTATCTCACTTTCTTTGTCTGACATAAACATTCACAGACAGCACCCAAACGCCAACACTCCTGCAAGTCCTCAATTTGACTTGCCGCCCACATCTTTTCGGGCTCTTATACCAATATGATGGGGAGCATACAACAGAAACTACAGACTGATGCCCTATTTTCTCATAGTTGAAAAACTAACAAATGAGCTGCCGATTCAACTCCATCGGCCAAGTCTCTCATCCTTCTACCAATGCCCCAATGGCATTTGCCCTTGGTGAGACTCGTTCCTTCGGTGAACACTTGTAACCTTTAGCCGATGTGCCAATAGGCCATCACACAGTTTACTTCCTGTGAACCCTAGCACATGGAGATGCTAGGTCATCCTACTACGCGTAACTCCCTGTCTGGATCCTCTGCACCACTGAATAGGATAAACAAAACAAAGAGAAAAACAAATATTCATACAATGAAGCGATTCCACATATTTTGACAGAAATCTCACTAGTGGAATGCTTCATGACGACATCGGCAACAATGGAAAATGCAGAATGAATGGAAATCTACAGTTACACGATTTACAATTATAAGAAACAGAAATCAAATGGATAGAATAGAATTGCTTTATTTCTCCTGAGCACAATACAATCACATTCAATCACACTACTTCTTTGATCAAATTACAATCGATGATCATTTGGTTCATTCCTCTGGGCATTTATCAACTCACCCTGAGTAGTACCGAACTGACTCCAAGCGGCTGGGAGACAACTGTCTATTTTTGGCATTATGCGGTTACAATTTGACAAACATGTCCTAAGTCACTTGGGACTTACAAAAAGAACCTAGATACAAACTGAAATGAAAATGCATTGGTCAAATAGACCTTATTAGAAAAGAAAACATGATTTTCTAGGTGCTCTTGCGTTGAACAATCATTTCAAATACAAAGAAGTCCCTGATGATAAGAGGGTTAAGTTGGCAAAGGCAGGATTGAAGGGATCTGCTCTTGCATGGTGGAATTATGAGCAAGGAGAGAGATTCAAGGAGGGGAAGAACATGATAACCTCCTAGGAAAGGATGAAGACCAAAATCAAGGCTCAATTCTTACCCCTTGGTTATAACGTGCAGATGTATAAGAAATTGCAAAATCTCAGACAGAGAGACCTTGATGTGAATGCATGCACACAAGAGTTTCATAAACTCGGTCTCAGATCAAAGAGACAAGAAGAAGAGTCAGAGAAGGTGGCCAGGTACTTGAATGGCCTAAGGATGAACATCCAAGATGAGATCAGTATCTTAGCACCAAAAATAGTGAACAAGTGTTTCCAAATGGCCTTAAGGGCTGAAGAGAAGATAAAGAGAAAGAGTGAGCAGAATAATAGAGGTAGAGGTGGAAGAAGTTTCAGAGCCAGAGGTAGTTTTGGAGGAAGAAGTCCTGACCAAAGGCCTAGTGGTGAGTCTAGCAAAGAAGAGCAAGTTGGGGACCCCAGTAGTAGAGGAGGCTACCGAGGAAGAAGGCCTAATGGAAGAAGTGGGACAAGTGGATCAGGTAGAGGATCCAAATTCTCCAATATGAGATGTTATAACTATAATCAGATAGGGCACCTAGCATACAAGTGTCTAGAGAAGGCCTCAACTTCTCATGGTGGTGAGAAGAGAACCACTTTGATTCAAGAAGCTGCAAGGAGTGTGACATCTCCTGAAGTGAATCTAGCATTAGAAACATGAGAGAATCTGATGATCAAGAGGGCGCTGCTCAAGGAACTAGTATAGACTAAACCATTGCAAAGAAGGGCTTTGTTTAGAATCAACTATAAGATCCAAGGTAAGGTTTGTAAAGTTATTATTGACTCTAGTTCTACTGATAACATTATATCTTTGGAAGCAGTGAATAAGTTAAAGTTAGAAAAGATACCCCATAGCAGTCCATATAAAGTCAGTTGGTTGAATAAGGGGCAGTACATACTCATCAATGAACAAGCATGGGTAGAATTCAGTATTAGGGGGTATAGAGATAAAATCTTGTGTGACATCCTTCCAATGGATGCTTGCCATCTTTTGTTAGGCAAAACATGGCAGTTTGACAGAAAGGCTCATCATGATGGAGAAAAGAAGGCTTAATCATTCTAAAAGGATGGTGTGACTTATAGGATACAGTCATTGGTAGAAGAGGATCCACAGCATGTAGGGTCTAGTGTAATGCTGGTAGGAGAAAAAAAATTCATGGATACATTAAAGGAAGGTGATGGAGTAGGTTTTGCTTTGATTATAAAGCCTACGAAAAAAAAGAAGGAAAGTGTGAGAGAAGTAGGACCTAAGGAGGTCAGAGATTTTCTTGAGAGTTACAAAGGAGTGATTGCAAAGGATATACCTAATTCCCTACCACTAATCAAAGACATTAGCCATCAAATAGATCTCATACCAGGAGCAGTACTTCCTAATAAGGCAGCATATAAAATGACCCCGCAACAAAATGAAGAGATAGCAAACCATATTCAAGAACTCCTAAACAAAAGGCTAATAAGGAAGAGCCTTAGCCCATGTGTAGTACCTACTATTTTAGCCCCAAAGAAGGATTGGAAATGGAGACTGTGTACTGATTCCATGGCAATAAATAGGATAACTATCAGATACATGTTTCCTATTCCTAGAATTGAAGACCTAATGGACTATTTGGGAGGTGCTGCCTATTTCTCTAAGATAGACTTGAAGAGTGGGTACCATCAGATAAGGATAAGAGAGGGGGATGAGTGGAAGACAACTTTCAAAACCAATGAAGGGTTGTATGAGTGGCTTGTGATGTCATTTGGTCTTTCAAATGCCCCTAGTACCTTTATGAGGCTGATGAATGAGGTGTTGCAGGAATTCATGGGGAAATTTGTGGTAGTCTACCTTGATGATATCTTGGTGTTCAGTAAGAGCAAGGAAGAGCACTTGGAACATTTGGAGATAGTCTTGAAGAGGCTGCAAGATCAAAAGCCACTGATAAACTTGGAAAAGTGTGACTTCATGAAACAAGAATTAGTGTACCTAGGTTTTGTCATCTCTAAGGGTGATTTGAAAATGGATTCTTCCAAGGTAGGGACACAACAACAATGCAAATTACGACATATAGAAGAATTATGATACAAATAGAGAGAATTTCACAACAATTTTTTTTGGAATTAAGGTGTGTCAACCTTGGTAATTCCTTGCATTTATTATTGTAATATAATTTATTTACTTAGCCTATGTTGTAATTTTGTTGCACATCTTGTTTTGTCATCTAGTGTGAAGTAGCACGATGAGTTGTCACTCCACTTGTAAGGTGACTAGGATGGTCAACTCACTCCATGTGGAGATAGGCATCCCTTTTGTGTGGTAGAGGTTTTCTGCCATGTGTCAGCATCTTGACTAGTGTTTCTGTGAATCTTGACCGAAACGATTATGATAGATTCCTATGACAGAATCTATGACATGTAAGAGTCAAAAATAGAAGGTTCTATGACAGGTGAAGACATGTGTCACAAGGCATCTTGGAAAAAGGCATCTTTGGGGGCCCCAAGGAGGGTTATGACATGTTGTAAGGGAATATGCTATTTATAGCCTATTTATGACAGATTCTTGTGTAGCTATAAGATATGACAGCTATGATGGATTCTGTGACAGTCGGTTGGTGCGTAAGAGCATCTGTCATTGCCCAACTTGGGAATAGGTGACCATTTTGGGATGGGGTGATATGACAAGTGTCATGACCATGCTGCAGTGTTGGACAAGTGTCCCTAGGCATGGGTTTTGGGCCATGAGGCCAAGTTGGACGCCCATTCCAAGATATGTTCATTTTTACCTTGAAAACTTCAGTATAAGCAGGTGCTTGGAGAGGAGATGTTAAAAGTGATTAACAGGTATTGTTATGCTACTGGTTTGTCTCCAGATATGAGTGTCGAACACTCCTGAGAGCTTACATTGCAAGTGTATTGTAAACCATTACAGTTTTGATAATACATTGTGCAAGTTTTGGATTGGGGTTTTCCTGCCCGATAAGGGTTTTCCCCACGTATATCTTGTGTCTCTCTTCTTCTGTCTTACATTCTTATGTTGTTTATTGTTGCAATATCTCTATTGTTGTGTTAAACATTCTATAATTGTAAAGGTTAAAATGAATTTGCACTCTTCTCTCCACATTAGATTAGTGTAGGAAGCATTTTCCACACACCTAGCTTCCTTTTAGGATTTTGGTCCCTTTGTATCCTTGCACCTATAAGGGTATCAAGGGTCACACAAAGAGAGCTTAACAACAATGACAAAAAGTATCAAGCAACACATTACGGGGGAAAATAATCACATGTACTCATGACAAAATAGAAATAAGGGTCCACACTTGCGAGTCAACCTAAATAAAATCATCCTCCTCCCAATCTTGCTCATCACCAATTTGGATAGGTAAACAAGATGCAAGAGGAACTATGACAAGTGTGGTGTAAGGAACAAAAGCCATACATGTATCATTGTTATCTTTAGATTTTCTATTGAAATGTAGTACAATGGGTTCCATAGCAGCTTGTGAAGCTTTATCCTTCTCTAGAGGAGACAAAAAACTAGTAGATGTCTCTTTCGCATCCGTCAATGAAAAAAGCTTGTGAGGAGGGAGATTCTCCTCTATTGTGGTAAGGAAAGCCATAGCACAACAACGCTTATTTATTTCTCTTGCAATTTTATTTCTCTTAGCTTTATTTGTGGCATTTGTTAAGGGAACCATAGTATCTTCCAATGTGGGTTCCTTTTCTTCCTTTGTTTCAAGAACATTAGAAGAAATAGGAAGAACCACCGAAGGCTGGGAGACCACGGGCGAAGGGTTCCTCAATGTGGTCTACTCTTCCTTCTCAACTTGTAAAACAAGTGGAAGTACATGAGAATCCACAAGTGGTTGAGAAACCTCAAGAAATAACACATGCACAACTAATTGATTTCGACTAGTCTCCACGAAGGCAGGTGGGAGAAAAGTAATATTGCAATTGCGGGGAGGTCTATTTTGTGCTTTACATTTACCTCATTGTCCTTGAAGGGATGGTGGAGAGGGAACCTCAGCATATCTACCAAATGCTTGGGGACAGGGCAGAACCTTCGATTCAGGCTTAACCTCATTTGTCACCTGTGGAATAGGGTGAACCACTATTGTAGCCTTAGAAGATCAAGGAGATTCAAGGACATCACAAGGAGGTATGTTACTAAGCGATAACTCTTCTATTTTCTTTTCTTTAAACTTTTGATATGACAAGAATAATAAATCCTCTCTATCTTGAGTGACTCCAACTGGTTTTGGCCAGAAGCAGTCAAGTGTAATGTGTCCATTGCAAGCAACAGGCTTGTACCGACTGTGATGTACAGCATGCACACATCCCTCAAATGGAAACTTTAAGCACTTGTGAACCATAGAGGGGACCACCTTCATGGAGTAGAGCCATGGGTGACCCAGCTTCACATAAAATAAGTCCAATGTAGGAATGATGACAAATGTAACATCCAAGGTTCTTGGCCCAACCTTGACATCGAGGGTCAAGGAACCAAGAGTTGGAAGGATAGACCCAACATGTGCTCTAATCACCATCTTCGAATCATCGTAGGTTTCTTGATGTAAACCATGCATGCAGAGAAACTCTTTAGTTACTGCACTTAACATGCAAATAAGATTGATCATAACACCTCGAATGGGTTTATCATTGATTCGAATGGTGATGTAAAGAGGTCCATCAGAAGTTTCAATAGTAGCATCATGTGGAGTAAAAGATATAGCAGGCTCAATTTCTGTGTGATCTTTATGAGGGCATGCATCTACCATACAATCATCACCTTCATAGTCTTATTCTTGAGATGTGTCTACAACATTAGATTCATGATGAGGTAGTGGATTTGTATAAATTTGAATATTTTGATTGGGTGGAGCCACCAATTTATTTCCTTTGTCATTCACACCAGCAACCTAGATGACATTGGAATCAATGAGGTCTTGAACTTCATGTTTAAGATGCATACATCTTTTAGTGTCATGACCAGTGGTTCGGTGGAATTAACAAAAGGCCTTCGAGTCAAGGGAAGATGCTTGCATCTTACTTGGATCGAGAGGTTGAATAGGTGGAAGCTTGATGAGATTCTTGTTCAATAGTTGCATCATTATAGAGTAGAGAGACTTTGATAATGGTGTTAAATTTCTTGTTTTCGGTTTCAATTTATACAGGGTGGGAGCAGGAGATGACGTTGTTGCCACATGTTTTCTTGTGTTACTAGCTAAAATTTCATTGATCTTGATGAAGTTTTTATTGTTTCTTTTAAATGAATAATTGTGAGAGGCTTTGGATTGACCAACTGGATTCGATGAGTTATTATTCTCATAATGACTAACTGAAAGTTGGTAATCACAGAGAGTCATGCAAATATGAGTGAAAGATTCATAGCGCATCAACAATATCTTATCACAGATGTAAGGTTGTAAGTTTCCAATAAGGATTCTTTACACATCAGCATCTGAAATAGAATATTGAACTTGTGAGAAGAGGGCTTGATAACAGCCCATAAAATCTGTTATTTTCTCTTTTGTTCCTTGTTTGGAATGATCAAAGTTAGTCAAAGAGACTTGAGGTCCAATGTTCGCTTGAAAATGTTCAAGGAATTTATTGACTAATTGTGAGAAAGAAGCTATAGAATTAGGAGGTAAAGAGCAAAACCAATCCAAGGATGTGTCCTTGAGTGACCTAGGAAATATTTTTGCCAAGATTGCATCCTCAAAGAAGAAATCACTACACATAGTTGTAAAAGCTACCACATGGTTTTTAGGGTCTCCCTTCCCATTATATTTCTAAAAGTGATGGGTCTCAAACTTCTTGGGCATTTGAGCTCTTAGGATAGAACAGGACAAAGGGCTATGGATATAATGTGTTGTTGTATTTGGTTTAGGTAGACT
The DNA here is from genome assembly GCA_027924645.1 of Cunninghamia lanceolata. Lineage (NCBI taxonomy): Eukaryota > Viridiplantae > Streptophyta > Pinopsida > Cupressales > Cupressaceae > Cunninghamia > Cunninghamia lanceolata. The sequence continues at coordinate 2,282,326 of BSBN01000270.1, forward strand.
ATTGCTTATGCTAGCTAATTTTTGTTGGATGGAGGTCATATTTTGCAAAAATTGGTTTATGACAAGGTCGAAAGATGAACTAGGTAGAGATTGGAATGAATTGGAAGGAGTAGTTGTTAATATATGAGTAGCCTTTTGGAAAGTGATAGGAGGTTTAGATGTAGATGGAGTAACATTAGGTGTGGAATTTGTGTAATTATATGTAATGACACTATAATAATGAACGAGATTCCCAGTAGATAAACCAACACATGTGTTAGCACTATTACTTGGTTGTGTAGTAGTGGTGAGAATAGTAGAAGTATATGGAGGAATAGGGAGTGTTGGTATGGGTGTCGACACTTGAGTCCCTATTTGTTTATAAGAAGCAACATTAGTGACAATTTTAGCGCAACTAGATGCAGATATAATGTTGTTATGCACTATATGAGCAAGGCCATGGAAGACTTCCAATCCTTCTTGACCTTCGAGCAAAAGACTTCTTAGACTCTCAACAACAGGGACAACCTCCTCAACTATATGTTCTGAGTTTAAAAATTTCTAAAAATTATCCAACTCAGTGTCTAATCTCTAAATTTGAGCTTCAGGAACATGAGCCACAAGGTCATCAATGTTGATGGATTCATGAAAAGTTGATGCTTCAAGAAGATGTGAAGTCGGGATATTAGGAAGAAGTGATTGACCTTCTTTTGTGATAAGACTAGGGAATTGGGGTTCTGATGTGTTGTTATCATCATTATTCAAAGCATTAGAACCCATGATTCGAAGACTTCTTTGCACAAGAGCATTGGAAGTAAGGCACCGGTCGCAAAGCTCATAAAGCATCTACAAGATTTAGTAACACACAAGATGCACAAATAAAAGAAATGAATGATGTAGAAAAAGAAGGGTTTGAGTTTTTGTTTAAGTGAAGCAATGTTTTGTTCAAATGTAAACAAACATGATCACATAATATATCCTTGATCAAATTCAACTCTACTCAAATTCACTTAGATATCAATAATGTCAATGCTCAAATCAAACCCTAATTTCAATACTTTTTTCAAAATGCAACAACTCAAAATTGTTCCTAGTTTCAAACTTCAATGCAAGATGAAATTTGTAATGTAGTAGAGAAAAGTATAATCAGATTTGGAATGCAAATTACAGTAGAAAAATCTGAAACCAAATATCAATCACAAACCCTAGATTTCAACCTTAAAAAGCTTTTCACAAAAATGCAACTTTTTTCACAAATCTTAGCAATGAAAAGATTCAAACGCACAATGTAACACTATGAGATAATTAATTATTGTAATACCAATCAGATCTGATATAAAAATCATAAATTTAATTCATGCTATAATGATCTAACCTTACAAAATGCGAACAAAGTGACAAATATGCTTTTCTCCAAATCTAGAATGAAGTGTTTATTTTCCAAATTTCAAATGCAAGGATGCAAGAATGTTTTAAATACCAAGAATGACAAGGTGCAGCAAATGCAAATATTTTAAAGAATCTAACAATGCAACAAGAACTTAAACAACTCACAAACCTATAAACCCTAGGTTCAAAACTAGCTAGATTTTCTAGAAATGCAAGGTTTTTACAAACCCTATTTTTGAAACTATGCAAAAATAAACTATGTATGTATGCAAAATGATTAATGAACTCAATCCCAATTAGATTTAGGGCAGAAAACAACTCAAATCTGAAACAAGAAGGATGCAAAAGTGCAAGACAAGTCGGGTTCACCAAAATGTTTAGGGGAGAAAAGAGTGACTTAGCCTAAGGGGATTAAACTAGGTCAAAACTCTCTTCTAGAAAACATTAGAACACAAACCGAGTTTGGCTACTACCCATGGAGGAGAGCCATACTACAACAGTTTTGTTATTTTGTTGTATAGAGGAGCATCAACTAAATTCAATCAAGTTCTAGCAAGCAAACTAGGGCAAATGACTAAACCTTATTTGACAAAGATTTGTTAATAACTAACTATAGGAAACGAATTTTAGAAATCTAAATGTACAACAGAGATCAGGAAGCAAAGAAGAACCTAGATCCGTACTTAGAGGCACCAAAGACCAGGGCACTTGGGTGCCCTAGACCCTAATTAGGGTTTACAAGAATCTTTGAGTTTCACCAGACTTGTATCTGCAAACGCTTTCTTCTTCCCAGATTTTGTCTTCAGAAACCTGTATCTCCAACCCGCACACAAGAAAAAAGGAAAAGGTTGTGTTGTGTATAGGGGCTTGCCTTAGTAAAACCCCGTGTCTGTGTTTCCACCTCCACTACAGTGATGATTAGATCCAAGAGTGTGTTCCCTAGGAGGGCAGAGGCCAAATCTGTAATATATGATGAAAGCATGAATGAAATTAGTTGGAGTAGATGCTCAAGATCATGCACCAACAAGGAGAGAGATGGAGAAGGCTTGAAACTTCCTTCAAGACCTACAAACAAACTACATAACATCCAAAATTAGATATCAATTCCAAGCATGAAGAGCACTTTAGCATAGAAGATCAAAACATGTGAACAAACTCTAATTTTGCATTAGGCCTCTTAGTGTAAGATGAATTGTAAAACTCCTTTATATATGTATTCCTTCTCACAAACAATGAATAAAACCAAATGGGGCCAATATGTACAAGCTAAGGAGGTGTTCTAAGCCGACACTACAAGAGAGGAGCTAAAGGACCCATCTGGGACCAGGGTGCTCGTGTGCCCTGGTCCTTTAGCCCCACAAACTCTGGGGAGTGTCTAATGTCATGGGCTTAGGCCAGTCCTAAGTTTATTCTGTCAGACTTATTCATCGGGATTAACATTTTATCATTTTGTGTTCAAAAAGGTGTTAAAATAGGTCCCGATTAACAAAGGCAACATTTTGGGCCCAACCAAATGCTAAACTACTTGTAAAATGCTAGGGTACATGTTTTACTCCATAACAATAGCAATGAACTATGGCCATTTTCTAGTAAACTCTCACGGAAAGATAAAGCCATAGGTGAATCCTTAAAACCCCTAATTGAGGAGTTTTGGAGAAATAACACAAGAGTGTCTCCTGATCAAAGGGATGTTGTAAAAAGGAGAATTGGTTGTCAAAACTAAACCACATCCAAAACATTTTTTAGATATGACTCAAACACAATTTTTCTCCAAATTTGTAGAGTTATCCTCAAACTCAAGTTAGTCAAAGGTATTTTGAAATGGAAAAACCTTTTTATGTCACAATAAATCACACACACATAACTTGTTGTTGTAGAGTTCAAATGATTTTTCTATGCATTATGATGTTTATCAACAAATATGTGTATCTTTGCATACTAACGATATTTTGTAGGAGTGTATGATAGAAGCTCCACCTAAATCGACAAGAGATTTCATTTCAAGCATTTTTCGTGAAAGAGTAGATGGACGAATGTTTTATAAGAAATCATGTTTGGATGGAACATGTGATAGTTGTGGTGGTTTGCAACATTTGAGAACTTGTGTATACATGGAGAATACACATGCAATTGGAAATGAATTAGTACCTTTTGGGAAATATAAGACAGTGGCATACAGTCTAAAATAGGGTAAAGAAGCAAAAAGGTGTGAATTGGTGAGTGAAGAAATACCAGTATCTGCATTTATTCCTATTTTTTGAGAAAAGATAGTTTATGAGTATACAAGGCATACACATAGAGCTCAATGGTTGGACTTGCAGTGTTGGAATTAGGGCAGACAACTGAGGGGGCGTGAATCAGTTGTCTTAAAACCTTAATACTTGCAGCAATTAATTCTTCTTTTCTATTCAAACCAGATTAATGATGAAAACATTAAAGCATGAATCAACAACACATGAGCAGAAACAAATGAATCACACTTGACACCAAGATTTTTGACATGGAAACCTGGTTAAGGGAAAAACCACAGTGGGGGTTAACACACAAAGATTATACTCTGTTAAAAGCATTACAAAAGGGGAAGGCCCATGCCTTCAGGCTCACTACCCAGAGCTCACTACTCAAAAGAGGCTCACAACCTACAAGAATGATTACAAAAGGATTACAAATTGTTTGAACTGATGAATAACATCTGCCAATGCAAGAATTCAGTTCTGGTTAAGCACAGAATACTAATCTTACACACTTCATCTTTACTCTGCCCTGTTTACTGCTTTGCCATAATCCGTACCTTAGATCTCTTCTCTTTCACTCTTTAATCTGCATTCTTCACACTACTACATCCTCGCACAACAACATCCATCAATACACTCGAATCCATCAGCTATATATATCTGCCTCAAGAAATTCAATCACCTTTCTATCGGCCTTATGAAGAACTTAACAATCAATACAAGTACTCTATTCTGTCAGCTGAATCCATATACCAATATTGATGTGTACCAGAAATAACCCTTGTAGGTCACCATACATGTCAGCCACTAACATTATATCCCATACGCAACTCACCAAAACACTTCTACTAGATCCGTACAAGGATCTAACACAAGTCGACATGTTTTTCACTGAACTATTATGTCATATTAGGACTCGATACTCAAATGCTCATAACTTTTAATCCCTTTGCCACCGGAGCCTGAAATCTTGGATTTAGATTGTCCTAACATTCCTCTACACTCCATTAGATTTGCAGTACACAATGATTAACTAGAGAGATCCGCTGACCAAAATACTGAACTCTACCATATACCCTATTCCTATCTATCTGGACTTGACAAATCTTGGAACTAACTTCCGGTATGATCTAATACTACACTGTGGATGTGTGGAACGGACTTAGTTGCCATCAATGACAATACATGACATGCCTTGCAGTGTCTCTTGCCAATAATCTCCCCCTTTGGCATTGATGGAAACACTTAGTGAAAAATGACTAAGTGTCATGACTAACTCCCCCTACTGTGTACACTTATATATTCTTCCACTGCTCCCCCTTTGATGGATTCTTCATTTTCTTTCATTTTTCACTATCTCTCATCAGTTTCTTTCATTTTTCACTGTCTCTCACTCCCCCTTTGACATCAATGGAAAAGCGTGGGATCCGTAAACTAAAATTTACACAAGAAATCTGTATACAAGGCTGCATATGTACAAATAATCCATGTATTATATTTACATGAACTTGAGAATATTTGTAAAACTATTTTTCAACTGCACAAGTTCAGAGGCCCAACTTCTTTTCATGCTATCCAAAATTGAGATGTGTCCACTTAGTAGGAATGCCTGTGTTTCTACTTTCTTCAGATCTGAAGGATCACCTATCCGGACTGCAACTTCAGCTTTTGATAAAGTAGTAAACATTGTTTCTAACTTGGGAGCAATCGATCCCTAGAGCTCACACATTCTCTCCACAATATTGCTCTTTTCTTTAACAAGTTTCTTTATTTCATCAGTCAAGCTGATTGCTTGACACTCCTAACTTACTGGAGAAATTGTTAGAGGATCAAAATTTTGAGATAGATTCAACAATCTTTGTTCCCACTCCTTTATCTTCTTCTTAATATCCTCAATAACGTTGCACCAAGATAGACAAAATTTGTATACATCACCTCCATCATTAAGAGCATTTTGAATACTCTTTATACTGATATCAAGTACCTTTCTATCATTCCCTATTAGGCCCTTTAGCTCACTAAATCTCTTATCCAAAAATTCATTCCTGATTTTAATCTATGCAGACTTCTCAAAAGACTCAAAGTGTGTACTTATAGAATTTACAAGGCTCTTCAGATTTTTGGAGGGAGAATTAGATGGATTCTTCTAGAAAGTTGGCATTATCTTCTCCAATATACTAGATGCAAGGCCTAACAACTTACTGTCCTCTATGTGAGATTTCAATATCTTTTCTCTTGCCTTGGCTTGTGTGAAAGATGTTATCTTCATCATTTGGACCGAAGAGAGAGTATCTGTTGATCATGATGTTAGTCATAAATAAACATAGAATAAAAGTACACATTAACCCTTATTCATCTTGAAAGATACAATGAATTCAGAGAATTCATGATCCCAAGTCTCCGTTGATTAGGTCTTAATCTTCTGACGTTTCTTAGAGGTTGATGTGTGTTGCTATTTCCATTTTGGGGCCTTACATAGATCTCATCAGTAAGATAATGCTTCCTGTAATGATGCTGCACAGAACGTTATTCTACACAAGATATGCTTCCAATAATGCTTCTATCTTTAGATCTTTGCATGATATTTGTCATTTTTGACATGCTTTAACCTCAAATATGCTGAATATGTTCAGTTATCTACGGGATGTCTGCATATTTGTATTATTTTCTTAAGATTATCAATTATTTGCAATTGTGATGATGAAATGCTCTAAAATTGAAAGAAATTGAAAGAAATACTTCAAATTAAAGTTCAACCTTCAGCTATTGAGCCACATATGCAATCAGATATAGTCATGAAGAGAAGAAATCAAACCATATGTTCACCAGGACATTCCACAGCTAGATACAGTTGATGCTAACTTCAAAGGAAAAGGTATGAAAACAACACATGTAAGCAGATATGCACTCCAAGGGACGTAGCAAATCACAGCATGTATCAAGAATTCATACACTGATTACTCAAGATTTATTATGGATTGTAATCAAAATAGTCTTCTTCTTCATTAGGTATGCAAGAACATATATGTATACAACAACTTTGAAATGAGCCCTAAATATTTCAGCAAACAGATTTCAATTAAGTTTCCAATGTTTAAAATGAGGCTTCCCTACACCTTTTATAGAACAAGGTGAGGGAGCAGTTACAATTGATCTACGATCAAGATTTATCTATTAAAATCTACGGTTTACATTTCATTGACTAAGTCAATCTTCTCCACATGGTACAAGTTGCCAGCTGGCAACCATCTAGGCAACTTATTCTTTCCCAAGTACCTGATGCGCTTATCCCCTTTATGGTGCATCTTCATCATCATCTTTATTGTCATGATCATCACTTTTAGCGCTTTTGCTATCTTCATCATCATGATGATTGTCCTTTTGAATATGGACCTACATAGTTGTCCTGATATTCTCATATGCATGCACTATCTTCTCCACTTCTCCGCCATCCTGAGTTCTCAATTTGGCGATGGCATGTTTATGCACCTAATATTTGCTCCAAAGAGATTCCAATTTACTCCTCCTGTTGCTGGATGTTTCATTATAATCTTCCACCTTGACCTTTATTCTCATTACTTTATCCAGCACCTCTTCTGTCAGGTGGTTGAGAGGGTCTTCAACAACTAGCTAGAAATTACTATGTAGAGCTTTGATGACAAAATCTTCATCTTGATTTTCTATCTTGCCCTTTGCCTTTCCTTCTAATGTTTCCAAAACATCAGCCTCATGAGACATCATATCATGTAGCTTCATGCTGATATTCCTTAGTTTACTGTTACATCTTTTAAGCACATCACATTCGAACCTGATGTCTTTATTCCAGATATCAATCAATAGGGCTGTGTTATTATTTAGTACTTGATTCTTTATTAGAATTTGTGGATCAATCCTCTTCATTTCATCTAAAATGCTCATGACTTTTTCTAATTGAAATGACCTCCTGTCAATCTCCATCTGCAGTTTATCTACTTTTCTCCTAGAGGTGCCCAAAGAATTCCACCTCTTCAAAGAAGCCTTTGCCACTTCTTCGGCTCCATTGAGCGCAGACGACATCCATTTCAACAGTATTATTGATTCATGTCTCATGAGGTTCAACTTGTTGACCTCCTCCTGAGAAATTGCAATCAATGGGACTGCTTTATCACTTGATGTATCATCAGGGTTAATTAACCCTTTTATATATGCATGTAGCTGAGCAATGTGCTCTTTATGCTGCTTATTCTTCTCTTTCTCTCTTTTCACCCTTTAGGTCAATGAATCAATAATGTCCTTACCTTCCTGGCCTTCCTGATCTTCATTGGCAAATCCCAAATCTACTGTAGAAATCTAGAATTCATCCAAAGTGATCTTGCCTTTTTCTTTATCAACTGTAGGAACAACTACTTGGGTTGTTCTCCTACATGTATCAGGATCCCTTCTAATAGAAGAAGTTAATCTCGCCTTCCTCCTTGGCTTCATTAGAGTCTCTGAAAACAATGTTGAAACATCAAACTCTTGTATCTCTAGTCTAGACTCGGTACTTATCTCTTTCTCCAGCCATGAGGGAATTTGGTCTCCGGATCCTAGGTGCCCACCATCATGATGATGATCATCCTGATCTCTAGTAACTGTATCTATTCTTGATGGAGATGGTGAATTTCTTATTTCTTCCTCATGATGTTTTTCATGAGGGCGATCTTTGGGTATATCCTCCTACTGAGGACCTTCCTTTTCTGGAGGGTGATCTTGTTGATCATCTGCATGTGTATCACGATCTTGATCCTTTACTTCCTCCCTGGGTATCTCATCCACTTTAGCATTTTCCTCATCTTGAGGTATATTGGTATATGTGGATATTATTTCATCTGACTTAGGCTTCTCCACCTGATCTGTAGCTATAATCTGCTTTGTAGTTGTGATAATTACCTCCTAAGCCTTGTGATCACCAGGACCTGATATTTCTTTATCTTCTTTGTCCTTTAGTGGAATTTCTACCGCTTTGGGCTCAACTGATGCATCCTGCTGTTGTTGACCCATATCTGGAGTTTTATCTTCCACTTCCATCTATTTAACCTCTTCAACATTTACTGTCCTTTCAGGTGTACTTGATGTATCTTTTGGATCTACATCCTCTACATATGTCAAATCAATTGTTGCAGGACTTGTCACTTGATCAACTAATGCATCGAGTCCTATTTGTTGAGCAATCTTCTCTGGACTCTTTTCCTTTTCCTGCTCCATTTGCTTTAGCTCTTCTAACACCGTTTGTACTGCTGGGGTTCCATGAGGAGTTATCCGAATATTAGCAGCAAGGGTTTCCATCTTTTGTGAAACTACATCTTTCACTACCTCATCATCAGATAGGTCAATTGTCTCATCCAATGAGACTAGACCACTTTGCACTGCCTTAGAGGCCTCTTTCAATTGTTCTTCTGCTTGTTCGGTCTTGAACTTTACAATGGTAGGAAGTGGAACATTATGTTGCAGTTCCCTGTTGAATACTTCCCCACCTGCCCCTTTTAACACTATTGGGGTTAGTTTTATTTCACCTCTCATTGAAGTTCTTGGTTTCTTAGGTGTAGTTGGTATCACCTGAGGTGCTTTTCTCTTTCTTGTGAAGGATATAGGACCTTCCTCTTCTTCAGCCTCTTCTTCTAGAGGGATATCCTCCTCTATATTATTCTATGACGTCTGATCCTCTTCAGATGTATCAGCAAGATGTGCAGCTGGCCTCTGGATTCCTTTAGCCTTTTATTTGTCCACGGGAGGTAGTGCGGATGATGCTGATATTTGTCTTGATCCTGATGCATCTTCAGCTGACATCTCTATCCTTTCAATTATAACCCCTTTGGGTTCAGGATCAGTCTTCTTACCTCTTGAAGACCTCTTGCTTTTTTCAGGAGGTGGTGCTTTCTCTCCTTTGGATTTCCTCTTTTCAACCAGGAAATCATCATACTCGTCTTTAGGCACCTCCTATCTCTTCCTCTTATTATCAACAGTAAGGGCTACGCCCTTCTTCTTCAGTGTATTTGTTTGTTCATTTACCCATGCCTGGGTCAGCTGCAATATCCTTCCTGTGAATGGATCTAAAGAAATATCCTCAGGCATATTAAGATCTGGTGTGGATATTGTATCATTATATATCTTTTTCTATTCATACTCATCTGCCATTATATTACCATCATCCCCCTTCAATTGTGCAGGGACTGAAATGCAGTCGAAGGTCCTAATCTGGTTAAGGGTCAATCTTTGATACCTTCTCCTTCTGGCCTCAACCTCATCCTCGCAATCTGCCCAAAAATCCTCAAGATTTTTCTAGTGGATGGGCTTCCCCATGATTTTTTGTATCCTCCCATATGGATCATATGACCTAACCAAAGGGAATGACTGGAAATTCATCATTGTCAAACCAGCTATGGTTTTCTAATATTCTCTGAATCTAGGCACATATACCAGCCCATTGTTACTGGAAACAATACTGGTGGAAGTTTGTTACTTGCTTTGTAAGCATCTAGTATTGTAGCCACTTGCCTCATGAACTCCATTAAAACTACTGCATCAGTGGGGTATCTTGGGAGCATGAGGGGTTCCTATTCAAAACCTTCAATTCTTATATAAGAAAATGTTGCAAATTGAATAAACCAGGCTCCATGCCTATATATGACTTCCTGAGCTTCCATGCTCAGTCTTTTATTTCTATCTTCCTCCATTGTTCTTACCAGATGCATAGAGAATGCATCATTCACTAATTTATAATCCTAGAGGTAATTTGCTCTTTGCAGTTGGGGATGGTGATCCCATATATGTGCATCATTTGTTGTGCCACCAATCCGCCCATCTGTAGTCAATGCATCAAATGTACCCTTGTAGGCACATGAATAAACAATGTAGGAGGTCATGTAAAAGGAGCAATTTGGATCTCCCAGATTCATCAGCTGCTCATCTAGAGCATCACTTATCATCTTAGCCCACATTGGCCTGTTATCTGTGTAAAGGCACATCAGGATGACTACATACATCCAATCTTTAAAACTTCCAACATCAGGCTAGCCTGTCACTCTGTTGAGCAGGGCTATCATGTATTGGTACTCATCGTCAAAATCAAATTTATATAAGTGAACCAGAAGTTTAGCTGCTACAAGATAGGGACTATTCTTCACCCTCCATTGGTACATTTTCTTCCTAGCAGCCTTCTTATTATTTTCATATTCTACTTCTGATTTCTTCAAGTCTATATTGGCAACTTTCTTGCCCAATGGCAAACCAAATGTAGCAGCAAGACCCTTGATTGACAGATCAGCATATACTCTGCCATGCTTCTCTACTCTCCTTGTCTACGGGTTATAGTTTCTTGCACACTCAATGACTAGCTCAGGGGTTTCCATAGAATACGGGAAACCAGCTACACTCCACATTCCAGACACAAAGATTGCATCCAGCAAGGTGCTGTTATTCTTGTCATCACTCATTTTAACTGACCAGGCAGCCAGATCTGTATTCCCTTGGTGTGTGTCTGTGATGGCACCATATTTGAATTGGACGCCCTCAGGTTTAGTAAACATGGGCTTTAGAAATTTTGCCTCTGACTTATCCAGTCATTTATCTGCCATGGATGCCTGCAATTAACACAACTTGGTCTTACAATTGATACTTATAAGCATGCACATACACTACATATTCATAATTCATCATGCATATTATACTCTTTTAATATTTCATTTATCTCGATATGCATAACTTCAAACCAGTAAACGCCATGATACCGAGATATGCAAAAGATGTCAACAAGAGGGCTTCAAATTACTTACCTGATGCGCTTATCCTCTTGATATGCTAATGATTGTCTAAAAGTAACTCTGATACTGATGACTTTCACTTGCTTCGTTTTGTTGTAAACTGTGTGCGTTCAGATGTTATTCATCAGAGGGTTCAGAAGCTTAGTTCTCTGTTAAAACTGGCTTATCTCAAGGTAAATACAAAATCACTCGGTAAATTCATTTTAAACCTATGCATCGGGTCACTTAGGGAAAATTAGGGCAAATTAAATGCAACAATTGATTTCCTTGTACGTAACTGCCAGATCCCGCCAGGTGTATGTATTAGGTTCGTAATCGGCGGGAATCACCTACCACCTCCATGTGCATTTAATGTTATGGCGGCAAGGTGTGGGTTGATCTTCGCAGGATAGGGTGATATTCAAATATTGGGCGATATTCAGAATATGACCCCCCTGGTATAATATGGTCATTCATTTTAAGTGGAAAGACCCATGTACAAACATCGGGTTGGGTTGAGAATATCGGGTGATGTTCAAAATATCAGGGGATGTTCAGAATGTCTAGTGATGTTTATAATATCCCCCCAGACTAAAATGACTTCCCATCGAAATATTAGGATGACGTCATCAGGATAATGGTTTGGTCCAACGTTGTCGCACTATGATGTCACCGTCATGTTATGTAGGAAGGGTCATGTTCGGAAATATACCTCCGTGAGGTAAAATGATGATGACATCATCATCATGTTTATTCCTTCATTTACTAGGTTTGGATGATGTCACCAGGATAATGGTTCGGGGTGATATTTTGCGACTGACCAATATTCAAATATCGAGGTGATATTCAAATGTCGGGTGATATTCAAAAATATGACCTTCGCAAAATACATGATCTTGTTCTATGGGTAAGTATCACTATCACATAAAGTTGACGTCCAGATGTTCAGAGCGAATGATTTTATTGGGTGATAATATTAGATCGGGTGATCTTTTATAATATGACTGATGTTAAGGAATATGATCCTCCCCCTCAGAATATTAGGTTTGACCAGGACTTTGACTCACCATAACTCTCATTTTCTAAGGAATATCAGGGTGATCCAAAAGTCAAACCTACATGGAATTTTGTACTCTATCCAACTATGAGGTTATTGTCATGACATATTAACTTTGAAAAATTGACCTCATCATGATGACCTACCCGGTCCCCTTTATGCAGGATTTTCTGCATGGTCTTACTTTTACCAAACTGCCAGCAAGCAAAAAACACAAGCAAAAAGTTGGGTCCTTGTTTTGTCAAGTCAAAATGGGGCGTGTTGTGTAACCACACAACATTATCCAGGTTGATTGGTCCTTGAATCAGTTTTGGTTCATCAAACTCTAGCACTTCTTTACTCAGGAAACTCTTCACTACATCTACAGTGTCTCTTGCCACAATTTTTGGACCACCTTCCTTTCCTTGACTTTTCTCAGTGTCAGTATCAGGACTATTTTGTTTGGGTGCATCAACATTTGCACCATCTTCTTCTACATTATCTTCCTTACCCTTGACTTCTTCTTGTTCCTTTTCTTGTGAGTCAACTTCAGTGAGAGTTTTTGTTTCCATGTTTTCTTCTGTGTTAACTCCATCTGTTTGATCCTGAGTATCCTTTTTGTCTTCATCCTCTTCTAATTTCTGATCCTTGTTCTTCTTAGAGTCATCTTGAGTAGGACTTAGTGTCTCCACATAGGTTTGCTACTCATTGATCTTTAATTCATCAACATCCGAAATTGAGGAGTTAATTCCATCATTAGTCTCTTCTTCAACAATAGGAAGATTATGTCTTTTCAATGCATTCAGGAGAATATCCTATGTATCTTTGACTATCTCATCTGTTTCACCAAGCATGAGTTTATTCATTGTCTTCTTACTCCTGAAGGCATCCTTCACTTCCCTGAATAGCATGTTCATTTGATCTAGAGTAATCTGAGGGCACAAATTTATCAACACCTGCTCCCTAATCTCAATGTCTTTACCTTAGCATTTTCTTTTGTTAACTCCAAAATATTTTCTCTCACCATGCTAGATTCAGGCACCTCCTTACTGGCTGGGGGAATTTGATTTTTAATGCTTCTCGCCCTGAGCCAGAGCTCCTAATTCAATTCCTGGAGGAACTGTCAGCACCAGATTCCGGTGCGGACCCATTACTATTGTTCATAACACTTTTCTTGACCCATGTCTTGATCATTTCATTCTAGATCTCATTCACATCAATTTTTTCCTTTCCTTTGTCTTATCTCTGCTCATCCAGTTTTTTGTTTACCGGACCTCTTCTTTCATTAGTCTTGTTTCTGCAGAATCTTGCAAAATGATCGGATCGGTTACAATTGAAGCACACAACATTTCTTTGCCCATTTGATTAATTTTCTCTTGATCTGCACTGATTATCCATATGTCCAAATCTATTGCATGCAAAGCATTTGCCATTGAAATGATTTTGTCATTTCCTCTATTGATTGAGTTATTCATTATCATACTTCTGCATTCATTGGATCTATGACCATACCTCTTACAATTGAAGCATTGACTGGAGAAGGATGGACTATTTTGATTTACTCTATTTCTGTATTGAGTAGCCCTATGACCAAATTTATTGCACTTGAAACAATTTCCATTGAAAGATGGATACCTTTGAGCATTAGGTTGTCTTACCGAAGGTCTTCTAGGTCTGTTTCTCCTATTCCTTGATTGAGAACTTCTTTGTCCAGATCCAGAGCTTTCACCTTTCTCATACCCAAGACCATGCTTATCATCAGGCTTCTTCTAACTCTCAAGCAGCACTTCAAGTTTAGCTAAGCTTATCTTGAACTTATCCTTGTATTCATTTGCAACTTCTAGGTCATGTTTGAGAATGATAATTTGCCTTTTAAGCTCTTCCTCATTGTCTCTGCTTTCATGTAGATTAGACTCTAGATGGCTAGCAATTTTGTCCAATCTGCAACATTCTTCTATACTTTCTTTTAGAGATCGATTCACTTTTTCTTTAGTCTTCTTCCTTTCTTCAATTTCCTTGGTTAGCCTCATCACCCCGGATTCCATCTCATGTTTTACGACAACTTCTTTAGCTAACTTCTCACATTCCTTTGTGTTCTCTTTCAGGGCCTTATCCTTGTTATTGTCTTCATTATGATTTCCTAGTTGAAGAAGTTGCTCCTTCCTCTTTTCATTGGATTTTCTCAATTTTTCTTTTAAAGTCTTAATGAAGTCTTCAGCATCTTTAAGGTTCTCTTGTAGTTCTTTGACTTCTGCTCTGGACTGATCAAGATCTTCTAAAGCAAGTTTAAGTTGTTCCTGGAGGTTGTATTCATCCATTTTATTGCCTTCCCAGATCTTCCTCAAGCTGTTAAACTTTTTCAAGGGAACCTTGCTCTGATACCAATTGTTGGAATTAGGGCAAACAACTGAGAGGGGGGGTGAATCAGTTGACTTAAAACCTTAATACTTGCAGAAATTAATTCTTCTTTTCTATTCAACCAGATTAATGATGAAAACATTAAAGCATGAATCAACAACACATGAGCAGAAACAAATGAATCACACTTGACACCAAGATTTTTGATGTGAAAACCCAATTAATAGAAAAACCATGGTGGGGGTTAACCCACAAAGATTATACTCTATTAAAAGTATTACAAAAGGGGAAGGCACATGCCTTCGGGCTCACTGCCCAGAGCTCACTGGTCAATAGAGGCTCACTGCCTACAAGAATGATTACAAAAGGATTACAGATTGTTTAAACTGATGAATAACATTTTCCAATGCCAGAATTCAGTTTCGCTTAAGCACAGAATACTGATCTTACACACTTCATCTTTACTCTGTCATGTTTACTGCTCTGCCATAATCCAAACCTTAGATCTCTTCTCTTTCACTCTTTAATCTACCTTTTTCACACTACTACATCCTCACACAACAACATCCATCAATACACTCGAATCCATTGGCTATATATATCTGCCTCAAGAAATTCAATCACCTTTTTGTCAGCCTTATGAAGAACTTAACAATCAATACAAGTACTCTGTTCTATCGGCTAAATCCATACACCAATATTGATGTGTACCAGAAATAACACTTGCAAGTCACCATACATGTTAGCCACTAACATTATATCCCATACGCAACTCACCAAAACACTTCTACTAGATCTGCACAAGGATCTAACACAAGTCAGCATGTTCATCACTGAACTGTTCTGTCATATTAGGACCCGGTACTCAGATGCTCATAACTTTTAATCCCTTTATCACCAGAGCTTGAAATCTTGGATTTAGATTCTCCTGACATTCCTCTACACTCCCTCAGATTCACAACACACAATGGTTAACTGGAGAGATCCGCTGTCCAAAATACAAACTCTGCCATATACCCTGTTCCTGTCTATCCAAACTTGACAAATATTGGAACTGACTTCCGGTATGATCTGATACTACACTGTAGATGTGTGGAATGGACTTAGTTACCATCAATGACAACACATGACATGCCTTGCAGTGTCTCTTGCCAACATGTAGTTCAAGTTATGCAAGGACACATTTCCTCTTCATACGATCATGTCAATTATAGACTATGCAGAGAATTATACACTACAACCACAAAATGAGGTTCAACCATAGTACTACAACTCCACTCAGGTTGCTATATTTGTGCATATAGCATTCATTCATGTACCTGAAAGTATAGAGGAAGATAGAAAGATCTTGAGGGAGTATCATTTTTATATTAGTGATGTTTGCACACATTCTACAAAGTTTGTGCAAGGTTGCTCTGATATGTTCTATGGTCATTTGAGTAGCAGGAACATCATGTTTGGTCGGCATATCATATGGTCAAATAATTGTGCATCATAATTTAAGAATTCAAAGATGTTCTATTGGTTGAGTAGGATGCATATATTGAGTGGTGTTCAACATATATGGAATTTCTTTGAGGATGAGCATGGAAAAGGGGAGAATGATTGTGCTAGAGCATGTATTAAAAGGGCCTTAACATGATAAGAGTTGAATTACAAATACAATGCAAAGTTGATAGATGTAGCATCCATCGTCGAATGGTGTAACTCTACAATAGGTCTAGGTAATGAAGGTAAGTCTATAGTTCGTAGATTTTTTTGGTTGATAGAAGAAGCTAACATTGCAAAATATGAAGATTGTTATATAGTGACAAGATCAAGTGACTTCCACTCTTTTTGAAGCCCAAATGTAGCTTCATGGACTATTCATTCAACGCAGATGGTGTGTTTTTGTTCATCATGTACATATTTTTCTTGGAATGAGTGTGAGTCAAAAGAATGGGTCAAAGAATGGTGTGCTAGATCTTTAAGCCCACTCCAGACATATCAACTTCCAAGAGCACTACTGGTAGGATTAAGGTGCCATTAACCTTGTAAATCATATGTATTTAATTACTCTTAATATTGTTTGTAAATCATTCATAACAAATGAAGTATTCACCTAGTAGCGATCTTATTTTAGCCGCATTTGGATCCTTGTACTCAATGGGGGGGTGTGTGGGGGATTACCCCCCCACTACTATCGCCAGGGGGTCCAGGGGGTGGCCCTAGTCAATCTAGACCATTCATCATTAGGTCACAGATCTAACAGTTGAGGTTATGTTAGGGTTTTTTGCCCTAGAAGGCAACACTCTTTTAAGAGGATATTGTATTACAATTGTGTGGGTATTACAGGCACTGTAGGATTGAAGACCGAAGAGGAGATTGTGAATGTTGTATTGTAAACTCTATTGAAGTTAACACAAATTGGTGCATCTCTTCTTGTGTGGAGTTTTTTCCCAAAAGGGTTTCTCCACGTAAATATTGTGTTATGTGTTTAATCTTCTATTCTATTGTTTCTTTGTGTTGATTTCATACCATCTCCATTTTGGCTCTGGACAGTTAAATATCTATATAACAATAGTAATCAATTTTCCATTGATAGTTGTTTACCTTCATTTCTAACAACTACAACTCATGCAGATGGAATCATCAATTGACTTTGACCATATTTTACATCTAGTTGAACCAGGTATTATAGACACATTACTTAATGAAAATTAATATATATTTTAAATTATGATGTAGTACTTTTGTATCGTTTATTGAATTAATCTTTTTTGTGCAATTTAGTGTAGGGCATGTTCATGCAATTATTGCAGATGAAGATAATGATGAAGGAACGGATTATTATTTATGTCATTGTGTTGAGGAAAACAGAAATTGACAGCCCCAGTCATAGATGGAGAAAACATTGAGTATCCTATAGGATCGGTAGTTGTTACTAGAACATGGCTTATAAGGTATCCAATGAAGAAGTCTGATGTGTGGTTGTTTAGGGGCTTTGACACACATAAGAATATTTTTCATTATTCTAACCTTGTTGTGACATCAAATGTTCAATTGATAAAATATGGGGGTAGACCATTGAATAGAAACTTGTGGAAAGTTCACGAGTTTGACCATGAAGCAATACTTGACACCATAAAAAGTAGAGCAGATCCACATGGTTCATTAGATTGAATCAATGGAATGACACAAAGGTATGTTATGTACAGTTCTTAAGTTTTGTGATTTGATTACATTTTTCTTTTCTATCCTCATTTCACCTTCTATATTTTTGACATTTTTCTTACCTTCTTATATCTTTGTAGGAATTGTGTTTGCATCAACAAAATGGGGACCCCCTATTTTGACATGGGCTTTCGGTGAGTTTCCTAGCTTTTCTTGTTTTTCAGCCTATTATATGTGCTCCTTGGTCCTGGTTGATCAACTCGGTTTCATTATAGAGCTTGTGACTGATTGGTATGGTTGTTGATGCATTTGGATATTCCCCAAGGTCTTGATTGGTGAGTTGGTTTGATCAAACTAAGTCTTGGTTGAGTGTCATGCTTTGAATGCTTTCATTTGATATGATATGTCCTTTGGAGTCAATTTGACGATTGTTCATTCACTTGATAGGTCATGGAATTATGTTTACTTGAAGGGTCTTGTCTAGATTGAGGTTGTATTTCATGTTTTCACCTAGTTTCTTGGATTGTGTGAGGAGATTTTGATGGTATTGTCTCATTTGATCATGTTGGTATAGTCATTTTGACAAGTCTTCCATGATGATGTGATTAATTCTTAGGACCTTTAGTGCAATTGTATTTGCATGCAGGATTTGAGTATGATAGAGGTGTGTTAAAATTAAGGAACACTGAGAGGTGGGGGGGTGAATCAGTGTTCTACAAAACTTATTATTATGTTCCTTTATTAATTTACCACATACATTCAAAAGAAAGAAACAAGATCATTACACATGAACACCAGGATTTTTACGTGGAAACCCGGTTAAGGGAAAAACCATGGTGGGGGTTAACCCATAAGATTTTATACTTTGTTAAAACTATTACAAATGGGAAGGCACATGCCTTTGGGCACACTGCCCAGAGCTCACTACTCAAAGGAGGCTCACTACCTACAAGATTGATTACAAAAGTTCACTGGAATACTTGAACTAGAGAATAGCATATAACAATGTAAGATTACAGTTTCGGTTAGGATCAATATATCAACTTCACACACTTCATCTCTTACTGCCCTATTTTACTGCTCTGCCATAATCTGAGCCTCAGATCTCTGCTTCACACTTGATACTGCCACACTTCGCACCTCTTATCTCATATTCGCACCATCATGTCATAAAATGCTCGCACCCATCGATTATATATATCCGCTCTATGAAATTTCATCAACTGCAGTTGGCCTCAAGAAAACTTAGAAGCTTTTTCAAGATTACTGTTTTGTTGGCTAAATCCATGCACAAACATCAATGCGAACAACAAATTATGAATTCAAGTCACCACACATGTTGGCCAATACCATTGGATCTCATAAATAACTCAACCAACCACTTATCTTAATTTGCACAAGGATCAAATACCAAGTCGGCCTATTCTTCACCAGACTGGACTGTCTAACCAAAATTTGATACTCATATGCTTGTAACTTTCAATCCCTTCATCATCGAAGGTTAAAACTCTTGATTTAGGTAGCCTTGACATCCCTTAACATACCCTCAGATCCGTAGCACAATATGATTACCTGTGGAGAAATGCGGACCAAAATGCTGGACCCTGTCATATGCTCTATTCTTGTCTATCCAAACTTAGACAAATCTACAATCTGACTTCCAATATGATCAAATGATATAATGTGGATGTGTAAGATAGATTCAGTTGCCATCAATGACAACACCTTACATTCCTAGTAGTGTCTCTTGCCAACAATCTCCCCCTTTGGCATTGATGGCAACACTTAGTGAAAAATGACTAAGCGTTAGAACAGTTCCCCCTTACTATGTACACTTGTGATTTCCAATGCTCCCCCTTAGATGAATTCCTCATTTTTCACTACTTTTGATGAGTACCAGGTAGCACCCATGATAATACAACTTTTTACCTCTCTTTTTCTTCCTTCTTATTCCATTGTCCCGATGACTGCACCAAAGTAGATTGACAAGATTTGTTCTAATTATGTTAATGAGAGATGAATTACCTAAAATAATGATTTTGATTGAAGGACTAATGTGCATTAAATTAATAGAAATATGCATAAATTCTCTCTTTTTGAATCTACAGGTGTAGGTGTTCGGGAAAAGACAATTTTGAGCATCTCTGAAGATGGTCCTAATAAATCTTTGAAGCTGACATAAGGATACCACACCAGTCTCCAATATTTTCCAATATGATTGGAGAGATTTTGAGATAAAGGGGGTGAATCATCTCTGGAGCTACACTAAAGTCATGAGCATATCTCCGGAGCTGAACAAAAAGTCAGAAGCATATCTCTGGAGCTGCAGACAGAAGCACACACCTCTGGAGCCTCCTTAATACATTGTAGATTTCCAGCGCCACTGCTAGTTAACACTTCGAGTGGTAATTGGGGTGCTCTAGATATTACTCAATTAGCACCTGAGCAATCGAATGAAGACCCTAGTTAACTGCCAGAAGTTTTATCTCTCTTTTTGATTTTGCATGAGTTCTCGACAAACTGATTAAGTACCTATATTTCAGGGCCTTACTGCCCAGTTGTATTTGAAACTAAGACTCAGATTTAGTGAGACTACTGTTCCACTAAAATCTATTTTAATTGCACAAATTTTTACTCTGTAGTTAAACAATTGGTAGAATAAGAGATTGATGCTATCTCATAGATGAACTAGTAGTTAGGGTAAGTGATATCTCATCGCTGGATTAGATATAAATTTACAAAGTAACAGCAAAAGAAGATAGCAGATAAATTATTATTATTGTAATCTCATTTTGATATAGATACTTTTCTGAATACAAAAGGATACCGATGGAATTGGACTCAAAGAGAATTGTGATATTATGTTCTTGTGTTGATTCATTGCCTTAGTCTTTAGTCCTGAGGGTGAGGAGCAAGGGCCCACTCCCACCACCAAGGTAGAAGGCTAGTATTGTTGTTTGTTATTTTGTTTTAGATTCTAATGTTTGTTATTCTATTTTAGATTCTATTTAGAAAGATAGTTACTGTTTTCTCATAGATAAATGTATCTTTCAATTGTATGGATTAGTATAGATCTACATTAGCAATTCATTGTTTCAGCATTGTTTCCAGCATTCCTAGAATTTATTTCCATAGTAGATAGATCAGTAGCATTAGTTTCTTCAATCAGTAGAGATCATTAGAGTTAGTTAAATAGACTGGCAACTATAGGATTCCTAATTGCAGATAGCCAAGGACACAACCCTGGATTTGACACATGAAAAAATCATTAAATGCCAAGGACCAATGACCATTGTTAGCTTTCCACTCCCCCTTTGACATCAATGGCAAAGGCTGGGATCCGCATACCAAAATTCATGCAAAAATTATATGTACATGGGCGTATATATACAAACAATCCTTATATCTTGTCTACATGAACTTAAGCACAACACCAAAAATGTTTTTCAACAGTGCTAATTCATTGTCCCAACTTTTCTTCATGTTATCCAAAACTGAAAAATGACCACTAAATAGAAATGCATGTAACTCTACCTTTTGTAAATTAGTGGGGTCACTTGTCAGAGCAACAACTTGAGCTTCTGTCAATGCATTGAGCATTGTTTCTAACTTAGGAGAAATCAGTCCCTAGAGTTCATCTAATTTACCCAAAACTTTAACCTTTTCCTTCTCCAAATTGCTCAATTCATCAAGCAAACTCACTACTTGACATTTTTTTGTTATTACAGACTCAGTTAAGGGACTATAGGACTGAGAGATGTTAGACAATTTAAGCTCTAGGTCCTTGATCTTCTTCTCAATATTTTCAACAACTTTAGACCGAGACAAACAAAATTTGTACACATCTCCTTCAGTGAGGGCATTTTGAATACTCTTTACACTAGTATCCAACATAATTCTATCATTGTCAATTATTCTTTTCAGTTCACTGAATCTTTTATCATTGAATTCATTCTGAACTTTGACTTCTGCTGACTTTTCAAAAGACTCAAAGTGAGTACTTACAAAGTTTATCAGATTCTTCAACTAACTGGAGGGGGATGCTGATGAATCCTTCTGAAATGAAGGCATGATTTTCTCCAAAATGCCAGATTCAAGACCAAGTAGCTCGCTGTCTTCTATATGGAATTTCAAAATTTCCTCACTGGCCTTAGCTTGTGCAAAAGAGGCCAACTTCATCTTCTGTACCGGTGACAGAGCATCAAAATTGATTGGACCTTGTATTATGTATGGATCTTCTACAACTTGTTTATCTTTCTCCAAAATTTATTTCACCGCTTCTACAGTGTCTCTTGCCTAATATGATGTTTTAGTTTTATGCTCATTAGGTCTTGCATCTACTCCCTTTCCGGAGTCAACCACATTGTCTTGCTAATCATTTTCATTCTTTTTCTCTGCTTCTGCTCTCTCTGCATCATCAGTAATATCTTCTGCATTTATTTCTAGAGGATTTTGTGTATCCTCAGTAGCAACATTATTGTCATTTTTATCAAATTCCTCAACATCCGGAATGGAGGAATCAATTCCATCATTTGTTTCTTCTTCTTGACCTTCCTTGTCCTCAACCTCTTTTGCTTTTTGCTCTTTAATCTTCTTAGAATCACCTTCAGTAGGAGTATTTATATTCATTTCTATATTTTCTTCACCAAATTGGTCTGAAGGAATCTAAGTATCCTCTGCACCATCATCATTATCTTCCTTCACCATCTCTTCATCTTCTTTATTTAGTATTTCCTCTTCCAGAGTAGAGAAAACATTTTCCTTATCTTGTTTCTCATCTTCCTTCAACTCATCATCATTTGGAATGGATGTATCATCAACAGGTTCTTCAGTGGAAACAAAGAACTTATTCTTGTCCAGGGCTTTCCTCAAAATTTGTTCTGTTTCTTTGACAACTTCATCAATGTCTCCAATCATTAGCTTATTCATCCTAATTTTGCTTCTGAATTCATTTTTAACTTCTTTGAAAATTTTATTTTCTTCCTTCTCAGAGATTACTGGACATAAACTGGTCAACACATGTTCTCTTAGCTCCAAATCCTTTGCTTTAGCAACCTCTTTTCTCATCTCCAAAATGTCACTTAGACTCTTAGGGAGTTCTGACAAAATTTCTACAAGTGCTCTATTTAATGTATTTAAGTATTTAACAATAGCATCCTCCAAAATTCTCTTGTTAGCTTTGTCAAAGTTGTCATAATATTCTGTTATGGGCTTCAAATTCCCATGAACAGTTATTGCATTCACAATATCTTCAACTGACAAGGTGGATTTTTCAGTTGTTAGTCTTTTGCTTACCCTTACACTTCCGGAGGGCTTGTCTTGGGCAACCCTTGATGCTTCTTCTTTCTTTGACTTTGTCCTTCCAGAGGGCTTCTCCTTAGATACTTTAGCAGCCTTAGTGCCTGAGGCCTTCAACTCTTTAATCTCATCATCTGAATCAGTCTCTTCCTCATCCTCTTTCTCCACACTTACATATGACCTTTTGCCCTTTACTTTTATTCTTTTTCCTTCCTTACCGGCATGTTTTTCTGCAATAGGAGAAGGTGATGCACCAAATGTTATACTAGAACTCCTAGTAGTCCTTGATTTAGAAGAGGGTTCTATCGGAATACTTCCATTTTCTCTGTCCTGCTTCTCCTTCTCAGCTTTCTCTATCCTTTCCTTGTTTTGTCTCACAGCTTCCTTTGTTATTCCAATACTTTTTGCATACAATTCGACTTGCCTTTGGACATTTCTCTTAATTTTGGGTTTCTGGAGCTCAACATAAAGTTTCAAACTAAGCTCTCTATATGTATTGAATCTCTCAACTGAGGTATCTTTTGGTTTTCTCAGAAGGTGTTGAGCATACATTTTTAGTATTTGTTCATCAACTTCCTACCCCATGGGCATGATTCATACAGTCCTTGGTTCAACTGCTTCCATCAAGCATTGATTTGTTTCCACCATGAAACAAATTATATCCTTGTACTTTTCTACCACATACATGGGGATTCTTTCCCTTGATTGCATCATATTCTGGAAGTTCTTGAAATATCCCCAAAGAGCAGTCCTTTGGGCATTAGAGTCACCAATATTGTGCAAGTGCTCTCTGATTTCTATGGCAACAAGCTTATCACTAGTCCAATACAGGCTTTTCTTCCTGGGTAACTCATTCATGAAATAGAAAAACAAACACAGGACCAACGTACCATACTTGAATGTATTCTTCTTGTCCTTCTTGATCTTGTTTAGATTCTCCATTAACTAGTTTTGTAGCAGCTCACACAAGTCATAGTCAGCATTTTCTCTTAACATCTGATAGGCAACATAAATGGTTGTACCAGATATAGAGTTTTCTCTGCTAGAGTGATATATCTTATATCCAATCACCATAGATGCAAATTTGACATCCAGATCAGTTATATCATTTATTGTCATTGCCCTCTTATAAAACTTGATCTAATAGCTTCAGTCACAGTCTAATTCTTTACTAATTTTAACATTGGCACTCCACTGGATGAGTTCAATCCAGTTACAGCCTTGATGGCATCCTTGGTGATCTTGAAGGGTTTCATCAACCACATGAATTCAGCATGGATTCAACTCGATACATACTGGACCCACTCATCTTCACTGAAGGATGGGAACCTAATAACTTGAATGAAATGTTTGACTTGCAATGCCTTATACTCAGGTTTAAGACCATGAATCTCATCCCTCAGATGATTCTTGAACAAATCTACTAACTTCAAATCCCCAAACTCATCTATGCTAGCATGAATATAAACCCTAATATCTTCAACGTTCAACACACCATGTGGAACATTTGAAAAGGCACCTAACGGATCAACCTCTACAAATTTGTGTGGATGTTTTTTGAATTTAGGTCAGGGCCTTTCGGTGATGTCAACAACCAATGGGGTAGCCATATCCAAAGATTGCAAATTCAAAGAGTTTCACAGGGAATACCTTGTTTCACCGGTTAGGGTTAGCTGTCGAATTCACTTTTTGCACTTCAAATCTTTGAAATCTTAGCTCAGGCGCTCTTCTCCTTGTTCTCTTAAAATGAAAAGTGATTCAAATGTTGAGTAAATCACCTTTTATACAAAACCTAATTCGCCATTGTAATAAATGCTTTGCCCTAATATATCTGGTTACACTGTTTCTGCATACAATCAATCTTTAATTGCTCTACAATCAATAGTATTAGCTTCTTTTCTTCCAGAATTTGCTTCATCAGATCTGTAATATGCTTCTTTATCTTCATTCATTGTGCCAGATTTAGGCACCCACTTACTGGCAGGGGGAATTATATTTTCAATGCAACTCCCCCTGAGCCAGAGCTCCTGTTTCAATTCCCAGAGGAATTAACAGCACTAGATTCCGGTGTGGACCCATCACCATCATTCATTTCACCTTTCTTTACCCATGTTTTGTTCATTTAATTTTGGATCTCGTTCACATTTACTTTACCCTTGCCTTTATCTTATCTCTGCATATTTAGGTTTCTGTTTACCAGACCTTTTCTATCATCATTCCTGCTTCTGCAGAATCTTGCAATATGACTGTATCTGTTGCAATTGAAGCACACAACATTTCTTTGCTCATTTACTTAATTTGCACTGATTAGCCATGTGTCCAAATCTATTGCATGCAAAATAGTTGCCATTGAAAGAATTGACATTTCTTCTGTTATTAGAGTAGTTCATTATCATACTTCTGCATTCATTGGATCTATGACCATACCTCTTACAATTGAAGCATTGACCGAAGAAAGATGGACCATTTTGATTCACTCTATTTCTGCACTGAGTAGCTCTATGACCAAATTTATTGCAATTGAAACAATTTCCATTGAAATATGGATACCTTTGAGCATTAGGTTGTATTACCGGAGGTCTTCTAGGTCTATTTCTCTGATTCTTTGATTTAGGATTTCTTTGACCAGATCCAGAGCTTTCACCTTTCTCATATCCCAGACCATGTTTATCATCTGCCATCTTCTGACTATCAAACAACACTTCAAGTTTAGCTGAGCTTATCTTGAACTTCTCTTTGTATTCATTTGCAGCTTCTAGGTTATGTTTGAGAATAACAATTTGCCTTTCAAGTTGTTCCTCATTATACCTGGTTTCTTGAAGATCAGACTCTAGATGGCCAATTATTATGTCCAATCTATAGCACTCTTTTGTTCTTTCTTTTAGAGACTGATTTAGGTTTTATTCAGTCTTCTTCCTTTCTTCAATTTCCTTGGTTAGCCTCAACACCCTGAATTTTGTCTCATGTTTTAGGACAACAACTTCTTTTGTCAATTTCTCACATTCCTTTGTCTTCTCCTTCAGAGTCCCATTCATGCCATTATCTTCCTGCTGATTTGTTAACTGCTGAAGTAGCTCCTTCCTCTTTTCCATAGATTTGCTCAGTTGCCCTTTTAAAGTCTCATTGAAATCCTCAGCATCTTTAAGGTTCTCTTGTAGTTCTTTGACTTATGCTCTGGACTGATCAAGATCTTCTAAAGCAACTTGAAGTTGTTCATTGATGCCATCAAAATACCTAGATGAACCCATTGAAACACCTTCCCAGATCTTCCTCAAGTTGTTAGACTTCTTCCAAGGAACCTAGCTCTGATACCAATTGTTGAAATTAAGGAACACTAAGAGGGGGGTGAATCAGTGTTCTGCAAAGGGTGTGTGCAAGAAGTTGAATCCACTTTTTGGCCAAAAAGTGGAAGTGTTTTCCCTGATTTTTAGAATTTGTCACATTTGACCTAAAATTTTGAAACACTTAAAGGTGGAATCTTGAAAAAAGTCAGTAAATATGAAATGTAGTACTCGGATTCTAGTTTCCAAATATGTAATTTTTTTTAATACCCAGATGATACAAATTGATTTTTAAAAGGCGTTTCTAAAAACCACTATTTAAAAGTCACTTTTTTTTACTATACCATGCACGTGTACGTCATCTATATATTGACCTAAATAATCATATTTTTCTAAATCCTTTTGGGAAATTTTTTTTAACTAACTGAAGCACATTTTCCATATTTTTTTATAATTTTTTATTGAGTATTTTTTTTGGGTTAATTTTTTATTGGCCATTTTTGGTGTTTTAAAAAATCATCGTGTACGTCATGCATAAAATGACCTAAACTTATCATTTTTTGAAAAAAAAAATCAAATTGAAAATAATTGTCTGAAGTACATTTTCGTACAATTTTTTGTACAAAAAATTATTTTAATAAAAAGTTATTAAAATACTAAAAAACCCTGATAATTCAAGTTTATGGACCTATTTCATTAGAAATTAATTGAAAAATAGAAAAAATAATCCAATTGTAAAAAAAATTACATATTTGGAATCTACATTGTCTCATCTATAATGGGTTTTAATTTTGTCAAAAATTATGCAACAAAGGCCTTTAGACATATGCCCAAAGTCACTATTTTGTTGTGACATTGACATGACCTTCAACTTGCAAGTCAAACCAGATCCAAAGCCAAGGGTCAACTTCCCAAGCCTTTTTCCGATCCAAAACCCATAGCAAAAACTGGGTTAGAAATTCAAATTTTATGAAACTAGATCTCATTTCTACAAAATGGGATCTCATTTTGAAACGGGATCCCGTTTTATAAAAGGTTAATATTTTAACCTTTTATGAAATGGGATCCCATTTTGAAATGCAATCCTATTTTGAAACGCGATCCAGTTTTGAAACACGGTCCAACCTTTTATGAAATGGGATCTCGCTTTTGGCTCGGGATCCCAAAGCAAAACGGGATCCCGTTTCATAAAAAGCGGGATCCCATTTTGGTTTACCCAATCTTGGGTTTTTTTCTAAGTCTGAAACTTCAACCTTAAGTGGACTCATCTTTGTGCATTTACCCCAAAACTTATTATTGGGTTCCTTTATTAATTTACCACATACATTCAAAAGAAAGAAACATAAACTCAAGAACAACAGCAACAAGATCATTACACATGAACACCAGGATTTTTACGTGGAAACCCAGTTAAGGGAAAAACCACAGTGGGGGTTAACCCACAAGATTTTATACTCTATTAAAAGTATTACAAATAGGAAGGCACATGCCTTCGGGCACACTACCCAGAGCTCATTGCTCAAAGGAGGCTCACTACCTACAAGATTGATTACAAAAGTTCACTGGAATACTTGAACTGAAGAATAACATCTAACAATGTAAGATTACAGTTCCAGTTAGGATCAATATACCAACTTCACACACTTCATCTCTTGCTACCCTATTTTACTGATGTGCCATAATCTAAGCCTTATATCCCTGCTTCGCACTTGATACTACCACACTTCACACCTCTTATCTCATATTCGTACCATCATGTCATAAAATGCTTGCACCCATCGATTATATATATTCTCTCTATGAAATTTCATCAATTGTAGTCAGCCTCAAGAAAACTTAGAAGCTTTTTCAAGATCATTGTTTTGTTGGCTGAATCCATGCACAAACATAAATGCAGACCACAACTTATGAATTCAAGTCACCACACATATCGGCCAATACCATTGCATCTCATAAATTACTCAACCAACTACTTCTCATAATCCACACAAGGATCAAACACCAAGTTCGTCTATTCTTCACCTGGACTGTCTAACCAAAACTCAATACTCATATGCTTGTAACTTTCAATCCCTTCATCACCAGAGGCTAAAACTCTGGATTTAGGTATCCTTGACATCCCTTAACATACCCTCAGAGCCTTAGCACAATATGATTACCTGTGGATAAATGCGGACCAAAATGTTGGAACCTGTCATATGCTTTGTTCCTGTCTATCCTGACTTAGACAAATCTATAATCTGACTTCTGGTATGATCAAATGATATAATGCGGATGTGTGAGATAGATTCAGTTGCCATAAATGACAACACCTGACATGCCTAGTAGTATCTCTTGCCAACAAGGTGGGCATAATCCTTATGGAGTTGGTTTTGGAAGGAAAGTAAGGTAGACATAATCCTTATGCATCCCTAACCTAGCATGGTACAACTCTAATTTTTCATGGTACATCAACAAAATTGAGGTTTTCATGATTATTTATCACATATTTTGAAGGTTTTGGATCATGTATGGGTTTGTGAATTGATTCCTAGGTCTTTGAAAGCCCTAATCTTTTTTGAGAATGCTTGATTCTTAACAAAATCACTGATGTTCTCATTTGTCTTGTAGACCCTGAGGTTTTGAAGGTCTCATAGTAGCAATGGTGGCATTCTTGGCCAAAATATCCTCCTACCTTGAGTTGGGGATGAGGATCTAGGGTTTGGTTGCCCATAGCAACTCACCAAACCTTAAAAAGGAGGTTTATAATTGATCTATCAGTCTTGGGAGCAGCCATGGTTCTTCATGCATCATAGTGATAAGGGTTCCTTGAAAGACTATTTCATCATGTTTTATTATGGCTTCATCCATGAAAACCAAAGTTGCAAATTATGCATCAAACTTATCTTTGCATCATCAAATCATAGAGGGATCTTATTGAACTAGCTTTGTCATAGCCTATGAGGAGATTATGACCATAATATCATCATGTTACTATGATTTTTAATGACAAGTGTCCCATCTTACAAACCCTCATAGTGTTTCTTCACATTTCGTGCTAAGAATTGATAACCATTTCATGTGATTTTAGTAGCACACTCTTTAAGGTGTGTTTTTCATTAAGTTTTGATTGCAAGACAAGAATGTTTTTTTAACCTTTGTGGAGGTTTGTCCTTTCATTGATCTTAGACATGATACTTGTAGGAATGACCTAGTTGTAGCAAGACAATATTAATTCATATAGGATTTTTTATCCTTTATTAGTTTATATATGTAGTGATTTGATGTCATGAATAATTTAACAATAAACTAGTATATCTCTTCAAGGTGATTGTTCATACCACGTAAAGTTTGGTCTCAAAGATTTAGAAACATTATCCTTGAAGGCATGAAGAGATGAAGAACATGTGATGTTACAATGGATCTCCTTGACCTTATGAGCCTTCACTTAGGACTCTACCTTAACATAGGATCCAAAACTATCCTAGAAGCCCTGATTTCCTATTCTAGGATGAATTCCTTCAAGAATGAGTTGTTGCAAGACCTTCTTTTCTAATTTAAAAAGACCTTGAGCACCTTCAAACATGATGGACTGATATAAAACCTTGTTTTCTAATCTTTAAATATATGGAGTATGTAAAAGAGGGCATGTATGACTATGCCAACCCTTCATGACTGTGTTGTCATAGTAAGAGGCTACCATAATCTATTTAGGAGCATTGTTTTTATGTTATAAACTCAAACCTTAAGGTTGATGTCTTAGTAGGGTATCAAATTAGCATCATTCATGACTACCATCTTCTAAGGGGCCACTATCAACATTCACATGATGATCCCTAGAAGAAGCACTGGTCCATTTGTTAGAAAACTCATGAGTACTAGTTTCATTATCAAGTTGATGATTATCATAGTCTGAAGGCAGCAATAATAGTTATAATTAAGATGAAAATTAGAGGACAACTCACCATCATAATGCTAATAGTCATAAATGTCAACCTGCATCACTCTTCTTGCTTTATACTATCAATTTAATTTTGTTGAAGTCCTAATGATCATTCTTTTTGGTTCTTTAGGTTTTTCCTTCCTTGACCATATCGAATGAAGAGGATGTAGTCTTTATGCAGTTGTATGAAAGGATGATATGGAGTACGTAAAAGATGATAATGTATTATGATCAACTAAGAGTGCTTATGTAGTTCTGAGGCAAGTTTCTCATGAAGGATATTTTGAACAAAATGAAGGAATGTTTCATGGTGTGAGGTAGATTTTTTTTGGTTTTGTAGATACCACAAGATTGATAAAAAAAGCATCTAAATCTATTTAAATGGAGTGAAATCATGAAATGACAAGAGAGGGAAGGGATGAAGAAAACCTTCATGCATTTGTATTTCTATAAACCTATAGATTTGGACACAAAAGAAGACTTATCTTGAGCACTACTTTGCCCATTTATGGGGGCATCAACCTATTCCACTACCTAGCTAGGGGCATCATTCTTGTCTTGTAGTGGGCCTAAATTTGTATCATCATCATTCTCCTTTCACTATCAACAATGGATTGATCAATTCATAGGGCACCTTCTAGGGCTTCTTTGTAGGACTTGTAGAAATTTAGATATGGAGGTGGTTGAGAAGCCCCCTAGTTTAGATTATTTTGAGTAATCTAAACTAGATTACTCATGAAAATAAGATTAAACACTATATTGCATATGCACCAAAGGTGTGAAATATCTACTTAAACACTAGATTAAACATTAGATTGCATATAGCATTATGAGGAAACATCAACTTTTAATGCATTCCCTTTATTTATTGATGCCCTAGAACCTTTGATTGATTCCCTAGAACACATTGGATCAAGTGATAACACCTTTATAGTAGGGTCATGTCAAAGAACCAACTATTAACAAACTTACAAACTTACAAGCTTGCTAGGAGTGAAATTTTGCATTCCACACCTCATGGGGCCGAATTGACTTCGCCAACACATTGGGGTGGGTGGGTGAATGCTAGGGGAGGTTTTTTTCGGTGGTGAAGCCTCTTGGTCATTCTCAGCTACATTAGACGAAGACAGTCTCTTAAGAGCCCTAAGAAGAAAAGGTGTCAAACTTTAGACTGGTTATTCTATCAAACTGTGACACCTACAAATGTATTATTTAAATGTATAGGTGGATGTTAGGTCCACCTACAAATACCTAACTCAGATTTTTTTAAATCAATTTCATTTGTCTGTGGTGGCAAGGAATGAAATGTTCCAAAATGCTTCAGTTTCATCTAGTGGAAAGGTGCTAGGAGTTAAATTTTACATTATGCACCTCATGAGGAAAAACTGGTTGTACCAACACATCTGGGTGGGTGGTTGAATGCTAGAGGAAGTCTCGTTTCATACCCCAAGTGTCCAAGTCATTCCGGACTACATGATTTTGACAACGTCACTTAAGAGCCCTAAGAACAAAAAACTACCAAACTTTGATGTAGCAGTTCTCAGAATCTGTGACACCTGAGAATGTTTTGTTTAGACCTACAAGTGCATGTAGGTTCCATCCATAATAACCTCTCTCATTTTTTGTCAACTCCAAACCATTTGACCGTGTCGAAATTAAATGCATTCTTGCAAAATGCATCAATGGCGTTCAACATAACCTTGCCAGAAGCCATATGTTTCATTATGTGCCTCGTGGGGCCAAACTGACTATGCTAAAACATCTAAGAGGGAAGGTCAATGCTAGTGGAGGTCTCATTTTGTACTCCAAGTGTCCCAGTCATTCCAGACTACAGGCTTCTGGCAAAGTCACTTAAGAGCCCTAAGAGCAAAAAAATGCCAAACTTTGACAGTGCAGTTCTCGAAATCTGTGGCACCTGGGAATGTTTTGTTTAGACCTACACATAAACATGGGGTCCATCCATAATAAAATATCTCATTTTTTGTCAAATCCAAACCATTTGACCGTGCTGAAATTAAATGCATTTTGCCAAATGCATCAATGGCGTTCAACGTAACTTTGCCAGAAGCCATATTTTACGTTTCGTACCTCATGGGCCTGAACCGACTACACCAACACATCTATGTGGGTGGGTGAATTCTAAGGTAGGTATTTTTTGTGCTCCAAGTGTCCCATTCATTCTGGACCATAGGCTTCTGACAAAGTCATTTAAGAGCCCTAAGAGCAAAAATTGTCAAAATTTGATAGAGCAATTCTCAAAATTCGTGGCACTTGGGAATGTTTTGTTTAGACCTAGAGGTGCATGTGGGGTTCATCCACAATAACCTCTCTTAGTTTTTATCAACTCCAAACAGTTTGACCGTGCCGAAATTAAATGCATTCTTGCAAAATACATTAGTGGCGTTCAACATAACCTTGCCAGAAGCCATATTTTTCGTTCTACACCTTGTGGGACCAAAATGACTACGCCAACACATTTGGGTGGGTGGGTGGATGCTAGGGGAGGTCTCATTTCATATCCCAAGTATCCCAGTCATTCTGGACTACAGGCTTCTAATAAAGTCACTTAAGAGCCCTACGAGCAAAAAACTACCAAACTTTGATGGAGCAGTTCTCAGAAATCGTGGCACCTAGGAATGTTTACAAGTGCACATGTGGTCCATCTACAATAACCTCTCTCATTTTTTGTCAACTCCAAACTATTTTATCGTGCCAAAATTAAATGCATTCTTGCAAAATGCATCAATGACGTTCAGCATAACCTTGCTAGAATCCATATTTTGCATTATGCACCTCATGGGGCCAAACTAACTCTACCAACATGTCTAAGTGGGTGGGTGAATACTATGGGAGGTCTCATTTCATACCCCAAGCATCCCAGTTGTTCTTGACACTTTGTCAAAAGCCTGTAGTCCGGAACAAATGGGATGCTTGGGCTACGAAACGAGACCTCCACTAGCATTCACCCACCCACCTGCATGTGTTGGCATAGTTGGTTCAGTCCCACGAGGTGTAGAATGTAAAATATGGCTTTTGGCAAGGTTATGTTGAATGCCACTGATTCATTTTACAAGAATGCATTTAATTTTAGCACGGTCAAATGGTTTGGAGTTGACAAAAACTGAGAGAGGTTATTGTGGATAGACCCCATGTGCACCTGTAGGTCTAAATGGAACATTCTCAGGTGCCATGAATTTTGAGAACTACTCCGTCAAAGTTTGGTAGTTTTTTTCTCTTAGGGCTCTTAAGTGACTTTATCGGAAGCCTATAGTCCAAAATGACTGGGACACTTGGGGTACAAAACGAGACCTCCCCTAGCATTCACCCACCCACCCAGACATGTTGGCACACTTGGTTCAGCCCCACAAGGTGTGGAAATCAAAATTTCACTCCTAACACCTTTCCACTAGATGAAACTGAAGCATTTTGGAACACTGTGTTCCTTGCCACCATAGGCAAACGAGATTGATTTAAAAAAATTGAGTTAGGTATTTGTAGGTGGACTGGACATCCACCTATACATGCAAAGAAGACATTGTAAGTGTCATGGTTTGAGAGAACAGTCGGTCCAAAGTTTGACACCTTTTTTTGTCTTGGGGATCTTAAGAAAGTGTCTTTGTCTAATGTAGCTAAGAATGATTAAAAGGATTCACCACCGAAAATACATCTCCCCTAGTATTCACCCACCCACCTTGACGTTTTGGTGCAGTCGGTCTAGCCCCACAAGGTGCAAAATGTAAAATTTCACTCCTAGCACCTTTCCACTGGATGAAATTGAAGCATTTTAGAACATTGTGTTCCTTGCCACTATAGGCAAATGAAATTGATTTAAAAAAAAACAAGATAGGTATTTGTAGGTGGACCTGACATCCATCTATACATGTAAAAAGACATTCGTAGGTGTCACGGTTTGAGAGAACAGTCGGTCCAAAGTTTGACACATTTTTTTGTCTTAGGGCTCTTAAGAGACTGTCTCTATCTAATGTAGTTGAGAATGACGAGGAGGATTTTCCATCAAAAAGACACCTCCCATAGCATTCACCCTCCCACCCCGACATGTTGGTGCAGTCGATTCGGCCCCAGGAGATACGGATTGCAAAATTTCACTCCTAGCACCTTTCCAGTAGATGAAACTAAACTAAAAGCTATGTTGTAATCTCCATTTTAATTAGGTCCTTCCTCTACTCTCCTTAGGTAGACATGTATGCAAAATGTTGAATCATAAAGGATACAAGAATTTAGCAAATGTTGTAGTTGCAACTGCCCTGGTAGACATGTATGCAAAATGTGGAAGCATAGACAAGGCATGCTAATTGTTTGACAAAACATCTCAAAGAGATGCCATCTAATGAAATGCAATGATTGCAAGAAATGCACAAAATGGATTTTTTGATAAGGCTTTAGAAACTTTCAAGCAAATGCAATTGGTAGATGTAAATCCAAATTCCACAACATTTTCTTGCATCCTCCCTGCATGTGCCAAAATGGGATCTTTGGAATAGGGTACATGGACATCCATCAAAGAGTAAATGATATGGGAATTTTGTTAGATGTTGTAGTTGCAACTACCAGGCTGGTAGACATGTATGCAAAATGTGGAAGCATAAACAAGGTACGTGAACTATTTGATAGAGGAGCATCATTATGAGATATATATTATGAATTTGCATCTAGTTAGGAGGAGAAATATCAATAAAAGAAATATGTAGTTAATATAGTTAATCAAAATTAAAAGAAAATATTAGAAAAATCTGTTATCAATTTGAAATTATTAGTAGAAATACATTTATTATATTTCCTTATATGATTCAAACTATGAATTGTTAGATTCATCTAAAAATAATTTATAAAGGCATAAATGATAAATCCTATGATTGGATGCACTTTTCCTTGCACCCACCATTCTTTTAACAAATACTATATTTGATGTTTCATATTCCATGTTTTTCTTAACACAAAAGTGTAAAATTTAACTAATAATATAATACAAAAACTAATTATATGAAAACCATATCATAAGTTGTTACAAATAGGTTCACAATATATTTATTTGTTAGCCAAATAAAAGTTAGCTTAATAGTCATAATTGAACTATTGTTTCTTGGATTCAATTGTCTAGGAAACAATTCATATTGACTTTCTAGAAAATTCTTTTAAGAATAAATTTTAACATTGCACCCCAACATAGAAAAATATTGGTTGATAAAAAATTTACAATACTAAGGGATCAAACTTCAAACACATTGCATACCTTACCTAATTTGTTGTAAATTCAATTCAAGTTACAAGTATACTTTCCAAAAAGAAATCCACAAAATTCTTAAGCTTTATAATTTACTCATGAATATTATATTCTTCACCAAGCTTGTAATTCTAACTAATCTTATAATTCAAAGCATAAAGGATATGGGAATTTTGTTAGATGTTGTAGTTGCAACTACCTTGGTAGACATGTATGCAAAGTGTGGAAGCATAGACAAGGCACATGAACTGTTTGATAGAACACCTCAAAGAGATGCCATCTCATGGAATGCAATGATTGCAAGATATGTACAAAATGGATTTGTTAATAAGGCTTTAAAAACTGTCAAGCAAATGCAATTGGCGGGTGTAAAGCCAAATTCCACAACCTTTGCCTGCATCATCCCTACCAATGCCAAACTGTGATCTTTGGAATGGGGTATGGACATCCATCAAAGCATAAGGGATATGGGAAGTTTTCTAGATGTTGTAGTTGCAACTACCTTCAAACAAATAAAATTGGCGGGTATAAATCCAAATTCCACAACCTTTGCCTGCATCCTCCCTACCTATGCCAAAATGGGATCTTTGCAACAGGGTACATGGACATCCATCAAAACATAAAGGAGGGGGGATTTTTGTCAAATATTATAGTTGTAACTTCCCTAGTAGACATGTATGCAAAGTGTGGAAGCATAGACAAGGCACTGAACTATTTGATAGAAAACCTCAAAGAGATGTCATCTCATGGAATGCAATGATTACAAGATATGCACAAAATGGATTTGTTGATAAGGCTTTAGAAACTTTCAAGAAAATACAATTGGTGGGTGTAAATCCAAATTCCACAACCTTTGCTAGCATCCTCCTTGCCTATTCCAAAATGGGATGTTTGAAATAGGGTATGGACATACATCAAAGCATAAAGGATATGGGAATTTTCTCAAATGTTGTAGTTGCAACTGCCCTGGTAGACATGTATGCAAACTATGGAAGCATAGAAAAGGCACGTGAACTATTTGATAGAACACCTCAAAGAGGTGTCATCTCATGGAATGATTGCAAGATATGCATAAAATGGATTTGTTGATAAGGCTTTAGAAACTTTCAAGCAAATACAAAATTGGCAGTGTAAAGCCAAATTCCAAAACCTTTGCCAACATCATCCCTGCCTATGCCAAAATGTGATCTTTGGAATAGGGTATGGACATCCATCAAAGCATGTGAATTTTTTTAGATGTTGCAGTTGCAACTACACTAGGAGACATGTATGCAAAATGTGGAAGCATAGACAAGGCTCGTGAATTGTTTGACATGATGCCTCAAAGAAATGTGGTCTCATGGAATGCCATGATTGCAAGATATGCACAAAATGTATTTTGCAAGGATGCTCTCAAAATCTTTAAATTAATCAAGCACTTTGGAACATATCCTAACATTGTAAGCTTTTCTTGTATTCTATTTGCACACAACCATGCAAGTTTAGTGGATGAGGGTTGTACAGACTGTAGACACCTAAAAATGTCCATGTCTGACAACATCACCTTGACGATACATTACTTGAGACATCTTATAACATTTTTTCCTAGGACCCTCACACACCCCTTTCATCACCTAATTAGTTAAATAAATCATATTTATTTAACTAATCCCATTCTAATCCCATTTTAATCCCTTTAGCCAATTAATTAAATAAATTATTTTTATTTAATTAATTCCCATCTTTCCCTCATCCAATTAATTAAATAAATTATATTTATTTAATTAATTTCCACTTTTCACTCATCCAAATTAATTAAATAAATTAAAGATTTATTTAAATAATGTATTCCACATCATTCCTTTCCAAAATTAAACAATTTTATTATTTAATTCCACCTTTATCTCTATCTTCACATGGCTAGAAGCTTCTAATCCTTGTAAGGTAGAAGGCCATTTGACTTTAATCCATTTGACTTTTGTTTTCCATAACATAGTCATTTTTTGCGTTTTAGTCATTTTTTTCTTTGCTTGTCACTAACCCTTTGCTTGCAGTTATATTGCTTTGTCGAAGACATTTTTTATCAAACTACTCACAAGTGGCTTGCAGATTTCACATGTCAAAGACATCATTTGAAACCTTGTGCTTGCTTTATCCAATGGACTTGATTGTGACTTGTGGTGTGTGCCTCGTCATCAAACTTGACAACAAATTTCTAGGTGCACTCAACACAACCCTTGTTTTTCATTTCATCATAAACTTGTTTGCCATCACACTTTGATTTGGGCTCTAAAATGAACAATTGTTTGCAATCACACTTTGAAATTGGGCTTCAAATGAACTTGTCTCCGTTATCACATTTGGACTTGGGTTTAAAACAAACTTGTGCTTGAATTATTTGGTGGATTTGAGTGCGATTGAGGGTGTGTATGTGATGCAGAGCAGGGGTATAAAAATGATCGAATTCACTTAGACAACCACTCACAAGAACCTCTAGTCATCAATCAATGGGCTTTCCTTCACAAATCACCATTGTTCCTTGTAGCCTTTCAAATAGGCCTTTTTGGGCATAAATTTTAGAGAAGACCTGATCTATAGGAAAGAAGACCCATTTAGGATACCCTTTTGGCCATTCTTACACATATCTAGGAATGAGATAGGGTTTCTTTGTATGGAAGGGTTCAAAAATTGATTGTCCTCCTTCTTACTAGACCTAATTAGGTAATTAGGTGTGACACAACCAAGTTCTTGGCTTCAATAGGTCTCTACTCCTATTCCAATACTCCAAACACATCTCATATGGTCTCAAACAACTACTCCTATTACATGGATCATTCTCCAATAGCCTACAACCAATTTCTCCAAGTCTTTAGGGCTTCTAGGTCTAATACATAAAGATATTAGACTGTTAATGCTTTCCCACACGTGCAAACTCACTCATCTGCCTCTACAACCTTGGTATATTAAAATACATGTCAACACAGGCCATTCCACTGAGTTTTAGAGTTTTCTACTGGTGGAATAGAGAATTACATATTTTCTTGGTCACTGGTTACCCTACCTAGGGTTTGGACCAATCTAAAGAGACTTCAACACAACTCCCTTAAAACTTAATGAAATCAAATGCAACCAAAGACAATAGAAAGTAGATTCAACTCACCTTCATCCACAATTGATTCCAAATTAGTACAAGGTCGTATAGATCCATATTACACAGAATAATAAGGAAACGTTAGAAATTATAGAAAATAGAATTAATTTTATTGCTTTCACTCCAAAAATCCATCAACCAACCCATGGGTCATACAATATAGGCCTATTTATGCCTCTACAAATAGTTTGTACTATTCAACTGACCCCAACTAACTTTTGAAATAACTTTACAAAAGAAAAGTTGTCATTGACAACATTGACAACAAATAACAACTTTTACATCTTTTAACCAATTGACTCCAAACTTTCCACAATGACTACAAATGATCATTCATGACCCAAAATGACCTTATTCACATGAAACAACACAAATTAAGACAAAACCCAAAGTTGGAACATGTTGACCAAGAGGGTACACCTACACCAGTATGCTCTTCTCATACACTTCGTGTGATCTTGAGAATCAAAAACATCTTTCATCCATTCATCTTCACAACACACATTTCAATTTCTAAGGGGAAATAAACACTGTGAATGTGAATCTGGTGTGTGTGTGTGTATGCTCTCTTCTTGCACCACAAGGTGACCTTGGAGATCAAAAGTACCCACTCGATTTGTTTTTGTCACCCTTCCTAGGAGGCCTGCTTGGAGACACACCACTCCAAGGGATGACCTCGACTCTAGCATTTTGAAAAAGTATAAAAAGCAAAGAGTCAATTGAAAGACACACCTCTTGGAAGTAGGAATCTTGTCATCCAGGCTAATCCCCCAAGAACTTTGTACCTTGAGGAAGTGAAGGTGAAGGGTGGGTTACCCCTTTCTCCTGGCTGTATGGCATTATTTCACTTTCATTTCACGAAATTGAGCCCCCCATACCTTGTGTATATTGGGGGCATCCTTAGTCAAACTTGTGCATCCTAGACTAAGACCTATTGGCCACACCCACTTGACTAATATTAGGCTTGTTGATGTGTCTTCAAGTGTCTTCATAATCACAACAATTGATCTTCAAATTCAAACTTACTATTGTGTCTTGTGTGTGTGATTCATGCACATACATGTGAAATCTTTTGTTTGAAATTTGCCTAAGTCAAGCTATCAACATACACATTCTACATCATCCTAAACATCCTTGTCATCACATCCATCCTAATCCAATCCATCCTCATCGAAATCCAAATTCTAATCATCCTACTTGTCATATCCACACCATCATAATCATTATCTACCTCCATCCATTTTGAGAGTCCACCCATGTCTTTCACCCCCGCCTATCCTCTCGAGGGGGCATCATTTCACATCCAATCACCATCATTCCACATCATCCAATCACCATCATCCTAGTCTTCATCCACAAGCCAATCAATTTCATCCACCTCATCCCTAATCATTTTAAGCCTTCATCATTATCCTAATCATTCAACATCATCATTCTAGTTCTAATCCATCACTTGTCAAAATGGTTGTGATCATTAACAAGCCTAGGTCAAATCCAAGACCCAAACTCATACTCTGAGGAGGCCCTCCTTCTAGCTTCAATGATGAGAAAAATCCAAGACCCAAACTCGTACTCTGAGGAGGCCCTCCTTCTAGCTCCAATAATGAGAAAAACCCAAGACCCAAACTCATACTCTGAGGGGGTCCTCCTTCTAGCTCCAATGATGAGAAAAATCCAAAACCCAAAATCATAATCTGAGGAGGTCCTCCTTCTAGGTCCAATGATGATGAGAATCTTGTAGATTATGATGCATATTTTGAACAACAAGCCGAAATGAAAAGACATCAACATATGTATAAATCCATCCTAACACAAGATTATCCAAGTTACCCTTTGCAGTAAGATCAAGTGTCTTTAAGTCTACATGCTACCTTTGACAAGGGAAACACCAATCTAGCTTATGTATCCTATGGATATCCTCCATCATCATCCAATCAAATGCTAATCCAAAAGCCTACTAGTCCTATGCCAACACCACCATGTACTCCCAATCCTAATTCATTGGTCTCTCCACCTTCTAATCCATCAAGCCCTTTATTATCCTTCCGACCACCTAATCCTCCATCAAATCCATGCCCTAAATTCAAATCATACAAAAGCAAACATATGGGGTAATCCAAATCCACTCATCCAATGTCAATCACATCTAGCACAAGCAATCCCAATACCAATTCATCCAATCCCTTTGACCCTCCATCCAATCAAAATCAAAATCCTAAGCCTACAACATCTTCCACCCCTTTTAGCCCTCCACCATGGGATCTATCCACTCCTAATCCTAATCCATCCAACACCTCTATTATCCCTCCACCTAATCCTAATCCTAAGCCAACACCATCCACCATTATTATCCATCTATTATATTGTCCATTCACCCATACACTAATGAAGGATGTGATCCACTGGCTATTAGCAAGGAATCAACTATGTCACCAATCACCTATCCTTGAGCCTATCAAAGAGTCTTCAAGCATCATGTCTAGTCCTACAAATCCATCATGTAGTCCACAACTCATCGAGCCTATTGAAGAGTCTCCCACCATAAGTCCAAATCAAGATCCATTATACCCTCATGTTGTTGACCATCTCGAACATATCAAGCCTATCCAAGTGTCTCCCACTTTCACTCCCATTCAAGAAAATCAAGGGCTATGTCAATAGTCTAATCTAAATCATGTGGAAACATCAAGCCCTTATTCCAATCAAGATCAAATCTCTTACATTCAACCCATCCACAAACTATATCTCTTTTATTATCAAGATATTATCTATGAAGAAGCTATCCAAGAGCAACTTGATCCTATCCATAATCAAGTTCCTAACCATAAGCAAGCAATCCAAATCCAACCAATACATAACCTATATCTTTTCTATGATCAAGATAATATCTATGATCAAGAGCATATCCTAGCAACATGATTCTATCCATAATCCCACAACAATCCAAAAACCTCCACCTAGTCCTATCTATGATCTAAAAACATCCACTTCCCTTGATGAGACACTTGGCTCCCAAGAAAACATAGATGATCACACCAATAGCTTGGATCTTAGTGAGCATAATGATAATCAAGATCCTAATGATCCTTCCTCATCCACTATTGGTCATATTACAAACCCACCAACATATCCCTTTGGTCTTACCACCTTCATCCATGAATGTTCCTCCCTATGGAATAAACAACCTTTATCCATCACCTCAGCCTCTCCATCGAATAATAAGCTCAAGTCTAGTGTCCAAAACATCCATAATCCCAATGTCCATCGCATACTCCAAAAAATGAACTATCAAGGTAAAGTATTAGGCCTTCATGAACAAGGTATTTTGGAGCCCATCCATGTGAACGTCCCTCCACACTCATATGGCCTTGGATATACACCCCAAGGAAAACAATCTCAAGATGTTGGTACTTCCTCCATGCCTTCTAAATCCACTCCTTTTCATCCCAAATCCCATGCATCCTATCATACCCCCAAGACATGTTTCCATTCCACCTCCATCATCCTACAAATCCCAAAAGCATGTGACCATACACCTTCCACCATCCAATTTACCTCCACTACTTCCAACCCCTAATATCCCTGCATCCACTCTACCTCCACTTTTACCAACACCTAATTTATCCCTATCATCCAATCCCTTCATCCATTTATCCATAAATCCATTTTTAATCCCTCCATCCATAAATCCCCTCAAATTCCTAATCATGATCAATAAATGCACACATCATCTAACTATGAATTTTCCACCATGTCCATGGGGTTCAAAAATAAAAATTTGGATGCCTCTACCTATTAAGCTAAAAATCCTAAAAATCCTCATGTCTTAGAGCACAAATGCAAAGAGTCAAAGCCAAATCCATCTAAAAGGCTATCCAAGCCCATACCTCCAAATGAAAAGGCCAAAACTAAAATGGTTTGGGTACCTAAGAAAGAAGAAATCAAGTCAAATGACGCATCCACATCTCAAAAATCCCATTCCATTCAAAAATCTCAAATTCCTTCATCCCATAAGCAAAACAAAAATCATAAAAATCCTAAGTCTATGTGGGTACCTAAATTTCTACATCTACCATCCCCTAATCAAACATATCCATTGCTTCCTACACCTCCTCCAAATCAAAAGCTTCAATGTTTATCACAGTGTGTGCAACTGTTGGTCTTGGTTCCCTTTCATTCCGCAACAATTTCACATACCTCCATCTCCCCATCCTTCATCTATTATCCTACATATCTTCCCCATCACTTCTCTATGGTTCATGCTTTTGCATAAGCCTTTTATCCATCCTTTTAAATAAGTCCTACATAATCCACATCATAATCCACTATCCTTCCCTGCATAAACCTTTCATAATCCACTATCTACCTAATCTATCTCCCTCTCATGCAATCCTCTACCAACATCTATGAGCATAATGACATTTGACATAGTCCATTTGTGATGGCATCCCTCTCTAGTAGGACTATCACCTTTCATGGAACTAGATGTTTGAGTCCCTCTTGTCCATATCCACCTATCCCATCCAAGTATTCCAAAAAAAATTGAAAAAAATGAAAAAAAAAAATCAAAATAGTAAAGAGAAATCCCTTCGTCCAATGGTGAAAACCACCCTTAATGGTGCCTTGGATAACTACCATGATGAAAACTTGGTAAATAGGCATCATGTGTAGGTTGATTATCTATGTCACTTACACTTGGGGGCACGTTGTCTCGTCTAAACTATCTATCCCATCGTACCATTTTTATACCATCGTATCCTATTTTACCATCCTTGGCCATTATACCTACATATCCTATTGAGTCCATCCATACCTTATCATCTTCGAAATGATGTTATTTGTCTTAGTCGTAACATCATCTCAAAGAGGGGCAAAATGTAGATAGCTAAAATTGTCCATGTCTTACATCACCTTGACGATACATTACTTGAGACATCTTATAACATTTTGTCCTAGGACCCTCACACACCCCTTTCATCACCTAATTAGTTAAATAAATCATAATTATTTAACTAATCCCATTCTAATCCCATTTTAATCCCTTTATCCAATTAATTAAATAAATTATTTTTATTTAATTAATTCCCACTTTTCCCTCATCCAATTAATTAAATAAATTATATTTATTTAATTAATTTCCACTTTTCACTCATCCAAATTAATTAAATAAATTAAAGATTTATTTAAATAATGTATTCCACATCATTCCTTTCCAAAATTAAATAATTTTATTATTAATTCCACCTTTATCTCTATCTTCACATTGCTAGAAGCTTCTAATCCTTGTAAGGTGGAAGGACATTTGACTTTAATCCCTCTCATTCAACCTAAATGAGACACTTGTCAAATGACTACAACTCTAACTATCATTTAATCCTAGCCATCCATCCATAATCTAATCATGGTTGTCCATTCATATCATTCATCTCCTATAAATGAAGCCTTACCCAAGCCATTTGGGACACTCTTTTAGGGGAGATCGATATTCAAG
Organism: Cunninghamia lanceolata; assembly: GCA_027924645.1. NCBI lineage: Eukaryota > Viridiplantae > Streptophyta > Pinopsida > Cupressales > Cupressaceae > Cunninghamia > Cunninghamia lanceolata. Next base: position 2,326,596 of record BSBN01000270.1, read on the forward strand.
CAACATCATGCTATCGAAATCACTCTAGATCTCCATTCCTATCATCTTCTATCTATCGTTATGTTGTAGAAATCATGAGCAATCAACATATCACTATCAATCATTCATCATCTAGAACATCACTAGCAGATTAGGGTGCATCTACTCCATTCTATCGTGTGTTGACGACTTGGTTTGAAGGTAAAGGTATTGGGTTTGTTGCATTATCTTCATATTATCCTTTAAGACATTTTTCTATCAACACATACTTCAATCATATGTGTGACTCTTATTGTAAATTCATGATTAGATGTCTCCATGACTATTACAAATTTATTAAGGGGTCTTGTCATATAATTTCAATCATGTCACATTTAAGCATGATACATTATCTATCCTATAACCATAATTGATCAACATATCATTTCATGGAAACGTTGAAGAACAAGTACGCAATATCAAAACTTTTAATCTTTATACATTATCTATCTCATAACCATAATTGATCATCATATATATAATGTAAAATATCATATACATAATGTCATGAAAATAATATATAGTGTATATATAAATCCATATAGGCATATACACCGATATACATCGATAAAATAGAAAAGTATGTTTACAAAGCCATATAGGCATACAAAAAAAGTCCCAAAATCAAAATTCCTATGGAGTGCTATCAAATAACTGACGGCCCTTGTTTAGCTGTGAAGATGAAGAATCAGTTGACGACTTATGCTCTCTCATCTGTTGATTGGACCTCCTTGATAGAGATTTTTGAAGCTCCACCTATTAATACAATTAAAAAAGATGCACATTAATATAGAAAACATGAAATATACAACATGACATAAGTAATCAATCACTTACCGCAAGTTGGTGATCCCTCTCAATCATTTGTTGTCTCTCTTCATTTGTAGTTGGACGGGTTGGAGTTTTGACCTCTTGTGAGAAACATGAAGAAGAAAATTTGAGTAAAGATGAATATAATTTATGTACATTAAATGACATGAGATAAAACAAGAAATACATAATGACATTTACATGTTATTGTCCCATACCTCGATCAAAGGCATTAAAGACAAAACAGTTGTGTAGCAATGCCCACCTCCGTTGACTAACAAATATGAGGAGTCTCAAAAGATGTCATCAACTAAAAATAGAACAACGTTATTTGACCAAAATATACATAACATTATTTAAATGCATAATGATTAGAAATATTAAAATTTACCTCAGTGAAACTGGCTCTATGACCAGCCCAACCAACTCCTCCTGATGTTGAAGGTCCAATATCCACATGTTCATCGTCAATTGACACTAAATAAGATTATCATTCATATGTGACAAAAAGTTTACTTGTACTATATATACTATCTTGTTACAAATTACATACATGTCAACTCAATCTCCTCTCATAAGCTTGCAGTGGATGGCTGATAGATGCAGGATGAATACTTTGACCCTGGAATTTCATAATCCATACAATTACCTACATTAATTTTGACTTATAATATCTATTAATATAATTAATTAGAGATTTCAAATAAAAATATAATAAATTGTAGAAGCTTATAAAAAATTACATGTGTATCAATACCAAAGGTCCTATCCAACAAGTCATCTGTCATTACAATTTTATCCAATATGCACGTGTCCTGTGCCTGCTCCTGCCCCTGTGTGGCATAGTCTTGAAAGTGTTGAGCATCCTCTTGAATGTATGTATCAGGAGCATCCTCTGACCCGTAATAACATAAAGCTCCACATGAATGAAAAAGATGTGGGGACCGACGATTCCTACTAATCTCACCCTCACCGACCTGTGAAAGATGGCTACCATCTTGTACTAAAAACTGAGTGAGGGAACTAATAGAATGTAGTGTCTCCACCTCAACACTCTCCTTCAAAGTAGAAGGGAGTGATATATGCTGAAAGGATGGCCTTGTCAAGGGTCTATCCAGGTGATCCTGGGAACAATGTGCCCCATCTCTATCCTATGCAGAGTTGTCACCTTTGCCCTAGAAATCCCACATGTCAAAATAGTTTAGAATGCCATTGAGGATAAACTTGCAATAGAGTTTCCTCAAAAAATATTATGGGAACTCATTATTGTTACATAGTGGATCGTCAAAAACCATCCACCACCTATCCCAAAAAAATTTAGATATCCCGTCGTGTACACACCAGTGAATGGGGAATCTTTTGCAACTCCCGTGTAATGGCTCATTGGTTCTAGGATCAACAAAGAGGGCACATAGATTGAATTTAAATGTTTTTTGTCTTTCACTTGTTTGTATGATAATTTATTAGCATAGTATTTCCGGAAGCTCTCCCTATAGTCAGCCCATTTGTTGATTTGGTTTGTGATGGAATCGATGTGAGAAATAATTGACTCTAGGGATGTGACAAGGGATCTTCAATGAGGATTGCTTGCATTTGAATTTTTTAACGTTTCAATTAGGTTTTCAAGTTGTCTTTTGTTCTCCTTGATTTTCCCTAAAAAAATTTCTTGTGATTCACAAGGATGCTAAGGAATTGAAGGAGGAGTTTGAGGAGGGTTGTTTTGAGCTTCCTCTTTACCTAGAATCTCATCATCCCCACGATTTGGTGGATTAGGGTTTGAGGGTGTTTCAAGGGGTTCATTAGCTGAAAATTCAATCAAAACATTGAAAAACAAATGATTTCTTTTCAAATTTAAAAAACAAACATGGAAACCTTACCTTCTTGACCCCGTGGACCTCGTGCACAACATCCTTGAGTGCAGGAATGGCATGGCGGCATAGCATTTGTGTGGTTTCTCCTCCAATTTCTTTCAAATGCGCTCGCATATTTATCCTAGTCGCGTTTTTAGCTCTACAATTTCATGTGTAAAACAAGAAAAATGAGACCACGTTATAATGCAGTCACATTTTATCTTCTTTAGACTTAAAAGTGGTTTGGCCATTTTTTGCTCCCTCATCGTTTCGCACACACCCCTAATTATTTTTTGTTTTTTGCAATAAATGATGAAATAGAAACTAAATAAGGAGATTTTTCTTTAAAAAAATTGCCTTATTTACTTATTTTACTGGGCCTGCCAAAATGAAGAGTAGGAAAATGAAATAGTAAAGAACTTAATGTTAAACACAAGATCCTTTGCAAAATAAGGAATGCAAACAACAATGAAACTTCAAACAAAAGATCTAAATGCAAACCTTAGATGTTGAGATGTGCTCCAATGGATGTGTTGATGAAGAGGATGTATGTTGGTTTCTTGAATCCCAGCAGCAGGCCTTTGTATTCCAAACTTGCTTAGAAATTGCTTCAGGAGATTTACATTTATATATTTTTGGGATGAGGTTTGGATGGATGAGATCAATTTGGAAGATCAACATATGAGAATTGTTGAGAGGAGAGGGTGAATGAGAAGCCTCCAAGTGGTATCTCCTAAATGATGCTCATGATGAGGATTGGATTGAGAGGACATGAATGGATAATATTTTCTAGGAGAAGATGGAGGGTGATGATTGAAAGGTACATTTTAGGATCTTGTGCAATCTCTCATACATGTGTGAGCTAGGAAACATGTAGATGTGTGATGAGACTTCTCAAACATATGATTTTGACAAGTGATCTTATCACACATGTGTGAGAGACATGGGGAAGAGTGAATTTGACAAGTGGGTTTTCTCACACGTGTGAGAGACATAGGGAAGAGTAAATGTGACATGTGGACTTTCTCACACATGTGTGAGAGTCACACGAGTCACATGTGTGAAATGGAGAGTAGGGATTAAAAGAGTTAATGGAGGGCTAAGATGAAAAGTTGATTAGGATTGATAATGTGGATTAGTGAATTTTTAATTAGAGGAAATGGTGATGTGGATTTAGCCTAGTTAATTAAATAAAATGATTTATTTAATTAACTAATGTTAGGATATTAGCTAATATTAGAATAGGCTAGATGAATAGAATGAATTATCTAAGGCATAACCTAATTAATTAATTAATTAATGTAGGAATGGGTATGAGATTATTAGGATGAATTTAGTTATAACGTAGTGGTTAATTTTAGGTGTCTACAATTGATTTTAAATCAAAGATTTCTACAAGATGACATATGTGTCATAGCTCATCTAGGTTTCTTTGTTGAGGCTTTAAAGTATGAGATGGAAATCAAAACCATTTTTAAGTTAGATGTAAGTGTGGGCAGTGGCATTGGTTGATAGGGTAGAAATAGTAAGGGAATGTATAAAAATGTAACCAAAAAATAGGTACATAGGATGCCTGCTAAAAATATGGAGGGATTTTAATTATACTAGTATATGTAGAGGGGATATCAAAAATATAAATTTGAGGGGTAGAAATGAAATCAGGGGTGTTTATTAGTACCCTATGAATGCATGTGATATGATATTGGTTTATTAAATGAACCCTTTGAGAATGGGCTCAATCTACAGAAATTCCAAAAAACATGTAAAACAATATGACACACTGTCTAAGAATAAGCCATTTCCAATTAAATAAATAATAGACAATTGTATTAGGATTAGAAAATTCAAGTATGCCTTTTCTATTAATTTTGAATGGACTATTAGGGAGTAGAAAAAGAATCTATTAGGAAGCCATCCCATGGATCCCACTTTAGGAACTATTTTGTGGAGCAAGGGGTCCCATGAGATGAAAAAAATAGCTACAAGATACATTAGAATCTTGTCCAAGAAAATAGGAGCTCCCACTTTTTAGATTTTAGATTTTCAAGGGTGCCTTTAGGGTGGTGTTGGTGTTAGAAGTGAAGGCAAACCACTACAATATAGAAATATGAAATAATGTTGAAAATCTAAAATTTAATCCATAGAATGACAAAATGGAGATAAAACATGTAAAGCAACAATAAAAGAAATCAACAAATGCAAGAGATTTAAACATGACAAAGTGATTTATGTGGAGAAACGCTTTTGGGAAAAAAATCCACCAAAAAAGAGGACAAGTCTATATTATCTTCAAATCAAATTACAATACAATCACTTCCTTCAATCTTGCATCCCCTTTGACTGCACTTGTGTACCTGTAAACATACAATTCATACTCTACACTTCTCTATCTTTTGTTAAATAGAAATTAAATCATATAGAAGAAGTCACAAGAATATGGTGCCTAAAATTGGGGAAATCCAACACCCACATTAGAAGGTTACAAAATTAGGAATTAATGACATTCTTACACTTGTCATAACCACCTCCACACATGTAGCACTCCATTATGGAAAAATTCCATGCCCACCTTTTACTTGTTTACTATCCCAAGATGAATATCATTAATTACTACCACTATAAACAATTATTTACCGCAATCAATGGATCTCACATCCCAAATTAAATGTATTTACAATATAATATTATGACTAATTAAATACATAGGATTTACAAGGTTGATGGCACCTTAATCCTAGCATTCCCCCACTTGACATCATACATTGTAAATACATCCATCGAAAAACTTAAATCAACTAAGTACAAGAAACAAGATCCATGGCCTCCCTATACCAAGTGAACTTTTATGTGCTCACAGGTTTGGTAAGATAATCTGCAACATTCTCTTGAGTGTCAACCTTATTCAACTTAGTCTATCCATCTGCAACCATTTTTTGAACAAAGTGATATTAAACATCTACATGCTTAGTCTAAGCATGATACATAGCATTCTTAGCTAAACAGATTGCACTTTGGCTATCACAACCAATTTGAATTATTTTACAATCAAAACCAATACATGTAATGAGGGTCATTGAAGTCCTCATCATTTAATTATAAATATCAATCCAAGACGGTGTCCAAGGCTATATGCAAAAAGGAGAAGAAATATTTTGCATGATAATCTTTCCTACAAATAGAATTGAAAGGAAATGCATGAAACAAATTACTACAATCAAATCTAATCTAAGAGCTTGTAAATGCAAATGCTGGAGTCAAATCTATCCTAAGAAACTTGTGAAGAGAAATACTGGAATCAAATCTATTCTAAGAAGCTTGTAAATAGGAATATTGGAAATGGAAAGATTGCTAGAAAAATAAACTAAGGAATGAAAACTACAAACTATTGTTGCTAAAATATTGAACTTTATTATTTTATAAAACTCTCCCCATTTGATTATTTGATTACAATGTATTTATACAATGCTTATTCTTAATCAATCCACCAAGAATGTGGATCTAAGATCCTATTTTTTAGGAGAAAAACTATAACTTCTTCCTCTGATTTCGCTGCCTTCTTTCATGCCACTTTTATTTTAGTCACTTTCTATCACAAACTGCTCACTTATTTTGATGAACTATCTCACACATTTTCTGGGTTTTGTTCCCCTCATTCTTAGTTTTCAAATCATTTTGAAATTCTAAATTTCATTGAGAAACAAGGGAGATATCACTATTTTACTGATACTACATTTTTAACTTCCTCTTTTCGTGCTTCTTTTTAGGAAGTTTAATGGCATTTCAAATTGGCAGAATTTATTCTTCAAACTACTAATTGTTGATTACAAGGCAAAATATGCAATAGCATTAAGACATGCAATGACACTAATTAAGAAAAAGACATGCTTTTATTTAGCTAATAGATGAGACAATATATTGTCTCATCATCTCCCCCACACCTAAGATGTTGCAGGTCCTCCTACAACTCATAGTGAGCTTCTAGAGTCAATCTCTTTATCTTGATGGAAGTTGTTCTGAAGATGGTCTGAGAGGTATGCTGAAGATACTCCAAAGTTGTTATGAGTTACTCCAAAGCTAGTTGTATGGTCAACTGAGTTACTCCAAAGCTCTCCAGAGCTATCCAGAGTTAGCTGTATGGTCAGCTCTAGAGAGATCCAGAATGTTATAATGCTAGAACTAGAGCCCATGGGTGGATCCAAAGAGATCCAAAATGTTTCAAGAGTTCTTTGGGGGTAGCAATTCATCTAAAAAAGTGCATGTTTAGCTTTAGAAGAAGAAATAGCATGTGCTAAGCACATATTTGCAGAAAAGAACCCTACTCTATCCTACTCCACTTACTGATGTAGAGATAGGTTACACAAAACCATTAACTGGTTGTGGAAAATAACATCCTTTTCTCAAAAGATGGATCCATGCATTTAACTTTTTTAAAGAAGAAAACTATGAGAAGAAGGTGATTGAAAATTTAAACTTTGATGCTTCACCTTCCTTTGAAATGGTAGCCTTCTCCATAATTTTTTATTCTAGTAGATGCATGGGCTTATTGGAAAGATCTTGCAATCCTTGCTCACATTATGTTGCATGCATGACTAGATGCAACTCCTTGTCCTTCAAATAATTGATTAGACAACCCTCCTTGGACTTTGAAGGTGTCCAAATAATAATGATCATTTCCTTGCTAGGGCTTGAAGTCATGGTCCTCTAGTTGAGGAGGTTGCACAAGAGTTTTCACCTTCTTTACATGCAAGAACCTCTTCCTTTAGATCTGTTGTTTTGGGGGGGAGTTTCTAAAATAATAAACCTAAAAAAGACTTGTCAAACTAATTTTACTTTGGACTTGTTGTCACCAGATCAACAACAACTCCCTAATGAAACATATCCCTGGCAACGACGCCAAAAATGATGAGGGTTGTTGCAGTCCTCATCATTTAATTATAAATTTCAATCCAGGGTGGTGTCCAAGGCTATATGCAAAAGGGAGAATAAATATTTTGTATGACAATCTTTCCTACAAATAGAATTGAAACAAAATGCATGAAACAAATTATTGCAATCAAATCTAATCTAAGAGCTTGTAAATGAAAATGCCGAAATCAAATCTATCCTAAGATGCTTGTAAAGGGAAATACTGGAATCAAATCTATCCTAAGAAACTTGTAAATGGAAATACTCGAAATGGAAATACTACTAGAAAAATAAACTAAGAAGTGAAAACTACAAATTATTGTTGCTAAAATACTAAACTTTATTATTTTATAAAACTCTTCTCATTTGATCATTTGATTACAATGCATTTATGTATTGTTTATTCTTAATCAATCCACTAAGAATGTGGATCTGAGATCCTATTTTTGAGAAGAAGAACTATAACTTATTCCTCTGATTTTTCTGCCTTCTTTCATGCCACTTTTATTTCAGTCACTTTCTATCACAAACTGCTCACTTATTTTGATGAATTGTCTCACACGTTTTCTAGGTTTTGTTCCCCTTGTTCTTAGATTTCCGGATCATTTTGAAATTTTGAATTTTATTAAGAAATGAGGGAGATATCACTATTTTACTGAGACTATGTTTTTAACTTCCCTTTTTCATGCTTCTTTTTAGGAAGTTTTCTGGCATTTCAAATTGGCAGAATTTATTCTTCATACTACTAATTGTTGATTATAAGGTGTTGGGCATTAAGGTGTCTCAACCTTGGTAATTCCTTGTACTATTTTCATTGTATTTATTTACTTATTGCCTATGTTATAAATTAAATTGTAAATTCATATTGTCATCTTGTGGGATGTGGCACGGTGATGTGTCATCCTACATGGAAGATGACAACTTGTAATTTTGTCCTCACATGAGGAGATAGGCATCCCACTTTGTGGTAGGAATATTTTGCCATGTGTCGGCATCTTGGATGTTGTGTAAGAGAATATTGACCGTAACGGTCATGACAGATTCCTATTACGCAGTTATGACATGTAAGAGTCAGAAATCAGAGATTATATGACAAGTGAAGACATGAGTCGTAAGAGCATCTGTCATAGCACATTTTGGAAATGGGTGACCTCTTTGGGATGGGGTGTGTGGACAAGTGTCAGAAGCATCTTACAATGTTGACCAAGTGTCCATAGGCGTGGGTTTTGGGCCATGAGGCCAATTTGGACGCCCATTCCAAGATAGAGGCAATTTTGCCTTGTATTTTCTATATAAACAGGTGCTTGAAGGAGGAGATGTATTACAAGTTTGATAGGTACTGTTATGCTATCGGTTTGTCTCCAGACACAAGTGTCGAAGACTCCTAAGAGCTTGCATTGCAAGTGTATTGTAAACCATTTCAGTTTTGTTAATACTTTTGGAGTGGGGTTTTTCACCCGATAAGGGTTTTCCCAACGTATATCTTGTGTCTCTCTTCTTCTATCTCACTTTCTTGTTTATGTGTTTGCTGCAATATTTCTGTTAGTGGGTTTAACATTGCTGTAATAGTAAGGATAAAATTGAATTTGCACTCACCTCTCCTCATTAGATTAGTGTAGGAAGCGATTTTCGCACACCTAGCTTCCTTTCAGTTGGTATCAGAGCTTGATCACCTTTGGTCCTAGTTGTTGGGTAGGGGTTTTTTGAGCTGATCTTAGGTTGAGTGGGAGTGTTGTGCAGAATATTCTGTATCTTGTTGCAGCAAGGAGATGGCAGCCACATCTGGAAGGTTAGAGGTTGAGAAATTCAATGGCACTAATTTTGAGTTGTGGAAACTCAAGATGGAGGACCTACTTGTTGATCGTGACTTATGGGAAATGGTATCTAGTGTGAAACCTACAGCAATGTCACAAGCTGATTGAGACCTCAAAGATCAGAAGGCTAAGGGTCTCATAAGACTCTGTTTAACTGACTCTGTCCTGTTGAATGTCCATGAGGAGAAGAGCACGAAAGATCTTTGGAAGAAGGTGGGTGATGTTTATTAGGCCAAGTCCTTGGTAAACAAACTCTTCCTGAAAAAGAAGTTGTTCACTCTGAAGATGGAAGATGGAGGATCTATTGTGGATCACATGAATGCTTTCAACATGATAGTTGCATAGTTGACATCTGTGGGTGTGAAAATGGAGGAGGAGGATCGTTGCACAACCCTACTTTGTTCTTTACCAGATTCATGGGATCATCTTGTCATGGCTATTGGAAGCATCACTACCACCTTCAAGATGGAAGATGTGGTGTCCTTGCTGTTATCTGAAGAAATGCGGAGGAAGACATCCGAATCAACCAAAGAGGCTCTTGCGGTTCATGGAAGACCCAAGGAGAAAGGGAAGAAGAAAGACAAGAAAGCTGAGAAGGGCAGATCCAAATCTCCTGGAAAGTCCAAGGCTCTCTATTGGAACTGTTGAAAAACCAGGTATTTCTGAAAGGAATGCAAAGAGGAGAAGAAAAAGAAGAAGAAAGCTCCTGATTCAGATTCTGACAAGTCACAAGATAATGGTGATGCCTTCATCGTAGCCCTGGCCACCCATGCATCTGATGATGTGTGGTTGATTGATTCTGGTGCATCATTCCACATGACCTCGCATCGAGACTGGTTCATGAAATATGAAGAGTTTGATGGTGGAAGAGTGTACCTAGGTGACGACTCTCATCTAAAGATTGTTGGTCATGGAAGAGTTTCAATCTGATTCCCTAATGGACGAGTGAAGGGGATCACTAGAGTTATACACATTCTAGGCCTTGCACAGAACCTGCTTTCTATAAGTATGTTGAATGATGCAGGTGTGCAGGTTGTCTTTTCGAAGGATGGATGCAAGATGACTAGAGGATCTATGGTGCTTGCGAAGGGTACTCGAAGAGGCACTTTGTTTCAGCTAGAGGCATGCACTTCACAGTGCAATAGTTCTTTTGACTCAAAGAAATGAGCTGCAGTCACTTCATCCCCACCATCTGAATGAGCAGTGAAGAAATCTGTTGTAACTAGTTATGATGGTAGTGCACATGCTATGGAAGCTAAGCTTCCTGCTGAAAAGACTATGTTATGGCATTTGAGATATGGCCACATTGGTGAGAAGGGTCTGCATACCCTGAAAAATAAAAACCTCGTTGAGGGGTTAAATGATTGTAATCTTGAGTTCAACTTTTGTGAACATTGCATTTATGGAAAGCAAAACCATGTTCAGTTTTACTCTAGTTCTCACAAGTCTTCTGGTGTATTGGATCTTATTCATTCTGATGTGTTTGGCCCTGTTAATATTCCTTCAATTTCAAAATTTATATATTTTGTATCTTTCATAGATGATTACAGTAGAAGGACATGGGTTTATTTTATTAGAAGCAAGACTGAAGTCTTTAGTCAGTTTAAGGAGTTTAAAGCCTTTGCTGAAAATCATACTAGTAAAAAGATTAAGTGTTTGAGAACTGACAATGGTGGTGAGTTTTGTTTGGTAGAGTTTGATAAGTTTTGTAAAGAGCAAGGGATTGAAAGGCATAAGACAACTCCATATACCCCGTAGCAAAATGGAGTTGCAGAGAGGATGAATAGGACACTGATGGAGAAGGCTAGGAGTATGCTTAGTGGAGCAAGCCTCGAACAAAAGTTTTGGGTTGAAGCTATTGCCACTGCTTGTTATCTGGTAAATAGATCTCCTACATCAGCTTTTGTTGGTAAGACACCTATGGAGGTGTGGTCTGGTAAGAACCATCAGTTAGACATCTTCGTGTTTTTGGTTGTGAGGCACATACGCATGTGCCTAGGGAGAAATGGTCTAGATTGGAGAAAAAGGCTATTAAATGTATTTTCATTGGCTGTGATGTCGGTGTGAAAGGATACAAGCTTTGGGATCTGGTGGCTGAAAAAGTGTTGTATAGCAGAAGTGTTATCTTCAGAGAGCTAACACCTTCTTTCATTGTTCTATAGCCAGAACAAATAGAAAAGAAAGAGGATGCGGTTCAGTTTCCTTCTACCCCTGAGAAGACTGAACAGACAGACCATGTGAGACCTGATGATGAGGAGAGCTCTAGCAGCTCTGAAAGCTCAGAAGAAGCAGAACCTCAACCTCAGCCATAGAGGAGGTCTACACAAACAAGAAAGCAACCTGATAGGTTTGGTTATTCATTACTTGATTCTAGTTGTGCTTTTGCTTTACTAACACTGATGAGCCTAGAACTGTGAAAGAGGCTATGGGCATGAAAGATGTAGGTTCCTGGAAGGAGGCCATAGAGGATGAGATGGCTTCTTTGGAAAAGAATAAAACATGGGACTTGGTGCCTTTGCCTTATGGACGGAAACCCGTTGGTTGCAAATAGGTGTTCAACAAGAAATTTGGTGCAGATGATAGTGTTGAAAAGTACAAGGCTAGACTAGTTGCAAAGGGGTACTCACAAGTGGAGGGAATTGATTATGGTGAAATTTTCTCTCCCGTTGCAAAGCTGACATCCATTAGATTTATGTTATCTCTTGCAGCTGATTATGATTTAGAGGTAGAATAGATGAATGTGAAGACAACTTTCCTTCATGGTGATTTGGAGGAAGAAATCTACATGTCATAGCCAAAGCATTACATAGTGAAAGGTAAAGAAAATTTGGTTTGCAAATTCAAAAAGTCTTTGTATGGTTTGAAGCAATCTCCTAGGATGTGGTACTTGAAGTTTGATGCCTTTGTGTTGTCAATTAGATTTGTGAGATCGAAATTGGATCACTGTGTGTATTATAAGTTTGATGGTGATCGTATTCTCATTGTTGCATTATATGTTGATGATATGTTGCTAATTGGGAAGGGTAAGAATATGATTTATGATTTGAAGTCTTAGTTGGCAGCACAGTTTGAAATGAATGATTTGGGGGTAGCCAGGTACATTCTAGGAATGGAAATTAGAAGAGATAGAACTAACAGAAGACTTTGCTTAAGCCAGAGTAAGTATGTGAAGACCGTGTTGGATAGATTCAACATGGCAGATTGTAGACCATTGTGTGTTCCTGTTTCATTGGGGACAAAGTTTTCTATTAGTGATTGTCCAAAATCTCCTAGTGAGGTGGAGGACATGATCAAAGTACCTTATGCTAGTGTTGTTGGTATTTTGATGTATGCTATGATCTACACAAGACCAGACATTGCCCAAGCAGTAGGAGTCCTTAGTTGATTTATGGCTAATCCTAGACGGGTACATTGGGATGCAGTTAAGTGAGTGTTCAAATATTTGAGGGGTACTTTCGAGTATTCTATTTGCTATCATGGCAATGCTACAGGACCTCCGTATTCAGTTTATATTCGTGGATTTGTGGATTCTGATTGGGCAGGTGACATTGACAGCAAGAGATCCACCAGTGCATGTGTTCACAATGTTTAGTGGTGTAATTAGTTGGATGAGTAAGCAATAACCTATGGTTGCTTTGTCCACGACAGAAGCTAAGTATATGGCTGCAACTAATGCTTGTAATGAAGCCATTTGGCTAAGAGATTGTGTTTAGATATTGGTGTTGATGCAGGACATGTTACGATTTGTTGTGACAGTCAGAGTGCGATTTACCTTGTGAAGAATCCAACTTTTCATGTCAGAACAAAGCATATTAATGTACAGTTTCACTTCGTGTGAGACATGGTAGAGGATGGGAAGGTAAATTTGGAGAAGGTAGATACTTTGAAGAATGTTACAGATGCATTGACGAAGCCAGTGGGCACATAGAAGTTCATATGGTGTTCGGAGTCTATGGGCCTCTCGACCTATAGTAGTTAAATCCTATTTATTCTATTGGCTCTTACAAGGTGTTCGACAAGTGGGAGAATGTTGGGAATTTAGGTGTCTCAACCTTGGTAATTCCTTGTACTATTTTCATTGTATTTATTTATTTATTTCATATGTTGTAAATTAAATTGTAAATTCATATTGTCATCTTGTGGGATGTGGCACGGTGATGTGTCATCCTACATGGAAGATGACAACTTATAATTTTGTCCTCACATGAGGAGATAGGCATCCCACTTTGTGGTAGGAAATTTTTTGCCATGTGTCGGCATCTTGGATATTATGTAAGGGAATATTGACCATAACGGTCATGACAGATTCCTATGACGAAGTTATGACATGTAAGAGTCAGAAATAGGAGATTCTATGACAGGTGAAGACATGAGTCGTAAGAGCATCTATCATAGCCCATTTTGGAAATAGGCGACCTCTTTGGGATAGGGTGTGTGGATGAGTGTCAGAAACATCTTACAATATTGACCAAGTGTCCATAGGCCTGGGTTTTGGGCCATGAGGCCAATTTGGATGCCCTTTCCAAGAGAGAGGCAATTTTGACTTGTATTTTCTATATAAACAGGTGCTTGGAGGAGGAGATGTATTACAGGTTTGACAGGTACTGTTATGCTGCCAATTTGTCTCTGATACAAGTGTCGAAGACTCCTGAGAGCTTGCATTGCAAGTGTATTATAAACCATTTCAGTTTTGTTAATACATTGTGTAGGTTTTGGAGTGTGGGGTTTTTCACTTGATAAGGGTTTTCCCCACATATATCTTGTGTCTCTCTTCTTCTGTCTCACTTTCTTGTTTATGTTTTTTCTACAATATCTCTGTTATCTCTATTAGTGGGTTTAACATTGTTGTAATAGTAAGGATAAAATTGAATTTGCACTCACCACCCCTCATTAGATGAGTGTAGGAAGTGATTTCTGCACACCTAGCTTCCTTTCACAAGGAAAAATATACAATAACATTAAGACATGCAATTGCACTAATTAAGCAAAAGACATGCTTTTATTTAGCTAATAGATGAGATGATTTATTGTCTCATCAACATGTACACAACTTTTGTAACCAAACTGTCTCCTTAGAGACATGGGTAGTAGTCATAAACTTTTCTTTGGTGGTGGATAAAGAAACCATGGGTTGCCGCTTACTCATCCAACTCATAGCTCCCCCATATAGAGTAAATACATACCCACTAGTGGACATTTGATTATCCAAGTCACCTACTCAATCTACATCAACAAAACCATTTATGTCCAATGTCTTATCCTCACTATTAGTACTAGAATAAACCAAACAATAATCAAAAGTACCACACAAATATCTTAACACCCTCTTCACATAATTTTAATGCTCTCTACTAGGGTTGGACATAAACATGCTTAATACTCCCACTGCTTGGACAATATCTAGCCTAGTGCAAACCATTGCATACATCAAACTTCCTACTACACTAGCATATGGCACATTAGACATATCCTCAAAATCATCTTCACACTTGGGATACATATCTAAAGTAATCTTAGTGCCAACCAATAAAGGAATTCATACTAGCTTATAGTCCTACATATTAAATTTGTGCAAAATAGTATTCACATACTTACTTTGTGAAAACCAAAGCTTTCTATCTGCACGATCCCTCCTGATTTCCATTCCCAATATGTACCTCGTATCTCCAAATCCTTCATCTCAAATGCACCTAAAATTTGAGCTTTCAACTCACTAATCATACCCTTGGTGTTACTAAAAGACATGTCATCTACATATAAGGAAAATTGGTATATGATCATCAATACATCTAATGTAAACACATTGATCCTCTTCTCTTCTCACAAAACCCAATTTCAATATAAAAGAATCAATTTCTTTATACCACATCTGAGGTGATTGTTTCAAACCATAAAGAGACCTTTTAGATTTCAAACCAAGTGTTCTTTCTCTTTGACCTCAAAACCTTTAGGTTGTTGCATATAAATTTCCTCTTCCATATCTTCATGCAAAAATGTAGTCTTAACATCCGTTAGCTCAATTTCAAAATCATAAGTAGTAGCTATGGATAAAAGAAATATAATAGAAGATAATTTAGCAACAGGAGAGAATATTTCACCGAAATCAACTCCCTCTCTTTGTGAGTAGCCCTTAGCTACCAGTCTAGCCTTATGAAACACCATTTTATAAATCTTAATGCATAAATTTTGAATATTTAATTTTTATTTATTTTAATGATCCTATTATTTTAAAAATATTGATGACACTTAGGTCTTTATCCCAAAATTTTAAGTTGATTCCATTCACCAAAAAATAGTAAACTTTATTTAAATTTTCTAAAAAAATCCATTTCACTAGAGGAGAGAATATTGGTCAAGTTGATATATTTTTGGTGGATTTTTGAGAAATAGACATCAAAAAACTTGGCATCCCTTGAAAGTGTTGCATTTTATTCGATATGTGACTTTAAAAATTTATTAAAAATTATTGATGTGCAATAAATTTTCAAGTTAATAGTATGGAAAAAATGATAGAAACAAACAAAATTTGTTATAAATAACTTGACATCCCTTGTCTCTCATTTTTAAATTTTTTTTCAACAATTAAATAGTAATTTTAGTTTTACAAAAACATTATACCAAAATGTTTTTTTGATTTAAAAATACAATTATAAACAACACTAAAAAATCTACATTTCATTAGTTTACATCATTCCAAAATTTAAAACATATATCGATTTTAGGTGCTTCAAGTTAAAAAGTTGGACCAATATTATCATTTTCCTTTATAAAAGATAACACATTAATTGAACTTCCATTCATGTAAGATAGTAAGGCAGTAATATTTTTTTTTAAAAGGTTAGCTCAAGAGCAAGAGATTTAAATTTTGAATTAAGAGAACTAAATTGTATGACGTGACCTAATCCATAGATAGAGTTGCACACTGTCTCCTAGTCCAAATTAGCAAGGGACCTAAGAAATTGGACCAATCCTAACTAAAGAAAATATACAACATAGTAGTAAAAGATTAATTGATGGATTGATGATTAAAATCAATATTCATGTCAAATAAATTAAATTAAATTATACAACATATTTATGACAATGCTTAAAATAAATGTAAAACAAAAATATAATAAAATATACATGGTATGCACTTTTATCCCTTTAACTACCCAAAACATATTTCATATAAAAAATATTACACATCTCATTGAAAATAAAAATCATACAAATGAGGTCAAGATCGTGTCCCTGCTAACTTTTGTGGAATGGAAACCTCTCATCCCTTAACTTGTAGTTAAAGAGGCATCACCGTAGATTAATACTCCCATATCAGATTGTAAAAATGATATAAATTTATCATAACACTCTCAAACAAAAAAAGTACAACTACCTGACATAAAACCCAATATATTACACCAAAAATAGTAGTTTAAAAATTAAATTTTCAAAATTTGTGCATTAAGATCTATAAAGTGGTATTTTTTATTTTATGAAAAAAATATTTACACATGCTTTTAGTGAGTAGAAGTGGTGGAAAGTAAGGGACTTTTGTCCCACTTCAAAAAATTATATATTTGGCACCAAAACACTATCACGTCAGCTTCTAATGGACACTTTTAACTGAAAGGGATTTAGTCAAAACCCTTGATTTTTAACACAAAAAATTCTACACCCTTCATTTTCACACATTTTCCAATTTCTTTTCTCTAAACTCTAATCAAAGACTAAGTTTCAATTTAAACAAGTTTTTTCCTTAGATTCTACAACATTTGGACTAAAGATTTTACATTTTTCACAACTTCTTGGTTAAATCCTCCAGTCTCTTATCAAGTATTATATCACACCTAAAAAAAATCTAAAATAAGTGTGAACTCAAAACTCAAAATTATAAAATTATAAATCATTAGTTAATATATTATCTCAAATTATGAATGTGCACTATGAGTTGTAGGGACACTCTTAGGGCAACATTTATGCTATTGTGTTTTATGATTTGGTTGTGCAGACAATTTTGTATCTATGTATGGTTTTTCCTTTGAAGTGTTATTTTGTAGACATGCAATATTTGTTTCCAATTTATTCATGGTATTGTAAGCACCCAAAATTGCATTGATTGATATTTCATATTCGATGATAATTTGGTTGCATGGATCGACATTTCATGTTCGATGATAATTTTATAGATCTTAATGTATAAATTTTAAATATGTATTTTTTTAATAAAATTATAAATAGTAGCTCTGCTACTGAAAATGAGTGCGGTTAGGGTTTCTAATTCTTTTTCATGCTTGGAGGAGAAGCATTTTGGTGGCTCCTCAAGGATTGCTCACTCTCTACCACAGCCTATAGCAGATCATTTCGTTCCAAAAGCAAAAGCCAAGGATGGATCTTCCTATGCACAGGTGTTGTCGAATCCCTAACACAAGGAGAAATCAACAACAGGATGTGGGGGCTCTATCCCCCGTGTATGTGATGGAGGGGCTCAACGGATGGGCGGGGGGTTGGATTGCTCAGCCCCCTGGCATGCTGTGCCTCATAAACTAGTGGAGGGCAGGGTTTAGCCTACCAAGGCAGATGGGTATGATTTCAGCTACTTGGGCTGCAATGAGGCTCCCTTGCAATGCTCCTGAATGCCTTCAGAAGTTGAATTTGTGGAAGAAGTCGAAAAAGAAATTGTTGTGAATGAAGCCTTTTTTGTAGAGAATGGTTTGATAGGAAGATTTGTCAAGTTCTGGCCTAGCCTAGCTGATTTACACAAATGGATCAAGGATACTTGGACTCCCAGTCTGAAAGGTGATGTGGAAATTCACCCTTGTGCTCGAGGTTTTTTCATTGTGGTCTTTGATTGTATTCAGGATAGAAACTCAATCCTTTACGATTATCATTGGTGCTTTGACTGGCATATGCTCATGCTCAAACCCTGGCACCCATATTTCAACCATATTATAGAATCCTTCTCTGTTATGCCTATTTGGGTGCACCTCCCTAACCTCCCTCTCTAGTTTTGGCTGGAGCCTTGTTTTGCGGCAATTGGAAATCAATTGGGGAAATTTTTGGTCGTGGATGAAGGCTCCATTGCTTTCCTTCATACCACCTAAGCCCACATTCTGGTCGAAATTGATATTTCAAAAAAATTACCAGCTGAAATCTCTCTGAAAACCTCTAGCCGCTGTTGGATTCAATGTTTGGATTATGAAGGCATATGTTTTCGATGCCGGAGATGTTTTAAGACTAGTCACATGGCTAATAATTGCTCCAAAATTAAGATGGCAGGTTGTGCCACTTGGTGGAAAGATGCAACTCCTAGCCATTACACAGTGGAAAAAATCTCTTCAAACTCAAATGTGCAGGAGTGTAGATCAGCAGAAATGAAGAGTATTGATTTGGACTCCCCTCCGAAGCAGAGTTCTCCTGTTGTAAGTTCTGCTAACTCTCGAGATCTGACTCATGCTAGGGCTGACTGTGGTTTAGGGCCATCCATGGTGTCGCACGTGCTGGATGGATCCTCTCTTGAACATACAAAAGTTTCTGGGGTATCACACAATGATGACATAATCCCAGTTAATGATGTTATGGACACAGAGATAGGGGATAATAATGAAGTTTGGACAGAGGTGCAGAATAGGAAAAAGAAGTATGCCGCAGCCCATAGTATGTAGTTACATTCACATCACAAATAATTTTGCTTAGGGCGATGGTGTTTTACAACCCCGTTAATGGGGCTGGTGATCTTAAATGCACATGATTATGTTAGTCTAGGTGAAGCTTTGTGTTAGTGTCAGTTAATAGGTAGATCTGTGTTGGACTCTGGCTTTTTTTTTGGTTCTTGGACCTTAAAACTAGGTTTTTATAAAAAAACAAATTAATTTTTATTTATTTTAATGATCCTATTATTTTAAAAATATTGATGAAAAGTAGGTCTTTATCCCAAAATTTGATTGCATGGATCGAATTACTCTTGTTTGTTTGAAAAAATCTAGCTAAGAATAGGGGAATCTGATGGATCACTCTCTTCTCTTGGAAAGAGGATCTCACAAATGATAGCAAAATGGTTGTATGAAATGGAGGTCACGACAATAAGTTCACTCACTTCAAGAGGAAGAGGTTCCAGGGAACATAATAGTGTGTTCATTTGGGGTGTGGAATGTAGAATAATTATTACTGGAATTGTTGTGGTGTTCAAATGCTCTCTTTGTGCTGCTAATAATGCAAGTCTAGCATCAATGTGTGCCATGAACTCATCTAAGAAAGTGAGTTCTCTTAAGTGAGACTCTTCTCTTGTCTATCTCTATTCATTGAATTCTCTAATTTCTCTAAGCATGAGTACATTTTCTTGAATTTTTTCAAGAAGCACTTCAATCCAATTTTCTTTAATCCCATGACATATTTGGAATAAAAGCCAAGTGAAGGACAAAGAATCTAAAAAGTAGTGATTGCTTGGTTGGTGGTTTACTTTGTTGGAGTTGGAGTGCTTGTTTTGTATGTTTTTGCATTTTGCATTGAAAGAGTTGTTTTGCTTTGTTTGACAATTTGAAGACATCTTGTTGAGTGCCTCATGATGGAATTGAGGACTTTCTCTTCTCTTTTTGTTTTTCTCTTGTTCTTTTCTATGAAGGCTAAACTACATGCATGCAAGAAAGAAATCTAATCTAATTCTCTTTTTTTCTTTTATGAAATGAAGTGTGAGTTAATTAACTATATGACTTTTTCATGTAGTCTATGCTATGTTTTTTTTGTTATTTTTAATTTTGAGATGTACTTGAAAGTGAAAGAAAAACTTCTAATCTATTGAAATAATAAATGAGAAGAAGCAATCTAGATCTAACACTACCTAAGAAAGCAACAAATAAATTTTGATAAAGGAGCATTCGGGTCCACAAGCAATCCTCGTCACCAAAAAAATATTTTGTTTTCTTTTCTATATGTTTCCCTTTATTTTTGCTTGCAGGAGTAGATGTTCAAAAATCTGATAGATCTAGTTGGAATCATGCCCAAGGAGGGCATCTTGGTAAGGAGCAAAATGGGTACCTACAGTTCAAATCTGGCGAAGATCTGATGAATTTTGGCTAAGTTATGCTCATTGCTCCAACCAAATATCTGAACATCTAGACATCCAGACATTGGGTTGTATTTCATGTCTGGATCTGGTTGCACTTCTTTGTATTGCATCTAGACATCTTATCCAGATCTTGTTGCCTTGTCACATCCGGATCATGTTGTATTTCATGTCTGGATCTGATTGTGCTTCTTTATATTTCATCCAAACATCTTATCCATATCCTCTTGCCTTGTCGCATCTAGATCCTATTGTATTTCATGTCTGGATCTAGTTGCACTTCTTTATATTCCAACTGGACATTTACTAACTGGATATCCTATCGTGTTTCAATATCTAGATCCGGTTGCCCTATTCATATCTGTTTGCATTGTCTTTCTTCAACCAGACATTTCATCTAGACCTTTTCCTAACCAGACATTCCATTGATTTGTTATATCTAAATCCTATTGCTATTCATATCCAGATCCGATTATGATGCTTTATCATCCATTTGAATATCTCATTCAGATATCATGTTACACATCTGGTTACATATCTTATTATCCAACAGAATAATTTCATCCAGATATTTGGTTACATTGTCTTGTTTCTAACTGGACATTCCAAGTGGACTTTTTCTAACTAGACATTCTAAGTGAACATTTTCCAACTAGACATTTCCATATCCGATTGCTTTGCCTAAATCCCAATTGGACATTTTTCTATCTGGATGTCCTATTGACATATCCAATTCTAGTTTCCTCTTTCATCTTCCAACCATACAATTCCAACTGGACATCTCTCAAGCAAACATCTCCCATCTGGACATCTTATTGCATATCCATATCTAGTTGCAATGCTTCATTTTTAATTGGACATTTTCAATTAGGATTTCCCATAACATGTCATGTTGCTTGATTACATCTGGTTAGTTTGCAGAATCATCCAGAAACTTCTAGAAGTGGGAAATATAGTTGACAACCACCATTTCAACCAATCCAGAGCCTGTACATCAATGCTGATCAAATGAGCCAATAATATGATGTCATTTTTTCCAAGATTCATGTAAGGGGATGACATTTGTTCTCTTTACGTGACGATGGTGGTGGCCATCTTAATACACTTAACCACATTTTCTACCTTTAAAAAGGGGAAATTTCATGTTTTTAGGGGACAGTCGACGATGATCGAGAACGGTCGAGTTGTAGAGTTTTCTGTTGTAAGTTCTTTAGGGAGATTTGTAATCTAACTCTATGAGTTGTATCAACTAAATGTAAGGCTGAGACTTATGCATGTAAGGCTATAACATCATTTGTACTCCTACTACTAATAAATGACAGATTCTTGTTTCATTTTGGTGAGTTAATTGTGGTGCAGGAGCACCCCAAGAAGACTAGAGTCATGCATTTTCTATATTTAATGTAATAAGGTCTGTTTGACTAGACTTGTCATTGGTGTTTGTAATTTGGTTTCTGTTTGTAATTCCCTAGGACCCTTATCGAGTTGTCATGGTAAGGTTGTTAGTTTGTTAGTTGGTTATCTCTCCCAGCCGCTTGGAATTGTCTCCCAGCCGCTGGGAATCAAGTTTGTACTACTGTTGGCAAGTAGTTAAATAGCTCAGCCTAGATTGAGATTGAGATAGATTGAGATTGTTATAGAGAGCAGCAAAGTCCAAAAACTGTGAAATCAAATATTTGTAACAATTTCTGTAAGCAATAAAAGAAGGATTCTATTTGTGTTGTTTTCTACTGTTCGATTTCCTTGTGTAGTTGATTTTCTGATTTGCAGCCAAGATGGGTTCTCTAATCCATTCCACCGGTTGATTACTTCGTAATTGGTGGAATGGCTATATATATTAGATTAGGTTTTATGTTCAATGGTTCAACTGACCATTTGGTTCAATCGTTCGGCGACGGAGACAGTGCTAAAGAGCTAGCGACAATTGAACCATTCATTGAACCGGTTCAATGGTTCAACAGGCCGGCGGTTCAATGGTTTAGCTCACAAGCAATAGGTTCAGTAATAGAGCTGATTAAATAAAATGATTGGTTCAATGGTACGGTTGGTTCAGAGGTTCAACCGAAGGGAAATACTCATATCGGCGTAATGGTAGGAAAAAACACATACACAGAAAATGTATGTTAGTGGCTGGTTAACTGACGACTGTTAAACAGCTTTCCATGACCTGCTGCCCCGCTCTACATCATAGTGGTATCAGAGCGAAGGATTGTAGTGATTGGGAAAAGGTGAAGACAAAATGTCTGATACAGAGGGAACATCAGAGTTTCCAGCAAGGATGACCAATGTTGAATTGGCTGTCCTGGTAAAGAAGCAGATTGTAGAAAGCAAAGCAGTCAGAGCTCAGAATGAGGCTTTGAAGGATGAGTTAGATAAGTTAAGGGACAAAGTAGGAAAGGGAAGAAAAGATTCTGGTGAGGAAGATAGGGATGAAGAGGAGATCCCTAAGAAGGAAGAGATAGAGGTTCCTGTAGACCAGAGACCCTTACTAAATGCCCTCAAATCCATGGAGTGAAGGACCATGGAAATGAAAATAGACCTGCCAGTATTTGTAGGCAAGATGGATCCTGATTCAATGATGGATTGGATAGACTCCTTGAATAATTTCTTTGAAACAGAGGAAATGCTAGAACACCAAAGGGTAAAGATGGCCCAATCCAAGATGAAAGAGGCTGCACTAACTTGGTGGAATTTCATCCAAGATGATAGGGTGAAAGAAGGAAAGAACATAGTTGCTACTTGGAAGAAGATGATGGCTTTGTGAAGGAAGCCTATGTTCCATTGGATTGCAACATCTAACTACATAAGAGGAGGCAAAATTTGAAGCAGAAGGAGTTAGATGTCAGTTCATACACTGAAGAGTTCGTGAAACTTTGTGTCAAGACAAAGGTCAAGGAGAATGAGGAAGAGAGGGTAGCAAGGTATCTAAATGGGTTGAGATTTGCCATCCAAGAAGATTTAAATCTACATAGTCCAGATACAGTTCAGAAGTGCTACCAATTGGCACTTAAAGTGGAAGAGAAATTAAAGAGAAGACAAGAGCAGAATAGTAGAGGAAGAGGAAGACAACAAAGAGGGGGAAGAAGTCCTTTCAGAGGCAGAGGAAATGGATTTGGACACCAAGGTGAATCCAATCAAGAAAGTAGCAAAGGAGACAACAATCAAACTCAAGGAAGTTACAATAAAAAAGGAAATTTTAGAGGCAGAAGACCACCATTTAGAGGGAGATATCAGGGCAGAGGACCTCTCAGATGTTACAATTGTAATCAAGAAGGCTACATAGCCAGCAGATGTCCAGAAAAAGCAACAAATTCAATGGGAGACAGGAGGACAAATCTGATCCAAGAATCTGATTGCCTAAGTATGACAAGCTCAAACACTTATCAAAGTGTGAATGCTCTTGATGGTTATGGGTATCCTGAAAAAGGAGAATCTTTGATGATTAGAAGAGCAATGACCACCATGAAGGTGCCTAACAGAGAACCCCCAGAGAGAAAGTCTCTTTTCAAAACTACTTGCAAGGCCGGAGGTAAGGTATGTAAAGTTTTGATTGACTTTGGATCTACTGAGAATTTTGTGTTTGTTGAAATGGTAGAAAAGCTTAAGCTTAGGAGGCTGCCACATCCTTGCCCATATAAGATTTCATGGCTCACTCAAGGTCAGCAAATAGTTGTAGAAGAACAGGCTTGGGTGGAGTTTCAGATTGGACCATATAAGGACAGGTTATTGTTTGACATAGCTCAGATGGATGCTTGTCATCTCTTATTTGGAAGACCATGGCAATATGATTTGAGAGCACAACATGATGGAGTTAGAAATACTTATTCAATCACCAAGGATGGTAAGGTAGTAGAATTACTACCATTGATGGAGAAGGAGGTAGAATCAAAAGGAAAAGAAGTCAAGGTAATGCTGGTAGAAGGCAAACAGTTCATGACAGAAATAGCAGGAGAAGGAGCAATTGCATATGCTCTAATTCCATGCCTAAAAGTGAGCAAGGAACAACAGCAAGAAGTCAAGGGAGAGAAAAGACAAAGGTTTATAGATCCAGCTATCCAAGAGCTATTGGACAAATACAAAGGCATCATCTCTGATGGAATGCCAAGGTCTCTACCACCTATAAGAGATATCAGCCATTGCATAGATTTGATTCTAAGATCTACACTACCAAACAAAGTAACATACAAGCTCACCCCAGAACAGAATGTAGAGGTAGCAAGACAGATTGAGGAATTGCTGGACACAGGCCTAATTGGTAAAAGTTTAAGTCCATGTGTAGTACTAGTTGTACTAGCACCAAAGAAAGAAGGCACTTGGAGACTTTGCACTATTTCAAGGGTTATTAACAAGATCACAATCAGGTATAGGTTTCCAATACCTAGGATAGAGGATTTGCTTGACTGTTTAGGAGGTGCCAAATATTTTACAAAAATAGATTTGAAAAGTGTCTATCATCAGATCAAGATTAGGCCAAGAGATGAATGGAAAACTGCATTTAAGACCAATGAAGGGTTGTATGAGTGGAAGGTCATGCCTTTTGGTTTATCCAATGCTCCTAGTACATTTATGAGATTGATGAATGAGGTCTTGAGAGAATTTATAGGCAAATTTGTCATAGTATATCTTGATGACATTCTGATTTTCAGCAATACAAGGGAAGAACACCTCAAACATATAGACCTGGTTCTCAAAAGGTTACATGAAGAGCAGCTCATGATAAACTTAGAGAAGTGCTTGTTTATGGAGGAAGAGATTATCTACTTGGCTTTTGTCATCTCACAGGGAAAACTAAAAATGGATCAAGAAAAGGTAAGTGCCATATTGTCTTGGCCAACTCCCAGAACCATGAATGATGTCAGAAGTTTCCATGGGTTAGCAACCTTCTATAGGAAGTTCATAAGAGGGTTTAGTCATGTCTGTGCACCCATCCTTGACACCATAAAAGGAGGACAGAAGTGCAGATTTACTTGGACAAAGGAGGCAGATGATTTATTTGAAACATTGAAGAAGAAAGTGGCATAGCAGCCAGTCCTTGCACTTCCTAATTTTAACAAGACTTTTCAGGTCGAATGTGATGCAAGTCACATGGCAATTGGAGTAGTACTCAATCAAGAAGGGAGGCCTATTGCATTTTTTAGTGAGAAATTAAATGATGCTAAGAAAAGATATTCATCCTATGATTTGGAGATGTATGCTCTAGTCCAGTCACTCAAAAAGTGGAGGCATTACTTGATGCCAAAAGAATTCATAGTGTTCATAGATAATCAGGCCCTTAGTTTCATAAACAGCCAAGAAAAGCTAAACCATAGACACATGAAGTGGGTGGAAACTTTGCAAGCTTTCACTTTCACACTCAAGCACAAGAAGGGGGTCAAGAATAAGGTAGCAGATGCTTAGAATCTTATACATTTTCTATATTTAATGTAATAAGGTCAGTTTAACCAGACTTGTCATTGGTGTTTGTAATTTGGTTTCTATTTGTAATTCCCTAGGACCCTTATCAGGCTATCATTATAAGGTTGTTAGTTTGTTAAGAGTTTGTTAGTTGGTTATCTCTCCCAGCCACTTGGAATTGTCTCCCAGCCGCTGGGAATCAAGTCTGTACTACTGTTGGCAAGTAGTTAAATAGCTCGTCCTAGATTGAGATTGAGATAGAGAGGAAGATAGATTGAGATTGTTATAGAGAGCAGTAAAGTCTAAAAACTGTGAAATCAAATATCTGTAACAATTTCTATAAGCAATAAAAGAAGGATTCTGTTTGTGTTGTTTTCTGGTGTTTGATTTCCTTGTGTAGTTGATTTTCTAATTTGCAGCCGAGATGGGTTCTCTAATCCATTCCACCAGTTGATTACTTCATAATCGGTGGAATGGCTATATATATTAGATTAGGTTTTCTATTTTGTTTCTATGCATTTTGTTTTCGTAGGATCGATTTTTGCAGCATGCTGAGATGAATCCTAGCATCCTCATGTGCTAGGTTGTTAAAGTTAGAGAAATCTATATGTTTGTAGAAGGTACATGTTGGCACAATCACAAGGATTTTGGCTGTGCAGATCGGTGTTGCAGACAATTAAAATTTTTGCGTTTGAACCAAATTCAAAGGTTCAACGGTCTTTCGATTCAATGGAGGACACATTGATATAAGTTTTATTATTGGGTTCTGCAGTTAGCCAAAATCCAGTGGAAGGTCTTTGATTGAACCTTTGGCGAAAGGTTCAATGGTTCAATCGACCGTTTGGTTCAACCGTTCAGCGACGGAGACAGTGCTAAAGAGCTAGCGACAGTTGAACCATTCGTTGAACCGGTTTAACGGTTCAATGGTTCAGCTCACAAGCGATAGGTTCAGTAATAGTGCCGGTTAAATAAAATGATTGGTTCAATGGTACGGTTGGTTCAGAGGTTCAACCGAAGGGAAATACTCATATCGGCATAATGGTAGGAAAAAACACATATGCAAAAAATGTATGTTAACTTGGCTGGTTAATTGCCGACTGTTAAACAGCTTTCCATGACCCGCTGCCCCGCTCTGCATCAAATTGGTTTATTGTTGCTCGGTTCAGTAGCTTGAAAAAGGCCCTAAACCTTGATCTGCGTCAAGTGGTATTAGAGCAAGGTTTGGAGTTCCTTCAGACTACCAGTTTGTTGTGCGGAGGATCGAGATTGTTGTAGGTAGATTGAAGAGGAAAACCTACAACTACAGAGGGTCCACAGATATGGCACACTGTGCCAGAGGTCGAAGAGGGCCTACTCCAAGAGCTGGAGATGCAACATTGGTCAAAATACTAAGAGGCATCACAGCGAGGTTGGATGTGATGGAAAGAAAACAACGTAGAGGAGTACTTGTGGAGGATGTGAGTGAGGTAGAATTCAGTGAAGAAGAAGTAGAAGATGGAGGAGATGAAGATGAAAGAAGGTGTATGAGTGTAATGACAAAGATTGCCAGTAAATCCGATGTAGAATTACCTAATTATAGTGGAGGTCTGAATCTAGAGGAGTTGATAGCCTGGATCTCAGAGGTAGAAAAGTATTTTGAGTTGGAGTCTACTGAATACATGAAGAGAGTGAAGCTAGCGGCTATAAAGCTGAAAGGACATGCATCTCTATGGTGGGATCATGTACAAGTTGAGAGACAGAGGAAAGGAAATGAAAAGATTAAAACTTGGGAGAGGATGATAACTAAGATGAAGGAAATTTTTTTACCAGTAGATCATCAGATCACCATGTTCAAGAAATTGTAGAATTTGAAGTAGAGGGAGAAAAATATGCAAGATTACACTGAGGAATTTTATAGATTGAGCATTAGAGTTGGTCATATTGAAGATGATGTAGAGAAGATCTCCAGGTATATAAATGGTTTACATTATTTGATTCAAGATGAGATTAGCTTGGTCAAGATTACCAATGTGGAAGAAGCCTATTAGTGTGCATTAAAGGCAGAGGACAAGATCTCTAGGAAGCATAATGGACTGAGAGGAAAAGGTAAATCTTTGAGAGGAAGAGGATAGTCAAATTTTGGATGCAGATCTCAGGATAAGAAAGGGGAAGCAAGTTCTTCTTAGACCAATACCCAAGGAGGAAGAGGAAGGGGTGATTATTCTAAAGGCAAGAGAAATTTCAGAAGAGGAAGATGATTTAGTGGGGCATGTTTCCAGTGTGGACAGACTGGACACAGGGCATTTGAATGTCCTTAGATACAATAGAGTAGTGGAAAAGGAAATGAGGCAAGAGTACAGTGGCTGAAGCGGATTGTGAGAGTGTGGCTTCACCAAAAGTTGGAGAAGATCCTAAGGAGGGAGAATCCTTAATGTTAAGGAGGATACTGTTGAATCCTAAAAAAGAACTTGTTCAAAGGAGGAACTTGTTCCAAACTAGATGTAAAGTGGGTGGTAAATTTTTTAAAGTGATCATAGACATCGGCAATACAGACAATATTGTGTCTGAGGAGATGGTTACCAAGCTAAAATTGAAGAGGTTAAAACACCCCAACCCCTACAGAGTTTCTTGGCTGCAAAAAGAATACCATTTAATGGTAAGAGAACAATGTCTGGTGAGTTTTCAGATTGGAAAATATAATGATGAAATTTTGTATGACATAATGCCGATAGATGCATGTCATATCTTGCTAGGGAGACCATGGCAATTTGATAGATAAGCTATTCATGATGGGAGAACTAACACATATATGATTCAGAAGGATGGATAGGAGTTTGTTTTGAATCCACTGAAGGATAAGGACGAGGATGTAGAAAATAGTTCCAAAGTTTGCCTAGTTTTGGGGAAGATGTTCCTAAAGGATCTGACGAAAGGGGAGATGTGCTTTGCGATCATTCCCATGCCAGCAAAAATGATGACTGCAGAGAAGAATGAGGAACTGTTGGTTGAAATTTAGGAGAATCTAGATGAGTATGCAGATATCATGATGAAGGAGTTACCAAATGGACTACCACTTGTGTGGGACATTAGCCACTGCATGGATTTGATACCTGTTACGATTTTTCCAAACAAAGCACCATATAGGATGACACCTATGGAGAATGAAGAGATAATCTAGGTAGGTACCTGAATTGTTGGAAAAGGGACTGATCAGGGAAAGTCTGAGTCCATGTGCAGTACCAATCATGTTAGTGCTGAAAAAGGATGGAGAGTGGCGCATGTGCACATATTCAAGAGCCATCAATAAGATAACGATCAAGTATAGGTTTTCATTGCCATGAATGGATGATATGATGGATTGCCTAAGTGGAGAAAGGTACTTCACAAAGATTAACTTGAAGAGTGGATGTCATAAGATTTAGATAAGAGAAGAGGATGAATGGAAGATTGCATTCAAAATGAAGGATGGATTGAATGAATGGTTGGTAATGTCATTTGGATTGGCAAACTCCCCCAGTACCTTCATGAGGTTGATGAATGACGTATTGAATCCATTTCTTGGTAAGTTTGTTATTGTATATGTAGATGACATTTTAATATTCAATAAGACAAAAGAAGAACATTTGTAGCATGTTAGGGCGGTCTTATAGAGATTGAAAGAAGAGAAATTGTTGGTGAATTTGAAGAAATGCAGTTTTATAAAGGAAGAATTGGTATATCTAGGATTTGTTGTTTTTGGTGATGGACTGAAAATGGATCCAGAAAAGGTTACGGCGATTATGAATTGGACCTCACTGTGTAGCATGTTTGAGGCTAGAAGTTTTCATGGTTTGTCAAGCTTCTACAGGAAGTTTATTCAAAATTTCAGTTGGATTTGTACACCTATTACGGAAACAATGAAGGGTAATAGGAAATAATTTTTTGGACAGCAGTGACAGAGAGGAGTTTCCAGTTATTGAAGACAAAGGTGTCTAAACAACCAGTGTTGGCACTCCCAGATTTTGGGAAAGTATTTCAAGTTAACTGTGATGCAAGTGGAACAACCATTGGAGGAGTCTTAAGTCAAGAAGGAAGACCAATTGCATATTTCAGTGAGAAGTTGAATAAGGCAAAAAGGAAATATTCAGTGTATGATCAAGAATTCTACGTGATTGTGTAGGCATTGAAAAAATGGAGACATTACTTGCTACCTAAGGAGCTTGTGTTGTATACTAATCATCATGCTTTGCAATTTATAAATAGCCAGGGTAAGTTGAATCAAAAGCATATGAAGTGGGTTGAATTTTTGCAGAGTTATTCCTTTGTGCTAAAACATAGGAGTGAAAATTCTAATCGGGTAGTTGATGCATTGAGTAGAAAATGTTTGTTGATGAGTGAATTAAAGGTGAATGTAGTTGGTTTTGATTCTTTAAAAGATTTATATGAGATAGATCCATATTTCAAGGAAGCATGGGTAGCTTGTTTGAGTCCAATTGAAAAGGATAGGACATCATGGTTGGAATATTTCATACAAGAAGGATTGTTATTCAAAGGGAAGAGATTATGTATACCTCAAGGGTCAATGAGGGATAACTTGCTGAAGGAGAAGCACAACAGTGGATTGAGTGGATATTTTGGCATTGATAAAATATTGGCATAGTTGAGTGAAGGGTATTTTTGGCCTAGTATGGCTATAGATGTGAAGAAGTTGGTGCAAGGATGCCGAATTTGTCAACATGCAAAAGGAACGAGCTAAATACTAGTTTATATCTAAATACTAGTTTATATCAACCATTGCCTATACCGGAGAGACTGTGGGAATACATTAGCATGGATTTTGTTTTGGGATTGCCTAGAACACAAAGAGGAAACGATTCTATTTTTGTTGTGGTAGACATATTTTAAAAAATAACACATTTTATACCATGTCAAAAGAATAATGGCACTTCCCACATTGCTTCGTTATTTTTCAAGGAGATAGTTAGGCTACATGGTTTGCCTATGAGTATTGTTTCAGATCATGATGTAAAGTTTGTAGGTCATTTCTGGCGTACCCCATGGAAGAAGATGGGTACGCATTTGGGTTTTAGTTCAGCCTACCATCCTTAGACTGATGGTCAAACTGAAGTTGTCAACAGGAGTTTGGGAAACTTGTAGAGATGTTTAGTAGGGGACAAGCCTAATCAATGGGACTTGATATTGGCTTAGGTAGAGTTTGCTTATAACAATTCAGTCAATAGAAGCATAGGAAAAATTCATTTTCAAGTTATCTATGGATACAGTCCAAGAGGTGTGGATGAGTTGAGGGATAGTACGGATTTGGATAGGAAAAGTGTAGTAGATGAAGATTTTGTGGAGTAAATTCATGATTTGCATAAGGAAGTGAAGCAATATCTGGAAAAGAGTGACATCAAATATAAGGAGCGTGTTGATATGCACAAGAGGAACATGAATTTTAGGTTGATGATTTGGTGATGGTACATTTGCGGAAGGAAAGGTTCTCGCAAGGAACATATAATAAAATTAAGTGGAGGAGGATTGGACCTTGTAAGTTCTTGACGAAATTTTCATCCAATGCATATGAAGTTAAACTTTCGGCGGATATTGACATTTCTCCCATTTTCAACGTGGCTAATTTGTCTGAATACTATGAGGGTGAACTGAGTTTACAGGGGAATCTAGTTACAAATTTGTAGGATGCACATGAATGGATACATCAATTTCCTAATAAAAAGTTGGAGCAAGTGGATAAGGTATATGATTCTCGCATGGCTAAATGAACAAGAGGGAAGGAATATATGGAATACCTTGTCCACTGGAATGTTAGTTTTAGAATTGGTTAAGTATGGGATACCAATTCTTGAGTTACCTAAATGTTCATGAGTTCAACTCATGGAATATTTCAATTACCCGATGTGTCTGATGCAGGAGCATTTGGGTCCACAAGCAATCCTCATCACCCAAAAAATATTTTGTTTGCTTTTCTATGTGTTTTCCTTTGTTTTTTCTTTCAAGAGTAGATGTCAAAAAATTTGATATATCCAGTTGGAATCATGTCCAAGTAAGGAGTGGATCTTGTTAAGACGCCAAATGGGTACCTACAATTCAAATTTGGCGAAGATCAAATGAATTTTGGCTAAGTATGATCATTGCTCCAATCGGACATCTGGACATCTGGACATCCAGATATCTAGTTGTATTTCATGTCTGGATCCGGTTGCACTTCTTTGTATTTCATTCGAACATCTTATCTGGATCCTATTGCCTTG
This sequence comes from Cunninghamia lanceolata, assembly GCA_027924645.1. Classification (NCBI taxonomy): domain Eukaryota; kingdom Viridiplantae; phylum Streptophyta; class Pinopsida; order Cupressales; family Cupressaceae; genus Cunninghamia; species Cunninghamia lanceolata. The sequence goes on from BSBN01000270.1 coordinate 2,358,655, forward strand.
TCGCATCTAGATCTTGTTATATTTCATGTCTAGATCTGGTTGCGCTTCTCTGTATTTCATCTAGACATCTTATCCAGATCCTATTGCCTTGTTGCATCTCGATCTTGTTGTATTTCATGTCTAAATCTAGTTGCACTTATTTATATTCCAACCAGACATTTACTAACCAGATATCCTACTGAGTTTCAATATCCAGATTTAGTTTCTTTATTCATATCCGGTTGCGTTGTCTTTCTTCAACCAGACATTTCATCCAGCCTTTTCCTAACCAGACATCCCATTGATTTTTTATATTCAGATCCTGTTCTTATTCATATCCGGATCTAGTTACGATGCTTCATCATCCATCCAGATATCATGTTACACATTTGGTTACATTGCTTATTATCCAACTGGATAATTTCATCCGTATATTTGGTTACATTGTCTTGTTCCTAACTAGATATTCCAAGTGGACATTTTCTAACTGAACATTCTAAGTAGACATTTTCCAACTAGACATTTCCATATCCTATTGCTTTGCCTAAATCCCAACTAGACATTTTTCTATCCAGATATCCTATTGACATATCCAATTCTGATTGCCTATTTCATCTTCCAACTGTATAATTCCAACTAGACATCTCTCAAGCGGACATCTCCCATCCAGACATCCTACTACATATCCATATCTAATTGCAATGCTTCATTTCTAACCGGACATTTTCCATCCAGATGTCCTGTAACATGCCATGTTGCTCGATTACATCTGGTTAGCTTGCAAAATCATCTAGAAACTTCCAAAAGTGGGAAATACAATTGACAACTATGTTGCAAGTATGTGCCTAACCAGTGTTGTCATTGATGTCAACATATCTGTGTTGTCATTGGTGTCAACTATGCTCTTGTTTTGATGCTTGCTTGTAATGAGTTAAGTGTTGAAGATAATAAGTATTCCTGATGCAGCAGAATAGTTTGGTAGATTACTTTGCATTTCCTGTAGAATAAATATCCTTGTCTGCAGATTGGAAGTTATTTAGATGCATGTCTGAAGATGCTATGTTCCAATTTTGAGCCTCCGGTATGAAGATTTGAGTGAGTTATGTTCACCAAAGTGAAAACTAATTTTTCTGTATATTTAGTGGTGACAGGGAGAATGTATTATGCTCTACATTCCTCCACAGTTAAGTATTTTAGTCTGTGGTTCTGGACTCAAGTTTGTAATGATGATAAGTGCCTTCGACTCCAATGGTTCATGATTTGGTGGTTCACAAGCGATCTTTTCCTTATGACAGTAGCTGACAGTGTTGTTCATGTGCTCCAATTTGAAGAATCTTCTTGACAGAGTGGTTAGAGATTGTGCAGTTGTTCTTGGTGATTGCAATGTGCTTGTGGATGTCTCCTGATCATGTTCCTACCTTTGGATTAGTTTGCAAAGAGAAATTTGGATCATGGATGAAGACTGTTCTTAGAAGACTTAATGTTAAAACCAGTCTTGGCCAACTTGGTTGTTTTCAATACTTGCAGAGATTCATCAAAGATTATGGAAGCATATTGTGGCATGGAAGATTGCATTTGAGTCCCAGCTAAGGCATAATATGATCTGCATACATCTTTCCCTTAGCTAATTTTGTTCAGGTCTAGACCTATTTCTATGTAAGTTTGTAATGCTGACCTTGGAGAATGTTCCAATGGTTGATGAATGTAATTCTAACCTTGATGTACATTCCAAGGTTGATGAAGTGTATAAAAACATGTAATGAAGTTGCGAAAAAGATGTCCTTATGCAAAAATGTGAAGATAAGTGCGAAGGTGTAAGAAGAGTAGAGCAGAGGTGTTATTTTGTGTTTCAATGGAACTGAACCCTGTCATGAAGTAGATGCTATCAAATCAGTTCACCACCCCTTGGCAGTGAGCCCTAACATTTGCAGTGACAATTTTGGGCAGTGAGCCCTAAGGTAGTAAGCCTCTGATTTTTGGTATTGCTATAACTTATTTATTTTTGTGGGCTAACACCCACCGTGGTTTTTCCCTTATAGGGTTTTCCATGTAAAAAAATTCTGGTGTCTCATGTGTTATTGTATTAAGCTTCTTGTTTTATGCTTTCATGGTTAATCTTAATAACAATGATTAAGAATTTGATGTGTTGATATTCATAAGTGGTTAAAGTTTTGTGGTCCAACAATTGGTATCAGAGCAAGGTTCCTCAGAAGAAAGCCTAACCACTTGAGGAAGATCTAGGATGTCCAGAAAGGAAGCTCCACAGTTTGATGGAATGAATTATGCTCTCTGGAAGGTATGAATGAAAATCCACCTCCTTTGTCTTAGTTATAAAGTATGGAAAGTGACAGAGACAAAGTATACCTTGCCTCAGAATGCTTTGCAAACTGAAGATGAAATCAAAGAATATGAATTAAACATAAAAGCTAGAGATACTCTATTGAGTGCCTTATCTAACACTGAGTTAATAAAAGTCATGGATCTCAAATCTGTTGATGAAGTTTGGGAAAAGCTGGAAAAACTGTATGAAGGAGATGATTTTGTAAAGAGTGCCAAATTGCAGGGCCTAAAAGCGAAATATGAGGGTTTAAAAATGAACAAAGATGAAAACATAACTACCTTCACATTAGTAGAAAAACATAAATAAATGACTAAAAAACTACCAAAAATTGGTCATGTGATTAGTAGTTTGGTAACGTGACCATTGGTAGTTTATTGCCGGTCATTTATCTCATGACCAAATTTATGACCAAACAAATTTTAGTTATTAATTTGGTAGTAGATTTAGTCATTAATTTGGTAGTAAATTTAGTCATAAATTTGATAGTATATTTAGTCATCAATTTGGTAGTATATTTGGTAATTTGGTAGTATATTTAGTCACGTGACCATTGGTAGTTTATTGTCGGTCATTTATCTCGCAACCAAATTTATTTAGTCATTGTAATCATTAATTGTCACCAATTGGTAGTATATTTTGTCATTTATTTATTTATTTAGTATATTTATTTATTTAGTCGTTTATTTATTCATGGTAGTCATTGTAGTCATTTATTTTAGTCATGGGAGTCATTTATTTAGTAATCTGCAATGGAGAAGTTATCCATACGCTAAGACATTCTTAATGTGTTTTAGTTTCAAGGTGAGTGAACTCTTTGACAAATTGAATAAAAAAAATGAACTTCAATAAACAAAAAAATTAAAATATTTGCCTGTCAAGCAATTTTTTTATGACAATTATCTATTCAATGTTGCCTTTAAAATACTATGACATGCCTTAGTATAAGTAGATTATATAAAAACAATATATATATATATATTAGCATAATCCTATGTAAATTTTGAAAGTTTGTCCAAAATCTTTCCTTTCATATGATAGTCTTTTTAAAATTTTGATTGTATTTTACAGCTAAAATGGCTAAATACAACTATACAACTATAAAATTTAAGCCCTGATTCCAAGCATTATAATGCTCACATATAAAAGCCTAATCGCTAAATATGCACAAGTACGGCCATACAACCATAAATGGTAAAACTATTTAGATCTTTTCCTCAAACACCCTGTTCCTTCATTAAAATGAAGACAAAACTGAACATGCCTTTCAAAAATTTAAGCAAAGTTTATTAAATATTGTAAGTTGCCATTTTTTTTTCTGATGCAAATAGAGCAATGGCAACTTTTAAAGTGCCACATTGGACGCGATTGTAGGATAAATCATATTTTCCTAAAACTTTTATGAAATTTGAAAAAAATGGCTCCACCAGATGCCATGCCATGGTCGCACGATATGTACAAAATGAGTTTGTTAAGGAGGATTTAAAAACATGTAACAATTCCAACACCCAAAAGCATGGCGTCAACCACAAAACATGTCCTGAAATCGTGAACAAATAAAACACAAAATTAACCCAAAAAGGTGAAAACAAACAACAAAAGCTGCTACAGGTGAAGCAATTGGTTTAGGAAGGGGATTGGATAGTATGAATAATCACCAAGAAAATACAAAGGAACCAACAGCCTGCCATCTGAGTGTCTTGTAATAATTTGAATCAAAACTATTCCATGTTTCGAATGGGCGAAATAGACCATTTGGAGCAGCACTGCGAAGGGCCATACATATATAAGCCTAGCATATGCCCATTTCCATTCCCAGTTCTAACATAGAACCCGACGCTGACACCAGAGGTGACCACCCATTTTTCCTATAGATGAACTTCAATTCCATATACTCTGATTCCTTACCCATCTTATCCACCATTATCCATGTCACCTATAATTTTTATATATACCCATTTGTTTAAATACACCAATTCACTCTCATACATCAAATTTTGAGCAGGAGAGAAACATAATTGAATTGACTTACCTCTGTTCTGGTGATCTCTGCTGCGATGACAAACACAAATGCAAACAAACCCAAAAATGCGTAGAGAAACATGACGAATCTCACAAATTTGCTCCTTAGAGACGTGCACAGTGTCAAAAATAGATTTAAAAAATTCGTTGCTATGATTCAAAATGGGGGTAACAATAAAAGCATACCTTTCTCTTTTTTCTCATTTGGGTCACCATGGCTTATCAACAAATTGAGAGCTTAAGCTCACCCACCTGCTACACTATGATGAAATTTTAGCCGCAGCTGAACTGATAAGAATAGGTTAGGGTTTTGATAAGAGTAATAGGTTAGGGTTTACCTTTATGGGATGGGAACGAAAATTTTAATTAAATTTTGAACATGTTATTTTTGGAGCCCATGTTAACATTTTGGGGCTCCTTAAAATAGGTTAGAAACGAAAAGCCTCAATATTAATATATAATATAATATTAATATATAATAAATAATATATAATATAATATTAATATTAATATATAATATAATATTGTATAATATTATAATATTATATTATATTATTATATAATATAAATATTAATATATAAAATGACCATGGAGGCTCTCTTTTCCCAGAAAAATAGTAAAAAGTAGCTTGTTTTGGCCTGATTGGCCTTTGTTTTTCTTCCTTCTGGTTTCAAATCTTCATTTCACTTCTTCTGTAGCTTTCTTTGGATTGCTTTGGATTTGCTACTTCTAAAGTTGCAATATTGTAGTTGGTGGTTTGATGTTCCCCCAGTTGGCTTGTTTATGCTCCCCTTACTTGAAGAGCTTGCTTTTTGCTATTTGATTTTATCTTTTCATATACAAAAAACCCACTTACGAATCAAAAAAAAATATTAATAAATAATATTATATTAATATATAATATAGTATTAATATATAATCTAATATTAATATATAATATTATAATATTATATTATACTATATTATATTATATTATAATATAATATTATAAATATAATATAAATATAATACTATAATATTAATAATGTAATATTATATTATTATATAATATTATATTATTTATATAATAATATAATATAATATTATATTATATAATAATATAATATATATATAATATATATATAATAATATAATATTATATAATAATATAATAACCCTAAACTTGAAACTCGAAACCCTAAACCCTAAACCCTATACACTAAACACTAAACCCTAAACCCTAAACCCTAAACCCCAAACACTAAACCCTAAACACTAAACCCTAAACTCTAAACACTAAACCCTAAACCCAAAACATTAAACCCTAAACCTTAAGCCCTAAACCCTAAACCTAAAACCTGAAACCCTAAACCCTAAACCCTTAACCCTTAACCCTAAACCCTAAACTTGAAACCCTAAACCCTAAACCCTAAACACTATACCCTAAACACTAAACCTTAAACCTGAAACCCCAAACCCTAAACCCCAAACCGTAAACCCTAAACCCCAAACCCTAAACCCTAAACCTGAAACACTAAACTCTAAACACTAAACCCTAATCCTGAAACCCTAAACCCAAAACCCTAAACCTCAAACCCTAAACCCTAAACTTGAAACCCTAAACCCTTAACCCTAAAACCTAAACGTAGATTCCGGGGGAGACCTACATCTGTACTATATTATATTATAATATAAATATTATATAATATTATAATATAATAATTATATAATATATAATATATATTATATTATATATAATAATAATAGTATAATATTATAATATTAAATATATTATAATATTATATTATTATATAATATTAAATACATTATAATATAAATATAATATTGTAATATTAATAATATAATATTATTATATAATATATATATATAGTCATAAGGTAGCTACAATTGAAGAAGTAATGATAGTGCAAGATGTCACTAAGGATCAATTGCTTGGAAAGCTTACAAGCTTTGAGATGAGAGAGTTTGGTGATGCCCTGCCGAAGGTTGAAACTACTTTCAAAGCCAGTACTTCAGAGAAGATCTCCAAAGCTGAAAAGTACAAGGTGGAACCTGATGATGAGTTTGATGAAATTGAAGCCAACTTTGTTGATAGACTGCAAAGAGGTTCCGGTAAGTTTAAAGGAAAATTACCTTTCAAATGTTTTACATGTGGTAAGGTTGGTCACTATGCTTCTAGATGTCCTAAGAGAATTGAAAGGAATAGAAAAAAATTTGAGAGTAAACCTAGGGTTCCAACGAAATGCTACTATGTTAGAGATCTTGATGATGAAGGTGTGACAGATGATGAATCTGATGATGCTAGTACTAGTGCAAATGAATGCTTGTTTATTGCAATTAAAGAAAACCCTGTGTCTACTAATCCTGCTAGCTGTGTGAAGGAAGAGAAACCAATGGAAGAAAGTGCTTTGGTTGTTCAGGTTGAGAAAGATAAGGATGAATGGATTATTGACAGTGGATATTCACATCACATGACTAGTGACAAAAGTAAGTTTGTAAGTCTGGAAAAGTATGATGGAGGACTGGTTAGGTTTGGAGATAATGCAGCTGGTAAGAATTGTGGAAAAGGATGTATTTCTTTTGATGGAAAGCACAACACTAATAATGTCCTATATGTGAAGGGTTTAAAGCATAATCTTCTGAGTGTTGGTTAGATGTGTGACAAAGGCTATGATTTGAGATTCAAAGACAATGGATGCAAAATCATGGAAAGCTCCAGAAAAGTGATTGCTACTGGTAAGAAGACCAGAGGTAACATTTATCAATTAAGAGGAATTAATGATTATTGTTTAGTGGCTCAGACAAATGAGAGTTGGTTGTGACATAGAAGGATGTGTCATATCAATTTTGACAATCTGGTGAAGAAAAGCTCTGCACAGACTATAAGAGATCTGCCTCAACTTGTGAAGCTTGCCAACACCATTTGCAAGGAGTGTTAATTTAGAAAACAAACAAGAATGAGTTTCAAAATCAAAGAACAATTTTTTGCTGGATTGCTGGAGCTAGTACATACAGATTTGTGTGGTCCCACAAGAACAAGAAGTCTTCAAGGTGACATGTATTTTATGCTGCTTATTGATGACTCTTCTAGAATGACTTGGGTAACTTTTCTAAAAGAAAAATCGAAAGCCCTAGACAAGTTCAAAGTTTACAAGGCAATGGTTGAGAATGAGTTAAAATTGAGGATCAAATGCTTAAGGTCTGATAGAGGAGGTGAGTTCACATCAAATGAATTCAATATTTTTTGTGAAGAACAAGGGATAAAGAGATAGGTGTCTGTACCTAGGACTCCTCATCAGAATGGAGTTGTTGAAAGAAAGAACAGGATAGTTCAAGAAGCTGCCAGGACTATGTTAAAGGAAGCTGACCTACTGGAAGTATACTGGAGAGAAGCCATACATACTGATGTGTACATCCTGAACAAAGTTCAAGTCAAAGTAATTTTTCTTGGTTACTCTACCAAGAGTGAGGCTTACTGGTGCTACAATAAGAGACTAAATAAGATTGTTGAGAGTGCTAATGTGAAGGTGGATGAAGGTAAGGAAAGAATATCATATCTGAGTTGCTATGAACCAGATGAACTTGTGACTATAGTGAATAAAGAAAAAGTTGAGCAAGAAGACAGTTAGGATGAGGAAGAGGCTTCGGAAAGTGTTGTTAAGACTCCCAGGTATGTAATGATTAATCATTTTGAAGATTAGATTATAGGTGACAAAAACAAAGGGGTGTTGACAAGGAAAAGAGCTGCAGAAGAACAAGTGAATTACTATTTGCTTTCAACAGTTGAACCAAAAATTGTGAATGAAACCTGTAATGATGAAAATTGGGTAAAAGCCATGGAAGAAGAACTGATGCAGATAGAGAAGAATCAAACTTGGGAATTAGTTCCTAGACCTATTGATAAAAACGTCATTGGAACTAAATGGGTTTTCAAGAACAAATTGAATGAAAATGGAGAAGTTGTAAGAAACAAAGCAAGGCTTGTGTGCAAAGGATATTCTCAAATTGAAGGAATAGATTTTGAAGAAACTTTTGCTCCAGTGGCTAGGATTGAAGCAATCAGAATATTTTTGGCATTTGTAGCTAACAAATATTTCAAAGTGTATCAAATGGATGTGAAGTCCACATTCTTGAATGGTGAGTTGGAAGAAGTCTACATTGAGTAACCAAAAGGGTTTCAGTTATCAAAACAAGGTGATATGGTGTGCAGATTGAAGAAGGCATTGTATGAACTAAAGCAAGCCCCCAAAACCTGGTATGCAAGGTTAGATAAATATTTGTTGCAATTAGGGTTCAGTAAAGGCACCGCTGACAACAATCTCTACTTCAAAATCAATGATAATCAAATCCTAATTGTTGAAGTTTTTGTTGATGACATTATCTTTGGAGGAAATGATGGTATGTGCATGAAGTTTATAGGAGAAATGCAAGGTGATATTGAGATGTCTATGTTTCATGAAATGAATTTCTTTCTAGGTCTATAAATCACTCAATCAGATAAAGGAATCTTCATTTCTCAGTCTAAGTATGTGAAAGAGTTGTTGAAGAAGTTTGGGATGGAGGACTCCAAACCAGTATGTACTCCCATGGTGACTGGCTGCAAATTAAGAAAAACTGATGAATCACCTAAGACTGATCAGAAGAGGTACAGATCTATGATTGGAGGATTAATTTATCTAACTCAAAGCAGATCTGATATAATGCATGCGGTATCTCTTGTGGCAAGACTTCAAGAAGATCCCAGAGAATCCCCTGTGATGGTTGTCAAGAGAATTCTGATGTATTTGAAAGGCACATCAGACCATGGCTTATGGTATCCAAAGGATAATGATTTCACTCTCAGTGCTTATACAGATACAGATTGGGTTGGAGATGTTGATGACAGAGAAAGTACAAGTGGAGGTACTTTCTTCTTGGGAAATAGATTGGTTTCATGGCTGAGCAAAAAGTAAGATTCAATCTCCTTGTCTACTACAGAAGCAGAGTATGTTGCAGCAGCATGTTGTTGCACTCAAGTGTTATGGATGAAGCAGACTTTGAAGGACATAAGAGTTGTGTATTAAGATCCAATTGCAATCTTTTGTGACAATACAAGTGCCATAAACGTTTCAAAGAATCCAATGATACACTCAAGAACAAAGCACATATCAATAAGGTATCACTTTTTGAGAGAAAAGGTGACAGAGAATGAAGTAAAGATGGAATATGTGTCCACAAAGGATCAGATTGTAGAAATATTCACTAAGCCTTTGCCTAAGGATACCTTTGAGTATCTCAGAGAAAAGTTAGGGGTTATTACCCCTCCTACTCTGAACTAAGATGCATATGAATGCATCAATCTAGTGGTGCCTAGAGTCTTAGTCATTGATATGGATTGATGTTTTGAGAGTTACCTCTCAGAGGGAGTAGATAAATGTTACTGACATGATTTCCTGATAATAAGCAGTAAGTATTGATAGCAAAGAAATTTTAGTTTGATCAGAGCAGCAGAGTGCAAGTATGTGCCCTTTTCCATTGATGTCAAAGGGAGAGAGAAATCATGTGAAAAACTCAGGGGGAGAAAGAGTGCAGATGTATAGAAAGAAAGGGGGAGTATCTTGTCTTGATGGTTTCTACAGTTTTTCACATCATATGTTGCCATCAATGACAAAGGGGAGATCGTTGCAAGTATGTGCCAAACCGGTGTTGTCACTGGTGTCAACATATTTGTGTTGTCATTGGTGTCAACTATGCTCTTGTTTTGATGCTTGCTTGTAATGAGTTAAGTGTTGAAGATAATAAGTATTCCTGATGCAACAGAATAGTTCGGTAGATTGCTCCGCATTTCCTATAGAATGAATATCATTGTCTGTGGATTGGAAGTTATTTAGATGCATGTCTGAAGATGCTATGTTCCAAATTTGAGCCTCCGGTATGAAGATTTGAGTGAGTTATGTTCACCAAAGTGAAAACTATTTTTTCTGTATATTTAGTGGTGACAGGGAGAATGTATTATGCTATGCATTCCTCCACAGTTAAATATTTCAGTCTGCAGTACTAGAATCAAATTTGTAATGATGATAAGTGCCTTTGAATCCAATGGTTCATGATTTGGTGGTCCGCAAGCGATCTTTTCCTTATGACAGTAGCTGATAGTGTTGTTCATGTGCTCCGGTTTGAAGAATCTTCTTGACAAAGTGGTTAAAGATTGTGCAGTTGTTCTTGGTGATTGCAATGTGGTTGTGCATGTCTCTTGACCGTGTTCCTACCTTTGGATTGGTCTGCAAAGAGAAATTTGGATCGTGGATGAAGACTATTCTTAGAAGACTTAATGTTAAAACTAGTCTTGGCCGACTTGGTTGTTTTCACTACTTGTGGAGATTCATCAAAGATTATGGAAGCATGTCGTGGCATGGAAGATTACATTTGAGTCCCAGCTAAGGCATAATATGATTTGCAAACATCTTTCCCTTAGTTAATTTTGTTTAGGTCCAGACCTATTTCTATGTAAGTTTGCAATGCTGACCTTGGAGAATGTTCTAATGGTTGATGAATGTAGTGCTAACCTTGATGTACATTCCAAGGCTGATGAATTGTGTAAAAAAATGTAATGAAGTTGTGAAAAAGATGTCCTTGTGCAAAAATGCGAAGATAAGTGCGAAGGTGTAAGAAGAGCATAACAGAGGTGTTATTTTGTGCTTCAATGGAACTGAACCCTGGCATGAAGTAGATGCTATCAAATTAGTTCACCACCCCTTGGCAGTGAGTCCTAACATTTGTAGTGAGCCCTAAGGCAGCGAGCCTCTGATTTTTGGTATTGCTATAACTTATTTATTTTTGTGGGCTAACACCCACCGTGGTTTTTCCCTTATAGGGTTTTCCATGTAAAACATTCTGGTGTCTCATGTGTTATTGTGTTGAGCTTTTTGTTTTATGCTTTCATGGTTAATCTTAATAAACAATGATTAAGAATTTGATGTGTTGATATTCATAAGTGGTTAAAGTTTTGTGACAACTGATTCACCCCCCCTCTCAGTTGTCTTATGCATTTCAACAAACCACCATTTCAACCAATCCAGAGCCTACATGTCAATGTCGAACCAAAGAGCTAGTCATTTTTTCCAAGATGCCTGTAAGGGGATGACATTTGTTGTCTTTATGTGACAATGGTGGTGGTCATCTTAATACACTTAACCACCTTTGTTGCCTTTAAAAAGGGGAAATTTCATGTTTTCAGGGGACAGTCGAGGACGATCGAGAACAGTCGAGTTACAGAGTTTTCTATTGTAAGTTCTTTGAGGAGATTTATAATCTAACTATGAGAGTTGTATCAACTGAATGTAAGGTTGAGGCGGATGTATGCAAGGCTGTAACATCATTTGTACTTCTGTTTCTAGTAAATGACAGATTCTTGTTTCATTTTGGCGAGTTAACTGGTTTATTGCTGCTCGGTTCAATGGCTTGAAAAAGCCCTTGAACCTTGATCCACGTCAAATTTAAACTAAACTAAGAAGAAATAATAGAATGTTATAGTCTTTATGCAAGATAAGTGATCTAATTACTATGAAATGAAGCTTTTTTGAAATCAAAGAATGTGTGAGAAGTGTTTGATCTTGAAGAACTACTGTGAACGTGTCCTTAGAGGGTCTGACTTTTATCCATTTCTTCTCTTCTTCTAGCCTTAGGGTACTCCGCTTGATGGGACTTGGAAGATTCTGATTGGGATCAAATTGAGATTAGATTGTGAGAAAGATAGCATTAGCTTCCTAAGAAAAAATTTGAGGAGAGAGGAAGATAGAATTAGCTTCCTATGGTATGTAGGAGAGCAAGATAGCATTAGCTTCCGAATGTAAGATCTACTCAAAGCTTGTATGAGAAAATTCTCCTTTTGTGTGTGTATATCTCTCTAAATGAAAGAGGAAGGGGGGTGAAAGGTCAAAGGTGTGTCCCACTTTTACAAAGAAAATGGCCAACACTAATCTAACTTTTTAACTTGAATCACACACACACACACACACACATATATTAAATTTTGAAATGATGTAAATGGGATGCCACTTTTTATATAGTAATTTTTTTCTTCAATTTTTTAATATTTATAATTGAAAACTTTAGTGCATGGATTAATTTTTTCATATTTCGATAATATTTTTTTAAAATAAATCTTGAAAATTGTGTGTATTGAAAACACAAATGTTTCGATGGGACACAACTTTTTGTCTTAACTATTTATCCAAAATAAAAATAATAATTATGTCAGTATCTCTCTCCTCTAGTACATCATATTTTTTCAAAATTTTAATAAACTTTAGTATTTTTCTTGTGAAGACAATCAACCTTATATTTTTGTACTAATGACCTAACTTTAGTAAAATTAAAAAAGAAAATATAAATACTAATTAAAATACTTAAAAATTTCACTTTTAGTTAGAAATACTTAAATTTTTGGCTATAATATATGTTTGCCCAAAATTTACTTTTAGTTAGAAATGCTTAATTTTTTTTGTGCTGATAAGTTGGCTTAAAGTGGGACACAACTTTGAACTTTCACCCATGGGTTTATATGGGAGAGGAATGGAGAAGATTTGGGAAATAAAGCAAGGAAGAAAGCATGACAAAAAGTTGGCCATTGGGAAGGCATCTAGGTCACCTCTTTTGCTAGGGCAGGTCGCCTGGGTGACCCTACAACTTAACATGGGTTGCCCAAGTGACATTGCAACTCAAGGTAGGAAATAAGGTTTTCAAGAGGTGGAGAGGTTAGGAAGACTAGGAGGATGGAAAACAAGGATGAAAAAACACTACAGAAGGGACAACTTCCATCAAGACAGAAAAGACTATGAGGAAAAATAAACATGCCACATGGGTCATGCGCTGGACCACCATGTCATCATCGAACATGAAATATAGATCCATGCAATTTTGGGTGCTTACAATACCATGAATAAATTGGAAACAAATATTGCATGTCTACAAAATAACGCTTCAAACGCAAAACCATAAATAAATACAAAATCGCTTGCACAACCAAATCATAAAACACATTAGTAGAAATGCTACCCTTAGAGTGTTCCCACAACTCATAGTGCATATTCATAATTTGAGATAATGTGTTAACTAATGATTTATAATTTTATAATTTTGAGTTTAGAGTCCACATTTAGTTTAGATGTTTTTTTGAGGTGTGATATAATACTTGATAGGAGACTAAAGGATTCAACCAAGAAGTTGTGAAAAATGTAAAATCTTTAGTTCAAATGTTGCATAATCTTAGGAAAAAACTTGTTTAAATTGAATTTAGTCTTTGATTAAAGTAAAGAGAAAATAAATTAGAAAATGGTGAAAATGAAGGGTGTAGAATTTTTTGTGTTGAAAATCAAGGGTTTTGATTGAATCCCTTTTGCCTAAAAGTGTCCATTAGATGATGACGTAGGGTGCCAAATTTATAAATTTTTGAAGTGGGACAAAAGTCCCTTGCTTTCCACCACTTCTCTCTAAAAACATGTATAAATATTTTTTTCATAAAATAAAAATACCATTTTATAGATCTTAATGCACAAAATTTGAAAATATTTAATTTTTATTTATTTTAATTATCTGTTATTTTAAAAATATTGACAAGTAGGTCTTTATCCCAAAATTTAAGGTTGATTCCATTCACCAAAAAATAGTAAAATTATTTAAATTTGTTGGAAAAAAATCCATTTCACTAGAGGACAGATTCCTAATCAAGTTGATATATATTTTTTGCATTTTTGAGAAATAGACATCAAAAAGTTTGGTATCCCTTGAATGTGTTGCATTTTTTGGATATGCTACTTTAAACATTTATGACGATGTAATAAAATTTCAAGTTAATAGTATGGAAAAAATGATAGAAACAAATAAAATTTGTTATAAATAACTGGGTATCCCTTGTACCTCATTTTCTAAACTTTTTTTCAATAATTAAATAGTAATGTTAGTTTTACAAAAAAAAATTATACCAAAATAAATTTTTGATTTAAAAATATAGTTATAAACAACACTAAAAATCTATATTTTAATTAGTTTACATCATTCTAAAATTTAAAACATGTATGTTGGTTTTAGGTGCTTAAGTTAAAAAGTTGGACCGATATTATCATTTTCCTTTATTGATGTGCAATAAAATTTCAAGTTAATAGTATGGAAAAAATGATAGAAACAAATAAAATTTGTTATAAATAACTTGACATCCCTTGTACGTCATTTTCGAAACTTTTTTTCAATAAATAAATAGTAATGTTAGTTTTACAAAAAAAATTATACCAAAATAAATTTTTGATTTAAAAATATAGTTATAAACAACACTAAAAATCTATATTTCAATTAGTTTACATCATTCCAAAATTTAAAACATGTATGTTGATTTTAGGTGCTTCAAGTTAAAAAGTTGGACCAATATTATCATTTTCCTTTATAAAAAGGTGACACATTATTGAACTTCCATGGTGCAACATGGTAGGGCAATAATTTTTTTTTTTGAAAAGGTTAGCTCAAGAGCAAGAGATTTACATTTTGAATTAAGTGGACTAGATTGTGTCATGTGAGAGAGACAGGGTTGCACTATGTGGCTTAGTCCAATTAGCAAGGGACCTAAGAAATTGGACCAGCCCTAACTAAAGAAAATATACAACATAATAATAAAAGATTAATTGATGGATTAATAATTAAAATCAATATTCATATCAAATAAATTAAATCAAAAATTACAACAAATTTATGACAATGCCTAAAGTAAATGTAAAACAAAAATATAATATACATGATATGCACTTTATCCCTTTAAATACACAAAACAGAGGGATCTGTGACTTTTGCTGCACTTTTATCCCTTTAACTACCCAAAACATATTTCATATTAAAAAAAAGTTACACGTCTCATTGAAAATAAAAAGCATACGGATGAGGCCAAGATCATTGACTTTTGTGGAATGGAAACCTCTTACCCCTAAAGAGACATCAACATAGACTCGTACTCCCATATCATATTGTAAAAACAATATAAGTTTATCATAAAACTCTCAAACAGAAAAGCCACCATGCCTTGACATAAAACCCAACATATAACACCAAAATTAGTAGTTTAAAGTAGTTTTTTTATTAATATATTATAATTGGTTTAGATTTGGTGGGACCATACAACTTTTCGGGTCTAATTTCTCTTATAATATCATTAGGACATGTGAGCTTACGGAGGTTCTTTATAATCACACGCTTGTACCATGCCAAAAACATTTGTCTTGACCCTCCTCATATTAACTTTCAAAAAATATGAGAGGCGCCTTGATAACTGCAAATTTGATGAAGACCATGTGGTAGAGGAGATGCTTCCATTAAAAAGGGCATGGATAACATAAATTACATAAACTAGTTAAATTTAATTGGTTAAGTTAATGGGTTTTAATGTTTAATTTTATTAGGTTTGTTGACTCTAAATTAGTGATGCTTCCATTAAAAAGCGTGAGGGATACCATAAATTACATTAACTAGTTAAATTTAATTGGGTAAAGTTAATGGGTTTCATGTTTAATTTTATTAGGTTTGTTGATTCTAAATTATGTTGAATAAAGAGGGTTGATTATGACATTTATGTTTGGGTGATTGTTGAATAAAGAGGGTTAATTATGACATCTATGTTTCGGTGTGGCGTACTTCAATTATTAAGATTAGGTATAAGTCTTAAATAAATTTGATAGAAGAGATATTCCTTGTTACTAGCATCTAAGTTAAGGACTTCCCACAAGAAAAATACCTAATCTAAAAACAAAAAAAAATTAGATTATCTATGCAGCCAACCAACCCTTAAAAGTAAGTTGAAATTGTAAATCAAGTAATTGAAAAAGAAAATAATATTTTAAATTTTCTATTTAATTTTTTAATGATAAATAAACAAATAAATAAAATTTTAAAAATGTTATTTAATAATTTATTGTGATTTAATTATGTAATTTTATATTATTAATATTTATAGTTAATTAATAAGATTCATAAAAAAAAACTCTTCTAATTATAAATTATTTATTTTTAAAAATAATTCAAATGTACTTAATTAATAATATTAACATTTCTGTTTTTCTTCTTAGTAGCAAAAATGGCCCTTCATTTTATTATAAACAAGTTTATTTAGTATAAAATGTTTTAAAAGAAATGTTATGTTCTCATTTAAATGATAAATTGTTATAAATACTACTTTATTTTTTCGTTTTTTTTGGGGGTTTTATGTCAAAACTAAATCATTTTTTCAAGTTGATATGGGAGTATGAGTCTAATGGGCTACCTCTTGGGTTAAGAGTGAAGGATTGAGAGGTATCCATTCCACCAAAGTAGTCTACAATCCCAACTCCATCTTTTATTTATTGTACAATTGAACATATCATCACCCTTACCAATCCAGGGGGTAAGGTATGTATGCCTCATATTGAAGTACAATTAGGTGCCTCCTTCAACACCTGTGGGAGTATGAGGTAGTCCCATATGCTATAAGCCGCCTATCAGTTATGTCATGAGGCATCATGGACTATAAAAGGATTCCATTTCCATTCCAATGATAATCAACCAATATTGAATAAATAATTCAAAAATCTCTAGTGAGCCCTGACAGTGACTTCAAAGAATAATTCAACTGTAACCAATTAACAACGAATGATTTTAGAGATTTGGGACAATGGGAAGCATATATCCCTATAAGTGGAGATTGAAAACTAGACTAAGACATCGAGAAGAATGGTTGAGACAAGCGTACCCAGCTGGGTTTTAGCAGGCCAATATGAGCTGGTTCCAAGTCATTAACAGTACGAATTCTTTTTATCATCAATATTTTATTCTTCCCGAGTTATTACAAAAGGGCCTATCAGTTCAAATGAAGTAGGTACTTATTTTCATATCACAGTTCCTCACAAAGACTTGTTATTCATCTAGTTGAACAAGTGGTTTTCAAAGGGCATTTTCTTCATTTCTAGAAAGGTATATGGGTTTTCTGGGTAGTACATGTGTTTTCTTTCTTTTGGGGTTATGATAAATTGCAGTCATGCAGCTGGCATCAGTAGATAGGATCTGCTATTCTCATTTTAACAATGTGTTTGTGTTCAGAACTTAACAAGTTTTGACATTGGCATTAATTTGTAGCATTGATAAGACTCAAGTATTGTTTTGCAGCTGGGAAGGTAGCTATGTGGATTTATGTCTAGCATTTCTTCTATTAGCCTAGGAAGGTATTTGTCAGTCAGGCCTAAAACACCAATATTTTTGGCATATTTTTCCTTGGCTTACAGCTGCTAGTCCTTTCAGTACCTCTTGTTCTATTGTGCACATGTCATTTGAATCAAAATATGTCTTGGACTAACCATCTTGCTCTAAGAATGGCTTTCCATTTCAATATGTGTTGAAGGGGTGATGCTTTGAGAGGCCTAGGACAAGGATTGGGTAAATGGGGTTATGGTTTAATGTTTTTGACAGAGGTTTCATGATGAGATACATGTTTGGTTCTTTGAACAAATGACATTAGGGTAACTGTCAATAAAGAAAAGTGTTTCAGGTTTCCCACTTAATAATGTAGAATGTTGTAGGTACTAAAGGTAGTTTAGGATATCAGAAAGTGATTCCGAACAGTCTTTTATATTCAAAGCTGTTAGCTATATTCAAATTTTAAGAACTTATTCTAGTGGCTACAGAGTAACAGGATCTTATATCAAGATGTGTTAAGACACATTAAAGTGCTTATAGGTGTGACTGGAGAGCATCTGAACAATTTTGTACTGCTGCTTAACTCTTTTAGTACTGTAGAAGCACTTTCTAGTTTCTATAGAAAAATACAATGATTTTACTGACAGAACTAAAGTGCATTCATTCAATAGTTGATTCTTGGATCATTTTAATCTAATATTGTGGCTATTTGGGCTATGTTCTTCAAATAGACTGTAGAGGCTCGGGTAAAGATGGTATTCAAAGTATTCCTGCTCTTAGTTTTGTTGATGCCTGCTGTCATGGCTGGCACACCTAGGAGGCCTATAGATGTGCCATTTCAAAAGAACTATGTTCCCACATGGGCTGCTGATCATATAAAGTACATGGATGGTGGGAACCAGGCTACACTTTCTTTGGACAAATGGACAGGTAACGCCTTATGTTTATTTTATGGGCTTTGAATCTTCATCCTGTTATAAAGCCATAAACATTTTGCAGATTTACAGAACAGTAGGTTTTTCAGCTTCAATGGGTTTAAACTTGGTTATTACACTTAAATTTTCTTTCTTTGTGGATGGTGGTGCAGGCACTGGGTTCCAATCCAAGGGCACATACTTGTTTGGGCACTTCAGTATGCAGATAAAGATGGTTCCTGGTGACTCTGCAGGCACTGTCACTGCTTTTTATGTAAGGATCATGAATCCCAGACATGGTTTCCACCTTTTTTCAGTGCTTTCTAGGTGTTGGGTATATAACATAATGGGTTATTTGTTATCATGAGTTGCAGCTATCGTCACAGAACTCTGAGCATGATGAGATAGATTTTGAGTTCTTAGGCAATAGGTCTGGACAGCCATACATTCTTCAAACTAATGTGTTCAGTGGAGGGAAAGGAGACAGAGAACAGCGCATATACCTCTGGTTTGACCCCACAAAAGATTACCATTCTTACTCTGTTCTCTGGAACATGCGTCAGATTGTGTAAGTTAAATCTCATTAAAAACTATTTTTTGTTAGAAAATCTCTAGACTGTGTCCAAATGGTTAGTATGTATAACTTCTTTTGTTTTGGTGCTAAAACAATTAGATTTGGATTTCAGATTCTTTGTAGATGATGTTCCAATTAGAGTGTTCAAGAACAGCAAGGACTTGGGAGTGAGATATCCATTCAATCAGCCCATGAAGATCTACTCAAGCCTGTGGAATGCAGATGACTGGGCCACAAGAGGGGGGCTTGAGAAGACAGACTGGAGCAAAGCACCATTTGTTGCAGCATACAAGGGATTCCACATTGATGGGTGTGAGGCCTCTGCACCTCATTCACAGTGTCCAACACTGGGCAAGAGGTGGTGGGATCAGAAGGAATTTGACGATTTGGATGGATTGCAGTGGAGAAAACTCAAATGGGTGAGGGACAAGTATACCATCTACAACTACTGTAATGACAAAGTTAGATATCCAAAGCAGTCTCCTGAGTGTTCTAGAGACCGTGACATCTAGTACAGCTTGCTCTTGGTTGCTTACATATTTAGATATGTGGATGTTGATGGAATTATATCTATCACTAATAGATATGACATTTTCATGGGTTCTTATCTATCAATAATAGATATGATTATTTCCTTATATTATTATTTTCTTATATTTTTGATGATGGGTTATTTATTAATAGACATCTGATTTGCATAGTCCATAATATTATTCTTGAGTGCTTTAAGATTTAAAACTCTCTGAGTTTTTTCATCAAGATCATTTCTAATTCTCTTCTTTCACTGTCTTTTTCCTGATGATGGATCATGAAATTATTTATTCACACATTAAGATCTGAGATAATTGTCTGTTCATAACCCACTCCAACCCTGTCTGTGGTTTGCCTATTGGCTCATCTACTGCACTTTGTATATGAGTGAATAGGACAAATGCTTACCACCCCTGTCTGTGGTTTGCCTATTGGCTCATCTACTGCACTTCGTATATGAGTGAATAGGACGAATGCTTTGTAAACAGTTCAATATGCACATAAAAACTGAGCCACATTCAGAGTTCAAGAATCAATTGAAAAGATTGAACAAAAGCTCTTTACAAAAAGTAAAATAGACTACTAGGTAGGGCAAATGATTTCTTAAAAGTTGAATGGCTTACATATACATGACAGCTTAAAAGACTGGGTTCTGAAAATCTATGACTATGAACAGATTGAGTACCTTCAAATCAAATCCAGTCACATGTTTGTGTTATATGGACAAGATGGTGTGACATATCAAATCAGACGTCAGAGGACTCCGTTTTCCACACAGACCACCTGCAATTTGGCCATTTAAAACTTTTTTATTTGTTGTTCTGAAAGTTGTCCCACATTTTAACTAGTATACGCCAAAAGGTCGCCCAGATTCTTTATAATATTGTCCTGGGAAAACGTCCCATCTTTTTCCAGTAAGCTGCGGTTCTCACATACAACTGGGGTAGCAATCTGATTTCATTGGGGAACAGAGAATTTTTTTAATTAGTTCAGTGCATTCAAAGTAGGATAATATTTGTTTGTATTGCTCAACGTTTTTGGATTGATCAGTTGTATCAGTTATGAGGTTATAAACGGGCTTGAAGTTTTTAGGTAATCAGTTATATCAGTTAGGTTATAAACGGTGGTTTGGTTAATAGATTGATTGGATCATATTGAGTGACTTGTTATAGGAAGTTTATATGTTTGCTTTTGAAAAGAATAATATTTTTTTTTATAAATATAGTAAGAATGTTAGTATGATGATTACTCTTTATATAATTAAATATTTAAAAAATCTTTATATAATAAATAAGTTCATTTATTTTATAATAAATATATGAATAAATTGAAAAAATATAAATAATAATGTAACTATTTTAAATATGACCTTAATTATTGTGATAAAATGTCACACAAATTAAAAGATTTAATTAAAATTTTCACAAAAGTTCACTTATTAATTTTGTTTTTGCATAACCAATAAACTAATATAATTAAGTATGTCTATAAACTTTTTCATAAATTTTATATGATTTTTATCATTTTATGTGATTGAAGTTTTTATTATATAATATGGATCCTATTTATCTTGACTTTGTTTTTAGATTGAATAGAGCCCTTAGAATTAACCAGTTTGAATCGTAGAACTTCATTCCCAGCCTAAGTTGGTCTGTTGGTGAAAAATTTACTCTCTTGAAGGAGAGGTTGCAAGTTTGAATAGTGTAGGATAAGGCATGTGTGCACAGTTAGGTGTGTGTGCATAGTTAGGTGCCATATGCTATAAGCCACCTATCAGTGAGGTCGTGAGGCATAGTGGACTATAAAAGGATTCCATTCCAACCCTAATAAAACTTAAACACTATCTTAAATGCCCAAATTACCACAACTTATCACTACACGACACTCATACACCACCTCAGGGATAGTCATGGCTATAAAAAGATTCCATTCCATTCCAACCCTAATAAAACTTAAACATAATATCTTAAATGCCTAAATGACCCCAACTTATCACTACATGACACTCATACACCACCTCTCTAACTTTAAGTAGACTTGCCTTTAAAAAGCATGGTTACTCTCTTTGAAGAAGTCAATCACTCAGGGTGTGAGGCATCCTCCACTATAAAAAGATTCCATTCCATTCCATTCCATTCCAACACTAATAAAACTTATAAATGCCCAAATTACCACAACTTATCACTACATGACACTCATACACCACCTCACTAACTTTTAAGTAGACTTACTTTTAAACAGCGTTCTTACTCTCTTTGAAGAAGTCAATCAATAAGGACTATAAAAAGATTCCTTTCCATTCCAACCCTCATAAAACTTAAACATAATATCTTAAATGCCCAAATTACCCCAACTTATCACTACATGACACTCATACACCACCTCTCTAACTTTAAGTAGACTTGCCTTTAAAAAGCATGCTTACTCTCTTTGAAGAAGTCAATCAGTCAGGGTGTGAGGCATCCTCCACTATAATTCCATTCCATTCCATTCCAACCCTAATAAAACTTAAACACGATATCTTAAATGCCCAAATTATCACAACTTATCACTACATGACACTCATACACTACTTCTCTAACTTTAAGTAGACTTACTTTTAAAAAGCATGCTTACTCTCTTTGAAGAAATCAATGATATATATAATCCACCATTGGCCAAAGCGATATATTACCTAGTTTGTTGATGATTTTTTAAATAAAAAAACAAGGGAAATACATGAAGGAACATTTTAAAAACCCAACATGATGGGTAATTAAATATAGGTTTTATGTCTTTACAAGACTATAACAAGATCAAACGACATTATGATCCTTACTAGCAAGTTTTTAAATTATTTTCGGTGTGATAGGTATATGCCAATAGTTCAAGGTGTTTCACGTGAAATGGTACCATTCTTGTCAATGTCCAAATGTCAAGCTATGATAGGAGGGGAAATTATCTTCCCTTCTAAATGCCTTTAAATGTGGTACCTTTTAAAGTATTGTTAATAATAATTAAATAATAATAGGCCATTATACATATAGAATTACTTTATTTTTATGTGAAAAAATATTTTTATTTTTATTTACTTAAAAGTTATTTTATAGTTTAAGAGCAATTTTATTTTACTTTACAACTATTTCAAAATTATTTTATTTTTATTTATTTAAGAGTTATTTACAGTTTGAGGTTTTTTTTCAAATATATGTTGGTTGTGTTTTTATTTTGAACTTAAATTAATTGATAGTTATGATTGCATTTTATTTTGAATTATATTTTAATTTTAAAATTTAGTAAATGTGAATAAGGTTGTATTTAGTGTTAGGTTCAAAGATAAATTAATTTTTATTATAGTTTTGGAATTTGAATTAGCTTAGGATTGGGAATATGACTTTTCTTTTTATGTGGCACTTCATATTTTGCACAATATTTTTGCCTATGTTTGGGTTGAGTCTGCATTTGCAGACCACTTCCACATTCTTGGACCCATCCTTTGACATACAAATATGATCTTATTGGATGTACACTTTTGTTTCTTGATTTGTTGAGTTCACTATTGTTTATTTTTCTATCTCGATTGGCAATATTTAAAAGTATCTTTAGAGGGGCTACTAGATCGCTATGGTACAAATTCTCCTAGGTTAACCCTTGAAAAAGATGAACTTTATAGTAGTGTAAAGGATCAATAGGTAACAAGTGATTGTGCAAATGTTCTAGATGAAGATGATGTAAATGTCATTCTTTTTAATGCAACAAACTGAAGGGTTCCTAGGATGCTCCTTAAAAGTGAATGACATTCGAATGATGCTCGTGGATATGAGAGGATGCTAAATGAATGCAATTGAATGCCTTTAAATACATATTCATAGCAACAAATCATGCAAATGTGTGTGTGGTCGAATCACAATGACTAGTGAAATGGGCAAGAGTTGGCCAAAATTTAGATTTGAATTTTGAAATTTTAGGGTCAAATCCATGGACATAAAATTAATCTCACACTCGTGGAAATGACCCAAGGTAATAGAATAGTAAAGTCTATGGACAAAATGAATATTTGATCATGGTAGGTGTAGTAAATGTGATTTGTGTAGAAAGATGTGCAAAAATGGATAAGATGTGGATAGATGTATTAGAATGTGAGTAATAAAGATAGGTAAAGGCTAGGGAAATGACCCCAACTTTGCACAAGATTGCACCATTTGTAGATATGTAAATGAATGGGCACAAACTAAATGAGGAATAATATAGGTATGCAAATTTCACTTTCTCCCCACTTTGAGATGCATGTGAATCCTAGAATGATAATGTATCTCAAAGTATGTAGCACTCACAAACATGCATGTAAGGTAAATATCTAGACATAAAATGATACTTGGGTCCATATAAATTAATGGACCTCATTGAATGCCATCATGTGTGTTCATCCTTACAATGTGTACTCCATGGAAACCTACAAAATAGAGGAAAACTATACTATAAATAGCTTATGCCTCACAAGTGAAAACTAGGTACAAAATACAAGCTTTGCTTAATTGACTAGGAAATAGTAAAAATATGAAATGGGTAGGGTTAGAAAATTTGGCTTGTTTGAAGAATGATACAACTCTCTAGTATATGACATATCAGATAATGCCATGCTATGTGGTATGAGATTTTTTTGGTCATGGTGATGAGTCTCTATGTAGCATCTATCACTACCTAAAAACTCGGTCATATGAATGTTGGTAACAATATATGCCCTCTCTACAATTGGTTATATTTGCAGGATGTAAGGAATTGGAAGAAAGAAAAAATAATAAATGAAAGTAAATATAGTCTAAAGATATGTGTGCAAGCATATAAATCATGCAACTTAAATGTGACATCATGTAATAAGCATGTAAATCATCTAGAATGATAAAGCATAGAGATTATAATGTGGATTGGAGATAAATGTCAAGGTATAGAGTTGTCCCCAACCTGGGAAAACAAAAATGGTATCAATGTGGCTCATAATGATGAAGAACACTTGTGTAGGTTCATTAGGTACTAGGATGCATATGCCCCCAATGTGACATCCAAGGTCATGACCACATAAAGGTAGAGCCAAGGAAATAACAAAGGAATTCAATTTGATCTTGAACATCAAAGTAAGTGCAAGTTTTAAAGTTCAAATGTTTTAAAACTCATAATTCAAAACCCCATGGATGCATATAAAAGCCTACTATGTGTTCAAAAAATTCATACTTAGTAAAAAATGATGCTAGGCACTAAACTCTACAAAGAGGTCATGCTTTGTATGATTTAGGGAGAGCTCATGGAGGGTGATAACATAAATCAATGTATTTAATTTTCCCATGTTCAAATTGCAAGGGTCTGTATGGCATGATATTTCAAAGAGGAGATATTGAATGACATCAATTATGTTATCATGGATGGAGGTACCAATGAAGGACTATCCAACCATGTAGCATTAACACAACCACTTACAATCAATACACATGAAAACTTAATCATCAACATAATGAGATGACAATGAACTGGAATCAATATATTATTATCCCATGATCTAGACCACAACAATAGTTTATACCACTAAGGTTTACAAGCAAAATAGACCTAAATCTTAGATAATAATATAAATCAAACATTTACCATGAGTGTAGCTTAAAACACTAGCTTCCTAAGGCTAATATCACTATCATAGCTCTGCTCTACTTTGTTATAAATACCATGTTCCTTGGATCTCTTGATGCCCTCCATTGTCCCTTCTCAAGTGAATTGCACCTCCTTTTATAGAGAGAAGTTGATCTAGATGGTTTGTACTAACCAAGGATGAAGTAATATAACTCCAAACTTAATGTAGCTCTACACATGAACCACCCTAGGACCAAACAAGCCTTTCATATCATTATCCTTTGGTGCAGGGCTCTAAATCATGGTGTACATCTCACAAACCTCCTTAAGTTGATTTGGAAAGCTGCCACATACAAATAAAAATGAAATATAAAATAGATAGACCAACATGCTCTAAATAAAAGCTCGTGATGATCTAATGTGTATTTGTTATGACACAACTAATCATGTTTGCTAGTCTAAAATCTCAAACAATTATTACGTTTGGAAAATCTAATTGTGGCAAACCAAAATGACTACCAATGAACTAAGAACTACAAAACACAAACAAATAGAAAGAAATTATTTTTGGTTGATGCAAGATTTCTTGTAGGCCTAGGATACTCATGTATTAGACACCCCAAGTATGTGAATTATGGCAATTAGTGCTCACAAATAAGGTTTGAGTGGTAGAACCACTCTTTAGGTTAGCAGACCAACTACATTATACCCTCAATACATGGATAGGATTTAAAAATCACCTTTGTGCTTCTCCTTTCATCTCCACCAATTCTAAAACCAAGAGGTAGGACACACACCATCCATTTCCACCAAGTTCTTATGTTTTGCACTTGTCTTCCATATATATCCATCTCTCTTCACAACCTCATTACTCATATCATCATCTGCATTTGATCATCCATACCATACTAAACTTGATGGTTATGTGCACAAATATAGGGGCAAAAAGTGGCCAAAAAGTATTTTGGAGGAAAATTAGAATATAATGTGCTCATGTTCTAAAACACAACTCATTTACGTTATGGCTTGGGTACATTACAAACTCAATTGTGTTATGGATCGATTAGTCCAAGACATAACACAATGGAATTATAACATGTGCATATGATGTCTATCAAAAACAAAGTAAATAACAATTGCAACCCTCCCTTTCTCATTTTATTTGTCAATTTACAACAAAACACAAATGAGGAAAAGTGTGACTGCATTTGTAAGCTCATTCGAAACCATTTGCACTCTCAACAAAGCCTACACATTTAAGAGGTTAATTTATATTTTTTTTGAGTTTTAGTTAGAATTAATCTATTTTTTCTTGCCTTGCTTCTGATTTGTTGAGTTTTTCATATCAGTCAATCAAACCCCTCCTCTAACTCAAAATCCTCCTTCACCTAATCAAATGCATGAAAAAGTGTTTTAGAAGAGCATGACAGACAAAACCCCCTCAAACTCCTTCTACAATTCCCATGCATCCTCTTGAAACATAAGAAAATATTTTAAAGTTGAAAATAATAAAACTATGCTTCAAAATTTGATTGTAACCCTCAAAAATACTAATGTCATAAGCAACCACTACCAATAACTTGTAGCTTCATTAGAATCACTAATCTCCCATATATATTTTATGGTTGGACAAATAAACACTTGGATCACCTATAAATAAAATTGTCATTGTTTTTTTGCAACAAAATTGTCTTAAGATATGGTCAAGGATAAAAAAATCAAGGATAAATTATGTTAATTATTTACTAATCCAAAAATCAATGCACCTTTGTAAATGAGTTGCAAAATATTTTCAATCCATTGGTGCAACCACAAACAAATCAAGAATAATTTTTGGGATAGATGGTGGATGACATTTGACTAACTGTTACATCCCTCTTTTTGGAATCGAATATGGTATTTACTTTCTTGCAAATTTCAGTGTATAATGTGTTGTGGACGACATGGAAACTGATGATTTATTATACAAAGTTAGTTTTATGAAATTTTAGAATCTATTGATTATGATCAATGTGATGTTGTAGACTAAATGTTCTTTTTGTCAAGAGAAATGATGTTTGGATATATTCTGCTTTGATTTGGAACATAGGTGCTTTGACCACAAAATTGTATGTGAGACTGTCGTTGCAGGAATAGGTGGATCATGTTCAACGGGAAGAGAAAGTATCTTTGAGAGAGAGTATAGACTCTGGAAATTAACCATGGGTGTTTGTTACTGAGAACGCCAAACAGGTAGATAAACCTTGAAGCCATCAATTTAGTCTTGTTTGTCGATTGGGATAGTTTAAGACTAGATGTCGACGTCTGAAGATAAGGTGTAACATCCTTTTCGTAAGTCGTCATATAGAATCTTGGAATCGACGATGTTGTCACAAGTCCACCAAAGCGAGTTGACTTATATAGACGATTATTATTTCATTTATAGGTAATTAAATGAACCTGAAACATCCACATTCTAGAAACATAGTAAAAACCAAAAATTCACCATAAAGTAAATTTACAAGGTAAAAATGAGACAGAGAAAATTTTTCTTTATTCAACATATAGTCGAGTAACTACAATTACAAGATATCTCATTACAAATTCAATCAACCTTATTGTCTTTCTCAAGAACAATGTTTACAAAAAAAATAAACCAATTATAAATACCTGAAACAGATAATGTTTACTTAGTCTCCATAAACACAAGTCTCAGAAATATATTGCATCCGGAAATCTGACATCTTTATCGCAAGCCTCGGCATGCCTTCTGTGAGAGAGAGAGAGTATCTTTCCAGTGATTTACCTCCAACCACAGACCATCGGTCTCCCGCACTCCTTCCTAACCGGAAGTGGCCCTACCCTTCACAAGAAGTATAGACCAAGGTGACCAGCGGTAATTTGCCTTTCTGCGTACATAGTATTGTATCTTACACAACTCTATCTATCATACAACCCTAGATGCCCTCTAGCTAAGTATGATTCCCAATAGGATGTGCAATCCAGATACAGTGAACTGACAATGCATGCAGAGACATATGCATTACTATGGCCATAGTTTTCAATATAAATTGACATTCACAATGAACGTTGTCGTAATGTTCACCCACTCCAACTCGACTTGGATACTATCATATTCCTACAGTTTGACTTGGTCATCTATGTTTAACTTATGAAATCATGATGATTTCATCAATCTAGTCTTCCCGACCCAAAACATGTTTTCTTTCATTGTTTATAATCCATAGACCTATTCAACTTTCTTTCTTTATGAGGACTCTCATTACATCATTGCAATACCCGAGGTCCATGACTTATTGTCTCATAATAGATATAGATAGATTAATTACGACTAAGATGATAACCTTACCTAGGTTAAGCAATATAGTCTAGGAATCTAAATCCCTTCTTGCAAGTAAGAATAATTAGACATAGTCAGGGCACTTGACCCTTCAATCACGATCTAAATAATGATCTCAATGTCTTAAAGTAATAATTACCATATCCAGGTTAGTTAAAGTTTAACTAACGAGTTTTATCCAACTCCAATCTAGTCTTTCTAACTTAGATGAATTCACAAGACATTGTCGTTGCTCTATTAATCATTATGGATTGACTATCCATTCTTAGGTATCTCTCTTTGCATCTTTGCAACATTTGATATTTACCCCTTGTCAACACGTAATAGCTTAGAGAAGTTGTGATAAAAGGTGTAATGATTTTAATGTTTGACTAACCATTTAATGGTACCTCTTGCATGCTTGCAAAAATCTAAGGCTTACGCCTTGTATTTTAAGTCGACTTGTAGCCCAACACATGGTTTCTCCCCTTCCTAGGGTTAAACATTGTCGATTAGAAACAAATCTCTTTTCAATAATATAGATATGAACATTACTAGATTAGTGTTCTCGACCACTTAGTGTCTACCCACACAAAATAACTAAAAAGGGTTATAACCAAAAAGGTGTTATAAAATAACCTTTAATCCTTCTCGGTTAAACTTAGATTCTATTATCCTTTTCCCCGACATGATGGAACACAATCCTAACTTCAGTTGCTATTCAACTATCATTCATGTCAAGTTTCTCTCCTTTGGACTCAATGTGTTATGCCAAAACTAAACATACACGTGTTCTAGTCTAATCCTGGTATGGAGATATCATCGCTCCTCATAATACCCTTAGAGACATAGTATACTTCTTATGGTGAAGCTATTATCTAGAACTTGAGTGCTCTTAAAAAAAAAGGAATTCTATCACCATAGACATCCAAAAACATTCTACTTTCAACATATAAGTTCTATAAAAAAATCCTACGGTATAAAAGAGACAGCATATAAAAGTTTACATAGTAACTTTATGGCTTTACTCAATGCAACCCACAACATAAGATAATACAAAGACATGTATACATCTTTATTACATAGTAGACTTTGTGCTCTTAGTGTCTTCGATTCTTATAATCAAAGATTAGTCTTCGGTGATAAAAATTGCACTTATAGTTTACGGTTTATAATAGATGAAAACCTAGATTCTAAACTTCACCTTGAAGAAAGGTTTATAATGTTGGCTAAGTGTTCTCTAGAGAAAGTTAAGCTTAAGATATTCTCAACTTATGGTCAAAAGGCTTCAAATTTGACTCTTTTATCACCAGGTGCCTTTTGCACGATAGAAGCTATAAAAAATGTTAATTGCTCTAAGTAATCATATCTCCCAATCACAGGATGACTTGACCATGGAAATGGGTTTAATAGTCTCAGGATTGCTACCTCACAAGAGTTCATTATAAAATGAGCCTTATTCAAGCATAAGTCTACAAGGTTCCCTTGACACATGCCTTTGACCACATTTATTCCACAATTGAATCAAGATTAGCCTAAACCATTTTAACCATTTTAAACGTCTGTCATAAAGACAAGATTCATTGTTTCCTCACAGTCAAAAGAATCTAGACACAGATAAATCTTAGCACACTCTTGATCTCCTAGCTTTGGCTATTCATCATTCAAATACGGCAACAAAAATGTAACATCTCTTATGTATATTTTTGACAAAAGGCTAAAATATAAGAACAAGTATGAAAAACCTTGCAGAGACTTCGAATTAGGAAAGAACCTGGTTTGAGATTGACTTCCAAAGGTCTAACAACGGTTTCAAGCTCATTCCTTGCTCCACACGTCGCCAACAACTAGAAATTCACTTCTCAGACATACGGCTCCGTTGTATCTACTAGGTTGTGGTGGTCTAAACAAAACTCCAGAAGGTTTTTCGTGGAGAATTCTATTAACTCTCAGACTCTTTTTTTTCCTTTTGACTCCTGTAGAGTCCATTGTTAGGACGGACATGGCTTGCTAAAGGTGAGGATGACGATTTTACACCCTGACCAGGCATTGAAGACAACTGTATATAGTCATGTGCCTCCCTCTGTTCCATGGACTCGCACCCCTCAGAGGTTCCTGCCATACTCCCATAGGAATCACCCCCTGCCCATGGAAAAAAACCCTTTCCAACGACTTAACACAGTCGTTTTCAACTTCCTAACATCACTCGCTCTGTTAGAGAAGAAATCGGAGTCTCCATCGACCACTACTCACAATGAATCTTTTCCATTAATACCATGTCTACCGACTAGCAATCTAATCATCACGTATGGTTCCACGTCTTGGCAGTTGCAACAAAATCCACTTCCAATGTAAAAGTTACAAATAAGGATGACACATGCAAGGAGAAGGGTGAAGCGTGGCATAGAACACTACTGACTTCCTTCAAGAGGCTGACATCATCAAAACAGAACTATGAAATTATTTAGTTATCACAAGTTATTAAAACCACTACTGCAGTTATTTGTTATGCACTCCTAATAGCATGTCGACGACCACTCTTAGTTACAAGCCAATGATATTGTGGCATAATAAT
The DNA here is from genome assembly GCA_027924645.1 of Cunninghamia lanceolata. NCBI lineage: Eukaryota > Viridiplantae > Streptophyta > Pinopsida > Cupressales > Cupressaceae > Cunninghamia > Cunninghamia lanceolata. Next base: position 2,389,688 of record BSBN01000270.1, read on the forward strand.
TGCCACTAGCTCCCAACGTGGTTCCTTTGGAGCATAACGATACTAAGGAAGATATTTACAAGATGACAACTTCCTATAAGGAAAAGTGGTTACGAACTTATACCTCAATTAATCCCTACTAACATCATATTAAACAAAATAATTACAATAATGGTCCTTGACCATAGTTTAATCTTTGATCACAATATGTTAATAATATTAAATAGTCAAAAAGCTTATGAGTAGTGTGATAGGGTCGAGCTTGTCTCCCCTTCATAGACCCCCAATAAATCATGACGACTTGACTTGACAAAATCATCATAAGTCGCCTATTATGGACAAAACTCACGTATTCTTTACTTGACGAAATCATCTTGACGTAAAGAATCGTTTATATCACATCAAGAGACTCTAATAAAATAAGAGAACCATTTTACAACAATTACATCGTAATATTTACATAAAACGTAAATAGCCATAGTTCATGTTCAAATGACGTCGTTAATGCTACTAACGACTATGACGACTTACTACGACCTCCGAATGTTCGTAAGGTATCGAATACCTAACGATTGGGTTCAAGTAAACTGACAAATTAAGGCTTACCTCTCACAACACGTTGGTTCACACTTTTGTTACACATCATACTCGTCTTGGCAAATAGGCCACTCGTAATCCAAGGTCTATCTTTCTCTTCTGGAAAGATACTCTCTCTCTCTTCTCTGAGAGTCGATAACTTGTAATCCTGTTTCACTTGTCATCAAACGATATGTAATCAGTGCATCATTATCCAATTTATTCAACTAATAAATCAAATCTCATCATATAGATATTAAATCGACAATAACAAAATCATTTCCATGATTTCATAAATGATATTCAATATAATTCCATGTCATATCCTGTCATAAATCTATAACATCACAACAAATTTACTCATGCCCAAGTAAAAAGTAAAAGTATAGCAAGTCAGAATTTAGGGATGTAACATATCCTTCCCCTAAAGATTCATCGTCCTTGATGATATAAAGCATCAACACGCAACTTGAAAAGCATATTCATTGTTTATCTTCTATAAGCATAAAATAAATGAGGAAATTTCTGCTAGAAATCATGGTAATTTCTCCCCCCATGCAAAACTATTCTATGCATACTAGTCCCACTGGACCTTACACTTCATAACCTCTATGTTACATAAGCATTGCTTGCGATCTTCAAGTATTTCAGAAGCTTGATCATCACCTTCCCTAGGTTCTTGTACTTTTAAATCATTCATAGATTATAGTATTCATATATTACTTAAATATATTTCTCATATATAAATCACAAAAAGCATGATGCCTCCTTGCAATAACTAGTAATAGATTGATTCTGGATATCAATAAAATTTCTAACCTTAAAGTTTAGAAGGGTCCTTTATACTTAGGAACTGGTTTAGAATACATTCCATTCTTTAGGAAACATTTTCAGGGGATTAACCCTTAAAAGGATTTTCCTTCTCTAACCGAGAATTGTCTTGGTGTATGCTTAACTTCAACGTAAATTTTCTATTCATTTTCGATTTCCACCGATCTTTCTTGATCAGCTAAATCTTTTCATCCATTCTAATAACATTTTTGGACTAATGCTAATCCTATCTTCTAGCTTACCCAGCTTATAGGAGTTCAGCATCTTTCTGTCCAATGTTTCAATTCAAGCCATCTCAGTAGCAAAAGTTAGGTATTGTCAAAAATTTCACGTAATAAGTAGTCTCCCTACTTGTATTGCTATTCCATGCAACATGTTTGGAACAAAACTTCTAAAACCTAGTTAACTTCCTTAGTTTAATCATTTGTTCACAAGATAATAAAGTATACTCTTTTAAATTTCAGTCCTTAGCATAGAGAACAAATTTGCTAAAAGCTTGTCATCACATGCGCATTTCTATCTGAGTTAACCTTCTCATGAAACCATGCAATCTAAACACATCGTGCACAAATTTGTGAGTTAACACTGATGCTCTATCAGTCCAATTCCCTAGTATATAATGTGCTACCATCGAGAGTTTATCAACCATAAAATGACATCGCGTCTATTTCCTGACATAGGAAGACTTTGTACAAACTCCATACTAACAACTTGCCCTTTCCATTCTGGTGTGTCATGTGGGTACATCAATCCTATAGGTATTGATGTTCTACTCTTTCCCTTTGGCACTCCAGACAATATGTTACAAATCTTGCAACATCATTCTTTATTCCTTTCAAGAATTAAAGAGGTTTTATATATGTTAGTGGTTGGTTAACCCTAGATGTCTCGGGTATGGTGGAATTCGAACTTCTCTCCATACCTGTTTTCTTGTTTCAGAAGAATTAGAAACACATTGTTTCTCTGAAACTCAATAGTCTGTGAGACTTAAAATGAAAACCTATCATACCTTGAATCTTTAAAGTTTTACCACAAGAGCTTGCTTAATTACTCATCCTGTAAAGGTACACCCCTTTAACCATCTCCTGAGGCATCAGTCTTTCCATCAAACTATCCTTCAGAATAGGAATTCATAGCATTGGTGCTGTTGTAATTTCTCTTAATCATTATAGAATCACTTGCACATAAGGATTAAAGTTCTCGTTCATGCTTAAAATAAATAAGTACATCTTCTAGAAGACTAGAACAAATATGTCTAAACAATCTCTAGACACACTGCTCATGAGATTCATGAATACGACAAGGCATTTGTATGTTCAAAAGACAACACTGCTAACTCACAATGCCCGTTCTTATCCAAAAGTTGTTTCAAGGGTACCCTCATCCTTCAATCTAGATTGATGATATATCAATCTTTGAAAACATAACAACTCAACCCATCTAATCAAAGAGGTCATCGATACGTGGTGAAAGATTTTTGCTCCTTATCATGGTTTTAATGAGCAAATGATACGAAATACACATTTGTAGAGTTATGTCCTTCTTGACAAAAAAAATATCTAGTGCACCCCATGGTAACATACTAGATCTAATCAAACCTTTTAGCCAATAATTCTTATAAGGGGCTTTTGATTCCATTAATCCTATAGTTGTTATAAGGTAAAGTACTTTTCTTGGTAACTCATCCTAGAATTCTAAGAGGAATAAGAATTTTTAGTTGATTCAATCACTGTTCCATCAACTTTGGCGGTATGGCTTTCTTTTCCAAAATACTAGGTATCTCCTTGGTTTTTAACAGGATTAGGATTACTCCAATTTGATCAAGAGATTAACTAGTGGTTTATTCTCTTGTAGACTTTCACCCTGGTTTGGTTTTAGTATGAAACATGCTCTCATTTTCCTCATGCCAGATAAATAAGTTATCTAATAGTTTTTCTAGAACCTAAAGTGTCTCAAAACATCAAACATATTTATCTCATAATAATCCAAAGATTGGTATAAAACATTGTCATCTTTATTATAAAGTATTTAGGAGTAACCACATCCTTATTTATATAGTTGATACAACAAGACTATATGTCACTGTCGTTTTACAATATTCCAATTTAACAAACATAGAGGGTGGAGGTACACATAAGTACCCCAATACCTTTTTCCTAAAATAGAAGTATCACATCATCCTTCGAGTGACATGTTGTAGCTGGCTACAGTTTACTAGGTTTTACTACACCAGTAGAAATAGTGGGATTCTTGGTCAGTTCAAAACATTGTTTTCTTTCTAGCTGAATACGCTTAAGTGCATGAGCAAAAGTCTCTGAATCCTCCAGCCATGCACCTTCAAAGTAAATAATATTCTCTTTAAGTTCAACCTCCTCAATAGGTTTCTTCTTAACCACTAAACTAGGCAAATGCTGGGGAATAGACTTCCTAGCTATTTTCTTTGTTCTTCTCCACATCATTCTGGCACAAGAAAATTTGAACATTAGGTAACCGCATAATGTTGACTATAGGTTAGCACAGTGGACTCATAAGCCCTAGTGTCGAACCCGATAGCTCTGATACCATATGAAACATCCACATTCTAGAAACATAGTAAAAACAAAAAATTCACCATAAAGTAAATTTACAAGGTAAAAATGAGACAAAGAAAATTTTTCTTTATTCAACATATAGTCGAGTAACTACAATTACAAGATATCTCATTACAAATTCAATCAACCTTATTGTCTTTCTCAAGAACTATGTTTACAAAAAAAATAAACCAATTATAAATACCTGAAACAGATAATGTTTTACTTAGTCTCCATAAACACAAGTCTTAGAAATATACTACATCCAGAAATCTGACATCTTTATTGCAAGCCTCGGCATGTCTTCTGCGAGAGAGAGAGAGAGAGAGAGAGAGAGAGAGAGAGAGAGAGTATCTTTCCAGTGATTTACCTCCAACCACAGACTGTCGGTCTCCCGCACTCCTTCCTAACCGGAAGTGGCCCTACCCTTCACGAGAAGTATAGACCAAGGTGACTAGTGGTAATTTGCCTTTTCGAGTACATAGTGTTGTATCTTACACAACTCTATCTATCATACAACCCTAAATACCCTCTAGCTAAGTATGATTCCCGATAGGATGTGCAATCCAGATACAGTGAACCGATAATGCATGCAGAGACATATGCATTACTATGGCCATAGTTTTCAATATAAATTGACGTTCACAATGAACGTTGTTGTAATGTTCACCCACTCCAACTTGACTTGGATACTATCATATTCCTATAGTTCGACTTGGTCATCTATGTTAAACTTATGAAATCATGATGATTTCATCAATCTAGTCTTCCCAACCCAAAACATGTTTTCTTTCATTGTTTATAATCCATAGACCTATTCAACTTTCTTTCTTTATGAGGACTCTCATTGCATCATTGCAATACCCGAGGTCCATGACTTATTGTCTCATAATAGATATAGATAGATTAATTACGACTAAGATGATAACCTTACATTGGTTTCTCGGTGGTTAACCAGAGGAGGATACGGGAGGAGAGTTCGGTGGGATTGAGTCGAAGGGAAATACTCGGAGGATGTCACCAAAGATCTCGGTGAGGATGAGCTAGCGACAACAGACTTCGTACTCCATCGATAGGTTCCTATTCTCCCACTTTGCGTAGTCTATGATTGATATGTGTGTCTTATTCTGCAATGAAAGTGTAGGAATCATGCAACGTAGATGATAATGATAGTGTAAGCCTCAGTTCTTTCATGTTTTTGATGTAGTTATGAATGTAGATAGCCTGTGTGTTATATTGCTGGGCAGAGGTGTAGAGTATTAAACTAGTAAAAGATCATACAACGAAAAGGATTTGCAAATAACCTCATCATACTTTAAGCTCAGAATGTGGGTTGATTACAAGGAATATGTATTATTGTTACCTTCTCACAAAACGAAACTATGTTGTCTTCTTAGGAAATGATATCATTAAATATCATGAAACAGACCATAACAATCATAAAACATAGTTTTTAAATGTATTTATACACCAATGCTGATATACGCATGATGCAAGTTGTGAACTAGATTTTACTAGGTGTCGGTAAGGACGTATGCATTTAGTTGTTTCTATATGACTGTTACCAGCTCAAATCAGAGAAGGATAAGATTTTAAAACATCTCTCGGTTCTAATAGATAAAGATTCTGAAAACAAGACATGGAATGTAGACAAATGTAACTAGCTAGTGTCTTATTCGTTTTATACCTTTAGTTAGAGGTCGAGCATGTGTTTGGTCATCTCTAATATCGTAAGATAGATTCCAAATCCTTTATTATCTTATTTTTACGATTCTTACCTCAATGACCCATGTGAAACCATTTGACTTGGAAAGGGGAGTAGAGAGTTAAAGTATTAGTATTGGTCGAAAACCGTCATGGTTTTGTAATGAACAAGTAGGGTGGAAAAACCCGCATTTTGAGTCTAGATTATGTTGCATGCGATGATTCTAGTGTCGTTTTTATTTTGTAAACTTTTATGAGTCTAAAACCCTTAAATTCTGGGATAACGGGGAATTGTGATGTATACTGGAGTATGTTGTACAAACATGGGAACCGAGTAACCAAGTTTGAAACCACTTAGGAGTGGGTGTTATTAAACAAATGTTTTATACGAATATGGGATTAGAGTAAACGTTGTGCCATGTGCTATTACAGGAGAAATTCCTAAAACCTTGAGGTCATCGAGGTCGACATTTGTTTAAACCTTACAAATAGGAAACTATAGGATTGCGATCAGTTCAAGTCAAGTAGGGTGGGTGAACTAAGTTCATGTGTTCTTTGAACACTATTTAAAAACAAATCCTTTGGCCAAGGTGGTGCACGATCCTCAAGTGCATCGAATGTTCACTGTGATTGGATGGCGTTTCTTGTGGAGAGTCGTGCATGACTAGAGGGTATCTAGGGATCTGCACGATAACAAGACACGTAAGTTACAACACCAGAGCTCAGATGGCAAACACCGATGGTTATCCTAAGTCTATCCTCTTGAGTAGGGTAGGGCCACTTCCGGTTAGGAAGGAGTGTGGGAGACCGACGGTCTATGGTTGGACGTTAAGCTCCTTGAAGATACTTTCTCTTCCCAATACTGAGGATTGCCGAGTCTTGAATGTGATGGGTCGACAATCGAGATGCATGTTAATGGTATGTTTCCAATGTTTTATTTGTTTCAAGAAAATTTCAAATTGTTAGAGAACAAAATGTTTATTGTATATCATTTCTTTTAGTTTTATGAAAAATGAAATCATGTTTAAGTTAAAGTGAAAAATGTTATACTTGGTAGTAGATAAGTTCTTTTGTATTTGATTACCTAGTAAAACAAAAATTACCTTTGTGAAAACCTAGTTTTACTTGTCATTTCAGATATGGATGTTATTTATGGTATCAGAGCTAACCAGGTTCAACACTAGGGCTGATGAGTCCACTAACCTGATTAGAAAATCAACATTATGTGGGTAGCTAATGATTTGATTTACTGTGCCAGGATGGTACGCATCAAGCAAATTGCAAGAAAATCCTTCGCGGGTAAGAAGCGTTATCTGCAAGCTAAGCAGAAATGGCTTGCGATGATCAAGACCATTGAGAAAACTAATGACGAAAATGACATTTGGCTTGATGATGTGGAAACCTTAGCCAATGCAATGGCACGACTTAAACGAATGAGGAGAGAACTCCTAGAGGGAGCAGCGACGGTAGCTCGAATCATGATCAACTGCTGCCCCAGTATTGTACCTAATATTGTACCTATTAGTGTACCTAAGAGTGTACCTATTAGTATACCCATGATCACTAGGGATCCTCGTGTAGTACCTAGAGCTAAGATCATTGAGCTATCTTCTGGTAGTGAGTCTGAGGGGTATACACCTTGTGATTATGTGTCGGACAATGAATATGAAGGTTACACTCCACTAGATAATACTGAGTAAAAACATGAGATATGTCTATCTCTAATGATGTTGAAACAATTTTGCAAAATGAATAAAGATAAAATTTTGGTTTGAGAACAATTATGATTATGATCAATTGTTGTTTTCTTTTGATGATATATAATATGATAAGCAAAAAAATTGATTAGTATATGTTCAATCAGGTGAGAAACTAAACTATCATGGATCAATCAGAGTTTAACGAGGGGGAGGATCGAGAAGGTCATAACTCTCGGGAAAACTCCACTGACAAGTTGGATAGGATTCTAAACATGCTTACTAAAACCAAGGAAAGGTTGAACAAACTGGAAAAGAAAATGGATGAAACTGGCAACACAGAGGGTGAAAATGAGAACTCACATTATACAAGCAAGAGTAAACATTGGGAAAATGGCATGTCAAGTGAAAATCCTAACGACAATGAAGCCCAAAGAAAAACCAAGGATAAACTAGCATTAGAGTTATCTAAGGATATGAAGAAGGTTAATCCTCCAAAGTTTAATGGAACGAAAACTGGAGATGCAGCAGAAGCATGGTTAAAGGAGATGGAGAAATATTTTGAGATCAGAAATTACTCTGAGGTTACTAAAGCCGTGTGGGGAGCATATCAGCTATCTGGGGAAGCGTCCACTTGGTGGATGTGTTGGTGCCTGAATTGACTGTCAGTTCTTGAGCAATTTTTATGCAGGCACCATCCCATAAAATCCAAAAAAAATTTCAGTTTTGGCACCCCTTCAGTGTTTTGTAACATCCACATCATCTTTCTTGAAGGGGGGGGTCTTCATGTTTTGTCCATCGGCATGAGTTTGGAATGTGCCTTGGCAATCATGATTGGTACCAATGGCGTGTTGTCTTCTATCGCTAAGACTTTACCTATCGGCGTAGGTGTTTTGTGGCTTACCGACAGACTTGGTCTCGCCGACGAGGGTTTTGGAGTGCTATCGCCAAGACTTTGGCTATCGGAGTGAACGGGCAGATTGTTGGCCGATGGCGCAGGTCTGGCCGATGGAGTTGCCATTAGCGAGTATGGGGTAGTGTCTGGCTGATGGTGGTAATAGAGTTCGGTTTTGGCGTGACAGGGGCTATCGGGCTAGCCGTTGGAAGGTCCGCCGATGGAGAGTGTCTGGCCGACAAGGGTGTCATCGGCGTATGTCACACCGACAGGGGGGCAGTATAGTGTGTGATCGGCGAGACAGTTGTCTATCGGCAAAGGTTTTTTGGGAGCTGCTGATATGTGTGTGTCTGGCCGACGGGAGATGCGAAGTAGTCATCGGTGTGACCGGCGTATCGGTAGGAGAATTTTTGGGTGCGCCGACGAAGTGGTATCATGCCGAAAGATATGATCATCGGGGTGACTTTGTTCATCGGCAGAGGTGTTTCTTGTTGGGCCGACAGTTGGTGGTTTGGCCGATAGGTGGAAGTGTCGTCGGCATGAGTTGAGCGGTCGGCGGGAGATTTTTGAGAAAGGCCGATAGTGTATGTCATGGCGATGGGCTGTGGGCGAAGGGTCGTGTGTCGAGCGTGACAAAACTCTTGACACCTATTATACATGCGGCCCTGTTTTTAAAGTAGTGGAAGGCTCTCCACACCATGCATGTGGGATTTTCCCCTTGCATTATTTTTGAACCTACGAAGGAGGTGTTTTGGCGGGAAGCCTCATTTTGACTGCAGCGACGGTTTTCAAGCGACCGCGGGTGGTTGAGGCCCTTAATGGCGACTGTAGTAGGAGTATGGGCGATGGTACAAGCGATTAAGCTGCCTGATCGTGGATGAAGACTTTCAAGTGGTGGCACAAAGCTCAAGATCCCCCCTGTCTGTCGCATTTAATCTGTGAAGGCCATTTTCAAATGGAAGGAATGTATCTTGCAAATTTTTGACTTCTGGCCATGTAATTAATTGCTGAATGTACACGGTTCTGTATAAATGGTTTTGGGCTGTGTTACTTTTTGGGGGTTTGGACGTTTTTGGGCTTTCTGCTCTGGCTCTGAACATAAGGTGTTCACATTTTGAAAGGCATTTTTTGCTACAGACTCGGTCCTTAGTCTGGTGTACTAATCTATCTTGGCTTGTAAATGATGATTTTCTCTGTGATGGCCTTCTATGCAGATTGATTTTAAATGAAAAACACCTGTGTGTGTATTGTTTCTGATTGTCTCCTGTATGTCATTTGTTTTCCTTTCAAACAAGGTTGTCAAGGGCTTCCAAGTTTTTCAGTATGTGCATACTGTGTGTTTGATTTATTGCGTCTGCTCAAGGAGTGGTTAAATAGGCTTTTGATCAGATACAAAGGGAAATAGATTGCATCATAGGATCTGTTAAGTATGATCATTAATGATACTCTTTCTTGGACATGTTGCTGTTAAGCAGTAGCATTATTCTTAGGTCCTCTGGATATGAATTTATGTTGTCATGGGGAGACATTTACAGTCTTAGATATGACTCTGCTGCCCAGATAAGGCACTGGTTTGGGAATCTGTCTGTTCAATGGGTCTAGGAAAGTCCCATAACTCCAAACACCATTTCAAACCATCTCATCCTTCCATCTGTTAGTTGTAGGATTAGGATTAGGATCCTTGCATGCTCTCATACCCAACCAGACATCATGTCCAAGAATGTTGCCAACCTTGTGATTTGTTACACAAATCTTGGTCCATACATGAGAGTATTCTGCCTGTTGATGTCAAGTTAAATCTTTCTGTCATTGAGCTAGTCAAGGTTATACTTTTATCAAGTAGGGAACCCCCCCTTGGTGTGGCAGAACCAGAAGTGAAGGGGAGGAGCTCACGCAACCTCCTGTATTCAGTTGGCTGAATCTGCCTGTGCATTAGAACTGGCAAACCCTAATGCTGATTCAGAAGAAAAACCAACAGGATGAATAAGAAAATGGAGCTGGAATTAAGTCCCTTGAAGGTGACATGGGATGAGTTCGTAGAACTATTCCAAAAATGGTGGTTACCTCAGTTATATTTTGATCAGAAGTTAACAGATTTCCAAAACCTCAGGCAAGGTGAACTATCTGTGGTCGAGTATGTAGAAAAATTCACTAGACTACTGAAGTATGTTCCTCAATACCAAAAGGATGAAAGGTTCCGAATCAGAAAATTCATCATGGGACTCAATCCTCAGATCGGCGGTGAGGTGGAGGTGCATGGTCCAAGCACAATGGATCAAGTATATGAAAAGGCAATTAAACAGGAGCAGAAGATCAAATCTATCTCTGCTTACCGTGATAAGAAACGCAAGAAGTTTGATAAGAACTACAACGATCAGTCTTATAAAAGGAAAAATGAGAAGGGATATGGAAACAGGAGGTTTGATAAGGGAAATCGAAAGAATCAAGGGGGATTTGGTAATGAGCGAAGAGGTGAAGATTATAAGAGAAATGTTAATTTTAAGAAGAATGATGATTCTGCAAGTAGGCCATCTGAGAAGCGAGGACCTATAGGGGGATGCTTTTATTGTGGAGGAGATCATTATGCCAACCATTGCCCTAACAAGAAGCAGAATGGGAAGCCTAGGAACACGGAACTTCCTTCGCAACAGGAAGCTTTTCAGCAAAGGATTCATGCCGCTCTTGACAATCGACAAGCAAAGTATCAGATCACCCCTATTGAGATGACTGGTACCTTATTTGGAGTTCCTGTTTCTATTCTATTTGATACTGGTGCAACAGAAAATTTTGTGTCACCTAGAGTCTTAAGTAAATTTTCTAGAAAAGCTGGTTTTATGTCAAAACCATGGACAGTTGAGTATGCAAATAACTCAAAGGCTCAGGTAGAGCAATGTTTGTTCGAAGCTAAGATTGATATTTCTAACTTCACCACTGAGGCAAATTTATACGTAGCACCTTTAGGGTCCTACGATGTCATCCTAGGAATGAATTGGTTGTGGAAACATCGAGCCAAAGTAGATTATTTTCATAAAACCATTGAGTGTCTGGATGAGATGGGCAAAACAGTAAATCTCCAAGGAATTCAAAGGGAAATAAGGATTAGATCCATTTCATCAAAACAACTCAAACGGGCTAGGCGAAAGGGATGTCAACTTTTTGTAGTCAAAATGGACCTAGTAGAGGAAACCTTGGAGAAACAAACATTTGAGGAAAGATATCCATATCTATGCAACTTCAGGGATGTATTTCCCGAGGAGCTACTAGGCTTGCCTCCGGAAGAACATTTGATTTTGGCATTGATATTAAACCAGGATCGGAGCCAATCTCTAAAGCTCCGTATCGTATGACTACCACTGAACTTATGGAATTAAAAGCTCAGTTGCAGGAGCTATTGTCTAAGAATCTAATTAGGCCAAGTGTATCATCATGGGGAGTCCCAGTTATATTTGTCAAAAAGAAAGATGGAACTCTAAGGTTGTGTATAGATTATAGGATGCTTAACAAGGCGACAATAAAGAACAAGTATCCCTTGCCACATATTGATGATCTATTTGACCAAATGCGTGGTGCATCAGTCTTTTCTAAGATAGATCTAAGATCTGGATACCATCAGTTAAGGTTGAAAGATGAAGATATTCCCAAGACAGCATTTAGAACAAGGTATGGTCATTATGAGTTCACGGTGTTGCCGTTTGGATTGACCAATGCACCTGCTGCTTTCATGAATCTCATGAATAGTGTTTTCAGAGATTGTCTTGATAAGTTTGTGCTAGTTTTCATTGATGATATTCTGATTTGTTCCAAAAATGAAGAGGAGCATGCACGACATCTTCAAATAGTCTTGCAACGATTAAGAGAACACAAATTGTATGCAAAACTCTCAAAGTGCACCTTCTTTCAGAAAGAAGTACAGTATTTGGGGCACATAATATTAGCCGATGGGATATCAGTTGATCCGGCCAAAATAAAAGCTATTATGGAATGGCCTGAACCTACCAATGTGTTAGAGGTACGAAGCTTCATGGGATTGGTAGGGTATTACAGGAAATTTGTATTGAATTTCTCAAGCATTGCTAGCCCAATTACCTCCTTGCAGAGAAAAGGAAAAAGGTTTATTTGGACAGATGAATGTCAAAAGGCTTTTGACTTGTTAAAAGAAAAATTAACAACCGCTCCAATTCTGAAAGTTCCTAATCCTGAGGGAGAGTTTGAGGTTATCACTAATGCCTCGGGGGAAGGATTGGGAGGTGTGCTTATGCAAGATGGCAGGGTAGTAGCCTATGAGTCAAGGAAGCTGAAAAACTATGAGTAGAACTACGCTCCTCATGACCTAGAGATGGCAGCAGTGGTTCACGCCCTTCAGATGTGGCGACATTATTTGTTGGGAAGGACTTTTATTTTAAAATCCGATCATCAAAGTCTTCGCTACATATTTACACAACCTAATCTCAATGCAAGGCAAAGGAGATGTTTGGAATTAATATCAGATTATGACTTTGAAATTTCTTATATCAAAGGCAAAGAAAACCGAGTAGCAGATGCCTTAAGTAGAAGAAGGCACATAGCCTCTATAATCTCCATACATGCTAACTTTAAAGACTTAGTAATGCAAAACTTATCTGGAGATGAGTATTATGAGCAAGTGAAACAGGCTCTGCACTTAAACCCTAAGGACCCAAGATATGATGGATTCAGTTTTGAATCCAATGGATTGATGAGATTCAAGGGAAGAATCTATGTTCCTGATTCAGTAGAACTTAGAATCCTTGTGTGGAAGGAAGTTCACTGTGCTCCTTACTCTGGACACCCTGGTGTAACAAAACTGTTAGTGGATGTCAAGCCGCTATATTTCTGGAAGGAAATGAAAGACGATGCTACAAAATTTGTAGCTAGCTGTTTGGAGTGTCAGAGAGCTAAGGCGGAACACTAACATCCTATTGGATTGTTATACCCGCATGATATTCTGGAATGGAAATGGCAAGTTGTTAGTATGGATTTTGTCCAGGGGCTACCAATGTCGAAGAATAGGCATGATGCAATATTGGTTGTTGTGGATAAACTAACCAAGGTCGCACATTTCATACCGGGAAATTTAAAGGATGGAGCTCATCTTTTGGCTTGGAAATTTGTGCAAGAAATTTTTAGATTGCATGGGGTACCTAGAAAGATTATATCTGATAGAGATGCTTGGATAACTTCACGGTTTTGGCAAACCTTATTTTCTGCATTAGGGACTAAACTGAATGTAAGTACTGCTTATCATCCTGAAACTGATGGACAAATAGAAAGAGTGAATCAGGTATTAGAAGACCTTTTGAGAATGTATTGCATGGATCAGCAATACAGATGGGAGGAATATCTACCTCTTGTCGAATTTGCCTATAACAACTCCTATCATTCTGCCATTAAGATGGCGCCATTTGAAGCATTATATGGAAGGAAATGCAGAACTCCTATAAGCTGGGATAAGCTGGAAGATAGGATAAGCATTGGACCTGAAATGCTTGCTGATATGGAAGAAAACGTAAAAATGATTAGGAAGAGGTTGGCAGAAGCCAATGACAGGCAAAAGAGTTATGCAGATCGCAGACGAGTGCCTAGACACTTCTCTGTTGGCGAGAAAGTGCTTTTGCAAGTGAAACCCCAAAAGAGTTCAATAAAATTTGGTAAATCTTCGAAATTGGCTCCTCGTTATGTCGGACCTTTCGAAGTTCTTGAGATTATCAATCCAGTTGCCTACAAATTTGCTCTACCTCCAGCCTTGTCTAAGATGCATAATGTTTTTCATGTTTTGTATTTAAAGAAATATTTTGTAGGTAATAACCACATCCTTAACTGGAATTCCTTATAGATGCAAGAACCCGGGGTGGTTGTGATCGAGCCACTCAAGGTGCTCAAAATGCGTAAACTTCGTTTACGTAATCGAGAAGTTTTGCAATGTAAAATCTAGTGGGACCAATATGGCGAAGATAGCGCCACTTGGGAAGACTATAAAGACATTTACCAGAGATTTCCTAAACTTTTCAAAGACATTAATGTTGAACTATAAAAAGTTTGTTTTAAGTTTAATTTTGCTTGATAAACTTAATCATCGGGGACGATGATTTTTAAAGGGGAAGGATATGTTACATCACTCTTTTTGGAATCGATTATGCTATTTACTTTCTTGCAAATTTCAGTGTATAATGTGTTGTGGACGACATGGAAACTGATGATTTATTATACAAAGTTAGTTTTATGAAATTTTAGAATCTATTGATTATGATCAATGTGATGTTGTACACTAAATGTTCTTTTTGTCAAGAGAAATGATGTTTGGATATATTATGCTTTGATTTGGAACATAGGTGCTTTGACCACAAAATTGTATGTGAGACTGTCGTTGCAGGAACAGGTGGATCATGTTCGACGGGAAGAGAAAGTATCTTTGAGAGAGAGTATAGACTCTGGAAATTAACCATGGGTGTTTGTTACTGAGAACGCCAAATAGGTAGATAAACCTTGAAGCCATCAATTTAGTCTTGTTTGTCGACTGGGATAGTTTAAGACTAGATGTCGACGTCTGAAGATAAGGTGTAACATCCTTTTCGTAAGTCGTCATATAGAATCTTGGAATTGACAATGTTGTCACAAGTCCACCAAAGCGAGTCGACTTATATAGATGATTATTGTTTCGTTTATAGGTAATTAAATGAACCTACTTGTGGCGGATTCGTGAATCACGTCTCGTAGTCGAAAGATGCGAGAAGTCGGCTTTGTGCGTCTAACGATGTAGGAAACTTGTTTTGCGTTACGCTCAATCCGTCGTGATTGCCGTAAAAATGCATCGAACTTGTGTTGTGAATTTATTCTTTTTGGAAATCGACGAATGTCGATTTTGAAGCCATAGCATGTAATAATTTGTTTTGGTCATTGTTGGGAATGAGTCTTTTTCTTCTAGCTTTGACCGCGAGATATTATCGATCTAACCTTGAGTTTCCTTATTAAGTTGGTCTTTATCTCTTTTTCTTTTTCGACCAAAAAGATGCTTTAGACATTTCTTAACCGCTGCCTTGTCGAGCTTAACCCCACAATTCAGCTTTTAGTTGCTCTTAGAGGATTAGAAGCCTTAATGTTTGAGTGTGGGTGGGGTTGTTATGTCCACTAACAAGCCACGTCATCATTTAGAACCTCCATCTTGTTGTGGCCGCTGCAAATGTGGAGTCGGGTAGCATTTAGTTTTATCGACCACCTTTTGCTAAGGCATGTGACGGCAATAGTTAATGCCTTATCTCCCATCGCTATGGGTAGTTGAGTGGGTAGTTTTTTCTATTGTTAAGAAGTGCAACCGTGTGATAAAGGCCCGAGAATCTTGTTACTATGCGTGGCTTGAGGAGGGTGTTCGGTTAGAAGAAATGAAAACCGACTGAGTAAAGGCCATTATGCCACATCGTGGTAGGTGTTTTCTGAGGCATGAGCTTTCGGTTGTTAAGAGATGGGAAACCAAAGTGAGGGGGATGGATTCTTCTTCATTTTGCGCGGCCTGAACATTGTTTTCTCGGTGGTTAACTAGAGGAGGATACGGGAGGAGAGTTCGGTGGGATTGAGTCGAAGAGAAATACTTGGAGGACGTCGCCGAAGAGCTCGGTGAGGACGAGCTAGCGATAGTAGACTTCGTAGTCCATTGACAGGTTCCTATTCTCCCACTTTGCGTAGTCTATGATTGATATGTGTGTCTTATTCTGCAATGAAAGTGTAGGAATCATGCAACATAGATGATAATGATAGTGTAAGCCTCAGTTCTTTCATGTTTTCGACGTAGTTATGAATGTAGACAACCTGTGTGTTATATTGCTGGGCAGAGGTGTAGAGTATTAAACTAGTAAAAGATCATACAACGAAAAGGATTTGCAAATAACCTCATCATACTGTAAGCTCAGAATGTGGGTTGATTACAAGGAATATGTATTATTGTTACCTTCTCACAAAATGAAACTATGCTGTCTTCTTAGGAAATGATATCATTAAATATCATGAAATAGACCATAACAATCATAGAACAAAGTTTTTAAATGTATTTATACACCAATGCTGATATACGCATGATGCAAGTTGTGAACTAGATTTTACTAGGTGTCGGTAAGGATGTATGCATTTAGTTGTTTCTATATGACTGTGTTACCAGCTCAAATCAGAGAAGGATAAGATTTTAAAACATCTCTCAGTTCTAATAGATAAAGATTCTGAAAATAAGACATGGAATGTAGACAAATGTAACTAGCTAGTGTCTTATTCGTTTTATACCTTTAGTTAGAGGTCGACCATGTGTTTGGTCATCTCTAATATCGTAAGATAGATTCCAAATCCTTTATTATCTTATTTTTATGATTCTTACCTCAATGACCCATGTGAAACTATTTGACTTGGAAAGGGGAGTAGAGAGTTAAAGTATTAGTATTGGTCGAAAACCGTCATGGTTTTGTAATGAACAAGTAGGGTGGAAAAACCCACATTTTCAGTCTAGATTATGTTGCATGCAATGATTCTAGTGTCGTTTTTATTTTGTAGACTTTTATGAGTCTAAAACCCTTAAATTCTGGGATAACAGGGAATTGTGATGTATACTGGAGTATGTTGTACAAACATGGGAACCGAGTAACCAAGTTTGAAACCACTTAGGAGTGGGTGTTATTAAACAAATGTTTTATATGAATATGGGATTATGAAACTATGAACTCGGGATTAGAGTAAACGTTGCGCCATGCACTATTACAGGAGAAATTCCTAAAACCTTGAGGTCATCAAGGTCGACATCTGTTTAAACCTTACAAATAGGAAACTATAGGATTTCGATCAGTTCAAGTCGAGTAGGGTGGGTGAACTAAGTTCATGCATTCTTAGAACGCTATTTAAAAACAAATCCTTTGTCCAAGGTCGTGCACGATCCTCAAGTGCATCAAATGTTCACTGTGACTAGATGGCGTTTCTTGTGGAGAGTCATGCATGACTAGAGGGTATCTAGGGATCTGCACGATAACAAGACACGTAAGTTACAACACCAGACTCAGATTGCAAACACCGATGGTTATCCTAAGTCTATCCTCTTGAGTAGGGTAGGGCCACTTCCGGTTAGGAAGGAGTGCGGGAGACCGACGGTCTGTGGTTGGAGGTTAAGGTCCTTGAAGATACTTTCTCTTCCCAATACTGAGGATTGCCAAGTCTTGAATGTGATGGGTTGACAATCGAGATGCATGTTAATGGTATGTTTCCAATATTTTATTTGTTTCAAGAAAATTTCAAATTGTTAGAGAACAAAATGTTTATTGTATATCATTTCTTTTAGTTTTATGAAAAATGAAATCATGTTTAAGTTAAAGTGAAAAATGTTATACTTGGTAGTAGATAAGTTCTTTTGTATTTGATTACCTAGTAAAACAAAAATTACCTTTGTGAAAACTTAGTTTTACTTGTCATTTCGGATATGGATGTTATACTAACCCCCTTGTAATAACCATGAGGTGCCTCAATCTTTCTAGATGTGACTCTATTGGGAGTTTGTCCTCAATGAGATCTTGAATTATTTAACATTCAATACTTTTAAGATAGAGGTAAAGACCCTACATAAGATAGAGAGGGGGCATGACATACATAGGATCAATCAATAAGACCCCTTGGGAAACCATTTATTCATCATGTGATGATACCTCCTACTATGAAGGAAAGTGTGGAGGGTTAGGCACTCCAGTCCATTAGTTCACTGACATAGTCCTTGGTTCACCATAGTGTACATCTATCCTAGGTTGATTAGGGTGAACCTTTGAGGCATCAAGTATTGATGCAGGGGCATCGTGCTCCTAACAATTTTGGTTTCTCTTTCTTGCAAGTTTTTGGTTTTCTTTGTTTGTTCTTTTGAATAAGTTGGCTCTTTGTCAATTCATGTCACCAGTTGGAAAAATAATTCCTGTCGCCTAAAGTTTCATGTCGCTAAGCAACAAAAACTCAAATCAAAAGGGGGCATTTTCTTTAACTGCTGACTGTTAATCTTCCAAACCCGATGGACAGTTGGGATCATTTGGAGAAGTTGAAAGGCCTCAGAATGTTCTTCGAAGACACTTGGAGAAAAGAATATATATATATATATATATATATATATATATATATATATATATATATATATATATATATATATATATATATATATATGCGATGGTTGCAGGAGAGTTTTGAGGAAAATGAATCGACATCCTCATGGGGAAGGCAGAGAGAAGGCAATAAAAAAACAAGAGATATCTTCGCGGGAAGTAAGAGATAGACAGGAGAGATGTGAGGTGAAGACCAAAACTAGAGTTGTTTTGTCGTAGATAGAAGAAAGTGAAGACATGAATCGAAATCATTTTGCTGTAGATAACAGAGGCCGATAGTTACATGCCAATAAGTGATGTAATGTCAGGTGTGAATAGAACATTGAGGAGTCAGGTTTTGTTTTTCATTTAGTCTTGATTGATTTCATTGTTAATAAAGTCTGTATATATAATTCCTGTCATTTGTATTTGAATACTGTGAAGGAGATATTCTGAATTCTTGTCATTGTTTTTTTTTAATTTTCTCTTTGCTCGAGTTTCCTGTAAGTGGGTTTTGTTCTGTGACTGGCAAGGCATACCATCAAGTATCACCACACGTTTGTCATTCTTGTACGGCTTTATACAGTTATGAGTCAAAGGACTATGTGATGAGGCATAGATCATAGGGCATATATGTTAATGATGCTATTACATAGGCAGAGGAGGACGCTTCATAGTCTTAATAAAAATCTCTATAGACTAAGGTGTATGCCACACATGGTGAGCCACAACTTTCTTATATTGGAGATTATGGTCATGACACATGCCTTATTAGAGGTAACCTTTAGTATTTTTTATGAATAATGGATTTATTACTTTTTAAAAACTAAAAAGAGAATAATACACTATTCACAAAGAAAGTGGGTGGTAGACGAAACATGTTCAAAGTCTATACAAGACCAAAGTCCAAAAATAAAAGATGAAAAAGTCTAAGTAGGGCCAAACACAAACATCAATAAATAATAATGCCATTAAGCGGTGAGATCAACACCATCTAGAGGGGGTTCATGATCATCTAGCTTACCCCATACATCAACAAGGCTAGAACCCACATGAATTGGTTCCTAACTAGTTGGAGCATCTTCTTCCTCATCATCTATAGTTTGTTGAGCACAAACAAGAGAGATGAGCACAAACAAGAGAGATAGCTAGATCCAAATGAGGAAACTTGCCAAAATTCAACTAGTTGGGAGCACCACGATCATGAGTGGAGGTGAAAGGTGGCTAAGAGGGTTGAGACCAACCATAGGAAGCATGATCCTTGAATCTTTTAGGTTGATAGCCTTTTGATGGGATCCCCTATCGCTTCTGGTAGGCTATCGGCATCCACATCTGTGCCCATGCAACATGGAGTGACCCTAGTGGGAAGTTGCATGAGATGGAACTTTGGCAACTATGTAAGGAGAATTACCCCAGTGATCTAGAAGCACCTATAGATGGGAAACTTTAGGTGCAACTTTGTTCACTTGCACCTGAATCTACATAAGCACATTAGAGTAGATCATAGCTTTAGTATACAATGAAAAGTGAATATCAATAGAACAACCTATAAAGAAAGTACATAATTTCTATCTTTCCATATGCTAAAAATAATCTCTACCTTGAAAGCATGCCAAATTTGGGTAAATTTAAATGGGAGGTAGGGCCAATCTTGTAGAAAAACCATATGCCATGAAAAGCAATTAGACCAAAAAGGTTGAAGAAATCACAAATCCACTCATAAGCCTCCTGAGCTCTAGTAAATAACTAGAAAAGGTACTTCAGCATCCTAGGTTATCCACAAAAGGGACAATGGGGATTGAGAACTCCTAGATGTGACAAACAAGAGCCAAGCGAAAGACCTTGATAAAGAATGCACCAAGCAAAATGAGCCAACTTGGGTTCAAGAATAGTTGCCCAAATAGTCAGAAACCTATAGTGCCAAGTGCCTAGAGAGGACTGGAGATGCCAATGGTGATTCAACTTCTCCACCATTGAGAGGTGAGGCGTAAGCCACAAGCATCCCTTGCATGCTTTGTAGTTGCGAAATGGTGTATCAAGATACCATTTCCAATCTTTCCACCATGGCTTCAAAGATCTAACCCCAATTTTGTGAACCATATGGGGAGGAATTGAATCAATAATTATTTGATAGGTCTCATGATCTTGATTAGATAATTAGAATTTTAACTTAGCCTTAGGCCAAGTCAATAAATTCTTGGTAGCTTTTTTGGAAATATCTAGCAAAATTTTGATTCCTTTATTATAAAACTTCAAAGCATGAACCTAAGGGGATTTGGCTAGAGGATGGTCTTGACTGGAGAGAACTAGAGACCACCAAGTAGATTGTTGATTAATAGAGAGGCCATTTTAGAAATAATTTCTAGCCCAAAGAAGTAAGGGCTTGATGGACTCCCACGCCTTCTAGATACTCTTAATAACAATTGTGCCTTGTATTTGAATAGGCTCTCACATGGTGAAAAGAGTATGAAGCCCAAGTCCTTTCCAAGATAGATGCCCAAAATAAATGTAGTGTGACACTTGATTGTTCTCTCCGCTTGCACTATGTAGATAGTGGGTCTGATTTAAGAGACAAAATTGAAGATGTTTTTCATGCTTGGAATTTCCTCATTCATATTAGCCTCCCCCTACTCTGGTGGCTCAAAATGACTCTCCTATGAATGAAAATGAAGAAGCTATTGCTGGATTACATGGGTTACAGGTCATTGACCTGAATATTTTGAATCCATAACCTTGTTTTGTGATTTTTAAAAGCTCTGATATGTATATGCATATGAATACCTCTTTTGTATTCAATTTTTTTGCTTGGCTGTAACTTTCTAAAACATGTAGCCCAGAAGTGGCTTTTTTGTAACCGTTTACTTTTATTAATATAATATATTATGATGCACTTAACATTCTTACAGATTAAAAAAACATCTGATTAATTCTCAAAATGTTTAAAACATTACTTCTAATCATAACTATTAACAAGTCAAAATGATGATCAAATATAATCATAATTATCTTTTCCTAATTATTTGTCAATCAACAAAGTAAAACATATAAAAATATTTATAACTAAACAAATTAGTTAGAATGTGAGATATTTTTTTAATGATTTTAAATTTTGTTAATTACTATGAAAATTAAATTATAAAATCTATGGTATTGTTTCTCCTACATTGGCGCACACACACATATATATGTCCTCCATGATTTTGTTAATGTAATTATTTTTCCCTTTTATTATTAAAGTATTTATTTTGAGTTTTCTTAATTATTACTTATTTTCAATTATAGAATGTGCTAGTCTTTGGTAATCGTTTGCCATTAATGTATACTTGAAGGCCATTTCTTGATTTAGTAAAATTAGATGGCTTGCCTTTGCTATTTTTCTTCAATTTTGTTAAGAAGGTATGTAAATTGTAGGGAATCTATGGCAATCATGTTTGTTTTGTACTTATCTTGTAGTTAATTAAAATTAGTTATGCTTATTTAAATAGTGAAAATAATATTTTATTTTATTAATTTTTTTCATTTCATTATCTTTATTTAAAAATAATAATTGTTATCTTATTATTATTATTTTATAAGAGAAAAGTATATATATTATATTTTAGTCTCTTGTTTTATATTATTTTTTATAGATATGTTTTATGTTTGATTTTAGTATATAATTTGACTATTTTAACATGTTCACATACTCTAAATTTGAACCAAACATCTCATATTGAAAATCATTTGTGTTAGAATATCCTAACTATTCCGTAAAATTTCCTCATCTTAGATAGAATCACATGTATGATTATTTCTCCTAGATAAATTTGTAAGTATAGTCTCCTTAAGTGGCAATGCAAATGTTTAAAAATAGGTTTAAGTAAATTCACATAACAAATTAAATTACTTATCTACAAAATCTTTTAAAATAGGTAGTACTAAAGTTATAAGAAATTGAATGTAGTAGCCTAGTATTTTTTTTGAGATGCACTACTAAAAAATTTAGAAAAAAAATGTATCATTATAGCGAACCTAATTTGAAGTAAAAAATAATATTGTTCATCAAAACTTGTGTATAAATAGAAGACACATTTAATTTATTTTTTTAATAAAAAAAATTATTCATTAACTTTTTAAAGCGGCTTTTTAAAAATATTAAAAATTAATTTTTGACCAAAATAATTTGGTAAAAAAAGGACAAAAACTTATAACCAACAAATCCAACTTTCACATTTAAAAAATAATCCATACTTTGAAACTTATGAGTGTTTTGTCTCTGTGTGTATGAATTCAAACATAGTGTATGTACACAAAAAATAATAATTAAGTATTAAATTTGTAATGATGAATAAATTATATTTTTAGAATCATGAGGCTTTCCTCTATAAACCATTTTCATTTTATAAATTTTGGTTTGAAAAATATTTATTAGCTTGAAGGACATGTCCATAGAAAATTTAAGATAACATTAAGTGCTTGATTTTGTAAGCTTTTAGCAAGTTTTGGGATTCCTACTTGCCTAAATCCAAGGTAATTATCTCAAGGTATTTTTGGAGGGAATCTAAATTTAAGCTATAAATATTAGCACTTTTTCCATCCAAATGTTAGCACTTTTGTATGCATCAAGGTTTTTTTGTCATTGCCACTATTTGGCATATCATGATCTTGCAATTGCCCCCCAATTTATAAAATTCAAATTCTTGTTTTCCAACATCAACAATCATGGGATTTGTGTTAACTATTATCTCATTATGCATGCAATGGCCTATGGATAAACACTTTCTTAACTCCTAGATACTAGCTAAACCCAATACATTTGCCAATATTAGACATTGATCCATTCCTTCTTGCACACCTTTTAATACATTTAGTCCATGATTCAATATTATCATTTTTACCCTAAGATTCATTTCCTCTAGGTATGGGATTGATTTGATTTTGTGAGAGTCCCCAATAGACTCAAGAGACCAAGATCACCTACAAAACTTGAGATTAGCCTTCTACAAGGAAAAAATCACACGAGAACAATTTGCACAATGAGGATGCAATTAATGAATTACATGAGATAACTTGATTTTATGTGAGAAAACCTAAAATGACTTAAAATAGCCTAAGTAAACTTAATAAAGTATAATTAATGAATTAATTACACAAACACCCCCCTAAGTGCAACTTAGGGAGAATGAAACATGTGCAAAACATGCAAGGATGGGTCCCAGCTATGAGACCATATTAGGTACCCATGTACATAAAGAAAACTCTCATAAAGTAGAGAAAAGGAGAAAAACCCTATGGGAAAAAACCCCTCTCCAAAAGAGAGAAAAACATGCAAATAAATATGTACAAGTGATGTAAGGACTCAAACTAAGACCCCCTAGAACTAAATCCATCACAACAATACAATCATGAGCCCAGGATAAGAGGGAAAAATAGAGGCAATGAAATCCTCCAACACTATAGATTCTCCTGAACTAGAAGAGGATTCTTGAACATGAATGCAGAAACTGATCTACTTGTGGCAAATGACATTTCGTCCCTTAGAAATAAATAACTCCAATGGCGAATGCTAAAGAACCTGTGAAGTAGGAGGCCTCAAAATGAATGTCTTTGAAAGCTGGATGGATGCCCACATGTAACAATTTGAAGATGCCACAACAAAATCAAGGACAACATGCCTAATCAATGAAGGTGATAACTCAAGGCAAAATGGAAGCTCATAATCAAATGTCTCCAAAGATAAAATAGAACTGATAACAACAGTGCCATGACTGTCATCAATGAGGAACTGCAAATCCTCAAGAGTATCATCAAGATTTACAATGTGAGATTCAAGGAATAACTCATAAACACCTATCAAATAGTCATCCCACACAACATAATCAAAAGAACAAATAACATCCTGCCCAACCAATGAAACATCAATCTCAACAGAAACAAGATGTGGAGGAGAAGAACTAGTGACACTAATCTAGAAAACTAAATTAGAAGCAAGAATACCAAGATTTAGATAACCAATTTCTCCTCAGAAATAGTATTCACACAAGAAGTGTGATCAACAACCAAAGAATCTAAACCATCATCTGGAAAAAAATCTAAAAAGGTGTATAACCGAGATGCATGATCAACCACCCCAGTAGCAAGAATATATGTGCTCTGCAAATCTCTAATGATAACTAGATGAGGTGTGAATTCTACTGTCTTCCTTACACCACTATGAGTAATTTGACATATGGACAGTAGATTATGTGACAAAGAACTTGGCACACATAATACATCATGAAAAGTACCCTCACTAATAGCAATAGATCCCTTTCTAATCACATTCATATAAGTATTATTACCCATCAAAATAGGTGGTATATCACAAGGCTCAAAAGTAGGAAACATGGACCGTGAGGAAGCCATGTGATGAGAGGCTCTTGAATCAATACGCTATTTAACTAATCCATGAGATGTAGTTGCACAAAGTGCCTTACCTTTATATTTATCAACCCCATTGGAAATGTCTGCATGTCCTTTCTCAGTAGATCCTGATTGTTGTAATGGAGTAGTAGATGATGAACTAGAAATCAAAGCTGAAGGAGAACTTACATTGAGTTTCTGAACAAGTTTCTTTAATTCATCTATCTATTTGATGTAGCAAACATTGTCATCATGCCCACGTTTCTTGCAATAGCCACATGTGGATCTCTCCTTTGATTTCTCCTTTTTACTGGATGATGATTAATTAGGGGTTGCATGTGAAGTTGGCTCCTTGCCTTGCTCATTATTTTTGTTTTTCTATTTCTTTTCCTTGCCACTTGAAGCGTTTTGATCTTTGGTGCCTTGACTTGCAAGAAGTGCATGTGGCTTTGTAGACTTCAATGTGCCCATTTGAACTAATTTTGCCCGCTCCTTGGTGAGTGATGTAGAAAATTCATCAAGTGAAGGCATCTGGTATTTAGTACCAAGAGCATCCATGGTAGCATAAAATATGGAAACAAAAATAGAATAATCATGACCAAGCTTGGCAAGTATGGAAATAATCAACCGGATTTTCTCTTTCTAAATAGCACATTGTTTGAGTTGCAATCTGAGTGATTTGAGTTTGGTGAAAAGTCTTGGATGTTATCAAAATTTGTAGGATTCAAACCAACAAGCTCATTCTCCAACTAAAAGCTCCTTAAAGTATGTTGCTTTCCAAACAAAAGCTCCAATTGGGCCCATATGTCATTTGGTGTTGTACAAGATTCAATATGGAAGAGTAAATTAGGTGAAATTGATTGACATAAGGTTCCAAAGGCCTCATCACACTAATTGTACCATTTCCTCTTTTCAACAGCCCCTATAGGTTCATTTTCTGCACCCATAGTCCCTATATATAAGCCCAGTTTCTTCATATGGATCTCTATTTGTTTTTTCCACCCACGATAGTTGTATGGGGTGAGTGGAGCAATTTTGGGTTGATCCATGATGTGTGTATAGAAAAATAATAGAGAAAAATACACCCCTCACAATGCAAGAATAATCCCCCCTTGTTAAAAAAAATTGGCCGCTTGCATGCACTTTTTCCAAAAGATAGGCTTATAAAAGAGATTTGACTTCAAGAAAAAACAGTAGGTACCTAGTGAAATTTACTAAAAAATATAAGTGGTCCACTATATAGAACTCAGAAATAGCTTCTGACACCTATTCGTTTGCAAAATTTGGACACCATATGCCCTTTATACCCAATTTCGCTAAAGTGCTCCAAGTGGGCTTGAAGGACAAAAACAAGCCCCCTTGGTTAAGGGCCTGGTCACATGGGTGAACTAGTGTTGGGCAAAGGGGGATAACAACTCGATTGAGGGCCTCTAGTTGCTAATATTACCAGAGCCTGGCAGCTTGAGACTAATCTCTGAAGTTGGGTGCCTGAGATCTAGAGAGAAGTCCTATGAACAACCATGGGCTAAAATGGAAAGCGCTAGGCACTTGGAAAAGGGAGATCACAGCTTGGGGACTAGTTCCCCATAGGACTAGCCCCTAAAGAGGGGCACCAATAGGTGTTTCTAAAGTGGTGCTTGGGAGAGGCCACCTTAGAGGTGGCGACGACCTTGAAAAGCCCAACCAAATCAAGGATTCGTAGGCTTTTTCATGGATCTGCCAAACAAAAGATATTTCCACTGGTTAAAACCCAATGCTCATGCCAGATTGTACTTCTATGATGCTAATTTGATAGTGGCCACCATTCAAAGCATAAATCCATTGATCAAAAACCAATTTAAACTAAAAACCATAGGTTAAAACCCTTGAAAATCTGTGGATTTTGCAAGTAACTAGTAGACCAGAACCAAAGTGATTGTGTAGAGGACGATGTACTACCAGTAGAATGATGGTGCAGGTGATAGTATGGATGTACATATCTGTACAAAATGTATGGATTTACCTTGTAAATTTTTTTCAAACCTTAGAAAATGGCAAAAAATTCACTGTCGCCAAAATATATCATGCCATATATGAAAATATGGGTTTTTGGGCCTTCTAGACTCAATGGTGAGGTCTATTTGGCCCATATATGTACCTTTCAAAATCTCTTACCTAAATTTTACTAAATCTGAGAAGGAGCTTACAAATCTAGAGCTCCCCAATGGACTCAAGACCAAGATCACCTGCAAAACCTAAGATTAGCCTTCTACAAAGAAAAAAGCACACAGGAGAGAAATTTGCACAATGAAGATGCAATTAAATAATTGTAATTAATGAATTACATGAGATAACTTGCTTTTATGTGAGAAAGATAATAAAACCTAAAATGACTTAAAATAACCTTAGTAAACTTAATAAGGTGTAATTAATGAATTAATTACACCAACAAATTCAATCTTGAAGAGTGCATCTAAATTGAAACCTAAATTATTCAAACTTTCAAATTCAAATTCCAATTTTTCTCCACCTTGTACTAGCCATTATGAGCCAACTTTGTATAAGTTTGTGTGAATTATTGCTATGTTTTGTTTTTAAGGACATTCAACATGCCATTACACATCTAGATCAGATAGGCCAATTGCACATTTGTGCATATTGTCTTTGAATAATCACTCAAATTCGTATAGTCGATCCATCTAGAGGTTTGACCGTTTAGAGAACTCGATCCTGGCAATCTAGTGGATTCCCAAACAGTCTTCATAAACATGACAATCCTTACAAGCTCATCAAATATTAGAGATTAGAGCACCATGTGTCTTGAAGTCTTATTTTCAATAGATCAAATCCATGCATGACAAGTCAAATCCTTAGCAATTGGTGTCAAACCCGCAACACTTGGGTCTGTACAAAGTATGAAACAATCATCATTTTGAGGATAATAAAATTTATGATTGAGATAAACATATTCTTCACATCATTGAATTCATTCCTCCATCATTGGTTGTAGAGATGAGTACCCTAATTTTTTACATTTGATTTTTGAATATTCATTTGTGATTATTGAACCAGCTCTAAACTAATCTAGTTAAATTGAGTTTTATAGATTGCATTAAATTAATTAAACTAAAGTACTTTTTACCATTACATGAGGTAAGAAGAGGATCTTTTACATGCAATGTCACTCACAAACTTCAAGATCCTTCCCTCCATACTATATTATACTATATGTGCAAAGTACATATTTAAAATACTATACAATTAAATAAATTCTTCTATTGCATATTAAAAAAAATCTACCCTCCTTAGAAAACTCATTCTTTATATATTTCAAACTAATTAAAAATCAAACTTATAAGCCCCTATCAAAAAATTAAAAAGTTTGAACTTCGCGAATTGAAAGGCCCCCAAAATGTAACTAAGTGCGATTGTTAGCATTTTGACTTCTAACAAATAATCTGTTTAATAGACTAGTACCTTTATACTTAGGAGGTGCTCTATTTCATAGATGTAGTGTGCTAGATATCATTTGGCTTAAGCATCGAGCCATATCAATCAAATGCCCTATTAAGATGGTTGCATTTTGATGCAATTTAAGCTTGTACCTTGCAGGCTATGCTATAATAATTCTTCCCTAATCATTCATATGTTAATAAATTTATTGATAATTTGAATCACTTTATTTGTATAATAACTAAATCCTTCGTTCTTGTAAAATTTACCAGAGAAAGAAAACTATTAACTGTTAGCTGTATGGATTATACATAGATCCAAATAAACAACCGCCAAAATTGTAAGAAACCAAATAATTGATATAGAACACATTGAAGTAACTACTCTTCACAAGCATTAGTTTATGAGACAGAAAGACAATATGTTTCATACAATAATATGCTTTGTTATTCCCTTTGTGATTTTTCTTTGGCTCCCTGTGAATGAATACAAGAAAAAATCCTCCACATATTAGTGTCCCTAAACTTCAATAGTTGCCTTCATTTAATGGCTCCTTGGTTAACTACAGATCCAATATTTCCAACTGCATAACTAACTGGTCAAGATTTACAAAAACATGTGGATTCATAAATATTGTTGGTTTAACATTTTTGGACATAAATTGAACAGGAAATTTAAGATAGAGGAGAAATAGAATCTTTGAGAATAGAAATAGTTGTATAAATATTCTTTAAAATATAAAACTGCTGCTGGAACAGCTATCCAAACTAAACCAGTTGAGCTCATGCCACCATATTAGATAAATATATCCTTTTATATTTGATCCAGGTTTATCTTTGTTTTTAGGCTAGACACCAGAGATAGGATCCAAATTCTGACAAGAGAGACAGATTACGGATCTAGGGTTTAACTTCTAATTCAGATTTTAGTACTTCTGTCACTGACAAGTAACAACCAAGTCTCATAATGCTTATTAAACTATAACCATTATTACAGTTTCAGTTTATCACTTGACTAATGGATTTGTTGATATTAATAAGTAGAACAATATGACATCTAATAAAAAATCAATAAATAAAGTACGAGGAGAAAGAGGGAACTTATCTCATCAAATATCTAACTTCTCTATGAGCTTCCACAGGAAGGTCTGGCTGGAATATTTTTGTTCCAAATTCAGTAGACTCCTCAATATCTAATGCTTCTAGCAGCTCATCCTCTTTTACCCCATGTGGGTTCTAATATTCCCCTGATAACCAAAATCATATTTAAAGAAACTAAATTTAAATTTAATATAATTCTAAATTAAATGATCTTTTAAAAGAAAGAACAAAATGAGAGGGATAGGGAGAAAGAGATAGGTCTATTCATCTTGATATATATTATTGAGATTTGAGAATCTATGTGAAAGTATTTAAATAATCATTTATTTGACACTCAAATTGATACAAATTGACACTAAGATGACATAATATCTAAAAGAACATAGTCATATTTAGCAAATATCATAATAATATATAAATCACAATTCAAACATGTCACTTATGATATTATCTTTAAAATCTAGAACATTAACTGCCAACATGAAAATGTTCAAATAGAAACTACAATGAGCAAACTAAGAGGATTATAGTGCTTAGATTGGTAACAAAAAGAAACAACTTGTATGAATTAAGTTTAAAAAAATAAAAATACATCAACTAATTTTTAATGGTTTTAAAATGTAAATTTACCATGTATATATAGAAATTCTTGATGTTTTACTAAAAGAGGGGTAAAAATTTATTCAAACCAAAACAAAAGAAGTACAAAACAAGGGCATTACACAACCCTATCAATCTCCACTAAGTGGTCCAACTTTTGACACAAATCCAGGGGTAATTAACCCCTATCCACAATGTTCCAATTTTGCATTTGATCAGAGGCTCATTTGGCCAAACAATCTGCTACTTCATTCCATTATCTAGGAACATGACAGAAAGTAACAGATTCCAAAGAAGCACATAGATTAAGAATCTGTTTATTAATCAAAGCTAAATGCCAACTGACATCTTCTAATTGTTGCCTATTCAATAAAGTCACCACCACCCGAGAATCGGATTCACAAATGATCCTTCTCCACCCAAGATTGCATCCGCACTCCACTGCATATAAAATGGCAAGAGCCTCCATCAAATTGTTAGTATGCAGACCCTTATAAATAGAAAAGATAAACTGAACAGTCCCAAAACTATCCCGCCCAACTCCACCAATACCCTGGCATGATGAAGATTTCCCTGAGAAGAACCATCAGTGTTGATTTTCAGCACTCCTTGTGGAGGACACCAACACCCCTCCCTATTTATCTTCTGAAGAGGATATCTACATCTATTTCTCATGACCTGACCAGCACCCTTCGAAGCACCACTCTGAAGAGGAAGATTGAGACGATTGCAACAAACAACATCTCCCGGATCCACACCCTCAGCCAGGCCACACTTTGCCGAAATAGTTTCTCCCAAAGAATGAAGAATTTTCCACCACAAGTGTTGGACAACTAACCTCACATCTTGAAAAATCCTATGATTCCTCTCCAACCAAATATTCCAGATAATAAAGGTCGGTCCAAGAGTCCAAGTAACTTGAAGAAAAGAAGTCTTAATTGGGGCCTTGCCCCAACGAGCAAAAAAATCTGTCAAAGAGGAGACATGCCAGCAAGCCTAGTTCCAAACACCCCACCATAAGTGACATATTTCCCTAAAGAAGGAACATTGGAAGAAGAGATGAGAAACACTCTCCTCACTATTACAACACAAAACACACATTGAGGGACCCTGAAACCCACGCTTGCACAAATTATCCCAAGTAAGACACTAATTTTGAACCACCAACCACATGAAAAAGTTGCACTTGGGCCAAGAAAATTTGTTCCACACTTGTTTCCACCAAGGAACCTCTGTGTCCCCAAACATTTGCCTAAGAAGCTCCTCATATCCTGCTGAAACAGAGAACTTACCAGACAAATCACTGCTACCCCAAGCCAAAGCATCATGCCCCACCAAGGTATTGCATTCACGCGAGGCAAGAATCTGAGCCAATTCTCACCTATCCTCTTTCGACCCTCCTGGGGGCCATTCGGAAGATTGCTTCCATCTAAAACTAGCAGCCAACCCAAAATTCTAAGCAACCTTATAATGCTCAACTGTATTCCAACCCGCAATAGTAAAATGATCACTAAGGGACTGAAGGTGAGGATAATAAGATAGGATAGCAGGATGACATCCCAAGAATCCCACCAAAAAAGAGCCAGAGAACCCGTATGATAGATCCAAAAAAGCCCATTCTTAACCAATTGAGCCCCCATTTTTAGAGCATGCCAGATCATAGATCCCCTTCCCTCCAAAGGAAAGTGAGGAACATCAAAAGTATTAACATCTTTAAGATACTTATGGGTGAGAATACAAGCACAAAGATGATGCTGACTAGTACACCAACGCCAATATAACTTGGTAGCAAAAACTTGCCCATTCAAAATAGCAGATCGTAAATCGAGGCCCCCCTCTTTCTTTGGTCTGCACATAGTTTCCCACTTAACAAGACTCAACTTAGCCGTTTGAAAGTTACCACTCCAAAGGAATTGTTGTGAGAGGGCATCAAATTCCCTAAGAAAATACATATGAGCAGCCTGAACAAAACACCTATAAATATAGAGAGCTTGGATAACAAACTTTAGAAGAGTTACTCAAGCAACAGTAGATAACCAATGATGAGTCCAATGAGTGACCTTACTACTCAATTTATCAAGTAAATTTTGCCAGGAAGACCTGAGTTGCCTACCAACAACAAGAGGAATACCCAGATAGACAAAGGGAAGAAACCCAATCTAAAACCTCAAAATATTTGTAATTCACCAATGAATAGCTTGAGGAGTATTAAAAAAGAAGATAGATGACTTGTGCTCATTGACTTTCTAACCTGAAGCAGCAAGGTAGGTATCCAAAGCCCGCCTAAAAAAATCATCTTCCTGGAGATGAGCCATCCCCATAAGAGTAGTGTCATCAACAAACTGAAGATGAGAAAGCTTTGGCAGCCCATTTCCCCAACTCCAACCTTGAATCATGCCCTAGGAAACCTGAGACTTAAGAAATCTACCCAAACTCTCAGCCATAATAATAAATAGATAAGGGGAAAGAGGATCCCCTTGGCGAAGGCCTCTGGAGGCCCCAAAAAGCTTAGAAGGTTCACCATTCATAATAATTGAGAAAGAAGAAGAGGTAACACAACTCATAGTCCAACTAACCCATTCTAGACTAAAACCAAAGGCTAAGAGAATTCTCTGCAAAAAATGCCACTTAACTCTATCATAAGCTTTGACCATGTCCAACTTGATGAACATAGATTTCTCCTTAGAAGTCGCCATAGAGTGAATGACTTCAGAGGCAACCACCACCCCATCCAAGATTTGTCTACCAGACACAAAACCCCCTTGCTCCTCAGAGATCATAGAAGGAAGACAAACTTTGAGCCTCTCTGCAATCAATTTAGTAATAATCTTGTACACCACATTACAAAGAGCAATAGGTCTAAAGAAATCCAGCTGGTCAACACCTTCCTTTTTAAGAATGAGAACAAGGAAAGTAGAATTCAAGGCATGAAGCATTTGTTTACTGCAAAGAGATTCCTAGGCAACCTTTAACAAATCTAGATTTATAATATCCCAAAATTCCTAAAAAATTTCAATAGGAAATCCATCCAGACCAAGAGCTTTACCCTTATTCATCCCAAAAACAACCTCTTCCAATTTAGACAAAGAAATCAGATGAATGAGGAAATCATTCATCTCATTAGAGATCAGGGAGGGAATGCAAGCAAGGATCAAATTCTCTTCATCTTCTGCAGGAGGCGAATCTTTATAAAAAAGAGTAGAATAAAACTGTCTAGCCTCACGAGATAAAGCCTACATAGAAGATATGTGAAGACCTTCCGAATTAACCAAAGAGGAAATATAACTCCTATTACGACGAGCCTGCACAGAATGATGGAAGAAAGTAGTATTCCTATTGTTGCAAGGTGTGACCCTTGGTCTTCTTGTTCAGCGCTGCACTGCGGTGGTTTGTGACAAGGGCTTAATCGCCTCCCGTGCTTGTTAAGTCAAGTGGTTGTATTGGGCATTAACAGGTCGATCTTTTGGTGCAACGACAACTAACAGTTGGTATCAGAGCTGAGGTCACAGGTTCAAACCCCGCACTTGCGCTAGGGGGGATTGTTGCAAGGTGTGACCCTTGGTCTTCTTGTTCAGCACTGCGCTACGGTGGTTTGTGACAAGGGCTTAACCGCCTCCCGTGCTTTTTAAGTCAAGTGGTTGTATCAGGCATTAACAGGTCAATCTTTTGGTGCAACGGCAACTAACACCTATCCCCTTCCTGAAGCCAATCAATCTAAGCCTTTTGTTTCCAAAAAATCTCCTCTCTGAGCTCCCACTCCTCCACTACTCTCACAGCCTGGGACTCAGCTATTCCTAAAGCATCTGAGAAACCATAATCCTAATTTCACTAGTAATCTCATCAAGGTGTGCCTGAGCATTCCTCTTCATAGCCTTAA
This sequence comes from Cunninghamia lanceolata, assembly GCA_027924645.1. Classification (NCBI taxonomy): domain Eukaryota; kingdom Viridiplantae; phylum Streptophyta; class Pinopsida; order Cupressales; family Cupressaceae; genus Cunninghamia; species Cunninghamia lanceolata. The sequence continues at coordinate 2,423,430 of BSBN01000270.1, forward strand.
GGTTTCCAAAACACAATCTATTTCATCTCTTAAGGTGATATTTGACATATTGAAGTTTTTTAACAAAGGAGTACATAGTTGTACCATAAGTAGGACGTCCATCTTTCCACCACTGGGCCATTAGATCATGCAGGGAAGATTCTTGAAGCCACATAAGCTGAAACTTAAAAGGAGGATTCTTAGGAATAGTAAATGAAGTTGCTGAAAATTTAATAGGCCAATGATCCGAACCCCGCCAGTCAAGAATCTCAGAACTAGTAACCAAATCGCTTCCTCTCCACTCCGTCTCTTTTCTCCTCCAAACTCAACACAGAATTGAAATCACCAGCTAAGACCCAAGGGAGATATGGAGCACATGATCTGACATACCTTATATGAGCCCAAAGCCAAATTTTTCCACGAATATCAGTCAGAGCATAAACATTAGTAACCAAAATAGTCTCACCTGATTCCAAAGAGGAGGCAACCATGGAGATAGTAGAATGACTAGAGACCCACCAAAGAGGAGCAATCTTTCTTGGATCCCAAAAAAGAGCCAAACCTCCAGAGCATCCGTGAGAACCAATGCACTGACACTGACCAAAACACCAGATACGAGAAGCACACTGAAGCATGAAGTCGAATAAAAGCTTAGTCTTCTGAACACAAAATATGTCCGAAGAGTGAGCTGCAACCAAATCATGAATATCCTTTTGACGGGAGGTGTTATTGAACCCCCTTACATTCCAAAAGAGAATAATCATGGAGATTGGGAAAAGTGAACATCAATGGGTTTAACAGACCCAAATTCCACCAACAAATCTCCAGTAAGTTTAATCTTCTCAAGATCCTTCTTGCAGCCACTTTTTGAAGAGTTCTCAAACAAACCCTTCTTAAGGGGTCATTGTTGCACCCCCAAGGCCAGAGAAGACCTCTTGCTCTTACCAAAAAAATGAGCCCCTCCTTAGCTAAATCTACCAAAACAATATCCTCATCATCATCCTACATAGGGCCATTGGGGGACACCAGCTGATCTGGCATGCCCTGTGAGAATTGAAGATCATGCCTGGATCCCCACTCCTGCACAACATGAATACCCATGCCAGTAGCACCAAAAGTCACATCCGCCAGAATTCCTTCCTCTAAGGCCAAAGTGTCCAACACCTCAAACCGATTAAAGCCCTCTTCAATCTGTCTATCCTTAAAAATCTCTTCTGACCACGCCCTTTATCCTAAGACTTAACTGGCACAAAACCTTCCTTATCCAAATCACCATCCTTCATGGAAGATTTCCCTTTGTCTTCTTTAACCACTTTTGGTTCCGAAGAAGAAGGGGAATTATTAGAATGAGGAGCTTTATTTACCCTAGGACATTGCCGCTGAAGATATCCATACTCATGACAAATCCAACAATGAAAAGGAAGGGATTCATAATCAATTAGCTACTGAACCCAAGACAAATTTCCAAAGAATCCAGAAAGGGATTACTCAAATCTATCTCCACACAAATACGAGCAAAAGAAATAACCTTTTTTTCAAAGGTTTGTTGAGCAACTGCAACAGGCTTTCCAAGAAGAGCAACAATCCGTTGTAAAATATCTTCTCTCCAAAACTCCAGGGGAAGCCGCGACAAGTGAACCCAAAAAAGAACCCTTGAAGGCAATTATTTAGCTGAATTAAAACACATATGCTAGGGTTTGATAAATAACTCAACATGATTATAAAAGTAGGGTCCTCCCTCAAAAACTTGATTCCTATTAGCCAATTTGGAGAAAACAACCAAAAAAAACTATTCGCAGCCAACATAAGCTCCATGTCTCTCTCAACCTGCCACAGACGCCTGATCCAAGCTTCTAATGCCAACAAAGGAATACAGATCCCAAGAAATTTGTAGATTAGAGCATGTCTGCTCCAATTAGAAACATCCTCAGCAACCAATTTAGGAGAGATGACCAAAACCAAAAGAATTTCTTGATGTTAAGTTTTGATACAAATTTTCTAATTAATTTCCTTAAATTATTAGGTGAAATAATTAAATTCACAACTAAATTCATTTAATTTTGGCTTCAAAATACTCTCAAGGATGGGAAATTAGGTTATATTTGGACAAGAGTGCTCATGGTGCTACAAGAAGCAATTAGTAACAATGTTTCCTACTTAGAGACCAAGATTAACATGTTGCACCAATGAAATCTAATTATCTAGTTTTCCATGTTCAAGAATCTTACAAACAATGACAAATATTAAATCCCAAGAATAATGTAAACTAAAATCTAACCATTCTTTTGATATTAATTAAATAAACTATGTTATTTATTTAATTAATTAACTAATTCATCCCTTCTTCTAAAGTTTTAGCTTTAATTGAATAAATCACTTTATTTAATTAAATCAATCTTTCTTCTAGCATTCCTCAAAAAATTAAATAAATACATAATTATTCATCCAAAATCCTCCTCACCATTAGTTGAAAAAATAAATTGAATTCAATGAACTAACTAATCATTGGCACATTTCTCCACCAAATTGATTAAAAACATAATTAAAAACTCAAGGTCAACCTTGCACAAGGCTCCAAAAGGTGCCTTTTTCAATCCTCACCCTCAGTCAAAATAAGAAAATCTCTATCCTCCATCTCTTTCTAATCTTTGCCTTAATCATATGCACCAATCACAAGATGTCACTTGTAAGCTTCACATTTTTTCTTGCAAATAGATCAATCCCTCCCTCTGTCACCATTCCTCAATCCATTTTCAAGAGTTGGAATTAGATGCAAGGCAAGGTCATACTGCTAGGCTGAGCAACTACATCAACTCTCAACAACATCAATCATCTTGAGCATATCCCACAAGCATCAAGGTTTGTGTTGGTGAGAATCTTGTTCTTTTTTCACCATTTGTTTTCATTCCTTAGCTCAATCAGAGGCGTCCTAAGTTTAGAATTTAGTTTTATTGCTTGCATTGTTTTAGTTCCTATTTGTTTCTAATCTTAGCATACACATTTTGGCATGCCCAATGGGACTTCTAAGGGTTCCCATTGGTTGTGCCAAAATGTGTATATTAAGATTAGAAACAAAAAGGAACTAAAACAATACAAGTAGCAGAACCAAATTCCAAACCTAGAACACCTTCGATTGAGCCTAGGAATGCAAACAAACAGAGAAAATAAGACAAGATTCTCACCAACACAAACCTTGATGCCTATGGGATATGCTCAAGATGATTGATTTTATTGAAAGTTGATGTAGTTTCTAATTCCAACAATATGATCTTACCTTGCATCCAATTCTAACTCTTGAAAATGGCTTAAGGAATGGTGAATTTATAGATTTGGGATGAGGATGATGGATGAAGAGGATTTGATCTTGAGAAATGAAGGGAGGGGGTTGATCTATTTGCAAGAGAGAATGAGAAGCACATGATCAAAGCAAAGATAAAGGTTTTCTTATTTTGATGGAGGGTGAAGATTGAAAAAGGTACCTTTTAGAGCCTTGTGCAAGGTTGACCTTCAGTTTTTGAATCAATTTGATGGAGGAATGTACAAATGATTAATTAGTTGATTAAATGTGATTTTTTTATTTAACTAATGATGAGGAGGATTTTAGATGAACTAAATAAATATTATATATTTATTTAATTTATGGGGAATGTTGGGAGAATGATTGATTTATGTACATAAGGGTGATTTATTCAATTAAAGCTAGACCTTTAGAAGAAGGGATAAATTAGCTAATTAACTAAATAAATAAGTATAAATTTATTTAATTAATATTGGAAGAATGGTTAGATTTATTAATTAAATAATGTGACTTATTTAATTAATATTAGGTGAATGATTGAATTGATTAATTAATTAAATATAATTTATTTAACTAACGTTAGAAGAGGAGATGTGAGATAAATCTAGTGTGATAATGGAGAAAATGCAGGAATGTATTTTAGATGTCTACATTTTGCCCCTTTTTGAGACAATGTTATGTAACATCATTTTAATGAAAAATAAAATATAACAATTTTTAAAAGCAATGAACCAATCACTTGGAGGAGTAACGAAGAGGAAGGAGGTATAGGGATGCCCCCTCGAAAGGGCAGGCAAGGTTACAAGGCTTGGATGGGATCTTGACAAGATAAACATGGCTTAGGAGTGGAAATTAGGGTTTGGAGGAAATATTAGGGTGAAAAAGTAAAAAAAATTAGGGGAAAATTCTATAAATAAGAGGTTGGGGGATAAAAAATTTATTTTTACCTTGCTTGAGAAGAAAAAGGAGCTCTAGATTTTGAAGAGAAAGGTGAGCAGAATGGAGTGCACACTAGTCAATCAACGTTGTAGTGAGCTAGTTCGAGAGTGTAGGCAATAATTGGAAGGTCATCCTTTGGTGAGTTCAAGTTTCTATATTTTAGATAATGTTTCGAGGGTCATAAATGAGGGGGAAAGGGGGAAAACTAGGGATGCATGAGGACCTCCTTGGTGCATGTATGTGCACAAATGGTACATGCACAAGCATGCATGGTTCAGTCACATTGCATAACACAAGCACAACTAGGGGTGGCAAGATCGCACTAGGCTTGGCATAAGAACACCAAGGTTGGCATGGTTACATCAGAGCTGGTGCAAGCACAACCAAGGGTGGCACAAGAGAACCAATGTTGGTACACACGTAACTAAGGGTGGCACAAGTGCACCAAGGTTAGCACAGGTGCAACTAGGGGTGGCACAAGCACACTAGGGGTGGCATAGATACAACTAGGAGTTGGGGTTTTATAGAAAGAAGGGGTTTGAGTTACCTAGCACACATGCCAGAGATCAAAGTGAGTAGGGCTCTATTGATGATGCTGGTTGAGCGATGACACTCAAAGATATTGACCTTTCATCTCTTGATATGGGAGATGACAGAGATGTTGGAGGATGTATGGAGGATTTTGTAGATCTTGATTTGTAGGGAGAAAGTGTGTTGGCAAGTGATAGACATCTATGGATCTCTTCAGTGGCTCATAGGGAGAGGGAACATGTACATTCACAAGATGAGCTTGCATGTGTGGGTCAATTAGATCAAGTACCTTTGGTATTGATGGTAGTCATCAGTGGCATATTGATCGCTAAAAAGACTAGCAGGTTCTTTATGGTGGGGTTCATAGATATGGTGGAAGACATGGTGGAGATGGGGACAATGTTCTCTTGGGCTATGTGTATTTTGACACATTTATATAGAGATCTGTATTTGATAGTGTACAAGGAGGGTTAGATCATTGGGGCTTTGACACTACTTTAGATATGGCCTTGGGAGCATATTATGATTGGTTGTACTGAGGACCTGTGCAAGCAGTGCAGGCAATGAATGAGCTAGTAGTGTATGGGTGGAGGATTGTATAGTGTGGGAGATGAAGGAATATGGGAGAGACATGATTTTATCAGTGGTCTATTGATGAGATCATGGCCATAGACATCACATGGAGGCCATACTTAGGTAGGTATGCATGGCGTCCAGAGGATAGGTTCTATTTAGGTTTCACATAGATGTAATGCTATATCATTGGGTAGTGTGACTATATCATTAAGAGTTACAAACATGATAAAGTGATGAGGAAGTTCAAGCTACAACAAGATATCCCCACCCTTCCACATGTCTAAGTTCAAGTGGTGAGAGAGATTAGGTGTTGGCATCCATGGGTGGATAGGTAGTAGGTAGCAAATAGATGGATCATACTAGCACATGTGCAGTGGGTGGATAGAGCAAATGTGGTAGATGTGGGAACAATGATTGGATATGATGATTGTGTTGTAAACAAGATAGATAACTGAGAGCGGGGGTGAATCAGTTATCTTAAATAATTTAACTTTATGTTCTTCTTTAACAATTAGTGCAGTATCAAAACATATAAGCATGCATAACCATGAAAGCAGAAATAAGATCAATACACATAACACAATGATTTTGATGTGGAAAACCCTGTTAAGGGAAAAACCATGGGGTAACTAACCCAAGATTGTATTCTCTGTTAAAAGAATAAGAAGTACAAAATGGCACTTGCCAATTAGGGATCACTGCCTGAGCACACTACTCACAAGAGGCTCACTACCTACAAGAGACTCACTATCTACAAGATATATAGAAAGTAACTAGGTGTTTGAACTAATCAGAGGCATCCACATATGCTGAGGTTTAGTTCCGGTTAGGCTCAATATACTGATTTGCTGCACTTGATTCTTCCTCTGCTTAGAGCTGCTAATCTATCACATACCAAACCTGTATTGCTGCTTCCACACTGCTCTCTACTTTTCTTTGCACTTCACTTCTTACACTCACACCTTCACATAGAAATCCATCTGGTATATATATCTGAACAAAGGATTTCAACATCTTTCCAGTCAGCATCCGGAATACTCAAGATTTTCCCAAAGTCAGGTCTATCAGCTAAATCCTTGCTTACTAAGTGATGCATATCAAAAAGATAGTTATAGGAGTCATCAATCATGTCGGCCAACCATGAAGGATCCCTCAAGAAGCTTGATCACCATCAATTTCTCATCCAGATTAGGGTCTGATGCTCTGCCAATTAGTTCTTGCTCAGTCTACTCTACCTATCATGAACCCATCACTTAGGTGCTCATATGTTTTCCCTCTTTCATCATCGGAGGCTCAATCTCTGGAATGTGGTAGTCATGGTACTCCTCTTGACTTCCCCAAGTCTGCACTTTTTTGAGATACTTCCTCTAAGAGATCCGGACCTGATTGTCGGACCTTGCTGCATGCTCTGTTCTTGTTCACCGGACCAAAACACTCTTCAATCTAACTTTCGGTAAAGACTTATTATGTGCTACAGATGTGTGGGATAAACTTTGTTGCCATCAATGGCAACACTCATGAAGCCACACAGTGTCTCTTGCCAACAATCTCCCCCTTTGGCATTAATGGCAACACTTAGTGAAAAATGACTAAGTGTTATAATAAACTCCCCCTTGGCTGATGCTCTGTCTTATGTACACTTTTACCAGAGCTCCTCCTTAGCTGGATTCCACATTTTTCACTACTCCTCATTCCCCCTTTGACATCAATGGCAAAGGGTGAAATCCGCACATCAAAATTTGTAAAAAGTAGCCTATACATAGCCGCATATATACAAGGTATACTTACATAAACTTAAGTATATCCACAAAAGTATTCTTCAACTGTACAACTTCTGTTGCCCAACTCTGCTGCATTCTGTCCAAAATTGATGTGTGGCCACTTAACAAAAATGTAAAAGCTTCTGCCCTTTTTAGGTCTGACGAATCACCGGTCCGGGCTATGTTCTGAGCATCAGTTAGGGCCTCATGCATTGCCTCTAACTTAGGGATAATTATCCCTCTTAGTTCACTTAGCCTGCTTACTCTATTCTTCTTCTCCTTTTCAAGCCTCTTTATTTCATTAATAGTGGCAGTAGTCTGACACTCTTGGTTGATTATGGAAGAGGTGAGAGGGTCAAAATTTTGAGATAAACTTGATAGTTTACTCTCTTGTTCTTTCACCTTCTTGGCAATGTTTGCGGTTACTGTGGAGCAAGATAGACAAAATTTGTATAAATCTCTGCCATCTTTAAGAGCATTTTCTAGGCTCTTTATCCCAATATCCAGATTTCTCCTATCATTTGCTATAAGTCCTTGTACTTCAGAGAATCTCTTTCCCAAAAACTCTTTCCAGACTTTCTCTTCTGCTGACTTCTCCAAAGAATCAAAATGTGTGCTGATAGAATTAACAAGAGATTTCAAGTTACCAGATGAAGAGGCCAAAAGATCCTTCTGGAAGGATGGCATGATCTTCTCCAACACACCGGATGCAATCTCTATCAGGTCACAATCTTCCATGTGAGACTTCAGAAGCTTTTCTTTTGCTTTGGCTTGAGTAAAATATGCTACCTTCATTGTCTGGACCAGAGAGAGTCAAAATTGAGTGGTCCTTGAAACAACTCCGGTTCATCTAATTCCATCATTTCCTTGGTCAGGAAGTCTTTAACTGCTTCTACAGTGTCTCTTGCTGGAGACAGAGTCTTCTTTTCTTTTCCCACTTCAGAACTGTCATCCAGGATCTTATCTGTTTGATCTTCTTCTCTTCCCTTTACCTCTTCTTGACTTGCTTTTCCTTCAGTTCCGGAGTCTTTTGGGGGATTCGGAAGAGAGATATTTGCTTCTTCATGAACTTCCTCTTCTAGAGCAGAGGAATCTAGGTCCTTAGTCTTCTCCTCACCTAACTTCTTTGACTCTTCTACAAATTTCTTAGTAGGATCTTCCTTTGATACACTTAATCCTTCGACATCCATGACAGAAGGTTCATCACTTATGTCCTCTATAATAGGAAGATTGAATCTTTTATATGCATTCCAAAGGATGTCTTCAGTCTCTTTTGCCACTTGATCAGTCTCTCCGAGCATAAGCTTGTTCATTTTGGCTATGCTCCGGAACTCATCCTTGCAATCCTTGAAGCTCATGTTCATTTGTTTAGGAGTGATGGAAGGATAGAGATGAATAGCTATCTGTTCCTGAATCTCCATATCCTTTTCTTTAGCATTGTCTTTTCTAAGTTCAAGTATTTTCTCTAAACTCTTGGGGATTAGAGAGATGATTTCAATGAATGCTTTATTATAGATATTCAAGTACTTGATTGTGGCTTCCTCCAATAATCTTTTGTCAGTGTCATTATACTCAACATAAAATTCAGTTATGGGCTGCAGATTCCCATCTACAGTGACTGCTTTGATGACATCATCAATAGAAGGAATAGGCCTTTCAACAAATTCTTCTGCTTCTTCTTCTTTGTTCTTGCCGGCAGATGATTCCATAGATGTTTTCTTTTTCTTCTTCATTTTCTTAACCTCCTCATCTGTCTCTGTCTCTTCATCATCCTTGTGGCTTGTGTATAACCTTGTGGCCTTTGTCTTTGTTCTCTTTTCTCCTTTTCTGGATGTCTTTGCTTCCGGTTTTGAGGCTTTTGAGCTCTTAGAAGTGGCAGGTGCAGAGCTCTTTGAGGATCTAGTCCAAGAGGGGGCTTGCACTGGAACACTTACTTTTTCTGCTTCTTGTCTCTCTTTTTCTGCTCTTTCTACCTTCTCTCTGTTGGCATCAATTGCCTCCTTTGATATGCCATATTTCTTGGCAATTTCCTCTACTTCCTTCCTGACTTTTCTCTTAATTTCAAGTTGCCTTAGTTCAACATGAATTTTCACACTCAATTCTTGAAAGGTGCCAAACCTTTCTGCCTTAGGGTCCTTAGGCTGACTTAGTAGGTGTTGGACATACAATTCTAGAATTTTCTCATCCACCTCATAGCCCATTGGCATAATCCAAACTATTCTAGGTTCCACTGTCTCCATTAGACATTGATCAGTGTCTACCATGAAGCACGTTGTATCCTTGTATTTTTCAACTAAAGATTGGGGGATTCTCTCTCTGGCCTGCAACATGCCTTAGAAGTTTTTGAAGTAACCCCAGAGTGTTGTGCTTTGTGCCTTGGCATCACCAAGCCCATACATATAGTCTCTAATTTGTATGGCAACTGGTCTGTCATTTTGCCATACCCAACCACTGGATCTGGGTAGCTCATTCATATAGTAAAATAATAGACATAATATCAAGCCACCGTACTTAAATGAGTTCTTTTTATCCTTCTTTATTTTCTGCAAATTCTCTAACAGTTGGTTCAGGAGAAGCTCACAAAGATTATAGTCAGCATTTTTCCTTAGAATTTCATATGCAGTATATATGGCAGTTCTGGATACTAAATTTTCCCTGTTGGAGTGATAGATTTTGTAACCAATTATCATAGAGGCAAATTTGATATCCAGATCTATGATGTCTTCTATTGTCATTGCCCTCTTGTTAAATTTTGATCTGGTAGCCTCACTTACAGTTTAGTTTTTGACTGATTTGAGAGTAGGCAATCCACCGGATGAGTGCAATTCAGTTACTGCCCTAATTGCATCCTTGGTTATCTTGAAGGGATTCAACAACCATATGAAGTTATCATGTATTCTACTAAGAACATACCGGACCCATTCATCTTCTGCAAAACAAGGGAAATGGATGCAATGTCCAAAATGCTTATCCTGGATGGCCTTGTATTGGGGTTTAAGTTCAAATGATTCATCTATTAGTTCCTTGTGATAGATATCCATCAGCTTGGATTCCCCAAATTCCTCAATGTTGGCGTGAATGTATACCCTAACATCTTCTATGTGCAGAACTCCATGTAGAATGCTAAAGAATGCACCTAGGGGATCAACTTCTAGGGATTTGTAAGGATGTTTCTTGAACTTAGGGTGTGGCCTATCAGTGATCTTAACAACATTTGGAGTTGCCATCTTTTAAAAGATTCAGAGAGAGATATTCAAGAGCAAAAATACCTTTTTATGCTTCTAGGGTTCACGATAAGAGCCGAAAAGATCGCTAGTTGAATCAAATTATGCGGTTGATCCTTGAGAGGGTTGAGGCAATCTTGTTGCAGAGCTCCTTCTTTCTTCTTCTCAAATGCAAATGTGCAAATGATGAGTAGAAGAACCCTTATATTTCTGCGCAAACCCTAATTTCTTATTGCAATAAATGCACAACTTAAGTCATTTCGGTTGCCTTGTTCTCCTTGTTCTGAGAGAGATCTTTCTGGATCACTAAGATGCACTTAGAATGATAACTTACAATGTATCTCCTTTTCTCCAATCATTCCATCTATCTGCAGATCCAAATATTTCAATTTTGAATCATACCGGATCTAACTGTGAAAGTCCTGCTTTTGTCGGATGACTGTCAAACTGGATTAATCTTTGATGATTAACCTTTTCTAACTCCTTGCAGATCTTTCATATCTTTACCAAGGGTTATTTAGATGTTTCTCTAAGAGCCCTTTTAATCCACAACTTTCCATGTTCCAATTTCAGGCACCAATTGACTCGCTGGGGGAAAATGTTTTCCTTTGTGACTCCCCCTGAGCCAGAGCTCATCTAATTTAGTTTCTGGAAGGAATATCAGCACCAGATTCTGGTGCGGATCCATCCCCAACATTTTTTGTATTTCTCTTCACCCAAATCTTGTTCATCTCCCTTTGAACTTCATCCGCATTCACTTTTCCTTTTCCTTTGTCCTGATTTTGATTATGATGCACCGAACCCCTTTTATCCTGATTCTTACTTCTGTAGAATTTGGCAATATGACTGGATCTATTTCAATTGTAGCAAATAACATTTCTTTACAAATTTGACTGATATCCTCTTGATCTGCATTGATTAGCCATATGTCCCATTCTATTGCATGCAAAGCATCTACCATTGAATGAATTGTTTATTTGCATATTTCTACATTCATGAGATCTGTGACCATACCTTTTGCAGTCAAAACACTGTCCAGAGAAGGGTGAATTAGTCCGATTCATTCTTTTTTTGCACTAATTTGCTTTATGACCAAAGTATTGCAATTGAGGTAGTATCCATTGAAGGATGGATATCTTTGAGCATTTGGTTGTCTTACTGAACGTCTTCTAGGCCTGTACCTTGGATTTCCTGATCCAGAGTTCTTTTGACCTGATCTGGAGCTTTCACCTTTCTCATATCCCAAGCCATGCTTGTCATCTACCCTCTTTTGGCTTTTAAGAAGAACTTCAAGTTGAGTAGAGCTTATCTTGAATTTTTCTTTGTATTCGTTTGTTGTTTGAAGATCCCTTTTAAGAGTGTCTATCTGATTTTCAAGTTGTTCTTCATTATCTCTAGCTTCTTCAAGATCAGATTCCAGATGCCTAATTATTCTATCCTTTTTGTGGCAGTCTTCTAACTTCTCCTTGAGAGATTGTCTTCCATTTTTCTTTTCTCTTCAATTTATTGGGTGAATTTCATAACCCCTAATTCCATTTCATGTCTTACCATAATGACCTCTTTTGATAGCTTCTCACATAACTTGTTCTTCTCATTCAGATCTTCATTGGTATCATTGGCTTCACTTTGACTTGATAATTGTTGAAGTAGTTCCTTTCTCTTTTTTACAGAGATACTCGGTTTCTCTTTTAGTTCATTTATGAAATCATCAACTTGTTTGAGTCTTTCCCTCAAGTTATTGACTTCAGAGTGAGATTACTCAAGATCATCTAGGGCAGGCTAAAGTTGTTCCCTCATACCATACATATCCATTGAGATTCCCAAGTCTTCCTCAAGCTATTAGGCTCTGTTAGGAGGAACTTAGCTCTGATACCAATTGTTGTAAACAAGATAGATAACTGAGAGGGGGGGTGAATTAGTTATCGTAAATAATTTAACTTTCTGTTCTTCTTTAACAATTAGTGCAATATCAAAACATATAAGCATGCATAACCATGAAAGCAGAAATAAGATCAATACACATAACACAATGATTTTGACGTGGAAAACCCTGTTAAGGGAAAAACCACAGGGTGACTAACCCAATATTGTATTCTCTGTTAAAAGAATAAGAAGTACAAAATGGCACTTGCCAATTAGGGCTCACTGCCTGAGCACACTGCTCACAAGAGGCTCACTGCCTACAAGAGACTCACTATCTACAAGGTATATAAAAAGTAACTAGGTGTTTGAACTGATCAGAGGCATCCACATATGCTAAGGTTCAGTTCCGATTAGGCTCAATATACTGATTTGTTGCACTTCATTCTTCCTCTGCTTAGAGCTGCTGATCTGTCACATATCAGACCTGTATTGTTGCTTCCACACTGCTCTCTAGTTTTCTTCACACTTCACTTCTTACACTCACACCTTCACATTGAAATCCATCTAGTATATATATCTGCACAAAGGATTTCAACATCTTTCCAGTTGGCATCTAGAATACTCAAGATTTTCCCAAACTCAGGTCTGTCGGCTGAATCCTTGCTTACTAAGTGATGAGTATCAAAAAGATAGTTATAGGAGTCATCAATCATGTCGGCCAACCATGAATGATCCCTCAAGAAGCTTGATCGACATCAATTTCTCATCTGGATTAGGGTCTGATGCTCTGTCAGTTAGTTCTTGCTCAGTCTGCTCTGCCTGTCATGAACCCATCACTTAGGTGCTCATATCTTTTTACTCTTTCATCACCAGAGGCTCAATCTCTAGAATGTGGTAGTCATGGTACTCCTCTTGACTTTCCCAAGTCCGCACTTTGCTGAGATACTTCCTCTAAGAGATCCGGACCTGATTGTCAGACCTTGTTGCATGCTCTATTCTTGTTCACCGGACCAAAACACTCTTCAATCTGACTTCCGGTAAAGACTTATTATGTGTTGCGGATGTGTGGGATAAACTTTGTTGCCATCAATGACAACACTCATGAAGCCACATTGTGTCTCTTGCCAACAGATTGATGGGTGAGTATCAGGCCCAAGTGGTTGATGATACATGTCATCCAAGAGTACAACGGGCTAGAGATTTTGGTGCAGGAGAACCCCTTCAACGAGATAAAATATGCATAAGAAGGAGAAGAATAAGGTTTAAATATGTTTGATACATTTCATGTTATCATGTAGCATTTTGTGTTAACATTTCATGTTTGTAAGAACCGACCCCACCATCCACCATAGGAATCAAGGTCACAAATTGGGCATTCCAAATAAGCCAATTTGGACATCATTAGATATTTGGATATGTGGATGATTAAATCAATGTGTCAAACTATTTGGAGTTTTGCTATCTAAAGTCAAACAGGTGTCGTGAGATTAGTTAGGGTTTTTGTTTATAATCTTGGTTAAGCAAAATCAGAAGATGGTGGAAAAAAAAAGAAAATAGATGGAGGTGGTGGAAAAGAGAGTTTGCCTTCCACCTTCTGAAATTATCAAATGTATGAAGTTGGAATGTAGCAATAGAAATTTTGTCGATTGTGTTTTCTACATCCTGAATTCTGTGTAAATTCTGTGTGCATCGAATTGTCCTGTGTATATTATCTGTATAGACTCATTTTGTGTTTAATTTAGTCTTTCTGTTGTCGAGATGTATGATTAAAGCCATTCCACTGGTGGATTTTTGTGAAATCAGTGGAATGGACTTGTAAAGTAGTTTTCTGTTTTGTTTTGCTTTTATTCATGGTCATGGTAGATTTGAAATTGTGAGATTTGTTATAGAGGAGGTTAGTGTGATTCAGATACACAGTTATGTATATATGCCAATTTCATACCAGGAATAGTTTGTGAGTATATCGCATTTGTATGTGAGTACCATCCTGTGTATATTCTATGCTGAAAGGTATGTATAAAAGTCTTTCTGGGTTAAGTTTGTGTTTTTCGTTGGATATACAACTCATGTATATATCACAATTGTATGAAGGTTCATTTCCTGTGTATCCGTCAATTGTATGTCACAAACAGTGTATGTGTATATCACTATTGTATGCAAGTGTCAGTTTGCGTGTATACTACTATTACATATCAGGATTGTATGTTACAAAAGCATGTCTTGAATGTACATTCAGATGAAGCAAAGGGTTGGGTGCAAGGAGTGACCGGTTGAACCAGGAGAGAGAACCGGCTATAGGAAGTTGTCAGATGTATGTTCCAGTTGTATATTTCAATTGTATGTTGAAACATACATTTATGTTTGATGCAATTGATGACCGGCTGTAGCGGTCAAAACAGGTGAAGATGTGAACAGATTACCGGAGATAGAAGGTCAGGAAATGTATTATCATGCCGATAGTAGAAAAGAATGTATTTTGGCATCATGTGGACTTTGTGAAGGGGTTTTAAAAGCATTTTGAATATTATTTCTATTTGTACTATTGGTTTTGTCAGTTTAATGGGTTTTTATACCTATTTTAAGTGCTTTCACTGTGTTGCTCTACATCAGATTTTAGGGCCATTACTCAGCCAGTTTTGAGAGCACAAAACTGTCAATAGAGGCAAGGAGGTAGGAGAGTGGGAGCATATACGATCCTAGCAATACGATTGGTAGGGGAAATGGAGGAGGATCTGGCAAAGATAGCCTAGTGTAGGATGTGCCTACACAAGTAGAGGCAATAGAGGTTGGGCCACCAGGGTCACTAGAGGGGGATACCCAAGAGAGCCTACATGCAGAGATATCACATGTGTGACAGTAGAGCGATGCTCTAGAGATAGACTGAGACAACACTCAGCTAGAGTATGACACCATCTAGGAAAAGTGAGTCAACTTTTTGCAAGAGAGGGATAGCCTCCAAACTAGTTTTGATGTCACTTGGCCAGAATGTGAGGTGGCAGAGTAGGAAGCATAGAGGATGGATGATCTCAAGGTAGAGAGATGGGTTATAAGCTTGACTAGATGCTACATAGGTAGAGAGGGATGCCACCCAAATAGAATGAGAGAAGGTGTTGAGCTCGATTAATGCTCACTAAACCTAATGAAACTAAGGCATGCATGCAACCCAATGGATGGACTCATCCTAAATCAAGCAACTCAGTGAGTAAGGTCAAGCTACATTTTATCTATCAACCCATGGACGTGGTACTTGGTATGATGTCTGTATAGTATGTAGAGCTAGAGGATTCTGAATATTCAGTTGTGTATAGCTAGAAAATGGAAATTACTGAAATGTTGCAAAAATAAATACAAGTTTATAAGTTCAAAAAATAAGCTATATAATTGTTCTCAATTACAACAGAATAATAACTAAAATAGAATCAACAAATCTAACTCCAAGATCTAAATGTGATTACATGAAACTAAAACAAAATAGGTGGTAGCCTGCCGCAAGTGGGCCCTGACTTGGGTTGACTACTTCCTTCCTTCTATTGGCTTAATTTATTGAATCAATGCATTTTCTCTTTCACCATAGATTACGAACAAGAAAAATTAAATAATCTGAAATGGTATTCTATTTTATTGACTAAAATCATAATCTGCTACAATCATATGGAAAATCTTCTTATCTAGATGTAATGTCTAGAAAATGTCCCCTTGGGGGCTTTTCCCTCAAAAGGTTTAGCTCCTGGGTCTCTAGTGTGTATTTAGGACATCTTGCATCATAATTCAACATCCCAATGGAAGGAACCCTGGGTATCATGACAAATGGGGCCTAGGGGGACCCCTTGAACCTAACCCTACCTAAAATAGGGGAGGAGGACTTGGGCATGTGCGCCCTAGCCCTGCCCTATTTTGGGTCAGGCCCAAATTTCTAGTGTCAGTTTATGACCGTTATTTGGTCCCTAGGCCGACACGGTAAGTTTGAATTTACGAAAACTTGGTAGGAATGTTTGTAGTTGCATATAAAATCATGTTTAGGCATTCATTTGTAAAACTAGATTGTTATTGTGAACTTGATGCATCCTAAAGGTGATTCAATGCTTTCATTGTGTTGCAAGAGTAGATTTGTGTTGTCTATGTGTTTGTGTTTGTAGATTTGAGCATCCATCTCCTCATGGAATGAAGAGCTTCTTCCTCTCATGAGATCTCACTACAAGGTGACATCTATTGTGGTTGTTGAGCATTTATCATTTGGTTTTTCCCTCTACCTCCCTAGGCACTCACTCTCTATCTGACAACAGTGTTTGAAAGACTTGAATGTCTCTCTGGGGCTTGACTGAGGCAAGCCTCTAAACACCACAACCCCCTCCCAAAGTTTTCATGATTGCAGGTTACAAGTTGGAGTTGTAGACAAAGGGAAGTTGCAGGAACATACAACAATGTGTTAGAATTGCAAATCAGTGAAGAAAAGGACACCCAACACCCTAGACTTCGGTGCCCGCTCATTAGTCCTCGAAGTTCCGCAATGGGAAAATCTTTGGTACAACAGATACAGGTTGCAGACCTTGTTTCTAGATCTCAACAAAAAAAGTAGTGCACTGGACTAGGGCGCCCGCTCTTTAGTCCCCAACTTTTCCACCTCGGAACCCTAAAAATAGGTGCACAGTTATTTGTTATTTTACATCTTTTTGCAAAAGCATTTTATGTTATTTGTCTATTTACTGTCGTATTTGCATAATTAGGGTTTTAAGGTACAATTAAGTATAAGAGAAGGAAATTGTCAATCAAATCATAAAAATCTAAGTTTCCTTACATATCAATAGTGACCTAGGGTATGATAGTACATTGTAACTCAACCCTATGTCCTTGAATGTAAGGGTGAAAGGAGGATACACACACAAAACTACCAAAAACCAAACATCCAAATTCCACCCATTACATTTTGCTGAACCCGTGTTATTGGACTTATTTGCACCTTGATGAGTGTTTTGCTTTAGATTTACATTAATTTCATTCATTCATAGTATCATTCATCTTATTGCATTGGAAAACTTAGAAAATAATTGAAAATTTGGAAATATTGAAAAAAATTGCATTCTAGGGTTTCTATTTTGCATCAATTAATTTGAATTTCATCAAATTTCTAATTTTTGCATTAGATCTAATTAAATTACAGAAAATTACAAAAATTCATTAGTTTGCATTGCATTTTCATCATAAAATTGCTAGGGTTTTGTGGAAAATTGTGAATTTTGCATATAACCTAGTAAGTCCAAAA
Organism: Cunninghamia lanceolata; assembly: GCA_027924645.1. Lineage (NCBI taxonomy): Eukaryota > Viridiplantae > Streptophyta > Pinopsida > Cupressales > Cupressaceae > Cunninghamia > Cunninghamia lanceolata. The sequence continues at coordinate 2,440,860 of BSBN01000270.1, forward strand.
TCTAGGGTTTGTAGGTAAAATCTTGTTCAAATTTTTCTACTAATTTTAGAGGCTCATTCAAATTTGCATTTGGCTGTAGTCTTGCATTTTAGAACAAATTTGCATTTAGATTTCAAAAATTTGCATTTTTGCATAGAAAATTTCAACAGAACTAGCATTTTCATTGATTTTTCATTAGATTTGCAGTTGCATTTTGCATGTTAGAGAATGGAAATCATTTTTAGATCCAAGAGCATGTAATTTTCATCATATATCATCTTGCAAAACATTCATATAGAATTTTACATCAAGATCTCAAACCTAGGGCTCGAAAAGCCTTGATTTTCACTAGATTTGGCCTTATCGATTCTCTAAATTTGCACTATAGGTGTGTTGTAAAGAATATTTTTGCACTAATTGACTGATATCAGGGGTATTATCTTCTTCCCCTCTGAAAATTCTTTACAACACCTTGTTATTGGCCTCTTGTATTGAAAATTTGGTGAAATATTGCCTATTTTTGCCCTAGGGTTTGGCCTAGTTTGCACCCTAAGCGTGTTGTGACAAATTTTATGGATTGAGGTGACTGATATAATTTCTATTATTTTATTCACCTCCTTAAATTATTTACAAGACCCCTTTTGCTAGGTCTTGGAATTGAAAATTTGGTGAAAATTTGCCTATTTTTGCTATTTTTGCCATAGGGTTTGGCCTAGTTTGCACCCTAAGCGTGTTGTAACAGATTTTATGCTTGTAGATGACTAATATCACTGATATTATTTTCTAACCTCCTTAAATTCTTTACAACACCCCTTTGGCTAGATCTTGGAATTGAAAAATCGTGAAAAATTACCTTTTTTTGCTATATTTTCACTATGATTTGACCTTGAGTGGCACTATAAGCATGTTGTGATGGATATTTTGGCATTAAGTGGCTGTTATTGCTAATATAATTTTCTGTCCATCATCATTTTCCTCACAACACCCTTTGTCATGCTCCTTTGCATTGAGATTTGGTGAAAAAAATCGCATATTTTAGTGTATTTTCACTAGGTTTTAACTTGTCTTCATCTTAGATTTGCATCAAAAGTGTGTTGTAAAGGATATTATTGCTGTATTGGACTGATATCAGACATATTATTTGCTTCCCCTAATCAAAATCCTTACAACACCTTTTCTTTCATATATTTGCATTGAAAAAGTACAAAAAAATAAGCATTTTAGTTCATTTTTGCATATAGTGTTGCACTTGTCTTTGGCATACTTTTGAAAAAAAATTAAAATCTGATGTTGCATCTCATTATGGCATCTTCATGTTACTCATCTCTGAAATCTTTGCATGAGTATATCCTGGATTTTGAAAATTTAATTTCACTAATGAGAATCCTCATGTTCTAGAACACATAGCTTATATCAATGGTATTGATGCTTCTATATGTTCTACATATGAGTTACAATTACTTTGTTATACACATGATTTTAGTAGCTTCACTTTACTCATAGGAGCATATCCTTTGATATTAGAAGATTTAACCAAATTCATCTCTAGGAATACTCATGAGAAAGATGAGAGTGAAAAGCCTTTTTTTGCCACAGAGTATGATGATGATGATGTACCTTCCTCTCATCCCATTTCTCTCCCTGGCCAAGATGTAGAATTAGTGGATGAGAAAAGGTCTCTCACATTAAATCCTTTAGGGATGGATATTGGGTGCAATCAAGAGGCAAACAATGTTAACTCAATAATCGTTAATAGACTTTGTAGCAATATTCCTAAAATGATTGTCCGAGGGGCACTTAGTGCACTCTCTTGCTTAAAACTGGTGATTATTGTCCAAGATGCTCAACAACCACCTAGACCTCCCGATCACATCTATGATTATGCAAAGCAAATTGCTCAAAGAAATCTAGGTGTTCAAAATACGTTACAACAACCACACCACAATGTGATTGCTCATACATATAACACCCATAATAACAAGCAAAGTAAGCAAGCACTTCATGTACCTGCCTCTCTTCCATGTTCTCAACCTATGCTCCCTCCACCACCTCATCTTACTCATGAAAGTGGTCAAGAGTATGATCTTGTCGAATAGCTTCGCGCTACTTCGGCTAAGATCTCTCTTTGGGATTTAATAAAAACATCACCTACATACCATGGAATGCTTCAAGAAGCTTTGCAAAAGGTGATTATCCCACTTACTGCTAAGCCTAATAATGTAGCAGCCGTATTGGATAGTATGCATGTGACAAAAATAGATAGACTTTTTCAACCACATGAATTACTGTCAATTGAAGTTCAAAACCAATATGATCCTCTTGTAATATTGGTCACAATAAATAAAACATTGGTAAAACAAGTTATGATTGACAATGGATCGGCTCTTAATGTTTGTAGCATTAACCTACTACACAAAATCAAAGTTGACACATCACAAATCAAACCAAACAGCTTTAGCATTCGTGGCTTTGATAATGTTGGACGACAATCTGTGGGCACTATAACTCTACCTATACAAGTAGGATCCGTGCTTGTGCCTACCCTGGTTCATGTCATGCCTTGTTCTTTATCTTACAACATGATTCTTGGTAGACCCTAGATCCATGCATTGGGGACAGTTCCTTCTACTTTACATCGTTCAATTAAATTTATATTCAAAGGTAAACTTCATACCATTCACACCCATCCCAAACCAGATAACTGTTCACATATTGAAATCCAAAAACTAGTTTACAATCACATGAGCTTAAACAATTTGCGAGGTGATCTTTCAATGCCTCTAGCCACGGATAATATTGTGTAAGACTCTAAACCATTGAATACATCTTTGGTGATGATTGGGGCCCGTTGGATTTTAATCCTTGCAATATAGGGGAATATAAAATTAATAGCCTTGACACATCAAAACTGGCATCGATCTCACCTAAGCAATCTTTTGAAGCACCTAAGAAATCTAAAGTCCCCTTGGTAAAAAATAAAAACAATACCCTCACTTATACCAAAAATTACGAGACCTCTGAGGCTTCACCATCTTCTAAGGAAATGACATTCCTTTATGGTCGAGGGTTTAAAATCCTTTATAACAATTGTGAATATGTAGGTAAGGGATGTGGTGTAAATCAAAAAGGGATTCGAGTACCTATAGAATCCACTTCAACACATTACTCAAGTGGGACTGGATATAATTTTTTTAAAGAAAAGAAAGCCTCCCATCGTCCTACACTTAATGTTAATTCAACAAGATCAAAACAACATGGCAGATATCCCAGATATGTATGTTCTTAGCAATGGTACCCTAATAGGTAAGTATCTCTAACCCTTTATCTCTCTCATGATGTGCTTCCCCGTGATGTATTATGTGTTGTTTAAGCCTCCTGGGATGACCCCTGATTCTCTTGTAAGGTCCAGGATACCAAAAGATCGCCTCTGTTGTGACCTTCTTCTATTTGTATCATCATTCTTCTATATTGCCTCTCTCTTATTTCATTGTTGAGTGTTGTGTCTTACAGACATAGCATTGCGGTTGGTGACTTGGGGGTACCCTCCTCCATGACTGTCCCTAAGACACTTGTTTCTCCTCTCTTATTTATTGTTTCCCTTCCTCTAGTGTTTCTATCTAGCGGGTAGATGACGAAAAAACATTTATACCGATGTAGACCTAGCGTCCCTTTCGCGAGAAATAAAAAATTGGACTTAGTTCCCAATATGACAATGGGGTTGTATATTTTATCTGACGCTTGGATAGTGGAAGCACTCGTGCTTTCCACATAGTGATTTTGATGATTTTTTTTTAATCTCATTTACAAACCTTAACAATGCTAATGCTCTACGCACTTTGTTTATCTTTGAATCTAGCCTTGGTGGTACTCAATTTAGAGATCTTCGTGATATAGCCCCATGCTTATCCTTGAACTCCAAATTAGTAGTATAACCTTGGCTCTTTGTGTGGTTAATCATATGCATTGATGTTGTTGTTTATCATGATAATGTGGACACTAACATGTTTCTTGCAGGGATGTGTTTGTGGGAACATTCGGCGATTGTAAAGTACATGTCACCTGTGGGGGGCATGGGCTTTGTGAAAGTCTGTGTTCCCTTGTGTGTTTTATTCCTACCTTAACGTGCTTGATATCAATACCTGATATCAACCACCTTAAGGTGGGGGCATATATAAGGTAACCTATTTGTTTTAGATGCTAGTAAAGTGTGTTTGAACAATCTTGAAATCTGTTGCGTATACCTCCTTTTCATCGTAAGGCATCTACGTGATGTGGGTGGGGTTGTATACTTGTGAGCTAATACCTCCTTTTCACTGTAAGGCATCTCTATGATGCGGGTGGGGTTGTATACTTGTGAGCTCATACCTCTTTTTCACCGTAAGGCGTCTCTATGATGTGGGTGAAGTTGTATACTTGTGAGCTCATACCTCCTTTTCACCGTAAGGCGTCTCTGTGATGCGGGTGGGGTTGTATGCCATGCTTCCTTTTCACTGTAAGGCGTCTCCGTGATTGGGGTGGGGTTGCATTTTCAAAAAGTCCTCTACAGAGGTGGGGAGCGGTTCTGTGACTAACTCAACCCTTAAGCATGTCTTCGGTGATTGGTGTGGCAAAGCCCAATCCTCGGTGTGTGCATGTAATGTGCCTAAGATGGTGTTAAACCTAGAAATAGGGACACTACATCACTTGTCTGCCGTGTTTTCTCCGTGTCTTCAAAGTGTGTGTGTTTGGCGTGCTTGCTTTGTTTGGCATGCTTATTTCCCCATATGCAGTCTAAAGACCTGTGCGATGAGTGCATCCTACATTTTGGGAGGTTTTGTGTGTCTTGCATGTGTGTTGCCCCATGTATGCAGTACATCCTGCATTATGGGAGGTTTGTTTACTTTCTTGTACTTGCATTTGCATTTCATATATATGAGAAAAAGAAATGAAAAGAAATCATCTCTGTCTTCCATGCATTAGTGTGTCTTCTATGCATTTACTATATTCTCTGTGTTTTGCATGACTATAACTGTCATCTTCGTGTTTTACGTGTCTGTCATTGTCTTCAATGTGCTTGGCGTGTTTGTTGTGCTTGTTGACCGTACTTTAATGCATGTATTGGCCTCGCATTTATACATACATTAAAGTGGGGGCTAAATGTAATGTCAGAAAATGTCCCCTTGGGGCTTTTCCCTCAAAAGGTTTAGCTCCCGGGTGTCTAGTGTGCATTTAGGACATCTTGCATCTTAATTCAACATCCCAATGGAATGAACCCTAGGTATCATGACAAATGGGGCCTAGGGGGACCCCTTGAACCTAACCCTACCCAAAATAGGGGGAGGACTTAGGCGCCCTAGTCCTACCCTATTTTAGGTCAAGCCCAAATTTCTAGTGTCAGTTTATGACCATTATTTGGTCCCTAGGCCGACACAGTAAGTTTGAATTTACGAAATCTTGGCAGGAATGTTTGTAGTTGCATATAAAAGCATGTTTAGGCATTCATTTGTAAAAATAGATTGTTATTGTGAACTTGATGCATCCTAAAGGTGATTCAAGGATTTCATTGTGTTGTAAGAGTAGATTTGTGTTGTCTATGTGTTTGTGTTTGCAGATTTGAGCATCCATCTCCTCATGGAATGAAGAGCTTCTTCCTCTCATGAGATCTTCACTACAAGGTGACATCTATTGTGATTGTTGAGCATTTATCATTTAGTTTTTGCCTCTACGTCCCTAGGCACGTACTCTCTATCTAACAATGGTGGTTGGAAGACTTGAATGTCTCTTCGGGGCTTGACTGAGGCAAGCCTCTAAATACCACAACCCCCTCCCAAAGTTTTCATGATTGCAGGTTATAGGTTGGAGTTGTAGACAAAGTGAAGTTATAGGAGGGTACAACAAAGTGTCAGAATTGTAGATCAGTGAAGAAAAGGACACCTTGGACTTGGGCGCCCGCTCATTAATCCTCAAAGTTTCGCAACGAGAAAATCTCTGGTACAGTAGATATACGTTGCAAACCTTTTTTCCAGATCTCGACAAAAAGAAGGGCACTGGACTTGGGCGCCTACTCTTTAGTCCTTGAATTTTCTGCCTCAGAACCCTGAAAACAAGTGCATAGTTATTTGTTATTTTACATCTTTCTGCATAAGCATTTTTTGTTATTTGTCTGTTTACTGTCATATTTGCATAATTAGGGTTTTAAGGTACAATTGAGCATAAGAGAAGGAAATTGTCAATCAAATCATAAAAATCCAAGATTCCCTACATATCAATAGTGACCTAGGGTATGATAGTACATTGCAACTGGACCCTAGGTCCTTGAATGTAAGGGTGAAAGGAGGATACATACACAAAACTACCAAAAACCAAACATCCAAATTCCACCCATTACACTAGATATCTGGGCGAAAACAGATATATGTACAACATCTTATAGTTCATACATTAATGAAAAATAATGACTAACTAATCCACTTCCCTTTATGAAAGGAAAGGATTCCTTATTCCTAAAGAGTTATAATGAAACTAGGAAACAAAAGTTTAAGCAATTCAGAGAAGAGAATTCTGATTAGGACATTGGGACGTGTTGGGACCTAAAAAAATCTAGTTCCCAACTTGCATTATTTTTCCCCAAATCCATCAAAATTCTCACTTTGTGCCTTTGATTGCTGAACCCATCATTTATATCCAATCTGAGACTATTTTGAATGGGTTCCCTTTGAAAAAAATTTAAATGTTTTCCTTTTTGAAATGCAAGGAAGAAGCCCACAAAAAAGCTAAGTCCAAAGTTTTCCTAGCTTTTCCCTTGTATTTTCTACCTTTTTCGGAGCTTCGAAGTTTCAAGGTTCTCTCTTCCATCGTGCCATTCCTATCGGCTCTTAAAACTCTGCCTTGATAATTCATAAAAAATGCCTAAGTGTTTCAGATCTTAGAGGTCAGAGTGGTGGTCTTCCATCTTCTTCCGAGCAAGTAGTAGGTGGAAGGCTCAATCACTAAAGTCTAAAAAGGCTCCAAAAAGTTTCTAAGTGTTTCAGGTGTCGGCGACCAGGAGGTTTCTCTTCCTCTTTCCTTTTTGAAGACGGAAGGGTGAAGGCCCAACCGTCGAAGTCTAGTGATCTTCAAAGTTTCTAAGTGTTTTAGGTGTCGGTGACTGGGGGGTTTCTCTTCCTCTTTCCTTTTTGAAGATGGAAGGGTGAAGGTCTGATCACCAAAGTTTGACGAGCTTCAAAATTATTCTAAGTATTTCAGGACGGGGGAGTCGAGCGATTCCCTTTCTTCTCTTTCAAAATGCACGATGTTGTTGCAAATATGTGCCTAAGTGGTGTTGTCATTGATGTCAACATATCCTTGTTGCCATTGGTGTCAACTGTATCCTATATTGTTGTCTGTATAGAAGACCAGATTGTTGAGGATATTGAGAAAATTAATAACAATCAATACATGCGGACCATATGGCTATGTAGAGGATTGTCAGAGGTTGCTCCAGTTAAGATTTGAGAAGTCTGCATGAAGATTTGAAAAAGTTATGGCCATCTAAGTAGAATGAGATTTTGAAGTATTCAGAAGAGACAGTGTGACAGTAAGTTGGTCCAAATTTCTCCGCAGTGAAATATTATGGTCTGTGGATTTGGAGGCATGTTTGGGAAGTCAGTGTGTATCATCAACTCTAGTGGTTCATGGTTTGGAGGTCCGCAAGCTATCTTTCTAGTTTGACAGTCATGGAAGATAGTGTTATTGAGGTTTCAGAGGAAGATACAGATGATTCTGGTAATTTGGTTTAGAGTGGATGTTATTGGTGAATTCAATGTGCTTGTGGAGGTCTCTGGATTGTGTGGCTATTGTGTTGAAGGTCCGCATTGAAGATTGAGCTTGTTGATTGAAGATTTGTTCTTTGAGGTTGATGTTCTTCCTAGTCTTGGCCGACTGGATGTTCCTGGCGTGTTGTGGATGATCTAAAGAGCATTTTATGAAGCATGGTATGTTAATGGAGAAAGTTTCAAGTTCCAGCTATGCTTGGCTGACAGTGTAAAGATCTACATTAAGTTTAGCCGACCTTTTTGATCATTCCAAGGTTGATGAAGTGTATAAATACTTGTTGAAGAGTTGTGCAAAATCATCCTTGTATAAAATGAATTAAATCTGAAGAAAGGATCAAAGAGGGCAGAGCAGAGAAGAAGAGAAGCGAAGGGAGTATAGAGTGAAGAGTCAGTGAAGAAGTATTTAAAGATAGGAGCAGAAGTTTTTGTGAGCCTTCAAAGGGACTGATTCAGGCATGAATGTAGATACTATTTCTCAATTCATTATTTTTGTGTGAATCATAAATTCTTATAGGCAGTGAGCCTCTTCTTTAGCAATGAGCTCTAGGTAGTGCGCCCGAAGGCATGTGCCTTCTATTTTCTTAAGTACTTTTAATAGGGTACACATATTTGTGGGTTAACCCCCACCGTGGTTTTTCCCTTAACCAGGTTTTCCACGTCAAAATTTTGGTGTTGTGTGTTTATGTTGTTTCTTCTCGTGTGTTGTTTTATACTTAAATGTTTATATCATTAATCTGGTTAAGAAAGAAGATTTAAAAGTTTAAAAGAGGGTTAAAGATTAGGGACAACTGATTCACCCCCCCTCTTAGTTGTCTGGATTAATTCCAACAAATGTATGGTGAAGGCCCAATCTCTAAAATTTGATGGTTTCCCTTTATTCCTTTCAGAATTTGGAGATCAAGGTTTCCTTCTTCACCCTTTCAGAGGTTGATTGCCTAGTGGAAGCCCAATTGGTTGAGGCCAAATTGTTTTGCCTTCCTGACTCCTTTTGCCATCCAGAAACGTGTAGAAATGTGCCAACAACCTCCAGGATCACCATTAATACAAAATGGGTACTTGAAATTAATGTTTTTATTGCAGTTGGTGGGGTTGTTGGGGGTTATTCCACCCATTTCATCCTTAGATCCAAGTTGTGAAGGCTATAAAGGCATGATTGGAATCTAAGGGTTAGTCGCTGAACCAATTGTTTGGTCTGCAAGTGCCTTAGGTTGATTTTAGGGCATCAAATCATGTCGGTCTATTTTACAAGTGAAGGGATGTATTCAACATGGTGTAGGAAGGATGTGTAAAGTAGATCTGTATGTAATGGTACATCTCCATGGGATTTTGTAATGATTTTGGCCAATGTATAATCACAATTATATGTTTTCCCTTGCCACATTTGCTGGCACAATTGTAACCGGGGTCTGGAGGTGTGTGACAACATTCAAGTTTATACAAGGCTTTGTATTTTCCATTCCTTTTGTTGCATATGATTCATTGCAGTTCTTTCTTGGATTATTAAGTATGTCCATTGCATGAAGGTCTATTTATGATATGTATGCAAATATATATGTTTGGTGCCATTGATGCTCTACTGCATATTTTCTTTCCTCCTTGCATTCTATGACTCAGTTGCCAATGAAGTAGGCACCGGTCCATATTGGAATGGATCAATCACTATTTTAATCAAGCCCTCATCTTATTAGTTATAGGAGTAGGTTTAGTTTAGGGTTTCTCATGTTGTTCATCATTTAGTATAATAACCAGGGATAGATCTGAAGTGATGCAAAATTGTTTTAATCTTTTGGAATCATGTACATGTATGCCTGCATTGTGTATCTTGTGTATGTGAAGTTAAATGGAATTTTCTCAAGGAATGTAATATTACCATGTTTGGGTACAAATACATAGCGCAGTAATCGGCTTAATATAGAGGCATGTGCAACCAATTTGTCTTGACCTAATGACAACTTTGGGGGTCAAGTGTACATTGGGTATGGTTGTGTTTGTTTGTTTGTGTTCTATTTCATGTCTATAGGTATATCCCTTTTAGGTCTAGTTGAGCCTCAAGTGTAGAGGAGCATACCCACTCCTTTCATTTGGCCAAATTTTCCCTTGACCTATTGATAAACCTCTTTCAATCACCTTGACGAAACCCCTGACCTTGGTGATTGTGAAATATTTTAGGGTTTTGGGTTATAGCTATTTTGGGAACCAATAGATTGGCATCATTACTGAGGACATAATATCTTGGTTCAAATCTTGAAAGACCTTTGCAACATAGTCACTGAAGAATTTTGTAGCTGTTGTCAGGTGTAGTTTGTTGCATGTTGAAGTTAGCAGCCCGTCAACTTACACCAAAATTTTGGCGTCGTTGCCGGGGATGTAATACTTTGGTTCATATTTGAATCTACCTATGTAACAATGATCTAAATTTGTGCATTTTGTTTGGGTAATTTTGGCATCCCATCAACTTACGCCCACATTTTTCTGCCATTTCCGGGGATAGTTACTTTAGCTATTGCCAAGTCTAGGCAGCTGGAAATACTTTCAACACCCCTATAGTAGTGATTTGTAATTGTGCATTTTGTTTGCATAAGTTTGGCATACCGTCAACTTACACCAATAGAATGGCACCATTGCTGTGGAGAATTTGAGGGTTCAAGGAAATTGAAGACTCTGTTGGTGAGATGAACCCAGAATTAGTTTGAGGCCTTGAAGATCAGTCACACTCCAAGGAATTCCTCTTTGGAAGAGGTGGTATCTCTGCTATCAAAGAATAGAAGTTTCTTACTCCTGCCCCCTGGTTATTGTTGGTGATTTGAAGACCCCATTTCAAGGTGCAACAACTAGTGAAATTAAGGTACATGTGATTTTATTCCTAACCTTTGAAGTTTGTTGTTCATGTCATGTTGAAGGAACAAATTTGTATACCTCTCTTTTCTACCTTGCATTGTAGAATGCTTTAGTCATGGTCAATTGGTATGAACACGGATACCCTAGGGGTACTCCTTCCTATGCATCTTCCTATATTGCAAACACTAAGAACTATATTGGAGTGGATTATCATGACCATCCTAGCAATGCATATTCCAATCATGGATCTACATGTTATACAAACCCAAACTTATATGCACCCATGCAAAATCAAAATGACTTAGCAATGCAGCAATGTGAAATTGATAAGACTAAACTTTTGCTAGAGTCCTTATGCAAGCAAGAATAAGAAACAAAAAATTAGATTAGGCTGGTAGAGTCTAGGGTGCAGTCCAATGTGTTCCCCACTGCCACTAAAAATCAAATTGGTCAGTCCCCTACTCCTTCCTTAGATCTAGTATATAATCATCTAGACCTCTCATGGGTTGACTACAAAACATGAGGCATGTCAAACCAAGGTCCACAGTCAGTTGCCCAAGTTTGATGGGTACAATATTTGGGAAGGGGACACACATGTTGTTTTATTTTTAGAATTCATGGAAGAACATCAATTTGAGGATGAGGACATGTGGATGAGGTTCTTTGTTAGGTCCTTGCATGGAAAGGCAAGAGAATGGTTTTAGAATTTCTCAAGGAAGTCTTTTGCCTCATGGAATGAACTTGTGGTAGCATTTAAAAATGAATTTGCCAAAGGTCTTGACCCTGCTAATCTTGTCATAGAGCTAGAAAAAATTAAAAGACAAGAGAGAGAGTCAAGCAAGGATTTTGGTCATAGGTTTGTTGTTACCCTTTCTAACATTCTAGATAATTTCAAACCTAGCACTCCCTCTTGCATTGATATGTTTTTTGAAGCATATGAAGTTGGACTGAGTTATGTGGGAAGATTTCAAAATAACGAGTATGCAGTAGGCATATTTTCCCTTGACTCCATGGAGAAGATAAGAGATGACTACATAAAAGGTTTTTTATCTACGAGTGCATGTGTTTCTGGTAATCAACATGCTAATCTAAACAACAACAGTGTGAATACAGGCAATCAGGTGTGTTGGTTACCAAATCTGCAGAGGGTTTGCCAACTCCAATGCACAGGTGGATTTGGCCAACAGATTATGGGAGGTTGCATGAGCTGCCTCCCCTTCACTTCTGGTTCTGACGCACCAAGGGGGGTATCCCTATGACAAAAGATGTAACATTGACTAGCTCAATGACAGAAAGATTTAGCTTGACAACAACAAGCAGAATACTCTCATGTATGGACCAAGATTTGCATGATAGATCACAAGGTTGGCAACATTCTTGGACATATGTGTTTGGTGGGTATGAGAGTATGCAGGGGTCCTAATCTTACTCCTATAACTAACAGATGGAAGTGATGAAATGGGAGGACATAATGTCCTGGATGCAAGACAAGGGGTTTTGGCTCATAACTACTGACCCAGAAACAGACTGGTGCCTATCCATTGGGCAAGGAGTCAACTAGACGTATACAACAGATGGTTTGCAACTTTCACTCAAGTTTCAGGGGGCTGGACTAATGCTTGCCTTACAAACATCAGCCAAGAATGGGTATCTAACTGCCTCTACTTACCTGTTGACATGCAACCTTCTCCATGCTCAACCTAAAACAATTTAATCCACTCCTTGAATGGAAGTTAGAGATCAAACATGTGATACAGAACCCTGTACCCTAGAATCTATGAAACCCTTAGCAACCAGATTCAAAAGGAGAATATCATGCAGCAAATGGAGACAAGTAGATAGACACATGCAATAAGCATTTTTCATATAAATCAACACTGAAACTGAACACATGTGCGAAATACATTCATGTTGCAACTCATAAAGTCCACAATGGGATAAAACAGCCAAGATCATGCCCTGTTCTTCATTATTTACACAAAAAATTGCCCAGGCCTTCAACAACCTAAAATGAGTGACACAGACTGCCCTTTATAGAAAAACTGTGTACTCAGCATTAATTACATGGTTGACTCAAAAATTTTGCCAAATACAATGCATCAGAAAAATGGTGCTCAGGATTGAATGCGGCAGAGGGACCAAGAGGAAGGAGCAGATAGAAATTGGGATCTGGGCCGCCGCTCAGGGACATTCCTCATCAATTCAAGTCGTTGAGCCACCAACTCGACCCATGCCTCTACAACAACTGCCATTAATGTTTCACCAACCTGCAGCCTCTAGAATGTAGCAATGGTGCGCCTCTGGAGTTTCTCCCGCCTAAAAATGATTTCAAACACTTAGGAAAAAAAACCCACGCTGCAAGCTCAAAATGTGACCGTCGATCATCCTCCTATTGCTGATATCTAACGGCACCAGAAACGCTGAAAAGTCGCCAGATAACCAAAACGTGCCACGTAGGCACTTAAAGTTTCTATCGCTGGGTCCTTTTTCTTTTATCTTCCCTGCCAAGAGCCTACTGCTGGAACCTCACATAGAAGCCACCACGTGGCAAGCTCTGAGGCACCCTTGAAACATTAGAGACTCTTCTTTGAAACTTTGCAGACTGCGACACTTGGCGCCTTCTGTGCTGCTCAAAAACTGTAAGGGACCGCCTTGAAACTTATGCAGAAGGTGACATTTGTCGTCACCCGCAACACTTGAGACACTCACTAGGACCCACCATCGTCATTACTTGCATTGCAGGAAACAAAATAGAAACTTACGCGGAAGCCAACACGTGTCAGCTTCCGCAACAACCACAAGGGACACACAACGCTTTCTGTGCACCCGCTGAAACAAAAAGAAACTGCCCCCGCTCATGACACTTGGCGCCTTCCGCCACATTGAAACTTTATAAAAGGGGCTCTTGAAACTTCAAGCGAAGGCTGCCACTTGGCAACATCCGTAGTAGCAACTATTTTTACTGGGACCCACCTTCGCTTCGCCACACTTCGAAACAAAAAAGAAACTACTGCGGAAGCAGCCACCTATTGGCTTCTGCAACAACTACAAGGGACACGTTGCACCCTCTGCCCTTGCGTAGAAACCTTTTGAAACCTTAGCGGAGGCTGACACTTGGCAAGATCCGCGAAGCATAGAAACTTTAAGGCCCTGGTTTGAAACTTATGCGGAAGCTGACACATGTCATCATCTGCGGCACCTTGAGAAACAATAAGGGTCATTCAGAAACTTGGCAGAAACTGTGAAACCTTTAGGGTCACTCGGGTGCCTCCACGTGGTGCCATCCACGGCACTTTGAAACATTTAGAAACTTACTGAAACTTCGGCAGAAGCTGACACGTGGCGCCATCCGCACCGAGTAACTTAGAAACAAAAGAGAAACAGCCTCTGCTACGTGGCATACTCCGCGTTAGAGCTACATTCAAAAATAAAAGCGCGGCAATAAATTAGGGCTCGACACTTGGCGGGGTCCACGATGTTGGCAAGAAGAAACCCTCAGCCACTATTAGAAACATTCAGACACTGAAGCTGCGACCCAAAGCAGTACCCCGAAACAGTGACCCGATATACATTTTTTATGCATTTGACCCATTTTTTATCAATTTTCAGGGGCCGATGGAGGGTCCTGACCTGCCACAACATATTTTGACTTGCACCTTAACTGATTTCTTGCATTTTCACAACTGCAGAGGCCAAAATATTAGAACTTTTTAGATTTTTAGGGAAGAGGCCTCACTCAAAAGCCCAAACAAAAATTATTACTAACATAGGCTCCGATTGGGGACGTGTAGGCCCAAGACTGCAGCGAGAACCTCAGATCTCTGGGATGCAAACCAGTCCACTATCCATTGGGCACAGAGTTGAACACTGCACCAGCCTGCATCAAAAGCACATTATTTTCAAATATTATTTTGGCGGCCCAGGGCAGCCAAAAAGGAAGAACCATAATTTCTTCTTGTCAAATGCCTGATTCCAAACTGAAAGATCCCAATCCCAACTGAAAAGATTGGCATAATCTGCCCATAATGTCATCTGCTCAATTAGATATTCCACCACTTTTGAAAGCTTGCCACTATCATTTTTACCTCTGTCATTCTGGATTTCAAAATTAGACATATAACCACACACATAATATTCTTCAACATTAGGCAACACATGTATGTTATATCCCTCAGACAGTACATCATATTGCTCTTGGCATCCTTCATCATTTATCTGGCTACTGCACACTATCAGGCACTCATCCAGCTGATCCAAAGGCTGAAGGCATTCAAAAAATATGAGACCCCTAATATCTACTGATATTGAAAACAAATCCTGATCCACACACCCAATGTTACACATGTCTGAATCAGGTGATGATGAACATTCACTATTCACAGTTTGTAAATCAACAGCATCATCTTCAAACAAAGGGTTAACCCTGCACCAATGAAGGTCATGACTCACAACACGACATGCATCCACAGGCTCATCATAAAGGGGATTCATGTTCATTGTAAAGGTCTCTGCTTCTTCTTCATGACAGTCCAATTCTTCTTCATTATTATCAGATCCAGAGTCATAAGAAGAACAAACCTGATCCATGCACTGGTCATGGATATCATTTTTATCATTTGATTGCCCCACATATAAAATTTCTGCAGTTTCAATGCACTCTGAAGTTGAACAATCTGCATCATTTTCCAGCCCTCTAATGCTTCCTGATGAAACTGATATTAACTCTTGATCCACATGATCACAACTTTGCACGACTGGATCATTTAAACATGAAGGCTCTTTGTTTAGGACTGGCATGCAAATACTACTTGAAAAATTATTATTTTCAACTTCATTGGTTGGGCAAAAAAGGACATCCTCCTCTATAATAGGAACATCATCAACTTGGGATGATGCAAAAACTGGGACAACAGGGGTGTGAGCACTTTGACATTCATTGTCAACATCTGAATTAAATCTTTCATTAACATTGGGGGTTGCAGGACAACAAAATTTTTCATAAAAATAACTCTTTTGAATACCATATCTCCAATTGTTTTCAATGTCCATTGCAAACTGTTGTGCCTGATGCAATGTGGTGGGCTCCTTGTCTCTCAATCTATAACTCATTTTCTTATCAAAGGCTCCCAAATAGACAACTAAGCACAATGCATCATTAGGTCTCATGCATTCTAAAATCCTATTCAATGCCTTCATAAATCTGAGGTTAAAGGCTGGGATCAACTCATCTTCAATATGGATGTACATAAAGTTACTAATAACTGCATAATCATAAATTTTTTCACCATATTGCACTAGAAATGCAGATTTAAATTCTTGTCAAGAGCTGATAGAGTAAGCTGGAAGGTAAGAGAACCAATCCCTTGCATCTTCATCTAGAGATTGAACAAATAATCTCATAACCACATCTTCATGGTCAATCTCAAAATCATCTATAACATTTATAAACTGCTGCAAGTGTCTCTCAGCTGATTCATCCTTTATACCATTGAATTTAGGCAAATACTTTCTGATTTTAGGTGGAAAAGTATTTGGGTAACCACAAATGCCACTGAAATTTATGGCCTTATATCTATCTATGTTGAAACTTCTTTTATTACATGGTTGGGACTGACTATTATACATTTTTGCACTTGACACCTCACAAGGGTGCATGGGCTGACAGTACATCTTTTTATGCTTTTGCAACCCTCTTCTCTACTCAGATTTTCAATCACAATATGACCCTAGGCCCTTAAAAAACAAACTGCTATTTCAACCTGCCTAAAGTCCTCTATATGAGTCTCTTGAACAATATTGCATGCCCTTTTGAAATACAGAGTAGGTTCTAACAAAAGCATGCAAGCTCTGCTTTCACCAATGTTTCCCTTTTAACCAGTGCTATTTCACCAAATGGGGAAATTTTCAAAAACTTGTACAAATACCTGGATATGTTGCAGCTGCTGATAGGTTCATTCAACAGAGTCGCCACCTCCTTGGCAGAGGAATGAGCATCAAACAGGCTGAAGCTGAAAATTGCTTTCTTTCTTTCTGGGTCATCCACCAGCAGAGCCATAGATAAAACTTTTTCTTTTGCTACAACAAGGCACCTCCAAGTTTGAATTTTTAATTTTTTAGAATCGCACCTTCATGGATATGACATTGATCTCCCCAGCGGAGTCACCATTTTCTGTTGGTTACCAAATCTGCAAAGGGTTTGCCAGCTCCAATGCACAGGTGGATTTGGCCAACAGATTACGGGAGGTTGTGTGAGCTGCCTCCCCTTCACTTCTGGTTCTGCCGCACCAAGGGGGGTATCCCTATGACAAAAGATGTAACATTGACTAGCTCAATGACAGAAAGATTTAGCTTGACAACAACAGGCAGAATACTCTCATGTATGGACCAAGATCTACATGATAGATCACAAGGTTGGCAACATTCTTGGACATATGTGTCTAGTGGGTATGACAGTATGCAGGGGTCCTAATCTTACTCCTATAACTAACAGATGGAAGTGATGAAATGGGTGGACATAATGTCCTGGATGCAAGACAAGGGGTTTTGGCTCATAACTACTGACCCAGAAACAGACTGGTGCCTATCCATTGGGCAAGGAGTCAACTAGACGTATACAACAGATGGTTTGCAACTTTCACTCAAGTTTTAGGGGGCTGGACTGATGCTTGCCTTACAAACATCACCCAAGAATGGGTATCTAACTGCCTCTACTTACAATATCCCTGCTAACATGCAACCTTCTCCATGCTCAACCTAAAACAATTTAATCCACTCCTTCAATGGAAGTTAGAGATCAAACATGTGATACAGAACCCTATACCCTAGAATCTATGAAACCCTTAGCAACCAGATTCAAAAGAAGGAGAATATTATGCAGCAAATGGAGACAAGCAGATAGACACATGCAATAAGCATTTTTCATATAAATCAACACTGAAATTGAACACATGTGTGAAATACATTCATGTTGCAACTTATAAAGTCCACAATGGGATAAAATAGCCAAGATCATGCCCTGTTCTTCATTATTTACACAAAAAATTGCCCATGCCTTCAACAACCTAAAATAAGTGACACAGTCTGCCCTTTATAGCAAAACTGTGTACTCAGCATTAATTACATGGTTGACTCAAAAAATTTTCCAGATAAAATGCATCAGAAAAATGGCACTCAGAATTGAATGCGGTAGAGTGACCAAGAGGAAGGAGCAGATAGAAATTGGGATTTGGGCCACCGCTCAGGGACATTCCTCATCAATTCAGGTCGTTGAGCCACCAACTCGACCCATGCCTCTGCAACAACTGCCATTAATGTTTCACCAACCCGCAGCCTCTGGAATGTAGCAATGGCACGCCTCTAGAGTTTCTCCTGCCTAAAAATGATTTCAAACACTCGGGAAAAAAAAAACCTGCGCTGCAGGCTCAAAATGTGACCGTCGATCATCCTCCTATCGCTGAGATCTAACGGCACCAGAAACACTGAAAAGTTGCCAGATAACCAAAACGTGCCACGTAGGCACTTAAAGTTTCTATCGCTGGGTCCTTTTTCTTTTATCTTCCCTACCAAGAGCCTACTACTAGAACCTCATGCGGAAGCCACCACGTGGCAAGCTCCACGGTACCCTTGAAACATTAGAGACTCTTCTTTGAAACGTTGCGGACTACGACACTTGGCACCTTTTGTGCTACTCAGAAACTTTAAGGGGCTGCCTTGAAACTTATGCGGAAGGTGACATTTGTCATCACCCACGACACTTGAGACACTCACTAGGACCCACCATCGTCATTACTTGCATTGCAGGAAACAAAATAGAAACTTACGCAGAAGCCGACACGTGTCGGCTTCCACAGCAACCACAAGGGACACACGGCGCTTTCTGTGCACCCGCTGAAACAAAAAGAAACTGCCCCCGCTCGTGACACTTGGCACCTTCCGCCACATTGAAACTTTATAAAAGGGGCTCTTGAAACTTCAAGCGGAGGCTGCCACTTGGCAACATCAGTAGTAGCAACTGTTTTTACTGTGACCCACCTTCGCTTCGCCACACTTCGAAACAAAAAAGAAACTAATGCAGAAGCAGCCACCTGTCGGCTTCTGCAACAACTACAAGGGACACGTTGCACCCTCTGCCCCTGCATAGAAACCTTTTGAAACCTCAGCGGAGGCTCACACTTGGTAGGATCCGCGAAGCATAGAAACTTTAAGGCCCCGGTTTAAAACTTATGTGGAAGCTGACATGTGTCATCATCCGCGGCACCTTGAGAAACAATAAGGGTCATTCAGAAACTTGGCAGAAACTGTGAAACCTTTAGGGTCACTCAGGTGCCTCCATGTGGTGCCATCTGCGGTACTTTGAAACATTTAGAAACTTACTGAAACTTCAGCAGAAGCTGACACGTGGCGCCATCCGCAGCGAGTAACTTAGAAACAAAAGAGAAACAGCCTCTGCTACGTGGCATACTCCGCGTTAGAGCTACATTCAAAAATAAAAGCACGGTAATAAACTGGGGCTCGACACTTGGCAGGGTCCGCGACGTTGGCAAGAAGAAACCCTCATAGCCACTGTTAGAAACATTCAGACACTGAAGCTGTGACCCAAAGCAGTGACCCGAAACAATGACCCGATATGCATTTTTTATGCATTTGACCCATTTTTTATCAATTTTCAGGGGCCGATGGAGAATCCTGACCTGCCACAACATATTTTGACTTGCACCTTAACTGATTTCTTGCATTTTCACAATTGCAGAGGCCAAAATATTAGAACTTTTTGGATTTTTAGGGAAGAGTCCTCACTCAAAACCCCAAACATAAATTATTACTAACAAGGTGAATGCAACATCAGATGATGATGATTGTGTAGTCAGGAGGGTAGAAAGTGAAGGTGGTGCATTATATAAGAGTGATGCAGATAATGAAAGTAGTGTATGCACCAGCCTTCTATTGGATAGATCATCAAGTGAAAGTGAAAATTATGAAACCAATGGCGACTTCTAACCTAATGCTGAGGTATGTGGCCCAATGAAAAATGAGGATGTTGTGTACAGGGATGAACAATCAGTGGGATCAACTTGTAAGGTTGATCATGTTGAGTATGCACGAGTAAGTAAAACATGGGATGAGAAAGAAATTGGTTTCTTGTTTGATTTGATGCCCTCCTTTGTTCGCATTTGTGATGATGAAGAAACTAGTATTTTCTTGCATGAGGTTGATGTAGAGGTGGTTGCACATGATGATAACTGATCAGAGATAGTTGATGGTGTAGTCATGGAGTTTTAGTGTGAAGAGCTTGCCTTGGATTGTGAAGATGGTGATCATATGGAAGCATATGAGAACCTGTTTCATTGGTGCAAGGTATGTTCTCTTCCTCATGCAGAGTGTGCTTCATCTAAGCCACAGGGAGATGTAATAGAAATGAAGGAACAAGATTTGTGTTAATAGTCTGTTCGTAGCAGTGAGTATGACACAATAGATTGACAAAGTGAACTTGAAACAGAGAGACAATTTGAAGAACATGGCTCTTCACATGAGGTGTCTCATGGTATTGATTTGTGTACTGATGGTTTGGATTGTAGCCTGAGTCATGCTTTTGATTCAGAAATTGAAAGTTGTACCATCACATATGAAAGTTGTGTTCAAGAGCTTGGTGGAAATACAAATGAATATGAGTCTTTCTACTTTGATGTGGAATGTTTACCAGCTCTTCAATATTGGTGCTGCAATAGAGGTTGAGTCCTTTGTATGGGACATTGATGTGAATGAGCAGCAAGGCATGTGTATGCCTGAACTTCAATAGATGGCATCCCAACTTTAAGGTATACCTGAGTTGGAAACTTTCTACTTTGCTCTACAAGATGAAGTGTCCTCTCTTGTGGATCAACAGTGCATTCAGGCACAATTCTCCTTGCCATGTGAATTGGAGGTGTTCTCCTTTTCCCTTAATTTTCATGAAGAGGTCAATAGGGATAGTGAAGTTGTAGTTGATGATGGATGCTTCCTTCCAATTGTTTCTTTTATTGCTGACCTAAATTTTAGTTTCTCACCCCTTGTTGCTAGGAACAAACACAATGTGGATTGGAATAGGTCGAGCACCTATTTCTTGTGGTTGCCCTACAACAATAATTTCATTAGTAGAGCTAGCCTTGGCTCCATAAGCATATGCTACAGATTGATACATGCAGATGTAATTCTTCAATTGTTGCAGCTAGGTGAGAAGTGCAGATTTGGTTTGAGGGAGATCAAATCCTTTATTCAGCTTGTCTTTGACAGAGGCAAGTAGTTTTGGTCATCTTGTGCAGGTTTGACGTGCAAATTCCTACAAATTTTGATTACAGCCATCTTTCCTATCATGCCCTCATGCCTTTGACTGTATGCCTTGTAAATACGTCTTTTGTTTTTTCCCATGTTCATTTTTTGCCTTTTGGTCTGCTTGGAGATAGCTAGTTCTCATTCTACCATAGCTTGGCACACGTCCCCAACCAGAGCCAGTGTTGGGACCCAGAAAAACCCAATTCCCAAATTGCATTATTTTGCCCCAAATCCATCAAAATTCCCACTTTGTGCCTTTGATTGTTGAACCCATCATTTATATCCGATCTGAGACTATTTTGAATGGGTTTCCTCTGAAAAAATTCTAAATGTTTTCCCTTTTGAAGTGCAAGGAAGAAGCCCACAAAAAAGCTAAGTCCAAAGTTCCCTGACTTTTCCCTTGTATTTTCTACCTTTTTCGTAGCTTTGGAGTTTTGGGGTTCTCTTTTCCATCATGCCATACCTATCGGCTTCAAAAAATCCACCTTGATAATTCATAAAAATTGCCTAAGTGTTTCAGATCTTGGAGATCGGAGTGGTGGTCTTCCATCTTCTTTTGAGCAGGCAGTAGGTGGAAGGCTTGATCGCTAAAGTTCGACAAGGCTCCAAAAAATTTATAAGTGTTGCGGATCTCAGAGGTCAAGGTGGTGGTCTTCCTTCTTCTTTTGGGTAGGTGGAAGGGTGAGAGCCCGATCACTAAAGTCTGGTGAGCTTCAAAATTCTTCTAAGTATTTCTAGATCGAAGAGTCGGGCAGTTCCCTTTCTTCTCTTCCAAAATGCACAATGTATGGTGAAGGCCCAATCTCTGAAATCCAATGGTTTCCCTTTGTTCCTTTTGGACTTTGGAGATCAGGGTTTCCTTCTTCACCCTTTCAGAGGTTGATTTCCTAGTAAAAGCCTGATTGGTCGTGGCTCAATGATGTGGAGCACGCAGTGAAAGCGTTCAACTAATCAAAATTGATCGGTCAGAGTCTGATCTTCTGTTTCAGCGATCTATTCTTCTTCTTTTGTTATCGGCCAAACATACCCCGTTGACCTCTTTACAACTTATCTCTCTGAAGTCTTAGTCACTCTGATGTGATATTCAACACTCCTTGCCTATCGGCAAGAAAATCACCATCGGTCGTCTTCGAACTTGTCACTCTGACATCGCAACTCTTCCCGATGGGTGACTCTACACTTCTTGCCTATCGACAAGAAAAGTGCTATCAGCTACTTTAGATTCTACTTCACCGATACACCAATCACTCCAATGTCACCTTTGACTTTCAGTTGTGCAAGATAATTACTATCAACCACATTAGAATTTGCTTCGCTGATACGCCGATGGCATTTGTCTTCGGTGAGACTTTTCTCGTCGGCGAGCACTTACAACTCTGGTCGATGCACCGATAGACCAACTCCCTCGGTGAGACTTGTCTTGTCGGTGGGACTTACTCTAGATTTTCTAATACACTGATGCACAGTTTTCTCTCTCCCTCTTCAACCGAACCCTAGCACATAGAGATGCTAGGTCAACCTACTATGCAAAAACACTCTGTCTGGATCCTCTGCACCGTCGAACACAAAAACAAAACAAGAAAACAAAAACAAATACTGTACAACGAAGCCATCCCACTGATTTCAACATGAATTGTACCAGTGGAATGCTTCACATTGACATACTGCAACAATGGAAAGCACAGAAAGAATAGAAATCTACAGTTATATGAATTGCAGTTACAGGGAACATAAACCAAATTGACGGAACAAAATAGTTTTATTTCTCCTTAGCACAATACACAATCACTTTCACACACTTCTTCTCCTTCTCTTTAGATAGTTCCTTCCTCTGGTTGTTATCAACTCAACCTGCTAGCAGTTGGAAAACCAACCGATGCAAATAATTGGGAGACCAACCAATCTAAAACTACTTCAAACTATCCTACTGCCCTGTTTTGGCACTACGTGATTAACAATTTGACAAATGTGTCCTAAATCACTTGGGACTTACAAAATTGGTTCTAGGTCTTGAAGAACCTAGATACAAACTGAAATGACATGCATTGGTCAAATAGACCTTATTACAACACAAAACATGATTTTCTAGGTGCTCCTACACCATACTCCCCAGGTGAAAGCTGTCTCAAGTCCTCTTAGAGACTAACTGCTGCAAATCACCACCCTACTTTTTGATGTCTTCTTCCAGCATCCATGTGGCTTCTGAGTCTAGAAGTCCTTGCCATTTGACTAAGTACTCAAAATAGGTCTGATTTCTTATCTTCTTAGATGTCCTGCTATCCAAGATGCACTCCATTTAGGTGGTTCCTTTGGTGGTAAGTGTTGCACCGACTCTTCATTGTCTTGTACAAAATCTTCTGCACCTTCTCCTGTATCAGGACTCTTATATAATGTTAGATCAACAACATTGAATATAGGTGAAATAGAAATATCATCAGAGAGTTCAATTTTGTAAGCATTAGGACCATATTTCTCTAAAATCTTACAAGGTCCAATTTTTCTCATCATCAACTTGTTGTGGCTTCCCTTGGGTAGTCTGTTCTTGTTGAGATGAACCATGACCATATCTCCTATTTGGTACTGCACATCCCTTCTCCTTTGATCCACTCTAGCCTTGATCTTCTGACAATTCTTGTGTAAAGTATCTCTGACTTGTTGATGGATCTCTTTCATAGCCTCTGCAAATGTATCAGCATGTTCACTCCTTTTGTCCAAACCTTGAACATCTCTCAATTCAAAAATTTCTCTAGGATGACTATCATAGACAACTTCAAAAGGACTTAGACCTGTACTTCTATTTGTAGAATCATTATAGGCATATTCTGCTTGTGGGAGTACCACATCCCAACTACCTCCATGTTCTCTTGTCAAACATCTCAGCAAATTGCCTAATGACCTATTCACAACCTCAGTTTGGCCATCAGTCTGAGGATGATAGGCTGAACTAAAGGACAAATTTGTACCCAATCTTTTCCACAAGGTTCTCCAAAAATGTCCCACAAATTTGACGTCTCTGTCAGATACAATACTCAAAGGCAATCCATGAATCCTGACAATTTCTTTAAAGAACAAGCCTGCAATGTAACTAGCATCATTGGTGGTTTTACAAGGAATAAAGTGAGCCATCTTGCTGAACCTATCTACCACAACAAACACACTATCATAACATGTCCTTGTCTTTGGTAACCCCATCACAAAATCCATACTCAAACTTTCCCAAGGTCTGTTTGGTATGGGTAAAGGTTGGTATAGTCCTGCATTAGTTGAGACCCCCTTTGCTCTTTGGGATACCATACAACTCTCAACAAACCTTCTGATATCAGATTGCATCCTTGGCCAAAAGTAAAATCTTCTTACTAGATCTAAAGTCTTATTGAGCCCAAAATGTCCTCCTAAACCACCACTATGTTTCTTCTTCACTATATTATCCCTCATTGAACACTGAGGAATACATAGTTGACTTCCTTTGAACAAAAGTCCATCCTACAATGTATAATCTAAAAATTCACTGTGGAAAGCATTGGCAAACTCACTGCATACCTTGTAAATCTCCTTGAAATCTTGGTCCTCTTCATACAATCCTTTGAGTGCCTCAAAACCCATGCTTTGTAACTGCACTTCTTATACTGTCAACACCCTTCTGCTTAAAGCATCAACAACCTTATTAGTTATCCCCTTCTTATGTTTGATGATGAAGGTGTATGCTTGAAGACTTTCCACCCACTTCATGTGTCTATGACTGAGCGTTTCCTGTCCATTCAAAAAATTGAGAGCATGATTGTCAGTGTATACAATAAATTCTTTAGGAAGCAAGTAGTGCCTCCATTTTTTTCAGAGCTTGTACCATGGCATACAAATCTAAATCATAAGAGGAGTACTTCCTCTTAGCTTCATTCAATTTTTCACTAAAAAAGGCTACTGGTCTGCCTTCTTGGATCAACATTGCCCCTATGACCAGCCCACTTGCATGACATTCAATGGTGAAGACTTTATTGAAATCAAGAAGTACTAAGACAGGATACTCGACAACTTTCTGCTTCAGACTTTCAAAACTCTGATTTGCCTCTTTTGTCCACACAAACTTCACCTTACCTCCACCCTTGATGGTCTCTAACATAGGTGCACAAATATCACTATAGTTCCTAATGAATTTTCTATAAAATGTGGCCAAACCATGAAAACGTCTAACCTCTCCTACTGTCTTGGGTGTAGGCCAATTCAAAATAGCTTCTACCTTGGAAGAATCCATTTTCAAATCACCCTTAGAGATGACAAAGCCCAGGTAAATCAATTCTTGTTTCATGAAGTCACACTTTTCCAAGTTTATCATTAACTTCTGATCTTGTAGCCTCTTCAAGACTATCTCCAAATGTTTCAAGTGTTCTTCCTTGCTCTTACTGAACACCAAGATATCATCAAGGTAGACTACCACAAATTTCCCTATGAATTCCTGCAACACCTCATTCATTAGTCTCATAAAGGTGCTAGGGGCGTTTGAAAGACCAAAAGGCATCACACGCCACTCATACAACCTATAGACACCTAAAAATGTCTTCTACCATCGAACCGACTCCTGACATCCCTAAACATGTCAATTTCCCTCCTAACCAATTAATTAAATTTTTATTTAATTAATTATCCCTTCATTATCCTATTTTCCATCATATTATCTTCAAAATTGAATTAATTTCATTAATTCAATAGTCTAAAACCTTAGCCAATTGATTTAATAAATATGCAATATTTATTATTTCAATTTCCCTCTATCCTAAGTCCTAAATCCACCTCACAAATCCACCTTATCAATCCACCTCATCTTTCCACCTCAACTTTTCCACCTCACCATGTTGCACATATAATTAAATATTTTTAATATTTAATTAGCTAATATCCTCCACTCCCCCATGAGTTGAATTAAAAATTCAACTTGTCATATCCACTATCCACTAATTGAATTTTTAATTCAATTGTCCTCCACTAATTGAATTTTTAATTCAATTATCTTCCACTAATTGAATTTTTAATTCAATTGTCCTCCACTAATTGAATTTTTAATTCAATTATCCTCCACTCTTCCACTAATTGAATTTTTAATTCAATTGTCCTCCACTAATTGAATTTTTAATTCAATTGTCCTCCACTCTTCTACTAATTGAATTTTTAATTCAATTGTCATCCACTAAATGAATTTTTAATTCAATTGTCCTTCACTAATTGAATTTTAAATTCAATTGTCCTCCACTAATTCAATTTTTAATTCAATTGTCCTCCACTAATTCAATTTTTAATTCAATTGTCCTCCACTAATTGAATTAAAAAATTCAAATTGTCATAACCCACTCTTCTCAAAAAAGAATTTTTAATTCATCCATTATGAATTAAAGATTCACAAAAAATGAGAGCCATTGATCTCATCTTTTGATCCTCACCCTCCATTCCTTTTTCAAAAATCTATAAATGAAACCCTCACCCAAGCCATTCATCAAAACCATGGTCAAATTTCTCTCAAATCTCTAATCTATCTATCCTCTAATCCTTCATCTACATTTGTGTTGAAAGCAAGAGCAATCCACATTTGAATCAAATAGGGTTATCTAAAGGAGGAGCTCTTGGGTGCAAGCTTCCTCCTCCCTTGATGAGATTGGGTCTTCATGTGAGGTATAACTTTGTATTTATTGTATGTAGTTAACATTTTACCTTGTTTGCATTATCTAATCTACACAACCCTTCATTAGTTTTGACTATTGTCTTCCACTCATCCCCCTCTCTTATTCGTATTTGGCGATACCCACTCTTTAAGTCTATCTTGGAGAAATAAGTAGCCCCCCCCAAACAATCCATTAGATCTTCTATTCTAGGAATAAGAAACCTATACCTAATGGTTATCCTATTTGTGGCCCTAGAATTGATACAAAGCCTCCATTTCCCATCCTTCTTTGGGGCAAAAATAGTAGGTATTGCACATGGGCTAAGGC
Source organism: Cunninghamia lanceolata (assembly GCA_027924645.1). Classification (NCBI taxonomy): domain Eukaryota; kingdom Viridiplantae; phylum Streptophyta; class Pinopsida; order Cupressales; family Cupressaceae; genus Cunninghamia; species Cunninghamia lanceolata. The sequence continues at coordinate 2,467,753 of BSBN01000270.1, forward strand.
TCTTCCTTATCAGCCCTTTGTTTAGGAGTTCTTGAATCTGATTTGCTATCTCTTCATTTTGCTGAGGGGTCATTTTATATGATGCCTTATTAGGAAGTACTGCTCCTGGTATGAGGTCTATCTGGTGGCTAATATCTCTGACAGGTGGTAGGGAATCAGGTATGTTTGTTGCAATCACTCCTTTGTAACTTTCAAGTAGATCTCTTGCCTCCTTAGGTCCTACTTCTCTCACATTTTCCTTCTTTTCCCCCTTAGGCTTCACAATCAAAGCAAAACCTACTCCACCACCTTCCTTTAATGTGTCCATGAATTATTTTTCTCCTACCATCATTACACTAGACCCTACATGTTGTGGATCCTCTTCTACCAATGACTATATCCTATAAGTCACACCATCCTTTTGGAATGAGTAAGCATTCTTTTCTCCATCATGATGATCCTTTCTGTCAAACTGCCATGGTCTGCCTAACAAAAGATGGCAAGCATCCATTGGAAGGATGTCACACAAGATTTTATCTCTATATGCCCTAATACTAAATTCTACCCATGCTTGTTCATTGATGAGTATGTGCTACCCCTTATTCAACCAACTGACTTTATATGACTGCTATGGGGTATCTTTTCTAACTTCAACTTATTCACTACTTCCAAAGATATAATGTTATCAATAGAACCAGAGTCAATAATAACTTTACAAACCTTACCTTGGATCTTGCATTTGATTCTAAACAAAGCCCTTCTTTGCAATGGTTTAGTCTGCACTGGTTCCTTGAGCAGCGTCCTCTTGATCATCAGATTCTCTCCTTTTTCTGATGTTAGATTCACTTCAGGAGATGTCACACTCCTTGCATCTTCTTGAATCAAAGTGGTAGGGAATCAGGTATATCCTTTGCAATCACTCCTTTGTAACTCTCAAGCAAATCTCTGACCTCCTTAGGTCCTACTTCTCTCACACTTTCCTTCTTTTTTTTGTAGGCTTTACAATCAAAACAAAACCTACTCCATCACCTTCCTTTAATGTATCCATGAATTCTTTTTCTCCTACCAGCATTACACTAGACCCTACATGTTGTGGATCTTCTTCTACCAATGACTGTATCCTATAAGTCGCACCATCCTTTTGGAATGAGTAAGCATTCTTTTCTCCATCATGATGAGCCTTTCTGTCAAACTACCATGGTCTGCCTAACAAAAGATGGCAAGCATCCATTGGAAGGATGTCACACAAGATTTTATCTCTATACCCCTCAATACTAAATTCTATCCATGCTTGTTCATTGATGAGTATGTGCCGCCCCTTATTCAACCAACTGACTTTATATGGACTGCTATGGGGTATCCTTTCTAACTTCAACTTATTCACTACTTCCAAAGATATGATATTATCAGTAGAACCAGAGTCAATAATAAATTTACAAACCTTACCTTGGATCTTGCAGTTGATTCTAAACAAAGCCCTTCTTTGAGACGGCTCAGTCTGCACTGGTTCCTTGAGCAGCGTCCTCTTGATCATCATATTTTCTCCCATCTTTGATGCTAGATTCACTTCAAGAGATGTCACTCTCCTTGCATCCTCTTGAATCAAAGTGGTTCTCTTCTCGCTGTCATGAGAAGTTGAGGCCTTCTCTGGACACTTGTATGCCGGGTGCCCTATCTGATTGCAATTATAACATCTCATATTGGAGAACTTGGACCCTCTACCTAATCCATTTGTCCCACCCCTTCCATTAGGCCTTCTTCCTCAGTAGCCTCCTCTGCTACTTGAGTCTCCAACTTGCTCTTCTTGGCTAGACTCACCACTAGGCCTCTGGTTAGGACTTCTTCCTCCGAAATTGCCTCTGCCTCTGAAACTTCTTCCTCCTCTACCTCTATTATTCTTCTCACTCTTTCTCTTTATCTTCTCTTCAGCCCTTAAGGCCACTTGGAAACACTTGTTCATTGTTTCTGGTGCTAAGATGCTAATCTCATCTTGGATGCTCATCCTTAGGCCATTCAGATACCTTGCCACCTTCTCTAACTCTTCTTCTTGTCTCTTTGATCTGAGACTAAGTTTGTGAAACTCTTGTGTGTATGCATTCACATCAAGGTCTCTCTGTCTGAGGTTCTGTAATTTCTTATACATTTGCACATTATAGTCCAGGGGTAAGAATTGTGCCTTGATTTTGGTCTTCATCCTTTCCTAGGAGGTTATCATATTCTTCCCCTCCTTGACTCTCTCTCCTTGCTCATAATTCCACCATGCAAGAGCAGACCCCTTCAATCTTGCCTTTGCCAACTTAACCCTCTTATCATCAGGGACTTCTTTGTATTTGAAATGATTGTTCAATGCCTCAATCCAGTCAATCACCTCTTCAGCTTCCATACTTCCACTATATATAGGTAACCCATCTATGGTGTCCCTATTGACTGACTTCAAAGCATTTACAAATGCCATCTGGTCTACCGGTCTCTCCTCTATCCTCTTATTGGTTTCATCAATTTCTGTATCTCCTTCATCGTTGTCACTTTCATCTTCCCTATCCTTACCCTAGGTTCTTTTCAACTCCTCGAGCTTGGACTCAAACACTGCTTCAATCAGTTTCTTTACTGCATCTTGTGACATGCTTTTAGGAGGCATCCTGTCAGCCTCTGCTTCACTTTCGTTGTCTAACATACACCAAGACCACACCACCCAAGTGATCTTCAAAACTGGCTCTGATACTAATATGATGTGGAGCACGCAGTGAAAGCGCTCAACTAATCAAAATTGATCAGTCAGAGTCTGATCTTCTGTCTTAGCAATTTATTCTTCTTCTTTTGTTATCAGCCAAACATACCCCGTCGGCCTCTTTACAACTTATCTCTCTGAAGTCTTAGTCACTCTGATGTGAGATTCAACACACCTTGCCTATCGGCAAGAAAATTACCATCGGTTGTCTTCGAACTTGTCACTCTGACATCGCAACTCTTCCCGATGGGTGACTCTACGCTTCTTGCCTATCGGCAAGAAAAGTGTTATCGACTACTTTAGATTCTACTTCACCGATACACTGATCACTCCAATGTCACCTTTGACTTTCACTTGTCAGAAAGATGATTACTATCGGCCACATTAGAATTTGCTTCACCAATACGCCGATGGCATTTGTCTTTGGTGAGACTTTCCTCGTCAGCGAGCGCTTACAACTCTGGCCGATAGACCAACTCCCTCAGCGAGACTTGTCCTATCGGTGGGACTTACTCCAGAGTTGTGGATACACCAATGCACAGTTTGCTCTCTCCCTCTTCAACCGAACCCTAGCACATAGAGATGCTAGGTCAACCTACTGTGCAAAAACACTCTGTATGGATCCTCTACACCGTCGAACACAAAAACAAATACTATACAACGAAGCCATCCCACTGATTTCGACAGGAATCGTACCAGTGGAATGCTTCACGTTGACATACTGCAACAATGGAAAGCATAGAAAGAATAGAAATCTACAGTTATACGAATTGCAGTTACAGGGAATGAAAATTAAATTGACGGAACAGAATAGTTTTATTTCTCCTTAGCACAATACACAATCACTTTCACACACTTCTTCTTCTCCTTCTCTTTAGATAGTTCCTTCCTCTGGTTGTTATCAACTCAACTTGCCAGCAGTTGGAAAACCAACCGATCCAAAACTGCTTCAAACTGTCCTACTACCCTGTTTTGGCACTATGTGATTAACAATTTGACAAATGTGTCATAAATCACTTGGGACTTACAAAATTGGTTCTAGGTCTTGAAGAACCTAGATACAAACTGAAATGACATGCATTGGTCAAATAGACCTTATTACAACACAAAACATGATTTTCTAGGTGCTCCTGCACCACTCAACTGTTTTGCTTTCCCCGCTCCTTCTATCGTTCAAAAGCATGCAAAAACACACCAACAACCTCTAGGATCCCCATTAATGTGAAATGGGTAGTTGAAATTAATGTTTTTTATTGCAGTTGGTGGGGTTGTTGGGGGTTTTCCCACCCATTTCAACCTTAGATCTGAGTTGTGAAGGCTATAAAGGCAAGATTGGAATCTAAGGGTTGGTCGTTGAACCAATTGTTTGGTCTGCAAGTGCCTTAGGTTGATTTTAGGGCATCAAATCATGTCAGTCTGGTTTGCAAGTGAAGGAATGTATTCAACATGGTGTAGGAAGGATGTGTAAAGCATATCTGTATGCAATGGTATGTCCCCATGGGAGTTTGTAATGATTTTGCCAAATGTATAATCATAGCTATATGTTTTCCCTTGCCACATTTGCTGGCACGATTGTAACCGGGGTTTGGAGGTGTGTGACAGCATTCAAGTTAATACAAGGCTTTGTATTTGCCATTGCTTTTGTTGCATATGAATCATTGCAGTTCTTTCTTGGATTATTAAGTATGTCCATCGTATGAAGGTCTGTTTATGATATGTATGCAAATGTGTTTGGTTCCATTGATCCTCTGCTGCATATTTTCTTTCCTCCTAGCATTCTATGACTCAGTTGCCCAATGGAGTAGGCACCAGTACATATTGGGGATGGATCAATCACTATTTTAATCAAACCCTCATTCTGTTAGCTATAGGAGTAGGAGTAGGTTTAGTTTAGGGTTTCTCATGTTGTCCATGATTCAATGTAATAATCAGGGATAGATCCGAAGTGATGCAAAACTATTTTAATCTTTTGGAATCATGTACATGTATGCCTGCACTGTGTATCTTGTGTATGTGAACTTAAATGGAATCATATCAAGGAATGTAATATTTCCATGTTTGGGTGCAAATGCATAGTGCAATAATCAACTTAATATAGAGGCATGTGCAATTAGTTTGTCTTGACATAGTGACAACTTTGGGGGTCAAGTGTACATTGGGTATGGCTGTGTTTGTTTGTTTGTGTTCTATTTCATGCCTCTAGGAATATCCCTCCTAGGTCTAGTTGACCCTGAAGTGCGCTAGAGGAACATACCCACTCCTGTCAATTGGCCAAAATTGCCCTTGACCTATTGATAAACCTCTTTCAATCACCTTGACGACATCCCTAGCCTTGGTGATTGTGAAATGTTTTAGGGTTTTGGGTTGTAGCTATTTTGGGAACCAACAAGACGGAACAAACTCATCCAAGAAACATGGAATCAGTTATTTTGGTGTCAACAAATCTCAACACGTCTTCAATTGGAGAGTATGTACTTTTCCATTTGTTTCATATTGCTCCTTGATGTCCCCTGCAGCTTATCTTTGTCTGCATGAAGATAATAGGTCATTGTTGGACAATTGTTAGTGACTACATGCTTAGGCTATAGGAATCAACTCCCTTGACTATAGGAACTTCTATAGGATAGGTTGTGGCAACTCTATGCTTTTGTTGTAGGAATCCTTCTGGCTTGGCTACAGGAACTCAGTGACTTGGCTGCTTGAACTCTATGGCTTGGTTGTAGGTTAGTAATCTTGGTTGATGTAGGAAGGAGTTAGTTCCAAATTGTAAACACACTTATACACCACATTACATATGAAAATAACTATTTTAACCATGAAACATTCATTAAATCATCATATAATTAATGTAGTGCTTATCCAAATATTATATAAAGTCTTGGTCCAAGAAGGATAAAAGTGTTTGTAGGAAGGTACTTAAAAATAGGAAAAATAGGGATTAAAAAGACAATTATGGGGCTCATCACTACCCCCAACTTAAGGTGTTGCTTGTCCCCAAGCAACTAAGGCCTAGGATTATACATAAGAGCAATATTTATGTAATCATAGGGATTCACATGTCCTTCCACTTCACTCAAAAAGAATGCTTTTTTTCCTTCAATGCGCTCCCGCTTGGTGTTCTCATATGTTCTTTGATAGATTCTCCTACCACTCCAATGAGGAATTGGAAACCAGAGCATAGGTGGTTGAAGGTAAGTGGAAACCATGTCAATCCATTTGCTCTAGCCATATTGATATTCCTGTGACCTTTGTTGATAGTTGCATGAAAGTTGTACAGGGAGTGTAGCTCCTTCTTTCTTAATTCTTTTCTAAGATCCTGCCACCTTGCTTTACTAGACTCAAAGGCTTTATTCCCTATTTCCCTCAAGATTTCCTAATGTGTTGTGTAGATAGTCCCCTAGTTTTGAAGAAGTTTTCCTACCACAACTGGGTTCTATTGAAATTCAATCCATTCCTCAATAATCTCATTGGAGTTCCTCACTTCCCCTCTGATCATTAAGGATGCAGATTTTTCTTGCTCCATGTAGTTTCTCATCTTCATCCCCTTTCTATGTTCATTCCTTATTAATAAAATACGTGCCCTAATATGTACATTCCCCACATAAAGAATTGGGTTCTAGGATAGATCATAAGGCACAACCATGTCATGTAGGTAAAATTCATAGAGCTAATCCTAGAGTTCAGTAGAGGATGTTCTAAAAATCCAAAAGAAATTCTTAGCTGTATCAACTTGAAGTGGCAGATCACCAAGAATTTACATAAAATAAAAATTAAAAACCTTTTCTTCAAAAACAATGTATAAACCTTGGCAAGTGGCCTACATTGCATAATTTGTCTTGTCAACTCTGCCATACATCTCATTCTCTGCTTTAATTTACTAATTTCCTCATATTTTTCACTTATCTTTTCATTAAATTTATTCTCCATTTCCTCCTTCTCCTCCTTCCATTTTCTATTCATCAATTTGATCTCTTCATCTCTCCTCCACAACAAGTATTCCAAGGGGGTCTATATGTTTGTGTTGTTGCAGGGTGCTTAAAAGGTCTAGGTGAGGTGGAAGGAATATCTTACTTCATGGGTTGAGTAACAAATAATACTTGTTCCTCAACCATCTCTATTTTCTTATCTAATTCCTCCACTACCATTTGAGGTAACCTGTCCAGTTCACTACCTTTCTGCTCCTTGAATTTCAGTTGCTCTTCTAGATGTTGGTCAGTTTTTATTTATTCCTCTAGCTTTTCACTCAATAGGCTTATTTGCTTTATAGCAACTTGCAACTCATCCTCTATTTCTATCTCTATGGGAATCATTCCCTTGTATTTAGGTCAACAAATTTTGAGGAGGATGGGGTAGAGTTCCCTTCAAGGTCAAACCTTGGATTGCTTGATATATTGGGATGATCCCTATGAATGAACATTTCCTCCCTTTTAGAGTTTGTATCGGTTTCTAGGAACACCACTTTAGGTGTTGATGTTGCTCCTTTAGTTCTAAGGTAATGAGAATGCCTTGGCTTCTGTGCTTTTGGATTTTAGATTGTCTTTTGTTTCTTCTTGCTTGTTATTGGTGGAGAAGGAGAGGTTTTCTATTTTCTTTTTTATTTGGAGGAAGAAGGGGTATCTACAGGTGAGGATTCTTTTTGTACAGGTGAAAGAATCTCATAAATAAGTAATTGTTTCTCTTTCTCATACGGGACAGTTTCGGGCATATATGGTAGGGTTTCAAATACAAATGGCAAGGTCTCATGCATGGCTAAAAAATTTTCATGCACATGAGAGGAAGTTGTATGTACAGGCATTTCTACAGGCTCATGTGTAGGTGCTATAGGATTCTCAGAGGATGTTGTAGGATCAAAGGTTTGATGTTGTAGGACCTTCAGGAGAGGATGCATGCATGTGGGAAGATGTTGCATCTTCAACAAAAGGTGATGCATGATCCTGAGGTATATTTTCATGTTCTTCCCCATACCCTCTGCTCTTTCCAAGTGTATATTTTATGTTTGTGGCACATGGGCCTACCTTTCTATGAGCCTACGGCCATGTAACGATATGTCTGGCATTTTCCTAACATGACGAAGACCCAAAAATGTCTCCCAAGATGAATCAAGAAACCACTCGCTTAAACTCTTTTTTACCAACAACTAGAGGATGGAATGGTGTGACAATGTAGCTGTTGTGCCCTTCTAGTACTCTTTCACCACTCTTTTTAATAAATGAGCTAAAAAATTGGTGACATTTACAAGCCCCCCATGTTGCAAGTGACTTAATAATTTAAAATGCACTGTGTAGAGAAAGGATTGCCTACCTTCACACGCCAAATATGTGATGATATGGGTAGCCACATGTGCCCATCGTGGCAGTAGTGAGAGACATCTAGTTCCTTGTGAGGAGACTTCAAATTGTTCTCCAGCTTTAGCAACATTCTGAGCCACTACTGCATCCTCCCTCTCTGGAAAATTTCTCTTGCTGCTGGAAGCCCTGTAGCTTCAGCTATGGCTACCTCCAAGGCATCTATCATCAATCCCTTTACTAACACTTCTCCATTATTCCAAGTTCCCACAAACTCAACCACAATCTCATCATTATACCCATTCAGCCTTTGAAAATAGTCCATCCATCCAAGCTGCTGGAAGATGGGTAGAGATTCTCTTCTTACTAAAGCACCTCCCATTCTTGTGCATTTATTTTACAAATTCAGTCAATTTCTGGGACAATTCTTCAAATTTAAACAATTTTCTTATAGATGCTAGACAAATTTTAGACCGAACATAGACAATTCTTAGGCAATTCAGTAATTCTTAGGTATTTCACTAAGAATGTTGTGTTTTTTCATTTAATATCCGTAGCACATGTAGGCATTATTTGAACATTTAGTTCAAATCATGATTGTCACATCCCTAATTTTTTACTATGTTTTACTTTTACTTGTAAGTAATTAGTAGATAATTTTCGGTTGATTTAACAATTTGATGTTAAGTGAAAATGTCAAGATAAATCTATGATTTCATGAGTTTGAGAATATTCATAGAATTTAGACATGTGATTATATGTTTTCATGATTATTAATTCATGATGAATATGGTTTAACTAATGGTACACTAATCCTAGTTTGGCGATTGCAAGTTGTATACAGGAAACAAGTTTTCCACCCTCCAAGAAAGAGAAGGAGAGCATCATCAGAGAGAGGTGAATAGACATATGGAAAGAACAAATAGTTGCCATCTAAGTCTTGAGTTGCATAGTTTAGTGAGCCCTGTTAAGTTTCGTAAGTTGATTTTGACTTTTGGCCTTAGTTGTTTCTCAATTTGACAATAGTGATTTGATGTCGTTAATCCTTTATCTTATATTTTGTCGAAAAGCCTAGAAGGGTTAGTCGTCCATCGACAAGATGTAGATGATAGTCAACATTTTTCCTAATATATTTATATTCAAGAGCTAATATATGTGTTTGGTTAATTATCTCTTCTTTGGTAATTTCTGATTGAGATTCTTTTATAGTGTCATATCAGGTTATTTATGCTTGTCTATTTTTGCTATATTGCGAGACAGAGAGAGGGAGAATACCTCAACCCCATTCTCATATCTCGTTAATGTTTAGAAGCAATGTAGGGTATATGTTGTGTATGCTTATGTGTGTGTGTATATATATATATATTAGTTTGATATTTAATAAGATCTATTGAGATAGGTCAAAGACTTCTTAATGAAAGAGGTTATGAGTTAATGTTTTGTTACTGTTGTGTGGTACGTGGTTTTATGATCTCCTTCGTACTCTCAACTGTTTAAGAGAGTGGTGTCTTTTTGACTGAGTCATGAGAGATTATTTATGACCATCATCCCCATACTAGCCGTCATGTAGAATCATGAGGAAGCCTTAATGATAGATGATGGCACGTGGTTGGAAAGGAGGGGTTGCTCTATTTTTACCATGGCGGGAGCTCTCTGCATATAGGGGATGCTACAAAGAGAAAGAGCTTGGTGGAATTTTGATTGAGAAAGGATGACAGTGTTGGTGCAGAGGAGCCTGGTTGTACATTGTTTATACAGGTTCTTCTTTCTTGTTATGCTAAGTTTATTAAGTAGATAATACCTTGTGTTGGTTGCCATAGATTATTTGGTTGTTGGCTCACAGAGATAACTATCAAAGTTAAAGAGTAGATGATAGTAAACTTTTCCTTCTATGTTTTTGAGCAATCGATATCTCTGAGAACATAAACAAGAAGCTATTCTTTTATTGTTGCATAGTTATTGATGACAATAGCATTACTTTTATTTCTTTAGGAAGTTAAAGAGCTTAGGATAAGCTTTATATCTGGAAGCTAAAGGCTCAGTATATCTCTATGATTTTATATGCTATATAGTATTATGTTTTAGCTGATGAAGACTCAGTTGTTATTGTGTTTTGTTGTCAAAGACTTAGTCATCTCTATGATGTTGTTTTTGAAGACTTAGATCCTTCTATTCGAAAACTTAGTTATCTCTATGATTAAGAAAATCAAGAACATAGATGTCTTTGTGTTAGATTGAACAAATGGTTAGTTTTATCTCTGCATTTAGAGATAACCGTCAACCTTTGTCATCATTGCATTGATAGTATTTGTGCATTGGTAAAATGTAGAGTAAGGTTTATCTATTGAAATAGAATACTGTTAGTCTCTTACTCTTTGTATATAAGAACTTTGTTATTTATTTTTGGATAAAGGGAACATAGCCTATGTAGGCCATATGTCTATAGAGAACATAGCATGTGTAGGCTGTATGTCTATAGAGAACAAAGCTTGTGTAGGTCGAATGCTATAGAAATCCTAGTATGAGTTAGACTGAAAGCAATAGGATAACTTTTTGATTCAGATAGCAAACTTTTTATCAGTTAGAGAAGTTTGTGGATACGAAGCATTATAATGTTATGCAAAGGATTAGTTAATCCAGATGTATCTAAACTTTTGACAGTGGTCTAGTTATTTTCTTTGGATATTTGAGAGTTATCTTTAAGGACATTAGTTAATTATAAGTTATCTTCATTTCTCTTATCTTATTGGTATCTTTCTTAGACTTCAAGTTGAGCCTCTTAAGATTATGGTTATACATCTCTTACTTGAGATTAAAAGACTTGATATGTATATGTTCTTATTCTCTTAACGCATTTGAGTTTATTGATTTTCATTTGAAGACTTTGGGAAAGATTGTCTCTTACTTTGAAGAGTATTAGATGATTGAGATATCATTAGAAATATTTAAACTATGTTTTATATTTATATATATTGATCAATATGTTTATTCATCTGAATTGGTGTATTTTTATGGTGTTCTATCGTTCTTAATTTTTCTATATCGATGAACGAAAGATGACTATTAGGTCAAATACATCATTTCCTAGTTATCCTTTATCAGATTAAAAGGTTGAACTTATTCAAGGATTTATCTGATTTTTCTATTGCCTATTATGACTTATTTTTAAGGAAAGATATACCTTGAGAACTATGTGAAAGGTGGAATCGATCAAATGGCTAGGTAGTCATGATTCGATGAGTGAGCACCTTATTCTTGCAATATTATTGTTATAATTTTTATTAGTTTTTAAAGGATATTTGTTATTGCAAAATACTAGATTAGAGAAGTTGAGAACCCTATATTTTATCTAAAGAGATTAGAATTATTCAACTCTCAAGTCATTTATAATATTGTATAGTCTAGTGTGTTCTTTGGTCGACAGACGAAAGAGCTGAGAAACCATAGATCTTGACATTATTAAATGACGAAGAAGCACTTTGTTGTTAGAAAGTCAATATTAGTTATATATGTATACCAAGTATGGTTACTATTGAGTAGAGAGTAAATGAGAGGTCATAGACCTTAATAAATTGTAGATATGCAATAAGGTACTCAAGAAAGATTAAGATATCTAAATTTGTACATTATGAATATAACCTAGATAAGGAATATTTCTAAGTCAGATGGACTAGAAATTGAGTATAGATCAGACAAGTATGTCTAAAGTTATTAGCAGAAAAAATTAAATCGTAGGATGAGATAGTCTTCAAGTCGAGTTAGAGGTGTGTGAACACACGACTACGTTTATTGCAAACGTCTATTTATATAGAAACTATGGCCAAAGTGATGCATTTGTCTCTGCATGCATTAGTCAGTTCACAGTGTCTAGATGGCATAACTGGTCAGTATGATGATACTTAGCTAGAAGGTTGTCTAGAGTTGTATAGTTGATTAAGTTACGTAGGACACAACACTAGGACTCAAATGGCAATTTGTTATATCCACATGTCTATTCTCTTCATGAATGGAAGGGCTACTTCTAGGAAGGAAGGTGAGCCGGGGACCGTCGATCTGTGGTTGGAGGTAAAACACTCAAATGATGCTCTCCCTCTGTAGCAGAAGACTCGCCAAGATTTGAACAACAATTATCAAGATTCCATTCTTGTATTTCATGTTATTTACTTTCCTAGTAAATTATCTGTGTAAATCTGAGTAATATGAGAAGGCATGTTACAATGATGCACATGTACAGACATTTGAGGCTTACAAGGGTGATGTGGTAAGAATAAGATTCGTACAAGTGATCTGGTGGTTGCATACACTAGCAAGTGACTAATGTTGAATAGGCTGATAAGACTATTACCCCCAACTAAGCATGGCATGTGTCCTCACAGGATATAAGGATGGTAGTTAAAAGGAAGGGTAATGATGACAAGGTGAGTGTAATGATAAATAGACAAGCACATCACTAATTAAAAATGCAATCATAAACATTTCATGAAATAAAATAATTATTAACCAATGTGAAGAGGGAGAAAAGTGGTTAGAAAAATATTAAATGCATCAATAATGATGGATGATTATGATAGGTGATGATGAAGGAAGTGGCGGCTGGGGTGAGCTGGCCATTTATTGTGACAGTTGATTGATTGAGGTGACAGTGGAATGATATGACATGTATGGTAGGTGGTTAGAGTTGTTGTAGGTGCGCGGTGAGAAGACTTGGCTGGAGGATTGATGATTCGACATGTTGTAGGAAGGCCACATGTCAGATGTTGCAGGAAATCATGATATTTATGGTGTAGGAAGGTAGTGAGGGAGGATACAAGTGCAAAGGCTACTAGTCCCTCAAAGAGGTCCTATAGGAACAAGTGCTATAGGTCCCTCAAAGAGTTGCTACAAGAATAAGTGCTACAAGTCCCTCAGAAAGCTGCTGCAGGAATAAGTGCTACATGTTCCTTAGAGAGTAGTTGTAGGAACAAGTGCTACAGGTCCCTCAAAGAGTTGCTATAGGAACAATAGGTGAGATGCTATAGGAACATTGGGTGAGATGCTACAGAAATAGAAATACTAGTAGAGACTAAAGTGTGGAAGGGCTGCCAAGTGTGTGGAAGTGTTATTTGAGAACCAACAACGCCCAAAAGGGTTTTCACTGCTGGGTTTTTTTAAACAAAACATAAAAATATTATACTTGATTGATGATAGGGTCTGAGCTAGAAAGCTCATCTACTATCATGTCATTTGGTATTATAGATCCCATTCCTTTGTCATTTGAGACATACTAAAGAAATTGATCCCTATTGAGTGGTTTCTTGTAAAGTTTCAGGCAATGCCCATCAACCATTAATGAAAATCTTACAAGGTCAATGGTTACCAACTTGAATGCTCCATTTGAAAATACCTCATCTATCTCATAGGGTCCTAACCATCATGTATGTAGTTTACCTTAACAATCCTTGCACCGTGAATCATATAACAATGCCCAATCACCTTGTTGAAATTCTCTAGTTTTGATAAATTGATCATGTCATCTTATCCTTTGTTTTTGCACAACCTTTGTATGGTGAAAATCTTCCTTTCGTAGTTCATCCAAGACATTCAACTAAGTTATCTATTCTTGTTGTGCTTTGGAAATATCTATATGTAACTCTAATGTTTTTCTCAAAGTTCTATGTTCAAATTCAATGGAGAGGACTGATGTCTTACCATATACCAACTTGTAGGGTGTAAACACTGTCATTGTTTTCCATGTTGTCTTGTAAGCACAAAATGCTTTAGGAAGGAAGTTAGCCCAATCCCTTCTATGTAGAGATACAATTTTGCTCAAAATTGCTTCTATTTCCCTATTGGTAACTTCCACCTAACCATTAGACTAAGGATGATAAGGAGTAGTTTTCTTGCACGTCGAAATGCATACTCCTTTACAAGGGTAGCAATTAACTCAGAGGTGATTTGTGGCCCTTGATCAGTAACAATTTCTTTGGGTACCCCATATCTGGTGAAGATTTATTCATAGAGAAATTATGCTACCTTTTCATCTCTAGCATGTCGAAGAGCTTTGACTTCCACCCATTTGGTCAAGTAGTTAGTGCAGACCAGTATGTATTTTTTGTTGTTGGACTTTGGATCAATAGGGTCTATAAAGTCTAGGCCCCATTGGTCAAAAGGTTATTGTACTAGTTGTGACTGCAGGGTCATTTCATCAGTCCTAGTTGGTTTGTCCATTCTTTGACAATGGTCACATCTTCTAGTATATACAACTACAACCTTACGCAATGTCATCCAATAATACCTAGTTTTTAATATCTTGAATACTGTCCTCTTTGTTGCAAAATGTCCTCCACACAATTCATCATGGTAAGATTTTAGAATATCATTTATTAAAAAATTATTTTGTAGCACCATGGCGGGGTCTTCCATAAGAGGCAAAAAAGAATACATTCACTCCTAGATGGACTCATGATAAAGCTAATCCATTATTAGAAGTAAGGGGTACCAGAACCATTAATAATATAAGGAAAGAAACTAACAAGATGAAGGATGAAATATTATTAATTATGATAGAGTGAATGAAAGGGTTGGCATAGACAAGTGATATCAAGAAAATGACGGAGAAATTTGTTTATGGCCAACATCCTAGAGGTTCCAAACATATGAAGTCTTATAACAGGGCTTGGGAGGGAGAAGAGTCTCCTAAGGGGAAGCGTACTTTTTATTTTGAATCAAGCCTAAAGATGGGTCATCTCCTAAATAATTCAATGGCTAGCAATCATATGAGATCTCAAAACTCGTTACAAATGAAGAATATGCAAGAAGAAGAAGAAGATGCAAAAGAAGATGAAGAAGAAGTAAAAGAAGATGAAAAAGAAGAACATGAACAAGAACAAGAATAAGAAGAACAAGAACAAGAGGTAGAAGGAGAAGAAGAAGAAAAACAAGGAGAAGGAGAAGAAAAAGAAGAAGGAAGAGGAAGAGGAGAAAGAAGGAGAATAATTCAAACCAATAACATCTTTCTATGCATTGTCACTACTCGAAGAAATTCAAAAAGGATTTCCTCCTAAAGGAGATTCTGGTTTGACCATTCAATCAATGTTAAGGTACCATCTACCACCCTTTAGCTCTTGATCAAAGGTACACAAAAAGGTTAGATAAATGGAAGAAAAACATCAACATCAATAAGAGTTATCCTCTAGTCAAAAAATGGACAAGTAAAAGGTACAAGACAACATGAAGAGGCAAGTGGATCATTGCAAACTTCTAACACAAATAGTGCTACCTAAGCTAGATGCAAAGGGAAGACATGTCTTACAACTGAAGTTAGTTTTCCAGACACACAAAGAAGCTAAGGACATGGACAATCCTAAAGTACCTCATTAAATGGAAATATTTTCTAATCAAAGTTACCACATTGGAATATGAATATTTAATGTAGAAGCTACCACAATGGATAAACATTGAGGACAACACTTTTGTAAAGATGGGGACATACTACACCCCTAATCTTATAGTGTGTATAGGGTTATGAGTAGTTGGATTGTAGCTACCTTAACTCTTAATTAAGTTATATAATCATTAATATAGTCTTATATAGGTAGTTAGGTTGGCCTAGGTGGCATCCATATCATAAGTATGGTATATATAGGAGGTAGAGATTAGTTATTATCATCATATTGAGTATTGTGTTCTTACTGAAGACTACTGGAGGTATCGAGTCCTCAAAGTGGATTAGGAGATTGCTCCCTCAAAGTGGCATATTTTTTTGATTGGTTAGGAGGGATTATTTAGGTTGGCCCCACACCAATGAATTTTACAAGGGGAAACTCCTCCAATCCACATATTCAACTTAGATCACTTATTCAACATAGAAGCCACAATGGAAGTCCGAGAGCCACAACTTGGAATTCCAACTATAGATGTCACTTGGGGATTCAAACTTGGATCTCCATCTTGAGAACCTTATGGCCTTGTCATTTAAGCACAACCCCTTTGACCCTCAAAGTGACATTATTATCAAGTATTTGTAGCATATTTCCTATTATATTATTCTATTGTGCAAGTTTTTTCATAACAAGAAGGAAATAAAAAATATGCAGTAGATAACATATGCATAATATAAAGATTTACTCTATTGTACACATTCATAAACACCACAAGGTAGGTATTCTCATATATTTATATTATATATCCTTTATACAATATACATTCTTTATCACAAGCATGGATATACACATCACATATGCTTGGGTTAGTTTCTATGAAATAAGTCTCATATTTATATTCTTTCTATATTTCTCTTAGTCTCTTATGTCTTCTTTTCTCCTTCCTTTTTTCTCTTCCCCTCTTCTTGCGATTAGGCTAAGTGCTTATGTATCCTTCTCCTAATATGGGGTCATGTCCTTCTATGTGTCCTTGTGTCTTTCCATCCTTCAAAATGTACCACATGATGGTATTTTTTATTGCAATAGTATTTTGATGATTGTTGGTTCATTTTGTTTGTGGTTCCTAATTGTCCACCATCCTCCCTAGGCCTAAAACATTGTCTTGTCCTCAAGACATCTATCATTGTCAAAATGGAGGTGTCATCTCAAAATTTATTTCTTCGTCTGTCTAAGGTAATAGTGTTTGTAATTAATCTTTATCTGGTCGTATGTATTATCCCATATCTACACCATATACTAAATTCTTTGTGTTTTTTGTTGAAAGGTTCACATGCTCCCTATCTACAAACATTAGAGTAGCTAGTTTTGTAAGTGTAGGAATGACTTGTTGTGTTTTCTAGAGAAGATGGGTGTTTACCTCCAATCCCAACTCCTTCATCTATGTTATTGATTTCATTTTTTGTTTGTTTAGTTAGTTGTGTTGGATTTGGATATTTTATAGTTGTCATTGTGATCCATCTAAGTCAGCCATGATATTGTAATTGCTTGAGATTTGTAAAATTTTTGCTTCTATGGTGTCTATTTAAGCCTTCTAAGCCTTGGTGATTTGTGACTAGTTGGTGTAGTACTAGTGTAATGCGGAGATGTTACCTTGTGCATCTTCTAGTTTCTTTATTTTGTCAGTCTAAGTCCTAAAAATACAAGCTAGGTAATGAGTATAAATAGACTCAGGGAGAGGGTGGAGGTGGCAAAGCTTGCCAATACAGAGTGACCACCAAGAGGTCTAAAAATAGAAAATGTAACTCCCTTGGAAGATGTCGACACCTCAACTACCCACTCACCTAATTAATACTCACTTTATTAACCTAAGCATGCTTAATAAAAGTGTAGAAAAAACTTAGGAAAAGGAAATAAAAACCTACACAAACAACATTTCCAATGTTCATATTTATTTATTTTAATATTTTATTTATTATTTTAGCCTCTTAATGTAAAATGTTGCATCTCACTTTGTGTAGGCATGTGTTTGCCATGTGTCAGATATCTTGAAGGTGTGTAAGAGGTTGTAAGATGCAATGTCTTGTTAGAGATTGTATGATAAATTTTATGACATATTCTTATGACATGTAAGAACATAAAAATAGGGGAGTTATATTGGAATCTTGACCAAATTAAAATAGCATCTTTGGAGGAGATTGCGGAGCCAAAAATGGAGCGCTATATTTGAGGAATAAGTTATGATTTATGATGACATATGATAGGTGTAAAAATCTACTATTTTTAGTGAATTTGATTATTCATGGATATGGGGCATTGGAATTTTGACCTAATTTGGGTGCCACATTTGTGGGTGGTATTTGCACATGGTTTTGGGTTTCCATTTGAGGGTTTCTTGTATTGTATCTTATATAAATTGGGTGCTTGGGTTGGATTTTAGTATGATGTTTTGTAGGTACTGTAATACTGTTGAAATTACTCTAGATTTATATATTGGTATACTCTTGTAAAGGCTTGCTCTATAAGTGTATTGTAATCGTATTGTTTACTGAATAATATATTGGGCTACTTTGGAGTACACTAGAGTTTTCTCCCAAAAGGGTTTTCCCCACACACACCTCATGTTATGGTATATTGTTATATGTTTTTTAAATTTGTTTCACTATCATGTAATTGTAAAGATTTTAAATTTGCACAATACTCTCCTTAGAAGATTAGTGTAGGAAGCATCTCCATGTACTTTGCTTCCTTTTAGGGATCATTGATTTTCTTTAGAAAATTAGGGCATGTTGTATAAGAAACATGTATGTTTATGATGGTCATAAGATACTTGGTTCAAATTAACAGGTTGAGACTATATATGCGGTAGTGCATAGCTAGATTTTTGTTGATAAACCTGGATTCATTTATTTGAAACCACGACAAGAAATATGCAATTGTGGCAACACAAAATGTCAATAACACAATGTAAACACCTAAAAAACACAACCAACACAAAACATATGTTTATGACCCAAGATTGCTCTTAGGCTTGGGAAGCTCCTACATCATAATTTATTTGTTTCTAACCATTGAAAATGATTTGGGGCTTGTAAGATATAAAAGACAAGTGTTTGAGCAAGAAAAGTAGATTTTGAATTTGGAGGACAAGAATGTGATGTGCTAGCATTGAAGATAAAAAATTAGTTAAAGATGAGAGCAAAAAGGTGGTGAGATGTGATGGAGGCTTTGTTTGAGTATGGAGCATGGACTTAGGAATGGATTGAGGCTTTAAAAGTAAAAAACAATGCAAGTCATATTTATAAATGAGAGTGTTAAAGTGACTGTGAAATGAGAAAAAAAAAAGTATTAAATATACATTTTTCATCTTTATAATACCTATTTGTTACATTTTATTATTAGAAATTATAAATAATCTCTTAAAGAAGCCCCACTTTCTTACCATCTTCACTTTCAAAATATGATAAATAAATAAAAATTATATTAATATGATATTATATTATAATTTCATGAGAGAGAAATTGCTAAAAAGGTCAGGTTCAAAAGATCACTAATTGGAAGATGGCCTTAGTGCAGCTCCCACCAATGCATGATAACCTACTAGATTGTGCAGCTCCCACCATGTCATAGCCAAAAATAAAAACTAGTGAAAATGGTGATTCCTCTCAAACCTTAGTTGTATGGAATCCCTTCATGAGCCTTAGGAAATGCAAAAACATTAAAGGCGGTGGAAGGAGCCTTAGGAAGTGCACCAAGGTATAATTAAAGATATGCATATCTCACCATACTCATGCCCAAAAATTAAGCAAGCATTGAGAAAACATGATTGTAAAATTAAGGCTTGTGAGAGAGAATTTATCTCAAGTGTTTGTCAAACAAGTTGGTGTCCAATCTAGAAAACAGTTAAAGATGAGTGAAGAGTTAAAGATGAGTGAGGAAAGGTGATCACATGTAATAAAGGCTCTATTTGAGTGTCAACAAGTCAAAATAAATTACAAATTACACAACAATTTTTTTTAAAAAAAGTTAAGTATGCACTTTACAATACCATCAACTGCAATATACTTTTTAAGACATTTTTAATTAAAATTATATATAAATAAATAAACATCCATCTATGAAGAAAATAATTCCTTAACGTGTTCGCATTGATGATTATTGTAGACAATAAAGGATCAAGCATTATGTTCATATGAATATATGGTACGCATAAAGCATTTCATCATACTAGATGTCCCTGTCTCTACCACACTCAGGAGGCATGTTTGGATATCTGACTCTGTCATGACAATAGTTGTAGATGGTATATTTGTTCCTCACCCATTTCAGCCTTCTCCACTGCAAGCCATCCAAATCATCAAATTCCTTCTGATCCCACCATCTCCTGCCCAGTGTTGGACACATTGAATGAGGTGCAGATGCCTCACACCCATCAATGTGGAATCCCTTGTATGCTGCAACAAATGGTGCTTTGCTCCAGTCTGTCTTCTCAAGTCCCCCTCTTGTGGCCCAGTCATCTGCATTCCACAGGCTTGAGAAGATCTTCATGGGCTGATTGAATGGATATCTCACTCCCAAGTCCTTGCTGTTCTTGAACACTCTAATTGGAACATCATCTACAAAGAATCTGAAATACAATCTAATTGTTTTAGCACCAAAACAAAAAGAAGATATACATACTAACCGTTCGGACACAGTCTAGAGATTTTCTAACAAAAAATTGATCTTAATGAAATGAACTTACACAATCTGACGCATGTTCCAGAGAACAGAGTAAGAATGGTAATCCTTTGTGGGGTCAAACCAGAGGTATATGCGCTGTTCTCTGTCTCCTTTCCCTCCACTGAACACATTAGTTTGAAGAATGTATGGCTGTCCAGACCTATTGCCTAAGAACTCAAAGTCTATCTCATCATGCTCTGAGTTCTGTGATGACAGCTGCAACTCACAAGAACAATGTTATGTTAGACACAAGCAGAGGAAAAGATTGAAGGAAGCAAGAAAACATGGCTGTAGAATAAATAATGCTTACATAAAAAGCAGTGACAGTGCCTGCAGAGTCACCCGGAACCATCTTTATATGCATACTGAAGTGCCCAAACAAGAATGTGCCCTTAGATTGGAAACCAGTACCTGAACCACCCACTCACAAAAAATATGAAAAGATTGAATATCAGCTAAAACATAAAAGACACTTCAGATCCTTTGAAGTTAAAAGACTGATAATAGTGATGAACAATGCTTTCGTTGGTGTTAAAGAAAAAAGGTCTACAATAATCAGCAACATGCTAGTTAAAAAGCTAATGGCACGTCTAAAGACATTACCTGTCCATTTGTCAAGAGAAAGTGTAACTTGCTTTCCACCATCAATGTACTTTATATGATCAGCAGCCCAAGAGGGGACGTAGTTTTTTTGGAATGGCACATCTATAGCCTTACGAGGTGAGCCAGCTATGGCAGCAGGAACTACCACTGCTAATAGAATCAGCAATATTTTGGGCAACATCATTACTACAGCACAGCTCCCACTCCCTATAGAATTAGCAGTACATATAGCCATAATATTAGAATGAGTCAAAATCAACCATACAATGAATTAGTAGACAAATTTTTTTACTCAGATTTATGGAGACTTGAATGATCTACAAAAAAGAATTGCAATCTCTGCATATAAGATGCTTTCTCTACAGAAATTGATTCCATTTTCAACTTCACAAAAATTCAGAACCAACATAATATCAAAAATATAGTCAGGTATACAATGTTGTTGGGATATTCCCATGTTTGTAATATTTCCAGGCATCAAACATCCTGTTAAATCAATACCATATAGAAATATTCTCTAATTTCATTTTCTCACACACTAATATAGCCCTAAGATCATGACCTGGTTATTTAAAATCTATTTCAAGTCATTTATAATATGCTTACTCAAGATCCTTCTTGTTCAGAACCATTTAGTATTGTAGAACAGTTATAGTACAAAAGCTTCCTTGTTTAGAAGGCAAGCTGAGGAGGATACCTATGTAAATTCCTCTTAACTTTCTGGATTTATTGAATTCTTTTAAGTCTTGTTTTCTCTCCCTATCACATTAGGGAAACAACCCCTATCAGATACTTTCTAACTGAAAGGATATCTACACACCGATACCTAGAACATTCTGGCCATTCTGTAATACAATGGACAGCCATAGCTAAGGCATTAAGTGCATCTCAAATAGAAAAAGAATATAAAAAACATGAGTTATCTTGAATCCAAGTAGGAAGAAAGAGGTGATCCAGGAACTAATGGCTATAAGAAGAGGAAAACTAGCTTCATTTTGAGGAAAAAGATAATTTTTATCATATAAATAGAATGTAAAATACAAATTAAAGCTGCTTAGAACTATCTGATTCTGAACTGACTATCCCACACTCTCTATCCGATAGCCATCTTGAAAGCTGTGCCATTTTGTTTTTCTCCAAGAATGGCATGGTATGTGAAACCTCTGTTGCTGAAAGGGGGAGCAACACTCGTGAAATGACACTATTGCCAGACGTTGATTTCATAGACAAACACTTGGTATGTTCAGAACCCAACAAGTTAATGTAATATACAAGAGATCAAACATGGTGCTGTATCACTGATGACAGCTGCATATACTCATGATAGAAATTCATCACAACAGAAAAAATTGAAACAAGACACAGCCAATAAGAAGATTTTAAATACAGTAAGGATAGCAGATGGCAAGAAAACCCATCAACCTTTCAAGATCATGACAGTATGAACAGCAACTGAGATGATGAAATACTGAATAATCCATCAGGACTTTTAAGGTCCTTTTATAATGAGAGATGGGCATCAGGGGAAGATTAAAATATTAATATGAAGGATTTGCACTGTAAGTGAGTCAGGATAAGCACATGCAATCTTTACATTGGCCTTTTCAGTACTGCTAAAATACAGTCAAATAATGCCAAACATATATTTGCTATTGTTTCCTTTTTTTAAATGAATAAATGTCTGTTTGCTATTGTTCAACTTGCTACTGTTTCCCTATTTTAGCCAAATAATACCAATACCTATTTGCTATCTCTGCACCTTTGAGGAGGTCACATTTCATTTTATCTAATTTATTGGCCTCTTGTTTTATTTGAGAGGGATCACAAATGAGACACCCTTCCTTTTACATATGTGATCTATTTTTTGCATGGTTTGGTGGGTGAATTTGTATGTTTTGCTTTACAGCTTGAGATTGCCATACAAAAAAAAAGTTCAAGAAAAGTTTGCAAAATCCTAAGCACACAAGTTCCCATTATTGGTAGGTTTAGATCCTAGGGCCCACATACGGGTCTGTAACCTTACCTCAACTACCAATCATCCACACCGACATCCCATCTGTATACGGTGGATGTATAGACAACCCACGATCCACCCTTGCCTGGTATATTTTGTGGTGTTAGAAAGGTATTTGGCTTGAAACAAGCCTAGCCAGTTGTTCTTATGGGTGTCACAGTTGGAGTATTAAATGTTATAATAGATGGTGGGGTAAAAGGCCATTCAAACATATAGGACATTCCATTCTTATCTCCATGAGAGACAATCTTGTTTTAAAAGTAACTCGGGCTAATAACAATGTAATAGGTTTGGTGAAATTAGTATATTCATGTTATTTTTTATTTACTTTTGTGTTTATTTTGATGGAGATGTTTTTAATATAATAATATATTAATAAGTTATATATTCTTGTCTTAATTTTGGTTTATGGTTTGATTCTTATCTATCTTCACTTTATTTGTATTGTTTTCTATATATTATGTATTTACTCATCTTTGTTGTACCTTCATTCTCATAACTTTACTTTTTGTCTCAAAATTATCATTTTATCTTAAGATTTGTTTATGGGTGGCTGAGGGTTGATCTAGTTTAATCTCATAACATCTAAGAATGAACCCAAAATTTCAAATCAATAAATTCAAATTCAAACTTTCCTACCTATTTCTAGTCACTTCTATGCGCCAACTTGACACATATTTGTGCAACATGTTGTTATGTCATTGTACTTAAGGACGTTCAATTTGCACTTAACTATACATGTGACATCAAGGAGAAAATCATTAGAGCACATTTTAATTTCTAAAGGGACAAAGAATCATATCCACATCATCTATATGTAGGCCATCTACATGCTAGTGAATGTTGTCTTCAATATCACTCATTATCGTTAATCCAACTTGCCAAGAGGGTTGACCTAGGAGAACATGCTCACCTATCAAGTCGGCAATCTCCCCAGTGGTGTCCCTAAACACCACCTTCAACTATTGAGAAGTCAAGATGAATAGGTGTATAGGTGCATTATCTATCAAATCATTCCCACATGACATAGATCAATTATGTGCATCAGATCAAATCCACATTGCTCAGGATCAATCCAATGCCACTTAAGATTCAACCATAGGAAATTTTACGATTGTACACATTCATCAAATTTGGGGCATTAATTTCTAGATAGCGGCAAATCAATCTAGCGTGAAATCAACAATGTTTCTACATCATCAGTTCTAGAGCTAAGTACCCTATCCATTGCATTTAATTTTTGTCCTTTTTACAATTGTAAGTCCATGACTTAATCTAGAATAATTGTGTGCTTATTGATTGCATTTTTTTAATTAGCCTAGATCTATTTATTTAGTGCGATTTACTTTATGGGTGGAAGCATAAAGGTGTGTCCCACTTTTTGGTCTAAGTGGGACACTCAAATCGACAGTTTTAACAAAAAATTCACTTTATGTAACTTGTAACAAGCAAACTATTAAGAATTTGAAGATGATGTGAACTAGTGATTTTTGAAATTTTGTGTGTAGATTGTAAACATATATCCTTTAAAATTCTAAAAAAAAATGTTTCATTTTTTAAACATTTGTTAATAACTTGTTTCTTATACTTCATAGTATTTTTAATGAGTAATATTTTTCCATCCAACATAATTTTTTTTTACAAATAAGGTCAATTCATAATTTCTTAAATATACATCAATGACACCAATATCTAGTGCATGCATATTTTTTGTAATTTTTGTTGCATATTTTATTTATTATTAACTTATTAATTCAAATTAATTATAATTTAGAACAATATTTTCCCATCTAGCATAACCCTTTTTCTATACATATCCAAATTATTATCTTTTTTGTTGAAACAAGGACATCAATACAAAGTGCAGTCATATTTTTTAGAATTTTTCTACCTTTTTCTAATTGTTCCACATGTGTCAAATAGCTTGACCTTTATGTTTGGTAAAAAAATCTATATTCACCAGAAAATAGAAATAAATATAATAAATAAATAAAAAGTATTTTGAATTATACTTTTCATAAAGCTTACTTTTATGGCTATGATCATGCAACATCTTGAGTCATAGGATTCATTTGATTGTCCAAACCTTGCCTAAAACAACATTTTATGTCAAAATCCAAGTGAGCAAAAGTAAACGGTTTTAGCTAAGGACCTTCAACCAACGGCCTTGTTGTCTCTCAATGTTGTTGATCCACAAATCGTAGAGAGAAGACATAATTCCCAAGACCAAGGATACATGCCAACATGAGCATAGGACCAAAAATCATTAATAGAATGTGGGAAACAAAAGGCCAATGTATGAGAGTGGGAAACATGTCCTTCTTTGGGCTCTGCCAAACCTGGGAGAGTATTTCCATGAAGTTAATTACAAGACAATAACATAATACAACTAATCTAGAGATATAAACTATACCCTATTGGATTAGGGACTCCTAAGATTATCACTGAGCCTCAATGATGGTTCATAATGTAACCTCTTTTCAAGCAAATTGAAAAATATGTATGCAGCTTGAAATATTTAATTATATATTCCCTACGATGTTTATAAATCAAGAGCTTGCTTCATACACATTTGCAATATGGAACAACGATGAAAAGCCCTCCATAGATATTTTTTGATTTAGTTCTCTTGAGATAAAACATTGTTTAAACACTAAGCTTGCAAAGCTAAAAATATAGCTAGCTCAATTACTAATGTGAATTGGTCAGTAGTTTATAAGTTTTTGATATAGATAAGCAGCAAAAGCAAGGGTGTCAAACCTTATTACAAAATAGCCTAAGGGGCACACAAAAGAGGCACTGGGTGCTAGACCAATAACACTAAACCATCAAAGATAGTGGACTGATAGCAAACGGACAAGACACCAACCCACAAAAAATAGCACAAAGCACAAAACATAGTAGACTAATTGAGTAGTTGTCCCCAATCTTCCATCAAGAAGTTGTACATGTATTCATAGTCTTTCAGCTTCTTCTTCCCAATGTCATGCTTGTTCATTTCTAGGTCTTGAAACATGGCCAAGGTAGTGGTCGAGTGATGCATCACCTTGGAGGTAAACTGAGCAAGAATTTTAAAGTTTTTCTCTAGGTCAGTTAGTCTAGCATTCATACTAGCAATCACAATCACCTCCTTGGAACTGGTTTCACCATTTTGTTGACCAGAGCTTCTTCCATCTATTTGGTCAGTGTCTTAGAATCCAAAGCAAGCAAGTTCATTTCAGGAAATAGGCTAGGACCTTCCACATCCATAGCATCACCTTCATCCGACCTAGTAGTCTCCTCCACCTTCTCAGTATTATCCTACTTGTCAATAGTTTCCTCTTTCTTATCAAACTCACTTGAGACCGCCAACTCCTTGAGGGAGGGGGTGGCCTTCCCAACAAGCCTACTAGACCTCTGAGTAGTAGGTTTTCTCATCAACTTCTGCCAAGGAGTAACCTGACCCTCCTCCTGGGTATCATCACTATCCTCATCGTCACCCACCGAAACAACAATCTCCTTACCTTTCTCCAAATTAGAACCCTCCTTCTTGAGCAATTCACCAACATTCACAAATCTGCACGTCTTACTTCCCTTCCTTGGCCCTCTTCAGCTTATTGTCCCATTTATCATCAAAGACAACCAATTTCCTCTTAGAAGACTTCTTACTCGGGTTGAGAATATTAGTGTCATCTTTTAGAGCAATGTCGGCCTCATCTTGATCGAGAGGGGTTTTGGCCAACTTAGGGGTTTTCACAAGGCTGGGCTTGGAACTAGGCTTTTTCTTAGAAGTTGAAACCTTAGGGTCAATTTCACTTTCCAGAGGGGTCTCGAGAGTGATTTCCCTGATCACCACCTCATGACCCAATTTACCTTTAGCATGCTGAGGAGCTATCAATCAAATTGGAAATAATCAACCTGGGGGGCATAATGCCAAATGAAAATTGTACAAACAAAAAATTAGGCCTTGGTGCAAGGGAATCATCGACTTCTCAGGGTTCTGGGAGTGCAATTTTGTGACAGCCTTAACCGAAGTTTCAAGGGACGAAAGAAGGTAAAAGGGAAAGCTTATCAGCTGGTTCCTCCTAAAGTGATTAAGGAGAATAAAATGATAATGATAGAATGCCTAAATCGGCCTTCCAGAGTGAAGTACTTCATAACCATGTAACATACCTCATCCCAGGGCTTGGGAAGCTTCTCACGGTCAAAACAACCTTACAGGTTGAATAGCTCCTCGCCCTCTTTCAAAAATATGGCCATGTTCTTCAGGTCAGAAATTTTACTATTTTTTTTACTTCATTCCCTTAATAGACATGCCAGTGGTGAGGCCTATGACCTCCTCAGATATCTTAAACCCAACCCCACCTATCTACACTCTTCTATTGTTCGATGAGGTAGCACATTGTTTAGACATGTTTTCATCGTGCCTTCAGGCATTCCAGGTAGGATGCAACCCCACCCTCAAAGCAGATATGCCACAACATCTCACTCATTTTAAATTCTTCACACGAGATAGGTTCGGTTCTCATTCTCTCTCCGCCCATTGTAACAAAGGCCTAAAGCTTGACAATGAGGAGAACAATAGAAATAAGACTATGCAAAAGCAGACACTGTAAAAGATGGCTCTTATTTCTTATGGATATATAGCTAAGGATTCCTCGAAATTAAGAAACTTCTTTGTCATCTCATCATCCCATGATATCACTAAGTAATAAGTTCACCATATTTGAACTAAATTTAGTGTACCATCTATGATGGTTGATATCATTATAATCATTAAAACAAGTCTTTAGCGGGGAGAAAATTCTCTGCCCTGTAAGCTTCTCATCCACGTGATAGACCATGTGATAAGAGAGCTGAGTCGGCCCCATAGTCCTACTGACTTGTCTCAAAGTCCTACCACCTTGGCCTTGAAAAAGTGTGTGCCAAGGGTTTGAATTCAAATTCTTAACCCCGCAAGTCATAAAACACAACAAAGAGGATTAAGACAACTCCTTAAGGATGAGGTCTTGGACATCCTTAGGGAGGATATCCAAATTCCTCCAACTCCTCCAATTGGCAAATTTCTGACCAAGGTTGGCTAAACTATCAGCCACCTTATTGCCCTCCCTATATGTGTGGGCAATTTCTTTTTCCTTAAAGCCAACCAAGAGGCCAAGCTTTATATCCCCAGTAATATCACTATCCAGTTTCAGCATTACCAGACACAACATCAATTATAATTTTGGAGTCACCTTCAATTTGGATTTTGTCAATTTTCAATGTGAGAGCAATTTTCAATCCCCAAAGCAAGTCCAATCTGTCACATCCCTCTTTTTGAAAACAATTATGCTATTTACTTTCTTGCGAATTTTAGTAATTTAATATGTTGTGAATGACATGGAAATTGACGATTTATCTTACAAAGTTGTTATATTGAATTGTGGAATCTAATGATTACGATCAAGGTGATATTGTAGACTAAATGTCTTTATAATAAATGCAATGATGTTTGGATATATTATGTTTTGATTTGAACATAGGTGCTTTGACCACAAAATTGTATGTGAGTCTGTCGATGCAGGAACAGGTGGACCATGTTCGACGGGAAGAGAAAGTATCTTCGAGAGAGAGTATAGACTCTGGAAATTAACCATGGGCGTTTGTTACTGAGATCGCCAAACAGGTAGATAAACCTTGGAACCAACCAGTTAGTCTTGTTTGTCAGTTGGGTTAGTTAGCTAGATGTCGACGTCAAGGGATAAAGTGTGACATCCTAGTCGAAAGTCGTCATGTAGAATCTTGGAGTCGTCGATGTCGTTGTAAGTCCATCATAGCAAGTCGACTTATTTAGACGTTTAATATTTTCGTTTATAAGTATTTATTGAACCATCTTGTGGCGAAATTGTAATTCACGTCTCGTAGTCGAAATGTGCGAGAAGTCGGCTTGGTCCGTCTAACGTTGTAAGAACTCGTTTGCGTTACGATCAATCCGTCGCGATTGTCGTAAAACGCGTCGAACTTGTGTTGTGAATTTATTCTTTTCCTTTTGGCCAAAAAGTTGCTCTAGACACTTGTTAACCGTCATCTTGTCAAGTTTAACCTCTCTTTTAGCTTTTAGATGCTTTGTGTTTGAGTGAGTTTTGGTCAACGAAGTCTTCACCATGATTGGATCTGTCGCAATGAGTTAAACGTTTACCATGGTAATCCGTGAACCTTGGGCCTATGCATGTCATCATGACGTGTGTCCTTATGCAGGCAATTGTGTGATGTTGAGATGCCAAGCGTGTGTAACCTTGCAAGAATGGCTTAGATTTTATGCCATGTATTCTTTTCTTTCCTTGATATTCTTGTTGATTGTTAAGTTGTGCAACGTTATTAAAAACCATTTTCCCATTCAAACCTTTATGCTTAGCCTCCTTATGAGAGTTTAGATTCTAAATCACCGTGGGAGGGAGAGAGAGAGAGAGCCAGCTCAGCGGTTGTAATAGAAGTATAACAGATGAATTTAATGCCGAAACTGTCTCATAGATGAGGGGGCGAAATCAAAGGGTTGCTGTTGTTGAGAGGTTATCAAACCACAGTCTTAGAGGAGCGGATTCCTTCTAAAAATGTGGCAGAGAGTGATGGGAGAGGGAATCCGTTGTGAGTGGGGAATGGAACAATGTAACCAATGTTGTGTGGCAAGGAAACCGGAGAGAGGGAGTTCCTTCGAAGTAGGGAAGATAGGCCGGAGATAGTGAGAAGAGTGAGATGGAAAAAGGAAAGTAAGGAGATTCGATGGCGAGTGGCAGAGAGAAACCAGGAAAAAGGCCGTCGTGGGCTGGTAAAGGGGAGAAGTAATGGCGAAGGCAGGAGGAGAAAAGTGGGAAAGAGGCTGCGGAGTGTAGGATAGAAACGACAGAGAGAGACGGACTTACGGGGGGCCTGCATTGTGAAGAAAGGAAAAGCGGCAGTGAGAGAGGGTTGGAGAGAGTTTTTAGTAGTAAGAGATTTTGGTTGGAGTGGCTGTCGGGGTGTGGGAAGAAGGAAATCAGAGAGAGAGAGAAACGAAATTCATTATACTTCTGCATCGTGGAAGGGTGAGAGTTTTTGGTAGAAGTTGGCAAGCGTGAGTAAGGGAAGGAGTGATTGTTTACTTCTAAGGAGCAATCCCTTTTCTGAGTAGAAAGCAACAGAGGGAGAGATATCTAAGGAAGTCTGTAGTTGTCTGAGGGTGATCGTTATCTAAGTAAGGAGCCTGCCTTGACTTGAATAGTGTCCGGCAGAGAGCGGGGTCTGTTTAGTGTGGACTGTCGTTATTTCAGAAGGAGATAAAAGAGATAGCTTCGAAGAAAAGCAGAGGAGAACGTGGAATTGCCACAGCAACCTCCATTTTCATCAACAGGTTCATTTCCTTCTTTATTTTTCTCAGTTTAGACCAGTAAGTAAGTAAGTCTCACTTTTGCAAAAGATCAATACGTTTAAAATGAGAAGAAATGTATGACAACGTAAACCTAGTATGATATCTATGTGCGGTCAATCCATGTAATAGTATCATTACTGTGTTTGAGATTTGAAAACTCATAAATAGAAGTATTGTTGTCTCATCACTGTGTTTATGATTTAAAAACTTAGAAAAAGAAGTATGCTGTCTTCTAGAATTCGTAAACTCAGAAATTGTAGCATTTTTGCCATAAATTAAATGGTGTAATGTAAGAACGCAGTTCTCTAACGTATATTCATTTAGGAACGAACTTATCTTGATGCAAGATGTAATTTACCTTCCTTGAACGATAGCTACACAGCAAGTAAACACGTTGTTCCACGTGCATGCTGTGTAGGAGTCATAACCGCAGTTTTTAAGCACGTTTTGACGCAAAATTAGTGTGTTTGATAGCCAGAAAATGTGGTTGTAAACAGCTGATGTCTTAACCATCATACATCTTTAGTTAGAGGTCAACCATGCGTTGGTCATCTCTATTGACATAAGAAAGATTCCATAATCATTTATATTTTATTTATGACTCTCATCTTGATGAAACATGTGAAATTAATGACACGGAAAATTGAAGTAGGGAGTTAAAGTTTTAGTAATGATTAGGAAACCGTCATGGATTTGAAACAAGCAAGTAGAGTGGAAAACCTGCATGTGAGTTGAAATTACGTTGCATGCGACGGTGCTAGACTCGTTTTACCTTGTAAACCATATGAGTCTAGAATCCTCGAATTTCGGGATAACGGGAAATGGCTTTAAATATTTGAGTATGTTGTGTAAACATGGGAACCAAGTAAACAAATATGAAACCACTTAGGAGTGGGCGCTTATAAGCAATGTTTTTACATGAAAATGGATTATGAAACTCTGAACTCGAGATTAGAGTAAAAAGTGCGCCATGCGCTATTGTAGGAGGATATCCTAAACCCTTGAGGTCATCAAGGTCGTCAAATAGTTAAAACTATACAAATAGGAAACTGTAGGATTTCGACCAGTTCAAGTCGAGTAGGGTGGGTGAACCAAGTTCATGCGTTCTTAGAACGCTAATTAAAAACAAATCCTTTGGCCAAGGTGATGTACTATCCTCAAGTGCATCGAACGTTCACCATAATTGGATGGCATTTCTTGTGGAGTGTCGTGCATGACTAGAGGGTATCTAGGGAACTGCGCGATAACAAGACACGTAGGTTACAACACCAGAGCTCAGATGGCAAACACCGATGGTTATCCTAAGTCTATCCTCTTGAGTAGGGTAGGGCCACTTCCGGTTAGGAAGGAGTGCAGGAGACCAACGGTCTGTGGTTGGAGGTTAAGCTCCTTGAAGATACTTTCTCTTCCAAATACTGAGGAATGCCGAGTCTTGAATGTGATGGATCGATAATCGAGATGCATGATAATGGTATGTTTCCAATATTTGTTGTTTCAAGAAAATTTCATTTGTTAGAAAACAAAATGTTTAATGTATATCATTTCTTTCAGCTTT
This sequence comes from Cunninghamia lanceolata, assembly GCA_027924645.1. NCBI lineage: Eukaryota > Viridiplantae > Streptophyta > Pinopsida > Cupressales > Cupressaceae > Cunninghamia > Cunninghamia lanceolata. Next base: position 2,499,360 of record BSBN01000270.1, read on the forward strand.
ATGAAAATGAGATCATGTGTATGATAAAATGAAAAATGTTGTATTGGATTATAGATGAATAACTTTTGCATGTGATTTCCTAGTTAAAAAAAAAAAAAAAAATTACCGTTGTGAAAACTTAGTTACTTCTAGTCATTTCGGATTTGGATGTTACACAATCCTTCTACTACATTATTAGTCTGACTGCCAATACCTCCCACATAGGTTGCAATAAGTTGACCACTGTAAGTTTTGATGATACCAATCCTGATGTTCCATCAAAGTTCAACTTATACCAATCTTGTGGGGGGGGGGGGGGGGGAGGGTGGGGGTTTTTCCAAGTAGTGTTCTGGCGAGCAACCTTTTTGGAGTTATCAAAAGTAGAGATGTTTGAGGAGATTCCCCAACTCTTAGCCAACTGCAACTCCATAGAGGTGGGGGGGCTTTTAGCAATGTTCAAAATGTAGTTAGAGATATTTTCAGACACCAAAGACATCTTTAGGGCTTCTGATAGAATCTCTAAAGAATCTATTGTTCCTCTCTTTCCAAATGCTCCATCCTAAGTGGGGGGATTTACCTCTAGATTTCCTTGATCCTCTGGTGGTTGAAAGGGGCTTTCCAACTCTCTACAAACTCAACAAGGTTTTCGTTCATGACCCAGTCTAATCCAAGCTTACTCAAAATCATACCCTATATTTCTTTTGCATAATCACAGTGGAATATCATATGGAAAATGGATTCTTCTTCCTGGAGACATAGGACACATCTATTAGGCAATTGAAAGCCCAATAGAAAAGAGACATGTGGTGATAAAGTAAAGAGAAAAATATTGGCACCTTCATCAAAATTGGGCTATAGAGTTAGATTCAAAACTGAAAGACACATACATAAATAAAACAAAAGTTTATTAGTTACAAAGGAACTATGAATAATATAAACTAGGTCCTATAATCACATAAACATGAACATGGTTTCATACATATGTCAATAACCAAGACCAACTAGGCATGATGTTAAAGATTGTATCTACTTTAATGATCCATGTACAACCAAGAATATTTCCTATATTGTGATGTGAAGGATCTTTAATAAATCTTCTCAAAGGTTTTATAATCCTTGCCAAATTAACTAAACATGCACATTGTACCACATAGAAAATTCAAATGGAGGAATACAAATAGATTCTAGAATGAAATTAAAGCACATGGAGAGATTCAATCAACAAAACCTTGCATTAAAATGATCTTCAGTAGTTTACAAGATACATAGATTTTCACCTAAACTCAACTTGAAAATAAATCTACCCTAAATATTACACACAAACTTGGTGGATACATTTGGCTTTGGTTTGTAATAGCTTCTTCTTTTCTCTCTTTCAACCAACCCACCCATACATTAAATAAAACATCAATATAAAGCATGAGAGTGTTGAATTATTACATAAGGGAGTTGACATTTTGTTAATCAAATCAGCATCAAAGAGTTATAGGTATAAAAGAGATCAAATCTATATTGGATCAAACTCAAAGCATCATAATGTAGGAGTCCAGGACAACACTGAATCAGTGTTGTATTAGTTTTCAAATCTTTTACAACTTTTTGCAAACTTTCTTTTACAAAACAAATAGAGAGGAATACATTAATGATTTGTGCACAAGATTAATAATGAAGGATGTGAACAAAACTTAATAAGCAAAGCACTAATATACACACATACAGATGAAGACACCATGAAACTTAACACATGCTTTTCACGAGTGGAAAACCCTTCTGGGTAGAAAAACCACTCCAAAACTGCCTCACTGGCTTTATCAAAAATCTCACTGATTACAATGTTTAGAAGCACCAACTTCAAGGAGCACCAACCCCTAATATTTTAGAAGCACCAACTTCAAGGAGAACCAACCCCTAATACAGAACAAATTCAAAAATAAGAACTCAGAGGGTTTCTCTGTTTCAATACAAAACACTTCTTCTTACACATGTGTCTGTCAAAATGACCATTCTTCTCATCAACCCAAATCATACACAAAACTCATCTGAATTTTCTCTTCAAAAGGATATTCAAAATAATCAACCCTGTATGCTGATCCACTCAACAACTCACAAATCAATCCACATGCGAAGTTAATAAATATAAGATTCCTCTCTGGATTCTGCAAAATCAATTTCATCTTCTCATGACCTTTCATATTCTCCAAATCACAAAACCCTTCAATCTGATTATTTTCTCTACCTGCAAATTCCTTCAAACAAATTTTCATTATCCTCTTTTCAAAACCTTTCATCTTCTCTTCAATTTTCATCTTCATCAAATTGAATGTCTTCAACAATTTATTTTTCAATCTGCCTTTGTAAGAGAAAATAAAATCTCTTTCAAAAATCTTCATTCTTTCATCTGCCCTGCATAAACAAAATCATGAAAGAAGTTGTTACATCCCTCCTTTTGAAAACAATTATACTATTTACTTTCTTGCAAATTTCAGTAAATTACTATGTTGAGAACGACATGAAAACTGACAATTTATCTTACAAAGTTGTTATATGAAATTGCGGAATCTATTGATTACGATCAAGGTGATATGTAGACTAAAAGTCTTTATAATAAATGCAATGATGTTTGAATAAGTTTTATTTGGATCATAGATGCTTTGACCACAAAATTGTATGCGAGTCTGTCGATGCAGGAACAGGTGGACCGTGTTCGACGGAAGAGAAAGTATCTTCGAGAGAGAGTATAGACTCTGGAAACTAACCAAAGGTGTTTGCCACTGAGATCGCCAAACAGATAGATAAACCTGGGAACCAACAAGTAAGTCTTGTTTGTCGGTTTGGGTAGTTTATTTGATGTCGAAGTCAAAGGATAAAGTATAACATCCGAGTCGAAAGTCGTCTTGTAGAATCTTGGAGTCGTCGATGGCGTCGTAAGTCCATAATAGCAAGTCGACTTAGTTAGACGTATACTATTTCCGTTTATAAGTATTTAATGAATCCTCTCGTGGCAAAAATCGTAAATCTTGTCTCGTAGTCGAAAGATACGAGAAGTTGGCTTTGTGTGTCTAACGGTGTAAGAACTCGTTTGTGTTACGACCAATCCGACACGATTATCGTAAAACGCATCGAATGTTTGTTGTGAATTTATTCTTTTCCTTTTCAGCCAAAGAGTTGCTCTAGACATTTCTTAAACGTCGTCTTGTCAAGTTTAACCTCACTTTTAGCTTTTAGATGCTTTGTGTTCGAGTTAGTTTGGTCAGCGAAGTCTTCACCATGTTTGGATTTGTCTCAATGAGTTAAACGTTTACCATGGTAATCCATGAACCTTTGGGCCTATGCATGTCATCTTAACGCGTGTCATTATGCAGACAAATGTGTGATTTTGAGATGCCAAGCGTGTTGTTTACCTTGCGAGAATGGCTTAGATTTTATGCCATGTATCCTTTTCTTTCCTTGATATTCTTGTTGACTGTTAAGTTGTGCAACGTTATTAAAACCATTTCCCATTCCAATCCTTATGTTTAGCATCATTATGTGAGCGTAGAATTCTAAATTCACCGTGGGCATGAGTGAGAGCCAGCTCAGCGGATGTAATAGAAGTGAAATTGATGATTTAATGCCGAACTGTCTCATAGTAGAGGGGGCAAAATTATAGGGTGCTGTTCATGAAAGGTTATCAACCCGCAGTAATATAGGAGCGGTTTTCTTCTAAAAACGTGGCAGAGAATGATGGGAGAGGGAATCTCTCGTGAGTGGGGAAAAGAGTGAGGTAATCATCATTGTGAGGAAGGATACCGCAGTTAGAGAGTCCCTTCAAAGTAGGGAGGTTAGACTGAGATAGTGGGAAGTGGAGAGGAGATTTGACGGTGAGTGGAGGAGAGAAATGGGGGAAACAGGCTGTCTTGGAGGGGAAAAAGGAGTTACAGAAGGAAAACAAAACGGCAGGAGAATAAGGATAGAAAGTGGGAGAAGTGATAGAAGGAGAGGATAGAAGTTTGACGGGAGTTTTCTTTCTATGCACCGTGGGGGAAAAGGTTAGAGAGAGTCATAGATTTTGCTAAGGGGCAGTCGGAGGAGGTTGAATAGGGAAAGAGACTCTATCGAGAGGGAGAGTAAACAAAGTTGCTCACTGTCTTGAAGAGTAGAAGCGAACGGCAGAGTGAGAGATCGTGATTGGCAGAGAGGAAGATTGAGGAACTTGTTTTCGTTCTGAGTAGTGACTAGCCAGAGGAGAAAAAGAATTTGACACAGCAATCCTTATTTTTGTCAAAAAGGTTCGTTTTCTTCTTCCCTTCTATTCTTTTCTAGATAGACCAGTTAAAGTGTTTCTATTGTGCGAGAATAGATAGGTGTTGACGAATCGAGTGTGAAGACAATGTCTTCTACTGCGAATCTGTGTGAGGTGAATCTTTATAAATGCTTTACTGCTATCTTAAGACCATAGAAACCTCAGAAACAATAATGCTACCGTTGGATACTATTCAAGAAACTAAGAAATAGATCATTATCTTTCATGATTAATGTCGTATTATGATAGACCATAGTCCTTAATGTGCTCTCATTTAAAGAATAGTCACTGTATGATGCAAATGTGAGCTGCAAACTTCAAGCCGTCGGTAACGACGTAAAATATTGAGAGTTTCCTTTAAAACTGGGATAACCACGTAAAACCACTCGAGAGTACTTGAAACAATAGCTGCATTGCGAGAAATCACGTTGCTCCACGTGCGTGATGTGTGGGAGATTAAAACCACAGAATTAAATGCATGTGCGACGTAAACTTTAATGTGCTTGATAGTCGAAGAGGTTGTTGCAACTAACTTCAGTCGTATCCGTCTTTTATCTTTTGTTACAGTCGACCGTGTGTGTGGGTCATCTCTGAGGTCTTATGAAAGAGATCGAATCTTTTATTATTATATTGTGTGATTCTTACCTCAATAATTTATGCAAAATTAATTGACTTAAAAGCGAAGTAGGGAGTTAATGTTCTTGTGTCGTAAAACGTCATGTTATTATGACGAGCATGTAGAGTGGAAATCCCGCATGTGGAATTTAGAATACGTTGCATGCGATGACTCTAGTTTCGATTTGTAGACCTTAAGAGTCTAGAACCCCTGAATTCCTTGATAACGGGAATATGTTTGAGATACTTGAGGGTGTTGTGCAAACATGGGTACCGAGTAAATGATTATGAAATCACTTAGGAGTGGGCACTTGTAAACTATGCCTTTACATGAAAATGGGTTTCGAAACTATGAACTCGGGATTAGAGAAAATGTTGCGCCATGCGCTATTAAAGGAGGATATCCTAAGCCCTTGAGGTCATCAAGGTCGTCAAAATAGTTCAAACTATACAAATAGGAAACTGTAGGATTTCGACCAGTTCAGGTCGAGTAGGGTGGGTGAACCAAGTTCATGCGTTTTAGAATGCTAACTAAATACAAATCCTTTGGCCAAGGTGGTGTACTATCCTCAAGTGCATCGAACGTTCACCGTAACTGGATGGTGTTTCTTGTGGAGGGTCGTGCATGACTAGAGGGTATCTAGGGATCTGCACGATAACAAGACACATAGGTTACAACACCAGAGCTCAGATGGCAAACACCGATGGTTATCCTAAGTCTATCCTCTTGAGTAGGGTAGGGCCACTTCCGGTTAGGAAGGAGTGCGGGAGACCGACGGTCTGTGGTTGGAGGTTAAGCTCCTTGAAGATACTTTCTCTTCCAAATATTGAGGAATTGCCGAGTCTTGAACATGATGGGTTGACAATCGAGATGCATGGTAATGGTATGTTTCTGATATTTGTTATTTCAAGAAAATTTCATTTGTTAGAAAACAAAGTGTTTCAATGTATATCATTTTTTTCAGTCTTTATGAAAATGCAATCATGTTTATGATAAAATGAAAATGTGGTATTGGATTATGGATAAGTTTATTTATGTATTTGATTACCTTGTTTAAAAAAAAAAAATTTACCGTTGTGAAAACTTAGTTACTTCTTGTCATTTCGGATGTGGATGTTACATATGGTATCAAAGATAACCAAGTTCAGCACTAGGGCTGATGAGTCCACTAACCTGATTAGGAAATCATCATTATGCGGGTAGCTAATGATTTGGTTTACTGTGCCAGGATGGCATACACCAAGAGAACTGCAAGAAAATCCTTCGCGGGTAAGAAGCATTATCTACAAGCTAAGCAGAAATGACTTGCGATGGTCAAGACCATAGAGAAAACCAATGACGAGAATAACATTTGGCTTGATGATGTGGAAACCTTAGCCAATGCAATGTCCTGACTTAAGCGAGTGAGGAGAGAACTCCTAGAGGGAGCAGCGATGGCGGTTCGAACCATGATCAACTGTTGCTCCTAGATTGAAACTGATAGTGTACCTGTTAGTGTACCTGAGATTGTACCTAGTACTATAACCATGATCACTAGAGATCCACGTATAATGCCTAGAGCTGAGATTATTGAGTTATCTTCTGATAGTGAGTCTGAGGGGTATACACCTCGTGATTATGTGTCGGACAATGAATCCGAAGGTTACACTCCACTAGATAACACTATGTAGAAACATGAGATTTGTCTATCTCTAATGATGTTGAAACAATTTTGCAAAATGAATAAAGACAAAATTTTGGTTTGAGAACAATTATGATCATGATTCAAATGTTGTGTTCTTTTGATGGTGTTTAATTTAATAGGCGCGAAACTGTTTAGTATATGTTTAAACAGGTGTGAGATTAACTAGCATGGACCAATCAGGGTTTAACGAGGGGGAGGATCGAGAAGGTCATAACTCTCGGGAAAACTCCACTGACAAGTTGGATAGGATTCTCAACATGCTCACTGAAACCAAGGAAAGGTTGAACAAACTAGAGAGGAAAATAGATGAAACTGGTGACACAGAGGGTGGAAACGAGAACTCACACTTCACAAGCAAGAGTAAGCATTGGCAAAATGGCACGTCAAGTGAACATCCTAATGACAGTGAAGCCCAAAGAAGAACCAAGGATAACCTTGCCTTAGAGTTATCTAAGGATATGAAGAAGGTTAACCCTCCAAAGTTCGATGGAACGAAAACTGGAGATGCAGCTGAAGCATGGTTGACTGAAATGGAGAAATATTTTGAGATCAGAAACTACTCGGAGGTTACTAAAGCTGTGTGGGGAGCCTATCAGCTGTCTGGGGAAGCATCCACTTGGTGGATGAATAAGAAAATGGAGTTGGAACTAAGCCCCTTGAAGGTGACATGGGATGAGTTCGTGGAACTATTCTGAAAACGGTGGTTACCACAGTTGTATTTTGATCAGAGGCTAACAGATTTTCAAAACCTCAGGCAAGGTGAACTATCTGTGGTCGAGTACGCAGAAAAATTCACTAGGCTACTAAAGTATGTTCCCCAATACCAAAAGGACGAAAGGTTCTGAATCAGAAAGTTCATCATGGGACTCAACCCTCAGATCGGTGGTGAAGTGGAGGTGCATGGTCCAAGCACAATGGATCAAGTTTATGAAAAGGCAATAAAACAGGAGCAGAAGATTAAGTCTATCTCCGCTTACCGTGACAAGAAACGCAAGAAGTTTGATAAGAACTTCAATGATCAGTCTTTTAAAAGGAAAAACGATAAGGGATATGGAATCAGGAGGTTTGATAAGGGAAATCGAAAGAATCAAGGAGGATTTGGTAATGAGCGCAGAGGCGAAGATTTTAAGAGAAATGCAAATTTTAAGAAGAATGGTGATTCTGCAAGTAGGCCATCTGAAAAGCGAGGACCTATAGGAGGATGTTTCTCTTGCGGAGGAGATCATTATGCCAACCGTTGTCCCAACAAGAAGCCGAATGGGAGGCCTAGGAACACGGAGCTTCCTTCCCAACAGGAAGCCTTTCAGCAAAGGATTCATGCCGCTCTTGACAATCGGCAAGCGGAGTATCAGATCACTCCTATTGTGATGACAGGTACCTTATTTGGAGTTCCTGTTTCTATTCTATTTGATACTGGTGCAACAGAAAATTTTGTGTCACCTAGAGTTCTAAGTAAATTTTCTAGAAAAGCTGGCTTCATGTCAAAACCTTGGACAGTAGAGTATGCAAATAATTCAAAGGCTCAGGTAGAGCAATGTTTGTTCGAAGCTAGGATTGAGGTTTCAAATTTCATCATTGAGGCAAACTTGTACGTAGCGCCTTTAAGGTCCTACGATGTCATCCTAGGAATGAGCTGGTTGTGGAAACATCGAGCCAAAGTAGATTGTTTTCATAAAACCATTGAGTGTCTGGATGAGATGGGTAAAATTGTAAATCTCCAAGGAATTCTGAGGGAAATGAAGGTTAGATCCATTTCATCAAAACAACTAAAGCGGGCTAGGCAAAAGGGGTGTCAACTTTTTGCAGTTAAGATGGACATAGTAGAGGAAACCTCGGAGAAGCAATCTTTCGAGGAAAGATATCCTTTTCTGTGAAACTTCAGAGATGTATTTCCCGAGGAGTTACCTGGCTTGCCTCCGAAGAGAACATTTGACTTTGGTATAGATATTAAACCAGGATCGGAGCCAATCTCTAAAGCTCCGTATCGTATGACTACCACTGAACTTATGGAATTAAAAGCTCAGTTGCAGGAGCTTTTGTCTAAGAATTTGATTAGGCCAAGTGTATCACCGTGGGGAGCCCCGGTTATCTTCGTCAAAAAGAAAGATGGAACTCTCAGGCTGTGTATAGACTATAGGATGCTTAATAAGGCAACTATAAAGAATAAGTATCCCTTGCCACGAATTGATGATCTATTTGACCAAATGCGTGGCGCAGCGGTCTTTTCCAAGATAGATCTGAGATTTGGTTACCATCAGTTGAGATTGAAAGACAAAGACATTCCCAAAATAGCTTTTAGAACGAGGTATGGTCATTACGAGTTCACGGTGTTACCGTTTGGATTGACCAACGCACCTGCTGCTTTCATGAATCTCATGAATAGCGTATTCAGAGATTGTCTTGATAAGTTTGTACTAGTCTTCATTGATGATATTCTGATCTATTCCAAGGATGAAGAGGAACATGCACGACATCTTCAAATAGTCTTGCAGCGATTAAGGGAGCATAAGCTGTATGCGAAACTCTCCAAGTGCACTTTCTTTCAGAAAGAGGTACAGTATTTAGGGCACATAATATCAGCCGATGGGATATCAGTTGATACGGCCAAAATAAAAGCTATTATGGAATGGCCGGAGCCTACCAATGTGTCAGAGGTACGAAGTTTCATGGGATTGGCAGGGTACTACAGGAAATTCGTGTTGAATTTCTCAAGCATTGCTAGTCCTATTACCTCTTTGCAGAGAAAAGGAAAAAGGTTTGTGTGGACGGATGAATGTCAAAAGGCTTTTGACTTGTTAAAAGAAAAGTTAACAACCACTCCAATTATGAAAGTTCCTGATCCAGAGGGAGAGTTTGAGGTTATCACTGATGCCTCGGGGGAAGCATTGGGAGGTGTGCTTATGTAAGATGGCAGGGTAGTAGCCTATGAGTCAAGGAAGCTAAAAAATTATGAGCAGAACTACGCTCCTCATGACTTAGAGATGGAAGCAGTGGTTCACGCCCTTCAGATGTGGCGACATTACTTGTTGGGAAGGTCTTTTATTTTAAAATCTAATCACCAAAGCCTTCGCTACATATTCACACAACCTAATCTCAATGCAAGGCAAAGGAGATGGCTGGAACTAATATCAGATTATGACTTTGAAATTTCTTATATCAAGGGCAAGGAAAATCGAGTAGCGGATGCCTTAAGCAAAAGAAGGCATATAGCCTCTATAATCTCTATACATGCTAACTTTAAAGATTTAGTATTGCAAAACTTATCTGGGGATGAGTATTTTGATCAAGTGAAACAGGCTCTGCACCTAAACCCTAAGGACCCAAGATATGACAGATTCAGTTTTGAATCCAATGGATTGCTGAGATTCAAGGGAAGAATTTATGTCCCTGATTCAGAGGAACTTAGAAACCTTGTGTGGAAGGAAGTTCACTGTGCTCCTTACTCTGGACACCCTGGTGTAACAAAACTGTTAGCTAATGTCAAGTAGTTATATTTCTGGAAGGGAATGAAAAGCGATGCTGCAAAGTTTGTAGCTAGTTGTTTGGAGTGTCAGAGAGTGAAGGCAGAACACCAACATCCTGCTGGGTTGTTGTACCCACACGATATTCCGGAATGGAAATGGCGAGTTATTAGTATGGATTTTGTCCAGGGGTTGCCAATGTCTAAGAATAGGCATGATGCAATATTGGTTGTTGTGGATAAACTAACCAAGGTTGCACATTTCATACCGGGAAACTTGACAGATGGAGCACATCTTTTGGCTCGAAAATTTGTGCAAGAAATTTTCAGGTTGCATGGGGTACCTGAAAAGATAATATCTGATAGAGATGCTCGGATAACTTCACAGTTTTGGCAAACCTTATTTTCTGCATTAGGGACTAAACTGAATGTAAGTACTGCTTATCATCCCGAAACTGATGGTCAGACAGAAAGAGTGAACCAGGTATTAGAAGACCTTTTGAGAATGTATTGCATGGATCAGCAATACAGATGCGAGGAATATTTACCTCTTGTCAAATTTGCCTATAACAACTCCTATCATTCTGCCATTAAGATGGCGCCATTTGAAGCATTATATGGAAGGAAATGCCGAACTCCTATAAGCTGGGATAAGCTGGAAGATAGGATAAGCATTGGACCTGAAATGCTTGCTGATATGGAAGAAAAAGTTAAAGTGATTAGGAAGAGATTGGCAGAAGCCAATGACAGGCAAAAGAGTTATGCAGATCGCAAGCGAGTGCCTAGACACTTCTCTGTTGGTGAGAAGGTGCTTTTGCGGGTGAAACCCCAAAAGAGTTCTATAAAATTCGGTAAATCTTCGAAATTGGCTCCTCGTTATGTCGGACCTTTCGAAGTTCTTGAGATTATCAATCCGGTTGCCTACAAAGTTGCTCTACCTCCAGCCTTGTCTAAGATGCATAATGTTTTTCATGTTTTGTATTTAAAGAAATATTTTGTTGGTAATAACCACATCCTTAACTGGAATTCCTTACAGATGCAAGAACCCGGGGTGGTTGTGATCGAGCCACTCAAGGTGCTCGAAATGTGTAAACTTCATTTACGTAATCGAGAAGTATTGCAATGCAAAATACAGTGGGACCAATATGGCGAGGATAGCGCCACTTGGGAAGACTACAAAGACATTTATCAAAGATTTCCAAAACTTTTTAAAGACATTAATGTTGCATTATAGAAAGTTTGATTTAAGTTTAAGTTTTTGCTTGATAAACTTAATCATCGGGGACGATGATTTTTAAAGGGGAAGGATATGTTACATCCCTCCTTTTGAAAACAATTATACTATTTACTTTCTTGCAAATTTCAGTAAATTACTATGTTGAGAACGACATGAAAACTAACAATTTATCTTACAAAGTTTTTATATGAAATTGCGGAATCTATTGATTACGATCAAGGTGATATGTAGACTAAAAGTCTTTATAATAAATGCAATGATGTTTGAATAAGTTTTATTTGGATCATAGATGCTTTGACCACAAAATTGTATGCGAGTCTGTCGATGCAGGAACAGGTGGACCGTGTTCGATGGAAGAGAAAGTATCTTCGAGAGAGAGTATAGACTCTGGAAACTAACCAAAGGTGTTTGCCACTGAGATCGCCAAACAGATAGATAAACCTGGGAACCAACAAGTAAGTCTTGTTTGTCGGTTTGGGTAGTTTATTTGATGTCAAAGTCAAAGGATAAAGTATAACATCCGAGTCGAAAGTCGTCTTGTAGAATCTTGGAGTCGTCGATGGCGTCGTAAGTCCATAATAGCAAGTCGACTTAGTTAGACATATACTATTTCGATTTATAAGTATTTAATGAATCCTCTTGTGGCGAAAATCGTAAATCTTGTCTCGTAGTCGAAAGATACAAGAAGTTGGCTTTGTGTGTCTAACGGTGTAAGAACTCGTTTGTGTTACGACCAATCCGACATGATTTTCGTAAAACACGTCGAATGTTTGTTGTGAATTTATTCTTTTCCTTTTCGGCCAAAGAGTTGCTCTAGACACTTCTTAAATGTCGTCTTGTCAAGTTTAACCTCACTTTTAGCTTTTAGATGCTTTGTGTTCGAGTAAGTTTGGTCAACGAAGTCTTCACCATGTTTGGATTTGTCTCAATGAGTTAAACATTTACCATGGTAATCCATGAACCTTTGGGCCTATGCATGTCATCTTAACGCGTGTCATTATGCAGACAAATGTGTGATTTTGAGATGCCAAGCGTGTTGTTTACCTTGCGAGAATGGCTTAGATTTTATGCCATGTATCCTTTTCTTTCCTTGATATTCTTGTTGACTGTTAAGTTGTGCAACGTTATTAAAACCATTTCCCATTCCAATCCTTATGTTTAGCATCATTATGTGAGCGTAGAATTCTAAATTCACCGTGGGCGTGAGTGAGAGCCAGCTCAGCGGATGTAATAGAAGTGAAATTGATGATTTAATGCCGAACTGTCTCATAGTAGAGGGGGCAAAATTATAGGGTGCTGTTCATGAAAGGTTATCAACCCGCAGTAATATAGGAGCGGTTTTCTTCTAAAAACGTGGCAGAGAATGATGGGAGAGGGAATCTCTCATGAGTGGGGAAAAGAGTGAGGTAATCGTCGTTGTGAGGAAGGATACCGCAGTTAGAGAGTCCCTTCGAAGTAGGGAGGTTAGACTAAGATAGTGGGAAGTGGAGAGGAGATTCGACGGTGAGTGGAGGAGAGAAATGGGGGAAACAGGCCGCCTTGGAGGGGAAAAAGGAGTTACAGAAGGAAAACAAAACGGCAGGAGAATAAGGACAGAAAGTGGGAGAAGTGATAGAAGGAGAGGATAGAAGTTTGACAGGAGTTTTCTTTCTGTGCACCGTGGGGGAAAAGGTTAGAGAGAGTCATAGATTTTGCTAAGGGGCAGTCGGAGGAGGTTGAATAGGGAAAGAGACTCTATCGAGAGGGAGAGTAAACAAAGTTGCTCACTGTCTTGAAGAGCAGAAGCGAACGGCAGAGTGAGAGATCGTGATTGGCAGAGAGGAAGATTGAGGAACTTGTTTTCGTTCTGAGTAGTGACTAGCCAGAGGAGAAAAAGAATTTGACACAGCAATCCTTATTTTTGTCAAAAAGGTTCGTTTTCTTCTTCCCTTCTATTCTTTTCTAGATAGACCAGTTAAAGTGTTTCTATTGTGCGAGAATAGATAGGTGTTGACGAATCGAGTGTGAAGACAATGTCTTCTACTGCGAATCTGTGTGAGGTGAATCTTTATAAATGCTTTACTGCTATCTTAAGACCATAGAAACCTCAGAAACAATAATGCTACCGTTGGATACTATTCAAGAAACTAAGAAATAGATCATTATCTTTCATGATTAATGTCGTGTTATGATAGACCATAGTCCTTAATGTGCTCTCATTTAAAGAATAGTCACTGTATGATGCAAATGTGAGATGCAAACTTCAAGCCGTCGGTAATGACGTAAAATATTAAGAGTTTCCTTTAAAACTGGGATAACCACGTAAAACCACTCGAGAGTACTTGAAACAATAGCTGCATTGCGAGAAATCACGTTGCTCCACGTGCGTGATGTGTGGGAGATTAAAACCACAGAATTAAATGCATGTGCGACGTAAACTTTAATGTGCTTGATAGCCGAAGAGGTTGTTGCAACTAACTTCAGTCGTATCCGTCTTTTATCTTTTGTTACAGTCGACCGTGTGTGTGGGTCATCTCTGAGGTCTTATGAAAGAGATTGAATCTTTTATTATTATATTGTGTGATTCTTACCTCAATAATTTATGTAAAATTAATTGACTTAAAAGCGAAGTAGGGAGTTAATGTTCTTGTGTCGTAAAACGTCATGTTATTATGACGAGCATGTAGAGTGGAAATCCCGCATGTAGAATTTAGAATACGTTGCATGCGACGACTCTAGTTTCGATTTGTAGACCTTAAGAGTCTAGAACCCCTGAATTCCATGATAATGGGAATATGTTTGAGATACTTGAGGGTGTTGTGCAAACATGGGTACCGAGTAAATGATTATGAAATCACTTAGGAATGGGCACTTGTAAACTATGCCTTTACATGAAAATGGGTTTCAAAACTATGAACTCGGGATTAGAGAAAATGTTGCGCCATGCACTATTAAAGGAGGATATCCTAAGCCCTTGAGGTCGTCAAGGTCATCAAAATAGTTCAAACTATACAAATAGGAAACTGTAGGATTTCGACCAGTTCAAGTCGAGTAGGGTGGGTGAACCAAGTTCATGAGTTTTAGAATGCTAACTAAATACAAATCCTTTGGCCAAGGTGGTGTACTATCCTCAAGTGCATCGAACGTTCACCGTAACTGGATGGTGTTTCTTGTGGAGGGTCGTGCATGACTAGAGGGTATCTAGGGATCTGCACGATAACAAGACACGTAGGTTACAACACCAGAGCTCAGATGGCAAACACCGATGGTTATCCTAAGTCTATCCTCTTGAGTAGGGTAGGGCCACTTCCGGTTAGGAAGGAGTGCGGGAGACCGACGGTCTGTGGTTGGAGGTTAAGCTCCTTGAAGATACTTTCTCTTCCAAATATTGAGGAATTGCTGAGTCTTGAACGTGATGGGTTGACAATCGAGATGCATGGTAATGGTATGTTTTCGATATTTGTTATTTCAAGAAAATTTCATTTGTTAGAAAATAAAGTGTTTCAATGTATATCATTTCTTTCAGTCTTTATGAAAATGCAATCATGTTTATGATAAAATGAAAATGTGGTTTTGGATTATGGATAAGTTTATTTATGTATTTGATTACCTTGTTTAAAAAAAAAAAATTTACCGTTGTGAAAACTTAGTTACTTCTTGTCATTTCGGATGTGGATGTTACAGAAGTCCACCATAAAATATTAACAAACATCTTCAATAAAATCTAATCAATAAAATCTCTGAGAACTTTCATCTTCTCTACAAAAGAAAAACTCCTTTGTCTTCTTCAAAAATCTTTCAATATATCTCTTTTCAAAAAAAATTATTTTGCCCGTGCAAATTCAATCTGCAAAAATAACTCCACCAATTTGTCAATCATCTGATATTTCTTTTTCAAGATCTCATTAAACATTTCTTCAAAAACCATTTTGTTCTCTAAACAGATTTCATAATATATCTTCTCAAAAATATAATCGCTCTGCATTATATTTTTTATATTCTCTGTCAAGGCAATCCTCTCAAAATCAATCTCCAATTCTCCATAAATAATTGCCTTACAAAAATCTTCTCAAAAATCATCTCTTGGAGTTGTTAAATTAGAAAAAACAATTTCTAATTTAAAAAAAAACTTATCACCACCACAAAAAAAACACTTGATAGTTTTTTTTAAAATAAAAACTCACCATTTTTTAAAAATCAAAAACATGGTATGGGCCGACCACTTAGTGTTAAGCAAAGTTTCAAAAAAAAAAACTAAAGCCATAAAAGGCTTAGGGAGCGGCATCCTTAGAAACTTTAAAAACATTTTCTATGCTCCCCTTTTATAATGCATTGGGCCCTTCATAATTCATAAAGCATTTTCAATGCTTTTTAAACTCCAAAACAAACAATGTTTTTTTTAAAGCATAAATAGAAATCGGGAACCAAATAATGTTCTTTAAATAAAAACATTCGATGCTCTTCTTACCACCAGTTTGACTAGAAATTGGGGCTGGTTTTCTTAATGTGTTAAGAGCCCTTAAACAGGTAACTTTAAGTGAAGGTGACTTGCTATTGCAAGTCATAAGATAAAGTGCAGATTTTAGAAGATTTAGATGAAAGATTTATTCTCTATGACATTAAGAATGAATGTGAACTACTGAACCAAGCCATGATCTTGATATGCATGAGAGAACTTCTCCAAACAATGTCACCAAGACAACCTAAGATTCTGATGATGAACTTTGTAGATCAAGACAATATGCACTTCAATATGACACCTTCATTGTTCCACATAATGATGTGTTGATCCACCTTGAGACAAACTTGAAGTTATCTAAATTGAAGTTTGAACCAAACTCATAAACTTATCATGATTATGATCCCCTGTGAAGCAATCTTGAATGAAGCTCCCAACAACCTTTGATAAGGAGTATCAATACCCATGACATAAAGAATGAGTGAAGCATCATCTTATACATTAACAAACCAACTGACTTATCATAACAACTCAACAAAGAAACTCTTGAACAAGAATGATATCATCTGACATGAAGACCATTCAACAACTCATGAATACTTTGAACTATGAGATCCAAAACATCAACACATGTTATCAAGATAATGAACTCCATCACCTATACACCACATGAAAGAGATATACTGACTAACACTTATCATGTCCAAATGAACAACTCCTGATTGATGTTCCTGATAGAGTGAACAATTGTGAAAGACATGATCCTACAAAACCTATGTACAATAGTGCAAGCTCTAATGATCCCAAAATAATGACATCTGCATTAGCCCCATGTGGTCAACCTGTGAACATTATGAAAGCAAGAAGAAACACACTTTGTCAATTATCTTGCATCATAATCAAAACATCAATGACACACTACACAACACCTCTTTGACATCAATGACAATCAGTCACCATCAATATAGGGGAAAAGATCTTATAAAACCAAACATATTGACAATGTTCTTTCTAAGCCTACAAGGTGTTTACTTTTCATCTTCATGTAATAAATAACCTTATTTTATATACCTTTAAAGCATGCTACATCCATATCCCAGACTTATACACTATCAAATCCTCATGTACATAGCATCATAAAACATGTCCATTGTGAGGCCGATTACTTTCCTTCCTTATTTTGATCGTTTTACATTACAGTTGGTGACATTATCATACTTTTAGAGACTATTGTTCCATTATGCAGATTAGGTTATATCTCCTAATTCTAGTTTGACTTTGATTAGACATGTGGTGATTCAATTTGATCATATTTTGATGCTATGATGAGATTATACATGCGAGATATATTAGATGTTGATTATTGATGTGATTTCTAGTTCATTATGTGGATTCATTAATTGATGATGATTATGTGACATTAGATAGAAAATGCAATTTAATCTTGAATTAGTTTGTGAATGATTAATGTTGTGTGCAATGACATGAATTTAATTTCAGTTGCTTCGGCTATGATTATACATGATGTGATTGACACTTGATCTAGTTGTGCAGGATTATTTTCCCAGGCCACGGGAAATCATAGGTAGTATTCACACATATGTTATTCCCTATGAAACCGATCCATTCCCAAGAGGGATGAGGATCACGTTTGATCGGATGTTGTTTAAGTACTTGTTTGATTTATTATTTTGGCCTAGTACCCCTTTTTGTTAAATTAATTTATAGCATGTGTCGTATATTTCTATTGTTTTACACCACTTGGTATTGTTTTCATTTATGGGCCATTTAAAGTAAATTTATGACTCCCTAGGTGTACCTTAGTGTCCCAAAACTTACCCTAGGTGGTTACCCTTAGGTCTAGGGTCAATTTTGACTAACTAAACCTTAGGGTAACTCAATTTTGGTCACTCTAAACTAGGGTTTAGTCAAAGTGACTAATGTTGAAATGGCTAAGGGTGGGAGATGAATCATGCTTTGGGAAAGACCCATCTCCCTTCCCAAAGTTTGGGGATCCCTTCACCAAGAAGAATTGGGAGGTCTTTAAGACTCCCAAGTGTGTGGGATCTCCCTCCAAGACTCTCACACATGTGTGAGAGCATCTTGGAGGGAGGTGGCTCTCTTGGAGAATAAGAGGATGCCATATGGCATCCCTTATCCTCATGGAGGCTTGAAGGGAATTGCCACCTCACCACTTGGTCTCTCACACATGTGTGAGAGCACAAGTGGATAAGGTGAGGGATAGGATGGAGTTGGAGGGTGACACTTGTTACCCTCACACTCCTCCTCCCTTGCAAGTGGCATGGGAAGAGGAAGGAAAAGGTAACAAGTGTCACCTTCTCATTCCTCAAGGCCAAATTAGAGGGCCTATATTATTTCCTCTTGAAGAGGAGTGTGGGGTTCTTACATTTTGCATTTTTTTTCTATTCTTGGAGTTCCTTTTGTGGAGTTAGAGAAATTTGGAGATTAGGAGACTTGGGGAAGCTTGGAGCTCTTCACCAAACATGCTTCCATTTTTAGGGCTTTTGAAGGTAAGCTCCATGACTATGGCCATATTCCCTTGTATATTTCATTTTATGTTTGTGTTTATGAATTTATGTTGATGGTTATTTTCATTTTTGTGTGGGTTGGGAGTTTGGTGAGATCACCTCCATTTGGAGGTAAGGCTCAACTTGTATGGGGTGGGGGAGAGTGAACCTCCTCGAGGTCACCTCCTTATTATTGTGCTACTTATATCCTTGAGGGCTTTTCTATGGTGTTGAGATTATTTTTGATGGCAAGAGTGCCATGATAGTTTTTTGAGTTATTTGGAGATATGTATTATGTGGTGGTGGCCTGAGGCCTTAAGACTTGGTGATTTTGAGATCTTGGAGTGACCTGTTGAGTCGAGGGGTCCACTCCCCTACTCCCATCAAACTCATTTTCATGAGTTTAGTATTGTGCAAATCCATGGGAGTTGAATTCTTTTGTGTGTTTAGAAAATTTCTTTTGTTGTGTTGTGTGTGTGTGCAACCGTGTGAATCCTACCTCCCTAGCTCGGGGGTGACCCACTAGCAGGTCTATGGTAGGGAGGAGGGCATTCCTTCGTGGCTTGGTTCCCTTTTGTTGTGTTTATTGCAGGTGTTCTTGGGAGAAAATGGAGTTGGGAATAGATTTGTTTGCCTCATTTGCTATATTTTTAGTTGGCTGATTTGAGCCATGGCCTTAGAGGCCTTGTTGTAAATGATAGTCCAAATTATTACTTCCTATGTGTTAGTTGTTTGCAAGGAAAATATTTGTGAGTACTCCTTAAATTTTATCCAAAATTTGTTCACTATTTTATGATGTTGTGTTTATGTGTTATGGAGAAATGCAAAGGAAAATACAGTTTGTTGTCATATTGTTTCAAAAAAAAAATATGTGTTGCTGTTGAAATTTTAGTGTATGCTTGTGGAACAATAAATGTACAATTTCTCTTATGTTTGCAATGAAATTTCATGGTTATTATTTTGTTGTTTGTGCACATGTGTTGTTGAAAATATAACTGAAATGATTTTTGTATAAACTGTCATTCTATATCTGAAAGGGAAAGAAAGAAAGAAATTAGTTAATGTGTGATTTTTGCAAAAAAAAGGAAGATAATACTATTTAAATCATTTGCCAATATATATATATATATACATTTTGGATGAGTATATACCTCTGTTTTAAACATATCATACTTTACTGTTGGACTGAAAAATCTGTATATATATATATATATAAACTGATATACATATATATTTAAATATTTTAAGGAAGCTATTTTTTTTTTTGTTAAACAAAAAAATATATTTTAAACTTGAAAGAATCTGATCTCTGCATTTTAAGTTTTGGATAGAAACAAAAAAAATTGAAGGAATGGTTGTGGGCGCCCCCACATTTGCAAGAGGGGTGTGGGGAGGAGGCTGTGCCTCCACCCACACCCGCGCCCCAAACCCCCTTCTCCACACTAAAACCCCCGCACCGGGCCCTCTCGCCACTCCCCACACTCGACCCCCCCCTCCTTGCTAAATCTGTGACCAGCTGCAGAACCCTTGGCATCGGCCCTGTCGGTGTTCGGCCCTCTGCACCTTTTAACCTGCAGTCCGTTGCCTTCCGTTTGCTGCAGAACATCAAAAATAAACATATATATATATATATATATATATATATATAAAATCCAGCTTATAATAATGGGTCATATATATATATACCCACAAAAAAAAAGATTATATATATACATCCTGTCTATGGACAAATCATATACCTCTGTGTAAACAAAACAAAACCATGGTAGCCATTGTTGAAGGAACTCCAAACCTGCAAAAGAGAAACTCACAGAAATAATGGAGATAAAACAAAAATAAATCAAGGAAGAGAATGAACATGTTAGGGCAAACTCCATAAGAAAAATAATAAAATAATATTAGGGAAAACTCTTGTAGAAAACAATAAAATATTAGATTAGGGCTAAGTGGAGGATGAGAGGGAAATTAGTTTTGTTATTTTAATTATTCCCCATTTTTCCATGTGCATGGGAATTCAAACTTCCCTCTCATTTACATGTTGACTTTTTTGGGGTTATTTGCCTCCCCTTGAATTTTAAATTCAACTTGATTTAAATTTTGTTTTTGGGGTTTGGGTTATGTATTTCCTTGTGGATTTAATTTAATGGGAGTGAGATTTTTGTTTTATTGGGTTACCTTATCTCTTATCAATTATTTGAGTTGGACACCTTTATTAAATATCTAGTGTGTTAATTTAATTTTTATTTGGGGGATTTACTTCTAATTTAATGATTTTTTTTAATTCTGAAGGGATATTTTATTTTTCCCCTTCTTTTTATCTTTTAACTTGAGTTATTTAATAAATATAGTTGTTGTAATTATATTTATTAAAAGACTTAATTAATTAATTTTTTTTGGACAAGTGATAACTTTTATTTGACCTTTGGAATTTGTTTAATTTATTCTATGCTTCATTCATTTAATTTTGCCTTAATTATTTCCTTGGGGTTTTTTTTAAATATTTATTTCAATTTTTAAAAACGCGTTATGTTGTCAAATTTTTCCCAGATTTTAGGGTTTTAATTTTACAGCTTTTTGCGACATCTTTTATTCACTCCATTTCTTCATGCGACCATCATGCCACTAATTTTGTATTTTATTTATTTGATTTTATTTATGCATTAGAGTTAGGGCTTGGTTTCAAATCAGTCGAAATCATCTCTTTCACCTAGGAAACTTGGGGTTCGGATTAAATCTGTTCTAACCCTAGAAGCGGCGCACATCACGTTGCATACCCCCTAGACGCCTTTCACCACGTAGGGGATTACGTAGGTAGACGTATTTCCCTGAATATGAATGACATGTTTACGCCTTATGCGTATTGCCACCGAGCATGCTGATGCGTGCGAGGGGGTTCCTAGGGACACGCATAAAAATTTTTGGTAATTCGTGTCATGACCACATGACAAATGTGGACATGACATGTGTGTTGTGTGTCGTGACCACATGGGAAATGTGGGCATGACATCCATCATACCTACAACAATCAAAGCATCTATTTAGATTATGTATCAAATCCAAGAAAGCAATGATATCTTTAAGAAAAGGCCCTGAAATTTTAATAAAATCCTAATGAATTCTTTATTTAAAAACAAAATATTAATTTTTATTGGCAAGTCTTTCATTCTTTTTGAAAAAATAATTGTATTGGAAAATTTATGCACATCACTAGAAAATTGTAAAAAACATGGAAAATATTGGTGAATAATAGGTAAGTGCATTAATTACCATGGTCAATCCTTCCTTTTAAAAAAATTAAATTCCTATGGAAAAGAAGGGGCCTATGGGTAGTAGCCCCCGATAGGGTCTATGTTGTTTAGGATTTGACTCAAACAGAATGTGAGTGACTCAAACTCCAGTGTGACACATAAGTTGTATCCTTGCTATGGGTGAACACCTAGTCACTCCTCTCATGGCAAGAGCCAATCAAGTGGAGGTAGAACTGAGGGGTTGTTCTATTTGTGAGGGAGTAGGATGTCACAAATGGCGGTTGGATTATTTGTGTGATGTGTGTTTGTGTATGTTTGATGAATGTTTTGATGGAAGTGTTCAATTATTATTGTTGTGATAATGATATGACCTAAAGGGTAACTTCTCCTAAGTCTAGCATGAAGACTAATTTTCCCATTCAAGATGTGGAGGCATTCTAACCTCTTGTATAAGTTCTTTCTGATTGATGATTCATCATCGATGTTCTTTAGCTTCTCTTATCTATTCTATGTCTTGTTGGATTTGAATTAGCTAAGGGAAGTTTTCCCTAATCTCACCTAAGATGGATTTTATCCAAGCTTCCCTAATGCTTGGGCACATCAAATTCTAGACAAGAGGGGGATACATTTGTTGTGTTGATTTTGTTGAATGTGTTGAAGATGTGGACCTCAGGATACAATTGAGGGTTTTACTTGACCTGTTGTTTTGATTTTTTTATGTTTTCTAATTTTTTTGATCTTTTGAAATGTGAAACAATTTTTGGTTCTTTTTCTCTGAATTTCAAAATGATCTAATTATCTCAGAAGGGAAAATGAATGCAATCTGTATGATTTTTTTAATGCAAACTAAACTATGTTTTTTTATGTTTTTGTGGGTCAATTTTTCATTTGTAATTTAATGACATTGAAAGTTGCAACTAATCTAAATACAATGAAATTAATCTAAGAAATTGAAATGCAAAAATTACTCTAAGAAAGCAAATTAAATTTTGTACCAAGAGAAAAGCAAGAAACATGTTACTTTCCCAAGAGCATAGTTTGATCTAATTACTACCAAAAACTTGAAGAACCTATATGAATTAGGCTACAGTGCCTAGTGTGAATCCTCAAAAGTCCTTTGGGAAACCATTCCTTCCTCTACACTAGTGGGGTCCTCCCCTTGGTAACTAGGACAAAATAAAGATAAAATCAAGTGGCTATGATCTTAGAAGCTATGAAGATTAGAAAAAGGTAATTGATTTGAGCATATGGATGCTATGGAAGCATGAATGGCTTGAGCTATGAAGCTATGAATGAAATAAAAAGGCACATGAGGTCTTGCAATGAGAATAAAAAAGTTATGGAGACAACTATGTCCAAAGCAAAAAGAAAGAATGCAATAATTAATTTGCCTCCCCAAATGCATAGAGGAGGGGAGTATTTATAGGTTAGAAATATACACCAAAAGTGGTGGTGATTAGGGAGTTAATAGAATTGATTGATGAGTTATTTGGCTTTGATTGGAAGTGAACAATAGTTGGAGAGAAGATCATAGAAGAATAAATAGAGATAAGAAAAGAGTGATTGAAAGATAAGAATAGATTGATTGGAAGTCAAGAATAGACTGATTGAGAGTCTAGATATAGTTAA
Source organism: Cunninghamia lanceolata (assembly GCA_027924645.1). NCBI lineage: Eukaryota > Viridiplantae > Streptophyta > Pinopsida > Cupressales > Cupressaceae > Cunninghamia > Cunninghamia lanceolata. Next base: position 2,522,461 of record BSBN01000270.1, read on the forward strand.
TGGGAGTGGACAGTTAGTTGTGCATGAAGGAGCTCACCATTAAGAGCTAAAAATGGAGCTAAACTACGTTAAAACAAGAAGAAATCATGCATTGAAAAGATAACAAGGGCACCCCTTTCGAGAAGTAGGTCACCTCTTTTAGCAGAGCATGTCACTCCTAGAGACTCTAGTTAATTTTTTGCATCACCCAGGGAGACTCTGAAGACAATAGGGGTGACTCATGCATAGTGGTTTGGATAGGTGGTTTGAAAGTGGGAAAGTGGTCTTAGAAGGTTGAAAATGGTTTTAAAGGTCTGAAACAAGGAAGAACACATCATGAAATTGGATCACCCCTTTTAGCAAGGCAGGTCACCCTTGAAGACCAGACTTTAGCTATAGGGTCACACAAGGAGACCATGAAGTCAATAAAGGTGACCTAGATAGAAAGGTTTGGACATTCAAACTGAGGGTATGGAAGGCTTTGAAAGGTCAATTGAATGGTCACAAAAGATTTAAGAATGATGAAGCCCCCTAGGGAAAATGAATTTTCCCTCTTGGGAGATGGATTGGTCATATTGTCAGGGCTAGCAAGTGACAAAAGTGGTTTGTCGAGCATGGGCTAGGCAGTTATTGATGGATTTTATTGTTCGCACCTAAGAATTACTCTTCGTTATAGCCAAACCACTACAAATGGGAAATCATGCAACTATGGGACTCTTTTGCAAATCACAAGATAAGCTCCAAGATTTTAGAAATCATCTCTTCATAAGAATCTCAGTATTTATTTATGCAAGGGATGAAGAGAAGAAAAACTTTAAATGAAAGAAGCTAATCTAAGGCGATACAACAAAAGATAGTATTTAAATTGATGTAGCAATGGCACAATGTTTCCCTACTTAACTCACAACACTAGCCCTTGGATTCAAAGAGCACAAAGGCATGATTTCAGACCATTTACCAATATCATTCATTAAAGAAAAAACAAAGGCACGACATCAATAGATGAAACTTGAAAGAAAACTCAATAAACATAGAATAAGCAAAGGATGTCACTTTTCTTCATTATTGAAATAAAAATGAATTACAAAAGGCTGAAAGGCACAGTTACAAAGGATTCAATCAACTCTAAAGAGAACCCACAAAGGCTAGAATACCTATCGACTCCTACCAAATCCCAAAATTGGCTCAGTGATTAAACACTACCAAACCCTTATTACATCGGTCGAGCCACTAAATATAGCAATCTAATATTTTGAAATGCAACACTAGGAAAGAAACATCTACCGCATCTACCACTAGTACCATGGCGTTGAATCCTCTTGACTGTGTCATCCTCCTTTGTTGCCTCACCTTGATGGCACTCATATGAGGTATTAAAATCTCACCAAGAAATTGCAAGGGGTGTAACCACCTCTTTGATGTTTCATTATACTGTTGTGCCACCTAAGGAATCCTCAAGTTGCATTCATGTACTCCTCACAAGCCTTAGAGGCCTACTGACTCATATGTACTAATTGACGATGCATCGCATCACTTCGTCAGCTTTGCAAGGTCCTTCACAAATTCCAAACTATTAGATCCTGTGACCCATGATCGATGATTTTGTAAGCCTCTTTCACCTTTGCCAATATGGTGGGTCCCATTTCCATGTGGCAACATGGCACTACTCCTTGATGTTGTTAGGCTTGCTTTGTTGAAACCATATGTAGAAGCACCAACTGTCTCCTTCCTCTTTCTTTGCCTTTTGAAAACGTCAAGCCCCCCATTGGGAGAATTGTGACACTTGGTATCTCAATGCAAATCCTTGGAGTGTCATGCTTGATCTCATCAGGGAGAAGCATGTATGCACCAAGTGGAAATAGTGGAGGCTTTAACACTTGAAGTTATTTGAGGAGTAGAGGGGCCCACCACAGTCTGTCCCAATGACATATGACATCTTGGCACAATGCTAAGGGGTTGTCATACATTCCTTCCCTTTAGGCTTGCATCATGTCTACAAGTGGAATAATCTATAACCTCCTTACTATAGTTGTATTCTTTTAAGACTCATGCCTGCTACTAACAATTTGGGACACTTGTCATTGAGGCGCAACGCAAGGATACTATTAGACCTGCAAGGTCTTGGAGATGCAAAATGATACCATGTGTCTCTCTTTTGTGACCTCATTCTATTGAAGACACTAGGCCCACCCTCAAGAGAAACATGACACTTGGAACTTCGACACTTTGCGAAGAGGCTATTAGTCTTGACGACTCCTTCGGCCTATGAAAACCTTCCACGTAGCAAGCTAACACCTTATTTTTGACAACCTATCGTAGCTTGATCCAAACTTGATAAAGGCTCAAAATGATGTTGCTCAATTGTAATTCAAAAAACTGATGTCAAGGTGCCCCAAACCAAAACAAAATGTAGAGCAAAAGGCTCTAGTTCTTGGCAACACTCAAGGAAGTGCACTCACGCATGTTGAACACCAAACTCCAAAAATAAAGGAAACAAAAATTTAAAATTGGGAAGAAAGAGTTATCAACCTTAAAGATTCTCTAAGGAAATCTACAAAGATGTCCATTCATCCTCTAAAGGATGGCCCTTCTTCTTCAGTGCCTCAAAAGATTTGTTTAACTTGATTATCTCCTGTGGGAGACACACTGCAATTTCTCAACAACAGCCTTTATTCGATGCTCCAGTTGAGCTAGTGGTTGAAGAATTGCCTCAACTTCCATGATGCTTGGTGTCTATACCCATCCCTAAAAAAGATGGCTCGTCTACTTTCTTTCTTGCAAGAACCACCTTGTACTCTACTTCACTGAATACATCTCCATCTTCTTGTAAAGGAGAGGGCAATCCCAATTTGACCAATAAGTCAATGTGGTCCCTCATTTCTGTCACAGCCTACACTAAAGTGGTCAACTAAGACCTACACTTTAGAGTAGCCTTGTTTCTTTTCTTGACCTCATTCACCTTTTCCATAACATTGTATCAGTTATCCACCCTAACTAACAACAAAGCCTCATTATGTAGGCTATAGAGTTTTTCCATTAGATTATGAACCTGGGCTATTTTAGGAGTGAGAATCTAGAGAGATTGATTTGCCTCAGTTTTTACTTGTGCTATGAGTCTCTAGGTAGTAGAAATGAATTGAAGTGTTATAGAGCAAGATGTGAACACTAGCATTTTACACTTAGTTTAGCACCTAGTTGGACCTAATTTGTTACCTTCATTAATCATGACCTATTTTAACACCTTTTTTAGCATAAAATGATTAAATCTTGATCCTAATGAATAATCCCGACAGAATAAACTTAGGACTGGACTAAACCCACAACATTTGATACTCCCTAGAGTTTGTGGGACTAAAGGACTAGGGCACTCAAGTGTCCTAGGCCCAAATGGGCTCTTTAGCGCCTCTCTTGTGGTGTTGACTTAGAACACCTCCCTAGTTTGTATATGTCGGCTCCATTTTGTTTTATTCATCGTTTGTGAGCAAGAGTGCATATAGAAAGGAGTTTTGTATTTCATTTTACACATAGAGAATGCTAGTTTGTGATGAGAAGGAATGATCTTATATTTTTGTGTTCTACGATAAAATGTTCTTCATGCTTGGAAGTGCCATCTACTTGTGGATGTTATTGAAGATTGTTTGTAGGTCTTGAAGGAAGTTTCAAGCCTTCTCCATCACTCCCCTTGTTGGTGTAGGATCTTGAGTTATCTTCATCAACTAGGGATTCACATCTTGTGGTAATCATCATCATTTTCAATCATATTTTTATCACATATTATAGATATGGCCTCTGCCCTTCTAGGGCACGCACTCTTGGATCTAATCATTGTTGTAGTGGAGGTGGAAACACCAACACAAGGTTTGATTGAGGAAAGCCCTTATATACAACACAACTTTTTCCTCGTTTCTCATGTGCAGGTCACAGAAATAAGTTTCTAAAGATAATTTTTGGGAAGAAGACAGAGCTTGCAGGTACATGTCTGGTGATACCCCGAGATTCTGCTAAACCCTAATTAGGGTCTAGGGAACCCAAGCACCCTGGTCTTTGGTAGTTTTTCTCCCAAGTCTAGGTTCTGATCTACTCCTTGATCTATGTTTCTTTTGGTTTTATGATATCTATTTCTGATATTTAGTTATTAGCAAATCTTTGTCATTTAGGGTTTGGTCATTTTCCCTTGCTTGCTCACTTGATCTTGGTTGAATTTGGTTGACTCGTCTATTTACAAAAAGGGGCATAAACCCTATATTTTGGCTTTCTTTCATGGGTAGTATCCGAGCTTGGTTTGTGCCCCAATGTTTGTAGAAGAGGTTTTGACCTAGTTTAACTCTTTAGGCTAGATCACTCTTTTCCATGTAACATTTTGGTGAACCCATCATTTCTTGCACTTTTGAATCCTTCTTATTTCAATTATAAGTTATTTACTACCCTAGATCTGATTGGGATCGATTTCATTAATCATTTTTCATGCATACATAGTTAAATTTTGCATAATTTCAAAACTAGGGTTTATACAAACCTTGCATTTCTAGAAAATTTAGCTACTTTTGAGCCTAGGGTTTAAGGGTTTGTGAGTTGTTTCAGATCTTGTTGCATTGTTAACTTGTTTAAAACATTTGTATTTGTTGTACCTTTTCATTCTAGTGTTTAAACTATTCTTTCATCCTTGCATTTGAAATTTGGAAAGAAACAATTCATTCTAGACTTGGAAAAGAGCATATTTGTCACTTTATTTGCATCTCATAAGGATAGACATCATAGCATAAATTTAATTTCTTGTTTTTGCATCAGATCTGATTCGTATTACAATAATTAATCATTTCATAGCATTACATTGTGCATTTGAATCCTTTTCATTGCTAGAAATTGTCAAAAAAGTTGCATTTTGTGAAAACCTAGTTAATGCTGGAATCTAGGGTTTGTGATTGATATTTTCAGATTTTACTACTATAATTTGCATTTCAAATCTGATTTTGCATTGTTCTACAACATTACAATTGTCATATGGCATTGAAGATTAAAGATAGGAATAATTTTGAGTTGTTGTATTTTGAAAAAAGCATTGAAATTTGGATTTGATTTAAGCATTGGCATTATTCATATCTAAGTGGATTTGAGTAGAGTTGAATTTGATAAAGGATATATTGTGTGCATTATACTTGTTTACATTTAAACAAAACATTGCTTCATTTAAACAAAAACTCAAACCCTTCTTTTGCTACATCATTCATTTCTTGTATTGGCGCATCTTGTGTGTTACTAAAGCTTGTAGATGCTTTGAGCTTTCTAGCCCGGTGCCCCAATTCTAACATTCACGTGCGAAGAAGTCTTCAAGCTATGGGTTCTAATGCTTTGCATAATGATGATACCAATACATCGAAACCCCAAATTCCTAATCTTATCACACAAGAAGGTCAAACACTTCTTCCTGATATCCCTACTTCACATCTTCCTGAAGCATCAAACTTCCATGAATCTATTAATATTGATGACCTTGTGTCTCATGTCCCTGAAGCTCAAATACAGAGATTAGACACAGAGTTTGCTAATTTCTAGTAATTTGTAAGCTTGGAACACATAGCTGAAGAGGTCATCTTTGTTGTTGAGAGTCTAAGAAGTCTTTTGCTTGAAGGTCGAGAAAGATTGGAAGTCTTGTGTGGCCTTGCTCATATAGTGCATAACAACATTCTATCTGCATCTAGTTGCAATGAAATCATCACAAATATCACTTCTTCTAACCAAATAGGGACTCAAGTATTGGTACTCATACCAACACTCCCTATTCCTACTTATACTTCTACTATTCTCACCACTACTACATAGCCAAGTAATAGTGCTACCACACGTGTTAGGTTGTCTAATGGGAATCTTGTTCACCATTATAGTATCATTCCATATAGTTACATAAATTCCACACCTAATGCTGCTCCACCTACATCTAAACCTCCTATCACATTCCAAAAGGATACTCATACACCACCACCTATTCCTTCCAATTCATTCCAATCTCTACCTGATTCAACTTTTGACCTCATCATAAACCAATTGTTGAAAAATATGATCTTCATCCAACAACAATTGGCTAGCATGAGCAATAGTCCACCTAAACATAATATGACAACACATTATATTTGTATCCCTTTGTCCTATTCCATCCTAAGAACTCAAATGCTTGAGAAGTTTGAGACTCCTCGCTTTGAGAAATATAATGGGAAGGGAGACCCTAACAACCATGTGGCAACCTTTACCACTATGTTTTTTGCTCACTACCTCCTAATTCTATAACTTCTTTCTCACAATTAGTCAATAAGTTCCTCGAGCATTTTCAAGCAAACATTGGACCTCAAGTCTCTTTGACAGACTTGGTTCATTGTAAGTAGGGAACGAAAGAGAAAATAACAAATTTTATGGGCCATTATCAAGCCCTCATCTTAGAAGTCAAATATTCTATTCTAGATGTTGATGTGCAAAGAGTCTTTATAGAAAACTTACAACCTCACATCCATGATAAGATATTGCTGATGCGATATGATTCTTTCACTCATCTTTGCACGGTTCTTCATGATTATCAACTTTCAATTAGTTAGTATGAGTGAAGCCTCTCATAATCATTAATTCAAAAAACACAAAAACTTCATCAAGATAAATAAAATTTCAGCAAATAACATAAGAAAACATGTGGTGGTTGTTGATAACTGAGAGGGGGGGTGAATCAGTTATCCTAATTATTTCTTCTTTCTGAACTTTCTTATTAATTAATGCAACATTAATTCAAATAAGCAAACATTACCATGAAATGGAAAAACACATGACACAGTATTTTTGACGTGGAAACCCTGTTAAGGGAGAAAACCACGGGGTGATTAACCCAAAGATTATTCTCTGTTAGAAGAATAAGGAAATACAAAATGGCACTTGCCAATTAGGGCTCACTGCCCGAGCACACTACTCACAAAGGAGGCACACTGCCTACAAGGAGACACACTGTCTACAAAAGAATGTTATACAATACTTGAACTAATTGGAAGCATCCACATATGCTGGAATTCAATTCTAGTTAGGCTCAGTACACTGATCTGCTACACTTCATCTTTCCTCTTCTCTTATGTTGCTTTCCTTTCACATACCGGACCTTCCTTACTGCTTCTGCTCTGCTCTGCTGTTATTCGCATACCACATATCACAACAACTCTCACAACTAAATCCATCCTTTATATATATCCGCACAAGTGATTTCATTATCTTTCTAGTCGGCATCCGGAACAGTCAATCTTCTCACAAACTCTGTTCTGTCAGCTGAATCATTACACATCAAGTAATGCGGATCAAGCATATACTTGTAGAAATCATTAATCATGTCGGCCAAACATGATTCATGCCTTCATAACCTTTAACACCATCAATAACACATCCGGAAAGTAGTCTGATGTCCTGTCAGTCAGTTCTTCCTCTGTTCACACTATCACTCAGGAACTCGGTACTCAAGTATTCATGTCTTTTGCCTCATCTATCACCGGAGGCTAAAACCTTGGAATCTATCACTCAAGATAGTACTCTTTACTTCCCCAAATCTGCACTTTACCAAGATACTTCCTCTGAGAGATCCGGACATGTCTGTCAGACCTTGCCATATGCTCTATTCTTGTTTACCGGACCACAACATTCTTCACTCTGACTTCCGATAGAGACACACCATGTCCTGCGGATGTGTGGGATGAACTTTGTTGCCATCAATGCCAACAATCATGAATCCATATAGTGTCTCTTGCCAACAATCTCCCTCTTTGGCATTGATGGCAACACTTAGTGAAAAATGACTAAGTGTTTACACTAGGCTCCCCCTTGGCTGATGCTCTGTCTTTATATATATTTTTCGGAGCTCCCCCTTAGTTGGATTCCTCATTTTTCACTGCTCCTCACTCCCCCTTTGACATCAATGGCAAAGGGTAGGGTCCGCATACCAAAATTTTTAAAAATTTAACTATATTTAGCCGCATAAGTATATATATACAAGTTGTACTTACATATACTTAAGTATGTCTGCAAAAGTGTTCTTCAACTGTACAACTTCTATCGCCCAACTCTGCTTCATCCTATCCAAAATTAAGATATGCCCACTCAACAAGAATGCAAACGCATCTGCCCTTTTTAGATCTGTCAGATCATTTGTCTGGGCTGTGATTTGAGCTTCTGTTATGGCCTCATGCATGGCCTCTAGCTTAGGGACAATTAACCCCCTAAGCTCACTCAACCTGCTTATTCTATTTTTCCTTTCCTTCTCCAATTTCTTGATTTCACTCAAGACTGCAATAGTCTGACATTCTTGATTTGTTATAGAGGAAGAAAGAGGATCAAAACTTTGAGACAAGCTTAGTAGTTTGTCCTCTTGCTCTTTTATTTTCTTCTCAATCTCCACTGTTACCTTGGACCAGGAGATACAAAATTTGTATATTTCACCGCCATCCTTAAGAGCATTTTCTAAGCTCTTTATCCCAATGTTCATGTTTCTCCTATCATTAATGATCAAACCCTGTACCTCGGAGAACCTTTTATCCAAAAACTCCTTCCGGACCTTTTCTTTAGCTGATTTTTCTAGAGAATCAAAATGTGTACTAACACTACTGACTAAGGTTTTGAGATTACCGGAAGAGGAGGCTGTGGGATCTTTCTGAATAGATGGCATAATCTTTTCAAGCACTCCAGAAGCAGCTTCTATCAACTCACAGTCTTCCATATAAGACTTTAGGAGTTTTTCATTAGCCTTAGCATTTGCAAATGAAGCTATCTTCATTGTCTGTACTGGAGAAAGAGAATCAAAATTGAATGGACCTTGTAGAAGCTCCGGTTCATCAATCTCCATTGTTTCTTTGTTCAGGAATTCTTGGACAGTTTGTGTAGTGTCTCTTGCCAGAGATAGATGTTTCTTCTCTTCTGCAGTCTTGGAGCTGTCCTTAGGAGTTTTCTCTCCTTCACCACTAGCAGTTGTGGTTTTCTCTACTGAAGTCTTCTCTCCTTCTACAACCTTAGCACTGTCATCTTCTTTTTCCTTCACCTCTACTTCTTTCTCCTGTAAATTTTCTTCTCCTTTAGATCCAGAGACTGTAGGGGAAACTGGAGGAGAAATGTTAGTCTGTTCGTGGCCCACCTCTTCTGACATTTTCTTAGGAGTTTCTTCTGCAACATTTGTAGTGGAGGGATCAGTACCCAAGTCCTCTATAATAGGAAGATTAAATCTTTTGAAGGTTTTCTAGAGAATCTCTTCAGTGTCCTTGGCTACCTTGTCGGTCTCACCAAGCATAAGTTGATTCATCCTTGCTTTGCTCCTGAATTCATCCTTGCAGTCTTTGAATACCATGTTCATTGTCTTGGGATCAATTGAAGGATATAGCTGAATAGCTATCTGTTCCTGGATCTCAAGGTCTTTTGCCATGGCATTGGTCTTTCTCATTTCCAACTCCTTCTCTAGACTCTTAGGAATTAGAGAGATAATTTCAATAAAAGCTTTATTGTAAATGTTCAAAAACTTACCTGTGGCTTCCTCCAGAATCTTTTTATCTGCTTCATTATAATAATCATAGAATTTTATTAAGGGTTGTAGGTTGCCATCCATAGTGACTGCTTTTACTACATCATCTAAGGAGAGAGTAGGTTTTTCAACAAATTCCTCTTCCTTCTCTTCTTCTCCTTGACCGGATGATTTCTTCTTCTTCTTTAGTTTCCTGATCTCCTCATCTAATTCGGTTTTCTCTTCATCCTTTTGACTTGCATAAGCCCTTGTGGCTTTTGTCTTTGATCTTTTCTCTCTTTTACCGGATGCCTGGACTTCCAATTTTGAGCTTTTGGCTGTGACAGGTGCAGATCTTTTTAATGATCTGGTCCGGGTTGAGGTTTCTACCAGAGCACTTTCCTTGCTTTTCTTTTCTGCCTCTTTCTTCTCTTCCTCATCCCTTTCCATCCTTTTCTTGTGGGCATCAAGTGCCTACTTTGAGATGCCAAGGCCTTGGGCAATATTTTCTACTTCTTTTCTCACCTTCCTCTTGATCTCTGGTTCTCTGAGTTCAACATGGATTTTTATACTCAGCTCCTCAAAGGTTCCAAACCTTTCTACTTTTGGATCTTTAGCCTGGCTTAGCATGTGTTGAACATGTAGCTCCACAATCTATTCATCAACTTCATACCCCATGGGCATGATCCAGATTGTCCTTGGTTCTACTGCCTCCATTAGGCACTGATTAGTCTCTACCATAAAGCAGATTGTGTCTTTGTATTTCTCAACAAGAGACTAGGGAATCCTTTCTCTTGCTTGCATCATGTTTTGAAAGTTCTTGAAATACCCCCACAGAGCTGTATTTTGTGCTTTGTTGTCACCAAGTCCATGTAAATAATCTCTAATTTGGATAGCTACATGTCTAAGATTCTCCCATACCCAGCCATTGGATCTGGGAAGCTCATTCATAAAGTAGAAGAATAAGCACAATATCAATCCTCCATACTTGAATGAATTCTTCTTGTCTTTCTTGATTTTCTGTAGATTCTCCAAGAGTTGGTTCAAGAGAAGCTGACAAAGATCATAGTCTGCATCCTTTCTTAACATTTCATAAGCGGTATAGATAGCAGTTCCAGGTACAGAATTTTCTCTGCTAGAATGATATATCTTATATCTAATGATCATAGAAGCAAACTTGACATCAGGATCAGTGATGTCATCTACTGTCATTGCTCTTTTGTCAAACTTAGATCTGGTAGCATCACTCACAATTTGGTTCTTTACAAATTTAAGAACAGGAATCCCACCAGATGAGTGTAATCCGGTAACTACCCTGATGGCATCCTTAGTGATCTTGAATGGTCCATTCAACCACATGAAATTGTCATGTATTCTGCTCAGAATGTACCTAACCCATTCATCCTCTGTAAAACAGGGGAAATGTATGTATTGTGCAAAGTGCTTGTTCCGGAGGCCTATGTATTGGGGTTTGAGCTCAAATGAATCATCTAACAGTTGTTTGTGATAGATATCTCTTAGTTTGAATTCTCCAAACTCTTCAAGATTTGCATGTATATAAACCCTAATATCTTTGGTGTGCAATACACCATGCGGAACACTGGAAAATGCACCTAGGGGATCTACCTCCAAGGATTTATATGGATGTTTCTTAAATGAGGGCTGAGGTCTATCAGAGATCTTTACTATATTCAGAGTAGCCATCATCAAACAATCTTACTGAAGGATATCAAGAACGATAAATACCTTTTATGCAGGTTAGGGCACATGAAGAAATCTGAATAGAGTTGTATGAAGAGTTGCCTTGATCTTTTGGGAGAAGTTGTTTGCAGAGCTCCTTTTCTTTCTTCTTCGCATGTGAGTGTACAAGTGTGTAAATGACAGACAAATGAACTCTTTTATTCGAAGAAGCCCTAATTTTCACCCTGCAATAAATGCGCAACCTAATTCATTCCGGTTTGCCTGGTTTTCCTTGTTCAAGGAGGAAGAAACTCATCCGGATCATTATGATTCCCTTGTGATCGATGTTAGTGATGAATCATCATATCCACTTGTCCTTTTGATCATCTTATGTATCTGCAGATCAAGCTGTATCAATTTGGATTCATACTGGGCCAATCTTGTGAGAAACCTGTTTTAATGGACGACTTGCTTAACCGGACCAATTCTAAAGGAATTGAACCTTTTAAATTTTCTTTTAGATCTCTCAGATCTTCACCTGACCTTCTTTACATGTTTCTCTAGAAACCCTGTGATCCACAGCTTCTCATGTGCCAATTTTAGGCACCACTTAACTGGCTGGGGGAACAAGGTTTTCTTTGTGTCTCCCCCTGAGCCAGAGCTCACCTTTTAGTTTCTGGAAGGAATATCAGCACCAGAGTCTGGTGCGGATCCAACCTCTACATTCTCTGAACTTTTCTTCACCCAAATCTTGTTCATCTCATTCCTAACTTCATCCGCATTCACCTTTTGTTTACCCTTATCTTGATTCTGATTATGATATATTGGACCTCTTTTCTCCTGATTCTTGCTTCTACAGAATTTTGCATTATGACCGGACCTATTATAGATTTGGCAAACAACATTTCTTTGCATATTTGACTAATATCCTCTTGATCTGTATTGATTAGCCATATGACCTGCTCTATTGCATGTAAAGCATCTACCATTGAATGATTTGTTCATTTGCATATTTCTGCATTCATGAGACTTGTGACCATACCTTTTGCAGTTAAAACACTGTCCGGAGAAGGATGAATTAGTCTGATTCATTCTCTTTCTACACTGATTAGCTTTGTGACCAAAGTGATTGCAGCTGTGGTAGTATCCATTGAAGGATGAATATCTTTGAGCATTGGGCTATCTTACCGGAGGTCTTCTAGGCTTGTTCCTTAGATTTTTTGATCCAAAATTCTTCTGACCGGATCCGGAGCTTTCTCCTTTCTCATATCCCAAACCACATTTGTCATCTACCTTCTTTTGACTTCCAAGAAGAACTTCAAGTTGAACAGAACTTATCTTGAATTTCTCTTTATACTCATTTGTTGTTTGCAGATCCCTTTTTAGAGAGACAATTTGATCCTCAAGTTTTTCTTGATTATCTTTAGCATCTTCAAGATCAGATTCAAGATGTCTGATAATTCTATCCATCTGGTGGCAATCTTCTGATTTCTCCTTGAGAGACTGTCTTAGATTATCTTCAGTTTTTCTTTTCTCTTCAACTTCTTGGGTAAACTTTATAACTCCTAATTCCATTTCATGTCTTACCATAATGATTTATTTTGATAACTTTTCACATAACTTGGTTTTCTCAGTCAGTTCTTCATTTGCATTATTTTCTTCACCTTGTCTTGCCAATTGCTGAAGCAGCTCCTTTCTCTTTTTCATAGAGAGACTTAATTTGTCTTTTAGTTCTCTCATGAAATCATCAGCCTGTTTGAGTCTTTCCTTTAATTCATTGACTTCAGAGTTTGACTGTTCAAGATCCTCAAGGGCAGTCTTGAGTTGCTCCCTTAAACCATATGCATCCATTTGGACTCCTAGATCTTCCTCGAGCTGTTAGACTCTGTTAGGAGGAACTTAGCTTTGATACCAATTGTTGATAACTGAGAGGGGGGTGAATCAGTTATCCTAATTATTTCTTCTTTCTGAACTTTCTTATTAATCAATGCAACATTAATTCAAATAAGCAAACATTACCATGAAATGGAAAAACACATGACACAGTATTTTTGACATGGAAACCCTGTTAAGGGAGAAAACCACGGGGTGATTAACCCAAAGATTATTCTCTGTTAGAAGAATAAGGAAATACAAAATGGAACTTGCCAATTAGGGCTCACTGCCCGAGCACACTGCTCACAAAGGAGGCACACTGCCTAGAAGGAGACACACTGTCTACAAAAGAATGTTATACAATACTTGAACTGATTGGAAGCATCCACATATGCTAGAATTCAGTTCCGATTAGGCTTAGTACACTGATCTGCTGCACTTCATCTTTCCTCTTCTCTTATGCTGCTTTCCTTTCACATACCAGACCTTCCTTACTGCTTCTGCTCTGCTCTGCTTTTATTCGCATACCACATATCACAACAACTCTCACAACTAAATCCATCCTTTATATATATCCGCACAAGTGATTTCATTATCTTTCTAGTCGGCACCTGAAATAGTCAATCTTCTCACAAACTCTGTTCTGTCAGTTGAATCCTTACACATCAAGTAATGCGGATCAAGCATATACTTGTAGAAATCATTAATCATGTCGGCCAAACATGATTCATGCCTTCATAACCTTTAACACTATCAGTAACACATCCGGAAAGTAGTCTGATGTTCTGTCAGTCAGTTCTTCCTCTGTTCACACTGTCTCTCAGGAACCCGGTACTCAAGTATTCATATCTTTTGCCTCATCTATCACCGGAGGCTAAAACCTTGGAATCTATCACTCAAGATAGTACTCTTTACTTCCCCAAATCTGTACTTTACCAAGATACTTCCTTTGAGAGATCCGGACCTGTCTGTCGGACCTTGCCATATGCTCTGTTCTTGTTTACCGGACCACAACATTCTTCACTCTGACTTCCGGTAGAGACACACCATGTCCTGCGGATGTGTGGGATGAACTTTTTTGCCATCAATGACAACAATCATGAATCCATATAGTGTCTCTTGCCAACAATAGCATCATCTCCTGCTCCCGTTGCGTATAAATTGAAACCAAAAACAAGAAACTTCACACCACTATCAGAGTCTCTTTTTGCTATAGTGACACAACTTTTGCAAAGCAATCTCATCAAGCCTCCACCCGTTAGACCTCTTGATTCAAGCAAGATGCAATCATCTTCCTTTGATTTGAAGGCCTTTTGTCAATTTCACCACTCCATTGGCCATGAAACTAAAAGATGTATGCATCTTAAACATGAAGTTCAAGACCTCATCAACTCCAATGTCATCCAGGTTGTTGGTATGAACGACAAAGGGAATAAATTGGTGGCTACTCCTAATCAAAATTTTCAAATATATATTGATCCTTTACCTCATCACGAATCTAACGCTATTGATATTTGCATGGTGGATGCTCACCCTCATAGAGAGCGAGAGGAATTGGAACATGCTATATCTTTTACTCCACATGATGCTACTGCTGAAGCTTCTGATGGACATCTTTACATTACTATTCAAATCAATGATAAACTTATTCGTGGTGCTATGATAGATCATATATGCATGTTAAATGTAGTAACTAAAGAGTTTCTCTACATGCATGGTTTACATCGAGATACATATGACGTATCGGAGATGGCTATTAGAGCACATGATGGGTCTATCCTTCCAACTCTTGGTGCCTTGACTCTTGAAGTTAAGGTTGGACCAAGAGCCTTGGAAGTTAATTTTGTCATCATTCTTACATCAGACTTATTTCATGTGAAGTTGGCCTACCCATGGCTCCACTCCATGAAGGAGGTCCCTTCTATGGTTCACAAGTTCTTAAAGTTTCCATTTGAGGGATGTGTACATGTTGTACATCATAGTCAGTACCAGCCCATTGCTTGCAATGGATATTTTACACTTGCCTAATTTTGGCCACAACTAGTTGGAGTCGCTTGAGCTAGAGAGGATATATTCTTCTTATCATATCAAAAGTTTAAATCAAAGAAAATAGAAGAGGTATCACTTTGTAATATTCCTCCTTGTGATGTCCTTGAACCTCCTCGATTTTCTAAGGCTATAGTAGTAGTTCCTCCTATCCCACAAGTGGTGAATGAAGATAAGCCTGAATCAAAGGTTCTTGCCTATCCCCGAGCATCTAGTAGATATGTTGAGGTTCCCCCCTGCCATCCCTTCAAGGACAACAAGGCAACCTTCGTACACAAAATAGACCTCCCTATAAGTGCAATGTTACTTTTGTACCACCTGCCTCCACAGAGACTAGTGGAAGTCAATTGATTGTGCATGTGTTATTTCCTAGGGTTTCTCAACAAATTGAGGATGCTCATGTACTTCCACCTATTTCATAAGTTGAGAAGGAAGAGAAGCCCGCATTGAGGAACCATTCCCCTGTAGTCTCCCAACCTTCAGTGGTTCCTGATATTTATTCTAATGTTCTTGAAGCAAAGGAAGAATAGGAACCCATGTTGGAAGTACTATGATTCCCTTAACAAATATCATGAATAAAGCTAAGCGAAATAAGATTATAAAAGAAAGAAAGAAGCGTCGTTGTTTTGTGGCTCGCCTTGTTGTAGGAGAGGAGAATATCCCTTTTCACAAGTGTTTATCACCAATGGATGTCAAAGAGACATCTACTACTATTGTGTCTCTTATAGAGAAGGATAAAGCTTCACAAGCCTACTATGGAACCTATTGTACTACATTCTGATAGAGAATATGAAGATAATACAGGTATGGCTCTTGTTCTTTATACCTCATGTGCTATAGTTCGTCTTGCATCTTGTCCACCTTTCCAAACAAATGATGAGCAAGATTGGGAGGAGGATGATATTCTTTAGGTTGACTCACAAGTGAGGTCTCTTATTTTTATTATGTTATGAATGCATGTGATTGTTTTCCCCGATGATGTGTTGCTTGATATGTTATTTATGTTGTTGTTGTTAATCTCTCTTTGGATGACCCTTGACACCCTTGTAAGTGCAAGGATACAAAGGAACCAAAATTCATTGTGGCATTCTCTCTATTTGTATCATCATTCTCCTATCTGTCATAATTTATATTGTTGTTTTGTCCTTTGGGGATGACACAAGGCATAGGATGCTTAGACATTCTCCCTTGTTGACCCAAAGGATTTTTATTTTTGATGTCATGTGATACTTCTTCCATTGTCTCTGTAGTTCTACTAGCTAGCGGATTATGCTAGTTCCATATCTATTGATGCAGGAGCATCCGAGCTCACAAGCAATCTTGCATCAACCAAAAAATATTTTATTTTTTTTACCCTTTTGTTTGTCTTGTAGGTATATAATCAAAACAATACACCAACATTGGGGAAAATAAAATAAATATTTTAATTCTCCCTCTCCAAGGAAAAGACAAGGCAAGTTGTATATGGACAAAGTCTTAGTCACCTACATGCTAGAAGACAAAAGTTGGACAATGAAAATTTTTCAAGCACCCAAGTCATAAAGGAAAGAAACAAAGGAATCCCAAGAGTCATATTTCTCCAAGTTGGACACCACCAAGAAAGAAGAGGAATACCAAGAGTCATTGGAGCCCAAATAAGGAAGATGAAACTTGGCAAAGGAGATAATATAAATAGATAGAAGTTTTGCTCCAAAGAAGCATTGAAAAACAAGATAAAAGCCCAAGTTTATTTCTAATTTTTGTAGGTCATCAGGAGGAAGTCCATAGGTGATGTTGAAGAGAATTATCCAAGGGAAATACATCCATTTTGATGAGGCAAAGAAAGTGGACATCCATGGTGACTTGTTAGGTGAAAATTTTCTAAATTTCTAAGTTTGTGGAGGTGGATAGTTGGAAATTTTGTGAGATACTTCATAGTTGGATTTTTGGAGGTTATGTATGTGTGTTACCATATTTATTAACTACATAAAAACATTTGGGTTGTAAGTTATTTCTGATGTTCAAGTATATGAAATTCTCAAGATATAATGTTACTTCATAGCTGAAATTGTTGCTATAACATTCACAAACTATATTCACTTAAGGGTTGCAAGTTTAAGAGGTTAATCTACATTTATTTTCCTACAAATAAAGGAATCAAAGGGACAAATAAAAATCCTTAAGGTTTGGAATTTATCAAAGTTAATTTGCATCTAAGAGGAGTGGAAAAATCTTGACAAACAACAATCTTAAGGTTGAAATTTAACAACAATATGTTGGCAAATACATTTTGTTACAATATTTGAAGTTTTGAGCACATGATTATAAGAATTTGAAGGCATGAATATTGTTGTTATCACAATGCACATAAGTGAAGTCGATGTTACATGTATGGGCCTAGCTGGTGTTGTCATTGATGTCAACATACTCCTGTTGCATTGATGATAAGGATTGGATGAGCTGTGTGCTGAGGATATTGAGAAAATTAGTCCCAATCAGGAACAGAGAAGAATAGTGAAGACAGTAAGTTAAAGATCCTAGCTAAGATGAAGATCAGAGGATGCGCATCAAAGGGTTTGTAGATATGTGTCTTAAGGTGATCTATTAAAGATTTCAGAGGTCCATATGAAGATCTGAAGAAGTTGTGGCTGCACAAGTAAAACTGGTTCCGGTAGGTGTTCAAAGGTGACAGAGTGACACAGATAGGTTCGGTGAGATCTGGAAATGCAATATCCTATTTTGTGGATTTGGTGGAGTGTTTAGGAAGTCCATGTGAAGTGATAACTCAATTGGTTCGTGGTCTGGAGGTCCGCAAGCATCTATTCCATTGTGACAGTGATGACGGACTGTGTTCTTGAGGTTCCGGATGAAGGAGATAAGGATTTCAGTAAGCAGATTTAGTGTGGATGTTCTTGGTGATTCAGGCAAGCTTGTGGAGGTCTTTGGATCATGTCCAGTTAGTGTTGGTGGTCCGCATTGAAGATTAATCTAGCAATTGAAGAATTACTTCCGGATTATGGTGTTCTTCTTAAGTCTGGCCGACCGGATGAGTTACACATCCTGCAGATGATCTGGAAGGTGTCTTGTGAAGAATGGCGTGTTCCCAAAGAAAGATTGAAGTCTCAGATCTGTGTGGCCGACAATGTGCTGATCCACGTGAAGTCTTTTTGTAATAAGTCATATTGTATTTGCTCTATTAAGTATGCTAACTTGGATGATAATTCCTAAGTCGATGTCTTGTATAAATAAGGAGTTGTAGAGTCATTTCAAATGATATCTTGTGGAGATGAGAGTGTGGTAGAAAGGAGAAGAGCGAAAGGTAGAGCAGAAGTTTTGGGCTTTAATGGAACTGACTCAAGCATGGTGAAGATGCTATTCTTCAGTTCAAGTATGTGATACTTATTCTTCTGGAGACAGTGTGTCTCTTGTAGGCAGTGAGCCTCTTGTGAGCAGTGTACTCAGGCAGTGAGCCCTAATTGGCATGTGCCATTTTGTTCCTTCTATTCTTCTAATAGAGAATACAATCTTGGGTTAATCACCCCGTGGTTTTTCCCTTAAACAGGTTTTCCACGTCAAAATCTTGGTGTCTTGTGTATTAATTTTTTTCTGCTCTTGATTTAATGCATTATGTTTCCATGATTGATTTATCATTATGATGCTGAATTGGAAAGTGGATTTAAGTGCTTAATTGAAAGAAAGTTTTGGACAACTGATTCACCCCCCCTCTCAGTTGTCTACCCTAAGTCTAACAATTGGTATCAGAGCTAAGTTCCTCTATAAGAGCTTAACCACTTGAGGAGATCCAGGATGTCGTCCTACAAGAAGGATAGTCTGAAGTTTGATGGAACAAATTTTAATCTTTGGAAAAGTCGCATGCACTGTCACTTGCAATGTATGGGAATGCAGTATTGGACCATGGCTTCAACGAAGTATACTCCTCCACAGAATGGCCTGAAAACTGCAAATGAAATCACAGATGCTGAAAATAATCTGCGGAGTAAAGAAGCTCTTCTAAGTGCCTTATCTGATTCAAAGCTGACAAATGTTGTTGATCTACAAACTGCTTTTGAAATTTGGGAAAAACTAGAACTTCTGCATGAAGGAGACAAGTATGTTAAATGTGCAGGGCTACAAAGTCTGAACGGAAAATTCAAAAATCTGAAGATGAGAGAAGATGAAAATATCACTACTTTTATGCCAAGAGTAAATGAGCTTGTTTGTGGTATTAGATGTGCTGGTGGAGTTTTGGATGAAGATGAGATTGTTGGCAAAGTTCTTAGATCCCTTCCTACTTCTTATAAATACAAGGTTGCTGCCATTGAAGAATTCAGAGCCCATTCAGGTGTCACAAGAGATCAACTGGTTGGTAAATTGGCTGCATTTGAAATGACCGAGTTTGGAGATGCCCCCCCAAGGATTGAATCTACATTCAAAGCTAGTGCCTCTATAAAAGGTAAACAAAGGTTTGATCTGGGAGAGAACTCTTCAAGGAAACCATCATGGTATGAAAAAGCAAGAAAAGACCTGGAAGAAGAAGAAGCAGAAACTGCTCATCTTGAAGCCCTTATTGCAAAAAGACTGCCAAGAGGATCCGGTAAGTATGAAGGGAAATTGCCTTTGAAGTGTTTTAACTGCAATAAGATTGGTCATTTTGCCTCAAGGTGTTCGGAAAGATTTTCAAGGCCAAATCCTAACAAATCAAGGTTCTAAAAGAATTGTTACTATGTTCATGAAGAGGATGATAATGAAGGAGTAACACATGATGAATCAGAAACATGAAACAAATCCAGAAGTGATTGGGTGTTTATTGCCATCAAGGAAGAAGATCCAATGCCCTCTAAATCTGTCAATCATAAAGTTGTAGAAAGAGCTATTGTTGCCCAAGTTGAAGAAAAGGATGATTGGGTCATTGATAATGGATGCTCTCACCATATGACAGGTGACAAAAATAAGTTCATAGATTTGGAAAGGTATGAAGGAGTGGTAAAGTTTGTGATAATTTTGCTGGTAGAATCAGAGGTAGAGGAACTATTTCCTTTGATGGAAAGAACAAAACTGGTAATGTACTGTATGTTGAAGGATTGAAGCACAATCTTCTCAGTGTTGGACAGTTGGTGGACAAAGGCTATGATCTCTGATTCAAGAATGGGAAATGCAAGATCTTTGAAAGTTCCAGAATAGAGATTGCATCCGATACTCAAACAAAAGGTAATATCTTCCATTTAGTTGGTACTGGTAAAAGTTGTCTATTTGTGTAAATTGATCAGAGTTGGTTATGGCATAGGAGGATGTGTCATGTGAATTTTGATAATATCATCAAGATAAGCAACACTCAGGTTGTGAGAGATCTTCCAAAACTGGTGAAACCTACAAATAGTTTGTGCAAAGAATGTCAGTTGGAGAAACAAAGCAGAGTCTCATTCAAAAGCAAGGAACAATCTTCTACCAGATTATTGGACTTAGTTCATACTGATCTATGTGGTCTGACAAGAATCAAGAGTGTGCAAGGTGATAGATACTTCATGTTATTAATTGATGACCATTCCCAGATGATGTGGGTTACTTTTCTAAAAGAGAAATCAGAAGCTCTTGAGAAATTTAAAATATTCAAGGCTATGGTAGAAAATGAAACTGGATTAAAATTAAAATGTCTGAGGTCTGATAGAGGTGGAGAATTCACATTTGGTGAGTTCATAGAATTATGTGAGAAACATGAAATAAAGAGACAATTGTCTGCTCCTAGGACTCCACAGCAGAATGGAGTAGTGGAAAGAAAGAACTAGACCATCCAAGAAGCATCTAGGACCATGATGATGGAAGCAAATGTTCCTCAGATCTATTGGAGAGAAGCTGTCAGCACTGCAGTCTATACTCTCAATTGAGTACAAATCAAAAGCAATGTACCGGTAAGACTCCTTATGAACTTTAGTTTGGCATCACTCCTACTGTGAGGCATTTTAGAGTCTTTGGTAGAAAATGTTACATTAAAAGAGATGAAGATCTAGAAAAATTTGATGCTAGAAGTGATGAAAGAATATTCTTGGGTTATTCTACTCAAAGCAAAGCATACCAGTGTTATAATAAGAGATTAAGGAAGATTGTGGAAAGTACAAATGTGAAAGTTGATGAAGGAATTGAAAAACCCTCAAGGTTTTATGAATATGATGAAGATGATCAAAATGATGTTTTTATTCAAGAAGTCCAAGCTTCCTCTAAAATTCAAATTCAAACTGATCCGGTAAATCAAGAAGAAGAGATAAGTTTGAATGAACCTGTTCAAGAATCAGAAGTGCAAGAAACTCCCAAAGTTCCCAGGTATGTAAGACTGAACCACTCTGAAGATCAAATCATAGGTGATAAAAGCAAAGGTGTACAAACAAGAAGGATTTCTCAAGATTCAGATGAGTATTGTCTATCTTCAAAGATTGAACCTAAGATAGTGAATGAAGCTTGAAATGATGAAAATTAGACTAAAGTAATGGAGGAAGAGCTGATGCAAATTGAGAAAAATCACACTTGGGATCTTGTTCCCAGACCTAGAAACAAAAATGTGATTAGAACCAAATGGGTCTTCCGAAACAAACTAAATGAAGTTGGTGAAGTAATCAGAAATAGAGTCAGATTGGTCTGCAAGGGTTACTCTCAAATAGAAGGAGTTGATTTTGAAGAAACTTTTTCTCCAATGGCAAGAATTGAAGCAGTCAGATTATTTCTTGCCTTTGTTGCCTTCAAGGACTTCAAAGTATATCAGATGGATGTCAAGTCTGCCTTTTTGAATGGAGACTTGGAAGAAGAAGTATACATTGAGCAACCGGATGGATTTCAATTATCTGATCAAGGTGATATGGTTTGCAAACTGAAGAAAGCACTACATGGACTGAAGCAAGCCCCAAGAGCCTGGTATGAAAGATTGGATAAGCATCTTTTAAAGATTGGTTTCAACAAAGGTACTACTGATAGTAATTTGTATTTCAAAATTGATCATGAAAACATCTTGATCGTTGAAGTGTTTGTTGATGATATCATTTATGGAGGAAGAGATAGTATGTGCAAAACTTTGCAAATCAAATGAAGAGTGAATTTGAGATGTCCATGCTTGGGGAAATGAATTTCTTCTTGGGTCTGTAAATCATTCAAACTAAGAAAGAAATCTTCATTTCTCAAACCAAATATGTGAAAGAATTGTTGAAGAAATTTGGGATGGAAGAATCAAAACCAATGAGTACTCCCATGGCAACCGGATGTAAATTGAGCAAAGATGATGACTCTCCTAAGGCTGATCAGAAAAAGTATAGGTCAATGATTGGAGGATTGTTGTATCTCACTCAAACTAGAACTGACATTATGAATGTTGTTGGTCTTGTTGCTAGATTTCAAGCTGATCCTAGAGAATCTCATGTCATGGCAATCAAGAGGATTTTTAGATATCTAAAAGGGACAGTTGAGTATGGTCTGTGATATCCTAGAGATCATAATTTCTCTCTTCATGCATACACAGATGCGGATTGGGTAGGAGATGTGGATGACCAGAAGAGTACCAGTGGTGGAGCATTCTTCCTGGGGAAGAGGTTGGTTTCTTGGCTGAGCAAGAAACAAGAGACAATATCTCTGTCCACTACAGAAGCAGAATATATTGCAGCAGCAGGTAGTTGCACTCAAGTTTTGGGGATGAAGAAAATGCTAAGAGACATAAGAGTGGAGTATGAGGAGCCTATCACAATCTTCTGTGATAATTCAAGTGCAATAAATATATCTAAGAATCCAATGTTGCATTCAAAGACTAAACATATATCCATCAAGTTTCACTTTTTGAGAGAGCAAGTGAACAAGAATGAAGTCAGATTGGAGTTTGTGCCTTCCAAGGATCAGATTGCAGATATCTTTACCAAACCTCTACCTAAGGACTCTTTTGAGTATCTCAGGGAGAAATTAGGGGTTATTACCCCTCCGGTGATGAACTCAGGTGCACTGATGTGCATCAGTCCGGTGGATATCACTGTCATATCTTGTCGTCTGGATTGATGATGAGGAGCTGATACTCAGGGGGAGCAGCTGGTATGATTCTGAAGTGGTGGAGTTGAAAGTATGTGCCCTTTGCCATTGATGTCAAAGGGGGAGAGAAGACATGTGAAAACAAGTGGTTACTGATCAAAGGGGGAGCAGGAAAGGAAGAGAAGTTTTAACAGTAAGGAGAAGTTTTTGTCTTGATGATTAAAACAGTTTTTCACATCATATGTTGCCATCAATGACAAAGGGGGAGATTGTTGCAAGTATGGGCCTAGCCGGTGTTGTCATTGATGTCAACATACTCTTGTTGCATTGATGATAAGGATTGGATGAGCTGTGTACTGAGGATATTGAGAAAATTAGTCCCAATCAGGAACAGAGAAAAATAATGAAGATAGTAAGCTAAAGATCCTAGCTAAGATGAAGATCAGAGGATACGCATGAAAGGGTTTGTAGATATGTGTCTTAAGGTGGTCCAGTAAAGATTTTAGAGGTCCGCATGAAGATATGAAGAAGTTGTGGATGCACAAGTAAAACTGGTTCTGGCAGGTGTTCAGAGGTGACAGAGTGACACAGATAGGTCCGATGAGATCCGAAAATGCAATATCCTATTCTGCGGATTTGGTGGAGTGTTTAGGAATTCCATGTGAAGTGACAACTCAATTGGTTCATGGTTTGGAGGTCTGCAAGCATCTATTCCATTGTGACAGTGATGACAAACTATGTTCTTGAGGTTCCAGATGAAGGAGATAAGGATTTTAGTAAGCAGATGTAGTGTGGATGTTCTTGGTGATTCAGGCAAGCTTGTGGAGGTCTTTGGATCGTGTCCAATTAGTGTTAGTGGTCCACATTGAAGATTGAGCTGGCAATTGAAGAATTACTTCCGGATTATGGTGTTCTTCTTAAGTCTGGTCGACTGGATGAGTTACACATCTTGCGGATGATCTGGAAGGTGTCCTATGAAGAATGGCATGTTCCTAAAGAAAGATTGAAGTCTCAGATCTATGTGGCTGATAGTGTACTGATCCGCATGAAGTCTTTTTGTAATAAGTCATATTGTATTTGCTCTGTTATGTATGCCGACTTGGATGATATTTCCTAAGTCGATGTCTTGTATAAATAAGGAGTTGTAAAGTCATTTCAAATGATATCTTGTGGAGATGAGAGTGTGGTAGAAAGGAGAAGAGCAAAAGTTAGAGCAGAAGTTTTGGGCTTAAATGGAACTGACTCAAGCATGGTGAAGATGCTATTCTTTAGTTCAAGTATGTGATACTTATTCTTCTATAGACAGTGTGTCTCTTGTAGGCAGTGGGCCTCTTGTGAGTAGTGTGCTTGGGCAGTGAGCCCTAATTAGCATGTGCCATTTTGTTCCTTCTATTCTTCTAACAGAGAATACAATCTTGGGTTAATCACCCCATGGTTTTTCCCTTAACCGGGTTTTCCACGTCAAAATCTTGGTGTCTTGTGTATTAGTTTTTTTCTGCTCTTGATTTAATGCATTATGTTTCCATGATTGATTTATCATTATGATGCTGAATTGGAAAGTGGATTTAAGTGCTTAATTGAAAGAAATTTTTGGACAACTAATTCACACCACCCCTCTCAGTTGTCTGCCCTAAGTCTAACAGTTGATTGGGCTACATGATGGGACAATCCTTCATTGGATTCCATGACTGCATCAAATGGTATCAGAGCGGGTATTTTGTTGGGAGGTGTGTTGAGGTGAGTTGCATGAGATGGTATAGCTCTAATATTTTGTTGCAGGTATAAGGGAAATTCCAATAACTGCGGAGAGCTAGTATTTGAGATTGTGGTTTAATTTGTATTGTTGTCCTCCAATAGTGAAAAAGGTGCATCTTTGAGAGTCTTTGTTGGGTAGAGGATAGTTGTGGGATTTGGTAAATATGAAAGTGTGTGTTTTATTCATATTCTGGGAAAATATTGTGTAAGTTTTGTGGTTGTTGTGTATATGTGTGCAGAAAATTTCTTCAAGAAAGAGGAAGAGTATGAGTTTAGCCTTGGGTAAGGCTTTAAAATTTTCATTTATTGCAAAGAGAGAAAGAAGGTTAGATGAAGAAAGTTGGGCAAGGATTTAGGAAACGTTTGCAGAGATTTCCAAAAGGTTGGATGCCTTGGAGGCAAGTATAATGAAAGGAAAGACAAACGAAAAGAAGATGGGAGGTAATGAGTCACAAAAAATTTCTGATTTGGTTTACGTGTAGGTGAAGAATAAATCCTTACACAAGAGGATGAGGAGAAATAAAAGAATGAGAATGCAGCAGCATCATGTCTTTTTGAAGGCATGGAGGAAGTGGAGAAAGAAGTTATAGCTAAGGGTGAAAATGAGAATAAAGTTGTAGCAGTTGTGTGTCCTTTGAGGAACATATCGGTAAATATAAAAGAGTGTGAGGAATAAGTGAATGAAGAGGTAAAAGAGTTGATTGTGGATTTTTTTCATTTTAAATAATATTTCTTGTAATAAGTTGAGTGCAAGAGAGATGGTGATAAGAGAATGGAAAGAATTTTTGTGGAGGTGGTCGGATTGTAGTGGGTTGAATCCCACAAGAAAAGAGAAGAGAGGAGAATGCATTTAGTGGAGGATATTAGCTTATGGTGAATAAAATTTCACAAGTGAAGGAAATATTGATGAACAAATTTAGAAGAGGAAGATAGGAAGGGTTCCATAAAGATGTTAGAAAAAGAGAAGAAAGAAATTTTCATTGTACCTATGATAGCATTAGAGTATGCTACAAATAGTTTACTATTCGGAAGGGTGGTTCAACCACTTAACTCCATTTTTTTGAGCCATGCTCACAAATTTCTTACTCAATGTGTCTAATGTAGGAGCATCCCAGCTCACACATAATCTTGCATCAACCAAAAAAATATTTTATTTATTTTACCCTTTTGTTTGTCTTGTAGGTTTCTAATCAACATCATACACCAACATTGGGGAAAATAAAATAAGTATTTTAATTCTCCAACTCTCCAAGGAAAAGACAAGGCAAGTTGTATATGGACAAAATCCTAGTCACCTACATGCTAGAAGACAAAATTTGGACAATGAAGAGTTTTAAAGCACCCAAGTCATGAAAGAAAGAAGCAAAGGACTCCCAAGAGTCACATTTCTCCAAGTTGGATGCCACTAAGAAGGAAGAGGAATACCAAGAGTCATTGGAGCCCAAATAAGGAAAATGAAACTTGGCAAAGGAGATAATATAAATAGATGGAAGTTTGGCTCCAAAGAAGCACTGAAAAACAAGAGAAGATCCCAAGTTTATTTTTTATTTTTGCAAGTCATCAAGAGGATGTCGATAGGTGATGTTGAAGAGAATTCTCCAAGGGAAATAAATTCATTTTGATGAGGTAAAGAAAGTGGACATTCATGGTGACTTGTTACATGAATTTTTTTTGAATTTGTAAGTTTATGGAGGTGGATAGTTACAAATTTTGTAAGAGATACTTCATAGTTGGATTTTTGGAGGTTATGTATGTGTGTTACCATATTTATTGGCTACATAAAAACATTTGGGTTGTAGGTATTTGTTTCTATTCAAGTTTATGAAATTCTCAAGATATAATGGTACTTCATAGCTGAAATTGTTGCTATAACATTCACAAACTATATTCACTTAAGGGCTGCAAGTTTAAGAGGTTAATCTACATTTATTTTGTTGCAACTAAAGGAATCAAAAGGACAAATAACAATCCTTAAGCGCTGGAATTTATCAAAGTTCATTTGCATCTAAGAGGAGTGGAAAATTCTTGACAAACAACAATCTTAAGGTTGAAATTTAACAAGGATATGTTGGCACATAAAATGTGTTACAATATTTGAAGTTTTGAGCACGTGATTATAAGAATTTGAAGGCATGAATATTGTTGTTATCACAATGAACATAAGTGAAGTTGTTTGGGTTGCATGATGGGATAATCCTTCATGGGATTCTCTTATCATGACTGCATCATATATCTATAGTCTCGAGACATTTCTTATTATACAACCATTCATATATTGATGCCAGTTAGGTAGATCCCTTTATGTTATTACTTAGTATAACTTATTGCTTGTTTTATGTTTTGATTTATGTGGTACCTTGTTGCTATGCTCTACGTCATACCATGACTACACAAGCCATTATGTGTCATGTCTATAGCATTGCCTCAGTTTTCCTTTTGTGGGGGCAACCCCTTTATGTGATGTAGTTTTTGGGAACACATATCTTATGGGCATGTACTTCCGGAAAGCTCTCATGCCTACTTCATGATTTGTTCTACCTTAAAGTAATTGCTCCTTGATATGAGTTAGCAATCACTTTAAGGTGGGGGCATAAATCGTGCTATGCTCTCTTTTTGTCTACATGCTTGTTTATTGGTCATAAGAATTCACCTAGTTATTTGGTGGTCCCCACTAGCTTGTGATGTTTCCTCTTTGGTCCATGAGCCACCTAGTGCAATGAAGTTAGCTAGCCCATGTGCTTCATGTGACTTGTCGTGGTCACCTAGTAATTCAACGGTCCTTACTAGCATGTGATCCACGAGGGAACTTGTTTTGAGATGATCCCTAGCAACAAAGCAATCTAGCATTAGAGTCATGTGTGTTGTGTTTTTATTCCTGTGTTTGTTCCTATGTGTGTTTCCATGTTTGTTTGTTTGTTACAATATTTGATGTGTCGTGTTTGAACTTATTTTTCCTTAATTGTTCCTTGTTTCTTATGTGTATTCACCATGTTTTACATGTGTTCTCTATGTATTCTTTGTGTCTTATGTGTATGCTTCATGCTTGATGTGCTTCATGTCAAGTGTGTATGCATTGTGTATGGTGTGTACTTTTCTTGTGTATTGTGTATCTTGTGTATTATGTGTCTCCTGTGTATATTCCTATATATTCTTTTAGTAATCCACGTACATGTGAGTTATGTTGCTATGCCTTGTGTGTTTGAAATATCTTTGCTTATGTGTCTACAACCTTAGAATCATAAGCTTGGGGGTTACTATAGTCCACAACTTGGTAGAATTCTTTGGCTTCTATATTTTTGTGTTTGAAATCTATCTTCTCCTTCCTTTAATGTGTGTTTGAACATAAGTTCATACCAACGCTAAAGTGGGGGCTAAATTTTATAGAGTAAAATGTGTACACTAGCATTTTACACTTAGTTTAGCACCTAGTTGGACCTAATTTGTTACCTTTGTTAATTAGTACCTATTTTAACACCTTTTTGAGCATAAAACAATAAAATCTTGATCCCGATGAATAAACACGACAGAATAAACTTAGGATTGGACTAAACCCACAACATTTGGTACTCCCCAAAGTTTGTGGGGCTAAAGGACCAAGGTGCACAAGCGCCTTGGGCCCTGATGGGCTCCTTAGCCCCTCTCTTGTGGTGTCATCTTAGAACACCTCCCTAGTTTTTATATGTTGGCTCCATTTGGTTTGATTCATCATTTGTGAGCAAGAGTGCATATATAAAGGAGTTTTGTATTTCATTTTACACCTAGAGAATGCTAGCTTGTGATGAGAAGGAATGATCTTATGCTTTTGTGTTTTATGATAAAGTGTTTTTCATGCTTGGAAGTGTCATCTACTTGTGGATGTTAATGAAGTTTGTTTGCAGGTCTTGAAGGAAGTTTCAAGCCTTCTCCATCACTCCCCTTGTTGGTGTAGGATTTTGAATTATCTTCATCAACTAGGGTAAATATGGCCTCTACCCTCCTAGGGCATGCGCTCTTGGATCTAATCATCTTTGTAGTGGAGGTGGAAACACCAACACAGGGTTTGACTAAGGCAAGCCCTTATATATAGCACAAACTTTTCCTCTTTTCTTGTGTGCATGCCAGGAAGAAACAAGTTTTTGAAGATAATTTCCAAGAAGAAGATAGAGCTTGTAGGTACAGGTCTGGTGATACCCTGAGATTCTGCTAAACCCTAATTAGGGTCTAGGGCACCCAAGCACCCTAGTCTTTGGTATTTTTGCTCCCAAATCTAGGTTCTGATCTGCTCCTTGATCTCTACTATGCTTTTGATTTTATGATATCTATTTTTGACAGTTAGTTATTAGCAGATCTTTGTCATTTAGGTTTTGGTCATTTCCCCTAGCTTGCTTTATCTTGGTTGAATTTGGTTGACTCATCTATATACAACAAAAGGGAAGAACCCATGTAGTTTATCTCTCCTTCATGGGTAGTAGCCAAGCTTGGTTTGTTCCCCAATGTTTGTAGAAGAGGGTTTGACCTAGTTTAACTCTTTAGGTTGGATCACTCTTTTCCATGTAATAGAATGTGCTCCTTTAAGCTCTACAGTGCTAGTAGTGATTCTCACCAAGTGAGATTCATACAAGTATTTTACTAATTAAATTACATACGGTCCAAGATTAACCACTTTTACTTTTGCCTTCTATTGTTCAAGCTATCACTCCTTAGCTACAAGTTAAGGTTTGAGTGATTTTCTTGAGGCTCTCAAATCTGCCATGGTGTTGTGTATCTAGGTCAATTCTTCAACTCTTCCCTTCTCCAACTCCTCTACCTTCTCGAGCCTCTTCCTATAGCCTTTTAGTGTTATTTGGGTCCTATCACTCTCGATTTGGAGTGACACTTGTTGAGATTTCAAGGCTACATGGGTCTCCCATGTGACTCATGATTGCACCTCTAGGGTCAATTTGTCGACCTCTTGTTCCTAAGCTCTCACCTATTGGCACAACTAGTTCACTATATCCTTTTCCTAGGTCAGGTCTACCTCTCTCTTTTCAAGCCACTTATTGACTTTAATAAAATCTATTGTGATAGATTTTTTATTTTCCTGCATTAACTCAATTTGATCTATGGGTTAGCCTAGGTGAGATACATTGCGACTTCCTAAATGGAATAGTCCTCAATATGCATTTTTTATTATATCTTGTCAATAGTGGGACTCATGTGCATGAACATTGATGATTTTTGCACACGGTCATAAGGGACCTAATATGGGGCTGAGTTGGGGGCCTTCCCCTCCATCTATCTCCTTGCCTCAATTTTCACCTTTCACACCTATCATGCACTCTGCATTTGCTGGTGGAGGCTTGTAGGAGATTGTATGACTACCCCAGCAAAGGGGACTCCTTGTGGAAGCCCATATATAATGTTAACTTGTTGCTAGGAGAGAATCATGACTACTCTGGGAGGTAATGGGGACGAGACGATGAGCATGGATGGAGAGAATAGAGGTAGGCTCAAAAGAGGATGTGAGGATGGAAAAGTGGTGAATACGAGAGGAAAGGGGATTTGAGGCATCTCGAAGGGCTATGCAAAGGTAATGAAATAGAGGGAGTTACAAGGGTGGATGCAAGGGTTGGGTGGAAAGTTGCTAAATGCTTGGCTAGAGTCATAGCAGGGACAGACTGAAAAGTTGAATAAGGAACAGAAATACTTGCCTATGTGACCGTAGGGGTTGTCAACTCCACCTACATTGAATTTGGTAACGTGATGCCTCCCTCTTCTTCATTTCAATCCTTTTGAAGTTGTAGCTTACTTTCTTTCCTCCCTATTTGCCCTTTTGGGAATGGGCTAATCTCCTATGTTGGGACTTGTGTTGTTATGATGCTCGCCAGTAGTGCTTCTGAGGTTGTAGGAGGGGTTGCCTATGATATAGATTTGAGTAGCATATGCTCCAATGCTTCTTTTCCCTTTAGGATCACTTGCTGATATGTTTGTTCTACTGCTTGATGAGCATACTTGAGATCTGCTCTAGGGTCCCCAGGTGTCATACTTGTTTGGACCAATGGGTGGGAGTTTGAGAGCTCTGTCCCTCTGCCTAATGTAGTGGAGGGGGCCATTTCCTATGGCTTGTTTCAAGAAGAGGCCCAGATAATTCTTCGATGGAGTCACTCCCCTCTTCTAATTCATAAGCCATCTTAACTTCTTCTTCTTTAGTTAATTTCCCAATCATCATATACTCTCAGATGATTGGGTGAGCCACATAGATGATAACTTTGTTCCCTAACACCAAATGCCTAAATTTCTTGAGTCCTTTGACCAAGGCATAAGCTTACTTTTTGACAAAGTTATACCTTGTCTCATGATCCTTTAGGGTTTTGGAGTTAAAGGCCATGGGGTACTTTATTTTTCCTGTATCATCCTTTTGTGTCAGCACGACCACTACACTATGTTCTCACCCATACGCATTCATTATAAAATTCTTAAAGAAATCAAGGTTGACTAAGATGGGTCTGGATGATATTGCTTGCTTAATGCTTTAGAAGGTTCATTTAAAATCCTTTTCCTTCCTAAGCATCAAAGTGATAGGAAAAACTAATCCAACAAAATATGAAATGAGTTTGCCGACAAAGTTAATCTTCCCTAAGAAAGATTAGAATGTCTTCTTGTTTATGGGCAGAGGTATCTTGGCAATGG
The DNA here is from genome assembly GCA_027924645.1 of Cunninghamia lanceolata. Taxonomy (NCBI): domain Eukaryota; kingdom Viridiplantae; phylum Streptophyta; class Pinopsida; order Cupressales; family Cupressaceae; genus Cunninghamia; species Cunninghamia lanceolata. Next base: position 2,553,917 of record BSBN01000270.1, read on the forward strand.
ACTTGATCCTATCTAGATCAATGGAGATTCCTTCTTTGGAGACTATATGCTTTAGGAGTTTCCCTTGAGGTACCCCAAAATCATATTTCTTTAGGTTTAGAGATACCCCTAATTATTGGCACATTTGAAAAACCTTCTCAAGGTGATCAAAGTGATACTCTTTTGGTTTGGATAACACCATAAGGTCATCTAAGTATATGAGGATGATTTTGTTGATCAACTCTCGGAATGGGATATCCATAGCACGTTGGAAGCTTGCTCCTACGTTTGGAAGTTTGAAATGCATCTTCACATAAGCTAATGTGCCTCATTTTGTGGTAAAGGGAATTCTATACTAGTCCTCCTCCTTGATCCAAACCTTGTTGTAACCAGAGAAACAATTGAGCAACAAGAATCTCTTTACTCCTATGACTGTTTGTAAAATCTACTCCACTGAAGGGAGAAGATAGTGGTCCTTGAGGGATGCCCTATTGAGGTCTCTGGAGTTGACATAGAGCCTTATCTCACCGTTCTTTTTCCTTACCGAGACTAGATTCAACATCTATGTGGAGTGCTTAATTGGAAAGATAATCTTTGAATCAATCATCTTTTTGAGTTCTTGCTTCATAAGTGGCACAATTTTTGGATTCACCAACCTTTGCCTTTGTTGAACTAGCTTTGACTCAAGCATTATCTCAATGGTATGCTAGATGATTCCTCTATCTTAGCCTTGGAGGTCTTCAAACCTCCATGCTATCACTCTATCATATTTATTGCAGAAGGATATCAATTTATCTCTCTCAACCTAAGTGGTAATCTTTCCCACTTTTACCTTTCTTCCGGTACTAACTTCAAGTTCCACATAGTCCTCCTTGTCAACAAAAAAATTCTTTTTTCTCTTCTAGAATCATCTAAGCCGAATAGATTCTCAAGATTTATTAGGCCTCTCGAGAGTTTATTCAAATTTAGGTGCATAATTTGATCCTCATAAGCCTCTTCTATCTTTGGTTGCAGTTGGTTTGAACATTCCCCTGAATGTTCAATGAATAGGAGATCTGATCATCACTCTCAAATACTTGACAATGATTTCTATTATTAGGTATTGCGGGTTTGATAATCAATTTGACGGTGTTTTTATTTCTAAGAAGGTCTTTTGTTGGATCAAATTGTGATATGATTTGAGCCATTCTATCCACTTTGGCATTTTGCACTCTTGGGACTACTTCCACATATAGTGCCTCAAATACTTCTAAAAGATCCCATACCCTATAGTGGTATGACCTCATCCTAATGTTCTTGGCCTCAGCTATACCTCTCACCTGTTTGATGACGAGATCTGAGTCACCAAACACTTGCAACTACTTGATTTTTAATTTCTCTAGTAGTAGGAGGCCATGTATCAGATCCTTATACTTGGCCTCATTATTAGTGCAACTAAACTAGAAACAGAGAGATTTAAGGATTTTCTTTCCTTGGGGAGAAAGGAGGCACAAGCCTACTCCAAAACCATTCGTGCATCTCATGCCATCAAAGTATAGCTTCCATAGTTGTGTGGGCTTGTCAGAATTATGTTCCAAATCTTAATATAAGCTACTACTTCTGGTATTACTTACTCTTCGCCATAAATTATGTATGTCCTAATCCTCTAGATTCAAAGTTTCCATAGTGGTTGGTCTACATGGCCTCAAATAGAAGTGATTCCTTCTCATCAGTGCAGTCATTCTCTCCAGCTTCTTAATCTAGGAACCTAGTATCATATCTCTCCTCCTTTGGAAGTAGTGTGTGCTAGCTCGAGTTTACCATCACTTCATGATTGATGTGTTCTTCTTGGGGAGGCTCTGATAGTGTCTTCGTTTTAGAGCCATACTTAGTTTTAAGGATGAGATGAGCCCAATCCAGAGAGGGGCATCCTTCTATCTTAGCTATGAAATCCTAGAAAGGCATAGCTTGAAGACTGGTGGAATATCAATTATTACCACTTCCTATTGGACCATGATATTCAGGAAAGCATACAATGTAAGAGGCAGAGCTTTGATGACCCTAATGGTTTGTATTTTCTTTCTATCCAACTACATAACTCCCTTCCTCATGGGTTCATACTTTATTTGAAGACCATCTGTTATGCTTTTGGGCATCACAGTAGTGCTAGCACTAGAGTATATTATAGAATTATGCAATTTCTTTCCTATTATGACCATTAAGTAAAAAGGTGTAGGCTTAGCCTTACTCACCTCTAGTTTTGTGTTTGTGATGACAGTGGGATGTTGAGCTTGTGCAGTCTTCTAAGGGTGCATCTCTTTCTCTCTAGCACTGGTAGTCACTTGATCTACTACAAACATGCTCTTCTTCTCTTTAAGGACCTTTTGAAGTAACGTCTCTTTCTTTGGAATGGACAAGATGTCCCATAATAAAATTTTGTCTAGCGACTTCTTCAATTGCTCTACCACATTCAGCAGTCCAACTATCTAAGGTTTGGGGTCATATTCTGAATACTTCAGATTCTCAGCTTGGGTATTCAACATTCTGAAACTCTATGTTAGCGTTGCCCAATTCTACATTGGTATTCTGTGATTGAAAGCTTGAATAACAAGAGCAACTGGATTCTTTTGAGGAACTAACTTGGGATGAACAACTAGTTTTGGATCACCCATCACTCACCTCTTTGACCGGGTGAAATAGTTGGATTGCACTTATAGATCTTTGGAAGTAGAAGGTCACTGGCGAACACATATTCTTCCCCTTCAATCTAGGAGAACAATGCACATTCGAGAGGTATTTCTTCTTGTTGTAGTAGTAACATCCCTTACATCTAGGCCATTAGGATGACATGTTGTATCCTTGATGATTGGTATGAAGATTTCCTGAGTGGGGCATCCCCTTGGAAACCTTATTGCCTCTATTCTACCACCTTCTATTGTAAGTTTCTTTGTCGATAAGCTCTAGGCAGATGAGAATCATTGCAAGGAAAATACCATACATTTGAGCCATTTGCAATGGTTTTCTACCCTAGGACCATGTCTCACACTAGGCTAGGAGTTTGTTTTAATGGAGTAGGAACTGGCACAAGCTGTTGTTGGGAGGGCTCCGCCCCTTGGGGGTTTTGGTATCTGTTAGGCTGATACTAAGGCCTAGGATTTTTGTATTTTTGATAAGAGGGTCTTGGTTATGAAGCTTGCTGCCTCTTGAGGTTAATAATATCATTTGAAAAACTTTGTAAGATACTTTTCATATCATCTATCTTGGAGGCTTTTTGGGCGGCTTAAGCAACAGTTATTGGTGCTTTGGGACAAAGGTATACATACATGGAAGGAGAAGCCTGGTTTGCATTAGGTACAAGAAGTTCAACTTTAGGTGGCTCTTCTTGCAATGATATGTCAGGAAATACCAACATGAGAGGTCTAGGGGGAGCTTTCCAGCATCTATTAGGTTATTTTCGGCTCTTACCACTAAATCATAGGCTATGGGGAGAGTTTGTCCTCTTAAGGATTGAATCATAACAATGTATAAATTGAAACCCTTAAGATAGAAGACAACAGCCATATCTGGAGGTGGTCATGCCATCACTAGAATCATTTTCTAGGTCTTGTGGAATCTAATATTGAAGTCGATGACTACTTCTTGTGATGTTTGCTTGATGTTTATCAGGTGCTATAACAATGAGGACCTGTCTCCCTTCTCACTGAATCTTTCAAAGAATAAATCTCCTAGTTGATCCCATGATCTTATTGCATTCAAATAGAGAGAATTATACCAGTCAAGAGATTTGGCTTTGAATGATGTCGCAAGCAATCTTAAGGTGACATTTTGCTTTGTCACATAGTGGACTACACAAATATCTACTACATCCTGAAGATGCTCTTTGAGAGTCTTTGAATGTTCACCTATGCATTTGGGTAGGGCCTTGAATGCATTAGTCAAGATGGGATCCCATGTAGCTGGTGGTACAGGTGGAATCAATGGATTGCCACTATTCCAATTTACAAAATTTCTAGGAGCCCCTAATATATCCATTAGAATAGGTGGTGGATTTGGATGTACTACTATTCTTCTGTGGATAATCACTAATGGAGGAAATTAAAAACTTGGATTTGATACTAAGAGTGATCTTGTAGTTGTTCTTTTACTTATACACTCAGAGTTCTAATCATGAGAGTGTGGGTTCAAGTCCCACTGGGCATGCCATAAAACTATTAATGGCTTGTATTGTTTGCACCTAAGAATTACTCTTTGTTACAGAAAAACCACTACAAATGGAAATCCTATGACTATGGGACTCTTTTGTGAATCACAGGATAACCTCTAGGATTTTAGAAGTTATCTCTTTGTAAGAATCTTGTTACTTCTTTCTACGGGGGGAAGAGAAGAGAAACTTTAAATAAAAGAAGTTAATCTAAGATGATACGCTGAAAGATAGTATTTAACTTGATGTAGAAATGGAACAATGTTTCCCTACTTAACTCACAACACTAAATCTTGGCTTCAAAGAGCACAAAGACATGATTTCAAACCATTTACCAATATCATCCATTAAAGCAAAAATAAAGGCACATCAATACATGAAAGTTGAAAGAAACTCAATAAACACAGAATAAGCACAAGATGTCACAATTCTTAATTATCTAACTGAGAACAAATTACAAAAGGTACAAAGGCACAGTTACAAAGCATTCAATTAGCTCTAAAGAGCACCCACAAAGACTAGAATGCCTATCGAATATTCTCCTAGATCCCAAAAATGGCTCAATGATTAAACACTAACCAACTCTTATTACATTAGCCAAGCCACTATATATAGCAATCTAATATTTTTGAATTGAGACACTAGGTGGGAAACATCTACCTCTAGTACCATGGCATTGAATCCTCTTGACTATGTCATCCTCCTCTATTGCCTCACCTTGATGGTGCTCATCCAAGGTATTGAAAGCTTGGTAAGAAATTGTAAAGGGCATAACCACCTCTTTGGTGTTTTGCTATACTGGTGCACCATCTAGGGAAGCCTCGAGTTGTATTCATATCCTCCTCATAAGCCTTAGAGGCCTATTGACTCATCTATATCAGTTAATAATGCATCATATCCCCTTGTCATCATTGAAAGGTCCTTCATAGATTCTAGACCATCCTGTGACCCATGATCGATGGTTCCACAAGCCTCTTCCACCTCTACCAACTTGTTGGGTCTTGTTTCCATGTAGTAGCATGGCGCTCCTTCTTGATGTTGTTAGGCCTACTTTGTTTAAACCATGCATGAATGTGCCAAGTGTCTCCTTCTACTTTCTTTCCCTTTTGAAGACGCTAAGCCCACCATTGGGAGAACATGACACTTGGCATCTTGGTGCAACTCCTTGGAGTGTTAGTCATGTTCTCATCGAGGAGAAGCGTGGATGTGCCAAGGGGGAAAAATGAAGGCTTTAGCACTTGAAAGCATCTGATGAGTAGAGGGGCCCACCAATGACTTATGGAACCTTGGTACAACACTAATGGGTTGTCAGACCTTCCTTCCTCTAGGCTTGTGCCATGGATACAAGTGGCAACATCCGTGGCCTCCTTACTTCATCTATATTCTTTTAAGACTCGATCTTGCCACTAACAACTTGGTACATTAGAACTGAGACACAACACAAGGATACTATTAGACCTGCAAGGTCTCAAAGATTTGAAATGATGCCATGTGTGACTCTTTTGTGCCCTCATTCTATTGAAGACTCTAGGTCCACCATTGAGAGAAACATGACACTTGGCACCTCAACACTCTACAAAAAGGTTGTCAGTCATGACAACTCCTTTGGCCTACAAAAACCTTCCACATGGAAATTGGATGCCTTAATTTTCATAACCCATCATAGCTCAATCCAAACTTGATAAAGGCTTAAAATGATGCCTCTCAATTGCAATTCAGAAAATTGATGCCAAGGTGCCCCTAGACCAAAACAAAATCTAGAGAAAAAGGCCTTATAGTGGTCAACAAGAAAACTATAGGACCTTAGAAGGTTATCTTGAAGGTTAGGGAGGCACAAACAAAGAGAAAACTAATAAAAAAATGTTTCACCAAGAGAGAAGCTATTGAGAGGTCTATATATTTCATGCTTACATGTACATGATTAGGACTATAACTTATCATTAGACTACAATGTAGGCATGTTTATATTTTTTATACTTACATATTTTCCCACTCAAGGACAATAGTCTACATGTAAGATAGATATTGTTCCTCAACTTGGATTTACCTAATGTCATTGCCCAACATTTATATCTGAAATGACAACTATTAGTTTGACTTCATGATGTATTTTGAAATAAGCACTAAAATGAGAATGAGAAAACATACCATTGATGCATGACTTTTGAGTGTACCTAAGTCACCTCACCTCATCATGAAGACTTGTAAGGATGAATATAAATGATAAGGGCATGGAAAATACTATAAAAGGTAATCTAAACAAACAGATTTCATTAATGAAAACTAAGATAAGAGGAGAAGAAAGAGGGAAATTTAGAGAAAGAGAGAAAATAGTGACAAAATTACACAAGTGAATAGTTGATGGAGAGAGATTAAGGAGGAGATCAACAATATGACTGCTAACCTCCCTCCTGTTAGTCACTAGGTATAATAAAGAAGAAAATACTCTCTTGAAGCCCTAGCTCATTTGTCATTTTTTCTTGAAAGTTCATCATTTTCATGGTTTCATTGTTGCATTTGTTTGGGTTTTAGCTTGTTTTTCATTTTATGAGTTTCTATTTGCTTGATTTCAATCATTTTACCTCTTTCCTAGACATTCTGGGGTATGCTAGGGCATGGGGTAGGGTTTCCCCTTTTAGTAGGACAAGTTGCCCTTGGAGATCTACCCTGTCATCCTAGGTTACCCCTGGAGATCAACCCTGGTAAAAGGGGAAACCAATCCAACAGTTTTCCAATTGGAAACTAAAGTAGTTTGATGCTTTATACACTCAATCGTCTCTATTTTTTGATAATAACTTCTTCGTTTATTGTAATTTTCTAGAAAGTATTTAATTCTTAGGATTTTGAATGTTTTATGATTTATTTATGATTTTTTAAGTTTTCAATGATCTGATGTATTAGTCTTTGCATTTGGTAGGATATGTGCATTCGATAGAATGCTACTTGTGAGTAGTTCTGGTACATGGAGGCCCTTGAGGCACTTTCAGTTGGAGATCATTCTATCATGTAGAGAACAAGGTTAGACACATTATCTTAGATTATTACTGTACACCCCTCATCTCATATATGTTGTTACATTTTGACTTATTGGGATATTGATCAAACATATTTTGATTTCCTCAGAATTTTAGAGAGTGGATGATCACGTTGTATAATGTCTATCATATCTTATTAGTTCCTCTTAGAGGTGAGAAACTTGCACTCCCTAAGAGTGAATCTAAGAGAGATTGTTTTGGGCTCTCTAGGAGTTAATCATCATGGGCATCCTCTCGAGGTTCATATTACTTCAATTCCTAGTCTCTCTCTTTCACCCCTACAAAAGGTTTTTATTGGGCTAATTTCCTCTCACTTGTTAGGGGACAAGAAGACTTCTAAATTCAAGTGGTGGTGAGCACCAATCATTCAGTGACTCAAGTGAGGGATAATTTTGTTAGGGTGATTGATACTCTTTCCTTGGTCTACCAATATTTGTATCAGATTTCATGACAAGAGGCACTTGCTTTCAGCCACCCTTCTCTTATCATGACTTGGATACTCGAGCATGTTGTACCATTTCATAAAGACACACCCCCTTTGGATCCCAAGTTATTGAGAGCTATGTGGTGGGAATGACTTGGCCATTTTGATGACTCTACACAAGTTGTGGCTACACTTACGGACGTAGATTTCATTTCTAACCCTATACTAATATGGAGGGGTTATGGAAAAGTGACAAGGTAGTTCAAGATTATTGTCGAGAGGTGAGACATTTGACTAATAGAAATGGCTTGGTTGAGGCTCACACTATCACACGAGTGCTCCAACAATTAGGAGAGGACTTCCTAGAGGACCTACCCCTAATACCTACTTGTTACAGATCCATGTAGGATATGGTTGATGCTCACATAGGGTACTTCTTTGGGTCCACTAATTCTTGGGGTCCCAATCACAAGACCAATTTGTAAGGTTGGCTACAAAATTTTTAGGTGCATCAATTTCAAAGACTTGTTGTAGTTGAGGAGAAGATTGATTATTCCACAAATGCAGACTATGATCCTAAGGAGGAGTATGGTGAGGTGGCCTTTGAAGAAGATGAAGAGATTCCTAAGGATGAGGAGGTAGTACCAATGCAGGCTCCACCTACACATGGACGGGTTCTTTTCTCAAAGCAGGTAGGAGTATATGAGACTTGGTTGATGCAAGAGCATCCCAGGTTGCAAAGAAATCTTGCATCAACCAAAAACATTTTCATTCTTTTATTTTCTTTCATTTCAATGCAGTTTAGTAATTTACAGTTCAACATTTTCTATCGCATTTTGTTGCATCTTCATATCAAAGTATGCAGAGTAGGATTTAGCATATATGCCATGTCAGATACATCAAATTTAGGTTTTAGGAGATTTGGATTTATATATATAAAGTTATCACTACTAGAAGATCATCAACTTTGACAGAGCAGAGCATTCATGTAGTCAGTTGAGAGGAAAAGTTTGCAAAGCACTTCTGTGACTTGTGGAGCCTAATGGAACATCATACACAACACATATGGATCAAATAGACCTTCCTTGAGGTCCACACCAAGTTTCATTCATTTGTAGAGGAATACCATGTGTTGTAGGCCGACCTACATGCTTCTATTGGAAACAAGGCAGATAACTGAGAGGGGGGTGAATCAATTATCTCAAATTTCTTAACTTTCTTTTCTTCTTTAATAATTACTGCAACATCAAAACATATAAGCATACATGATCATAAGAACAGAAATAAAATCATCACACATAACACAAGGATTTTTACGTGGAAAACCCTGTTAAGGGAAAACCCACAGGGTGACTAACCCAAGATTGTATTCTCTGTTAAAAGAATAAGAAGTACAAAATGGCACTTGCCAATTAGGGCTCACTACCTGAGCACATTGCTAACAATAGGCACACTGCCTACAAGAGACTCACTGTCTACAAAACTTACAAATGGTAATTAGGTGTTTGAACTCATGAGAGGCATCTACAAATGCTAGAGTTCAGTTCCGGTTAGGCATAATATACTAATCTGATGCACTTCATTCTTCCTCTACTCTAGTGCTGCTGCTCTGTAACATACCGGACTTGTATTTCTACTTCCACACTTATCTCTACCTTTCTTCACACTTTATTTTATCATATCTGTACACACACTCTTCTACATACTGGAATTCATCTGGTATATATATCCGCATCAAGGATTTCAACAACTTTCTAGTCGGCAACCAAAATACTCAAGATATTTACAAGTTACTGCTCTGTCGGCTGAATTCATGCATGATTTGTGATGCATATCAAAACATAGACATAGAAGTCATCAATCATGTCAGCCAACCATGTATGATCTCTCAAATAGCTTGATCAACATCAATTACTCATCCGGATTGAAGTCTGATACTCTGTCGGTCAGTTCTTCCTCAGTCTGCTCTGCCTATCTGGAACCCAACACTCATATGCTCATATCTTTTCCATGTTTTATCACCGAAGGCTCAATCTCTAGAATATAGTAGTCATGATACTCCTCTTGACTTGTCCAAGTCTGTAACTTGCTGAGTTACACCATCTGAGAGATCCGGACCTGATTGTTAGAACTTGTTGCATGCTCTGTTCTTGTTCACCGAACCAAAACAATCTTTAATCTGACTTCCAGTATAGGCATACTATGTGCTGTGGATGTGTTGGATAGACTTTGTTTCCATTAATGACAACACTCATGAAGCCACACAGTGTATCTTGCCAACAATCTCCCCCTTTGGCATTGATGGCAACACTTAGTGAAAAATGACTAAGTGTCACAGCAAACTCCCCCTTGGCTGATGCTCTATCTTATGCACTATTTTACTAGAGCTCCCCCTTAGCTGGATTCCACATTTTTCACTACTCCTCACTCCCCCTTTGACATCAATGGCAAAGGGTGGGATCCGTACACCAAAATTTGCAAAATTAACGTATACATAGCCACATAAGTATGTATATACATGTTATACTTACATATACTTGAGTATATCCGCAAAAGTGGTATTCAACTGTACAAAGTCTGTGGCCTAGCTCTGCTTCATCTTATCCAAAATGGAGATGTAACCACTCAACAAAAATGCATATGCTTCTACCCTTCTTAAGTCTGCCGGATCACTGGTTTGGGCTATGGTCTGAGGATTTGTTAAGGCCTCATGCATTGCCTCTAACTTAGGGATAATTATCCCTCTGAGTTCACTCATCCTGTTTATTATATTCTTCTTATCTTTTTCCAGCCTCTTTATTTCATTTATAATGACAATAGCCTGGCATTCTTGATTCATTATGGATGTAGTGAGGGGATCAAAATTCTGAGATAAACTTGATAGTTTACCTTCTTGTTCTTTCACCTTCTTTTTAATATCCTCTGTCACTTTAGACCAAGATAAACAAAATTTGTACATGTCCCCACCATCTTTAAGAGCATTTTCAAGGCTCTTTATCCCAATATCTAGGGTCCTCCTATCATTAGCAATGAGTCCCTATACTTCAGTGAATATTTTTCCCAAAAACTCTTTCTGAACCTTTTCTTTTGCCGATTTCTCTAAAAAATCAAAATGAGTGCTAACAGAGTTTACCAAAGATTTTAAATTACCGGATGGAGAGGCTGAAGGATCCTTTTGAAAAGATGGCATGATCTTCTCCAGCATACCAGATGCAATCTCTAATAGCTTGCAGTCTTCCATGTGAGACTTTAGAAGTTTTTCTTTTGCCTTGGCTTGAGAAAAAGATGTTATTTTCATTGTCTAGACCGAAGAGAGAGAATCAAAATTTAGTGGTCCTTGAAATAGCTTAGGTTCATCTATCTCCATCATCTCTTTGTTCAAGAATTTATTCACTGCCTCTGTAGTGTCTCTTCCCAGAGACTAAGTCTTCTTTTCTTTTGGAATCTCAGAACTGTCATCAAAGGTCTTCTCTGTTTGTTCTTCTTCTTTTCCCTTTTCTTCCTCTTCTTGACTCACTTTTCTTATTTTCATCCTTCTCCTTCAATTTCAAAATTTGAAATGTCTACAGTGGGATCCAGAGGAGAGATGTTACCTGTATTAACTACTTCATGAACTTCCTCTTCCAAAACAGAGGAATCAAGGTCCTTAGTCTTCTCTTCACCTATCTATTTTAACCTTTCTACATTTTTATCAGAAGATTCTTCATTGGCTGCATTTAATCCTTCAACATCCATGTTGGAAGTTTCTTCATATGTTTCCTCTACAATAGGAAGATTGAATCTTTTGAAGGCATTTCGGAGGATGTCTTTTTTTCTCTCTTGCTACTTGGTCAGTTTCTCCAAGAATAAGTTTATTCATTCTTGCTTTGCTCTAGAATTCATCCTTGCAGTCCTTAAAGATCATGTTCATTTTCTTTGGAGTAATAGAAGGATAGAGTTGAATTGCTATATGTTCTCAGATCTCTAGGTCTTTTTCCTTTGCATTCTCTTTTCTAAGTTCAAGTACCTTCTCTAGACTTTTGGGAATTAATGAAATGATTTCAATGAATGCTTTATTATAAATATTCAGGTACCTGACTATAGCTTCTTCCAAGATCCTTTTGTCAGTATCACTATATTCATTATAGAATTCTGTTACTGGTTGCAGATTCCAATCCACAGTGACTGCCTTGATGATATCATCAATGGAAAGAGTGGGCTTTTAAACAAATTCTTCTTTGTTTTTACCGGCTGAGGATTCCCCAGATGTTTTCTTCTTCTTCATTTTCTTAACTTCCTCATCAGACTTTGTTTCTTCATCATCCTTGTGACTTGTGTAAGACCTTGTGGCTTTTGTTTTCGTTCTCTTTTCTCCCTTTCCAGATGTCTTGACTTCCAATTTGGTGGCTCTTGAGCTCTTAGGAGTGGTAGGTGTAGAGCTCTTGGAGGATCTAGTCTGAGAGGAGGTTTGTATCGGAACACTTCCTTTCTCTGCTTCTTGTTTCTCTTTCTCAGCTCTTTCAACTTTCTCTCTGTTTGCATCTACTGCCTCTTTTGAAATGCCATATCTTTTGGCAATTTCCTCAACTTCCCTTCTAACTTTCCTCTTTATCTCCAGTTGTCTTAGCTCAACATGTATTTTTATAATTAGTTCTTGAAAGGTTCCAAACCTTTCTACCTCAGGGTCCTTAGGCTGATTTAACAAGTGTTGAATATGCAACTCTAAGATTTTCTCATCAATCTCGTATCCCATTTGTATTATCCAAACAGTTCTGGGCTCAACTGCCTCCATTAGGCATTGATCAGTATCTACCATAAAACACACTATATCCTTGTATTTTTCTACTATGGATTGAGGTATCCTTTCTCCGGCTTTCATCATGCTTTGGAAGTTCTTAAAGTAACCCCAGAGTGCTATGCTTTAAGCCTTAGCATCACCAAGTCCATACATATAGTCTCTAATTTGTATTGCAACTAGTTTGTCATTTTGCCAAACCCAACCACTTGATCCAAGTAGCTCATTCATGTAGTAGAAGAATAGACACAGTATTAAACAACCATACTTGAAGGAGTTCTTCTTATCCTTCTTGATCTTCTGTAAGTTTTATAACAGTTGGTTAAAAAGAAGATCAAATAGGTCATAGTCTGCATTTTCCCTCAACATCTGATATGCTGTATATATTGCAGTCCTAGACACAGAATTCTCTCTACTGGAATGATAGATCTTATACCCAATTATCATTGAGGCAAATTTGATATCTGGATCTGTGATGTCATCTATGGTCATTGCTCTCTTGTCAAACTTAGATCCGGTAACTTCAGTAACTGTCTAGTTCTTGACAGATTTGAGTGCAGGTAACCCACCGGATGAGTGCAGTCCAGTTACTTCCCTAATGGCATCTTTTGTTATCTTGAAGGGCTTCATTAACCACATGAAATTATCATGTATTCTGCTGAGGACATACCAGACCCAATCATCTTCTACAAAACAGGGAAAGTGGATGCAATGTCTGAAGTGCTTATCCCGAAGGGCCTTGTATTGAGGTTTGAGTTCAAAACTTTCATCTATTAACTGTTTATGATAGATGTCCATCAACTTAGATTCGCCAAATTCCTCAATGTTGGCATGGATGTAGACCCTAACATCTTCTACATGCAATACCCCATGCGGAATGCTAGAAAAAGTGCCTAAAGGATCAACTTCTAGGGATTTGTAGGGGTGTTTCTTGAATTTTGGGCGCGGCCTGTTAGTGATCTTAACAACCATTGGAGTAGCCATTTTTGCAAAAGATTCAGAGAATGGAAGTACCTTTTTTTTACGCTTTAGGGTTCAAAATAAGAGTCAAAACAAATCATTGGTTGAATTAGATTTTGTAGTTGATCTTTAAGAGAGTTATAGAAAATTGATGCAGAGCTCTTCTTTTCTTCTTCTCGAATGCAAATGTGCAAATGATGAGTGAAAGAACCCTTTTATTCTTTCGCAAACCCTAATTTCTTTTTGCAATAAATGCACAACTTAAGTTATCTAGTTGCCTTGTTCTGAGAGAGATCTTTTCGAATCACTGTGTTGAACTTAGAATCATTTTCAGTGATAATTGACAATGTATCTTCTATCCTTCAATCATACCATGGATCCACAGATCAAGATATTTCAATTTTGAATCATACCGAATCTGTCTGTGAAAATCCTGCTTTACCGGATGGCTGTCAAATCGAATCAATCTTTGATGATTAAACTCTTACAAAACTCCATGCGGATCTTTCATATTTTTACCGAGGGTTATTTGGATATTTTTCTGAGAACCCTTTAATCTGCAACATTCCATGTGCCAAATTTAGGCACCAATTGACTGGCTGGGGGAATTTGTTTTTCTTTGTGACTCCCCCTGAGCCAGAGCTCATCTGTTTAGTTTCCGGAAGGAATATCAGCACTAGATTCTGATGCAGATCCATCCCCAACATTTTCTATACTCTTCTTTACCCAAATCTTGTTCATCTCCCTTTGAACTTCATCCACATTCACTTTGCCTTTTCCCTTATCTTGTTTTTGATTATGATGCACCGGACCCCTTTTATTCTGATTTTTACTTTTGCAGAATTTGGCAATATGGCCAGATCTATTGCAATTGTAACAAATAACATTTCTTTGCATATTTGACTGATATCCTCTTGATTTGCATCGATTAGCCATATGTCCCATTCTATTGCATGCAAAGCATCTACCATTGAATGAATTATTTATTTGCATATTTCTGCATTCATGAGATTTGTGACCATACCTTTTGCAGTTGAAACATTGTCCAGAGAAGGATGGATTGGTCTGATTCATTCGCCTTCTACATTGAGTTGCTTTATGACCGAAGTTGTTGCAATTGAAGCAGTATCTATTGAAGGATGGATATCTTTGAACATTTGGTTGCCTTACTGGAGGTCTTCTAGTCTTGTTTCTTTGATTTTCTAATCCAAAGTTCTTCTAACCGGATCCAGAGTTTTCACCTTTCTCATATCCCAGGCCACGCTTGTCATCTACCCTCTTTTGGCTTTCAAAAAGAACTTCAAGTTGAGCTAAGCTTATCTTGAATTTCTCTTTGTATTCATTTGTTATTTGTAGATCTTGTTTAAGAGTGTCTATCTGATTCTCAAGTTGTTCTTCATTATCTCTAGCTTCTTCAAGATCATATTCAAGATGCTTGATTATTCTATCCATTGTGTGGTAGTCCTCTGTCTTCTCCTTGAGGGAGTGTTTTAGATTATCTTCAATTTTCCTTTTCTCTTCAATTTCTTGGGTGAATCTCATAACCCTGATTCCATCTCATGCCTTACCATAATGACCTCTTTTGATATCTTCTCACATAGCTTGTTTTTCTTATCCAGATCTTCATTAGTATCATTGGCTTCACTCTAACTTGCTAATTTTTGTAGTTTCTTTCTCTTTTTCACAGAGATACTCAGTTTTTCTTTTAGCTCATTTATGAAATCATCATCTTGTTTGAGTCTTTCTCTCAAGTTATTGACTTCAGAGTGGGACTGTTCAAGATCATCTAGGGCAGACTGAAGTTGTTCCTTCATACCATACATATCCATTGAGATTCCCAGATCTTCCTCAAGCTATTAGGCTTTGTTTAGAGGAACTTAGCTCTAATACCAATTGTTGGAAACAAGGTAGATAACTGAGAGGGGGGGTGAATCAGTTATCTCAAATATCTTAACTTTCTTTTCTTCTTTAATAATTAGTGCAACATCAAAACATATGAGCATACATGATCATAAGAACAGAAATAAAATCATCACACATAACACAAGGATTTTTACATGGAAAACCCTGTTAAGGGAAAAACCACGGGGTGACTAACCCAATATTGTATTCTCTACTAAAAGAATAAGAAGTACAAAATGGCACTTGCCAATTAGGGCTCACTGCCCAAGCACACTACTCACAAGAGGCACACTACCTACAAGAGACTCACTGTCTACAAAACTTACATATGGTAATTAGGTGTTTGAACTGATGAGAGGCATCTACAAATACTAGAGTTTAGTTCTGGTTAGGCACAATATACTGATCTAATGCACTTCATTCTTCCTCTTCTCTAGTGATGTTGCTTTGTCACATACCGGACTTGTATTGCTACTTCCACACTTATCTCTTCCTTTCTTAGCACTTTATTTTATCATATTTGTACACACACTCTTCTACATACTAGAATTCATCTTGTATATATATCCGCATCAAGGATTTCAACAACTTTCTAGTCAGCAACCAGAATACTCAAGATATTTACAAGTTACTGCTCTGTCGGCTGAATTCATGCATGATTTGTGATGTGTAACAAAACATAGACATAGAAGTCATCAATCATGTCGGCCAACCATGTATGATCCCTCAAATAGCTTGATCAACATCAATTACTCATCCGGATTGAAGTTTGATACTCTGTCGGTTAATTCTTCCTCAGTCTGCTCTGCCTGTCTGGAACCCAACACTTAGATGCTCATATCTTTTCCATGTTTTATCACCGGAGGCTCAATCTATGGAATATAGTATTCATGATACTCCTCTTGACTTGTCCAAGTCTGCAACTTGCTGAGTTACACCATCTGAGAGATCTAGACCTGATTGTCAAACCTTGCTGCATGCTCTATTCTTGTTCACCAGACTAAAACAATCTTCAATCTGACTTCCAATATAGGCATACTATGTGCGGCGGATGTGTGGGATAGAATTTTTTGCCATTAATTACAACACTCATGAAGCCACACAGTGTCTCTTTCCAACATTTTCTACACATTACATCCTTCATTGGAGTTTGTAACCTGTTGTGGTCAACGCGGAGGATTCTATGAGCTTGAAGATGATATATATACATCTCTTATATGGTTTAGGAAGTCAATTCTCTAGTGAAGTTGTTGAGAAGATAGATTCTTTCTAGAAGGGCACTTCAATGCCATATCTTGCATATCTGTTGTAACCTAGAAAGCAGGCCTGTGAGCCCTTTGATTGTAGCCCACATGTTGCCGGCATATAAACATCCTGATTATCTGATATATTGACAATTTGAATCTTCTATTACATTCTATGATTGTTTTGTTTTTGTTGTGTTTACTCTAGCTACATGGTTTGGAAAATTCATTCTTGGACCCTCCTACCATGACTACATCATTAGTGATCTCTCATGGCAGCTAGGCAATCCTCGTGAGCATTACACTAACATAATCCTTTCTTTCTTGTACTTTCTTCCTTCAAAATGGTTTGGAATTAAATATTTGAACTAACATTCTCTTTTCTCTACTATTCTCATATAGGTACTATTGAGGAATGGAGGAACCTTTTGTACAATGCTTTATTATATGTATTGGTCCCTTTCACTGGGTGATTGAGATAGTTTCTTCTCAGATATGCTCACATGCCCTCTTTAGTAGGCCATCACATAGACATCATGGCTCCTACTTATCATGCAAGTCAGGAGATTGCTTCTCAAAGAGCCAAGATCAGTGTACTAGAGGCTCAGAATGCCTTTCTTTGGGAGATGGCTCACTTAGGGTTCACAGATAGCCTTCACAGACTCAGACAATGGGTCCATCTCATTCACGAGCTCCTATTCGGGTCCCTTATTATTCCCAAGGACTCATAGAGCTTCCAATGTAGTGGATAGTTAGAGATCTCAGAGCAGGAGCCTATAAGGTTCCATTAGTAAAAGTCATCCCTGAAGTCTTAGAGAGACCTATATTATTGTAGAGTTTTGACAAGGGTAATTGTACCTTGGCATTTAATCATGTTTATTTGTCAAATCTAGGGATGTGTCCATGGCAGTATACAATAAGAACTAGCAATTAATAGTCCTTAACTAACTATTGAAATGAAACCTTCCTATTTAATCAAATTTATACTTCTGGCTATTGTTATGTAGAAAAGAGATATCTAGCTCAATAGATCAAACTAGGTCAAACCCTCTTCTACAAAACATTTGGGGCACAAACCAAGCTTGACTTCTACCTTAGAAGGAGAGCCAAAATAGAGGGGTTCTACCCTTTTGTTGTATATAGAAGGAATTAACCAAATCTAATTAATCAAGAAGACATGAAACCCTAATTGACGAAGATCAGAGGAAAACAAACTGTTGGAACCAAAGACCCAACAACCAAAGGGACAGTAGAGATCATTGATTAACTTAGAACCTAATTTCAAAGGTCAGAATGCCTAGGACAAGGGCACCTGGGCATTCTGGTCCCAAATTAGGGTTTCCAAAAATTGTTTCTTCTGTCGAGTCTATAACAACAACCTTAGTCTTCTTCCCAGAGATCACCTTTTGAAACCTATTCATCTGACCTACACAAAATGAAAAAGACTCAAAAGGTTGGGTGTTATTTAGGAGCTTGCCTCAGTCAAGCCCTATGAATGGTGTTTCCACCTCCACAATAGTAAATATGATTGATAAAGAGCGTGTGCCCCATGAGGGCAAAGGCAAATCTAAAGTAGAATGGAATTCTAGGAAAAAGCATGAAGAAAGGAAGTCACCATGATCATGGAAGCCCTTGTATTCTTTTAGACAGTGTCACAACTTGACTCAAAAAGTTGGTGTAGCCCAAAGGTCTTCACAAGATTTGCAATATGTTAGTGTCGTGGCAATAATCCACAATAGAGAGTTGTAGAGAGCATGAAAAAGAAAGAGAGAGAGTGTGAGAGTGCCAAGATTTGTTAAAGAGAGTTAGATGTTCAAATGAATAGAATAACTTACTTTTATATGCATTCTCATTGATTTCCAAAGAATTAAACAACATGAGGCTGACCTTGGGAGTTATTTAAGAGGCCTAAGCTAACAAGGCCACAATTTAGGGTAGGGATAAAGGAAGACCCAGGGAACTTGGGTGCCCTAGTCCTTTCGCCACATAGTTCCTGAAAGAGTGTACTTAAAGTATGCTTAGCCCTGCCTTATAATTAATTTATGGGTTTTGTGCATTGGGATCAAGAACTACATGCTTAATGCTCAAAAAGGTGTTAAAATAGGTCATAATTAACAAGTGTAAATATTTGAGGCCCATCTAGGAGCTAAACTAAGTGTAAAATGGTGATGTACACATTTTACAACTCAACATTTATCCCCCACTTTACTGTGGGTACGAACTTACATTCGAACACATACTAAAGGATGGAGAATACAAAATTCAAACACAACAACATAGAAGCCGTATAATGTTGCCAAAATTGAAGGATGGTCAAGCCCCCTGATGAAGAGCAAGGTATTGTACTCACCAACTCCCAAACAAATCAACTTACAAGCTTCAAGACCCTATGATCCTTGAATGTCTTTCAATAACTCCCTTATGCCTACGAGCCCTCCAAAAGGGGTCTTTTCAACATAAATTTCAAAAGATACCTCAAAGACACAACTCATTCACCGTTTGAGTACCCTTTATGCCTTTACATAATATATTAAAAACTTGGTTATTCTTGTTTTAGACTGATTCACTCAATAATTCGTTGGTATTTATGTTCCTAGGCCTAATTAGGCCACTTTTCCAAAGCAACTATGTGGTATTCAACCTTCCAACTTCCAAAATTTGCTTGAGGACCTTCAACACATTGCAAATGAATGAATTATATAGGTTTTATCACTAGGATCACTCACATATGCTCTGAGTTTTCAAGTTTCAAGTTAAAACCCTTACAAGGCCTAAAAACTAGGAATTACAGCTAGGGTTTGTTCAAAACCAAATTAAACTTCACACCCTGCTCACTAATTCACCAAAATCATTGAGTATACATTGCATATCTTCATCCTACTCAGTTTCAAGGGATCTCATTGGTGGAGGTGCTTGCAAATTCAATTTGTTCACACAAAAGCCCTAAACCCTACCTTTACTAATTGTTTTCAGTCAAGTGCAAATAGAATCCTTCTACAATGACGAGAACACACAAAACCTTATGAAAATGAAATTAGATTCACAATACTATCCAACCATGTGAGTTGCAGCTCTTGAATTGGTCGTTCATGGCCGTACAGTCGTCAGAAATAACAAAAAACACAGGTTTTTAATAGAAAATAGGGTAAAACTGAAGTGTTTTTTCTTTATTCCTCTTATGCAACATTCAACAACCTTCCACCAAAGTTTTCCAAGCCTTTTAAACATGTTTCCAATGAATCCCAATGGTCTCCAACTGAAAATAAAAAATATGACTCTTCATCTTCCACATGACATCACCTTACAATGCATTATTTGACAAAACTATACTCGTAGGACTTAAATGACACCAAATCATTGAAAAATGGTCTGCATTCGACCTTATTACATCACAACATGTCTTGACACTCCAAAACACCACTTTGACACCTATTTACATGACCTTAACAAACTCAAATTGGTCACATTTGCTAGGTGCTCCTGCACCATACAACCGGGGTGAAAAGGATTTCATCCTCCTGATGAAATGAGTTCATGAACAAAGGTTCCATGCTACTTTATATCATCTTCTAAGATCCAAGTAGCATCTTCATTTGGCAGGCCATTCCATTTGACCAAGTACTCATTATACACTTTGTGCCATGTCCTCTTGATCTCCCTTGTGTCCAACATGCTTTCAAGCTTCATTGGTTGGCTGGGTGGTAAGTCTTTGATCCATTCTTCATCATCAACTCCTTCTACACCTGCTTCTTCACCTACAACCACAGATCCTCTAAAAGGATAAAGATCAGCAACATTAAATATAGGTGAGATAGCCACTCCAGGAGGGAGTTCTATCTCATAAGCATTTTGTCCAAACTTATGGACCACCTTGCAAGGTCTAATCTTCTTCATCAGTAACTTGGTGTATTTGCCTTTAGGAAATCTCTCCTTCCTTAGGTGTGCAAGTACCATGTCCCCAACCTTAAATTAGATGTCTTTCTTCTTCAAATTTGCATGCCTTTTATACTTCTCTACACTCCTTTGAAGGTTTTCTTTCACTTGTTGATGGATGTCCCTCATTGCCACTGTAAAATCTTCCCCATCTGCACTCCTCTTCTCCATTCCTTTCAAATCTTTGAGTTCATGTATCCCTCTTGGGCTCATACCATATACTACTTCAAATGGACTCCTCCCTATGCTCTGGTTAATAGAATCATTATATGCATACTCTGCTTGAGGGAGTATCAAATCCCATTGCTGACCATGTTCCTTGGTAAGACACCTCAACATGTTCCCAAGTGACCTATTGACAACTTCGGTCTGCCCATCTATTTGTGGATGGTAGGCAGAACTGAATGTCAAATTTTTACCCAACTTTTTCCACGAGGTCCTCCAAAAGTGTCATATAAATTTAGAATCTCTATCTGACACAATGGTTAAGGAAAATCCATGAATCCTTACAATTTCTTTGAAAAACAGTCCAACAATATGAGATGCATCATTTGTTGTCCTACAAGGAATAAAATGAGCCATTTTACTAAATCTGTCCATAACAACAGAAACACTAACATACCCTCTTTGTGTCTTGGGTAGACCTAATACAAAATCCATGTTGATTGACTCCCTTGGGTGGTTAGGTACTGGTAAAGGTTGATAAAGCCCTAAATTGGAACTTAAGCCTTTTGCTCTTTGGCATACTACACAACTCTCTACAAACTTCTTGACATCTACATGCATTCTTGGCCAATGATAGAATCTCTTGACCTGCTCTAATGTTTTGTCAAACCCAAAGTGTCCATCCAAACTACCACAATGTTTCTCCTTTATCAAGTTGGCTCTCATAGAGCACTTAGGCACACACAACTAAACACCCTTAAACAATAGCCCATCTTGCAACATAAAATCAGAGAATTCGCTATGAAAAGCATTCTGAAACTGACTACAAACAACATATGGTTCCTTAAAATCATCATCATCCTTATACATATCTTTTAGTGCATCTATCCCCACACTTTGAAGTTGGATTTCCTGCACCATTAGTGACCTCCTGCTCAAAGCATCAACTTTATTTGACTATTCTTTCTTATGCTTGATTGTGAAGGTGTAGGCCTACAAGTATTCTACCCACTTCATGTGCCTATGTCTCAACTTATCTTGATTGTTCAAGAAACTTAGTGCATGATTATCTGTGAAAACAATGAACTCCTTTGGCATGAGGTAGTGCCTCCACTTCTTGAGGGATTGTACCATTGCATAGAGCTCCAAGTCATATGATGAATACTTTCTTTTGGCCTCATTGAGTTTTTCACTGAAGAAGGCCACTGGTCTGCCCTCTTGGCTCAAAATTGCTCCAACTGCAAGTCCACTAGCATCACATTCCACTGTGAAGACCTTGTTAAAATCAGGTAGGGCGAGAATAGGTTGTTGAGACCCTCTACTTTTCAAGTATTAAAAACTTCTTTTTGCCTCCTCAATCCACTGAAATTTCCTCCTTTTGTCCCCTTTGATGGTGTCAAGAATGGGAGAGCAGGTATGACTGAAGTTTTTAATGAATTTCCTATAGAAAGTAGCTAAGTCATGGAAACTTTTTACCTCTCCTGCAGACTTTGGTGTTGGCCAACTGAGTATGGCTTCTACTTTGGTGGGGTCCATCTTCAAGGTACCTTTGGAGATCACAAAGCCAAGATAGACAAATTCTTATTTCATGAACTCACATTTCTTGAGGTTGATCATCAACTTCTCCTCATCCAACTTTTTCAACACCATATCCAAGTGTTGTAGGTGTTCTTCCTTTGCCTTGTTGTGTACAAGGATATCATCCAAGTACACCACCACAAATGTGCCCATGAACTATTTTAGGACCTCATTCATTAGCCTCATAAATGTGCTTGAGGCATTAGAGAGGCCAAATGGCATCACCATCCACTCATAGAGACCCTCATTGGTTTTGAATGCTATTTTCCACTCATCTTCTTTCCTTATCCTAATCTGATGATACCCACTTTTCAAGTCAATTTTTGAGAAATAGCATGCACTTGCTAAACTGTCCATTAAGTCTTCCATTCGGGGTATAGGGAATCTATATATGATTGTAATTTTGTTGATGGCTCTTGAGTCAGTACATAACCTCCACTTACCATCCTTCTTGGGTGCCAAAATAGTAGGCACAACACAAGGGCTCAAGCTTTCCCTTATGAGACCTTTATCCAATAACTCTTGGACCTGATTTCTTATCTCCCCATTCTGCTTAGGTGTCATTTTATATGCAGCCTTGTTTGGCAAGTTTGCACCGGGTATGAAATCAATATGATGACTCACATCTCTTATAGGAGGTAAGGATCTAGGGAGCTCATCTGCCACTATATTTTTATATCTGTCCAACAGGGTCTAAACTTCTTTGGGTATCTCTTCTCCATCTGTTGCTGTCATAGTTGATGTGGGCTTCCCAATGAAAGCATAACCAATATCTTCTTCATTCAAACTCCTCAAGAACTCTTTCTCCTTGACCACCATCACACTTGGTCCTTCATGAATGGCAATGTTGTCTTCTTGTATAGGTGTAAGGGTGTATGACACCCCATCCTTCTCTATCACATATATGTTCTTCTCCCCATCATGTTTGGCCTTCCTATCAAACTATCATGGCCTTCCTAGGAGCACGTGGCACACATCCATAGAGATGATGTCACATAGTATTTTATCTTTGTAGACACCAATATTGAATTCAACCCAAGCCTGGTCATTCACCAAAACTTGTTGACCCTTATTGAGCCATGAAACTTTGTAGGGTGTTGGGTGAGGATACCTCTTTATTTTCAATTTTTCTGTCATCTCCAATGACACAAGATTATCAGTAGAACTAGAATCTACTACTACTTTACATACCTCTCCCTGTGCTTTGCAAGTTGTCCTAAATAATGCACTTCTTTGTGGGGGTTCTTTGGTGGTTGGCACTTTTATCAATGTCCTCCTTAGCATCAAGGATTCACCTGCTTCTGGGATAGCATGTAGAGAAGGTGAATTCATACTTTCCATATCCTCCTATTGCACAATTTGAGTCCTCCTCTCACCTCCATGAGAACTTGCTGATTGCTTTTCCGGGCATTTCCAAGCTGGGTGTCCAAACTGATTACAGTTATAACATCTACCTAAAAAGGCATTGGATCCTCTTCCTTGTCCACCAAACCTCCCTCTACTTCCAAATCTCCTTCCTCTAAAATTACCTCTGTCACTTGACTCACCCCTTTGCTCTTGCTGGTTACTTGTTTCACCTTGTGGTTTTGGTGACTGTCCTCTTCCACCAAAATTACCTCTGCCTCTGAAATTCTTTCCCCTACCTCTTCCCTGCTGCTCTTGTCTCCTTTTGATTCTCTCCTCTGCCCTAACTGCCATTTGGAAGCATTCTTCCATTGTTTTAGGAGGGTTGAGGTTGATTTCATCTCTAATGTTTAATCTCAGATCACTTAGTTATCTAGCCACCTTTTCTACCTCATCTTCATTGTGTCTTGCTCTAATGCACAACCTATGAAACTATTCAGTATATGACATCACATCCAACTCCCTTTGCTTCAAATTTTGCAGCTTTATGAAGGTTTGAATGGCATAATCTACAGGTAAGAATTGGGCCTTCACCTTGGCCACCATCCTATCCCATGAACTTATCTTAGGCTTGCCTTTCTTGACTCTCTCTTCTTGAACAAAGTTCCACCAAGTTAGAGCTGGTCCCTTCAATTTAATTTTTGCAAATTTCACTTTCTTGTTGTCTTCTATGTCTTCAAATTCAAAGAAATTATCCAAAGCATCAATCCAAGCCAAAACTTCTTCACTATCCATCTTTCCACCGTACATAGGCACTTCAACTTTCACCTTTGGAGTACTATCACCCTCGATTGCCTTTAGCATCCTGATTATTCTTGCTTCATCCGGGTCCACTTCTTCTTCCTCATCTTGGACTCCAATTGGAGGGTTCTCACTTTCACCCTCATCCTCCTCATCACTTTGGTCATCATTGACCATTCCTCTTCTCTGATTCTTTTCCAGGGCTGCTATTCTAGCTAGGGTTTCTTCTTGAGACTCCTTGTAGAGCCTATCTTTATGGAACATCTACTCTTTCAGTTCTTTTATTTCTTTGGCCATTACATTAGTCTTTGGAGGCATCTTGCCTATGCTAATTTTTATGCACTTTCCCACTTCCAATCAGATTCTAATCTTTGATACCACTATGATGTAGAGAAAGGTATTGTGTTCCCCAACTCCCAATCAAATCAACTTACAATCTTCAAGACCCTATGATCCTTGAATGTCTTTCAACAACTCCCTTATGCCTACTAGCCCTCCAAAAGGGGTCTTTTCAACATAACTTTCAAAAGATACCTCAAACCCACAACTCATTCACCTTTTTGAGTACCCTTTATGCCTTTACATAACATATTAAAAACTTGGTTATGGTTGTTTTAGACTGATTCACTCAATAATTCACTGGTATTTATGCTCCTAGGCCTAATTAGGCCACTTTTCCAAAGCAACTATGTGGTATTCAACCTTCCAACTTCCAAAATCTACTTGAGGACCTTCAACACATTGCAAATGAATTAATTATGTAGGTTTTATCACCAGGATCAGTCACCTATGCTTTGAGTTTTCAAGTTTCAAGCTTAAACCCTTACAAGGCCTAAAAACTAGGAATTACAGCTAGGGTTTGTTCAAAACCAAATGAAACTTCACACCCTGCTCACTAATTCACCAAAATCATTGAGTATACATTACATATCTTCATCCTACTCAATTTCAAGGGATTTCGTTGGTGGAGGTGCTAAACCCTACCTTTACTAACTGTTTTCAGTTAAGTGCAAATAAAATCCTTCTACATTGATGAGAACACACAAAACCTTATGCAAACAAAAGTATATTCACAATACTATCCAACCATGCGAGTTGCAGCTCTTGACTGGGTAGTACATGGCCGTACAGTCATCAGAAATAACAAAAAACACAGGTTTTTAATAGAAAACAGGGTAAAGCTGAAGTGTTTTTTCTTTATTCCTCTTATGCAACCTTCAACAACCTTCCATTGAAGTTTTCCAAGCCTTTTAAACATGTTTCCAATGAATCCCAATGGTCTCCAACTGAAAATAAAAAATATGACTCTTCATCTTCCACATGACATCACCTTACAATGCATTATTTGATAAAACTATACTCCTAGGACTTAAATGACACCAAATCATTGAAAAATGGTCTGCATTCAACCTTATTACATCACAACATGTCTTGAAACTCCAAAACACCACTTTGACACCTATTTACATGACCTTAACAACTCAAACTGATCACATTTGCTAGGTGCTACTGCACCATTTACCTTCCCATCCTCTACCATGTCACAAACAAAATGGTACTGAACATCAATATGCTTAGTCCTTGCGTGGAAATTAGGATTCTTCACTAAACATATGGCACTCTAACTATCACAACAAATAGTAATCTTCCCTGTATCAAACCCAACATCAGAACACAATCTCTTAAGCCAAATGGCTTCTTTACAAGCATGAGTTGTTGCCATGTACTCAGCTTTAGTAGTGGACAAAACGACCATAGGTTGCCACTTACTCATCCAACTAATAGCACCACCAAACATAGTGAACACATAAGCACTGGTGGATCTCCTGTTGTCAATGTCACCTGTCCAATCTAAATCCACAAATCCACGAATACAAAGTGAATGCCAAGGTCCTGTAGGATAAGCATGATAACATAAGGAATACTCAGAAGTACCCTACAAATATCTGAACACTCTCTTCACTGCATCCTAATGTACTCGTCTAGGATTAGCCATATATTGACTAAGGACTCCCACTGCTTGGGCAATGTCTAGTCTTGTGTAGACCATCGCATACATCAAACTACCAACCGCACTAACATAAGGAACTCTGCTCATATCCTTTGTCTTAGAAGGAGACTTTGGACAATCTTCAATAGATAACTTAGTCCCCATTATAACAAGAACAATCAAAGGTCTGAAATCCATCATGTTGAATCTCTCCAACACAGTGTTAACATACTTACTCTGGCCTAACCAAAGTTTTTTGTTTGCTCTGTCTCTTCTGATTTCCATTCCCAGATGTACTGATCTGCCCCTAGATTTTTCATCTCAAACTGTGCTGACAATTGAGACTTAGAACCATAAATCAAACTTTTACCATTCCCAATGAGTAACATATCATCGACATACAATGCAATAATGAGAATGCGATCATTGTCAACCTTGTAGTAAACACAATGATCTAATTTCGATCTCTGAAATCCAATACTCAACACAAAGGCATCAAACTTCTGGTACCACATCCTAGGAGACTGTTTCAAACCATATAAAGACTTTTTCAACTTGCAAACTAGATTTTCTTTACCTTTCACCACGTAGTGCTCTAGTTGTGACATATATTTCCTCCTCCAAGTCACCATGAAGGAATGTTGTTTTCACATCCATCTGTTCCACTTCTAGATCATACGTTGTTGTAAGAGATAACAAGAACTGAATAGATGTCATATTTGCAACGGGAGAGAAAATCTCACCATAGTCAATTCCCTCCACTTGAGAATACCCCTTTGCAACCAATCTAGCCTTATATTTCTCAACACTGCCATCTACACCAAATTTATTTTTGAACACCCATTTGCATCCAATAGGTTTTCGTCCTTCAGGCAAAGGCACCAAGTCCCAAGTATTATTCTTTTCCAAAGAAGCCATCTCCTCTTCCATGGCCTCCTTCTAGGAACCTGCATCTTTCATACCCATAGCCTCTTTCACACTTCTAGGCTCATCAGTGTTAGAAATCAAAGCAAAAATACAACTAGAATCATGCAATGAATGACTAAACCTCTCAGGTCGTTGCCTTATCCACGTGGAACTCCTCAAAGGTTGAGGTTGAGGTTCTTCATCTTCTCCTAAACTTTTAGAGCTACTAGATCTCTCCTCATTATCATCTCCAATAGATGTTTTTGGTTCAACTTTCTCAGGGGTGGAAGGAAGTTGAACCACATCATCTTTCTTCTCTTCTTTCTCTGACTGCAAGACAACAGAAGAAGGATTGAGCTCTCTAAAGATCATGCTTCTGCTATACAAAACTCTCTTAGCTATTGGATCCCAAATCTTGTACCCTTTTACACCGATGCCATAACCGATGAAGATACACTTTACAGCCTTATTCTCCAACTTAGACCTCTTCTCCTTAGGCACATGTGCATATGTCTCATAACCAAATACTCAAATGTGTCTTAATGAAGGATTTTTACTAGACCATACCTCCATAGGTGTCTTATCAACGAGCGTTGATGTAGGAGACCTATTAACCAGGTAACAAGCGGTAGCAATAGCTTCAGACCAAAACTTTTGTTCAAGACCAGCTCCACTTAGCATACTCCTTGCCCACTCCATCAATTTTCTATTGATCCTCTCTGCAACTCCATTCTGTTGAGGGGTATACGGAGTTGTCTTGTGTCTCTCAATCCCTTGTTCTTTACAAAACTTGTCAAAATCTACTGAATAAAACTCACCACCATTTTCAATCCTTAAACACTTAATCTTCCTATCCTTTTGTTTCTCTACAAGAGCTTTGAACTCTTTGAATCTATTAAAGACTTCATATTTACTTCTAAGGAAATACACCCATGTCCTTCTACTGTAATCATCAATGAATGAAACAAAGTAAATAGATTTTGAAATTAAAGGAACATTAACAAGACCAAACACATCAAAATGAATCAAGTCCAACACCTCAGAAGATTTGTGAGAACTAAATAAAACTAAACATGGTTTTGTTTTCCATAAATGCAATGTTCACAGAAATCGAACTCAAGTTTACAATCATTCATACCCTCAACAATATTTTTATTCTTCAAGGTCCTTAAACCCTTTTCACCAATGTGACCAAGCCTTTGGTGCCATAACATTGTCTTCTCAGCTAGAAGTTTCATCTCCATAGAATGAGCACCCTTAGGTACCTAGAAAGCACGACCATCAGAAGTAGATGCAACATTCTTCTTCACTACTGGTTCCAATGGTGAGGATGAAGACTCTGAAGCTCTCTTCTTTGAAACAAAGGCACTATTGCACTGTACTGTGCATGCATCAAGCTGAAACAGAGTGCCAATCCGAACACCCTTAGCCAACACCATAGATCCTCTAGTCATCTTGCACCCTCCATTCGAGAAAACAACTTGCACACCTACATCATTCAATTTGCTTACAGAAAGAAGGCTCCGTGTCAAACCAGGGATATGCAGAACACCATTGATTCCCTTTACTCTTCCATCAGGGAATCGAACAAAGACTCTTCCACGGCCAATAGTATCCAGGTGAGAATCATCACCCAAATACACCTTTCCACCATCGTATTCTTCATACTTTGAAAACCAGGCCCGATGCGAGGTCATGTGAAAATATGCACCAGAGTCAATAAGCCACACATCCTCAGATGGATGCATTGCCAAGGTAGCGACAAATGCTTCTCCTTCATCCTAAGAGGACTTGTCAGAATCTAAATCATGATTCTTCTTCTTTTTCTTTTTCTCCTCCTTGCACTCCTTGCGGAAGTGACCAGGTTTGCCACAATTCCAACACAGTGCCTTGGACTTTCCAGGAGACTTAGATCTCCCACAAGATTTGGATCTTCCTTTTTCTTCTTTTTTCTTCCTTCTTCTTTTGCTTTTTCTTTCCCTTCTCTTTAGATCTACCACGAACCGCAAGATCCTCCTTAACCGATTCGAAAGACTTTCTTCGCATCTCTTCAAACAACCACGAAGAAACCACATCTTCCATCTTGAAGGTGGACGTGATACTCCCAATGGCCATAACAAGGTGGTCTCATAAATCTGGTAAGGAACATAGTAATGTCATACATAGATGCTCCTCCTCCATCTTCACACCAACAAAAGTCAACTGGGCAACAAGCATATTGAATGTATTCAGGTGATTAGCGACAGATCCTCCATCTTCCATCCTCAGAGAATACAATTTCTTTCAAGGGAATAATTTGTTCACCAAGGATTTAGCCTAATAAACATCTCCAAGCTTCTTCCAAAGATCCTTTGCAGTCTTCTCTTCATGGATATTCAGGAGCACTAAATCAGCCAAACAGAGTCTTATCAAACCCTTAGCTTTTCGATCTTTGAGATCCCAGTCTTCTTAAGACATTGTCGTTGGTTTTGTACTAGATACGACTTCCCATAAATCCCAATCTACAAGCATGTCCTCCATTTTGAGTTTCCACAACTCAAAATTACTATCATTAAACTTATCTATCTCAAACCTCCTAGATGTGCTCGCCATCTCTTACTTGCAACAAATATTTCAAAATCCTCTGCACAAGCTCCCACTCAAACGAAGATCAGCTCAAAAAATGCTATACCCAACAACTAGAACCAAAGGTGATCAGGCTTTGATCCCAACTGAAAGGAAGCAAGGTATGTAGAAAATGCTTCCTACACTGATCTAATGAGGAAAGACTTATGCAAATTTTTTGCTTTTACAGTTACAGATTAAGATACACATTAACAGAAAGATAATAACAACTTTCAAATGCAAACACAAAACTCACAACACAAGATGTATGTGGGGAAAAACCCTTTCAGGTAAAAAATCCCACACTCCAAAGCCGCTCAATATATTATTCAAGAATCACAAAGATTACAATATACTTGCAGAGCAAGCTTTTACAAGAGTATATCCAACAAGAGATCTAGGAGGTAATTCGACATCTATAAGATTCTACATGCAACCTCCATCTTAAGTTCCTGATATATAGGAGATACAATACAGTAAACCATTGCTGGTAATTACAAAATCATGAGCTGAAAACCACCCAAAAGTGGCACCCAAATTATCTCCAATCAAATATGCCTTGTGATGTGCCAAACTACACACCAACATGTGTAACTCTTCCCTTTATAGCTCTTTTATGTGTCCAACACATTTTTCCATTTCTAAAAAATAGAAGGTCCAACTTCTGGAGGCCATAACTTTTGAACCGAGTGTCTGATTGATGAACCATTTTATGCATCAGAAAGCTCGTGAAGAGATCGATCACCTTGTAACCTGCTACACTAGTTACGACAATTTTTGAGACATTTATAGAAGTTTCAATTCTAATAATTGAGTTAAAACTTTTCTGACAGTTTCAAAAATAGAAACTTTAATATCTCACGATCCAGATATGATCTTGAGTTGAAACTCACCTGAGATGTTTACTTAGTTGTTCTACACCTTCTGGGAATATTTTGGGTCAATCCGAGGTCAAATGTAAACTTACTAAAAATAGTAAGTCCTGCCATTTTTAGCCATTTTTGGAAACTTTGAAAATTCTAGATCATTCTTCAACATAAAGGGTACTCGAAAAGACCAAAACTAGGAAGAATAGTAACCTTTCGAGGTTGCAAGGTTGAGACACTTTTCCTAACAGAACCAAGCATAACAAATGCACAGAAAGACAAAATGTATTCATCAATTTTTGCATAACAGAGCTCCAGAACAGCATTTTATTCAAAGATATTAAAAAGTAAAGTTGATTAGATATACACAAAGAGCTTACCCAAGCTCATTTTTGTCGATTTCTCATGAAGATAATGCAAATTCTAGTTGAAAACTCTAGATAAAACCTTCAACAATTTGAAACCCTTGGTGGCAGAGTAAACACAGTGAGGTGAAAATGCAAAATGAAATGTGAAATGATGGCTTGTTTGAGCCTTTTGTCATTAGGGTTTGAAAACCCTAAGTGTGTTGATGGCTTAAAGGCTTTTTTACCTTTCTTTTAACATTTGAAATAAATATTAATACCCTCAACCTCATGTGTATATGCCTAGCAATAAGGGTGTGTCCCCTTATTTTTTATTTGCATTGACTTCAAATATGGTCAAGCCATGGCCTTTTATTTGCATTTGTTTTGAAATGTAAAACATTGAGCTAAGTGGTGTAATTATAAGCCACCTAGTTAATGTTATTTAAATGCAAAATGAAATGTATTTGTGCCATGTAAGTGCGTAGAGGGGATATAGTTGCGTTTTTATGTTTATGCCAAGCATATAGGGGAGGTTAGAAGGAGTTGGCAAACATGAGAGAATATAGGGGTGGTTTTGGCTTGGTTTTAAAGGCCTTGGAGAGCATTTAGGGGCAGTTTATGATGCCTTTATAATAGGAGAAGTCATGCCTTGACTTTTTCTTTACTTTGGACTCATTTTGGAGGGAGTTTAGGGGCTAGATTTTAGGCTTTTTGGTTATGCACGACCAAGGAGGTTTGGGATTCCTACTTTTGTGCAACTATTGGGAGAGCTTTATAGTGACTTCAATTATCATTTTTGAAGTTAGTTATTTTCATTCTCAAGAAGGTATTGTAACTTTTTGGAGTTCTTTCAGCAGGAGACAGGATTTGTAACTCATTTTACAGTTATATATGACAGTTTACACCTTTGAAGATCAATGGAGATAAGCATTTTGCCTTCTCAATTTTTTGCTCTATTGTGTGTATTTAAATGATTGATGCAATTACATGTGAAGTTGTCTCATTCCTTGTTGTTGTGTCTCGATAGTAGCACCTTTGTGCAGAAAGTGTATGTGTTTGTAGGTTATAAGTTATGTTTGAATGCAAACAATTCAAGTTGTGAAAATATAATTTCCTTCTAGGATTGTAAACATTAAAGCCTTCTTATGAAATTTTTATGCAAAAGCATATGAGTATTGAGTTGTGCATGTCAAGCTTTGTTGTTGATTGAAACTATGTGTGCAAAGCAGCTATGTAAGTTTCAGACAAACATTTTGTTGCATCACCTTAGGAGATAGTTTCATTTTCATGTTTCTTCCTTACTCTTTCCCAACAAAAGCATTAGTTTAGTTAAGTTTTTAGGTGAACACCATAAGAGCCAGCTTACTCTGGAGCTTATCTTTCATTATCTGAGCCCACAATTAGGGAGGCTTTCCAATGTTTCACCAATAGGCTGAGTTTACTCAACAAGGGTGCACTATTAGTAGATAACAGTTTTTGGCACGCCTTGTGGGACTGTTTGAATCAAAACAGTTCAAAGAAATACATCTTATTACTGGTTTTGATATGCAACCAGTAATTTTTAGGCCTTTAAGAGGTTGAAATCTGCATATCTGGCGAATCTAAGAGTGGAAATTTAACAAAACCAGTGTTGTAATAGCTTATGAAAAGAATACAAACTAGGAGTTCAAGTTCCTTTGAGTATTTGTAGCTATCTCCTCCTAGGAGACAAGGTAGATCAAGTAGAATAACTCGTTCTTCAACGAGGAAAACACGGTCAACTCCACATCCTGTGAGAGTTGCAACTCATCTTGCAAGAAATCAGACTTATGTTGCTCCAATGGCAAATCCTAGGAATTAGGTTTTTATACCTTTTGATCAAGGAAACCCTTTGAACTTGGCCCAGCATGATGATATCCCAATGGCTACTCTTAAAGTTTTGCCATTTTTCTCAGGAGAAGACCAAACTACACCCATTGAGCACATCCAAGATGTAGCAAACTTATGTGTTGTGCATCATATTACCATAGAAAATGTGGCTCTCATATTTTTGGCAGCATCCTTTAAAGGCAAAGCATTACAGTGGTTTAGAGGTTTGGCAATGAATTCAATAGGCTCATGGGATCAACTCAAAGAGCTCCTTTGCAAGCATTTTGAAGACAAATCTGATCATTTGTCTTTGGTAGAACAACTGAGCACCATCAAGAGGGCTCCTCAGGAGAAAATGATGGATTTCAACTTCTGTTTCAAGAAGACATGGAATAGAGTTCCTGCTATGATAAGGCCTTCTGTAGATCATGTTTTTCTTTATTATTTGAAGGCACTTAATAGTGATATTTCTGTTATGATATAATCCATGGGAGGCACTTCACTACTAGCTGTATTTGACATTGCATTAAAGGTTGAAAACAATCTTATCCAAGCTAGTAAGATAGCACCTAGACCCCCTATGCTAATATTTCTGAAGATTCAGCCTTCCATGCCTTTACAAATTCCACCTTTGGCTTCTATACCTACTGTTCCAATGTTACCAGCACCAAATAACCAGGCTTTAAGTCAAGAAAAATTTGTCCTATCCCAATCTCTTGAGCTGCAAGAGATAAAAGGATTGCTTTAGTCATTTGGAAATGAGTTGGTGAATATGAAGAAGCAACAATTTCAAGGTTTCAGGCCTTTCTAGCCTCAAAACCAAGCACAAGGTCAACCTTATCAAGCAAATAGGCCACCTTATCAGGCAAATAACCAAGGTCCAAGGCAAACATTAAACCCAAGGCCTTTTCAACCATACATTTCAAATGTACCCAGCTCATCTAAATAATTAGTTCATGTTCAAAACAATCTTGCACGAGACTATGAATGGTGTTACCCTTGTAGTCAACCCCATAACCAGTCCACTTGCTCAAATGGGGTGATTAACCAAGCCTTGATGGTGCAAAATGTGTCTAGTACATAGCTAGAATTACCAATTGGTGAGTCCTCATAGCAGCAAGAGTCTTCTCCCAATGATGCTACTCTCCTAAATTGGCAAGGAGAGGAATTTTGTGGGGTTAATCGGGATGATTCCCCTGTAGCAGCTAATATAAGAGCCAAGAAGAGGGCTTTTGAGACCAGACAGTCATCAAATAAAGAGCCTTATCAAGCTCCTATAGTAGGAAAAGAGGGTGCTGGTCTGTCTACCTCTCATGCACCACATATACTTCAAAGGAATTTGCAAGGCACTACTAAGGAGCAGCCCAAGAATCACCCTCAATCAGCACAATTGCAAGCAAATCCTGTTGTCCTAAAGACTCATCAAAAGGTAACTGCTACAAGTTTTAATATTCTTGAGCATATGAAGAAGGCAAATGTTACTATGTCCATGTGGGATTCTTTGTCCATACCAGGGCAAAGAGATTTATTGCAATCTACATTATTAGATTTGAATGTGTCAAATGAAGTTCCGGTTAGGCAAGATCAATCTGTATTCACTAATGCATCCCAAAATGGTAGTGAATAGCCAACTAAAGAGATCAAACTAGAGGTAAAGCCACCACCTTTTTATGTGTCTTTGATCATAGGAGATAATTTGGTCCATAATTGTATGATTGATTCCGGGGCTAGTAGCTCTATTATGCCCAAGCAAATTGCTGATAAGTTGGGTTTGAAGTATCAACCTCTTGAAAAAGGTGTTTTTCAGCTTGATGGAACAACCATTAATACTGTGGGGGTTATTAAAGATTTGAGTCTTACTTTACATGCCTGCCCCAATTTTTCTATTCCCCAAGACATATTTTTTATTGACTTGCCACCATATTTTGCCCTTTGTCTCTCAAGGGATTTTACTACTAAAGTAGGTGGTTATTTATCTTCAGATTGGTCTTATATGCTGTTTAGGACAAGATATGGAACTAAAGTGACCATTAAGTCTGAATCAATAGCAAAGGATCACATAGAACCTTATGTACCAAGTGCCATCAATGCCAATTGTGTTGTTTTTGATAGTGATGAACATACTATTGCCCAAGAGCTAAATACATAAACTGAGAATATTCCTAACATCCTTTTGGATGAGTGGGTAGCAGAAAACATTGAAGATGATCCAAGTAAGAACCTTAAAGAGGTAGGCTTAGGTGTTTATATGATGCATGAGCCAGATTTTGTTATTCCAATCTTGAGAAGAAGGATGAACAACAACAAAATGAAGTTTGGAAAATGTTTTTTGATGGCTCAAGAGCTAGAAATGGAGCTGGTGGAGGTGCTATGCTAGTATCTCCACAAGGTGACAAGTACTATTCAGCCTTTCATTTCACTTTTAGTTGTACTAATAACACAGCTGAATATGAGGGTCTTATACAGGGTTTGAAATGGCTAAGGAAAAGAGGGATAAGTTGCGTACAGGTGTTTGGTGATAGTGAATTGATTGTAAATCAGGTAAGAGGCTTACATGTAACTAAAAATGATGTTCTTAAGTCCTATAAGCATAGGGTATGGGATATGATAGAGGAATTTGATGCTTTCAATCCGATATCCATACCTAGAAGTAAAAACAAGCATGCTGATAGGCTAGATACTATAGGTGCTCAGTTTGACATCCCAAATGATATTAAAAAGGGTAAGGTACAGCAGCATGTTAAATTTGTAGTGAGGCCATCTATTCCTAATAACAATGTTCATTGACAAGTTTTTGAAAGTGATGAGTAGGTGCTTAATTTTTTACTTGAGGAAGCTGAGTTTTTAGTGGGAAATCAAGAAAAGCTACAACAACAGTATAATGATCAAATTATATAGTTAAGGACAAATAAATTACCTAAGGGTTTGGTCACCTTGGAATCTATTTTTTGTTCTGATGATAACTTAAAAAGGGAAAAGGTACCATGCAGATCAAGGAAGAATATTATAAAGAGGTGGAAATTTTCAAAGGTAAGCTACTTAAGATTGGTAGGATTTGTTCTCAAGAAGATAAAGAAGCTTTTGTTTCACTTTGTCAGGAATTTCATGATATCTTTGCATGGGAATATTCTGATTTAAAAGATTTTGACCCCAAAATTGCCTAGCACACCATTGAACTTGAGCCAAATGCAAAACCAGTTAGGCAGAAACAGAGGCCTTTCAATCCCAAGCTTGAACCTCTCATGATAAAAGAGTTGACTAAGTTGATTGAGGCTAATATTATTTTCCCAATCAAGCATACCTTATGGGTTTCTAACCTTGTCCCGATTAGGAAGAAAAATGGAGAGATAACGCTTTTTGTGGACTTTAGAGATTTAAATAGGGCCTTACTCAAAGACCATTACCCACTTCCCTCTATGGAGCAGATCCTACAAGTTGTTACAGGTTCAAAGAGATTTTCCCTACTTGACGGTTATTTTGAGTATAATCAAGTGTTAGTAAAGGAGGAGGATCAGTATAAGACAGCATTTACCGCGAAAGGGGGAACAATGGCTTACAAAAGAATGCCCTTCGGTTTGTCTAATATCGGTGCTACCTTTCAAAGGGCAATGGACATGGCATTTCATGGTTTAATTTACAAATTAGTGCTCATTTACCTTGACGATATAATAGTTTTCTTTAAATATGTTGATGAGCATCTTTTTCATTTGAGGTAAGTCTTTGAAAGATGTAGGGAGTTTGGCATATCCCTTAACCCCAAAAAATGTGTTTTTTTTGTTCATGAAGGCAAGCTCCTTGGACATGTGGTCTCAAAATATGGAATAACCATTGATCCAGAATGGGTGAGTTCTATTCTTTCTTTACCTTTGCCCGGTCATAAAAAGGGGTTGTAGAGTTTCCTTGGTAGAATTAACTTCGTAAGAAGGTTTATACCATGCATAGCCAATCTCTTGAAACCTCTAACTGCAATGTTGAAAAAGAATGCAAGTTTCAACTGGACAAGAGAGGGAAAACATAGTTTTGAAGCTATCAAGGAGGCATTAACAGCAGCTCCCACATTGGTAAATCCTAACTTTGCAAAGGATTTCATTCTTTATGCTTTTGGTAGCATAGATATTATTTCTTCTATGTTAGTACAATAGAATGATGATAATTTGGAACAACCAATAGCATTTTTAGTCAAGGCTTAGAAGATTATTAAAAGAGATATTCTTTCATTGAAAAGCATGTGCTGGCTGTAATTAGAAGTTTGAAGAAGTTTAGATATTTTATTTCCAATAATAAAGTTCATCTAATGGTTGCCCATCCTAGTGTCAAGGAGTTTCTTTTGAGTAAAGATTTGAATAAGAAAAGAGTGAGATGGATTACTAAGGTCATGGAGTACGATATAGATATCATAGTCACAAAGCTGGTTAGAGGTAAGGGGTTGTAGTGAGGCCATCTATTCCTAATACAGCAGCATGTTAAAGTTGTAGTGAGGCCATCTATTCCTAATAACAATGTTCATTGATAACTTTTTGAAAGTGATGAGCGGGTACTTAATTTTTTACTTGAGGAAGCTAAGTTTTTAGTGGGAAATCAAGAAAAGCTACAACAACAGTATAATGATCAAATTATACAGTTAAGGACAAATAAATTACCTAAGGGTTTGGTCACCTTGGAATCTATTTTTTGTTCTGATGATCAGCTTAGAAAGGGAAAAAGTAGCATGCAGATCAAGGAAGAATATTATGAAGAGGTGGAAATTTTCAAAGCTAAGCTACTTAAGATTGGTAAGATTTGTTCTCAAGAAGATAACGAAGCTTTTGTTTCACTTTGTTAGGAATTTCATGATATCTTTGCATGGGAATATTCTGATTTAAAAGGTTTTGACCCCAAAATTGCCTAGCACACCATTAAACTTGAGCCAAATGCAAAACCAGTTAGGCAGAAACAGAGGCCTTTCAATCCCAAGCTTGAACCTCTCATGATAAAAGAGTTGACTAAGTTGATTGAGGCTAATATTATTTTCCCAATCAAGCATACCTTATGGGTTTCTAACCTTGTCCCGATTAGGAAGAAAAATGGAGAGATAAGGCTTTTTGTGGACTTTAGAGATTTAAATAGGGCCTCACTCAAAGACCATTACCCATTGTCCTCTATGGAGCAGATCCTACGATCAGTATAAGACAACATTTGCCATGAAAGGGGGAACAATGGCTTACAAAAGAATGCCCTTCAATTTGTCTAATATCGGTGCCACCTTTCAAAGGGAAATGGACATGACATTTCATGGTTTAATTTACAAATTAGTGCTCATTTACCTTGACGATATAACAGTTTTCTTTCAATATGTTGATGAGCATCTTTTTCATTTGAGGCAAGTCTTTCAAAGATGTAGGGAGTTTGGCATATCCCTTAACCCCAAAAAATGTGTTTTTGTTGTTCATGAAGGCAAGCTCCTTGGACATGTGGTCTCAAAATAGGGAATAACCATTGATCCAGAATGGGTGAGTTCTATTCTTTCTTTACCTTTGCCCGGTCATAAAAAGGGGCTGTAGAGTTTCCTTGGTAGAATTAACTTCGTAAGAATGTTTATACCATGCATAGCCAATCTCTTGAAACCTCTAACTACAATGTTGAAAAAGATTGCAAGTTTCAACTGGACAAGAGAGGGAAAACGTAGTTTTGAAGCTATCAAGGAGGCATTAACAGTAGCTCCCACATTGGTAAATCCTAACTTTGCAAAGGATTTCATTCTTTATGCTTTTGGTAGCATAGATATTATTTCTGCTATGTTAGTACAATAGAATGATGATAATTTGGAACAACCAATAGCATTTTTTAGTCAAGGCTTAGAAGATTATGAACAAAGATATTCTTTCATTGAAAAGCATGTGCTGGTTGTAATTAGAAGTTTGAAGAAGTTTAGACATTTGATTTCCAATAATAAAGTTCATCTAATGGTTGCCCATCCTAGTGTCAAGGAGTTTCTTTTGAGTAAAGATTTGAATAAGAAAAGAGTAGGATGGATTACTAAGGTCATGGAGTACGATATAGATATCATAGTCACAAAGTTGGTTAGAGGTAAGGGGTTGTGTGAATAGCTAGCAGCAGGGTCAGAAACTGACTAAGAAACTCAAAAGGAAGTTGTCCTTGTTACTAATGATGAATCTCAAACTACTGCACCAGCATTAGGTGCAAGTTGGATGCAAGAAATGATCTATTTTCTGTAGATTGGTGAATGTCCACTTAGTTTGGATAAAGCAAAGAGGAGGTACTTCAGGTTACAGTCCATTCCCTATGTTCTTGTTAACGGTATTCTATTTAGGAAATATCATAATGGAGTTTTACTAAGATGTATTGGTACTGATCAAATTGACAAAATACTCCATGAGTTTCATGATGGAACAGTTGGTGGACACTTTGCTCCAAGGACCACAGCTTGGAAAATTATGAGGTCTGGATACTATTGGCCAAGCCTCTTCAAAGATGCCTATGCATGGTCAAGAAAATGTGTTAAGTGTGCAATGTTTGCAGGCAAAGAGAAACTGCAAGCTCTTCCTTTATAGCCCATACAGGTTGAGTAGCCCTTTATGAGGTGGGGCATTGATCTTTTAGGAGTTATTAATCCACCTTCAAATGTAGGTCATAGGTGGATTCTCACTGCCACAGATTATTTACCAGATGGACTAAGGTAGTGGCATTAAAGGAAGCCAATGAAAGTATTGTTCTGAATTTCTATGATGATTTAATAACAAGATTTGGTGTACCTAAGTCTATAGTTTCTGATAATGCCTTAGCTTTTGTTGGAATCAGGTTGACTGACTGGGCTGTCAGGAATGGTATCTATTTGAACACTTCATCAAACTATTACCCTCAGGGTAATGGTTTGGCAGAGTCAACAAATAAAAATTTAATAAAGATCATTAAGAGGATCATTGAAAATAACCAAAGGACTTGGCATGCCAAGTTAAAATCTACATTATGGGTAGATAGAATAAGACCAAAGATGTCCATTGGAAACTCCCCTTATATGCTGGTATATGGAAAAGAAGCAAGGCTGCCCTTGTCTACTAAGCTTCCAGCACTTGACATTGTGAACTAGCTTGAAATGTTTGAAGAAGAGGATCCAATGGTAGTTAGATATGTACAGCTCATGGAGCATGAAGAAACAAGAGATAAAGCTATGAAAACCGTGGAGTTTCATCAACTCCAAGTGAAGAAATATTTTGACAAAAGAGCAACCCCAAGGGTGTTTAAAGAAGGAGATGTAGTGCTTAAATGGGATGAGCTAAAGAGCGGGCCTGGAAAAAATACTAAGTTTGATAGCATGTGGAGTAGCCCATTCATCATTGTAGAGTGCAAACAACACAATGCTTTCCAACTGTCAAAAATGGATGGTGAGTTACTACCTATTCCAGTCAGTGGGATACACCTCAAACTTTGTTTTAAGGTATGATCAGCTTTGTACTTTTTAGTTTAGGAGTTTTGATTCAATAAGTGTTGTTGCACATAGTTTAGATGCAGTTTCCTTTCCTCTAAGTGCAGTTTTGCACAATTAGTTAGTTTGCTCTAAGTTTTGGTAGGTGGGTAAGACTTGAAGGTGTTATACACTATTTTGATGAGTTACAACAGTATGCAAGACTATTTTTCAAGTCTTGTCAAGTCCCTATTGACTCATGTGCCCAATGGATAAGTTCAAGCAACTGGTCAAGATGTTTAGCAAGCAAACATATAGCAGATGTTGCCAAAAATGTTACCTAATTCAGCTTCCAGCTCAATCAGGTAGAGCTGAGATAGTGTTTGCAAAATAAAGACAAAGGTACACATTGATTTCTACTAAAAGTTTCATTCATATGCACAGAAGTATTATCAAATAAATTAATGTTCAGTTTGCAAATGTATACAAGAGAAAGACTACACAGATTTGGTATGACTATTGTCTTTTATTGATAATCATAAAAGGTAACCTTGGACGAGGAGGTCAGGAGGTTGATGTTAGTACTTGGAGCTTCAGAGGGAGTCACATCATCATGAAGGTTCTTGCAGTGTATATTTCTCTGAGACGAATAAATATGAGGTGAAAGCCCTTGTAGTGTATATTTCTCTGAGACGGAGAAATATGAGGTGAAAGCCCTTGTAGTGTATATTTCTCTGAGACAGAGAAATATGAGGTGAAATCCCTAGTAGTGTATATTTCTCTGAGACAAAGAAATATGAGGTGAAAGCCCTTGTAGCGTATATTTCTCTAAGACGGAGAAATATGAGGTGAAAGCCATTGTAGTGTATATTTCTCTGAGATAGAGAAATATGAGGTGAAAGCCCTTGTAGTGTATATTTCTCTGAGATAGAGAAATATGAGGTGAAAGCCCTTGTAGTGTATATTTCTTTGAGACGGAGAAATATGAGGTGAAAGCCCTTGTAGTGTATATTTCTCTTAGACAGAGAAGTACGAGGTGCGAGCCCTTGTTCATCTCTGAGACTGAGATGGGATGTCATGTTGAGAGACTCCATGACGACATCATGTTGAGAGACTCCGTGATGGACACTTGTTCATGCATTTATTTCCACACATGGGAGTTTTATGTATGGTGTCCCACACAAGCCATGGGAATAACTTTTTCAATGCAATATGAAAATAAACTATACATTTGAATGAAAAAGAAAAGGAAAAGCATATGAAAAGAGTAGGGATCCATCATTGCCTGAATGACGAATCCCAAGTTGAAAAGTTGCATCCTTGTCCAGCCCCTCCTGCTTGAGTGCTCCAGAAGTTGATTTGCTACTACTTGAAATGCCTACAAGGGATGAAAAGTTGTGTTGGAGCTCAAGATCCATATTCCTTGCATATACTATATCAACAAATTATAGTTTATCCTCCTAAGGCATTAAAACAATTTTGCAACATCACAGATATCAGGAAAAGTAGGAGATCATCATCAATTCCATCAATTTCTGAGCTTCATTGTTTTGTCTAACATGTTTGTTCACTGTGCAGGTATAGGAGAAGTTTTAATTGTTGGATCATCTTTCATTTGACATCATAGCATGTGGAGTAAAATGGGCTCCCACAAGGGTTGAGCCTAGCATGCTACCCTCTTGTGTTTTAAGAGGTATAGTAAATATCAGTTATACAATGAGGAAGGTTAAAAGATAGTCAGCTTGTTGTGTTAAATCTGTAAGAAGAGAGCAGACAGGTGGTTTATCAAGGAACAATCTCTCCTTTTAAGAGTCTTTATTTATTATGTAGATCCTAGATAGCAAGAAGGGTTTCTAATGGATTGTTATAAGGAGCAGCCCATCACAAGGACACCATAGGTGTATAAATATGACAACTGAGCAGTAGTCTATAACATTCAAGAAGATGGTTCAATGTTAGGTGAAAATACAGCTTCATAGACAAGAAAGAAGTTGAGCATAGTCTTCATGAGGACTACTATATACTGGTGGACTAGGGTTCTATGCTATAAGGATGACAACAGATATAAGAAACAAAGTAGTGATGTCAAACTTTCTAGAAGAAGAGTCTTGTAGCAGATATGGAAGACTATCAAAGGATCAAAGAGGTCTATTAAAGGTTTGAAATGGCATCTAGATTAGAGGAGAATGTTGCAACTGCTAAAGCATTTTCCATGTTGGCAAGAAGACAGAGATCAGTCATGCCCACTAGCATAAGGGATAGTCACTAAGATGGTCTTTAGCCTACCTAGGAAGATCAAGAAAAGTAGAAGCACAAAAGTATCTTGATAAAGATATGGTCATATAGAAGTTGGGATAGAAAACAGAGGGCCAGTAGTCATATCTACAAATGTCAAGTAGTATCCTATCCACTCTAAACAACAATCAAATAATGCAACCACAGAAGCAGAGCTTAAACAATGCATAGAGGGGCAATGTTTGATTGGAGATAGTCATAGAATGACTTTATCACTTAGGGATACATTTGAAGAAGCCATAAATGACTGTCACAGTCATAAAAGGAACAACAAAGGAAAGGAAGTCATAAATTCATCAAAGACTGTCATGTCAGTGTTGAAGAATCATGCAAATAAAATCAAGGAAATGGATAGAAATATTGAAATCTTGAGATAATGTCTGCATGGTTGAGAGCTATCTTGTAGGTTCAAGGTGGGCAAGTGTGAATCTGGGTATCTTGGTGTGCATTCAATGTTCAGTCACATAAATGTATATACAAAGGTAAGTAGTCATATGATAGCAAACCATCAAGCAGGCACTCCAAGGTTCAATACAACAGCCTACCAAGAGAAAGCATAATAATGGGTGACTCTCTTGAAATCT
This sequence comes from Cunninghamia lanceolata, assembly GCA_027924645.1. Classification (NCBI taxonomy): domain Eukaryota; kingdom Viridiplantae; phylum Streptophyta; class Pinopsida; order Cupressales; family Cupressaceae; genus Cunninghamia; species Cunninghamia lanceolata. Next base: position 2,597,078 of record BSBN01000270.1, read on the forward strand.
TGACTCAGAGACCCCTATGAATGCATGAACAACAATCCTTGTGGGAAAATATCAAAAGAGATAGCAATCATAATATCACTATAAAGGTGCAGATATAGTAGTGTACAATGAGTAGAGTTTAGTGCCAAGAGACCCTACAGAGATATAGGTTAGTGGAGATGCATTCGTTATCAATAACACTATCTAAGATGTAAAATACACTCTTCATGATCTTTTTCACAAGTTAGTAACAAGACATGGAAAAGAAAAGCATTGTCAAAGGCTTCTAAGTTTTCCTTTCATGCCATACATAAGGGGTGTTAGTTAGGTCAGTAATAGCAAGTTAGTCATGGAGAGCCATACAAGCCACATAAGTTTGAAGAGACTACAAAATGGGGATAGTCATTTTTAAATGACTAAAAGAGTAGTCCTTATCATGAAGTGCAATCATAAAAGGCAGTCTATGGCAGAGTATAATGAAGGATCAGTCACAGTCGAAAATAAAGGAAGTAGTTTCTTCATACAGTCATAGGTGTCTCTAGTAGCAGCTCTATGGTTTTGTTGTCAGGCTAGTCCTAGTCAAAAGACTTTTACTCCTTTCAAAAGAACCGAGCATAACAAATGCACAAAAAGACAAAATGTATTCATCAATTTTTGCATAATAGAGCTCTAGAATGGCATTTTACTCACATATATTGAAAAAGTTGATTAGATACAGACAGAGAGCTTACCCAAGCTCATTTTTGTCATTTTCTCATGAAGATACATGCAAATTCCAGTTGGAAACTCCAGATAAAACCTTCAGCAGGTCGAAACCCTTAGCGTCAGAGTAAAACATAGTGAGGTAAAAATGCAAAATGAAATGTGAAATGAGGGTTTGTTTGAGCCTTTTAATGTTAGGGTTTGAAAACCCTAAGTGTGCCGATGGATTAAAGGCTTTTTTGCCTTTCTTTTAACATTTGAAATAAATATTAATACCTCAACCTCATGTGTATATGCCTAGCAATAAGGGTGTGTCCCCTTATTTTTTATTTGCATTGACTTCAAATATGGTCGAGCCATGGCCTGTTATTTTGCATTTGTTTTGAAATGTAAAACATTAAGCTAAGTGGTGTGATTATAAACCACCTAGTTAATGTTATTTAAATGTAGAATGAAATGTATTTGTGTCATGTAAGTGCATAGAGGGGATATGGTTGAGTTTTTATGTTTATGCCAAGCATATAGGGGAGGTTAGGAGTTGGCAAACATGTGGAGAGAATATAGGGGTGGTTTTGACTTGGTTTTAAAGGCCTTGGAGAGAATTTAGGGATAGTTTCTGATGCCTTTTTGATAGGAGAAGTCATGCCTTGACTTTTTCTTCACTTTGGACTCATTTTGGAGGGAATTTAGGGGCTAGATTTTAGGCTTTTTCGTTATGCACAACCAAGGAGTTTTGGGATTCCTACTTTTGTACAACTGTTGGGAGAGGTTTATAGTGACTTCAGTTATCATTTTTGAAGTTAGTTATTTTCATTCTCAAGCAGGTATTGTAACTTTTTGGAGTTCTTTCAGCATGAGACATGATTTGTAACTCATTTTACAATTATATATGACAGTTTACACCTTTGAAGATCAATAGAGATAAGCATTTTGCCTTCTCAATTTTCTGCTCTATTGTGTGTATTTAAATGACTAATGCAATTACATGTGAAGTTGTCTCATTCCTCGTTGTTATGTCTTGTTAGTAGCACCTTTGTGCAGAAAGTGTATGTTTTTGCAGGTTATAAGTTATGTTTGAATGCAAACAATTCAAGTTGTGAAAATATAATTTCCTTCTAGGATTGTAAACATTAAAGCCTTCTTATGAAATTTTTATGAAAAAGCATATGAGTATTGAGTTGTGCATGTCAAGCTTTGTTGTTGATTAAAACTGTGTGTGCAAAGCAACTGCGTAAGTTTTAGACAAACACTTTGGTGCGTCACCTTAGGAGATAGTTTTGTTTTCATGTTTCTTCCTTACTCTTTCCCAACAAAATCATTAGTTTAGTTAAGTTTTTAGGTGAACACCATAGATAGTTTCATTTCCAATGTTTCACCAATAGGTTGAGTTCACTCAGCAAGGGTGTACTATTAGGAGATAACAGTCGCCTGCATACATTCTAACAGAGATGGAACAACTACCTTTTGCAAAGCCTTGTGGAGCATTTCGTGGTATGTAGGCAATGTTTGTATTGTATCCCATAGAGAGATCTTAGCCAGAGTAGCATAGAGCTGCCCAACAAGATCATATTCTCTACCATTATGAGTAGGAAGATGAGGTGCTTGAAGTAGGTTAGGTTGAGAAGGTGGAAGAGAGATAGGCACATGTGGTGTTTGCTTACTTTGCTTGTTATTATGAGTGTTGTATGTGTGAGTAATTGTGCGATGTTGTGACACATTTTGAACACCTTGATTCTTTTGAGTGATTCATTATGAATAATTTAGAATGTAACCTGGGGTCGAGGTGGTGTTGGATCACATTTAACCATAATCACTGGTTTGGAGTGATGAGGCGTATTAGGTGCCTCATGCATAATAATTTTAGGAACATTAGTACACTTATCCACTAATGCTTCATCTTTAGAAGGGAGAGCATCGGAATGAAGGGAGGATAAAGTGTTGTTAAGAAAATTGTTGATGATTGTTTCTTTAGGGATGTCCAAGGTACTTGCACATTCAACCAAAGGAGGAAGATCAAGGGTCTTCACTTCCTTAGTGATATCTAAGGTACTTGAACATTCGACCAAAGGAGGAAGATCAAGGGTCTTCACTGCCTTAGTGATATCCAAGGTGCTTGAACATTCAACTAAAGGAGGAAGATCAATAGGATGACTCATGGAATCATCATGTATTATGGTAGGGATAGAAGATTTAATACTATTAGATGATTGCCCATTATCTACCCATGGAGGATCTCAAGTGGGAAAAGTCCCCTCATCCACTAATGCTTTATCTTTCAAAGGGAGAGCATTGGAATAAAGATAGGGTAAGGTGATGTTAAGGAATGTGTCAATGATTTCGTCCTCTTGCGCCAAAATATCCTCACAATTGGGGATCATTTTGGGAAAGGGATCCAAATCATAGGGTGAAATAGGCAAAGATAGGTCACCATCACATGTATTATAAAGTAGATCCATGGGAATAGACATTGCCTTATCATGACTTGTAGTAGAAGTAGAAGGAGAACTATCACCATCATCTTTCCCATGACAATTCATGGAGATGAAATTAGTAAAGTCCTCTAATATCAAAGGATACATTCCCATGAGAGTTATGAAGCTATAAAAATTAGATATATAAAAAAGGATTTCATATATAGAACATTTGGAAACAGCAATATCATACATGGATGCTATGTGATCTAAAACATATGGATGCATATTAATGAATTTAGAGAAACTTTCAAAATCTATGATATATGCATGCAAAGACACCAAAGAGGAGCAACTATCAGAATCCATAATGAAATGTATTATCTACTATATGAAAATATTAGATGGATCATCAATGTACAATTCATTAATCAAGTACAACCAATATCAAAATGAAATTTCCATCAAAGACCTAGAAGTGCAAGAGAAGCGGGGTCTTCAAAAAAATCGTGATATTCTTGGTAACCACAACAACTAAGTATTACAAATGTAGGATGTGAAGTATGTGCAAAATAAGTGCCTAGATTATTTATCCGCTTACATGCAACAAAGATTTACAAGACTTTTCTTTGATGAAGATGCACTAAATGCAAGACTAGCTAGGGTTTACTAGCAAAACCCTAGATTTTAGATGCTTACTTCCTAAACTACAATTTTTTTTCAATGCAAGAACTCTTTTTGAAAACAAATTATATTTATGACATGATACAACAATGCAAGATCAGATTTGAAATGTAGATGATAGCAGCAACATATGAAACAAGATCTTGATTACATACCCTAGGTTTTGAATTTGAATAGGTTTTCAAAAATGTAACTTTTATGACAAGACCCTAGCAAATAAGAGCTTTAAATGCAAGATGCCACACCATGAAATGATTATTTATTGTAATCTCAATCATATATGATGCAAAATTAGAAATTTAAATCTTTCTATGATGATCTACAACATATGTAATGAAAACAATGCACCAATATGCCTTTTTGTAAGCTTAAAATGCTTAATTTTTTCACTTTTTTCAATGCAAATATGCAAGAAATGTCCTAGAACAGAAAGAATGACAAGGTACAACAAATTAAATCCCTTTAATCAACCCAATAATGTAACGAGATCTGATACAACACACCAATCTACAAATCCTAGGTTGAAGATTAGCTAAATTTTCTATAAATGCAAGGTATTTTCAAACCCTAACAATGAAAGCATGCAAAATTAAGCTATATAACTATGAAAAATGATGAATGAATTGAATCTAATTAGATCTAGAGCAGAAAATATCTTAGATTTGATGCAATAAGGATGCCAAAGTGTAAGAAACAATGGGTTCACCAAAATGTTATGTAGAAAAGAGAGATCTAGCTCAATAGATCAAACTAGGTCAAACCCTCTTCTACAAAACATTCAGGGCGCAAACCTAGCTTGAATTCTACCTTATAAGGAGAAACAAACTATACAATTTCTTCCCTTTTATTGTATATAGAATTAATTAACCAAATCCAATTAATTAATCTAGAGTGAAGAAATCAAACCCTAGTTGACAAAGATCAAAGTAAAACAAACTATTGGAACCAAAGACCCAACAACCAAAGGGATAGTAGAGATTAGTGACTAACTTAGAACCTAATTTTGGAGGTTAGAATGCCAGGACAAGGGTGCTTGGGCACCCTAGTCTCAAATTATGGTTTCTAGAAATTATTTCTTCTGTCAAGTCTGTAACAGCAACCTTGGTCTTCATCTCGGAGATCACCTTCTGAAACATGTTCATCTCACCTACACACATGAAAAGAGGGAAAAGGTTGGGTGCTATTTAGGAGCATGCCTCAGTAAAACACCATGAATGTCATTTCCACCTCCATGATATCAAAAATGATTAATAAAGAGCATGTGCCCTAGGAGGGCAGAGGTAAATCCAAAGTAGAATGGATTGTTAGGACAAAGCATGAAGTCACCATGAGCATGAAAAACCTTGTATGCTCATATATGGCATCACAACTTAACTCAAAAGTTGGTGTAGCCCAAATATCATCACAAGACCTACGATATGTTAGTGTCGCGGTAATAATCCACAATAGAGAGTTATAGAGAGAGTGAAAAAGAAAGAGAGAGATAGCATGAGAGTGCCAAGATTCACTAGAGTGAGTTAGATGTTCAAATGAATAGAATAACTTACTTTTATATGCATTCCCATTGAATTCTAGAGAGTTAAACCACATGAGGCCAACCTTGGGAGTCATTTAAGAGGCCTAAGCCGACAAGTCCATAATTTAGGATAGGGCTAAAGGAGGACCCAGGGTACCTGAGCACCCTGGTCCTTTAGCCACACAATCCCTAAAATAGGGAACTTAAAGTATGCTTAGCCTCACCTTATAGTTAATTTTCTGGTTCCGTGCATCGAGATCAAGAACTGCATGCTTAATGCTAAAAAAAGTGTTAAAATAGGTCCTCATTAACAAGTGTAAATATTTTAGGTCCACCTAGGAGCTAAACTAAGTGTAAAATGGTGATGTACACATTTTATGACTCAACAACTATCTACTGGGAAGGAAATTTAATCTAGGAATTGAAACAATACAATGCTAAAATGATCTATCTGGTTACAAAAGTTGAATCAGACATTAAAATAGAAGCAAAACTGAACTAACAAGAATTTGATTTATTTCTATGAAAGTAAGAAAAACTAAATTAAGGAATCTGTAATAACATAAGAAAGCAAATAACCAATACTAGCCACCCTTCTGTCAGTGCGAGTGGGCCCTTGCTCCACACCTTAAGAATTGAAGGCTAAACTGAGATTCTAGAGCACACAAATAGAAGAAACGCCTTCCTTAATCCTATATTTCTACAATAGAGTATATTTTAGAAGTATATGTTTCTGCAACTATATGAAACTGTATAAAAATATATATCAGTTTGTTGTTGATATCATATGTTGGGTTGAAATATTGACTTCCTTTTATAATGTTTTTATATGTTTTTAAGACCTTTTTTATATGATCCTACAAGTACTTTACAGACATTACCATTATTATATGTTGTTTTCCATATACTTTTCAAAGACTTTAAACCTATGCTGATGAATGGAATATGGTGGTTATATTATCAAGTGGATGATTTAAATTATCAATATGCATGTAATATAGATAGAATTCCATAGTTTAATGTGAAAGTTATTTTTTGTGCATATGTTGGATAATTAACCCTGTGCAGCAAAGACGTGGCATCCAGGAAGGAGTAATTGTAGCAAAGTGTAGAACAAGGGAATTAAGTAAAGTGCAGTACGAATACCAGAAGTGAAGATCGATGGGGATGAAATTGGTCATCATGGAAGAATAAATGCAAGAGAAGAAGAAGACTTGTTCTAGGATTCTAACCGTAGCTTATTTGTTTTCATTCATGAGCCGTTGTGTTGGAATTTCTATTTGAATAAGACTTTTCTTCCTTTGTTCTAGTTAGATTAATAAATTGATCTCAAAACTATACCCTGATATCTAGGGATGAATTGATGATCAAACTCAGTTGGAAGATCGCATAAAACTCTCCCACTTAAGTTAGGGGATGAGTTCGTTGATTAGTTAGTTACCATTTTTACTTTCTATCTATATAGCCATTACTCTATTTTTGCAGTTATCAGTTATTCCAAACATGTTTTGAATTGAATAAAATATGAAAAAGATTTTGTCTCTAATATGAATTAAATTCAACTGTGTCATGGGAATGTGTGAGAATCTGAAGTAGATTTAGTTTCCAAAAAAAGTGAGATAATTCCCTGAGCTAGCCACTCAAGGTATTAACTCTCACTTCGTATATTTTCTTATTTATTCATGCATTTCTAGTTAAACTATTTTATGTTATCTTACATGTTGCATTGAGAAATAAGTAAGAAATCTTGATTGCTATTTCCAATAGTTGTGATTCATGAACAAAGTGCATATTTCAAATCCTCCAGAGGTTAGTGCTAGGCCTTTCATCATTCTGAGTTGTTTAAATTAAATCTATAATTTCCTGTTGAATAGAGTCATCTTCAGCTTCTGCTGAGGGTATCCGTAGCAATTGGAATTTAAATTGTTTTTGTTGTTTTACATTTCTGTGCATTCTAGCAAACTGAACTAGTTAGAATAGGTCTGTATAAGTTAGTTTGGGATAGAAATGAGTCTTGGAGGCATAGATAATGCAGGACTCATCATAAGCTTACACTCCTTGTTGATAATTTAATGTAGGAATGCAATGATAGAGTGGACTGTTCAGTTAGGTTTAACCCTGGATTTTGTTTAAGTCTTCAATGCATTAGTTTTCCTCTACATATATCCAGAGTTTACCATCTTTACTCATAGTTCATCTTGAGATACAAAAGTTCTTTTATTCTAAAAACTAAACATGCAACTACCTCTATAAAAGTATAACCATGCAAAACTTAAAGAGACTTAAGTGACACTGGAAGTGTCCTTAAATCTAGAGTTTTGACTTTTGATAAAACAAGTTGTGGAGGCCATGATAAAAGGAGATTAACTTCAAAACAATGAACTACTAGAAGTCCCTAATTCATGCAAAATCAAATGGTAGACCGTGTATGTTGTCTCCTCCAAGCCACTGCAGTTATCTCAACAAAAACTCTGCCTTCGTGTGTGGAACTTTGGAGCTTTACAACAGCTCTGGAGATTCTGTGTAACTACGGAGATTCTATGCAGTTAATTAATAGCTCTGGAGATCACCAAATAGCTCATTAGGGCACATCTTTGAGGGTCTCATAACCAGCAACCCTTCCTGTCCTACCATTCCAACTCTGAAGATCCTCCAACCATCTTTGAAAATGTTAGATTGTTTTGTAGTGTATCTTCTGCTCAACTCCAAAGATAGTTAGGAACATCTCCGGAGTCTTCAAAAACCTTTCTTCATCTAATAGATAGACATATGTGGTAAAAATAAGACATTTCTACATAATTTTGTCAGTATAAATCTAAAACATGAGTCTTTTCATCATAATAGCAACTTCAACATTTCATCTTTAATTAACATAATTAAACCAGATTTCACAGTTTTGATAGTGCAATCAACAGATAAGGTGGTGCATGAAATGGGAAAAAAAGGGAACATAAAGGTGTGTTTGGATGAGTGCTACCTACCACTTATCATCCCCTGAGGTTGAGGATTTGTAGGTCCTCCTGCACTATTTACAACCTAGATTTATTAAGCTTGTACAACCTATCTGAGATGTATAAATCTGCTCATAGGTTGCCCAAGTTCTTGTGTTAGTATCAACATCTCTAAATTGGTCAATCTATTGTATCCATGCCTAAAACCTTGTATCTTCCAGTTGTTTAGCCTACATGGGCAAGGGCTCAATGATTAAGGGTGGCCTAAAGTGTCCCCCTATCTATTCTTATTGGTATTTATCTATTATTTTGACTACAACCCTTGCCTTCCTCATGAACCATTTGAGGTTAGCTGGAGATATTATATCCCTCATTTTCTGATCTTGAGTTAAGGTATTCCATCTTTTCTTACAAATTTTCATAATCTGGTCAACTGAGGTGTGCATGAACAAACCAAACTTTATAACACATTCTTGTAGATGTTGCTAATATAGGGGCAAAATTTTAGCTCTAGGAGAATAGATTGATAATCTGAAATGAATTTCAAAAGCCTTTGGATTTGGGCAATCCCTTTTTTTTGCTACTTTTTCTGTATATGCCTCCATTCTCTCATGCCATAGTTGGTGATTGTTCATTAAAGACATAAATGCCCTTAACTGGAATTCCCCTACAAAAAAATAGATAAAGAATGTATGGTCTTCAATAAAGAAATTATGTAGAAACAATTCACAGAGGAAGTTCTTTTCTTCATCACTACTCTGCATATACACCTTAAGGAAATAATTTCCATCCCTTATGGTTTCAGTGAGGTTAGAGAGAACCAATGAGATTTTTCTCTGAAGGACCCATTCTTTCAAGAACACTGCATAACTACCACTGGGTGGCCTACATGAGATTATTTCTGAGGAAAGATTGACTACCATCATTACTTTTCTTCTAGGGATTTTATTTTGTTAGTCACCATAGTGACTACTCTTTGTAGCTGCAGCATGACAGTTGTACCAAACAGCTCTTGACACCTCCTTTCTCAATCCATCAATGTCCTAGGGACATTCAACTAAAATGTCCTTAGGGAGACTTCAGTTTGTGTGCCTTGATCAACTGTTTGTACTAGAATGGCCAATCTTCAATCAATTTTGTTTGATCATCAATTTTATTGTTGGCTTTTGTCAACTCCCAGGCCTAATTGTGCAGTTTCTCAATTAGGGTTGAGATTAAGGTGATACTGTTATCCCTAGCTTTGACAACACCAAAGATGTGAATGTCTCTCTGTGTTATCTCTGCATCCTTTTCCTTAATCAGTTCCTTTTTCCTTAATGCCTTTTCTTTCCTCTCTAATTGTCCCTTGAGGTCATTGATTTCCTGGTCTTTTCTTGATTCTTTTTCCTACATGACCTTTTTTAGGTCTGTGATGATCAATTGTTTACCCCTTAACAATCTTTTCAAGTTATCAATTTTCTCCATTAGTTGCTGCTCTTTGGAGATCTCAATATCCTCCTGATTAGAAGGATGGGAGAAGCTTCATCTCTCCAACCCCTCTGTCATCTCTACCTCCTGCACTCCATTATCTCCTTGTTCTTCAAAACCCCCCATGCTCTTCTTCCCCCTCTACTCCTTCCATTTGAGTGGATTTCCTCTTTTCTTTTGTTCCTATGACTTCAATAGACTCTTGGGCATGTGATCGCCCAACCTAATCCTTAGGAGGGGTCATTGAGGTCTAAAAGCCAATAATTACTTCAGCAAGGAGTGCAGTGTCTTTCTCCATTTGAGTTTGATGTCTTTTTTGTTAGCTTCTCCAGAGCACCTGTTATGCTTGTGTCTCCAGGGTTGGTGTCTCTTCTTCTGAATTTGAAGAAATTGTCTGAGGTTCAGTAGATGCAACCTTAGGTGCCTTGGTAGTTTTTGAAATAGGGATCTCCAAAGTGCTCTCCTCAGTTATCCTTCCTCTTTTACTCCTCAAAATGGGAGGAGTGTTTGCACTTGATGGGTCCTCATTCTTCTTCTTATATTTTCAAGCTTGGGAGTCTCTGCAAGCTCCTCTGCTTTTCCCTCTTCACTTACCCCTTCTAGAATCTGGGGAGAACTTATAACACCCCTCTTTTTCTATGTTGGGGTGGATTCTTCAGTAAAAGTTAATTTCTATTTTGTTTTGTGGGGTGTTTGGTGGGACTCTTCCTCAAGTATGGCCTCTTCATGTCCTGGTATAGCAGATGATTCTCCTAGAATTCCTTTACCCTTTTTATTCTTCTCAGTAGATGGGGAAGAAGTGGATGAAGTTGGCCTTTCCTCTATTTCTTGAGTGGTGGATAGTGACTCTACTACTTCCTTCTTCCCCTTTGTCTTGGGCCAATGAGTATCCTCTAGAAAATCTTTCCACAAGGCCTCCCCTCCCCTCTTGGAGATTAAATGATGCTTGACAATAAGATATATGATGCCATGGTGTTTAAGCAAACCCTTTCCCTGTTGATATTTTTTTGTTAATGAGGTGATTGCAAAAAATAGGAAGTTGGTATATTGATCCTATATTCAGGATGTGTGTGACCATGCCTTAGAAAAATTAACATTTTCATAATGGGCCCTAATACAAGGGAGAATTGGCCATCATAGATGAAATATTTCATTAACCACATGGCCAAGGACTGCCATGGCTGAGGAAGGGTATTTTTGACAATTCCTTTCACTTCTCCTTTATTGATGTGTGTTTGTATTTCAGCTTCATTATCTATGGATAAAGCTTTGATTAAGTCAGTATACAAGGTTCTTAGGTGATAGAACCTCTCACCTTCTTGGAGTCCAGAGATCCTATTGATGATGGTTGGAAAAATAGGAATAGTGACCCCTTGTACTTGTGTTTTGCTGTTCTGCAGGTTAGAGAGGAATTCCTCTACAATATCTTCTTGGTAAAGCCATTTGGCAACCCTTAGTATATCAGCAGATGCTTGGTCTTGCAACAGTCCCTCTGCTATCTCTGGCTCTAACTTTTTATTAACCCCCATACCTCCAAACAGACTACAACTTGCTGGTGGTTTATCCCCCTTTTGCTTGAAAACCCTCAATCTTGCCTACTTATTTTTCTAAAACCTCTTACAATAGAGCTATCTCAACTCCAAAGATCTCTATTTCCTTAAATCTACAGTTTTGAATTTCTTTTACTTATCTTGATGACTACTGAGTCAGTTGTGAGGGAATTAAGGCTTGCAAATTTAGAAATTATGATTTAGTGTGTTTTGCAAGGGGGTATGTCACTTCAAAGTTGTGGATCTGACGTGTCAGGTGGACATTTAGGAGTGACATGTGTTGGGTTTATTTGGGAATAATGATAGTGTATGGGTATCCAATTGAATTCCATAAAATGAATATTGAAAAGACTTACTATAATTAGTTAACTAAGACTAATACCTGATTACCATTGTAATAATTAGCCATCATGCTTAGGGTTTCATGTGGTTGTCTCCACAAGATGTGACGTGACCACTCCTCCATGTGTAGCCTTCAGAATTAGTTATCATGATGTTCGTAGGATGTGAGGTGGTAGGCTCCCTGTTGAACTGATGGTTGAAGGGATAACTCCATCGTCAACATATGGTGTTAACAAATGATTTGAAAATAGGGGTCACCGGTGGATGAGTGTTATGAGTGCTTGTGACTTGGCACCTTTTTGAAGGTGAGGTGTATAAAGTCATAATGAATTCATAAACTTTTTCTGAGTATCCTTCCTTAGATGTTTTGAGAGGCAGGCTCCAGAGGTCTTGACTCCCCTTTATTGTTGGAGCATTGGAGGTGCTCCTAATTGGCTCCAGAGGTGCTCCTAAATAGCTTCAGAGGTGCTACTTCTTGATACCTGCATGAAAAAGAGAACCATCATTTGTTGGTTTTTAGTTCCCTTGGTGAGAAAGATCACCATTTGACCAATTTTTAGTCTTCCTCTTTTATTATTTTTATTATCATTTTTTATCTTTTTTAGAAGGGTCACCATATCACTAGTTTTTAACCCTTCTTTTTATTCTCTTTTTTCTTTTATATATATATATATATATATATATATATATATATATATATATATATATATATATATATATATATTATTGTTTTCCTTTCAACTTGTGCAAGAGAGTGTGACCTCTGTCACAACACAGATCCTTGTCAAATTCCTCCTTTGTGGCTAGCCGCTGGTAGAGGCGAATCCTATGACCATTCACCAAAAATGTATTTTCCCCTCCACCAATAGGTGTCAACTAGACTATTTCGTTGTCATAGACTTCTCTAATTTGATAAGGCCCCATCCAATGGGTTTGTAATTTCTCTTTGAATTTCTTAAACTTGGAATCATATGAGAGTACCTAGTCTCCTTGCTAAAATGTCTCCTCTTGATGTGTTGATCATGCCACTATTTGCTTTGGTGTTGAATGAGTTCTATCTATTGTATGGCCTCCATCCTTATTTCATCTAATTCATTGAATTGAAGAATCTAATCTTGTTGTGCTATAGATAATGGTAGTCCAATATCCAGTGACGTCCTGAGTGTTTGTAATTCAAACTCTATTGATAGTATAGGTTTCTTCCCATAGACAAGTTCATAAGGTGATAACTTTGTTGTTGACTTCCATGTTGTGTTGTAAGCCCATACTACTTCATGTAATCTTGTGGCCCAAATCTTTTTTATTCATTACTACTATCCTTGTTAAGATGTTTTCCAGCTCTCTGTTTGTCACCTCCACCTTCCCATTTGCTTGGGGATGATAAGGTGAGGACTTCTTGTGTTTGACCTAATACAAATCTATGAAAGATTTTATCACTTGAGAGGTAAATTATGGGCCTCTATCTGAAACTATTGCAATTAGGGCTTCAAACCTTAGAAAAAAATTGCTATATAGGAAATCAGTAACTTTTTCTTCCTTAGCAAATTATAATGCTTGAACCTCTACTCATTTGGTCACTACATAATCAATACATACCAAGATGTATTCTTTCCTTATAGATGTTGAAGAGATGGGTCCAACAAAATCTAGGCCCCATTGTACAAATGGTTCTAAAATCACTTGAGGATGTAGTGACATCTCTTGTGTGAAGGTTGGCTGACCCATCATTTGGCATTGATCACATTGTTTCACATATCTCTTCACATCTCTATGGAGAGATGGCCAATAATAACTAGCTCCAAGAATCTTGTGGATTATCCTCTATGAGGAGTAATGTCTTCATGTGGGTTCATCATGGCAATGCTCTCAACACATCAAAGATTTCATCAACCCTTAAACACCTACACAACACGAAGTCAAGGCCACATTTGAACAACAAACCATTCAACCATTTATAAGGCAGGCTTTCCTTTACTAATATCTTTTTTTGTTTAGAAGTAAAATGAGAAGGCAATAAGCATGTAGCCAAGAAATTGGCTATATCAGCAAACCAAGGTGTGATAGAAGAAACAACAAACAAACTTTCATCTTGGAACCTATCTTCCACCGGTTGGTTCTCTCCACCTGTATGCAATCTTGACAGAAAATCAACAGTGAAATTAAACTTTCTTGGATTATCTATGATGGTGATATCAAATTCTTACAATAGTAACAACCATTTGATGATTCTCACACCTAACATAGGTTTTTTCATTAAATATTTAATGGTTGCATGATCAGTGTGTACAAAAATTTCATATCATATGATGTAATGTCTAAATTTGTTGATGGCATAGATGACAGCCAGGAATTCTTTTTCAATTGTTGTGTAGTTTTTCTTAGCAAGGGTAAGGTTTTTACTTATGTAATAGATTGCATGCATACCTTCCCCTTCTTTTGGTCCCAAGGCTACTCCTATTGATTCATTTGATGCATCTGTCTGAATGTGAAATGGTATATTCCAATTAGGTCCTCTTAAAATAGGTGTGACTGTAAGTTTTTCTTTGATGGTCTCAAATGTTGTTTGGTAGTCTTCTATCCAATGAAATTTAGTCTCCTTGGTTAGCAAGAAAAATATTGGGGCAATTGTCTTGCTAAAATTTTCTATGAACCTCCAATAGTATCATGTATGACCGAAGAAACTCCTAACATCAGTTTGGTTTTTAGGTGGAGGCAATTGTTTAATCACTTCTACCTTGTTTTGATCGACCTTAATTCCTTCTGCTGATATATGATGCCCAAGGACAATTCCTTGTTCCACCATCATAAAACATTTCTCATGGCTTAAGGACAATTGATTCTTTTCACAACATTGCAACACTTTTTTGAGATTCTTGAGGGCTTCTTCAAATGTATTCCCATAAACAGCAAAGTCATCCATGTAGACCTCCATACGCTCATTAGCTAGTTCAACAAAAATGGCTAAAATAACCCTCTGAAAAGTAGCTAGAGCATTACACAGGAAAATTGGTTAGTTGGACCCTTCGATAAAACTTGTTACCCTTCTACTAGTGTATTTTTGGTAATATTAAACTCCTAGTAAACTTTATGGATAAATCCTTGATTAAAAAAATTATGTTGTTAATTGTTCATTATTAAGGTTTTGAATGCTATCACTTGATTCACTTTAAGATGTGGGTCCACCTACTATTGCAACCCTAGTTGTACTCCTTACACTTAATGATTTTGTTAATCCTAGTTAATTGTGAAACTTACATGATTCCTTCTAACATTTTAACTTTTAATTCAGACTTTAAATTGATTATCTTGTATTATTAGATCTTAAAATGTGATTCTTTAACTTAGTAAATAAAGTTTAATTAGTGAATCATGAATGATTGAATTAAAATTGGATAAACTGACCTATCTCTATTAATAAGAGTTGATTTGGATATGTCAAGATAGATATTTTTGCTAATATTATTTTCTAATAAATTGTTGATGTGGTTACATTCCTTAACAATGGAATTGTCTGAGTTCTAGTTCTATACACTAGTACAGAAGCAACAATATATTACGAAAAAATACTAAAAATTGGTTATAAATGACCAAACATGCTCACATGACCATTAGTAGTTTATTGTTAGTCATTTATAATGCAACCAAATTGATGACTAAACCATTTTTAGTCATTTATTGGTTGTTTTGATCGATCGATTTGGTAGTATATTTAGTCATTGATTGTTGTAATCTGGTCACTTATTTAGTCATTTTTTATTCACTGATATATTTAGTCATTAATTTAGTCATTGATTGTTGTTAACTGGTCACTTATTTAGTCATTTTTATTCACTAATTTCAGTCCATTGATAGTGTATTTAGCCATTAATTTTTGTAACGTCAGAAATCGTCCTCCTGTATGGAATGGTACAATTTCCCTCAACTCCTCGCTTATGGTGACCTCTCAACCTTTTCTTTTCTGGCCTTCCCGAAACCCTGATTAACTAAGTCTAGATGTAAATTATTCGCTTTTTGAGGTAACTTTTTGATAGAACCCAGAAAGGGGATTTGAAGTTTGGGTCCCTGGGACCCCCAAAAAGTAGATATGAGTGGAAAATGGGGGCTTGGACTTGGGCACCCGCGCCCTAGTCCTCTCCTATTTCCTGGGATTTTGAATTTTGGCGGGGTGTTGGCTCTTGTCGTATGCCTTAGGATTTCATTTTCAAATTCTCAATTTTCACATGATATCAAGACGTTATTTCAAAATTTGAATTTCCCTAAAGCTAGATATAAAAAGACATTTGAAAATCATTTTATTACACACAATTCTTATGCAAGCTTGATGCCAAAACTCTGCTACAATTGCCATTGAAGATCAATGACTTGTTGAAGCTCTTGAAAGTGTTTTGTATTTGCTATCATGGAGACAATGGATGGAGATTAGGAATCAATATCTTGAGATGATCTTGCTCTTCCTAGGGTTTGTACACCTTTTGCATGATCAGGAGAATGGTTGAAGCCTCCAACATCAAGCTTGGAGATCCTCTGCGGACATTGTTGATTCACCTTCTTGTTCATGCAAGTCTTCATTTGTTTTCATCTCCTTGAGGTGAAGTTGTATGTGTTTATTAATGAAAAGCAAGTTGTTGATCTTCCCTTGATTGAGACATCTAGGGTTTGATATTTATGCATACACATTATTAGGTTTTCACACACTTCTGCAAATCTTTATCTCTGGCTATTGTTGAGGTAGAAATACCAAAGACGAGGCTTGACTGAGGCAAGCTCCTATATAGCCACAACATTTTCCTCCTTTTGTAGGTACAGATCATGTTTGGAAGGTTCTAGCAGAAAAAAGCTACAAAAAAAAGGATATTGCAGATACAGTCATCGTAGACTTTCAAATTTCCAAATTTTGACACTTGCGGGACTAAGGAGCAAGCACCCTAGTCCAACCAAGGATAATTTCTGGGATCTGCAAGCCATTTAGGAGTCTCAGACACCCTGTGCAGAAGATTCTTCAATTTAGAAACTTTCGGGACAAAGGAGCGGGCGCCCTAGTCCAAGTGATCCTCAAAATCTGGCTGCACAGTCTTTGAAACCCTCTTTCTGCACTTCTGTGACTAGTTTTACCAGTTTTCTGTCAAATTCCTAATATTTCTGATTTAAGACATAATTAGGGTTTTACTTGGTTGAAAAGCAAAACACTTGATAAAACCTTGGTTAGGGTCTTAGGTTCATACCACGCGAGCATAAGGGATAGACAAATTGATTAGAAGCTTGATCATGAGCTCAGTCCTTGTCCTCCCAATGTTTAGCATGGTGAAATAGTAGTGTTTAACCATTTGAGGCTAATCTATGATTTTACCCTAAACAATTTTAATCATCATTTTGATCAATTTGGTAGTATATTTAGTCATTTTTATTCACTAATTTAACACTGGTCATATATTTAGTCATATTTATTCACTATTCACTGATTTCTGTCAATTGGTAGTATATTTAGTCAATTTAATTATTAATTGACATCAATTAGTAGTATATTTAGTCATTTTGAAGCTTGCATTTAGTCATTAGTATATTTAGTAGTATATTTTGAAGCTTGCACAATGCAGCAATTTTGAGAAGGTAAAAACAACTTGTTTTATTGATCAAAAATGCTTACAAACAACATACAGATCTGAAAATAAATTACAATGCTTTCTCTTTTCTAAAAAACCTTCATGGTTACAATACATAGCTCAAAGAATGAGCAAGAAATTGATTTTCTGAGTATCATTGAGCATAGAAGCACAAAGACATTCATGGATGTCTTCTTCACAAATCCATGACTGTCCCATGAAGCTCACTGTCCTAGTTCAAGATCATATATAGATCATGTCTCATGCACCCAACTTGCTCTAGTTCATAAGCTGCCACTGTGAATTGTTACCTATAGCAATAAACTATCATGTCTCTAATGATTATGCCTCTGATGACTGTCATCTTTGGTAGGATGCCTCAATTGCCATGGATTGTTATTCAACATTACCTTATGACTAGGCTATAGATTGTCCTAATCAAACTTGTAGCTTCTTGAAATGCATTGTCCAATCACTTGTCAACCTACTATCATGCATTTTCCCTTTATAAATAACAATGCCTCATGACTGTCACTACCTAGCTCATTATTCTGGCATGCTTTCACTTGTACTTTGCCTCCCATCAACATAGAACATTGCCCCTCTATTGAATGCCTTGACTACCTTTGACATCACTGTATCTTTTCCAAATTCCTTGAAAATAGTTCATCACTACTACTATTACCTAGGTATGCACTCTATGTCATCTACCAGACTGTTACTAGTGTGGAAATGCATGCTTGGAGCCCTTTAATGCAAGCACATGCCCCTGTCATCTCTTAAAACTTTTGCAACGTGGGCAATCTTCCTGGAGCAAGCTATAACATGTAGAATCCAAGAAGGGGAGTGTTTATCATGTCCCATATATGAATCTCTCTCCTTCAATGCAGCCAGCAGTAACCCTAGAATCTTTCCTCTTTTCTATGCAACATGCCATCTGATATGAGCAACAAGGTGCTGCCTTTTCCGCCATGAATGAAGCTATGCCTCAATACAACCAACAAAATTACTATTAGTCTCAATTTAGAAAGAATAAAAGTGCATTGTATATTACGAGTTTACAAAAGTAAGTCCAAACACAACAGAAAGAAAAATCAATTAAAAAACTATAGCCTTGTCAACAAATGCCTAAAACAGAGTGTTCAACATAGGCCTAAAATATGCATATTGAACCCTTGATTTCAGAACCTTGTTCAAAGTTTAAGAAAGGTGATACGCTTAGATTATAGAATGAAGTAGACATTATAGAATGAAGGCTATCAATGCTAACCAAACTGGAATAACATTATTAATAGAAATTTCTTGGAAACCAAGCCCAAGAATGCCATCAGACTTAGACAACAAAAATGTCAACCCCGGTTCATGTGTTGTCTCAATAAAGACCTGCACCATGAAAGAATCCATTTATACATAAATTCCAAATTAAGTTGTTGAGAAAAGATCTTTGATATCCAACTGGGAAGCCTTAACATCCAAAAATTACTAACCTAATGTTTCACAACAAGTTTCCCAACTATGACATCATCTTCACTTAAGAAACTGGATACTGATCCACTACCATATTGGATCTCACAAGATTCTCCTTCACAAACAACAAATGATATATATTAATTGTTTGGCAACTTCCTTAATATCCCCATGTAAGCAGACTAAACTAAGTGAGGTTGAGGGTTTGAAGTAGGGTACCTGTTGGCAAGAGACACTGTATGACTTCATGAATTTTGTCATTGATGGCAACAAAGTCCATTCCACACATCCACAGGACATGGTATGACTATACCGGAAGTCAGATTGAAGAGTATTTTGGTCCGGTGAGCAAGAACAGAGCATGCAAAAAGGTCTGACAATCAGGTCCGGATCTCTCAGAAGAAGTATCTCAGCAAAGTGCAGTCTTGGGGAAGTCAAGAGGAGTACCATGACTGATACATTCCAGAGATTAAGCCTCCAGTGATGAAAGAGTGAAAAGATATGAGCACCTAAGTGTTGGGCAGAGTAGACTGAGGAAGAACTGACCGGCAAAGCATCAGACCTTAATCTGGATGAGGAATTGATGGAGATTAAGCTTCTTGAGGGATCATTCATGGTTGGTCGACATGATTGATGACTTCTACAACTATCTCTTTGATACGCATCACTTAGTAAGAAAGGATTCAACCGATTGATCAGAGTTTGAGAAAATCTTGAGTATTCCGGATGCCGACTAGAAAGATTTTGAAATCCTTGGTGTAGATATATATACCAGATGGATTTTGATGTGAAGAAGTGTGTTGTGAAAAAGAGTGTACAAAGAAAAGTAGAGAGCAGTGTGGAAGCAGCTATACAAATCTGGTATGTGATAAAACAGCAGCACTAAGCAGAGGAAAAATGAAGTGTAGCAGATCAGTATATTGAGCCTAACCGAAACTGAACCTCAACATATGTGGATGCCCCTTATCAGTTCAAATACCTAGTTACTTTCTATATACCTTGTAGACAGTGAGTCTCTTGTAGGCAGTGAACCTCTTGTGAGCAGTGTGCTTGGGCAATGAGCCCTAATTGGCAAGTGCCATTTTGTACTTCTTATTCTTTTAACAGAGAATACAATCTTGGGTTAGTCACCTCGTGGTTTTTCCCTTAACAGGGTTTTCCACATCAAAATCATTGTGTTATGTGTATTGATTTTATTTTTTCTCTCATGGTTATGCATGCTTATAGTTTTGATGCTGCACTAATTGTTAAAGAAGATTAGAAAGTTAAATTATTTAAGATAACTGATTCACCCCCCCTCTCAGTTATCTACCTCGTTTCTAACAATTGGTATCAGAGCTAAGTTCCTCTAGACAGAGCCTAACAGCTTGAGGAAGATTTGGGAATCTCAATGGATATGTACGGTATGAGGGATCAACTTCAGTCTGCCCTAGATGATCTTAAGCAATCTCACTCTGAAGTCAATAACCTGAGGGAAAGACTCAAACAAGCTAATGATTTCATAAATGAACTCAAAGAAAAACTAAGTATCTCAATGAAGAAAAGAAAGGAACTACTTCAACAATTAGCAAGTCAAAGTGAAGCCAATGATACTAATGAAGATCTGAATGAGAAAACCAAGTTATGTGAAAAGTTATCAAAAGAGGTCATTATGGTAAGACATGAAATGGAATCAGGAGTTATGAAATTCACCCAAGAAATTGAAGAGAAAAGAAAAAGTGAAGATAATCTAAAACAATCTCTCAAGGAGAAGTCAGAAGACTGCCACAAAATGGATAGAATAATCAGGCATCTGGAATCTGATCTTGAAGATGCTAGAGACAATGAAGAACAACTTGAGAATCGGATAGACACTCTTAAAAGGGATCTTCAAACAGCAAATGAATACAAAGAGAAATTCAAGATAAGCTCTTCTCAACTTGAAGTTCTTCTTGAAAGCTAAAAGAGGGTAGATGACAAGCAAGGCTTGGGGTATGAGAAAGGGGAAAGCTCTGGATCTGGTCAGAAGAACTCTAGATTAGGAAATCCAAGGAACAGGCCTAGAAGACCTCTGGTAAGGCAACCAAATGCACAAAGATATTCATCCTTCAATGGATACTGCTACAACTGCAATAACTTCGGTCATAAAGCAAATCAGTGCAGAAGAAGAATGAATCAAACTAATTCATCCTTCTCTGGATAGTGTTTTAACTGCAAAAGGTATGGTCACAAATCTCATGAATGTAGAAATATGCAAATGAACAATTCATTCAATGGTAAATGCTTTGCATGCAATAGAATGGGACATATGGCTAATCAATGCAAATCAAGAGGATATCAGTCAAATCTGCAAAGAAATGTTGTTTGCTACAATTGCAATAGATTCGGTCATAGTACCAAATTCTGCAGAAGTAAGAATCAGGATAAAAGGGGTCTGGTGCATCATAATCAAAATCAAGACAAAGGAAAAGGAAAAGTGAATGTGGATGAAGTTCAAAGGGAGATGGACAAGATTTGGGTAAAGAGAAGTACAAAAAATGTTGGGGATGGATCCGCACCAAAATCTGGTGCTGATATTCCTTTTGGAAAGTAAATAGATGAGCTCTAGCTCAGGGCGAGTTAAAAAGGAAAACAAATTCCCCCAGCAAATTGGTGCCTAAAATTGGCACATGGAAAGTTGTGGATTAAAGAGTTCTCAAGAGATATCTAAATAACCCTTAGCAAAAGATCCGCAAGAAGTTTTGAAGAGGTTAATCATCCAAGATTGATCCGGTTTAACAATCATCCAGTAAGAGCAGGATTTTCACAGTTAGATCCGATATGATTCAAAAATTGAGGTATCTTGACTTGCGGATAAATGGAATGATTGGAGAAAGGAAGATAGATTGTCAATAATCACCGAGAATAACTCTAAGTACATCTCAGTGATCCGGAAAGATCTCTCAAGACAAGGAGAACAAGGCAACCAAAATAACTTAAGTTGTGCATTTATTGCAAAATAGAATTAGGGTTTATGCAGAAATAAAAGGGTTCTTTTGTTCATCATTTGCACATTTGCATTCGAGAAGAAGGAAGAAAGAGCTCTGCAACAAGATTGTTTCAACTCTCTCAAGGATCAACCGCAGAATTTGATTCAACCAATGATCTTTTCAGCTCTTATCGTGAACCTTAGAAGTGTAAAAGGTATTTTTTGCTCTTGAATCTCTCTCTGAATCCTTTGAAAGATGGCTACTCCAAATGTTGTTAAAATCACTGATAGACCACGCCCTAAGTTCAAGAAACATCCTTACAAATCCCTAGAAGTTGACCCCCTAGGTGCATTCTCTAGCATTCCACATGGAGTTCTGCATGTAGAAGATGTTAGGGTTTACATACACACAAACATTGAAGAATTTGGAGAATCCAAGATGATGGATATCTATCACAAGGAACTGATAGATGAATCATTTGAACTTAAACCCCAATACAAGGCCATCCAGGATAAGCATTTTGGACAGTGCATTCATTTCCCCTGTTTTGCAGAAGATGAATGGGTCCGGTATGTTCTGAGCAGAATGCATGACAACTTCATGTGGTTAATGAGGCCGTTCAAGATAACCAAGAATGCAATTAGGGTGGTAACCAGATTGCACTCATCCGGTGGGTTGCCTACTCTAAAATCAATCAAAAACCAAACTGTAAGTGAGGCTACAGGATCAAGATTTGACAAGAGGGCAATGATAATAGAAGACATCATAGATCCGGATATCAAATTTTCCTCTATGATAATCAGTTACAAAATCTATCACTCCAACAGTGAGAATTCAGTATCTGGAACTGCTATATATACTGCATATGAAATGCTAAGGAAAAATGTTGACTATGATCTTAGTGAGATTCTCCTGAACCAACTGTTAGAGAATTTGTAGAAAATAAAGAAGGATAAAAAGAATTCTTTTAAGTATGGTGGCTTGATACTTTGTCTATTCTTCTACTATATGAATGAGCTACCTGGAACTAGTGGCTGGATATGGCAAAATGACAGACCTGTTGCCATACAAATCAGAGATTACATGTATGGTCTTGGTGATGCCAAGGCTCAAAGTACAGCACTCTGGGGATACTTCAAGAACTTTCAAAGTATGATGCAGGCTAGAGGAAGAATCCCCCAATCATTGGTTGAAAAATACAAGGATACAGTGTGCTTTATGGTAGACACTGATCAATGCCTAATGGAGGCAGTGGAGCCAAGGATAGTCTGGATTATGCCAATGGGGTATGAGGTTGATGAGAAAATCCTAGAGCTGCATATCTAATACCTGCTGAGTCAGCCCAAGGACCTTGAGGCAGAAAGGTTTGGAACCTTTCAAAAGTTGAGTGTGAAAATTCATGTTGAGCTAAGACAACCGGAAATGAAAAGAAAAGTGAGAAGAGAAGTAGAGGAAGTTGCCAAAAGATTTGGCATTTATAAAGAAGCAGTCAATGCAAATAGAGAGAAACTAGAAAGAGCCGAGAAAGATAAACAAGAAGCAGAAAAAGAAAGTGATCCGGTGCAAGCCCCCTCTCAGACCAGATCCTCCAAAAGCTCTACACTTGCCACCTCTAAGAGCCAAAAAACCTCAAAACTGGAAGGCAAGACATTCGATAAGGGAGAAAAGAGAACAAAAACCAAGGCCACAAGGTCCTATACAAGTCAAAAAGATGATGAAGAGATAGAGCCAAATGAGGAGGTCAAGAAAATGAAGAAGAAGAAGAAAATATCCGGTGAATCCTCTACCAGTCAAGGCAAGGAAGAAAAGGTAGAAGAATTTGTTGAAAAGCCTACTCTCTACATTGATGATATCATCAAATCAGTCACTATGGATGGGAACCTGAAACCAATGACTGAATTTTATGATGAATATAATGAAGTTGACCAGAAGATTTTGCAAGATGCTACAGTCAAGTATCTTAACATCTATAATAAAGCATTCATTGAAATCATATCTCTAATTCCCAAAAGCCTAGAGAAGGAACTTGAAATAAGAAAGAACAAAGCTAAGGCAAAGGACCTAGAGATTCGGGAACAGATAGCTATTCATCTCTATCCTTCCATCACTCCTAAAAAAATGAACATGATCTTCAAGGATTGCAAGGATGAGTTCTAGAGCAAAGTTGGAATGAACAAGCTTATGCTCGGAGAGACTGATCAAGTGGCAAAAGAGACTGAAGACATCCTCCAGAATGCATATAAAAGATTCAATATTCCTATTATAGAGGACTTAAGTGATGAACCTTCTGATGTCGAAGGATTAAGTGCATCAAAGGAAGACTCTACTGAGAAAATTGCAGAAGAGCCAAAGGAGATAGGTAAGGAGAAGACTAAGGACCTAGATTCCTCTGTTCCAGAAGAGGAAGTTCATGAAGAAGTAAATATCTCTCTTCTGGATCCCCCAATAGACTCTGGAATTGAAGGAGAAGAAAGAAAAGAAGAGGAAATCAGTCAACAAGAAGAGGTAAAGGGAAGAAAAGAAGACCAAACAGAGAAGACCTCAAGTGACAGTTCTAAGGGTACAGAAGGAAAGAAGACTTTGTCTCTGGTAAGAGACACTGCAGAAATAGTTAAAGATTTCTTGACCAAAGAAATGATGGAATTAGATGAACCAGAGCTATTTCACGGACCATTCAATTTTGACTCCCTCTCCCTAGTTCAGACAATGAAGATAGCATCCTTTGCCCAAGCAAAGGCAAAAGAAAAACTTCTGAAGTCTCACATGGAGGACTGTGAGCTGATAGAGATTGCATCCGGTGTGTTGGAGAAGATCATGCCATCCTTCCAGAAGGATCCTTCGGCCTCCTCATCCGGTAATCTGAAATCTCTTGTTAATTCTGTTAACACACATTTTGATTCTTTGGAGAAAGCAGCAAAAGAGAAAGTCTAGAAAGATTTTTTGGGTAAGAGATTCTCCGAGATACAAGGACTTATAGCAAATGATGGGAGAAATTTGGATATTGGGATAAAGAGCTTAGAAAATGCTCTTAAAGATGGCGAAGATCTATACAAATTTTGCCTATCTTGGTCCACCGTGACAGTAGATATTACCAAGAAGGTGGAAGAACAAGAGAGCAAACTATCAAGTTTATCTCAAAAATTTGATCCTCTCACCTCTTCCATAATGAATCAAGAATGTCAGACTATTGCAACTATAAATGAAATACAAAAGCTTGAGAAAGAGAAGAAAAATAGAATAAGCAGGCTAAGTGAACTAAGAGGAATAATTATTCCTAATCTAAAGGCAATGCATGAGGCCCTAACTAATGTCCAGACCACAGCCCGAACCAGTGATTCGGTAGACTTAAAGAGGGTAGAAGCTTTTGCATTTTTGCTAAGTGGTCACATGTCAATCTTGGACAGGATGACGCAGAGTTGGGCAACAGAATTTGTCCAGTTGAAAACAACTTTTGTGGATATACTTAAGTATATGTAAGTATGACTTGTGGATATACTTAAGTATATGTAAGTATGACTTGTATATATACTTATGCGACTATGTATAGGTTAAATTTTGCAAATTTTAGTGTGCGGATTCCACCCTTTTCCATTGATGTCAAAGGGGGAGTGAGGAGCAATGAAAAATGTGGAATCTAGCTAAGGGGGAGCTCCGGAAAAGTGTAAATTAGAACAAAGCATCAGCTAAGGGGGAGTGTAGTGTGACACTTAGTCATTTTTCACTAAGTGTTGCCATTAATGCCAAAGGGGGAGATTGTTGGAAAGAGACACTGTATGGCTTCATGAGTGTTGTCATTGATGGCAACAAAGTCCATCCCACACATCTGCAGGACATGGTATGATTATACTGGAAGTCAGATTGAAGAGTATTTTGGTCTGGTGAGCAAGAACAGAGCATGCAACAAGGTCCGACAATCAGGTCCAGATCTCTCAGAGGAAGTATCTCAACAAATTGCAGACTTGGGGAAGTCAAGAGGAGTACCATGACTAATACATTCCAGAGATTAAGCCTCCGATGATGAAAGAGTGAAAAGATATGAGCACCTAAGTGTTGGGCAGAGTAGACTAAGGAAGAACTGACCGGCAAAGCATCAGACCTTAATCCGAATGAAGAATTGATGGAGATTAAGCTTCTTGAGGGATAATTCATGGTTGGCCGACATGATTGATGACTTCTACAACTATCTCTTTGATACGCATCACTTAGTAAGAAAGGATTCAGCTGATTGATCAAAGTTTGAGAAAATCTTGAGTATTCTGGATCCCGACTAGAAAGATGTTGAAATCCTTGGTGCAGATATATATATACCAGATGGATTTCTATGTGAAGAAGTGTGTTGTGAAAAAGAGTGTGCGAAGAAAAGCAGAGAGCAATGTGGAAGTAGCTATACAAATCCGGTATGTGACAAAGCGCAGCACTAAGCAAAGGAAAAATGAAGTGTAGCAGATCAGTATATTGAGCTTAACCAGAACTGAACCTCAGCATATGTGGATGCCCCTGATCAGTTCAAATACCTGGTTACTTTCTATATACCTTGTAGACAGTGAGTCTCTTGTAGGCAGTGAGCCTCTTGTGAGCAGTGTGCTCGGATAGTGAGCCCTAATTGGCAAGTGCCATTTTGTACTTCTTATTCTTTTAACAGAGAATACAATCTTGGGTTAGTCACCCCGTGGTTTTTCCCTTAACAGGGTTTTCCACGTCAAAATCATTGTGTTATGTGTATTGATTTTATTTCTGCTCTCATGGTTATGCATGCTTATAGTTTTGATGTTGCACTAATTGTTAAAGAAGATTAGAAAGTTAAATTATTTAAGATAACTGATTCACCCCCCCTCTCAGTTATCTACCTTGTTTCCAACAGTACCATCTTCTTGGTATGTGCTTGACTTTGATGACTTGTATCTTGAATGAAAATAGCAAGCTAGCTGCACTGTAAAATCATTATTAATAATTGTTACAAAAATAACCACAAAATCCTCTTTAATTAAAATAATCCTCCTAGATATTTAAAGAAAAGATATTTCAGTTAATTTCTAAGAAAGCTAATTTCACTATCCAAATAGCCATCACACTATTTACTATATATAATTTCCCAGAATTCACAATTTGAATTTAGGCTGAGTATTCCAGCAACACTGCTTTTTCAGTTGGATCCTAAAAATGTTGCAACTTATGTTCTCTAAAACATTTGTGCAGAAGCGGGCAGGTGTGGTGAGGTTAAAATAGTAAGGAGATTGATCAAAGATAGAGGAATTAAAAAGATACCTGCATGTAGTTGGATTGAAGGGCATAAAACGGTACATGATTTTTTGTGTAGGAGATAGATCACATCCACAAACATGGGAGAGCTATGAAAAATTGCAGAATTAGCTTGGCAAATGAGGGTAGTAGGGTATTTCCAGATTTAAGACTTTTACTTAATGTTGTGGAATAGAAGAAAAAAGAATCATTTATCTGCCACCATAGTGAAAAGTTAGCAATTGCATTTGGTTTGTTAAACATGGCTCCTAGTACAACCATTAGAGTTGTTAAGAACCTTCAAGTATGTTCTAATTTTCACATTGCATCTAAATATATCTCCAAGATTGTTGCAAGAGAAATTGTTCTGAGAGATGTGAACCATTTCCATCATTTTAAACAGGGACAATGTTCTTGTGGAGAATATTGTTGATGTCAAATGAAACAATCTAAAAAATAGGCTTGCACTATAATAATGTGCACTACATCAAATATCCATTAATAACAAAGGGACATCCATCAAAGCATAACAACAGGGATTTTTTTGTCATATGTTGTAGTTACAAGTGCCCTACTAGACATACATGAAAATGTGGAAGCATAGACAAGGCAAGCAAATTGTTTCAAAAAATGCATCAAAGAAATGTGATATAATGGAATACCGTGATTAAAGGATATGTTTAAAATGGGTTTTTCTGAAAAGTCCTTAGACAAATTTAAGAAAATGCAACCAGTGGGTGTAAAGTCCAACTCCTCAAACTTTGAAAGCATCCTTCCTGCCTGTGTGTGAATTGGAGATTTGGATGAGGATATGAACATCCGTCAAAAGCATATTTGGAAGTAGATTTTTATCAGATATTGTAGTTGCAAGTTCCACTTTGGATCACCAAAGCCTTCACAAAAAATTTTGCACAAAATTCAATAATGAAGAATTTATGCACAAATTCTCTTTTGAATGATGCACAAAGCCTCCACTGCAACACCACAAGGTTTGTTGTTGGGCCTTGCAGTGATGTGGGAATCACCCGCATCACCACAAAGCCCAGCAATAGTGTGGTGTTGCAGTGGAGGCTTTGTGCATCATTCAAAATAGAATTTGTGCATAAATTCTTCATTATTAATTTTTGTGTAGATGTTTTTGTGAAGGCTTTGGTGATCTGAAGTGGAACTTGCAACATTCCTTCTTAAATAAATAGGCGGATAAGGTACATCCTCCATTCCACCAACTCTGCTACCTCCAACTGGAGCTATGACAAGTGATTGAAGGAATAAATTACAAAACATATCATCCTATCTATTTATGATGTTTTTCTAAGCATCAAAAAATTAAACAAACAAACTACAAATCACACAAGTACATCTCTTAGTTGTATAGACCAGGACAATTCAACCACCATTATACCACTCAATAAATACTAACTAGCTCCTAAGTCATGATCCAGATGACTTCTTTAGCGCCTTGTAGGTGGTCCTGCATATGAAAGCTCTGGGTCCTAACAAAAAACCACAAAATCAAGGAGTTCAAACCAAGAATAAATAATATAGGAAAAATAACCTACAATAAAGATACCTTCATACATTTGATAAAAGAACATTCAAGGACTAATACCTCACAGAGTTCCAACTGTAGACATCAAAAACTATCACTAAGACATAGATTCAGCTACATATATACAACCCCCAACCCAATAATCAAATCCATAAGATTTTGATTTGATTTTCCCAAACTCAAGCTTTTAGCCTGGGCCCTAGACTACAAACTCTACAAAAGCACTCAACCCAAAAGAAACAGCCTAAATTTTCAAAAAATACTTCATTGCTTCAACAAGAATGCACTGCTTTTTTTGGATACTGATTCAACCAAAAGACAAAGACCAAAAGCAACTAAGGCCTTGTATTTAACTCCAAGCTTTCAATAATTATATAAGTTATAGATTAGCCTATAATGTTTCATTTAGGATTTAAAATTTACCCTTGATTAGCATGACAAACTTAAGTATGTATGGTTTCATAATAGGTGCAATACAACTAAAAGTTCACCATCAACAAGGAGATTACTTACCTGGAGCAGCAACTGGATAAGGAACTAGTGGTTGTGAAGGTGATGTCCACTGGCCATTAAAAGGTCCTAAAGCAGGACTAGGTCCTCCTAGTGGAGGACCTTGCATAAACCATGAGAAATTATGCATGATCATTAGGAACTCTATCAAGTCATTAAAGGTATGCACAAGATTTTTAAGGGTCTATGAAGTTATCTAAGGGTTTATGAGACATTTGTAAAGTCTATATAGATAGACTTCTAGAAACCCTATGGAACCCATAACAAGCCTGTACATGGCCCAACCAAGACAAGAATAGAAAGGTTTGTAGTCATTCATTAGGACCATTCAAAATTCTCATAGTCCCACTTGGTTTCATGCAAATTTCCTTCCATAAATCCATCTTAGGGATCTATATTTATTTTAAAATTATTCCAGGAGTCATTCATAAGCACCCCATACCAAGTCCATGTGAAAGATATTTGTATTTTTTACCATTGATGTGTTTTTGTCTCTCACCACAGTCTCATAGGTCACTCAAAAAGTTTTGGCGGGAACCAGGGATAACAAGGGAGCAGTTATCGCTATCTCGTAGCATGAAGAGATTGCACTTGCGGCATTTCGGTATGCAGAGATCGATTACTGCATCTCTGCAGCGGTCTCAAAACAAAGTGGCGGGCTAGCAGTATAAATTTAAGTGGCATATGATACTTCACCGTGGTCCCATGACAGTTAAGAGAATAACCAGTGGTAATGTGGAAAGGAGCAAAGGAAAATAATACACTGTGCCCCTACGACGGCCTCAAGTGAGGCTTGCGGTATGGTGGTAAGGAGCAGAGGAAAATAGTACACTGCACCCCCGCGGTGGCCTCAAGTGAGGCTTGCAGTATGGTGATAAGGAGGAGAGGAAAATAGTACACCGTGCCCCTGTAGAATCCTTAAGTGAGGCTTACGGTATGGTGGTATAAGGAGTTTAAGTTATGCAAGTGTTTTATACTGCGGCCCCGCGATAATTTCAATGAAGGAGTGTGGTAGTTGTTGGCAAGAGACACTGTGTGGCTTCATGAGTGTTGTCATTGATGGCAACAAAGTCCATCCCACACATCCGCAGGACATGGTATGTCTATACCAGAAGTCAAATTGAAGAGTATTTTGGTCCGGTGAGTAAGAACAGAGCATGCAACAAGGTCTGACAATCAGGTCCGGATCTCTTAGAGGAAGTATCTCAGTAAAGTGCGAACTTGGGGAAGTCAAGAGGAGTACCATGACTAATAAATTCTAGAGATTGAGCCTTCAGTGATGAAAGAGTGAAAAGATATGAACACCTAAGTGTTAGGTTCCTGTTTGGCAGAGAAGACTGAGGAAGAACTGACCGACAAAGCATCAGACCTTAATCCGGATGAGATATTGATGGTGATCAAGTTTCTTGAGGTATCATTCATGATTGGCCAACATGATTGATGACTTCTATAACTATCTTGTTGATATGCATCACTTAGCAAGCATGGATTCAGCCGACAGACCAGAGTTTGGAAATATCTTGAGTTTTTCAGATGCCAACTAGAAAGATGATTGAAATCATTGATGCAGATATATATACCAGATTGATTTTGGTATGAAGGTGTGTGTGGTGTGTGATGTTGTGTGAAGAAAAGTAGAGAGTAGCATGAAAGCAGCTATACAGGTCTGGTATGTGACAGGATAGCAGCACCAAAGAAGAGGAAGAATGAAGTGTAGTAGATCAGTGTATTGAGCCTAACTAGAACTGAACCTCAGCATATGTGGATGTTTCTCATCAGTTCAATCACCTGGTTACTTTCTTTATACCTTGTAAACAGTGAGTCTCTTGTAGGCAGTGAGCCTCTTGTGAGCAATGTGCTTGGGCAGTGAGCCCTAATTGGCAAGTGCCATTTTGTACTTCTATTCTTTTAACAGAGAATACAATCTTGGGTTAATCACCCCATGGTTTTTCCCTTAACAAGGTTTTCCACGTCAAAATTATTGTGTTGTGTGTATTGATTGTATTTCTGCTTTCATGGTTATGCATACTTATGTGATTTGATGTTGCATTAGTTGTTAAAGAAGAACAGAAAGTTAAAGTAATTAAGATAACTAATTCACCCCCCCTCTTAGTTATCAACAATTGGTATCAGAGCTAAGTTCCTCCTAACAGAGCCTAATAGCTTGAGGAAGATCTAGGAATCTCAATGGATATGTATGGTATGAGGGAAAAACTTTAGTCTACCCTAGATGATCTTGAGAAATCTTACTCTAAAGTAAATAACCTAAGGGAAAGACTCCAACAAGCTGATGATTTCATAAATGAACTCAAAGAAAAACTAAGTATCCCAATGAAGAAAAGAAAGGAACTGCTTCAACAATTAGCAAGTCAAAGTGAAGCCAATGATACTAATGAAGATCTGAATGAGAAAACCAAGTTATGTGAGAAGTTATCAAAAGAGGTAATTATGGTAAGACATGAAATGGAATCAAGAGTTATGAAATTCACCCAAGAAATTGAAGAGAAAAGAAAAAGTGAAGATAATCTAAAACAATCTCTCAAGGAGAAGTCAAAAGACTGCCACAAAATGGATAGAATAATCAGGCATTTGGAATCTGATCTTGAAGAAGCTAGAGACAATGAAGAATATCTTGAGAATCAAATAGATACTCTTAAAAGGGATCTTCAAACAACAAATGAATACAAAGAGAAATTCAAGATGAGCTCTGCTCGACTTGAAGTTCTTCTTGAAAGGCAAAAGAGGGTAGATGACAAGCAAGGCTTGGGGTATGAGAAAGGGGAAAGCTCCGGATTCGGTCAGAAGAACTCTGGATTAGGAAATCCAACGAACAGGCCTAGAAGACCTCCAGTAAGGCAACCAAATGCTCAAAGATATCCATCCTTCAATGGATACTGCCACAACTACAATAACTTTGGTCATAAAGCAAATCAGTGCAAAAGAAGAATGAATCAGACTAATTCATCCTTCTCCAGTAAGTGTTTTAACTGCAAAAGGTATGGTCACAAATCTCATGAGTGTAGAAATATGCAAATGAACAATTCATTCAATGGTAGATGCTTTGCATGCAATAGAATGGGACATATGGCTAATCAATGTAGATCAAGAGGATACCAGTCAAATATGCAAAGAAATGTGGTTTGCTACAATTGCAATAGATCCGGTCATATTGCTAAATTCTGTAGAAGTAAGATTCAGGACAAAAAGGGTTTGGTACATCATAATCAAAACCAAGACAAAGGAAAAGGAAAAGTAAATGCCGATGAAATTCAAAGGGAGATGAACAAGATTTGGGTGAAGAGAAGTATAGAAAATGTTGGGGATGGATCCGCACCAGAATCTGGTGTTGATATTAATTCCAAAAACTAAATAGATGAGCTCTGGCTCAGGGGGTTACAAAAGAAAACAAGTTCCCCCAGCCAGTCAATTGGTGCCTGAAATTGGCACATGGAAGGTTGCGGATTAAAAGGGCCCTCAGAGAAACATCTAAATAACCCTTGGTAAAGATTTGAAAGATCCGCAAGGAGTTTGAAAAGGTTAATCATCCAAGATTGATCCAGTTTGACAGTCATCTAGCAAAAGCAGGACTTTCACAGTTAGATGGAATGATTGGAGAAAGGGAGATACATTGTAAGTTATCATTCTAGGTGCATCTTAGTGATCCAGAAAGATCTCTCTCAGAACAAGGAAAACAAGGCAACCAGAATAACTTAGGTTGTGCATTTATTACAAAATGGAATTAGGGTTTGTGCAAAAATAAAAGGGTTCTTTAATTCATCATTTGCACATTTGCATTTGAGAAGAAGAGAAAAGGAGCTCTGCAACTAAATTGTCTCAAACCTCTCAAAGATCAACCGCAGAAGTCGATTCATCCAGCAATCTGATCCGGCTCATATCGTGAACCCTAGAAGCGTAAAAGGTATTTTCTGCTCTTAATATCTCTCTCTGAATCTTTGAAAGATGGCTACTTTGAATGTTGTGAAGATCACTGATAGGACCCGCCCTAAATTTAAAAAACATCCCTATAAATCCCTAGAAGTTGATCCCCCAGGCACATTTTCTAGCATTCCGCATGGAGTTCTACATGTAGAAGATGTCAGGGTTTACATACACGCAAACATTGAAGAATTTGGGGAATCCAAGCTGATAGATATCTACCACAAGGAACTAATAGATGAATCATTTGAACTCAAACCTCAGTACAAGGCCATCCGGGATAAGCATTTTGGACATTACATTCATTTCCCCTGTTTTGCTAAAGATGATTGGGTCCAGTATGTCCTGAGCCGAATGCATGACAACTTTATGTGGTTGATGAGGCCATTCAAGATAACTAAGGATGCAATTAGGGTAGTAACCCGATTGCACTCATTCGGTGGGTTGCCTGCTCTCAAATCAGTTAAAAATCAAACTGTAAGTCAGGCTACCGGATCAAAATTTGATAAGAGAGCAATGACTATAGAAGATATCACTGATCTGGATATCAAGTTTGCATCTATGATAATTGGCTATAAGATATATGACTCTAGCAGGGAAAATTCTATATCCAGAACTGCAATCTATGATGCTTATCAGATGTTAAGGGAGAATGCAGATTATGATCTTTGTGAGCTTCTTCTGAGCCAACTGTTGGAAAACCTACAAAAGATCAAGAAGGACAAGAAGAACTCATTCAAGTATTGTGGGCTACTACTGTGTTTGTTCTTTTACTTTATGAATGAGCTACCTGGATCCAGTGGTTGGGTATGGCAAAATGACAGACCAGTTGCCATTCAAATCAGAGATTACATGCATGGGCTTGGTGATGCCAAGGCTCAAAATATAGCTCTTTGGGGATACTTCAAGAACTTTCAAAGTATGATGCAAGCCAGAGAAAGAATCCCCCAATCATTGGTTGAGAAATACAAGGATACAATGTGCTTTATGGTAGACACTGATCAATGCCTAATGGAGGCAGTGGAACCGAGAATAGTATGGATCATGCCAATGGGGTATGAGGTTGATGAGAAAATCCTAGAGCTGCATATCCAACACCTGCTGAGTCAGCCCAAGGACCCTAAGGCAGAAAGGTTTGGAACCTTCCAAGAGCTGAGTGTAAAAGTTCATGTTGAACTAAGACAGCCTGAGATCAAGAGAAAAGTGAGAAGGGAAGTAGAAGAACTCGCCAAGAGGCATGGAATATCAAAGGAGGCAGTTGATGCCAACAGAGAGAAGATGGAAAGGGCAGAGAAAGAAAGGCAAGAAATAGTAAAAGAAAGTGCTCTAGTGCAAGCCCCCTCCCAGACCAAATCCTCCAAAAGCTCTGCACCTACCACCTCTAAGAGCCAAAAGGCATCAAAACCAAAAGCCCAGACATCTGGAAAGGGAGAGAAGAGAACAAAGAAAAAGGCAACAAGGTCCTATACAAGTCAGAAGGATGATGAAGAAACTGAGACTGATGAGGAAGTCAAGAAAATGAAGAAGAAGAAGAAAACATCCAATGAACCCTCTACCGGTCATAGCAAGGAAGAAGAGGCAGAAGAGTTTGTTGAAAGGCCTACTTTGTCCATTGATGATGTAGTCAAGGCAGTTATTGTGGATGGGAATCTGCAACCAATGACAAAATTCTATGATGAATATAATGATGCAGATAAAAGGATATTGGAAGAAGCCACAGTTAAGTACCTAAACATATATAATAAAGCATTCATTGAAATCATTTCTCTAATCCCCAAGAGTTTAGAGAAAGTACTTGAACTCAGAAAAGATAATGCCAAGGAAAAGGATATGGAGATCTAGAAACAAATAGCTATTCAGCTCTATCCCTCCATCACTCCAAAGCAAATGAACATGATCTTCAAAGATTGCAAGGATGAGTTCCAGAGCAAAGCAAGAATGAATCAGCTTATGCTTGGAGAGATTGACAAAGTGGCAAAAGAAACTAAAGACATCCTCTGGAATGCCTTCATGAAATTCAATCTCCCTGTTATAGAGGACTTAGGTGATGAACCTTCTGTCATGGATGATGAAGGACTAAGTACATCAAAGGTAGATCCTACAGAGAAAATTGCAGAAGAATCAAAGGAGATAGGTGAGGAGAAAACTAAGGATCTAGATTCCTCTGCTCTGGAAGAGGAAGTCCCTGAAGAAGAAAACATCTCTCTTCTGAATCCCCCTGCTGACTCCGGAACTGAAGGAGAAGAAAGAAAAGATGGGAAAAGTTGTCAAGAAGAAGAAGTCAAGGGAAGAGAAAAGGATCAAACAGAGAAAACCCCAGATGACAGCTCTGAGGCCACAAAAGTGAAGAAAACTCTGTCTCCGGCAAGAGACACTACAGAAGCAATCAAAGGCTTCCTAACAAAAGAAATGATGGAATTAGATGAACTGGAACTGCTTCAAGGACCATTCAATTTTGATTCCCTCTCCCCGGTTCAAATAATGAAGATAGCATCCTTTGCTCAAGCAAAGGCTAAAGAAAAACTTCTGAAGTCTCACATGGAAGACTTTGAGCTGATAGATATTGCATCCGGTGTATTGGAGAAGATCATGCCATCCTTCCAGAAGGATCTTTCGGCCTCCTCATCCGGTAATCTAAAATCTCTATTAATTCTGTTAATACACATTTTGACTCTTTAGAGAAAGCAACAGAAGAGAAAGTCCAGAAAGAGTTTTTGGGTAAGAGATTCTCTAAAGTAAAAGGGCTAATAACAAATGATAGGAGAAATATGGATATTGGAATAAAGAACTTAGAAAATGCTCTTAAAGATGGTGGAGAACTGTATAAATTTTGTTTATCCTGGTCTAAAGTGATAAAGGATATTGAGAAGAAAGTGAAAGAACAAGAGGATAAACTGTCAAGTTTATCTCAAAATTTTGATCCTCTCACCACATCCATAATAAACCAAGAATATCAAACTATTTCCATTCTAAATGAACTAAAGAAACTTGAAAAGGAAAGGAAGAATATAATAAGTAGGATGGGTGAACTTAGAGGGATAATTATCCCTAAGTTAGAGGCCATGCATGAGGCCCTAACTGATGCTCAGACCACAGCCCGGACCAGTGATCTGACAGATCTAAAGAGAGCAGAAGCTTTTGCATTCCTGTTGAGTGGTCACATCTCAATTTTGGACAGGATGAAGTAGAGTTGGGCAACAGAATTTGTCCAATTGAAGACAACTTTTTCAGATAAACTTCAGTATATGTAAGTATAACATGTATATATATTTATGCGGCCAAGTATAGATTATTTTTGGAAATTTTGGTGTGCGGATCCTACCCTTTGCCATTGATGTCAAAGGGGGAGTAAGGAGCAGTGAAAAATGTGGAATCTAGCTAAGGGGGAGCTCCGAAAAAGTGTACATAAGAACAGAGCATCAGCCAAGGGGGAGTATGCTATAACACTTAGTCATTTTTCACTAAGTGTTGCCATCAATGCCAAAGGGGGAGATTGTTGGCAAGAGACATTGTGTGGCTTCATGAGTGTTGTCATTGATGGCAACAAAGTCCATCCCACACATTCGTAGGACATGGTATGTCTATACCGGAAGTCAGATTGAAGAGTATTTTGGTCCGGTGAGCAAGAACAGAGCATGCAACAAGGTCTGACAATCAAGTCCGGATCTCTCAAAGGAATTATCTTAGTAAAGTACAGACTTGGGGAAGTCAAGAGGAGTACCATGACTAATAAATTCCAGAGATTGAGCCTCTAGTGATGAAAGAGTGAAAAGATATGAACACCTAAGTGTTGGGTTCCTGTTTAGCAGAGAAGACTGAGGAAGAACTGACCGGCAGAGCATCAGACCTTAATCCAGATGAGATATTGATGGTGATCAAGTTTCTTGAGATATCATTCATGATTGGCTGACATGATTGATGACTTCTATAACTATCTTGTTGATACGCATCACTTAGCAAGCATGGATTCAACCGACAGACTAGAGTTTGGAAATATCTTGAGTTTTTCGGATGCTGACTAGAAAGATGATTGAAATCATTGATGCAGATATATATACTAGATTGATTTCAGTATGAAGGTGTGTGTGGTGTGTGATGTTGTGTGAAGAAAAGAAGAGAGTAGCGTGAAAGTAGCTATACAGGTCCGGTATGTGATAGGACAACAGCACCAAAGAAGAGGAAGAATGAAGTGCAGTAGATCAGTGTATTGAGCCTAACCAGAACTGAACCTCAGCATATGTGGATGCTTCTCATCAGTTCAATCACATGGTTACTTTCTTTATACCTTGTAGATGGTGAGTCTCTTGTAGGTAGTGAGCCTCTTGTGAGCAGTGTGCTCGAGCAGTGAGCCCTAATTGGCAAGTACCATTTTGTACTTCTATTCTTTTAATAGAGAATACAATCTTGGGTTAATCACCCTGTGGTTTTTCCCTTAACAGGGTTTTCCACGTCAAAATCATTGTGTTATGTGTATTGATTTCATTTCTGCTTTCATGGTTATGCATACTTATGTGATTTGATGTTGCCTTACTTGTTAAAGAAGAACAGAAAGTTAAAGTAATTAAGATAACTGATTCACCCCCCCCTCTCAGTTATCAACAGTAGTGTGGTGAAAGGCTTCAAGTGATGTTTAGTATACCGCGGTCCTGCAATGGTCAGAGAAACAATTTGCAGTACTATGGCAGGGAACAAGTCATGGTGATATAGTTGAATTTTTGAGACAATATTTCTCATTGGCCTGATCAAATCAAAGAACACTTTTTCTGTCTTTTCTCCACTATTCTTTTATGAGCTAAGTAATTTCAAATTTGATTGCTGTCATTTGCAATGCATTTCTATTGCATTTCAGTCTAAAACATTTGATCCATTGTTGGATTGTTGTCACCTTTACATACATAAAAATGTACTTGTTCTAATATTTTGAACTTATGACAAGTGGGTGATCCCACAATAGTGGGTTACAATTGCATTGAGGACACAAAATTGTGCATACCTCCAAAAAAAAGACTAGGTTTGATCGAACAGGGGTGTTCGATCGAACCCTAAAAAGGATTCGATCAAACCTCCCAGTTTGATCGAACACTACATCAGTGCAGGTCATGGGGGTATTTGATTGAACCCCCAGACATTTGATTTTTTTATTAATAAAATGGGGAGTTTGATCGAACATGTGTTCGATCGAACCCACCTATTTAGGGTTTTTTTAATAAGTGTTTTAACTAATTTTTGACAGTTACTGTTGCCGAACCTGGAGGAGAGTGACTCGAACCCGAGGAGCTCACCACCAGCTGAATGTCACCACCTTCCAGCCAACCACCCTCTCTAGGTATGTATATATCATTTTCTCCCTTTCTTATTTATTAGATATGCCTTGTCTATGCTTCCACATTTTGTATGCATGTCTACCAAAGCATTTCCAACTATATTATCTACCAAAAACCCCCCTTCGTTTATGCTATGATGGATGTCCATACCCATTCCAAAGCTCCCATTTTGTCACAGGCAGGGAGGATGCTGGCGAAGGGTGTCTGGTTTTACACCTTCCAATTGCATTTGCTTGAAAGTTTCTAAAGCCTTTTCAACATATCCATTTTGTGCATACCCTGCAATCATTGCCATCTATGAGACCATACTTCTCTGAGGCATTCTGTCAACAATTGATGTGCCTTGTCTACACTCCCACATTTTTCATACATGTCTACAAGAGCATTCCCAGCTATAATATCTACCAAAAAAAAACCCTGAACCGTTATGCTCAGATGGATGTCCATACCCATTCCAAAGCTCTCATTTTATCACAGGCCTATGCGGGAGGATGCTGGCAAATTTTGTGGTTTTTGGCTTTACACCTTCCAATTGCATTTGCTTGAAAGTTTTTAAAGCATTTTCAACAAATCCATTTTGTGTATACCTTGTGATCATTGATGTCCATGAGATGACATCTCTTTGAGTCATTATGTCAAACAATTCATGTGTCTTGTGCAGGCTTCCATGTTTTGAATACATATCGACCAAAGCATTTCCAACTATAATATTTGACAAAAAAACCCTTCCGTTATGCTCAGATGGATGTCCATACCCTGTTCCAAAGCTCCCATTTTGTCACAGGCAGGGAGGATGCTGGCAAAGGTTATCGAATTTGGCTTTACACCTTCCAATTAGAAATATTAGATTTGAAATCCCTAAGAAGAATAAAACATACTTGGATAAACCCTCTAGGGGGTGTAAGATAAGTTACATGTTCACCAATTTATGTAAGGAAACAAAACACCCTCACATAAGTTATCTTGGTTAAATCAAAGAAAGCATGTAATAATTAATAAATAGACCTCTATTCATGTGCTAATCCATTTTTCTCAATATATTATCTCTCCATTGATACAAAGAAGGAAATACAAGACCATTATGCATTGCTAAACAAATGGGTTGATTTTCCAATTGAGAAATGTGTAGTAGATTTTAGGATTTCACCTTCACTAGTTGTTACTTATTCACATGTGGAATTTTAGATATATCATTGTTTCTATAGAGTGGTATATCCCAACAAGGGTGGAAAACTAGAACAAATAAAATGTGAGCCATCAAAAATACCATATGAACTCTAGATAAGGCTTATTTGGAAGCCAAGCACCAATGGAATATTAATGGGATCTTGTCAGTATGCCCATTCCACTATTCACTTATGCACCTATTTAGAGATAGAAACCTAACTATTCTGAGCAACACAAGAGAAGAGATAACAAAGGCAAGGGTCTTCTAATATACTCACCACCAAGAAACATGGCAAAAACCATGAGTATCTAGTTTGAGGAAGATTGAGATGTTGAATAACTAGATACACAAGAATAGTCCACAATGTAAAATCCACAACCAAAGGTCACACCAAGTAGTGCACAAGTTGATGCTATGGCTACTTCACAAAATCCTCCAACTACAGCAAGCCTAAATCCACCATCACCATATAATAATGTCATTATGTGTTAAGTTAAATTTGAGTCTTGAAGTTTGAAAGGAGGTAGTACATTTATGTGTTTAGTACATTGAACTTGTAATGATTGGACTATGTAGAGGGAAGATTGTAAAATATAAATTGTTGCTCTATTATTTTGGTGGCACTTTATTTAAATTTATATATTGTTTGGATTTGATGGGTATTTATATAATAAGCATACAAAATCTGAATCTTGATTTAAGGAATTGTAGATCTCTAGTTTTTTTTTTTTTTTTAGTTCTAAGATACGATAATAGATTACTAAATGTAAACGAAAGAATGGTTATAATTATGCATATGCCATGTGAGTTGTAATTAAGTATATGGAATATTAAAGTGATATAAATTACTCGGTCTTTTAATTAGCTTGATGGCTTTCCTTAAAGTCAAGTTACAGCCCAGAGGAATATTTATTTTTTGCCAAAAGTTAACCATATCATATATCTTGTAGTGGCCTATTTACTTAGATTTATCTTTAAGTCTTGGAAGTTCGTAATGAACCCCATCTAGCCATTTATTCTTCTAATTTAAGGAGGAAACAACCTATTTAACAATATGCAGACTCTAGTGTTGTTTAGAATAACCACAGGAAAAGGGTTTTATTCCATTGTATAATTGGTTTCAGTATCTTACTATGAATATGAACAAATCATTTTTCAAAAGGCTCCAAATTCTCTCTAGGTTAATTAATTTTTTATGGTGTTGTACCCCTATTTTAAGTGTTAGAATTCTCCCAATTACTATAGCTATTCCTAAACATTTTATACCGAGTTTTTATTAAGATTATGATTGGGTTAGATTTAAGGTCAACAACTAGGCTTGTGGGAATCAATTCTAGGTGTCCTAGGGTTCACTAAGAAATTTGATCTTGGGTTGATGATTGAATAGGTTGTTCAAATTCAAATGTCTTGGAAAAAATATGTTTTTCCTTGGGATGGGAGAGACACCATTAATTTTTACCTAAGATTCTTAAGGGTGAGATCATGCCATGTGTAGTAATTTTCTATGACCTTACCAAATTTGTATGGCCAAACTTAGGTGGTGGGTTTGTAAGATATAGGTCTTATGTTGTTGTGTTATGAACATGATATCATAGTTGAGACTATTATGCTAATTAAACATGTTCATAAAAATGTACATGGAAATTAATAATAAAATAAATCTACTTAGCTCTAGATCTAATTCTAAATACATAGTGATAGATGACACTGTGATTTTTCCTTGTAACTCATGGTCAAAACTTGGTTAGATAACTAGTATATATATATACTAAACTCAATTTCTATAGATCTAGGTCATATCTATGTTGCACATGGGTTTGATCTCTGACACATGGATTTGACCTTCTTCTATAGAATTGACCTAATTATCATTGGACTTAAAATTCATGTTCACCTTAATATATGGACTTGTATTTTAAGACTAGC
Source organism: Cunninghamia lanceolata (assembly GCA_027924645.1). Classification (NCBI taxonomy): domain Eukaryota; kingdom Viridiplantae; phylum Streptophyta; class Pinopsida; order Cupressales; family Cupressaceae; genus Cunninghamia; species Cunninghamia lanceolata. The sequence goes on from BSBN01000270.1 coordinate 2,638,346, forward strand.
AGTGTCAACAAATACCCTTAGGATCTTTTTATACAAGGATCTTCTACATGGTTAAACCCTTAGATATGATTTAATTAACCTTTTTAAACATGATCAAATGTACACATCAAGTAATCATGCAAAATACTTAGAATGTTGATGTTGATGTCATGCTACTTACATCTTTAAGGACTTAAACTCAAGTAAAATATTTAAAGGGATATACATTATTGTTTGGTTTGTATTCATGTATGAAGTGTAGTCTTCAAACTAAAATACATCATAATGGAGAACAACTAATATATCTCTGGTCTCATACATGACTTTCCTTTCTACTTAAAAAATAGGTTTCAAGTCTTTCCTATGGTAAACCAATGCACTAAAGCTTAGTGACAAATATTGAAGCTCTCTTGTGCATAGGGTATGATTTACTCTCAGGATAGGTTGTGTCTATTCATTTCTCTTTAATTTCCCTATAAGAAAACCTTAGGAAATACCCCCTTGGCCAAGCATATAGTCATTGGTTGTATCCATGTTCTTAGTGTCTAGTTCATTATTTTATATCTTTAATTGCTGAACCTATACATGCTATAATGATTGAAAGAAATCTCTTTATCTCTCTCTCCCTTGGTAAGTGTGTTCACAAAGAAAGAAAGTGTATGGAGTAGGAATGACTTAAAATGTTTTATAATTGCGCACATGGTATTCATTTTTATGACATGTCTTTGGAAAA